>OV702296.1:234548876-237152536 GCA_916181665.1 Avena sativa | reverse complement strand
GTTTGATCTTTCTTTCTTGTAAAAAAAGCTATCCTTTTGTTGCTGTATTTTCTTCCAGCGATGTTACATAGTGGAATGTGAAACTGGAGATTCACTAAGCACGTTCTGGGCTGGTTTTCAATTTTATCTACTACCATAAGGGATTCATCTTAATCACAAAATATACTTTGCAAGAGTCGCGTGTTGTATTGAGTTGAAAGACAACCTAACTCTTGAGTATTTTTTGAAGAAATTAGAAACTATTTTTGTCAAAACGATGAAAAACATTCCATCCATGTCCTGTCAAACACATGGATCACAACTGCCGGAGACAAACGCAAATAAGGCGTGGGATGCACATTTTGCTAATTGTTGGACAATGTCGAAGGACCATGTTACTATTTTTATATGTATCAGCTCATTATTTCAAATAATAATAACAATTCGAAAGTATAATGAAGAAGTAGAGAAAAGAATGTACATTTTGGGATAAATGAGACGCGTGGAGGGGAGTGTAAGAGGCATGGACCTTATAAATCACATGAGGTAATTGCAATAAAGGAACGAGGAAAATAGAATTTGCATGTGAGTGATATTTTTTTTTTATTACCCGTAGCAACGCACGGGCATTCAACTAGTATGCACAAATTCAGTAAAAAATAGGCAAATTAAGTAGTAACAGACCTCTACTGATATCAATGGTGACCAAAGGATACGAAGTTCCACCGTTTCCACTAATCGCCACTGGCGGCGGCAGGTTCATATGATTCGCAGCAAGAGGGAAAAACTGTGGACAGAGCGATTAGGAAAATTATAGAAAGACCAAATCGCTAAGGTACAAAGACTGTTTTATGGCCGATTAACCAGGTGTGGCATAACTTGTCTGTGGAGTGGAGTAGAAGGCCGATAACGGACACCGGAGTTAAAAAGTGAAATTCTATGCGCCGCTCAACGCTGTGCAAGTCGCGCCCAGCACCCCCAGGGAGCTGCTATTTCACGCTACGCGCGCGCGAGAATAAGCTCCGCTCGTGTGCTTCTCGTACGTCGGCCAGGCCCAAATCTGTTTTCTGGCTGATTCTTCGACTAAGTTCTGGACGTTTTCTTTTCATCCCTCACGTTTTCTTTTTTCTTATCAGCTAAACAGTGTAACCTGCTTATATCTGTGTAGGTATAAGGTGCAGTTCTGTCCAAGAATGTGAAGAATGTTCAAAATAGGAAATTATCCAGATTTGAAAATGTTCAGATTCAAAATTTTGATCAAATTTTAAAAATGTACAAAGTTCAAAAAATGTTCAAAATAAAAAAATGTTCATATATACAAACTGTTCATATCGAAAAAATGTTAAAATCTGAAAAATGTTCACATTCGAAAACTGTTTAAATTCGAAAAAAACTCCTATTCAAAAATTGTTCAAATTCGAAAATTACTCATATTAAAAAATATTAAATTCAAAAATTGTTCAGAAAAGAAAAGAGAAAAGGAAAGGAAAATAGAAAAAACCGGAAAACAGAAAAGAGAAAGCAGACACAGAAAAAAGAATGAGAAACAAATAAACGCTATATGGACCGGCCCCACAAGCGCCCGCGTGAGTGGAACATATTAACGCGCATGCCAGGCGGAAAATAGCATTTGCCGCAGCCCCTCGCCCGCGCTTTGTAGAGTTGGGTCAGCCCGGTAGCGTGGAGGCGGTTTTCTTCCTCAGTTTTATTTGTTTTTGGTTTCTTCAAGGTTTTTAGCTTCTGGCCTGGTTTTTACGTGTTTTTTTTCCTTTTCTATTTTCTGTTTTTTTTCGTATTTATTTTTTAAATGTTTAAATTCGAAAATTGCTTACATTTATGTTCGTAATTTAAAAATGTTTGTATTTGAAAGATGTTCAAATTTATAATTTGTTTAACTTGAAAATTGTTTAATTTTGCAAATTGTTTAGATTTGAAGAAAGATCGGATTTTAAAAAATGTTCAGATTTAGAACTTTTTCATGTTTCAAATTAATTTGGATTTACATTTTTTTCTAGATTTCAAATTTGTTTAAATTTTAGTTTTGTTTGGATCTGAAAATGTTCAAATTTGTTCATATTTAAAAAAATGAATAAAATAAAAAGGAAAGGGCGTTCTCCTCGCGAGAGCTAAGGTAATGGGTCGGCCCATCTTGTGTTCCCTTCAGGCGACGCGAGCCGGGCACACCACTACGAACGGTGTATAGGATCCCCCACTCGGTTTTAAAAAGACTCTCAGCGATGGTTCAAAACTGCAATTTTGGTCCAAATCACAGTGAGGGGATGTAGCTAGGTGAGCTTTGTTGTTTGTTAATTCTAGCTTCTATGTTTTTCTTTCTTTTTTTTCTCCACAAAATATGACAAAAATGGCTGTTACCATGAAAACAAAGAGGCAAACATTTCATTTTTTTTCATTTTATGTTTTCTTTGTCACGTGTGATGTCTAGCCAAACAAAACAATAAACAACCCAATGCAAAAGCCAAGCCCAACAACATAGCAAGAACCTAGGAGAAAAAGTAACAACTGCGGCCCAACATAACAACTACAAGCCCAACAACTTGACAAAAATAAAACCAACAAGGTAACAAATGGACTGGACAAGATGGGATCAAAGCACCACAATGAAAATAATACCCCCTTCGATGCATATTAATTGTCTTAGAATCGGATGTATCTAATTAATATAGATCTGAGGGAGTAGACATAAGTCGATCGAGAGTCACCTCAATTCTCAGTCTGTTGAGTGTTAGAAGATGCTATTTATATTGACTTACCTGCCGCAATGAGTTCATTAAAAAGTACATTTTTTTGGAAATGGGTGTTTTATTACTTAAAGCAATGTTTACACCCGGCCTCTGCATAACTAGGATGCACACAGCCAAAAATCCTCTCAAGTTACAACCAGAAATGATCAAATAAGAGCATAAACGCATAGATAACACAATAGTTTGTGACTAAAATAACTCTAATCGTAGGTCACGCTGCCATCCATGTCTAGAAAAAATGTCCCGCGCCGCGGCGTCCAAACGTCTACACCCTTCCGTAAAGAAGTCTCAGAACTCCATACGTTGAAGAATTGTCCATGATCGTAGGATTGTCGTTGCTCGGAAGATAACCTGTAATGGAGAAGACATCATATTATTAAAGATCTTGTCATTCCTACATAGCCATAGCGACCAAATAATGGCAAGCGCTCCCACCCTAAAAACAGTCACATATTTATCATCAATCACATTCAACCAATTGCCAAAAACATTAGCAACCGATGAAGGGGGAGATAAACCAGAGGCCATTTGGGTAATTGACCATATAGAACGAGCAACTTTACACTGGAAGAATAAGTGTCTAATTATCTCATTATGATTACAGAAGACACATTGTTTACTTCCTTGCCAATTCCTCTTAACAAGATTATCTTTTGTAAGAATTACCCCTTTACGAAGATACCAAGCAAATACTTTCGTTTTCAGGGGTATTTTCATTTTCCAAATTCTACTATTATCGTCAACTGGAATATTTGGTTGGATCAAAGCTCTATAAAACGAATCAACGGAAAATTTACCATTATGTAATAACTTTCAGTTAAATTCGTCCACACCTTCCGACAACTGTAGCGTAGACAATCTCAATAAGAGATTATTCCATGATAGTAGTCTAGGACCTATATGGCTTATACGGAAAGAGACATTAGGAGGATTAAATTCCATTACCCTAGAAAGTGTATCCCCTTTATGCCTAACTATCGAATATAAAGCAGGATATTGTTCTCTAAGGGGCATTTGGCCAAGCCATCTGTCCTTCCAGAACCTAATCTGTGATCCATCCTTAATATTAAAAGAACCAAAGCGTAGAAAATGTTTTTTAGTTGCCATCAGCCCAGCCCAAAAGTGTGAATCGCCTGGCTTCCAGACCACTTGGGACAAAGCTTTGAATCCAATGTATTTCCTCCACAAAATGGTTTGCCAGACTCCTTCTTCTGAGAGAAGTTTGAACAGCCATTTACCAAGGAGTGTAGTGTTCTTGACTTGCAAATCATGAATGCCAAGTCCACCATATTCCTTTGGTCGGCAAACCACAGTCCATTTGGCCAGTCGATATTTCTTTTTCACCTCATCTCCTTGCCAAAAGAATCTTGAGCGGAAGTAATCCACTTTCTTCAAGACCCCTTTTGGTATTTGAAAGAATGAAATCATATATAGTACCATATTAGTCAGTACTGAATTATGATTACAAGTCTTCCACCAAGGGATAGAAGTTTTCCTTTCCAGCTATTAAGACGTTTTTGTAGTCTTTCCTCAACCCCTCTCCGTTCAGTTATCATGAGACGCCGATAATGTATCGGTATACCCAGATAGTTAATAGGAAAGATTCCATGGCCACAACCAAATAACTCAGCATATAGATGTGCCTCGTTTTTAGCTTCGCCAAATCAATACAAGTCACTTTTATGGAAGTTGATTTTCAGTCCTGATAATTGCTCAAATGCTGAAAGTATTAACTTCAGATTCTTAGCCTTCTCAAGATCATGCTCCATAAAAAGTATTGTATCGTCTGCATATTGAAGGATTGATAATCCACCATCAACCAGATGTGGAACTAATCCTTCAATTTGGCCATCAGCCTTAGCTCTCTCAATAAGAATAGCCAACATATCCGCCACGATATTAAATAATATAGGCGAAAGTGGATCTCCCTGTCTTAATCCTTTGTATGTCCGGAAGTATTTGCCAATGTCATCATTGACATTTATAGCAACACTACCCCCCAAAACAAAAGACTGAATGAGATTGCACCACTCATGAGAAAAACCTTTCATACGGAGTGTTTGCTGAAGGAAAGACCAATTAACTTTATCATACGCTTTCTCAAAATCAATCTTGAACACTACTCCATTCAATTTCTTTGAGTGTAGTTCATGGATTGTCTCATGCAAGATTACTACACCATCTAAGATGTTTCTTCCTTGCATAAAAACCGTTTGAGAAGGGCGCACTACATTATCAGCTATTGAATTTAGCCTAATCGTTGCCACCTTTGTAAAGATTTTAAAACTTACATTAAGAAGGCAAATTGGACGGTATTGTTGTATACGTTCTGCATTAATAACTTTAGGAAGTAAAATAATGTTGACAAAGTTCAGTCTGAAAATATCAAGCAGACCCTCGTGCAACACATGAAACAAGTGCATCAAGTCCTCCTTAATAACTGAAGTGTTTCGCGGCATAGTAAATCAAAATTTTCTACGGATACGAACAGAGGGAAAGCCAAGATCTAATCTAGGAGATGCAAACAATGAGAGAGATTGGATTAGATCTTCATACCCTTGAAGATTCGCACAGCGGAACGTTCGTCGGAACGTGGGTGATGTAGTCGTACTCGCTTCTCCTCCTCGCGATCCGATCCGATCTAGCACCACAAGTGGCGATGCCTCCGTGAGATGCACACGTGCGGCACCTCGACGTCTCCTCCTTCCTTGGTCCAGCAAGTATGGTGGAGATATGGGTTGGATCTACAACGCGACGGCGCGGTGCAATTGGTGGAGAATTTCTGCAGCAGGGCTTCGCCTACAAGCAGTCGGGAGGGAGAGAGGAGGGCAGCAGGGCGGCTAGGGTTGGAGGGGAAGGTATAGAGGGTTGGTGCGCCCCCAGCCCTCTATATATAGAGGGGTGGGCGCAGCCCTAGCCCCTCCACCAAGCCAAGGCCGGCGGCCCCAAAGGAGGAGGAGTGGGGGGCAAGGAAACCCCCCCTTCTAGAAGCTCTATCTAGAGTTTAAACCTCTCTTGGCCGGCTGGGCCCTATGGGGCCTTGTGCCCCTGGCCCAATGCGGCCAGGGCACTCCCTCATAGGCCCATGCCCCCTCCCGGAAGGTGGGGCCACGTTGGTCCCCTTCCGGAAGGTTCTAGAAGCTTCCGGTACAATACCGATTAATCCGGAACAATTCCGAACTCCAAAAACTGCACTGCCTTATATGAATCTTATTCTCCGGACCACTCCGGAACCTCTCGTGATGTCCCGGATCCCATCCGAGACTCCGAACAAAAACTCATAAACCAATTATCCAATCTATCCTAGCGTCGAGACACGTTAAGTGTGTGACCCTGCGGGTTCGAGAATATGCAGACATGATCTTCTATCAATAATCAACAACGGGGTCTGGAAACCCATATTGACTCCCACACATTCATCGATGATCATATCGGATGAACCACGATGCCAGGATTCAATCAATCCCATATATATATTCCCTTCGTCTCGCGATATTTTACTTGCCCGAGATTCGATCGTCGGTACCGTCATACCTAGTTCAATCTCGTTCACAACAAGTACTTTACTCGTTCCGTAATCCGATATCACTTTGTGATTAACTCCTTAACCACATGCTTGCAAGCGGTGTTGATATCGATTACCGAGTGGGCCCGAAGTATATCTCTCCGACTTGGGAGGGACAAATCCCATCTCGATACATACAACCCAACAGATACTTTTCGATCACCTGAGAGACACCTTTATGATCACCATCTCATAGGATGACGTTTGATGACCTCAAAGCTTTCTTCCGATACCAGGGAGTTGTATTATCTCATGGTCTAAGGAATACAATATTTGACATAAGAAAAGCTTCGCAAAGACGAACACGATGACACGATCTAATTGCTTCGCTTAGTTTGGGTCTGTCGATCATATCATTCTCCCAATGATATGATCTCATTATCAATTGACAACTCATGTCTATGGTTAGGAAACCTTAACCATCATTGATCAATGAGCTAGTCCATAGAGGCGTACTAGGGACATGGTGTTGTTCACAAACCACACAAGTATTAAAGTTTCCGCTTAATACAATTCTAGCATGGAATATAAACATTATCATGAACAAGAATTATAGTAATAACATCTTTATTATTGCCTCTAGGGCATAATTCCAACAGTCTCCCACTTGCACTAGAGTCAATAATCTAGTTTACATTTGGCAACAATCTCACACCTATGGCACTGAGGTGCTGATCATGTTTTACACGTGGAAGAGGTTTAGTCAATGGATCTGCGACATTCAGATCTGTATGTACTTTGCTAATCTTCAGATCTCCATCTGCTATATAATCTCGGATTATATGAAACTTGCGGTTGATATGCTTGGTCTTTGGATGATATCTTGGTTCCTTAGCGAGTGCTATGGCGCCAGTGTTGTCACACAATATCTCCAGTGGGTCCAATGCACTTGGAACCACGCCAAGCTCAGTGATGAAGTTCCTGATCCAAACTCCTTCACTTGACGCTTCTGCAGCAGCCATGTATTCCGCTTCTACTGTAGATCCCGCGATCACGCTTTGCTTGCAGCTTCTCCAGCTCACAGCTCCTCCATTCAAAATATACACGTATCCTGTCTAAGATTTAGAATCATCCTTATCGGTGTCGAAACTAGTGTCGACGTAACCTTTTACGACGAGCTGTTCATCACCCCCATAGACTAAGAACATTTCTTTAGTCCTATTCAGGTACTTTAGGATGTTCTTCACAGCTGTCTAGTGTTCCACTCCTGGATCACTTTGATATCTGCTCGTCAAACTAAGAGCATTGGACACATCCGGTCTAGTACACAGCATGGCATACATGATAGAACCTATGGCCGAGGCATAAGGCACTTTGCTCATAGCTTCCCTATCATTTACCTAGCTGGACACTGAGCCTTGCTCAATATCTTACCTGACAACATAGGCACTGAACCTTTCTTTGCCTTATCCATTCTGAACCTTTTCAGAACTTTGTCTAGGTATGTACTCTGGCTTAAAGCTATCAGGCGTCTTTGTCTATCTCTATAGATCTTGATGCCCAATATATAAGCAGCTTCACCTAGGTCTTTCATTGAAAAACACTTGTTCAAATAACTCTTCACATCGTTAAGCATGTTGATGTCATTTCCGATAATCAATATGTCATCCACATATAGTACCAGAAACGTCACCGAGCTCCCACTCACTTTCTTGTAGATGCAAGCTTCGTAGCAATTTGGAATAAATCCAAAGCTCTTGATCACTTGATCAAAATGAAGGTTCCAACTCCGAGATGCTTGCTTCAGTCCATAAATGGAATGCTGAAGTTTGCATACTTTATCAGCATCCTTAGGATCGACAAAACCTTCGGGTTACATCCATATGCCATATTTCATAATCATGAAACGCAACAATTGCTAATAAAATCCGAATGGACTTAAACATCACTACGGGAGAGAAAGTCTCATCGTAGTCAACACCTTGAACTTGTCGAAAACCTTTTGCAACAAGCCGTGCCTTATAGACGGTAACATTACCATCCGCGTCCGTTTTCTTCTTGAAGATCCATTTGCACTCAATGGCCTTTCGGTTGCTAGGAGGGTCCACCAAAGTCCATACTTGGTTTTCGCTCATGGATCCCAATTCGGATTTCATGGCTTCTAGCCATTTCTCAGAGTCCGGGCTCATCATCGCTTCCTCATAGTTCGTAGGTTCACTGTCTTCTACTAACAAGACAGTCAAGACAGGGTTGTCGTACCACTCAGGAGGGGCACGCGACCTTGTCGACCTGCGATGTTCAGTAGCAGCATCGTCCGAAGCTTCATGATCCTTGTCATTAGCTTCCTCTATTGTTGGTGCAGGCGGCACTGGAACAATTTCAGGTGCTGCGCTACTCTCCAATTCAAGAGAAGGTTCAATAACCTCGTCTAGCTCTACTTTCCTCCCACTCACCTCTTTCGAGAGAAACTCCTTCTCAAGAAAGGAACTGTTCTTTGTGACAAACACTTTGCCTTCGGTTCTGTGATAGAAGGTATACCCAATAGTTTCCTTAGGGTATCCTATGAAGACGCATTTCTCCGCTTTGGGTTCGAGATTGTCCGGCATCAACTTCTTGACGTAAGCTTCGCATCCCCAAACTTTAAGAAACGACAACTTAGGTTTAGCACCAAACCATAGTTCATACGGTGTCGTCTCAACGGATTTAGATGGAGCCCTATTTAAAGTGAATGCAGCGGTTTCTAATGCATAACCCCAAAATGATAACGACAAATCAGTAAGAGACATCATTGATCGGACCATATCTAATAGGGTTCGATTCCGGCGTTCAGACACACCATTGCGCTGTGGTGTTCCGGGTGGCGTGAGTTGCGAAACAATTCCGCTTGCTTTAAGATGCGTGAGAAAATCATAACTTAAATATTCGCCCCACGATCAGATCGTAGATACTTAATCTTTCTGTTACGATGGTTCTCCACTTCATTCTGAAATTCCTTGAACTTTTCAAATGTTTCAAATTTATGTTTCATTAAATAGATATACCCATATCTACTTAAGTCATCGGTAAAAGTGAGAAAATAGCGATATCCACCGCGCGTTGAAACACTCATCGGTCCGCATACATCGGTATGTATGATTTCCAACAAGTCCGTTGCTCGCTCCATCATACCGGAGAACGGGGTTTTGATCATCTTGCCCATGAGGCATGGTTCGCATGTGTCAAATGATTCAAAATCAAGAGACTCCAAAAGTCCATCAGAATGGAGTTTCTTCATGCGCTTTACACCAATATGACCTAGACGACAGTGCCACAAATAACTAGTATTATCACTATCTACTTTGCATCTCTTAGCCTCAATGTTATGGATGTGTGTTTCATCCCTTTCGAGATTTAGAAGAAATAAACCATTCACAATAGGTGCATGACCATAAAAGATGTTACTCATATAAATAGAACAACCATTATTCTCCGATTTAAATGAATAACCGTCTTGCAATAAACACGATCCAGAAATAATGTTCATGCTCAACGCAGGCACATAATAACATTTATTAAGGTTTAAAACTAATCCCGAAGGTAAAACTAAGGAGAGCGTGCCGACGGCCATCACATCAACTCTTGATCCGTTGCCAACGCGCATCGTCACCTCATCCCTCGCAAGCCGCCGTCTATTCCGTAGCTCCTGTTTCGAGTTACAAATATTAGCAACTGAACCGGTATCAAATACCCAGGCACTACAACGAGGGCTAGTAAGGAAAACATCAATAACATGTATATCAAATATACCTTTGATGGTGCCAGCCTTCTTGTCCGCTAAGTACTTCGGACAGTTGCGCTTCCAGTGACCCTTGTCCTTGCAATAGAAGCACTCAGTGTCCGGCTTAGGACCAGACCTGAGCTTCTTCTCAGCAGGGGCAACGCGCTTGCCGCCGCCTTTCTTGAAGGGCTTCCTTGCACCCTTACCTTTCTTGAAGGTGGGGGGCTTGTTGACCATCAACACATGATTATTCTTTTTGATGTTCACCTCCGCTACTTTCATCTTAGCAAAGAGCTCAGTGATCATATCAGTGGAACCAATCTGATTGTGATCAACTACAAAACTTTTGTAGCTAGGAGTGTCAATCTTGAGCTCCTCTGGAATCTTGCAGTCCAGTTGTGTCACATCCCAAGATTTTCCAAATCTTGTAATGTGAAAAATAAATGAATAAAATAAAACTTTGTTGATTTTCAGGGTGAGAAGAAACTTTTTGAATCCAATTGGAAACCTTCAAACCAAGTTGGATCAAATAAATCCTAAAGGGATTTAAAAAGATAAACATTTAATAAAGGAAAATAAAATATTTTGGAATTACTATTTTGGATCTTTTAAATAAAAGGATTTGGTTTTCAAATGAAATAGAAGTTTTACAAATAAGGATTATTTTATAGAGCCAAATTAAAACTTGGCCAAGCCTTTGAAATAAAATATTTCTATTTGATAAAAATAGTAAAGGTTTATTTAAAATAAATTAATAAGGATTTAATATCCAAGTTTTATTAATAAAGGTTTTACTATTTCCAAAACATCAAAACTTATTTATTTATTTAAAATAAGTTTTCCAAGTATTTTATATTCCCAAATAAAACCTACTGATTTGGTTTTGAAAATAATTATATTTCAAAAGGAGTATTTAGATAAAACAAATCCTATTTGATTTAATAACAATGGTCTATTTATTTAATTAATAATGGACCCTAAAATAAAGTTATTATTTTGGTTTTGGAATTTTGGTTTATGTTACTGAACAGAACCAAATTCAAAGTTGTATAGTGTGGTGATTGTTTGAATTGATTTGAGTATTGTTTGGTTGTTTGAATTTCAAAACAGAAATTAGAAATAGAAAAAGGAAAAAAAAATAGGAAGAAAAAAAAATGGTTTTGGACTCAGCCCAACTGACCAAGCCCAGGAAGCCCAAACAACCAGCCCAGTTCCCCTCATCCACAGAAAAACGCTTCGCACCCGCTCCCTGACCCGCGGAGTGACTGACTTGTGGACCCCAACCCTCTCTCTCGCTCCACTGACAAAATGGCCCCACACCTGAGCCTTCTTCCTCACCCGCGCGACTTCTTCTCCCCAAACCTCGTCGCCGTTTCTGCTGTTTGAATGCGCGCTTGATTCCTCCTTAACCATGCATTGATTCAGCCCATGACTGCGTGCACTTAAGCATCTCTCTTCCCTCTCCATTTCCCCTCGCTCACTCCTCTCTCCTGGCCACAAGGCTGCCACGATTTCACGCGTAAACCCACTCTGCTCCGACGAACTGCAGCACAAATTCCGACCGAGCCTCTCCACCCCGTGCCTCCCCGAGCACACGAACTTACTCCCCACTCCCAGGCGCTCCTGCCAGTACCTTCCATTCAACCGCGGGCACCCTAAGCGTCGACTTCGACGATCTCTGAACGCCGCCGTGTCTGCAAGCAACTCCGGCAACCCTCCTGGTAATCACCTGACCGCCCCTCTTCCTCTCATTCACGCACGCAAGTTCGCCTTGATCTAGCGCATCTAACTGCGTCTTCCTTTTTCCTCGGGGCGAACCACAGCACCATCCACGACGAGCTCCAGGACCATCTGACGCCGACCACGTCAACGGCGAGAAATTGCTGCTGTCCCTGAGCGCCCCTTGTCAAGCCAACCGTACCTTGAGCATCACCACGTCCTTGCGATCACGGTGAGCCTCTCCTCCTCTTCTCTCGCTTCCTGCTTCGCTAGCGCCGCCACCGTCTGACCGTCGCCGCCGCGTGCGACTGTCGAGCGCCGCCAGTTCTTGGCTAGTGGATAGGAGCCGTCCGATTTAGATCGAAGAGACACGATAGAACCACTTAACAGCGAAGGAGTACGCGACCAGAACCGTGCGATCTGTTTAGATCCAACGCGCCACAGAACCCGATCCGACCGAATCGGTACCAGCGAATAGGAAAGCGACGCGTGGCCAGACTTTGTTTAGAACTGAATTTGAAATCTGATTAGAATGTGATTTTGAAAACACTATAACTTTTGATCCACACGTCCAAAAATTACAAACTTTATATCGTTGGAATCAGTGGAACAAACCCTAGCCAACCATGCAATTTGTTTAGTAAATAGTAACTGTTAGATTGTTTGCTTTTGCAGAAACATTTGTATGCTTGTTTAGATTAGAAAAATTATTCAAAAATGTTTTCAAGGATAAAATCTTTGCAAATTGATTTGTGGTGAACTTACTGACCCTAGGAACCAACCCATGGTTTTGAAAATGAATTTGGTGAATTTAGGATGGATTAATTAATTTAGCCCATTTCTAGCCAAATAAAAATAATGGTTTTGTTATGGAAATGTTTTTGGATGTAAAAACTTTGGGAAAATGTTTTAGATCAAACCTACTGACCCAAAAGACCAAGTTTTGAGAAACAACAACTTATTTGGTGAACAACTTAAAGTTGTTTCATTGATAAAAATATTTTCCACCACATAAAATAATGAATGGACTTAAAAATGGTTTATGGACAAAAACCCTTTTGCAAATGACTTTTCCACTTTGGAAATGACCACCTTGAACCTTACAAAGTTTAGAAGCCTAGTGGAAACCATCTTTGCAAATAAAACTATCTCTTGCATGCTTGCATGCGTGACTTAGATCCCATTGTTTTGTGTGTGTGAAATTGTTTGATTGATTATTGGTTTGGAATGCTAGTTGATATTGTGTTTGCTTGATTTATTGTAGTGAAGTTAGAAAAGTGTGAGACTAGCAAGATCAAGGAGTGAACCAACATTCCCTACCAAAAAGGCAAGTTACACTATCATTCAAAGTCCTACTATTTTCATTATACTTAGTGGATTTTGAAACATGCATGAAAAGAATTTTTATACTTATGCTATGCTAAATCCTAATAGGATACCCTATACATTCCTTAGTGAAAACAATGTAGTTGTTACATGCTTAGCCATGCTATATTTTGAAAAGAGATACATGTTGAGATTTTATGAAGTTGAGAAAAGGTCTTGTGATTTTATATAATAAAACAAGGACTCAATGAACCACCTGGGTGGACAAGGATACTTTGAGTTTTGGAGAAGGTGGCAACAAAAGGAACCATGTCTATGGCAATCTCTTTGTGTTGTGCTCCAAAGGAAAAACCACCCAGGAAACTTAGAGATGGAACATGTTTCTCCAATTGTGGCTTTTGTGTGCAACCACATGATATTTATGGCTCTGGCTTAGTCAACTACATTGGGAAGACCCATGCATTGTCTTCAAGTTACTGGACATGAGGACCTAGAATCCTACATGGGTACTGAAGACAAGCTAGCAATGGTGTATGGGAGGACCCTCTGGAAAGACTTCGTCACATTCTCAATCTGCCGGTACTCCATCTTGGTGAGCACTAATCCAAAGGCCACTGGTGGCAACAAGATGGGACTGTGACATGTGGGTAAAGTGTACTACTTCTGCAGAAGATAATAAAATCTAAGTACTTAGCCGTGTCCCCGGTTATGGACAATACTGAGCAACTAAAGTTTGAAGCTATGGGAAATCTCGACATTCTAATTTCTAAAAGAAAAGTTTTAAGACTTGATGCACTTGGGGGTACCAAGGAACTCAAGAGATTTTGCTAAAACTTGATGCACTTGGGGGTACCAAGGAGCACAAGAGATTTTGATAAAACTTGATGCACTTGGGGTTACCAAGGAGCTCAAGGGATTTTGACAAAGGACTTGAACACTTGGGAATTTACCAAGGAGTTCAAGGGATTTTTGAAAAGTAGTTTTGACAAAAGACCAAAACCATTTTGAAAAGATAGGATAAATTTTGCTTCTGCAAATGAGCCTTAAGCCCTACTTAGCCAAATGTGCATGTAATGATAGGATCCACTTATATTCAACTTAGTAGTGAAACTTGCCAATACAATTCAAATGTATTGACCCTTGTGGCTGTAACTTGTAATGTTGCAGGTTTGATTGATTTTAGTGAAGAATGAATGATTAGGATTACAAAGTCTACAACCAACATGTCTGCCTGTGGCACTTTGAAGATGAAGGACCCCATGCTTATAGTTATTCCGCTGCAATGTAATATAATAGCAAAATGAGCTATGTAAGATGTAATAAAATTATGTTATTCCTGGTTATAAAGTTATATTATGACCTTTGTTTCTTGATATTACATCTTAACTGTGGATGCTAGCTATTGATCCATGGACTAGCATTGTAAACATAGGGGACTCCACCTTATATTGTTTAAAGGTTGGGACACTCCCTCTATAGATGGTATCAGAGCATTGTGTTTCCTGTAGGATTTGTAACCCTAGGATAGGACAAAAACCCTTAGAAGAATAGGAGTTATGTTTGTTCCAAAACTTACTTACAAACAATCTTGTAAACACTTTCCTCAACCATTTTGGTTTCAACTCTACATCTCATCTATTTCAAACTTGATGGAAAAACCTACCCCATGGCCCAAGACTTCACCATGTGCAAAGGACTTCATCAACTCTAATGACTTCAACTTCTTCAACTCTAATGACTTCAACATCTTCAGCATATTCACCAAGGACTTCCAACTTGGATACCACTAAGGATTACAAGTGAAATAAGGAAATCTTGCTCAAGATTTAGAGACTGAGGGAATGCAAAAGTTAGAAGGAGCCCACATCACTTGAAGCTTTGTGACCAAGGAGTTTTCCCAAGGAAACCATGATCTCATGTAAGAAGAAGCAACCAAGAATGATGGAAAGATCACAAGTGAACCATATAGATGGACCACCATATTTTAGTTAATTCAAACCCACCAACTTATGTGGTGTAACAAGAATATTTTGTTGCCTAAGTATGTGCTTGAACTTTGTTGTTTGAGTGAAAAATTGTTTGTGAATGCTTGCACATTGCTTGTGTGAATAGTGATGTGTGTGATTAGGATTATTTCCTTAGAAATATCTTGCCTATTCTAAGCTCCATTCAACCCAAACAGATGACCACTCCAAGAGACTCCAACATCAGGGTTGATGACACCAACACCAACCAAGGAGACAACATGAAAAAGCTCATAGCAACCCAACACCAGTTGAACCAAATGACAGCTCAATTCATAGCCAACGCCAATGGTGAAGATCCAGCCTTGCAAAAGTTTTTGGAAGACCAAGCCCAATTGATGCTTAAAGTGACTGATCAAATGGTCAACATGGAAGAAAACTATACCAAAAGAGTCTGTGACAACAAGGATGACAGAAATGTTATTCTAGATGGAGCCCCAGCTTGCATTATTTGTGGAGACAAGGATCATACTTCCAAGGAGCATGGAGAACAATGCCCCAACTATGAAGAGAAACATCCTGTTGGACAATGTCCCACCTCTCAAGCTACTTGCTACCTATGTGAAGGAAACAATCATATTCCTATCCAATGCCCCATCTACTCCATTGTTGAACAAAGGAAACAAGGTGGAGTGCAACAAATGATTGCAAACCATCCATAAGGATCCAAGTCTACCAAGAAGGTTGATGACAAAGGAAAAGGACCACTTATACCTCCAAGCAAAACAACCCAATTCAAAGGCTCAAATAAGAGGAATGTGAATTTTCTAAAGAGCAATAAAAGGTCCAAGAAGCATGTAGACATTCCTACCTACCAGATAACATATGAACAACATGAACTGGATGCACTCCTAGCTTTGGAGAAACCCAAAAAGCAAAAGAAGGACAAAAGCCATGTGCAATGTCATAAATGTAAGGAAATGGGACACTATTCTAGTGAATGCCCAGAGAACCATAAGAATAAGGAAATTGGCCAAGTGGCGTGCAACAACTGCAAAGAGCTAGGCCATTATGTGGCAACTTGTCCACAAGAACCACGTAAAGAACTCAAAGACATCAACTGTTTCAATTGCAAGAACCCAGGACATTATGCAAGCAATTATCCAGAAAAGATGAAGAACAAGTTGAACAAGCCTATGGAGAAACTCAACCTTGGCCCATGAGTCAAGTGTGGAATCCAAGGACACAATGCAAATGTTTGCCCAGAGAAGTTTCCCCAAGATTCCAAACAAGCCCACATGTAATTTTGTTTGAAATATTTTAAGGGTGGTAGTACCCTAGATGTTTTGAGCCTACTTGTAATCCTAGCCTTCCCAAATCTCGGGACAAGATTTATTTTAAGGGTGGTAGCCCATCACATCCCAAGATTTTCCAAATCTTGTAATGTGAAAAATAAATGAATAAAATAAAACTTTGTTGATTTTCAGGGTGAGAAGAAACTTTTTGAATCCAATTGGAAACCTTCAA
This sequence comes from Avena sativa, assembly GCA_916181665.1. Taxonomy (NCBI): domain Eukaryota; kingdom Viridiplantae; phylum Streptophyta; class Magnoliopsida; order Poales; family Poaceae; genus Avena; species Avena sativa. The sequence continues at coordinate 237,135,997 of OV702296.1, read as the reverse complement.
ACCAAGTTGGATCAAATAAATCCTAAAGGGATTTAAAAAGATAAACATTTAATAAAGGAAAATAAAATATTTTGGAATTACTATTTTGGATCTTTTAAATAAAAGGATTTGGTTTTCAAATGAAATAGAAGTTTTACAAATAAGGATTATTTTATAGAGCCAAATTAAAACTTGGCCAAGCCTTTGAAATAAAATATTTCTATTTGATAAAAATAGTAAAGGTTTATTTAAAATAAATTAATAAGTATTTAATATCCAAGTTTTATTAATAAAGGTTTTACTATTTCCAAAACATCAAAACTTATTTATTTATTTAAAATAAGTTTTCCAAGTATTTTATATTCCCAAATAAAACCTACTGATTTGGTTTTGAAAATAATTAGATTTCAAAAGGAGTATTTAGATAAAACAAATCCTATTTGATTTAATAACAATGGTCTATTTATTTAATTAATAATGGACCCTAAAATAAAGTTATTATTTTGGTTTATGTTACTGAACATAACCAAATTCAAAGTTGTATAGTGTGGTGATTGTTTGAATTGATTTGAGTATTGTTTGGTTGTTTGAATTTCAAAACAGAAATTATAAATAGAAAAAGAAAAAAAAATTAGGAAGAAAAAAATGGTTTTGGACTCAGCCCAACTGACCAAGCCCAGGAAGCCCAAACAACCAGCCCAGTTCCCCTCATCCACAGAAAAACGCTTCGCACCCGCTCCCTGACCCGCAGAGTGACTGACTTGTGGACCCCAACCCTCTCTCTCGCTCCACTGACAAAACGGCCCCACACCCGAGCCTTCTTCCTCACCCGCGCGACTTCTTCTCCCCAAACCTCGTCGCCGTTTCTGCTGTTTGAATGCGCGCTTGATTCCTCCTTAACCACACATTGATTCAGCCCGTGACTGCGTGCACTTAAGCGTCTCTCTTCCCTCTCCATTTCCCCTCGCTCACTCCTCTCTCCCGGCCACAAGGCTGCCACGATTTCACGCGTAAACCCACTCTGCTCCGACGAACTGCAGCACAAATTCCGGCCGAGCCTCTCCACCCCGTGCCTCCCCGAGCACACGAACTTACTCCCCACTCCCAGGTGCTCCTGCCAGTACCTTCCATTCAACCGCGGGCACCCTGAGCGTCGACTTCGACGATCTCTGAACGCCGCCGTGTCTGCAAGCAACTCCGGCAACCCTCCTGGTAATCACCTGACCGCCCCTCTTCCTCTCATTCACGCACGCAAGTTCGCCTTGATCTAGCGCATCTAACTGCGTCTTCCTTTTTCCTCGGGGCGAACCACAGCACCATCCACGACGAGCTCCAGGACCATCTGACGCCGACCACGTCAACGGCGAGAAATTGCTGCTGTCCCTGAGCGCCCCTTGTCAAGCCAACCGTACCTTGAGCATCACCACGTCCTTGCGATCACGGTGAGCCTCTCCTCCTCTTCTCTCGCTTCCTGCTTCGCTAGCGCCGCCACCGTCTGACCATCGCCGCCGCGTGCGGCTGTCGAGCGCCGCCAGTTCTTGGCTAGTGGATAGGAGCCGTCCGATTTAGATCGAAGAGACACGATAGAACCACTTAACAGCGAAGGGGTACGCGACCAGAACCGTGCGATCTGTTTAGATCCAACGCGCCACAGAACCCGATCCGACCGAATCGGTACCAGCGAATAGGAAAGCGACGCGTGGCCAGACTTTGTTTAGAACTGAATTTGGAATCTGATTAGAATGTGATTTTGAAAACACTATAACTTTTGATCCACACGTCCAAAAATTACAAACTTTATATCGTTGGAATCAGTGGAACAAACCCTAGCCAACCATGCAATTTGTTTAGTAAATAGTAACTGTTAGATTGTTTGTTTTTGCAGAAACATTTGTATGCTTGTTTAGATTAGAAAAATTATTCAAAAATGTTTTCAAGGATAAAATCTTTGCAAATTGATTTGTGGTGAACTTACTGACCCTAGGAACCAACCCATGGTTTTGAAAATGAATTTGGTGAATTTAGGATGGATTAATTAATTTAGCCCATTTCTAGCCAAATAAAAATAATGGTTTTGTTATGGAAATGTTTTTGGATGTAAAAACTTTGGGAAAATGTTTTAGATCAAACCTACTGACCCAAAAGACCAAGTTTTGAGAAACAACAACTTATTTGGTGAACAACTTAAAGTTGTTTCATTGATAAAAATATTTTCCACCACATAAAATAATGAATGGACTTAAAAATGGTTTATGGACAAAAACCCTTTTGCAAATGACTTTGCCACTTTGGAAAATGACCACCTTGAACCTTACAAAGTTTAGAAGCCTAGTGGAAACCATCTTTGCAAATAAAACTATCTCTTGCATGCTTGCATGCATGACTTAGATCCCATTGTTTTGTGTGTGTGTGAAATTGTTTGATTGATTATTGGTTTGGAATGCTAGTTGATATTGTGTTTGCTTGATTGATTGTAGTGAAGTTAGAAAAGTGTGAGACTAGCAAGATCAAGGAGTGAACCAACATTCCCTACCAAAAAGGCAAGTTACACTATCATTCAAAGTCCTACTATTTTCATTATACTTAGTGGATTTTGAAACATGCATGAAAAGAATTTTTATACTTATGCTATGATAAATCCTAATAGGATACCCTATACATTCCTTAGTGAAAACAATGTAGTTGTTACATGCTTAGCCATGCTATATTTTGAAAAGAGATACATGTTGAGATTTTATGAAGTTGAGAAAAGGTCTTGTGATTTTATATAATAAAACAAGGACTCAATGAACCACCTGGGTGGACAAGGATACTTTGAGTTTTGGAGAAGGTGGCAACAAAAGGAACCATGTCTATGGCAATCTCTTTGTGTTGTGCTCCAAAGGAAAAACCACCCAGGAAACTTAGAGATGGAACATGTTTCTCCAATTGTGGCTTTCGTGTGCAACCACATGCTATTTATGGCTCTGGCTTAGTCAACTACATTGGGAAGACCCATGCATTGTCTTCAAGTTACTGGACATGAGGACCTAGAATCCTACATGGGTACTGAAGACAAGCTAGCAATGGTGTATGGGAGGACCCTCTGGAAAGACTTCGTCACATTCTCAATCTGCTGGTACTCCATCTTGGTGAGCACTAATCCAGTGGCCACTGGTGGCAACAAGATGGGATTGTGACATGTGGGTAAAGTGTACTACTTCTGCAGAAGATAATAAAATCTAAGTACTTAGCCGTGTCCCCGGTTATGGACAATACTGAGCAACTAAAGTTTGAAGCTATGGGAAATCTCGACATTCTAATTTCTAAAAGAAAAGTTTTAAGACTTGATGCACTTGGGGGTACCAAGGAACTCAAGAGATTTTGCTAAAACTTGATGCACTTGGGGGTACCAAGGAGCACAAGAGATTTTGATAAAACTTGATGCACTTGGGGTTACCAAGGAGCTCAAGGGATTTTGACAAAGGACTTGAACACTTGGGAATTTACCAAGGAGTTCAAGGGATTTTTGAAAAGTAGTTTTAACAAAAGACCAAAACCATTTTGAAAAGATAGGATAAATTTTGCTTCTGCAAATGAGCCTTAAGCCCTACTTAGCCAAATGTGCATGTAATGATAGGATCCACTTATATTCAACTTAGTAGTGAAACTTGCCAATACAATTCAAATGTATTGACCCTTGTGGCTGTAACTTGTAATGTTGCAGGTTTGATTGATTTTAGTGAAGAATGATTGATTAGGATTACAAAGTCTACAACCAACATGTCTGCCTGTGGCACTTTGAAGATGAAGGACCCCATGCTTATAGTTATTCCGCTGCAATGTAATATAATAGCCAAATGAGCTATGTAAGATGTAATAAAATTATGTTATTCCTGGTTATAAAGTTATATTATGACCTTTGTTTCTTGATATTACATCTTAACTGTGGATGCTAGCTATTGATCCATGGACTAGAATTGTAAACATAGGGGACTCCACCTTATATTGTTTAAAGGTTGGGACACTCCCTCTACAAGTTGCTCAAGGCGTTGAGTGGAGCCCGACATCTTAATGGCATGCTCACTAACGGAACTCCCTTCCTCCATCTTGTAGTTAAAGAATTTCTTAGAGATCTCATATCTCTCAGAACGGGCTTGAGTCTGAAACATGTTTTTCAGCTCCTCGAGAATCTCAAAGGGCCCGGCGAACTCCTCAAACGATTTTGAAGATCCGATTCCATAGCATACAACATGGCGATCTTAATCAAATCATAATCATCCTTGCGCGATTGATAAACAGCTTTTTCATCAGCCGGCGCATCTATAGCAGGGGCGTCACCTAGAGCTTTCTCAAGGACATAGTCCTTTTGTCCGCCAGCGAGAATGATTCTCAGAATGCGGAACCATTTGGTGAAGTTAGACCCATTGTTTCTAAGCTTTTCTATCTCAGCAAAAACGTTGAAGTTGAAGTTGGACTTGGCCATGTGATCTACAGTATTTGCAAGTACAATTTAGACTATGTTCATGATAAATAGTTCAACTTAATCAAATTACTAGATGAACTCCCACTAAATTCAACATCCCTCAAGTTGTTTAGTGAACACGATCCAAATTCACCACACCTAATCCGATATTCACGAGAAGAGATGTGGTTTCAATGGTGGACAACGAAGTGTCGATCATATCATTCATATGACTCATGCTTAACCTTTCGGTTCTTGTGTTCCGAGGCCATGTCTGTACATGCTAGGCTCGTCAAGTTAGACCCAAGTATTTCCGCGTGTGCAAAACTGGCTTGCACCCGTTGTATGTGAGCGTAGAGTCTATAGCACCCGATCATCACGTGATGCTTGGACACGACGAACTTTCGCAACAGTGCATACTTGGGGAGAACACAGTTTTTATCTTGATCTTTAAGTGAGGAATCATCTTATAATGCTACCGTCGCGATCTAAGCATAATAAGATACATAAAAGGATAAACATCACATGCATATAACTTTATGTGACATGGTATAGCCAATCTTCGCGCAATGATCTCCATCTTGTGCGTTCCGGCATGATCTCCATTACTCCACCATGATTGCCTCCACCACGAATAGCAACTACAACTATTGGTAACTACTTAGCGATAAAGTAAAGCTATTACATGGCGTGTAATAAGTTGACTCGCAGGTCATACACAATTATAAAGACAACCATATGGCTCCTGTCGGTTGTGTACTCATCGACATGCAAGTCGTGAAACATTACAAAACATGATCATCGCATACAATATACTCATCACATCTTGGGCCATACCATATCACAGAAAACACTCCCTGCAAAAACAAGTTAGACGCCTCTACTTTGTTGTTGCATGTTTTACGTGGCTTATGGGAGTAGATGCTAAGAACGATTCTTACCTACGGAAAGCCACAACGGTGATATTATGGTTGCCAAACTCTGGTGTTAATCCCATGACAACTATAGTGAGAGAAACTCACATCCACCAGCCGCATGTGTGGAACAAGCCACACGTCAAGTGTGGAGTCGGTCTCGCGAACGACGTCGCGTAAGGTTGGCCTGGACCGCTTCAATCTCACTATCCCGCGTCATAAGAAGAACACAAACAAGAGGCTTGCAATAGAAAACATCAACGCCCGCAACAACCATGTTGCGTTCTACTCGTGAAACACATCTACGCATAGATCTAGCTCTGATACCACTGAAGTGTTTCACGGCATAGTAAATCAAAATTTTCTACGGATGCAAACAGAGGGAAAGCCAAGATCTAATCTAGGAGATGCAAACAACGAGAGAGATTGGATTAGATCTTCACACCCTTGAATATTCGCACAGCGGAACGTTCGTCGGAACGTGGGTGATGTAGTCGTACTCGCTTCTCCTCCTCGCGATCCGATCCGATCTAGCACCACAAGTGGCGATGCCTCCGTGAGATGCACACGTGCGGCACCTCGACGTCTCCTCCTTCCTTGGTCCAGCAAGTATGGTGGAGAGATGGGTTGGATCTACAACGCGACGGCGCGGTGCAATTGGTGGAGAATTTCTGCAGTAGGGCTTCGCCTACAAGCAGTCGGGAGGGAGAGAGGAGGGCAGCAGGGCGGCTAGGGTTGGAGGGGAAGGTGTAGAGGGTTGGTGCGCCCCCAGCCCTCTATATATAGAGGGGTGGGCGCAGCCCTAGCCCCTCCCCCAAGCCAAGGCCGGCGGCCCCAAAGGAGGAGGAGTGGGGGGCAAGGAAACCCCCCCTTCTAGAAGCTCTACCTAGAGTTTAAACCTCTCTTGGCCGGCTGGGCCCTATGGGGCCTTGTGCCCCTGGCCCAATGCGGCCAGGGCACTCCCTCATAGGCCCATTCCCCTCCCGGAAGGTGGGGCCACGTTGGTCCCCTTCCGGAAGGTTCTAGAAGCTTCCAGTACAATACCGATTAACCCGGAACAATTCCGAACTCCAAAAACTGCACTGCCTTATATGAATCTTATTCTCCGGACCACTCCGGAACCTCTCGTGATGTCCCGGATCCCATCCGAGACTCCGAACAAAAACTCATAAACCAATTATCCAATCTATCCTAGTGTCGGGACACGTTAAGTGTGTGACCCTGCGGGTTCGAGAATATGCAGACATGATCTTCTATCAATAATCAACAGCGGGGTCTGGAAACCCATATTGACTCCCACACATTCATCGATGATCATATCGGATGAACCACGATGCCAGGATTCAATCAATCCCATATATATATTCCCTTCGTCTCGTGATATTTTACTTGCCCGAGATTCGATCGTCGGTACCGTCATACCTAGTTCAATCTCGTTCACAGCAAGTACTTTACTCGTTCCGTAATCCGATATCACTTTGTGATTAACTCCTTAACCACATGCTTGCAAGCGGTGTTGATATCGATTATCGAGTGGGCCCGAAGTATATCTCTCCGACTTGGGAGGGACAAATCCCATCTCGATACATACAACCCAACAGATACTTTCCGATCACCTGAGAGACACCTTTATGATCACCCTCTCATAGGATGACGTTTGATGACCTCAAAGCTTTCTTCCGATACTAGGGAGTTGTATTATCTCATGGTCTAAGGAATACAATATTTGACATAAGAAAAGCTTCGCAAAGACGAACACGATGACACGATCTAATTGCTTCGCTTAGTTTGGGTCTGTCGATCATATCATTCTCCCAATGATATGATCTCATTATCAATTGACAACTCATGTCTATGGTTAGGAAACCTTAACCATAATTGATCAATGAGCTAGTCCATAGAGGCGTACTAGGGACATGGTGTTGTTCACAAACCACACAAGTATTAAAGTTTCCGCTTAATACAATTCTAGCATGGAATATAAACATTATCATGAACAAGAATTATAATAATAACATCTTTATTATTGCCTCTAGGGCATAATTCCAACAATAACTTCCCAGAATTTCTGATAAAATTCAGCCGGAAAGCCGTCAGGTCCTGGTGATTTATTGTGTTCCATTTGAAAAACAGCTTTCTTAACCTCTTCCTCCATATACGGGGCAGTTAGAAACTTGTTTTCATCAACAGATACCTGGGGAATATCATCTGTTTGGGATTCCTCCAGTGATATAGAGTTTTCTGGTGATGCCCCAAACAATGATTTGTAATACTTTGTAATGTAGGATTTTAGCTGCTCCTGTCCCTTAATCATACCTTCATCCTGAACCAAAGAGTGAATAAGTTTATTCTTATGCTTGCCATTGGCAATAGCATGGAAGTATCTTGTATTCATGTCTCCTTCAAGGATAAATTTTGCTTTAGAGCGTTGGTACCACTTGAGTTCTTCCTCGCAGAAAATTCTGGCAATTTCTATATTCGATTGCTTCTTAAGCTCAATCTCAGATGCAGTTAAAAGCCTTATTTCCGCAGTAGCCTCCAAATCATTAATAATAGTTGAAAGACGTATTTTCTCTTTTTTTAGGATACCGGCCGTATGTCTAGCCCAACCACGAAGGAATTTACGAAGAGCTCGCATTTTATTATTCCATCGTTGTATAGGCATTTGACCACCCACCGGTTTTTCCCACACGTCTTTCACTAAATCAAAAAAAACCATCTCTTTCAATCCATCCAAGTTCAAACTTGAAGTTATGTTTGGATCTTTGAGATGGTGTTCCAACAGATAAAAGTAATGGAGCATGGTCCGATAAAGCCTCAATACGCTCTAGAGCCCGAACGGTTACTAATGGAAACTTATCCTCCCACAGTGTATCCATAAGTACTCTATCTAATTTCTCGTATGTCGGCTCTGTGAGACTATTATCCCAAGTGAACTGTCTCCCAATCATATTAATCTCTCTTAAATCCAGGCTATCTATGACAGCATTGAATAAAAAAGGCCAATGTTCATCAAACCTGCCCCGACTTTTCTCATGAGGGAATCTTAGCAGGTTAAAGTCCCCACCTATAATAATAGGATAAGGATTATCCTTAGCTAGATATACCATCTCACGCAAAAAGTCAGCCTTATAAACATCCTGGGCAGCCTCGTATACAGTGACTAGAGACCATATGAAATCGTCGTCCTTGTTCCGGATATGGAGTTTAATAAAAAAATCTCCAACCGAACTGGCCAAGACTTCCATAGTCTAATCTCTGACGTCTAACAGGATCCCCCCGGATCTACCACATGGAGGACGTGATACCCACGTAAAGTCCACTCCACCAGATAGGCGATTGAGCAGAGCTTGTGAGAAATCACGTCGACCGGTTTCAGAAATACCCAAAAAATCTAAGTTATGTTCTCTTACACTATCGGCAAAGAACAGATGTTTAGCCAAGTCCCGAAGACCTCTGCTGTTTGAAAACATTCCATTCATTGAGAAACAATAAGGCTTTTGGATACACGGGTCCTTTTCTTAGACCTTTGGCTCTTTGATTTACGACCAGAAGCTTTTAGTTCAAATAGTGAACTCAACTCTGTCTCATCAAAGCCAACCTCTGATACTTCACCAACTAAATGAGAGAGCAGTTGACCATCTATTGTGGCATGCAACTCCTCCTCCTCAGCTGATAAAGAATCAGGAATAAAAGAGGCCTTAGGAGTAACCGTCAAACGGTCAACCTCCATATGCCTAAGTACATTACTAGATAAATTAACCTGTTTGACAGAATAACCCAGACTAACACCAACGTTTGCTAGTTTTTTAGTCATTACAGGTGTAGAAAAAGAAAGAAATGAGTTGGAAGACTTCATACCATCAGAATCAAGATTTATTGCTGCCTTCCTGCGCATTGCCTTGACCATCGAGTCCTCATCCGTGACTGTCGCCCCAAGAGCATCGATCCCATGGCACGAACTACGCCTCGCCGGTGTCTCCTGAACCTATGTGACCACCTCTAGAGGAACACCCAACCCTGCCTGGGCCAGGTTTCCCCCAGATGATCGCCCCTCCTGGGCAGGAATGGCGCCCTCCCGCAACCCCTCCTGGGCCACGGGTCTGAGGCCCGCATCCGGCCCCTTCATGGTCTGCGCCACGTCGGACAGCGGCCCCGCCTGGGCCACTGGAACAATGTCCGAGGGCGGCCTCTCCATATCCTTACCCTCGACGCCCCACCCCTCCTGGGCAGCGGCGGTTGGGCCCTCGAACACAGAAGCAGCAGGTCTCCCGCCATGGGCAGCGGTAGTGGGCAGCCCCAGCCACTACGCAGCAGATGACGACCCCTCCTGGGCCATCGATGCTCCAGCAGCCCGCCATGGCAGCGACAAAACAGCAGGCAGGGAACCCCCCAGAGGCGAAGCTCTCCCAGCCGACATGTTCGCCGCCTGAAGTGTAGCTAAAAGCTGAGAAGGAGAAACCCTAGGAGATCCACAAGCCTTCCCCCGAAGAGGAGAATCCGTTGGAAGAGAGTCTAGAAGTTCCTTTCCACGCGGAGTAGTAGGTGTAGCATTAAATGGAGTCACCGCATAAACTGATCCCGTAACCTGGCGAGTATGAGTAGACGGTGCCCCCTGCTCAGAAGTCTGACCACCAGACTGTCCAACCGGAGCGTGAACAGAAGTGATATCCGCTGGTCCAGAAGTATCCATGGCATCATCACCATTCTTTCCAGAACCATCATCCTCAGAATCATCCTTACTCTTCCTCCAAAGGAGCGGTGAAAAGTCAGGTTCCGGCACATAATCAGCGGGTTCCAATCTGAAGCGAAGCTCATATCCTTTCAGATCCACCAGAACATCAGATAATAGAAAGAAACCTATAGCATCCTTCTTCTTCTGGAAAACAGAAATATCACACATAGCAACAAGTATATGAACGACACCCCGTCGACGGAGGCTCAGAAGATCCACATCCAAGGTAGTACCCATAAGAGAACCAACATCCCAAAGACCAACAAAAGTTCGCAGAGAATGCGGAACCCCCTCAACATGAACCCAGCCTTGTTCCAGGATTATCTTGTGCGGAACCTCTTGAGTCCTGTAAACCGAAACAGCAAGTTGTGTCCTACCCAGGGGCATCGAGAACTGGCTGCCATCCACTCGGTCGAGTACCTCAAAAGAAGGAAAGCTTACCAAATAATCATTATTCCCATAAGATAGAGCTTCCCACTTCCACTGTGATTGTAACGGACACCTTCTGGCAATCTGTTATTGTACCACATCAGCTGAGACTGCATCTCCTGTAACTTTGATCAAAGCAATAGGTGTCTGAGTAGTCTCCAAAATTCTACGGACCACACTATCAGGAATCTGTGCAAACAGAGTCTTGTCATGTCCAATCCCAGTCATAAAAGCATTTGGTCTCGGCTGTTTCAACACAGGGCACCTCAAGGTTGGATGAGACTTGACATCACAAATATAACAATAATGTATAGCTTTACAATCCTTGGATGCATGAGTGTCCACAGTGCACTTCCAACATCTAACTGGTTTCTTATTCTTCTTTGATACAGGCACAATCTCCGCAGCAACATGTGCATCCACCACAGCAGAATTAAAATGCATCTGATTATCATTGAAATTACCTTGAAACTGGCTAGTAGGTGGGAATAATGGTGAGACAAGAGCAGTTGTACCAAGCGGATACCCAAAGTGCTGCTGCCCAGCCATTGCATTTTGCTGAAGATTCATAGGCTGCTGCAAATTTGTTCCATGCGCAATCTGAGTTTGCGCCACACCTTGCACCGGCTTCTTCTTCTTCCTCTTCGGCACCGGCACCCCCGACGAAACAGCCCCTGCAACAAAGGAAGTAGGCTGAAACATACCCTGCATGTGTCCACCAGGCACCGTCCCTTGACCACTAGCAAACTGCGGCGTCGGACCCCGATACGGAGGTTGAAGCGGCTGCATCTGGCTCCCTTGCGCGGCAGCATAATAAGTCGCCGGAGGTCGAAAGACGACACCTGGGGGAAACCCAACGAACGGGGGCGGCTGCGGCATGCCCCCAGCTAAAGTCGGAGCAGAAGGTTGGGGAGGCGCCCTCGGTTGCGGCTCGGTCGCCGCAGCAACCACCTGTGCATTAGCAGGTTGGGCTGAATGCCCCAGCTGCTCCTGCACCGGCGTCCCCGCTCGCTGCGGTGGTTGAACGACCAAAGCCCTAGGGTTTCCCCCAGGGAACTGGCCAGCCATCCCAGGTGAAGAAACGGCGGTCGAGAACGTGCGTCCGGGCACCACCGCAGAGGGAGAAGCGCTCGGCGAAACCGGCGACAGCAGCGGAGCCCGTGGACGCGGCGAAGACGGCGAGAGCAGCGTAGAACACGGACTCGACGGCTGAGAAGGAAGGCTCGGGTTCGTCGTCGAGCAAGAGATGCGATCTGTTTTGCCCCAGGTCCACAAGGCCCGTAGACGCCAAGCCAAGCCCGACCAAGAGCAGACCGACCCAGCCACGTCCTCAGTCGCACGAACCGTGACAGGTTGGTCCCCGGACGCGAAGACCGAGTCCGCCTTCACCCCTGAGATGGCTCCCTCCACCCTGGCAGCAGTCCGCGAAGAACTCGGAATCCGATCTGAGAAACGCGCCAGCTCTGCCGCCTCAAGGAACTGGCCAAGAATCGGCGGGGCCGACGATCTCCGCCGAGGGATGGGTCCTTTCTAGGGTTTGATCTTCGAATGAGCAACCACCACCGGAGGGGACAGCGATATCGATCTGGCCAACGACTTGCAGGAAAGCTTCGGCGAGCATCTTGGCGAGGTCGTAGGATGCGGCGGCGTAGACACCACCGGTGACCTTTCCCAGAACCGCGACGCCGGCGTCGGAAAGCCAATGTCCTCCCAGAACTGCTGCCGCAGCTCCTCCTCCGACAACTGACGGCGGCTCAAGGCATTCGTCCAGCCCAACTCGCCACTCACATCTTCCAACGATTCCAAGTTCTCCCGAGCCGCCCTCGCATCTTCCCCATCCGAACCCGATTCAGATCCTAGGCATTGGAACCGTGAACCCGAAGTGGAAGACGCCGGCGAGAAGGATGAACGAGCCATCCCTGGCGACAGGCTCCCGGGAGCCATCGTCAGCCGCCGTCTGCGCCGCATCGCCGCACCGCCTCGCGCCTCACTTCTGGCACCACCATTCCATGAGCGAAGCCTCCTGGTGCGGTCTTTTAAAAAGTACATAACCTGCCAACTCCATGCTCGGCAAATTCATCTGTCATTTCAGAATCGACCACATCATACTGGTGTTTAGCTATGACACACTTTTACTAGATAGTGGATGGCGGATGTCAATGTGCATCTTCGATCACCTCATGATCGGTGGAGGTCGGCAGTGTGGCCACGCACACGATCATCTCCTGGCATGTGGATGTGGGCAGTGCAGCTGCAGTGGCGGCGAGTACTAGAAGATGGAGGTTGCTACATGCGCGTAGTATCCAAGCGCCCGCTTGGTACAATTACGACTGAAACTACAGATTCAGTTTGGGTACAGAACTACATACAACATAATGTGGTAGAGGAGATCTGAGATGTGTTCTACTGGCTAGGTGTCAAAATCCAAGAAGGGACCCTAGGAGAAAGAAGCTGTGGAACTAATTCTAAAGTGAAACCTGTCGTACTCCCTCCGTCCCAAAATAGATGTCTCAAGTTTTCTCAAATTTGAATAAATCTATATACTAAATAGTGACTAGATTCATTCAAATTTTGATAAATCTAAGACATCTATTTTAGGGCGGAGGGAGTATTTCAAATGGTATAAAAAAGGAGAAATGGAATTTTAAAATATTTGAATAATATAAATCACCATGTTTCTAGGATGGCAATGGCATCTGTGTTGTTACATCATCGTACACTACACCACGGATGCATGGATTGACTATGATTGTTGTGAGGAGGTAAAATCACATATAATGGTATCATGTTTTCTTCTTTCCCTGTTTTCGCTCCATGGAAACATTTTAACAACCAATCTACCGTTGCAACACACGAGTTGGCATGCCATAATTCAGGCAAGGCATATATGTCATGGCAAATTCGGGGTTAGCTCCTGTCTAGATTTGTAGCGACTCTTTTTAACCTTTTTTGTATATCCACATGATTATATTTGGTTGCTGACCTGTTTTATTTTTATTATATTCAGGGTTCTTCTGCTGGCAGTGACGCTACGACAGTTTCTGTCAGTGTGCTATTTGCTCATAAGATTATTTCAGATAGGTGCTCATAAGGTTCTTTCAAATAGCATGGCTTCTTATTGGTTTGATATCTTGGGTTCGTTTGGTAGCAATTTTGGCCTTTATGTGTGCTACATGTAGTAAGCACCAAATCTTTGTCTCTGTATACTAATGATGTTCCAATTGACTTGTCCAAGTTATGAAAGGACGGTAGTTGTAGCACATAATGTTCACTATTATCATGGCACTTTTGCTCCGGTCCCCCACCTCCTCCCCCTCCCTCTTTTAAATTTTGACAAACAAAAACTCGATTCCGATTGTTTAGAGGATCGTACGAACCCACCCGAACTCCGTATGGTCGTCTTAGACGTATACTCAACATATACGTATGCTCATGTGCCTGCGGAAGGCGAAAATCAGAAGTTATATAACAACAACAAAAAAAATTAAAATATGACATACAAAGATGTAGATCGCGATAATAAGAGGTGGGATCAGTCGGTCGGAACGTGGATTATACCCAGTTCGACCGAGTACACATGTACAGAGATAGACGTGATCTCGATATGGATTTTGACCGGTCAAAAAAATAAAACGGCCCATGTAGCTTAAGTTTAAGGTGGGGGACCAAAGCACACCTCTTATCATGGAATAAATGAAGGTTGGGAAAACTAATCAGGCACGTTGCTCAGTACAGAGTTGAAAAAAAAATCAACTTATATGTTCCAGGATAGCATAGAAGACACATTCTTATGTTTTTGGTCCTTCCATAATACTACAAGTTAATTTATCATTGTATCATGTTGCATTTCACCTATGTTTCAGTTCTCCTATCAAAGAATACTAGATATACTATACGATTATCAGTTAATAGGAAATATACACATACATATATATATATATATACATACATATATATATATATACATACATATATATACATACATACATATATATATATATACATACATATATATACATACATACATACATATATATATATATATATATATATATATATATATATATATATATATATATATATATATATCTTGAGTTGTTATTATTGTAGTGATTTTAGTCTGCCATTGGGCTCATGCGGAGAAGGGTCTGAGCGACTCTAGCCAGCGCACCTCCACCAGCCAGCTACTTGCATACATCGGCTACCTCCTCCAACCAGAGAATGAGGAGGCGCTGCCAAGATCACGAAGAGGATGGTCCTAGGGCGAGGCTTCCAGCGCTATGGCCCACCGGAGCACGAAGAAGATGCGCTGTCGGGTTCACGTGGAGGAGCATCCAAGCGCACACCTGACCACGAAGCGCGTCATGGATGGTGTGAAGCTAGATGTTTTTCACGACTCATTGGGGTTGTATCAAAAGAAAAAATGCTATATGCGTCTTCACGACATTGTTTTTCTCACATTGCAACGCAACACACTAATATGTTTCCAAGTATTCAATAAAGTACATTTCTTTAGCTTCGTTGCTTTGTCGTTGCACCAAGAGACATTTTTTCTAGTATTGACCTATTTTTCTCAACGAGATCATCATAAAGTAAACGACATGTCAACTCCATGTCCGGAAAATTCATCGGCCATTTAGCAAGTGCAAAGTTGTAGAACCAACACATTATGATAATAAATAACTACCCAGGACACTGTTTAACACAGATTAACCCTTGAATAATAAAGCGAACTAACGAAGCTACTCCCTCTGTTCCATGATATAAGACTTTTTAGCAAGTTGTATATCGTGGAACAGAGGGAGTAGAAGGTAGTATTGCCCAGTGGACGATCTAACGGCGGTCATTAGGCCACCGGGAGCTAAGATACGGGCGCCAACACTGAGCTATTTTTTTTTGGCAAAGGCAAATAAGAGAGAGCTAATTAACTGGGCGAGATCGATCGTCTCCTTACTGGCCCGTGCCGCCCTTCTTGTCGTTGCCGGCGGCAGGGACGACGTCGACGAGGCACGGTTGCTTGCAGTTGATGCAGGTGGGATATTCCTCTTTCGGCACCATGCAGTACAGGAGGCACCGCTCGCACGCACCGATCACCATGGGCGTCGGCTTCTCGCCGCCAGGGCTGTCATCCGAGTCCGACGACATGCACGATCTCGGCGACGAAGAGTAGTTGCTGCTGATGTCGTCGTCGCCGCCATCGTCATGACTGCCGTCCACCTCCATCCTCTCTGCTGCCGCCACTGGCGGCGAAGGCGACAGGTTCAGGTTGAGCACCAGCCTCCCGTTCCTGCCACCGTTGCCGTTGTTTCTGCTCATGGCTCACCACCTCGATCACACTGCCCACACAGCCACGCATGCAAGATCAACAGACAACACCAGATCAAATAGCGTTACATGTAGAGGAACAATTAATTTGCAAGAGGAAGAACAGAAACAAGATCGAAGAGGTGTTAATCGGTTACCTGAATGCTTAGAAGATGAGAAGAGGCAGGAGAGTGCGTTGGCTGTGGGAGATCCGACGGCCATTTGTATAGGGAGGTGGAGGAAGGAGAGGTCATGTATTTTAATTATTATTACTCCGCAGCATTGATGAAAAATGATAAACACAAATTCAGAATGTCAATGCTCTCTCTCTCTCCCCCCATCTCTATCATAGTCAATGATCTCTCCGTTTCTCTATTGCTATGACATCACTTAATTTCTTCCTTCATTCCATTTATCTCACTCTCTGCGATCTTGCAGTGTACATGTGGTTCTTGGCTGGAAGTTCATCAATTGATTAACCCGGCCTTTAAGAGCTTTAGATGTGCTCTAACATCATGGGTTAGTAGCTGGACCATGGACGCTTCGGTGAAGAAATGTCATGTCGGACTCGGATGGTACTCAAGTTGAATGAAATTTAATCGATTTAAGTCATTTCAGTACAAATAGTTTCAGTCTTTTCAGTAGTACATATGAATTCAAATATTTTTTAGCTTTTGTGTGCTAAAGCTTTGGTTTACTTTCAGACAGTTTCAGGTGAACATTTCTGTCCTTTGGCCAAAACGAAAACTGAACTCACTGGAGTTGGGTCGTCACTACCCACATCCTGCTGCATGCCAAGTATCAAGCTGTTTGCGGAGAGCTTTTTAGTGGGCACCGGGCAAATGCTGCTATATGCCGAACATCCTCTGAAAGACACTCGGCAAAGACGCAGCACTCGGCAAATCATGGCATTTGGCCCTCGGCGAAGAACCAACACTCGGCAAATGCGACAAAAGGCTCTCGGCAAACACAAGTGCTCGAAACGCTGAACTCACTGAATTTGGGTCATGGACGAGATACTTGCGAAAGCAAAGTTCAAGAGTATTGGGCAAGTAGGGAAGTAAAAATTGCGAACAATTCCAAGACTTTATACAATATCATTTCAGCTTTGAATTCTTTTGACCATCAATTTGACCAATAGTCAATAAAAATATATACTACTGTAAGAGGGTGCATATAACTAGTATTTTGTTGCATAAACAAACGATTGCAGTTTGAAGAAAATACGAGGTGGACTTTGTGACAGAAAAAGAGGGAGTAGTAGCATTTCTTTGGTTGATCGGCTTGCTCCTACACAACATGTCTTGGCAATCTTCAATGCCCTCGCAGTCCATTAACTTCTCTGCCTCGTTTGAAGTCTCACAAGTGCAACCTTTATTCTACACTTCAGAAAAATGAAGTGCACGCAGTATGATCAATTGTGAAATGACATCTCGGAAGGCCGCAGCTGGAAGCTTTTATTTGGAAATTAACCCATTAATTGCATCTTTTATTTCGTGGGCGTGACTTAATTACTAATCCCAGTTGCCTTTTTCTTTGTTGATCACGTCAGAGTTTACTCCTGCCAGCGTGATCTGACAATGAGCTTTAGGGCATAAGGCCGACCTATTCCAGACACCAAGGACGTGTTTGGTTACTCGCACGGTTTTTTTACTGAACCGAAATCTCCATTTTGTTTGATTGCCCGCATGGAAACTGTTAGGGAGGTTGCCAGAAAATGATTCACGTGTTTGTGGGATGTATTAGGCTGATGTATTAGGCTTCGGAGAAACAAAAACGCGTTGTTTGGTGTGATAATCTTTTTCTCAGATGGTGAGATTACCAGCCATATGTGCATAAGTGAGCAGGACCGTGAAACATTGTAGCATAGTTCAAACCTAGCACGATAGTACAATCAAGTTCATAGCAAACCCGTACTTAGTACCAGCATAACCAGCTCACCAGAACCCGTCCCTTGTTGATCATGGCAAGTTTGGATCGTGCTCGAGGCACTTCTTGACCACTTTAGTCATGGAGTAGTCGAAGATGATGACCTTGTATATCTCGCCCTTAAGGGCCTTGAAGGTTAGGAAGTAGACGATCTTGATCTGATGGGCAATTACAAAGCCAGGCCAACCATGATTAAGGGAACCATGCTGTTGACATATTTCAGCCTCACCATCCAACTGTACCTAGTTATGGATGGCACCCGCTGGGTTCAGGTTCAGGTCTAGGTCTGGCACCCTAATACCCGTCCCGACGTAGATAATTCCATAAATTCTCCGCAACGCCAAAGATCCTAGAAAATACCATGGATTTCAGATAGAATATTTGACAGGCGCCTAAAAATAACAGTGTCGAAGGAAAAGAGAAGTAGGTGGTGTTAGATGTATATATTTGTATATTGTAGTTTTCCTATATGTTAGGGGGCTTCCTGCATATTTGTACCTGTACGTATACTCTATATTGTGGCCTTTGGCCCCATATAATACAAGTTGCTCTTCATCTAACATGGTATTAGAGCCCCAGGTTAGGGTTTCTCTCGCACGCTCGCAACTTCCGTGCTAATTTTTCTCGGACCGCCGCCGCAGCTCGTCGCCGGCCCTGTCCCCCTCACCGTTGGTTTCGATCGGGTCTGCCGAGATCGGCCCTCGTCCCCCGCCTCGTCGGCTTTGATCGGGCCAGATCGGCCCGTCCGGCCTCGATCTGACCGGAATCGGTCTGGCCGGCCACCAGAGACACTTCTCTGGCCTCGTCCTCGCTCGATCAGCCTCGGGAGCCTGCTCCACTACTGGCCTCGTTCTGCCCCGCCTCGTCCTCGTTCTGCCCAGCCGCCAGTCCCTGGGGCCCCCGCCAGGACTTGCTCCGATCGGCTGTCGGACGCCCGGAATAGGTCCGGCCAGGCCGGATCTCGCCGGCTCTTTGCTTAATTTCGCCGGATTTGCTTTGGTCAGGCCGAATTTCGCCGGATTTTGATCCTGATCAGTTGTCAAAAAAAAGCCTTCCGGCATGGTTTCCTGCTCCGATGATGTCGCTTTCGCTGCTCCCGTCTTGCACCTATGTCCTCCCTTGTTACTTGGTGCTCGTTCGCCGACTCTGTCTCCATCGGTTTGCCGCTAAAAGGATCGTATGGGTACCAGAGGAGGGTGAATAGGTGCTACTTCAAATTTTCTTCCTTTTCAAATTAGGGTTTGACAATAAGGTAAATTCTCTAGATAATGCAACTAAGGTGAATTTACCTATATGACAAACATGAACAAGATAATGCACAACTAAGTAAGAGAAAGTAAGTAAAGTGCAGAAAAGGATAGAAGTAACCAAAGTGGTGGACGCGGAGACACAAGGATTTATTTCCCGTAGTTCCTTCCTTTTGAGAGGAAGTACGTCTACGTTTGGAGAGGGGGTGGTTTCAAACCACCAACGCCACGAGAGGCCTCCCTTGTTCTCCGATGAATCTCACCCCAACGGGATCGATTCACCTTCCACTATATCGGCAACCTTCAAGGTGGAATCCGACACCTTTACAAGTTTGGGGCACACATACACAACTTAATCGGAGGCTCCCAAATACAAGCAAGCTGTCAAAGAAATCAAAGACAAGCTTGTAAGAACCAAAACAAGAACTAGGGTTTCCAAGAAAACACTAGAGCAAAGGGGACCTCAATTAAATGAGGGGGAAATGGAGATCTCTTTTGGTGAAGTAGTAGATCGGGGCATCCTCTTTCGATTCCCCAAAGATCAAAGACTTTAGGTGGTGGATTGAGGAGATCTTGAAGAATTGGTGGCTCCAATGATGGTCTTGACTTTAATGTGGATGAGCACTTTGTCCCAAGGTAGGTGGAGGGTTATTTATACCCCTCCAAGAAATCTGGCCGTTGGAGTTTTTAATGCAGCGGTAGTATCGGAAGCTTTAAGCGGTACTACCGGAAAACTCCGGTACTACCGGACCTGGTACGGGAAGAGCAACTTTCAAACTTCATATGCCCTGGCCACAACGGTACCAAAATGTGGTGCTACCGTACGGGTAATGGAATCAGCAACTTGGTCGAAAAACCTAGGCAGCCAGTGGCTTTTGCCAACTTACAAAAGCTACTGCCACGCTAGGTACTAAAATGCGGTACTACCACATTTTAGTACCGGGGCAAGCTATGGCCTTTTATAGGTTGGAAAAAGTCACTGCCGCGCTAGGTACTAAAATGCGATACTACCGCATTTTAGTACCGGAGCGGGCAGTAGCTTTTGACAAGTGGTCAAAAAGCTACTATCGCGCTAGGTACTAAAATGCGGTACTACCGCTTTTCAGTACCTAGCCCGGCAGTGGCTTTTTGACAACTGATCAAAAACTACTGCCGTGTCCGGTACCGCTTTTTGGTACCACGCCAGGAAGAAAGTTCTGGACTGTTGTTTAACCATTGCAAAACCTTTTTCAATACACCTACGATACACTTGGCAAATAATTAGTCTGATATGTGTGTTGTTATAAAACACCAAAATCACTAGGGATAGGAAATGCTCTTTCAATCTCCCTCTTTTTGGTGTTTGATGACAACACACATTTTGTTGGGTAATCCAATGATGACAAGATAGAGATGGGGCTCCCCCTGGATATATAGAATCAAGCCCCATTCTATTTAATAAGTTACCTAGGAGTAGAAGTCGCACTTAGAGCACATATCTTTGCAAATAACATGTGATGACCAATATTGATTAGGAATGGTGAAGGTCATCACATACACCACATAAGATGGATCCAAATGAGAATAGCCATATTACACACAAGATGGATCCATACGATAACCACATAGTCTCACCATACATAGCACAAATAGTTAGTTCACACCTAATAAGAGGCAAGCAAATAAAGTTCACAAGCGAATAAAAATCAATGGCAAGAACGAGCTTGTGACTTTTCTCTCGCAAATCCTGCATACCTAATGTGCAACTTCTCCCCCTTTGGCATCAAGATGCCAAAAAGGGACAAGAGCAATACTAACATCCCGGAGATCACTCGTAATCATCATAATCATATGCATCCCATGCATCATCATCAGTTGGCGAGGCACGGAAGGAGGAGGTGGCATCATCATCATCCCAGTGGTTGTGCTTGGAGATCCATTGGTCTTCTGGGGTAATGTTGTTCTCGGAGCCCTTGGAGACGGTCAAACCTTGAGCCTCCATCATTTCCTTCTAACGAGCACAAGACTTCTTGGCATAGACATGGGCCTCGTACATGCGTTTCTGATTGTCCACTTGGAAGCAGAATACCTTCTTGAGTTTGGCCTCAATCCTCTTGGCCCAAGATGGATGAGCAGGCTTGCGACATGAGACCACAAAGTCAGCATCCTTCTGGGCATCATCAGCATCACCGGATCCCTCCACAACAGGGTTCCCATCCTCATCAACAATCTGACCATCGGCATTGCGTGGTTTGAGATGGTTCTTGATCAACGGATTCTTGTGGCGGTGAGTGACAAGGCGAAGAGAAGATATGTCATGGGCAATCACAGGGAACTTGCTAATAATGAGAGCCATGATGTACGGAGCAAAAGGAGGAACCCTCCTTTGAAAAGTGGCATAGACCATTTCATTCCAAATAACATCCATCACATCCATAGGTTGGCCGGAGTCACGGTGGTGAAAGGTGGCGAGCATGATATTCACCATGAAGGCATGTATCTCATCAACATTCCCAGCTCAGGGGGCGACAGTCTCATGGAAAATGCGATGCAAGATGTCATATGTAGGTAGAAGCCCTTTGATCTTTCCAGGTATACCGCGCCCCCAGATGTACAGTGGTGCAAGAGCATCCTTCTTCATGGGACGATCATTGTTGTGGCAGCGAAAGCCAACGGGAGTGTCCCTGCCACGGTCTTCGTACCCAAGAATAGCCGCGAACTCAGCCAAGGTTGCTTGCTTGACAACACCCTCGGTCATCCAGGTGAGTGTCGGAGTATGATTCTTGGCAAAGTTAACGGTTGCATAGAACTGAGTAATGAGCATTGGGTCATAGTTGCACCGGAACTCCATAATAGGAAGCAAGCCAATGTTGGTGCAAATGTCAAGAGCTTCACCAAAGTATTGCAGATTCTTCCTCACATGATTCATCTCGATCCACTTTTGAGGGACCACAAGTTTGTCATCTGTCATGAGTATCTCATGGAACACCCGCTCCTGGAAATCCATATAGAAAAGGCTACCTCGCCGAGCTTGAGATTGAGAAGCCACATATGGATTGACAGTCTGCAGTTCATGAAATTCGGACTCAAACAAATCAGATAGCAGCTTTGGCCCAGATGGCCCTGAACTGTGGCTCTTGCGAGGACCGGAGGGAGGAGGAGGTGGAGGAGCCTTACCACAACCAGCACTTTGCTTGAACCCCCCACCCCGACGACCACGAGTTGTTTGCAGTTTCGGACGGGCGCTAGGTTGAGGCATGATCTCTTCTTCTGACTCAGTCTCTGACTCTGACTCATAGTCCTCAATCTCATGGTGAGCTTTGGAGCGTTTGTGAGATCCCCAGGAACCCTCTGCACCTGTGAAAGAACGAGGGAGATAGCATAGGGGTAAGGGCACAAGAACCTGAGACAAACAGATGATGGAACTCTTGGTTTTAAAAAAATTGCTGTCAGTACAGGGCGGTAGTACCGGATCTGCACAGGCGGTAGTACCGCAAAGCGGTAGTACTGGAAAAAGATTCCCGGTACTACCGGCCAGCGACCACAGTGCAGATCTGAGACATAAATCCATGTACGGGCAGTAAACTTGATGTAAAACAGGAATTCCATCGGTCTAAGTGGTAGATCTTGTAGATAACACACGGTACAACCTCAAGAATACGTGTTTTAGCCAAGAATCAAAGTCACCCTAGTTTCAATGGAGAAAACAAGTGAGAAGAAGAGGAGGGCGGTAGTACCGGTGTCCATGGCGGTGGCGAATGAGGAGGAGCCCGCGAGGAGGCCGGATCCGGTGTGGATCCGGGAAAAGGAGAAGGGGGGCGGGGCTCCGGCGGCGGCGGTGGTGAGGAGTGGAGATGGGGGACTAATGAGGCACTGAGAGGTGCCTCTCCCATGTCTCCAATCTTAACTGAAACGCACGAGCGGTAGTACCGGAGCCACAAGCGGCAGTACCGTAGACAACTACCGGTAGTACCGCACCTGGGAAGTTTCTAGACAGGACCCTGGAAACTGATCCAGACGCGGTAGTACCGCTAGCCTTTTACGGTAGTACCGTTTGGCGGTAGTACCGCTAGTGAGCACCGGTAGTACCGTAACCACTAGAACAGAGAGCCAGGATACATAAATTGGAAGGTTCTTGTGCAGAGTAGATGAGTTTTGTCGAGGGATAAGAATGTCTTGGGTTTAGATAATTGTACTGGGAAGCACATGCACTTTCTACATCCATTTTTTGCAACTTGAAGTTATGATGTGCCGCATAAGCAAGAAGGATACGGATGGACTCAAGGCGAGCCACAGGTGCATAAGTCTGTCCATAGTCAATGCCTTCAATTTGAGAATACCCTTGTGCAACCAATCTAGCCTTGTTCCTTACTATAATTCCATGCCCATCTTGCTTGTTCTTAAATATCCACTTTGTTCCAATAACATTGCGGCAATCCTTTGGCTTTTCAACTAACTTCCATACTTTGTTTCTCTCAAAGTTGTTGAGCTCTTTGTGCATAGCTTCCAACCAATCCGAATCTTCAAGAGCCTCCCACACTTTCTTAGGTTCAATCATGGAGATGTGAGCTTGATGTTCACTAAACCTCTTCAATTGTGCTCTTGTGGAAATGCCTTTCCTTAGGTCACCAACAACATTTTGTAGAGCGTGGTCTCTTAATTCCAACATTCTTTCCTTTCTAGCTTCGCAACGAGTGTGGATCTCCGTGTTGTTTCTTGGGGGACCCTCCTCATCATTTTGATCCTCGTCTTGACCATCATCTTGACCTTGATCATCATTGGAATCATCCTCTACATTGGGAGGCAAGGATTGACCTTGGTCTTGATCAAGTGCCCTTCTAGCATCAATTTGAGCTTGTCTCAAAGCAGTTTGTACGGATCTTCCTTGAGTAATTGTCTTGGCACCACTTGACATCCTGGCGAATGAATCAGGCTCCCCTTGACTAGAGTTGTCACTTTGATCGCCATGTTGAGGGTCCACATCTTGTCTTTGGCTTCAGTCAATGTCCTCTTCGGTGGATGGAGCATGTTGAGTTTGTGAAGATGAGGGCTCCACTTGAGTGGAGCATAGTTCTTCTCGATCCGCCATAAGGGGTTCCTCAACGGGGCGGATATATCCCACACCCATTCTTCCTATGGCATCCTGAGGCATTTCATCATCTGCATCACAAGCATCAACACGCCCCCCTTGGGGACCATCATATTCTTCGAAGGTCACACTACAAGATTCTATGACGGCTCCGGAGAGCTTATCATAGATTCTATAAGTGTGAGATTCGAGACCATAGCCAAAAAAATACCCTATAATGCTTTAGACTCGAATTTGGACAACCGAACACATTTTATGAGATAGAAACACTTACAACCGAACACCCGGAAGTAGGATATGTTGGGCTTGTTACCGGTAAGTATTTCATATGGAGTCTTGTTGATTTCTTTGCGGAGGTAGAGCCGGTTTGAAGCATGGCAAGCGGTGGAAATGGCTTCGGCCCAAAAGTTGTATGGAGATTTAAACTCCGCCAACACGGTCCTAGCCATCTCAATAAGAGTCCGGTTCTTCCTTTCGGCCACACCATTTTGTTGAGGGGTGTATGCAGCGGAATATTGATGTTTTATACCCTCATCACTAAGAAAATCATTCAAGGTGTAGTTCTTGAACTCGGTGCCGTTGTCACTTCTTATGATCAACATGGGAAGATTGTATTGTCGTTGGACCATGTTGATGAAGTCGATGAAGGTATTTTTGGTCTCACTCTTCAACTTGAAGAAGTATACCCATGAGTATCTTGAAAAGTCATCAACGATCACCAAACAATATTTCTTCCCACCAAGACTTGCATGAGATGGAGGACCAGAGAGATCCACATGGAGGAGTTCCAAGATCTTGGTAGACTTGATACGGTTCTTAGGCTTGTGAGGAGCGTCATGCATCTTCCCTAGAACACATGCCCTGCAAACACGATCTTTGTCAAAGGAAACATTTTCATTTAGTCCAACAATATGGCCCTCCTTATGGAGACTTTGCAAAGTTCTCATATTGACATGGGCTAGTCGGCGATGCCATAGCCAACCCACATCAGCCTTTCCGAATAAGCACATCGGACCTGTAGTGGCTTGCTCCGAAAATTCCACCACATACAAGTCATGTTCGACGTACCCAACGAAAGCGACCTTGAGAGACTTGCTCCACAAGAGGACCATAATATCAACATCAATAAAGACGGCAAAGCCCATCTTTCCAAGAGCAAGGACTGAAAGTAAATTGTATCCAAGGGTCTCAACAAGCATGACGTTCACGAGTGTAATGTCGTGAGCAACCACTACCTTGCCCAAACCCATTACCTTAGACTTTGATTTGTCGGCATATGTCACGGTGATTTGATCATCATTTGGCTTTAACTCCTTGACAATAGACGAGCTCCCGGTCATATGACTTGTGAAACCACTATCAAGCACCCACTTTGACCCTCCGGAAGCATAAGCCTACAAAAGATCAAGCTAATTTTTAGGTACCCATTTTTCAATGGGTCCTCTTTTGTTAGCAAAAAGGGTCTTGGGAACCCAAATAGACCAAGCAATATACCCATCATAAGGGCCAACATATTGTGCATACACATCACCATAATAATCACGCATTAGAACATAGTGAGGGTTAGCACTTCCCGCAAAGTCATCATGAGACATAGTTTTACCACTTGTGGTCTTACTATCCACAATGGTCTTGTTGGTCTCTTGTGCGGGCTTGGCCTTCTTCTTCTTGTTGTTCTTCTTCTTCTTAGTATTGGAGACAAAACCAATGCCCCCTTTATCACCACTAGGCCTTTGCTTGCTTAAAAGATCATCAATGGACTTGTTGCCTTATGGAAATGTGGCCTTAGCAAGCTCCCCCTTCAACCTAGCATTCTCTTCAAGAATAGTTGTACTACTAGATGGAATGAAGTTACTAGGTGAAGGAATATTGGCCAATTGAGTTTGAAGCGTTTCATGGGACTTTGTGAGTGACAAGAGTTCACTCTCCAAAGCTTTGTGGGCCTTGTTAAGCAAACTAAAGTCCTCGGCAAGTTTTTCATGAACCACACCAAACTCAATCTTGTCCTTTTTAGCCCTTTTGTATTTAGCAATAGCATGATCACGCTCTTTGATGAGTCTGTTAACAATAGTGTCATTGGCATCATCAAGCCCTTCAAGTTTTAATTCAAGTGACAACCTAGTTTCTTGTTCTTCTTCTAGAGCATTGTTTAAAGCCTCTAGCTCAACTATGTGTTCATGCCCAAGTTTACATCTCACATCTAGAAGCTCTTGAGTATGTGAAAGTTGATATAAGATGTTTCCAAAATGTAACTTAGCATCTCCTTCTAGGTTAGTCATAAACTCATCAAAGGCAATTAATTCCTTTTTAACATCAAGAGACATCTCATCATCAATTTCATCATTATCTAAGGGAGTAGAGTGGGATGATGAGGATACCTCCTTTCCTCTTGCCATAGGCAAGTGACGTTCTTGGTGGGAGAGTTCTCATTTGGAGAATCGAAGAGAGAGAATGTCGGAGTAGAAGTGGTGGCTAAAGCAGCCACACCATTAGAAGTTTCCTCTTCCTCATCTTCATCATCTTCATTGTCGGAGGAGTATTCTTCATGAGTGATCAAGACAATTTCTCCCGACTTCTTGTTGATGGGATTATTCTTGATGAAAGGTTTCTTGTAAGGTGCTTTGAGAGTCTTCTTCAACACAAGCTTACCCCCGTGATCTTCTCTTTTCTCATAAGTGAAACTAGCCACAAAGTGATAGCGGTCACTACAATTGAAGCAAGTTCTCAATCTAGTATTGTTTTCTCTTTTCCCATTTGGATTGCTTCTACGTTGCATTTCCATCTTGGCCTTGGCAGGGTTTTTCCAAAAGTTTTTTGCATAGAAGGCCATATATTGACTATGAGCAATCTTGACTTCATCGGGATGGTCCATGGACAGTCCTTCATCACTATCATCTTCATCCCCATGATCCACAACTTTGGCCTTCAAAGCAACATTGACAACATTTCTCATACCAAGGGCACGAGCACGGGCATCTTTGGCATTCTTGGCGGCAACCTTGAAAGCGACCATCTCTTGCATAACTTCATTGGAGGTCATGAGATGGTAGTTATGTCTTCTTTGTAAGCTCTTCAAGTCCGTGGGCTCAAAGGGAATGAGTGCACTCACATATTTCCTTTTTATCCATGCATCATCCACATGTTAGGCACCCACATTTCTAAACGCGGTGGCGGTGGTCTTGAGCCTTCGGTACATGTCTTCGTGATCTTCACCTTCTTTCATGTAGAAGCCTTCGGCTTCATTGCTTAGAGCATCATATCGGTTCCTCATCATACTCTTATTTCCAACAAACAATACAGTGAGGGCATCCCAAGCTTCCTTGGCATTGCTAAAGTGCTCAATGTGTGGATAATCCTTTGTCCCCAATCCTTGTTGAATCATATGCAAAGCAGTGGCATTGAGTTGACTATTCACAACCTCTCTTCTTGTCAGGTTGTCTGGATCCCCAATAAAGAGTCCATGCTCGATGATGTTCCATAGTTCAATGCAAGAGCTGCGCATATGAGTTCTCATTAGTGATTGCCATTGAGCAAAGGTAGCGGATTCTTCAAGCTTAGGTGGGTCACCTCTATTGTATACATGAGGGTGATGGATTGGAGGGTCGGGAGAGTACCATGAATCACGGTGCTCACCCTTCCCACCATCATTTTGTGTGGAGCAATTAGTGTTGTCTTGTTTACCCCCAACCATTCTAACCTCGAGAGATATGGGACTATCCCCTTTAGGTAAAACGGATGGAGGATCCCCTTGAGGAGAAAGGGATGATGAGCCATCTTTGTCTTTAAGAAGTTGCTCAAGCATCTTCTTGACTTTGTTGACCAAGGAAGAGCTCAATCTTGTTTCCAAGTTTTTGAGATCTTCCATGGTCACCGTAGTATGCTCACCATCACCTTCCCCTTATTGGCTACCCATATTCTCTTAGGCGGTAAAGCCCAAATAAAGATCCGAGGCTCTGATACCAATTGAAAGGATCGTATGGGCACCTGGATGGGGGGTGAATAGGTGCTACTTCAAATTTTCTTATTTTTCAAATTAGGGTTTGACAATAAGGTAAATTCTCTAGATAATGCAACTAAGGTGAATTTACCTATATGACAAAAATGAACAAGATAATGCACAACTAAGTAAGAGCAAGTAAGTAAAGTGCGGTAAAGGATAGAAGTAACCAAAGTGGTGGACGCGGAGACACAAGGATTTGTTTCCCATAGTTCCTTCCTTTTGAGAGGAAGTACATCTATGTTTGGAGAGGGGGTGGTTTCAAACCACCAACACCACGAGAGGCCTCCCTTGTTCTTCGATGAATCTCACCCCAACGGGATCGATTCACCTTCCACTATATCGGCAACCTTCAAGGTGGAAGCCGACACCTTTACAAGTTTGGGGCACACATCCACAACTTAATCAGAGGCTCCCAAATACAAGCAAGTTGTTAAAGCAATCAAAGACAAGCTTGTAAAAACCAAAACAAGAACTAGGGTTTCCAAGAAAACACTAGAGCAAAGGGGCCCTCAATGAAATGAGGAGGAAATGAAGATCTCTTTTGGTGAAATAGTAGATCGGGGCCTCCTCCTTCGATTCCCCAAAGATCAAAGACTTTGGGTGGTGGATTGAGGAGATCTTGAAGATTTGGTGGCTCCAATAGTGGTCTTGAATTTAATGTGGATGAGCACTTTGTCCCAAGGTAAGTGGAGGGGTATTTATACCCCTCCAAGAAATCTGGCCGTTGGAGTCTTTAATGCAGCGGTAGTATCAGAAGCTTTAAGCGGTACTACCGGAAAACTCTGGTACTACCGGACCTGGTACGGGAAGAGCAACTTTCAAACTTCATATGCACTGGCCACAGCGGTACCAAAATGTGGTGCTACCGTAAAGCGGTAGTACCGCTTATGGGAAACGGTACTACCAGACAGGTAATGGAATCAGCAACTTGGTCGAAAAACTTCTGTCGCACAAGGTAGCAAAATGCGGTACTACCGCATTTTGCTACCTAGGCAGCCAGTGGCTTTTGCCAACTTACAAAAGGCTACTGCCACGCTAGGTACTAAAATGCGGTACTACCGCATTTTAGTACTGGGGTGAGCTATGGCCTTTATAGGTTGGAAAAAGTCACCGCCGCGCTAAGTACTAAAATGCGGTACTACCGCATTTTAGTATCGGAGCGGGCAGTAGCTTTTGACAAGTGGTCAAAAAGCTACTATCGCGCTAGGTACTAAAATGCGGTACTACCGCTTTTTAGTACCTAGCCCGGCAGTGGCTTTTTGACAACTGATCAAAAACTACTGCCGCGTCCGGTAGCAAAAAGCGGTACTCCCGCTTTTTGGTACCGCGCCAGGCAGAAAGTTCTGGACTGTTGTTTAACCATTGCAAAACCTTTTTCAATGCACCTGCGATACACTTGGCAAATAATTAGTCTGATATGTGTGTTGTTATAAAACACCAAAATCACTAGGGATAGGAAATGCTCTTTTAGCTGCTCTACACCGACTTTCGTGGCCTCTTCACGCGGCTATGGCCGCCCTTCGCCGACTTCATCTACGTCGGCATGCCGCTCTACATCAATTTTTGCGGCCTCTTCACGCGGTTATGGCCACCCTTCGCCGACTTCGTCTACATCGTCCTTCCGCTCTACATCGATTTCCGCAGCCTCTTCATGTGGTTATGGCCGTTCTTTGCCGATCCCGTCTATGTCGGCTCGCCGCTCGACATCGACTCTTGCGGCTTCTTCAGGCGGTTGTGACCGTCTTTCTTCGACTCCGTCTTCATCGGCATGTTGCTCTCCGTCTCCACCTTTGGTGGCCTCTGTGTGTGTGGGTGACAGCTCCTCGTCAGCACCTGACTGTACCTCGACCTCTCCAGTCGTGCCCCTTTCTGCGCATGAGATAGCGCAGCTTTGATGCCTGCTTGATGCTTGGGACTCTTCACCGACAGGTTCTGCTGGTTCTGCGACTGAGTTTTCTAGCATTGAGCGACCACCTCCTCCTTCTCTAGGTACATCCCCATGGCTTCTTGATACTGGAGCTTCTTTTCATATGCCTCCTGATTCTTCCTTGTTGCATTCTGTTCGACTTATCGACCCTCCTGTTCGTGTTCTTACTGCCGATGGTACCCTCCTCCCAGTCATTAGTCGAGGCATTCTTAGTACTTCCTCGTTTCATGTTCCTTCTGTTGCGCATGTTCCTCAACTTAACATGCAACTCTTTTCTGGTAGTCAGATTGTTGACTCTCGTTGTAGCATCACTCTCAACTTTGATTCCTGTTCTGTTCAGGATCGTCGCACCGACACTATGCTTGGTGTTGGCCCCCGCCGCCATGATGGCCTCTGGGAGCTTCACTGGCTTCGGCTTCCTTCTGATGCCACCGTCGCCAGTTCCTCGGCATCTATAGCCGTTGCTACTAGCTCTTTTTAGCAGTGGCATCATCGTCTTGGAAATTTATGTGGTTCTCGACTCTCGTCTTTAGTTCATCGTGGTGTTCTGGGGTCTGTCTCCGAAAACGCTTCTTTGGATTGTCAGGGTTGTCGGCTTGGTAAGCAGATTCAGCTACCGTATCCTCATAGTGAGTCTGTGTCTGAGCGTCCTTTTGATCTTGTTCACTCTGATGTTTGGGGTCCAGCTCCCTTCCCCTCGAAAGGGGGTCATCGCTACTATGTTCTCTTTATAGATGATTTTTCTCGTCACACTTGGATATATTTCATGTCTTCTCGTAGTGAGGTCTCGTCTATCTATAAGAAATTTGCTGCCATGGTTCGTACCCAGTTCTCCACTCCTATTCTTGTGTTTCGTGCAGATTCTGCTGGCGAGTATATCTCTCATTCACTGCGCGCTTTTCTTGCTGAGGAGGGTATTCTTGCTCAGTTTTCTTGTCCTGGTGCTCATGCTCAGAATGGTGTGTCTGAGCGCAAGCATCGTCACCTTCTTGAGACGACTCGTGCGTTGATGATTGTCGCTTCTCTTTCGCCTCACTTTTGGACTGAGGCTGTTTCCACTGCCACCTATCTTGTCAATATTCAACCCACTGCTGCTCTGCATGGTGGTATTCCTCTAGAGCGCCTCTCTGGTCATCCTCCTGATTACTCGGCGCTTTGTTCGTTTGGTTGTGTTTGTTATGTTCTTCTTGCCCCTCGTGAATGCACCAAACTGACCGCTCAGTCTATTGAGTGTGTCTTTCTTGGATACAGTGATGAGCATAAGGGCTATCGGTGTTGGGTCCCCGTTGGTCGTCGGATGCGCATTTCTCGTGATGTCACGTTTGATGAGACGCGTCCTTTCTATCCTCGCCCCCACCTCCTTGACCTATCCGATGGAGGATATCTCCTTTCTACTTTTTCCTGACACACCTCCCTCTGTTCCTATTGATCCTCCTTCGGGACCTATTATTGTTGATGTCTCACCTTCGACCTTGTTGTCTTCCTCCCCACCTAGTTCTCCTCCTTCTTCTCCTGATCCTCCACCCACCTCACTGTTGTCTCCGTTTCCCTTCCATTATTCTCGTCGCTCTCATGTTCCAGATCCTCCTCCTGATGTCCCTTCTTCTTCCGATATGTCTTCTTATTCTGACGAGATTCCCTCTCCTCTTCCGACGACTCGTCTTCGTCGTCCACCTGATCTTTACTCTCCTAGTCATTACGGTCTCTTTGTTGCCCTCGAGTCGACTTCTTATCGGGATGCTGAGCGTCATCCCGAATGGCAGCTTGCCAAGGCTGAGGAGATTGTTGCGCTTGAGCGCACTGGCACCTAGGATCTCGTTTCTCCCCCTCCCGGTGTTCGTCCCATCACATGCAAGTGGGTCTATAAAATTAAGACCCGCTCTGATGGATCTCTTGAGCGCTATAAAGCGCGTCTTGTGGCTCGTGGCTTTCAGCAGGAGCACGGCCGTGACTATGATGAGACTTTTGCCCCTGTGGCTCATATGACCACTGTGCGCACTCTTCTTGTTGTTGCTTCTGTTCGACACTGGTCTGTGTCTCAGCTTGATGTTTAGAACGCTTTCCTCAATGGTGAATTGTGTGAGGAGGTTTACATGCAGCCTCCTCCTGGGTATTCTGTTCCTGATGGGATGGTTTGTCATCTTCGACATTCTCTTTATGGCCCGAAGCAGCCCCCTCGTGCCTGGTTTGAGCGCTTTGCCTCTATGGTGACTGCTGCTGGTTTCTCTCCCAGTGCTCATGATCTAGCGCTGTTCGTTCACACTTCTCCTCGTGGACGCACTCTTCTCCTTCTCTATGTTGATGATATGATCATTACTAGTGATGATCCTGAATATATTGCTTTTGTTAAGGCTCATCTTCGTGATCAGTTTCTTATGACTGATCTTGGTCCTCTCCTCTACTTTCTTGGGATTGAGGTCTCCTCCACTTCTGATGGCTTTTCTATCTCTCAGGAAAAGTATATTCAGGATCTTCTTGCTCGTGCTGCTCTTGAGGATGAGCGCACTGTTGAGACTCCTATGGAGCTTAATGTTAAGCTTCGTCCTACTGATGGTGATCCTCTTCCTGACCTGACGCGTTATCGCTATCTTGTTGGGAGTCTTGTTTATCTTGCTGTCACTCATCCTGACATATCTTATCCTGTTTATATTCTGAGTCAGTTTGTCTCAGCTCCTACCACTGTTCACTATAGTCATCTCCTTCGTGTTCTTTGCTATCTTCGTGGCATGATGACTCGTCGCCATTTCTTTCCTCGTTCCAGCTCCCTCCAGCTTCAGTGCTACTAGGATGCTACGTGGGCGAGTGATCCTACGGATCGTCGTTCCCTTTCTGCTTACTGTGTGTTTCTTGGTGGTTTGCTTATTGCTTGGAAGACGAAGAAACAGACAGCGGTTTCCCGTTCAAGTGTTGAGGCTGAGTTGCGAGCTATGACCTTGTTGACTGCTGAGGTGACTTGGTTACGGTGCTTGCTTACGGATTTTGGGGTCTCTGTTACGACACCCACTCCAGTTTTGTCTGATAATACAGGTGCTATCAGTATTTCACGTGATCCGGTAAAGCATGAGCTTACCAAGCATATTGGTGTTGATGCTTTTTATACACGTGCTCAGGTGCAGGCTCAGGTTATTACGCTTCAGTATGTGCCTTTAGAGTTACAGTTGGTGGACTTCTTTACAAAGGCACAGACTAGAGCGCAACATGATTTCTTACTCTCCAAACTCAGTGTTGTGGATCCACCGTGAGTTTGAGAGTATATTGGCCCCAGATAATACAAGTTACTCTTCATCTAATAGGTGGTACGACACACAACTGATGGAAATTTAAGACGAGCACTTAGAGCATTTCCAACAGGCATAGTAAAAAGCGCCCGCGCTGTAAAGAAAAGTCAACTTAGCACACCAGCGTGTGATTACGGCACTTCAGCATTTGCTGCAAATACACGCGCCTGGTAAATTTTTTTGGGTGCACGCCTTATCGCGGCATTGCACGCGTCAAATTCCGTGTGTCCGCTACAACACGCTAGAAATCGCTAGCTCACGCGCAGAGCCAACTACCCTCATGATTCTTCCGCGTGCTCGCACCACCAGCCCCTCCATTTTTATCCAAAGCTTGTCCGACGTCATCCCTGCGAAATAGTCGCCACCGCCGTTCCCTAGCGCCTCGTCGCCACCCCATTCACGCGGTCGTCAGCGAGCCTCATCCGCGGTCGTTCCATTCTGCTCCGCTGCTGACTTAGATCCTTCAATTTGATCTAAAGTGACCGTCGATTTGGTGTGGCGCAGCGCCGGCAGTTGGCGCGTGCAAGTTGTTCGGTGCAATTATTGCAAAGGTATGTTTTTTTGCTGACTTGAGCTCTCTTAGTGAGCGTTTTTGCTAGTTCAACAAATTTATTTAGATTAGTCTGAATGTTGTACATGAGTTATTCCTCCGACGAAGAGTGGGACCTAGAAGAAGAAGACATAACCTTGCTATTGGCTCTTCATGCAAATAAAAGGCTAAAGCATGGTAGTTCTGTGCTCGGTCAAGAGAAGTTGTGAAGAGAAAGGATTCAAGGTCACAACAAGTTGATGCGGAACTACTTTATGGAGAAACCAATATACCCCTAGAGCTATTTCCGTTGCCATTTTAGGATGAGTATCAAGTTGTTCAAGGATATTGCAAAGGGTGTGATGAAGGATGATCGATTCTTTGAGCAAAGGAGGAATGCCGTGGGAGTGTGACCACTGCCTTGCGTATGATGGAATACGGTATTCTGGTGGATCTAGTTGATGATCACTAGAAAATTGGTGAGAGTTAAGCCATCAAGTGTATCAAAAGCTTTGCAGTTGCAATGGTGGAAAATTTTGGTGAGAAATACTTGAGAATCCCCCAATTCTCAAGACACGTCAAGGATTTGGGAGTTCAACAAAGCTCGAGGATTTTCACGTATGCTTGACTCAATTGATTGCATGCATTGGAGTTAGAAAAATTATCCTCCGGCATGGCACAGACAGTTCAAGGGCCACAAAAAGGATTCGACTGTCATCCTTAAATCCATGGCCGATTATGAGACTAGATTTGGCATGCTTTCTTTGAAATGCCCGGTTCTTGCAATAATATCAATGTTCTTTAACGTTCACCACTCATGACAAGGATTGCAATGGGTGAAGGTCCACCGGTGGAGTTTGTAGCAAACGGCCACACATACAAGTACGGCTACTACCTTGTCGATGGCATCTATCCAAGATGGAAAACATTTATGAAGCTAGTACACAAACCACAAGGCAAGAAGAAACTTGGTTTCTATAATGCTCAAGCCGCGGCTAGGAAAGATGTGGAGAGAGAATATTAAGTAGTTTTATCTTTATTGTATAATGCTCAAGTACAAGCGGATATTGTATAAAGATAAAGATGTATAAAGCGGCATAACTTTGAATGATCTCATTGTAGTTTTATCTTTATAGAAACCAAGATGGAACTGACGAAATAATGTTTGTTTATTGTATGTACAACTATTTGTTGTATTGTTGAAAAACTATTTGTTATATTAAGAAAATATTTGTTTGTGTTGTAAGAATAATAAAACTATTTATTGTTCATTTTTTGGATGTGTTTGATCCAAAGTTATTCTATATTTGTGTGTTTGCTATTTGTATTGTCAAGCGCGCTGTATTATACAGTGTTTGGTAAAGCGCCGGTTATCGCACGCGCCATTGTACATCGTCTGAAAAGCTAAGTGTGGTCGTGCGTCCTAAAGCGACTAAAGTGGCGTTCTAAACCGGTTTTAGCACACATGATTTTAAGACGTCTGTTGTCAATGAAGATGATCAATCAACACGCTCGTGCGGGTCAGAAAAAAAAATTGACTGGCATTATGATAATCCATTAGTGAATACGCACACTAGTGATGAGCCTCTTGGTTGCCTCCGATCCATATTAATTGTCGTAGAAATAGACATATTTAGACATGTTTTAGTGCTAGGTACATCGATTTCAGCGACAAGTAGTAATTTCGAATTTCAGTGATACAATTTGGGATCACATCTGGGCTCTGACGAGGAGATCACTGACGGATTTCTTAAGGTCGGTTAGTGATGAAGCGCTAGTGAGACTTTTCTTTTTGTACTAGTGAGGCTCGCCTTCCCTTGACTGCGGCGACGCCTCCACCGGCTGCCTGACTGAGGTTGATCTCGACTAGCGCCATTAAAAGTTCTAGTTGGACCTGAAGGAGGGGACGGTGGAGAAGGCATGAACAGAGCATGTGGAGAGAAATGCAGAGAATCACGCGAGGTGGGAGACGAAGAAGCATGCGGCACAAGAGACAGGCTGAACGCGAGCATGTGAGGAAGCAAGAGAATAGAATCATTGTGTTGTGCATGTAGATGAAGCAGTACGTGACCAAGAAATTTATTGAGCGTATCTACCAACAAAATAGCATCCAACTCTAGAAAGGCCTCCTGCGAGCTCTCCTACGAGGAGAAGGAGACGCGGCTTCCCACGAGCTTCTCCGACGAGAAGCAAGAGACGCCTCACAGGGACACGAAGAGCCAAGATGCAGCCATCGCGAAAACTCTTTTATAAATTCGACTGCACGTGAGGATCCACCGTACAAACGTTTGAGATTCGTGTCGTCCGTTGCTTTCCTTCCAACAGACAGCAGTTAAAAGTACACAGCCATAGAGACCAGATACTCCCTCTGTCCTGGAATACCCTGCATTCTGGGTTTAGTCAAGGTCAAATTTTATAAAGTTTGATCACTCATATTGAAAAATTTATGTATACCTATAATATAACATAAGTATTATTAGAATCGTTATAAAATATATTTTCATAATATATACATTCGGTGCTATAGATGTTTATAGTTTTTTCTATATATTCTACCGAACTTTATAAAGTTTGACTTTGACTAAACCTAGAATGCAGGGTATTTTAGGACAGAGGGAGTAAGAGCATCTCCACTTGCCTACCTAGGACGCCCGTCTGGACGCCGAATTTTGGTCCGAACGCCGAAAATTGGCTCAGTCGCGTACCCAAGGACCTGTTTTCGTCCGGATTTCGGCGTGTTTTGGTCCGGTCTATCCAGGCCGAACCCAGGTTCCCGGGTACGCCCTGGGGACGCCGGACGCCGCAAAAAAGGGCGTGGGCCAGCTCTGTCGGCGAGACAGTCCCATTTCCACCCACTTCACTCGCCCAGACTGCCGCGAGAGCTCTGTCGCCATGACTTCGCCGGCGGAGCTCCCTCGCGCCGAGACATGCCCACGCCTCTAGCTACGCTCGCCGTCGTTGCCGCCTAGCTCCACGCCTCTGCCGCCGCCGCTTTCGCCTACCTACCCTTGCCGTAGCTGTGCTTCGGCTCGGTGCGCCCACCACCACGCCCGCCAGGTGTTCGACATTTGGCCGGATTCGGCCATGGACTCCGACGGCGACGAGGTGCTGTCCACTGACTCTGACAAGGGCGACATACTCGCCATGGATTCCGACGACGAAGAGTTGCAGTGTTCGGGGAACAGTACTTGAGATCACCCACTGCTGAAGACACTGCTCGGATCCTCGCAGTCAATGAAAGTAGAGGATTTCCTGGTATGCTTGGAAGCATAGATTGCATGCATTGGGAGTGGAAGAGCTGTCCATTTGAATGGCAAGGAATGTACATAGGCCACAAAGGAGGATGCATTGTGATACTTGAGGCAGTTGCTACACATGATCTTTGGATCTGGCACTCCTTCTTTGGCATGGCAGGATCGAATAACGACATCAACGTTCTCAACTCATCAACTGTCTTTTCCAAGCTTGTTGAGGGTCATGTTCCCCCTGTGGAATTTGGGATCAACGGGCATCACTACAACAAGGGATACTATCTAGCAGATGGCATCTATCCAAGATGGCCAACATTTGTGAAGACTATCTCAGGCCCAATGCTCCCCAAGCATTCTCACTTTGTCAAGGAACAGGAAGCTTCCAGGAAGGACGTGGAGCGGGCATTTGGTGTGCTCCAGCAGAGGTTTGCAGTTGTCCGGTTCCCTGCTATGACCTGGTCGAAAGATCAGATGTGGGAAGTGATGAACTGTTGTGTGACCTTGCACAACATGATCATTGAGGATGAGAAGAAGGATCCAATGAGTTTGCTCGAGGAGGACGAGCCATACCATCTACAGGGTCCTCTTGTCGAGCCTGATCATCAGGTGCCTCCAACATGGGCTGCATTCATCGCAATGCGTCAGGAGATCCAAGATCCGGCGATGCATCAACAGTTGCAGGATGATCTTGTCGAGCACCTATGGACACGCAGGGGCAACACAACGTAGATGCTGAGCATGAACTGGCCGAACTTGGCCGAAATATGTTGTAATTTTATTGCAGGCTGAACTATGTTTACAGTACGCCGAACTCTGCTTAAAAATTTCGCCGAATTTTGGTCTTAAAGTGTTCTGTATTCGTTATGCCGAACTATGCCGAAATTTGGACGAAGTTTAGCCGAATTTGAGCGGAAACGGGCGACCCGGAAACTCGGCCTGGGTACGCGAGTGGGAACTGGATATACCCAGGCCAAAAACTTGTGCCGTCCGGCCGAAGTTTGGTCCGGATTTCGGCCTGGGTTCGGCCAACAAGTGAAGATGCTCTAAAACACATTTTCTTTCTTCCTGATACCATGCAGGCCCCCACGCACACCATGCGGCCACTACTAACTAATCCTGACGACTGTTTCCTCCAAGAAACACTCTCGGAAGCTAACGACTAGGCCCCACATGCAGCTAACAGATTAGGTCCAAGTCTTTGCACGCGTGCCGCTTCTCATGGACATGGCAAAAAAATGCAACATCAAGATTATATCTAACAATGGAGCGGGCACGGCTGCCGGAGCGCGAGCTGCGTGGGCAGGCGGCTACGCTCAAGCGGGCAGCGGCTGGACCGGACGCGGCTCGGCCGTGGCGCGAGCTGGCTGCACGGGCGGCGGTGGCTGGAGCGCGAGCTGCGCGGGCAAGCGGCTACCAAATTAAAGCACCGGCCAACGCGCGGACAAAGCAGGGGCGGCGGACAAAAGCCTCGACATGGGGCTACGGCGCGAGCGGAGCAGCTAGAGCTCGAGGAGGCCGCGGCGACGGAGGCTGCCAAAGCTGGCGGCGCGACCAGCGGCCGGCCCGCGGGTGGAGTGGCACGGTGGCGGTCGGCGCCACTCATGTTTCAAAACATTTCACAATATTTCTTTCTTGTTCACAAAATAAATTGAACTCTTTGCATCTAATTAACAGAAATTATGTCTCAATCATGTTTCACAAAATTATGTTTCAAGAAATAGTGTATCTGATTGAAACTAGTCTCACTAGTTTCACAACCTTTCATCCATGTTTCACAAAATGATTGAAACTATTGTATCTGATTGACAAAAAATATGTTTCAATTATGTTTCACGAAATATTGTTTGAAACAAGCGTCACATGTTTCATAATATTTCAATCATGTTTCAATTATGAAACAAGAGAATCTATTTCATAAATTTCATAATTAGTCTTGTTTCACATTTTAGTCTTTGTTTCAATAGAATATGTTCTCATAAATTTCATACTTAAGCTTGTTTCAATAATTTAGTCTCATTTCAACAAATTGAAACCTGAATTTGTTTCATAAATTGAAAAAAAGTCTTGTTTCAATAGAATCTATTTCATATTAATTTTGTTTTAAAATTATAATCATGTTTCATAATT
Organism: Avena sativa; assembly: GCA_916181665.1. NCBI lineage: Eukaryota > Viridiplantae > Streptophyta > Magnoliopsida > Poales > Poaceae > Avena > Avena sativa. The sequence goes on along the minus strand of OV702296.1, from coordinate 237,096,836 downwards.
TTAGCCTAGTTTCAATAAACTGTTTCAGATTTTCAATCACGTTTCATAAATACTGTCATGTCTCATAATTTCAGAATTATAGTCACGTTTCACATTTTTTATTTCATATGTTTCAATCTCATTTCATAATTTTCACACCAGTGGAACTGGTTTAATAAATCATTAATAGTTTAAAAATTAAATAGTACTTTCAATCTCGTTAAAGTACTAGTTATAACTAGTAATGCTTTCAGAAAATGTGCATGTGAGTGGGTCCAAGTGTGAATGTGTGTGTGAGAGAAGAGACACGGTTGCATGTGGGCGGGGTCCACCAGGGAATCTCATCATTGTGACCCAATGGAAGAGCCAAATGACAGTTTAATAGCCAAGTGTTGCACGGGTCTCAAACAAATAGAGAAACATTAGATACTACTACTTTATGTAAAGTTAACTTTAGAGTCGTTGTGTTCGCAGTCGTTGCCATTAAGTGCCATGCCGAGGGGGCACAAGTAGTTCATCTAGTTTTGCTTGAATGAAATCTAGTTCTAGATAACCCGTTCATGCTTCGATGTCGCCACCTTCCGCGCGCCGGAGGTTCAACACCTCGCCTTTGGGGATCTGTATGGCTTGGGTCCCGAGGATGGGAAGATGGAAGCGGCCTTTGCCTCACCGGAGGATCACTACGTGCCATTTTTGGGCCAATTCCTAGAGAGGACAACCTAGTCGGAGAGGAAGTCGCTCGTGGTTTCACCACAGGTGCTATTATGAGTGCCATTCCGCTGTCACAAGCACGAACATAGTTGATTCAAACTCTTGTTGATTCCGTGATTGCACCGCCCGTACATGCATATAATCCTGAACACTCAGAGGTTTTGGGGCCATCTACGCCGTCGGTTCGCGATGTTATGGACAAGGTGGGACCCTAAAGCATTGACTCGCGTGATCGAGCCTTCTAAGGGCATGTACATTAGTTCCGACGAGGTTTGTCTTTATAATTTTCCACGTCACATGTAGACGCCCAGCAGACAACATAGAGAGTCTTTTTTGGCTGTCTTTAACCACCAGGATTCATGGGAAAGAGGGAACATGATTTTGCATGAAGATGAAATCTAACCGACCCACTATTTATGGTGAACCCGTACAACGGGGAGGAGGCCATCTGTAGGTAGCGATTTTTCAGGCTGTAGATCGACTGTATTCCTACCGACGGACTCTGCCGTTATTCATATTCTCTCTCTTCCATATCACTTAATTTCCTACGTGGACAGTTTTACAAACAGCTGACTAGATACTACTGTACATGCCCTAACAACATCTCGTCCCTTGTCGGATCGTCTACACCCACAACCGCCCCTACACCAATCCACCAGCTGTTGTCTTCGTCAACCGCTTCTTCTACGAGATTGCTTGTGACCGTCGCGCTCTCTTAAGTTGTGGTCGTGGATTCTTCGCTGTCGGGAGCTTCTTAGGCTGCTTCTTCTAGTACTTCACTAGCGCCGACTGGTCATCAAGAGGTTCAGATGAGTTGGGACCATCTATGTCATCGGTATTGCAACCTTTGGAGGAACTCGACACCTCTTCATCTTTCCCCTGATCAGATGGGACAGATGATGCCAGCTGGTGATGGCCCGTTGGTGAGGCAAACAGTGGTGGAGAAGGCATTCTTGGTATTGCAATCGAGCTCCACTGTTGCCGTGATTTGCTGCTGGAAGTGTGGATCATCTCCTCTTCCTGTTTCAGTCGTGTGTGTTGCAGGGATTGCAGTTACACTTTTAAATATGAAACCGCAAACTCCACGTGGCGTCGATATTGTTGCGCAATGCAGACCAGCAATCGAGGAGGCGATGGCGGATTTGACTCCAATAGGGTCGCCTACTACTACTGCTTTGGCTCCTAGTTCTATTCCGGTGGCAGGGAGATGCTCTACTACACCTTTGCCGGCCCATGTAGGCAGTTCATCGGCCATGCCCCGCTCTTCCACGACACCATCTAGATGAAGCTGGACATACATGTCGGCTATCGCTGACCGGGGGGGGGGGCTCGACACCGACCCATGCTCCCACGATTTCTTTGAGGAGCTCACATGTGGTTCCTATAGTGGAACAGTTGCTATAACACCCTTGCCATCTCCCACAGCAGGGATAGCTTAGGTTCGTTCGCACATGGTGGAGTCCACACCATCACCTATACCACCCCCATTATGGTAGCGGTTGTTGATGCTAGAATGCCTTGTTGTAGGAGTGGGAGGTATGTGATGGAGGTGGATGGGTGAAAGGATCGTATGGGCACCTAGAGGGGGGGTGAATAGGTGCTACTTCAAATTTTCTTCTTTTTCAAATTAAGATTTGACAATAAAGGTAAATTCTCTAGATAATGCAACTAAGGTGAATTTACCTATATGACAAGCAAGCACAAACTAACACAACACTAGCTAGAACAAGTAAGTAAAGTGCGGTAAAGGATAGAAGTAACCAAAGTGGTGGACACAGAGACATAAGGATTTGTTTCCCGTAGTTCCTTCCTTTTGAGGGAAAGTACGTCTACGTTTGGAGAGGGGGTGGTTTCAAACCACCAACGCCACGAGAGGCCTGCCTTGTTCTCCGATGAATCTCACCCCAACGGGTTCGATCCACCTTCCACTATATCGGCAACCTTCGAGGTGGAAGCCGGCACCTTTACAACAAGTTCGGGGCACTCATCCACAACTTAATTGGAGGCTCCCAAATACAAGCAACCTGTCAAGAAATATAAAAGACAAACTTGTAAGAACCAAATCTAGAACTAGGGTTTCCAAAGAAAACACTAGAGCAATGGGGGCCCTCAAGTGAATGAGGGGGAAATGAAGATCTTCTTTGGTGAAGTAGTAGATCAAGGCCTCCTCCTTCGATTCTCCAAGGATCAAAGACTTTGGGTGGTGGAGTGAAGAGATCTTGGCGATTTGGTGGCTCTAATGGAGGTAGTAGTCTTCAATGCAAATGAGCAGCCTGTACAAAGGTAGGTGGAGGGGTATTTATACCCCTTGAAGAAATCTGTCCATTGGAGCATTAAATTAACCGGTACTACCGGTACTCAAGAGATAGTACCGCTTGCAAGCGGTACTACCGGTCAAGTACCAGACCAAGTATAGCAGGCGGCATCTCTTGGTCAACCCAGCGCCAGACCTGCCCGGTACTGCCCTGCGGTACTACCCCCAAGCGATAGTATCGGTCACAAGACGTGGTACTACCGGTCAGGGCGGTAGTACCGGTCCCAAGTACCGTTGGTACTGAGCAAGAGGGGAAGGGCTGGTCCTTCCTCAGGGCTGCCCGGTACAGAGCGGTACTACCGGTTGGAGCGGTAGTGCCGCTCCGCGGTACCGGGTGGTACTGAGAAAAGACTAGACCTTCCCACCTTGCTCTGATGCAACCGGTACTAGGAGCGGTAGTACCGGTCGTTTTTCCGGTACTACCGGTTGGCACAGAAACTTTGGCAAGAGAAAATGTGGGCAAGGCAATATTTGTGCCACAACCTAGAAAACCTGGGATACACTTAGTGCACGATTAAAACGATAAGTGTGTTGTTATCAAACATCAAAATCACAAGGATAGGAAATGCTCTTTCAATGGGGTTTAAGCAACTGACGAGGCCTCCATGAAGAAGGCGGAGCACAATCTTGATTCCTATATATATCCATCTTCTAAATCCTTTCTTTCTTCTTCATCTAATCTTATTTCTTCGAAGCTTAATAGTGTTGGTGTTAGTCTTGGTAGTAATGCGAATGATATTTCTCTTTCTACAACGGTCTAGAGGCGGATGGAATTTGATCGTCTTACCATCATTCCAAAAGGTTCGACCGTGTCGGATAACACTTATTTTGATGATGAGGAAGCGAATGCCACATCAGATGGTCAGCTTATCTCTCATCTAGTAGGTGAGGTATCAGCATCTAGCCAGAAATCCAAATCCACTTCTGGTAAAAAAAAGTCATAAGCCATGGAAACGGGCTTTAGTTTCAAAATATCCAATTGTTTCCCAATGAATGGCATGTTTTTAAATAGCAGAGGTCTTCGAGGCTTGGATAAACATTTACATATTTCTCAATGTTCTGGGATTATAATTTGGATTTTGTGGCTATTTCGGAGATGGGAAGACGAGATTTCTTGCAAAGTTTTCTTGACCGGCTTTCAGACAGCATAGACTTTGTGTGGCACTCTCGTCCTCCTCGTGGCTGATCAAGGGGCATTTTACTTGGCGTAAGGATTGATACCATGGATGTTTTGGATTGTTCAGATGGGGAGTATCATATTAAACTCCACATCCGCAATAAGGCTCATAACTTCACATGGAGCCTTATAGCTGTGTATTGTGGTGCCCAAGATGTTTTTAAGGCCGACTTTCCTCGAGAATTGGTTAGCTTAGCAAAAGATAATCCATACCCTATTCTTATAGGGAAGATTTCAATTTGTTGTGTTTTCCATTCGAGAAGAATAAATGTCGGTTTGAGCCTTTCCTATTCAATGTCGTCATTGATAGCTTTGATTTAAAAGAGATTGTAATGTCTGGAAAGCAGTTTACTTGGACAAACAACCTTCCAAAACGTACATACAAAAAAATAGACCGTGTACAGATGGACTCTGATTAGCAAGAACAATTTCCCCTAGTATCAGTACACGCTCTAGAACGTATCGAGGCATTATTAGACCATGCTCCCATTCTGCTGACTACTGGATTGCCTAAGCCACGGTGTGCTCGTCCGTTTAAGTTTGAACTTTTATGGCTACATCGTGAGGGCTTCCATGATATGGTTAAAGTTGTACGGGAAAGGCATATTATTGGTTAAACCACAATTTAGAGGTGGAACAATAAAATGCGTTCGACATGCAAACACCTTGGTGGATGCGCATGACACACAATAGGTATTCTTAAAAAATAAAAGCAATGACTTTCGTATATTATTGATGACCTCGAGGTGTTAGCAGAAGGTAGGTCGCTGACTGTGCATGAAACTAAGCTCAAGAGCCGATCAAATGCAGAGATAGCAAGACTTATACGCGAGGAGGAACTTAAAGTATTAGTGTTCCAAAGCCCAATTCATACTGGAAGTTCAAATATAAGATACTTTCATAGTGTTGCCAATGGTAGACACATGAAGAAACTTATTTGTTATCTAATTTAAGATGATGGAACGATTGTGAGACATGAGCAACTAAAGCCTTACATTACCAATTACGATAAAGGTTTGTTTGTATCTCTATAAGAAGGTAGCTTCTCCTTGGATCAGTCCCGAATAGACGATATACCCTAAGTTTCCGACGAGGAAAATAATATATTAACTGCTCCATATTCTGAGGAGGAAGTGAAAAGGATGTTTTTCAAATGGAACACAACAAGTCTCCTGGTCCTGATGGTTTCCCGGCAAAGTTTTATCAAAACTTCTGCGATGTCATCAAGCTAGATATTCTAGAGCTGTTCAATTCTCTACATATTGGACAACTAGAATTGTTAAGTTTGAATTTTAGTGAAATAGTTTTATTACTTAATGTTAATAAGGCATAAAGGATTCGACAATACATGCCAATCTTCCTTCTTAATGTTAGTTTTAAAATATTCACCAAAGTTGCAACAATCAGACTAAACTTTGTGGTTGATCATGTGGTTCGTCCATCTCAGACTACTTTCATGCAAGGTCGTAACCTCCTCGATGGAGTGGTTATCCTACATGAAACCATTCATGAACTACATAGGAAAATGTTGAACTGGGTTATTTTAAAATTTTATTTTAAGAAAGCGTATGACAAGGTCAAATGGTCTTTACTTCAGCAAACTCTTAGAATAAAAGGATTGTTTTGCAAAGTGACGTGCTTTAATCCATAGCTTTGTGTAGGGAGATAGTGTGGCCATTAAAATCAATGATGATGTTGGCATATATTTTTAGAGAAAAAAAGGACTAAGACACGATGACCCATTATCATAAATGCTATTCAATATAGTGGTTGATATGTTAGTTGTTATGATTGAGCGCGCAAAGTCTGATGGCTGTGATTCCTCATATGGTTGATGGGGGTTTATCTATACTTCAATATGACAACGATATGATTCTTTTTATAGAACATGATATGGAAAAAGCGAGAAATCTGAAATTAATTCTTTCAGCTTTTGAGCAACTTTCGGGTCTAAAAATAGAATTCCATAAGAGTGAGTTGTTTTTATTTCGGTGAGGCTCAAAATGAGGCCAGCCTGTATGCAGCGGCATGCCCAGGATTTCTAGAGTGTGTATTTAAAGTTTAAAGGGGCATAATTTTTTTTCAACATTCTAAAGCCTAGTTTTTGGCCTGTATATCATGATTATAGAATCTTTCAGTTCTAACTGTATAATACATATCCCTCAAAAAATAACCGTATAATACAAAGAATATATGAAATAAGTTGGGACCATGAACTCGTGTGTACAATGTACATGAAGATTGGTGTTAAACTGTTTGTATTAACTTCCTAGCGACTTAGGTAGACGTATACCAGGCTAAGAAAGCTGGATGTGCTCCTATTGTACTTGCTAGCAATAGTCGTTCGTATCTAAAAGTATATACATATTTTTCGTTCTGTTCATTTTCTTAAAATCTGTCCTAGATCCTTGTTGGAATGAAAATGAAAATAAGATAAAAGATTTCTAATGCAATTTTGCATTTCCAAGAAGCCAAATGGGGCAGTACATAACATGAAATTGATAAAATTATATAAGTTCCAACTATTCAACATAATAAAGAAAGAAACTGAAGATGCTCTCAATTTTTTACTGTATCTGAACGACTGAACCAAAAAAGAGAAGAATTGAGCGGTCTAAATGACATACCTGATTCTGGAATCTGGTGAGCTTCTGATTGTGATCGAGGACTTGGCACGGAGACGCTGCGGGCAGTAGGCTTCCGGCTGCGGAGTGCAGCGGACACGCTGGGGCTTCGGGACGAGGGGGCGTGGAGACGTGGAGGCCGAATGGAGGGATGAGTTCCGCCTATCTTTCATCGTCTCCATCGCAAACTCTCGTATTCATATAGGATTAGGGTTGATTGATAGCGGTTCTGGCCGGGGAATCAGGCAGCGATCGGGAGGAGATGGTTACAGGAACGAACGACTCGGACTTCTCTACTCTGTAGTCTGTACGTGTGGTGTGGATACAACCAATTAGGCCAAATTGCTAAGTCAGCTGGGCCAAATAGAGAAATTGGCCTTTGTCACTTGAATACTTTGGTTGTGTCTTTCGTTTTTGATTTTTCTTATACGTATACCTCCTATGTAGTATATATATAGTTTTTAGTCAAATGTTTTGGGTATGCATCTGAATACCTTTGACTTCAAGTGGGCCCGCCCCTGCCTGTACGTTGAACTATTTGGCTGCGGTTGAGGCCAATTTCCTATTAGGTATTTGGGCATCCTAATACATTATCAAATGTTGAATGGAAGATTGTTGAGGAAAGATTAAAAATAAGATTAAGCAGCTGGAAAGGTAAAATGTTATCCCAGCTGGTGGGAAGATTGGTTCTAATAAATTAAGTACTAAGTAATATGGTACTATAGATGATATCGTTCTTCCGACTATCAAAAGGAGTCTTAAAATGATTAAATTACTTCCGATCAAGATTCTTTTGGCACGATGACAGTGAGAAAAGGAAATATAGACTTTCTAGGTGGAGTGTGGTTTGTCGTTCCAGTATTCATGATCTTGAGATCAAGAATACGGCCCTCCTCGGTAAATGTCTCTTCAAGTTACTTACTAAAGATGGGGTATGGCAAACTATCCTTAAACGAAAATATGTCGGCTTGAAAGCTTTGTTCTAGGTAATTTAAAAACCTAATGACTCACATTTTTGGACCGGTCTGATGGCGACGAAGAAACATTTCTTTTGTCTTGGATCTTTTTCAATTAAGGACGGATCATAGATACTGTTCTGGGAGGATAAGTGGACAATGCTACACTTCGGGAACAATATCCTGCAATGTAAATATTGTTCGTCGCTTGGAATGCCTTGCTTCATCGCTTGGTATTAGTCCAATTAGACCCTGGGACTAATGAATTTCACTAGAAATTGAGAATAGCCAATTCTCAGTTAGTTATATGAACAACGCACTAGTCCAACCAGACTTACCAGTTCATAATAATAGAAAAACTGGAAGATGAAGACACCTCTAAAAATAATTTTTTGCTTAGTATCTTTGTTAGGGGTTATTGTTACTAAAGACAATCTTGTTAAATGGAATTGGCATGGGAATATGAAATGTGTTTTTTGTTATCACGATGAGACAATTAAGCATTTGTTCTTCCAATGTAACTTCACCTGTTCGAGCATCTCCACTCACCCCCTAAGGGCTCCCTAAGGGTGAAATGAGGGTGTGGGCGCACAGAAACTCACCCAACCCTCTCCCCCAAATAAAATTTTCATCCGACGGGTGCTCAATAAACATCCGGCGTGCCCAGCCCAACCCCCTCCCACATGGAGTTAACCGGGGGCGCCGGCTACCACTTTTGGCCCCACGGGTCCACTGGGCAGCCTCCCCACTATATTTTGTATTGGGGGCATGACTGGGTAGTACCCACTCCTATAACTAAAAATCATCCGGCATCCCCCCATACGGGCTACCGTCGTACACCATATTGGGGGGGGGGCGAGTGGAGATGCTCTTCTATATGGCTGGTCATCCAAGAAGCTTCAGGCTTGTATCCACCGTGTAGCATTGCCAATATTTTTGGTAATTGGTTACATGATACTACTATAGATTACAAGTACAAAATACTCCTATAGATTGCAATTATCTAATCGTTATTAATGTGTAGAAATGATAAAATGTTTAATAATAAAAAATCTTCTCACTTGCAGGTTATCTACCGGTGTACAGGTACACTTCGCATATGGTCGTCTCTAGATCATGTGAAGTTTCACAACCTCTTTATGGAGGTCTGTACACGCCTGGGGGATATGGGATTTATTTACCCAATATAGATGGCAGCATAATCTTCAGATTGGCCCTCCACCACCTTAGACGTTTTGCATTTTCTCTTTATGATATGTAATTCATCCTTCTATTTTTGTTTTGAGACCATAGGCTTGTTTCGGCTGTGTGCATCCTAGTTATGCAGGCTCGGGTGTAATATTTAAAACTCTTTAAGTAAAAAAAGCGCCCTTATCGAAAAAAAGATAACTTCAATTTTGTTCAAGCATATTCATTTTGTTTAGTTCAAGCCATGACATTTCGTTTAGTTCTATCTTAGTGTAAGTCTAGTTTGTTCGTTTAGTTTAATATTTTTAGCACTGTGTTTTGATTATGTTGTATGCCATGTGTGAACTATGTTGTTTTATGAAGTTTGTTGTTTGAAACGGATGTTCAACTTGAAATGATTTGTACAGTTTTTTTATGACAAAAAAGTTTAGGGGTACTGTTGGAGATGACGACATTGGGACATTCTACAACAAAAAGAATCTACTCTCTACAATCTCTAAAGCTATTAGTCTTGAGGCGGGTATGTTTTTGTAACAGGAGCGCTGATGCATTTCAAGCACGCGAATGGATTCTTTACTACTCGGCCCTGTTTGCCCGGTCTCTAGGCCGGTTCTGGGAGCGACTTCCCTTAGTACGGCGCGACCCATCTCGAGTATAGAGATTAGCCCTAGTCTCCCGGCCCTCGCTGCTTTATAGCCGAGTTCGTTATGAATTAGTTACTCGCGCATGATTTTGATCCTGTAATATATGATCCGTCGATCGAGATATCTGTGCGTGTTGCATCTCAAACAACACTTCCACGAACGAGTCCCATCAACGCCGCCGGACAGCAGGGTCATGGAGCGACACAGCATCGTCCTCGTCCTCCTCCTCTCCCTCCTCCTCTCGTGCCATGCATCCGCAGCCGGCGGCGCCGCCACCCAGCAGGCGAGGCGGCGGTACTCGTCGCCGCTGGCGCATCGCCATCGCGTGATCACGGCGGCGGCCACCGCGGGCACGGGCGTGCCGTCGACGGTGCGGTACAAGACGCAGTACTACACGCAGCGGCTGGACCACTTCAACGCGGCGCCGAGGAGCTACCGCACGTTCCAGCAGCGGTACCTGGTGAACGACACGTACTGGGGCGGCAAGACGGCGCCGATTTTCGTGTACGCCGGGAACGAGGGCGACGTCGAGCTCTTCACCAACAACACGGGGTTCATGTGGGAGCTCGCGCCCCAGTTCAGGGCCATGCTCGTCTTCATGGAGGTAAAATCAATCCTACATCGATCCATGCATCGACGTACCTACCGTGATGGATCTGAAATTCTGAATATGCATGCAGCATCGGTACTACGGGCACTCGGTGCCGTTCGGGAGCGAGGAGCGGGCATTCAGGAACACGAGCACGGTGGGGTACCTGACGACCACGCAGGCCGTCGCCGACTACGCCACGCTCGTGCAGAGCCTCAAGGCCAACCTCAGCGCGAACGCCGCCCCCGTCGTCGTATTTGGTGGCTCCTACGGCGGCAGTAAGTTCTAATTGACCACCTCTTTCAGTCAATGACGACCAAGCAACATGCATGCATTTTGCAGATCCTAAATCCACAAGGATCGATGTTTATGTTATTAGTTAACTAACAGTAATAATAACCTCTGAAGATTCCTTTTTATACTAGGTATTACTAGTTAACTGTTATTTGGGGAATTAAAGAATTGTTTTTGCTGTTGTAAAAGAAAATCAATCTGATCGGTAGGACAGAAAACTGAGCCATCAAATCAAAGTGCTAATAATCGTTGCCTCATGGATTTTGGTAATGTAAATAATTCTTTTATGGATACAATACATGACGATCGATGAACTGCAGTGCTGGCGGCGTGGATGAGGATGAAGTACCCGCACGTTGTCATTGGCGCCGTCGCGTCGTCGGCACCAATCCTCAGCTTCCACGGCCTCGCCGACCCCTACGCCTTCTACGACATCATCTCCAACGATTTCAAGGTGCCTAGCTAGCTAGGAGTAATATATAATTTACTTTAGGATATCGAACGTGCTAGTATTTCCTAAGTAACGTTCATCTTCGTACTAGAGCGAGAGCCAAAACTGCCACGACGTGCTGATGAACTCTTGGAAAGAGCTGGACATGGCGCTCGCCAATGACGCAGGCCGGGCCAGACTCAACAGTACATTCAAGATGTGCCGGTACGTCCTGTGTGCATATATATTACCCTCCTAAAAATGATCATTAATCTCTTGGATCGGCCGTTCATGAATACATACGCATCGACAATGCAGAGCAAGCTCCGTGGACGCGATACCGGACTTGCTCGACACCGCCATCGTCTACTCCTCCATGACGGACTACCCGACCGAGTCCGGCTTCCTCACTCCCCTCCCTGCTTATCCTGTCAAATCGGTTCGTCTCTTCTTCTTCTAATACATACATTATTTCCTTTCACTATAGTAGAATGTGTAAATGAGATGTATATGTTTCGAAGATTAATTGATTGATTCCGGTCTCAGATCTGCCGCGCGATCGACCACCCCAAGTCGGGCAACGACACCATCGCCAGGATCAAGGACGCCATGATGGTCTACTACAACCACACCGGCCACGCGGACTGCCTGGGCGACGCCGAGGAGAACGACCCCTTCGGCATGTTCGACGGCTGGGACTGGCAGGCCTGCACGGAGATGATCCTCATGAGCTACGGCATCCGCAACGGCAGCGTCCTCCCGCCAGAGCCCTTCAACATGACCGACCTCCTTGACGGCTGCCGCGCCTCCACCGGTCTCCCTCCACGCCCATTCTGGATCCCCGAGGAGTTCGGCGGATTCGTAAGTACCAGTAGCATCAAAACTACTACTACTCTGTTTTCGGGGGCTGATGAAAATCCATGCGCCGGGTTCAGTCGATCACTATCTGTTTTTCTTTTTTCCGTTTCCTAAATTTTTTTTTTCTTTCAGGATATTGCACATGTTTTGAAGAGAGCAGCTAGCAACATCGTCTTCTTCAACGGGCTGCGGGATCCATGGAGCAGTGGCGGGTAATTTAATCGTACTAGATCAAAACATCAGACAGTAACTGAGAATATATATGACCTGTTCCCGCTAAAGCCTTGACAACCTTGCTTACCAGTATTTTTTTACTTGTTGCGCAGTGTACTGAAGAGCATCTCCAAAAGCATCATCGCGCTGGTTGAACCAAAAGGTTAGCTAGTCCACTCATCACCATCTAATTAAGACTTCACTTTCTGATATAGAATTGTTAATGAGCAATATAATAATAGCACGTTCTTACTTGTTTATGTTCTATACAATGTTTCTTGTTCGAAATGTTCTTCAGGTTCACATCACGTAGACTTGAGATTCTCCACCAAGGACGACCCCGACTGGCTTAAGAAAGTGCGGGTAAAGGAGGCCAGAATCATAGCCCATTGGCTCAGCCAATACTACACAGATGAAGGCATGGGCCATAAGTAGAAACGGAATTTACTCTAGTTACTAGTTATCCCTTCTTATTTCCTTCTATATTAGTCCAAGACTATTGTTTACTTCCTCTGTTCGGGATTATAGGTCCTACGCGTATACCTAGGTTGTTAATTTGATCAATAAAATATAACTTATATATCACAAAAGTTATACTATTAGAAAATATAACCTCTAAAGTTTCTAATGGTATAATTTTTATGCTATACTATTTATATTTTATTGTTCAAATTGGCAACCTAGTTATCCGTGCGGGACTTATAATCCCAAACAGAGGGAGTAGCACAGAAAGTAATAACACATATATTTAGATGAGCTCTTCATGGATATGTATCCCACCTTTTTTTCAATAACAAGAAGAAAATATCATTATGGAGTGTGTATGTCTCATGCGATGAGCTGTATTGTGTGCTCCAAGGTCTCTTAGGCCCCCCTTCTTTTCAGCTTCTTGGCCAGCTTCTCCCAGAAGCTACCCTCGACCAGCTTCTCCCAAAATCTCATCTGCCAAAATCGTTTATACTTTTAAATTGACATTGAAACTACTAGTTAAGAAGTTTGAACGAATTTTAAAAATGAGATTCTAGGAGAAGCTGGTCGAGGGTAGCTTCTGGGAGAAGCTGACCAAGAAGCTGAAAAGAAGGAGGCCTTATCAACTGATCATACATATGGGAATTTTACAATTTACACAGGATAGGATGTATTGTACACATTCTTTATTCATAATTTAATTAGACAGTTTGCAAAAGTCATAGGTATTATTTTCTTGAAAGAATAAGAAACTCCATGCAGTCTTTGTATTGTAAGTGCATGTTTTGTAGGCTGCCTCCACTTCAGACCGGCCCGCTGGATTGCATGGTTGGCCTTGGTCCGTGTTGTGGCCCGCAAGAGTCTTAAATCACCTCCGAGCAAGGCCTCGGGAGAATGCCCGAATCGGCACTATTTTTAGGGACATGCCGCGGCGGTGCGAAAAGCGACGATGTCGCGCTCGTGGGAGCTCAGCAGGAGATGGCAGGATACCACGAAATCCAGCCTCCATTTCGTGGCAAAGCTGGGTGTCATATCCCCCATTGGGTCGCCTCCCAACATTCCAGCCTAGGAAAAAAATCCACATTTCCCTTCCAACACCGTTAACAGCAGTGACGCCGTGACGCGGATCTACGCCGGCATCGGAGCGGTGTTGTCTTCTGCAGGACGAGCTCGTCTCCTTCTCAAGCATCAGACCGTAGTAGTCGTCAGGACCAGTGGATCTTCTCCTTCTCCAGTGCTAGCTCCTCTCCTTCGTCTCCTTTGGCGGAGGTAAACCAGACGCTCCTACTGTTCTTTCTGCCACCACTATGACTGGATAGTATGTAGGGTCAATTTAGCAAGTACTCATCGTAGATCGATTTGCTTAGATCAAGCAGATGGATCCGATCTATCAAGAAACATCACTTATAGTTGTGATTCATGCCTAGATCCTGCTGCTCCACGAGCGAGCAGTAGCATTCATCTAAACATTTCACTAGTTCATGAGATGAACATGCATTGCACGGTAAAGAAAGCAAGGAATCGCGCACTGCAAAATGAAAAAACAAGGCATCGTGAATCTGGGACACAAATGAATATGGAACATGAGAGAAGAACAAATCCATAGCATGAAAAACAGATCAATATCACAATCTTCATCCATTAACAAGAAGATATTTCAGAAAAATGCTATCACGAGTTCAGGCGCACATCAATTCGGATACAAATGGTAGCAAAGAAATCACTCGAACCGCTCCTGTCGGATGTAGATGCTGCTTGATTGCTTAAGATGATTGTCTGAGGATAAAAGAAGAGGAACGCATGCTGATGTATAATTTGGCAACCTTCAACTCATGTGTAGATATATCTATTTTTTTTTTTTTGCCTATATATCTATATTCATACTATCTGCAATTAACAAATAAACGTGTGCACGGCAAGACTTCACCCTACTTTAGAGGTTTGACATTTTCTCAAGTACCTGGAGTGCATACCAACAAGCAAGTACTCTGAAAAATGAAAACAGAAACTATGAAGCTGCAGTCTGTCAAAGGCTTATGTGGGACAAGAAATAACAATGAAGCTGCAGTCATTAGCACATTATAGTACAGTAGTGAGATTAGACATGAACAACTTGTATCAAAAACGGAAATGGGAAATGAGAACAGTTTGCCCCCTCATGTCTAAATGATCATCTGTGGCAACTATACGAATTGCCTGGCTTTACTCCGGCCTGTCAAGAACTCAAGATTCAGACTAATATTTAGACATGGGGGGCGTGCATTCACTCAAGCTAGTAGGGATTCAGAATTTTTGCTAAATGCAAAGGGAATGTGCAAACTTTACCACTAGCAGGATGGTTCTCATCTACGAACATACTCACGAAAGACCAACAACCCAACTGCAGGATATCGTGGGGTTAATGCAACAAGACAAAAGAAAGATTTGGGATTGGGGCAATCTGGACTGGCCTGAATACGTGATACAGTCAGAGACACTATGGGAGAGTATATTTTTAGGGGCATTCTGCTTGAGGCACATCGGTGAAGTGCCTCGGAAAATGTTTTTTAGGGGCATCTTATTTTAAGTGCCTCTAAAAAAGTAGATTATTTGGTGCAATTTCTTGAAGTGCCTATAAAAACATCTTTTTTAGTGGCATCTTCAAAACTGCCCTAGAAAATGATGAATTTTAGGGGCACTTAAGCAATCTGCCTCTAAAAGGAATTATTTGAGGCACTTTAGCAAACTGCGGCTAAAAATGTTGATTTTTAGGGGTACTTAGAAGTTAGAACAAACTGTCTCTAATAATAATATTTTTAGAGACACTTTAGCAAACCGTCCCTAATAATTGTGTACCTGGTTCAAATCGGTCATCGAATCCACCACCTAGAGCCGCAGCCTCCTTCTCCTTGACGAAACCACCGGCCTTCTTCTCCTCACGAAACGGTTCTTCTCCTCTCCCCACGAATGACGAAACCACCGGCTCACCGGATCGAGGGCAACCGCGAATATTTACCTTCACTCTTTAATGTAAGCATATTTTTTTTCTTTTAGACCATATTATGTCACAAATAATACTATTAGGCACTTATGTGGATAGCCAAATTGTGACACTTTGTACGGTCCTAGAACCAAGCATTGAAATCTTTGATCAATGATATTCTTTGAAATGTTTAGATTTTGAACTTGGAGATCACATAAATAACTCTCTCTCTCAAGAAGGATTATGATAATACACTTATTTTTGTTATGTATACATCTATTTCGATAGAAAGTAGAGACCATTATTTGGCCGTGAATCCTAAATCCTTGAGAACGTTTTCTTTTACCCCTATTGTAATTTTCATTATTCCCGTCATTCTTTTCTATTTTATACAATTACTTATTTTAGGTTTCGCTCTCAAACACCATTACAAACCAATCGGTGTCGTGACTCTCTTGCTTTAAATACAGGACAAATTGCAGGCGCCATGTGTCATCATCAACACGAAAAAATGTCATTTTCTCAACTTTTAGCAATTCGGACATAAGAGCCCTATACTCTTGCACACATGCATACCTGTCAGTAGCCTAGTGGTTGGGTCGCAGTTGGCGTATCCTAGCGACCGAAGTTCAATCCCTATCAGGATGAATTTTCGGGATTCTCACGCCATCCCGCTTCTGCTATGTCAAAAAAATTAAATGACTTTTTGCGAAAAGTCGCTAGCGTCGCCTCGCCGCCATCATGGTCTCGCGCATACCGTACTCCTGGGCCCACCACAGAGCGAAAGGGCAAACCACTCCCCATTGCCGCGGTGGCACCAGCACCGGGTCCGGGTGGGATAAGAGCAAATCCAAAGTCGCGGAAAATTTGGCGCTGTAAAATGGTTTTGCTGCGCACTGGATCCAGTTTTGCAGCGCGAAACCGGCAAGTCTTCATATATGTGTGTCAAAACAAGATTAAAAAAAAAGACAAAAAATAGACTAAAAATCAATCACAAAATTTCAGAGGGTCAATATGGAGGCAGCTCAATCGATAGGGATTATACATTGCGCTAGCTAGCTGAATATGTACGCGCGCATAAAGGAATCAATGACGCAGCCTAATTGGAGCGGGACTTGCTTGATCAGGCCGAGCTCTGCGCGGGAGCGGCCAGCCACGCACGGCCCCGAGAGCCAGCACATGGAACCAACGACTGTCGTGGAGTCGAGCCAGCCATGGAGGTGCTCCTCCATCCAGGCTGAACCCTCGCGTCGCTCTGGACGAGCTCCACATATCTGGGCGACGGCGACGGACGAGGGGCGATGCCATTACGCCAAGGTTCTAGCGGGCGACGGCTGACAGGCAAGATTCTAGGGGGCGGACGGCAAGCGGTGGGCTGATAGGAACGGCTCGGTGTTCCTTTAAAGAGACGCGCGCTGAAAGTTTTTAATGGTAGTTGGAAGTGTGCGCGATACGCTAGAGTTTCTCCGCACACTCTTGAGGTTTGCCACGCTCGCTCAGCGTGCTTGATAATACAGTGGCCAATGATGTCCCAATTTTATATTCCACGCGTTAAATTGACAGTTATTTTAACGTTGTGGCGTTTTTTTTAAGTTTCTCTAAGCACCCACGGACACGGCACGGCAGGCAAAGCTGCCGTCCCAATCACGCAGTTTATTTTTCGTTCCGAAAGAAAAATCTCTACTATTCTTTAAAGGCAAACACGACAATACGGTGGTACGTCGAGCTGTCTCCCGCCTCGAATTCTCCCGTGCGCAAAAAAAGAACGACTCTTGTCCCGCATGCACAAAACTGACAGGCTGAAAAAAAATTGTCTCCCAGGAGGCCACGAACGTGAGGAGAGAAAAAACAATCCACGTCTCTCAGGAGGCCACGAACATGAGGAGAAAAAAAAACATCCACAATTCCCCGACTCTTACGCCGCCTTCTCACCTCCTTCTGCGCCGCCAAGCCAAGCCCCGTCGATCTGCCTCGGCCGCCCAGCTCCGTCGCCAATGCCATCAGCATCCGACACCCCGACACCGCCTCCTTAATCCCTAGAGTGACGCTGACCAAATCCCTCGGTGCCACCTCAGAATCACCGGCCAGCCCTGCGGGGGTCAGTCCATGGCAACCGCCGGTCAGCTCCATGCGCGGCAACTAACAATCGTGGAGGTCATGGTGATTATTACCTCGCGGGTCGGTACAAAATACTCAAAGCCCATATCCGTACCCTTTTTCTTCTTTAGCCTCTCGTCAGCTCTTGAATCCGGCGAATGAACCAGTTGCTGCCGCCGCCGGGATACCTCCAGCGCAGAACCAGTCTGACACCACCGACAGTGGTCATGCCGCCGCGCCATCCATCTTGCTCATCCCCTACCAGCAAGCCAGGAGTTCGTGCATAGGACAACCACCTTGAGGCCTTGTGTCGTGGAAGAAACCAGCGGGAGCAATCCTCCAGTCCGCCCACACTGTCGAGCACGGGCTCCAGTTCGAGCAAGGCGAGTTTTCCATGTGGATCACCCTGATTAAGGTATTTTCTTCCGCGAACTAACCGTTTGGTTTAAGTCAAATAACTTCAACACACGAATTTGGAATTTCGTTGATGCAGGTGCATGGATCCTCTTGCAGCTCAAGGCTTACTACGTTGCAGCATTTAGTTCTCAACAATCAGGTATTATGAACTCCTATCAAAGCTAGGTTTTGACTTTTGATGTTTCCCCTGGGAATTTCCTGATGTTTGATTGTTCTCTTCATAGGATTCAGAGGGCAAGCCAATTGTTCTTGGCAGGTTAGTAAAGGTTTTTAGGAACCTTTAAGTTGTTTTGTTCCCTTGGAAGTCTTCCATTTTGTTTTGCACATTGAACATGAAAAGTGGCCGTGAGAGCACCTTCGATTTTCTTTCACAGTTCATATAGAGGGGCTATATTTAATACGAAGTACCTTGCTAGAGGGGTCTGAATCATAGAGAGGGATCTGAATATCGTGTGGACTACCTTGCTCGTGACTTCATGGATTTTCAGGTTTAGTAAGCCATAGTTTGGGAATTTGGTGTTGGTGGTAGTTTTGTCCATATAAGTAATGTGGCAATGCTACCAGATTCAATATGTGAAATTATTTAGTGTTGATGGTAGTTCGTTTCAACATCTGTAGAAACCAACCAAGTTAAACTCTTACATTTGGAACTTTGGATTGGCTAGGAATTTTAAGCACACCTTTAGTGTTTACCAAATACTCTGACTCGGGATCTGTTTTTGGTACATGGTGGTACATATTTATGGAAACCTGAAAAATAGTTTAAACCATGCAAAAAGTAATGGCCATTGTTGTGTGTTCTCTTTATTTCAAATTTGAGTTGAACTACCATTGTTTTTAGCAACGACACTTATCTGCAACCACAACATCAATACTCAATGTGGTTAGCTATCTTCTTTTAGTTTGTGACTGCACAATATGCCATGTACAACAGGGGTGAAATATTGCTGCTATTATTTAGCAGAACCTTCATCAAATTCTTGTGATTTTTTGTTGCATACAGAACTAGGAGCTAGCGGGCCTTGAGAAATTTCCCAAGACGACCTGTGTCACCATCGACGAGGTCGTCTACCTGTCAAACGGCAAAGGCACCGCCAACCTTGTCCAGAAGGTTCGTCCTTGTAGCTTTGTGTGGCTAATCTTTAGACTTGCTTGCTTTTCTGAAAATACCTCTCACGGAATTAATGGTTGAGGTTGTGGAACACACTGATATTGAAACCATTGAGTACACTACAAATTGCTAGCGCCATCAACTAAATTCCTTGAAAATATCCTACTGTTCTTTCTCAGCATGCAAGATTCAATTACCCGATTGCAGCAAACATATTACCCTGGTTCTACTTTAATAGATTCAAAAGTAGTTCCATTTTTTCTCTCGATGAGTAGCCTAGAATTTGGAGGCCGCTAGCCATAGGCATTAATATAGTTCGTGTACTTTAAAATAATGAGACGGTAAAGATTGGCTCTGGAAAACAATTGGTCTGGTATCATTTAAACAGTTGTATTCAACTTTGACTGAAACTTGGATAGAGTTCATAACTAAGGTGCTTAATTATGTGCCTCTTCGTCCTCACTGGGTAAAATAGAAAACAGAAATACATAAACGTAGCTCTCTAGACTCCTTAAGGTCATACCTGCCATGCGAGGTCCAACTTGAGCAGGACGCGAGGAGCGCGCAGCTGGTGCAGGAGTCGAACAGATTGCTTGACGAGGAAGAAGTTGTCGTGTAGGCTCTTGTCATTGATGAACACGTTCTGGTTCATGCTTACGAGGCCGTCGAGTCTCGGTGCCAATCGCAGCGAGAGAAGCTTGGCAAAAACCTTGGCTACCAGATGGATGAGGTTGATCGGCTGAAAGTTGCCGAGGGTGCTTGTGTCGGCGCGTTTGGGGACCAATGTCAGCGGCGCTTGGTTCAAGCGATGGAATCCATGACCGTGCAACTCGAACATCTGCTGGAAGACATCGATGAAGTCCTGTTTGACGGTGCTCCAGCAGGCGCGCAGGAACTCAGGTCGTGAACCCCATCGGGCCTGGCGCTTTGTGGGCTCGGAGCTGCTTGATCGTATTCCAGATTTTATTAGCAGAGAAGGGGCGTCCAGCTGCTGTAGCGTGGGGTCAGGCTCCATGAGATGCGCGAGGTTTAGTCAGTCTATGTGGTAGAGTTTCAGAAGAGGGGTCTTCCCCATGCTTATTTCATGTTGATGTAGCTAGATCACATTTGACCAACTTTCTTGGATCAACTTTCTTAATGATCATTAGTCTTTAAAAATGTAATGCTTGCGGACACGTCTAACACACATGTATGTGCATTTCAGTTTGGCTATCCTATTTATATGCAATACTGCTCCACAAAGATTGGATGTAGGAGGGTAAATTCTAGACTAATGACACATTAACTTAATTGATATTTGAAATAGTTTAGAAACGGAAAAACGTAAATGCTTTTTAAAGCACTTTTTTGCATAAAAGACACTAATTTTTTTTTATATATTTACATGTGTAATGGTATAAAATATTAGTATTAAGATACCGTGACAACGGACATTAAACTAGTATACTATAAAAAGAAAAAAGGATTTACTTATTCCGCACCGCAGTCCCCACACCACGAAGCGGAGGCGGAGGCGGAGGCGGAGGACGAATCGTCTCGACTCCAGTCACTTCATCATCCATCTCCCTCCCCGTCCCTTGCATCCGCCCCCGATTCATCCAATCCCCTCCAGCCTCACGCCCTAGGGTTCGCGAGATTTCTCCTCGGTCCTCGGTCCGCGCCGGAGGAATTTGGCGCCGGGATCGCCCCACCGATCGATCTCCGCGCTTCGTGAAGAGGAGGGGGGCTCGATTCGGAGAGGCTAGGGCATGGGGCCGGCCGGTCGGGCCACTGGACCTGGCTGGGGGCCATGGCCGGGATCGACGACGACGCCGCGGTCGGAGGCTCGGACGCCCAGCGCCAGCCAGAGTTGACACCCATGGAGCGCGTCGAGCAGGTTGCGCGTCTTCCCCTCCCTCATCCTCCTCTGCTCTCGTCTGATCTAACCTACCACCCCATGGCGACGGTTGCCAGCTACTCTGTTCCATTCTCCGCGGCGGTTGCCTGGTCGGTCCTGCCTGTTCCGCGAGCGGACAGGATTTCGCAGGCACCAAGCACGATTTGCTGCTAGATTCTTCTTTAGACCTCGCGGTCGGTTCCCCCTTTCTGGGAACCGATTGATGTTTTTTCACTACAAACCGTGTAAAACTGGAACCAATCGTTTGCGATGCTACTAGGAGGACACGGGAATTTGTTCTGCGCCAAGAGCGTTGCTCTCAACCAGCTTGCAGTAATGTGTTGCCCATTGTCTTGTGAAGGATCATTCATCTTTCTCGATGCAGTGGCTGGAAATTTACTTGATGATGAAACAGTCTTTACGGTTCAGTAATCAGTAGGGTGCTGCTAGCATTTGCAAAAATCTTTCAAGTTTGCTAACACGCCGCTGCCATTGTGTCTCCTCCCTTGCAGAAGCTGATCGCCTGCGGGGTCCCAGAGGAGCAGCTGAAGGAGCACCAGGAAGGCCTGCTCATGTACCTGGAGGAGCACAGGGAGAAGCTCCATGAGATCACCACGGCCATCCTGTATTCCTGTCGGTAGGCACCGAATTAGCAGAGGCCATCAAGCCTTCGAAGAAGGATGACGATAGCGGAGACGGTGCCGCCGCGTATGGCAAGAGCCTCTCGTGGCTGCAGTGGATGATGTTTGACAGCGAGCCGGACGCGGTGCTCGACGACATGGAGGCCGGCTGCGCGGAGGAGCAGGCCATCTGCAGCTCCGTATGGGGCCAGAACGACCTCGCGTACCGCTGCCGGACCTACGAGAACAACTCCACGTGCACCATCTGCGTCCCGTGCTTCCAGAACGGGAACCATGAGGACCATGACTACTCCATCATGTACACGGGAGGTGGGTGCTGCGACTGCGGGAACATGACCGCGTGGAAGCACGAAGGGTTCTGCTTGAGGCACAAGGGGGTCGAACAGATCAAGCCTCTTCCTGAGGAGATCCGAGCTCTGTAGGGCCCGTGTTGGACGAGCTGTTGCTGTTCTGGAAGGAGAGGATATGCCTGGTGGAAGCTCCACCTTGCGTAAAGACCTCATGCAGGATCATTGCAGAAGAGTTGACGGATTCTATTGCTGACATGCTGCTTCGCTTCTGCACGGTGCAGTGATAGCCCTCTGAGTTTTGTGTCAAAGAGGATCCACGATTGCCTGGATCTCTTAGATGCACTAACGAGGACTGAAAGGTTGCTGGACAAGAAAGTTGAGAAAAAATTACATGAGTTGCTGTTGAAGCTCATCATTGAACCAGCTTTGAAGTTTGAGTTTGCCAAAGCCTTCATCGCTACTACCCTGTTACGATTTCTGAAGTTATTAAAGGGAGCAATGATTCTCTGCTGGAGGACTATCCACTGATACCAACCTTCTCTGTCCAAATATTTACCGTGCCTTCGCTGACTACAAGGCTTGTGCCCCGCTGCACCCACCGGCCCTGCCGCACCTACCGGGTAGGCCTCCTTCTCAACCCTAAGTAGGGTTCCTCCTTTCTTGTTCTATCAGTTAGCCAGTGATAGATTGATGTTAGTTTATGTTGGCCTGGTATTGCTCTATCTTAGTTTACACTTGGTACCTTGTGATAGAATGATGCTCTGATCATAATCCATAAAGGATGATAGATTGATGTTGTTGATAGATTGATGCTCTCATACAGTGTCAGATCTACTAAAGCTTTGCATTAGTATCCTGTACTCTGAATTTACTTTAAGTGTCAACTATGACAGTGGGTGTTACTCTTATCATAATCTACTGAAGCTTTGCAATGAACTATATAGTTGATTCCTAGCAACTCAAGTTAGAAAGATGATAGAACTATTTTAGTTTATGGAGTATTTACATCCAACTCAAGTAGCTATCCATTTTAGTGGCTTCTGTGATTGAGCAAATCAATGTGCTGCTCAGCTGAGAATCTGATCCAGGTAGAAGCTAGTGATAAACTAATGCAGGTGAGTATACATACTCGAGGCAGGTAGAAGTTAGTGAGAAACTAATACAGTTGAGTGTACATACTCGATGCAGGTAGTATTGTTTATTAGTAGTACATTTCTTTCTTGAGACGAACCTTCAAGAATTACCTAATACTAGTATTGTTTATCAGTAGTCAATAGACATGATAATCTAAGCCGCGTACATGTCAAGAATTACCTAATACTATGTTTTATGGCTTCCTTTCTGTTGAAGCAAGCAGCTAGCACATCAGCGAGGGGAGGAAAAGAGAGTCCATCTGTGTCAGGACCGTGTCGCCATAGTGCATGCTACAGCGAGTAAAATCCAACGTTATCAGCTAAATGTTTGTTCACACCGTGCCACATATATATATAGCATATGCATCCCTTGGTACTTTCTGAATATTCTCTCGGTTATTCTATGCTTTGTACTCGCATTACGCAGATGCATTGTTGTTGCTGTGAAGTACTAAATGGGAAATGTGAAGAACTATATTGTTGTTGTGAACTATGGTTGTTATAAGTTAGAATAGTTGCTGTGAACTACATGAAAAGATATATTGTTGTTGTGAACTATGGTTGTTATACCAAGATACTGTTGAAAGGCTACATTGTTGTTTTTATTGTTGTGAATTGTGGTTGGTGTGAATAATTACTGTGAATTCATAACATTATTGTTGCAATATAAACTGCCCCTAAAAAAGATTAGAGTCACATTGCTAAAGTGCCTCTAAAAAATAGTTAGAGGCACATTGCTAAAGTGTGGATAAAAATGGTTAGAGGCACAATGCTAAAGTGCGGATAAAATTGGTTAGAGGCACATTGCTGAAGTGCGGATAAAAATGGTTAGAGGCAGTTTTCAAAGTGCGGCTAAAAATGGGTTGAGCCAGTTTTCAAAGTGCGGCTAAAAATGGGTCGAGGCAGTTTCCACAGTGCGGCTAAAAATGGGTCGAGGCAGTTTCCAAAGTGCGGCTAAAAATTGATTGAGGCAGTTTCTAAAGTGCGGCTAAAATCCTTTTTAGGGGCACTTTTTTCAAAGTGTGGCTAACATTTTTAGCGACATGATTAAATTCAACACTTTTAAAAGTGTCACTAAAAATAAATAGAGGCACTTTGATGATTTTTAGGAGCACTTAGATGTGCCCCTAATTAACAACTGTGACGTAGTGAGAATGAAACAGGCAACACGCGGCAGCAAGGGATCCATATTCGTGCGACTAGCTCGGGAGGAGCTGCAGGTCGTCACCGGAGCTCCTGGGACGAGCTGCTCGTCACTTCGTCAGCCAAAGGGGAGGGGCACGGATCTTGGGGCGGGTGGGCGGGAAAGGCGGAAGAATGCGGCGGCAGGTCACGGGTGGGTGTTTGCCGCCGGCGAGGAAACCGGAATTTCCTATATGACGCCCGTTGCGGCACAAACAACTCGCGCCGCGCACCTGGCTATAGCGCGTTTGCGCCAATATTCGGACTATGGGCCAGGCCCAGT
Source organism: Avena sativa (assembly GCA_916181665.1). Taxonomy (NCBI): domain Eukaryota; kingdom Viridiplantae; phylum Streptophyta; class Magnoliopsida; order Poales; family Poaceae; genus Avena; species Avena sativa. The sequence goes on along the minus strand of OV702296.1, from coordinate 237,072,399 downwards.
TCGGTCATTTGTTTTGCTTTGTTTATGTTTTATTTTCTTTCTTCTTTTCTTTTTTTTGTTTTACTTTAATTTTTCAAAAAAAAAAATCTTGAAAACGTTCAGATTTGAAAAACAAATCTAGTTTCGGGTTTTTCAAATTTTATATTTGTTCGGATTTGTAATTTATTCATAATTTTGAAATTTGAAGTTTGTTCAGATTTTGAATTTGATCATATTTCTATTTTTTCAAATTTTATATTGTTTTGGATTTTGAAATTGAAATTTATTTAGATTACAAATTTGAAATTTATTTAGATTTCAACTTTGAAATTTGTTTGGATTTGTAATTTATTCAAATTTCGAATTTGTTCCAATTTGAAATCGGGTTTAGATTTTGAATTTTATTTCCTAGAAAAATTACCTTCTAGAGTTGTTCTTTTCATTTACCCAAAGAAAGCAGAATTAAAAAGTCAACTAGAATGTTGAAGAAGAAAACGGTTAAACCAGAACTACTCGCCTGTCGAACGAGCAAGGAATGAAGCAGGATCATCCAAATAACGGAACACGGTCAGCGATGGGCTAAGCCCAAACTAGCCCAAAGGTATGCAGTGCAATCGATCGGCACCGCTAAAGGTAGGTGGGGTATAGGAGCACCTAGGAAGGACACGGGAGCGGGCCAAGGGAGAAGAAAGCGAGACGGCGACTCGGGGCATACAACTGAGTCTGCCGTTCCGTACTGATCCAGATCGGAGCCCCCCCCCCCCCCCCCCCCCCCGGTTTTGAGTATCTAGAGGGCATTCTAAACGTTGATTTTTTCCATACTTTTATTCTCCAATCTGTATGGTATGGTCTCTTTGTTATTTATATCACTTCAATAATCACTCTCTTTACTTGCATAACTACTCCCTCCGTTTTTTATTACTTCGCGTTCTAGGATTTTTCAAAGTCAAACTTTGTCAACTTTGACCAAGAATATAGAAAAATATATAAACATTCATTATTCCAAATGCATACATTATGAAAATATAACTTACGAAGATTCCAATACTATAAGTTCTATATAGTAGATATTTTTATTTTTTGCTAAATATTTGGTCAAACTTTATTTTTTTTGACTTTGACTAAATCCATAATACGATCTAATTGTGAACGGAGGGAGTAGTAGTATGGCTAAATGAAATATAAAATATCTCGTAACCACTTAACCAGTGGGTGAAGCCCATTTGTGTTTAGATACATACAGACACCCTCTCAATCTTTCTCTCCTGCGCTTTTTGTAATCCATGACTCCATCGACACTAATAAAGATGATTTTTGTTGAAGCAAGCAGATACCGAGATGATCTATCTACTAATTTACACACAGGTAGGTTCGTCCGCACTCTTTTTTGGTTCCGATTTTTCTGTTTCCCGTTTTGCCCCTGACTCTTTGTAAAAATTACCACACCTGCCACCGCCAAGTGGTCCGTCGGAAGAAAAAAATCCAGTGTGCCGGTTCCTGCGTAGTTGAGGTAGAGCCGGGTCGCACGGTCGGAGCAGCGCAGGGAACCCAGGGCGACGAAGGTCAAAGGCGGCATCAGAGAGCTCGTCGGCGGCCCTGGCGTCGAGGACGCGCAGAACGGGTGTGGTGTGATGCGCTACAGGGTTGGGTTGAGCAGGGGATGGACGTCCATGCCCTGGCGCCGCGCGGGGATAGGCATCCGGGAGAGGAGGAGGCCGAACACGGAGGTCGAGAGAAGGGCGGCCGTGGCGACGGAGAGCGCATGAGGCGTATTACGAGGAGACGCGCCGCACGGGGATAGGCATCCGGGCGAGGAGGATGCCGGACGCAGAGGTCGAGAGGAGGGCGGCCATGGGGACGGAGAGCGCAGGAGGCGAGGGAGGCCGTCGGCGTAGTACGAGGAAACGCGGGCGGAATAGTCGCAGGGCTGAGTCAAGGACCGAGAGGCGAGCGTCAAGGTTCTGTTGGCGACGGAGTTGTAGGGAGCGAGCGGCGGCGGGTCAGGATCGAGGGAAATCAACCGTTCAGCCTAATCCCCGCACAAAATTTTCTTCTCTCCCGAGAAAATTGGAGATCTCGATCTCCTAGGAAAGCGGCATCTCCACCATCAGCCCGGAGCGCCACCACTGACCCAGCTCCTCCGTCGCATGCTTCACCCCCGGCCAGTACGTCAAGTATCTCCCTGCTCCCCTAGCCTTGACCCTGTCGATGTCAGTCTGCCCTCGCGCGCCGTTGCCAGCTCGCCTTATTCCTCCTGCACAACACCGCTCTGCTCTGGCCGACTTCTATGTCTCGCCGACCGCTGTCCCAGTGCTGAACGGCTTCCATATTGGAAACCACTCACGGAGCAGCCATGAGAAGAGCACCCACCTGCTAACTCCTTCGCTCAGCTCCTCTTTGTTCTACTCTCTAGAACCGAAGCCCTGCTGCTACGCTCTGCTTCTCTATGATTTCTTACTCCTAAAATTAGCTGTTTGCTGCTACATATTTCATACTCTTTATGTTAAAAGAAATGGTTAGATCCATCATTATATTAATGTTTAATCTAAATCGTTAAACAAACCCATTTAAATTTCTATATCTTTTAAGTGATTTGACTAGAGTTCGTGTGGATTTTTTATTGTTTAAAATTCATTGGACTATAAACAAAAGAGAATGTATCTTAGTCTTACATCCTAAAGGAAAATTTATCAGTTATATATATATATAGAGAATGTATCTTAGTCTTACATCCTAAAGGAAAATTTATCAGTTATATATATATATATATATATATATATATATATATATATATATATATACTAATTTACACAGAGGTAGGTTCGTCCGTTCCAGTTTTTGGTTCCGATTTTTCAATGGACTACTTTACCCCTGGATGTTTGGAGGTATTACAGGTTCTGCCACCACCAAGTCAACCGAACAGTTTTTCCTTTTCCGCGCGAGGCCTGACCAGTGCCAATTCGTTTTTTTATTTTAGCCCTCGTCTCTATCCACTCGCCTCCACTCCTCAATCCTTGGTAGTGCCTCCTCCCTATCTCGATCCGATTCGATGAAGCCACCGCCTCTCCGTACGAGGCCACGCTGTACGACCCCCGTTAACCTACGGGGCGCGTCCCTCCGCTACCAATCCAGGAAGTACCACAGCGCATCGATGGACGACATAACGTGGGCACTGGGACGGCGGAGCTGTTCGCCATGTGTGCCGAACAGTCTTGCTGGAGTTCATAGGTTTAGGAGGAGCAGCTGGAGACCAGCGTCTCCACGGGCGACATCCAAGAGGCGCTGGTCCCATCCATGGGACGCACGTCGACGCCATCGTCTTTCGTGACTACTGCGGGCGCTGCCTTCGTGGTAGTTCAGTTGCCCATCAAAATCCGTGCATTTGATAACTTCTTATCCATGATTCCAGTTCGAGGTTATGCTCGTCTTACTAAAACTGTGTTGTTTTAAATTCTGAAACCGTTGATTGTCATAGGGTAAGGGAGGGATCGGGAGGATGGCGTGTTCGAGATCGACATGAGGCTCAGGGAGGCACTGAACGAGATGGTCTTCAGCCCCTGAGATGGACATCCGAGTTCCTAAAAGTGTGATGAGCCGCTGGGTGTTTTGACCTTGCGGGCATGGTCTTCTTTAGTCCATGAGCGCAGGGCTGGTACATCTTAGATTCTCAGCTGACGAGCAAGGCCTTCTTCAAGGCACGATACACATCACTTGAATTAATTTACTTGTTTAATCTGTCAGCATTACAACTTGCGAGGTTTAATTCCTTGCTTTGTACTAACAATCAAAAGAGGAGCGAACATAGCAGTTACTAAATCACGGATTGAGATGGCTGGGTCGATGTAAAATCTGATGGATCCTTGAAGCAACTCTTGAAATATTGACCTGCTCTGATATTGCCGCCATGCCCGCGTTGGTCCTGTTCTGGAGCACCTCGCTGCCATGGGCGACCGCGAGGAAGGCCAGCTCGTCTGTGCCGCAGGACCACGGCCTCTCTTCATTGGTTTGATGCACTACTCCTTGCTATCTTCTTATTTCTTGACAACCCCATTCTGCATTCAACTGCTTCAGAGTATCATAGTGATTTGATTGAAGGACACTTGGTGGAGCTGTAAATGATATGCACTGCTGGCGGTGTTTGTGATAATGTCTGACCAAGAAATTTATGTGTAAGTAACAGCAGTAGCAACAAGACACTATTTGTTGCATGGCTATTAGTTTAAAGTTGAGATTAATCTTCAACCTAATTAGTGAGATGAGTTTATCTGGGCATATGAAGCAGACATACAACTAGAGAAACTTACTTACTATTATGCAATAATGGGCAGATTACCATGTCGAAACATGTGTCGGCCTACCGATGCAATCTTTATACAAAACAATTGTAGTCTGAGATATTAAAGCTTCCAATTTATCAGCTAAATGGCAGCTATAGAAGGGAGATGGAAAAAGGAATGGCAGGGAATAATACAAAGTGGAAAGAAGAGGGCGTTTATTCTCCTCGGCACTTTGCTATTTTAGCATGCATACTCTTCTTTCTTTGTGTCTGTTTAATTCATTAATATCTTTTTTTAAATGAGGAGCAAAGCCCTGACCTTTGCAGCAATAGATGCACATAATATTTTTATTACAACATTCAGAACGAGTTCAAAGTTTTACAAAAAATATTAAAAAAAACTTTGCCAGTGCACATTTAAAAGCAATCCTTCAAATGATTATAATTACATCAACTTGTAAACTTTTCGTACCAGCTAGCTTGCGGCGGTTGTACATGAGGAGTCTTCATAGCTATGCTAAAATATAAAAACAATGCCAAAGATGAAAAAAGTTGGAGAGATTTGGTCTTTGTCTATATATCAATATAGACCGATGTGTGGCATCCTGTTTGAATTTAGGAATATTGTTTTATTTGTCTATAATAAAAAATTATCCCGTAGCAACGCACGGGCATTCAGCTAGTCTTATTAGAGATGGAGAAGGAAAGAGAAACTCGATTCTCTCGGCACCTATAAGAGTTTTTTCTTCTTCTGAAAACTACAACACTCCAATAAGAGATGATCTTATTGAGAACACATGATGATTTTTATTTTTATCTTTATTGAGAACACACGATGATGATGCAGGCAGCAACCACGGCCCACTTAAGAGGCGGACCTGACAAGCCCATCCAAGCGCACACACACAGTGGGATTCGGGTGACGTCACCCCTGGCACAGGACACGAGTTTCAGGTGTCGCATTCGTGATCTGAGACCCGCCTGCAACAAGTGGAGGAAATGATCACTAGCACCCTTTTGTCACACGTCGACTGTTGGTCACATGGCTAGGAGAGAAAGGGGGGTTTCAGATAGTGAGATCGGCATACAGTGGGTAGTACATCGTACGGCTCCAGATGCATGTGACTGACATGTCCGAATAGTAGTTGCGTATGCAATAGGTGAACTGATGATGACGATGGGTCTTCTAGATCTTGCGGCGAGGATGAAAGACTTTGGTTAGCCAATTCCCACGAAAATAACAGAATGTTGCGACTACAACCTCTTAATTTAGTTATTACTATATTAGATTAGATACTACTTCCTTCGATCCATATACTTATCACTGAAATGTATATATCTAGCACTAAAATATGTCTAGATACGTTCATTTTAAAAACAAATGATATGGCTCAGAGGAAGTACTTTATCAGGTCCATATTAAGGTACATATTAATGACTTTGGTAGTACATGTAGTCTAAATAATTAACTAGATATATAGTACTTTCTCCGACCCATATTAGTTAATTTAAATTTGTTTAGATTTGGATGAATCTAAACACTATTTAGTATATAGGTTCATCCAAATTTTAATAAATCTAAGTCAACTAATATGGGTCGAAGGGAGTATAAATTTTGGATAATATTAAGAACATTTAATATGAACCGGAGAGAATAGTAGAACCGGAAATTACCACTTCTTGAATGAGCGCTTTCGTCTTCAGTACCCAAAACCCTGGAATGGAGTAGATGGGAATGCGAAGTTCAAGACTTCGGCTGTCGATCGGATCAATTGCTTAAAACTGTACAGTTCATACATATTTAGCTCCCATCCCATGCGTGTATACCGTGCAGCGACATGGAGCCGGAGGTAGAGGTAGAGGTAGGGGACCCTGGCCTGGCCCTGTGCTGTGTGCGCCCAACAAGAGCGCAACTCGCATGCGCTGCTGCCGCTGCAGCTAGATGCGCGAGTAAACGATGGCAGCGCAGCGCACTGCCGGGACCAGGAGGAGGAGGAAGAGGAAGCCAACCCGCCTGCGATGCGCGAACTGCGGCGAACAGTAGGAGTGGGGCGGCCTGGCCGGGCCGGGGCAGGAGGACAGAGAAAAGGACCAGCTCCACCCCCTCCCCGTAGGCTGTAGCTGCCGCGCGCGCGCTCATGGCGTGCACTCATGGCCTTTGGCCGGCACGTCGGCACGGCACCTGCCCCCGCGCGCGCCGTTCCACTCGCACGGCCACCTACTCGATCACTCACTCACTCACTCACTCACCTGCTGCAGCTGGGTGTGCCTTTCCCCCGGACATCTACCGCAGTGCCGTGCAAGAAGACATGATGCATTTGGTTGGTTGGACACTGCTCACGCCTCACCCTCACCGCATTGTGTTATTGCTGACGTGATGTAAATTTCTCTCTTTTACACAACATCGTCGCTGGACGCCAATGTCCGAACACAACAAGCTATGACTTCAGTGAAAATGGAACCTTTTTCTAAAGCTTTGGTAAATTTAATTGTTTCCACAATCTATCCCTTATACATGGCGCCCTACCCGATACCCACCGCATCATGGTTACATTGCATGGGTCCTGTGGTAAGGCGTCATGGTATTAAATTTGGATTTATGCAAACCATGCGTCCTCGCAAACCCCACGGTGTAAACTGACCACGACGCCGTGAGAATGGCGTCACGCAAAACGGGCCGGTTTACGAATTAAAACATGATATTTTGTACTTTTTAAGTGGGAAAAAAACTATACCTGATCTATCGATTAATAAGTAGCTTTACAAGAAATGAAAGTGCACACATTACAAGAGTCTACTCTCCCGGCATTAATTCACTCAAATGCTTTGCACCCGTGGTTACCCACAAGCAAGCGAGCTTCTCTCTTAATCTTATCGAGGATCATTAAAGAGGGCGCATGCTTGTTGTGGAAGACCCGGTCTTTGCGCTCGTTCCAAAATTTTCAAACGGTGAGCAAGGTGAGGGAAGCAATGGCCTTGCGGTTTGGGATGAAAACGTCGACCACCGATGAGCACCAACTTTTGATAGAAAGACCAGCCAACTGCGTTGGGTCTATTCTCTGTCAGCTACTCCTAAACTCCAATGTGTTGTAACCTGGATCTTCCCAATTAGTTGTTTCTGAACCTGGTATTTGGTGTTTGTTGATCTACTACTTGCATTGTTGTTTTGGGTCTGGTTTGGTAACCAATGGATGATGCATGTATCTATAGGAATCGTCTCGCTCCTGTGTCGCCCCCCGCGGGCGACCAGGGGCTTCTAACCCTAACCGCACGCGTCCCACCTTCTCCTTTCACCCCCACCGCCGTCGTCGGCGCACTCCACCGTCGACGCACGCCGCCGGGGGCGGTCCTTTTTGGTTGGTCGGGCGCATGGAGGACGGCACGGGGCGGTTCTGACAAGCGGCGGCGAACCTCAGCGATGGCCCTATCTTCCCCAGCGCGGTGGGCCAGCAAGATGTGGCTGCGGAGGGTTCTCGTGGTGGAGGCAGCGGGGCTCTGTGGCGCGCGACCTTCTCCCATGGACGAAGGCAACGCCGGCCAAAGCTTCTTCGGGAGGTCCTCGTCGCCGGGCTGGCAGGGCATACGGCGGCCTCCTCCACCGGAGTCGGAGACGAGGAAAGGGTCGGCCAACAACCAAGCGACGGCGGGCAGGCGAAGCTGGCCTGGGTTGCGCCGGGCCTGCCTCGGCCCAGATCCAGGCCCATTTGAGCCTGATCTGGGTTGGCGGGCCTATGCCCCACGTAGTTTCCAGGGGCATCCAACGCGTCTAGGAGCCCACCCCTGGCCACGAAGTGGTTGGGATGCAGGATCCGGGCCCGGAGGCCTGGTTCTGGCGACCGCTCGGCAGACATGTTCCTCGGGTGATGCGTGTCCAATCGGCGGGTGCGTCCTGCTAGTTGAACCCAGATGAGTGCATATTTGCATCATGTTTTATATTATTATTTTTCATTGTAGTCATAGGATCTTGGTATTTTACGGCGTTCGCACGCACCTTTTATGTTTATTTTCACCAGGATCAGGACAGATGATGGATCCGATGAACACAATTCTTGGACGAGTTATATTGGAGTGAAAAGAGCCAAAAACGACGTAAATCGCTTATTTGGGAAATATCAATAATACCAGAAGAATACCCGAAGTGATTGGAGGACACAGGAGGTTTAACGAACAACTATACGATGGGAGAAACTTTTCCGGACATATAGTTCCCACCATATAGTTGGCGCCAACACCGCCTCCTTAAATAGTTTCACCCTGTGCAACTAAATCGGAGGAACGACATACATAACACCCAGAAATCGCCGAAAATCTCACCTCCGAAAGAGATCTGGAGGGGAAACCTGCCCTAGGGATCCATCTTCGCCCTAAGCAGATCTGGGAGGCCAAGGCATCGATCTCTATCTTCATCAACCGTTGCATCACCATCATCACCACCATATTCATCCATCCCATCTAGATCTTGTTGTAATTCTAGCACTAATTGTGGATTTATACAAGAACTATTCATCTATAATTGTTTCCATTACCATTGTCATGATGTTGTTTGCCTCCATGTCTGAGTAGATCATTAGTTCTTGGGGATATGGAAAAACCCTAGTATATGATTGAGATGAAATAGTGATTATTATGTTATACATCATTATGTGTATGTGTTAATTGTCTTCATCTTGATGTTGGGAATTGTGCACCTTCTTAATATTTGCCTCTTACGGAGACTTGATAAAGGGGATTACTTGTTGGTAGACGAAGGGATGATAGCACTTATTGTGACTATAAAGTAGTTTGCATCCTTTACGTACTAACTTGGGGAAGCAAGCAGAACTCATTAAGCCATGTCCATGCCACGGGAGAAATCCCTTAATAGCGAGATAATATGATTTATGTCATTTATCTGTCAGCTGTGGTTATGAAGGATGATGTGAGCAGTGATTGCTGCCTATTCGTCCATATATGGAGCTTCTCTCACATACATACATGTGATGTGAATATTCGTTATAATAATGTTGATTATTTAATCTAAATTGCTAGCGGTGTATCCACCACTCCCCGAGAACGTCGTTTTCCCTATTAGAGTTCCAAGCTTTCTTACACACACGATTACTACTTTCTGCATTAAGTTTTAGTTCACTTTACTTTATTTTTTCGTTCAACCAAAAACCCAAAAAAATCTATTTTTCTTGCATCTTAAAATTATTTATTAAGTACTTAGTTTAGTTTTAGTTAAAAGAATTTTAGTCTTTCGCCTACTGCTCCCTGTGGAATCGATATCTTTATTTCAAAACTAGCTATAAACGATCTATGCACTTGTAGTCATCAAGCTATTTTCTGGCGCGTTGCCAGGGAGCTTAGCGCTATAAGTCACTTTACTTTTAGTTAATTACTTTCGTTATACTGATTTTTTATTTGAGTTGCAGGACCATAACAATGGACAACACTCAACATTTAATCCAACTTGAGGCAGTAAGGAAAATGGGTTCGTCCATGGATGCTTTTATAACTGTCAATAAAAGCATAAACCCCAATGGTATTGAGATCCATCCCTTATTATTTGAATTATTTAATTCTAAGAAGTTTGCAGGAACCAACAAAGCAAGTCCATATGGACACTTACAATTCTTTGAAGATGTTTTTGGTTCCTTTATATTTGATGATTGTGACCTTGATAAGATTAAAATCTAGTTGTTTAGATAAAATCTCTCCAATAATGTTTGCAACTGGTATAGATCCTTTTGTGCAGAAGCACCAAGGACGTGGACGGATTTGACAACCAATTTCCTGTCAAAATATTACTCAGAAAGCAAAGCTCACAGGATGAGAGGTATTATTATCAGTTTCAAAAATAATCCTGATAAGAGTTTATATGAAGGCTATCTAAGGTATAAAATCTATCTAGACAATTGCCCCCATCATCGTTTGCCTGATTGGTTAATCACTCATACTTTCTATGGAGGGCTTAATAATAAAAATAGAACGAGCCTAGATACCGCTTCTAATGGTAGTTTTCTATCTTATACCTATGATGAAGCTTGGAAATTAATAATGAAAATGAGGGACACAATAGAAAGTCTTAAAAATGAGGAGAGCAATATGAATAGTTCTCCTAAATATGCTTGTGTTAACGAATTTCTTGCAGATGAAAGGACTTGTGCAATTATTAAAACCCTCGATATTGATTCTTATTCGATAAAGAAAATTATTGAGAATTATGTAGGTCATCTACAGGTACCTATAGAATGGGAACCTTATAACCCCCTCGAAGAAAAGAAACGAGCAAGAGAAAACACATCATTGGTAGAATTTTCCTCTGAACCTATTCAAGAGAATATTAAGAAAAAGTGCAGGGAGGAAGAACACATAAGGAGAAGATCAAAGAAACCAGAGAAGAATCCCGATGCTACCAATGCAAATATTGTTATATTTAAAGATTTTATGGAAGCACGAACCATGGAGAATGAAGTGGTTATGCTAGACTTTGAAACCTCAAAATTCATCACAGGTAAGATACGAGGTAGTGAAACTTCTAAACCTATGACTCCTATATATTCTGGAGAAACTTTCTTATACGGAGTTTGTGAGCCGATTTCCACTATAAATATTATGCCTTCATCACTTTATGAGAAACTTCGCTACAATTTAAATAATCCAGTGTGGAACCGGTAGACACTAATATTAAATTGTCTAATAGAATTAATATAAAACCAGAAGGTGTTATTAGAAATGTCTACGTTTTCATTGGATCACTCATGTACCCTCTTGATTTTCATATAGTTGATATGCATCGAGATACTTTTTGTCCTATTCTATTAGGCAGGCCTTTTGTCTCTATTACCAAAGCTCGAATTGATAATAAGAAGGAGACATTTCAATGATGTTTGGAGAAGAGAAAATGATATTCCACTTTGCCAAACTAAAGAAGAGGCCATATGAAGTGGAAGATATCAAGGAAGGGAAAACAATTGCCGAGCTAGCCGCAATTCATTTCAGCACTCCGTAAGATGAATTAGAAAGGAGATTAGTTAATTGGGAAGAGACACTAGATGATGAGGAAAGAGAAGACATGGATGATTACCTTGACTCCATTCTAGAAGCACACAACCCACGTGACTATGAAGAACTGGTAAGAAAAGGATACGAAGAACCTCCGCCAATTGAATTGAAACAACTTCCAGACAATATGACGTATGAATTTTTAGATAATGAAAATAAATGTCCTGTTATTATTAGTAAAAAATTATCATAAAATGAAACAAATAAACTCATTTCGGTCTTGATCAAATATCGTGAAGCATTTGGGTATACTTTAAGTGACATTAAAGGAATAGATCTATTCATAGTGACACATAAGATTACCATGCTTGAAGATGTCGTACCTGTAGTTGACACACAAAGAAGGCTTTCTGAAAATGAAAGAAGTAGTAAGAAAAGAAGTTATACGCTTATTAGATGCCGGCATAATATATCCTATTTATGATAGTAAATGGGTTAGCCTAGCTCATTGCATACCAAGACATGGGGGTGTTGATACTGCTATGAATGAGGATGGTGAGCTAGTTCCTTTAAGACCTATTGTTGGGTATTGCATGTGCATCGATTTTAGAAAACTAAACCGTGAGACACAGAAAAATCATAAACCTATATCGTTCATGGACAGAATTTTAGAAAAACTAAGCAATAATTCTTATTTTTGTTTTCTTGATGGTTATTCCGGTTATTCTCAAATTGCTATACAACCCGAAGATCAAGAGAAAACAACTTTCACATGTCCTTATGGTACATATGCTTATAGATTAATTCTGTTTGGCTTATGTAATGCAGCTGCAACTTTTCAAGAATGTGTTTTAAAAATCTTTGATGATCTTGTTGAGAAGACTATGGAAGTTCTAACAAATGATTTCGTTGTTTGTGGAACGACATTTGATAATTGTCTCTACAATTTAACCAAAGTTTTGCAGAGATGCATGCAATCAAATTTAGTTTTGAATTGGGAGCAATGTCGATTCATGCAAAGATAAGGTAAAGTTTTTGGACATAAGGTTTCATAAAAAGGTATAGAAATAGATAAGACCAATATAAGTGCTATAGAAAATCTTCCCGTACCTCAAGACATTAAAAACTTAAAAATGTTTCTAGGACATGCAGGTTTTTACAAGCGTTTTATAAAATATTTTTCTAAAATAGCTATGCCTCTCACTAACCTCCTTGACAAAGAAACTCCGCTCTACATAGACCATGACTGCATTGCAGTTTTTAAAAATCTTAAAAACAAACTAGTTTTAGCACCTATCATGCAATCTCCAAAATGGGATGAACCTTTTGAAATCATGTGTGATGCTAGTGACTATGCTTTAGGATTTATATTAGGACAGCGAGACGGGAAGAATTTAAATGTTATTCATTACGCTAGTAGAACTCTTAATAAGATTCAGAAAGATTATGCTACTACAGAAAAAGAGTTTCTGGCTATAATTTTTGCTTATGAAAAATTTAGATCTTACATTATTAATTCTAAGATAATAGTTCATACGGATCACCAAGCCTTGCGTCACCTCCTTGTTAAAAAGGATGCAAATCCCAGGTTGATTAGTTGTGTTTTATTACTGCAAGAATATGATTTGCAAATAGTAGATAGGAGGGGTAAGGATAATCCGGTAGAAGATCATCTCTCTAGGATGGAGGGAATAATTGCTGACCCCGTACCTATAAATGAGTCATTCTAGGAGAATACTTAGCAAATGTTGAAATCGCCGATCCTTGGTTTGCAGATTATGCTAATTATCTTGCAGGAAAATTTGTACCTTCTCGTATGACTAGAAATAAAAGAATAAAATTCTTTAATAATCTTAAATATTACTTTTGGGATGACTCGTTTCTTTATATTCATGGACCTGATGGAATGATTCAAAAGTGTGTTCCTAATCATGAAATGAATGCAATTTTGCAAGATTGTCATGACAACCCGTATGGAGGACATCATGCAGGCAAGCGAACTGCATCAAAGGTACTTCAATCCAGATTCTATTGGCCCACCTTGTTCAAGGATGCACATAGGTATGTAAAACATTGTGATGCTTGCTAGAAAAGAGGTAATATAGGAATAAAACAAGAGATGACAATGAATTATAGTCTTTTAATTGAACCATTTGATGTGTGGGGAATGGATTACATGGGACTCTTTATAGAATCAAATAACTGCACTCATATTCTTGTTATTGTCGATTATGTCACTAAATGGTTTGAAGCTATTCCAATGAACCAAGCATATGCATCTACTTCTGTGAAGATGATCAAGGATGTCATATTTCTCAGGTTTGGAGTTCCTAGATTTTTAATTACTGGCGGTGGTTCTCATTTTATGAAAGGAACTTTCAGGAAGATCCTCTATAAATATGGAGTAACTCACTGCGTTGCTTCACCATATCATTCTCAAACGAGTGGTCAAGTGGAACTCTCTAATAGAGAACTAAAAACCGTACTCGAGAAGACGGTGGATAAATCAAGAAAAGGTTGATCATACAAGCTAAATAACACTCTTTGGGCATACCGAACTGCATTTAAAAATCCAATGGGTATGACACCATATAAGATCGTATACGGTATGGCATGCCATCTACCTTTAGAATTGGAACATAAAGCCTTTTGGACAATCAAGAACTTAAACTATGATTTAAAAGCAGCAGGAGAAAAACGTTTATTAGACATTCATGCTTTAGATGAGTTTAGGGCTTATGAAAGTGCTAGATTGTTTAAAGAAAAGTAAAAATATGGCATGATAGAAAAATAGATAATAAGTTCTTTAAAAATGGAGATAAGGTTTTGCTCTATAATTCTCGTCTTAAGTTGTTTCCAAGAAAGCTCACATCAAAGTGGGAAGGCCCCTATATAGTTGAAGAAGCTTATGCATCGGGAGCAGTGAAGCTCCAAGGAAAAACACCCTCTATTTTATGGATGGTGAATGGACAACACTTGAAGGATTATCGAGCAAAATAAGATATAAGTGCAATCACCATACGAGTGATTACCTCGGAAGAAATGATTAAGCAAAAGTATGGAAGGAATGGCAACTTGAAGAAGGATAAAATTGAGATGAAGTGAGCAATACTACGGTCAAGCTATAGATCATGAAAGAACGCTTCATGGGAGGCAACCCATGTGAAATAAAAGTTCGAGTAAGTTTTGAATTTCCAAGTAAGTTTTAGTTAAAGTTTGTGATTGAATAAAGGAACACTTGAAGATCTAGTGAAGTAGAATAAATTTGGTTATGATAAAAATCTTGTTCAATGAATGATAATGTTGGTCAAAAATTTAAGCTGTCATTTTTCTGTCAAAACTTGGTATTTCATTAAGTTTCAGATTAATAAATAATTCCCAAAGAATCAGGTAAATTTTGATGAATACGGTAGCTTTAACGACCAACTATACGGCGGGAATTAAATTTTGAGTCGTATAGTTATTGTCGTATAGTTATTTACCCCATCTTCAAATTTTTATGCCAGGATACAGAACGTTTAACGACCAACTATACGGCAGGAAAAAAAATTCCGACCGTATAGTTGGCACCGCCATAGATTAAAAATATATAGTCAGTTCATAACTATAAGGCGGGATCTATACGGGCCACGCCCGTATAGTTGCTCGTTACGGACGGCAGCTAGGGTTTTCGACCTCCCGTTTTAAAGCTGATCGCATCTAACCTTTTTCATTAAGTTTTCGCAGAGCTACAACCTCCAGCCTCGAAAAACCATCGCCATCTCCATACACTCCCCTTCTAACAACATCCGTGCAACGAAGCCATGTAGTCGTTCCATGTCAATAAGATATGGAGGAAGAAAGAAGAGAAGTCCATGAAGAGGATCGAGGAAGCAAAACCAAAAGAAGCATCATCATCATCCATCTTGGAGATCAAGCCTCTCCCGAATTGGGAGGACATGTTCCCGCAAAGGATGGAGATGATGAGGCAAGCAGATCAGAGAAGGAGTAAGGATGAGTATCTCCCTAACCCTTACCTTCACAACATAGGATCTTATTACAAACCACCTCTTAGTCTGTCACCTCTTAAACCCAAGAAGGTACGGCAAGATGAGATTCATGATAAGATCTATCAATTAGAGAAAGCTTCAAAGTCATGTGTTGAAACTATTGGAGAAGGGATTGACTCCTACTGGATGATGAGCAAAGACCTTGATAAAAAAGGTCAATGACATTGATGGTAGAGTTGGTTTCTTAATTAAAACTATTTTTTGGGTTGATAGATGAGAAGAAATTCCTCTAGAATAAAAAATTGAAGCTACAGTACGACATGGCCGAGCTCAGCATCCGCCTCGCAAGCATAGATAAAGTTTGCAACACGGGAGAAGAAGGCAATACTCTTCCTACCCAGAAGGAGGAATAGGTACCTGTAAGGAGTTATTTGATCCTGCCTGGCTTGATTCCAAGCTTGGGGAGATCTTTAAAACCTTGTAATCAATCTTATAAGTTTACTATTTTAGTTTTGCATTAGTTCGAGTTTAGAAATAAAGATTGCATCATTAGATTCCCTTTAGGAATAGTCGATCCCATTTATGAAATTCTGAGTCTATTATAATATATGGAGCATTACTAAGTTGAGTTTGTATTATTGGATATAAGAATGGCTTGAGTATAATTTTACTTGCACCTAATGATATCAATAGGATTCTTCCACACCATTGGTATTTATGGAACATATAAAGATAATTTAGTCAATGTGTTGTAAGTTGATAGTTTGATTTACAAAAAGAAAAAATAATCTAATCAGTCAAAGTTGAGCAAGAGATCTTGAACAAAGGAAAATAAAAGTGCTATCAAATTAGAGTGAGAACAAGTCGAGGTAAAGTCTTCAAGCCATAAAATGCTTCATATACAATTGGAATTTGGTTATTGAGATTGTTAAACTTTGAATCCCTACATGAAGTGGATTGTATGGCTAGCTCCTTTGCACAGCACTTAAACAAAAGTGTGAGCATATATATATATATAATAAAAAGAGAAAGAAGAAAAAGAGCGAATGTGCAAAGAGCAAGTATACATACACCACTGTCTTGTGGTAAGACAAAGAAACGTTTGAGATTTTGAATCCCAAGTGAATATGTTAATCCTAAAACATTTGGGACTACCTCGCTAAATCATTCAGTCAAATCGAAACACTTTGCATCATATTGAGATTCATCTTCTGTGAACTGTTGATCACTACGGTGTGGAAGCCTGCTAATATTATTCGGATGGTTCGATTAAGGTACTATTCATGAACTTATTCCTATATATCATATATGACAATCACAAGTTGCAATTGCCTCATTTATTTTATCGACTCAGCTTCATGAATATGAGGATCACATCCATTAAAGCTAAACTTGCTCGGGACAAGCAAGAGTCTAAGCTTCGGAAAGTTGATGTGTGCATATTTGCATCATGTTTTATATTATTATTTTGAATTGTAGTGGTAGGATTTTGGTATTTTACAGCGTTCGCACGCATCTTTTATGTTTATTTTCACCAGGATCAGGACAGACGATGGATCCGATAGACACAATTCTTGGACCAGTTATATTGGAGTGAAAATGAGCCAAAAATAACGTAGATCGCTTATTTGGGAAATATCAATAATACCAGAAGAAAACCCAAAGCGATTGGAGGACACGGAAGGTTTAACGACCAACTATACAGCGGGAGAAACTTTTCTGGCCGTATAGTTCCTGCCGTACAGTTGGCGCCGACACTGCCTCCTCAAATAGTTTCACCCCGTGCAACTAGATCGGAGGGATGATATACAGAACACCCAGAAATCACCAAAAACCTCACCCCCGGAAGGGATCTGGAGGGGGAACTTTCCCTAGGGATCCATCTTCGCCCTAAGCATATCTGTGAGGCCAAGGCATCGATCTCCATCTTCATCAACTGATGCATCACCACCATCTCCATCCATCCTATCTAGATCTTGTTGTAATTCTAGCACTAGTTGTGGATTTATATAAGAACTATTCATCTATAGTTGTTTCCATTACCATTGCCATGATGTTGTTTGCCTCCATGTCTGAGTAGATCATTAGTTCTTGGAGAGATGGAGAAACCCTAGTATATGATTGAGATGAAATAGAGATTATTATGGTATACATCATTATGTATATATGTTAATTGTCTTAATCTTGATGTTGGGAGTTGTGCACCTCCTTAATATTTGCCTCCTACGGGGACTTGATGAAGGGGATTACTTGTTGGTAGACGGAGGGATGATAGCACCTATTGTGACTATAAAGTAGTTGTCCTCATTTACGTACTAACTTGGGGAAGCAAGGAGAACTCATTAAGCCATGTCCATGTCGCGGGAGAAATCTCTTAATAGCGGGATAATACGATTGATGTCGTTTATCTGTCAACTGTGGTTATGAAGGATGATGTGAGCACCGGTTGCTTCCTATTCGTCCATATATGGATCTCCTCCCACATACATACATGTGATGAGAATATTTGTTATAATAATCTTGATTACTTAGTCTAAATTGCTACCGGTGTATCCACCACTCCCCGAGAACTCCTTTTTCCCTATTACAGTTCCAAGCTTTCTTACACATGCGATTACTACTTTCTGCATTAAGTTTTACTTCACTTTACTTTATTGTTTCGTGCAACCAAAAACCCAAAAACAAATCTACTTTTCTTGCATCTTAAAATTATTCCTTAAGTACTTCGTTTAGTTTTAGTTAAAAGCATTTTAGTCTTCCGCATACTACTCCTTGTGGGATCGATATCTTTATTTCGAAACTAGTTACAAACGATTTGTGCACTTGCAGTCATCAAACCCTTCTGCTGTCCGTGTGTTTCCTAGTTGCCTCGGTCCCTTGTCCACTTTGATGGAAGTACTGTTGTAGCGTCTACGGCTCCGTGGGCGAGATCTCGGATGCCGGGTCGGCGGCCCTGGAAGGTGGACTGCACGTGCGGCTCAACGGCGGGCGACGTGGCGGTGGTGATGGTCGTCTCCTAGAGCCATGAGGGTGGCGAGGAGTGGGTGCCGCGGGTTCCTGGTGTTTGCGGCGTCTCGGCGTAGTCGATACCCAGATTGTGTGGTGGAAGCTCAGCTCAGGGATGGTCGTAATCTGAGGTCCCAGATGTGGTGAGGGTTTTTCCGGGAGAAATCCCAGTGCTCCGGCGCCAACGGCGGCGATGCCTGCGGGTGTCGTGAACCTCTTGAGGGCACCGTTGCAGCTACCTACTCCGCATTAGGGCTCTGGGTGAACACCCTAGAATTTTTTGGTCTCGGCGACGGCGACGCTTGTTGTGTCGTCACCTTCTTGGGGGCGTTTTCGTGGAGCCCAGGTTTTCTTAGTCTCACGACGTCTTTGGTGGCAAGCTCGATGCTTCCTAGTTTTCTGTTGTGTATCTTTTGATCTGCTTGTAATAGGAATTCCTCGTCATTTTGTATCAGTTCGGCCATGTGGCTTTAATTATAAAGCGGGGCGAAAGGCTGATTAGAGGAGGTTACCAATGGATGCTCTCAACATTGCCATATGAAAAAATCCCCTGGAGATTATACTCAATAATCCGAAGTAAACCACCTCTGCAAAACATTGCCATATGGAACGTGCAGGGTTTAAATGACCATGATCGCCAGTCAACTGTCAACGAAATCCTTCCTGATACCTTTTGCCACACTTTTCCTCTAGGAGACCAAGGTAGACCATGTTGACCCTTTCATCATCGATGCCCATCATTTTTTTAAACGGGGGTAAAACATTTTCCCTAATCTATTTATTAAGAAGAAAAATAATTGTCTAGTTAATTAATGGAAAACCGTGCAAAAACCGTCACAACAAGCGCCAACCATAATGGAGCAACATCAAAAGAACACAGCCTCTATAATCAACTAGCACCCACAACATACTACAACCGCAAACTGACGACACCTGGAGCACGACATTTACAACTGACAACACCTTGAGAACGATGCCGCAAAGGAGACCCACCTAACTAACGATCCTAAAGAAGCTCCAACGATCAATCATTAGTTGAATCCTTCGTCTCTACACCACCCTTTCTTTTTCTACCTTTGAGAGAAACCTTTTTGAGAGACTTCTTCACCTTTTTGATTAAGTCCTCTGATGTCTTCCCTGCCAAGATGCAATCAACGTCCTTGCCATATCCGAGGCTCGCTGCCTCTAAACTGGCGAGCAGGCTGCAAAGCTCTCTAGCAAAAAGAGCCTCGGAGCTATGCGCCAACACTCTTCCATAAATTGCAGAGACGGGCAACTGCGGTGGAAAGGGCGTCGTGGCAACCGATGATACGTTGGAAACGTATCTATAATTTTTGATGCTCCATGCTTGTTTTGTATCTACTTTGATTTACTTGTCTACACTTTGAGGTGCTTTTTACATGTTTTCTGGTACTAACCTATTAACAGGTTGCAACAGTACCAGACGCCCGTTTTCTTCTGTTTTTGGTTTCAGAAAAGTTAGTAAAGAAATATTCTCGGAATTGGACGTGACGAAGGACTAAGTCAATAACTTTTCGTGGGAAACAAGAAGTCCACAGGGGAGACGAAGAAGCGGGCCAGGGAGGCCAAACCCCCTAGGTGCGGGTGGGCCCTACTACACGCCTGGGTAGGGTTTGCCCCTCCCGGTCGCCTCCCGGACCCGCCCCTTCTCCTATAAGAATCCCCGATGCAGAAACTCCCAGTATCCGATCAGAAATCCACGAAACCGTCTGTAGCTGCCATCACCATTGTCCCTAGATCGGGGGGGGGGGGGGGTTCTGAAGCTCTTCTCGGCACCCTGCCGGAGGGGAGATCATCCCGGAGGCCTTCTCTCTGGTATGATTTGTGAGTAGTTCAACCTTGGACTATGGGTCCATGTAGTAGCTAGATGGTTGTATCTCCTCCTTTGTGCTTTCATGTATAGATCTTGTGAGCTCCGTTCATGATCAAGATCTAATATATTTGTAATCATGCATGTTGTGTTTGTGGGGATCCGATGGATATTGAGATTATTATGTTGGTTTGATTAATAGTTCTATTTTTATGATTCTATTATGTCTATGTTGTTTGTGATCTTGCATGCTCTCTGTTGCTAGTGGTTATCTTGGCCAAGTAGTTGCTAGTGACTCCAAAAGGGAGTATTTATGCTCGATAGTGGGTTCATGCCTCTAGTTTCCAAGGGAAGTGATAGAAATATCTTCGGTTGTAGATGTGATGTTGCTACTCGGGAGAAAACAACGGTCCCTTGTTCATAGAACATGTGGATTGTTTACCTTACACACTTTGCTTAAAGCAGTTGTCTGTTGCTTACAACTTAATACTGGAGGGGGTTCAGATGATAACCTAAAAGTGGACTTCTAGTCATAGATGTAGTTGGATTACGATCTATGTATATTGTTGTATTGCCCAATCAACTTCATAGGATCTTTCTAGCTAGTAATTGCATTGTTATGCCTTGCTCAGAGTTCATGTCAATTGCCTCGCTGTAATTTGTTACCCTTCATGCCATGTTGTTTATCTAAGGAGAGCACCTCTAGTGAACTATGGACCCCGGTCCAATCTTTACCATTGATACATTTTCCACGGTTACCTGTTTACTTGCTGCAAACCATTACCTTCTACACCATACGTTTAATCATTTGTTACAGCAAACCGGTGAGCTTGACAACCTCACTGATTCGTTGGGGCAAAGTCTTGAGTTTGTGTTGTGCAGGTCTCCGCGTTGCTTGCAACACCTGTGTGACGTTTCCTTCCTCCTACTGGTTCGATAACCTCGGTCTCAACTGAGAGAAGACTTGCTGATGTACTCTTCACACCTTGCTCTTGGGGTTCCCAACAAGACTCCACATCAGCCACCAAGTTTTCTGGCGCCATCAAGGAGTCATCAACCGCCAAGGCCTCAAAAGAGTCCAACTCCATAGGAAGCACCACAGCAGACTCCCCCCCACAACTCATGAAGCTTTGGAGTGATTTGCAACACCGGATCCATGAGCCCGCTCAATTCTTCACCCTCAGAGGCAGCCGACACATCAGGTTGTCATTTTTGAGATATGTCGACCGCCTGGCCGATGGTACTCGTGGTGGTATTCTCCTCCTTTGGACCGACGAGTTCATTGAAATCTCAAATGTTGACCTCCATGTCTTCTTCCTCTCGGCCATAGTTTCCGCAAAGCGAAATGAAGACAAGTTCAAGATCACTATTGTCTACAGACCAATGGACTATGCTCTAAGAGATGCCTTCTTGGAGGACTTGTTGATCTAAATCCAAACTCAAGGCACTAAATAAATTGTGTTGGGTGATTTCAACCAAATTCATCGTGCTAGAGATAAAATCAACTCCAATAATCCATTGAAGGGCTAACACTCGGAGACGAAAAAACTTCATCTTCAAGCTTCGTCATAGTCATGGTTGGGTCACCTTTCACTCTGACAAGCAATCTATTGCACAATTTTTTTCAAGTTTATGATTGGTATAGATGAGCAAGATCGCTCTCCTAAAATTTAGAGATGATGTCATGGCGATAATGCACCGTTTCTCCGGTCTTCGCACGTCCAATCTTCATAGCCTCAACTCTATGGATATTGTCCTCATCCTAAAAAAGATGGCATTAAAGATATCTCAATTTTCGTCCAATAATCCTCATTCATGGGTTTACCAAGCTGCTAGTTGCCAAAATCCTTGCGACCGGTTTCGCTCGCATGACACCATAATAGAACACGTGGGTCCATGTAATTTTAAATTCTGAGGCACATGCCTAATTATCAGGATTGTGCTATCGTGATAAACAAAATCCGTTTCGGATAACAACGACTGAAAAAAACACATAAACAGTGCGTTTTTCACTCGGCACATAGTGATTCCTCGTGCAATCTATTCCGTGACACCTAAAGGGATGTGTTGCAATACGTTTAGTGTCATGACAGGCTAAAGTGCGGCACAATATTCTCCTTTTGCACGCAAATTAATATTATTTATAATCAGTGGTAAATAAAGTAGTTTGTTAATGACATTCAAATCAAAATTTCAAAGACATTAATACATTAAATAGGAGTTACATGTAACTCCAAAACAAAGAAAATTAAGACTAAATCTAACTACATTTCTACATTTAAGTTTCTCCACTTATCGTAATATAAGTGGAAAATCTATCTAAGACCTATTTTTAGTGCCTTTCTATTCTGCTCGCATGCTAGTGTCGCGGTCGTGGCCACACGTCCACCATCCTCCGGGTGTTGTGACGGCCGCAACAACATGCTCGCCATTCTTGGAGAACAGTGTTGTGACAACCATAGTGACGCGCCCTCCATGCTCCGCACGCCTTATGTTGACGATGTCATTGTGGATTTGAAGGAGATGACATATCAATTATAAAAATAACAAGATACAACACAATCGATCTATAGATGAGATGAACAAAGTAAAGATACCTTAGGCAAGGGAAAGCAGTGGAGGACTCTGGCCGTAGAGACTGCATCAGATTGGTAGAAAGTACCTATCTTCAGCTTCCGAGAGTTGGGACGGTCGATAGTAGCAGAGGTGGGAGTTGATGAGATCTAAGATATTTTTAAAAACTACTATGTTCAGATCAAAGGTTGGGCTTGCCAAGTGGGAGTCACTAGTGCGAAGCCGTACAGAGAGAGGAGTGGGGAGTGGGGACTAGGGTTCTCCTATATTATATAGGAAACATGGCTAGGAAGTTGGTGAGATCTAGGATTTTTCATCTAGGCTGTAGAATAGGCCAATTACATGGGCCACGTTTGCAAAAAGGACCCATACGCTATGGACAAAAGAGAATTTTAGTGATTTTATGCAACAAAATTCCCAACAGTTTGCGTGCAATTTCCTCACATATCGCGTGGACAGTGGTGGACCATACTAGACAGCGAGGAAAGTCTAACCAGTCAACAGTATGTGCTTGACAATTCTTCAGCATACAACCAATAATTAATGGCGCTTGTAATGGATGGCGTAACATGGAATGTCTCCTTTTCCCAAGCACAGATAAAAATTGTCGCTCTTGCATACCACCTACCACGACACTAATTGTTGCTTCAGAAGCAGCAAATGAAGATGTCCGGCTAAGGAAGTTCATCGCCGAACTTGGAGTGTTCCCAAACATGCAAGACCATGTGTGCATCTACTGCGACAACATGGGGCCATTGTGAACGTGAAGGATCAAAGGTTCCACTCCACTGCCAAGCATATACTTTAACGTTACCATGTAATAAGAGAGTTTGTTAGCAAGGGTAATGTTGGAGTTTGCAAATTACATATAGATGTAAATACAACAGATCCATTCACAAAGCCTATACCACGAGCTAAACATGATCAACACTAGAAATCTATTGATGTTAGATGTAAATTAGTTTATTTATACTCTAGTGCAAGTGGAGACCGAAGAAGATATTCCCAAGAGTCCAATAATAAAGTTGATTTATTGATATATCTCAATTTTCATAATAGTTTTGTATCATGCTATAATTGTATTAAATGGAACATTAATATATGTGTGGTATATAAACAAATCAAGTACCTAGTATCATCTAGACTAATTCGTTGGGTAGCTGATGATCGAGGTTTCCCGATCATGGACTTATTATCAACTGACAACAAGGTCACTTTATTAGGTGAATGATGTGATGGACACACCCAACCGTAGTATTGCAATATGGTCTAGTCACAAAGTTCAGCATTGAAATATCTAGCAAAGCATAGTAACTTAATTTTTAGACCGTGAGATCATGTTTAATCACTATCTTCTATGGCTGCTTTGATCACATTAACCGTCACACCGTAACAGGATGATCATAAAGATGTGTATTGGGTATTCCAAAGGAATAGGTTGAGGTGTATATATCAAGATCAGGATTTGCCTATCCGAGTGATATATAAATGGGTCCACTCGATGATTTAAATCAATAAGATTGCAAGCATGTGGACTAGGTCATGAGGATGTAATATCACGGGAATGAGTAAATGTATTTGTCGGTAACAAGATTGAACTAGGTATGTCGATACTAGAGATCAGGTCTTGGACAAACCAGATATCGTGGTGCAAAGGGAACGAGGCTCAATGTTTAAGGTTCACGTGATTAATCAATTCGTGGGTGTGAATGGGTCATCACGAGTTTCTAGACACCATTGTTGGTCATTGATCGGAGAGATTTCTTGATCATGTCTGATCATTCCTGAACCGTAAGGGTGTCACTCTTAAGGATACATACGCTTAGGGTTGATCCGTGATCGTACGAGCAAGAGAAGAGTGAACAATAATCGTTCTGGAGAGACACCGAAAATATTCGGAGGGCTTCAAAAGGTGTTTCAAAGTGTAAGGAATGAATTAATATGTATTTATTAATAATTAAATGAATGAACTAATAAATATATATTTAATTATTAAAAGGAGCAAAAGCCCACCTAATGGGCCCTCCTAGATGGAAGGGCCAAGAGGGCAAGATGAGGCACGCGGGGTGGGGGCCTCCCACCGCCGGTCGACCATGGGCCTATGGCACACGCAGGTGGGGCCCACCCCACCACCGGCGGCCATCCCTCCTCCTCCTATCCCTTTGTTTAGTCCCATACCGGGACTTTGAGGGAAGGAGTGCCCCCTTCCCCTATATAAGAAGGGAGACCCCTCTCCCATTCTTCATCCCATCAATTGGCTTTTTCCTTCTCTCTACCTCTCGTGTGTGTTCCCAATTAGGAATGTGCGTTACGATATAGAGACTTCTCCACCATACGCACGTCGTCGTGCAATTGGAGTCGGTTTGGATCTTTATCTTCCACCGCCTTGCTGGACTGGGGCCCGAGGGACGTCTTTACACCGGACGTGTGTAAAAATTCGGAGGCACCACCACTTCTGGTGCTGGATGCTTGAAGCCTTATAGACCTTGAGGTCGGCTACACTTCGGCTACATCAACAACGTTTGTACGGAACGTGATCCTGCTTCCGATCTTCAAAGGTATGAACACCGTTTGTATAGATAAATCTTGGCTATGGTGTTCGTCGTTAGGAAATTTTTTGTTTTCTTCCACGGAACCTCTCCACTAATATGTGCCGATATCGAGTTTGTAATGACGCATATGTGCCCTCCCCCCAAAAAATGGTGCCATGAATGTTCATCCGCCGGGTAAAATACTTGTGTAGATAAGTTTGCCTTTTGTCGTCCAAAAAAGTATCACGGATGCGGGGTTGGGGAGGGGGATTTTTTAGTGTGAAGGACCTCGTCTCCATCGCCCACAGTGCATTCATCAAAACGATAAGTATTCACAGCAACTGCATGTTCTTCCAAATTTATGCTAAATGGCTTCATCGAAGGAAAAAAACCTCCTTCCTTTTCAAGCTCGATAGTAGTAAGCCTTCACCTTGGTCCAGTGGTGCTATATTTTGGATATACTTTAAGCCTCGCCTTTCCTACCAGTTTTCTCCATTGGATCACCACCCTCTTATGCACCTCTTCTCCGCGGGTTCTCCTCGGGTTCTCCATTGGATGTCAACAAGGCGACCCTCTCTCTCCACTACTTTTCGACATTGCAATTGACACGCTCCAACGAATTATCCAATGGCGGAGCTATGTACAGCTCAAGGGGACACCTCCCCCCTCCCCTCAAACTTTGCAGAATCCTTGAAGTGATATATTTTTAAGGACTTAGATGAAAGAAAATACTGTAATTTCACACCCCCTCAAATTCATATTCTACGTTTTGCCCCCCATATTTCATGCGCTAGCTCCGCTAATTAAATTATCGATGTTGCAACCTCCCAAGGGATCCTCCACCGACTTTCATGGAAGGGTGCCCATTTCCGCATGTCTCTTTATGTAGACGAAGCTGCAATATTTTTGGCGCTTATCAAGGAAGATGTCTCCAACCTTGCTCACATTCTCAACGAGTTTGGCAATGTCATAGATCTCCACACAAATTTCCAAAAGAGCTTAGTTGCCCCCATATGTTATCGATACCTGGACCTCAACAAGAACTTGGCTGACCTTCCAACTACCATCAGCGCCTTCCCTTTAAATTATCTTGACATGACTCTCTCTATCAAAAAGCTAAAGTGCATCCACCTACAATACAATGAAGACAAGACAATCGGCCACCTTGCACCTTGGCAAATCAAATCTTTCAACATTGCGGGTTGCACGGCCTTAGCCAAATCGGTGCTCACCTCACAAGGTATGTACCTTCTCACCACATTGGACGTCCCAGATGAATTTCTATAATCCCTACAAAAGATTATAAGGGCTTGGCTTTGGGCGGGTACCAATAAAGTCTCGGCGGCAAGTGCAAAGTAAACTGGACCTCCGTTTTCCACCCTACCTCCTTTGATGGGTTATGTATTCTCAACTTGGGGTGTTCTTCCGAGCTTGGAGGCTTCGTTGGCCATGGTTGGACTGGATGGAGATGTACCGACCATGGTTGGGGACCGCGCTCCCGTGGAACAAAGAAGATATGGACTACGTCTTAAGCAAGGTCACCATTGGAGATGAAAGACCGCGCTCCTATGGAACAAAGAAGATATGGACTACGTCTTAAGCAAGGTCACCATTGGAGATGGAAGGAAAGTGTGTTTTTGGAACGCCCCTTGGGACAAAGGGATCGCCTCAAAGGTCATCGTCCCATCTATTTATGCACTCTCCAAAAAGAAGGTGTGATCAGTTTGCAATGCTATTCACGAGAATGCTTGGGTTAACCAAATTGACTTCTCCAACGGTCTCTCCACCTAGATCTTGAGGAGTTCGTGTGGCTTTGGCACATCACCTCTCAACTTCACTTAAGCGATGACATCCGCGACTCCACATTTGGAAGCTTACCTCATTGTGATCCTATTCCTCGTCCTCCGCTTACAAAGCTCATTTAGCCAAATCTATCAACACTCAAATACATGACACCATTTGGAAGATTTGGACTCCTCCAAAGTGCAAGTTTTTTGCTTGCCTTATTACTCAAAACCGAGTTTGGACGGGGACCGTCTTCAATGACAGAGTGGCCAAATTGTGGCAATTGCACAATTTACTCTAGAGCACCCGAGATAGCGTCCCACCTTTTGTTCAAGTGTAGGTACTCCAAGAAATTTCGGATGATGGTCAAAATGTTGGAAGCAAAATGTTGGAAGCATAATGAACACGCAGGTCTTCAAGAACTCGAGCTAGATGGCTTCTGCCACCCTTAAAAGCATAATGTTGGAAGCAAAATCTTCGGTCTCTGCGGGGGGTAAAACACTTGGGTCACTTATTGCCTAGAGATTAGGCATTTATCGATGTGTGAATTGAGTTGTTTAGTTGTAACCTCCAGGGGTTTGAACCAAACCTTACCTTGTTTTCTCTTTCTTTATCACTTGTTTTCTCTTTCTTTATCAATGAATTAATGCAAAGCCTTTTACCTTCTTTCAAAAAAATAAACATTCAATCGGTCCATTTTCACTCCGCCCCGCTGGGCTTCTGCATGTATTACTCCCCCTTTCATAATTCTTGTCATGATTTTAATTTTAATTTTAATAAAATCAAGGTAAGGATTATGAAATGGAACGGTAATTGGTTACTTTATTGCTAGCATGGCAGCATGCAGGCTCTGCAAGGGGCAAGCAAAGGCATCTGAAGACATACCAGTTTCTTTCTCTCCTCCGTCACCTTCGTCTCAATCACGTCAGTCTTCACCCAGTGCGCGAGAAATATAAAAAAAAATCAGCCCGGTTTAGATCGACTGGACCTCGCCTCTGCGTGTCCCCACAGCACCGAAAAGATCTTGCTCAAAAGATCGCACCGCAGTCGCATGCGAGGCAACTCAGCTGCGCACACTTGCAGCACTTCTTGGTACAGAAATTTAGGCGGCCCTTGCAGCTCACACACGCGGCAATGAATGCAGAACCGTAGTAGCTGTGCACACCATGGTCCCAACACACAAATGCTTACATCTTGCAAAATACTGTAGTCTCTCCAAAAAGAAAGTTCAACCTTTGGTTTCTTTTTTCTCTCCAAAAAGACAGGAACATCCATGACAATATATATGAGCACAATTGGATTATGGAAGATCCTATATATCACTGGGTTTTTCCAGAAAAAAACGACCAAATCATGGAAATTATGCTGTGGAATCTTGAAATAAGCTTCCAATATAAATAGACTCTTGTTTAGAAACAAAGATATAAACAGAAGTCATGCTAGACCAAACAAAATCACATTGGCACGTTGTATAACACTTGTCGTCGCCAGATTGACAGATGCAAGGACCATAGGTTCATGGCCCTTAAGCTAATAATACAATGATGTACATATTAGGTTAAGAGCTAAAAGTCTTTCAGACATAGCTCAGCCTCCAAGAAGTGACTTCTACCATTAATTTTGTAATAATATGTCCATAAACAACTACTCCTCGGTTTCAAAATATAAGATGTTTTAGTTTTGTGAAACAAATGTATCTAGACTACTTTTAGTATGTAGGTTCACTCAGTTTTGGAGTGAATCTACACACTAAAAGAAGTTCTGAGCGAATCTACACACTAAAAGAAGTCTAGATACATTTTCTTCACAAACCTAAACATCTTATATTTTGAAACGGAGGGAGTAGGATGCTGTTTTGTTTCCTTTTTTTAAATCTGTAATGATATGTGAGCAAACAAATAGGATGTTGATTTATCTTCTGTAAAACATATTTTCTGATAGCCCAATTACTGGCCTTATCATTTCCATGAAGTAATCTAGATACTTTTTGTTTTGCAATATTGAAGGTCTAAGATCGGCAATGCTTAATTGCACAGATCCCATGTTGGCATGTATATTTGTGAATGGAGGAGAGTAACATGCCGCACTCAAGGCTCCCAGTCCTGCATCTGCATGAACTTGGCAAAACATGCATGGCCTCAAGGAAAGGAGCCGAGACCACAGGGATAACTTAACTAGGAGCATTAGCATGTGTCCCCCTTATCTTGAGTTATCTTGTATTCAATTCCATAGGATACCAACTCATTCATGTGCATGGAAAAACCAAACCTGCATTATCAAAAGATTGGGCAGGTGAGCTGCATGATTGAGTTAAGAAAAAAGGACCTGCAGCGTGGCTCCCTAGCCCATGCTCATGGTCATGTTTAAATATGGTACACTTGGTCAAAATTCACAACAAGTGCATGCACTATGCCAATGTAGCAAATGAGTGCCAATATTGTAGTTACGGTCTAGTACTTCCTGATTATCTTTGAAAAAGTACACGACAAAACTAAGTTACAACTTGCAGATAATGCATTGCTTCTTTCCTGATTCTTGACCAAAGTCTAGACATGCAATCGGCAATGAAAATTAAACATCTATATATAACTTACTGCATACCCAACTTGTGATTCTCAAGTAAAAAGGAAAACAAAACTTGATTCAAAAATACTACTAGAACCATACCTAGAGCTGCAATGGAGTAACCTTCATGGCTTTTCTCGAGAAGAAAGACACGGAACTTAATTGAAGAGCTTGAAGTGTGCTTGTTTCATACTCCAAGAGATGCAAAACAGAGGAGTTGTAGTTTAACCAGGTCTACCTACGGAATTAACTATGGATACTCTTTTGCTACTGAACCTCAGTTTTCATCCTGGCGTTTGGGAACTATAGTGTGTGTGCATGAACACAGGAAAAAAAAAGAATATCAATTTTCCGGTGGTTTGTACAAATAAGGGTAACTAAGAGGCTGGGAGTTATACATGCAAATAGCAGAGAGTAACTGTGGGCAAAAATCTTATCACCTGATTCACGATTTGTTGGAAACTGGAGAGGGGTGCATGGTCTCTGTGCAGGTCCAGTTTTCATCCTGGCGTTTGGGAACTTGAAGCACCATGAACACTGAACAGAAAGCAGAACAGACAATGACAAGGCCACGTGAGATTATGATCACACACATATACATTGCCATTATTCTGATGCAGAATTAGCAATAAGCAGGGGGCAGAAGGAAAATGAATGGGAGGATGATTTCTTTAGATCCGTTAAAATCGTTGTTATGATTAGATTCTCGACAGTACCTCATAACATAAAAATGACCTCCCTGGTTCCTCTAAAGTTTGACAAACTGAATAACACCTAACATAAGCATGTATGCATTAGTCAGCACACAATGTATCTAGCCATAACGGCTTCCCCCAAACCATGTGATGGAATACCTGTCTCCAAAGAAGCAAGCATAGCGACATCGCTGATTTTGTCCCTGATATTTTACGGAATCTGATACAGATCTGCCATTATAAACCTATAGAAAACAGATCACCAATTGTCCTGTGATTCCAATCCTTCAGCAACGATAGGTGCTCCCCTAACGCCCAATACTTATTATGATATGTATAAGAGAGCCACTAATGTGCAAAGGTCATGCAACACAAGAAATTAAATCATTTCACCCACGCAAATCCCCTCTTCTGTACCCTCAAGAGAGGCAGGTCTTCATGGCCTCATGAACCAGTCATGAGGTACTGTAGCGCGTATACCGGCATGACAGAACGTACCAGGGCCGCAGATGTAGTTTGTTAGTGTGGGTTAGCAAGTTATCAATCAGTTAGACTGAATTATTAGAAACAGAGTTTGAGTTTTAGAAGGTATGCAATCGTGTCGACCTTGTAAAATGCTTAACTTGTGACATTTAGTAAGACGAAATAATTGGTCTCTTGATCCCGCATCAAATTGTCCATTCCCCCTGCTTGCCCAGCTATGAACTCAGTTAGTTTATTCATGACACAAGTTGTCCTGCACCAAATGAAAATACTACTACTACTACTTCCTTACAGTCAAATTCAAGAATCCAGCCAAAACCAGCTCGTTGCTTGCAAGTCCTGCCCTGTTAGGTTGTCAGCCACGCATTCAATTAGACAGATCTGGCAGAAACTTGATTGTGTTGAATCTGAGATCAAAAAAATGGCTGGTGCTAGTACTACATGATAGCGCACGATAATTAAATCCAAGGTCCATACGCCCTCAAATGTCACATCCGGCGAGACCAGGCAGTACCCTGACCTGAACAAGTAATTGCCTACCAGCTATTCCAAGCGGACCACAGGTATAAACTATAAATTGCTGCCAATTTATCAACCCATATATTCCAGCTAATCCATCCGTTCGATCGATGCTGAGGCTGAGGATACAGCCTCCATTGTCTAACAAATACTCCGGTGACTAAGTACTACTCCAGGTTATTCGGTTCACAGTGCACAGCAAAATGGACTCGTATTTATAATCGACTGCCAAAGCCAGGTAAAGTTGGGAGGCTAAGATACCTGAAACTATATAAGGTTAATGCCCTGTTTGGAACGCAGGATTGTTGCAAGGAAACAATCCATTTCCTGTGGAGAAAGGAATATATTCCTAGTTTGAAACGGGGCCTTAAAATGGTGAGCTAATGACAGTGGTTACTGGCACATAGCCGCCAACCACCAACGCACATGGAAGCAGTGGTAGGGCCTACTCTATTCTACTCCACCTCTTGGATGGCTGTGATTAGGCCACAATGGCCAGGCACCAACTTTGAAGCACCATCACCTGATCATTCATCATCAGCAGCTAGCTAGACGCTGAAACTACATATTCTAACCTCGGCTGTAGCAGCAGCAGCTACACACTGAAACTACACATATATATTCTAACCTCAGCAACTTTGAAGCCCTTCACTTTGATTCTTCCTGTCTACCTAGGTTTAAAAATACTACGCTCTCTGAGTCCAAGATCGAATGCACTAGCTGTGCCCTCATGTACCACAGAAAATATTAATCCATCACATGGGCACCCCCAAACTCCCCTTGGTAGGCTATAAATGCCTGCCCATGACATCTGCATGGTTCTCTACACCACACACCACCATCACCACTGCTAGCTACTCGATCCGGCCCAGCTTTTGCCATAGACAAGAAGAACCTAACACGTTTTCCTCCCAGCAAGATGGCCATGAATCCCCTCTCCCAGGAGCACCCCAATGCATGGCCATGGGGGGTAGCCATGTACACGAACATGCACTACCAGCAGTACCACTACCAGAAGGAGCACCTGTTTGAGAAGGTCCTGACGCCCAGCGACGTGGGCAAGCTCAACAGGCTGGTGATCCCCAAGCAGCACGCCGAGAGGTGCTTCCCTCTTGGCGGCGACTCCGGCGAGAAGGGCCTACTCCTGTCCTTCGACGACGAGGCCGGCAAGCCGTGGCGGTTCCGGTACTCATACTGGACGAGCAGCCAGAGCTACGTGCTCACCAAGGGCTGGAGCCGGTACGTCAAGGAGAAGCACCTCGACGCCGGTGACGTCGTGCACTTTGAGAGGGTGCGCGGCCTCGGCACCGGCGACCGTCTGTTCATCGGCTGTAGGCGCCGTGGCGAGGTTGGTGCACCGGCGGCAGTGGCACCACCTCCCGCCGTGCGTGCCGCGCCTGAGTCTGGACAGAACCAAAGGGAGCAGCAACAGCCATGGAGCCCAATGTGCTACAGCACATCCAGCTCATACCCTACAAGCCCGGCCAACTCCCATGTTTACCATCGTTCAGTAGAGCACGATCACAGCGACATGCATCATGCAGGTAAGATTAAGAGTGCAT
The DNA here is from genome assembly GCA_916181665.1 of Avena sativa. Classification (NCBI taxonomy): domain Eukaryota; kingdom Viridiplantae; phylum Streptophyta; class Magnoliopsida; order Poales; family Poaceae; genus Avena; species Avena sativa. The sequence continues at coordinate 237,039,617 of OV702296.1, read as the reverse complement.
GAACTGAAGAACAAAGCAAGATGCAATACCATTTCATACCTCTCGCTTAACTAACACCGGTTTCTGGTGAACAATTGCAGGAGAATCCCAATGGGACGCAGACACCAGGAGCTGTAGTGCAGCGTCGGCGCCAACACGGCGGCTGAGGCTGTTCGGTGTGAACCTCGACTGCGGGCCAGAGCCAGAGGCAGACACCACGATGGCAGCTCCAGCAATGTACAGCTACGTGCAACAGAGCCCCTACGCCGCCGTATCTCCAGTGCCCAGCAACTGGTCAGTCCTGAAACATCATTGAGTTAGATGATCGATCACGAGAAGCAACCACATATAACTCTGACAATTAACCAATCAAGAACTTAACATGACAGGGGCAGTTCATGAATAAGATGACGAACAGATCTGAGGCAATGCGTTGCACGGTGGAGCAAGTTACTACCACCACCAGCAGCCTACTACTGCTGCTCTGCACCAAGTGACAGGTTTGAATTGACCCGTGGAAGGAAAAGGAAGGAAGTGGGGAGATCCCATGTTCCCCGGTCACCAGGACGCCTTTTTTCTGTTTTTTTCTCCCCTTTTGCCTTCCAGAAACCCCTGTACGGAACCCTGGCAGCAAGCATGGGTGCGGGGAGGTTTCAGGAAACATCAACTTGAAAGAGAGAGAGAGAGAGCTAGACAGACAGACTTGTGTATGTATGTGTCATGTCTGTGAGTGAGTGAGTGCTTGAGTGGGTCCAAGAAGAAGCTCTGAAGCTGATGTATCCTCTCCTGCCTCCTAGAGAAACAAAGTAACATTCCCCATGGGATTTTGTTCTTTCCCAATCTCCCCTCTGTTCTACTGTTGTAGAGCTCATGCAATCAGTTGGTGTTGCAAATGCTTTCACTTTTGCAATCAATAGGTTCAAGGCTTTCACTTTCACCTACACTAGGCATGTGCATGCGCAATGCTATTTCCTTACTTTAAAATAGTTGTTATAGTTATCACTATTGTTTCCTTTTAAGTCATAAGTCCCTGTTAGGAACAAGGAATTACTTTTAGTGTTCGTGCGAGAGATAACTAATTCATGTGGAATACATGAAAACAGTGCCACTCTAACAATGTCATGAAAGAATATTTTAGCAAATGCCCAACATTAAGACATGATGTAGCATAAATGATGCCGACATCTGGGGATTTTCATGTCTTAATATTTAGTTAGTTGTTGGTCTCCACCTTTTTGTTCCCTTGGGAAGGAAAGGTTCAACAAAAATGAATGTGCAAGTGGGCTTAGCTCCCCATAATAGGATACTAAGGAAAGGCTGGCTAAGCTGATGGTCTAAGAGGCGCCAAGTCCAGACACAGAAGGCCGCTAAACTCCAATAACTAGAAAGATTCCTCACAAACATGTACCGAAAGAAAATTGATGTTATGTCTCCTGCCTTTGTTGCCTCTGTAAAAAAAAACTAGCACGAGGCAAACAACATGGTATTATTCTGGCCAGTCAATGTTTCAAAGTAGATGCCTGGAAAAGCATGACCTAAGCTAAACTGACTTGGAATACCTGCTCGTATGTCTTAACACAGGGCAAGCCGTAGCTAGCTCTAAAAGATTAACCCAACTGTCAGCTTGTGGAACACGCCGAAACTAAAATAAAGTGCCTGGAGAATCTAGATTAAAAGCCTAACACCTAGGTCATCCAATCTGGTGTAGTAAGCACTCGTTGTGAAGACTATGAAAGAGGTGCAAGTTGCCTAAGAAGTAGGTCTTGCTACATGGATGTACGTAGTGGAGGATACCGAGACAAGCTATTAAAACAAGGTCCTAGACCAGTCGACTGATTATGGGATAAACTAATGAATACGCAGGCTACAGGTTCATCTTAACGAGACTTGCATCATCAATTGTGATAATGATGATTAAACTAGCAGGTTACGACTGTATCAACAGCGAGATTTCCTGTCTACTACTAGAGCACGAGCCATGTGCAGTGCAGGAGGAGGCTAAGCTTTCCCTAATTCCAAAAATATGAATCTTATCCTAGGGTTACATGATTAACACTTGAACACCAAAAGTAATCTATCTTAGCACTAGTGCAATTGGGCATGTGAGTGACATAATGATAAAGCAGACACTCACTATGTAACACATACCGAGAAGAAGGGATTTATCAAAGGTGCATCTGCAAAGTACAAACTAATCACATCATTTGTGTAAAGACTTGCAGCCAAATCTCCAGCTTTTAATCAGGGACCAAACCTAATAAATATGCCCTACTGAGTAGCATTATGTAGTAGCAGAAAGTCACTGCCTGGGACACAACAAAATACAGGACTACGAAAGAAACATCAAGGTAAAACATGAACACATATGACGATGCCACGAGGATGCATCAGACGGGTGAATGGCCACCCACCACAGGCAAATGGGGTACCAGAGGCCCGATCGAGCCACAAACTGGACCTACTATATGCTGGCCATGATACACCCATCAGGCATCGGCCACTGGATCTCGTTGCTTTCCAAATAAGTCATTGCCTTCATGAGGCTCATGAACAAGCATGGTCCACAAGAAACGGGCTGGCCAGATGAATGCTCATCTCTTACTGTAGTTTATATGAAGTGTTTGCCATTTTCCTGAGTCCCTGCTAGTAGTTTTAGACGCCATCTTTTGTACAGAAATAGTACTTTCCTTGAGAAAAATGTGCAGGACGTGCAGATGGTTGTACTATGAATCTATGGTGTGGAAAGCTGGAAACTATGCATATATTTAAGCTGTTAATGATAACATATGGACAAATATTAAGATTTTATCCCATGTCTTGTTGTGGTACAGAGAGAATGAGTCGGTCTCAGGATTGTTGGCAAGATATGCCTCGAGCCAATAGCAACATCCGACTAACTGATAACGACGAGGAGACAACAAATAAATTAGTTTTATATGTACTTTTGAGCAACACAAGTGACGAGATTTGCTTAAGGAAGAAAATACGGTATCAGAACTTAGGAATCATTTTTTTTAGAAAAAAAGAAACATGTGTCTGCAAAGAGGAAACAGCTACATCTCATCATACAATGAAAATGGGAGCTCAAAAGGTGTGTGGCATTATTTCTAGAATATTCAATACCTTGTCCCTTAGCATGTTGATGCCAACCCTAGACTGTAGACAAAGAAAGCATTATTGACAAATAAATCTCACTCCAAGAATATTACTAGAGCTTCAGGTAATTTTGGTTTCAGATTGTACAAGTCAGAGGAGATGGATCAAAAAATCAAGTTATATATTGATTTTTCTTGAATGAAAATACATAAATAGGTTTGTATTAATGCAGCGATTTTCCAGTAACAATGAAGTTCACTGTAACAGAATGAAATACATGAAACAAGTGTTAACAAGTTGCAGAACACATGAGACGGAGCACTGGGAGGATGAAACATACCACTTTCCAGAGATCATGATTTTAGGAGTGGAGACAATGATGAGGATGATGAAATCAGAGCTAACCAAGATGTAAATCAATCTGTGCAGTTATCTACTGCAGCACACTAATATACAACAGCACCCAGTAGTTGCACTTAATCGCTTCCTGAGACACTCAAATCAACAGGGCTCAAGGAAAGAAGAATCCACTTTCGGCATATATTTGTACTCCCTCCGACCCATATTAGTTGACTTGGATTTGTCAAAATTTGGATGAACCTATATACTAAATGGTGTCTAGATTCATCCAAATCTAGACAAATTTGGATCAACTAATATGGGTCGGAGGGAGTACATGAATAAATCTTGCATGCCAAAGAGGCATGGTCTTTTGATGTATGACACAACTACTGTACAAGATAAGAGCCGCGTAGGTCACTTGCGTAGGTCACTCAGTCCGTTCAAATGATCAAGGACCCGCATCTGTGCTTCCATTTGCCATGCACCGTTCAGATGATACTGCTGATATTACACTAAATGGGGTCGGCAGCATGACATTATTGACTTGAATGGCCAATCTCTCAATATAAGTCCTGACATGGATCTTTAAAGCAGCAAGAACCACTACCCACAGAACAATAATGTGCAACATGATGAGGTCACCACTTGAAGATGATTGCTGTTCCCGATTCAGTTCTCAATCCCCAGAAGTCCCCACAAGAACATGAACCATCCTTAAAATGGTGAAATCTACTGCTATCTCTGACAATGACCAGACGTTCAGTAAAACATGTCGCAATATTAATGAACTCCTGAAGGAATGGCATTCTCCACCGATCCTAAGGTTTCGTATATTGTACTATAACTTCTATTACTAGGATGTAAGATGATTAAACCAGGGCCAGTGTCAACCTCTCACTGTGGTGTTTAAGCAGCTCCTGGCTCCTCCTTTTGTAGTCATGCACATTATGCAAGTTACACTGTGTATTGGCCCTGTGAGCAAATCTTTGCATCTCACGGTAGATTCCGTCCAAATATAGAGATCAATCATTCTAGTGTATTATGTCGTCAAAATTCTCTCCCAGTTTCGACTGGCAGCATATATACTGTATCTGAATGCCAAAATATAGTTTCCACCATAGTCAGATTCAGGTTGGAAAAACTGCTCGGTTGCTATTCTGGCTATTGTTGCATGAAGCTCCAAGCCCTCAATTATCGATGCTAAACTTGCGCATGTACTAAGGATTGCAGAAAGAATGACGTCAGTCACCAGTAGTCCTTCCCCTTGTGCTCTGAAAAGACCATTATGCATTTATCCTGCAAGCAATGAGCTCCATGTAACAGCAGTTTTCTGTGGTATCTTTTCACAAATCCGTCACGCATCATCATATTAGATTTTTCATAAACCTCATGAACCACAATACGAGCTATTGGAGTCCAGTGCAAGACTGCTTGCATTACAGAAAGCATATTTTTGCAGAACATGCAGAGTGCTGAAAAGGTAAAATCACTCATGTGCATCCCTTCTTAGGTGCATGGCTGAAAAAAGTTTCATAACTTGCATATCATCTCCACTATGAGTACAGAGCAATCATCGTTCTGTGTCACTATTCTTTTGACAGGCATTGGATAAAAACAAGCCGAGCACAATCATTCTGGTCATGTTCTGTTTACAGATTGATAAGAATATTGCATGTGAGAGTATCTGTTACCAGACCAAGATGAATAATAGATAACCCATGACAGCTTTTCCCAACCAAGAGGGCAAGAGGGACCTCCTCTCTGCACATAGCAATGCCACGACAAAAACAAGGTAATAATTTAAGGAACTTTCCTATCTCAGATTGGCTCCTGTTGCTTACTTCTTATAATGCAGCCATATAACGGTGTCGGCATGACGGCATGTACCACGAACACAGTTACCAACCCATCCATGCGAACATGTAGATCAACAAGTAAAGATCACCAACATCAACTACTGGCACCATGGCATTTTAGCATTAGATGATTCAACCAATGAAGCTCTCCGCATCCTTGAACAGTACTATGTAATCTGTTAAAAATAACAGAGGCACAAAAGGTTAGGACTCGGAAAAGGAGCGCAGATATATTTAAGCGAGCAAAATAAAATTCTCAGTATAACTCCTTAGGTCCCCACAAACACGGAAAGACCTCTGCGAAATTGCCAAACGCCAATACAGTAACAAAACCAACCACAGTGCACATAATCATTAAGGAAAACTGTAGGGGATGACTCTATGATTCATACAAGAACAGAAATTCGCATCCGCGAGGATTTGAATGCAGGTGGTTGGATTTTACAGGAGGTGCAAAATGTCAAAATATGGCTCAGTGCATAGTCACTAGACAAGAGAGCTTCAAGACCCATCAGTTCAACACAGCCCAGAAACACTCAGTTTTTTTATTTTTTTGTAGAAACTCATGTCCTCCGTCGCTAGAACAATAGTGTCAAACCGATTGCTAGAGCCTTAGGCATTGCATTACATTGCCAGGTATAATTCCGTGTGCCTCTTACCGAATTTTCACCATACCAACTTACATTTCCGCCTAGGGCTTGCGGAATTGTCACAACAGGCAGCACCGTACACAAACAACACGCACTCTAAAGACAACTACGGTCCACAATAAGCGTCACCTGCCTCATTGAGGCTAATCTTCATAAGATGACACCTAGCTAGATTGAGCTTGGCACACACCACATGAAAACGATAGCGCGAAATACAGATACCTCGTGGTGGGGCATTCCGTCGAGCACTGCCCGTGCACACGGAGTGCGATGCCGGCCTCGGCCGAAATTTGCAGCACCAGTCGGGCACGCAGATACCGCTCCGGGGAGGCTAGAGGAGCGGCTCGATGAGGAATGCGGAGGAGTAAACAGCGCCGGGGAGTCGTTTAGGATGTGAGGGAAGGAGTTGATCGGAAAAAACGCGAGGATGAAGACGACAGAGGGGAGATGGAGGAGACGGGGTTTTTTCGGCCTTTGGGCTTCCGAGCTTTTGTACATTTGAGTATGGGCCTTCAAGCCGCCCAGGTTCCAGTATTATAGACTCTGGGCCTTTCGGCCACCCAGTTTATCTTTTTCTTCAGTGTTTTTTTCTTGAGAGAGAGCATTTCTTCAGTGTTTTTTTTTCGAGGGAGAGGAATTTTTCTTCAGTGTTTCGATACGTACAGTGTCTGTTGTGTGAATATAAGCATTTTTAAAATTGATCATGAAGATAAAACAAGTACTTCCTCCGTCTTAAAAAGGATGTCTCAAATTTGTCTAAACTTGAATGTATCTAGACACTATTTAGTATATAGAAACATCCAAATTCAAACGAACTTGAGACATCCTTTTTAAGACGGAGAGAGTATATATTTGCACTTCTGGAGTTCTAGTGACACTGATAACACACTGAATCACCTCATAACAGACCACTGAATTTTCATATGAAATAAAACAAGTAGTCCCTCAGTCCAAAAATAAGTGACTTTGATTTGTATAGGCTCCTACACACTAAACATGTCTAGGTGTAGATAAATTCAAGTCACTTATTTTGGGAGGGAGGGAGTAGTACGCTTTTCTCAGGTTTTAATTTACCAGTCTGGTACCTTGTACACACACATGACACATGATGTTTCAAAATTCAAACTTACTAGACAGGAGCGACGCCTACCTGTCTGAATCTGCAGAGTAAATTCCTACAGCACACTAGATGACTGGAGGAAAAAGAAAGATCATGACATTCTGTGATCTCTAACTGCAGCTTGCAAGTCGTGGCTACATACACACGTTCGGTCTTGCTCTGTGTGTATCCATTTATCTGCGAGCTTGCTAGCTACCAGGGAATTAGAATGTTGTGGGGCATCAACTATAAATTTTGTTTTGCTTCATCACATGACGTGTGTAGAAGTTTGTGAATCTCAAAATAAAAGGTTTTTATTAAGATGCCAAGATTCACCTATCCCTGTCAGGATCACAATAACTCATATGGAAATATTCCAGGGATCAGCCAACTCAAAGAAAGGTAGAAGGAGAGAGAGAAAAAATGAAGTGGCACCAAGCAAGGCTGGTGCAGATAAATGTTCAGCATTCGTTATGCAGGACCACATAAAAGTTCCAGGTAATAGACAGAAGTTAGCAAATTAAGCGACTAATTCCAGCAATCCAGTTTGCGGTTCACCAGCCCGTCCAAACGTAGAGGATCAATTACCATGTGCACGCGAAATGGAAGAGCCTACACCCAGGAAGCCACTTCTGCATCTCCAGATACCTGCGGAACAATCCATGTCTTCAGTCAAACAAATTTATACAGTACAATTCATTCAGAAAGAAACAAAGTTATATCTCATAATGTTTCCATGATTATAACAGTAAACATTAGCTTCACCACTATGAAAACTACACCAAGAGCACCCGAGTTGGATTATCTACGCTGTTGGACAAACCCAATAGAACAGTTCATTTGTAGTGGCACATTTTAAATGTCCTCGTTTTTTTACCAGAAACCTTCAATTTCTATTTTGGACACCGACATATTCTCGAATCTTTGGCCACATCTGGTCTCATAAGCTAAGAGGCCAGTTGTTCAAATACTTCCGTTAGAGCGGGAAATGCAGAACTACCTAGCTAGTCAAATCATTTAAAATATTCGTGGAAACTTGGCCAAAAGCTCCAAAGCTCGATTATCTATGCTATTGGGTAACACCAATAGAACAGTTCACTTGCAGTGGCACATTTTCAATTTCCTACAGAAGTTTTTTTACCAGAAGCCTTCAACTTCTATTGCTGGCATGACATATTGTTGAGTCTTTGGCCACATCCGATCTCACAAGCTAAGTGGCCAGTTGTTCAAATACTTCTGTTAGAGGGAAATGCAGAACTACCTAGCTAGTCAAATCATTTAAAATATTCTTCCAGTTTGTACCTAATAGGCAACAGAGAATCGAAGTTAATAATATCCATGCAGCTCCATATCCATTTGGAGGTGACAGGGGTTAACAAATTCCTGATGTTCCAAGTGTGATATATTTCAACTTTGTATAGAGGATGTCAGATTCCTGAAAATCATCACAAAGGCTGTAAGAATCGTCTGTACCGACTAAGATAATGCTAAAGCCTTTCAGACAAGGAGCTGAGGAGCCCTGTCAGTTGGCAGGAGATGGAATGAAATTTCTTCTGGCTGCCACATGAAAGAATTTCGGGTTTTCATCTCTGAAATGGACTAATCTGATAGTGCATCTATTTTTCCAGTACAGCTGTTTGCACTGGAGGAGTCCGTTGATGTAATTTTTAATGATTCCTCCGAAGTTCCTTTCTACAATGGATGTAGGCAGTTGACACTATCCAATTTGCAACCAGCAAAGATGAGGCGGGAAAGATTTCTACTCTGGATTTCAAAGATTCTTCTAATGCATTTGAAATTAGTATGAAGTGTCGCCAGTCTTTGTTTTACTAGAAAAAGTTCAAGCTTGCTGAAACACCTCTAAGAAGCTTGTTGAAACACCTCCAAGAAACATGAGTAGTCAAGTCAGAAAGTTCTCAAAGCATAAGATATTTGCGTGTTAGGGACTTTGGTCTGAATGGACAGAACAGAATGGATGTATCATGTATCTAAGGTGAATCCTGAAAGAGGTTTTCTTTTAACAATGGTCTTAGGGAATACCATGGTAATCAGTTCTCGATATAATTTTGAAATTGTATTTGTAGGATTTACTGCTTTGCATGTTTTCAATCTTATATTTAGTGAGGGCATCCAACAATAAATTAGACAAGCTGGAATTTATTAGATATATCAAGATTACTATCGTCGATTTCCTTCAGAAGATTGTCACATTTTATTAGAAATTGCTGTCACGCTATTATTGAATATACCCATGCTATTTCCACTTCCTTATTTATTAGTACGTAGTAGTTGCTACACTAGACCCTTAATGGCATTGGATGAAAACTTGTTTGTGGACTCTTTACAATGGACACTCCATGACCCTAGAAATATCAACATCCAAAAACACTCTAGGTTGATGGCAGATTACATGCGAGTTAGAGTGACAAACACAGATATGCTCAGAAAACATCTAACGCAAGCCACCTAAAGTCTAAGATTGCAGAATAACTCCAAGCGAGCACTAGGTACTATTTAACTATTATGATCCAAATGAACAGTGATGTGGGAATAGCAATTGCTATCAGCTTGCATTAATAAAGGTAATTCAAAGCCATAGGATCAAGAACTGTTAGTTATCGATTACTTAGAGGGAACAACACACAAATCGCAATCAGACTTGATAGATTGATAGCAACAAAAATATCTAGTGCATATAGCAACTAGGAGAAGGAAAACAGAAAAATATCCACAAACCAAAGGAAATGGAAAATAGTTCATTTTGCTACTATTTAAAGATAAGCTTACCTACTCGATCCACTACATCATGATAGCATATTAACCAATCATCTTAGGTAATGTTCAAAAGTTCAGCCCCATCACGACCACCGCCAATGCTCGTATCTACAAACACAAGTCAAAGAACCAATGACATTTCAGTGAAAAATCAAATACATAAGAGGGCATTGATGAGATTTTACAGACTCATAACTGTAATTTGATAAAAATAGCTCAGATTTGATAAACATTGGGATTCGATAAATAAAGCCCCATCTACTACCAAATAAACAGAATATTCTTACAACAGTATTTGTTCAATAATGTCGTAAAAATGGAGAACAAGTACACTCAGGTTATTAGTGGAATGGAAGGGAGAAGTTACCCAAAATTATTCTTAGGCTTGCTCCATTTCATATGGTAGTACTAAATAAAATATACTCATACCAATAAATTCTAGCGACCAATCTGATCACGAATATTCATATTTAGATTATCTTTACATAAACTTGCTTCAAAAATATGAAGCAAACTCAATTACTAATTTTCTCTGGCACAATTTAACTTGGCACTTACAGCGGGACTCTTCTAAAAGTAATAAAACGTAAATATGAACAAGTATTTTGTAAATATCAGACCAGCATTATGAAGTTAAGATTATTAGCAAGATCAACAAAGTTAGCAATATAAACTGAAAGAAATGTAACCAATTAAGCTATCTATTTGAGCGTTCATTTGGTTAAAGCTAGTTTTTGACGTTTTGTTCACTTAGTTACCTTCGATTTCTAACTGTTATGTATCTCATCTTGGGAAACATCCTCACTGCAGAAATACACTAGTACTACCATTGTTATACAACTACTAAATATGCCAACAGGCAGGCAACAAATTTAGTCATACAAATATAGCCTAGAAATATCAGCATTGTTTCTTTCATTGTTTTACCCTATGGATGTCACTAGAATGTGGAGGTTTTGTACCTTAAAAACCACCATACCTTTTTTTTAACAGTGGAGGCACACCCGACAGCTCAATAAAGCAAACTCAAAATTACTATATATCATGTTAAAGAAGCATAACACACTAAAAGCCAAGCAGGGGCTATACCTACAATTAACAGATTTTTTCAGGTCATAAACATCACATAGCACGCCAGCACACAAGTACCAAAAGAGCAAAATACAGAGCAACATCGCTATATGTTGGAGAGTTCATCCAACAGAAAAGAAACAATTGATTAAACATTGTTGAGATTATTAGTTTAACACGAAAGGATGTGTGTGTCATTCCATCAATCAATTATCAAATAATAACATGGTTTGTTCGCAGTGTGGAGGCTATTACCTGCAATATAGACACTTTCAAATGGATGATAGATACAATGCCTGCTGGTTTCCGAAATCTTCTTGGACTGAAATGAATCAAGCTGGATCATGAAGATACCGAGACCCATCGACAGGAACACCACATTATTTTCCTCAGCAAATCCTATAATATTCAGGGGCGCCTTCTCTTTATGTAAATTCAGGGTAAAGAGCTTGTCCAGTCCAATAGTTCTTCCTAGTACCCATGAAGCAGCACCATCACAATCGGTCTTCCTATTCAATAATTGGGCGCTGATGTCTGACAGAAAGAGGAATCCAAGGCCACCATCATCTGCCCGCATGACAGAGCACTGGAAATGTTTCCTGACATGCATATCCAAGGGTACGGCTATCACAGCTAGGCTCTGCCTCTCCAGATCAAACTTAATAATTCGAACAAAATCCCCAGCGATCAGCCAGTAAAGGGAATCCCCAACCAGCACACTGGGCTTGCCTATATACAAAATTGACGAAACTCCGGGTGGAAGCGGCATCGAGATTATATCACCCCAGCCTCCTGTCTCTGACGAGTAAACGCGGGCAATCACTTGTCTATTCTCTAGACCTACTAAGATCACCTGGAAGTGTTGGATGTCTGTGGCAGCGCGAAGAACCGCCCCCTGGATGTGGATCGGGACCTCCAAAATGTCAAACCCGGGGGGGAGGGCAATGTGGTGCTGGGCTCCATTGACGGGGTCCCACACCACGACCTCGAGCTGGCTCCAGTTGTAGATCAGCACGAGGCCGTGGCGGCATCCAAGGGGCCGGAAGACGTCGCCGTGGAGGGACTGCGGGGAGAAACGACCGCGCGGGACACGGTCGGGGGGATCCATGGTGGGCTCGAAGTAGAACTCGTCGAAAGTTCTGACGAAGCAGCCGAGGAGGGGAGGGCTGCGGCGGTGGTGGAGGCGGAAGCGGCGGACGAAGCTGCGGTTGGAGACGAGTCTGCGCCAGCGGCTGCAAACGAGGGAGGCGCGGGGGAGGGAGGAAGGCTGCGGCGGGAGGCGGAGGAGGATCTCGGAGAGGAGGTCGTCGACGTCCAGCGGCTGCCCCACCGGCGAGCTGTGGCGGCGGCAGAGGCTGGCCGCCATGTCGCCCTCCTCCGCGAGATGAAAGCCCACGATCTGTTTCTGTTGGGGAGAAAGCCCACTGCACAGATTCGTGTGTTTCACACCTATGTCGACCGAATTCCTAAACAAAATATTTTTCTTAGAGAATAATTCGACTTAATAAATAAAGACAATATTCGAGTAGTACTAGTTATTTTCTTAGAGAATAATTCTACTTATAATGAATAAAAAAGTGCATAAATTAAAACAGACACGAGAAATGATAAAGGAATCTGAAATCTACATAAGCTTTACAATCTTCAAAGGTTTTAAAGAGGCCCATCACCAAAACTGAGAATCCAAAATTGTTGAGCACCTTGTGGAAGAGGAAACAGCCCTTGTAGAGCTAGCTTGAGGATCATGAGTTTGTCGATGGACTGTCCAGCAAATACATTTATCAAGAACATTAAGACCATGTTCTATTAATCCATCCCGCTGGTGGATTAGAGTGGGTTAGGATGGATTTGGGTGGATTTTGACTTGTATAGAATTTAAACCATCTCTAACCCTTCCAAACCACTTTAATCCAGACCAAACCGAACATAGCCTAAAGTAGAAATCATAAAATGCTAGAAACCACAACCAACTTTTTCTAAAAAAAAAAGAAACACAACAAATTAAGAGACTAAGAGCAACTTCAACGGTCCCTCGCAAACGGATGAAGGTCGTTCGATTCTGTCCGACTGGAAAGTGGGCAAAGCCCAACGATGCCCCGCAACTGGACCGCTCGGCGCGGACTCGTCTATTTCCCTACATTTGCTGCCTAATTTTGGGTTGGCTTTGCCGTCTAGCAGACAACCTGCGCGTCCTTTGTCCGACTTGGGCCCTCCAGCCAGTCATGACACACTCTCCCTCTCTCTACCCTTTCCCGGCCACCACCCGCAGCTGTCGAGCCCTGCTGCGATCCATGGAGGCCATACCCCTCGCCCAACATGGCCGATGTTGTGCCCGACACCGAAGTCCTGAGCCAAACAAACGTGGTCACTTTTTGTTGGGACTCCAAGTACAGAGTGTTAGCAAACTTTTTTTCCCCACAAGAGTGACTCGAGGGTTTATATCAAACTCTTGGAGAATTGGAAGGGTATTTGTCTTCTCCTCTTCAAGCAACATGTAAAGTAAAATAATTTGTCTTGTGTCCTCAACTCCACCAAGTGGTTGTCAAGCACAAGGTTTCATATTAGTAATATGAAATAAAATATAAATAAACTAAATAAGGTAAAGTGATGCAAACTAGATGATATGGAAGGTAGTAGAGTTGTTTTGGGGGTTTTATGGATGATTGCAAGTAGAGAAATTATTCTTGTATTTTCGAAATAATAAATTGCAGAAAATATAAATGATAGTAGATGCAATAGAAAGGTGTTTCTTATGATAAAAATCGGACCGGGGTTTATGGGTTCACTTGTCTATTCTCGTTTTAAGTTGTAGTGATCACAAAAAAACATTAATAATAAAGATTCATGGAAATTCTATATGTGTTTGATAAAGAAATCAATATGGGCATCACGTTCTAACATAGAGATGGAATACATCTTTCTTATACTCCTGAAGAAAGGGAAACTCCATGCAATCTTGAATTAAGAATAAATCAGAGTATAGATTTAAGTAATATAACATGATGTTTGAAATACAAATATGCTACCTTGATCTAACAAGATTATCACATGATAACTATAGCACATGATTTCACTTTATCCATAGTGAGGCAGCAAAAAAGGGTAAAAACCAAATTAGATCTTGAATATTGTTTGTCACAATTCAATCTCTACCACCATGCTACGCCATCTAGTACACACTTCTCCTCGTACAAGTTCTTGCATACAAGTTGGATCAAAACAAGCAATTAAGAACAGGGTGCATGATATGCATCTATCAATACATTTTACACAAAATAGATTCCAATCTCAAATATCAAATCATAGAACAAAGATCCACCACATAGGGATTACAAATATGACCATAATCATGTAGGGTAGCTCATATGGTACTAGATCTATGAAGAACAAGAGAGAAATAGATCAATACCGCCACAAACCCATAGCCTGGAGGTGGACTACTCCATCTTCATCATGGTGATGATGTCGAAGATGTTGGAGAGGGTGGAGATCTCCCGGGAGGTGGCTCCGGCGAAGTTTACCCCTCCAATCTTTGTTGGATCTAACTTTGTTTGGTGGTGTTTTCATTTCTGGTGTGCTCCGTCTCGAGGAATCCGGGGGTCCTTATATAGGAATTTTTTGGTCAAGAGAACTTCGTGGGCGAAAGAATCAAGGCGATCGGACGACCGAGGAGGGAGATGGGCCTCCTGGTCCTCCTGGTGGGATTCTTGTGCTCCAGATGATTCTCGTGGATAAATATTAGCATTCCTAAAAGTGCAGGTCCATTTGACTTCGTATAGGTCCTAAAACATCAAAACGTTGAAAACAGGGTTTTTCTGCCCTGACGGGTTATATCCAAAATAAAAGGGATCATTGGTAAATCCCCAAAAATCAATGGATATAACGTTATATATGATGCAAATATGTGGGAAAACATGTTAACAAACTACAAAGTTCATGTGCATTTTACATGCATCGACATCCCCAAGCTTAACTTATACTCGTCCTCGAGCATGAAGGTGAATAAAACTAAACATGGACTTCAGAGTTTGTTACCTTTGCTTCCTTCATTATCATGTAAAGTTCATAGGCTCAGTTCCTTTCAATGAAACATAATATGCAAGTGTACTATCAAGTTGTATATTTTAGACATCTATAAATATGTTAAACAATAAGTAATGGTGTGATAAAACTGTTAGAGATATGCCCTAGAGGCAATAATAAATGTAGTTATTATTATATCTTTGTGTTTATGATAAATGTTTGCATTCATGCTATAACAGTATTAACCAGTAAACATTAATACTTGTGTGATTTGTAAACTAAATTAGAGTCCCTAGTAAAGCCTCTTCATAATAACTAGCTTGTTGGTTAATAAATGATTGTGGTTTCCCTATCATGAACATTGAGATGTTATTAACAACAAGATCATATCATTAGGAGAATGGTATGATGGACATACTCCTGTAGATAAGCGTAGCATAAAGATCAAGTCATTTTAATAGTTCAATTGCTATATGCTTTCTGATACATAGTAACCTAATTCCTTCGACCATGAGATCATGCTTATCACCATCACCGGAAGGATGCTTTGATGACATCAAACACCACACCGTAACTAGGTGGCTATAAAGGTGGCATTGAGTGTTCGGAAAGTATGGGTTGAGACACATGAATCAAGAGTGGGATTTGTCCATCCATATGACGGATAGATAAACTCTGGGCACTCTCGGTGGAATGTCATCCAATTAGCTTGCAAGCATGTGACTGGCTCACAAGGGATCACATATCACGGGAACGAGAAAAGAGTACTTATCGGTAACGAGGTTGAACTAGGTATGCAGAGATACCGACGATTAAAATCTCGGATAAGTAAACTATCGTGAGACAAAGGGAAATTGGTATTGTATGTAAGTGGTTCATTCGATCGCAAAGTAATCATAGAAATATGTGGGAGCCATATGAATTTCTAGATTCCTCTATTGGTTATTGTTCGGAGAAGTGTCTCAATCATGTCCGCATAATTCACGAACCGTAGGGAGACACACTTAAGGATTCGATGTTGTTGAGTAGTTACGGAATGATGAGTAAGAGACCAAATGTTGTTCGGAGTCTCGGATGGGATCCGGGATATCACGAGGAGATCCGGAATGGTCCGGAGAATAAGATTCATGTAAGGAAAGTCCTGTTTCGGAGTTGGAGAATGATTCCGGTGTTTTCATCGGGAATGTTCTAGAAGGATCCGGAAGGTCCGGCACTCCGGAGGGGAAGGGTACATGAATGCGTCATAACAAGTTGGAATGGTTGCATCATGTACTAGGTATCATGGCTGGGCAAAATAAAGGGATAAATCAAATCCTAGTTTGAAAAGTCAAACGCCAATTTGAAAAGTCAAACGGCAGTTTTGCTTGGTGGAGGGAGAGTAAGAAACCTACTTGGGGAGGAGTTCCTCTCCCTCCACCCGCTGGCCAAGGAGGCTGACTTGGGGGAGGACTCTCCTCCCCTGGCCGGCGCCCTCCCACCTATAAAAGAAGGGGCAGGGGTGCCCCCTCTAGCCTACACATCTCTCCTCTAAACCCTAGCCCTAGCCGCCGGCCTCCACCAAGTCGCCACCGCCCCTAGGGTTTGCCTAGCCGCCGAGTTGGGGCCCTCCCCTTGCCCTAGCCACCGGCCTAGCCCTCTCTCCTTGGTGCCTCTAAACTCTAGATCGCCAAGGCCTCTCTCATAGTCCACCATACTCGCTCCGGCTTAAGGCGAAGCCCTGCGAGATCTCTCCTCTACTTCCGGTACCACGCCGTCATGCTGCCGAAATCGCGAGGAGAGTGCTACTACCTCCGCTGCCTGCTGGAACAAGGGAGAGGAAGGTCTTCATCGAGTACCGAATGTGTGACCGACTGCGGGAGCGCTGCCGGAACGCGGCGCCGGAAGGATCGTCTACACGATCTTGAGATCGGAAAGAGTACGACTATATCACCCACGAGAATCCGCTCTCGTTAACCGCTTTGGAATCTTCGAGGGTGAGTTCCTCTATCGACTCGTTGCTACAATCTAGTAGATAGATCTTGGCTTGTTTGTTTGCATGCGGTAGAAAGTTTTTGTTTTCCATGCTACGAACCCCTACAGTGGTATCAGAGCCGTGTCTATATGTAGATCTGTTGCACGAGTAGAACACAATGGTCATTGTGGGCGGTGGTGCTTTTATTATCAATTGTTTCTTGTGTACTTTGCATCTTGCGGTATGATGGGACGAAGCGGCCCGGGCTAACCTTACATGACATCGTTCATGAGACTTGCTCCACGCTAAACATGCAACTTGTATTGCATAAGTGGCTTTGCGGGTGCCTGTCTCTCCCATTATAGTATAGATCCAATTTACAACGGGCACTTGATAGTTCAATCATCAACGTTGTGGTTCTTGTTCGTAAGTTAGATCGACACTTGTTGAAATCCCCAAACCACGTAAAATATGCAAAGAAAATTAGAGGCATCTAACTTTGTTTTGCAGGGGTGTGCTGTGATATGATATGGCCATGATTGTGATTATATTTGATGTATGCAATGTTCCTTATTGTAAGTTGGCAACCGGCAGGAGCCATATGGTTGTTTTTAAATTCTGTTAAGACCCGCGTGTCTATTCAAAGTAGTTGTAATAGTTGAAGCTGGTGGATGACAACCATGGAACGACGTCATTGACCTTGATGCAATGCCGGTGATGATGGAGATCATGTTCGTGCTTGAAGATGGAGATCGGAAGCACAAAGAAGAAAGGCCATATCATATCACATATTATGAATTGCATGTGATGTTAATCCTTTATGCATCTTGTATTGCTTAGTTAACGACGGTAGCATTATAAGATGATCCCTCAAGCACACAAATTTCAAGTTTTAAAGTGTTCATCCTTAGTTAGCACCGTTGCTAAAGCTTGTTGTTTCGAAGCACCACGTGATGATCGGGTGTGTTAGATTCTGCAAGTGTATACGACGTGAGCAAGCCAGATTTGCTCATGCAGAAACTAAGGTTTGATCTTGACGAGCCTAGTGAAAGGATACGGATGTCGCCTAGAGGGGGGTGAATAGGCGATTAAAACTTTTCCTAGAGTGGCTCAACAAAGGCGGAATAAACTAGTGTTTACTTTGTAAAGCACAACCTAGAAACAACTAAGATTTACCTATGTGCACCAACAACTTATGCTAAGCAATACAAGCAACAAAGTGATAGCAAGATATATAGTACTTCAAGCACGAAGGCTATCACAATGTAAAGTGCATAAGTAAAGAGCTCGGGTATAGAGATAACCGAGGCACGCGAGGACACCAATATTTTACCGAGTTCCTCCCAACATGGAGTACGTCTCGTTTGGAAAGGGGGGTGGTATCAAACCACCAACGCCACAAAAGGCCTCCCTTATTCTCCGGTGAATCTCACCCCAATGGGATCGATCCACGTTTCCACTATCGGTGCACTTGTCGGTGGCAACCGGAACCTCTCACAAGGTTGGGGCACAACTCCACAACTTAATTGGAGGCTCCCAACAAACGCCACAAAAGGCCACAACAAATGCCACCAAGGCCACAATGCCACCAAGGCCACAAAACCGTCTAGGGTTCCAAGAACCCAAGAGGGACAAGCTCCAATGAGAAATTCAAACCAAATCCTCTGAGGAGAACTCAAACCGATGCAACAAATGCAAATGGCAAGAACACCACAAAGATGCTCAACCCTCACTCTCAAGTTCCAACAAAGCTACCAAAGCTATTGGGGGAACAAGAGAGGAGAAATCAAAGAGAGACACAAAATCCCCCAAAATCTAGATCCCTAAAGATGCACTCACAAAAGGATGAATCGGTTTGGTCAAAACGTGGGGCTAGATGTCCTCTCTCTTCCACTCAAATATGGGTAAGAATCATCGGAGGGAAAAGATTAGGCAAGCTTCAAGATCTAGAGCAAGTGTGGATAAAGTTTAGCCTAATAGATAAGAGAGGAGTTGTCTAAACTAAAAACGGGCAAAGCTTAAATAGAGGGCCCAGAAAATCTAACCGTTGGGGCACAAAAACAGTCTGGACCGGTAGTACCGTTTTGAACCGGTACTACCGGTCCGATTACCAGCGCAAGGGAAAGTCAATGCATGCACAAACGGATAAGAGAGAGGCAGCAGCAGCGCATCTGGCCAGATCGAGCATGCGCGGAATTGGAGCGAGTTAGCAGTGGCCCGCAGCAGCTGCGGCGCGCGTGCAGGAGAGCAGCAGGGCGCGCATGTAGGCGAGCAGGAGCGCGCATGCAAGCAACGCAGCAGCAGTGCAGCGCAGCATGGCGGCAGCGGCTCGCGCGCGCGGGTGGGGCCAGGCGGGCAGCAGCGCGCAGCAAGCGAGGCAGAGCAAGGGCTCGCGCGCGCGAGGGAGCCAGCGGGGCACGCAAGTCAACGCACGCGGGAGCTGAGCGAGCAGCGCGGGAGTAGTGGTGGCGGCGGCCCAGCGAGGGACACAAGCAGGGCAAGCGAGCGAGGTGAGATGGGTTGGCGCAAGGAGCTAGCTGGGCAAAAGGGTGAGCGGCCTGGTACTACCGGTCGCCTGGGGCGGTAGTACCGCACGGGCCGGTAGTGCCGGCCTGGACTACCGCATCGGCCAGGAGTTGAGTAACGCGCTGCCAGGCGCGACCGGTACTGGCCCACGGTAGTACCGGTCGGCCCAGCCAAACCCTTTTCTTTTTCTTTTTCTTTTTTAGACCGAATAAAGCAAAATACAAACTGTGATAACTTTTGATTGGTAATTTCGATTGACCTGATTCTAGTTGCGTTGGATAGAGGATGACAAGGGCTTCCCAATAAAAGGTAAAAATATTGGTTATCACCAAGTGAGAAAGTATCAAGTAATATAATGTGAGATACCTCACTTGGTGAGACACCGGAAAACCGCATAGATCAAAATCGCAACAAGATATAAAAGAGAGATCCGATTTTGATGAACAAGAGCTTGTTATGGAGATTACCACAAGCTCTAAATCCTCACATGGATAAGACCAAATAACAACCAAATACGATGATGCAAGTATGCAAAGGTTTGAGCTCTCTCCGAACGATGTGACCGAATTACTCATACGAGAGCCCCTCTTGATAGTACGGTTATCTATCCTAAACCCGGTCTCCTACACACAACCAGAGACTGGCAAAAGGGAAAAACCTATCAAGATTATACCTTTGCCTTGAGCATTCCACTTGAGCTCGATGTAGACGGTCTTGCCCTTCTCAAGATGGAACGCCTTTCTTAATTCCTCGTCATCGACCTTGCATATTGAGCTTGCCCAACATATCTTCTTTGCATTTCATCGACCTTGAAGCCAACACATGCTCCAAGCGATGCCAATGGACAAATCCTACAAGTATAACTTAATACACACATTAGTCCATAAAGATTGTCATTAATTACCAAAACCACACATGGGGGCCCAACATGTTCTTTCACCTAGCATGTACAGACATGGTCTTAGAACACGCATCACCGAAAGGTAAAGCAGTCATATAGTAGATATGATGAACATGTCGATTGTTCACCATTAAAGCTACATCAACTCTCGTGATGATCGGTTTTGATGTGGTGGATTTGGTTCGTGTGATCACTAAAACAATGTGAGGGATATTGTTTTGAGTGGGAGTTCACCTAGATTAATTTAACTATTAATTAGAACTCAATTTGTCATAAACTTAGTCTAAACTATTGCAAATATGTTGTAGATCAATGGCGGCCCCTACCATCAATTTTAATGCGTTCCTAGAGAAAGAAAAGTTGAAAAACAATGGAAGCAACTTCGCGGATTGGTTCCGCAATTTGAGGATTGTCCTCAATGCTGGTAATTTGACCTATGTGCTGGATGCACCGCTGGGTGACCCGCCTGCAGCTGATGCTACCGATGAGGTAAAGCCTCGCTCGGAAGAATCAGTACTCCATAGTTCAGTGTGCTATCTTGTATGGTTTGGAATCGGAGCTTCAGAAAAGGTTTGAGAACCATGACCCACATGATATTGTCCGTGAACTCAAAATGATATTTGAGGCTCACGCGGCAGTTGAGAGTTATGAGGCTTCTGAAAAGTTCTTTAACTGCAAGATGGAAGAGGGGAGCTCCATCAGTGAGCATGTGCTTAAGATGTCTGGCCACGCAAACAAACTCCAAAGTTTGGGTATAGTGATTCCTAATTCTTTGGGGATTCATCGTGTCCTCCAATCACTACCACCAAGTTACAAGAACTTTGTGATGAACTAAAATATGCAAAACATGGACAAGACGTTGCCAGAACTCTTCTCCATGTTGAAATCTGCAGAAGTGGAGATCAAGAAAGAGCACCAAGTGTTGTTGGTCAATAAGACCACCAAATTCAAGAAATGCAAGTCTAAGCAAAAGGGAAACTTCAAGAAGGGCGGTAAGAAAGTTGCTGCACCGGCGAAGAAGACCAGGGCTGGACCTAAGCCTAATACTGAGTGCTCTTACTACAAGCAAGAGGGTCACTGGAAGCAGAATTGCCCAAAGTACTTGGCGGATTTGAAGAACGGCAACATCAAGAAGAAAGGTATATCCGATATACATGTTATTGATGTGTATCTCATTAGTACTCATAGTAGTGCCTGGGTATTTGATACTGGTTCGGTTGCTCATATTTGTAACTCGAAATAGGTGCTGCAGAATAAACGGAAGCTAGCGAAGAACAAGGTGACGATGCGCGTTGGAAATGGATCAAAGGCTGATGTGATCGCGGTCGGCACGCTACCTCTTCATCTACCATCGGGATTAGTTTTATACTTAAATAATTGTTATTTGGTGCCTGCGTTGAGCATGAACATTATATCGGGATCTTGTTTATTGCGAGACGGTTACTTGTTTAAGTCCGAGAATAATGGTTGTTCGATTTATATGAGTAATATGTTTTATGCACATGCACCTTTGGTAGATGGTCTATTCTTATTGAATCTCGATTGTAGTAATACACACATAAATAACATTGAGGCTAAACGTTTGAAATTGAGCGATAACTCGACCTATATGTGGCACTGTCGTCTTGGTCATATCGGAGTGAAGCGTATGAAGAAACTCCATTACGATGGACTTCTTGAATCACCTAATTTCGAATCACTTGAAAGATGCGAAGCATGTCTGATGGGTAAAATGACTAAGACTCCATTTTCTGGTATGATGAAGCGAGCTACAGACTTATTGGAAATCATACATACCGATGTGTGTGGACCAATGAGTGTAGCATCGCGCGGTGGTTATCGTTATGTTCTTACCTTCACGGATGACTTGAATAGATATGGGTATATCTATTTCATGAAACATAAGTCCGAAACTTTCGAGAAGTTTAAGGAATTTCAAAGTGAGGTAGAGAATCAACATAACAAGAAGATTAAATTTCTACGTTCTGATCGTGGAGGTGAATATCTAAGTTACGAGTTTGGCGAGCATTTTAAGAAATGCGGAATACTTTCACAATTGACACCGCCAGGAACACCACAGCGTAATGGTGTGTCCGAACGTCGTAATCGAACTCTCTTAGATATGGTTCGTTCTATGATGTCACTTACAGATTTACCGCTATCGTTTTGGGGTTATGCATTAGAAACAGCCGCATTCACTTTAAATAGGGCACCATCTAAATCCGTTGAAACGACACCATATGAATTATGGTTTGGGAAGAAACCTAAATTGTCGTTCCTTAAAGTTTGGGGTTGTGAAGCCTATGTAAAGAAGTTACAGCCGGACAAGCTTGAACCCAAAGCGGAAAAATGCGTCTTCATAGGATACCCGAAGGAAATTATCGGGTATACCTTCTATCATAGATCCGAGGGCAAAATTTTTGTTGCCAAGAATGGATCCTTTCTAGAGAAAGAATTTTTCTCGAAAGAAGTGACTGGAAGGAAAGTAGAACTCGACGAGGTTGTTGAACCTTCTCTCGAACTTGCGAGTAGCGCAGCACCGGAAGTAGTTCCTCTGGTTCCTACACCAATAAGAGAGAAAGCTAATGATGATGATCATGAAACTTCGGTTGAAGTTACTACAGAGCCTCGCGGGTCAACGAGAAATCGTACCACTCCTGATTGGTATGATCCCGTTATGAGTTTCATGTTGGTAGACAATACCGATGACCCTGAGACATATGAGGAAGCAATGATGAGCCCATATTCCAATAAATGGCAAGAAGCCATGAAATCCGAGATTGGATCCATGTACGAAAACCAAGTTTGGACTTTGGTGGACTTACCGGATGGCCGAAAGGCTGTCGAGAACAAATGGATTTTAAAGAAGAAAACAAATCCTGATGGTAATGTTACTGTCTATAAAGCTCGATTTGTCGCAAAAGGGTTTCGACAAATTCAAGGAGTTTACTATGATGAGACTTTCTCACCAGTAGAGAAGCTAAAGTCTGTGAGGATTATGTTAGCAATCGCTGCATATTACGATTATGAAATATGGCAGATGGATGTCAAAACAGCATTCCTCAATGGAGACATTGATGAAGAGTTGTATATGATGCAACCCAAAGGTTTTTTTGATCCTAAAGATGCTAACAAGGTATGCAAACTTCAACGGTCCATATATGGATTGAAGCAAGCATCCCGAAGTTGGAATCAACGTTTTGATAAGGTAATCAAAAGCTTTGGTTTTATACAAACTTATGGAGAAGCTTGTATTTACAAGAAAGTGAGTGGGAGCTCTGTAGCATTCTTAATACTATATGTAGATGACATATTGTTGATTGGGAATGATGTAGACCTTCTTAATAGTGTCAAGGAATATTTGAATAATAGTTTTTCAATGAAAGATCTTAGCGAAGAAGCTTACATATTAGGCATAAAGATTTATAGAGATAGATCGAGACGCCTAATATCATTGTCACAAAGTACATATTTGGACAAAGTTCTAAAGAGGTTTGGAATGGAAGATAGCAAGAAAGGGTTCTTGCCCATGTTGCCCAATACGACCTTGAGTAAAACTCAAAGTCCAGCAACGGCAGAAGATAGAGAAAGGATGAGTAAGACTCCCTATGCCTCAGCCATAGGATCTATAATGTATGCCATGCTATGAACTAGACCCGACATTGCATATGCTGTTAGTTTAACTAGCAGATATCAAAGTGATCCAGGAGTGGATCATTGGACAGCGGTCAAAAACATCTTTAAGTACTTGAGAAGAACTAAGGATATGGTTCTTTCTTATGGAGGTGATGAACAACTCGTTGTTAATGGTTACACCGATGCTAGTTGGAACACCGATCGAGACGATTATAGATCTCAATCTGGATACGTATTTATTTTGAATGGTGCAGCAGTTAGCTGGAGGAGTGCAAAGCAAAGCATTATGGCGAGATCTTCAACTGAATCGGAATACATAGCTGCTTCGGAGGCTTCACAAGAAGCGATATGGATGAAGGAGTTCATTACAGAGCTCAGTGTGGTTCCAAGTGCGCTGGACCCAATGTCTATCTACTGTGATAACATGGGCGCCATAGCCAATGCGCAAGAACCAAGGTCACACAAGAAGCTGAAGCACATCAAGCTATGTTTTCACGCTATTCGAGAACATGTCCAAGATGGTGACATAAAGATTTGCAAAGTACACACAAATCTGAATGTGGCGGATCCGTTGACTAAACCTCTCCCGAGGGCAAAACATGACCAACACCAAACTGCCATGGGTGTTCGGTATATTACCATGTAATCTAGATTAGTTGACTCTAGTGCAAGTGGAAGACTGTTGGAGATATGCCCTAGAGGCAATAATAAATGTAGTTATTATTATATCTTTGTGTTTATGATAAATGTTTGCATTCATGCTATAACAATATTAACCAGGAAACATTAATACTTGTGTGATTTGTAAACTTAATTAGAGTCCCTAGTAAAGCCTCTTCATAATAACTAGCTTGTTGGTTAATAGATGATTGTGGTTTCCCTATCATGAACATTGAGATGTTATTAACAACAAGATCATATCATTAGGAGAATGGTATGATGGACATACTCCTATAGATAAGTGTAGCATAAAGATCAAGTCATTTTAATAGTTTAATTGTTATATGCTTTCTGATACATAGTAACCTAATTCCTTCGACCATGATATCATGCTTATCACCATCATCGGAAGGATGCTTTGATGACATCAAACACCACACCGTAACTAGATGGCTATAAAGGTGGCATTGAGTGTTCGAAAAGTATGGGTTGAGACACATGAATCAAGAGTGGGATTTGTCCATCCATATGACGGATAGATAAGCCCTAGGCCCTCTCGGTGGAATGTCATCCAATTAGCTTGCAAGCATGTGACTGGCTCACAAGGGATCACATATCATGGGAACGAGAAAAGAGTACTTATCGGTAACGAGGTTGAACTAGGTATGCAGAGATACCGACGATCAAAACCTCGGATAAGTAAACTATCGTGAGACAAAGGGAAATTGGTATCGCATGTAAGTGGTTCATTCGATCGCAAAGTAATCGTAGAAATATGTGGGAGCCATATGAATTTCCAGATTCCTCTATTGGTTATTGTTCGGAGAAGTGTCTCGATCATGTCCGCATAATTCACGAACCGTAGGGAGATACACTTAAGGATTCGATGTTGTTGAGTAGTTATGGAATGATGAGTAAGAGACCGAATGTTGTTCGGAGTCTCGGATGGGATCTGGGATATCACGAGGAGATCCGGAATGGTCCGGAGAATAAGATTCATATAAGGAAAGTCCTGTTTCGGAGTTGGAGAATGATTCCGGTGTTTTCATCGGGAATGTTCTAAAAGGGTCCGGCACTCCGGAGGGGAAGGGTACATGAATGTGTCATAACAAGTTGGAATGGTTGCATCATGTACTAGGTATCATGGCTGGGCAAAATAAATGGATAAATCAAATCCTAGTTTGAAAAGTCAAACGCCAATTTGAAAAGTCAAACGGCAGTTTTGCTTGGTGGAGGGAGAGTAGGAAACCTACTTGGGGAGGAGTTCCTCTCCCTCCACCCGCCGGCCAAGGAGGCCGACTTGGGGGAGGACTCTCCTCCCCTGGCCGACGCCCTCCCACCTATAAAAGGAGGGGCAGGGGTGCCCCTATAGCCTACACCTCTCTCCTCTAAACCCTAGCCCTAGTCGCCGGCCTCCACCAAGTCGCCGCCGCCCCTAGGGTTTGCCTAGCCACCGAGTTGGGTCCCTCCCCTTGCCCTAGATGCCGGCCTAGACCTCTCTCCTTGGTGCCTCTAAACCCTAGATCGCCAAGGCCTCTCTCATAGTCCACCATACTCGCTCCGGCTTAAGGCGAAGCCCTGCGAGATCTCTCCTCTACTTCCGGTACCACGCCGTCATGCTGCCGGAATCGCGAGGAGAGTGCTACTACCTCCGCTGCCTGCTGGAACAAGGGAGAGGAAGGTCTTCATCGAGTACCGAATGTGTGACCGACTACGGGAGCGCTGCCGGAACGCGGCGCCGGAAGGATCGTCTACACGATCTTGAGATCGGAAAGAGTACGACTACATCACCCACGAGAATCCGCTCTCGTTAACCGCTTTGGAATCTTCGAGGGTGAGTTCCTCTATCGACTCGTTGCTACAATCTAGTAGATAGATCTTGGCTTGTTTGTTTGCATGCGGTAGAATTTTTTTGTTTTCCATGCTACGAACCCCTACAAAAACAATAATGAACAAAACAAACCTTTAAGTACACTTTGATGAACCTATAGAATAAGAGACTCTTTTCTTGATTGGCGTTGGTGTTTTATGCCTTTATTTTTGGGCTACTTCTTAGTTTAATGCCCTTACTTGAAGACTTGCTTCTTAGTTTTATGTCTTCCCTTGAGATGTTTTGCATCTCGTACCAAAAGTAAGCATTGAATACATATGTTAATCCTCCATAAAGAATGTAAAATAAATTGTTGAGCTATGTAGTTCATGTCAACAATACTAATAAGGATGGGGTTCCAAGTATATTTTATTTCAAAGCTTCATATAGTTTATGTGCTAAACATCTTACAAGTTGATTGTCTCATGCACCATACCTATGAACTTGCACTTCTCATGCTACTCAACTTAGGCCTGTCATTGTATGCTCGTGTTGGTCTTAGAAACCGCATCAGTGAAGTACCTCTTGCTCCCTATGTAGCTATATGCCTCCTTTTTTCATTTATTTATTTATTCATTCATTCATTTATTTATTCATTTAGCATAAGAGTTAACATAATTCCTTGGTTATGCTCAAGGTGGGAGGCGGGCATTATCTCTACTCCATAAGAACAAGAAAAAATAGACATATGAATCATATCAACAAGATCAATGCTGTAAGTTTCCACCATGAGTTGTCGCATGGCGCATGGATTTGACTAGCGGTTTAGGAGCGTTTTCTCTCAATATGCCTACTCCAGTGTGCATATTTTATTTCACATTGATGCAATCCATAGGCAGCACTTAAACATGATTAATTATCAACATTCAACATTGAAAGGTTGTGTCATGCCAGCATGGTTTAGCCAACAACAACTAATAAGATGTAAAACACAAAAATTTCCATAGTAGTATCACCTCAAACCTTACTTTCTTATTAGATTTAAAATACATGAAAAAGGTGTTTTTAAGAATGTTTGGAGGATTAACATACATACTATACTTTAAAGTAGCGTTTGCCACAAATAGGTGGATATGCCTAGTCTAGTTTATGGGGTTTGGAACAAGTCTTAGCTTGTGTTGTGAAGGCTTAGCAAAAAGAGATCTAAAAAGTGTGACATCTAGTTCATAGTGCCAACATTTATTTTCTCACTTTGCTCCTTAATGTTGAACATAAATATACACAAGCAAAGGATACAAATTAATAGGCACATAACAAATCATGCTTCATATAAAGTACTTGAGCTGAAGAATTAGACAAAACACGAATTTTAGCCTTTTACTTTTATTTCCCCTTTTCTTTTATTTCCCCTTTTCTTTTATTTCAAGGCATCCTCATTCATTTTTAATCTCATAATGTCAGAATTTATTTTCAGTAGCTTGATCATAAACAATTATAATAATAGTGGTGGTGTTCATTTTAATACAAAACAAAAATAAAATGACAAAACAAACGCTCCAAGTTTTACGATAATTCTATGTTGCTCAAAAAACAAAGTTTAGAGGTTTGCAAACTGAGAGTTTAGTAAGTCTAGTGGGGTGCCTTGGGAATCCCCAAGCTTATGGTTTTCACCATCCTTGTATTGCTCTTGGTGTGATGTTCCTCTATTCCCTATCAAAAATCTTTAGCACAAAACTTTTTCTCCCATCTCTTTTCTGAGTGGTGACATTAGTGGCACAAAATCATATTAGTTGATGCATATATATCAAAGAAAAAATTATTTCTAAATATTCCAGGAAGCATATAATGTTTCTACATGTTCCTAGCATATAATATGACTCATAACAATCATTTTAGGACACTTGGGAATGATTAAAACAAAACATGGCAGAATTTGTCCAGATTTTCAGGAACAACAAAACGAATTTTGTTTGCCCACTTAGACATATAAAATATTTTAGAAAACTTTTGTGCATACATAGGATGAAAATTTGTAAATTATTTATAAATTTGAGCGCAATTGGAGTTATAAAAAAATTAGAAAATTCTTGCACTGGAAACTATTCTGCAAAAAATTGCTAATCCATATGTTTAGCAACTTTAGAAACATCCAAAATGGGATACACTTGGTACTTTATTAAAAATTAAATAAATAAAATCAAAACAAAACTCTCTTGCTACAACAAGAGTTTGAAACAAAAATCCAAAATAAAATAACTGGGTTGCCTCCCACAAAGCGCTTTTTTATAGCCATATATCTAGGCTTTACTTACTTGGTTTAGGTGATATGGAATTCATGGAATAGCTTGTGCTTCTTTGCTACCTCCTTCTTTCTTGGAAATTTTTCCATATACTTCTTGTGAGGAAATAAAAACTTCACATTTCCTTCTTTTGTATCAGTGACTGCACCTGTGGTTCTCAAAAAAGGTCTACAAAGTATTATAGGACTTAAGGTATTGCTCCCCATGTACATGAAAATAAAATAAATAGGTACAAATGTCATTCGAAATTCAACCATAATATTTTGAATTTTTCCTAGAGCATTTTTAGTTGAATCATCAGCAAGTAAAAGATCTATAGAGTATTTTTCCATAGGTTTCAAATCAAGTAAATCATATAGAACTTTAGATAAAACTGAGACACTAGATCCTAAATCTAGAATATCATTGATGTCTATGCACGCTTCTATTCTTGTAGATAGTGTTGGGCCTCCAAGTGCAGAGGTTTGTAGAACAACAACAAGTTTCCCTTAAGTGGATCACCCAAGGTTTATCGAACTCAGGGAGGAAGAGGTGAAAGATATCTCTCTCAAACAACTCTGCAATTAAGATACAAGAAGTCTTTTGTGTCCCTAACACACCCAATACACTTGTCAGGTGTATAGGTGCACTAGTTTGGCAAATAGATAGTGAAATACAAGTAATATGGATGATTATAAGTGGTAATTGCAATCTGAAATAAAAATGACAGCAAGCAAACATGTAGCAGGACTTGTTGTAAATGGTTTTTAATGCTTAGAAACAAGTCCTAGGGATCATACTTTCACTAGTGGACACTCTCAACAATGATAACATAATTGAACACATAAATTTCTTCTCTTCACTATGCTATCCTAAACTACTCTCTGGTTGGATAACGAACACCAATTCACCGTGTAAGGCTATAAAATCACACCTTAAAGTTCGCATTCCCCATCTAGGTAACCCCACACTGTCACCTTGAGCGCTAGATGGTTCCAGACAAACACCACAATTTCATAGAGACATCCAACTCAAGTTATAACTCATGATAAGTATTTCTGTAATCTTTAGCCTAAGAGCCACACACGATGTGCACACTGTCACCTTCACACATGTGGGACAAGGTGTCTCCGAAGATCACATTAATAAAAGCACTTGAGTAGCATAATAGACAAAGAGTAACATCTACTTATTCAACTAGATTACAAAACTTATGATCACAATAAGATCACACCATGGAGAGATATGAACACATAGCTATCAGTAGATCCCTTAGCCTCGGGGGAGAACTACTCCCTCCTCATCATGGGAGTCAGCAACGATGATGGAGATGGCAGTGGAGTCGATGGAGATGGCTCCGGGGGCAATTCCCCGTCCCGACAGGGTGCCGGAACAGAGACTTCTGCCCCCCGAATCTCGTCTTTGGTGGCGGCGTAGCTGCGGAACTTTTCGTGGATTTCTGATCTGGTATATAGGGTTTTTGTCTCGGGGGGAATATATAGGCGAAGGGGCAAGGTCGATGGACGCCCGAGGGGCCCACACCATAGCCAGGCACGGCCAGGGGGACCCGCGCCACCCTATGGTGTGGCCGCCTCGCGGCGCCTCTTCGTCTCTCCTTCGGACTCTGTGTCGTGTCGGAAAAATAGGAACTTCGGCTTTTGTTTCATACAATTCCGAGAATATTTCTTTACTAGTTTTTCTGAAACCAAAAATAGCAGAAAACAGGGAACTGGCTTTGTGGCATCTTGTTAATAGGTTAGTTCCAGAAAATGCATAAAATGCCACGAAGTGCAAGCAAAACATAAAGCAATTGGTGTAAAACAAGCATGGAGCATCAAAAATTATAGATACATTTGCAATCTATCAGCATCCCCAAGCTTAACTCATGCTCGTCCTCGAGTAGGTAAGTGATAAAAAGAATAACTTTTTAGGTGACATGCACCAACACAATCTTGATCAAGGTATTGCAAAGCATTGATAGCTAGAATCAAAGTACTCTAAACATAAGCATGAAAGATATATTTCTAACAATAAGACATAGCAACTATGTTGCAACATGAAAGGCTACACAAACAAAAGATCATGAATAATGCTTTGAAAGACATTTGTTTGTTTCACATATAGAAAAAAATAGCAATAGTGGTATTCATCTTGTTCTTCATGGAATAACAAAACATAAATGCATAGGACACCTTCAAAGTTCATAAGGGTGACTAGTGATACATCGAAAATGTATCTACTTTCTCGAACACTTTTGCTATTGTTTCTCCTCTAAACTTGTGTGATTTGGATACAACTAACACGGACTAACGCTGTTTTCAGCAGAACTACCTTGGTGTCTTGTTTTTGTGTAGAAAATCAACTATCAGGAAAAATCCCGGAAAATATGCCAAAAATTATATTTCACCAGAAGACCCACGGAGCCAAAAGACGAGACAGAGAAGGGGCCCTGGGCCCACACCCCTGCCAGGCGCATGCCCAACTCTGGCCACTCCTAGGGGGGTGCAGGCACCCCTTCGGGCTACCTTTGCGCATATAAGTTGCCCCTTGACCTAAAAACCGAGGGGGGTCGATAGTTTTCTAGAAAGAGTTTCGCTCTGCCGCTGCCACCAGAAACCAAGATTCGGATCCAAAAACTCCATTCTGGCACCCTGTCGGGACGGGGAATTTGGAGAGGATCATCGCCATCGTCATCACCAACACAGCTCCATCAACCACCGATGTTTCCCTCATCCATGAGTGATTAATCCCCTGCTGTAGGCTTGGGGATGGTAGGGATTGGATGAGTTCTATCATGTAGTCGAATAAGATCTGTTAGGGCATAGTGCCTAGTATCTCTATTAGTGCTATTTGACTTTGTTGCAACTTGTTGTGCTTAATGCTTGTCACTAGGGCCCGAGTGCCATGATCTCAGATCTGAACTTATTATTGAATCATTATGATAGTATTGTTTGTGGTCTTATCTGCAAGTTGTGTACACATATCATTGTCCAGATCCAAAGGCCCCAAAGTGACAATAATTGGGGCAACCGGAGGGGATGGCTGTGGTGTGAGGATCACATGTGTTCACGGAGTGTTAATGCTTTGGTCCGGTGCTCTATTAAAAGGAGCACCTTAATTGCCAGTAGTTCCCTAGAGGCCCCGCTGCCACGGGCTGGCTGGACAAAAGATGTTGTGCAAGTTCTCATTGCGAGCATGTATGACTATATTTGGAGCACATGCCTAGGATTGTTTAGTACTTGGATGCTTGTTATTATTTATCTGCAATGCCCTAGATCTTGAAGTTACATGTTTAGACTCGTCCATGCAACGCCCGTCCATCCATCCCTATGCCTACCGCACTCGAATCCCACTATTTGCTGCTACTGTTACTATTGCTCCTGTTTTGCTGCTACTGTTGCTTTGTTGTTACTACTACAAACTGTTGCTACTGATAAACTTCTGTAAGCAAGGACTATTCCCAGGTGCAGCTGAATTGACAGCTCATTTTTAAGCCTTGCAAGTGCTCCCCTTGTGTCGAATCAATAAATTGGGTAATACTACCCGCGAAGACTGTTGTGATCCCCTACACTTGTGGGTCATCAACACTATTTTCTGGCGCCGTTGCCGGGGAGCATAGATTTATTTGTAAGTTCACTTAGATCTATTATTGTTCACTACTACTTTCATCATGGGTAAGTCTCGTGATGGAAATTTTCCTATTTTACCATCCACTACAAGAAGAGGTACAGTCCTAAACACCTTTGTTGCTCTTGATTCACCATCTGTTATAAGTAAGCTTGTCACACCACCACCACATACTCATGCTACACACACTGCTACTACTGCTGAATTTGAAACTGCTTTTGATGCTCATGATGTTACTTCTACTGTGCTTGATGCGAGTGGTTCATTAGGTCCTTTCCTAGATGCTACTATGGCTAGTCTAGGAAATACCGAAACTCCTAGTGAAGACATTGTTACACCTGTTAGCTCACCTGAGTCTGGAGAAAGTTATGATATTAATGATGGTTACATTGAGTTCACTGATGAATTTGTTGAAGAGTGCCGAAACACACATGGTACTAGTGCTATTAAGAGTCTCCTTGCTAGACGTACTATTATGCCTAAACTGTCCTCTGATCCTAAGTTTGCCACCTCTCCCATAGATATTAAAGATAAAGATTATGATTTATCTCTTGATTTATCCTATTTGGACATTGTTGAGAAAGAACCTTTTTGTGGGACTAAAATGAGAGTGTTGTGGCTCATATGAATGAGCTTTCTACTATGAGTGCTTTGTTCTCTGATGATTTTAAGATGCGCAAGTACTTTGTTACTAAGATCTTCCCTTTTTCACTAAAAGGAGAAGTTAGGGCTTGGTTTAATAGATTACCTCCTGGTTCCATTGATAGCCCTGATTGCTTGATTGCTTCTTTCTTCCAGAAATATTTTCCTCCTAGTGTTACACATGCTGCTTTGCAGAGACTTTTTGATTTTAAACGGGGAGAAGAAGAGAAATTGCCTGAGTCATGGACAAGGTTTTGTGCCTTGATTCATGCAGATCCTGGATGTCCATTGCCTAAGAATGAGATTCTTGATATTTATTACAATGGACTAACTGATGATTCTAGGACCTACCTACCTAGCTTTGCTGATTGTGTTTTTTGGAAAAGAACTCCTACAGATGCTGAAGAATTAATGGCTAAGATAAGCAAGAATTATGATGATTGCACTTCAACTGAGCTAAATACACCTGAGCCTATTACTCCTGAACCAATTGTGCCTGAACCAGTTCCAACACCAACACCAAAGAAGAGGGGAGTTATTGCATTAAATGATGAAGTGATGAAGGAAGCTAAGAAGTGTCTAAAGGAGAAAGGTATTAGAGCTGAAGATGTGAAGAATCTACCTCCTATAGAAGAATTATGTAAGCCAATTCTCCACTCATCTACTATTGAGATACACTCTCTCCACTTTAATGAAGGTGATATTCCCTATGGTAAGCCTCCTGATCAATGCTTAGAGGAACTTGACACATTTATTGTTAAACAAGGTAATTTTAATAAACAAGTTCAGAATCATTTATTGGAAAAATCTAGAGCTATCAATGAGTTGAAAGATATTGTGGAAAGAACTTCTAATGATATTTAAATGCTTTGTAAACACTTTCAAATGGTTCAAACCCAACTTGATCAACTTGCCAAGGTACAAAAGGATATGCTAGTTAATGCCTCAGGAGATAAACATGCTTATGGAATTAGAACTAGGAGTGGTATAGCTACTGAAGATCCTTTATATCCTAAAGGACACCCTAAAAGAATTGAGCAGGATTCTCAACAAGGTGAAAGTAGTGGTAGTCATCATAAGAGAAAGAAAAAGAAACATAAGGTAGTTGAGGAACCACTTGAACATGTTGTAGATCCTAATAGTATATCTGTCTCTGATGCTGAAACTGAGAGTGGTAATAATAATTATGCTCCTAATAAGGAGGAAGGTGAGGAAGAACCTGAGAAGCACACTAAGAACACTAGGTACACTAAGGAAGATTTTATTGCTAAGAAACATGGTAGTGAGAGAGAACCTTGGGTGCAGAAACCTATGCCTTTTCCAGGTAAGAAACACAAGTCAAAGAAGGAGGAACACTACAACAAGTTTTTTGAGTGGATGAAACCTTTATTCTTGCAAATTCCTTTGAATGATGCTATTAAGTTGCCTCCTTATTCAAAGTATATGAAGGATATTGTCTCTAATAAAAGGAAAGATTACTAATGAGGATATTTCTACTTTGCTTGCTAATTATTCCTTCAATGGTAAGGTTCCAAAGAAACTTGGTGATCCAGATATACCAACTATTCCTTGATCTATTAAGAATAATTATGTTAGAACCGCTTTATGTGATTTGGGAGCTGGAGTTAGTGTTATGCCTTTTTCTCTCTACAAGAGACTCCAGCTACAAAAGTTGATACCAACTGATATATCATTGCAAATGGCTGATAAGTCAACTACTATTCATGTTGGTTTATGTGAGGATGTTCCTGTTCAAGTGGATCATAATTTCTTGGTTTTGACTGATTTTGTTGTGCTTGAAATGCCTGAAGATGGTAATATGTCCATTATTCTTGGGAGACCTTTTTTTAATACTGCAGGTGCTGTCATTAATTGTAATCAAGGAAAGTAACATTCAAAATTGATGATAAATAGCATACTGTTTATTTCCCCAAGAAGGTTGTTAAGAGCTATTGCCTGAATTCCATTGAAAATATTGAGAGCATCAAGGTTGGAGAAATATATTGTCCCATTCCACAGGAAAATTTTGAAACTGTTATGATTAGGACCATTGCTATCAAGTATGAGGTAACATAATCACCTTGTGGAATGCAAAGTTCTGTTTCATATAAGATTGTTTTGGTAACAAGACTTGATCAACCTTGTTAACAAAAGGATTTTAATGAACAAAATAATGTTTTCACTGTGGTTATATTTGATTTCTTTTACTTTTCTCCTTCCTAGTCTTTGCTATTTCTCTTGTTGCCTTTAGTTTTGCTAGTTGTTTGCTTGTTATAGTGTCTTATAACTTTTGTGGTTTTGGTTTTTGTTTGGTTTTTGTGCCAAGAATGACCTCTAATGAGAGGGAAGTAAGATTTGGGGAGTTGCTGTCCTGAAACAGATTTTTGTCGTCCACCAAAAAAATTCGTAAGGAGTCTCTGTAATTAGGATTGAGATTATATTTTACTAATAAATCCCCTAGTATGTTAGCTAACTTTCGTTAGTTCAACACTTTTTTATTTGAGCATCATAAGATTTTCGAAAAAATCGGTTTCTACCTGCTGGTCTGTTTTGACAGATTTCTGCCATTATTTGCATTTACTTCTTATTGATTTCTTTTTGAGTTCTCTTTTGGGGAATTGAGCTTTCTGAAGAAATTGCTACAGTAGCTTGTGTTTTTAGTGAAAAAATTTGCTGTTCTAAAGCTAAGCCTAAGGGTCTATTATCTTTTGAATACACTAATGTTGCTAATGAAGATTGTGTGAAGTTTTGTATGAAGGAAAAAAAATTCAGGTGTAGAGAGAGGATGATGTAATGAGATAAAGGATGGACATGAACTCAAGCTTGGGGGGAGCCACTCCATGTCACCCCAAGAAATATTCAAGAGGTACAAGCGTCAAAGCTTGGGGGTGCCCAAGGTATCACATTCGTCATCAATAAAAATCTCAGGTATTTCTAGACACTTCGTTTTTATTGTTTCATGCACAGTTGTGTTGTTCTTGGAGCGTCTTAGTTTTTATTTTTGGTTTGTTTTTTCTTTGCTTGTTTTTGCTTTGTTGGCTTGTTTGAAAATTTGAAAACACCAAAAATATTTGTTGTTTTTCTCTGGTTTTGTGAGTTCTTTGCAGAGTTCAACCGTCCTCAGTGGATTTTGGTTTCATGTTATTATTTAAGTAACACAAGCGAAGGGCAATAATGAAGATTAAGACAACTTAAGGAGTGGTAAGAGGCTGGTAACGAACTCTATTTGTTTCCTTTTTGTACATATACTCATCATTGTGAGCATGCTTAGTCTATTCCTTGTAAGGAGTGTGTTACTAACGGATGCTTAGTAGTTCTTGCTTGTCTATGATTAGCCCCATCTTACTAATAGTTTGTAGCATGTCATATGAATGTTTGCTTGCATTGTTTTATTCATATTTTGGTATGATATTGTGGTATCCTCCTCTGAAAGTTTCATGTGAATCGACTTGGCACATGCTCACGCATGCATATGACTAATCAATAGTCAATAAGCCTCGATGATTTATTTTGCCTCAGAGTTCTTGTATCACCTTCATGCCATAATTAGTCATGTTTTGTTGCAAGCATGATTATGACAATTATTGCTCTCTCGTTTGTCGCTCCCTCTCTATTGCTAGCCTTCACTTGCACTGAGTATGAGCTCTACCTGTGCTTCCAACTCCCCAAAACCAATATTGCCAACTGTGTCCACCATACCTACCTATTAGCATCGTTTGCTATTTCAGTGCATATTCTATATGCCTTGTTTTCTTCCAAATAAAATGTTTGTCTGTTTTGAGAAAGTTAGTTAGTAAAGCTCTCACGAACTTGATGGCACACTTTATTCCTTGCACTTAATAATCTTGAACCATTGTGACCTGTCCATGAAAGTTATATGTTTGCAAATTATATGCTGGGAGTCAGCAGAACCGTGCTACCACGGGGAACACTTTCAACACTTTTTGGATATCGTATCTAGTTGATACTTTGCTCTTTTGTTTGCGGATGTCGACGGTGTGAAATAAAAGGGGATCTTGTGAGTTCATGGAGTATATATATATTGTGTTAGAGAAACGCCCGGGCCGCTAGCCTAATCCATGCCTAATCATGGTGGAAACTTGCAGCATCACCATAATGAGCATTCTGTGAAGCATCCTCAATAAAAAGCTATGCACATAGTAAATAAAAAGATTGTTGAGATGCTCATTGTCTACTTGCCTTGTCATTTTGATCACGGGATAGCTCCTGTATCATGTGCAAGGGGTACCCCGTTGGCGGTTCTCTATGATATGCATGTATGTACAATGACAAGAACTTGCAGGTGACCAAAGTTGAGTAGCATGTGGAGCGGCCCTCGTACTCAAGGGACATTGGATTTCTAGTTTATGGTCTGTCAAGCATATAACTCAGATTGGACCTCACTTTCACCTTAACCATGTGAATATGCCTATGATAGGGGCAATGAGAGCTCAAAGCTAATGAGTACCTTCCTTTCAGCATTAGGAAGCCTTTCAAACTTTTCAAAACCGTTTCACAACCTTGTTGAGTCACCACTTATTCTATGAGCACCTTCTTGAGAGCATAGTTGTCATTCTTGTGTTTGTTCCAAAACTTGGTTAATTATGTCATGACTTTGATGCTTGTATCTCTAATATTTTTACCTCTAGTCTTCACTTGAACTTCAGAGGTGCCTCGACATTTATACTGTGCTCTACAAACAAAGGCAAGCGAGATACACTCTATCATACCTTACTATGAGCATTGCAATGTTGCTTATGTTTATGTTCCATGCTACTTATTATTTTTGAGTTGGTTTATCTTCATAGCTTGCAATGATTATTGAGTAGACTTGGTTGCATGCTTCTTATTATGAATGGTTTAAGCATCTACTCCTGTGCCGAGAATATATACATCTTATGAAGCAAATGTGTTCGTGAAAGTTCTTTTATCGCACTCAGTTTTCAACTGAATTGCTTGAGGACAAGCAATAAGCTAAGCTTGGGGGGAGTTGATACGTCCAAAACGTATCTACTTTATCGAACACTTTTGCTATTGTTTCTCCTCTAAACTTGTGTGATTTGGACACAACTAACATGGACTGACGCTGTTTTCAGTAGAACTACCTTGGTGTCGTGTTTTTGTGCAGAAAATCAACTATCAGGAAAAATCCTGGAAAATATGCCAAAAATTATATTTCACCAGAAGACCCACGGAGCCAGAAGAAGAGACGGAGAAGAGGCATGGGGGCTCACACCCCTGCCAGGCGTGGGCCCACCTCTGGCCGCGCCTAGGGGGGTGCAGCCACCCCAGACACCCCTTTGGGCTCCCTCTGCGCCTATAAGTTGCCCCTTGACCTAAAAACTGAGGAGGGTTTAATAGTTTTCTAGAAAGAGTTCCGCTCCGCCGCCAACACCAGAAACCAAGATTTGGATCTAGAAACTCCGTTCTGGCACCCTGCCGAGACGGGGAATTTGGAGAGGATCATCGTCATCGTCATCACCAACGCATCTCCATCAACCACCGATGTTTCCCTCATCCATGAGTGAGTAGTCCCCCGCTATAGGATTGGGGATGGTAGGGATTGGATGATTTCTATCATGTAATCGAATAAGATCTGTTAGGGCATAGTGCCTAGTATCTCTATTAGTGCTATTTGACTTTGTTGCAACTTGTTGTGCTTAATGCTTGTCACTAGGGCCCGAGTGCCATGATCTTAGATCTGAACTTATTATTGAAACATTATGATAGTATTGTTTGTGGTCTTATCTGCAAGTTGTGTACACATATCATTGTCCGGATCCAAAGGCCCCAAAGTGACAATAATTGGGACAACTGGAGGGGATGGATGTGGTGTGAGGATTACATGTGTTCATGGAGTGTTAATGCTTTGGTCCGGTGCTCTATTAAAAGGAGCACCTTAATTGCCAGTAGTTCCCTAGAGGCCCCGCTGCCATGGGCTGACTGCACAAAAGATGTTGTGCAAGTTCTCATTGCGAGCACATATGACTATATTTGGAGCACATGCCTAGGATTGTTTATTACTTGGATGCTTGTTATTATTTATCTGCAATGCCCTAGATCTTTAAGTTACATGTTTAGAATCGTCCATGCAACGCCCGTCCATCCCTATGCCTACCACACTCAAATCCCATTGTTTGCTGCTACTGTTACTATTGCTCCTGTTTTGCTGCTACTGTTGCTTTGCTGTTACTACTACAGACTGTTGCTACTGATAAACTTCTGTGAGCAAGAACTATTTCTAGGTGCAGCTGAATTGACAACTAAGTTGTTAAGCCTTGAAAGTATTCTTTGGCTCCCCTTGTATCGAATCAATAAATTGGGTAATACTACTCGCGAAGACGCTCCAATAACAACACATAGTGCATTAAGCAAAAAATATAGTATCATGAAAGAAAACCTGAGATTTTTGTTGATGAAGAAGGGGATGCCTTGGGCATCCCCAAGCTTTGATGCTTGTACCCCTTGAATATTCCTTGGGGTGACACGGGTGGCATCCCCAATCTTGAGCTTTTGTCCATACTTCATCTCATCACATTATTCTCTCCCTACACTTGAAAACTTCCTTCATACAAAACTTCACACAATCTTCATTAGCAATATTAGTGTATTCAAGATAATAAACCTTTGGGTTAAGTTTCAACTCAAGTAAATCATCCATTAAAACATAAGCCAATGTAGAAACTCCTTTTAAAAGCTCAAGTGATCAAAAGAACTCCAAATAAATTGATTAAGAGACAAATGCAAATAATGACAGAAATCTATCAAAATAGACCTGCAGGTAAAGACCGATTTTTTCAAAAATATTCTGTTGCTCAAATCGAAAAGTGCAACACTAACGAAAGTTGGGTAAATACCAGGGTCATGCACACAAAAAAATTCAGATCAATACGACGATCTGGGATTTTTCACGATTTTTACAGAGAAATACATAAATCTATTTCGGGACAGCAACTTCCCCAAATCTTACCTCCTTCCTATTAGAGGCTACTATTGGCACAAAATCGAAATAAAAATGATAAGGAGACGGTGCTACAGAGGTAACAACTTCCAAGACCCAAATAAACAAAAATAAACTAAAAGCAAAAATATAATGGGTTGTCTTCCAAAAGCTCTTTCTTTATAGCCATTAAGATAGGCATGATAATTCCGATGATGCTCACATAAGAACTATGAATTAAAGTAAAAGAGAGCATAAAGAAGCAAATATAAATTTTTTTAAGTCTAACCCACTTCCTATGAAAATAATCTTGTAAAGAAACAAGTCATGAAAGCACAAAGCAACAAGCATAGAAAAGCAAAACAAGTGCAACTTCAAAATTTTCAGCATAAAGAGGGGAAACTTAATATTGTCGAGATACATAAAACCATGTTTCCCACTCTCATAATAACTTTCAGTAGCATGATTAAAATTAACAATATAACTATCACATAAAACACTCTTATCATAAGCCACATGCATATAATAATTATTACTCTCCACATAAGCATAATCATTCTTATTAATTGTAGTGGGAGCAAATTCAACAAAATAGCTATCATTATTATTCTCATCACCATAATCATCAAATATAGGAGGAATATTGTAATCATAATTAATTTTCTCCTCAATAGTAGGTGGACCGAAAATATCATATTCATCATTGTAATCATCATATATTGGAGGTATAGTATCATCATAGCAAATTTTCTCCTCTAAAGCTAGGGAACTAAA
Source organism: Avena sativa (assembly GCA_916181665.1). Lineage (NCBI taxonomy): Eukaryota > Viridiplantae > Streptophyta > Magnoliopsida > Poales > Poaceae > Avena > Avena sativa. The sequence goes on along the minus strand of OV702296.1, from coordinate 236,998,980 downwards.
AAGATTATTTTCATAAAAACTAGCTTCCCAAAGCTTAGACGTTTCCATAGCATTAGAAATAATGGTGTTTAAATAATCCATACTAATAACATTTCTATTAGCATGCAAATAAAGTTCCATAGGTTTTTTAATTTTCTCTTCAAACACTTCATGTCCTAACTAAAGATAAATAATATAAATCTATCTATTTTTGTTGTTGTTTTCCATTAAGCCTAACTAGTGAAAATAAAAACAAGAAACAAAAAGATATAATTGCATAATCTAAAGGAAATAACTCCGAGCACTCACACACCAGCAATAGTACTAGAAGATAGCTTAGTAGCCAGAGGATGCGAATACCTTTTACCTTACCTCCCTGGCAACGGCGCCAGAAAAGAGCTTGATATCTATGCACACTTCTATTCTTCTAGACAATGTTCGGCCTCCTGATACGTCGGAAACGTATCTATAATTTTTGATGCTCCAAGCTTGTTTAGTATCTACTTTGCTTTGCTTTTTCTACACTTTGAGGTGTTTTTATATCTTTTCTAGAACTAACCTATTAACAAGTTGCCATGGTGCCAGTTGCCTGTTTCTTCTGTTTTTGGTTCTAGAAAGGAAGAAAATCAATATTCTCGGAATTGGACGGGACAAAAGCCAAAGTCAATATTTTACCGTGGGGGATATGAAGCCAGAAGACGAGACGGAGAGGCGAACCAGGGCGGCCGCACCCCCTAGGCACAGGTGGGCCCACCCCGCGCCTGGGTAGGGTGTGGGCCCCCTAGACGCCTCCCAGCCTCGCCTCTTCGCCTATAAAAAGCCCCCAATGCAGAAACCCTAGGACCCCGATCAAAACTCCATAAAACCTTCTATAGCCGCCACCACCATCATCCCTAGATCGGGGGGATCTGAAGTTCTTCCTGGCACCTTGCCAGAGGAGAGATCATCCCGAAGGCCTTCTCTCTGGTATGATGCGTGAGTAGTTCCACCTTGGACTATGGGTCCATGTAGTAGCTAGATGGTTGTATCTCCTCCTTGTGCTTTCATGTATAGATCATGTGAGCTCCGTTCATGATCAAGATCTAATCTATTTGTAATCATGCATGTTGTGTTTGCGGGGATCTGATGGATATTGAGATTACTATGTCAGATTGATTAATGGTTTTGCCTTTATGATTCTATCATGTCTGTATTGTTTGTGATCTTGCATGCTCTCCGTTGTTAGTAGCTATCTTGGCCAAGTAGTTGCTAGTGACTCCAAGAGGGGGTATTTATGCTCGATAGTGGGTTCATGCCTCTAGTTTCCAAGGGAAGTGACAAAAATCTCTTCGGTTGTAGATGTGTTGTTGCTACTAGGGAGAAAACAATGGTTTCTTGTTCATGGAACAAGTGGATTGTTTACCTTACACACTTTTCTTAAAGCAGTTGTCTGTTGCTTGCAACTTAGAGGGGGTTCGGATGATAACCTGAAGGTGGACTTCTAGTCATAGATGTAGTTGGATGGCGGTCTATGTATATTGTTGTATTGCCCAATCGAATCTCATAGGATATTTTTGTCTGGTATTGCATTGTTATGCCTTGCTCAGTTCCTGTCAATTGCCCCGCTGTAATTTGTTTACCCTTCATGCCATGTTGTTTATCTAAGGAGAGCACCTATAGTGAACTATGGACCCCTGTCCAATCTTTACCATTGATATATCTTCCACTGTTACCTGTTTACTTGCTGCAAACCATTACCTTCCACACCATATGTTTAATCCTTTGTTACATCAAATCGGTGAGCTTGACAACCTCACTGATTCGTTGGGGCAAAGTCTTGAGTTTGTGTTGTGCAGGTTTCCATGTTGCTTGCAACACCTTTGAGAAGTTTCCTTCCTCCTACTGGTTCGATAACCACAGTTTCTTACTGAGGGAAAACTTCTTGTTGTGGTGCTTCACACCCTGCTCTTGGGGTTCCCAACAGGCTCCACGTCAGCCATCAAGTTCTCTGGCACCGTTGCCGGGGAGGCTAAGGACGTCTTCACAAGGGGAGTCCTTCACTTCCTTTCTCTTTACTTTGTTTATTAGTTTGCTTAGTTTCTTTGCTTGGTTTTGTATGCCTATTTTCAAAAACTCCAAAAAAAAAAGTTTAGTTTGGTTTGCTTTCTTTATTCAAAAACACAAAAAAATAGTTCCTACTCCAGCTGCTGCTGCTGCTGTTTTTGGCTTGCCCACCTTTGCCAAAATGAACTCTACTGAGAACACCAAGTTGTGTGACTTCACTAGCACAAACAACAATGATTTCCTTAGCACTCCCATTGCTCCACCTGCTCCTGATGCTACCTTTTATGAAATTAAGCCTGCTTTGTTGAATATTGTAATGAGAGAGTAATTTTCTAGTGCTAGTTCTGATGATGCTGCTGCCCATCTTAATAACTTTGTTGAACTTTGTGAGATGCAAAAGTATAAGGATCTAGATGGATATATTATTAAGCTCAAGCTGTTTCCTTCCTCCTTGAGAGGAAAAGCTAAAGAATGGTTGTTATCTTTGCCTAGAAATAGTATTGATTCTTGGACTAAGTGCAAAGATGCTTTTATTGGAAAGTACTATCCTCCTGCTAAGATTATATCTATGAGAAGTGACATTATGAAATTTAAACAACTTTATAATGAACATGTTGCTCAAGCTTGGGAAAGAATGAAGTCTTTGGTTAAGAATTGTCCCACTCATGGACTCACTGCTTGGATGATTATCCAGACTTTTTATGCAGGTTTGAACTTCTCTTCAAGAAACCTGTTGGATTCAGCTGCTGGAGGTACCTTCATGGGTCTCACTTTGGGTGCTGCAACAAAGCTCCTTGACAATATGATGGTTAATTACTCTGAATGGCATACTGAGAGAGCTCCACATGGTAAGAAGGTAAATTCTATTGAAGAAACCTCCTCTTTGAGTGATAAGATTGATGTTATTATGGCTATGCTTGTTAATGGGAAAGCTCCTCTAGATCCTAATAGTGTTCCCTTAGCCTCTTTGGTTGCTCAAGAAGAGCAAGTTGATGTGAACTTCATTAGAAACAACAATTTCAACAACAATGCCTATAGGAATAATTTTGGTGGTAACAACAATTATAGGCCTTATCCTCCTAATAATGGCAATTCCTATGGAAACTCCTACAACAATGCTAGAAGTGCCCCCTCTGAACTTAAAGTCATGCTCAAAGACTTTATTAGTAAACAAACTGCTTTCAACAAGACTGCGAAGGAGAAACTTTTAACTGTTGAGAAAAATATATCCTTTTTGTCTGAAGCACAGTCCTCCTTAATTAATAAAATGGTTGCTAAACCTGAAACCATGGAAAGTACCTTTGCTGCTACTCATGCCTTACAAGTTACTATTGATGAAAATGTTAGGCTGTTAGCTCAACTTCATGCTAGGTGGGAAAGGGAAGCTGAAATTGATAGAAACAATAGTGTGTGCACCATCACTAGAATGGATACCACTAAACCACAAGAAGTCCCTATTCCTCCTACTACTATGCCTAAGCCTAATGAGTCTACTACTAGTGATGCTAAGTTTGATTTTGATATAGATGGTTGCAATATTTCTGAAGTGATTTTGTTCCTGCAAAAGCTTGCTATAAGTCCTGATGCTAGTGATATGCATGTTGCTTTCACTAAACACATTACAGATGCTCTTGTTAAGATTAAGGAAGAGAAGCTAAAACACAAAGCTTATATTCCTAGGAAAGTAGAAGATAGTTGGTAACCCATTATTAATATGCAAGTGAATGACTTTGATCTCAAAGCTTCATGTGATCTTGGTTCTAGTGTCTCTATTATGCCTAGGAAGATTTATGAAATGCTTGATTTGCCACCTTTGGATGATTGTTATTTGGATATCCCACTCAATGATAATGCTAAAAAGTGTCAACACCCGGATTTTTCAATCCTAGATGCATGTTATGCCATACATCGCAATCCTAGGATTACCATTTTTGCGAGACATAACAGAATTGGATACCATAGTACATCATCCATTACAACGATACATAAGTTCTTACACAAATAGGGATCTCATGATCCGGTTCTTAATACAACCTCAAGCAGCGGAATACGTAATAATAACGGTAGCGTAGGCGAAGCTCCATCTTCGGGGTCACAGGCAATGCTGACGATGGGAGATGATCCTAGTTGTCGTAACCTTCCTGGGGTCCATCTTCCAGGTACTCCTCTTCATATTCTGGCCATGGGAATAGCCAGGGACAAAGCCATGAGTACTCTTTAAGTACTCGCAAACTAATACTAACAGGTAAGGGTTTTTTGGATAATAGGACACTAGGCTCTAGGGTTGTTTTGCAAAAAGCCAGGTTTATCTCTACTAAGTTCCAAAGCTAGTCACAATTTTATAACTCCTAAGTGGGATCTTGTAATTCCGGTCACAACTCTGTTGTGGTCAAGTCAAAGTCTCAATTCATTTCACAAGTCATTTTGAAAAGTCTGACGGGGGAACAGTATGGCCACTCCAACTGTCCATAACCGCGGACGCGGCTATTCGAATAGTTTGACACTCTGCGGAGATGGTACACTTTCACCACAACATTCGATACATCCATCAGGAACAAATCCTGAATTCACCATACTCAGTATGCGGATAATCAATCCTAACCTTTCAATTACACGCCCTAGTATAAGAACCTCTCCTGTGAGTTTGGCCTCCCAACCATGACCACTGTCATCTTGGGTACTTCACAGGTGGACAATCTTCACAAGGTAGCCTCACCTCAGACCTTGGCCGTGAGGGAACTAATACTAAGGAATATAAGTTTCCAGTCAAGCCCTACCCAATATTCGGGTATTGTGGTTGTATGATAAAATTGGAATGGTATCGCATCCAGACAACCATCAGTTTTATAAAGGGCTAAGGCTCATGCCTCAACATTTTCATCACCAAAATCATCAAGTGTTTGGAAACACATGTCCAAAACATTTCAATAGAATGATCCATCATTCCAAGGTTTTCATAACCATTTTTCCACCAAGTATTCCCATCTAAAGTTGATCAAGTTTTATGCTTAGCACTAGCCTCTACAGGTGGGGGTAAGTAACAATGAGGGGTGGTAAACTAGTGGGATTTTAACTAAGTTCAAACTCATGCCTTAGGATGACATCAAGTTTATCTAGCTTAGGCCAAATTTTATGCTCTTCATGCAACCTTCAGCACAACTGTCTAGTATCTACCAAACTCTTAGGTAGACTCTAAGTAAGCTTTGACAAAGAAATAAAGTAAGAAGCTTGCACATAAAACTAGGATTTGGTTTATCAAGTGGGTATGATCACATATGCTTAAGGCATATAGTAGTCATAACACAAGTATGGATTTGTGGCATCGGTAGGGTATCTTGCAAGGGTTAGCTTGCATCAGTATAAGCTTGCATAGGTCAACTTGTTTAGTAAGGCTTGCATCAGTGTCAATATAAGCTTGCCTTGTGCAAAGCAGTGGTTGAAGTTCTCCTTGGCTTCCTCTTCGTAGTATCGTCCTTCCTCCTCGTATCCTTGGTCGGTACTAGCGTCTATGAATAAATACGAGGTACACAATCACCAAACAATACTTAACTATTTGCAATCATCACACACAAGGGTCCTATAGATGATCTAGCATCATCTCTAACATTACAAGGTTAAGGCTTGGTGTAAATCTTTTTATTTTTAGAAAAGTAATTTCTACTCATTGAAAAACTACTTAAGATTTAATATTCTCCAAACTAAACATGGTATCATGTTGACACATGTCATCACCTCATATTGTAGTCCATGGGAATGTGATTTAAAGTGGTGTCACAATTTAATAAGGTTTTACCCTTTTATTTTAATTAATTAAAGTGGCTAGAAATGCGTATGGAGCATTCTTTTATTACTTGAACAATATTTCTGCAAGTAAACCTATATATTTTTATATATTCTAAAAGGTATGGTTAAATGTGATTTTTGAGAGTTGGAATCAACTCAAAAGATATTATGGTTTAAATTTGAAAAATGTTTGAATGCAGAAAAGCTTCTGCCTTGTTATTTTTACCAAAGGTGATCTATAGATCCAAATGACTTGAATCCAACGGTCTTGGATTCAGCATTCACAGACCTTTCCAACAAAATTGGTTTCATTCAAATTGGTGCACTGAATCGATCTGGGTTGATTTTTTAAGTTGGGTACAGAAGTGTGTTTGAAAAGAAAAAGAAAAAGGTTTAATTTGAATAACTGGGCTGCGCGGGAAAATCTAACGGGCCGGCCTGCTAAGCACAGTGCTTCCGTGGGATGCTTAAGTGGGTGTCCCCACTCGTCAGTGACACGGGGCTGGGCGAAGCGGTATAGGGCAACGTGGATCGTTCGATCTAGTTCTAATCCAACGGCTGGGGGTCATCATCGACGAGAGACAACTCCGGCGAGAACGAAACCTAGCGCGGCCAATGAGGGTCGCTGGGGGATCACCGGGGTGCTGGTGAGGGTCGGCGAGGCGGGCGAATAACGAAGTCGACGACGGCGAACTCAGGGGTGGTCGCGGCAGCTCCTGGGGCGTCTCCAATCGCTGGCTCCTTTCTTCTCCGGCAGCGGCAGGCTCCAGTGAAATTCCAGCAAGGTGGGGCTCGCCTTGCTCCGAGAATGGTGTGGCACGATCAGTGAGGAGAGGGGAGTGAGATGGTGTGAAGAAATCGTGCGGGGGTGGCCTCTATTTATAGTCGAGCGAGGGGACCGTCGGGGCGCACGGTGAGCTCGTCGGGGGCGACGTTACAGGCGGCTAAAGGCATGGGCAAGGGTAGGGGACGGTGCTGTGTCTCCTGGCGATGCTCAACGACATGGTCGCGAGGCATGGGGCGGTGTGGTTTGGTCTGGAACGGGCGGTGCTCTGCGCGGCAGAGGCGGCGTCTTCGACGGCGGGCGGTGGCTGTGCGGCACGGGGCGGTAAACAGGGATGTCTGGTGGTCTCCTGGGTTAATGGCGATCGTGTGTGCACGCGGCGAGGGCGGCGAGGGCGGTCTATGGGTGATGGTCGAGGGTGGCGCTCTGGCGCACGATCGGCATGGTCTGGGCGCGGCTTGTGCGCGTGGTCCAAGGCTCAGCAACGCTTGCGGCTGGGATAGGGAGTGGTGGTGGACGGTGGGCTGCCTCCTAGACAAGGTTGGCATGGCTAGTTCTTCCTCTAGCTTGTTGTCCACAATGGGGTGACATGGGTGTGCTCGGCTGTTCACCATTAATGGCAATGGCAAGCTCACAGGGGTCCTAGTGTTGGGCTAATCTTTCTAGATGATCTACTGAGCTGTGTGTGAGCTAACTAGGGAACAAGTTAGGCCAAATTTACTGCACACTATAGTGTTTGATGTTTTTGTTGATTTGTGTCTGCAACCTGTTTGATGAAATGGCCGCATGAAATCAAGTTTTGAATTTTGAAATGATTTTTGGTGGGTTTGCTAGATTGGTGATGGTGAGTCTGCAGATGCTTGGGTTTTGAAAGTTGAGCTTGTTTGAGTGGTTTTTGAAAGAGTGGGATCTTCCCATATGAAGAAGATTCAATTTTGAATTGTCATTTAAACTATGCATTTGAAAGTTTCTGGATGATCACAAAGTGGGCCTTGATACTCTGTTATGAGTACATTCAAGGGGTGCAAAGATCCAGAAAAGTTTCTGTTAGGTTCTGAAAGTTTGAGACAGCCAAAGTAGGCATGGGAGTTAAATTGGCCAAAATGACCATTCCTTTAATATATTTGTTTTGATTTACTTGTCTTTAGTAAAAGTGTGGGAAATGTTTTAGATGATGTTTATTTCACCTAAGAAACATTTTACAAGCAATGGATCACACAAACAAGGTGGTTTTAAAGAAATTCAAAAACTATGCATACACATATGCATGCATTCATGGGTTTAGTTAGAAAAGTTTTTGTTAACCCTAATCTTGATGATTAGTGTTTGATAATCTAAGTTTGGTATTTTTGGGATGTTACAAACCTTCCCCCCTTAAACAAAATCTCGTCCCGAGATTTGAAAAAGGATGAAAAGATTACCTAGGATTTGAAGAGATCGGGAAACTCCGTCCTGATGTGATCTTCGCGCTCCCAGGTAGCTTCCTCTTCTGTGTGGTTGCTCCACTAAATCTTGAGAAACTTGATGCTTCGGGTTCGGGTAGGTCGAAAAGCTTCTTCCAAAATGCGGATGGGCACTTCGGGATAGGTTAGGTCCTCGTTGATCTCTATGGTCCGGTGATCGATATTCTTGAACACTTCGGTCTTCTCGGGGACTTCGAGACATTTGCGAAGTAATGAGATATGGAACACATTGTGCACAGCTGACATCTCTTCAGGTAGTTCCAGTTGATAAGATACTTCTCCTCGACGGTTCAAAATTTTGAAAGGTCCGATATATCTGGGGGCTAACTTTCCTTTGAGTTGGAAACGCTGCATTCCCTTGGTGACACTTTCAGATAAACAAAATCTCCGATGTTGAAGGCGAGGTCTTGACGTCTCTTGTCGGCATAACTCTTCTGTCGGGATTGGGCGGTCTTGAGGTGCTCACGAATCTTGTGAACCTTCTCTTCTGCTTCTCGTAGGATGTCGGGTCCGAAGATCTGACTCTCTCCTACTTCCGACCAGTTCAAAGGGGTGCGACACTTTCTTCCGTACATGAATTCAAATGGGGCCATTTGCAAACTGGCTTGATAACTATTGTTGTATGAAAATTCTGCAAAAGGCATACAGTCTTCCCATTTGGATCCATATTCTAGCACACATGCTCTAAGCATATCTTCGAGTATTTGGTTTACTCGCTCCGTTTGTCCATCGGTCTGAGGGTGATACGCGGTACTGAAATCTAGGCGGGTTCCTAAACCTTCTTGGACTTTCTTCCAGAATCTCGAGGTAAACTGAGTTCCTCGATTCGATACTATGTTCTTGGGGACTCCGTGCAAACTAACTATTCTAGCGATGTACAACTCCGCTAGCTTCGAACTCTGATAGGTGGTTTTGACGGGCAAGAAATGGGCGACTTTGGACAATCTGTCCACTATGACCCAAATAGAGTCATTTCCCCTACTAGAAGTAGGTAGTCCAGTGATAAAGTCCATTCCTACAGAATCCCATTTCCATTCCGGAATTTGCAAAGGTTGCAACAATCCAGCGGGTCTTTGATGTCCTGCCTTGGCTCATTGACATATATCACACTTGGCGATATAGCTTCCGATTTCTCTCTTCATCTTATGCCACCAAAATTGCTCTTTCAAATCTTGATACATCTTTGTTCCTCCGGGATGGATAGAATAAAAAGTATCATGAGCCTCCTTCAAGATAACTTCCTTCAACTCCGAATCTGCTGGTACACAAAGGCGTCCTTTGTACCACAGAACTCCTTCTTCGTCCTCGGTGAATCCGGGTACTTTGCCTGTACCGATATGACGCTTGATTCCGTCGATACTAGCATTTCCCTTTTGCGCCTCTTTAATCTGACTGACCAAAGTGGGCTGAAGTTCTATGCTAGCCAAAAATCCTTCACTCACTAATTCCATTCGAAAATCTTCCATCTCCTTGTGCAGACTTGGTTGCTCCTCTAAAATCATGGAGTTCAAGCGGCACGGCAATCTGCTAAGGGCATCGGCTACCACGTTGGCTTTACCAGGGTGATAGTGAATGTCCAGATCGTAATCCTTGATTAGCTCAATCCATCTTCTCTGCCTCATATTCAGCTCCTTCTGAGTGAATATATACTTTAGGCTCTTGTGATCCGAATAAATCTCACAACGATTTCCCATCAGGTAATGTATCCATGTCTTCAGGGCTAGAACTACGGCTGCGAGTTCGAGGTCATGGGTTGGGTAGTTTTGCTCGTGTTGCTTCAATTGTCAAGATAGATAAGATATAACTTTGCCTTCTTGCATTAGCACACATCCGAGACCAATCTTGGATACGTCACAATACACATCGAAGGGCTTCGTGATATCCGGCATGATCAAGATTGGGGCTGAGATCAATCTCCTCTTGAGTTCTTGAAAACTCGCTTCACACTTGTCGGTCCATTCAAACTTCTTGTCCTTCTTCATCAATTGGGTCATGGGTCGGGTGATACTTGAGAATCCTTCTACGAATTTGCGGTAATATCCCGCCAATCCGAGAAAAGCACGAACTTGGGTTTGAGTGGTTGGGGCTTGCCAATATTCTACATCTTTCACTTTGGCAGGGTCAACGGCAATTCCTCCGGCTGATACAATGTGACCGAGGAATCCTACCTCCTGTAACCAGAATTCACATTTGCTAAACTTTGCATACAACTGATGCTCTCTAAGGGTTCCAAGAATGGTCCTTAGGTGTAGCTCATGTTCTTCTTCTGATTTGGAATAAATCACAATGTCATCGATGAAAACAACGACAAACTTATCCAGGAAGTCCATAAAAATCTTATTCATGAGATTCATGAAATAAGCGGGGGCATTGGTTAATCCAAAAGACATGACTGTATACTCGTACAATCCATATCTGGTGGTAAAGGCAGTCTTTGGAATATCCTCTGCACGAATCTTGAGTTGATGGTAGCCAGTTCTAAGATTAATCTTAGAAAACACCCGGGCACCGGTCAACTGATCAAACAAATCCTCTATCTTGGGCAAGGGGTACTTGTTCTTGATGGTGACATCATTCAACTTTCGATAATCCGTACACAAACGGTTACCTCCATCTTCCTTGTCCACAAATAAGACAGGTGATCTCCAGGGTGACGCACTTGGTTGAATTAGTCCGATTTCTAGCATGGAATCCAGTTGCTTCTTCAGTTCTTCTAGTTCTGACGGGTTCATACTATAAGGTCTCTGGGCTATGGGTCCTGTTCCGGGGATTAGTTCGATGATAAACTCGATATCCCGATCTGGGGGCATACCGGGCAAAACATCTGGAAATACATCGGGGTATTCACAGACTATCCGAACTTGGTCAATGGTAGGTTGGGCTAGACTCTTGTTACACTTGAATTGGCGAGGTAAGGTTTCCGATATATGCTCGACTGTTATTCCGGTGGTACTGGTCATGGTGATGGCTTTCTTGACACAGTCAATCAAACCTTTATGTTGGGACATCCAATCCATTCCTAGTACTACTTCCAAACCTTTAGTTCCGAGTACTATTAGATTAGCATAAAAATCTATGCCATGGATTCGGATAGGGATGGCTTTGCAAATTTGCCTAGCCTTGGTGGTTGATCCGGGAATTTGTACAATCATCACATGCTTCAATTTGGTTGGTTGAATTTTACTAGTGCAGGCAAATTCTTTGGTGACAAATGAATGCGATGCACCAGAATCAAACAACACTCTTGCAAGTACTGAATTAACAGAAAACATACCTAGCACGACGTCTGGCGCTTCCTGAGCTTCTTCAGCATGCATGAGAAAAAGACGGCCATTGCGGTTGAGTGAATTCCCTGGGGCAAATCTTCTCCCTGGCTGGACACGACGCTGCTGCTGAGCTGGGACATTGGTATTAGGGGCTATAGCATTCTTCTTGTTGGGGCACTCGTTGGAATAGTGGCCTTTATTTCCACAGTCATAACAGGTCACTAGTGACTTGTCCTTGGCCGCGAAAGGCGCAACATTGCTTCCATTCCTCGGGGCAGTGTTGGGGTTGGCGGTAGCATTGTTGGTGTTGAACTTGGGTGTGGCACGGGTGAAATTGCTCGAATTGCCGGGGTTGTTGTGATTTCCTCCGGGTCTAGGGTTTCCACGGTTGGGGTAGGTTGGACGGGTCATAGGGGGTCTATTGGTTCTTGGGGCAAATCCTGGAGATGGGTTGGGGCGATACTTTGGGGTCTGATGGGTTCTTGGTTGATGCATCATGCGACACTTGCGGTTTTCATTGGCTTGGTTGATCTTTCCTTCCATCTGGATGGCAGAGTCGACAAGGGCTTCAATATCCACAAAGGGAATATTGACTAACACTGTCTGCATCTCGTCATGCAGACCATTCAGGAATCTTTCTTTCTTCTTGGCTTCGGTGTCTATCTCGTCCGGGGCATACCTAGCTAATGACAAAAATTTGTCACGGTATTCCACTACAGTCATCCTCCCTTGCTTCAGCTCTCTGAACTCGTCTCTCATTCTCTTGATCAAACCTGGGGGCACATGGGTTCTGCTAAACTTGACCTTGAATTCCTCCCAGGTCATCATCTGGCCTCCGGTCATGGCATGAACACTGTTCCACCATGCCCTGGCATCTCCGGCTAGATAATGGGTGGCAAATAGAACTTTCTCGTTGGCTTCGACTCCTGCTACTTCTAAGTTATTCTCCATGGTTTGCAGCCAATCATCGGCGTCTAGGGGTTCTTCTGACTTGGTGAAAACGGGTGGGTTAGTATTCTAAAAATTCTTGAGCTTAGATCCATGGTTGTCCTGATTTCCGTGGCCTTGGTTGTTGTGGGCTAGCTGGGCTATCTGTTGCAGAGTGGCTAGATTGGCTTGACGTTCCGCTCTTTCAGCTTCGCGGTCAGAGGTCAACATTTGCAGAATCTACAACATCGGATCCGGGGCTGAACCACTTCCTCCACGTGGCATCTGAAGATTTAGATAAATCGTGAGAAAAGAGGGAATTTTTCTAAGGTTTGGGGTCTTTGAAAAGTTTTTAGAGTTTGACTCAGGTTTTTCTAGCAACTTGCTTTTTCTTTCATTCATTCATAGTACACAGTACAACACACACCACAACAAGGAAAACAGATGGTTTTAAGAACCATTCTGGAAACTACGATACAATGGGACCGACTACTACTCACTACGCTAGTGCTCAGTGCTACTACTCCTCGGAGTCTGTGGCTTCATCATCTTCATTATCATCGATGAAGGCGAAATCATCCTCATCGGTGAAGAAGTCCATGGCCTGATCCTCCAGAAAATCATCGTCATCGCTGAGATAAGAGTAAGGGTCTCCACGAAGATCCTCTCCGGCATTCTCCCTTTCCTCCAACTGCATGTCCCTCTCGTGGATGGTCTCCTCCAGAGATGAGATGCGGTGGCGAATATGGGCAATAATGTGCTCCTTCTTGTCGAGTTGACGGCGACGAGACTTGCGATCCTTTGCTAGCATGACTATGGTCTGATCCTTTGTCTTGATGATGGCAGACTTGTGGTTGCAATAGTCACGACAGTTGTCCAACTCCTGTTGACGATCATACATCATGAAGCTAAGGTGGTCCAATTGAGTCTTCAGCTCGGGGTGGTATGGGGCTTCCAGTGGTTGTCCATTTGCATCACGCCTTGGGAAAAACTCAAAGCGGGTTCCCTTGATCTGATTGATGCTCTGCCCACACAGACGGGAGAGAGATTCCTGCATTGCTCTGGCAAGTCCATCGAGCCAGTTGTTTTCCCTCAAGGTAAACTGAATTCCTTCCGCAGTGGGAGGTTCAATCTTTCCTCGGAGACTTGCAACAATTAGCCACTGCAGATCTTCTCCTCCTTGATCATTGAGTTGAGCTCCGAAGAACTCGGGGTGTGGACGCTCCAGAAGTTCCGAAAGCTGATCCAGATCCCTCTCAAAGATAAGGTCTCCTCCATTCCCCAACTGATAAAACTTGCTATACTTCACGTCCATCTATAAAAATAGAGGATGAGTAGATTAGCAGAGTGATCAAGTGTGTCAAAATTTTATCTATTTTGCAAGAGTTTTTGAGGAACATGAAGTTTTATTAAAGAATTAAAGAGGTAAGAATGAGAATAAGTTTTCGTAAATATTTTTGTTCTTTGGTTTTGAAACTAAGTTTTTGGTTCAACGTCCAATCTAACTAGGGTCTCCTATGGTCAGGATGGCTCTGATACCAACTTGTCAACACCCGGATTTTTCAATCCTAGATGCCTGTTATGCCATACATCGCAATCCTAGGATTACCATTTTTGCGAGACATAACAGAATTGGATACCATAGTACATCATCCATTACAACGATACATAAGTTCTTACACAAATAGGGATCTCATGATCCGGTTCTTAATACAACCTCAAGCAGCGGAATACGTAATAATAACGGTAGCATAGGCGAAGCTCCATCTTCGGGGTCACAGGCAATGCTGACGATGGGAGATGATCCTAGTTGTCGTAACCTTCCTGGGGTCCATCTTCCAGGTACTCCTCTTCATAGTCTGGCCATGGGAATAGCCAGGGACAAAGCCATGAGTACTCTTTAAGTACTCGCAAACTAATACTAACAGGTAAGGGTTTTTTGGATAATAGGACACTAGGCTCTAGGGCTGTTTTGCAAAAAGCCAGGTTTATCTCTACTAAGTTCCAAAGCTAGTCACAATTTTATAACTCCTAAGTGGGATCTTGTAATTCCGGTCACAACTCTGTTGTGGTCAAGTCAAAGTCTCAATTCATTTCACAAGTCATTTTGAAAAGTCTGACGGGGGAACAATATGGCCACTCCAACTGTCCATAACCGCGGACGCGGCTATTCGAATAGTTTGACACTCTGCGGAGATGGTACACTTTCACCACAACATTCAATACATCCGTCAGGAACAAATCCTGAATTCACCATACTCAGTATGCGGATAATCAATCCTAACCTTTCAATTACACGCACTAGTATAAGCACCTCTCCTGTGAGTTTGGCCTCCCAACCATGACCACTGTCATCTTGGGTACTGCATAGGTGGACAATCTTCACAAGGTAGCCTCAGCTCAGACCTTGGCCGTGAGGGAACTAATACTAAGGAATATAAGTTTCCAGTCAAGCCCTACCCAATATTCGGGTATTGTGGTTGTACGATAAAATTGGAATGGTATCGCATCCAGACAACCATCAGTTTTATAAAGGGCTAAGGCTCATGCCTCAACATTTTCATCACCAAAATCATCAGGTGTTTGGAAACACATGTCCAAAACATTTCAATAGAATGATCCATCATTCCAAGGTTTTCATAACCATTTTTCCACCAAGTATTCCCATCTAAAGTTGATCAAGTTTTATGCTTAGCACTAGCCTCTACAGGTGGGGGTAAGTAACAATGAGGGGTGGTAAACTAGTGGGATTTTAACTAAGTTCAAACTCATGCCTTAGGATGACATCAAGTTTATCTAGCTTAGGCCAAATTTTATGCTCTTCATGCAACCTTCAGCACAACTGTCTAGTATCTACCAAACTCTTAGGTAGACTCTAAGTAAGCTTTGACAAAGAAATAAAGTAAGAAGCTTGCACATAAAACTAGGATTTGGTTTATCAAGTGGCTATGATCACATATGCTTAAGGCATATAGTAGTCATATCACAAGTATGGATTTGTGGCATCGGTAGGGTATCTTTCAAGGGTTAGCTTGCATCATTATAAGCTTGCATAGGTCAACTTGTTTAGTAAGGCTTGCATCAGTGTCAATATAAGCTTGCCTTGTGCAGAGCAGTGATTGAAGTTCTCCTCGGCTTCCTCTTCGTAGTATCCTCCTTCCTCCTCGTATCCTTGGTCGGTACTAGCGTCTATGAATAAATACGAGGTACACAATCACCAAAAAATACTTAACTACTTGCAATCATCACACACAAGGGTCCTATAGATGATCTAGCATCATCTCTAACATTACAAGGTTAAGGCTTGGTGTAAATCTTTTTATTTTTAGAAAAGTAATTTCTACTCATTGAAAAACTACTTAAGATTTAATATTCTCCAAACTAAACATGGATCATGTTGACACATGTCATCACCTCATATTGTAGTCCATGGGAATGTGATTTAAAGTGGTGTCACAATTTAATAAGGTTTTACCCTTTTATTTTAATTAATTAAAGTGGCTAGAAATGCTTATGGAGCATTCTTTTATTACTTGAACAATATTTCTGCAAGTAAACCTATATATTTTTATGTATTCTGAAAGGTATGGTTAAATGTGATTTTTTAGAGTTGGAATCAACTCAAAAGCTATTATGGTTTAAATTTGAAAAATGTTTGAATGCAGAAAAGCTTCTGCCTTGTTATTTTTACCAAAGGTGATCTATAGATCCAAATGACTTGAATCCAACGGGCTTGGATTCAGCATTCACAGACCTTTCCAACAAAATTGGTTTCATTCAAATTGGTGCACTGAATCGATCTGGGTTGATTTTTGAAGTTGGGTACAGAAGTGTGTTTGAAAAGAAATAGAAAAAGGTTTAATTTGAATAACTGGGCTGCGCGGGAAAATCTAACGGGCCGGCCTGCTAAGCACAGTGCTTCCGCGGGCTGCTTAAGTGGGTGTCCCCACTCGTCAGTGACACGGGGCTGGGCGAAGCGGTATGGGGCAACGTGGATCGTTCGATCTAGTTCTAATCCAACGACTGGGGGTCATCGTCGACGAGAGACAACTCTGGCGAGAACGAAACCTAGCGCGGCTAGTGAGGGTCGCTGGGGGCTCACCGGGGTGCTGGTGAGGGTCGGCGAGGCGAGCGAACGACAAAGTTGACGACGGCGAACTCAGGGGTGGTCGCGGCAGCTCCTGGGGCGTCTCCAATCGCTGGCTCCTTTCTTCTCCGGTAGAGGCAGGCTCCAGTGAAATTCCGGCGAGGTGGGGCTCGCCTTGCTCCGAGAATGGTGTGGCACGATCAGTGAGGAGAGGGGAGTGAGATGGTGTGAAGAAATCGTGCGGGGGTGGCCTCTATTTATAGTCGAGCGAGGGGACCATCGGGGCACACGGTGAGCTCGTCGGGGGTGATGTTACAGGCGGCTAAAGGCATGGGCAAGGGTAGGGGACGGTGCTGTGTCTCCTGGCGATGGTCAACGACATGGTCGCGAGGCATGGCGCGGTGTGGTTTGGTCTGGAACGGGCGGTGCTCTGCGCGGCAGAGGCGTCATCTTCGACGGCGGGCGGTGGCTGTGCGGCACGGGGCGGTAAACAGGGATGTTTGGCGGTCTCCTGGGTTGATGGCGATCGTGTGTGCACGCGGCGAGGGCGGCGCGCGGTCTGTGGGTGATGGTCGAGGGTGGCGCTCTGGCGCACGCTCGGCATGGTCTGGGTGCGGCTTGTGCGCGTGGTCCAGGGCTCGGCAACGCTTGCGGCTGGGACAGGGAGTGGCGGTGGACGGTGGGCTGCCTCCTAGACAAGGTTGGCACGGCTAGTTCTTCCTCTAGCTTGCTGTCCACAATGGGGTGACATGGGTGTGCTCGGCTGTTCACCATTAATGGCAATGGCAATCTCACAGGGGTGCTAGTGTTGGGCTAATCTTTCTAGATGATCTACTGAGCTGTGTGTGAGCTAACTAGGGAACAAGTTAGGCCAAATTTACTGCACACTATAGTGTTTGATGTTTTTGTTGATTTGTGTATGCAACCTGTTTGATGAAATGGCCGCATGAAATCAAGTTTTGAATTTTGAAATGATTTTTGGTGGGTTTGCTAGATTGGTGCTGGTGAGTCTGCAGATGCTTGGGTTTTGAAAGTTGAGCTTGTTTGAGTGGTTTTTGAAAGAGTGGGATCTTCCCATATGAAGAAGATTCAATTTTTAATTGTCATTTAAACTATGCATTTGAAAGTTTCTGGATGATCACAAAGTGGGCCTTGATACTCTGTTATGAGTACATTCAAGGGGTGCAAAGATCCAGAACAGTTTCTGTTAGGTTCTGAAAGTTTGAGACAGCCAAAGTAGGCATGGGAGTTAAATTGGCCAAAATGACCATTCCCTTAATACATTTGTTTTGATTTACTTGTCTTTAGGAAAAGTGTGGGAAATGTTTTAGATGATGTTTATTTCACCTAAGAAACATTTTACAAGCAATGGATCACACAAACAAGGTGGTTTTAAAGAAATTCAAAAACTATGCATACACATATGCATGCATTCATGGGTTTAGTTAGAAAAGTTTTTGTTAACCCTAATCTTGATGATTAGTGTTTGATAATCTAAGTTTGGTATTTTTGGGATGTTACAAAAGGAAACTCATGGGGAGTATTAATGATGTTCACAACATGGTTAACAATGCTTATGTCCCTGTGGATTTCTATGTTTTGGATGTTGAATACAATGCTTCTTGTCCTATCACTTTGGGAAGACCGGTTCTTAGAACTGTTGGTGCCATCATTTATATGAAATAAGGCACCATTAAATATCATTTTCCATTGAAGAAAGGTATTGAACACTTCCCTATAAGGAGAGAGAAGTTGCTTTTTGCTCCTCCTTTGAAAGCAAGGTTTGATGTTAATGCTTCTTCATTTGAAAATACTTGATTCTTCTTGCTTCTTATGCCTAACTTAAAGGCGTAAAAGGAAAGTACTTGTTGGGAGATAACCCAAGAGTTTCCTTGAGTCTTGGAAGTTATTAATTCAGTAATGACCTCTCCTTATCCTTTTTGTTTGCTTTTTGTGCCAAGAATGACCTCTAATGAGAGGGAAGTAAGATTTGGGGAGTTGTTGTCCCGAAACAGATTTCTGTCCTCTACCAAAAAAATCGTGAGGAGTCTCTGTAACTCGGACTGAGCTGAAATTTTTCGAATAAATCCCCTAGTATGTTAGATAACTTTCATTAGTTCAACACTTTTTGATTTAGAAGATTTTCGAAAAAATCGGTTTCTACCTACTAGTCTGTTTTGATAGATTTCTGCCATTATTTGTATTTGCATCTTATTGATTCCTTTTTGAGTTCTCTTTAGGGGAATTGAGCTTTTTGAAGGAGTTTCTACAATATCTTGTGTTTTTAGTGAAAAGTCTTGCTGTTCCAAAGCTTTGCCTAAAGGTCTATTATCTTTTGCATACACTAATGTTGCTAATGAAGATTGTGTGAAGTTTTGTATGAAGGAAAAAATTTAGGTGTAGAGGGAGAATGATGTAATGAGATGAAGAATGGACTAAATCTCAAGCTTGGGGATGCCACCCCGGTGTCACCCCAATAAATATCCAAGAGTTACAAGCGTCAAAGCTTGGGGATGCCCAAGGCATCCCCTTTTTCATCAATAAAAAGCTCAGGTCTGTCTAGACATTTCATTTTTATTGTTTAATGCACAAGTTGTGTTGTTCTTGGAGCGTCTTAGTTTTCGTTTGGTTTGCTTAGTTGTTTAGTTTGCTTGAATAAAGTAGTTTGGACCCCCGTTCTTGCTGTGTTGTTTCAAATAAGTTGCTTGGTGTTGGAAAGGAGTAGGAAGTTCCTGCTTGAAAGTGCAAGAGGAGATTGCATTGACTGTGACTTAGACTTTAGCATGACATGCTAGGTGTTGTTTTGACCTTATGCTTAGTGATTATTGCTGTAGCATGTCTTGTTCCAAACAATTGGGATTGCTTAGTGTGCCTTGAAGAAATTATGCATTGTTTTAGCATACAAAATCATAGTATTGTGGTATTCTCCTTTGATGCTTTGTTTGGGTTGACTTGGCACATGCTTACACCATGTTATGACTATGACAAGTCACCATAGCCTCTATGATCATTTAGTCCTTGACTTGTAGTACCACTCTATGCCTTGATTAGTAATGTTTTGTTGCTTTGCATGATTATGGCCATTATTGCTCTCTTAGTTGGTTACTCCTAGTCTTTTGCTAGCCTCCACTTGTATGAGTAAATTCTAATCATGCTTCCAACTCCAAAGAAACCAAGTTATTCCAAAGTGTCCACTATAAACTCCTATGCATGGTGTGTTACACCATTCCAAGTATATTCTTGTTTTCAGCTACCTTCCAGTTAAAAAGTCTCTTTGTTATGTGAAAACTTAGTGATTAAAGCTCTCACGAACTTGATGGCACACTTTATATTCTTTGCCCCTAATAAACTTGAACCATTGTGTTATCTATGTTGTATATGCTTGCACTTATACGTTGGAATTAGCAGAACCGTGCTGTCACGGGGAACGTTTTCAACATTGCACTTGTACTTTGTACTCAGTTGATATAATGTTCTTTTGTCTATGGATGTCACCGATGTGAAATAAAGAGGGAACTTGTAAGTCCATAGAGTATGTATTTTGTGTTAGAGAAACGCCTGGGCCGCTAGCCTAAGACATGCCTAATCATGGTGAAAACTTGCAGCATCACCATAGTGATCTATCTATGAAGCATCCTCAATAAAAAGCTATGCATATAGTAAATAAAAAAATCGCTGAGATGCTCATTGTCTGCTTGCCTTGTCATTTGGTTATGGGATAGCTCCTGTACCATGTGCAAGGGGTACCCTGTTGGCGGTTCTCTATGATATGCATGTACTTACAATGACAAGAACTTACAGGTGACCGAAGTTGAGTAGCATGAGGTGTGACCCTCGTATTCAAGGGACTTGAGATTGCCAACTTATACTTGGTCAAGCATATATTCCATATTTGTTCACTTTAACCTTAATCACTTCAAGATGATCATGATAGGGGCAATGAGGGCTGAAAGCTAACAAGTACCATAATTTTTGGAAGATCTTTTTGAAACTTGAAATCCCTGCTTCTCTTTGAAGGGCCTTTCTTCCACTATTATTTGAGTCTCCACCTTCTACCTTTAGGCACCATTAAGAGAGCATAGTAGTCACTTCGTGTGAAGTGTTCCAAAACTTATTGATTGATGCATATTGTGATATTACTTGTTCTTGTGCTACTTGTTTCTAGTCACCCTTGTGAACTTTGATGGTGTCCTATGCATCTATTTGCTACTCTATGAGGGACAAGCTGATTGCCACTATGCTATGTTTTCTGTATGTGAAACAAACAAACATTTTTAATGCATGTTATCCATGATCTTTGTTTGTAGCCTTTCATGTTGCATGCATAGTTACTATGTCCTATTGTTAGAACTCCATCTTTCATGCACATGTTTAGAGTTCTTTGATTCCAGCTTTGAATGCTTGCAAATGGTTTGATCTTGGTTTTGATGGTGCATGTCACCTAAAAAATCATTCTTTTTTTATCACTTACCTACTCGAGGACGAGCAGGAGTTAAGCTTGGGGATGCTTGATACGTCGGAAACGTATCTTTAATTTTTGATGCTCCATGCTTGTTTAGTATCTGCTTTGATTTGCTTTGTCTACACTTTGAGGTGTTTTTATATCTTTTCTGGAACTAACCTATTAACAAGTTGCCACAGTGCCAGTTTCCAGTTTTCTACTGTTTTTGGTTCCAGAAAGGCAGAAAATCAATATTCTCGGAATTGGACTGGACAAAAGCCAAAGTCAATATTTTACCGTGGGGGACACGAAGCCAGAAGACGAGACGGAGAGGCGAACCAGGGAGGCCGCACCCCCTAGGGGCGGGTGGGCCCACCCCACACCTAGGTAGGGTGTGGGCCCCCTAGACGTCTCCCAGCCTCACCTCTTTGCCTATAAGAAGCCCCCGATGCAGAAACCCTAGGACCCCGATCAAAACTCCACGAAACCTTCTGTAGTCGTCGCCACCGTCGTCCCTAGATCGAGGGGGATCTAAAGTTCTTCCCGGCACCCTGCTAGAGGGGAGATCATCCCGGAGGCCTTCTCTCTAGTATGATGCCTGAGTAGTTCCACCTTGGACTATGGGTCCATGTAGTAGCTAGATGGTTGTATCTCCTCCTTGTGCTTTCATGTATAGATCTTGTGAGCTCCGTTCATGATCAAGATCTCATCTATTTGTAATCATGCATGTTGTGTGATGACTCCTTGATGGCGCCAGAAAACTTGTTGGCTGATGTGGAGTCTTGTTGGGAACCCCAAGAGCAAGGTGTGAAGAGTACAGCAACAAGTCTTCCCTCAGTTGAGACCGAGGTTATCGAACCGGTAGGAGGAAGGAAACGTCACACAGGTGTTGCAAGCAACACAGAGACCTGCACGACACGAACTCAACACTTTGCCCCAACGAATCAGTAAGGTTGTCAAGCTCACCGGTTTGCTGTAACAAAGGATTAAACGTATGGTGTGTAAGATAATGGTTTGCAACAAGTAAACAGGTAACAGTGGAAGATGTATCAATGGTACAGATTGGACCGGGGTCCATAGTTCACTACAGGTTCTCTCCTTAGATAAACAACATGGCATGAAGGGTAAACAAATTACAGCGGGGCAATTGAAAGGAACTGAGCAAGGCATAACAATACAATTACTAGCCAGAAAGATCCTATGAAGTTGATTGGGCAATACAACAATATACATAGACCATAATCCAACTGCATCTATGACTAGAAGTCCACCTTCAGGTTATCATTTGAACCCCCTCCAGTATTAAGTTGCAAGCAACAGACAACTGCTTTAAGCAAAGTGTGTAAGGTAAACAGTTCACATGTTCCATGAACAAGAGACCTTTGTTTTCTCCCTAGTAGCAACAACACATCAACAACCGAAGAGATTTCTGTCACTTTCCTTGGAAACTAGATGCATGAACCCACTATCGAGCATAAATACTCCCTCTTGGAGTCACTAGCAACTACTTGGCCAAGATAACCACTAGCAACGGAGAGCATGCAAGATCACAAAAAACACAGACATGATAGAATCATAAAGATAGAACCATTAATTAAACCAACATAATAATCTCAATATCCATCGGATCCCGGCAAACACAACATGCATGATTACAAACAGATTAGATCTTGATCATGAACGGAGCTCACAAGATCTATACATGAAAGCACAAAGGAGGAGATACAACCATCTAGCTACTACATGGACCCATAGTCCAAGATGGAACTACTCACAAATCATACCGGAGAGAAGGCCTGAGGGATGATCTCCCATTCGGCAGGGTGCCGGGAAGAGCTTTAGATCCCCCCAATCTAGGGGCGATGGTGGCGGCGGCTACAGACAATTTCGTGGATTTCTGATCGGGTACTGAGAGTTTCTGTATCGAGGGCTTCTTATAGGAGAAGTGGCGAGTCCGGGAGGCGACCAGGGTCGCCAAACCCTACCCAGGCACGGGTCCACCTGACCCCGCGCCTGGGGTGGGTCTGGCCCCCTGGCCAGCCCCTCCGGCTCTCCTCTGGACTTCTTGTTCCCCACAGAAAGTTATTGACTTTAGTGTTTGTCCCGTCCAATTCCGAGAATATTTCTTTACTAACTTTTCTAAAACCAAAAACAGCAGAAAACAGGCATCTGGCACTGTTGCAACTTGTTAATAGGTTAGTACCAGAAAACATGTAAAAAGCACCTCAAAGTGTAGACACATAAAGCAAAGTAGATACAAAACAAGCATGGATCATCAAAAATTATAGATACGTTTCCAACGTATCAGCATCCCCAAGCTTAACTCCTGCTCGTCCTCGAGTAGGTAAGTGATAAAAGAATAATTTTTGAGGTGACATGCACCCTCACAATAAAGATCCAACCATTTGCAAGCATTGAAAGCTGGGATCAAAGAACTCTAAACATGTGCATGAAAGATGGAGTTCTAACAATAGGACATAGTAATTATGCATGCAACATGGAAAGCTACAAACAAAGATCATGAATAATATGCATTAAAAACGTTTGTTGTTTCACATGCAGAAAACATAGCATAGTGGCAATCAGCTTGTCCCTCATAGAGTAGCAATATAATGCATATGACACCTACAAAGTTCACAAGGGTGACTAGAAACAAATAGCACATGAACAAGTAATAACACAATATGCATGAATTAATAAGCTTTGGAACATTGCACACAGAATGGCAACTATGCTCTCTTAATGGTGCCTAAAGGTAGAAGGTGGAGACACAATAATGGTGGAAGAAAGGCCTTTTTGTAAAGGAAGCAGGGATTACAAGTTTCAAAAAGAGCTTCCAAAAATTATGGTACTTGTTAGCTTTCAGCCCTCATTGCCCCTATCATAAGCATCTTGAAGTGGTTAAGGTTAAAGTGGCAAAGCTGGAGTATATGCTTGACAAAGTATAAGTTGGCAATCTCAAGTCCCTTGACTATGAGGGCTACACCTCATGGATACTCCACTTAGGGTCCAGGCAAGTTCTTGTCACTGTAAGTATTTGCATATCATTGAGAACCGCCAACGGGGTACCCCTTGCACATGGTACAGGAGCTTTCCCATAACCAAAATGACAAGGCAAGTAGACAATGAGCATCTCATCAATCTTTTTATTTACCATATGCATAGCTTTTTATTGAGGATGCTTCATAGATAGCTCACTATGGTGATGCTGCAAGTTTCCATCATGATTAGGCATGGCTTAGGCTAGCGGCCCAGGCGTTTCTCTAACACATAATACAAACTCCATGGACTTACAAGTTCCCACTTCATTTCACACTGGTAACATCCATAGACAAAAGAGCATGATATCAACGGGGTACAAAAAGTACAAGTGCAATGTTGAAAACATTCCCTGTGACAGCACGGTTCTGCTAATCCCAACTTATAAGTGCAAGCATATACAACAAAGTTGCCTCAATGGTTCAAGTTTATTAGGGGCAAAGAATAAAATGTGCCATCAAGTTCGCGAGGGCTTTAATCACTAAGTTTTCACATAACAAAATAGTTTTTAATTGGAAGATAGATGAAAACAAGAATATACTTCGAATGGTGTAACACACCATGCATAGGAGTTTATAGTGGACACTTTGGAATAACTTGGTTTCTTGGGAGTTGTAAGCATGAGTAGAGCTTACTCATACAAGTGGAGGCTAGCAAAAGACTGAGAGTAACCAACTAAGAGAGCAATAATGGCCATAATTATGCAATGCAACAAAGCAAACTAATCAAAGAAAACAATGGTACTACAAGTCAAGGACTAAATTATCATAGAGGCTAATGGTGACTTGTCATAGTCATAACATGGTGTGAGCATGTGCCAAGTCAACCCAAGCAAAACATCAAAGGAGAATACCACAATACTATGATTTTGCATGCTAAGACAACTCATAATTTCTTAAAGGCACACTAAGCAATCCCAATTGTTTGGAACAACACATGCTACAAAAATAATCACTAAGCATAGTGCAAAAAACAACACCTATCATGTCATGCTAAAGTCTTAGTCACAGTCAATGCAAGCTCCTCTTGCACTTCAAGCAAGAACTTACTACTCCTTTCCAAACACCAAACAAACTTATTTGTAAAACAATATAGCAAGAGCGGGGGTCCAAACTATTAAAGCGAACTAAACAAACTAAGCAAATAAAACAAAAACTAAGATTCTCCAAGAACAACACAACTGTGCATGAAACAATAAAAGTGAAGTGTCTAGACAGTCCTGAGCTTTTTATTGATGAAGAAGGGGATGCCTTGGGCATCCTCAAGCTTTGACGCTTGTACCTCTTGGATATTTCTTGGGGTGACACCATGGTGGCATCCCCAAGCTTGAGCTTTTGTCCATTCTTCATCTCATTGCATCATTCTCTCTCTACACCTGAAAATTTTCCTTCATACAAAACTTCACACAGTCTTCATTAGCAACATTAGCTTATTCAAAAGATATTAGACCGCGGGCAAAACTTTGGAACAGCAAGGATTTTCACTAAAAACACAATCTACTGAATTAACTCCATCAAAGAAACTCAATTTACCTGAAGAGAGCTCAAAAAGGAATCAATAAAAAGCAAATGCAAATAATGGCAGAAATCTGTCAAAACAGACCAGCAGGTAGAAACGAATTTTTTCGAACATCTTATGTTGCTCAAATAAAAAAGTGTTGAACTAACGAAAGTTAGCCAACATACTGGGGGATTTATTCATAAATTGTGAGATCAATCCGAGTTACATAGCATCCTCAATAATTTTTTTGGTGGAGGACAAAAATCTATTTCGGGACAACAACTCCCCAAATCTTAGTTCCCTCTCATTAGAGGTCATTCTTGGCACAAAAAGCAAACAAAAAGGATAAGAAGAGGTCATTACAGTAGTAATAACTTCCAAGACTCAAGTAAACTCTTGGGTTATCTCTCAACAAGTACTTTTCTTTAATGCCTTTAAGTTAGGCATAAGAAGCAAGAAGAATCAAGTATTTTCAAATGAAGAAGCATTAACATCAAATCTTGCTTTCAAAGGAGGAGCAAAAATCAACTTCTCTCTCCTCATAGGGAAGTGTTCAATACCTTTATTGAATGGAAAATGATATTTAATGGTGCCTTCTTTCATATCAATAATGGCACCAACTGTTCTAAGAAAAGGTCTTCCCAAAGTAATAAGACAAGAAGCATTGTATTCAACATCCAAACCATAGAAATCAACAAGGACATAAGCATTGTTAACCATAATGAGAACATCATTAATACTCCCCATGAGTTTCTTCTTAGCATTATCATTGAGTGGGACATTCAAATAACAATCTTCTAATGGTGGTAAATCAAGCATTTCATAAATCTTCCTAGGCATAATAGAGATACTAGAACCAAGATCACATGAAGCTTTGAGATCAAAGTCATTCACTTGCATATTAATAATGGGTTCCCAACTATCTTCTACTTTCCTAGGAATAGAAGCTTTGTGCTTTAGCTTCTCTTCCTTAATCTTAACAAGAGCATCTGTAATGTGTTTGGTAAAGGCAACATGCATATCACTAGCATCAGGACTTCTAGCAAGCTTTTGCAAGAACATAATCACTTCAGAAATATTGCAACCATCAATATCAAAATCAAACTTAGCATCACTAGTAGTAGGATCAATAGGCTTAGGCATGGTAGGAGGAGGAATAGGGGCTACTTGTGGTTTAGTGGTTATAGTGCACACACTATTATTTCTATCAATTTTAGCTTCCCTTTCCCACCTATGATGAAGTTGAGCTAACAGCCTAACATTTTCATCAATAGTAACTTGTATGGCATGAGCAGTAGCAAAGGTGTTTTCCATAGTTTCAGGTTTAGCAGCCATTTTATTAACCAAGGAAGTTTGAGCTTCAGACAAAGAGGATATATTTTTCTCAACAGTTAAAAGCTTTTCCTCTATAGTCTTATTGAAAGTGGTTTGTTTACTAATAAAGTCCTTGAGCATGAATTCAAGTTCAGAGGGGGCACTTCTAGCATTATTGTAAGAGCTTCCATAGGAATTGCTATTATTAGGAGGATAAGGCCTATAGTTGTTATTGCTACCAAAATTATTCCTGTAGGCATTGTTGTTGAAATTGTTGTTTCTAATGAAGTTCACATCAACTTGCTCTTCTTGAGCAACCAAAGAGGCTAAGGGAACACTATTAGGATCTAGAGGAGCTTTCCCATTAACAAGCATAGCCATAATAACATCAATCTTTTTACTCAAAGAGGAAGTTTCCTCAACAGAATTTACCTTCTTACCATGTGGAGCTCTCTCAACATGCCATTCAGAGTAGTTGGCCATCATATTATCAAGGAGCCTTGTTGCAGCTCCCAAGGTGAGTCCCATAAAAGTACCTCCAGCAGCATAATCCAGCAAGTTTCTTGAGGAGAAGTTCAAACCTGCATAAAAAGTTTGGATAATCATCCAAGCAGTGAGTCCATGAGTAGGGCAATTTTTAACCAAAGATTCCATTCTTTCCCAAGCAGGAGCAACATGTTCACTATCAAGCTATTTAAATTTCATAATATCACTTATTATAGCAATAATCTTAGCAGGAGGGTAGTACTTTCCAATAAAAGCATCTTTGCACTTAGTCCAAGAATCAATACTATTTTTAGGCAAGTATAGCAACCATTCTTTAGCTTTTCCCCTCAAAGAGAAAGGAAAAAGCCTGAGCTTAATAATATCTCCATCCACATCCTTATACTTTTGCATCTCACAAAGTTCAACAAAGCTATTAAGATGGGTAGCAAGATCATCAGAACCAGCACCAGAAAATTACTCTCTCATCACAAGATTCAACAAAGCAGGCTTAATTTCATAAAAGTCAGCATCAGGAGCAGGTGGAGCAATATGTGTGCTTAGGAAATCATTGTTGTTGGTGCTAGTGAAGTCACACAACTTAGTGTTCTCAGCAGAGTTCATTTTGGCAAAGGTGGGCAAGCCAAAAACAGCAAGAGCAGCTAGAGCAGGAACTATTTTTGTGTGTTTTTGAATAAGGCAAGCAAACCAAGCTAGACTAATTTTTTTGGGTCTTTTTGAAAAGAGGCAAACAAAACCAAGAAAAATAAACTAAGCAAACTAAAAACAAAGTAAATAGAAAGGAAGTGAAGGACTCCCCTAGTGAGGACGTCCTTAGCCTCCCCGGCAACAGCGCCAGAAAACTTGTTGATGACTCCTTGTTGGCGCCAGAAAACTTGTTGGCTGATGTGGAGTCTTGTAGGTAACCCCAAGAGCAAGGTGTGAAGAGTACAACAGCAAGTCTTCCCTCATGAGGCCAAGGTTATCGAAATAGTAGGAGGAAGGAAACGTCACACAGGTGTTGCAAGCAACACGGAGACCTGCACAACACGAACTCAAGACTTTGCCCCAACGAATCAGTGAGGTTGTCAAGCTCACCGGTTTGATGTAACTAAGGATTAAACGTATGGTGTGGAAGATAATGGTTTGCAGCAAGTAAACAGGTAACAACAGAAGATGTATCAATGGTAAAGATTGGACCGGGGTCCATAGTTCACTAGAGGTGCTCTCCTTGGATAAACAACATGGCATGAAGGGTAAACAAATTACAGCGGGGCAATTGACAGGAACTGAGCAAGGAATAACAATGCAATTACTAGCCAGAAAGATCCTATGAAGTTGATTAGGCAATACAACAAGATACATAGACCGTAATCCAACTACATCTATGTCTAGAAGTCCACCTTTAGGTTATCATCCGAACCCCCTCTAGTATTAAGTTGCAAGCAACAGACAACTGCTTTAAGCAAAGTGTGTAAGGTAAACAGTCCACATGTTCCATGAACAAGAGACTGTTTTTTCTCCCTAGTAGCAACAATACATCTACAACCGAAGAGATTTCTATCACTTCCCTTGGAAACTAGAGGCATGAACCCACTATCGAGCATAAATACTCCCTCTTGGAGTCACTAGCAACTACTTGGCCAAGATAACCACTAGAAACGGAGAGCATGCAAGATCACAAACAACACAGACATGATAGAATCATAAAGATAGAACCATTAATGAAGCCAACATAATAATCTCAATATCCATCGAATCCCCACAAACACAACATGCATGATTACAAATAGATTAGATCTTGATCATGAACGGATATCACAAGATCTATACATGAAAGCACAAAGGAGGAGATACAACCATCTAGCTACTACATGGACCCATAGTCCAAGGTGGAACTACTCACACATCATACCGGAGAGAAGGACTCCGGGATGATCTCCCCCTCCGGCAGGGTGCCGGGAAGATCTTCAGATCCCCCCGATCTAGGGACAATGGTGGCGGCGGCTACAGACGGTTTCGTGGATTTCTGATCGGGTACCGAGAGTTTTTGTATCGGGGGCTTCTTATAGGCGAAGGGGTGCGTCCGGGAGGTGACCAGGGTCGCCAAACCCTACCCAGGCGCAGGTCCACCTGACCCTGCGCCTGGGGTGGGTTTGCCCCCCTGGCCAGCCCCTCCGGCTCTCTTCTGGACTTCTTGTTCCCCACGGAAAGTTATTGACTTTGGCGTTTGTCCCGTCCAATTCCGAGAATATTTCTTTACTAACTTTTTTGAAACCAAAAACAGCAGAAAACAGGCATCTGGCACTGTTGCAACTTGTTAATAGGTTAGTACCAGAATACATGTATTAAAAGCACCTCAAAGTGTAGACAAGTAAAGCAAAGTAGATACAAAACAAGCATGGAGCATCAAAAATTATAGATATGTTTCCAACGTATCATTGTGTTTGAGGGGATCCGATGGATATTGAGATTACTATGTCAGATTGATTAATGGTTTTGTCTTTATGATTCTATCATGTCTGTGTTGTTTGTGATCTTGCATGCTCTCCGTTGTTAGTAGCTATCTTGGCCAAGTAGTTGCTAGTGACTCCAAGAGGGGGTATTTATGTTCGATAGTGGGTTCATGCCTCTAGTTTCCAAGGGAAGTGACAGAAATCTCTTCGGTTGTAGATGTGTTGTTGCTACTAGGGAGAAAACAACGGTCTCTTGTTCATGGAACAAGTGGACTGTTTACCTTACAAACTTTGCTTAAAGCAGTTGTCTGTTGCTTGCAACTTAATACTGGAGGGGGTTCGGATGATAACCTGAAGGTGGACTTCTAGTCATAGATGCAGTTGGATGGCGGTCTATGTATATTGTTGTATTGCCCAATCGAATCTCATAGGATCTTTTTGTCTGGTATTGCATTGTTATGCCTTGCTCAGTTCCTGTCAATTGCCCTGCTATAATTTGTTTACCCTTCATGCCATGTTGTTTATCTAAGGAGAGCACCTCTTATGAACTATGGACCCCAGTCCAATATTTACCATTGATACATCTTCCAATGTTACCTATTTACTTGCTTCAAACCATTACCTTCCACACCATACGTTTCATCCTTTGTTGCAGCAAACCGGTGAGCTTGACAACCTCACTGATTCGTTGGGGCAAAGTCTTGAGTTTGTGTTGTGCAGGTTTCCACGTTGCTTGCAACACCTTTGAGATGTTTCCTTCCTCCTACTGGTTCGATAACCTCGGTTTCTTACTGAGGGAAAAGTTGCTGATGTGCTGCTTCACACCCTGCTCTTGGGGTTCCCAACAGGATCCACGTCAGCCATCACCTCCAAGTGCAGACATTTGTAGAACAGCAGCAAGTTTCCCTTAAGTGGATCACCCAAGGTTTATCGAACTTAGGGAAGAAGAGGTCAAATATATTCCTCTCAAACAACCCTGCAATTAAGATACAAGAAGTCTCTTGTGTCCCCAACACACCCAATACACTTGTCAGGTGTATAGGTGCACTAGTTCGGCGAAGAGATAGTAAAATACAAGTAATATGGATGATTATATGTGGTAATTGCAATCTGAAATAAAAATGGCAGCGAGCAAACATGTAGCAGGACTGGTTGTAAATGGTGTTTTAATGCTTATAAACAAGGCATAGGGATCATACTTTCACTAGTGGACACTCTCAACAATGATAACATAATTGAACACATAAATATATTCTCTTCACTATGCTACCCTGAACTACTCTCCGGTTGGATAACAAACACCAATTCACCATGTAGGGCTATAAAAGCACACCTTAAATTCGCATTCCCCATCTAGGTAACCCCACACTGTCACCTTGAACGCTAGATGGTTCCAGACAAACACCACAATTTTAGATCCGACCTGGAGCCGAATCGACGTCGGGCGGAGGGGGCCTGCCATTGGCTCATCAGTGGGGTCATACAATTTGATAGAGAATGAGAGACGGCCAAACACAACACTCTGGTTCGTTCCGACAATGCCACCAGCTCCAGAGTCCGGTTTGCTGGTTGGCTCGCCGGAAGTTCTGGCTGTGTAAGACTGCTTTGCTTATTTGTGTAAGAACAAGTTAAGACTATGTGTGTAATACTAAGTTATGCCTAACTGCATAATATTTAGTGAAGTAGGAACCTGACAATATACTTCTTGGACCCCAACCCCGAAGACCGGACCCTCGTCAAGCCAAGGTCTCTGTCCGGAACCGAAGACACCAAGACCCTGGATTCTAAGATCCAAAGACCGGACCTGCACCCTCCGGAATCAAGATCGCCGAACCCAATGTGTGACCCTGATCCGACCCCTATTTTCTATAATATGACATATATACTTTTTGCACATAATCATTCATACTCGCATACATATTGTATGGTTTGGGGGCCTTATGCCGTTTCACCTCATAATTAAATATGGAGGCCATATGCGGGCAAATCTATCCTTATATTGGCTCCATTTAAATTTGTGTAGCGAGCCGGTGCTATGTTTTGTCTTGTTAGCCAACATTTAAATTGTGGGGTATCTAAACAACATGAACCTATTAATTAGTTGTCGGGACCCTGGTTTTGATTAATATTGCCTAATTGTATCACATCTTTGCCATGTCTTGCATCATACATGCATCATGCCCGATTTTCTTCCGTAGTATTAAATAGTGCATCCGGTGCTTTTTCTAGTGCTTTGCTTCTTCATGGATTAGGATGATGAGTTGATGCGAGTGTCAACCCGATCTTCGGATGAACCTTCGGCAATGTTTTCCAGGAGAGCATTCTCCCCCTTTCTACCTATTTTATATTTCTAGTCTTTATTTCCTCCTGTTGATCTATTTCTATCTGTGTTGCAATGCTTTACATTCCGTATCCCTTTATATATCCCTATAGCCTTTATATTGCCTTGGAAACCTCCTATTGCCTGTTGTTTAGGTAGACAGTTGGCCTTGCGAGTCGTAGTCGCTTGCTCGAGTGCTGCTTCGCGTCGTCGATGTTCCACTGATGTTGGGGGTTGGCATATTCATAAAGATGGAGATGATCATGGTTTTAATTATAGATGGTTACTTTAATATTAAAATTGATATAACTAATAAAGAGGCACCAGTGGGTAATAGTTGAGATTTGGTTGTTAACCGCCCACTTGTATCCACCTAGAACCCGAGTTCTTGACGCCTGTTCCGAGACTGAGCGCACTAACCACATGTGGGGTGTCTGGGCACCCCTATCAGCTTAGTACCTGATTTCAAAGTATTGTATTGGGGGCCACCAACTAGTTTGATGTTTTCATGCCACGTTATGCCATGTATGCCATGTTATGCCATGTTTATTACCTGTTGCTCGATGAGCATTTATTAATGTTGCGTAGGTGTGGCACTCTATCACGAGAATATTTTGTCCATGACCTCTGCTCCCGTGCAAGTGTACGCAACCCTAGAGTCCGTACGAGGAGGATTAGCTATACCGCGTACGTGTAGCTCTTTCGGGTGGCCCCCATGTACTTGCTTTGGGTCTGGGAAAGCGTCGTGTCCTAGGCCCCGCCGACATACCGATGGAAGTATGTTAATTGATCCGGCAAAAAGGGTCGAAGTGCATGTGGAAAATTTGGTGCACCCTTATAGGGTTAAATCTTTTCGAAAAGTCGTGTCCGCGGTTATGGACGACTTGGAGCATAGTATCTCGATCATAGACAACTACAACTAAAGTTTACTATTATAAATTTGACTTGTATCTGATATAACTAGTAAGTTGGATAACCACCATGGAAAGAATGAATAAAATTGCCAACTGTGTGATTTTCCTCGGCTTGACTTCCTCGTTTGGTCTCGAGGGAGAAATACCAGGATGGGTATGTTTGGTGGTAGTATTAGGTTGGATTCATATAGGTCTTTTCTTATCTCTCTCTGATAGTCGCCAGTTGTATTGAGTATCTATAGGTTGTTTAGCGCATGTTCCGCTGCCGCTTTAGTCCACCATACCTATGTAGGCAAGGACCGCCGAATTCTAGTCTCGCAGTGTATTGGCCTCAATACTGACCGCTCTCTTGTTTTTCCTTTGCCCTTTGTGGGAACCCTTTTGTTTAGCAGGTTTGAGATCGACATCATTAGCAGGGTTACCCTTCCGGCTTGGCCTGGGAAGGGTTATGGACACCATTGATTATTCTTCAGAGCTCTTAGCCCAATTTGCATCTATCCGTAGTCGGATGTTGTATCGTTTCAAGGTGATTTGGATCTTTGTACTGTGTATCTGTGTTCTTTACTCTTTGAGTTGTTATATATATATATCTGTTTTATGGGTTCCATCATGGACTAATGTGTAATGGTATTACTTCATTTTCCACCCGCACGAAAGTGTCTGATGGGCACCTTTGAATCGTTTCTATGTAGGTTTGGCGGGAATCACTAAAACTTGCATAGGGCCAATCTGAGGGTGTTACAGAGTGGTAGCAGAGCTCAACAGTTATGATACCCGAATGGTCCAGCCTGTAGGATAACCTAGCTAACAGACGATATAGAGTGTCAAAATTATTTTGGAAAATCGGTTGGATAGATCGGATTAGGTATGATTTTACTCCTTACCCATGTGCTATTCTGTTCTTACCTCTGCGTGTTTTGAATCTGCCTTCTTATCTTTTCTTCGAGTCTAGGAATACTCGTGGTTGGGTTTCAGTCGTACCTTCAGGGCTTCGCTTCCTCCTCTTGTAATGGTGCTTCTACATTCGGTCTTCATGCTATCTGATGAATTTTCCTCTGTTGTATCCTTTAGTGGACCGGAAATTTCACTAATTTTTTTAGTTCTATCTTGTGATGTTTTCCGACGTGACGACATCATCCGCATTAGATCCGATGAAGAGTTTGTACCCCTCCTTGTTGACCGAATATCGCACGTGAAGATCTTTAGTCTAAATTCTGAGAGTTTGATGCATAATCTGTCTGTTCGTGTACAGAGTAATGCTTTGAGTGCGGGATGGAGTTGTGACCATACTACTACTCTTATCATTCGCTTTTGTACATTGAATTGGTGGACTAGTGCAATTCGACACATTCTACGGAAGTTAGAGGTGGCCTTATCTTTTGATACCTCTACCTTCGTCTTTGTTTCTTCGGAGTGTTCTTTCGACGAACATGAGACACGACCCCTTGTTGGTGGTGTCGCCGATTTCATGATGAAGAAATAACCATTGATATTGGTGTCGCGAGGATCTACACGAAGTGAGAAGAATCAGATTGTTGGCCTTCTTCCCTGTACCATGAGGCGGATCTCGAGGGCGTGATCCATTGTTAGTGGTGTCGAATTGTAGCACCCCCAGAAAAACCACCACTATAAAATCGCTTGTTGTTTATATTGTTTGCATCATCATGACATCATCTTGCATATTTTTTATGTTTTAAAGGATCTTGCTAAAACATAGTTTGCCTCTATAATACCCTTCTTGCATCTGCCTAAAAACTATTCTATAAAATGGTTTTGTTTAGAAAATAAATGAATAATAAAAATAAACCTATTTTATAAAACCCCTGGGGGACACAGCTGACTAGGACAAAAGGCCCGGCCAGTATGCCTACTACCACAGGCCCAACTAACCCATACAAGACCCACCCCAAACCCTAATCCCAGCAAACCCTAGACCTAACCCTAAACCACTCCTACTCCCTCACCTCACATGTCACCACCGCCAGCAGAGCAAACGCACGCACTCGCGCGCGACACACGCGACACAGCAGCACACACACACACTTGGTCACGCACCCAAACACCACACTCGACCTGTCCCTGGACCAGACGCACACCACACACGCACGCCTCTCCCTAGACGCCCTCGCTCGTGAACCCCACCCACCCCCGATCGAGAGCCGCTCCCTCTCTCACGAGCCTGCCCATCCCCAACCCTCTCTTCCCTATCCGCCGCCACGACCCCTTCTCCTCCCGGCTCCCGTCGCTGCAAGACTTCCCTCGCCTCCCCTCAGTAGCCCGTCGCTGGCCCCTCTTGCCTCTCCCCTGGAGTTGACCCGTCGCCATGCTCACCGCCTGTGTACGGCCCTGCCCGAGCTCGACTTGCAGAACTTGTCCCTGTCGGTCGCTGCCTCGTTCTTCTTCGCTACCCCATGCCTTCGCGCCGACCTCCTACGCCCGAGGCCGTCGCCGCCTCTGCGACCTCCGCCGTCTGTCGGCCCTGTGCGGCCACCCCTGCAGCATCCAGCCGCCCGCTCGCAGCCCGCGTCGGCCTTCGCCTCTGCGACGCCATGGCACATCAAGCCCGTCGTCCGTCTGCTGCCTCCTCCCATCTCCTTGTCGCAATCCACTGGCCCCCGGTCCGCTCTGCTGCTCGTCCTCCGATCGCCGCCTGAGTCGTGCCGCCATCCGGAGCCCTGTCGTTGTCGCCCTCTCGGTTCTCCCCTCGCGCGTCAGAGCGCTGCTATGCTCCTGCGTCGCTAAGCACTCCCTGGTGCCATCCTCTGCCTCATCCTCGCTCACCGTCTGTCTATGTTGGATCCCTTCACTCTAATCATTCGTGGCAACTAGCCTTCCGTGCAGCCATCTTATTGGTCCATCTCGCCAAGATCTTCTGAAGCGCAAAACATGTCGCTACTCGCTGACCATCGATGTTGAAATCAAGAGCGTCATGAACCACTAAAGTCGGAACCTCACAATCTACTTCTTGGACCCCAACCCCGAAGACCGGACCCTCGTCACGCCAAGGTCTCCGTCCGGAACCGAAGACACCAAGACCCCGGATTCTAAGATCCAAAGACCGGACCCGCACTCTCCGGAACCAAGATCACCGAACCCAATGTGTGACCCTGATCCGACCCCTATTTTCTATAACATGACATATATACTTGTTGCACATAATCATTCATACTCGCATACATATTGTATGTTTTGGGGTCCTTATGCCGTTTCACCTCATAATTAAATATGGAGGCCATATACGGGCAAATCTAGCCTTATATTGGCTCCATTTAAATTTGTGTAGCGAATCGGTGCTATGTTTTGTCTTGTTAAGCCAACATTTAAATTGCGGGGTATCTAAACAACATGAACATATTAATTAGTTTTCGGGACCCTGGTTTCGCTTAATATTGCCTAATTATATCGCATCTTTGCCATGTCTTGCATCATACATGCATCATACCCGATTTTCTGCCGTAGTATTAAATAGTGCATCCGGTGCTTTTTCTAGTGCTTTTCCTCTTCACGGATTAGGCTCATGAGTTGATGCGAGTGTCAACCCGATCTTCGGATGAACCTTCAGCAATGTTTTCCAGGCGAGCATTCTCCCCCTTTCTACCTATTTTATATTTCTAGTCTTTATTTCCTCCTGTTGATCTATTGCTATCTGTGTTTGAATATCCCTTTATATATCCCAGCAGCCTTTATATTGTCTTGGACACCTCCTATTGCCTATTGTTTAGGTAGACAATTGGCCTTGCGAGTCATAGTGGCTTGCTCAAGTGCTGCTTTGCATCGTTGATGTTCTACTGATGTTGGGGGTTGGCATATTCGTAAAGGTAGAGATGATCGTGGTTTTAATTATAGATGGTTACTTTAATATTAAAATTGATATTACTAATGAAGAGGAACCAGTGGGTAATAGTTGAGATTTGGTTGTTAATCGCCCACTTGTTTCCACCTAGAACCCGAGTTCTTGACGCCTGTTCCGAGACTGAGCGCGCTAACCACATGTGGGGTGTCTGGCGGCTTAGTAACTGATTTCAAAGTACTGTATTCGGGGCCACGAACTAGTTTGAAGTTTTTATGCCACGTTATGTCATGTATGCCATGTTATACCATGTTTATTACCTGTTGCTCGATGAGCGTTTATTACTGTTGCGTAGGTGCGGCACTCTGTCACGGGAATATTTTGTCCATGACCTCTGCTCCCGTGCAAGTGTATGCAACCCTAGAGTCCGTACGAGGAGGATTAGCTATACCTCGTACGTGTAGCTCTTTCGGGTGGCTCCCATGTACTTGCTTTAGGTCTGGGAAAGCGTCCTGTCCTAGGACCCACCGACATACCGATGGAAGTATGTTAATTGATCTGGCAAAAAGGGTCGAAGTGCGTGTGGAAAAGTTGGTGCACCCCTGCAGGGTTAAACCTTTTCAAAAAGCCGTGTCTGCGGTTATAGATGACTTGGAGCACAGTATCTCGATCATAGACAACTACAACTAAAGCTTACTATTATAAATTTGACTTGTATCTGATATGACTAGTAAGTTGGATAACCACCTGATACGTCGGAAACGTATCTATAATTTTTTATGCTCCATGCTTGTTTAGTATCTACTTTGCTTTGCTTTGTCTACACTTTGAGGTGTTTTTTTACATGTTTTCTGGTACTAACCTATTAACAAGTTGCCATAGTGCCAGTTGCCTGTTTTCTGCTGTTTTTGGTTCCAGAAAATCTAGTAAGGAAATATTGGACAGGACAAACGTCAAGTCAATTACTTTCCGTGGGGAACAAGAAGTCCAGAGGGGATACGGAGAGGCGTGCCATGGCAGCCACCCCCCTAGGCGCGGGTGGGCCCTGTCCTGCGCCTAGGCAGGGTGTAGGGCCCCTGGCCGCCTCCTCGGCCTCCCCCTTCTCCTATAAGAAGCCCCTGATGCAGAAACCCTAAGTACCCGATCAATATTCCACGAAACCTTCTGTAGTCGTCGCCATCATCGTCCCTAGATCAGGGGGATCTGAAGTTCTTCCCTGCACCCTGCCGGAAGGGATATCATCCCGGAGACCTTCTCTCTGGTATGATGTGTGAGTAGTTCCACCTTGGACTATGGGTCCATGTCGTAGCTAGATGGTTGTATCTCCTCCTTTGTGATTTCATGTATAGATCTTATGAGCTCCGTTCATGATCAAGATCTAATCTATTTGTAAGCATGCATGTTGTGTTTGCGGAGATCCGATGGATATTGAGATTATTATGTTGGTTTGATTAATGGTTTTGTCTTTATGATTCTATCATGTCTGTGTTGTTTGTGATCTTGCATGCTCTCTGTTGTTAGTAGCTATCTTGGCCAAGTAGTTGCTAGTGACTCCAAGAGGGGGTATTTATGCTCGATAGTGGGTTCATGACTCTAGTTTCCAAGGAAAGTGACAGAAATCTCTTTGATTGTAGATGTGTTGTTGCTGCTAGGAAGAAAACAACGGTCTCTTGTTCATGAAACATGTGGACTGTTTACCTTACACACTTTGCTTAAAGCAGTTGTCTATTGCTTGCAACTTAATACTCGAAGGGGTTCGGATGATAAACTGAAGGTGGACTTCTAGTCATAGATGCAGTTGGATGGCGGTCTATGTATATTGTTGTATTGCCCAATCGAATCTCATAGGATCTTTCTGACTAGTAATTGCATTGTTATGCCTTGCTCAGTTCCTGTCAATTTCCCCGCTGTAATTTGTTTACCCTTCATGCCATGTTGTTTATCTAAGGAGAGCACCTCTAGTGAACTATGGACCCCGGTCCAATCTTTACTATTGATACATCTTCCATTGTTACTTGTTTACTTCCTGCAAACCACCATTACCTTCCACACCATACGTTTAATCCTTTGTTATAGCAACCGGTGAGATTGATAACCTCACTGTTAGTTGGGGCAAAGTCTTGAGTTTGTGTTGTGCGGGTCTCTATGTTGCTTGCAACATATGTGTGACGTTTCCTTCCTCCTACTAGTTCGATAACCTCGGTTTCTTACTGAGGGTAAACTTGATGTTGTACTGCTTCACACCTTGCTTTTGGGGTTCCCAACAGACTCCAGGTCAAGCACCAAGTTCTCTGGTGCCATCAAGGAGTCATCAACAAGTTTTCTAGCGTTGTTGCCGGGGAGGCTAAGGACGTATTCACTAGGGGAGTCCTTCACTTCCTTTCTCTTTACTTTGTTTTTAGTTTGCTTTGTTTCTTTTGCTTGGTTTTGTTTGCCTTTTTCCAAAAAAAAACCAAAAAAATTAGTTCCTACTCTAGTTGGTGCTCTGTTGTTGCCTTGCTTGGTCATGCTTTCTATCAATGGATGGTTTCTTTGAAACAAGTTCTTATTGGCAAGGTGGGTGATACGTCGGAAACGTTTCTATAATCCTTCACTTCCTTTCTCTTTACTTTGTTTTTAGTTTGCTTTGTTTCTTTTGCTTGGTTTTGTTTGCCTTTTTCCAAAAAAAAACCAAAAAAATTAGTCTAGTTTGGTTTGCTTTCTTTATTCAAAAACACAAAAAAATTAGTTCCTACTCTAGTTGGTGCTCTGTTGTTGCCTTGCTTGGTCATGCTTTCTATCAATGGATGGTTTCTTTGAAACAAGTTCTTATTGGCAAGGTGGGTGATACGTCGGAAACGTTTCTATAATTTTTTATGCTCCATGCTTGTTTAGTATCTACTTTGCTTGTCTACACCTTGAGGTGCTTTTTACATGTTTTCTGGTACTAACCTATTAACAAGTTGCCACAGTGCTAGTTGCCTGTTTTCTGCTGTTTTTGGTTTCAGAAAAGCTAGTAAAGAAATATTCTCGGAATTGGACGGGACAAACGCCAAATTCAATTACTTTCCGTGGGGAACAAGAAGTCATGAGGGGAGACGAGGAAGCATGCCAGGGCGCCCCCCAGGCGTGACTAGGGGTGGGCCCGCGCCTGGGTAGGGTTTGACCCCCCCTATTCGCCTCCTCGGCCTCCCCCTTCGCCTATAAGAAGACCCCGATGCAGAAACCCTAAGCACCCGATCAAATATCCACAAAACCGTCTATAGCCGCTGCCACCATCGCCCCTAGATCGGTGGGATCTGAAGTTCTTCCCGGCACCCTGCCAGAGGGGAGATCACCCCGGAGGCCTTCTCTCCCGTATGATGCGTGAGTAGTTCCACCTTGGACCATGGGTCCATGTAGTAGCTAGATGGTTGTATCTCCTCCTTTGTGCTTTCATGTATAGAGCTTGTGAGCTACATTCATGATCAAGATATAATCTATTTGTAATCATGCATGTTGTGTTTGTGGGGATTCGATGGATATTGAGATTATTATGTTGGTCTGATTAATGGTTTTGTCTTTATGATTCTATCATGTATGTGTTGTTTGTGATCTTGCATGCTCTCCGTTGTTAGTATCTATCTTGGCCAAGTAGTTGCTAGTGACTCCAAGAGGGGGTATTTATGCTCGATAGTGGGTTCATGCCTCTAGTTTCCAAGGGAAGTGACAATAATCTCTTCGGTTCTAGATGTGTTGTTGATACTAGGGAGAAAACAACGGTCTCTTGTTCATGGAACATGTGGACTGTTTACCTTACACACTTTGCTTAAAGTAGTTGTATGTTGCTTGCAACTTAATACTGGAGGGGGTTCGGATGATAACATGAAGGTGGACTTCTAGTCATAGATGCAGTTGGATGGCGGTCTATGTATCTTGTTGTATTGCCCAATAGAATCTCGTAGGATCTTTCTGACTAGCAATTGCATTGTTATGCCTTGCTCAGTTCCTATCAATTGCCCCGCTGAAATTTATTTACCCTTCATGCCATGTTGTTTATCTAAGGAGAGCACCTCTACTGAACTATGGACCCCGGTCCAATCTTTACCATTGATACATCTTCCACTGTTACTTGTTTACTTGCTGCAAACCATTACCTTCCACACCATGCGTTTAATCTTTTGTTATAGCAAACAGGTGAGCTTGACAACCTCACTGGTTCGTTGGGACAAAGTGTTGAGTTTGTGTTGTGCAGGTCTCCGTGTTGCTTGCAACACCTATGTGACATTTCCTTCCTCCTTCTAGTTCGATAACCTCGGTCTCAACTGAGGGAAAACTTGTTGCTTGCTCTTCACACCCTACGCTTGGGGTTACCAACGAAGTGCCACGTCGAGCATCATCAAGGCTTTTCTGGCGCCGTTGCCAGGGAGGCTAAGGACGTCTTCACTAGGGGATTCCTTTACTTCCTTTCTCTTTACTTTATTTTTAGTTTGCTTTGTTTCTTCTGATTGGTTTTGTTTGCCTCTTTTCAAAAAAAAACCAAAAAATTAGTCTAGTTTGGTTTGCTTGCTTTATTCAAAAACACAAAAAAATTAGTTCCTGCTCTACCTGTTGTTGTTGTTGTTTTTGGCTTGCCCACCATTGCCAAAATAAACTCTGCTGAGAACACCAAGTTGTGTGACTTCACTAGCACCAACAACAATGATTTTCTAAGCACTCCTATTGCTCCACCTACTCCTGATGCTACCTTTTATGAAATTAAGCCTGCTTTATTGAATCTTGTGATGAGAGAGCAATTTTCTGGTGCTGGTTCTGATGATCCTGCTGCCCATCTCAATAGCTTTGTTGAACTTTGTGATATGCAGAAGTATAAGGATGTAGATGGAGATATTATTAAGCTCAAGCTTTTTTCCTTTCTCCTTGAGAGGAAAAGCCAAAGAATGGCTTCTTTCTTTGCCTAAAAATAGTATTGATTCTTGGACTAAGTGCAAAGATGCTTTTATTGGAAAGTACTATCCTCCTGCTAAGATTATATCTATGAGAAGTGACATTATGAAATTTAAACAACTTGATAGTGAACATGTTGCTCTAGCTTGGGAAAGAATGAAGTCTTTGGTTAAGAATTGTCCCACTCATGGACTCTATGCTTGGATGTTTATCCAGACTTTTTATGCAGGTTTGAACTTCTCCTCAAGAAATCTGTTGGATTCAGCTGCTGGAGGTACTTTTATGGGCCTCACTTTGGGTGCTGCAACAAGGCTCCTTGACAATATGATGGTTAACTACTCTAAATGGCATGTTGAGAGAGCTCCACATGGTAAGAAGGTAAATTCTGTTGAGGAAACTTCCTCTTTGAGTGAAAAGATTGACGTTATTATGGCTATGCTTGTTAATGGGAAAGCTCCTCTAGATCCTA
The DNA here is from genome assembly GCA_916181665.1 of Avena sativa. Taxonomy (NCBI): domain Eukaryota; kingdom Viridiplantae; phylum Streptophyta; class Magnoliopsida; order Poales; family Poaceae; genus Avena; species Avena sativa. The sequence continues at coordinate 236,957,017 of OV702296.1, read as the reverse complement.
ATAGTGTTCCCTTAGCTTCTTTGGTTGCTCAAGAAGAGCAAGTTGATGTGAACTTCATTAGAAACAACAATTTTGGCAACAATACTTATCGTAATTATAGGCCTTATCCTCCTAGTGGAAATGTTTATCATGGCAGATCTGGAATGCCTAGTGAAGAAAGGATTCTAGAAGTAGAGAGATCCACTAAGAATTTTTTGCAGATGCAATATGAGAAAAATAAGATTTTCACTAAAACTATGGTGGAACAATCTATTATCTTGAAAAACATTAGTCATCAGCTTGAGAATCTGAATAGAGAAATTCCTAGTTTACATTCAAAAATTTTGAGTGCTGAGAAAAATATATCCTCTTTGTCTGAAGATCAGTCCTCTTTGATTAATCAAATGGCTTCTAAACCTGAAACCATGGAAAACACCTTTGCTACTACTCATGCCATACAAGTTACTATTGATGAAAATGTTAGGTTGTTAGCTCAACTTCATGCTAAGTGGGAAATGGAAGCTGAAATTGATAGACACAATAGTGTGTGCACCATCACCACTAAACCATAATCCCTATTCCTCCTCCTACTATGCCTAAGCCTATTGAGCCTACTTCTAGTGATGCTAAGTTTGACTTTGATATTGATGGTTGCAATATTTCTGAAGTGATTATGTTCTTGCAAAAGCTTGCTAGAAGTCCTGATGCTAGTGATATGCATGTTGCTTTCACTAAACACATTACAGATGCTCTTGTTAAGATTAAGGAAGAGAAGCTAAAACACAAAGCTTCTATTCCTAGGAAAGTAGAAGATAGTTGGGAACCTATTATTAATGTGCAAGTGAATTACTTTGACCTCAAAGCTTCATGTGATCTTGGTTCTAGTGTCTCTATTATGCCTAGGAAGATTTATGAAATGCTTGATTTGCCACCATTAGAAGATTGTTATTTAGATGTCCCACTCAATGATAATGCTAAGAAGAAACTCAGGGGGGTATTAATGATGTTCTCATTATGGTTAATAATGCTTATGTCCCTGTGGATTTCTATGTTTTGGATGTTGAATACAATGCTTCTTGTCCTATTACTTTTGGAAGACATTTTCTTAGAACAGTTAGAGCTATCATTGATATGAAAGAAGGCACCATTAAATATCATTTTCCATTCCAGAAAGGTATTGAACACTTCCCTATGAGGAGAGAGAAGTTGATTTTTACTCCTCCTTTAAAAGCAAGATTTGATGTTAATGCTTCTTCATTTGAAAATACTTGATTCTTCTTGCTTCTTGTGCCTAACTTAAAGGCGTTAAAGAAAAGCACTTGTTAGGAGACAACCCAAGAGTTTCCTTGAGTCTTGGAAGTTATTACTTCAGTAATGACCTCTCCTTATCCTTTTTTGTTTGCTTTTTGTGCCAAGAATGACCTCTAATGAGAGGGAAGTAAGATTTGGGGAGTTCCTGTCCCGAAACAGATTTCTGTCCTCCACCAAAAAATTTCATGAGGAGTCTCTGTAACTCAGATTGAGATCAAAATTTATGAATAAACCCCCCCATATATTAGCTAACTTTCGTTAGTTCAACACTTTTTCATTTGAGCAACAGAAGATGTTCGAAAAAAATCGGTTTCTACCTGCTGGTCTGTTTTGACAGATTTCAGCCATTATTTGCATTTGCTTCTTATTGATTCCTTTTTGAGTTCTCTTTAGGTGAATTGAGCTTTTTGAAGGAGTTGCTACAGTAGCTTGTGTTTTTAGTGAAAAGCCTTGATGTTCCAAAGCTTTGCCAGAGGTCTAATATCTTTTAAATACACTAATGTTGCTAATGAAGATTGTGTGAAGTTTTGTATGAAAGAAAAATTTCAGGTGTAGAGAGAGGATGATGCAATGAGATGAATAATGGACAAAATATCAAGATTGGAGATGCCACCATGGTGTAACCCCAAGAAATATCCAAGAGGTACAAGCTTCAAAGCTTGGGGATGCCCAAGGCATCCCCTTCTCCATCAATAAAAAGCTCAGGTCTGTCTAGACACTTCGTTTTTATTGTTTCATGCACAGTTGTGTTGTTCTTGGAGCGTCTTAGTTTTTGTTTGCTTTGCTTAGTTTGTTTAGTTTGCTTGAGTAGTTTGGACCCTCGTTCTCGCTGTATTGTTTTGCAAATAAGTTGCTTGGTGTTGGAAAGGAGTAGTAAGTTCTGGATTGTAAGTGCAAGAGGAGCTTGCATTGACTATGACTTAGACTTTAGCATGACATGCTAGGTATTGTTTTGACCTTATGCTTAGTGATTATTGTTGTATCATGTCTTGTTCCAAACAATTGAGATTGCTTAGTGTGCCTTGAAGAATTTATGCGTTGTTTTAGCATGCAAAAGCATAGTATTATGGTTTTCTCCTTTGATGCTTTGCTTGGGTTGACTTGGCACGTGCTCAAACCATGTTATGACTATGACAAGTCACCATTAGCCTCTATGATCATTTAGCCCTTGACTTGTAGTACCACTCTATGCTTTGATTAGTAATGCTTTGTTGCACTACATGATTATGGCCATTATGCTCTCTTAGTTGGTTGCTCCCAGTCTTTTTGCTAGCCTCCACTTGTATGAGTAAGTTCTACTCATGCCTCCAACTCCCAAGAAACCAAGTTATTCCAAATGTCCACTATAAAATCCTATGCATGGTGTGTTACACCATTCCAAGTATATTCTTGTTTTCAGCTATCTTCCAATTAAAAACTTCTTTGTTATGAGAAAACTTAGTGATTATAGCCCTCACGAACTTGATGGCACACTTTATATTCTTTGCCCCTAATAAACTTGAACCATTGTGACAACTTTGTTGTATAAGCTTGCACTTATACATTGGAATTAGCAGAACCGTGTTGTCACGTCGAACGTTTTCAACATTGCACTTGTACTTTGTACTCAGTTGATATCATGCTCTTTTGTCTATGGATGTCACCGGTGTGAAATAAAGAGGGAACTTGTAAGTCCATGGAGTTTGTATCCTATGTTAGAGAAACGCCTGGGCCGCTAGCCTAAGCCATGCCTAATCATGGTGGAAACTTGCAACATCACCATAGTGACATCTATGAAGCATTCTTCTTATAAAAAAAGACACATTGAGAAAATAGGAAAGAGAGAAAAAAGCACCATATTCCCATGGTTAATAAGAAGATTGCTGATATATTCATTGTCTGCTTGTCTTGTCATTTTGGTTATGGGATAGCTCCTGTACCATGTGCAAGGGGTACCCCGTTGGCGGTTCTCAATGATATGCAAATACTTACAATGACAAGTGCTTACAGGTGACTGAAGTTGAGTAGCATGAGGTGTGTCCCTCGTATTCAAGGGACTTGAGATTGCCAACTTATACTTTGGCAAGCATATACTCCATCCTTGTTCACTTTAACCTTAATCACTTCAAGATGCTTATGATAGGGTCAATGAGGGCTGAAAGCTAACAAGTACCATAATTTTTGGAAGCTCCTTTTGAAACTTGAAATCCCTGCTTCCTTTATAAAAGGCCTTTCTTCCACCATTATTTGAGTCTCCACCTTCTATCTTTAGGCACCATTAAGAGATCTTAGTTGTCATTCTGTGTGCAATGTTCCAAAGCTTATTGATTGATGCATATTGTGATATTACTTGTTCTTGTGCTACTTGTTTCTAGTCACCCTTGTGAACTTTGAAGGTGTCCTATGCATCTATTTGCTACTCTATGAGGGACAAGTTGATTGCCACGATGCCATGTTTTTGTATGTGAAACAAACAAACGTTTTTCAATGCATATTATTCATGATCTTTGTTTGTAGCTTGTCATGTTGCATGCATAGTTACTATGTCCTATTGTTAGAACTCCATCTTTCATGCACATGTTTAGAGTTCTTTGACACCAGCTTTCAATTCTTGTAAATGGTTTAATATTTATTGTGAAGGTGCATGTCACCTCAAAAATTATTCTTTTACCACTTACCTACTCGAGGACGAGCAGGAGTTAAGCTTAGGGATGCTTGATACGTCGGAAAAGTATCTATAATTTTTTATGCTCCATGCTTGTTTATTATCTACTTTTCTTTGCTTTGTCTACACTTTGAGGTGCTTTTTACATGTTTTTTGGTACTAACCTATTAACAAGTTGCCAGAGTGCCACTTGACTGTTTTCTGCTGTTTTTGGTTCCAGAAAAGCTGGTAAGGAAATATTCTCGGAATTTGATGGGACAAACGTCAAAGTCAATTACTTTCCGTGGGGAACTAGAAGTCCAGAGGGGAGACGAAGAGGCGTGCCAGGGCAGCCATGTTGGAGATATGCCCTAGAGGCAATAATAAATGTTGTTATTATTATATCTTTGTGTTTATGATAAATGTTTACATTCATGCTATAACAGTATTAACCAGGAAACATTAATACTTGTGTGATTTGTAAACTAAATTAGAGTCCCTAGTAAAGCCTCTTCATAATACTAGCTTGTTGGTTAATAGATGATTGTGGTTTCCCTATCATGAACATTGAGATGTTATTAACAACAAGATCATATCATTAGGAGAATGGTATGATGGACATACTCCTATAGATAAGCGTAGCATAAAGATCAAGTCATTTTAATAGTTCAATTGCTATATGCTTTCTGATACATAGTAACCTAATTCCTTCAACCATGAGATCATGCTTATCACCATCACCGGAAGGATACTTTGATGACATCAAACACCACACCGTAACTGGGTGGCTATAAAGGTGGCATTTAGTGTTCGGAAAGTCTGGGTAGAGACACATGAATCAAGAGTGGGATTTGTCCATCCATATGACGGATAGATATACACTGGGCCCTCTCGGTGGTATGTCATCCAATTAGCTTGCAAGCATGTGACTGGCTCACAAGGGATCACATACCACGGGAACGAGAAAAGAGTACTTATCGGTAACGAGGTTGAACTAGGTATGCAGAGATACCGACGATCAAAACCTCGGATAAGTAAACTATCGTGAGACAAAGGGAAATTGGTATCGTATGTAAGTGGTTCATTCGATCGCAAAGTAATCATAGAAATATGTGGGAGCCATATGAATTTCCAGATTCCTCTATTGGTTATTGTTCGGAAAAGTGTCTCGATCATGTCCGCATAATTCACGAACCGTAGGGAGACACACTTAAGGATTCGATGTTGTTGAGTAGTTATGGAATGATGAGTAAGAGACCGAATGTTGTTCGGAGTCTCGGATGGGATCCGGGATATCACGAGGAGATCCGGAATGGTCCGGAGAATAAGATTCATATAAGGAAAGTCCTGTTTCGGAGTTGGGGAATGATTCTGGTGTTTTCATCGGGAATGTTCTAGAAGGGTCCGGAAGGTCCGGCACTCCAGAGGGGAAGGGTACATGAATGTGTCATAACAATATGGAATGGTTGCATCATGTACTAGGTATCATGGCTGAGCAAAATAAAGGGATAAATCAAATCCTAGTTTGAAAAGTCAAACGCCAATTTGAAAAGTCAAACGACAGTTTTACTTGGTGGAAGGAGAGTAGGAAACCTACTTGGGTAGGAAGTCCTCCTCCCTCCACCCGCCGTCCAAGGAGGCCGAGTTGGGGGAGGACTCCCTCCTCCCAACCGGCGCCCTCCCACCTATAAAAGAAGGGGCAGGGGCTGCCCCTCTTCCCTACACCCAACACCACCCAAACCCTAGACCTAGCCGCCGGCCACCACAAGTCGCCGCGGCCCTAGGGTTTCCTCCTAGCCGCCGAGTTGGGGCTCTCCCCAAGCCCTAGCCGCCGGCCAAGCTTCCTCCCTTGGTGCCTCTAAACCCTAGATCGCCAAGGCCTCTCTCATAGTCCACCATACTCGCTCCGGCTTAAGGCGAAGCCCTGCGAGATCTCCCCTCTACTTCTGGTACCACGCCGTCGTGCTGCCGGAATCGCGAGGAGAGTGCTACAACCTCCACTGCCTGCTAGAACAAGGGAGAGGAAGGTCTTCATCGAGTACCGAACGTGTGACCGACTGCGGAAGCGCTGCCGGAACGCAACGCCGGAAGGATCGTCTACACGATCTTGAGATCGGCAAGAGTACGACTACATCACCCACGAGAATCCGCTCTCGTTAACCGCTTTGGAATCTTCGAGGGTGAGTTCCTCTATCCACTCGTTGCTACAATCTGGTAGATAGATCTTGGCTTGTTTGTTTGCATGCGGTAGAATTTTTTTGTTTTCCATGCTACGAACCCCTACAGTGGTATCAGAGCCGTGTCTATATGTAGATCTGTTGCACGAGTAGAACACAATGGTCATTGTGGGCGGTGGTGATTTTATTATCAATTGCTTCTTGTGTACTTTGCATCTTGCGGTTAGATGGGATGAAGCGGCCCGGGCTAACCTTACATGACATCGTTCATGAGACTTGCTCCACGCTCAACATGCAACTTGTATTGCATAAGTGGCTTTGTGGGTGTCTGTCTCTCCCATTATAGTATAGATCCAATTTACAACGGGCACTTGATAGTTCAAGCATCAACGTTGTGGTTCTTGTTCGTAAGTTAAAGCGACACTTAGTGAAAGCCCCAAACCACGTAAAATATGCAAAGAAAATTAGAGGCGTCTAACTTTGTTTTGCAGGGGTGTGCTGTGATGTGATATGGCCATGATTGTGATTATATTTGATGTATGCAATGTTCCTTATTGTAAGTTGGCAACCGGCAGGAGCCAAATGGTTGTTTTTAAATTCTGTTAAGACCCGCGTGTCTATTCAAAGTAGTTGTAATAGTTGAAGCTGGTGGACGACAACCATGAAACGACGCCATTGACCTTGACGCTATGCCGGTGATGATGGAGATCATGTTCGTGCTAGAAGATGGAGATCGGAAGCACAAGAAGAAAGGCCATATCATATCACATATTATGAATTGCATGTGATATTAATCCTTTATGCATCTTGTATTGCTTAGTTAACAACGGTAGCATTATAAGATGATCCCTCATGCACACAAATTTCAAGTTTTAAAGTGTTCATCCTTAGTAAGCACCGTTGCTAAAGCTCGTTGTTTCGAAGCACCACGTGATGATCGGGTGTGTTAGATTCTGCGAGTGTATACAACGTGAGCAAGCCAGATTTGCTCACGCGGAAGCTAAGGTTTGATCTTGACGAGCCTAGCATGTACAAACATGGTCTCAGAACACGGATCACCGAAAGGTAAAGCATGAGTCATATAGTAGATATGATGAACATGTTGATTGTTCGCCATTGAAGCTACAACAACTCTCGTGATGATCGGTTTTGATGTGGTGGATTTGATTCGTGTGATCACTAAAACAATGTGAGGGATATTGTTTTGAGTGGGAGTTCACCTAGATTAATATAACTATTAATTAGAACTCAATTTGCCATAAACTTAGTCTAAACTATTGCAAATATGGTGTAGATCAATGGCGGCCCCTACCATCAATTTTAATGCGTTCCTAGAGAAAGAAAAGTTGAAAAACAATGGAAGCAACTTCGCGGATTGTAACATCCCTAAATTCATGATTTCAAAGATTGCATATCATTCATGCATGCATATAGATTTGAGATCAATTTCAAACTCATTTCAAGAAAACAGAAGCACATAGTGCTATCATTTTATGTGAGCAAACTTAAATCAAATGGCCATCCCCATTTGAGAGCTTGAATGTTTTAAAACCAAGTTTGTTTGCTTCCTTGTTGATTGGATTGAGTGTGGAATTTGAGCAAAATTTTACAAAATAGAAATGGTTTCAAAAACTATTTTCAAACATTTGCAAACCAAGTGCAATGTCCCTGTTATTTTGTTTTTCCAAAAATGACCAAGCCAACTCAAAGTGACCACATGGTTTTATGCCAAGTTTTGTGACTGTTGCACACTGCAAAAATCCCAAAAAGATTTGAATTCAAAAAGAGTTTGAATTCATTTGAAACTCAATCCAGAAAATCAATTCAGAAATAGAAAAGGAATAAAGAAAAAGAAAAAGGTCGGCGCTCCTATTCTAGCCCAACAGCAAAACCGGCCCAGCTAGCCCACCCGGGCCACCTCTCTCTCTCTCTCGCACGTGCTAACGCACCTGCGGAGTCACTAACACCCAGACCCCACCTCCCTTCTGCTTATTTCGCTGACAAGTGGACCCGTGACCCCGTCGTCGTCTTCGTCAATCGCGCGCGCCTGCGCCGCTCTCGCCGCCGTTACTCGCCGCAGTCACTGCCGCGTTAAATTCCCTTGATTCCACGAGTAACTCCACGCCCCGCTTCAGGCTACTTAAACCCCTCGCCGCCGCGGTCATTTCCCCCCACTTTCCTCGCTCACTCCGCCACCAGGCTGCGCGCATTCGACCTCGAAACCCCGCAGCACCGACGACCTCTGGCGACTGATTCCGGTGAGCTTCGACCGCCCCCCTTTCTCTGGTTCAAACTATCGTGCCCAGCGTGATCTTGTGCATCTCCTGATACTCTTCGCATGCCTGCTCGTGACCTAGGACGCCGTTCCCGTTCGTGCCCGCAACTGACCGAGCCGCCGCTCAACTCCGGCGACCAATTACGGTAAGCAGAGCGCGCCCCTTGCCCCCTCTTGCATACGAGGATGTTCGCCACTGTCTTGCGCATCTTCTAATCCATCTGGTTCGTGCTAGGGCGACGCGAAACCTCGGAAACCACCTCGACAGCAACCACCCGACGCCGTGCACAACTCCGACGAGCTCCAGAAGCCCCTGCCGTGCGCCCCTTCCCAAGCCACCGCCACGTTGAGCTTCAGCACACCACCGCGGTTCTGGTAAGCCTCTTCCCCCACTCCCGCGCGACCTAGAACGCTAGTGCCGCCGCTGACAGACGCGCCTCCGCCAGTAGCCGCCGCTAGTGCCGCTCAGTTTTGGTCAGTTGATTCGTAGCCGTCAGATCCAGATCCAGCGCGTAGGATTAGTTCACTTATCGAACCGTTAAGTTTAGATCTGAGCCGTGCGTGTTAGTTAGATCCAACGGTAGCCGAGCGTGATCCGGTGCGAAGCGGTACGCACCAATAGGAAACAGACGCGTGGCTAGGTTTTAGTTTAAAAACAGAATTTGAATCAGATTTAGATCCAAATTTGATTTGCTTATAACTTTTGATCCACACGTTAGAATTTGACAAATTTTATACCGTTGGAATCAGGAGATCAAGCCCTTTCTGTTTATGCAATGTGCTTAGTGTTTAGCTTCTGTTAAAATGGTTTTTATGGCAGAAACTTGTTTAGACTATTTTGAGTATAGAAATTGTTTAGGAAATTGTTTTAGTGTCAAATAAACTTGGTTTAGCAAGTTTTTGACTTGTTTATGATTCAGTACTATGCACTTGCTTGGCTGAGTTTCAAAAATCATCACTTAGCATCTTGCATGCATGCATATATATTTTTGCTTGTATATGACTTGTATGTGATTGTGGTTATATTCTTTGTGTAGACTTTGGTGCTAGTGATTGTGATTGTGAAGAGTGCTACTCTCCCAACTACCAAGGCAAGTGGTACTTCATGAATATATCTATCCCTATATTTTTATACAAGCATTAGAAATATTTTGCTAAGTCTTGCATGATACTATTTTTTGTCAAATGCCTTGTTGGGAAATCCTAAGTAGTTGTAGAATTGCTAGGAAATTTCTAAGTTAAGTTACTATCTATGCCATGCTTAGCCTAGCTAGTAGCAAACAAGGGTTGGTAAAATATACATGCTATGTGAAAATATTTCTAAGTCTTTGGACTCATGTTTCCTTAATAAAACAACTAAGTCAATGAATCACCTGGGTGGAATGGTAATTGCTTGGTGGTTTTTGGTTGAGTGGTTACACAAGGCCCATGGCTATGGTTTACCTTGTGTATCACACTTGTGGATTGCCACCCAGGAACAAATGGATTTTAGAGGCCAAGTGTTGAGAAGCTTCTAGTGCAACCACTTGGCAATATGGGCTCTGCCTGGATCACATAGGTTGCTAGAACTTAGTCATTTGGGCAGTTGGTGGTAGTGGGATGATAGGTTGGAACGCGTCCATTTGGCTAAGAGAAGGCTTCTGAAAGGTCCTATCTTGGTGAAACCAAGTCTGGTGGGGAAAGTGCACAACCTCTGCAGATGGGAAAATCTAAGTACTTAGCCAAGTCCATGGCAATGGACAACTTGAGCATCAAGACATGGAAGCTATCAAGAATCTCATCACTCCAACTTCTAAGTAAAACTTGTGGGTGAACAAGGGGAAAGGACCTCAATGTCTATTGATGGTTTCTTGGGAAAAGTTTTGACAAAGAAAAACTTAGTGATTTCAACTAATAGGTAAAACCTATTTTGTGCAAAGCAAGCCAAGCTACACTTAGCCAAATTGCATATAGTAATATAGTCCACTTAAAATTTACTAAGGTATCACTTGCCAATACTATTCCAAAGTATTGACCCACTGTGGCTGTAACTTGTTATGTTGCAGGTTACTCTGATGAGGATTAGGTGTCATGAATCTACACTCAACATGTTTGCCTGTGGCACATGAAGATGAAGACTTATATTTATCTACTTATTCAAAATCTTGTATTAGGCCTGTGGCCTTGAGTTGTAAAGACTATGTTTATCTCTAGAATGGATGTAATAAATGACCTTTGTATATGTGTACTTCATCTTAAACTGTGGATGCTAGCAATGATCCAGGGACTAGCATTGCAATCACAGGGATCCTTTTCCTTTACAAAGGAGGGATCTTACAGATGGTATCAGAGCACTGTGTTGCCTGTAGGATTATGACCCTAGGATTGGAAACCACTAAGGAAAAAATTTCAACTACTTCTACACTTGTCTATTCTTCTCGTAAACTTTTCTAATCTTCTTTCTCATCACTATTTGTAGATGAATTCCATCAACGAAGCCGTAAGGAAAGGACCACTCATGACCATGACTTTGGAGTGTGAGACAGAGTTTCCCAAAGCTCTCAAGGACCTCATGGTGGCAATGGAAATACATGGTGCAGCTGTGTACAAAGGCTTTCTAGTGATGGATGAAGGAGTTGAGTACTGGTGGGTGCAACTTCACTTGTACAAAAACAAGGAAGACAACCACAAAGAAACAGGATTCTGCATGTACACCAACACTGTGGTGCACACCACATTCTTTGAGTCAGCAAGAGAAGCAGCTTGGAGGACTATCAAAGAACTTAGTGCTAGAGTCAAGTGCAGAATGCTCAACCTCCAAAAAGACTTGAAGAAAGAGAAGGAACATACCCAAGAGTTGGAAGCTACCAACCAAACCTTAAGAGGAGACATTATAGACTTAGTGATGGAGTCATGTGAGCAAGATAGGCTGATTGCCTCTAGAAACATTGTGTTAGCCAACAGATCCAGTGAGATAGGATTGTAAACGTACTTCGTTAGTTGGACCACCACCAATCACCCTATTTTCCAAAATGTTGCTTTAAAATAAGAATGAACCTTGGTTGTTGTAATGACTTCATGTATGCATGACTTGTGTGTTTTGCTTCCCAAGGATATGTATGTGATGTTTTGTCTTTTGTTTATCCTAAATTGTGTTGTTCTAACTTTTCTATCTTATAAATAGATGCCTATTACCATCAGCACTGTTGAGGAGTTCCAGGTTACCCGCTTTGGTCCTCGTATCGTTCATCTTACCACTTTGCTCAATCTCCCTCTTCCCACCATCATGGTGCATCCCCTCACCAAGTTCGAGAGGAAGGACCTCTGGGGCTTCAAGGTGAACCAGCCCGGACGCCAGACAGAGCCTACTACGGAGGCCATCGTCTTCAAGCTCATTCACGATGACAGGGAGAGAGGCATGGAGGTAGTTATGCAGGACCTGATAGGACGTCTGCTAGGGCGACACTCCCGACAGGTTAGAGGCACCCACTTTCACGTTTTCGGAAGACGTGATGAGGATGGAGAGTCCATCGACTTCGAGGACGATTCGAGGGACGTAGCAGAGCCGATACGCCTGTACCTCTAGGACTTAGAGTCTCTCATTAGGCACGTGGACACTGACAGGACCAATGTCATGCTCAGTAATGACGAGCTCCAGGTGCAGCTTCGCGAGAATGACAAGCTCTTCGCGCAGCAGGACGAGATAGTCAAGGAAATGGAGGCGAAGTTCGAGACCCAGGACATGAAGTTCAAGAGTCAGGAGAAGCGTGTCCAGGATAGGAACAAGAAGATCCGGGACATGACTGAAGAACTGCAGTCCAAGGACTTCGAGCTAGAGCAGCAGCAGACAGTGATAGAGAGGCTCCGTTCCCAGAAGAGGGCTCTTAAGGCCAAGATAGAGACCTTTACCACTAGCATCGAGGAGAACAAGGCCGCGATGGAGAACGCAGGTCTTACCTTTGTCGAGGAGGAGATTGATGCTGATGAGTAGACTTGACTACTCGTTTATCTTTTATTATCAAACTTGTTATTGGACCATCCGACATGTGGATGGCTTGCTACTTGTGTGTTTTACTTTGTGAACTTGTTATCTTGTTGTTGAACTTTTATCTTTGTGTTGCATGCTATGTGTTTGCTTATGTGATGTAATGTGCATGAAAGCATCTATGGGTATCTCATTCTTATCTCTATTTGAACAAACCACAGATGCCTCCCCGTCGTGCAAACCCCAACCCCAATAACAACAACAACATCACTCTAGAAATGCAGCAAATGATGACTGCCCAAACTCACCTGATGCAGATGATGACAACATTCATCCAGAACCAAAACAACAACAACAACAACAATAACAACAACAACAACCCTCCGGGTTTTGATATGCTCACCAGGTTCTTGAGATTGAGGCCAGCTAAGTTCTCGGGAACGACTGATCCCATGGTGGCCAATGATTGGCTACGTTCTGTGAACAAGGACTTAGTAATAGTGGGCTGTACGGATGCTGAAAAGGTCAGATTTGCAGCACATCTGCTGGAAGGGCCAGCCGCCACTTGGTGGGACAACTTCTAGATCACCACTCCCATAGATGAAGTGACATGGGCTATCTTTGAAGATGGCTTTCGCACTGCTCATATCTCATCAGGAGTGATGAGTCTGAAAAAGAAAGAGTTCCACAATCTGAAGCAGCGCCACCGCAGCGTGGCTGAATACATTGAGGAGTTCAATAATCTGGTGCGTTATGCACCGGATGAAGTTGACACTGATGCCAAGAGAAAGGAGAAATTTCTTGAAGGCTTGAATGATGAGCTGAATCTGCAATTGTCTGTGGCCTATGTTCCCACTTATCAGTTGCTCTGCGATAAGGCTGCTATTTTGGAGAACAAAATGAAGCAAGTTGAGAGTAGAAAGAGGAAGCACTCCGACAAGCACAGCTCGGGATCGTATCATAAACGATCTCATTATGATGACAGTGGAAGCTCAGGATCCCACAAGCATGGGAAATTCAACAAGCACCACAACCACAACCGTCATGACAACAAGCATCATCGCAGTCATGACAATGACAAGTACAAGAACCACAAGAGTGGACATAAGAGCCACCACAGTGGTAATGGAAGTGGAAGTGGAAGTCAGCCTGTTAAAAGAGACATCAGTCAGGTTGAATGCTTCAAATGTAAGAAGATGGGGCATTATGCAAATGAATGCCCAGAAAAGAAAGTTGAAGGACCTAACAAGCCCAACCCTTTCCAGAAGGGACAAGTTAACCACATTAATGTGGAGGAGGTCTATGAGGAGCCTGATGCTGTTGCTGGTAAGTTCAGACTCAATTCTATTCTAGCATTTGTACTCTTTGATACTGGTGCATCTCATTCATTCATATCAAGAGCATTTGTTGAAAGAAATGAACTACCGGTAGAAACTATTGGGTGTCCTATAAAAGTAAGTTCTCCTGGTGGAGAAATGATAGTGAATTCTGGATGTCATGATCTAGTCATAGAATTTGGGAAGTATAAGTTTCCCGTTAACTTGATAATTCTAAACTCCCAAGGATTGGATGTCATTCTGGGAATGGACTGGATGACTAAGTACAAGGGAGTGATAGATTGTGCCAACCATACTGTCTCACTCACAACTCCAGAAAATAAAAGGATCAGATTCAAGACCAGCTTTGAATCTAAAGGAAGTAAGCTAAATTCTCTTAAGGGGGTTAGCATGGATAGTGTGCCAATTGTGAGTGAGTATCCGGATGTGTTTCCGGAAGAGTTGCCGGGAATGCCACCAGATAGAGATGTGGAATTCCTGATAGATTTGGTACCAGGTTCTGGACCAATAGCAAAGAGACCTTATAAAATGTCAGTTGATGAACTGAAGGAACTCAAGAAACAACTAGGAGAACAGTTGCAGAAAGGATTTATTCAACCAAGTTCTTCATCTTGGGGATCCCCAGTTTTGTTCGTGGAGAAGAAAGATAGAAGTCAAAGGTTATGCATAGATTACCGTTCACTCAACGAGGTAACTATCAAGAACAAATATCCTTTGCCTAGAATCAATGACTTGTTTGATCAGCTAGAAGGAGCATGTGTGTTCTCAAAAATTGATCTCCGGTCAGGCTATTTTCAACTCAAGATAAGAGAACAAGACATACCCAAAACAACTTTCACTACGAGGTATGGATTGTATGAGTATACCGTAATGCCTTTTGGCTTGACCAATGCTCCAGCATACTTCATGAATATGATGAACAAGGTGTTCATGGAATTTCTAGACAAGTTTGTTGTCGTTTTCATCGATGACATCTTAGTCTACTCCAAGAGCAAAGAAGAGCATGAAGGACATTTGCGTTTGATACTTGAGAAATTAAGAGAGCATAAACTTTATGCCAAATTCAGCAAGTGTGAGTTCTGGTTGGAAGAAGTTGGATTTCTTGGTCATGTTATGAAAAAGGATGGTGTAGCAGTTGATCCTGCTAAAGTTTTGGCTATGTCTGAATGGGAATCCCTCAAGTCCGTGAAAGAAGTCCGTAGCTTCCTTGGCTTAGCAGGTTACTACATAAGGTTCATTGAGAATTTCTCTAAGGTAGCTAAACCCATGACTGAATTGTTGAAGAAAGACAAGAAATTTGCTTGGTCTGAAGGTTGTGAACTCAGCTTTTAGGAGTTGAAGAAGAGACTTGTGACAGCACCAGTCTTGTGTCTGCCAGATTTGGAAAAAGATTTCCAAGTATATTGTGATGCATCTCATCAAGGATTGGGTGCAGTACTTATGCAAGACGGTAAAGTTGTGGCTTATGCCTCGAGACAACTCAAAACTCATGAAGTGAACTATCCTACTCATGATTTAGAGTTAGCCTCTGTTGTCCATGCACTCAAAACATGGAGACACTATCTTTTGGGAAAGCGTTGTGAAGTGTTCACAGATCACAAAAGTTTGAAGTATATCTTCACCCAGAAGGAAATTAATATGAGACAAAGAAGATGGTTAGAACTTATCAAGGACTATGACTTAAGTTTGCAATACCACCCCGGTAAAGCAAATGTTCTAGCAGATGCTCTAAGCCGTAAGGTTTTTGTGAATGGCCTTACCAAAGGAGAATTGCCAGATGATTTGTGTACCCAATTTAGAAAACTCATATTGGAGATTGTGCCTGAAGGACATCTCATGTCTTTGGATGTTCAACCCACCTTGTTGGACAAGATCAGAGAAGCCCAAAAGACTGATAAGGAAATTGAAGAGATTAAAGAAAAGATTGGCAGAGGAAAAGCCAAGGAATTTCATGAAGATGAACAGGGTACTTTATGGCATGGGAAACGTATTTGTGTTCCACAAGACCCGGAGTTGCGGAAACTGATTTTGCAGGAAGCACACAACTCTCCGTATTCTATTCACCCGGGTAACACCAAAATGTACATGGACATGAAAGAAATATTTTGGTGGAACAATCTCAAGAGGGACATCGCCGAACATATTGCTTTGTGTGATGTGTGTAGTAGAGTGAAAGCGGAGCATCAGAAACCAGCAGGTTTGCTTCAACCACTACCTATTCCTGATTGGAAGTGGGACAAGATTGGTATGGATTTCATTAGCGGATTACCAAGGACCCGGTCAGGATACGATTCTATTTGGGTAGTAGTGGATCGCCTAACTAAAGTGGCTCATTTCATACCCGTGAAGACAACCTATACAAGTGCTAAGTTAGCCAAAATCTACATGAGTAGAATTGTATGTCTACATGGAGTGCCCAAGAGTATTGTGTCTGATAGGGGAACTCAATTCACTTCCCATTTTTGGAGACAGCTACATGAGTCATTGGGAACGAGGTTGGAATTTAGTACTGCTTTTCATCCTCAAACCGATGGACAAACGGAAAGGACTAATCAAATTCTTGAAGACATGTTGAGGGCATGTGCCTTAGACTACGGAGCCAGTTGGGATGAAAGTCTGCCTTACGCAGAATTTTCTTATAACAACAGCTATCAAGCCAGCATTGAGATGGCACCGTTTGAGTTTCTCTACGGAAGAAAATGTACCACCCCATTGTTATGGAATGGTGTGGGAGAAAGAAGTTTATTCGGGCCAGATCTTATCAAAGAAGCCGAAGAGAAGGTCAAATTGGTTAAGGACAGGTTGAAGATAGCACAGTCCCGATAGAAAAGCTACACAGATCCTAAGCGTAGAGAAGTCACCTACGAAGTTGGTGATAGAGCCTATCTTAGAGTATCACCACTTCGTGGATTGAAGAGATTCGGAGTCAAAGGAAAATTGGCACCAAGATATGTTGGGCCATTCAAGATTCTGAGTCGCAAAGGAGAAGTTGCCTATGAAATTGAACTACCAGAATCTTTGTCAGCTGTCCATAATGTGTTTCATGTGAGTCAGCTTAAGAAATGTCACCCAGAAATGGAAGAAACTTCTTTGAAGGATACTATACCTTTGGAGGAAGTTCAACTAGAAAGTGATCTCACCTATGAAGAGAAACCTATCAAGATTCTTGAGACTGTAGAAAGAGTCACAAGGACAAAGACTATCAAGTTTTGCAAAGTGCAGTGGAATCATCATTCCGAAGAGGAAGCAACATGGGAAAGAGAAGATGATCTCCGGAAACACCACCCTCACCTATTTGCTAGCCAATCCGAATCTCAAGGGAGAGATTCACCTTAAGGGGGTTAGATTTGTAACATCCCTAAATTCATGATTTCAAAGATTGCATATCAATCATGCATGCATATAGATTTGAGATCAATTTCAAACTCATTTCAAGAAAACAGAAGCACATAGTGCTATCATTTTATGTGAGCAAACTTAAATCAAATGGCCATCCCCATTTGAGAGCTTGAATGTTTTAAAACCAAGTTTGTTTGCTTCCTTGTTGATTGGATTGAGTGTGGAATTTGAGCAAAATTTTACAAAATAGAAATGGTTTCAAATACTATTTTCAAACATTTGCAAACCAAGTGCAATGTCCCTGTTATTTTGTTTTTCCAAAAATGACCAAGCCAACTCAAAGTGACCACATGGTTTTATGCCAAGTTTTGTGACTGTTGCACACTGCAAAAATCCCAAAAAGATTTTAATTCAAAAAGAGTTTGAATTCATTTGAAACTCAATCCAGAAAATCAATTCAGAAATAGAAAAGGAATAAAGAAAAAGAAAAAGGTCGGCGCTCCTATTCTAGCCCAACAGCAAAACCGGCCCAGCTAGCCCACCCGGGCCACCTCTCTCTCTCTCTCTCGCACGCGCCGATGCACCCACGGAGTCACTGACACCCAGACCCCACCTCCCTTCTGCTTATTTCGCTGACAAGTGGACCCGTGACCCCGTCGTCGTCTTCGTCAATCACGCGCAACTGCGCCGCTCTCGCCGCTGTTACTCGCCGCAGTCACTGCCGCGTTAAATTCCCTTGATTCCGCGAGTAACTCCACGCCCCGCTTTAGGATACTTAAACCCCTCGCCGCCGCGGTCATTTCCCCCCACTTTCCTCGCTCACTCCGCCACCAGGCTGCGCGCATTCGACCTCGAAACCCCGCAGCACCGACGACCTCTGGCGACTGATTCCGGTGAGCTTCGACCGCCCCCCTTTCTCTGGTTAAAACTATCGTGCCTAGCGTGATCATGTGCATCTCCTGATACTCTTCACTTGCCTGCTCGTGACCCAGGACGCCGTTCCCGTTCGTGCCCGCAACCGACCGAGCCACCGCTCAACTCCGGCGACTAATTACGGTAAGCAGAGCGCGCCCCTTGCCCCTCTTACATACGAGGATGTTCGCCACTGTCTTGCGCGTCTTCTAATCCATCTGGTTCGTGCTAGGGCGACGCGAAACCTCGGCAACCACCTCGACAGCAACCACCCAACGCCGTGCACAACTCCGACGAGCTCCAGCAGCCCCTGTCGTGCGCCCCTTCCCAAGCCACCGCCACGTTGAGCTTCAGCACACCACCGCGATTCTGGTAAGCCTCTTCCCCCACTCCAGCGCGACCTAGAACGCCAGCGCCGCCGCTGACAGACGCGCCGCCGCCAGTAGCCGCCGCTAGCGCCGCTCAGTTTTGGTCAGTTGATTCGTAGCCGTCAGATCCAGATCCAGCGCGTAGGATTAGTTCACTTATCGAACCGTTAAGTTTAGATCTGAGCCGTGCGTGTTAGTTAGATCCAACGGTAGCCGAGCGTGATCCGGTGCGAAGCGGTACGCACCAAAGGAAACAGACGCGTGGCTAGGTTTTAGTTTAAAAACAGAATTTGAATCAGATTTAGATCCAAATTTGATTTGCTTATAACTTTTGATCCACACGTTAGAATTTGACAAATTTTATACCGTTGGAATCAGGAGATCAAGCCCTTTCTGTTTATGCAATGTGCTTAGTGTTTAGCTTCTGTTAAAATGGTTTTTATGGCAGAAACTTGTTTAGACTATTTTGAGTATAGAAATTGTTTAGGAAATTGTTTTAGTGTCAAATAAACTTGGTTTAGCAAGTTTTTGACTTGTTTATGATTCAGTACTATGCACTTGCTTGGCTGAGTTTCAAAAATCATCACTTAGCATCTTGCATGCATGCATATATATTTTTGCTTGTATATGACTTGTATGTGATTGTGGTTATATTCTTTGTGTAGACTTTGGTGCTAGTGATTGTGATTGTGAAGAGTGCTACTCTCCCAACTACCAAGGCAAGTGGTACTTCATGAATATGTCTATCCCTATATTTTTATACAAGCATTAGAAATATTTTGCTAAGTCTTGCATGATACTATTTTTTGTCAAATGCCTTGTTGGGAAATCCTAAGTAGTTGTAGAATTGCTAGGAAATTTCTAAGTTAAGTTACTATCTATGCCATGCTTAGCCTAGCTAGTAGCAAACAAGGGTTGGTAAAATATACATGCTATGTGAAAATATTTCTAAGTCTTTGGACTCATGTTTTCTTAATAAAACAACTAAGTCAATGAATCACCTGGGTGGAATGGTAATTGCTTGGTGGTTTTTGGTTGAGTGGTTACACAAGGCCCATGGCTATGGTTTACCTTGTGTATCACACTTGTGGATTGCCACCCAGAAACAAAGGGATTTTAGAGGCCAAGTGTTGAGAAGCTTCTAGTGCAACCACTTGGCAATATGGGCTCTGCCTGGATCACATAGGTTGCTAGAACTTAGTCATTTGGACAGTTGGTGGTAGTGGGATGATAGGTTGGAACGCGTCCATTTGGCTAAGGGAAGGCTTCTGAAAGGTCCTGTCTTGGTGAAACCAAGTCTGGTGGGGAAAGTGCACAACCTCTGCAGATGGGAAAATCTAAGTACTTAGCCAAGTCCATGGCAATGGAAAACTTGAGCATCAAGACATGGAAGCTATCAAGAATCTCATCACTCCAACTTCTAAGTAAAACTTGTGGGTGAACAAGGGGAAAGGACCTCAATGTCTATTGATGGTTTCTTGGGAAAAGTTTTGACAAATAAAAACTTAGTGATTTCAACTAATAGGTAAAACCTATTTTGTGCAAAGCAAGCCAAGCTACACTTAGCCAAATTGCATATAGTAATATAGTCCACTTAAAATTTACTAAGGTATCACTTGCCAATACTATTCCAAAGTATTTACCCACTGTGGCTGTAACTTGTTATGTTGCAGGTTACTCTGATGAGGATTAGGTGTCATGAGTCTACACTCAACATGTTTACCTGTGGCACATGAAGATGAAGACTTATATTTATTTACTTATTCAAACTCTTGTATTAGGCCTGTGGCCTTGAGTTGTAAAGACTATGTTTATCTCTGGAATGGATGTAATAAATGACCTTTGTATCTGTGTACTTCATCTTAAACTGTGGATGCTAGCAATGATCCAGGGACTAGCATTGCAATCACAGGGATCCTTTTCCTTTACAAAGGAGGGATCTTACAGCGGATTGGTTCCACAATTTGAGGATTTTCCTCAATGCTGGTAATTTTACCTATGTGCTGGATGAACCGCTGGGTGACCCGCCTGCAGCTGATGCTACCGATGAGGTAAAGAATGTTTTCCTCGCTCGGAAGAATCAGTACTCCACAGTTCAGTGTGCTATCTTGTATGGTTTGGAATCGGAGCTTCAGAAAATGTTTGAGAACCATGACCCACATGATATTGTCCGTGAACTCAAAATGATATTTGAGGCTCACGCGGCAGTTGAGAGTTATGAGGCTTCTGAAAAGTTCTTTAACTGCAAGATGGAAGAGGGCAGCTCCGTCAGCGAGCATGTGCTTAAGATGTCTGGGCACGCAAACAAACTCCAAAGTTTGGGTATAAAGATTCCTAATTCTTTGGGGATTCACCGTGTCCTCCAATGACTACCACCAAGTTACAAGAACTTTGTGATGAACTACAATATGCAAAACATGGATAAGACGTTGCCAGAACTCTTCTCCATGTTGAAATCTGCAGAAGTGGAGATCAAGAAAGAGCACCAAGTGTTGTTGGTCAATAAGACCACCAAATTCAAGAAAGGCAAGTCTAAGCAAAAGGGAAACTTCAAGAAGGGCGGTAAGAAAGTTGCCGCACCGGCAAAGAAGACCAGGGCTGGACCTAAGCCTGATACTGAGTGCTTTTACTGCAAGGGAGAAGGTCACTGGAAGCGGAATTGCCCAAAGTACTTGGCGGATTTGAAGAACGGCAACATCAAGAAGAAAGGTATATCCGATATACATGTTATTGATGTGTATCTCACTAGTACTCGTAGTAGTGCCTGGGTATTTGATACTGGTTCGGTTGCTCATATTTGTAACTCGAAACAGGTGCTGCAGAATAAACGGAAGCTAGCGAAGAACAAGGTGACGATGCGCGTTGGAAATGGATCAAAGGTTGATGTGATCGCGGTCGGCACGCTACCTCTTCATCTACCATCTGGATTAGTTTTATAGTTAAATAATTGTTATTTGGTGCCTGCGTTGAGCATGAACATTATATCGGGATCTTGTTTATTGTGAGACGGTTACTTGTTTAAGTCCGAGAATAATGGTTGTTCTATTTATATGAGTAATATGTTTTATGCACATGCACCTTTGATAGATGGTCTATTCTTATTGAATCTCGATTGTAGTAATACACACATAAATAACATTGAGGCTAAAACGTTTGAAATTGAGCGATAACTCGATCTATATGTGGCACTGTCGTCTTGGTCATATCGGAGTGAAGCGTATGAAGAAACTCCATTCCGATGGACTTCTTGAATCACTTGATTTCGAATCACTTGAAAGATGCGAAGCATGTCTGATGGGTAAAATGACTAAGACTCCATTTTCTGGTATGATGGAGCGAGCTACAGACTTATTGGAAATCATACATACCGATGTGTGTGGACCAATGAGTGTAGTATCACGCGGTGGTTATCATTATGTTCTTACCTTCACGGATGACTTGAGTAGATATGGGTATATCTATTTCATGAAACATAAGTCCGAAACTTTCGAGAAGTTTAAGGAATTTCAAAGTGAGGTAGAGAATCAACGTAACAAGAAGATCAAATTTCTATGTTCTGATCGTGGAGGTGAGTATCAAGTTACGAGTTTCACAATTGACACCGCCGGGAACACCACATCGTAATGGTGTGTCCGAACATCGTAATCAAACTCTCTTAGATATGGTTCGTTCTATGATGTCACTTACAGATTTACCGCTATCGTTTTGGGGTTATGCATTAGAAACAGCCGCATTCACTTTAAATAGGGCACCATCTAAATACGTTGAAACGACACCGTATAAACTATGGTTTGGGAAGAAACCTAAATTGCCGTTCCTTAAAGTTTGGGGTTGTGAAGCCTATGTAAAGAAGTTACAGCCGGACAAGCTTGAACCCAAAGCGGAAAAATGCGTCTTCATAGGATACCCGAAGGAAACTATTGGGTATACCTTCTATCATAGATCCGAGGTCAAAATCTTCGTTGCCAAGAATGGATCCTTTCTAGAGAAAGAATTTCTCTCGAAAGAAGTGATTGGAAGGAAAGTAGAACTCGACGAGGTTGTTGAACCTTCTCTCGAACTTGCGAGTAGCACAACACCGGAAGAAGTTCCTGTGGTGCCTACACCAATAAGAGAGGAAGCTAATGATGATGATCATGAAACTTCAGTTGAAGTTGCTACAGAGCCTTGCAGGTCAACGAGAAATCATACCACTCCTGATTGGTATGATCCCGTTATGAGTGGCATGTTGGTGGACAACACCGATGACCCTGCGACATATGAGGAAGCGATGATGAGCCTAGATTCCAATAAATGGCAAGAAGCCATGAATTCCGAGATTGGATCCATGTACGAAAACCAAGTATGGACTTTGGTAGACTTACCGGATGGCCGGAAGGCTGTCGAGAACAAATGGATTTTTAAGAAGAAAATAGATGCTGATGGCAATGTTACTGTCTATAAAGCTTGACTTGTCGCAAAAGGGTTTCGACAAATTCAAGGAGTTGACTACGACGAGACTTTCTCACCAGTAGCGAAGCTAAAGTCTGTGAGGATTATGTTAGCAATCGCTGCATATTACGATTATGAAATATGGCAGATGGATGTCAAAACAGCGTTCCTCAATGGAGACATTGATGAAGAGTTGTATATGATGCAACCCAAAGGTTTTGTCGATCCTAAAGATACTAACAAGGTATGCAAACTTCAAAGGTCCATATATGGATTGAAGCAAGCATCCCGAAGTTGGAATCAACGTTTTGATAAAGTAATCAAAAGTTTTGGTTTTATACAAACTTATGGAGAAGCTTGTATTTACAAGAAAGTGAGTGGGAGCTCTGTAGCATTCTTAATACTATATTTAGATGACATATTGTTGATTGGTTTGATTGGGAATGATGTAGACCTTCTTAATAGTGTCAAGGAATATTTGAATAATAGTTTTTCAATGAAAGATCTTGGCGAAGCAGCTTACATATTAGGCATAAAGATTTATATAGATAGATCGAGACGCCTAATATCATTGTCACAAAGTACATATTTGGACAAAGTTCTAAAGAGGTTTGGAATGGAAGATAGCAAGAAAGGGTTCTTACCCATGTTTCCCAATACGACCTTGAGTAAAACTCAAAGTCCAGCAACGGCAGAAGATAGAGAAAGGATGAGTAAGACTCCCTATGCCTCAGCCATAGGATCTCTAATGTATGCCATGCTATGTACTAGACCCGACATTGCATATGCTATTAGTTTGACTAGCAGATATCAAAGTGATCCAGGAGTGGATCATTGGACAACGGTCAAAAACATCCTTAAGTACTTGAGAAGAACTAAGGATATGGTTCTTTCTTATGGAGGTGATGAACAGCTCGTTGTTAATGGTTACACCGATGCTAGTTGGAACACCGATCCAGACGATTCTAAATCTCAATCTGGATAAGTATTTACTTTGAATGGTGCAGTAGTTAGCTGGAGGAGTGCAAAGCAAACCGTTGTGGCGAGATCTTCAACTGAATCGGAATACATAGCTGCTTTGGAGGCTTCACAAGAAGCGATATGGATGAAGGAGTTCATTACAGAGCTCGGTGTGGTTCCAAGTGCGCTGGACCCAATGTCTATCTACCGTGATAACATGGGCGCCATAGCCAATGCGCAAGAACCAAGGTCACACAAGAAGCTGAAGCACATCAAGCTACGTTTTCACGCTATTCGAGAACATGTCCAAGATGGTGACATAAAGATTTGCAAAGTACACATAGATCAGAATGTGGTGGATCCGTTAACTAAA
This sequence comes from Avena sativa, assembly GCA_916181665.1. Lineage (NCBI taxonomy): Eukaryota > Viridiplantae > Streptophyta > Magnoliopsida > Poales > Poaceae > Avena > Avena sativa. The sequence goes on along the minus strand of OV702296.1, from coordinate 236,932,968 downwards.
TCTCTCCCGAGGGAAAAACATGACCAACACCAAACTGCCATGGGTGTTCGGTATATTACCATGTAATCTAGATTAGTTAACTCTAGTGCAAGTGGGAGACTGTTGGAGATATGCCCTACAGGCAATAATAAATGTAGTTATTATTATATCTTTGTGTTTATGATAAATGTTTACATTCATGCTATAACAGTATTAACCAGGAAACATTAATACTTGTGTGATTTGTAAACTAAATTAGAGTCCCTAGTAAAGCCTCTTCATAATACTAGCTTGTTGGTTAATAGATGATTGTGGTTTCCCTATCATGAACATTGATATGTTATTAACATCAAGATCATATCATTAGGAGAATGGTATGATGGACATACTCCTATAGATAAGCGTAGCATAAAGAGCAAGTCATTTTAATAGCTCAATTGTTATATGCTTTCTGATACATAGTATACTAATTCCTTCGACCATGAGATCATGCTTATCACCATCACCGGAAGGATACTTTTATGACATCAAACACCACACCGTAACTGGGTGGCTATAAAGGTGGCATTGAGTGTTCGGAAAGTATGGGTTGAGACACATGAATCAAGAGTGGGATTTGTCCATCCATATGACGGATAGATATACTCTGGGCCCTCTCGGTGGTATGTCATCCAATTAGCTTGCAAGCATGTGACTGGCTCACAAGGGATCACATACCACGGGAACGAGAAAAGAGTACTTATCGGTAACAAGGTTGAACTAGGTATGCAGAAATACCGACGATCAAAACCTCGGATAAGTAAACTATCGTGAGACAAAGGGAAATTGGTATCGTATGTAAGTGGTTCATTCGATCCCAAAGTAATAGTAGAAATATGTGGGAGCCATATGAATTTCCAGATTCCTCTATTGGTTATTGTTCGGAGAAGTGTCTCGATCATGTCCGCATAATTCACGAACCGTAGGGAGACACACTTAAGGATTCGATGTTGTTGAGTAGTTATGGAATGATGAGTAAGAGACCAAATGTTGTTCGGAGTCTCGGATGGGATCCGGGATATCACGAGGAGATCCGGAATGGTTCGGAGAATAAGATTCATATAAGGAAAGTCCTGTTTCGGTGTTGGGGAATGATTCCGGTGTTTTCATCGGGAATGTTCTAGAAGGGTCCGGAAGGTCCGGCACTCCAGAGGGTAAGGGTACATGAATGTGTCATAACAATATGGAATGGTTGCATCATGTACAAGGTATCATGGCTGAGAAAAATAAAGGGATAAATCAAATCCTAGTTTGAAAAGTCAAACGGCAGTTTTGCTTGGTGGAGGGAGAGTAGGAAACCTACTTGGGGAGGAAGTCCTCCTCCCTCCACCCGCCGGCCAAGGAGGCCGAGTTGGGGGAGGACTACCTCCTCCCAACCGGCGCCCTCCCACCTATAAAAGAAGGGGCAGGGGCTGCCCCTCTTACCTACACCCAACACCACCCAAACCCTAGCCCTAGCCGCCGGCCACCACAAGTCACCGCCGCCCTAGGGTTTCCTCCTAGCCACCGAGTTGGGGATCTCCCCCAGCCCTAGCCGCCGGCCAAGCTTCCTCCCTTGGTGCCTCTAAAACCTAGATCGCCAAGGCCTCTCTCATAGTCCACCATACTCTCTCCGGCTTAAGACGAAGCCCTGCGAGATCTCCCCTCTACTTACAGTACCACGCCGTCGTGCTGCCGGAATCGCGAGGAGAGTGATACAACCTCTGATGCCTGCTGGAACAAGGGAGAGGAAGGTCTTCATCGAGTACCGAATGTGTGACCGACTGCGGAAGCGCTGCCGGAATGCAGCGCCGGAAGGATCGTCTACACGATCTTGAGATCGGCAAGAGTACGACTACATCACCCACGAGAATCCGCTCTCGTTAACCGCTTTGGAATCTTCAAGGGTGAGTTCCTCTATCGACTCATTGCTACAATCTAGTAGATAGATCTTGGCTTGTTTGTTTGCATGCGGTAGAATTTTTTTGTTTTCCATGCTACGAACCCCTACAAGCCACACTCCCCCTAGGCGTGGGTGGGCCCTGCCCCGTTCCTAGGCAGGGTGTGGGGCCCCTGGCCGCCTCCTCGGCCTCCCCCTTCGCCTATAAGAAGCCCCTGATGCAGAAATCCTAAGTACCCGATCAATATTCCACAAAACCTTTTGTAGACGCTGCCACCGTCGTCCCTAGATCGGGGAGGAGAGGATCTGAAGTTCTTCCCGGCACCCTGCTGAAGGGGAGATCAGCCTAGAGGCCTTCTCTCTGGTATGATGCGTGAGTAGTTCCACCTTGGACTATGGGTCCATGTAGTAGTTAGATGGTTGTATCTCCTCCTTTGTGCTTTCATGTATAGATCTTGTGAGCTCCGTTCATGATCAAGATCTAATCTATTTGTAATCATGCATGTTGTGTTTGCGGGGATTCGATGGATACTAAGATTATTATGTTGGTTTGATTAATAGTTTTGTCTTTATGATTCTATCATGTCTATGTTGTTTGTGATCTTGCATGCTCTCCGTTGTTAGTAGCTATCTTGGCCAAGTAGTTGCTAGTGACTCCAAGAGGGGTATTTATGCTCGATAGTGGGTTCATGCCTCTAGTTTCCAAGGGAAGTGACAGAAATATCTTCGGTTGTAGATGTGTTGTTGCTACTAGGGAGAAAACAACGGTCTCTTGTTCATGGAACATGTGGACTGTTTACCTTACACACTTTGCTTAAAATAGTTTTCTGTTGCTTGCAACTTAATACTGGAGGGGGTTCAGATGATAACCTAAAGATGGACTTCTAGTCATAGATGCAGTTGGATGGCGGTCTATGTATCTTGTTGTATTGCCCAATCAAATCTCATAGGATCTTTCTGACTAGTAATTGCATTGTTATGCCTTGCTCAGTTCCTGTCAATTGCCTTGCTGTAATTTGTTTACCCTTCATGCCATGTTGTTTATCTAAGGAGAGCACCTCTAGTGAACTATGGACCCCGGTCCAATCTTTACCATTGATACATCTTCCACTTTTACTTGTTTACTTGCTGCAAACCACCATTACCTTCCACACCATACGTTTAATCCTTTGTTACAGCAACCGGTGAGATAGACAACCTCACTGTTAGTTGGGGCAAAGTCTTGAGTTTGTGTTGTGCAAGTCTCTTCGTTGCTTGCAACACCTGTGTGACGTTTCCTTCCTCCTACTGGTTCGATAACCTCGGTTTCTTACTGAGGGAAAACTTGCTGCTGTACTGCTTCACACCTTGCTCTTGGGGTTCCCAACAGACTCCACGTCAAGCACCAAGTTCTCTGGTGCCATCAAGGAGTCATCACCACCATGGAAAGAATGAATAAAATTGCCAACTGTGTGCGTTTCCTCGGCTTGACTTCCTCATTTGGTCTCGAGGGGGAAATACCAGGATGGGTATGTTTGGTGGTAGTATCAGGTTGGATTCGTATAGGTCTTTCTTATCCCTCTCTGATAGTCGCCAGTTGTATTGAGTCTCTATAGGTTGTTTAGCACATGCTCCGCTGCCGCTTTAGTCCACCATACCTATGTAGGCAAGGACCGCCGAATTCTAGTCTCGCCGTGTATTGGCCTCAGTACCGAATTCTAGTCTCGCCATGTATTGGCCTCAGTACTCGCCGTGTTTTTCCTTTGCCCTTTGTCGGCACCCTTTTGTTTAGCAGATTTGAGATCGACGTTGTTAGTAGGGTTACCCTTCCGGCTTGGCCTGGGAAGGGTTATGGACGCCATTGGTTATTCTTCAGGGCTCTTAGCCCAATTTGCATCTTATCCATAGTCGGATGTTGTATCCTTTCAAGGTGAATTGGATCTTTGTATTGTATATCTGTATTCTTGACTCTTTGAGTCGTTGTATATATCTGTTCTGTGGGTTCCATCATGGACTAATGTGTAATGGTAATACTTCGTTTTCCACCCGCATGAAAGTGCCTAGTGGGCACCTTTGAATCGTTTCTATGCGGGTTTGGCGGGAATCGCTAAACTTGCATAGGGCCGATCTGAGGGTGTTATAGAGTGGTATCAGAGCTCAGCAGTTACGATACCCCACTGGTCCAGCCTGTAGGATAACCTAGCTAACAGACGATATAGAGTGTCAAAATTATTTTGGAAAATCGGTTGGATAGATCTGATTAGGTATGCTTTTACTCCTTACCCATGTGCTATTCTCTTCTTACCTCTGCGTGTTTTGAATATGCTTTCTTATCTCTTCTTCGAGTCTAGGAATACTCATGGTTGGGTTTCCATCGTACCTTTAGGGTTTCGCTTCCTCCTCTTATAACGGTGCTTCTACATTCGGTGTTCATGCTATCTGAGGAATTTTCCTCTGTTGTACCCTTCAGTGGACCGGAAATTTCACTAAAAATTTATTTGTATTTTCCGATGTTTTCCGACGTGTAGACATCATCTGCATCAGATCCGATGAAGAGTTTGTACCCCTCCTTGTTGACCGAATATCGCATGTGAAGATCTTCAGTCTGAATTCCGAGAGTTTGATGCATAATATGTCTGTTCATGTACAGAGTAATGCTTTGAGTGCGGGATGGAGTCACGACCATACTACTACTCATATCATTCGCTTTTGTACATTGAATCAGTGAACTAGTGCAATTCGACTCATTCTACGAAAGTTAGAGGTGGCCTTATCTTTTGATATCTCTACCTTCGTCTTTGTTTCTCCAGAGTGTTCTTTCGAAGAACGTGAGACACGACCCCTTGTTGGTGGTGTCGCCGATTTCAAGATGAAGAAATAACCCTTGTTAGTGGTGTTGCAAGGATCTACATGAAGCAAGAAGAATCAGATAGTCGGCCTTCTTCCCTGTACCATGAGGCGGATCTCAAGGGCGAGATCCATTGTTAGTGGTGTCGAATTGTAGCACCCCGAGAAAACACCACTAGAAAATCGCTTGTTGTTTATATTGTTTGCATCATCATGGCATCATCTTGCATATTTTTGTCTGTTAAAAGTATCTTGCTAAAACCTAGTTTGCCCCTATAATACCCTTCTTGCATCTGCCTAAAAACTAATTTATAAAATGGTTTTGTTTTAGAAAATAAATGAATAATAAAAATAAACATATTTTATAAAACCCCTAGGGGAGATAGCTGACCAGGACAAAAGCCCCGACCAGCTTGCCTACTACCCCAGGCCCAACTAACCCAGATCATACCCACCCCAATCCCTAATCCCAGCAAACCCTAGACCTAACCCTAAACCAATCCTACTCCCTCACCTCACCTGCCGCCGCCAGCAGAGCAAACGCACGCACTCGTGCGCGACACACGCGACACAGCAGCACACATGCACACTTGGTCACGCACCCGAACACCACACTCGACCCATCCCTAGACCAGACGCACACCACACACGCACGCCTCTCCCTGGACGCCCTCGCTTGTGAACCCCACCCACCCCCGATCGAGAGCCGCTCCCTCTCTCACGCGCCTGCCTGTCCCCGACCCTCTCTTCCCTATCCGCCGCCATGGCCCCTTCTCCCCCTGACCGTCGTCGCTGCAAGCCTTCCCTCGCCTCCCCTCAGTAGCCCGTCACCGGTTCCTTCCTCCACTCGTGTCGCTGGCCCCTCTTGCCTCTCCCCTGGAGTCGACCTGTCGCCATGCTCATTGCCTGCATACGGCCATCCCCGAGCTGGCCCTACAAAACTCGTCCCCGCCACCAGCGAACCCCGCCGGCCACTGCCTCGTTCTTCTTCACTACCCTGTGTCTTCGTGCCGACCTCCTGCGCCCGAGGCTGTTGCCGCCTCTACGACCTCTGCCGTTTGTCGTCCCTACGAGGCCACCCCTGTAGCGTCGAGCCGCCCGCCTGCAGCGCCGAGTCGACCGCCCGTAGCCCGCGTCGGCCTTCGCCTCTGCAACGCCAAGGCGTAGCAAGCCCATCGGCCCGTCTTCTGCCTGTGCCCATCTCCTTGTTGCCATCGGCTGGCCTCTGGTCCGCTCAGCCGCTCGTCCTCCGGCCGCCGCCTGAGTCGCGCCGCCATCCGGAGCCCTGTCATCGTCGCCCTGTCGGTTCTCCCCTCACGCATCAGAGCGCTGCTATGCTCCTGCGTCGCCAAGCACTCCCTGGTTCCGTCCTCTGCCTCATCCCGGCTCACCGTCCTCCCGTGCGTGCGCATGCGAGTAGGACAGGAGGTGAAGAAATTCTTCCATGTGTGTATCTATGTGTGCTTCTGTGTTTGTGAACACACTATCAGACGTCTGTCTATGTTGGATCCCTTCACTCTAATCATTCGTGGCAACTGGAATTCCGTGGTGCCATCTTGTTGGTCCATCTCGCCAAGATCTTCTGAAGCGCAAAACATGTCGCTACTCGCTGACCATCGATGCCGGAATCAAGAGCCTCATGAACCACTAAAGTCGGAACCTCACAATCAACTTCTTGGACCCCAACCCCGAAGACCGAACCCTCATCACGCCAAGGTCTCCATCCGGAACCAAAGACACCAAGACCCCATATTTAAAGATCCAAAGACCGGACCCGCACCCTCTGGAACCAAGATCACCGAACCCAATGTATGACCCTGATCCGACCCCTATTTTCTATAATATGACATATATACTTGTTGCACATAATCATTCATACTTGCATACATATTGTATGGTTTGGGGGCCTTATGCCGTTTCACCTCATAATTAAATATGGAGGCCATAGGCGGGCAAATCTAGCCTTATATTGGCTCCATTTAAATTTGCATAGCAAACCGGTGCTATGTTTTGTCTTGTTAAGCCAACATTTAAATTGTGGGGTATCTAAACAACATGAATCTACTAATTAGTTGTCGGGACCCTAGTTTCGCTTAATATTTCCTAATTGTATCGCGTCTTTGCTATGTCTTGCATCATACATGCATCATGCCCGATTTTCTGCCGTGGTATTAAATAGTGCATCTGGTGCTTTTTCTAGTGCTTTGCTTCTTCACGGATTAGGCTGATGAGTTGATGCGAGTGTCAACCCGATCTTCGGATGAACCTTCGGCAATGTTTTCCAGGCGAGCATTCTCCCCCTTTCTACCTATTTTATATTTCTAGTCTGTATTTCCTCCTGTTGATCTATTTCTATATGTGTTGCAATGCTTTACATTCTGTATCCCTTTATATATCCCTGCAACATTTATATTGCCTTGGACACCTACTATTGCCTGTTGTTTAGGTAGACAGTTGGCCTTGCGAGTCATAGTCGCTTGCTCGAGTGCTGCTTCGCATCGTTGATGTTCCACTGATGTTGGGGGTTGGCATATTCATAAAGGTGGAGATGATTGTGGTTTTAATTATAGATGGTTACTTTAATATTAAAATTGATATAACTAATGAAGAGGCACCAGTAGGTAATAGTTGAGATTTGGTTGTTAACCGCCCACTTGTGTCCACCTAGAACCCGAGTTCTTAACGCCTGTTCCGAGACTAAGCGCGCTAACCACATGTGGGGTGTCTGGGCACCCCTATCGGCTTAGTACCTGATTTCAAAGTACTGTATTGGGGGCCACGAACTAGTTTGAAGTTTTCATGCCACGTTATGCCATGTTTATTACCTGTTGCTCGATGAGTGTTTAGTACTGTTGCGTAGGTGCGGCACTCTGTCATGGGAATATTTTGTCCATGACCTCTGCTCACGTGCAAGTGTACGCAACCCTAGAGTCCGTACGAGGAGGATTAGCTATACCTCGTACGGGTAGCTCTTTCGGGTGGCCCCCGTGTACTTGCTTTGGGTCTAGGAAAGCGACGTGTCCTAGGCCCCACCGACATACCATGGAAGTATGTTAATTAATCTGGCAAAAAGGATCGAAGTCCGTGTGGAAAATTTGGTGGACCCCTACAGGGTTAAATCTTTTCGAAAAGCCGTGTCCGCGGTTATGGATGACTTGGAGCATAGTATCTCGATCATAGATAACTATAACTAAAGTTTAATGTTATAAATTTGACTTGTATCTGATATGACTATTAATTTGGATAAGCACCATGGAAAGAATGAATAAAATTGCCAACTGTTTGAGTTTCCTCGACTTGACTTCCTCGTTTGGTCTCGAGAGGGAAATACCAGGATGGGTATGTTTGGTGGTAGTATAAGGTTGGATCCGTATAGGTCTTTCTTATCCTTCTCTGATAGTCGCCAATTGTATTGAGTCTCTATAGGTTGTTTAGCGCATGCTCCGCTGTCGTTTTAGTCCACCATACCTATGTAGGCGAGGACCGCCAAATTCTAGTCTCGTCATGTATTGGCCTCAGTACTGACCGCTCTCTTGTTTTTCCTTTGCCCTTTGTCGGCACCCTTTTGTTTAGCAGGTTTGAGATCGACGTCGTTAGCAAGGTTACCCTTCTGTCTTGGCCTGGGAAGGGTTATGGACGCCATTGGTTATTCTTCAGGGCTCTTAGCGCAATTTGCATCTTATCCATAGTCGGATGTTGTATCGTTTCAAGGTGATTTGGATCTTTGTACTGTATATCTGTATTCTTGACTCTTTGAGTCATTGTATATATCTGTTCTGTGGGTTCCATCATGGACTAATGTGTAATGGTATTACTTCGTTTTCCACCCGCACGAAAGTGCCTAGTGGGCACCTTTGAATCGTTTCTATGCGGGTTTGGCGGGAATCGCTAAAACTTGCATAGGGACGATCTGAGGGTGTTACAGAGTGGTATCAGAGCTCAGCAGTTACGATACCCCACTGGTCCAGCCTGTAGGATAACCCAGCTAACGGATGATATAGAGTGTCAAAATTATTTCGGAAAATCGGTTGGATAGATCTGATTAGGTATGTTTTTACTCCTTACCCATGTGCTATTCTCTTCTTACCTCTGCGTGTTTTGAATCTGCCTTCTTATCTCTTCTTTGAGTCCAGGAATACTCGTGGTTGGGTTTCCGTCATACCTTCAGGGCTTTGCTTCGTCCTCTTGTAACGGTGCTTCTACATTTGGTCTTCATGCTATCTGAGGAATTTTCCTCTGTTGTACCCTTTAGTGGACCGGAAATTTCACTAAATTTTTTATTTGTATCTTCCGATGTTTTCCGATGTGACGACATCATCCGCATCAAATCCGATGAAGAGTTTTTACCCCTCCTTGTTGACCAAATATCGCATGTGAAGATCTTTAGTCTGAATTCTGAGAGTTTGATGCATAATCTGTCTGTTCATGTACAAAGTAATGCTTTGAGTGCGGGATGGAGTCCTGACCATACTACTACTCTTATCATTCGCTTTTGTACATTGAATCGATGGATTAGTGCAATTCAACTTATTCTATGGAAGTTATAGGTGGCCTTATCTTTTGATACCTCTACCTTCATCTTTGTTTCTCCGGAGTGTTCTTTCGACGAACGTGAGACATGACCCCTTGTTGGTGGTGTCGCCGATTTCAAGATGAAGAAATAACTCTTGTTAGTGGTGTCACGAGGATCTACACGAAGCAAGAAGAATCAGATCATCGGCCTTATTCCCTGTACCATGAGGCGGATCTCGAGGGCGAGATCCATTGTTAGTGGTGTCAAATTGTAGCACCCCGGGAAAACCACCACTAGAAAATCGTCTATTGTTTATATTGTTTGCATCATCATGACATCAGCTTGCATATTTTTGTCTGTTAAAAGTATCTTGCTAAAACCTAGTTTGCCTCTGTAATACCCTTCTTGCATCTGCCTAAAAACTATTTTATAAAATGGTTTTGTTTTAGAAAATAATTGAATAATAAAAATAAACCTATTTTATAAAACACCTCGGGGAGACAGCTGACCAGGCCAAAAGTCCCGGCCAGCCTGCCTACTACCCCCGGCCCAACTAACCCAAACCAGACCCACCCCAAACCCTAATCCCAGCAAACCCTAGACCTAACCCTAAACCAATCCTACTCCCTCACCTCACCTGTCGTCGCCGCCTGCAGATCAAACACACGCACTCGCGTGTGGCACACACGACGTAGCAACACGCACACACACTTGGTCACGCACCTGAACACCACACTCGACCCGTCCCTGGACTAGATGCACACCACACATGCACGCCTCTCCCTAGACGCCCTCGCTCGTGAACCCCACCCACCCCCGATCGAGAATCGCTCCCTCTCTCACGCGCCTACCCGTCCCCGACCCTCTCTTACCTATCCGCCGCCACGAGACCTTCTCCTCCCGGCCATCATCGCTGCAAGCCTTCCCTCGCCTCCCCTCAGTAGCCCATCGCCGGTTCCTTCCTCCGCCCGTGTCGCTGTCCACTCTTGCCTCTCTCCTGGAGTCGACCTATCGCCATGCTCACCGCCTGTGTACGGCCCTGCCCGAGCTCACCTTGCAGAACTCGTCCCCGCCACCAGCGAACCCCGCCGGCCGCTGCCTCGTTCTTCTTCGATACCCCGTGCCTTCGCGCCGACCTCCTGCGTCCGAGGCTGTCGCCGCCTCTGCGACCTCCGCCGTCTGTCGGCCCTGCGCGGCCACCCTTGCAGCATCGAGCCACCCGCCAGCAGCGCCCAGACGCCCGCCCATAGCCCGTGTCGGCCTTCGCCTCTGCGATGCTAAGGCGCAGCAAGCCCATCGACCCGTCTGCTGCCTGCGCCCATCTTCTTGTCTCCATATGATGGCCTCCGGTCCACTCTGCCGCTCGTCCTCCGGCCGCTGCTAGAGTCGCGCCACCATCCGGAGCCCTATCACCGTCGCCCTCTCGGTTCTCCCCTCGCGCGTCAGAGTTCTACTATGCTCCTGCGTCGCCAAGCACTCCCCGACGTTGTCCTCTGCCTCATCCCCGCTCACTGTCCTCCCATGCGTGCGCATGCGAGTAGGACAGGAGGTGAAGAAATCCTTCCATGTGTGTATCTATGCGTGCTTCTGTGTTTGTGAACACACTATCAGACGGTTGTCTATGTTGGATCCCTTCACTCTTATCATTCATGGCAACTGGCCTTCCGTGCAGCCATCTTGTTCGTCCATCTCGCCAAGATCTTCTAAAGCGCAAAACATGTCGCTACTTGCTGACCAATGATGCCGGAATCAAGAGCGTCATGAACCACTAAAGTCGGAACATCACAATCTACTTCTTGGACCCCAACCCTGAAGACCGAACCCTCGTCATGCCAAGGTCTCCATCCAGAACCGAAGACACCAAGACCCCAGATTTAAAGATCCAAAGACCGAAACTGCACCCTTCGGAACCAAGATCACCGAACCCAATGTGTGACCCTGATCCGACCCCTATTTTCTATAATATGACATATATACTTGTTGCACATAATCATTCATACTCGCATACATATTGTATGGTTTGGGGGCCTTATGCCGTTTCACCTCATAATTAAATATGGAGGCCATATGTAGGCAAATCTAGCCTTATATTGGCTCCATTTAATTTTGTGTAGCAAACCGGTGCTATGTTTTGTCTTGTTAAGCCAACATTTAAATTGCGGGGTATCTAAACAACATGAACCTATTAATTAGTTGTCGGGACCTCGGTTTCGCTTAATATTGCCTAATTGTATCGCATCTTTGCCATGTATTGCATCATACATGCATCATGCCCGATTTTCTGCCGTAGTATTAAATAGTGCATCCGGTGTTTTTCTAGTGCTTTGCTTCTTCACAGATTAGGATGATGAGTTGATGCGAGTGTCGACCCGATCTTCGGATGAACCATCGGCAATGTTTTCCAGGCGAGCATTCTCCCCCTTTCTACCTATTTTATATTTCTAGTATTTATTTCCTCCTATTGATCTATTGATATCTGTGTTGTGATGCTTTAGATCTGTACCCCTTTATATATCCCTGCAGCCTTTATATTTCCTTGGACACCTCCTATTGCTTGTTGTTTAGGTAGACAGTTGGCCTTGCGAGTCGTAGTCGCTTGCTCGGGTGCTGCTTCGCGTCGTCGATGTTCCACTGATGTTGGGGGTTGGCATATTCATAAAGGTGGAGATGATCGTGGTTTTAATTACAGATGGTTACTTTAATATTAAAATTGATATAACTAATAAAGAGGCACCGGTGGGTAATAGTTGAGATTTGGTTGTTAACCTCCCACTTGTGTCCAACTAGGACCCGAGTTCTTGACGCATGTTCTGAGACTGAGCGCGCTAACCACATGTGGGGTGTATGGGCACCCCTATCGGCTTAGTACCTGATTTCAAACTACTATACTGGGGCCACGAACTAGTTTGAAGTTTTCATACCACGTCATGCCATGTATGCCATGTTTATTACCTATTGCTCAATGAGCGTTTATTACTGTTGCATAGGTGCGGCACTCTGTCACGGGAATATTTTGTCCATGACCTCTACTCCCGTGCAAGTGCACGCAACTCTAGAGTCCGTACAAGGAGGATTAGCTATACCTCGTACGGGTAGCTCTTTTGAGTGGCCCCCATCTACTTGCTTTGGGTCTGGGAAAGCGTCGTGTCCTAGGCCCCGCTGGCATACCGATGGAAGTATGTTAATTGATTTGGCAAAAAGGTTTGAAATGCGTGTGGAAACTTTGGTGCACCCCTGCAGGGTTAAATCTTTTTGAAAAGCCGTGTCCGCGGTTATGGATGACTTGGAGCACAGTATCTTGATCATAGACAACTACAACTAAAGTTTATTGTTGTAAATTTGACTTGTATCCGATATGACTAGTAAGTTGGATAACCACCATGGAAATAATGAATAAAATTACCAACTGTGTGAGTTTCCTCGGCTTGACTTCCTCGTTTGGTCTCGAGGGGGAAATACCAGGATGGGTATGTGATACGTCGGAAATGTATCTATAATTTTTGATGCTTCATGCTTGTTTAGTATCTACTTTGCTTTGCTTTGTCTACACTTTGAGGTGTTTTTATATCTTTTCTAGAACTAACCTATTAACAAGTTGCCATAGTGCCAGTTGCCTGTTTTCTTCTGTTTTTGGTTCCAGAAAGGCAGAAAATCAATATTCTCGGAATTGGACGAGACAAAAGCCAAAGTCAATATTTTACCGTGGGGGACACGAAGCCAAAAGACGAGACGGAGAGGAGAACCAGGGCGGACGCACCCCCTAGGCGCAGGTGGGCCCACCCTGCTCCTGGGTAGGGTGTGGGCCCCCTGGCCGCCTCCCAGCCTCGCCTCTTCGCCTATAAGGATCCCCCGATGCAGAAACCCTAGGCACCCGATCAAAACTCCACGAAACCTTATGTAGCCGCCGCCACTGTTGTCCCTAGATCAGGGGGATCTGATGTTCTTCCCGACACCCTGCCAGAGGGGAGATCATCCCGGAGGCCTTCTCTCCGGTATGATGCGTGAGTAGTTCCACCTTGGACTATGGGTCCATGTAGTATATAGATGGTTGTATCTTCTCCTTGTGCTTTCATGTATATATCTTGTGAGCTCCGTTCATTATCAAGATCTAATCTCTTTGTAATCATGCATGTTGTGTTTGCGGGGATCTGATGGATATTGAGATTACTATGTCAGATTGATTAATGGTTTTGTCTTTATGATTCTATCATGTCTTTGTTGTTTGTGATCTTGCATGCTCTCCGTTGTTAGTAGCTATCTTGGCCAAGTAGTTGCTAGTGACTCCAAGAGGGGGTATTTATGCTTGATAGTGGGTTCATTCCTCTAGTTTCCAAGCAAGTAACAGAAATCTCTTCAGTTGTAGATGTGTTGTTGCTACTAGGGAGAAAACACCGGTCTCTTGTTCACGGAACAAGTGGATTGTTTACCTTACAAACTTTGCTTAAAGCAGTTGTCTGTTGCTTGCAACTTAATACTAGAGGGGGTTCAGATGATAACCTGAAGGTGGACTTCTAGTCATAGATGCAGTTGGATGGCGGACTATGTATATTGTTGTATTGCCCAATTTAATCTCATAGGATCTTTTTGTCTGGTATTGCATTGTTATGCCTTGCTCAGTTCCTGTCAATTGCCCAGCTGTAATTTGTTTACCCTTCATGCCATGTTGTTTATCTAAGGAGAGCACCTCTAGTGAACTATGGACCCCGGTCCAATCTTTACCATTGATACATATTCCACTGTTACCTGTTTACTTGCTGCAAACCATTACTTTCCACACCATACGTTTAATCCTTTGTTACAGCAAATCGGTGAGCTTGACAACCTCACTGATTCGTTGGGGCAAAGTCTTGAGTTTGCGTTGTGCAGGTTTCCGTGTTGCTTGCAACACCTGTGTGACGTTTCCTTCCTCCTGCTGGTTCGATAACCTCGGTTTCTTACTGAGGGAAAACTTGCTGATGTGCTGCTTCACACCCTGCTCTTGGGGTTCCCAGCAGGCTCCACGTCAGCCATCAGTATGTTTTTTGGTAGTATCAGGTTGGATCTGTATAGGTCTTTCTGATCCCTCTCTGATACTCACCAGTTGTATTGAGTATATATAGGTTGTTTAGCGCATGCTCCGCTGCCGCTTCAGTCCACCATACCTATGTAGGCGAGGACCGCCGAATTCTAGTCTCGCCGTGTACTGGCCTCAGTACTGACCGCTCTCTTGTTTTTTATTTGCCCTTTGTCGGCATCCTTTTGTTTAGTGATGCAGCACTAGTCCCAGTGGGAGCGCTTCGTCGGGAAACCCCAAGAGCAAGGTGTGAAGTAGCACAGCAGCAAGTTTTCCCTCAGTAAGAAACTGAGGTTATCGAACCAGTAGGAGGAAGGAAACGTCACACGGGTGTTGCAAGCAACGCGGAGACCTGCCCAACACAAACTCAAGACTTTTCCCCAACTAACAGTGAGGTTGTCAATCTCACCGGTTGCTGTAACAAAGGATTAAACGTATGGTGTGGAAGGTAATGGTGGTTTGCAGCAAGTAAACAAGTAAAAGTGGAAGATGTATCAATGGTAAAGATTGGATCGGGGTCCATAGTTCACTAGAGGTGCTCTCCTTAGATAAACAACATGGAATGAAGTGTAAACAAATTACATCATGGCAATTGACAGGAACTGAGCAAGGCATAACAATGCAATTACTAGTCAGAAAGATCCTATGAGATTCGATTGGGCAATACAGCAAGATACATAGACCGCCATCCAACTGCATCTATGACTAGAAGTCCACCTTCAGGTTATCATCCGACCCCCCCCCCCCCCAGTATTAAGTTGCAAGCAATAGACAACTTCTTTAAGCAAAGTGTGTAAGGTAAACAGTCCACATGTTACATGAACAAGAGACCGTTGTTTTCTCCCTAGTGGCAACAGCACATCTACAACCGAAGAGATTTCTGTCACTTCCCTTGGAAACTAGAGGCATGAACCCACTATCGAGCATAAATACCCCCTCTTGGAGTCACTATAAACTACTTGGCCAAGATAGCTACTAACAACGGAGATCATGCAAGATCACAAACAACACAGACATGATAGAATCATACAGACAAAACCATTAATCAAACCAACATAATAATCTCAATATCCATTGGATCCCCGCAAACACAACATGCATGATTACAAATAGATTAGATCTTGATCATGAATGGAGATCACAAGATCTATACATGAAAGCACAAAGGAGGAGATACAACCATCTAGCTACTACATGGACCCATAGTTCAAGGTGGAACTACTCACGCATCATACCGGAGAGAAGGCCTCCGTGATGATCTCCCCTCCGGCAGGGTGCCGGGAAGAACTTCAGATCCCCCTGATCTAGGGACGATGGTGGCGGCGGCTACAGACAGTTTCGTGGAGATTTTATCGGGTGCTTAGGGTTTCTGCATCGGGGGCTTCTTATAGGCGAAGGGGGAGGCCGAGGAGACAGCCACGATAGCCAAACCCTAGCCAGGCACGGGGCTGCGCCCACCTGCGCCCAGGGTGGGTCTGGCTCCCCTGGCTGGCCCCTCCATCTCCCCTCTGGACTTCTTGTTCCCCACGGAAAGTAATCTCCCTGAACAAACCAAAGCAAATACTTTCGGCGCCAATAGCCACTTTGGCTAACCAGTTAAACCAACTAAGTTTGAGCAAAGCTCAAACTTAGCAACATGAACATGTTTAGTCATCTTATCAGCAGGATTATCATGAGTGATGATCTTGCATACATTTCATTTACCTTGAGCAACAATGTCTCTAACAAAATGGTACTTGACATCAGTGTGCTTAGTTCTATCATGGAACATCTGATCATTTGTAAGGTATACGGCACTTTGACTGTCATAAAACAAAGTAATGCAAGAATCATCTCCACAAAACTCAGCAAACAAACCTTTCACCAAACAGATTCTTTGCAAGCTTCAGCAATAGCCATGTATTCGTCCTCAGTAGTAGACTGTGCAACAATAGCCTGCAACATAGCCTTTCAGCTAATAGCACAACCACCAACATTAAACATATAACCTGTGAGGGATCTTCTCTTATTCAAATCGACAGCAAAATTTGAATCCACATAGCCAACGAGTCCCTCACCGGTCCTCCCAAACTTCAAACAAGCATTGGAAGTGCCAAGAAGTTACTTAAAAACCCATTATTGAACAGCCTTCCAATGTTCTTTACCAGGATTAGCCATGTATCTACTTATCAAACTCATATCATATGATAAGTCAGGATGAGAACAAACCATGGCATACATCAAAGAACCAACAACACTATAATATGACACCTTTGACATGTACCTCTTCATCAGTAGTAGAACATTGTGAAACTAACAATTTAAAATGAGGAGAAATAGGAGTATTAACTAACTTGGCATCATCCATATTAAAACGATGAAGAACTTTCTTAATGTAACTTTGTTGACTAAGAAACAACAAACCATCTTTTATATCTCGGGTAATTTCCATATCTAAGATCTTCTTAGCAGCTCCAAGATCCTTCATCTCAAACTCACTACTTAGTTGTGCCTTCAAAGTAGTGATTCCTTTCATGCTCTTGGCAGCAATTAACATATCATAAACATATAGCAGCAGGTATATATGTGATCCGTCAACAAACTTAATATAAACACAACTATCATATTTAGACCTCTCAAAGACATGTGAGATCATAAGCGAATCAAACCTTTTATACCACTGTCTTGGAGATTTCTTTAAGCCATAAAGAGAATTCTTTAATTTGCACACAAAATCCTCTTTACCAGGCACTATGAACCCTTCTGGTTGGTCCATGTATATTTCCTCATCAAGCTCTCCATGCAGAAAAGCAGTCTTGGCATCTAAGTGCTCAAGCTCAAGCACAAGATCACGCATAGCCACAATACTAAAGAAAGTGCAAATGGAACTATGCTTTATAATTGGGGAGAACACATCATTGTAATCAATACCTGGAATCTGGTTGAACCCTTTTGCTACTAACCTTGCCTTGTACCTTGAAGGCTCTTTAGAAGACAAACCTTCCTTTTTCTTGAAGATCCACTTGTAGCGGACCGCCTTCTTTTGTTTGGGCAAGCACACAACATCCCATGTGCCATTTTTCTCAAGCGATTGCATCTCTTCTTGCATAGCAGAAATCCACTTCTCACAGTCAACGGATGCAATGGCTTCATTGTATGTAGCAGGTTTAGAATCATTCTCCACATGTTCAGCACAATGAACAAGATTACACTCTTCAATTAAACAAGGACGAGGACCACAGTTATGCCTCGTTCTATTAGTAGCAATGGACTCATGTGGCTGCTGCAAAACAGTAGGTGAGTGCTGAACAATAATATCATAAATATTTTCCTCATGTGTATCTTCAACGACAACATCATTATCAACAGTTTTCTACAGGTTCTCCACCTGCACACTAACTCTCTCCTCTCCAATAGCAACATTATAGGGATCTGGTGGCAAGCTATCATGATACATAATGGATTCATAGAAAACAACGTTTCTACTCAACAAAATCTTTTTAGTTTCAGGATTCCATAGTTTATATGCTTTAACTCCTAAACCATAACCAAGGAATATGCACTTAACAGCCCTAGGCTCTAACTTTCCATTATCAACATGAGCATATGCAGTGCAGCTAAAAACTCTCAACTGTGAATAATTAGCAGGCGAACCTGACCATACCACAATGGAAGTTTTCTTCTCCACTCGGCCCAAGCCTCCAGCGATAGGCCTCGCTCTGCTCGTCAGAAGTTGGACTTTACTTTATAGAATTTGGATCAACATATAACAACTACTATACTAATGGGTGAGTGGAGGGAGAGTTAATGACACGCCTTTATTTTAATAATTGGTTAACAACGCACCTTATTTTCTGGATATGACGTAAGAAGATGAAGTGGGTTGTTTTCCATCAAAATATTAACTGAACAACTGATGGCTGTGAAATATAGCCACCCACACCCATATTTAAACTAGATATTATTCATATTTTTGATGAAATATCTCTCTAAACCTTGCCACTAATGCCTAATGATCAAAGGGGTATGCAATCCTTTCTTTCTATTTTCCCTATGCAGGAAATGACGTTTGATGATGGAAATCACAATGTTAAAGTCAAAGATATGAGATTTCCAACAACCCAAAGAAACCAGGGGTCGTGAGGTGGAGACAGAAGCTTTAACGACCAACTATACGGCGGGAACAAAATTCTGGCCGTATAGTTCTGGTTGTATAGTTTCCACCGACACCGCTAGGTCAAACAGAACAACTTTTGTGTAGAGAGCCCTATATAAAGAGGCCTTGAACAACGAGAAAAGTCGTCCGACTCTGCTAGACTACACCAAGCCATCAGAACCACACCGCCAGAGGAATAGATCTAGATCTAATCTCCAAAATCCTTCTCCACCACCATAGCCATATTCCACCACTTGTAATACTAGATCTCATATCCAATTGGCGATATTCTAAGACTGTTACTATCAATCTTATGATTTCCATTATAATGTTTATGATTGTTGATCTCATCTCTATGTGTGAGTAATTCTCTTTGGACTAAGGGCTTCGGCCTAGCCATGTAGTATGTGCATGTTATTTATCACAGATGGGATCATGTATTAGTTTGTATGACATGATGATTATTGTATCCTCTCTTGCCTCAATATAATAAGGACTTGTCAGGTACCTAAGACCCCGAGGATTAATTCGGGTATAGGGAGTGTGAGTAATGACTAATTTGCAGGATTATAACCCCACTGACAGAAAGGGTAGTATGGCTGTATGTGAGAGATTTACTTGGGATTAACTATGACATCACTATGCATATCATTAGTTCTCTTTCTTCTATGGATGAGACTAGTAAGTTATTGCTATAAGCGGTTGCGGAGGCAATAGAAATTATGGATGCACTTCCCACATATAATTATCTTGCTCTAACAATTACATGCATACTTTATTATTATATTTTATTCCCATCAGATGTTTTGCACAACTACAGGTGAAACTGAAAGCCCCATTTCCTCTCTCTCCATCATCGACAATAACAAAAGACAACAAACTCTTGGTCCGGTAAAACACAAAAATAATTCTAAAACTCCCGAAGGTCCGTTAAAGTAACTTTACTACGCTTTCTGCTTCCCGAGGATTCGATAACCTAGGTCTACTAGGGAAAAAGATCTATACTACATCCGTAATCCGGATCAAAGGTATCACCAACCACTTGTGAAAAGGGTGAACCATGACTGAATGATGATGGATGACCGGATGATGTGGACCAATAGAAGCTTGCGATGTGGGAGGCTTGCATGTTGAAAGAAACTCTTTAGTGGGGATTCCTATTTAGATATAGAATATTACCGTTGATATAAACATGTTTTATCAGTTATTTATTCGGATTAAATCATATGGTGATTTGGTTATATATTCAACACATGCTTGGGTTGACTCCATCCCAGCCTGGAATGCACCCAATTCAAAAAAGATCATGCATTTAGTTACACATGGTTGCTAATTGAAGAATGGAAAGATGTTATTTGGGATTTGTACCATGATCGTAGTGTCTCTGATCTCCAGGGTATGTTTCCCTGGCTCCAAGTACCCGAAGAATTTCATACTAACCAATAATAACCACATATGTTTGGATCCAAGATTATGGTCCTATTTTTTTTGCATAACTACAAATCATCTATTATTCTTGCGCCAACGCCAGGGATTTCAAGTTTTTAAGTTAAAAAAAGACAAAAAAGTTAGATGTAGAAAATAATATACTCTACAAACTTGAAATACTATCAACTCAAAATACCATGTATTTTGGGTCGCACAAAATGTCAAAATCTGATAACTAAAGTGGTGAACAGTTCAAATTCAATCCTCCAAATTCTATCATATTTTTTCATTTTTGTTAAGCACATAATATGAGGGTATTTGGGATGAGATTTTATGTGTTGGTAGAGTACATCATTGTCTGCATGCACAAAAAATCAAAAAAATTTGAAACTTCCAAATGGTGTTTTCAAATTTTGAAAAAAAAAACCCGAGCTTCTTGTAGCTGGAGCCCTAAAAGTGATTTTTCGATTCGCTACTACCTCCATTTTGAAATATCGTGTTCTTAGCCTTTGGTGGAAGGCAAAGTTCATAAAATTTTACCAAGCATGTCATGTAACGTCAAATGCATACCACCTCCGGTTCCAAAACACATGCATGGTCTATAAATCGGTCTAACAGTCAAAGTTTACTAAGTTTGACCAGATATAGAGAATACAATATCAACATCCACAATTTTTTTTTCAAATATATTCTATGTTGTACGTACCTATTTATATTGAATTGGTATTGTAGTTTTGTAGATGTTCAGTTTTTTGTCTCTAAAATTGGTCGAACTGTGAAGACGTTGACTTCTGGTTAATTGATTTACAAGCCTTCTTTTTTTTGGTACCAAGGGTATAGTATAAAATCTTATTGTTGGAATTTGGTGTATATTGGGCTGTTGGCCCATTAGACAAATTCTGAAATTCTCTTTGTCCCACTTGTCTATGGCAGCATATGGCTGTGCTAGTGGTGCTGAAGTTTAGTCCCACATTGCTAGTTGAAGGGGAGTTGGACCACCTTATATAGTAGAGTGTTGCACCACTCACTAAGATGTGACAAGAAGAGTAGCCCTCGCGCACTCCTCGCCATGCCTCGCCTCGTCACGACGCGCGTGCGCCGCGGGTTGCGGGAATCTCGCCGAGCCGAGCTTTTTTTGCTGATTGGGAAAACTGATTATGAGTCATTAACGGACGCGTTAATTACAGCCGTTTCTAGTTTTTATGGACATGGACTGTTACCGACTCGGACGTGGGCTGAGCCCACGATCCTCCTAACCTGCACTATATAAGCGTCCAGGCTAAACCTAATCGGTACTTTATCAATCCACACACGCGCCTACCTCCAGAACCTTGCGCCGCCGCTTTCGTCTTCCTTATCCCGGCTTGCGGCGTGCACCGCAGATCGGGACAGTAGGCCTCCGGAACCCCGCCTCTCGTGAACCTGTACGGGTGAGGGGCGATCAGGTTTTTGGGGAGCGCTCAGCGCGACTACTGGTAACCACGACGTCGTCCGGCGACGAGTTCCCGAACGACGACTTCTTCCCGGACGTCAGCGACCTCTTCGACAACCTCAACATGGGCGACGCTGCTGCAACCGCTGCGGCTGCTATTCAGCCTACACTGTACATGATATTCAACTGTCCTTTTCATATTATGCTAGAGTTCTTTGTTCTAGCGTTTGGTGTAGATGTGATAGGTTTATCTCCTATAGATGTAATCTGTTCATCTACTTTGTTGATCTGCATGATTGGTTTTACTACTGTCTGTATGATCATGATTTATCAGTTTATTATTCGGATTAAATCATATGGATTATTGCTTATATTTCCAACAATCCAAAAACCTGATTATATGCAACTGAATTCCACTGGTGTAGCCGCGGCCACTAGGCCGCCTCCTTTTGATGGCATGCACTATAAGAGATGGCGCAAGAGAGCAGTTCTCTGGTTTGAAAACCTAAACTGTTATAGCGCTACTCTTGGCAAGCCTGAAGGAGATCTTTCTGCTGAGCAGGAAGCGAACTTTAAGAAAGCTGATACCATATTTATGGCGGCTTTGTTCGGTGTTCTTGGGGACAACATTGTTGACCCTTATATGTCATTTGATAATGGCAAGGACGCGTGGGAAGCGCTCGAGGCCAAGTTTGGGGTCTCGGACGATGGCACTGAGCTGTATGTCATGGAGCAATTCTATGACTACAGGATGGTTGATGAGCGCTCCGTCGTTGAGCAAGCTCATGAGATACAATCACTTGCCAAAGAACTTGAGCAGTTCAAGTGTTCCTTACCAGACAAATTTGTGGCTGGTGGCATTATTGCCAAGCTTCCTCCTTCGTGGAGGAACTTTGCTACTTCTCTGAAACATAAGAGACAAGAGTTTTCCGTTACGGATCTCATTGGGTCTCTTCATGTGTAAGAGAAGGTGAGAGCAAAGAACAAAACTGCTCGAGGACTTGAGGGAGGTTCTACTGCGAATTTAGTGCAGAAGAAAAACTTCCAATCCCACAAGTTTAAGAATAAGAACAAAACTGAAGGAAAGGGAAAGTTCGATGGCAAGAACAAGGCCACGCACTCAACCAACTTCAAGAAGAAAAATGATAAGAGGAAAGGCTCTTGCCACGTCTGTGGTGATCCTGATCATTGGGCTCATAGCTGCCCTAATCGCTTTGACAAGCGTCAACATGGAAACAACGGCAAGACCGCTAATGTTGTTATTAGCGATACTGAGATGAAGGATGCTGGGTCTCAAGGACCTCTTCCGTGCTGATGGGAAACGGCCCACGTGCTTCTGTTCATGGCGTTGGTATGGTAAATCTGAAGTTTACTTCGGGGAAGACCGTACAGCTGAAGAACGTGCAGCATGTTCCCTCCATCAATAAGAATCTCGTCAACGGATCTCTTTTATGTCGAGATGGCTTTAAGTTGGTTTTTGAGTCTAATAAAGTTGTAATTTCTAAGTATGTACAATTTGTTGGAAAGGGTTATGAGTGTGGAGGTCTGTTCCGCTTGTCTCTGTCAGACTCATGTACTAAAGTTATTAATCATGTTTGCAATGATAATGAGTCCAATGTTTGGCATTCACGACTCTGTCATATTAACTTTGGTTGCATGACGCGGCTAGCCAATATGAGTTTAATTCCGAAATTTACCACTGTCAAAGGTTCTAAGTGCCAAGTTTGTGTGCAAGCAAAGCAACCCCGCAAGTCTCATACGACTGCGGAACCGAGAAACTTAGCACCGCTAGAACTTATACATTAAGATTTTTGTGAGATGAATGGTGTGTTGATAAAAGGTGGAAAAAGATACTTTATGATGTTGATTGATGACTCCACTAGATACTGCTATGTTTATCTTCTGAAATATAAAGATGAAGCTTTGAACTACTTCAAAATCTATAAAGCTGAAGCAGAAAACCAACTTGATCTTAAAATCAAGCGGCTAAGGTCGGATCATGGTGGAGAGTACTTTTCAAACGAATTTGATGTATTCTGTAATGAACACGGTATTATACATGATAGGACGCCTTCCTACTCACCTCAATCAAATGGGGTGGCCGAAAGAAAGAACCGCACTCTAACTGATTTGGTTAACGCCATGTTAGATACATCGGGTCTTTCCAAGGAATGGTGGGGGGAGGCGCTTATGACTGCGTGCCATGTCCTAAACCGTGTTCCTGTAAAGGATAAAACCATGACTCCATTTGAGGAATGAGAAAAGAAAAGTCTTAAACTCTCTTATTTACGAACTTGGGGTTGTTTGGCGAAAGTCAATATTCCAATACCCAAGAAGCGAAAGCTTGGACCAAAAACCGTTGATTGTGTTTTTCTGGGATATGCTTTTCATAGCATTGGCTATAGATTTTTGATAGTAAAATCTGAGGTGTCCGACATGCATGTTGGTACAATTATGGAGTCGAATGATGCGACTTTCTTTGAGGACATCTTTCCTATGAAAGGTATGTCTAGCTCATCAAATCAGGAGATGACTAGTTCATCTAGTCAGGAATTTTCTATAATTCCTGAACCCACTATGCCGATAAAACACTCTGATGATCCTGTGGAGGATGACAATGAAGCTCCCAAAAGGAGCAAGAGACAAAGGACTGCAAAGTCATTTGGTGATGATTTCATTGTGTACCTTGTGGATGATACTCCCACTTCTATATCAGAAGCCTATGCATCTCAAGATGCTGACTACTGGAAGGAAGCTGTCCGAAGCGAGATGGACTCCATCTTAGCTAATGGTACTTGGGAAATCACTGATCGTCCTTATGGGTGCAAACCTGTAGGATGTAAGTGGGTGTTCAAGAAAAAGTTTAGACCTGATGGTACTATTGAAAAGTACAAGGCACGTCTTGTGGCTAAGGGTTATACCCAAAAGGAAGGTGAAGACTTCTTCGATACCTACTCACATGTAGCCAGATTGACCACTATTCTAGTACTACTTTCCTTGGCTGCCTCACATGGTCATCTCGTTCATCAAATGGACGTTAAGACAGCTTTTCTAAATGGAGAGCTAGATGAGGAAATTTATATGGAGCAGCCTGACGGATTTGTGGTAGATGGTCAAGAAGGAAAGGTGTGTAAGTTAGTAAAGTCTTTATATGGTCTTAAGCAAGCTCCTAAGCAGTGGCACGAGAAGTTTGAAAGAACTTTAACTGCTGAAGGCTTTGTTGTAAACGAAGCTGACAAATGTGTGTACTATCGCCATGGTGGGGGCGAGGGAGTTATTATGTGTCTCTACGTTGATGACATATTGATATTCGGGACCAACCTCACTGTTATCGAGGAGGTCAAAGAGTTCCTATCTCGCTGCTTTGAGATGAAGGACTTGGGAGTGGCTGATGTAATCTTAAACATCAAGCTACTAAAGGATGACAATGGTGGGATTACATTGCTTCAGTCTCACTATGTGGAAAAGATATTGAGTCGCTTTGGGTATAGCGACTGTAATTCTTCTCCAACGCCTTATGATCCGAGCGTGCTACTTCGAAAGAATCGAAGGACTGCTAAAGATCAATTGAGATATTCTCAAATTATTGGCTCGCTCATGTATTTAGCCAGCGCTACTAGACCTGACATCTCCTTTGCTGTAAGCAAACTGAGTCGATTTGTGTCAAATCCTGGAGATGATCATTGGCATGCTCTTGAAAGAGTTTTGCGCTATTTGAAAGGCACTGCGAGTTATGGTATTCACTATACTGGGTATCCTCGGGTACTTGAGGGTTATAGTGATTCAAACTGGATATCTGATGTTGATGAGATTAAGGCCACAAGTGGTTATTTGTTTAGACTTGGTGGTGGCGCTGTTTCCTGGAAGTCTTGCAAGCAGATCATCTTAACGAGGTCAACAATGGAAGCAGAACTCACAGCATTAGACACGGCCACTGTTGAAGCAGAGTGGCTTCGTGAGCTCTTGATGGACTTACCTGTGGTTGAAAAACCAATACCCGCCATCCCGATGAACTGTGATAATCAAACTGTGATCGTCAAAGTAAACAGTTCTAAGGATAATATGAAGTCATCAAGGCATGTGAAGAGGATATTGAAATCTGTCAGGAAACTGAGGAACTCCGAAGTTATTGCGTTGGATTATATCCAAACATCTAAGAATCTGGCAGATCCCTTCACAAAGGGACTATCACACAATGTGATAGATAATGCATCGAGGGAGATGGGTTTGAGACCCACGCTATGAGTTGATCCCAGTGGCAACCCACTCTATGTGATCGGAGATCCCGTGAATTAGAGCTGGGAGACAAGTTGTTGGTCAGTTGAGAGGAGAGTATCCCCATATTATATTTACATCTCCATAAAGATGCAATACTCTCTTAATCTGCATGGCAGGTTGATATTTATCTTAATGTGTTCCAAGTGGCTTTTTATAAGCAGAGATGTTGTCCTGCAGAACATCTCTTGAGGAATACACCTATATGAGTCTGACTGTCAAACGTCGCAGTCCATGAGAGTTGGGTGCTCTCTAATAAACTCATGAAAGGCCCTGGAGTATGACGCATAAGCTCCAAACCGCGGGGAAGCCGACGGTAGCCCTGTACCGGTCTAGATTTTATGTGAAACTAGCGCGCAGAAAACTTGTAGTTCAAGACATAGTCCACTATTCAAGTTGCAAGCTAGTGTAGCATGAAGTTTAACGTGGAAGTTCAACTTGACAGTCTCCACTACATACCGGTATATAAAACAATGTTCTGGAAGAAAAGTGATGTGATGTGCCAATGAGACTTTGTGGGGGATTGTTGGAATTTGGTGTATATTGGGTTGTTGGCCCATTAGACAAATTCTGAAATTCTCTTTGTCCCACTTGTATATGGCAGCATATGGCTGTGCTAGTGGTG
This sequence comes from Avena sativa, assembly GCA_916181665.1. Lineage (NCBI taxonomy): Eukaryota > Viridiplantae > Streptophyta > Magnoliopsida > Poales > Poaceae > Avena > Avena sativa. Next base: position 236,906,784 of record OV702296.1, on the reverse strand, counting down.
CTGAAGTTTAGTCCCACATTGCTAGTTGAAGGGGAGTTGGACCACCTTATATAGTAGAGTGTTGCACCACTCACTAAGGTGTGACAAGAAGAGTAGCCCTCGCGCACTCCTCCGACGCCGCCCGCCTCGCCACGCCTCGCCTCGTCACGACGCGCGCGCACGCCGCGGGTTGCGGGAATCTCGCCGAGCCGAGCTTTATTTTGTTGATTGGGAAAACTGATTATGAGTCATTGACGGACGCGTTAATTACTGCCGTTTCCAGTTTTTGTGGACATGGACTGTTACCGACTCGGACGTGGGCTGAGCCCACGATCCTCCTAACCTGCACTATATAAGCGCCCGGGCTAAACCTAATCGGTACCGTATCAATCCACACACGCGTCTACCCCCAGAACCTTGCGCCGCCGCTTTCGTCTTCCTCATCCCGGCTTGCGGCATGCACCGCATATCGGGACAGTAGGCCTCCGGAACCCCGCCTCTCGTGAACCTATACGGGTGAGGGGCGATCAGGTTTTTGGGGAGCGCTCAGCGCGACTATTGGCAACCACGACGTCGTCCGGCGACGAGTTTCCGAACGACGACTTCTTCCCGGACGTCAGTGACCTCTTCGACAACATCAACATGGGCGACGCTGCTGCAACCGCTGCGGCTGCTATTCAGTCTACACTGTACGTGATATTCAACTGTCCTTTTCAGATTATGCTAGAGTTCTTTGTTCTAGCGTTTGGTGTAGATGTGATAGGTTTATCTCCTATAGATGTAATCTGTTTATCTACTTTGTTGATCTGCATGATTGGTTTTACTACTGTCTGTATGATCATGATTTATCAGTTTATTATTCGGATTAAATCATATGGATTATTGCTTATATTTCCAATACTTATTTCAATGCATTTCTGGCAAAATTTATTCATATTATAGATATTGATATGCGTTCAATTAAACTCTGCAAAGTTTTAACTTTAATCAAAATTAAAACTCCGCGCAATTGGCATGGAGGGAGTGTCGGTCAATCTGGAAACTCTAGCGATAGCAAAAGGTGTGCTGGTTAAGTGATTGTGCGGTGGTGTTTTTTTTTCTGAAACAAGGAATTTCTGTACAGTAGACTTCAACACTCGGGACGCACACAAACCCGTCAATTCACGAGACTGAATAAATATTGGGTACAGTAGTACAGACCCGTCAACGGTCCGGGCCGCATAGCAGCGGCGCACACGCCTGCGGATCGGACTAGCTAGCCAGGTCGTCCACGCCACGCGCGTGAAAAACGACCGTGGCACGCCGCGCGTACGCAGACGTGTAGGTGCTGATAAACGAGGCAGCGGTGCATGTGCATGCATCTGCGGTCCGCTAGCAGCAGGAAGAGTGTCAACTGGAACCGCGGGGAGCCCGGCGGCACCACCAAACTGACGACGTCCTAACGACCTCTCCACCAACTCCAAGGATAACTTCAGTCATACGGATGGACTAACACTAACACGCATGGTATGGCATCATCATCATCATCTCCACGGCTCCACCGCGAACCTGCCCAGAGGTTTCGGGACACAGAAGTACAAATCAATCATCGAATCGCCGGCTAACGTTGCAAGTTACTCCGTATTATTTGCAGGATTTTGCCAGGTCTCTTGTTGTATGCTGTACACCTAGCAACACATATATACTCTGAGGTTCTATATTGATGTGATTTGGTCATGTCGTCATTAGAGACAAAAAGAAAAAAAATACGTTTTAAAATATAAGATGTTTTACGTTTATGAAGAAAATGTATCTAAACTTCTTTTAGTGTATAGATTCACTCCAAACCTAAGTGAACCTATAATATAAGAGTCTAGGTACATTTGCTTCACGAGACCAAAATGTCTTATATTTTGAAACTGGGGGAGTACTCGCCAAAGCATTGCTTTATTTAACTTTGCTTCCTGACAATTTTATAATCTGGAACCGTTCATCCCCTCTGACTTGTTCGGTGCATTCATGCTCTTATAGTGTCTTATGCATACTTTCGGTCAGTAAATCCGTGGAATAGTTCACTATTTAAAGTTTAGGGTTTAGGGAAACTACTGCAGGGGCGCAAGGCTGGCCCGAACCATTTTGATGATCCAAAGTTATGCTTTCGCAGTGCCATATAAATTAGCTTTCTTGAGTTTGTACCGGTGTACATAGAATGAGAAGATCGACAATCGAAAATTGACAAGAACCTACATGGCATGTCACTGATGACGGATGATCGAACTACCAGCCTAATTCCTTTTTCTCGTGACCTCAATCATCAGCTTGTAGCAAGACCTCATCGCCAAAAATAAAATAAAAAGCAACATGACCTGTCATTACCATCCCACCTAATTAACTTTCAGGCAGGGACACACCCTTTATACTCCAATCTTAAGCGCACGACAGGGACATCACATTATTAACACGAGCGAGTGCAGTGAGTGGCCTTGGTGAATGAATTTTTTTTCCAACAGCCTTGGTGAATACTGTACATAGGACATACGTGCAGCAGCTGTAGACGAGCGAGGCCGACTCGACAACTTTTTAGCACTACTATACATTAATTGTGATCGTTTTTGGTTTTGGAGCAGGTTCACGGCACGATCGGATAATACAGCTCCCCGTCCAGCTCATACGTATGTGTGCAAAAGCAGCCCAAGGGTTGATGAGAAAAAGGGATCGGCGACGGCGACGTACGGCTTTTTAGGTAGCCTGCAGGGCACGCACGTACGCACACACGCAGATCACGATTCAGAACTGTGCAAGATTTACTCTGCGACGACGTACGATATATTCAGAGTGGAAAACTGTTAGGGTTTCAACACTGATCGGCGTCGCCACGACGGCAGATCGTTGGATGCAATGCATGTATCGAGCGGCAGCACCGATCATCATCATCATCAATTACCGCTGTAACAGTGTGTGAATGTGTACTAACTACTCCTGCTAGCTGCTGGTGAGATGAGAGTGTTAAATCGAGAGAGTTCACATCACGAAATATTCCCTACCAGAAATTAACTAATTATTTAATTGCAGCAAGGAAAAAGACAAGAAAAAGTTTGTTGTATCGCACAATTGTCCCTGTCAAAGGGACCATGAGCCATGAAAAGGTTCCTTTTCTTTTATTTTCTCTCTCATTTTTTTTTAGGAATCGTGTTTAGTAAGCCCTTGGTGGCGAACAGACGCACGTAATTAACGGTGGTGATTTCGCCGCTGACCAAAGGGATATTGACCGTCACAGCACCACAAGCTTGTAGAGGGAGCACAAGAACGAAGAGCTTCCGTCCGATTGACCACCAGTTGTTACGGGTTTGTATGTTGACATAGACATAGTCGCCAACACCGACCAAGACGGAAATGTGCATACGCGTACGGCCGCCTAGTCCACAAACCACAAGGGTGACTCCCGGGATGGTGGTTGGATTTCACATGATACTACTCGGTACTCGCCGCTCAAAATTTGAGGGCATGTTTGGTTCAAAAGATATGCATAGGAATTTTAGGGAATTCAAATCCTATTACTTCCTCTCATCCAAATTAATTGACTTTGATTGGTCTAGATTCAAATGTATCTAACATTAAAACATGTCTAGATACATCCGAATTTAGACAAATTCGAGACAATTAATTTGGATCGGAGGGAGTAGAAATTTATAATATGGTTATAGGATTGGCTACAAATAAAATCGTACAGAATCATTTGCACTAGATTTCATAGAAGATCACACTCACACAAATATCTTTTTTGGATTCTTTTTTCCATGATAAATCAATGCACATGAAATCTTGTAAGATTGAAGTTGGCATGAAACTACAAATCTACTTTTTCATTTTTTGCCCGGAAATCTACCTTTTTTTTTTCTATTTCTATGGTTTTAGAATCTAACTGATATTGATCACCAGATGCCGTCGGAGTTTTCGAATTTCCTCACCATGCATATGAAAATCCATGACGAACTTGTTTATCACTAACTACAAAATGATCTCACGGTGTATTTAGACTTCACTTTATTTAGATTCTATGGTTATTTTACTCCCTTCGATCTAAATCAATGGACTCAGATTTGTCTATATTTGAATATATATATATATAGCACTAAACTATAACTAGATACAACAAACCAGAGTCTATTAATTTGGATCGCGGGCAGTATTATATTTTTAATTACTACATAACTAATTTATTTATGTGTTAAAACCATATTGTTTATAAACATGATTAAATTTGGAGTAAAAGTATGTTAGGAGGACTACAGTGGGGCATTTTTTAGATCAAGATTGTGTCGGGGCCTTGGAGGGCAAAAGCAAAAGCAAAACAGCAAAAAGAAAGGCAAAAGCAAAAAGGAATTTCACCATTCCATTTTCATTCTATTTTTCCTCACCGAGAACAAAAAATTGATGCATTACCGGGAACTGACGGGGCAAAATATCAAAATCTAGAGTGGCAAAAAATTAAATAGACAAAAAAGTATAGTGTGGTAAAAACAAAAATTCCCGAAAATAATCCCTCGTTGTCAGCCCTGCACCTACGGTACAGCCAGTCGATTCGTGCCGGTTTTAACACGTTGAGCCACAGCCTACAGGCGCAGGCGACAGGTTCTGTAACGGCAACGCCCAACCCAGGCCGCCATGTCTCCCCCGGTCTTCTTGTGCTACTTTGATTTCTCCTTTTTCAGGATCAAGATGCACGCGTGACGTGTCGACTCCATCCCACATCATCACCCCGCAAGACTAGAAACGCCTCTGCCATTTTCTATTCAGCAGGTGGAATGGAATCCCTTGGCCGACACGTCGGTCCAAGGAGCTAGCACGGCACGGCAGGGGCCCATTTGTCAGCGACACATTTATATATTAAAATATTTATTAGTTGGTTAATTTAGAACTTTGCTTTTGGGCAACGCAAGCAAGTTCAGAGTTGATCAGTGGAGGACCCGGCCGAGCCTATCCCTTTCGGACCGCGATCACTCGCCTTCAACGCTAGTGGAGTTGTATATATATAAATAAAGATACATACACAAGTATTCCATCCATCATCATAACCAATTCACAGGGCGCAGGACGGAAGGGATTGCACCGGTGCGAGTTTCTGTCGACCATGGCGGCAAGCAGTAGCACTCGTCTTCAGGAGAACATGACGGACCGCGACTCTCCGGCGTGTGCGTGGATGGGGGAGACGGGTATCGACGACCTCCCGGCGGACGTGCTGTCCCTCGTGCTCCGCCGGCTCGACGGCGCGTCGCTGGCCGCGCTCGGCTGCGCGAGCTCCAGCTTCCGCGACCTCGCCACGGACCCTGAAACGTGGCGCGGGCTCTGCCTCGCCCTGTGGCCGTCGGTCGCCCGTATCCCCGGCCCAGCTCGCTGCCGCGACGGCGACAGCTTCCACCGGGCGCTCTTCGCCGACGCGTTCCCGTTCCCGACGGCAGCGGCAGCGGCGACGGTGGCGCCCGCCCTGCCCGCCCGGCTCGTCTCGGCCGTGGACCTGCACCACAGGGGGGTCTGCATCATGTCGCGCGTGGTGGAGACGGACGCCTCCTCGGCGTGGTTCCTCGGCTCGCCGTTCCGCGTCGACGCGCTCCTGCAGGAGGGCTTCACGGCGCCGTCGGCGATCGCGCCGGCGGACCTCACGCTCAGCTGGGTGCTGCTCGACCCGACGTCCGGCCGCGCCATCAACGCCTCGAGCCGGCGCCCGGTGTCCGTTAACCGGAGCTGGCTCACGGGGGAGACGGTGGCGCGGTTCACCGTCGTGCTCGGCGGCGTGGCCCTCGACGCGGCCGTCACGTGCGACGACCGCTATGGGCACGTCCGGGAGGTCAGCCTGTGCGTGGAGGACTGCGACGGCGGCGGCGTCAGCGGGCGGGACGGGCTGGCGGCGCTTGCCGCGGCCATGGCCGCACCGAGGCAGGGCCGGGGAGCGGAGGCGGAAGCACGGGCAGCGCGTTGGTACGCAGAGTTCGTCAAGGGGAAGAGCGCGCGGAAGGAGTGGAAGGCTAGGCGAGAGGGCCTCGTTGACCTCTGCTGCTCCGGCGTCGGCGCCGCGGCGTTCGTCGGGTTCCTAGTGATGCTCACGTGCAGGTGAGCGCCGACCGGCGCGCGCCGGGTGCAAAGAATGTGAGTACGTTGGCGCTGTAGACTGTACAGGGTCGCTGCCACGATGTAAATATGTATAGCTCAGAACCAAGATTTTCCTTTTCGGTATTAATTTTCAGACAGGGAAGCTTGAGAAGGTACTGTTCGACAGTTGAGACCTATAGAATCTAGCCTGTACATTTGTGCATTCCAATCTCACTTTCATAACTGATCTTTGGGTAACACTTGACAGCTTTACAGTCAGTTGCATGACTTCATGGAGGTATTTTTTTTCTCCGTGTTGCTTCAGCAAAGAATATCCGTAATCTCAAATATTAGGTCTTCGCTGTCTAAGAAAAGAAATCTCTAGGGAGATTCGCTTAATAGCTCAACGACACATTCTTGGTAGGCCACGGTTCAGATTGTACAGGAAAGTTGTTCAAAAAAAACTATTGGTAAGGAAAGATACTTCAGAATCTGATGCTGATGTAATTACTCGATATATCACACAAAACATACTGATTTTGATGCCCTTGCCAAGTAAGACACACAAAACAATGGTACTGTATAACATCCTTACAAACTCCTGCAATTTTTCTCAATTACACAAAAATAATGACACTGCCAATAGTTATTCGGAAATAAGGAAGACCATAATACTACCAGCCAATGCTATATAAAGAATCTATATCGACACATCAACACGAAGCTATACAGAAGTTTCAGGGCCAGCATACAAAACTCACAAAGAACACGGCCTTCTTGTCGCAGCCAGCAACAAGTCGACCTAGGAAGCAGTCTACATATGTGCATTCTGCAACTCCCGGTAAACTAAATCGATGAATTGGTCACTCTGTTGGGAACATAGCAAGGGAGTTAATAAATAATCTCCATAATGAACAAGCAGTGTATATTGTAATTTTTCATGTGAAACATACCTGAACAAGTCTCAGGAGGGCGTCCTTAACTTTATCCCGTGAAATCATAGGACCTTCATTGTGTGCAGGGGCAAAGGAAGGAGGCGGTGCAGGCGGTGGAAAAGGTTGGAGTAGCGGGGTGCCATGCCCATACTGAGGATGTTGAGAAGATGTGGAAGTTGGATGAAGAGGAGGCGCTGTGGGCATCATTGAGGAAACTGGGGGCGCTAGTGATGCAGAAGAGGACGATGGAGGCGCAAAGAATGCCGGTGTTACAAGATTTGTTGAATGGCTAGCGTGGGTGTCCTGCAGGTGCAGTGGTGGAGCTGATGAACCCCCTAAAGGAGGGGGTATTTGATGCGATGGAGCAGCAGATTGAATAATCATGTGGGAGGATGCAGTGCTCTCGGTAGATGGATGAGCTCTTCCAACCATTGTTGCACTTGATACACCCCCAATGCTTACAGCACCCTGTATATTTGTATAGAGATTTTTTCAGTAAAAAATAAATAGTGTCTAGATACATTCAAGTTTAGACAAACTTGAGACATCTTTTTTAGGATGGAGGGAGTACTACATATGGACCAAAATGCAACCCTGGCCTTTGAGCTAAAATACAGAAAAATGATCATTTGTTTTATAATAGATAACTAGAGATGCAAGTGGGATCCCGCCAAGATCCCACTTCTTGTTCATTTTGTATTTTCTAGTTCAAAATTTAGGCCAAATTTTGACCAAATTTTGAACTAGAAATCACAAAATGAACTAGAAAGTGGGATTTTGGTAGGATCCCACCTGACACCCTATAGATAACAGTCCAAGACATCGCAAATAATATTTGGTGAGCAGTGTGAAAAACAGAAAACTATTTAGAACGGATTGGAAGAATTAAAAGAAAACATACGCCGAAGTAATTGGAAAGTGATTCATCAGGAGTATCAGAAATAAGAGCGGAAGTTGGCAGAGGTTCAAGGGGGCCATCTATAGCAGCAGATGTAGGAACAGCCTCCAGTTCCTCAAACTCACTGCACGCATTAGAAGAATTCAGCATGAGTCAATGAAAACAGCTCTCATATATAGTGAAGGAAAAAGAACCTTTTGGCAGAAGGCACTTTTGCTTTTGGAGGAACTCTGGCATAAGCATTCAGTATCCTGCAAGGAAAAATGGAAGGAACACAACTTGAGGAAAGGTGTCCATAAATTTTCAGAAAGAGAATTTTACCCTGAGATATAATAGTCAAAACTCTAAAGATAGTTGGTCTTAACACAAGAAAGCAGTTCATGCTAAAGAAATCATAAGCATGCACATATAATCTGCTAACAGAATTATACAAAGTATTGCTTTCAATTAAGCAAAAAAAAATGAAGCATGAGTTGCAGCAAACACAGGACAAGTTGATATAAACAAAATTCGAAACTTTCTAGCCACTGATGGAAACACCCATCACTGACATCTACGAGTGTTTCCATCAATGCCTCAACAAAGTGGTCTGGAGTCTGGACACAACATTGCTCCGTTTGGTTAGCCTGTCACTGGTAACTCGATCTTTTAGGGCATGCACTTCTAGTTCAAATCCAATTTACATAAGCAGATGTGATCAGATAGTTCTTTAAAAAAATTGAAGGGGGCATGTCTTTCAATACACATCCCAGACAGTGAAAGGAGGCATCCAACATGAGAACATGAAGCCTTACCTTCCAAAAAGATTTGCTACGGCATCGCAGTCCTGCTGATTGTAAAACCAAATACCATTTACTTCTTGTGCAGCATTACGGTACAACAAATATGGAGGCTGAAGTTCATATTCAAAATCACTTAATAAATCCTCCACCAGATTATCTGATAAGAAAACAATATTGAATGTTTCATAAGCCAATGAAACAATTTGGCATTCACAAATCATCAATGAACAAAAATTGGCTGCTAGTCCTAACCCGCTTGTGTTATTTAGATACAAGAAACGTGTACTTTCCAACTATAATAATTCATAAATAACAAAGGGAAATGCAAAATTGCAAGATGGTCTACTAGCCACAGTTTTATGTTGCATCCACCTTCCCACCCCCAGTGGCTCATATGAGCAGCTAAAATTTTGCAACAGTTAGCACAATTTTTATGCAGCTCCCTAACATAAAAGAGTGATTACTGCATTAGTGACTGGATAGACTACCTCAAATGCTCAAATAAATCCATGGAATGAATATTGTTACTTGACTAGTGCCAAACCCTGAGATCCTAGAACTAGCATTGGCTGGTTGGCTAGTCACACAAATCCTCAAGCTGACTGAAGCTAAGCCTAGTTCAGTTGGTAGATGACTGAAAAGGAAGGCTAGAACACCATAAGTAGATCTTCAATATGGCTCAACCAGGACAGGGTTTGCACTGTGTTTAGGCAATTATACCACAGATAAAGAGGTGTGTAGCCACAATTTTACTATCATTAACTGGCTCCGAGAACACTATTTGTGGTCACCCACAAGGGTAGGTGAACTCAGAAAACCTTGGTGCAATTTACTTTTTTAGTCTTCTGCGACGCTAGCACAACAGACCAGGATCAGCCAGTGTACCGTTTCTTTTGGTATCTGCATGAAAAGTAGCTGGCTACTCTTCCCCTTCTCTTCAGTATTTTTGCTAGTCTAGCGGCAAGGGTTGGTGACTTGCAACAAATCTCTTTCGGAGTAGTTTCGCCACCCTAATGGTCAAAGTTTTTACTTTTTTTGCTTCATGGTTGCTTTTTATATTTTCAGTTACGATTTTAAATTCTCGCTTTGGAAAGCTTGATGTGGTTTACCCAGTAAATTTATTAACATTAGAATTTGCAGAGTGGAAAGCATGTGGTTTTCTAATCAGAGTATCAGGGTATTCAAGTAGAAATGGAGTGTGACTATCGAATACTTGTAGTGTCTTAGTACAAAGCTTGTCAAAAGCTCATGTTGTTTGAGTAAATGGCTCGTGATATCCTAGTTGCAAGCTTTTATTATCCAAGTAGTGTTCTAGTTGAAATCTCTTTTTTTTTCTGAGTAGAAAGCCTCCAGTTTGAAAGATCGTAGTGTTAAAGTGAAAAGGCTTTGCACTGTCCATGTAAGCTCGTCGAATTGGTAATCAACAATAAAGCAGGTTAAGGAAAAAATGACTAGCGAAATAGACAACTTGTGGCACAATAAGGAAATGATATGCTCACATCGCTCATGGTGGAAACGTATAACCAAACGAATAGGTATTGTAATAGGCTTGGCAGCCATGCATCCCTTGAAAGGGGAAGTGAACAAACGGTGGGAACAATCGCTTGGAATGCTGGACATTTTGTCCGATTAATTGTGCAGGTAGCGACACCCGGTCCAATTTGCATGAATTTGAGCAATGGTAGTATGGTACTAGGGTTGTTTCAATGGCCAACACTGTGAGTGGGTGCGTCGGACATTCGTCAGTTCAGGCTGATCACGGTGATCAACGTCATCGAACGCATCTTTGCCAAAGTTTGTGCCTCACGCATCGCCCCAGTCATGGAGCGATTGACCCATCCATATCTCGCCTTTCTCAAGGGTCGACTAATACAGGATGGCGTCCTGGCACTCCATGAGATTGTCCACGAGGTGAAATTAGACTTTCAGAAGGCAAGGCATATGATCGCTTGGACTGGCGTTTTCTACGCCAGGTGCTGATTAGGCGGGGTGTTGATGATCGCTTCATTTCCTGGATCATGCAATTTGTCATGTCTGGGAGTAATTCGATTAATATTAATGGGGAGGTGGGCCCATACTTCCGACCCTCATGTGGGGTTCGGCAAGGAGACCCCATCTCCCCCCTCCTCTTCAACTCGGCGGTAGATGCCCTTGCGGAGATCTTAGAGAAGGCTAAGACCGTCGGCCACATCTCTGGTGTAGTAGGACATCTTATCCCGGGGGGAGGAGTCACCCACCTTCAATATGCGGATGACATGATCATGGTAAAGGGGTCGGACCTGGACATCATCAATCTGAAGTTTATCCTACTATGGTTTCAGGAGATGTCGGGTCTTAGGATTAACTTTGATAAGAGTGAGGTCATAGCGCTAGGCTTCTCTCCAGAGGACCAGCAGAGGATAGCGGACAACCTCAATTGTCGGCTGACCTCATTCCCCATCACTTACCTGGGGATGCCGGTCCGGGCGTCTAGGATTCTAAACAGAGACCTAGTGCCCCTAGTTGGTCGGGTACGGGCCAAATCCGAACCATGGTGTGGCAGGTTCACTTCCAAAGGGAGCAAGACGATCCTGATCGATGCATGTTTGTCCAGCCTACCGATGTATATTATGGGGCTGTATCTTCTCCCGGAAGGGGTGCACGGCTCCTTTGACAAGGAGTTGTCCCGCTTCTTCTGGCAGGATCCACACGGCCGCCAGAAATATCACATGGTGAAATGGGCAGACATCTGCACCCCCAAGGAACTAGGGGAGGGAGGGGGGAGGCATTTTAGCATCACGCCAGTTCAATCTGGCTCTCATGCTAAAATGGGTTTGGCGTATTCTGACAGGGGATGGAGGTTTGTGGCTTCAACTGCTCGAAGCTACATACCTCCACGGTCGCCCCCTCCTCGCATGTGACCGCCGGGATGGTTCGCAATTCTGGCAATCCATTTAGGACATCAAGTCAGAGATACGGCGTGGGGTGTCCTTCACCATTGGAAATGGAGAGGGCACACTCTTCTGGCTGGATCCCTGGCTTGATGGTGACCCGCTTAGGCTTTCCTACCCCCGCATCTTCGCAATTTGCGCGAACCCGGCATTATCTGTAGTTGAGGCCGCCCAGGACGGGTCCTGGCCGGTCGCCTTCTGCCGAACCTTCGACCTAGTTGAGGTTGGCGAGTGGCTCTCCCTAAAGGCTCGGCTTCCGGCCTCCCTATCCGGGGAGGCGGATGCGGCCTCATGGAGGCTAACCCCGTCAGGGGTTTTCTCGGTGAGCTCGGCATACAGGGCCCTATTTAGAGGCCCGCCTTGCCCTAGACCAAGCATCTTTGGAAAGCCCCCTTACCGCTAAAGACGAAGATCTTCGTGTGGCAACTGCTTCGCGATCGCCTTCCTTCGGGGACTGAGGTGACTCTACGTCAGGGGGCGGGGGACGGGCTGTGTCCATTATGTTTGATCCTAGAAACGGGAGCACACATATTGTTCACCTGTCCCGCGGCCCGATTCCTATGGAACTTTGTTCGAGAGGCCCTAGGCCCTGACTGGGAAGCCCAGGATCTTGGACTATTCCTAGAATCCCGCTCAAACGGACCGAATAAGGGGCGTCACCTCTTTTGGCTCATTTTTGCGGCGATGACGTGGACCCTGTGGACGATTCGCAATAAAATGGTGATAGAAAAAGTCTTCTTACGCCGTGCCACTGACTTGATCTTCAAACTCCTCGCGTTTTTGCAGTAGTGGTACCCGCTTTGTAGGCGCCAGGACAAGGAGAAGATGGACGACATCCTTCAGCATCTGATCGAGGAGGCTGGTCGCATCGCACCGCTGCCTTCCCGTTCCTGAGCCACTCCGGCTATAGGTCCCCCGCTCGTTTGGATTTTTGTAGTTGTCGCTTGCTCAGTGTGTTTTGGGGTGTTTGTGCTGTCCCCAAGGCTTTTCGCTTTCGGTGTGTGTGTGTCAGAACTATCTGGAACTCTGTATGGATGGTTGATTTATTTATAAAGCTGGGCGAAAGCCTATTTCGAGAGTAGCCCCCATTGTAGTGTCCACCAACTGGAATAGTTTTACTTCAAAACAGCATACTAATGATCTAATCGTGTTTCTAATCGTGGTCATCTCTACTCTAGCAGTCCAGCCTATGCCCCCAATGCCCAAGTCGAGCGGATGGCCCGATGTAGATAGATAACAGATTGACATACCCGTGTTCCGCCTGTTCATGACGATAAACTGGAACCTCGGCTGCGTGTTCCTACAACAACAGAAACCAATCAGACATTCAGATCCCAGCCGCAGGCTGACACGAGAGCAGAAACACGCATTTTATCAGCCCTTGCTCACCTCTTCACGACGAACAGCGACCCCTCCACGTCCTTGCGGCTCTACGCAACGGAAAGCAAGCAAATCGGATCGGATCAGGTTTCCGGCAAATCACGGCAGGGGGCAGGGGAGAGGAAAACAGGAGGGAGGCGGGAGGCAGGGAGGTGACTGACCCATTGGTTGAGGTCGATGTTGAAGTCATAGAGGGTCACGTGACCGGCGGTGATGAGGATGTCCTCGACGGCGGGGTCGAGGCGCTGAAGGACGGTTATGTTGAGCAGACGCGTGCCCTCGGCGTCCATCGCCAGGTTCGGGGTCACCTTCCCCCCATTCGTCGGCGGCGGCAGAGGCGGTGGCGGCATCGATCGATCTCCAGGTGGGCGGCGTTGGATCTGAGGAGAGCTGCAGGCTGCAGCTATCGAGTAGGGGAGCTTGGGAGTTTGGAGCAGGCAGATGGGAGGGGGAGGGGACTGTAATTTCTGGAAGAGTCGCCGCATTCACAGCAGACAGCACAGTACTACTGGACAGTGTACACCTCGGATGGGACGTGGATGGCCGATAAAGGCCAGGGATGGAGCCCATCGGTTCGGGTACTGTGTGACTGTGACGAACATCGAGGCCCATGCGCTGCGTGGTATATAGACTACTGGTGTGGGCCAATTATCAAATACAATATGGGCCGAGCCAGCCGGCGTGGCGTAGGCCATTATTGGTTCGGACGATCTTTTTTAGGCTGGTAGGCGTCTCCATGGTCCTCCTTTCGCGCGCCACTCTCTAAAATCGTCCTTAATTCTCGATTTTCTGTAAAACACCAGTTTTTGCTATAAATATTTTCTTTTTTCTTCTGATAAAAAAAGTTTGTTTTAAAAAATAGAACGTCCTGTCGGAGATCTCGTCGAAGATCTTGCCGGAGACCATGTAGCAAAAAAAAAAATGTGCAAATGTAGAAAAACCGACTTCATCGGAGACATCGTGTAGCATCCCAGGATTAGCACCTCAAAATAGATAGGACACATGTTTGTGCATTGCATTCATGCATGAGAAAATCCGGAGAATTTCGCATAAAACTAAAAAATTATAGAGGGGTCGAGATCTCTCTTGTCCCGATGGAAACATCAGGGTAAGTGCCATGGACTTCGGCATGACATCTAATTTAAATAAGAAAGAAAATGCATAGCATTACTTATGCATAATTACATATTGCTTCTTTAAACATTAGTTCTTACTGGACCAATGATGTTGTTTTCAGATATTGGTTCTTATATCATCTTGAAGACCGTGATTATATATCCTTGCAATCACAAAAGGCAAGTTCACACTTGCTTATGTCCTTTGATTATTTTCTATATCAAATATTTTGCAAATTTAGTGTTATCATCATCTGCATTTAAAGAAAGTTAGAAAACACTATTTTCATAATAATATGAGTATAGGTTATTTACAAAGAGGTATTAACTTACTAAGAAAGTTCTGGTGGTAAAGGAACATATTATCTAGGAATTAATGATCAATCTCGCCAGTGATTCTTGCGCCATATATCACGCGTTAACCATGAGATTTGGACTTGGACGAAGAAGTCATATATATCCTCTTCCTTTCGTATGTAGGCAAGACAACCTTAACATGACGCTGTGTTTTGTTGCGAGGATCCAGCATATGGGTGGGCACCCTTAGGCGCCAGAGGTATAGTCAGACCTATATGGAGCTTGCCAGGGGCATCACCAACTCATAGAGTCTTCGGGAACTCATCAGGGTTATAGCTTTCCCAAAAGGGGGCTTAACGGAGATGTAGCTTAGCCTGAAGGATCGCGCAGACATATGGGGTCATGGAGAGGGCAGTGATTGGGTTGGATCATATACTGGGCCCCACATCACGGAATTATGGACGAGAAAGATCGCCTAATTGTGCAACAAGGATTTGATCTTTCATCGGTAAAGCAACGCACCTCTGCAGAGTGTAAGAACTGTAACTTGTTACTCCCTGTTCCGGGAAGGAACTACGAACACGGCAGGAAAAGAAATCCATGAATGTTCTGATAAACCTGTGAAGGCTGATGGACATAGTTTTTCAAAATAAAAGAAACCTTTGAAGAAATGTTTATGAAAACCCGCATTGCCTACGACCTATGGTCTGTGGCTGTAGTTAGTGCATCAAACACTCCTTTTTAGTGAACTTATTGAGTACGCTCGTACTGAACGTATCTTCTTAACCCTTGCTAGATTCTGAAGCCAGTAAATACGACGTCTACATAAACTTATGCTCAAGAGAATCTTCATCAACAGCTCAAGTTATTCAATAAAGTCAACATATACATCAACTAAAGTGAAAATGAAGTTACTGATTAGATAGGAATATAATCTCTAGTCATAGAACCTACTTCTATAGAGTATTGCACTAGCTGCAACGCAAGCCCAATAGTTTGAATACTAGTCTATTAATATGATAGTTATGAGTTGATTATTTCTAATTCTTATTTATAAGAAGTTTCTTTCTCTCTCTTTAACCTAGAGTGTTCTCTCGATTTTTTGTAAAGAGTTGAGTTGTAACCTATAGTCATGTCTTGGGCCTGTTGTGTTTCTGTTGTGCCACTCTAAGGGATATAACACTAGTGAACGGTGTTTCATTGGTGTTATGTCAATGACTATAGTGTACTACATCATGCAGTGGTATGCTGGGTCACTGCACATCGTCAGAAAATATTCGCCGGTGACTCTCGCCAGAGACCTGGTAGCAAAAAGCTGACACTATTGTAGCAAAACCTTAAGACGGTTGTAGTAACAAAGTTTTTCTAATGTAGCAAAAAAACCTACTTCGTCGGGGACATCGCCAGAGACTTTTATAGACACCTCATCGGAGACCTCACCGGGAATGTCGCGTAGCAAAAATATTACGACATTGTAGTGAAATCAGAAAACAAATGTAGCAAAAAAATAACAAAAATATAGCAAAAACCGAATTCGTCAGAGACATTGTCTCAAAAACATTCTATGTAGCAAAATAGTCTGTCATATGTAGCAACACCGACTATCGTATATAGCAAATTTGACCATCGTAGGTAGCAAAAATTGCCAACATGGCAGGGAGCAGCGCCGTATTTCATTGCAGCAGTAGCCACCTATGGCTGCGGGGAGTAGTGTGGCAGCGTCCGATGAAACCCTAGCGGCCGGCCTCGGGTGAGATTTAGCAAGGGGAGTCCATCTATAAGAGGGGTAGCGCGCCGGTGGGAGCTACAGGAGACGGCGGGAGCTGCAGGGGTCATGGCGATGGGAGCTATAGGGGTCATGACAGCAGGACCTGCAGGAGGCGGCGACAATCTGGCAAGGAGGAAGGAGAGGAGGGGGCGAAGCAGTGGGGTGCCCTCCCGTTGGTTGGTGGCGTGGAGGAGCTGGCCATGGAGACGCCTGGAGGAATAAGAGAGTTGGTGCCTCATGCGGTTGAGAATAATTGGGGGAGAAGATAAGGAGTGGGACCATGTCGCACGTGTCTGCTAGAGACCCAGACGACGCTATCCCCCCGACGATGGGAATCATTTTCCTTTTTTATGGGAGGTTAGGACAATCTAATCAACAATCGCCCTACACATGGATGGCTGACAAAGAATGAGAAGGTGGAAAGGGCCAAAGGGGAATGTCAACCCCTCAACGAACACATCCTCGATGGATCCCACCACCGGAAGGAGCAATGAAGATTAACGTCGATGTGGGTGTCGCAAAGAACATGGAACTAGGCTCGGTGGCGGCGGTGGCACGATGCATCGACTATGACCTTTCCTAGGGTTTAGAACCTAGAAACACATTAGATTTTTATAGGTAGATAGGGCCTGCACATGATCCCAACCTCTCTTCGATTGGGTGGCTAGTGACGGTTGTAATGTGATCAAGGCGCCGGAGGAATCAAATCTTGGACGTTAGTCACATTCTATAGGAAATAAAGATAAGCCCAAGGGGATTTGAGTCATCCATGTTTGTGCATGAGAATCGGGCTTCAAACAAGGAACTAAAGGGCTTGTTTGATTCAAAGGATTTGTGAAACACAGGAATAGGAAAAATACAGGAATATAATGATACGACACTTCAAATCTTATAGGAAAAAATGTAGAAATCAGTAAACTTAGCTGTTTGATTGCATTCCAGGAAAAACATAGGAAATTTTGTAGGGTTTAAGTACATGACATAGTTGTGATGAACACAATGATCTAGATGTAATTTTTTGCAGAATCGCTCCTGCTTCCATCGCACGCATCCTCACATACCTGATCAGACCACACTGATGGCGAAACCCATAGCTCCAGCGCCGCAAGCCTCTGTTGACACCTCCTCTCCAAATGCTTGGTCACCCTCGCCGACGACAACCCTAGAACCGGGCCATCATCAACCTCAAGCGTAGCACACAAATATGAATCCTCCCATCATGGAGAAATAGATTCCTCCGCCTCGTCGTTGTTGCCGTCGGACGACAATGCCCAGAACCTGCCTCCCACAGGCGAGAAGACCAGCCGCGGCGCAGGATCGCCACCGCGGTCCCTTGAATCGCCCACTCCGTTTTTTCCGCCCGCAGACGTCTCGGATAGCTGCGTGAATAAGTGTAGCAAAACTTCGTTTTCGGTCACAGTAGAGTGGGAACAAAAGTTTCCACTTGTAACGGTGAGGGCCCTTACTCGGGCAGGCTCGAATCATATGCCACTTTTGAAGTTCAGGCTCATTTATGTAATAATCAGAGGATTCTCCTTTGAGCTCTCATGGTCGCGTCAAGATGGTTTCTATGATCTTGTGGCGACTGAATGAGCAT
Source organism: Avena sativa (assembly GCA_916181665.1). NCBI lineage: Eukaryota > Viridiplantae > Streptophyta > Magnoliopsida > Poales > Poaceae > Avena > Avena sativa. The sequence continues at coordinate 236,889,037 of OV702296.1, read as the reverse complement.
CAGTGACACATGGTGACACGCCCATTGAACGTTGGCAGAAGAAGACACAACATTTACGTAGATTCCTTCGAGGGTGGGCAAAAAATCTGAGTGGTAAGTACAATAAAGAAAAGGAGAGACTAGTATTCATCATTGATGAACTGGATATAAAGGCTGAAACATCTCCTCTATCTGAAAATGAAAGAAAACATCTAAGAGATGCAAATGAACAAATAAACAAGCTATAGCGCAATGAGGAATCTAAGTGGGCACAGTGTGCCAAAGTTAAACATGTGGAGGAAGGAGAAAACAATACCAAATATTTTCATCCGATAGCCAATGGAAAGCATAGGAAGAAGAAAATATTCCAACTTAAACAAGAGGAAGGAACAATTGTACGTGAGGAGAATTTGAAAGTTTTTATCACTAAATACTATAAGCAGTTGTTCGGGGAGCCGACTCCCAATGGCTTCACTCTTATAGAAGATATAATTCATGATATTCCTCAAGTATCGACCGAAGAAAATGAAATTTTAACAAGTGTGTTTTCTGAACAAGATGTATATGAGTCTATAGACTCCATGGAACATAATAAGGCGCCTGGACCGGATAGGTTCCCTGCGGAATTCTATCAGACCTTTTGGCTGGTGATTAAACATGATCTAATGGCTCTTTTTGCACAGTTGCATGAAGACAACCTTCCCTTGTTTAAGTTAAATTTTCGCATAATAACTCTGCTGCCCAAGAAATAAAACGCAACACAAATACAAAAATATAGACCTATATGCTTACTAAATGTAAGCTTTAATATCTTCACTAAAGTGGCAACAAACAGAATAACTGGAATCGCACAAAAAATTATCAGACCCACACAAATAGCTTTTATGTCTGGGCGGTATATTCTTGAGGGTGTGGTTGTATTGCATGAGACTATTCATGAGATTCACATAAATAAGATGGATGGAGTTCTTTTCAAAATCGACAAGGTAAAGTGGCCTTTCTTGCAGTAGGTCCTCCGTATGAAAGGTTTTGATCCTAAATGGTGTAAATGGATTAACAACTTCATATGAGATGGAAGTGTAGCCATTCAGGTCAATGATGACATTGGCCATTACTTCCAGACTAGAAAACGACTACAACAAGGGGATCCACTGTCACCTATGTTTTTAATGTTATAGTTGATATGCTTGCCATCCTAATTGCCAGGGCAAAAGAGAATGATGAAGTAGCCGGACTAACACCCCATCTAGTTGAAGGGGGAGTGTCTATTATGCAATGTGTCGACGATACAATACTTTTCATGGAACACGATTTACAAAAGGCAGTCAATATGAAACTAATTTTATGTATTTTTGAACAACGATCGGGGCTAAAATTAACTTTCATAAGAGTGAGATTTACTGTTTTGGCAAGGCTGCTGAACAAGAACAAACTTATAGGGAGATTTTTGGTTGTGAAGTAGGTTCCTTGCCGTTTAGATACCTTGGAGTACCTAATATCATAGGTAACTTCGAAATTCTGAATGGAACCCGGTAGAAAATAGATGCGAAGGCAAGTTAGGATGCTGGCAAGAAAAGTTGTTATCTTAGGGGATAGACTTGTACTCATTAATTCTGTTTTATCAAGCTTGCCGATGTTTATGTTGTCCTTTCTACAAATACCAAAAGGAGTATGTAAAAGACTGGACTTCTATCAATCATGTTTTTTTGGCAAAGTGATGAATTCAAGAAGTACCGACTGACTCGGTGGAATATTATTTGCTAACCCAAAGACCAGGGGGTTTGGGCATTGAGGTGCTAGAACTTAAAAACAAATGTTTACTTAGTAAATTGTTGTATAAGTTATCGAAGGAAGAAGGGGTCTGGCAAGAGTTGCTACACAACAAATATCTAATAAAACTCTAGCATAGTTAGAAGCCAATCGACTGATTCACCATTTTGGAAAGGACTAATGAGAGTGAAAGATGAGTTCTTCGCTCATGGTGTTTTCAAAATTGGTGATGGGAGAAACATCCGTTTCTAGGAGGATGTATGGTTAGGGGATGTACCTCTGGTCCAACAATATCCATCATTGTACAACATAGTATATAGAAAGCATGTCCTTATTCATGACGTCTTGACCCAAAACCCTTTAAATATTGGTTTTAGCAGGAATTTAACGGGGGATAAATGGGTTGCATGGGTGCACTTATGTGAAAGGTTAATGGGAATAACTTTGACGGATGAACGGGATAGGTTTTCATGGAATTTAACTGAGGACGGGATTTTTTCAGTTAATTCTATGTATGAAGATCTTATGAATGTGCATCCACGTTTCCCCAAGAGATACTTGTGGAAGATAAAAATACCACTCAAAATTAAAATATTCATGTTGTTTCTCAGTAACAAAGTTTTGTTAACAAAAGACAACCTAGCAAAGATAAAATGGAATGGGTGCAAGAATTTTTTTTTGTGATGAAGTTGAAACGGTTGAACATTTATTTCTAGCTTGCCCTTTTGCAAAAATAATTTGGCGTATGATTTTTTGCACTTACTGTAGGGTTTCGCAGCATAGTAAATCAAAAAAATTCTACGGATGCGAACGGGAAAGCCAAGATCTAATCTAGGAGATGCAAACAACGAGAGGGATTAGATGAGATCTTCATACCCTTGAAGATTCGCACAGCGTAACGTTCGTTGGAACATGGGTGATGTAGTCGTACTTGCTTCTCCTCCTCGCGATTCGCTCCGATCTAACACCGCAAGTGCCGATGCCTCCGAGAGATGCACACGTGTGGCACCTCGATGTCTCCTTATTCCTCGGTCCAGCAAGTATGGTGGAGAGACGGATTGGATCTACAACGCGTCGGCGCGGTGCAAGTGGTGGAGAGTTTCTGCAGCAGGGCTTCGCCTACGTGCAGTCGGGAGGGAGAGAGAGAGGAGGGCAGCAGGGCGGCTAGGGCTTGAGGAGGAGGTGTAGGGGGGTGGTGCGCCCCCAGCCCTCTTTGTATAGAGGGGTGGGCGCCAACACTAGCCACTCCCCCAAGCCTAGGCCGGCGGCCAAGGAGGGAAGAGTGGGGGGCAAGTTTCCCCCCTCCTTCTAGAAGCTCCCCTAGGGTTTCCCCTAGGTTTGGCCGTCTGGGCCCTATGGGGCCTTGTGCCCCTGGCCCAATGCGGCCAGGGCACTCCCTCATAGGCCCATGCCCCCTCCCGACAGGTGGGGCCACGTTGGTCCCCCTTCGGAAGGTTCTAGAAGCATCCGGTACAATACCGATTAACCCGAAACAATTCCGAACTCCAAAAACTGCATTGCCTTATATGAATCTTATTCTCCGGACCATTCTGGAACCTCTCGTGATGTCCCGGATCCCATCCGAGACTCCAAACAAAAAACTCATAAACCAATTATCCAATCTATCCTAGCGTCGAGACACGTTAAGTGTGTGACCCTTCGGGTTCGAGAACATGCAGACATGATCTTATATCAATAGTCAACAGCGGGGTCTGGAAACCCATATTGACTCCCACATATTCATCGATGATCATATCGGATGAACCACGATGCCAGGATTCAATCAATCTCATATTTATATTCCCTTCGTCTCGCGATATTTTACTTGCCCGAGATTTGATCGTCGGTACCGTCATACCTAGTTCAATCTCGTTCACAGCAAGTACTTTACTCGTTCTGTAATCCGATATCACTTTGCGATTAACTCCTTAACCACATGCTTGCAAGCGGTGTTGATATCGATTACCGAGTGGGCCCGAAGTGTATCTCTCCGACTTGGGAGGGACAAATTCCATCTCGATACATACAACCCAACAGGTACTTCTGATCACCTGAGAGACACCTTTATGATCACCCTCTCATAGGATGACGTTTGATGACCTCAAAGCTTTCTTCCGATACCAGGGAGTTGTATTATCTCATGGTCTAAGGAATACAATATTTGACATAAGAAAAGCTTCGCAAAGATGAACACGATGACACGATCTAATTGCTTCACTTAGTTTGGGTCTATCCATCATATCATTCTCCCAATGATATGATCTCATTATTAATCGACAACTCATGTCTATGGTTAGGAAACCTTAACCATCATTAATCAATGAGCTAGTCCATAGAGGCATACTAGGGACACGGTGTTGTTCACAAACCACACAAGTATTAATGTTTCCGCTTAATACAATTCTAGCATGGAATATAAACTTTATCATGAACAAGAATTATAATAATAACATCTTTATTATTGCCTCTAGGGCATAATTCCAATAGTCTCCCACTTGCACTAGAGTCAATAATCTAGTTTACATTTGGCAACAATCTCACACCCATGGCACTAAGGTGATGATCATGTTTTACACGTGGAAGAGGTTTAGTCAATGGATCTGCGACATTCATATCTGTATGTACTTTGCTAATATTCAGATCTCCATCTGCTATATAATCTCGGATTATATGAAACTTGCAGTTGATATGCTTGGTCTTTGGATGGTATCTTGGTTCCTTAGCGAGTGCTATGGCGCCAGTGTTGTCACACAATATCTCCAGTGGGTCCAATGCACTTGGAACCACGCCAAGCTCAGTGATGAAGTTCCTGATCCAAACTCCTTCACTTGACGCTTCTGCAGCAGCCATGTATTCCGCTTCCACTGTAGATCCCGTGATCACGCTTTGCTTGCAGCTTCTCCAGCTCACAACTCCTTCATTCAAAATATAAACGTATCCTGTCTGAGATTTAGAATCATCCTTGTCGGTGTCGAAACTAGCGTCGACGTAACCCTTTATGATGAGCGGTTCATCACCTCCATAGACTAAGAACATTTCTTCAGTCCTATTTAGGTACTTTAGGATGTTCTTCATGGCTATCCAGTGTTCCACTCCTGGATCACTTTGGTATCTGCTCGTCAAACTAAGAGCATTGGACACATCCGGTCTAGTACACAGCATGGCATACATGATAGAACCTATGGCCGAGGCATATGGCACTTTGCTCATAGCTTCTCTATCATTTACCGTAGCTGGACACTGAGCCTTGCTCAATATCTTACCTGACAACATAGGCACTGAACCTTTCTTTGCCTTATCCATTCTGAACCTTTTCAGAACTTTGTCTAGGTATATACTTTGGCTTAAAGCTATCAGACGTCTTTGTCTATCTCTATAGATTTTGATGCCCAATATATAAGCAGCTTCACCTAGGTCTTTCATTGAAAAACACTTGTTTAAATAACTCTTCACTTCGTTAAGCATGTTAATGTCATTTCCAATAATCAATATGTCATCCACATATAGTACCAGAAATGTCACTGAGCTCCCACTCACTTTCTTGTAGATACAAGCTTCATAGATATTTGGAACAAATCCAAAGCTCTTGATCACTTGATCAAAACGAAGGTTCCAACTCCGAGATGCTTGCTTCAGTCCATAAATGGAACGCTGAAGTTTGCACACTTTATCAACATACTTAGGATCGACAAAACCTTCGGGTTGCATCATATACAACTCTTCATCAATGTTGTCATTGAGGAACGCAGTCTTGACATCCATCTGCCATATTTCATAATCATGAAACACAACAATTGCTAATAAAATCCGAATGGACTTAAACATCGCTACGGGAGAGAAAGTCTCATCGTAGTCAACACCTTGAACTTGTCGAAAACCTTTCGCGACAAGCCGTGCTTTATAGACGGTAACATTATCATATGAGTCCATTTTCTTCTTGAAAATCCATTTGCACTCAACGGCCTTTCGGTCGCTAGGAGGGTCCACCAAAGTCCATACTTGGTTTTCGCTCATGGATCCCAATTCGGATTTCATGGCTTCTAGCCATTTCTCAGAGTCTGGGCTCATCATCGCTTCCTCATAGTTCGTAGGTTCACTGTCTTCTACCAACAAGACGGTCAAGACAGGGTTGCCGTACCACTCAGGAGGGGCACGCGACCTTGTCGACCTGCGACGTTCAGTAGCAGCATCGTCTGAAGCTTCATGATCCTTGTCGTTAGCTTCCTCTGTTGTTGGTGCAGGCGGCACTGAAACCATTTCAGGTGTTGCGCTACTCTCCAACTCAAGAGAAGGTTCAACAACCTCGTCTAGCTCTACTTTCCTCCCACTCACTTCTTCCGAGAGAAACTCCTCCTCAAGAAAGGAACCGTTCTTTGCGACAAACACTTTGCCTTCGGTTCTGTGATAGAAGGTATACCTACTTTCCTTAGGGTATCCTATGAAGACGCATTTCTCCGCTTTGGGTTTGAGCTTGTCCGGCATCAACTTCTTGACGTAAGCTTCGCATCCCCAAACTTTAAGAAACGACAACTTAGGTTTAGCACCAAACCACAGTTCATACGGTGTCGTCTCAACAGATTTAGATGGTGCCCTATTTAAAGTGAATGCAACGGTTTCTAATGCATAACCCCAAAATGATAACGGCAAATCAGTAAGAGACATCATCGATCGTACCATATCTAATAGGGTTCGATTCCGGCGTTCAGACACACCATTGCGCTGTGGTGTTGCGGGTGGCGTGAGTTGGGAAACGATTCCGCTTGCTTTAAGATGCGTGAGAAAATCATAACTCAAATATTCACCTCCACGATTGGATCGTAGAAACTTAATTTTTCTGTTACGATGGTTCTCCACTTCATTCTAAAATTCTTTGAACTTTTCAAATGTTTCAGATTTATGTTTCATTAAATAGATATACCCGTATCTACTTAAGTCATCGGTAAAAGTGAGAAATTAGCGATATCCACTGCGCGTCGAAACACTCATCGGTCCGCATACATCGGTATGTATGATTTCCAACAAGTCCGTTGCTCGCTCCATCATTCCGGAGAACGGGGTTTTGATCATCTTGCCCATGAGGCATGGTTCGCATGTGTCAAATGATTCAAAATCAAGAGACTCCAAAAGTCCATCAGAATGGAGTTTCTTCATGCGCTTTACACCAATATGACCTAGACGACAGTGCCACAAATAAGTAGTATTATCGCTATCTACTTTGCATCTCTTAGCCTCAATGTTATGGATGTGTGTTTCATCCCTTTCGAGATTCAGAAGAAATAAACCGTTTACAGCAGGTGCATGACCATAAAAGATGTTACTCATATAAATAGAACAACCATTATTCTCCGATTTAAATGAATAACCGTCTTGCAATAAACACGATCCATAAATAATGTTCATGCTCAACGCAGGCACATAATAACACTTATTAAGGTTTAAAACTAATCCCGAAGGTAAAACTAAGGAGAGCGTGCCGACGGCCATCACATCAACTCTTGATCCGTTGCCAACGCGCATGGTCACCTCATCCCTCGCAAGCTGCCGTCTATTCCGTAGCTCCTGTTTCGAGTTACAAATATTAGCAACTGAACCAGTATCAAATACCCAGGCACTACAACGAGGGCTAGTAAGGAAAACATCAATAACATGTATATCAAATATACCTTTGATGGTGCCAGCCTTCTTGTCCGCTAAGTACTTCAGACAGTTGCGCTTCCAGTGACCCTTGTCCTTGCAATAGAAGCACTCAGTGTCCGGCTTGGGTCCAGACTTGAGCTTCTTCTCAGCAGGGGCAACGCGCTTGCCGTCGCCTTTCTTGAAGGGCTTCTTTCCGCCCTTACCTTTCTTGAAGGTGGGGGACTTGTTGACCATCAACACATGATTATCCTTTTTGATGTCCACCTCCGCAGCCTTCAGCTTTACGAAGAGCTTGGTGATCGTATCAGTGGAACCAATCTGATTATGAGTCACTACAAAACTTTTGTAGCTGGGAGGGAGTGATTGCAGAACCTTGTCAATCTTGAGCTCCTCTGGAATCTTGCAGTCTAGTTGCTCAAGGCGTTGAGTGTAGCCCGACATCTTAATGGTGTGCTCACTAACGGAACTCCCTTCCTCCATCTTGTAGTTAAAGAATTTCTCAGAGATCTCATATCTCTCAACAGGCCTGAGTCTGAAACATGGTTTTCAGTTCCTCAAGGGTCTCAAAGGGCTCGGCGAACTCCTCAAAACGATTTTGAATGTCCGATTCCATAGCAAACAACATGGTGCTCTTAATCATATCATTCATATGACTCATGCTTAACCTTTCGGTTCATGTGTTCCGAGACCATGTCTGTACATGCTAGGCTCGTCAAGTTAGACCCAAGTATTTCCCGTGTGCAAAAACTGGCTTACACCCGTTGTATGTGAACGTAGAGTCTATAGCACCCGATCATCACGTGATGCTTGGACACGACGAACTTTCGCAACGGTGCATACATGGGGAGAACACAGTTTTATCTTGATCTTTAAGTGAGGAATCATCTTATAATGCTACCGTCGCGATCTAAGCATAATAAGATACATAAAAGGATAAACATCACATGCATATAACTTTATGTGACATGGTATAGCCAACCTTCGCGCAATGATCTCCATCTTGTGCGTGCCGGCATGATCTCCATCACTCCACCATGATTGCCTCCACCACGAATAGCAACTACAACTATTGCTAACTACTTAGCGATAAAGTAAAGCTATTACATGGTGTATAAGAAGTTGACACGCAAGTCATACACAATTATAAAGATAACCATATGGCTCCTGCCGGTTGTGTACTCATCGACATGCAAGTCGTGAAACATTACAAAACATGATCATCGCATACAATACACACATCACATCTTGGGCCATAACACTCCCTGCAAAAACAAGTTAGACGCCTCTACTTTGTTGTTGCATGTTTTACGTGGCTTATGGGAGTAGCAAGCTAAGAACGATTCTTACCTACGGAAAGCCACAACAGTGATATTATGGTTGCCAAACTCCGGTGTAAATCCCATGACAACTATAGTGAGAGAAACATGCATCCACCAGCCGCATGTGTGGAACAAGCCACACGTCAAGTGCGGAGCCGGTCTCGCGAACGACGTCGCGTAAAGTTGGCCTGGACCGCTTCAATCTCACTATCCCGCGTCATAAGAAGAACACAAACAAGAGGCTTGCAACAGAAAACATCAACGCCCGCAACAACCATGTTGCGTTCTACTCGTGAAACACATCTACGCATAGATCTAGCTCTGATACCACTGTAGGGTTTCGCAGCATAGTAAATCAAAAAAATTCTACGGATGCGAACGGGAAAGCCAAGATCTAATCTAGGATATGCAAACAACAGGAGGGATTAGATGAGATCTTTATACCCTTGAAGATTCGCACAGCGGAACGTTTGTCGGAACGTGGGTGATGTAGTCGTACTCGCTTTTCCTCCTCGCGATCCGCTCCGATCTAACACCGCAAGTGACGATGCCTCCGAGAGATGCACACGTCTGGCACCTCGACGTCTCCTCCTTCCTCGGTCCATCAAGTATGGTGGAGATACGGATTGGATCTACAACGCGACGGCGCGGTGCAAGTGGTGGAGAGTTTGTGCAGCAGGGCTTCGCCTACGTGCAGTCGGGAGGGAGAGAGAGAGGAGGGCGGCTAGGGCTTGAGGAGGAGGTGTAGGGGGTGGTGCGCCCCCAGCCCTCTTTATATAGAGAGGTGGGCGCCAACCCTAGCCACTCCCCCAAGCCCAGGGCGGCGGCCAAGGAGGGAAGAGTGGGGGGAAAGTCCCCCCTCCTTCTAGAAGCTCCCCTAGGGTTTCCCCTAGGTTTGGCCGGCTGGGCCCTATGGGGCCTTGTGCCCCTGGACCAATGCGGCCAGGGCACTCCCTCATAGGCCCATGCCCCATCCCGACAGGTGGGGCCACGTTGGTCCCCCTTCGGAAGGTTCTAGAAGCTTCCGGTACAATACCGATTAACCCGAAACAATTCCGAACTCCCAAAACTGCATTGTCTTATATGAATCTTATTCTCCGGACCATTCCGGAACCTCTCGTGATGTCTCGGATCCCATCCGAGACTCCGAACAAAAAACTCATAAACCAATTATCCAATCTATCCTAGCGTCGAGACACGTTAAGTGTGTGACCCTTCGGGTTCGAGAACATGCAGACATGATCTTATATCAATAATCAACAGCGGGGTCTGGAAACCCATATTGACTCCCACACATTCATCGATGATCATATCGAATGAACCATGATGTCAAGATTCAATCAATCCCATATTTATCTTCCCTTCGTCTCGCGATATTTTACTTACCCGAGATTTGATCGTCGGTACCGTCATACCTAGTTTAATCTCGTTCACAGCAAGTACTTTACTCGTTCCGTAATCTGATATCACTTTGCGATTAACTCCTTAACCACATGCTTGCAAGCGGTGTTGATATCGATTACCGAGTGGGCCCGAAGTATATCTCTCCGACTTGGGAGGGACAAATCCCATCTCGATACATACAACCCAACAGGTACTTTCCGATCACCTGAGAGACACCTTTATGATCACCCTCTCATAGGATGACGTTTGATGATCTCAAAGCTTTCTTCCGATACCAGGGAGTTGTATTATCTCATGGTCTAAGGAATACAATATTTGACATAAGAAAAGCTTCGCAAAGATGAACACGATGACACGATCTAATTGCTTCGCTTAGTTTGAGTCTGTCCATCATATCATTCTCCCAATGATATGATCTCATTATTAATCGACAACTCATGTCTATGGTTAGGAAACCTTAACCATCATTAATCAATGAGCTAGTCCATAGAGGCATACTAGGGACACGGTGTTGTTCACAAACCACATAAGTATTAATGTTTCCGCTTAATACAATTCTAGCATGGAATATAAACTTTATCATGAACAAGAATTATAATAATAACATCTTTATTATTGCCTCTAGGGCATAATTCCAACACTTACAACTTACATCCTCCAACTAATATCACCAATATATTTTGTAATTGGTTAAATGGAATAGATAAGATGATTAAGGGTAGAATCCGAATTGGAATTTCGGCCATCTGTTGGAGCATTTGGAAGTGTTGAAATAACTATATTTTTAACAAAACCGGAGTTCCTTCCTTCTTGTAGGTAATTCACATGGCGGCATACCGGATTCAGCTCCGGCTTTCCTTATCCCAGAGCATCAACGCACTCACATGGTGTCTGGGTGCAACCGTCTTGTGGAGGTTACTTTAGATTTCTTAAGCCAGGCTTCGTGGCGTCATTCTAGTAGATTGAAAAATGTCTAGTTGTTGCTTTTGCTCTCTTGTGAGATTTTTACCGATTTTCAGATGGTTGATACATGTATCAATCCTATCTAATTTTTAAATTGTAATGCGGCGATGATACTTTTTGGATCTTACTAAAGGTTGTGTGCATCTAAGGATGTAGAGGCCGGGGCGGTGCTCCCCTTTTTGAAAAAAAATATGACATAGTTGTCATAGACATATAGGAATTTTTTTCAAGAGGTCTCGCCTCTTGTTAGAAATTCTATAGGATTGTAGTGTAGGAAAGCAATGTATAGGAATTTTGTAGGATTCATTCCTTTCAAACAAAGACACTTTATAAGAAAAATTCCTATGAATTGGAATCCTATAGATTTTCTTTGAAAATCTTTTGAATCAAACAGGCCCTAACACTTTAGCACAATTGGTGTTGCCGACTGAAAGCGTTTGTATCCCGAATATTTTGAGCGTTTAAATAAAGAGGTTGGATCCATATCCATCAGTAACACTCCATATTTTATAGTTGTGTATCACCGCTGTCTTCTTCCTCTCCAAGAGGATAACGGGATGCATCAATGGCCACACCCTGTGATGATAGACATTCGTGTTAATTGGAATTATTTCTGTATCGTTTCTTTTTTTGGTCACTTCTTAATAGTAGAGGACCCAAGATTTTTTAAGCCTGTGCAAACTCTAAATTCAAAGGCTTGGGGAACTAATTTTTATCAAATTGCCATAGAAATAGGCTGTGTCGGTTGTTCGGAAGCCCGGACAATAGGGGCGGAGGGTCTTCTCGACTTCCAATCACTCTTATCTTTTGTTCAATTATGATGAGAATACCTTGTTTGTTTTGTTGAATGGCAATAACATGAGACTTTTTGTAGTTGCATGTAAGGTTGCAACTGAAGATTTTACCGGTTCCAACTATGATTGTAATTGAGGTTTATCAGCTGCAAGTGCTATTGCAACTTAGTTTTTTCCCAGTTATAACTAGAGTTGCGACCGAGATTTTCTAGTTGGAAGTGGATCACAACTAAGTTTTTTCATTTATAAGTGGGGATACAACTGAGTTTGTACAGTTGCAAATGAGGTTGCAACTGAGATAGTGTTAGTTGCAAGGTGGGCTAGATGTGAGATTTTCTAGTGGTATATAAGTTACAAATAAGTGGGGATACAACTGAGTTTTTGCAGTTGCAAATGAGGTTGCAACTGAGATAGTTTTAGTTGCAAGGTGGGCTAGATGTGAGATTCTCCTAGCGGTATATAAGTTACAAATGATTTTTATTTTCGTCAGTTCTATTATGTTCGCCATTGAAAAAAGTTGCTCATCTTAAAATAAAAAGTACTCTTCCGTCTTAAAATAGATATCGCGGATTTGTAAAAAATTGGATGAATCTAAATACTATTTAAAATATAAATCATTTAATTTTTGATAAACATGCTACATCTATTTTAAAACGGAGAGATTAGAAAAAAAATGCTGCAAATTAGCATGCTGACGTTAATTCTAAGGCAACTAAGGCTTAGACAAACCCGATGTGGTATATGCCCAAAAATGGATCTTGTGGTTGTGAGGAACCAAAACAAGCAATAAACGAAGAGCTTTTGAGGAAGCCCTGCAGTTCGAATGATGTATTCGAATGTAGAGGTTACCTCAACAATGACAAGCCCGATGCATCGAATGGAAATGTTACCCCAACAATGTCAAGGACAACATATGGTGAGCCCATGTGGTGAGGAAGACACAAGGTTTTAACCTTTGCTTAAGAAGAGTTGTTAGAGCACTTCTATCCGAACCCTCATATTTCTTTAGATGATATAAGAAAAATCTCAAATGATTGGCTAACCGCACATAGCCGAACTTGCAAAACCGTTAGCTGATAAAAAATTAGGAGCACCCCTAAAAATTGGCCCCAACTCTCTATTTTTTTGCTCGATCGTCCAAAGCGCCGAGGAAAAAACCTCTTTTCTCCCATTGACCCGGCCATTCTCCCATAAAAACTCACCTCCCCTGGCCGTCGGCGCCACCTTGGGCCCATGCCCCAGCTAGAATGGCACCAAAAGTTCTTTATGAACCCCCGTCAGAGTTTCCTGTCGATGTGACACCGCTGGCATCGACCCCCACGACGGCTCTAGTGCCGCGGAAGGGGTTGGGAACTACCGGCGTGGTGCAGACAAGGGGCGGCGAAGGTGGGCCGCCTGCCCCTTGCACCTATGGTTAGCGACCCATGGGCGCAGAAGCCGACAGAGGCCATGAAGGCTCTCTCCATGGCGACAAAGGAGAAGAAGAGGAAGGCCGTTGCGTCGACCACGACATATCGCAAGACGACTTTTGCCGCCACCACTCCCTAGGCTGGTGGCGTGCTTGGCAGTCACAGCTCGTAGTCGCACCTCCGCCTGCGAGGTGGTCGACGAAATGTCCGGCCAAGGGCAACCTAGTGTGACGAAATCACCGTCGCCGAGTTCATGTCCTAATTGGATTCCTCTCATGTACAAGGGCTCAAAGATCTCAATTATGATCAAGTGGAGGAAGAGATGGCCTGGGATGAGGTGGCCGAGCTCAAGGTGGATGAAGAAGACGACGAGGTGGCTAAAGAGGAGATGGCCTAGGAGGAGGTGGCACCGAGTCGCCGACAGAAACCTCATACGTCGGCACCAAGAACAAAAGGACATAAAACTACAAGGAGGAGGAAGATGTTGCTTTGTGTCATGCTTGGATGAATGTTTTGCTAGATGCTTCGGTTAGCATGGATCTTCAAAGGAGAAGTATTGGGGAGGATTGAGGAGTACTACAACAAGACCGTCACCATTCCATCTTTTCAAACCCAAGGTTGTCTTCAACATCACTGGGGCACTATCCAAGAGAAATGCAACCGATGGTCCGGTGTTGTTGATCAAGTGAACCTTGCACCATGGAGTGGGATTCCAATCACGGAGTATGGCCCTATCCAACAAGGTATCTACAAGCAAAAGAACAAGAAGGGTGCACACAAAGCCTTCACTTTTCACCATTGCTACAAGGAACTACCCGACAATGAGAAGTGGATCTGAAGGAACTATGAGACCACACCGAAGGCAAGAATTCCATTGATGGGGGTGAGGAGGATGAAGACCTCAACAAGAGGCTAGAGGATTCCAAAATATCAAAAGAGAGAAAGAACATGGGATTTGGCGCCGGTTACAAGAAGGGGTTCAATGCTATCATTGAGAAAAAAACATTGGCGGCCAAATGCAAAGAGGAGAATGACGCTCGGTGGGAAGAACTCAAAGTGTTGGAGGAGTTGAAGTGGCGGTTCAAGTTGGCAGTGGAACAACGAAGGATTGCACTAGAAGAAGAAATATTGGTAAAGGAGAAGATCAAGAGCAAAGGCGTGCACTTGAGGCGGAGAAGTAAGCAAAGGAGAAGGAGGACGCCAACCGCACCATCATGTTCATGGACCTAAGCACATTGGATGCTATGGCTATGACGTATTGGGAGCGCTCTTGTGCCAAGATCTTGGCCCAATTTGGTGGCGGTGGTGGTGATGGTGGCCGAGATGGTGTTTGAGGTGGCAACCGAGATAGTGGTGATGTTCATAACATAAAACATGCTATGTTGTGCTTTTGGCTTAAAAACTTGGTCTAGTTGGTCCTTTTTTGGATGATATATGTGCATGTTTAAATTTGATGTGTTCAAATACTTGTTAGTTGTTGAATTTAAGTCATCTAAGTGTTCAAATGTTTGCCATGATATTGTTTGTGTATGTGACAGAGGAGTGAAAATGAAGCTTACAAAATTTGGATCATCTAAGATAGGGTCCGGAATTGGGCTGCCGACTTTTAGGTGATCAAAATTTTAATCATCTAGGATACCAAGGCTTTTTATCATATAAATTTTAGGGGTTCCGATAGAGGTGCTCTTTGGCCTCCTTCTTTTCAGCTTCTTGGCCAGCTTCTCTTAAAATCTATCCTCGACGAATGAAGGCCGGACGAATGAAGGCCGAGGATGGGATCACTGGGTCGTGACCGAATCAAGTCAAGAGAGAAAGAAGAGAAGTGCGAGAATGAAGGCGAGGATGGGATCACTGAGTATGTGTGTATATTACTCAATGCAGCGACGTCGTGGTTTTTGTTCTAATTTGAACTAAAATTGCGACAAGAATTATAGAAAAAAGTACTTAATTAATAAATAGACAAGATATCCGTTTCCGTTGATTTATTGTTGGAGCTGGCAAAAAAATTGCTGCTAGCTGGTACATAAAGAATGGTTACATTACGCACAACTCAGGTGCTATACATCATCGGACCACCAGTTTTCCCGGTTACAGATTGCACCAAAGAATCACAAAACAGAAAACATTTCTTCTTCAGTGCCTTAGGGCATAACTGAAATGCAAACCTACTTTGCTAAACAACGAGTACTTGGAAAAAATGGTAGAAACTGTACTAGTACTAATATCAGTATATATTGTTGCTTGCCTCCAAGAAACCAATCGTCATCGTCATCATCAGTTCATCACCAATGGCATGCCAGTGACTCACAATGGCTTAGCGCCATGCATGCATGCGTCGTCCTCCTAGTAATCGCCATGACCATCGACCAGCAGCTTATTTACCAGTGGTCTCCAGCGGCATGGCGGCTGCCGCCGTGCATCTGCTTGAGCTTGGTGAGCTCCTTCCTCCTCCTCCTGGCCTCCGCCGCCGTGGCCGCCTTCTCCCTGCTGCTCAGTGCAACCCGCAGACCCACTCCTCCCACCACGCCGGTGCTGGTCGGGTGAGAGTTCGCTCCGGCAGTGGTGCTTTTCTTGTTGTCGGCAGCAGCATCGATGGCAAGGGTGAGTGAGCACGGGTCGTCGCCATCGTCGGTCTCCTCCCCGGCCGTCCCGCCGCCGCCGCCCGGGCTGCCCGTCGGCTCCTGTAACGGCTGCACGTAGGAGGTCGGCGATCCGCGTGGGTCAGCGGCGGTGACGACGGGGTAGTACCACGCGCAGGCCGGCGGGAGGCAGAGCGGCGGCGGGACGTGTCCTGCCGCGCCGGCCGGGCTGCCGCCGTGCTCGTACGCGCCCGGCCCGCACGGCGGCCACGAGCCCCAGACGTAGGGCACCGGCATGGTCGTCGGCGGAGGCGCGCTGTAGAGGAAGCTTGGCTGCGGCGGCGTGGGCGGCGGGGAGGCCGCCTCCGCGTGCTGTGCCGACGACACGATGTCCATGGGTGTGGTCGCGGCCGGTGTCGACGACGGCTTCTTCTTGGTCGTCTTGGCCACCTGCAGAGAACACGCGACTCGGTCAGCACCCTGCACCAGTCTCTGGGCCTCTGACATGGTTCAGTCACGATCAAATCCTGCATATATATATTGTCGAGAAAAACAGCGACTATGTCCAAAGTGGTAAAAATTTGAAACGTGACCGACCAAAGTCAATCAACTTCGTGCGTGTTCCTTCCCTAAAAAAGGAACTAGGTGTGTGATACGTAAGTACTCCATTTACTGCCGGCCGGTGCAACTTTGATTGGCCGCGCCACGAACGTTTGATCGTATGGGCGTCGATCTGGCTCGGCTTCTCGCCACCCATGCCGCCACCGTCATGCCGGCCGCATGGCGAGCTTCTGGCTAATCAATCCTATATTTGGCTCCGCGGGAGCTCGAAGTGTTTAATCTCAAACAAAATGTGACTGCTTCTGTTTTCTTGGTTGTGGCATCCACCAGATCCGCGGCGATTTTTGCCGAGATTTTGTATACCCCGCGCATGTCCAACTTTATTTTTATCTCGGCGGCGGCATCTAGATTTGGGGGCATCGTGCCCATGAACATTTCGCGAAGGGATGCCAGCTGCCACTCGCCTCGGATCGAGAGTTTATCCAGCTCCGAACAAGCGAAGGATGATGCTCTTTGGCCGCTTGTTTGCTCTGAATAATCTCTACATCTCTCGCGTCACCTGTCGTTCGACGATCGATACGCCAAGCCATACGTACACATGTCTGCTACCTGGACACGAGCACAGCAGCGTGCCGCAATTAATCTCTCGCTCGCAGAACCGAACCGACTAGATCATCGACCACGCATCACCAGCACGTTCGCGCGCATGTGTTGCGCCCAGAAAGCACACATACCCAAAGAAGCAAAGACAAATAAAGGAAATCAGGCGCATATATATTATTCGAGATCACTGTCAGAGCAAGTATTATTATTATTAATGTACAAACATCAGCGACGACAGGAGGAGGAGGTTCCCTGTTTGACCATAATTAGTAGGTGTACGGCCGCGATTGACCGGTGGTCATGTGGATGTGGCCTCCTCTATCTCGCCGCGGAACGAACAACTGGAGCTGGATTGGAACATACTAGGTTCTCCGCTGGTTTCCCTTTTTATTCCTTTTCGCCTAGAAATGGGTAGTAATACTAATAACGGACAGAGGAAATTAAAGGTAGGAAAGCGATAGATGGTGTGCCTGTTGTTTCAGCTGCTTGTTCGTCTCCTTGAGCGACATGTACTGCTCCAGAACCATGTCCTTCTCCTGCACCACCACGAGTCCACAAAAGAAAACACGAGAGTGAACATTCTTCGTAGTAATAGTAATAATTTTGAAATTGACACTCGCTGAACATTGCTGCGTCTGGCTTGATTGAAAGGCATTACCTTCTTCATGTTCTCGTTCTGTGATGCCAAATCGGCGACTTTTCTCGCCAATTCGTCACGGATCGCCTGCACGACACGACACGTACCCACGCGCGCACGCGGGCACGGCGAGGATCAGATCAGATCGGACACGCTTCAAATGGGCAGCAGGAGGATTTGATGATTAATCCAAGGAGAACCCAGCGTAGCGAGCAATTGTTACCTGGCGGCGGAGGATGGTTTGCCGTGCGGACTCCCTGTTGGCCAGCACGCGCCGCAGCCGCTTCGCCTCCTTCTCCGCCTGCAATAATAATGTTCGGTCCATCGGCGGGTTCAGGCGACGCCGCGTCGTACATACATACAGGTTTAATTTCCCGGAGCTAGATGATGGAGAGACTTTTACCTCGGTGAGCATGCTCCGCGGCCTGCTGCTGGGACCGTATCCGGGCAGGGCCGCCGCGGAGGATGCCGCCTGCAACGGTTGGTGCTGCCCGGCGCCGCTGGAGCTGCTGGAGCAAGGGGACGACTGGATGCCCACGTTGCCCAGCTCGAGGCTCAGCCTCGTGCTGGCCAGCTCCTCGTCCTCGTGCTCCGTCGTCGCCTGCAGCACGCGCGCCGGCCAGCCACAGTCGACAAATCAAACCCAATTATTACTTCGAAACAACCAGGACTTGCTTGGCAGGCCTGGACCGATGTGAAATCGAGATGCAGAAATCGACTGATTACTGACCTGGGGTACGGCGGCGGATGCGTGGTGGTGCTGTTGCGCAGGGAGCGGGTGGTCGACCCCGGCCATGTCGGCGAGCGCCATGGCGGCGTGGAGCTCGACGTCGGCGCTGCCGACCCGCCGACATTGCCTCTGGTGCCCGTCGTCGCGATCAGTGGTAGCAGGCATGGGAATGAGATCTCGTACCGTGTCCGCTGGTCGAGCTAGCAGCAAAGCCGGGCAAACACAAGGCGGGGAGCGGTGCCAAGCGAGAGTACGGCGGGGCCCCTGCGTCCCCTTTAAATATCCTCTCCGGGTCGGCGGCGCGAGGGCGTCGGACAGGTGGTACCCCTCACCGGCGCCCGCGAGCGGCTCTGCGGCTGGATGGGGAGCATCTGGCCCGTCCGGAGAGGCCACGTCGCGCCTGCACACAGGGGCGCCCCTATTCCTTCCACGCAGAGGAGGGGGTCGAGACACGTGGAAGGCGCCGCGTGCCGTGCCTGGCATGCAGCGCAACGGCTCGTGAAACGAGGTCTCGCGGGCCCGGGGCACCAGTGGGAGCCCTCCCCCCGTACTGCCCTCCCCCGTGCTGCGGGGTGACGACGTGGATTCTGCGGCGGTACACGTGGGCGGGGTGGCAGTCCGGTGAGTCGTCGCCGGGAGAGGGATGGGGGGCCGGGGAGGGGGGGAGCCCGCAGGTCAGCTGGCCCGGAGGAGGCGCCGCGTGTGAAACCGGACGGAGCAAGTCCGGTGAGTGGACGCGCCTAGAAGACCACGCAAGTGGGGCGTTTGGCTACGGGGTGGGAGCTGCATCGCATGCACGGCCACGGCCAACCCTGTCAGTTCCATCGAAACGGCCAATACGTTCCATCCAGCGCTCCGGTCCAAACAAAACACCATATGTATCTTGGGGTTTACTTACCCACTAGCTCATCTACTCCGTATGCATGACATGATGATTTCCGTTTTTGCTTCTCGTCGGAACCTGTTTTGTGCGCCGGTGCGACGTATTGCTTCCTAATTAAGCAAGCACGGAAAAGATGTTTTTCGTTTTCTACACTGTGTTGGAACGTGACAACTTGGTAGGGTAGTAGTCGGCTAAGAAAATTGGAATCGTGATCGCTTTCGTTTGTACTCCCTCTGTTTATAGATACAAGACAAGACGTTAAAGGTTTTCACATTCAAATTTTTTTCACGCACAAAAACTTCCGTAATTTCCTGTTTTACCCCGCTGATTTTGCTCCAGTGTCCGCAGTCTTACATCGCTATTCCCCTCACCTCCCGTCTCGTTGTTCCCTTACCTCTCTTCGTCGCCCATATCGCTGTCGTCTCTCCCCTCCCCTTCGTCTCTTTGTCGCCCGTGTCGATGCCACCCCTCCTCTCCC
The DNA here is from genome assembly GCA_916181665.1 of Avena sativa. Classification (NCBI taxonomy): domain Eukaryota; kingdom Viridiplantae; phylum Streptophyta; class Magnoliopsida; order Poales; family Poaceae; genus Avena; species Avena sativa. Next base: position 236,869,291 of record OV702296.1, on the reverse strand, counting down.
TCTCTCCGCTCTGCTCCCACTAGGATACATCTCTTCCTCTAGCTCCCGCCCACGCCAGCAAATCCGAGGTCAAAGGAGGCGTTTTTATGTATCAGTGCTGGATTTGCTCTGCCCCAGCTGTGCGACGCCCACGACCAGCACGAGAACAACGGGCCGGACCTGGAAGAGACGATTCACGCAATATCAGGAAATTGTGTGGTATTTCCTTATATCCACATTGTTCCTCAGATGATCATCAGTATAATATTACCCATTTTTCTCTCTACGGTGCATTGCAACAGCATGTAAGTATTGAGAATGTATTTGATCTTGTGTATGACTTGATAGTGAGGGATGCATGGCATAGGATGGGAGTATACTGTATGTAAACAATCAGTTTTACTCCATTCACATGTAACATCATGTCTTTTTCATTCTTCATGGATGATAGTGTTGTCTTCTTCTATAGGTGGAGTCAGGTTCAAGTCCAAGAGAACGATCTTAATCTCAGTGAACTATTGATGCTGCTTGGGAGCGGAGGAGAAGGAGCCAACAGGTAGGAGCTGACAAGGAGAAGCCTAGAGGTTGCCTAGATTGTGCTTGGAGGTGCCCCTAGCCTGGAGCACTCAGGATGGCCTTCTCCCATGGCCGACGAGATGTTTGTGATTGATTTCGACGAGCTGCTGGGTGGGGGCAGGCGGCCGACGACCTGGATTCCGGCGAGCTGCTGGGCTTGGTGGGTTATTGTTGACCTGGGCAAGTTGCCGGTGATCGATTCTGACGTGCAGCTGGGTGGAGGCGGCTGCCAACGAACTGGGCGAGCTACCGGCGATCGATCCCGGCGAGCTATTGGGTAGGCGGGCTGCCGCCGACTTGGGCGAGCTAGGAGGTGCTGGACGAAGGTGCTGGTCTGGAGTTGCTGGCCGAACCTGGAGATGCTGGCCAGACCTGGAGGTCTTGGGATCGATCCCGACTAGGCTAGGCACGCGCGGATGAGGCCGGTGAGCTAGGCGCACATGGACGTGGGTGGAATTGATCCGATGTGAGTGAGTGGAGGCAGTGCAGGGTGGAATCGGTCCCGCGCGCATGAGCGAGGTGGATGGGGACGACGAGCTAGGTGACGATCCCAAGCTAGATTCAAAATTCAAATGATCGATCGTCCTCGGTTTCCGATAGTTATGCTTATGCAGGGATATTTTTGTCCATGTCGCAAATTTTATGCTCTGTCCAAAAAAGTTAAACGTCTTATAAACGGAGGAAGTAGTACTACTACCCCACTCGTTCCATGTGAATACGTGACGTGTGTGGGTGAGCTCATGTGCCTGCACCCGGCTTTTGCTTCCTGTTCAGGATGGGAATGGGCCGGGTCGACCCGCCAGGTCATTGACCCGGCCCAAAATTTCAGGGCCAATGGATCCCGCGGGTCGACCTCAAACAGAATTTGGGTCGGCGGAGCCGGCACTGAGTGACCCGTTGGGTCAGCAGGGCCGGCCCAGCTTGTAGCCGTCAGTTACTCATAATCGTTTCCCTCGATTTATGTCACGCTGGTGGCGTCGCGTCCAGCTTATGTTCACATCATCATCCGAGCTAGCCGTCTGTTCATCGTCCTGTAAACCGTCCAGCTTTAGCTCTCATGCTTGGCAGCTAGCTGATGCCTACCTAGTCGATCACATTCTTGCACATGTATGCGATGTACAATGACAAGAAATAAATATACGATGTATGTATGTACGATACACATATAAAACAGCTTGACGTGGATCCATGTACAAAATCTTTTTAGCTCCTACACTACACCACTGTATTAGTAAAAATTTAGTTAGAACCAAATAAAACAACATATGTTACTAAAAATTGGGTCGACCCGAAATACCCATTGGACCACCAGGGCCACTCACTATTCATGATATGGGTCGACCCGAAATACCCATTGGGCCACCAGGGCCACTCACTATTCATGATATGGGTCGACCCATGGCCTCACAAATTGGCCCCGAGACCACAGGGCCAGGTCCAAGGCCAGGACTGGGTCGGCCCATTCCCATCCTGACTTCCTGTCGGCCCAACGCGGGGCTGGGATAGGTCGTGTGTTCGTATCTTCCGACTTCAGGCAGGAATCAGCACGTGTCTTCGCTTCCCCTGTGCAAAGTGAAGCAATAATAATCTACATTAATTCCAACTCCAGGTGTCGTTCGAGAACAGCCTTAAGTTAAAATGCTTTAGAGGTACTATGCTTGTCTTTAAAAAATGACATCGGAGTAACCAGGCTTTTCCCCCAATAAACTTTTGCTACCTAGAGGAACATCATCTCCTACCAGAGAGTAATCTGCATTAGGGAGACACGTAAAAACATCAAACTTGAGATTTGATTTATGATAGGCTAAGCACAATGGTGGAGCTATGGTCTAGTTGCTGTGCGGGCCAGACTAAAGAGACCGGGCACATAATTGATGTGCAAGACGGTTGGGTTGCACAACAGATGTATGAATTTTGTTGGCCCATGGACCATGGTTGGCTGGCCTCGACCCGGTTTTAGCCTCTCGTAACTGGACTAGCATAATATATTTTGAAATACTTTTATAAATTACGCTTTAACTACATATATCATCATCTGCTAAAATAACTACATATGTCATCAATGCAAATATATGACCTATTTCATTCAATGGATTTCTAAACACCGGAATAGAAAAAAAAAAGGTTTGAACAAGATGTCATGACATGTTGAATCCAACATGAATTGAAAGTGCATGTATTTGTAGTACATGTTGTTTGGTTGCGTTGAAGAAAGACACGTTATTTTTTTCTGAAGAATTGTGTATTTATATAGTTGTCATGGAAAGAAAGAAATTTTTATACAAAGATGGATCTTGGAAAAGTATTTGAAGGAATGAAACCCAAATCTCTTTTCCTTGAAATTACGTGCTTTGACGCAGTTTTGCTAAACCGTTACGAAACAATTGTGTTTAAATGACATTTGATCTACAAAACGTACACCTCTTGCCCAAAAAATAAGTCCTCTTCCAAAATTTACTTGGCTCACTAAACCTTCACTAGACCATTGGCGGTCGGGGAGTGCATTGCCTGCATCTGCACGATCGGTGCCTGCTAGGTGGGCCCACTAAGCAAAAGCAAGCCGTTTTGAGTTGACGTCACTATAATTTTTAATCGATATATATATCTGTTCGACGAATAGTGATAATAAGAAACAATAATGCATCTTCTTGCGGATACTTTGCGGCGTGATAGATTATTACCATTCTTAAACCGCATGTCTCAGTCATGACACATCTTCGGTGAAGGAATCTAATCAATGTCGTCACCACTCACCAGGTCACGAGCAAGTACACGCACTCTGCTTCTGGAGACACCGATTGATCGATCCAGCCATCCACGGACTACTACCAGATGCGGATTTCACGCGACGGTGCTCCTGATCAGGTATAGTATGTATACTATTCAGGTATTGCTCGTGACGTGCCTTCCGTTTCGGCTAACCAATTGATTTCGTATTATCTCTGTCCTAAATTCATTTATACAATTTTTTTAAAAAATATATACCTATATATTAAAACATGTTTAGATACATGTGAATCTTAATAAGATTCACAGGTGACGACCATCTGATCATCCAAGCTGTGGCCTTACGTGATGCATTCGTCTTTGCTGTTACAAGGAATTTTGCTCATGTCATCTTAGAAGTTTTGATTCGTCATTGGTCTGCGAGTTAGACATCGGTCAGTCATTAAGCCTATTCTTGATGAGATTAGTTAGCTAGGTTCTAGTTTGTTTTTCTTTTCAGTTGTTTTTGCCCATCACGAGCCTAACCAGGTAGCACATTGTTGTGCAAAGTATGCATCCGTCAACTACCTGAAATGTTGAGCCACCGGCGTTCTTTAGTTCACAGCCTCAGAGCTGATTATACATATGTGGTTTATAATTAATAAAGCTCGTTGTTTCTATAAAAAAAATACATACAAATTTAGATAAATTCATGTCAAATTTATTTGTGATGGAGGGAGTAATTTATAGCAAGGGAACCTACCAACCTCATAGACAACAAAGATTTTAGCCCAAGAGCAAATGGATAACTATGAAAAATCGGTATGATATCCGTTGAGACCATATTGGCAATGAAGAGACTAGACATCTCCGCGGGTAATTTAATTAACCCGGATCAATCCATTTCTGGCAGACCTTATCGGTCACACGATTAATTTAAAAATAGGCCTTGTTACTATATATGGTTGTAAATAGAGAATGTCCTTAGCATCACGTACTAGTGTGAGATCCATATGCATTTGACATAAATTCAAGGGAATCAATGACTATCGGCTCTGGGCGCACTAGCCTCTATATAAGGTATATCATATCCACAACATTCTTCTCGTGAGACAATAATGTCACGTGCAGACTCATCACCACGAACACTAGGTGCATCAAATTAGATCATACTACTTATAATCTCAATTTCATCGCGATCAAGACCAGACCATTGTAACACATTCGATCATTCATCTTCCACGTATTTATACAATGTCATTTACTTGTGAATCGATCACAATGTGTGAGAGTAGTATCCTTGGCGCGACACTAGTCTGTTGTTTCGAACCTGCCCCCACGTCGCCTCCTGGCGGCGGCAAGCGGAACCCTAGATCCCCGCCGCCGCCGACCCCCAACCGTCTCTACCCCCTTCCCTCGTCGCCGCCGGATGATGCGACTGGGCGAAGCCCACGCGTGGACGGCGGCGGTGGGGCTCCTGCTCCCTCGCGCACGCATAGGCGGACGGACGCGGCTCCCGGCTCCCTCCATGGCGGCTCCTGCCTGCGCGGCGGGCGCGCATGGGCTCCCACGGGTGGCCGCGGCTGGTGGCGATGGCTGATGGAGGCGGTCGGTCTACGACCGTGCGGTCCCGGAGCGGCGGCTCCGGAAGGGAGGCAGCGGCTTCCCCCATGGACGGCTGGCCAGGAGGTGGCTCCGGGGCGGCGGGGCTTGGTGTGGCGTCCTCGTTCTAGAGAGTTGGAGGTGTTGGTGGCGGTGGAACTGCTGCTTCTGGCGACGGCGTTCAGGATGGTGGAGGGCTCGATTTGGGTCCTTGGGGGCTGCATCCATGGCGGCCTGCTGATGTTGTGCGCGCACCTCGTGCGGCTCGGAACGCGTCCGAAGGCTGTGGTCTGCGTGAGAGGTGGAGGACGTGGCGACTGTGGTTTCCGATCCCCTGCGTGGTGGCGGTTGCTCGGGTTCTCTCTGGTCGCTTTGGAGACTATCTCGCGGGCAGCGGTGATGATCCGGACGGAGGCATTTTTGTCATGGGGACGGGGAGCCTAGGCATGGCGGCGTTGGGGATGTTGGGCTCAGCCGCCTAGACGGATGCGACGATCTTCGTGCCTCTTGTCTGGTGAGTTTTGGTGGGTGCTTGTCGGGTTGTGCCTAGCGTGGTGCCCGTATGTCGGGGCGGCAGCCCCGGGTGGTGGTTCTTCTCGTGCCGAGCTAGGAGGTGGCTCCGTGGGAGGCGGATCTGGGCCCCAACGCCTAGCTTTGTTCTTGGCCTCAGATCATCTGGCGCATGGGGCTAGCGGTCTGTATGCGGGTTGGCTTTGGCGGTCTAGCTGGTCCCCGAGGGGCGGGTGTGTGGTTGTTACTCATCGCCGGGCGAAAGTCTTGTCTTGCCTGTTGTCCGAGACCGATGGCGGCGACGCCCTTGGTGCCATGTCCTTCTTGAAGGCGTCGTTGTGGTGGTCCTCTTTCTCCTTCGTCTGGGTTTCTCCGGGGGAAACCCTAGATCCCTGACCTGGATCAGTCAATTGCAGAGCTTTGTTGGGAGAACCCAAGAGCAAGGTGTGATGAGGACAGCAGCAAGTCTTTCCTCAATGATGAAACCAAGGTTATCGAACCAGTAGGAGCAAGGAAACAACTCTAAGGTGTTGCTAACAACTTGGAATCTTGCACAACACAAACTCAAGACTTTGCCCCAACTTACAGTAAGGTTGACAATCTCACTGGTTTGCTGAAAACAAAGGATTAAAGGTACAGTGTGGGAGATAATGGTTGCTTGTAGAAGATAAATAGTAACAATAGATGATGTATCAATGGTAAAGATTGGACCACGGTCCACAATTCACTAGAGGTATTCTCCTTAAGATAAATGACATGCTGGGTGAACAAATTACAGCGGGGCAATTGATAGGACTGAGCAAGCATAACAATGCAAATACTAGACATAATGATTCCTATGAGATTTGATTGGGAATTACAAAAATATACATAGACCGTCATCCAACTGCATCTATGACTAATAATCCACCTTCATGTTATCATCCGAACCCCCTCTAGTATTAAGTTGCAAGCAACGGATAATTGCATTAAGCAATGTGTGTAAAGTAAACAATACAATTGTTCCATGAACAAAAAATTGTTGTTTTCTCCCTAGTAGCAACATCACATCTATAACCTTAAAGATTTCTGTCACTTCCCCAGATTTAGTAGAGGCATGAACCCATTATCGAGCATAAATACTCTCTCTTGGAGTTACAAGCATATACTTGGCCAAGATAGCTACTAGCAACGGAGAGAATGCAAGATCACAAACAACACAGACATGATAGAATCAATAATCAATATGACATGATAGAATCAATATCCATCGGATCCCCGCAAACACAACATGTATGATTACAAATAGATGATCGTGATCATGAATGGATCTCACAAGATCTAAACATGATAGCACAAAGAAGGAGAAACAACTATCTAGCTACTGTATGAACCCATAGTCCAAGGGTGAACTACTCACACATCATACCGAAGGCTGACATGGTGATGAATAAGGCCTCCAGGATGATTTCTCCCCTCTGGCTGGGTGCCGGGAAGAGCTTTAGATCCCCCCGATATAGGGACGATGGTGGCGGTGGTTATGGACTATTTCATGGAGATATGATTGGGTGCTTAGGGTTTCTGCATCGGGAGTCTTTTATAGGCGAAGAGGCGAGGCAGGAGGGCAGCCAGGGGGCCCACACCCTGCCTTGGCGTGGCCTAGGGTGAGCCCGCGCCTAGGAGGGTGCGGCCGCCCTGTGGCGCCCCTCCGTCTCTCATCTGGACTTCGTGTTTGTTTCGGTAAAATATTGACTTTGGATTTTGTCCCGTCCAATTCCGAGAACATTTCCCTACTAGCTTTTCTGAAACCAAAAACAGCAGAAAACAGGCAACTGGCACTGCGGCATCTTGTTAATAGGTTAATCCCAGAAAATGTATAAAAATACCTCAAAGTGTAGACAAAGCATAGCAAATTCGATATTAAACAAGCATGGAATATCAAAAATTATAGATACGTTTACGACGTATCAAGCATCCCCAAGCTTAACTCCTGCTCGTCCTCGAGTAGGTAAGTGATAAAAAGAATAATTTTTGAGGTGACATGCACCATCACAATCTTGATCAAACCATTTGCAGAACATGAAAGCTGGGATCAAAGTACTCTAAACATGAGCATGAAATATGTAGTTCTAACAATAAGACATAGTAACTATGTTACAACATGAAAGGGTACAAACAAAAGATCACGAATAACAATGCATTGAAAGACGTTTGTTTGTTTCACATATAGAAAACATAGCATAGTGGTATTCAGCTTGTCCCTCATGGAGTAGCAAAACATAAATGCATAGGACATCTTCAAAGTTCATAAGGGTGACTAGATACAAAAAGTTTAAGAACAAGCAATATCAACATTATGAATCAATCAATAAGTTTTGAGATAATGCACATAGAACTAAGAATGATAACTATGCTCTCTTAATTGGTGGATAAAGATAGAATGTGGAGATTCAATAAAAGTGAAAAGAAAGGCCCTTCATAGGAAAGCAGAGATTTCAAGTTTTATAAAGAGCTTCCAAAAATCATGGTACTTGTTAGCTTACAGCTCTCATTACCTCTATTGTAAGCATCTTAAAGTGATTAAGGTTAAAGTGAAACAAATATGGAGTATATGCTTGACAAATCATAAGTTGGCAATCTCATGTCCCTTGAGTACGAGGGTCGTTCCACATGCTACTCAACTTTAGTCACTGGTAAGTTCTTATCATACTAAGTATATGTGTATCATAAAAAATCGCCAACCGCCAACGGGGTACCCCTTGCCCCATGACATAGGAGCTATCCCATATAAGAATGACAAGGCAATAGACAATGAGCATCTCAGTGATCTTTTTATTTGCTATTTGTATAGGTTTTTATTAAGGATGCTTCATAGATTGCTCACTATGGTTATGCTGCAAGTTTCCACCAAGATTATGCATGACTTAGGCTATCGGCCTATACGTTTTTCTAACACATATACATAACTATATGGACTTACAAGCTCTCCTTTTATTTCACACTACCGACATCCACAAACAAAAAATCATGATGTCAAGTGAGTAATATATACATGTGTTGAAAGCGTTTCTCGTGACAACACGGTTTTGCTAATTTCCAACTTATAAGTGCAAGCATATACAACATAGATGACACAATGATTTAAATTTATTAGTGGCAAAAAAATAAAGTGTGCCATTAGGTTTGTCTTTTTCATAAGTATGAGTTGCAATTTATAGTCGCAACTGCCCCATGTTTAATATGAGTTGCAATCAGACTTGCAACTGACTTGTACTTGTCTTTTTTTTTTCAATCACGACTTTTTTGTGCTTTCTATGAGTTGCAATTGGATTTGCAACTAATTCAAGATTTCGTGGTCCCTATAAGCTGTAATTGGACGTACAACTGGTTCATATATTTTTCGAGTTATAACCATAATTTCAACCAAGATTTTTAGAATTTTGTATCATATTCTATTGAGAATTATGATTTTTGTACTTCCTATAAGTTGCAATCAGACTTAAACTGGAATTGCAGTAGAGATTTTTTGAATTTTATATATACTTTTCCAAATCGCTGTTTTTTCGTGCTTTCTTATGAGTGATAATCGGACTTGAAACACGTTTATGCTTTCGTGCTCCCTATAAGTTAAAACCGGACTTACAACTAGTTTATATTTTTTTCACAGTCATAACTAGAATTCCAACAAAGATTTTTTGAATTTTATATCATATTTTCCAAATCTTTTTTTGTGATTCCATATTAGTTGCAATTGTACTTGCAACTGGGATTTTTGTTGTTACAAGTCAGGTTGCAATTGAATTTTTTCCTAAGAAATCGAATTACAACTGATATTATTTTTGTTTGCAATTAGGGTAGCAACTGGATTTTTTAGAGTTGGAAGTGGGATTGCAACTATGATTTTTATGTTACAAGTGAGGTTGTAACTAAATTTTTTTTCCAACTACAAGTTGGGTTGTATTTGAGATTGTTTTCCCAAGTAGCAAGTGGGTTTGGAACAAAATAAATAAAATAGTTTTTTATGTATTTTATTTTGCAAGTGTGTATCATTTTAGGCATTTAGTCGTTATAGTAAAAATTACCAAACACTATTCTTTTTTCCGGGGAACACTATGTTGTGTAATAGGGGAATCAATAGGTGATTAATAGTTAAAGAAAACAATTTAGCTGCTTAAAATATGATGACATCAACTAAAGTTACTAGACAAATAATATATGGTTGTGCACGTTACATGCAAGATGATCCTAGTGATCAATAAGACAACCCGACAGCGTACGCGACTACCAGATACGTGTGATACGTGATGCTGTTAGACGCTTCAAATTCCAGCACGCATATATGGTTTTTTCTTGCTATTGGACCAATCGAGAGCAAAAAAAGTTGGAATTTTTTCTAACATCATTTAACTATGATGTATTGAAAGGAACATATGGGCACCTAGAGGGGTGAATAGGTGCTACTTTAATTTTTACTCTTTTTTAAGTTAGGGTTGGACATGAAAGGTAAATTCTCTAAATTATACAACTATGATAATTTTACCTATATGTCAACCTACACAAACACTAAGTAAGAACAAGATAAGTAAAGTGCGGTAAATAATAGAAATAACCAAAATGAAGCACGCGAAGACACAAGGATTTATTTCCCACAATTCCTTCTTTTTGACAGGAAGTATGTCTGTGTTTGGAGATGCGGTGGTCTCAAACCACCAACACCACGAGAGGCCCCCCTTGTTCTCCGGTGAACCTCACCCCAAAGGGTTCGATTCACCTCTTCCACTATATCGGCAACCTTCGAGGTGGAAGCCGACACCTTTACAACAAGTTTGAGACACACATCCATAACTGAATTGGAGGCTCACGAATGCAAGCAAGCTGTCACACGATCAAAGCCAAGCTTGTAAGAACCAAATCAGGCACTAGGGTTTTCAATGAAACACTAGAGCAAGGGGCCCTCAAGTGAATGAGGGGAAAATGAAGATCTCTCTTGGTGAATCTTTAGATCAAGGCCTTCTCCTTCGATTCTCCAAAGATAAAGGCCTTTGGATGGTTGTATGGGGAGATCTTGTTGATTTGGTGGCTCTAGGGTTAGGGATCTTCTTTCAGGAAACGAGCAGCTGGAGGAAGGGGATGAAGCCCCCTATTTATAGGCCCATTGCTTGTGAAGTGTTTTCTGACCGTTGGAGTAAGTTCCACACCGGAGACTTTGGTCTGTAGACCGGAGACGCCAGTCTGACCATGATCCACACCGGAGACTCCGACCAGTCTCCGGTCAAACTCCGGACCACCATACAGAATGTCCCAGCCAATGTTGAGAAGCCCCCTCCAGAGATTTTTCAGAGATTCTGGCCTGGAGTACACTAGAGAGCCCGATGTTTTCACATCGAGGACTCCGGTCTAGGAAGTGCACCGGAGAATCCGGTCTGTCTCTGATACGTCGGAAACGTATCTATAATTTTTGATGATCCATGCTTGTTTACTATCTACTTTGATTTGCTTTGTCCACACTTTGAGGTGTTTTTATATGTTTTCTGGTACTAACCTATTAACAAGTTGTCACAATACCAGTTGCCTATTTTCTTCTGTTTTTGGTTCCAGAAAGGCAGAAAATCCATATTCTCGGAATTGGACGGGACAAAAGCCAAAGTCAATATTTTACCGTCGGGAACACGAAGCCGGAGTACGAGACGGAGGAGACCCACTAGGGGGCCACACCCCCTGGCCACGCGGGTGGGCCCACCCCGCGCCTGGGGGAGGGGGGTGCAGCCACCCTGGTGGCCCCCCTGCCTCGCCTCTTCGCCTATAAGAAGCCCCCGATGTAGAAACCCTAGGCACCCGATCAAAATTCCACGAAACCGTCTGTAGCCGTCGCCACCACCATCGTCCCTAGATCGGGGGATCTAAAGCTCTCCCTGGCACCCTGCCAGAGGGGAGATCATCTCGGAGGCCTTCTTCTTCATCATGCCAGCCTCCGGTATGAAGCGTGAGTAGTTCCACCTTGGACTACGGGTCCATGTAGTAGCTAGATGGTTGTATCTCCTCCTTGTGCTTTCATGTCTAGATCTTGTGAGCTCCGTTCATGATTAAGATCTAATCTATTGGTAATCATGCATGTTGTGTTTGCGGGGATCCGATGTATATTGAGATTACTATGTAAGATTGATTAATGGTTTTGTCTATTTGATTCTATAATGTCTGTGTTGTTTGTGATCTTGCATGCTCTCCGTTGTTAGTAGTTATCTTGGCCAAGTAGTTACTAGTGACTCCAAGAGGGGGTATTTATGCTCGATAGTGGGTTCGTGCCTCTACTTAATCAAGGTAAGTGACAGAAATCTCTACGATTGTAGATGTGTTGTTGCCACTAGGGAGAAAACAACGGTCTCTTGTTCATGGAACAAGTGGATTGTTTACGTTACACACTGTGCTTAAAGCAGTTATCCGTTGCTTGCAACTTAATACCGGAGGAGGTTCGGTTGATAACCTGAAGGTGGATTACTAGTCATAGATGCAGTTGGATGGAGGTCTATGTATATTGTTGTATTGCCGAATCGAATCTCATAAGATCTTTTTGTCTAGTATTGCATTGTTATGCCTTGCTCAGTCCTGTCAATTGCCCTGCTATAATTTATTTACCCAGCATACCATGTTTATTTATCTAAGGTGTCGTGGTGGTGGCACGACAGATGCCATGGGTAGGCTAAAGTATGGGGTCAATGGATGCTAGTGGGATCTCGGTAGGGAAGACGTAGTGATTTCTACACACAACTAGCTAGAACACAGATCTTTATTTCTCCTCAACCAAGTTACAAGTGCTCCTTGAGCTGTATCAGAGAGAGGAGGAAGAAGATCACCACATGAGCCCTCTAGTGTTCAATGAATCGATCCCCCCTCCAGGAACCCGTGCCCCTCCTTTTAAAGGGGTCTCTTGGTTCCTTCTAGGGCTGACATGGACAAGCATATTCTTGGAATATGCTTGTCCCAAAGTGGTAACTCGGCGGACCTCTTTCCGTGTCCCCCTTCTATCAACGACAAAGACCTAGAACCCCCACATGTGAGCCTCGAGCTTTCCCACTGTCACCTCCGTGACGCCTGTCTGCCCCTCTGCGGCTCTGCTCTTTATATCTAGCGCTTGGCTCTGTGCAGATTCCTCCTAGTTATCAGCTAGGGTTTGAGTCTAGGATCCCTCTCCTTCTCCTGCAAGCTTCCTGTTACTCGTCCTCGCCTCATATAACTCGGCTCGACCTTCACCTATGCATGAGCTGATCAACCTTATTCGGCCGACTTAGCCCACACGTCGGCCGAGTAAGGTATTAATCAATCGATTTTGTCTAAGACATGCCTTATTCGGCCGAGCCTTGCATAACTCGGCCAAATCAGCTTATAACTCGGCATATGGTAAGAAAGGTTCCTTCCTTATTTCCACTATCTTGACCCTACCCGGGGTTATCCCCCCAACATTAGTCCTCGAAGCTGGTGCGGTCCTGCCGGATACTTCGGCCGGGCCACATCAGTTTCCAGTCCTTTATTCTTTCTTATTTCCTGTCCGACATATTTTTTAACCGATGCTCCTCTTCAGCTTTCTTTCTTTTGTTTATCCTCTCCTACCGAGGTCTGAGCCATTTTTCCGAGTGACTCTCTTTCTTCCGGGGTATTCACTTGGCTTCTTGAGTAAGCCTCATCCTATGTGTAACAATCATTACTATTGTCTCTTTTTTTGTACTGCAACAGTGTATGCTAACACGCTACAGTGATTACTGCGCCCGTCGCGTCGGTGCAGTGACGCTTCGATAAACGCGAACGGTCACACAGCCTGATCTCCTCTCGCCTCGTGTGGCCCTCGTTGTGGCTCCACTCTTTGTTCGTGGATGCGTGATACATGCGTTCACGCGGTTACCACGGCACACCCACGATCCCACTACCGCTCCCCTTATGCGGTTATAAGTAGGGGAGTGGGGGTGGGTCAGTTCACTTCCCCCCTCCCCACTCCCTTTGTCTTCCTCCCAATGCCGTCGCAGCCGTTTGTGCTCCAGTGACTGTGCTGCCGCACTTCCTCCTTAATGGCCACGCCGCCACTCTTCTGCTCTTGCGGTCTCGCTGTTGCATACCCGCTTTGGGGTCTCTGCCGGTGTGCTTCTCCGTGGCGCTTCGCGCCGCCACCGCTAGGTCTCTGCCCTAGGAGATCTTCTTGTCTTCCTCCATCTCTCGTGGTGGTTCTTTCTCTGCTTCGCCGTCGTGCTCGTCGCCGCCGGGACGGGGCCTTGGGTTTCTAAGCCTTTCCCTGCCACCAGTTCTTCCTCCGTTGACTCCTCCGACGAGCCTATGTCTAGCTCCGCCAGCGGCGCCCTTGTTGGGGAAGAAGAGCTTATGGCGGGTCCAGAACGGGGCTCATGGCAAGGTTCTACGGTCACTCGTCGAGAGATCGAGTGGCTGCGCAAGACCCACCGAATCCCTACCGAGGTAAACTGTCGCTTACCCGGCAAAGAATCTTCTCCTGTACTCGATGATGGCGAGTATGTAGTTTTCATGTCTCACTTTGCCAGGGGATTTGGCCTTCCTCTTAGTGATTTCGCTAGGAGATTTTTAGATTACTTCGGCCTTTAGCCGCATCATTTGCCTGCAATGTCGTAGCCTCTCTCTCGACCTTTATCTCGGCTTCTGAGGAATACTTCGGCCTTTGGCCTTCATTAGATGTATGGTCTAAAATTTTCCAAATCCGAGCTAACGCTGTGCCGGATAAATCTCTTCAACCCTCTGACAAATCTTTAACCCAATGTGGGGCCACCTCCATTACACCTCGGAAAAACTCCGTGTTCCCCCGTGTTGCGGGTCTAGAGTCTTGTAAGAAATGGCATAGATCATTTTTCTATGTCAAGAATACTGGAGCAGAAGATAAGATTCGGCTTCCTGCTTTCTCCATCGGTCCTCCTTCAAAGAAGAACTGGCTCTATAACCCAAAGAAATCCCATGCTCTCGCTGAGGCATTCGAGCTTTGGCTTAAGGAATTGACTCGTGCCGGGCTTCGAGGCGAAGATCTGATGACCGCGTTTATCAACAGCCGAATCTGCCCCTTCCAACTCCGCTCCTAGAAGCTTTGCTATATGAGTGGTCCTTTGGATCCCAACCGAGTTTCTACGATTGAGTTTGATGATTACCAAATTTATAAACATGTCCGGGCTATCTTCAAGACTGAGATGCCGGAGGAATGGAAGTGGGGAATGAAGCCATTCTCTCGCGAGAACCCTCCTCCTCAGGTAAATTGAACATGAGTAGTTTCATATGAGTTATTCTTCCTTCATTCTTTCGCTAAATCTTGTTTGATTTTCTCGGAGAGATTTGCAGAGCAGACCACGGAAGATGCCAAGGTTTTGGCTCTTCCCTGGACCACCGACCGCAATACTCTGGACAACGGAGAACCTGATCTGGAGGAATTCATTCCTAAGCCGGAAGCTGCTCATGTTCGCCCCCGGAGTAAAACCTCGGCTCGAGCTGATGAAGGTGACTCAGATGACGTCCAAATTCTTGAGGTAGTTGTCGCGGTGCCTATCTCTTACGCATTTCCGGCTCCTTCTTTCCCAGCTAATTCGGCTGGCCAGGTGCACGAGGTCAAACCTCTCGCTTCAGAGGCCCCTGTCGCTTCTAAGAAGTGCGCCGCTCCGACGGATCCTTCAGATGCTGCCCCCAAGAAACGAACTAAGAAGTCCTCCCAACATATTCTGAGGCGCAAAGTTATGCCTGGAGTTACTGGGTAAGTCTCCCTTTATATTTTCACTCGTATTTCTTGTTTCTCTCTTATTATTTCTGAATTAATTTTCATTTATTTGTAGTGCTCCTCTTTCCGCCAAACCTAGCGGTCCGAGCATGACATCTCATGTTACTCGGCCGCCTTCACCATCGCCTCCAGAAGATGTCCGGGTTCCCAGTCCTCCTCGTGATGATTCTCCTCTAGGGCCGACTAATGCCTATCCTCGGCGAGACGAGCCCATTGCCCCCCCGTTGTTTCTGATGATACCCTGATGCCGGATCACTCGACTGATTCGGATGCTCCCCTCAAGATTCCCGAAGTCACTCCCACTGATCCTTCTTCTACCGCAGTTCTAGATTTTGCTTAGACGTCCGCCGAGGTTGCTACTACCTCGGCCTCTTTAGAAACTGTTACCCCTTCTGCTGCGAAGGATGTTGTTCCCAGTTCCGAGGTTGTTGCTGCTGCCGAAGTTCCCTCAAAAGCAAGAAAGTTGTCGCCGCTAAGCCCTTGCCATATCAAAAGTGGCAATCAAGTTCATCTCAGCCCAGCGTTGCTGATATGCTCCACAAGGGTGCCCCTATAGCTAAGCCTACGGTTACCATCGATGCCGACACACGTGTCGTTCTCCATAAAAGTCCAGCGACCGCAGCATTCACGCAACATGCCAGAGGTAAAGCGTTGACACGCACTGAGAGTGGAAACAGCCTCGGATCCTTGGTAGAGTATGCCAACAACTGGAACACTGATGATCAACTCGAAGGCAATCCGAGTAACCAATCATTCCATTTATCCGACATCAGCAGCCGTTTGCACATGGCTGCCAAGATTGTTCATAAAAGTGACAAGATGAACGAGGTAAGTGCCTCAATTTATACTTTGTCTATTATATACGCACTAGTCCCCGAGCTTGCAACCGAATGACTTGTTATTCGTTTGGAAGCTTTCCTTATTTCAAATATAGCAACTTGTCTGTGCAATAGATAACATTTGCTATGTAGATTAAAATACATCTAACCACTTAGAGCAAGCGCAGCGTTGGTCAAAATGAGTGTCTAAGACCTGTTAGACATAGGTCTAAACGCTGGACTAGGGGTAGCTAAGAGAAGTTTTACTAGACCTGAGTCTAATACTAGACACCATGTCTAGTGTAGGTTTGACCCCTACTCCCCTATGAATTGGTAAGGAATCCTAGCCTCCTGATGAGTTCTGGGTAATAAACAATGTAACTTTTTGTGGCCAGTGGAGCCCATCATGGTGTCTAGTACTCTGGAGCACTTTTGCTTTCCTTAGACACGAATCTAGTATTTTCGTTAGACACCCCTCATAGTGTGCATGCTCTTAGAGTCGAGTGAAATTTATTCGGGATTCGGATCTGCTTTAGTTTCGAATATCCATCCCTCTAGATCTGAGTCAAGTTATTTCTTGATTCGGATCTGCTTTAGTTTTGAATATCCAGCCCTCTAGATCCGAGTCAAGTTATTTCTTGATTCGGATCTGCTTTAGTTTTGAATATCTAGCCCTCTAGATCCGAGTCAAGTTATTTCTTGATTCGGATCTGCCTTAGTTTCGAATATCCAGCCCTCTAGATCTGAGTCAAGTTATTTCTTGATTCGAATCTGCTTTAGTTTTGAATATCTATACCTCTAGATCCGAGTCAGGTTATTTATTGATTCAGATCTTTGTGGTTTTCTTTGTATAACTTATTGTTGTTTCATGTTGCTCACGATCGGCGAACGGCCGAATTTCAAAGGTTACTCTTCTCGCACAAGAAGCTTCAAGATAAATGCGACAAAATGGTCCCCGTGGTGAAGAAGACTAGTAAGCTACTCGGATTTTAATGCCCTCTACCTTTGTAGAAAACTACATTTTTGTATTAATTTCTGAAATGTTATTGTGCATTTAATGTCAACAATCTAAATACCCGGCTTACGAAGAAGGTTGGCGCTCTTGAAGGTTAGTTACCCCTTTTCCCTTTTATTTATCCACTTTTGTTCAAGGTAAACCTTGGGTATCTTACAGTATTCCGGCTTCGGTGTAGCCAAGTTACAAACATTTGCAGTGTCGCATCAAGAATGCATACCTATGCCTGATATGATGCTGCATTTTTTAGAGCAAGCTGCCACTCATTCAGCACAACTTAAGGAAAAAGATGACGAGATAGCCCGGCTCCGCGCCGAGGTTGAATCTCTTAAACTTTCCCAGAAGTCCGAGTTAGAGAAAGTTGACCAAGAGTTTTCCGAGGAGAAGAACCGACTAAGTCTGCAGCTTTAGAAGGACAAGGAGCTTCTTGATTCCGCCGAGCTAAAGAACCAAGCGATGATCAAAGAAATGACTCGTTTTGAGAAGAATAGAGCTAACTGGGCCCTAGATCTCCAGAAAATGCTGCATTATATCCACCATAAGTTTCTGTTTCTAGTTGAGTCATTCTTTTGCTTGTAGCGTTTCTTGACTTAAGTGACGTTGTTTGCTTACAGATCATTTTTCATAAGCCGAATCCATGAGTTCAAAGGCTATGATCGATGCTCGCGGCCATCGGGGTGTTCCCATTGTTCCGAATCAACAATATCCCATAGAGGATTTCCTGGTTGCGGTTGCAGCTGCTATCGAGCCAATGAAAATCATGGAAAAAGATCTGGTGCGAGCGGCTATTCGGGCTTACCATGTGCTCTGGCCGAGTGAGCCAAAGATTAAGAAAGTTGAAGTGCTCGTGGCGAGGCTGATGGAGTCTCAAACTCGACTGAATCTTTGGCGAGAATCTACGCCGATGTTCATCACTGGAACAAAGGGCCGAGCTTTCTCCCTGAGGACGCTGAAGATGATTCCGAGGCTGTGGATGGAGATGGATCTTATGGCGATTCCGGTGATGAGGATGGATCGGATGAAGATTCTGATAATGCTGATGAGTCCAACGATAGCTTAGGAGGGGATGCCGAGGCTCGATCCTCCTCCAAGGGAACTGAAGCTTCTCAAGCCCAAGGCGGAGCCTCTCAGCAGACAAAGCCTGCCCAAGATGTCCATGCAACCTCCGTCGATGCCGAAGTAACCTCTGTAGAGGCTCAAGCAACCTCTGAGGCCCCTGCTCCTAAGGTCGTTCCTTCTAGCGAAGCCGAGGTAGCCTTGGCTGCGTCCGAGATACCAACGTCGGCAACTCCTCCTGCTGCTACTGTTCCTCCCACGGTTGATTTGGCAACCGCCCATGCTTGAGCTTAAAAACTCTTACTTATTCAAGTCCCCGGTATGACGAGTGTATGATGTCCTAAAAAAATCTTCCCCTTTTGATACTATGTGATTCATTTGACTTTGGAATCATATGATGTAGTAATATCGTTACTCTTCTAGGTGAATTTGTGTGATTCGTATCTTTGTTTGCAAAATTTCAACTTTGTTAGTTCGAATCATATTTCCACATGTATTATTTTCATTCGGCATTTATCTTGCGCCTTTCATCTATTCTTAGTCGCGAAACTCTTGGTTTTACAATTTTGTCTCAAGGGTTATGAGCACTATGTCCATACTTCATTTAGTCTAATAGGCTTACTGTAGGGGTTCGTAGCATGGAAAACAAAAAATTTCTACCGCATGCAAACAAACAAGCCAAGATCTATCTACTAGATTGTAGCAATGAGTCGATATAGGAACTCACCCTCGAAGATTCCAAAGCGGTTAACGAGAGCAGATTCTCGTGGGTGATGTAGTCGTACTCTTGCCGATCTCAAGATAGTGTAGACGATCCTTTCGGCACTGCGTTCCGGCAGCGCTTCCACAGTCAGTCACACGTTCGGTACTCGATGAAGACCTTCCTCTCCCTTGTTCCAGCATGCAGCGGAGGTTGTAGCACTCTCCTCGTGATTCCGGCAGCATGACAGCGTGGTACCGGAAGTAGAGGGGAGATCTCGCAGGGCTTCGCCTTAAGCCGGAGCGAGTATGGCGGACTATGAGAGAGGCCTTGGCGATCTAGGGTTTAGAGGCACCAAGGGGAGAAGCTAGCCGGCGGCTAGGGTTAGGGTTCACCCCAACTCGGCGAGTTGGTTGTGCCCTAGGCGACGGCAGCATGGGGTGGTGGCGCCGGCGGCTTAGGGCTAGGGTTTGTGTGGTGTTGGGTGTAGGGAAGAGGGGGCACCCCTGCCCCTTCTTTTATAGGTGGGAGGGCGCCGGTTGGGAGGAGGGAGTCCTCCCCCAACTCGGCCTCCTTGGGCGGCGGGTGGAGGGAGGAGGACTTCCTCCCCAAGTAGGTTTCCTACTCTCCCTCCACCAAGCAAACTTGCCGTTTGACTTTTCAAATTGGCGTTTGACTTTTCAAACTAGGATTTAATTTCTCCCTTTATTTTGCCCATCCATGATACCTAATACATGATGCAACCATTCCACATTGTCATGACACATCCATGTACCCTTCCCCTCCAGAGTGTCGGACCTTCCGGAACCTTCTAGAACATTCCCGATGAAAACACCGGAATCATTCCCCAACTCCGAAACAGGACTTTCCTTATATGAATCTTATTCTCCGGACCATTATGGATCTCCTCGTGATATCCCGGATCCCATCTGAGACTCCGAACAACATTAGGTCTCTTACTCATCATTCCATAACTACTCAACAACATCGAATCCTTAAGTGTGTCTCCCTACGGTTCCTGAATTATGCGGACATGATCGAGACACTTCTCCGATCAATAACCAATAGAGGAATATGAAAATTCATATGGCTCCCACATATTTCTACGATTACTTTGCGATCGAATGAACCACTTACATACGATACCAATTTCCCTTTGTCTCACGATAGTTTACTTATCCGAGGTTTTGATCGTCGGTATCTCTGCATACCTAGTTCAACCTCGTTACCGATAAGTACTCTTTTCTCATTCCCGTGATATGTGATCCCTTGTGAAACAGTAACATGCTTGCAAGCTAATTTGATGACATTCCACCGAGAGGGCCCAAAGTATATCTATCCGTCATATGGATGGACAAATCCCACTCTTGATCCATGTGTCTCAACCCATACTTTCCGAACACTCAATGCCACCTTTATAGCCACCTAGTTACGGTGTGGTGTTTGATGTCATCAAAGCATCCTTCCGGTGATGGTGATAAACATGATCTCATGGTCGAAGGAATTAGGTTACTATGTATCAAAAAGCTTATATCAATTGAACTATTAAAATGACTTGATCTTTATGCTACGCTTATCTATAGGAGTATGTCCACCATACCATTCTCCTAATGATATGATCTTGTTATTAACAACATCTTAAATGTTCATGATCAATAAACCATGATCATCTTTTAATCAACAAGCTAGTATTATGATGAGGCTTTACTAGGGACTCTAATTTAGTTTACAAATCACACAAGTATTAATGTTTCTGGTTAATACTGTTATAGCATGAATGTAAAAATTTATCATAAACACAAAGATATAATAATAACTACATTTATTATTGCCTCTAGGGCATATCTCCAACAGTCTCTCACTTGCACTAGAGTCAACTAATCTAGATTACATGGTAATATACCGAACACCCATGGCAGTTTGGTGTTGGTCATGTTTTGCCCTCGGGAGAGGTTTAGTCAACGGATCCGCCACATTCAGATCTGTGTGTACTTTGCAAATCTTTATGTCACCATCTTGGACATGTTCTCGAATAGCGTGAAAACACAGCTTGATGTGCTTCAGCTTCTTGTGTGACCTTGGTTCTTGCGCATTGTTTATGGCGTCCATGTTATCACAGTAGATAGACATTGGGTCCAGCGCACTTGGAACCACACCGAGCTCTGTAATGAACTCCTTCATCCATATCGCTTCTTGTGAAGCCTCCGAAGCAGCTATGTATTCCGATTTAGTTGAATATCTCGCCACAACGCTTTGCTTTGCACTTCTCCAGCTAACTGTTGCACCATTCAAAGTAAATACGTATCCAGATTGAGATTTAGAATCATCTGGATCGGTGTTCCAACTAGCGTCGGTGTAACCATTAACAACGAGCTGTTCATCACCTCCATAAGAAAGAACCATATCCTTAGTCCTTCTCAAGTACTTAAGGATGTTTTTAATCGCTGTCCAATGATCCACTCCTGGATCACTTTGATATCTGCTAGTCAAACTAACAGCATATGCAATGTCGGGTCTAGTACATAGCATGGCATACATTAGAGATCCTATGGCTGAGGCATAGGGAGTCTTACTCATCCTTTCTCTATCTTCTGCCCTTGCTAGACTTTAAGTTTTACTCAACGTCGTATTGGGCAACATGGGCAAGAACCCTTTCTTGCTATCTTCCATTCCAAACCTCTTTAGAACTTTGTCCAAATATGTACTTTGTGACAATGATATCAGGCGTCTCGATCTATCTCTATAAATCTTTATGCCTAATATGTAAGCTGCTTCGCCAAGATCTTTCATTGAAAAACTATTATTCAAATATTCTTTGACACTATTAAGAAGGTCTACATAATTCCCAATCAACAATATGTCATCTACATATAGTATTAAGAATGCTACAGAGCTCCCACTCACTTTCTTGTAAATACAAGCTTCTCCATAAGTTTGTATAAAACCAAAACTTTTGATTACCTTATCAAAATGTTGATTCCAACTTCGGGATGCTTGCTTCAACCCATATATGGACCGTTGAAGTTTGCATACCTTGTTAGCATCTTTAGGATCGACAAAACCTTTGGGTTGCATCATATACAACTCTTCATCAATGTCTCCATTGAGGAACACCGTTTTGACATCCATCTGCCATATCTCATAATCGTAATATGCAGCGATTGCTTTCATAATCCTCACAGACTTTAGCTTCACTACTGGTGAGAAAGTCTCATTGTAGTTAACTCCTTGAATTTGTCGAAACCCTTTTGTGACAAGTCGAGCTTTATAGACAGTAACATTACCATCAGCATCTGTTTTCTTCTTGAAAATCCATTTGTTCTCGACAGCCTTCCGGCCATCCGGTAAGTCCACCAAAGTCCATACTTGGTTTTCGTACATGGATCCAATTTCGGATTTCATGGCGTCTTGCTATTTATTGGAATTTGGGATCATCATCGCTTCCTCATATGTCGCAGGGTCATCGGTGTTGTCCACCAACATGACACTCATAACGGGATCATACCAATCAGGAGTGGTACGAGTTCTCGTTGACCTGCGAGGTTCTGTAGCAACTTTAACCGAAGTTTCATGATCATCATCATTAGCTTCCTCTCTTATTGGTGTAGGCGCCACAGGAACTTCTTCTGGTGCTGCGCTACTCGCAAGTTTGAGAGAAGGTTCAACAACCTTGTCGAGTTCTACTTTCCTTCCAGTCTCTTCTTTCGAGAGAAATTCCTTCTCTAGAAAGGATCCATTCTTGGCAACGAAGATTTTGCCTTCGGATCTATGATAGAAGGTATACCCAATAGTTTCCTTCGGGTATCCTATGAAGACGCATTTTTCCGCTTTGGGTTCAAGCTTGTCTCGCTGTAACTTCTTTACATAGGCTTCGCAACCCCAAACTTTAAGGAACGACAATCTAGGTTTCTTCCCAAACCATAATTCATACGGTGTCATTTCAACGGATTTAGGTGGTGCCCTATTTAAAGTGAATACGGCTGTTACTAATGCATAACCCCAAAACGATAGCGGTAAATCTGTAAGTGACATCATAGAACGAACCATATCTAAGAGAGTTCGATTACGACGTTCGGACACACCATTACGCTGTGGTGTTCCTGGCGGTGTCAATTGTGAAAGTATTCCGCATTTCTTTAAATGCTCGCCAAACTCGTAACTTAGATATTCACCTCCACGATCAGAACGTAGATATTTAATCTTCTTGTTATGTTGATTCTCCACCTTACTTTGAAATTCCTGAAACTTCTCGAAAGTTTCGGACTTATGTTTCATAAAATAGATATACCCATATCTACTCAAGTCATCCGTGAAGGTAAGAACATAACTATAACCACCGCGCGATGCTACACTCAATAGCCACACACATCGGTATGTATGATTTCCAATAAGTCCGTAGCTCGCTCCATCATACCAGAAAATGGAGTCTTAGTCATTTTACCCATCAGACATGCTTCGCATCTTTCAAGTGATTCGAAATCAAGTGATTCAAGAAGTCCATCGGAATGGAATTTCTTCATATGCTTCACTCCAATGTGACCAAGACGACAGTGCCACATATAGGTCGAGTTATCGCTCAATTTCAAACGTTTAGCTTCAATGTTATTAATATGTGTATTTCCACTATCGAGATTCAATAAGAATAGACCATCTATCAAAGGTGCATGTGCATAAAACATATTACTCATATAAATCGAACAACCATTATTCTCAGACTTAAACAAGTAACCGTTTCGCAATAAACAAGATCCCGATATAATGTTTATGCTCAACGCAGGCACCAAATAACAATTATTTAAGTATAAAACTAATCCTGATGGTAGATGAAGAGGTAGCGTGCCGACCGCGATCACATCAACCTTTGATCCATTTCCAACGCGCATCGTTACCTCGTTCTTTGCTAGCTTCCGTTTATTCTGCAGCACCTGTTTCGAGTTACAAATATGAGCAACCGAACCAGGATCAAATACCCAGTCACTACTACGAGTACTAGTGAGATACACATCAATAACATGTATATCGGATATACCTTTCTTCTTGATGTTGTCGTTCTTCAAATCCGCCAAGTACTTAGGGCAATTCCGCTTCCAGTGACCTTCTCCCTTGCAGTAAAAGCACTCAGTATCAGGCTTAGGCCCAGCCTTGGTATTCTTCACTGGTGCGGTAACTTTCTTACCGCCCTTCTTGAAGTTTCCTTTTTTGCTTAGACTTGCCTTTCTTGAATTTGGTGGTCTTATTGACCAACAACACTTGATGCTCTTTCTTGATCTCCACTTCTGCAGATTTCAACATGGAGAAGAGTTCTGGCAACGTCTTGTTCATGTTTTGCATATTGTAGTTCATCACAAAGTTCTTGTAGCTTGGTGGCAGTGATTGGAGGACACGGTAAATCCCTAAAGCATTAGGAATCACTATACCCAAACTTTGGAGTTTGTTTGCGTGCCCAAACATCTTAAGCACATGCTCACTAACGGAGCTGCCCTCTTCCACCTTGTAGTTAAAGAACTTTTTAGAAGCCTCATAACTCTCAACTGCCGCGTGAGCCTCAAATATCATTTTGAGTTCACGGACAATATCATGTGGGTCATGGTTCTCAAACCTTTTCTGAAGCTCCGATTCCAAACCATACAAGATAGCACACTGAACTGTGGAGTACTGATTCTTCCGAGTGAGGTAAACGTTCTTTACTTCATCGGTAGCATCAGCTGCAGGCGGGTCACCCAGCGGTGCATCCAGCACATAGGTCAAATTACCAGCATTGAGGACAATCCTCAAATTGCGGAACCAATCCGCGAAGTTGCTTCCATTGTTTTTCAACTTTTCTTTCTCTAGGAACGCATTAAAATTGATGGTAGGGGCCGCCATTGATCTACAAAATATTTGCAATAGTTTAGACTAAGTTTATGACAAATTGAGTTCTAATTAATAGTTAAATTAATCTAGGTGAACTCCCACTGAAAACAATATCCCTCACATTGTTTTAGTGATCACACGAACCAAATCCACCACATCAAAAGAGATCATCACGAGAGTTGATGTAGATTCAATGGCGAACAATCGACATGTTCATCATATCTACTATATGACTCATGCTCTACCTTTCGGTAATCCGTGTTCCGAGACCATGTCTGTACATGCTAGGCTCGTCAAGATCAAACCTTAGCTTCCGCATGAGCAAATCTGGCTTGCTCACGTTGTATACACTTGCAAAATCTAACACACCGGATCATCACGTGGTGCTTCGAAACAACAAGCTTTAGCAACGGTGCTTACTAAGGATGAACACTTTAAAACTTGAAATTTATGTGCATGAGGGATCATCTTATAATGATACCGTCGTTAACTAAGAAATACAAGATGCATAAAGGATTAACATCACATGCAATTCATAATATGTGATATGATATGGCCTTTCTTCTTGTTCTTCCGATCTCCATCTTCAAGCACGAACATGATCTCCATCATCATCGGTATAGCGTCAAGGTCAATGGCGCCGTTTCATGGTTGTCGTCCACCAGCTTCAACTATTACAACTACTTCGAATAGACACGCGGGTCTTAACGGAATTTAAAGACAACCATATGGCTCCTGTCGGTTGCCAACTTACAATAAGGAACATTGCATACATCAAATATAATCGCAATCATGGCCATATCACATCACAACACACCAAGTTAGACGCCTCTAATTTTATTTGCATATTTTACGTGGTTTGGGGCTTTCAATAAGTGTCGATCTAACTTACGAACAAGAACCACAATGTTGATGTCTGAACTATCAAGTGCCCGTTGTAAATTGGATCTATACTATAATGGGAGAGACAGACCCTCGCAAAGCCACTTATGCAATACAAGTTGCATGTTGAGCGTGGAGCAAGTCTCGTGAACGATGTCATGTAAGGTTAGCCCGGGCTGCCTCATCCCACCATACCGCAAGATGCAAAGTACACAAAAAGCAATTGATAATAAAAGCACCACCGCCCACAATGACCATTGTGTTCTACTCGTGCAACAGATCTACATATAGACACGGACCTGATACCACTGTAGGGGTTCGTAGCATGGAAAACAAAAAAATTCTACCGCATGCAAACAAACAAGCCAAGATCTATCTACTAGATTGTAGCAACGAGTCGATAGAGGAACTCACCCTCGAAGATTCCAAAGCGGTTAACGAGAGCAGATTCTCGTGGGTGATGTAGTCATACTCTTGTCGTTCTCAAGATCGTGTAGACGATCCTTCCGGCGCTATGTTCCGGCAGCGCTTCCGCAGTCAGTCACACGTTCGATACTCGATGAAGACCTTCCTCTCCCTTGTTCCAGCAGGCAGCGGAGGTTGTAGCACTCTCCTCGTGATTCCGGCAGCACGACGGCGTGGTACCGGAAGTAGAGGGGATATCTCGCAGGGCTTCGCCTTAAGCCGGAGCGAGTATGGCGGACTATGAGAGAGGCCTTGGCGATCTAGGGTTTAGATGCACCAAGGGGAGAAGCTAGCCGACGGCTAGGGTTAGGGTTCACCCCAACTCGGTGAGTTGGTGGTGCCCTAGGCGGCGGTAGCAGGGGGTGGTGGCGCCGGCGGCTTAGGGCTAGGGTTTGTGTGGTGTTGGGTGTAGGGAAGAGGGGGCACCCCTGCCCCTTCTTTTATAGGTGGGAGGGCGCCGGTTGGGAGGAGGGAGTCCTCCCCCAACTCGGACTCCTTGGGCGGCGGGTGGAGGGAGGAGGACTTCCTCCCCAAGTAGGTTTCCTACTCTCCCTCCACCAAGCAAACTTGCCGTTTGACTTTTCAAATTGGCGTTTGACTTTTCAAATTGGCGTTTGACTTTTCAAACTAGGATTTAATTTCTCCCTTTATTTTGCCCAGCCATGATACCTAGTACATGATGCAACCATTACACATTGTCATGACACATCCATGTACCCTTCCCCTCCGGAGTGCCGGACCTTTTGGAACCTTCTAGAACATTCCCGATGAAAACACCGGAATCATTCCCCAACTCTGAAATAGGACTTTCCTTATATGAATCTTATTCTCTAGACCATTCCAGATCTCCTCGTGATATCCCGGATCCCATCTGAGACCCCGAACAACATTCGGTCTCTTACTCATCATTCCATAACTACTCAACAACATCGAATCCTTAAGTGTGTCTCCCTACGGTTCGTGAATTATGGGGACATGATCGAGACACTTCTCCGATCAATAACCAATAGAGGAATCTGGAAATTCATATGGCTCCCACATATTTCTATGATTACTTTGCGATCGAATGAACCACTTACATACGATACCAATTTCCCTTTGTCTCACGATAGTTTACTTATCCGAGGTTTTGATCGTCGGTATCTCTGCATACCTAGTTCAACCTCGTTACCGATAAGTACTCTTTTCTCGTTCCCGTGATATGTGATCCCTTGTGAACCAGTCACATGATTGCAAGCTAATTGGATGACATTCCACCGAGAGGGCCCAGAGTATATCTATCCGCATATGGATGGACAAATCCCACTCTTGATCCATGTGTATCAACCCATACTTTCCGAACACTCAATGCCACCTTTATAGCCACCCAGTTACGGTGTGGTGTTTGATGTCATCAAAGCATCCTTCCGGTGATGGTGATAAGCATGATCTCATGGTCGAATTAATTAGGTTACTATGTATCAGAAAGCTTATAGCAATTGAACTATTAAAATGACTTGATTTTTATGCTACGCTTATCTATAGGAGTATGTCCACCATACCATTCTCCTAATGATATAATCTTGTTATTAACAACATCTCAAATGTTCATGATCAAGAAACCATGATCATCTATTAATCAACAAGCTAGTATTATGAAGAGGCTTTACTAGGGACTCTAATTTAGTTTACAAATCACACAAGTATTAATGTTTCTGGTTAATACTGTTATAGCATGAATGGAAACATTTATCATAAACACAAAGATATAATAATAACTACATTTATTATTGCCTCTAGGGCATATCTCCAACACTTACTACCTTTCCGAGTTATCTATCGGTAAGATAATATAAATAGGGTACTTTCCCAAGTTATATCTCGAATTGCTGATGTTATTATTCGTGTGATTATGATAGCACAAATTCCTGGGGAATTCTCCCGAGTTATTGCTCGGGTTGCCAAAGCAATCATTCATATTACACATGTGATTGATGATAGACAAGCCGGGGAAGTCCCCGAGTTACTGGTTGGGCCCCCGAGGTTTCATATATAACCAAGTCGACGAACAGTACGGGGTAGTCCCCGAGTCACTGCTCGAGTCACCGAAGCTTCACACATAATTAAAAATCACAAATAACATGGGATAGTCCCCGAGACACTGCTCGGGCTACCAAAGTTTCATTCATAATTAAAAATCACAAATAAGATGGGGTAGTCTCTGAGACACTGCTCGGATTACCAACGTTTCATACATAATTAAAAATCACAAATAACATGGGGTAGTCCCTGAAACACTGCTCGGATTACCAAAGTTTCATACATAATTAAAAATCACAAATAACATGGGGTAGTCCCCGAGTTACTGCCCGAGCTACTAATATCTCGTTAATTCATGTCTGATACATCAATCTGATACATAATATGGCTGGATGCAATACACTTCCTCTAAGTGTAAAATGGACGAATTAAAGCCACGTTCCACGGTCTTTTTGATTCGTCTCCGAACTTATTTGCCTTGTTCTTTTTCTGGTGTTTGAGCGTCGATTAGGTAGTATGCATCGTTGTGTAATGCTTTGCTCACGATAAATGGGCCTTCCCATGGGGGTGAGAGTTTATGCATGTCGGCTGTGCGTTGCACTAGCCGAAGAACTAGATCTCCTTCCTTGAAAACTCTTGGACTCACTTTCTTGCTATGATATCGTCTGAGGTATTGTTGATAAATAGCTGATCTTGATAGTGCCAATTCTCTTGCTTCTTCTAGTAAGTCCACGTTGTCTTGCCATGATATTTCATTTACCTCGACGCTTGTGTATTGAGTGACTCTTGGCGAGTCATGCATTATGTCGTCTGGAAGTACAGTTTCTGCCCCATATACGAGAAAGAATGGGGTATATGCCGTCGATCTGTTCGGGGTGGTCCTGAGGCTCCACAGTACCGCTGGGAGTTCCTCAATCCAGCATCCTGCCGACCTCTGCAGCGGTTCTATCAGCCGAGGTTTTATCCCAGACAATACTAGTCCATTTGATCTTTCTACTTGTCCATTTGAGGCCGGGTGAGCCACCGAAGCAACATCGAGTCTTATGTGCTTCTCTTGGCAGAATCTAGCAAAAGCTCCTTCAGAAAAGTTTGTGCCATTATCTGTGATGATACTATGTGGATAACCATATCTCAAGATAATGTCTTTGAGGAATTTCACCGTCGTGGGCCCGTCAAATTTTATTAATGGCTTTACTTCTATCCACTTTGTGAATTTGTCCACCATGACCAAGATGTGAGTCATGCCGCCGACAGCCGGCTTAAATGGACCTACCATATCTAAACACCACACAGAGAATGGCCAAGTGATTGGTATTGTTTTTAACTCGGATGAAGGCAGATGTATTTTGCTGGCATATCTCTGGCAGCCATTACACTTTTTACCAATTCTTTTGCTTCCTTCAACGCAGTTGGCCAATAAAATCCATTCTTGAATGCTTTGGCCACTAGGGATCTGGACGAGGCATGGTGTCCACATTCTCCCTGATGTATATCCAAGAGGATTTCTTGCCCTTCTGCCGAATCAACGCATCGCTGCAGTACATTTGTCACACTTCTCTTATAAGCTCGTTATTTATGACCGTGTAAGCTTTTGCTCTTCTCACTATCTGCCTGACCATAACCTCATCATCCTGCAAGATCTCTTCTTTTAGGAATGAGAATATGGGTTGTGCCCATTGCGGTATGACTTTTTCGGGAAAACTGTGTTGTCAATTTCCATCATTTCTGCCGACATAACCTCTGCCGTTTTTCCCAATCCATTTGTGGGTCAGCCGAATCAACCTCCGAGTAGTTTGGTTCATGTTCTTTGTCAATTTCCATTGGGACGCACCCTTCTACCTGATCAGACGAGATATGGATTGCCTCGGATTCTGGCGAAGGTGTAATTGATGGCTTTCTTAGGTGTTCTAGGGCTATACCAGCCGGAATTGACTGTCTAGTTGATCCGAGTTTTGACAGTGTATCTGCAGCATCATTTTCTGCCCGAGGTATGTGATGGAATTCACATCCATCAAAATAACCGCTGATTTTCTGCACATGAAACCTATATAGGGCCATATTTGCATCCAGCGCGTCCCAATTCCCTGACACTTGCTGGACTACGAGGTCCGAATTCCCCTAACACAGGATCCGACGTATGCTGATCTCTTTTGCCATTCTTAGGCCGTGGACAAGTGCCTCATACTCGGCTACATTGTTCGATGCAGTGAAATGTATTTGCAACACATATTTCAACTGATCCTTTTTTGGAGAGGTTAACACTATCCCTGCTCCTAGCCCATTCCTTAACTTGGACCTGTCAAAGTGCATCGTCCAATAATTCGGATCTAGCAATGGGGGTTCGTACTACACCTCGGCCTAGTCTACAAAAAAGTCGGCCACCGCCTGAGATTTAATTGCATCTCGCCTATCAAATTGCAGAGCATAAGGTGACAACTCAATTGCCCATTTTTCTATTCGGCCACTTGCATCTTTGTTGCTTAGTATCTGGGCTATCAGTGCCTGACAAATCACCTTTATTGGGTGTTCTTCAAAATAATGTTTTAGCTTATTTGCCGACATGTACACTCCATAAGACATTTTCTAGTAGTGTGGGTAGTTCTGCTTTGAGGTTGATAATACCTCAGTTAGATAATATACCGGTCTTTGCACCGACTTACCCTCTTCGTTTCGTTCCACAACAACCACTGCACTTACCACCCTGTTTGTTGCTGCCACATAGAGTAGCATGGGCTCTTTTGACAATGGGGAAGCCAAGATAGGCGTCGTAGCCAGCATATTTTTTAACTCCTGAAAAGCGCTATTGGCCTGAGGTTTCCAGATGAACTTGTCGGAATTTTTCATTAATTGATACAAAGGCAATGCTTTTTCACCTAGCCGACTCATGAACCGACTCAGGGATGCGAGACACCCTGTAAAGTTTTGTACATCATTTAGGCATCTTGGCTGTTCCATTCTTTCAACTGCATGGATCTTAGTCGGATTTGCCTCTATACCTCGGATGGACACGAGGAAACCGAGTAATTTTCTCGCCGGTACACCAAAGTTACATTTTTCCGGGTTAAGCTTCATTTGGAACCTTCTTAAGTTCGCGAATGTCTGCCGAATATCTTCTAGGAGCGTGTTGCTCTCTTTGGTTTTTATAACCACATCGTCAACATACACTTGCACATTTTTTCCGATTTGGTCGTGCAGACATTTCTGCATGCATCTTTGGTACGTGGCTCCTGCATTACGTAGGACGAATGGCATGGCGCTATAGCAATAAGCCCCATACGGGGTGATAAACATAGTCTTTATTTGATCAGCCGGGTATAACGATATCTGGTGGAAAACAGAGTACGCGTCTACAAATGATAACAGCTCGCAGCCTGCGGTCGAATCAATGACTTGGTCTATCCTAGGTAAAGGAAAAGGATCTTTGGGACACGCCTTGTTAAGGTTCGTTTAATCGATGCACATTCGTCAAACGACGGCTACATTTGGGTCATCCTTTTTCTTTTCTACCAACACCGGATTTGATAGCCAATCCGGATGAAGTACTTCTATGATAAACCCGGCTGCAAGGAGCCGATCTATATCTTCTCCTATTATTTTTCTCCTGTCTTCAGTGAAGCGGCGGAGAGGTTGCTTCACCGGCCTTGCTCCTGGCCTTACGTGCAAGGAGTGCTCAGCCAACTCCCTCGCTTGCAGATCATGTGTTGACCATGCAAAGATATCCCGATTCTCACGAAGGAAGTTGGTGAGCTCGCTTTTCTATTTGTCATCCAGGCCAGCACCAATAGTGATGGTACGCTCTGGGAATTGATCATCGATCTGGATCTTTTTCGTTTCCTTAGTCGGCTGGAATGACACACTTCCATGCGGGTTGGCAAGTGCCGGCATGTTAAGCTGTGCCGACTGAGCCAAAGCTGCCACTTCCTGAATTCTTCTTTTCTCCCTTGCAATTACCATAGACTCGGCCAGGTTTGATCTGGCTAAAGCACATTCCATTGATTTCCTATAATCTCCAGCTATTGTTATCACCCCCTGAGGTCCTGGCATCTTCATTTTCAAGTAACTGATGTGACAGTTGCTCATAAATTTAGCCAACACCGGCCGTCCGAGTAAAGCATGATAGTAACTTTCTAGATCCACCACCTCAAACTCTAGATTCTCAGCTCTACAATTCTCTCTTGTGCCGAATAACACATCTACTCAGACTTTCCCAATGGGTTCGGGTGAGAGCCCCGGCACTATCCCATGGAATGTTGTCCTTGTTGACTACAGCATATTCGGAGTTATTCCAAGTTTGTGCATTGTGTCTTTGTACATGATATTGATGCTGCTCCCATTATCTATCAGTACTTTTGAGAACTTCACATTGATGCTAGGCCCGACAAATGTCGGATCCAGTACTAAGGCATACGACCCTGGGTTCGGCATTATCTTCGGATAATCCCTTATGCTCTAGGTTATTTCTTGGTTAGACCATGGCACGTATCTTGGAACTGCTGGAATGACTGCATTCACTTCCATATGTCGGTGTTGTACGCTCTGTCTATCTTGTTGTTCTGTCATGAACACACAATATGATTGGTGATGTTCCCTGTAATCATTGCGTCATTATTTCCGAGATTTCCCCTTCCATCTTGATTCTGATTTATCACTTGGTGTACTGTATCTCTCCGATCTTGATTCTCATACCTCGGAGGTGGGGGAGGCAACATTAGTTGTTGCGCATTTCCCCCAGTCAGCTGTGGCTGCTGCTGGTGATGTGTTTGATGTTGTGGTCCTTGCATGGCTGCTGGGTTTCCCATTGCGCTCTTCATCCAGGTGCATTGGCGAGTGGTGTGATTGGCTGGCTTGGCCGGGTTAGGCGTGTGGAATTTACACGGCCGATCTAGCATGGACTCAAATGTGTACTTTGGTCTCTATTGCCATTTTTTTTGCTGTTCAGGTGTCCACTGTTTCTTCCCGTCGTTCATAGGCGTCCACTGCCGAGGACCATTCTTCTAGCGTTTATTGCTCCCAAGACTCGGCTGATCCTGCACAACTGCTGTCACTTGATTCGAACTGTATCTGTAATCCGGCCTCTCATCCCTTCTTCTACCTCGGTAATCGTTGCGCCGCGATGACCCGGCACCATCTCGGACGTAATGATCCTGTTGCTCACGATGTTTAGCCGACATAAGCTCTGGTTGAGTCGGGTCACCTAAGGCATATGAATCTGCTACTCGGATCATTTCCGCCGATGTGGTTGCCATATCTCTTTGCATCCTTTGCCACAATACACTTCCATACCTGCACCCCTGAGCGAACCAGGCAATCGCTTGAGATTCTATAACCCCCTCACATGAATTTCTGAGGTTGCACCACTGAGTCAAGAACTCTTTATCATTTTCATTCGGTTTCTGCTTGCACATTGCAAGCTGTTGTGGCCTGTTCGGCCTCTTATATGTACTAGTAAAATTACTGACAAACATTTCCTCAAAATCTAACCAACAGTTGATACCGCCCGTTGGTAAATTATTCAACCAAACTCTGGCCGGCCCCTCCAACATCTGGGGCACATATCTCACAGCCCATCTCAAATTTCCCCCGGCTATTTTTACGGCCGTAGCATAATCAATTAGCCAATCTTGCGGCTTCGTACTTCCATTGTACGTTTTTGTGCCTCTTGCCAACTAAAAGTTCGGCACGGGCGGTTCACCCATAATCCGAGGTCCAAAGCATGCCGGGACAGGCGGACCCTGTTCTTCCAACAGCTCGGAGCGATACAATCTGTCCAGCTTCAATCTTACGTCTGTTGACGGCAAGTTTCTATAGATGATCCTCTCCTGCATTCCATAACGGTTTGTCCCACCATGCTCTGCATTTTCCATCTCCGAGTAACCATCATTGTATCTGTCATTTGCCTGATTATGCGGAGCTTGTCTTGCTTCTCGCTCTTGCCGAGGTTCGTGCCTCGGCTGATGATCTTGCGGAAGGTACCTCCTTCCCTTCGCCAGGTTATTGTTCTCGGGGTTTCCCCTTCTGAGATTCCCGTGGTCCCTGTTTACGCAGCCGGGGTTTCTATCACCGCTGTTACCTCGGCTTCCATTGCCTCTATTTTCATTGACCTTCTCGGCCATTGCCGGGTCATATGGGACAGTCTGCTTGTTTCTCTTTCCCGAAGCTACTTCTTTGTCTTTCCGCGCATTGTTTCCAGGCGAGGATGCCGCTGCCGCGGATAATGCGGGGGCAGCCCCTGCCGAATGAACGATGCAGGAAGCTCCCAGTTTTGCTGGGTTAGCCCTAAGCATCTCCTCATTCTGCTAGTTCGCGATGCGTACCAGCTCGTTTACCCTTTCTTGCTGCTTTTGCCGGGCTTCCCCGGTTAGTCCTTCCAATTCTAGGGCTGCCACATTTGCTGCCCTGAGGTTCTTTGCCGGGGTACTATACCTCGGCAGACCTGGGTCAACCGAATCATCTGGTTGAGCCTCATGCTCTTTGTTGATATCATTCATGAGGTTCTTTCCTCTTAATCTCAGATCATCTACTCGGCCAGGGGCCGTATCTAGCTTGTTTGACCTAGCATATTCTCGCAAGGTCATGTTATAGGACTCGTGCAAGGCCGACACCTTTTTTGCCTCCTCTAACATTTTCAATCTAGTTTCTTCTAACTCTGGCTATGCGTTTGCCGGGTCAACTATTGGTGCTACAGGTGTAGTTAAGTTATCTATAGCTGCCTGGAGGATATTCTCTGGCCTCTCCAGAGGTGGCCATCTTAACCTTGCTACTTTTGGAGTTACCTCCTGCACCTCGGCTACCCTGGTTACTGGAGGATCTGCTGCTGTTGGCTTTGGAGCTGCTTGCTTTGTCGCTACCTGTCCTCCTGCCGCCGGGTCCTTGCTTGGCCCGGCACCTGCCCCTGCCGTTGGTTCAGGAGTTGTCATCATCACCTCTATCCTGCCTGCGGGGCGAACGCCATGCTGACCGCTGGCAGCACTGAGGGGAGGATCTCCTACGACGATGACTCGGTGCGGATAGACGCAGGAGGTGTCGATGTGGACGTAGATCTTGTGAGCGCCCAAGTTGATGAAGATGTCGTTGCGCGGGGGAGCCTTCCTCTTGAAACTACCAGCGTTATCACTGACGTAGTCCCAGATGTCAAATCTCTGGACTAAGCCAGAAACCACCCGCTCGCTGGTGTCGATGAAGTTTCCCATCCGGATCTTGACTCCAGCTAGCACTGCTGCTGGACCCATGGTGGGCGCCAACTGTCATGGTGGTGGCACAGCAGATGCCATGGGTAGGCTAAATTATGGGGCCAATGGATGCTAGTGGGATCTGGGGAGGGAAGATGTAGTGATTTCTACACACAATTAGCTAGAACACAGATCTTTATTTCTCCTCAACCAAGTTACAAGTGCTCCTTGAGCTGTATCAGAGAGAGGAGGAAGAAGATCCCCACATGAGCCCTCTAGTGTTCAATGAATCGATCCCCCCTCTAGGAACCCGTGCCCCTCCTTTTAAAGGGGTCTCTTGGTTCCTTCTAGGGCTGACGTGGACAAGCATATTCTTGGAATATGTTTGTCCCAAAGTGGTAACTCGGCGGACCTCTTTCCGTGTCCCCCTTCTATCAACGACAAAGACCTAGAACCCCCACATGTGAGCCTCGGGCTTGCCCACTGTCACCTCCGTGACGCCTGTCTGCCCCTCTGCGACTCTGCTCTTTGTCTCTAGCGCTTGGCTCTATGCAGATTCCTCCTAGTTAGCAGCTAGGGTTTGAATCTGGGATCCCTATCCTTCTCCTGCAAGCTTCCTGTTACTCGGCCTCGCCTCGCATAACTCGGCTCGACCTTTACCTGCGCATGAGCTGATCAACCTTATTCGGCCGACTTAGCCCACACGTCAGCCGAGTAAGGTATTAATCACTCGATTTTGGCTAAGCCATGCATTATTCGGCCGAGCCTCGCAAAAATCGGCTGAATCAGCTTATAACTTGGCATATGGTAAGAAAGGTTCCTTCCTTATTTCCACTATCTTGACCCTACCTGGGGTTATCCCCCCAACATAAGGAGAGCACCTCTAGTGAACTATGGACCCCGGTCCAATCTTTACCATTGATACATCTTCCATTGTTAATGTTTACTTGCTGCAAACTATCATCACCTTCCACACCATATTGTTAATCCTTTGTTACAGCAACCGGTGAGATTGACAACCTCACTGTTCGTTGGGGCAAAGTCTTGAGTTTGTGTTGTGCAGGTTTCCACGTTGCTTGCAACACCTTTGAGACATTTCCTTCCTCCTACTGGTTTGATGACCTTGGTTTCTTACTGAGGGAAGACTTGATGCTGTGCTGCTTCACACCTTGCTCTTGGGGTTTACCGACAAACTTCTCCACGTTAACAAGGAGTCATCAACAAGTTTACTGGCGCCATTGCCAGGGAGGCTAAGGACGTCTTCACAAGGGAAGTCCTCCTCAACCTTTATCTTTGCTTTGTTTTTAGTTTGCTTAGTTTCTTTTGCTTGGTTTTGTTTGCCTCTTTTTATCAAAAACTCCAAAAAATTTAGTCTAGTTTGGTTTTCTTTCTCT
Source organism: Avena sativa (assembly GCA_916181665.1). Classification (NCBI taxonomy): domain Eukaryota; kingdom Viridiplantae; phylum Streptophyta; class Magnoliopsida; order Poales; family Poaceae; genus Avena; species Avena sativa. The sequence continues at coordinate 236,832,799 of OV702296.1, read as the reverse complement.
TATCAAAAGCACAGAAAATTAGTTCCCACTCTAGTTGCCACCTTGCTCTAGATCACCCTGTTGTTCCCCAAGTTCTCCCTGGACCTTTCGATAGGTAGTGGCTCTATAAGTGGGAAAGAAAATATTGAAGAATTCTTCAATCATGTTAGAAAGCATGAGGATATTAAGGATAGATCTATAGCATAACTTGCTCCTAATTATGAAATTGCTGCAGCTTCTTTAGTTCATATGTTGGAGTCTAGGTTTGTTATCCTTAACCCCATGATGCAAATCTTGTTCCTAAAACTAAAAGAAGAAAAGAATGCTAAAGAGAGAGAATTTATTATTGAAACTTTGCTTAAAGAGTTCCATGATGTTGCTAAAGAAGCCAAAAGGGTTTTTGAGTGTTTCCATATGCTAGTCTCATGTGTAGATGTTGTGGGTACTTCATATAAAATCAAGGCTAGAGAGCAATTTAAGATACCCATACCCTTTAAGCTTGTTGGGATGCATGAAGCCTTTGAAAAGAATTTTGATTGGATTGTTCCTGAAAACCCTTTTGATGAAAGTAGTAAACCAAAGAGATATGAGAAGGGATCCTCCAAAACTCATTTGGATGAGATACCTTTCATAGTTGAATACTTTGCAAGTATTGATCTTAATTTATCATTTGAAAATACTTGATTTCTTGCTTCTTGTGCCTAACTTAAAGGCGTTAAAGAAAAGTACATGTTAGGAGATAACCTAAGAGTTTCCTTGAGTCTTGGAAATTATTATTTATGTAATAACCTCTCCTTATTCTTTTTGTTTGCTTTTTGTGCCAAGAATGACCTCTAATGAGAGGGAAGTAAGATTTGAGGAGTTCCTGTCCCGAAACAGATTTCTGTCCTCCACCATAAAAATTCGTGAGGAGTCTCTGTAAGTCGGATTGATCTGAAAATTTACGAATAATTCCCCCAATATGTTAGATAACGTTCGTTATTTCAACACTTTTTTATTTGAGCAACAGAAGATTTTCAAAAAAAATCATTTTCGACCTGCTGGTCTGTTTTGACAGATTTCTGCCATTATTTGCATTTGCTTTTTATTGATTCCTTTTGGGTTCTTTTTGGGGAAATTGAGCTTTTTGAAGGATTTGCTACTGTAGCTTGTGTTTTTAATGAAAAGTTTTGCTGGTCTAAAGCTAAACCCAAAGGTCTATTATCTTTTGAATACACTAATGTTGCTAATGAAGATTGTATGAAGTTTTGTATGAAGGAAAAAATTTAGGTATAGAAAGAGAATGGTGTAATGAGATGAAGAATGGACAAAAGCTCAAGATTGGCGATGCCACCCCGGTGTCACCCCAAGAAAGATCCAAGAGGTACAAGCGTCACAGCTTGGGGATGCCCAAGGCATCCTCTTCTTCATCAATAAAAAGCTCTGGTCTTTCTAGACACTTCGTTTTTATTGTTTCATGCACTGTTGTGTTGTTATTGGAGCGTCTTAGTTTTCGTTTGGTTTGATTAGTTTGTTTAGTTTGCTTGAATAAAGTAGTTTGGACCCCCGTTCTCGCTGTGTTATTTCAAATAAGTCGATTGATGTTGGAAAGGAGTGGAAAGTTCTTGCTTGAAAGTGCAAGAGGAGCTTGCATTGACTGTGACTTAGACTTTAGCATGACATGCTAGGTGTTGTTTTGATCTTATGCTTAGTGATTATTGTTGTAGCATGACTTGTTCCAAACAATTGGGATTGCTTAGTGTGCCTTGAAAGAATTATGCGTTGTTTAAGCATACAAAAGCATAGTATTGTGGTATTCTCCTTTGATGATTTGTTTGGGTTGACTTGGAACATGCTCACACCATGTTATGACTATGAACAAGTCACCATAGCCTCTATGATTATTTAGTCCTTGACTTGTAGTACTACTCTATGCTTTTATTAGTAATGATTTGTCGCTCTGCATGATTATGGCCATTATTGCTCTCTTAGTTGGTTGCTCCCAGTCTTTTGCTAGCCTCCACTTGTATGAGTAAGCTCTACTCATGCTTCCAACTCCCAACAAACCAATTTATTTCAAAGTGTCCACTATAAATTCCTATGCATGGTGTGTTACACCATTCCAAGTACATTCTTGTTTTCAGCTATCTTCCAATTAAAAAGTATTTTGTTATGTGAAAACTTACTGATTCAAGCCCTCATAAACTTGATGGCACACTTTATATTCTTTGCCCCTAATAAACTTGAACCATTGTGTCATCTATGTTGTATATTCTTGCACTTATACATTAGAATTAGCAGAACCATGTTGTCATGGGGAACGTTTTCAACATTGCACTTGTACTTTGTACACAATTGATATCATGCTCTTTTGTCTATGGATGTCGCCATTGTGAAATAAAGAGGGAGCTTGTAATTCCATGGAGTTATGTATTTTGTGTAAGAGAAACATCTAGCCCACTAGCCTAAGCCATGCCTAATCATGGTGGAAACTTGCAGCATCACCATAATGAGCAATCTGTGAAGCATCCTCAATAAAAATCTATGTAAATAGTAAATAAAAAGATCGCTGAGATGCTCATTGTCTGCTTGCCTTGTCATTTTGGTTATGGGATAGCTCCTGTACCATGTGCAACGGGTACACCGTTGGTGGTTCTCTATGGCACACATGTACTTACTATGACAAGAACTTACAGGTGACCAACATTGAGTAGCATGCGGTGCGGCCCTCGTATTCAAGGGACATGAGATTGCCAACTTATACTTTGTCAAGCATATACTCCATCTTTGTTCACTTTAACCTTAATCACTTCAAGATGCTTATGATAGGGGCAATGAGGGATGAAAGCTAACAAGTACCATAATTTTTGGAAGCTCTTTCTGAAACTTGAAATCGCTGCTTCCCTTTATGAAGGGCCTTTCTTCCACTATTATATTGAGTCTCCACCTTCTATCATTTAGGCACCAGTTAAGAGAGCATAGTTGCCATTCTTAGTTGATCTTGGTTTTGATGGTGCATGTCACCTAAAAAATTATTCTTTTATCACTTACCTACTCGAGGACGAGCAGGAGTTAAGGTTGGGGATGCTTGATACGTCGGAAACATATCTATAATTTTTGATGCTACATGCTTGTTTACTATCTACTTTGCTTTGCTTTGTACACACTTTGAGGTGTTTTTATATGTTTTCTGGTACTAACCTATTAACAAGTTGCCACAGTGCCAGTTGCCTGTTTTCTTCTGTTTTTGGTTCCAGAAAGGAAGAAAATCAATATTCTCGGAATTGGATGGGACAAAAGCCAAAGTCAATATTTTACCGTGGGGAACACGAAGCCGGAGTACGAGACGGAGGAGACCCACTAGGGGGCCACACCCCCTGGCCGCACGGGTGGGCCCACCCAGCGCCTGGGGGGTGCAGCCGCCCTGGTGGCCCCCTGCCTCGCCTCTTCGCTTATAAGAAGCCCCTAATGCAGAAACCCTAGGAACCCGATCAAAATTCCACGAAACCGTCTGTAGCCGCCGCCACCATCGTCCCTAGATCGGGGGGATCTGAAGCTCTTCTCGCCTGTCGGAGGGGAGATCATCCAGCGGCCTTCTTCTTCATCATGCCAGCCTTCAGTATGAAGCGTGAGTAGTTCCACCTTGGACTACGGGTCCATGTAGTAGCTAGATGGTTGTGTCTCCTCCTTGTGCTTTCATGTCTAGATCTTGTGATCTCCGTTCATGATCAAGATCTAATCTATTTGTAATCATGCATGTTGTGTTTGCGGGGATCCGATGGATACTGAGATTACTATGTCAGATTGATTAATGGTTATGTCTATTTGATTCTATCATTTCTGTGTTGTTTGTGATCTTGCATGCTCTCTGTTGTTAGTATCTATCTTGGCCAAGTAGTTGCTAGTGACTCCAAGAGGGGGTATTTATGCTCGATAGTGGGTTCGTGCCTCTACTTAATCAAGGGAAGTGACAGAAATCTCTATGGTTGCAGATGTGCTATTTCCACTAGGGAGAAAACAACGGCCTCTTGTTCATGGAACAAGTGGATTGTTTACCTTACACACTTTGCTTAAAGCAGTTGTCTATTGCTTGCATCTTAATACTGGAGGGGGTTCAGATGATAACCCAAAGGTGGACTTCTAGTCATAGATGCAGTTGGATGGCGGTCTATGTATATTGTTGTATTTCCCAATCGAATCTCATAGGATCTTTTGTCTAGTATTGCATTGTTATGCCTTGCTCACTCCTGTCAATTGCCCTGCTGTAATTTGTTTACCCAGCATGCCATGTTTGTTTATCTAAGGAGAGAACCTCTAGTGAACTATGGACCCCGGTCCAATCTTTAGCATTGATACATCTTCCATTATTACTATTTACTTGCTGCAAACCATCATCACCTTCCACACGATACAGTTAATCCTTTGTTACAGCAACCAGTGAGATTGAGAACCTCACTATTCGTTGGGGCAAAGTCCCGAGTTTGTGTTGTGCAGGTTTCCATGTTGCTTGCAACACCTTTGAGACATTTCCTTCCTCCTACTGGTTCGATAACCTTGGTTTCTTACTGAGGGAAGACTTGCTGATGTGCTGCTTCACACCTTGATCTTGGGGTTTACCGACAAAGTGCTCGAGGTCAACAAGGAGTCATCAGTCTCCGGTCCATCTCCGGACATACAGAATGTCCCTTGCACTTTTCTAGAAGCCCCTCCTGGATCTTTGGGGAAAACTTCAGACCACATCGGAGACTCTGGTGTTTGCACAACGGAGACTTAGGTCTGGAATTTCTTAGAAGTTGTAGATTCTTGCATGGACATATACATAGGGTTATGGGCTTTTCACTTTTCAGTATATAATCCTATAGATACTAGCACACTGTAAAATGATCTACAAGCTATTAACGAACACCAAAACTGATTAAGACATTCTCCGAGTACTCACTATGTACTATTATTTCTCCGACTTGCAGAAACCATTGCCAAGGCTAAGGATATTGTCGAGCAATCCAAGCACATTCAGTAGCTGGATAGCGAGAACAAGATCCTCAAGCAGGAGAGGAAGGACATGCTGAAGATGCATGAGGAATCAATGAAAGCCTTGCAGGACTCCGCCACCGAGGAGATGAACCGCTTGAAGGAGGAAATCGCTGTATTGAAAGAGCAGAAGAGAGTTGCTGATGAGCAAAACCAACGCCATCATGAAGCGTACAAGCTCCTCCAACAAGAACGTGACTCCATGGCGGATACCCTCTGGCAAGCTAAGGCTAGCATCTTTAGTAAGTGATTCTCCGTCTTGGATTTCTATAAGCAGGATACTTTGAATTTTTGAACTCATGTGCTCCTTTGTCAGAATTTGCAGCTCCTATGGGTTTAACCCGGTCGCCTCCTCCAGCAAAGGAATGCATGGTTCTTGCCGACAACTTCATCAACACCGCCATCGCGCAAGCCAAAGGGATTGCCAAGCCCCTCCAGATCAACATCAAGGCATCGGACTCTGTGACGAAGTTCTCGAAGATCCTGCGCCGAGCCCCCGAGCGTATTACAAGCTGGAAAGCTTCATGTGCACGGGCCGGTGCAAGGATGGCACTGTCCATGGTGAAGGCACACTACGAGAATGCCAACATCGACACGGTAACCTCTGGCATCCCCGGCGTAGATGACGAAGGACAAAAGATAAACCACGAGTCTATCTTGTCGTCACTCGCAGGTTATGACACCAGAGTCGCCGAGTTGGTCGACGTTAACGTCTTCGTGCCAATGAACACCATCGATGGCGGCGACCAAAGCTCCTCTGAGTCCCTCAACACTGCCGACTTCGAGGGTGTTTCACCTGCTGCTGGTGATGTTGCTTCCAAGTCGCCTGCGCCAGAGGAATAAAAAACAACTTGTAATATGTGTTTCCTCTGAATGTGCTATGCAGAAAAAACAATGTATTAACTTAAGGCGGAAAACAATGATGTATGTCCTACTATTTAAGAATCAGTTCCAGCATGTATATATTTTTTAAGCAAGTGCTGGCTTATCCGTTAGTTTGGTTCTTATGCTTGACTTTTCGTGAGTCGGAAGACTCGTTATCAAAACCATGCGCTCAGGTGATGATGCCCAATGGCACCGTCAATAACCTAAGCACAAAATCGCCGACAATAAGTGCCAAAAGTCACTACTCCAGAATCCACATAAAAAACAACAAAGAACGTGTAGACCAGAAAACTTAAGCTAACTCCCTTAGGCGGAATTTTCACAAGTACAATCGCAAAGCTTGTGCATAAAGGTTTTATATGATCCAAAAAAGAACACTAAAGGAGTTAAAAGACTCAGAAATATGAGTGAACCAGAGAGCTTTATTTCATTGATCATATAAGAGGTACACAATAGATAAAAAATGCTAAGTGTAGAAAGGACGTAGTTGTGCTATGTTCCATGGCCGATCAAGCTCCGGGTAGTCATCATCCGGGTCACGTCGCTTATGCTTATGATCCTTGTTGGGTCTATCCTTCAGTTTACGATTGTCAACAAGGTAGTAAGACCCATTGAGTAGCGCCTTGCTTATGATGAATGGTCCTTCCCATGACGGGGATAATTTGTGTGACTTCTTATGCTTAAGTCGGAGCACCAAATCCCCCTCTTTAAACGAGCGATGCCGAACGCGGCGACTATGGTAGATGCGTAGCTTCTGCTGGTAGATGGCGGATCTTTGGCATGCCAAAACATGCTCCTCCTCGAGAAGGTCCACATCTAGGCATCTGGATTCTTCAGCGTCATCTTCGTTGTAGGCGGCGACTCTTGGTGCATCGTGAAGTATGTCGGAAGGTAGGATGGCTTCTGCTCCATATACCATGAAGTAAGGGGTGTAGCCAGTGGATCTGTTGGGTGTAGTTCGTAAACTCCACAGCACAGATGGCAATTCTTCCGCCCAGGCTCCAGCTGCTCTATGTAGCTGTGCCTCAAGACGTGGCTTTATTCCCTGCAGAATTAATCCATTGGCTCGCTCAACCTGACCATTGGATTGTGGATGTGCCATAGATGCAAGGTCAAGTCGGATGCCCTTCTCCCAACAATAATCCTCCACTTCTCCGAGTGACAAGTTGCTACCGTTGTCGGTGATAATGCTATGTGGGAGACCAAATCTCACCACTAGATACCGGACAAACCTGAGGGCAGTTGCCCCATCAAGCTTTCTAATGGGTTTAGCTTCTATCCATTTAGTGAATTTATCAACTGCTACTAGCAGATGCGTAAACCCACATGGTGCCGTTTGTAACAGTCCCACCATGTCTAGCCCCCAGACTGCAAACGACCAAGTTATTGGTATTGTTCGCAATTCTTCAGCAGGAACATGTGGTTGTCAGGCATAATACTGTCATCCCATGCATGTCTCAACCAGCTTGTCGGCGTCCGCCTTCGCGGTCAGCCAATAGAATCCTTACCGGAAAGCTTTCACGACCAACGATCGAGGAGCAGCGTCATGCCCGCAATCTCCGAGATGGATTTCGCGTAGGATTTCAATACCTTCTAGCTAGGAAACACACTTAAGGTATACACCAGTAGTGCTCCTTTTGTAGAGCTGTCCATTGATTATGGTATAGCCCTTTGCTCTCCGTACTATTTGCCGTCTTTCGACCTCGTCGTCAGGCAAAGTTTCGTGTTCGAGATATTCCATGAACGGTTTTGTCCAAGCCGGAGGGACCTTTGTCACCATGTGGACGAAAGAGTCAACTCTATCCGGGTTGTTGATGTCTTCTCCCTTCACGGATGGTGTCCGAAGATGCTCTAGCAAAACTCTTGGCGGAATTCGCTTGCGCCCTGACCCAAGCTTAGACAGTAGATCAGCCGCCTCATTTTGATCCCTAGGTACATACTTGACCTCATAGCCCAAGAAGCACTTGGCTATCTCGTCCACTTCGTCTCGATATGCCGCCATCATAGGGTTTCGCGCATTCCAGGTGCCAGCCACCTGCTGGGCAACCAACTCGGAATCTCCACAGCAAACTGTGCGCTTGATGCCAATATCCTTGGCTACGCGTAATCCGTGAATGAGTGCTTCATACTCCGCCATGTTGTTCATAGCCTCGAAGTGGATCTACAGAACGTAGTGTAGCTTGTCCCCAGTTAGTGACTGTAGCAGTACACCAGCCCCCGAGCCGTTGAGCAGCTTTGATCCGTCAGAGTGCATCACCCAGTATTCTGGTTCCGGCAACAGAGTAACATCTGGCATCTCCGTCCAATCTGCAATAAAATCCGCCAAGGCTTGTGACTTGATAGCGTCGCGTCTCTTGTAAGTGACCTCGAAGGCGGCAAGTTCAATGCCCCACTTCGTGACCCTTCTTGTGGTGTCGCTGTTGTTGATAATGTCGGACAGTGGAGTCTTGCTCACCACTGTGATTGGGTGCTCCTGAAAGTAATGCCTCAGTTTCCGAGAAGCAAGGAATACTCCATAAGCTATCTTTTGGTAGTGCGGGTAGCGCTGATTGGACTCTGTCAAGACCTCGCTTACATAGTAAACTGGTCGTTGAACTCCTTCCTCATAGCCTGGTTCCTTCCGCTCTACCACGGCGACGATGCTGATTATCCGGTTGGTTGTCGCCATGTAAAGTAACATGGGCTCTCCAAGCTCGGGTGCTGCAAGGATGGGCGCTGAGGAAAGAATCTCCTTCAGCTGCTTCAATGCTGCATCTGCTTCGTCCGTCCATGTGAATTTGTCCGTCTTCTTCAGCAACTTGTACAGCGGCAGAGCCTTCTCTCCAAGTCGGCTGACGAACCGACTAACTGCTGCAACACAACCTGTTAGTCGTTGGATGTCCTTTAGGCATGTCAGACGGTTTATGTTTAAGATGGCCTTGATTTTCTCCGGGTTGACCTCGATTCCACACTGGGAAACGATGCAGCCCAACAATTTGCCGGCTGGGACCCCGAAGACACACTTCTTAGGGTTAAGCATCATGTTGTATTTCCGGAGATTATCAAAGGTTTCTTTTAAGTCGGAGACTGAGTCATTTGACTTTTTAGACATCATCTCTATATCATCCACATAGGCGTGAACGTTCCGACCAATTTGATCGTGTAGGCAACGTTGCATTGTCTGCTGGTACGTAGCACCTGCGTTAGCCCAAAGGGCATCGTAACATAGCAAAACGTGCCGTAGGGAGTAGTGAACGAAGTGGCCAATTGGTCCGACTTCCTCATTTTGATCTGGTGGTATCCTGAGTATGCATCAAGAAAACACAAAAGCTCCGAGCCAGCCGTCGAGTCAATGACTTGGTCAATGTGAGGCAAAGCAAATGGATCTTTGGGACACGCTTTGTTCAAGCCGGTGTAATCAACGCACATTCTTAATTCTTTGGTTCCCTTTTTGGGGACAAGTACGGGATTGGCCACCCATTGGGTGTGAATGACTTCTCAGATAAAACTAGCCTTAAGTAACCTAGCTATCTCTTTGCCAATGGCGCATCTCTTCTCATCTCCAAAGCGTCGTAGAGGTTGCTTCACTGGTTTGCATTTTGGGTCAATGTTTAGGCTGTGCTCGGCAAGTTTCCTAGGTCCACCTTTCATGTCGGCAGGTTGCCAGGCAAAGATGTCCCTATTCTCATGGAGGAACTCGACGAGCGTGCTTTCTTATTTGGGATCCAGGTTCGTCCCAATGGCGGTGGTCTTGGAGGCATCGCCTACCACAAGTTCCACTGGCTTGGTCTCGATGGCGGCCTTGAATGCTGGAGTGGAGTCGGAGATCTGTTTCTTCGACGCGGGCATCTCTGAGTCATCGACCAAGCTCTGGATCTCCTTGAATTCTTTGCTGTAGAGGACAGCTTCCGCGCTAGGTTGCTTCATTAATCTCGCAGTCCCTAGCTTTGGTAAAGCTTCCGGATATGGTGAGGACACCGTTTGGTCCGGGTATCTTGAGTTTGTTGTAGACGAAGCATGGCTTGGCCATGAAAGTGTGGAATATGTCGCGGCTGAATATGACATGGTACATGCTCTTGAAGGGGACCACCTCAAACGTCATGTGCTCTTGACGGTAATTATTAACATCGCCAAAGGCAACCTGAAGTGTGATGCACCCAAGGGACCGAGCCTCCCGACCAGGAACTACGCCATGGAAGATGGTGTTGGTACGCCTTAGGTTTGCCTCCGTCAAGTTCATCTTCTGCAGTGTATCCAGGTACATGATGTTGATGCTGCTTCCACTATCCACCATACACTTGGTGAACTCAATGCCGTCAATCAAGGGGTTGATGACCATGGCGTATTGGTTCTCCGTAGGGATAAGGTCTGGGTGATCCTTCCTGTCCCAAGTAATTGGAACCTCCGACCAACGCAGGTACTGGGGAACTGGGGGTAGAGTGGCCATCAGGATCTTCATAGAGGTCTTCTGTTGTTAGGCGGAGGGGGTGCCAAGGAAAGTGTGGTAAACTGGCGCCTTCTTCACGAAGTGGTTCTTGCCTTTGTCGTCGCTCTTGGCGGCGTGCTTGGGGTCAACATCCTCGTCCATGTCACTTGAATCCTTGGACTCCTCCTCCTTCTCTTTCCCCTTGCCCTTGCCTCGCGGTCTGTTCTTCCAACTTTGCTTGTAGCCAGACTCCGGGTCCTCCTTGAGGTCGTTGACGAATTTGCAGTGTCGATTGGTGTGAGTGGCTTTGCCGTTGACATCGAGGTGTACGAGGCACGGCATATCGCGGTACTCCTCGTAAGTTTGGGGAACGCGGAGCGCTGTTGAGGTAGTTTCACTTCCTCGCTGCTGCCCACGACCAGCTCCCCGTCCTCGTCCATGTTGTCCGCCATCACCTCGTCCTGCAAAGGTCATGGCGACCATGTCAGGAGTTTGCTTTTCTTCCGGAGCGGTTTTCCGCTTTGTGCTGTTGTTCCTCCGAGCTTGAGTTGGAACGGCCCTTGCCGGCAGAGAGCCGCGAGCATCGTCATCGGCAGCTGCGAACTCACTAGCCAACTAAATCATTTGGTTCAAGTCAAGCTGGTGATTGTCCTGCAAGAGCTTCAGCTTATGTCGGAGCAACGTGCCCCTTTCCAACCCATCAATGAAGGCGGCCATGGCGGTCTGAGCGTGCACTCCTGCGCAGGAATTTTTCATATCCAGCCAGCGGGAGAGGTAGGCGTGGGATGTCTCATCTTTCTCTTGCACGCACCGCTGTAGATCGCCAACAGTGCAGGGACGTTTGTACGTACCCTCGAAGTTCTTGGTGAACGCTTCTTGCATGTCCAACCAATTGCAGCTGGATTTTTCCGGCAAGTCATCAATCCATTGACGGGCCGTGCCCACCAACATTAATGGGAGGTACTTGACGGCGACGTTGGGGTTGCCTTTGGCAATCTCCACCGCGTTGCCATAATCCTGCAACCATGTGGCTGGTTTAGCTATGCCGTCATAGGGCTTGATGGTCTTGTCAACCCGGAAACCTTTGGGGTAAGTTACGGACCGTATCACAGGTCCAAAGCAACGTGGTCCCAGGTATGGTCCTTCTCGGGCCTCGTGGATCTTATCAATCCACGAACGTGCATCGTATGGCTCTGGGGTTCTTTTCTTCTTGTCAACAAGGGATGGGCTGCGTGAACGGCGCGGGCCTCCTCCGCCATGGTGACTGCTGGGTGGAGACGGAGGCGGAGGTGGCGGTGGATTAGCCTTCTTGCTATTACCCTCCTGCGACGCCTCATGCCTGTCGCGATTGCTTGTCGGACGTGGAGGGTCATGGCGTGACCTGCTCTTGTGTCCCTGGTTGCGCTCTCCATCATGACGGGTCTGCTCCGTGTTGTCGTTGATGACGATGCCGCCCTGCCTTGGCGGGGGCATATCCGTACGACAGTGAGCCTTGGGGTCTTCGTGATGTCGGGGGGAGCGGGGTGGTGGCGATGGGCGACGAGGTTGGGATTTTTCTCCGTGGTCGGAGGATATGGGGATAGCATCCTTCCTGTTGCGTGCATCCATCCATCTTCGTTCTGATGAACCCGTCTGAGACCTGACATCAAGAGGAGATCTGTCCCTTGGAGGCTTGTGCTGGCTAGACTAGCAAAACGCTGGGTCAGACTCCAGCCTCTGAGAGGTGGACTTTTCCTGCTATTTCACCGCCTTGGCCACTAGGTCATAGACCTGTTCCACCGCCTCAGGCGATCGATCCTGCTCCAGAAGGGTTTTGGCAACGGCGAGGTTGAGGAGAGGGGTGGGCATCACCTGCCTGCCTTCACTGTCAATGTATGGCTTGGCCTGTGACGGATTCGAGGGAGCCCATCCTAGGTTTCGCCGTACACCAGGATCCTTGATAACGCGAGCCGGAGCTTTCTTGGCCTTCTGCTGCTGCAGCAGAGTCTTGTACTCGGCCTCGATTGCTCTAGCTTTCTCTATGGATTTCTACGCATTGACCAGATCTCGATCTAGATTAGCGCCTTGCTCCGCGATGGCTTGCGCTTCCTCCAGCAGCTGCTGGCGCTTCTCGTCAAGCTGGGTCACGTTCCGGATATGAGCGACGACCAGTGGCTCGGCGAGGAGATTGTCGTACATCACTCTATCAGTTGGAGTAACTTGGGCAGCAGCAGACGTAGATGCTGGAGGCGGCAAGTTTGCGGTGCTGTTATTGCTCGGGCCGGTGCCGAGTTACTACGGCTGTTGCTCTGGGTTAGGCGGAGGAGGAATGACCTTTGGCGATCATCGTCAGCAACAATAAGTGGCCCCTTCCCCTTTTCCAGCTCTATAGACGGAGCTCGTCCGGGTTGATCTTCATCCATCGCCGTCCCAATGGTGACGAACACCTCTCGATACGCGACGGTGTTGTTGGCTTGCTCGTCGCGTGTGTACTCCTCCTCCATCTCCTGCATGGCGGAGTCTAGCACTTCTGGACTGAAATCTATCTCCTCTGAATCTGCACTAAAGTCGGTGTAAAGCGCGTCAATCATAGAGTCAGAAGGTGCCAGGAGTTCCTCCATGACGGGGGTGGAGGTGCAACAGCAGCGACGATGACTGGAGGTGGTGGCGCAACTACGGCGACGGCGACCGGAGGCGGTGGTGGTGGTGGCTGAATCGGAGGGGCTCCGTCAATGAGCGCCAGCACTGTCTGGGCTGCCGCTTCTGCCTCCGCGTAGTTGTTGACGGTGTTCACCATGCCTTTGAAGGTAAGACGCCCCGAAGCCTGCTGCCGTCTTAGAGAATGCCGGAGAAGCGTGCCATGGTCTAGTCCTTCCACAAAATGATACATAACATCATCATTGGGGTAGTGGGCCAGATTGGCTCGTATACGGAGCCACCTGGCAAGGTAATCGCGGGGGTTTTCGCCTTCTCTCTGAACGCAGCATGCCAGTTCGAAGATGGTAACCACGCCGACGAACTTGGATCTCTGTTGTCCAGACGCACGGACGAAGCCGGTGGATTTGCAGTGATCTTCCACCGTTATATCCTGCATAGGGGCGGTTTGGGTGGGTCTTGAATTTTTCTGATCTTTGCTAGCAAACTCCGAAGAGAGATCCGACATTGATCCTTCCGCTAACGTATCCTACCCGTAGGCAGTCCGTGCGGGCCTTGATGCTCCTCCGACTCCCAGGGAACTAGTGCCCGAGTCGGTTTCACCGATGAAGAGGTGGATGTCTCCGATAGGAACGATCGAACACCGCGTAGGGTTCGTCTTTGCCGGGATCCAGAACTCGTCGGGGGGGGGGGGGACGATCGGAACATTGCCGGAGAAGCGTTTTTTGACCGTTGGAGTAAGTTCCATACCGGTGACTCTGGTCTGACCATGATCCACATCGGAGACTCCGGTCTGACCATGATCCACATCGGAGACTCCGTCCAGTCTCCAGGCAAACTCCAAACCACCATACAGAATGTCCCGGCCAATGTGGAGAAGCCCCCTCCAGAGATTCTTCAGAGATTTTGGCCTGGAGTACACCGGAGACTCAGGTGTTTTCACACCGGAGACTCTGGTCTGGGAAGTGCACCATAGAATCCGGTCTGTCTCTGGTACATCTCCGGAGCAACATAGAGAATGTCCCTTGCACTTTTCTGGAAGCGCCTCCGGAAACTTTGGGGAAAACTCCAGACCACACCGGAGACTCCGGTCTGGAATTTCCTGGAAGTTGTAGATTCTTGCATGGACATATCCACAGGGTTATGGGCTTTTCACTTTTCAATATATCATCCCGTAGACATTAGCACACTGTAAAATGATCTACAAGTTGTTAATGAACACCAAAACTGATTAAGACAATAAATGTTCTTTCACGTATCTTATGTCACAGTCGCTGCGAGTTAGATTCCCTTCAACAAATGTCCTAAGAGCATCTCCGCGCACGTTCCCAAGACGGTGTTCTCAGGGCGTTTTTTCATCTGGATGGCGAATTTTCTCCCAACCGCGTTCCTAGTATGCCGAATAGCGTCGGATTTGGCCCAAATTTTATCCGACGTTCCCAGACCGAACCTAGGGCGCTGGGAACCACCTAGGAACACCGAATGAAGCTAAAAAGCGGGTGGACCAACCCTGTCGACGACTCGAGGCCGAGCTCCCGCATTTTCTTCTTCCCCTCCTGCCTTTCTTATCCATTCCCCGCCACATATCCCGCCACTTCCCCGAGCTCCCTCCCACCATGCCGCCCAAGGGTTTCGTCAAACCCCAATCCACCGTCGGTGAAACAAAGGAGAAAAAGGCAAGGAAGCCGAGGGCACCGAAGCCGAGGCCGGAGGGCTTGACCGACGCCGAGTGGTTGGCTCTAGTCCGGTGGAGGAAGATCGAAACAGACAACCGCAAGGACATGATGACAAGGTCGCAGGCGAAGGCGCTCGCCGAGGCCCAGGCGATGAGGGAAGTGGAGGCGGCTTCGAAGCGTGCAGCCCATGCGGTGATATCGCGCCCGAAGCCGATCGTCTCTATGTAGTACGCCACGCATTGGGGAAGCCAACCGAGCGTCGGATCACCGGTCGGATTCTCGCTGACCTCGCTGGCCATATTCTAGGAGAGCCAGGCGAACCAGCGGCAGAGGTACTCCTCCCCGAGTTCAACAACGGGTTCAACCCGAACGTGCTCTTCCCTTGCCCCGCACTTCACCCTCCTCCGTGTAGGGGTTCGTAGCATGGAAAACAAAAAATTCTACCGCATGAACACACACAAGCCAAGATCTATCTACTAGATTGTACCAACGAGTCGACAGAGTACTCACCCTTGAAGATTCCAAAGCTGTTAACGAGAGCAGATTCTCGTGGGTGATGTAGTTGTTCACTTGCCGATCTCAAGATCGCGTAGATGATCCTTTCGACGCCGCGTTCCGGCAGTGCTTCCACAGTCGGTCACATGTTCGGTACTCGATGAAGACCTTCCTATCCCTTGTTCTAGCAGGTAGTGGAGGTTGTAGATCTCTCCCCGCGATTCCGGCAGCACAACAACGTGGAATCAGAGTTTAGAGGGGAGATCTCGCAGGGCTTCGCCTAAGCCGGTGCGAGTAGGGTGGAGTAGAGGGGTTCCTCGACAATTAGGGTTTAGAGGCTGAGGGGAGGAGGCGGTGGCCGGCGGCGACGCTAGGGCAGCGACGGCGGCTTGGGGCTAGGGTTTGGAGTTGTGTTTTGAGGGGCAGCCCCCTCCCCTCCTTTTATGAGAGGGAGAGGTGGTTTGGGGAGGGGGAGGCTGAGTCCTCCCCCAACTCCCTTTCCTCCTTGGCCGACGGTGGAGGGAGAGGAGATTTCCTCTCCTCCCTCCACCAGGAAACATTCTCCTAGTTTGACTTTTCAAACATGCCTTTTGACTTTCAATTTTGGAGTTTGATTTCTCTCTTTTAAATGCCCAGCCTAGTGACCTAGGACATGATGCAACCATTCCACTTTGTCATGACACATTCATGTACCCTTCCTCTTCCAGATCGGTGAACCTTCTAGACCCTTCTAGAACATTCTGGTGAAAACACCGGAACCATTCCCGAACTCCGGAATTGGACTTTCCTTATATGAATCGTACTCTCCGGACCATTCGGATCACCTCGTGATATCCCGGATCCCAACCGAGACTCCGAACAACATTCAGTCTTCTTACTCACATTCCATATCTACTAAACAACATCGAATCCTTAAGTATGTCTCCCCGCAGTTCGTGAATTATTTAGACATGACCGAGACTCTTCTCTGATCAATAACCAATAAAGAAATCTGAAAATTCATATGGCTCCCACATATTTCTATGATTATTTCGTGATTGATTGAACCATTTACATATGATACCAATTTCCCTTTGTCTCACGATACTTTACTTATCCGAGGTCTGATTGTTGGTATCTCTGCATACCTAGTTCAACCTCATTACCGATAAGTACTCTTTACTCGTTCTTGTGATATGTGATCCCTTGTGAACCAGTCACATGCTTGCAAGATAATTGGATGACATTCCACTGAGAGGGCCCAGAGTATATCTATTCGTCATATGGATGGACAAATCCCACTCTTGATCCATGTGCCTCAACACATACTTTCCGAACACTCAATGTCACCTTTATAACCACCCAGTTACGAAGTGGTGTTTGATGTCATCAAAGCATCCATCCGGTAACGGTGATTAGCATGATCCATGGTCAAAGAAATTAGGTTACTATGTATCTGAAAGCTTATAGCAAACAAACTATTTAAATGACTTGATCTTTATGCTACGTTTAACTATAGGAGTATGTCCATCATACCATTCTCCTAATGATATGATCTTGTTGTTAATAACATCTTAATATTCATGATCAGGAAACCACGATCATCTATCAACCAACAAGCTAGTATTACAAAGAGGCTTTACTAGGGACTCTAACAAGTTTACAAATCACACAAGTATTAATGTTTCTAGTTAATACAATTATAGCATGAATGTAAGCATTTATCATAAACACAAAGATATAATAATAACTACTTTTATTATTGCCTCTAGGGCATATGTCCAACACTCCGGCCTTCAACATCGACATCGACATCAACATCCCCTACGCCAACTCTCTGACGTACGCCGACACTTCATCATCGATGCGCTGAGGCCCTCTCACGTGCACCGGAAGCTCCTCGCCCACAACATGTTCGGCAGAATGTCGGACAAAGATTACATGGAGGACATGATCGCCTCGGGTTTGGCGGTGGCCGGCAACACCTCCTTCACTCAAGAACAGTCCCGGGCCAACGCCAAACATGGCCTCGAGTCCCAGGATTTCGCCAACGGCCAGGCTGACCAGACGCAGGCCGATGATGGGGAGGATGTCGAAGACGGCGCCTTCGCGCCGGCGAAGGGCAAGGCCAAAGGCAAGAGGAAGGCAGGGACGTCAGCACCGAAGCCTCGCATCAAGTGGACCACGCTTGAATACCTTTGCCTCACCGACACCTAGAAATCAGTGAGCATGGATCCCATCACCGACGCAAACCAAAACTCCGAAAACTACTGGAAGCGTGTCAAGCTAGCGTTCGACGAGCACAACCTTATGGATCCGAACTATAGCAAGGTTCACATGGAGCGCGGCAAAAAAGCCATGATCAACCACTGGGGACTCATTCAGCAGGCGTGCAGCAAGTGGCACGACATTCTTGAGGAGATCGAGCGCGTACCCGTCAGGGGTAAAAGCATGGATATCAAGTTACTTCGCCGACCTCTTTGCCGAGTTCATGCATGTCCTGACACACTTCGCCTTGCCTTTGCAGCTCGTCCGTGCACTCGGCATGTACCGGGAAGACACCAAGACGGAGTTCAAGTTCCACCACGTCTTTGCCGAAATACAGAAATGCCAGAAATGGGTGGATAGTCGTGTGAGTCTCGGAACAAGGACGGCGTGTACAACCCGGAGGCTCCTTCCCCTGCTGCCGGCGAAGGAAGGATGGAGGTTGGCCAGAAGAAGGCGAAGATGCTCAAAGCAACAGGACCTCCCGCTGAATGTCTCCATGCGTCTATTGAGAAGTGTATTGCGGACACCAAGGCCCATGCCGAGAAGAGGGAGGGGAAGGCCGACGAGAGGTGGATGCAGCTGCTCCAGAACCAGGACAGGAAGCTCGACCTCCTCAAGGCGAACTTCGCCGCCAAGAAGAGGAACGCCGATCTCCAGTTCCTCATGGGCGGCGAAGACACCTCAGTGATGACCCCCTAGGTCAAGGTCTGGTACATGACGCGCCGCAACGCCATCCTCGATGAGGACGTTCCCGCCAACACGCCAAGCTCTGCGCCGACCATCTCGGCCGTCACTCCTTTGTCGAGCTCTGCCTCCACCTCCTCTAATCCGTCATTGGGCCATGTCCTGGCCGAGGAACCCATCCTCGTCACACCGGACACGCCAGATGATCCCATCCCTATCGACGATTGATCGCCAAACCACTTATCCTGTTCAGTAATAATTTAATCGCCGAACTTTTTTGGGCGTACTTCTGTCGAACACCTTTGGCCAAGATTTCGCCGACGGAAACAAAAAAAATCAAATAAGTCACCGTTTTTATGTGGTCTGGAAACTCAACTTAAAAACCCGAGTGGGAAACTGAACGTTGTCGGACCGAATTTTTACATCCAATAGCGCCGGATTTCGAAAACACGCAACGAGTGGAAGTGCTCTGAAAGAAAAAACGCTAATCGCTTTGCTCCAGAGAGTCAGATCGAGCAAAGTCCGATGGAAATCCATACTTGACTCGAATACGCACCAGAATCGGCCAATCGGGTCGCTCCCGTGTATTCCTAACTTGTTCCAGGTCGGTGAGACAGACACGTACTTGCGGCGTAGATCCGCCCTACCGACGATCTTCCATCCATGGGCGGCAGCGCAAGCAAAGGCGAAGAAGCGGCTACGGCGCCTGCGGGACAGCCGTACTCGTTCTGGTCGGACCTCCCGCCGGAGCTCGCGGGCCTCGTGATCGAACGGCTGCCCTCCTACGCCGACCGCGCCCGCTTCGGCTGCGTGTGCCGGCACTGGCGCTACGCAGCGAAGCTGCTGCAACAGGCGCCGCTGCCGCCGTCCCAGCAGCCGCTCCCGTGGCTCAACTTCCTCGACGGTACCTTCCGGAGCCTCCCCGACGGCGAGCGGCATCACTTCCCGCCTGACATGCCTGAAGTGCAGCGGTTCCGCTGTTCCGCCAACAAGGGCTGGGTGCTGTTCACGCAAGAGCTGACGGGACCAGCGCACCGCCACTACCTCAAGAACCCTCTCTCCGGCGCCGTCATCAGGCTCCCAGGCCACTGCAAGGCGCCTACTATTATACGCCACGCAGACGGCCACGACGCCAGCAGCAATAATATGCCTCCTCCTTCCGGCGACTCGTCGGAAGAGTTCAACATCCGAAAGGTGATGGTGTGCACGAGCGACGTGATCGCCGCCAAGATCAGCTACCGCCACCTCCCAGACGTCGTGGCGTGCTGCCGTCCGGGCGCGCGCGCGTGGTCCACCGGCACGTGCAACGGCACGTGGTACGAGGACATGGCCCTCTACAAGGGCAAGATGTACACGGTGAGCCAGAGGGGCGGCCTCTTCTCGCACGGGCTCTTTCAGGTCTGGAGGACCGGGGAACCGTACGTCGATCCGCCAGTCGAGCAGATCGCCATGGCACCACCGCCGCCGGACGAGCCTTACGCGAGCCTCTCGTGCCCCAGGAAATTCTTCCTCCTTGTATCTTCACGCGGAGACAGGTTGCTCATGGTTCGATGGATCATCCCCTGCGAGCACCATTGGTTCAGGACTGCGATTACGATGGTGTTCCAGGTATTCGAGGCAGATTTGGAGATGGCCCGGTGGGTACATGTGGAGAGGTTGGACGATGAGGCGATCTTCATTAGCACGCACTGCTCCAAGGCCATTAGCGCATCTAGCCATGCCGGCCAAGGGAGAGGAGGTCAAATATATTTCGCCGACTACAGCCTTAGGTCCATCAAGCGAACCAGATGCACTACCTGTGGTGTCTATGACATGAGAAGCAAGGTTATCTCTCCAATTTCGAGTAAATGGCCGATCAGTGATCAGTCAAACGCGTCATGGTTCTTCCCTTCGGTTGAGTATGGTGACTCCAATCATAATTTTAAGACTTGGAGAGCTACGCTACGAGGATTCTTTACACGGATGTGAATCTTTCCATTAGTCAGCCTTGGGTTTGTAGAAGAAATACGTATAAACCCTGGACTTAGAGTACAAATCAATTTGTACATGGTTTGAACCTATTCTAATTTTAATCTATATCCCCGTATGTCAAACTGATAGCTCGATGGCACATGTCGAACCTGGACAATGTTGGAATTTTGCCCAATATAGTCCAACCCTTTTATTTCATGTCAACAATTCCTCAAATCCTAGAGACTCACTTGCCCCTTCATGCATACAAGAGGTGGGATAAATGTTAGTCTCATGTTGCTAGTTGAGTGAGAGTTACATCTTCTTATAAGAAAGGATACTCTACCACTTGTACATGTATGAGAAGATAAGAAACCTATATTTGGGCTCCTATTCCTCCGCCGTCCACCATGCCTCGCCACAACACGCCCCAGGTTGTGGGAGTTAGGGGTTGTCTTTATTGTGCTATGCATTTTGGTCCATGCCTATATAAGAGAGGTCGCTCCTCTCTAAAAAGACATGACACAATACGTCGCCTCCAGTTCCAGAGCACCGGGCAGTCATTAGGTCTTTCCCATCATTTCTTCCACCGTACATTGCGAGTCGTGATAGTAGGACTTCGAAACCCCGTTGCTTCGAGTCCTATATGAGAGAAGGGTGATAAGGTTTTGAGGGAACGCTCGATGCGACTACTGGCTTCATCATAGATTACTTCCTAGACAACGACTCTTCGACGACATGGCTAACACCAAAGTCAACAAGAGCGGTTCCGGTTATGCATCGTATGCGTTTTTTCCTTCATCTTCTTCAGTTTATGTTTCAAATAATAGTTCTAGCAATCTGTTTGGACATGCCTAGTTTTCCTAGTTTTATTTTTATAATATGTAGTCATGTTTTATCGATTAAATCGTGTAGTAAATTGATCATATTTCCAACAATCCAAAAATCTTATAATAGACAATTTACTCCGAGTGCCTTTGCCACGGATATGAAGCTATCGATCTTTGAGGGTATGCACTATAAGAGATGGTTCACAGAAATTTGGCCAAATGAAATTGAAAAAAGATGTGGTTACCATCCTCCGGTTCTCCGCATAAGGTGCACATCCCATTCCATGGCCCATGCCTAATCCACATCTGTTGGCACGAAGGGAGATTATCTCTAATCATCTACCAAAGGAAAATTTTAATCCTTGTGGAACCTTTGTTTTCCACATGTCCTTGAAGTGGAGGACCGTGGAGTCTTGGCATAGCTTTAAGGTAGAGAGAGTTTTTTTGAGAAATTTGTGCGATTATATGTCGGTTTTCCTTAAAAAAACACAATGAGCATCTGGTTAATTATACAATGTGAACGAATATAAGTGACACCACCTTATGTAGATGCTCAATTCTTTCACGAAAAGGGTGTACTTTCAGTTTTCTAAAAGTCAAGCTATCTAAAATTTTGACTGAGTTTATACAGAAGTATACCAATATTTATGAAATAAATAGCTATATGAATCTAATGATACAAATTGGTGACATACATGTGATACTCCCTCCATTCCAAATTATTTGGCGTAGATTTAAGCAAAAATATCATTGGCGTTTTTGTAATCACGATCATCTGCAGAGCCACAGCGTGAGTGGTGACGGTGGCAAGGAACCCGAGGGCACGCTGAGGGCCCAATGGGAAAAAATTAGATTGAAATGGTTAACAAAATGTTCCATTGCCGGGATTTGAACCCGGGTCGTCTGGGTGAAAGCCAGATATCCTAACCGAGCTAGACGACAATGGATTTGTAGAAATTTTCGAGTATCAGGTTATTTATCATGATGCATTACCACCTCATCTTTCTTTGGAACTTCCATCACCTTTTACTTTTATCAACATGAAACACATCAGTTCATATCCTGAGAAAAGAATCTGGATTTTGTTTTTAGTGGGCCTGATATTTATATTGAAAAGGTAGAGAGAAAAAGATTATAGGCCTACAGCGATGGTTTAGCGAATAGGCAGCAGGGAATCACAGTGGAAGAGTTCAGACCAGTATCTTCTGAAGAGGTGAAAATATCTCTTCTGAATCTTGCACAGATGACCTGATCAATGTAGTGCGATGTAGTTCTGTAGTAAGATGTGCAAACCCTTTATTTCTTGTGCTTCCAAGGCAGCAGCGCATTCAGCACAAATCCAGGGGTTGCTACAAGGCTTCCAAAACAGTAATACAGAACAAGAAAATAGCCAGCAGAAACATAAACTTCTCACCAGACGCCAAGCAGGGCCGGTCCTGAGATTTCAGGGGCCCGGGGCAAAACTAAAATTCTAGGCCCCTTATTATAAAAAAATTATGCATATATGAGATGATGAAAAATAAATATTTTAAGTATACTCCCAACTATAACATTCATATAAAAATAACAATGTTTGCATGACACCTTAAAATTTCCTTCAAAAATTCCTAGAAGAAAAGTCCGTGACGATGGAATCAATATCAATCTCGTCCACTAACTTCTTCTCTATGTATAGAGTTGCCAAACCATTTAACCTCTCCTGAGACATTACAGATCTCAAATAGTTTTTCAATAACTTCAACTTTAAAAAGCTTCTTTCAGTTTATGCAACAGTCACCGGCATAGTAAATAAGATCCGATAAGCGATAGAAATATTAGAATAACAATATTAGCAGATGCATCATCATGATTACTCATATTGTCATAATCTATGATAATATAAACATCGTCCTCTATGCCAGCATTATCTTCTGAATCAACATTAGTGTGTTCCCCAACAAGAACTAGAGCCAACTCATCTGGATTACTCGTAGTGCTCATGTTGCTCTTCTAAAATTTATGAAAAGATCCTCTCTATGATTCTATTAATTTCCTCTCTTGTTCTCTTCTTTTTATTTTCTAAGCACCGGATTTAGACGCCATAATCAGTTAATCTCGCTTGCTACAAACAAGAAATCAAGAACAACAATTACTAACTAGAATTAAGAACTAAGAAATAAGAATTAGGGCTAGGCGAGGGCAGACATCAGGCGGATTTGAAGATCGTCAATGGCCTTCCTGCATGCGGTGTGCCTGGCAGTCGATCCTAAAGGGCTTGAGGTATGCGCTCGAGAGACGATTAGACGATGGGAGGCGATTAGGTGACGGGACTCAGAAGCAGGGCATGGCCGGTACGTGCGAAGCTGAAGCGAATAAGCGAGTCTAGACCAATTCCTCGAGTCGTCGAGCACTCGAGTCAAGCACATGCCTTGGTCGTGGTCAAGTGATGCGCTGATACCTGGGAATTGTCGAGTCTAATCATCGCTTCCTTGGCCTGGGAGTCGATCGTCGAGGCAGGCGAGCGATCAGGCCCTGCGAGCGATCGATGCCTATTTTCTGGTAGCGAGGGAGTCAATATATATAGCCCATAAAAATGTTTTTTTATAATGTATAGCAGGCCTATAAATTTTTGGGCCCCTACTTTTTTCTGGCCCGGGGCGACTGCCCCGCTAGTCCCCCCTCAGGACCGGTCCTAACGCCAAGTGTGCGCTAACGTCAGATCAAAGGGAACGTCATAACCTTTTCTCCCTAGCTAGTTGCTACTCCCTCCGT
The DNA here is from genome assembly GCA_916181665.1 of Avena sativa. Classification (NCBI taxonomy): domain Eukaryota; kingdom Viridiplantae; phylum Streptophyta; class Magnoliopsida; order Poales; family Poaceae; genus Avena; species Avena sativa. The sequence goes on along the minus strand of OV702296.1, from coordinate 236,809,253 downwards.
CTCAAAATGTAAGATGTTTTAGATTTGTGAAGAAAATGTATCTAGACTTGTTTTAGTGTGTAGGTTCACTCCAAACATGAGTGAACCTATATACTAAAAGTAGTCTAGATATATTTGCTTCACAGAACTAAAACATCTTATATTTTGAAACGGAGGGAGTAGTTCATACGAGCCAAACAGCAAATATAATCCGTGTATCACTGACAAAGTGTTGTGTGTTTGTTCTTTATGTCAAGCTAGAATTATTTCCACCCTTAGCTCTGATGGTTAAAGTTGTAGCTCTTAATTATTTCCACCCTTAGGCCTTAGCTCTGATGGTTGCCAGCTGTGCAATTGAGGTTGTACAGGTGCCCTTGGTGCCATTTCAAAATGAAATGAACCATATGGTTGTTGCTGCATTAGAGGCCGAACGTTTTGAGGGAACTTATTCATAGGTGGTCTCATTTGATTTGGCTGACCTTGCACATATGGCATCGATCCAGGATGCAGAATATTGTGAGGAAGAATCCTATCAGGTCCAGCTGGATACTGTGGTCCTATACTTGAGGATCCCGGGGCACCCAGATTTTGCTGTAATGACCCCTGTTTCTCAAGATCATTTGATGTATCTGAGGCCTTAGAATCTTTGTGTCCCTACACATTCAGGCCATGTGAATTACTTTCCCAGCTAGCAAGTTCATCATTTATTTTGCCCTTGTCTGAACTATCATCGCGGTCTTGTGTGTTAAGAGAAACGCCTGGTTGTGGCGCCTGAGAAGGGATGCTAATATGCACTGGTGGCCTCTGGGCATGATTACCAACATGTTGCTGTTGTGGTGTAGGCTGAGTTCCTTGAGAGGCATAGTTGACTATTGACCTTGCAATGGAACTTGACTCTGTGAAGGACGTGCCGGTGTAAGATGCTGAGAACCAATTACTTGTTGCTGAGATGCATGCACAGGATGTTGCAGCGGATCACCTTGTAGCGTGTGATGTGCTGGCTGAGGCTGTTGATATGATTGATGGCTCATTACTGCATGCGCTGGAGGATGTGGTTGTGCAAGAGCCATTGGATGAGGCTGATAATATTTCTGAGGTTGTGGGTAAGATTGCTGCTGAACTTGTGGATGTTGGTGCTGGATTTGAGAATTGAGCTGGATGTGAGATTGAACATGTTGCTGCTGAGGTAAATGCAACATGTTGCTGCTTTGGGAATGGGATGACGCCATATGTTGGGGCTGAGAGGGCTGCAGAACTTGAGGTTGGACATGTGAAGCAGATTGCGGAGGAGCTTAAGCTGCATTCTGAAGTGCCACTTGCATCTGAGATTGTGTGTACTGCCGATACTGTCGATACTGCTGCACGTACGGATTGTGTCCTAGGTAATTTGCTGGTAATGGAGTTGCTGCTGGTACTGCTCAGATGCTGGAGTTTGAGGACCAATTGCTTGCCCTTGACTAGTAGCAATAGGCACCGCCACGGAAGATGTGGGAAGAGCCGCCATACTTGTTGTGATTACACTTGCACCAGCTGAACTAGTTGCCACTGCAGATGGCACTGTTGTAGTAGGAGCTGCTGCAGCAGCTACTGAAGGTGTTGTACTTGAGGCTGCCCCTGCAAATAACACAAAAAGATAACAATAATTAATGCTAGGATTTTTTTTGTAAATACATACAAGTCACTCAAGGTATGATAGACATACGGGGCAGAGGTGAGCATGTTCTTGCACTTGACGATGTACAATTTGAGTACCACAACGGTTACAGACAACAGGGGAGTTCCCATAAGCACAAGTAGTACCAACTGTTTCGGCAAGGAATTTATTGGATTCCATCAAAGGCTGCAACCGGAAAGCAGGTTCTTAGAAAAGGGAAGACTTCAAACATACTTAACTCACAAATCTGCAAATCTCAAGAAGATAGTAATACCTTGGAATCGGCTTCTGTCACCAAGTAGCCATCATAAGGGCAAGCTTGTGTTATCGCGGCAACATAAGACAAGCAGGGTTTGCAGTAGAGATGGGTGCACTGAGCCTGCAGAGCTTCTTTGGGACATACGAGTTCACAACACACTCGTTATCAAAACCCATTCTCAAATCTCAGCAACTTCTGGTGCCTGCACATCACTTGTGTTAATTTTATAAACTTATGTGCTGAAAACATGTGAATGTTAACAACAGAAACCCAATGAGGGTAAAAACAGTAACATTTTAGTGGTGTGTCAATAGGGATCATCCAATAATAAGTGACAAAAAGATTGAGCTAGGTAATGATTGAAGTTTTGAACAATAGCCATGATTTACATGCATCAAATGAAGAAGCCTAAAATGGCATGGCAAACAATCAAACAGAACTTCAAAGATATTAGGGTTACAGGCAAATAGGACTCGGCTATATAGAAAAGGTATTGCTTCCAACTATAATGGTTAAGGGCAAAGAATATAGGGATCGTCTAATCTGTTTCCATGCTCCTTTGTGGTGAATGGTTCATTAACAAACACTGAAAGCATGCTGTGAGAAGTGTTGGAACATGAGGAGTTGGGAACCATGGGGTTGATAGTCGGTACACAAGCCAGTGAGCCACATATCCTTGGCTATGAAGTGTGGTGAGAACTTGGTTCACCAAAGTAAGACAAAATTGGCTAAAAGGACTGAGTTACCCAACGATACCCCTAATCGACAAATATACTAGCACGGTAGGAAATTGAGATACACAACACGTGCCTCCTCTAAAAAGAGTGAAAACTAATTAGAGATATAAACACTTGACATGGTACCACATGCAAATAACTAGTGTAGCAAAAAATAGCAACTAACACCAGCGGACGAAATGAATCATGGAATATGGTACTAGTAAAATTCGTGTCCACAACATGGGTTTTAAGGCGTTCGCCTTAGGACGCTTGGGCCGTAAGTCGCCCTGGCAGCGCCTTGGAAATTTGCCTGCTTTATGATCTTAGGCGTCATACCAGGGGTAGAACATCTTACCGCCTTAAAAACCATGGTCCATAATATGATATTCAAGCTGAATACCTACCGCAAAAGTATGGCAGGTAATCAAGTTAACAAGATTAGCCAGCTATACCATGGAATCAGACTGCCAATACTAATGGACACTTCAATAAAACTGGAATTTGCTCTCCAAGTTTAGTAATAGTAATGAAATGGCAGGTGATTAAGGCAGCGAAGCTAGCCAAGTACATTAATAAACCAACCATATACGACAAAAGGAGGGAATGAAAGTGGCGCTAGTAATGAAACACGTTACTAAGCTGTAAGTAAACTATTCCCGACAAAAAAATATGGCAGTTAATCAAGTAATTGAAGCCAAATACATCACTACATTGATCAGAAATGACACAGATACATCATTAAGTTGATCGGAAATGACACAAATACATCGCTATGTTGATCAGAAATGACATACTGAGGCAACCGAAATGGCAATGCTAGCAGACTAAAATATTAGATCTGGGACTGCGTTGCTAATTATTTCCAACAAACTGGCAGCTAGCAGTTTATGGGGGCTGCAAATGTGGGCAGCTACATTTTAAGTTGAGCATATCATGGATGAAGGGACTCCAATTGCAATGATGTGAAATTAAATGTTGAAAGTGCAATGTAACAAATAATTGCACAGAGCACCCAAAAGAGGTAAACAAAAATTTGGATTCACCGAGGACAAGTTGGACAAGATCAATATATGTTGAAGCAATCCATCAGATCAATGACCAGTAATATCATGGTCGGTCCTGAGATTTCAGGGGCCCGGGGCGAAACTAAAATTCTAGGCCCCTTATTATAAAAAAATTATACATATATGAGATGATGAAAAATAAATATTTTAAGTATACTCCCAACTATAACATTCATATAAAAATAACAATGTTTGCATGACACCTTAAAATTTCCTTCAAAAATTCCTAGAAGAAAAGTCCGTGACGATGGAATCAATATCAATCTCGTCCACTAACTTCTTCTCTATGTATAGAGTTGCCAAACCATTTAACCTCTCCTGAGACATTACAGATCTCAAATAGTTTTTCAATAACTTCAACTTTGAAAAGCTTCTTTCAGTTTATGCAACAGTCACCGGCATAGTAAATAAGATCCGATAAGCGATAGAAATATTAGAATAACAATATTAGCAGATTCATCATCATGATTACTCATATTGTCATAATCTATGATAATATAAACATCGTCCTCTATGCCAGCATTATCTTCTGAATCAACATTAGTGTGTTCCCCAACAAGAACTAGCGCCAACTCATCTGGATTGCTCGTAGTGCTCATGTTGCTCTTCTAAAATTTATGAAAAGATCCTCTCTATGATTCTATTAATTTCCTCTCTTGTTCTCTTCTTTTTATTTTCTAAGCACCGGATTTAGACGCCATAATCAGTTAACCTCGCTTGCTACAAACAAGAAATCAAGAACAACAATTACTAACTAGAATTAAGAACTAAGAAATAAGAATTAGGGCTAGGCGAGGGCAGACATCAGGCGGATTTGAAGATCGTCAATGGCCTTCCTGCATGCGGTGTGCCTGGCAGTCGATCCTAAAGGGCTTGAGGTATGCGCTCGAGAGGCGATTAGACGATGGGAGGCGATTAGGTGACGGGACTCGAGAAGCTGAAGCGAATAAGCGAGTCTAGACCAATTCCTCGAGTCGTCGAGCACTCGAGTCAAGCACATGCCTTGGTCGTGGTCAAGTGATGCGCTGATACCTGGGAGTTGTCGAGTCTAATCATCGCTTCCTTGGCCTGGGAGTCGATCGTCGAGGCAGGCAAGCGATCAGGCCCTGCGAGCGATCGATGCCTATTTTCTGGTAGCGAGGGAGTCGATATATATAGCCCATAAAAATGTTTTTTTACAATGTATAGCAGGCCTATAAATTTTTGGGCCCTACTTTTTTCTGGCCCGGGGCGACTGCCCCACTAGTCCCCCCTCGGGACCGGTCCTATATACACACAATAATACCAAACTATTGCTGCAGATTAGGCAGTAGAACAGGAAGAACCTCTACCCTGACGAATGAACCATAGCATCACATTAACTTTTACGCTTAGAAATTCCAGTGCGCGGCTTATACCGACAAAAACAATTTAGTCCAACATCACCGACCAGGGAACTCTAGAGATATCTGAATAGCAGTGCTTGATGCGGGTACCTAGGAAACGATATGGAGCGCGTGGTGGAGTTGGGGTTGGTTGAGGATGCACACCGTACACGTATGCCCCAACCCCAGACAGGAGCCTAACCCCGGCGGGAAGGGCCCCCGGCTGGGTTCGGATGAATAGTGGATCCAACTCCGATGAGCTGGATCGCCGGCGGCGGCTGGGCGAAGGGCGGAGAGGGCGACTGGCAGCGGCTGGGTTTCACTGGTTTCCGTCTCCCTCGCTCACTCTCCCCTTCTCACTCCGGTGCGAGAAAATTGAGAGAAGAGTGCCCTTGGGCCGGGCCAGAGAGGTGCGGGAGAGGTGATTCTCATTTGGGCCTTTGCTCCATTTCAGGCTGTATTCCCATCTGCTTTCGTGGGTCAGTCCGTGTGCTTAATCCGAAACCGTGTCCAGACTCCACGCGGTACTTGATCGATTTCCAATTTTCGTGTCCGGCTGCTCACTTCGACTCCGATTCCGACTCCGACTCCACGCCAAAGAGGCAGCGAGCTCCTCCCTTCGTGTCGTGCCAGTCCTATAAATGTGTGCTCGCCGGCGTCCCATCAAGTCGTCCTCATCAGTTCCTTGGTTTCCCTCGTCTCTAGCCGTAAGCTTGCCCTAGCTGTGCCTGTGCGCGCGCGTTGCTTCGTGGCGTTCGTGCCTTCGTGGTGCCCTACCCTCCTCGTCGACCGATCAATTGCTTCCTCGCTCTTGAGTCTTGACGCCCAACCTGCAAGCATCCATGGCAATGGCGGCAGCTTCTCTTCTTACGCCTCAGCTCCCGACGCCACCGAGAAGCGAGATGATGCCGATCCTCCCGACACCGCCCAGGAGCGAGATGCTGCCGCTGCTCCCCACGCCGTCCGTCGTCGCCGTGCTGTTGGCGGTTTCCACCATGCCCGGCCGCGCGGACTTCGTTCAGAGGTGGGACGCGCCCAAGAAATACAAGAACCCCTGCAGCACCATCTCGTTACCGTCCGAAAGCGGCGGGAGCCCCAGCCGCGCTGACTCCGTCGACAGGTGGGACGCGAACAAGAAATACAAGATTCCCCGCGGTGACACATCGTCCTCGTCGTCGTCGGACAAAGGCGGGAGCCACGGAGGAGCTGACTCCGTCGAACGCTGGGACATCAAGAAGCTCAAGACCCCAAGCAGGACGTCCCCAAGGACAGACCGTGGCCGCCTGCAGGACGGCAACAGCAAGCGCCCGCCTAGCCGCGCCTCCTCGGCCGAGCGCTGGGACTTGCACAAGAAGCCTCGCACGGAGGAGAAGGACGATCTGGCTCAGACCGAAAACACGACGGCGGAAAACAGTGCAACGATGACGACGGCGACGGTGGCGCTCATGGAAATGGGCAGGATGCCGCACGCCGCGTTCGCCGGGCCGAACTTCTACGCCTCGCCGGATCCGATCATGCTCCCCATGCCTTCCTTCTTTCTGCGCGCGCACTAGTTGTTCTCGGATCGATCTGGACGTTCGACGCATCTTAGTTCGATCCCATAAGATTTGGAGAAAATGCACTCTGTAGCACTAGTAGTGCTTTTGATTTGAGTGTAATATAATTGCAATACTCCAATTAATTTGTACGCAACAGCAATGTAGATCTGACCGATACATTTCGCTTGTATAAAATGTTGCATTTGATGCTAACTAAGCAATTATTACTTCAAATAGCAGATGTGCAATACTGTTGATGCAAGTTACAATAGTTGTTGTTCTCCTAATTGTAGCGCTCCATCCTCGACGAAATAAAAAACCCCACGGTAACAAAAGAACTCCCTGGTTGATTATGTTCAAATTTCAGATCGCACTGTTTTTTTTTTGCCCGAAAAAAAAAAATCAGATCGCACTGTTTTACCTCGAGAGCACTACTTTGTACTTAGACCGACCGCGGAAAAAATTATCAACATACAGGCATGATTTTTTTATGTAAACTGCAAGTTGTATTACCCCCATGACGTCTATATGACTATATACCAAGGAAAAAACTAAATGCATGAGAAGAAGCAACTTCCATGTACCATTGAAAAGATGTGTTGTAAGTGTCTGATTCTTACACAACAAGAAAGTTGCTTTGAAAAACTTCAAACTAGTAAGAGTTATCTCTAACAGAACCCTCAAAAACGATTAGAGGAGTACAATTTCATCTTTTCTCCTCTGGACCACACCGAGTCGGACACTTAAAATGTTTGGAGGAGAAAAAATATATAAGAGCTCCCCCTAACCCACTCCCCGCTCTCTCAATATACTCAACCCGGCCCCAACCAGATGGAATAAAATTTTCCCGCCTCCTCCCTCTCACCTTCCCACCCTCCCACGCCCAAACTCGTTGCAGGCGCCACCGATGCCCCTGACTCTGGCCGAGATGGAACCCCAAGGCTCTTCCGTGACCCCGCTGAAGCTTGATGTCGGCGTGACGCCACAGGATTCGACCCAGGAGCTTCTTTAATCACTTCATCATTTAATGCAACCACTCCCCTCTTCTTTGGTGTTTGTGTTAGAACTGGTTCAGGCACAATTGGTTCAGGAGTAATGGCCTCAGGTGTATTTAGCTCAGTTGAAGTCCAATCATCATAATTCTTGCTTATTTTAGCCATTAATTTTTCAGCATCAGTAGGAGTTCTTTTTCTGAAAACACAATCAACAAAACTATCTACGTATGTCCTAGAATCATCAGTTAGTCCATTATAATAAATATCAAAAAGCTCATTTTTAGGTAATGGACATCCAGGATGTGCATGAATCAAGGCACAGAACCCTGTTCATGACTCAGGCAATTTCTCTTCTTGTTTAAAATAAAAAAGTTTCTGCAAAGCAGCATGTCTAACACTAGGAGGAAAATATTTCTGGAAGAAAGAAGCAATCAAACAATCAGGGCTATCAATGGATCCAAGAGGTAATCTATTAAACCAAGCTTTAGCTTCTCCTTTTAGTGAAAAAAGGAAGATCTTAGTAACAAAGTACTTGCGCATCTTAAAATCATCAGAGAATAAAGCACTCATAGTGGAAAGCTCATTCATATGTGCCACAACATTCTCATGTTCAGTCCCACAAAAAGGTTCTTTCTCAACAATGTCTAAATAGGATAAATCAAGAGAAAAATCATAATCTTCATCTTTAATATCTATGGGAGAAGTAGTAAACTTAGCATCAGAAGACAATTTAGGAATAATGATACGTCTCTCAAGGAGACTCCTAATAGCACTAGCACCATGTGTGTTTTGGTACACTTCAATAAAGTCATTTCAATGTAGCCATCACTAATATCATATCTCTCTCTAGACTCAGGTGAGCTAACAGGTATATAGTGTCTTCACTAGGAGTTTTAGTGTTTCCCAAAATAGTTCTAGCAATTGTATCATTTAGGAAAGGACCTAATGAACCACTTGCATCAAGCACAGTAGAAGTAACGTCATGAGTATCAGAAGCAATTTCAGAATCAGCAGTAGTAGCAGTGTGTGTAACATGTGTATGTGGTGGTGGTGTAACAAGCTTATTTATAACAGACGGTGAATCAAGAGTAACCGAGGTATTTAGGACTGTACCTCTTCTTGTAGTGGATGATAAAATAGGAAACATTCTATCACGAGACTTCCCCATGATGAAAGGAGTAGCAGTGAACAATAATAGATACATGTGAACTTACAAATAAAGCTATGCTCCCCGGCAACAGCGCCAGAAAATAGTCTTGATGATCCACAAGTATAGGAGATCTCAAAAGTCTTCGAGGGTAGTATTACCCAACTTATTGATTCGACACAAGGAGAACCAAAGAATACTTATAAGCCTTAACAACTGAGTTGTCAATTCAGCTGCACCTAGAAATAGTCTTGCTCATAGTAGTTTATCAGTAGCAACAGTTTTATAGTAGCAATAACAAAGTAACAGAAGCAGTAGAACAAGAGCAATAATAACAGTAGTAGCAAACAGTAGGATATGAGTACGGTAAACATAGGGATGGATGGACGGGCGTTGCATGGACAAGTCTAAATATGTAACTTCAAGATCTAGGGAAATTGCAGATAAATAAGATAAAGCATCCAAGTACTAAACAATCATAGGCATGTGCTCCATATATAGTCATACGTGCTCGGAATGAGAACTTGCATAATATCTTTTGTCCTGCCAGCCCGTTGCAGCGGGGCCTCAAGGGAATCTACTGGCAATTAAGACACTCCTTTTAATAGAGCACCGTATCAAAGCATTAACACTCTATGAACACATGTGATCCTCACATCACAGCCATCCCCTCCGTCTATCCCAATTTCTTTCACTTCGGCCCTTTGGATCCGGACAATGATATGTGTACACAACTTGCAGATAAGATCACAAAAAATACTATCATCATGAATCAATAATAAGTTCAGATCTGAGATCATGACACTCGGGCCCTAGTGACAAGCATTAAGCACAACAAGTTGCAACAAAGTCAAATAGCACTAATAGAGATACTAGGCACCATGCTCTAACAATCTTATTTGATTACATGATAGAACTCATCCAATCCCTACCATCCCCATAGCCTACAGCGAGGGATAACTCACTCATGGATGAGGGAAAAATGGACGGTTGATGGAGAGGCGTTTGTGATGATGGTGGCGATGATCCTCTCCAAATTCCTCGTCCCGGCAGGGTGCCAGAACGGAGTTTCTGGTTTCGAATCACGATTTTTGGTGGTGGCGGCGCAGCGGAACTCTTTCTGGAAAAATGTCGAACCCCCGTGAGTTTTTAGGTTAGAAGGCAACTTATAGGCGAAGAGGGAGGCCGAGGGGGTGCCTGAGGCGGCCACACCCCCTCCAGGCGTGGCTAGGCCTGGCCCGCGTGGTAGGGTGGGTGGGCCCCTCATAGCCCCACTCCGTCTTGTCTTCTGGCTCCGTGAGTCTTCTGGTGAAATAGGATTTTTGGCATATTTTCCGGGATTTTCTCAATAGTTTATTTTCTGCATAAAAACTAGACACCAAGGTAATTCTGCTAAAAACAACGTCAGTCCGTGTTAGTTGTATCAAAATCACACAAGCTTAGAGGAGAAACAATAGCAAAAGTGTTTAGGAAAATAGATACGTTTTGGACGTATCAACGTCGTGCACTTAACTCCCGTAGTACAAGCCTGCGCAATTGAGCTCATCTCACTCGCCGTTTGACCCGTGCAAAATGGTACCCGATCTCATCTTGCCTCCCCGACATGGACATGATGCCACAGAACGCGTTGCCCTCTCCCACGATGTCTAGGAGGTAGCCCTGACCTCACCGCCTCTGCCTGTGCATGCCCCGACCAAAGACAGCTCGAGACGACACCAGCAAAGCCATGCACATTTAACATCGAACCTTGCCGGTCGCCGCACCAGAGCGCTAAGCAATCCCGCGCGTACACGCCGCGCCTCGCCCTCACCTTGCGCCACTACGCCAGCCATGACTCCAGCAAACTCCCAGACATGATCGTTTGACCGCGCGATCGCCGTGACCACCGTACGCCGTGACGAATGCCGCCGGTACAGTCCCAGAGCACGGAGGTTCCCCAACGATTTAGACCGCGCCTCGTCGTGCCACTGTGCGTATGACGTTCGCCCTGAAGCACCGTGTCAACCTATGCCCGTGGCCATGCCTGTAGATCACTGTAACTGCGTCGCCGGCGAGCCCGAGCCATGCCGCCATGCCCTCTTTGCCACATTATAAATAGAGACCACCCCAACCCCAAAACACACACCATTCCACTCCTCTCTCTCACCCAGGAACCTCTCTGGCCCAACTGATGTGTGTTGAACGCCTCGTTAGAAAACCCCAAGAGCAATGTATGATGCAACATAGCAGCAAGTTTTCCCTCAGTAAGAAACCGAGGTTATCGAACCAGTAGGAGGAAGGAAACGCCTCAAAAGTGTTGCAAGCAACGTGGAAACCTGCACCACACAAACTCAAGACTTTGCCCCAACTAACAGTGAAGTTGTCAATTGATGACCCACAAGTATAGGGGGTGTATCGTAGTACTTTTGATAAATAGGAGTGTCGATCCCAACGATGAGCAAAAGGTGCTGAACAATGGTATGGAGCAGGAAATCTCTATAAATACTTAGCAAACATATTTTTAGTGGTTTTCTGATAAGGCAATAAAACAAAGAGCAAGTAATAAAGACAACGAACAAACGGAGCAAATGGGCCAATCCTTTCTTAGCAAAGGACAAGCCGGTAGAAATACTTATAAGAACCAAACGTTCTCGAGGACACATGGGAATTCTGTTAAGTGCTTTCGCTTCAAATAGCTGAGTACTCTTCTCTGGTGTTGTAAGTGTTGTGTGGGTGAACCTGTGCTAACATACCGACCTTACTTGGACTAATACATATTTGTGATTAAACCCCCTGCAAACATCCGTAACTACAGAAAAGTAATTAAGATATAAATCTAACCACAGCCTTAAACTCTGAGATTCTACACTCCCTTGTGCAAATGTGTTCTAACGGGGGTTCAGGTTTCTTTCACTCCGGCAACCCCACAATTAGTAGCGAAATACACAATGCATCCCCCTAGACCCATGTAACACCCTCAGAATCGGCCCTATGCAAGTTTTAGCGATTCCCGCCAAACCCGCATAGAAACGATTCAAAGGCGCCCACCAGGCACTTGCGTGCAGGTGGAAAACGAAGTAATATCATTACACAATAGTCCACGACGGAACCCATAGAACATATATATACAACAATAACTCCATGAGTTAAGAATACATATATACAATACAAAGGTCCAAATCATCTTGAAAACGATACAACGTCCGACTATAGACAAGATGCAAATGGGGCTAAGAGCCCTGAAGAATAACCAATGGCGTCCATAACCCTGCCCAGGCCAAGCCGGAAGGGTAGCCCTGCTAACGACGTCGATCTCAAAACCTGCTAAAACAAAGGGGTGCCGGCAAAGGGCAAATGAAAAAGAGAGCGGTCAGTACTGAGGCCAGTACACGGCGAGACTAGAATTCGGCGGCTCTCTCCTACATAGGTATGGTGGACTGAAGCGGCAGCGCAGCATGCACTAAACAACCTATAGAGACTCGATACAACTGTCGGCTATTAGAGAGGGATAAGAAAGACCTATTCGGGTCCAACCTAATACTAACACCAATCATACCCATCCTGATGTTTCTCCCTCGATACCAATCAAGGAAGTCGTATCGAGGAAACTCACACAGTTGGCAATTTTATCCATTCCCTTATAGTTGCGGCAATTACTAGTCAGATATAGATAGCATGAGTCATCCTGATAACATCAGCAGTGGGCAGTTTTAGATAACCATTCTGTTGTAGTTGCAATACTTACTAGTCAAATACATATACCATGAGACATTCAAAAACCTAGCAGTTGTTGGTACTTTTATTTAGCCATTCCGTTATAGTGAAGCTAATTACTAGTCATTCCAAAGGCAAATTTATAGCACTACTTTAGTTATAGTTGTCTATGATCGAGATACTGTGCTCCAAGTCGTCCATAACCGCGGACACGGCTTTCAGAAAGTTTTACCCTGCAGGGGGGCACAAATAGCAACACACGCATGATCAACCTCGGAAAAAACCAAATAAAAACCCAACGAGGCATCACGACAGAGCAATTGCAAGATTCATATAACATTTCAGGGGGCCACCCCACCAAGCTACCCGCGACGAAGTTAGCCGGCTCCGGAACGGACCCAGAGGTTTGCGTCAATGGCTGTAAACGACTGGGAACCCGAAAGTGTGACTAGGCTTGTCGATACCGCGAAAACATTCCGCTTACCTAAATAGTACAGGCGCTCCACGCGCAATCATAAATAAAGCAGTAAAACATGTCATAAGTACAAGATAGTAATAAAGCCCCAAACTACTTTGTGACCCCAAGAAATAATATATGGCCCAAGCTTTGGCTAAGCGGATTCATGGTCCCACATGCGGATAGTACGAATATTCAAAGAACAGGTATCAAGTACTCGGGGTACTACGGGACACAATTGGACGGTTAAAAACCAAATGACATCTATTGCCCACATGTGCCTCTGCATTATTTACCTACTTTCAATTTTAGTTATTAAACGATAATTAAAGCCATGGTCATCTCCAATATTAAACATGAGGCATTACTCCAACAACTGTGAAACATCGACGGCGCGAAGCATCACCTGCGCAAGCAACTACGACTCACAAGGCCGACTATCTACCAAACCATAGGTAATAGGATGTGTCCATGGCAATATAGTGGCGGCAAGGGATATCACGGGTATGAAAACTAAAGCATCGCAACACAGACAACAATAGATCAACAGGAGGGAATAAAGACTTTAAAAGTAAGATAGGTAGAAAGGGAGAGAATGCTCGCCTGGAAAACATTGTCGAAGCTTCATAACCGAAGAACTTGTCGAAGCTCACAACATCTCATCGTCTTATCCGGAAAGAAGCAAAACACTAAAAAGAACAAGCGATGCAACAATTACAACTAATGCGGAAGAATCGGCATAATCATGATATGATGCATGACATGGCAAGTTAATGATGCAAACTATGTCGAAGTGGTATTAAGGGCATAACACATTGATGATATAGCATTCGTGAAGCATTATTAATAAGAAACAATTAGTTTCCAATTTTATTTATTATATTTTCTTGCATAAACAGTACTGATTATAAAACTGCTCTGAATGCATGATGCAAGTGATAATATGGATATCATGGTTGGATAGGTCTCGTCGCATTGATCGATTTGGACATATTATTTACCGAATTCGGATTTACAGATTTAAAGTTATGAATTTATTAAGAAAAGTCATTTATTAACAATTAAATTATTTCGAAATTTTAAATTGTTCAAATGATATTATAAATAGCAGAAACAGATTCCTCACATTTTTCTGATTCAAAATCATATATTATACTCAATATTTATAATTATCAACTTTAAACAATATTTAAATCATTTATATAAAAAGTGGTCAAATGTTATTAGTTTGAATAGTTTGAATTAGTTTTGGAAATCTTAGAGGTTACAAAGGAATTCATATTGAAAAACCAAACATATTTCATATTAAACTTGTATTCAAATTCCAAAGTATTTAAAAGTTATGAATGAATTGAGCCAAATTCATTTTCTGAATTTTTTTGGTTTATATAAGAAATGTCTCCAGGCTTTTCTTACTCAGAGGTTACATACCATCGGCCTCTCACGGGTGGGCCAGTGGGCGAGGTGCTGACAAGTGGCGGTGTCAGGGTGTGCGGGTTGAGGTTGCAAAAGTACCAGGGGGCTTGGTGTAAAACTACAAGGATTGGGTCGGATGGAACCTGACGACTGCGTTTGATTTCGCGAAGAGATAGCTAGCTGGTTCGATTTTGGGATGAAGAGGGCGACCAAACAAAGAAGAATTGTGCTATTCCGTAAAGACCAAAAGCGAATAGAGGAACAGGGGCTACAGTTTTGGTGTTTTGAGTTTCGTCAAAAGAGGACTGCAGAGACTGTGAATCGACGAAGAACAGGAGGGAAAATCCCGGTTTCAGACTGAACTTCTGACCGAAGTCGTCCGTGAAAACGCCAGATTTCGAGGAATATTGCGAGCTTGTATTTGAGAATCTGGGATCGACACAAAAACTGAAGTTGGAGAGGGGACATCGAGCTACGACTTTCCTACAGGAATCTCTCGACGAAGAACAACAGAGCGCCGGGTAATTTGATGCGAACAGGGTGGCAGTGAGGCGTGTGGCTTAACCTGTCGGTCGGCTCTCTCTGTTTCCACGAACACCTGCGCGCGCGGAGGAATCAACGACGACAAGGCGGACTACCGGCTGGCAGGGAGGACATAGGAAGGAGGGGAATGGAAAGTGGGGCTTACCACGAGGCCAGAGGTGTACTCTGTGGGCTCGAAGGAGGCCGGAGATGAAGACGACGCTGAGGCGTGGCAATGGTGCTTCAGCAGCCGTCTACAAGGAAGGGGAATGGCGTCGGCGCTCTGGGTGCTGCAGGGGAAAAGAGTGGCGGCGCACGCAGAGGGAGAGAGAGAGAGAGAGGAGAACTAGGGTTCTTGGGCTCGATGCGGGATAAGAACGGGAGGTAGGGGCTGTGGTGACACGGCTGACGGAAGGGACGGTGACCTGCTCCGTTTGCCGGTCTTCAGAGAGGAGGGAGCGAACGGAGAAGATGCACAGGGGCGACGGCATCGAAGCGGTGAAGGGGTACGGCCAAGAAGAGAAGGTTTGGGGCCGGCCCACTCGGAGGAGGAAGGAAGAATCCGTGGTGGGCTGGCTGGCTCTTTCGCTTTATTTCGCTATGTTCATTTTTTTTATTTGTTTGTTTGTATAGGTTTCTCTCAAATGCAAACCAACAAACTAACTCAAATCCTTTTAAAACTTTTCCAGTGATTTTGAATAGAAGGCTATGGCATTCAAATAGGGATTAAGAGGGAATAGCTCAAAGGGGAGGAGATGCCCACATACATAATATGTGTACGTGCCAATTTGGGCATTTTACCAGATTAGGGTTTTAGTAGAAGAACAAAAACATTTATGGAAATATTGGAACCTAGCAATGGATCCTCCTTTGTAAAAAACAAAATAGAGATATCAAAGAGGGGTAGATTTGTTTGATAGAAACATCACAAGCAAGACAAGCATATGCAATGTTTGGTATAATGCTCAACTGCAATGTGGCATGATGACATGAGTATGATACCATGATGATGCACAAAACAAAAACACCAAGCGATTTTCTAGTAGTGGTTTTACCCAGGGTGCTACAGCCCCTAAATGATGAAGTATCATGTAGTCGACATTCACATGACACCACTAGAAGAATAGCACCACAACTTAAATACTAAACCATTAAATAATAACTCAACACAAATCCACTAATAACAACATGACTTCTCCCATGTCCTCAAGAACTAAACGAACTACTCACAAGACATCATATGGATCAAGATCAAAGATGATATGGTAATGGATAACAATCTGAACATAAACAATAATCCAATGGTTCCACTCACAAGCATCAACTACAATAGTAATTAACACCGGGAAAGTTTCCCCTAAGAACTAAAGCAATATCCAACACAATTGTTACAGCAGGACGGAGTGGTGATGATGGTGCTGGTGGAGATGATGGTGTGGATGATGATGATGATCATGATGAAGCCTAGCTTGACGCTGGTGTTGATGGCGACGGTCTCCCCTCTCCGGAAAGGAATCCCCCAGCAGAAATCTGTCTGCTGGAGAGATCTTTCTCTCTCGGTGTTTTCTGCCCTTCAGAGGCGGCGGAAATCTATCTGTGGTCGCTCCCCTGGCCTTAGGGTTTCGTAGGGAAGATATAGGCGAAGAGGCGGAGTCGGGAGACGGGCAGGTGGGCCACACCTTCCCTAGGCATGGCCCATTGTGGGCCCGCGTCTAGGGGGTGTGGCCCCCCTACGGCCCTTCTTCGCTCCTCCTTCTGGCTTCCTCAATCTTCTGGAAAAATAATATTTCCCATATTTTTCTGGTATTTTTTTGATCTTCATGAAATTGCACCGAAACGCCTTCTTTTCCATCAGAATCCAGACTCCGACAGTTCATCCTCCAAGAATCATCCAACATGCATAAACAGATGAAAAGCCATAAGTAATACCTCATAATAAGACATATATCAATGAATAGAGGTAAATTATGATATAGAAAGGTGATGCAAATTGGGCGTATCAACTCCCCCAAGCTTAGACCTTCGCTTGTCCCCAAGTGAAAACTGAGCTCAGTAAACATGTCCACAGGTTTATGGAGTGAAGTGTCGATAAAAGAATACGAACAAGGAGCATCACACTCACCATTGCACAACTCATAGAAGAAAGCAACTCACCATTATATAACTTAGCTTGCAACCAAGTACAACAGTCACAATAAATATGCATAAAGATAAATCATAATTGGAATTGGCAAACTCTTGTTCCTGGTCAGAAAACAGCTGGCAAACAGTTTCACAAAAAGATTTTTGTAGAAGTTTTATAACAAGAGAACTCTTTGCTCAAAAAGGTTTTTCAATAAAGGTTTTCAAAGTAATACTCAATAGATAAGAGTTTTGTGTAAACAAGGAAGATAAAGAACATGATTGAATAAATCACCATATGAATGCTTGAAACACAACAACTCAAATGCTTGTTGGAGATAGAGAGGAAGTAGGTTTACTGACTCAACTTAGAAGTAGGAGAAATGTCCTTTTATAGAGGGAAGCAAGGATTACAAGTCATAAAGAGCTTCCAAAAGATTATGGTACTTACTAGCTTTGAGCCCTCATTGCCCCTATCATAGGCATCTTGAGATGATTAAGGTTAAAGTGCACAAAAATGGAGTGTATGCTTGACGAAATATAAGTTGGCAATCTCGTGTCCCTTGAATATGAGGGCCACTCCTCATGCATACTCAACTTTGGGTTCAGGTAAGTTCTTGTCATTGTAAGTATTTGCATATCATTGAGAACCGCCAATGGGGTACCCCTTGAACATGGTACAGGAGCTTTCCCATAACCAAAATGACAAGGCAAGCAGATAATGAGCATCTCAACAATCTTTTTATTTACCATATGCATAGCTTTTTATTGAGGATGCTTCATAGATGACTCACTATGGTGATGCTGCAAGTTTCCACCATGATTAAGCATGGCTTAGGCTAGCGGCCCAGGCGTTTCTCTAACACAGAATACAAACTCCATGGACTTATAAGTTCCCTCTTTATTTCACACTGTTGACATCCATAGACAAAAGAGCACGATATCAACTATGTACAAAGTACAAGTGCAATGTTGAAAACGTTCCCCGTGACAGCACGGTTCTGCTAATTCCAACGTATAGATACAAGCATATACAACTTCGATGGCACAATGGTTCAAGTCTATTAGGGGCAAGGAAATAAGGTGTGCCATCAAGTTCGTGAGATCTTTACTAACTAGTTTTCACATAACAAAATACTTTTTAATTCGAAAGGTAGATGAAGCTTGAGAATTTGCTTGGAATAACAAAAGTGCTACTAGGTAGATATGGTGGACACAAATGGCACAGGTTTTGGTTCAAAAGGATTTGGAAACATGAGAAGTATACTTTCTCAAAACAGGTTTTTGGCTAGCAAGGCTAGGTAGCAAGCAAGAGAGTTGAAAGAAACAAGCAAACATACAAGTAATAAAGCCAAACATGCAATCTTCCTTGAAGACACAAAAGATTTTAAATAAAGAATACTAAGCTTATGAGCCAACAAGAAAGAGAATAAATGATACAAAATACCTGTAAGATTTTCTATTTTTCTTTCAAACCTCAAAAAGTATTACTACTGACCAGAACTCGGTTTGCCAAAACCAATTTAGATCTACTTGATGCTCCGAAAGTGATGCCAAATACTGATCAACAAGATCCATCATATAATAGAATTGCAAACTAAAATAAGAAGTGCAAAAAGTAAAAGATGAGACTTCTCATTAATATTCAATAAAGGCACTCACACCAAGGGATACATATATAATCAACTAAAGGAGAGATACTTCCACATGCAAACCAAACCATAAGATAACTTCTCTACCAAAGATATGAATCCACTAAAAAGGTAAAAGATAAAATATAAAAGATAATGATGGTGATACCGCGACACTCCCCCAAGCTTGGAACAAGCCAAGGGGATGCCAAACCTGATGATGAATTACTCCTCCGGTGGTGGTGGTCTAACGGAGTGAGAATATCTCTTCTCGGAGCTCAGCAACTTCTCCCTCGTGCTTGGTGACGAGTTCTGAACTTATCTTGTGAATAACATCCACTTTATGTCCTGCCATCTTCTTGTACCTGAAAACTTCCTATTCCAATGCTTCCATCCTGTCTTCCAGACTGCCTTATCCTTTAGGGCCTCAAACTTCTTTCATCCGTACCTTCCCCTCTTTGAGAATCAACTCCTTGGGATGAATCCTCAACTCATACATGTACGGGTTGAGAATGTCCGCAGAGGAATCCTCTGTGGGTGATCCAGAGGAAGACATTGAGGCTCTAAATCTGAGAATTTGCCTGACAGAAACAGATCGAAACAAAAACACGACGAGAACTCGATACAAGAACCTCGGGGAACCCGGGGGGTTATGTATTACGAAGTTTCAAAGCATAAGGAAGGTTCTGATACGGAAACGAGGCAGAGTTGGAGCTCAGGGGAGTCAAACCCCCTCTAGGCGCGGTCAGGCAGGGCCCACGCCTGGGGTGGGTTTGTCCACCTCGGACTCCGTTTCCTCTTCAGTTCCATCTTGTAACTTCCCTTATGTATTAAAACATCAAAAATATAAAAAGATTGGATTTTCACGAACCTTCTGTTTTTACCACTTTTACCTATTCAAAGACGAACTCTGCAGACTCCTTTTCTCCTTCCCCTGAAATTTTCCTTTCCTCACAAGGAAATACACAAACTTCAATGGAAACATTAGTGTAAGAAAAACAACAAACCTTTAGGTACACACTTCAACTGAAAACCCATCAACACAAAAGCTTCTATAAGAGGCAAATGTAAATGACGACAGAAATCTGTCAAAATAGACCAGCAGGTAAAGATTGATTTTTTCGAAAACCTTCTGTTGCTCAAATCAAAAAGTGCAGAACTGATGAAAGTTGGGTAACAACTTGGAGAACAAGATCAGGAAAATGCAGCTCCATCTGAAGTACTGAGCTTCCTCGTGAATTTTTACAATGAAGCACAAAAATCTGTCCCAGGACAACCACTTTTCACAACTCCTCTACTTCACAAAAGTAGTTGAACTTGACACAAAGAACAAAACAAAAAGGATAAGGAGCGGTTATTACTGAGGTAATAACTTCCAAGACTCGACAAAAATATTGGGTTATCTTCCAACAAGTACTTTTCTTTAATGCCTTTAAGTTAGGCTTGAAACTTTCAAAGATGCTCACAAAGGAGATAAATATTTGTAGTGAAAGAGAGCATCAAGAAGCAAATAACCAACACATTTGAGTCTAACCTACTTCCTATGCATGGGAGTATCATGAGAAAATGAATTGTTGAAACAAAAAGCCACTAGCATAGGAAGACAAAACAGATGCAACTTCAAATCTTTCAACATAAAACGGGGAAACTTAACATTATTGAGATGCATAAAACCATGTTTCCCTCTCTCATAATAACTTTCAGTAGCACTTTGAATAAAGTTGACAATATAACTGTCACTGTCAACAACTTTATCTTCAGGATAAGCATACTTATAGTCATCAAAAAGTGGTCCAAGGTCATAAACCTGATCAATAGAAGCAAGTTGTTCCATCCTGAAATCTTTATTAGGCAAGATATTTTCACAAGGAGCTTTAGCAAATTTGGAAAAGTTAAACTCATAAGAATCTCCATCAAACTTAGTCAAAACCTTTTCCTTCTTACAATCTATAATAGCTCCACAAGTGTTCAAGAAAGGTCTACCAAAAATGATAGGACAAGTTTTGCTAGCTGCTGAATTAAGCACTAGAAAATCAGCAGGATATTTAATCTTACCATAGAGAACCTCCACATATCTTACAATACCAATAGGTCAAATGGTTTCCTTATTAGAAAGGTGGATAACCACAACAATGTCCTTAAGCTCACAAGGACCAATCTCATGCATAATTTCCCTGTAAATCTCATAAGGAATAACACTAGAACTAGCACCAATATCACATAAACCATAATAGCAATGATCACCAGTTTTAACAGAAAGCACAAAAACACTAGCTTTTCTAGCCTTACTAGGATGAGATATAATATTAGAAGCGTCTTCACAGGTTCGACATTCAATTGGTCATCAGGTTCCACAGTTTTTATTGTACCTTTGTTATTTGCACTAATAATCATAGAATACTCCTTTACCTTAGCTGGGAAAGGTAATTTCTCAACATGAGGTTTAGGCACAATATGATTAGTAGTACAAACTTGAGTACTTCTAACTGGAACATGACTAACAACATCTTTATAAGGAGCATGATACTTATTCCACTTCTTTTTAGAAATTTCTATGTAAGAGGCAAAGGCCTTAAAACAGTTGGCAATACTTTGGGAATCAAGACCAAACTCATTGCTAATATCACGGAAGTCATCAGTTCCCATAAAAGATTTAATGCACTCATAATCATAGTTTATACCTGACTTTCTTCCTTTGTCATTCTCCCAATCTTCGGTGTTCTCTTGAATACGGTCTAGGAGATCCCATTTAGCTTCTTCCTTCATACGTGTGAATGATCCAGCACAAGAAGCATCTAGTAAATCTTTATCATGAAGAGGAAGTCTAGCATAAAAGTTATTGAGAATAATATTGTTAGGGAGTTCATGAATAGGACATTTAAGCATTAGTAACTTCAATCTCCCCCAAACTTGAACTGTACTCTCTCCATCAAGAGGCCAAAAGTTATATATAAGATTTCTATCCTTATGAGTCTCACTGGGAGGATAAAATTTAGAGTAAAAGAGAGATGCCATCTCCTTCCATTCCATGGATTGTCCATTCTTCAGCAACTATACCATTCTTCAGCTCTCCCTTTCAAGGATATGGAGAGTAACTTCTTCTTCACCTGTTCAGTTGTGATACCTGCACACTTAAACAACCCACATAATTCATGGATAAAAAGCAAATGATCACCAGGATGGACTGTTCCATCCCCTAAATAATAATTATCCATAACACGATTAACAATACTTGTAGGTATCTTAAAAGGATATATCTCAATAGGTGGTGGTTCATCTAATACCCTAGAAGTGGTAGTTGTTTCCCCAAACAGAAAACCAAGTGGGTTATCCATATTGGAAACAAAGCAACAAGCAGTAACAAAAGCAATACTCATAGTAGAACATTCCCTTACCAATTCCACTCTTCAATAGCGCTTCACTCCCTGGCAACGATGCCAGAAAATAGTCTTGATGACCCACATGTATAGGGGGTGTATCGTAGTACTTTCGATAAATAGGAGTGTCGATCCCAACGAGGAGCAGAAGGTGCTGAACAGTGGTATGGAGCAGGAACTCTCTGTAAATACTTAGCAAACGTATTTTTAGTGGTTTTCTGATAAGGCAACAAAACAAAGAGCAAGTAATAAAGACAACGAACAAACGGAGCAAATGGCCCAATCCTTTCTTAGCAAAGGACAAGCCGGTGGAAATACTTATAAGGACCAAAAGTTCTCGAGGACAGATGGGAATTCTGTCAAGTGCTTTCGCTTCAAATAGCTGAGTACTCTTCCCTGGTGTTGTAAGTGTTGTGTGGGTGAACCTGTGCTAACATACTGACCTTACTTGGACTAATACATACTTGTGATTAAACCCCATGCAAACATCTGTAACTACAGGAAAGTAATTAAGATATACATCTAACCACAGCCTTAAACTCTGAGATCCTACACTCCCTTGTGCAAAGGTGTCCTAACGGGGGTTCATGTTTCTATCACTCCGGCAACCCCACAATTAGTAGCCAAGTACACAATGCATCCCCCTAGGCCCATAAATGGTGAAGTATCATGTAGTCGACGTTCACATGACACCACTAGAAGAATAGCACCACAATTTAAATACTAAACCATTGAATAATAACTCAACACAAATCCACTAATAACAACATGACTTCTCCCATGTCTTCAAGAACTAAACGAACTACTCACAAGACATCATATGGATCAAGATCAAAGAAGATATGGTAATGGATAACAATCTGAACATAAACAATAATCCAATGGTTCCATTCACAAGAATCAACTACAATAGTAATTAACACCGGGAAAGTTTCCCCTAAGAACTAAAGCAATATCCAACACAATTGTTACAGCAGGATGGAGTGTTGATGATGGTGCTGGTGGAGATGATGGTGTGGATGATGATGATGATGATCCTGATGAAGCCTAGCTTGACGATGGTGTTGATGGCGACGATCTCCCCTCTCTGGAAAGGAATTCCCCCGGCAGAAATCTGTCTGCCGGAGAGATCTTTCTCTCTCGGTGTTTTCCGCCCCCAGAGGTGGCGGAAATCTATCTGTGGTCGCTCCCCTGGCCTTAGGGTTTCGTAGGGAAGATATAGGCGAAGGGGCGGAGTCGGGAGCCGGGCAGGTGGGCCACACCTTCCCTAGGCGTGGCCCATTGTGGGCCCGCGCCTAGGAGGATGTGGGCCCCCTGCGGCCCTTCTTCGCTCCTCCTTCTGGCTTCCTCAATCTTCTGGAAAAATAATATTTCCCATATTTTTCTGGTATTTTTTTATCTTCGCGAAATTGCACCGAAACGCCTTCTTTTCCATCAGAATCCAGACTCCGACAGTTCATCCTCCAAGAATCATCCAACATGCATAAATAGATGAAAAGACATAAGTAATACCTCATAATAAGACATATATCAATGAATGGAGATAAATTATGATATAGAAAGGTGATGCAAATTGGGCGTATCATCAATCTCACCGGTTGCTGTAATAAAGGATTAACTGTATGGTGTGGAAGGTGATGATGGTTTGCAGCAAGTAAATAATAACATTGGAAGATGTATCAATGGTAAAGATTGCACCGGGGTCCATAGTTCACTAGAGGTGCTCTCCTTAGATAAACAACATGGCATGAAGGGTAAACAAATTACAGCAGGGCAATTGACAGGAACTGAGCAAGGCATAACAATGCAATACTAGACAAAAAGATCCTATGAGATTCGATTGGGCAATATAACAATATACATAGACCACCATCCAACTGCATCTATGACTAGAAGTCCACATTCACGTTATCATCCGAACCCCCTCCAGTATTAAGTTGCAAGCAACAGACAACTACTTTAAGCAAAGTGTGTAAGGTAGACAATCCACTTGTTCCATGAACAAGAGACTGTTGTTTTCTCCTAGTGGCAACAACACATCTACAACCGAAGAGATTTTTGTCACTTCCCTTGGAAACTAGAGGCATGAACCCACTATCGAGCATAAATACCCCCTCTTGGACTCACTAGAAACTACTTGGCCAAGATAGCTATTAACAACGGAGAGCATGCAAGATCACAAACAACACAGACATGATAGAATCAAATAGACAAAACCATTAATCAATCTGACATAGTAATCTCAATATCCATCAGATCCCCGCAAACACAACATGCATGATTACAAATAGATTAGATCTTGATCATGAACGGAGCTCACAAGATCTATACATGAAAGCACAATGAGGAGATACAACCATCTAGCTACTACATGGACCCGTAGTCCAAGGTGGAACTACTCACGCTTCATACCGGAGAAGAAGGCCTCCGGGATGATCTCCCTTCGGCAGGATGCCGAGAAGAACTTCAGATCCCTCCCGATCTAGGGACGATGGTGGCAACGGCTACAAACAATTTCATGGAGTTTTGATCGGGTGCCTAGGGTTTCTGCATCGGGGGCTTCTTATAGGCGAAGAGGGAGGCCGAGGGGGTACCCGAGGCGGCTGCACCCTCCCCAGGTGCGGGGTGGGCTCACCCACGTGGCCAGGGGGTGTGGCCCCCTCGAGGCCCTCCTCCATCTCATACTCTGGCTTCGTGTTGCCCATGGTAAAATATTGACTTTGGATTTTGTCCCGTCCAATTCCGAGAATATTGATTTTCTGCCTTTTTGGAACCAAAAACAAAAGAAAACAGGCAACTGACACCGTGGCAACTTGTTAATAGGTTAGTTTAAGAAAACATATAAAAACACCTCAAAGTGTAGACAAAGCAAAGAAAAGTAGATACTAAACAAGCATGGAACATCAAAAATTATAGATACATTTCTGACGTATCACCAACCCTGGAGCAAGGCGAGCACCACCACGCCTAAATTTCACCGGAGTTCGTCGCTGCAGAGGAAGGAAGGAGCTGAAGCTAGGATCCAGCCTAGGAGCTGCCGCGACCACAGTCGGAACCGCCGTCGTAGACTCGTTCGTTCTCCCCCATCATCGCACCTAGCTGGATCCCTAGTAATCCCCAACGACCCCCGCCGTAGCACTAGGGTTCAGACTCACGCGTGCCCTGTGACGGAGACGATGACGCTTAGCCGTTGATCACGCTCTAATCGTATGGCCTAGATTCACCGATACCTCTTCATGTTAGATGATCCACTGATAGGTAGGACCGGCCCCGGAGCAGCCCGCTGCACGTGTGTTGCGTAGTTGGGCCAGCCCATTAGCGTTCCTGCGCACAGCCCGTCGATTTAAACTTAGTTTTATCTTTTATTTAAAAATCCCATTCTATAGCAAACTTTAAAAATCAATTCAGAGATATTCAGTGCACCAAATTGAATGAATCCAATTTTGTTTGAAAGTAGATGAAAATCTCTAATCACTCCCATTGGATTCAAACAGTTTGAAACTATGGATCACCCTTGGTAAAAAGAACAATCCAGTAGATTTTGCAACTTCAAACATTTTTCTAAAATCAACCTGACGCAGCCCGTCCTACGGATGCGTCTACATACCCACCAACTAGTCCCCCAAGTGGACCGATGACCCGTGCTCGAGCCAAGCTCCTACAAGCTAAGGTTAACTCGCTCCTCTCCTCGTGTGATTTCAATACATCCTTGGATGGCTTGCTACTTCATTCCCAAACCCTATGCATTCTCAGCTATGAACCCAATGAAGCATCGCCAAGGGAGGAACCAAAGGCATCCCGAGGAGATTCGCTAGAGCAAACCGGCGCCAGGCCCGGCGAACCGGTTCCCTCGCCGGAACCTCCGGCGACAGGCCCGGTCGACCGGCCTCCTCGCCGACAATCCCGGCCACGACCGGAATCTCCCGGCGACGACCGAAAACCTGTTCAGTAAGGCTTTCCGGTTCGCGGCCGGAAATATCGGCGGCCAACGGAATTTTCGGCGACCACTCCGGCGCCGCCGGACCCCTCACCGGAAATCCCCAGAGCCAAGTCAACTTTCGGGCTTGACCCGTGTAAACCCTTATTTCGCCTAGACTTTACCGTTTCGTACCTAAACTACCCCTGTTTATGTGGTTGGCCTATAAATAGCCCCCACCCTCTATTGTAAACGCTAGACTTGGATAATTATAGTTGAAGACACCCCTTTGAGGATCTATCAACTATTTGTCTCATGCTCCTTGACAAGGAGCACCAAATTATCCACAACCTCTTGGATTTTGCCTCGTGCATTCAAGTTGTACAAGTCCTTGGGATCTTGGTGTCTCGTGCCCAAGTAGTCAAGATCTCATCAAGCCTCTCACCCCCGTTGTTGGCCGTGGGAGAGTGTCTTGCCCAACGCCGATCCTAGGGATTGTGTTGGACCGGTTGCCACCGGCGTGAGCTATCGGTTTGTATCGTGTTTTCGTGTGTGTGTGTTCATCGAGTTCTTCGCGTGTGTGTTTGTGGATTTCATCCCCTCCCTCCTTCCACTGCTTTCCCCTTGATTCCCACGGAATTCATGAAAGATCGGGCCACCCTAAGGGGTCACCCCTAACATATTGGTATCAAGAGCAAGGTTGATCACGAATTTCCCCTCAATTTTTCTTCTATCCACCATAAAATCGAAATTTCCCCAAAAAAGAGCCCCAAATTTCCTTCGAATCGATCTCTGGATTTGGTGAGTTTTTCGTGGTTTTGGTCCATAGATCTGTTGCTTTGGGTCTTGATCTACATCCCTTGTCCTTTCCCCAGCCCAATTTTGTCGAAATTTTGACGGAATTCTCAGTTTGACTTTTTGGAGTTCATCTCGAACAGGTTTCGGCGCCAGATCCGGCGAACCGGTTCTGCAACCGGAATTTCCGGCGACAGCTCTGGTCAGACCGGACCGACGACCGAAATTTCCGGCGGCAGACCGTCGCCGCCGGTTCCTGCGCCGAAAATTTTCCAGATCACAGATTTTGACTGTTTTCCCCTTGCCTTGTTCGTGTTTCGCGTGCGTGTCGCCAAAAACTAACAACAAGCTTCCGCAAACCCCTACATCACGCGCTCCTCGACACTGCGACTTCCGAACACCTTCCACTTCACCGGTTGCAAGTCGTCAACAATACCAAAGGTATAACTTGCGCCACTTTGACAGCCCCATATCTTTCTTTGTGTGTATCTATCCTATGAGAGCAACTCATTTTGTGTTTTTCTAAGCATTGTGCACTTGCCTTGGGAAAGTGAGAGTGTGAGGGCAAATACAAAAGTTAACATAGTAGTATAGAAAGGGAGAAAAAAAAGCAAAAGAAAAATATAAAGATACATAGTCTCCCAATACAAAGAGAGTATCAAGCTTGTAAGCAAAAAGAGAAAGGAAAGAGCGCGCCAAGGCAAGTGCACAAATCCGTTGCTTATCCTCTTTTGGCAAACGAGTTGTGGTCTCTCCTTGAGTTGGCACGACAACCGAGCGTAGTCTTCGTTAGGACCTTTTGTGCTCATTTTCATAGTCGTGCTAATCACTTTAATCTCCACGTGTGTGTTCTCCCGTGTTTTTGTAGATCGTATCCTTTTTGCTTTTGATCTTTGGTTCTTTACCACGTAGAACAATAACCTTTTTCTTGGATCGTTTCGTTTTGTTTTCCACAATCCTAACCTTCCACCAAAAGCCTTTGAGAGTTGTAGCTTATTTGTGTGTGAGTTTATTTGCGATTTCACTTTGCAAGCCATTAGCTCTCTTGTGTGGCAATTGGTTTGATACAATCTCCAAGGTGAGGTAAAAGGCTACCTCCCCGCGTTCTTCTTCTCCATATACAACCCTTGTCGGCTTTGCATCATGGACAGGAATGGTGAGTCGTCTCAACCACCACCACCTCTAGAGGACGACACACAATACATGACAAGATGAGATCATTGGAAGGTCCGAGGAGAATTCAACTACCATTGTGAATCCCTTGAGCGACGCCAAGACGAACAATTTAGCGAAGCCCGAGTGGAATTCAAGAACATCGACAACCACTTCGAAGAAGTCTGAGGACAAATGCATGCCATGCAACACAACCTCGCCCATCAAAATGAAGCTCTTCGTCGTGCCCTCGCTGCAACGGATGAGAAGCTTCAACGCCTCATTGATGGGCTAGCAAGGACACGATCGCGCGACTCAAGCTCGTCATGGCACTCCTCAAGTGAATCAAGCGCACATCACCGTCACGCTTCAAGGCACCAGGATGGACCCGTCTTCCACTCCATGAGCTCTTCTCAAGCGGTACCGTCTCCGCGACACGCTGCGACATCAAGCTATGATGGTGACCTCTCCGCAAGACCTCCAAGACGTGAAGCGAACCGTCCACAACCAAGGGCACTTGTGATTCAACAAGAGCAACCTCACGTGGATCACCAAGCCCATCGCCAATGACATGTTCCTTCAACAACAAGTGAAGCATCCGAAGTGGACGAACAAGATCGCCGTCGGTGTGAAGCACCAAGGCGTCATCATCGACATGAACATCAACGTCGACAACATGATCATAATGACGAGCCTCATCCACATCAAGAAGAACGGGAGCAACCCATTGCACACGCTGTTCGTCGTCCTCCTCGCCACATGGCGCAAGACAATGCTCATCGGCATCAACCACGACAAGAACAAGATCAAGCTCCCCAAGCTCGTTGTGAGGACCAACAACCTCCTCCTCGCCCTCAACCGTGCCAACAACACGAGCAAGCTCCCCAAGCTCGTCGTCAAAATCAAGTTCCACCACCAAACGCGGCACCTCAACAACCGCAAGGGCAACGCAACCATCACCAAGCAAGACATGAGAGCTCGGATGATGAAGATGGCCGCCAAAATCATGGCAACCGTCGACACCGGAACCGCAATGAAGAAGAAACTTTCGGCAAGCTCAAATTCACCATGCCCAAGTTCACCAGTTCCAATGAACCCAAATAATATCTCTCATGGGAACTCAAGGTTGACAAGATCTTCCGCATGCACAACTATAGCAATGAGAAGATGATGGCCATGGCGTCCCTCGAGTTTGATGATTATGCAAATCTTTGGTGGGAACAAGTCCAACTCGCTCGTGAAGCAAAAGAAGAGCCTCCAATCTCAACTTGCCAATATATGAAGGCTCATATGAGATCCCGCTTTGTTCCTTCGCTCTACACGCATGACCTTTTCAACAAGCTTCAAACGCTTAGTCAAGGGACAAAGACCGTGGAAGAGTACTTCAAGCAAATGGAGCTCAACATGATCCGTGCCAACATTGAAGAGCGTGATGAACAAACAATGGCACGTCCCCTCGATTCCCACGGAATTCGTGAAAGATCAAGCCACCCTAAGGGGTCACCCCTAACACAACCATAAGTGATTTTGAGCTGATTCCAACTCTCAAAAATCTCATTAAACAAGACCTTTCTAAATATGTAAAAATCTACATACTTACATACAGTAGTCCTGGACCAAAATTAAAAGAATGACTTTCTGGTCATTTTTAGCCACTTAAATATTATTAAATAATAGTGTTAAACTTTATAAATAAAGCCAACCACTTTAACTCACATCATCAAGTATTATAATATATGGTGATGACATGTGTCAATATGATCTCATATTTTTAAATTGGAGAATATTAAAACTTAAGCAACTTTTCAATGAGTAGTAATTACTTTTCAAAAAAATAAGATAAATAAAATCTTATCACCCTTTCTTGTAATGATAGAGATGATGCTAGATCATCTAGTGTGACCCTTGTGTGATAAATATAAGTAGTTAAGTATTGTTTGGTGATTGTGTACCTCGTATTTATTTATAGACGCTAGTATCAATCCGGGCTACGACGAGGAGGAATTCTACGAAGACGAGGACGAGAACTTAGACCACCTTACCAACCAAGGCAAGCTAATTTATGCATGCTATTCTATGCAAGCCCCACTTGCTAGCCTTTGTGATACCCCTTTTTATTATACCAAATCCCAGTTTTATTTGCAAGCTTTACTTTTACAAAGTTATTCCAGTAGTTAATTAATTGGATGATTAGTAGAATATTAGGAAAGTGTCCTCAAGAGCTTGGAACTTGATGAAGGTAGATACACGAGCTTAGTACCCTACAACTAGTGACACACACACACACACACCCTTTTGATAGATGCTAGTGCTAAATTAAACTTGATCACTAGATGGGAACAAATGATTATGAAAACCTTGGAATGATGAGTCATCCTATTGAAATGTTTTGACATGTCTTATGGACACAATGACTTGAGGATGATGGTGATGGAAGTATGTGACTTGAATTTGATAAAAATGATGGTTCGGTTCGGATGCGATACCATTCCAACGTTTACCGTACAACCATAATACCCGAATTTGGGTAGGGCTTGACTGGAAGTTTATGTGTCTTAGTATGTGTTCTCTCGCGGAACGAGGTGAGCTGAGGCTACCTTGTGAATGTGACTGTCCACCTATGCAGTGCCCAAGATGACAACTGGTCATGGTTGGGAGGCCAAACTCATAGGGGAGGTGCCTATACTAGGGTGTGTAATTGAAAGGTTAGGATTGATTATCCATATACCAAGTATGATGATTCAGGATTATTCCTGACGGATGTATCGAATGTTGTGGTAAAAGTGTACCACCTCTGCAGAGTGTCAAACTATTCGAATAGCCGCGTACACGGTTATGGACAGTTGGATGGCCATACTGTTCTGTTGTCAGATATTTTCCAAAATGACCCGTGTTTTGAACGATGACTTTGACTTGACCCCACAAGTTGTGGAGATGAAGCTAGGTTCCCACCTCAGTAACTTAGACAACTAAAGTTAGGTTTTATTATTAGATACTGGTTGAAATAAAATTAGCTTGTGGCAAACAAACCTAGAGCTTAAGATTCCTATTAGAATGGCCTTACTGCTTTAGTGAAAATTTGCGAGTACCTCAAAATACTCATGGCTTTGTCCCTGGCTATTCCCATGGCCATACTATGAGGAGACTATGAGGAGGATGGACAATAGGACGCTTACGATAACTAGGATCATCTCCCGTCATCAGCATTGCCTGTGACCCTGAAGATGGAGCCCCGACCGTGCTACTATTATTATTATTCCGCTGCTTTGATTGTAACCAGACTTGATCATGAGATCAACTATTTGTAAGACCTTTATGGTTTGTAATGGATGATGAACTATGGTACCAATCTGTTATGTCTCGCAAAAATAGTAATCCGGGGATTGCGATGTACGACATAACAGGCATCTGAGATTAAAAATCCGGGTGTTGACAGAAGCGGTCCCAACGTAATCATTGAAAAGTTCCCAATATTTTTACATAATTTGCGGCCATTCCGCAAAAACCTTGGAGTATTCTACCTTATTAGAAACTTTCTCTTTTAACATTGATCTCAAATTACTTAGGGCTTGCTGCACTTGTGGATGGCCCTGTTATTAATTAGCTTCTTCATCTTATCATTGGGATTCTTAGGGAAGGCGAATCTATTGTGCACCTTCGCCAGGAGAAGATTAAGGATCCGCCGATTCACCTTCACCCTTAAGTTGCGTGTGTTGATGTTAATGGTATCTCGAACTATGTAACCAATGTCATTGTTGCAGGTGGCTTTAGTGCTTTTTGGACTTGCCGGGTCACCCTTATAGTCCACTCTTGTTACCACAAGTGTTTCGGTGCCGAACTTGTTTTTGGTCCTTACCCTCTTAGTCTTACCGGCCGGCTCAACATCATTTGTGGGTTCTGTAGGATCATCACCGGTTTATTCAGCATCAGTATCGGTCTCGTTGTCGTCATCTGAACTATCACTTACATAGCCCTCACCCTCCGTCTACGGAAATTCCTCACCCTGTCCATCAGTGTACAAGTCTTGTGTATATTCACGATTCTCTGTTTCTATTCTTGTGTCCATCTCGCTGTCATGAGTCGACTGAAAGGATATAGAGCGCACGACGGGGTCATCTTGTCCGGACATCTTCGCACTACAAAATTAAAGATCACAACATTACATAGTACAATATATCGACAAAAAACTATGTACATATTTCAAACAAAATTTCGGCATGACCTTTACTAAAAATAGGACATATGAGTGCCAAAATTTACGAAATGGAAATTAATCGACATTTTATTTAAAATTATGGCAACTCTAGTATATTTCCTACAAATAAAAACATATAGCAAAACCGAAGGAACCCGAAGGTTGCTGCCTCATCCACACACATATGAACATTTAATTTATAAAACCACCAATATCAACATTTGTAAATTTGACAAAATTCACCATATTTAATTTGCACCATTTGCAAATCCACCCATATCCACATGCAGCACACCAATATCGACACATCCATCAATAATTTCCACCATTTGCAAATCCACCAATATCATCCATCATCAATAACTGAAGTGGCAGCGTCTTTTCTCACCTGCGGGGATGCTGGCGGATGGCTGGGGCGGGGCGAGGCAGGGTGAGGCTAGACCGGAGCGGGGCGGGGCTTCACCGGGGCGGGACGAGGCTTCGCCGACGGCAGAAGGGCTCGGCCGGAGTCGGCGGGACAACGGGAGGCGATCTCACACCACGAGGCCGGTGGATTTATCGACACGGCGAGGAATCAGAGACGATGGGGTCGCCGTGGACCGGTACGAGGGGGGCGGTTGTAGCGGGGCCCGGCCGGTAGCGGGGTGAAGTGGGCGGGGACAGCGATTTCGGGGGGGATCGAGCGGGAAGACGACGGTGTGCGCGGAAATGAAAACAAAAGGAACCATCACCACCACCGCGCGAGGCGGGCGGTGCCTCTAAAATTTTAGATGTTACATTCGTGATGTCTATATTTCCACAAACGCCATCACTAGAAACTAGTTGAGGCGTTCAACTTTCAGGAGACGCCACCATTAACTCGTGTGGTGCAAACGCTTTAAACTAAATTGGATGCCACCACTAAAGTTTTTCACAAAAATAATATTTATAATTAAAAACATAATGTTTTTTCAACCTCGCATAGAACTAGATTTGTTTATAACAAATAATTTTCTTTACCAAAAACAAGGGTTTGGATGGATTTCGACGCTCCAAACCGCCTTCTCCGATGAATCCCAACCCGCGGGCCCCTCGGATCGTAGATCTACCCCCTTCAAACCGCATTGAACGTGGGTCCATCAATAGACTTTTCTCTTGCTTTGTGTTTGCATAGGCTATATGGACACAGAGAAGCAAAAATATTCATATTAGATACACATATGGACGACTATATTCGTTAATTGTGGATCCTACAATTTTAGTGGCTTTAGCTTCAATCGGACTACAGGTATTTATGGCGTTCCTGTATAACCAATGCCGTTACTACTTTCAGTAGTGGCGGCGTTACTTTATGACGAACGCCATGGATATTTTGGTCCCGGCTCGCATGGTTAAGTCGGCGTATGCTATTACTTGAACGCCAGCATTAAACCGTAGTGTTGGCGTTCGCCATTCCTCGAGCGCCACTACTATTTTGCCCTGGAGTGGTGTCGCCCATTTTATTCAACCCGTCATAAGAAAAATATCTGCTATAAGGGTTTTTCTACATTCGGACTAAAGACAGGTGTCGCGCGCGTCGTCACGCCCCCGTCGCAGGAAGGTAGACCGCGTGGCCATGGGCCTGTCGTCAGTGTGTATGTGGTCAGAGTCTCTCACTGTGACAGACATTTCAAACGCGACACGCCTCCGCACCTGCCGGGTGACGAGACCCGGCGGATGCCTACGTGGCGCCGTCAGCCTATGCAGGCCGCGACTTCTCGTGGCTATGGGACATACGTGCTGGTTAGTGATAAAGAGCGGGACTAGAAGCTTAGGATGTAGGCGTCTACGGTTTCTCGCCGTCAATTGCCCTACCACGGACAGTTGTCACGTGCCGTCATACCCAGCCTCGTCAAACTTTTTTTTGCAGGAAACATACGGAGCTTTTTATTCAACTAAAACAGAGCCTGATCTATCAGCCATAAGGCTAACAATTAAAAAGTCCGGTGTACGATCGATCCAGCTACTAGTCACCATCAAAGTGCAAGCAAGCTTTGCACAGAGATGGGCAGAATGGTTTGCCGATCTTACAACATGCTAAATGGAAAATGAAGAAAAATTTAAAACAAGCTCTCCTATTTCTTGAAGAATAGGCGTCACGGTTGAACGAGATCCATGACGAGTGTTCCAAAGATTAACGACCTCCAGACAATCAGTCTCCATCACCACCTTGGGAAAACCTCGTAAATTAGCAAAGATAACGCCATCGCGTAATGCCAAGGCTTCAGCGATTAGAGGATCAGTAACCCCTTCGTAGGGTTTACTCCACGCACCTAGATAGCTAGAGTGTGACCTCGCCACACCTCCAGCGCCCCCGCGGCGAGCATCTAAAGACAGGCCACCGTCGATATTAATTTTAATCGTATCTTCCTCAGGTGGCCTCCATTCATGTCCAGGCATTATTGCTGTGAACCTCTTTGGCACTTCAAGCACCACCAATGCTTCTTTGGCCATCTTCACAGACTGAGCTGGATCATAGCTTCCTCTGTCATGTGTCCAGCTATTCCTCGAGTTCCATATTGCCCACATGACCGTGATGATTTTCCGACGATCAGTGTCTGAGAACCTTTCATCACAGAGAATATCTCGTGCCCAGGTACGCGGATGAATCTTGGTAAAGAGAAATCCATCCATACCTGCGCTTCCTCCCAAAATCTACGTGCATGGTCACATGGAATCAACGCATGCACCAGATCCTCATCAGCAGCTAAGCAGATTTTACATCTGCTAATTTGAGCTACATGTCGGTGCTTTAGTACGGCTTCAACTGGGAGGATGCCTCGCAACACTCTCCACCAGAATACACGAACTTTAGGCATCACATTGAGTTTCCATAAGGCAGACCACAACTGTTTTTCAGTAGATGAGGTTTCGGTAATCGTCCCTTCGTCTAGAGCTGCATGCTCGTTACGACTCACTAGAGCGCGATACGCCGTCTTTGCAGTGTAGTTTCCTGCCTTCTCAAGAGACCAGGCCCAAATATCATCTCCCCCTCCTCTTCTTAGTGGGATATTTAAAATGGCATCTGCCTCTGGGGAAATAAAGTTTCTTCTGACCATATCAATTTTCCAAGTACCAATATCATGGTCAATCAAATCAGACACAAGATTAATATTATCAGGAATAATTTGTGCTGATGTAGTGAGCTGGGCTGATGGTTGCATCGTTCTTAGTCCAGGAATCCATCTGTCATTCCACACGGACACTGTCGAGCCATCCCCAATTCGTTTGATCAGACCAAGCTGCAAAGCCTCCCTTCCTGCAACAATCGCTCTCCAAGTAGCAGAAGATTGATTCGGCACTGTTGCATGTAGGAAATCAGTCTGAGGATAATACCTACCCTTCAAAACACGGGCGCATAAGGAATCTGGGCTTGTCATCAATCTCCATCCATGTTTTCCTAGCATAGCTAGATTAAAAATCTCCAAATCCCTGAACCCCATGCCTCCTTTAATTTTTGCTGATGCGAGTATATCCCAAGACACCCAATGAATAGATCTACGGTCCAAAGAACAACTCCACCAATATTTTGCAATGCATGAAACCAAGCTTTTGCAAAATTTCTTTGTTAGTTTGAAGCAGCTCATACTAAAATTTGGAATAGCTTGTATCACTGTCTTCAAATAGACCTCTCGTCCAGCACATGAAAGAATTCTTTCGATACCTTGAATTTTGCTGCGTACACGCTCTCGAATATGATCGAAAGATCCACTTGTGATACGACCGACTGCCGTTGGCAAACCAAGATAGCGTTCACTGAACGCTTCCACATCAATGCCCAGAGTTTGTTTCAGGCTTTGCCTAACCGGATCAGTTGTGTTCGGACTGAAATAGACTGAACTTTTGTCTCTATTAACACGCTGTCCTGAACACTCTCCATATATTCTCAGAATCTCATTTAATCTTTCTCCACTTTGTACCGAAGCACTCATAACAATAAGACTATCATCTGCAAATAGGAGGTGATTAATCCACGGAGACTGAAAACTTACCCTTATTCCTCTGTCCACATAGTTACCTCCAAAATGGTTTAGCAAGGCAGTAAAACCTTCAGCACAAAGTAGGAATAAATAGGGAGAGATGGGGTCTCCTTGTCGCAACCCTCGCGAGGGAGTGAAAAAGGGCAAGAGTTCACCATTGACACGAACAGAAAACCTGACAGAGGTAACACATTTCATCACTAGTCTTACAGTTCTGTCACTAAAGCCAAGTTTCAACATAATAGCTTCAAGATAATGCCATTCTATCCGATCATAGGCTTTCATCATGTCGAGCTTGACAACACAAAAAAAGTTCTTCCCTTTCTTCTTTCTTCTCATTGCGTGGACACTTTCATATGCAATAAGAACATTATCGGTGATCAAACGTCCAGGCACAAAAGCACTCTGCTCTTCCCCAATAACATCATCCAATAGAACACGCATTCTATTTGTAATACACTTTGCTCCTATTTTATAGAGGACAGGACACAAAGATATAGGTCTGTATTGAGAAATTTTCTGGGGATTCCGTACCTTTGGGATGAGAGCAATAGACGTGTCATTCATACCAACCGGCAGAACACCCCCATTCAAGAAATCCATAACAGCCGGCACCACATCATTTTTAATCAGCTCCCAATGCCTCTGGAAGAAGCCGGCTGTAAACCCATCGACACCTGGTGCCTTAGAAGGAGCCATCTGAAATAAAGCTGCTTTGATCTCATCTTCGGTATACAACGTGTCCATACCATCATTCATCTGTTGTGAGATCCTCGGCTGCACAAAATTCAGCAACTCATCCATCTCCCTAAAACCTTGTGAAGTATAAAGAGCTTGGTAAAAGTTCTGGACTTCAGCATGATTATCATCCGTACTTTCACATATTGAACCATCTGCCCTTTCCAAAAAATTCAATTTTATTCATACGTTTACGTTGAGCAGCCTCGTCAAACTGTAGGCCGCACGCGCTTAATGGGCCCGTCGTTACTGTACGTGGGTAGGGTTTAACCCCGTGAGAGGCGTCTCATACGCCGTACGTCTCACCATCCGCCATGTAGTCTGCGGACTTTCGTATTCATGGGGGCTGGGACCGAGCCGATGTGTTGCCTTAATCTGCAAACCGACGGCGTTCGTTTCCTACGAAGAACGGGACTACAAGCTTAGAGCTCCACTCGCCTACCCAGGAGGCCGATTCAGATGCCGAATTTCGGTCCGGACGCCGAAAACTAGTCCAGTCGCGTACCCAAGGACCTGTTTTCGGCCGGATTTCGGCGATTTTTGGTCCGGACCCAGGCTGAACCCAGGTTTCCGGGTACGCCCTCGGAACGCCGGACTCAGCGATTTTGGCGAAAAAAAAATAAAGCGGCGCGTGGACCCGCCGAGTCAGTGACGGAAGCCAAGTCGTCGTCATCCTCGGAACCACACGGCGACCGCCGGGCAATAACTGCCCGTCGCGTCGGCCACGCGCTGCCGATTTATGGCGCCACCGTCGCCGCATCGGCTCCCGCGACGGACCAGCGGTCACTAACTTTCCGTCGTTTCCACTTTTCCCGCCCTCGTCGCTACACCCCTCCCGCCCTCGCCGCGCACCTCGGCCTTTATAAGCCGTACTCCTCGCCGGAGATCTTCGCATTCTCTCGCAGCTTCCCCCACCCACAAGCCCCACTCCGGAGAGCTCTCACCTTTCCCCCTTCTCTCACCATGGGCGAACGCTACCCTGGCGACGGCGCTGCGGCCAACGGCTTCGGCCGGCGCACCCTCCAAACTTGGGAGGCGCGCATGCTGTACGAGGCGGGGTACATGGCGCCGCCAGACACGCGGACGCCGTCGGGGTGGACGCTGAGCGCCGGCGGCATCCCAATCCCGCCGGGGCCGACGCCTGAGGAGTTGTCGTTCGATGTACAGGAGTACATCGCCGGCATGGACAACCCCGGCGAGGCCGTGAGCGCCGACGACCTCGTCTACTGGGCGCACTTCTTCGAGGAGCGACGCCAGCAGAAGCTCGCCCGCCACGAGGGGCCGTCTAGCGAGTCTCCGCCGGCGCGCAAGAACTCAGCAGGGCGCCGGCGTTGGTGGAGCGCACCGGGGCGGACACTCGCCGCCGTGCTGGAGCACATCAACCGCGGGAACACGCCGCGGCTCGGCTTCCCGCGCAACCCGACGTCGGCGGCCAGGACGGGCCGGCGTGCTCCTTCGGCGAACTGGGCACCGAGGAGGATGGCGAGCATGAGCTCGTCCTCCTCCGCTTCGGCGTCGCACTCATCCGGCAGCGGGCCGCTGCGCACGCCGACGACGGTGAAGCGCGAAGCTGTCTCGCCGGTGTGCTCACCGCCGCGGACACGCGCGCGCGGTATCGTCATCAGCGAGCCGTCTGCGCCCACGCCGCCAACAGGCCACCTGCGCCTACGTCGCCCCAAGACAAAAGGCTCGGCGCTGGCCGAGGACGCCGCCTTGAAGATGGCACTGGAGCAGTCGCTCCGCGAAGCGCCGCTGTTGTCTCCGACGCTGCCGCTCGTCGAGCCCTCCTCGCCGGACATCCTGGAATGGTCCAGGAGGGACTGGGAGAAGGCGGAGCATCAGCGCATCCTCGGCCGAGGAGCAGGCCGCACGGCGTCGGGCGCTGGCTGGGCGTCAGCTCGCCTACCAGGGAATCCCGCTGTACGTCCTGGACGACGACGACGAGGACGCAGGACCCTCCTGATGGGGATATGCCTACCGGGGTATACCCAGCAGGACGTTTTTCGACTGGCCCAGGAACTGGCGAGTGGGCCTGCAGGACGGCGACTGGATCAAGGCCTGGCGTGGATCCAAGCGACTGGAAGCTGAAGGCCTAGGAGAATAGATAGGCCCAGTCAGATTAGGTTAAACGGGTGCCGAGGCCTTAACTGATTCGGTTGAGATATGTAAACCCTAGGGGGGTGAGTTTATATAAACCTCCCTACAGGGCGTGTAGAGGATACGTTCCATCATCCACCCAAGCTACTCGCCGCCTAGCCGTCGAGCTCGCCCCTTTGTACTTCCATCATAATACAATCTAGCAGGAGTAGGTCTTTACCCTCCGGGGGGCCGAACCTGGGTAAAACCCTGTGTCTCCGCCCTCATCTCGCACCGCAGATGGCTGGCCGCCCTTGCCCTTCGTTCTACTACTCGCTGCCGATTGCAGCGTCTGCCGTGGTCATTCCCACGACAGTGGCACCCACCGTGGGGCCTGGCCGGTCTGGCCGG
The DNA here is from genome assembly GCA_916181665.1 of Avena sativa. Classification (NCBI taxonomy): domain Eukaryota; kingdom Viridiplantae; phylum Streptophyta; class Magnoliopsida; order Poales; family Poaceae; genus Avena; species Avena sativa. The sequence continues at coordinate 236,770,036 of OV702296.1, read as the reverse complement.
TGTTCTGCGGCGAGATCCAATCTGCCCATCAATGAGTCGGTCGCCACCGGCTGCATGATAGCGATCAGCGAGATGCTCCAGATCTTGCCGAGCAGCTACGTCCCGGCGGCGCGACCCGTCACACACAGCATGATCTTGCCAGTCGGCACGATCAGCCTCTTCGTCGGCCTCACCGACGTCATCGTCTTGGAGGACTCGGCTCGCATCCGCGAGTCGCTGCCACGCGACTGGCTCTCCGAGAGCCAGGCCCGCACGATCCATCGCCTCGCCTCCGAGTACAACTCGGCCCACAACGACGTGGCCGAAAACACCGCGGCCGCGGAAGACGCGGCCCTCAACGACGACGCCGACTCCGGCGTCACTCGCCGAATCCATCACCGCGGCTTCGCCCGCGGGCTCCATCACCCAGGTCTCCAACGTGGGAGACTTCGAGGATCCCTCCATCCTTGGGATCTTTGACTTCGACTCCGGGTCGGAAAACTCCGCCGATCTCCGCGACGGGACCGGTCGCCACGCCGCGACCTACATGGCGACCGGCACCGATCCGCCGGAGGATCCCTTCTCCACCCCGACCCCCCCTAACGCCACGGCAATGGAGGTCGAGGAACTCCGCCTGAAGCTGGCGGAGGCAGTCCGCAAGGAGCAAGCCGAGCGCGAAAAATTTCGCCTCGAGCAGGTGACGGTGCAGGAGCTGTCACGTTACCACCAGTAGTGAATCAGGTCGCGCTTGAAACCCACCGTCTAGGGGCGCGCCCTGAACTTTGACGACGAGAACGACCCGGCCCGCGTGGCCGAGCGCGCGATCTGCGAGAACGCGCCACCCGGAGGAAGCGCCCGGCACCCGCCAGGGTCGACGGCGAACGGCGCCCCACCTCCACCCAACCGCACACCCCCCAGGGACCAGCCGTGGATCGTGGTCTCCTCACGGGAGCGAGACGCGAACGACCTACCAGTGTTCTCCACCCCGATGGACAACCTCGTGGCGGGCCGAGCAGCGGCCGACAACATCACGGCCACCGGTGACGGCGCCCTACAAATCCAGTACGTCAAGGCCCTGCTCGCAAAGGCGGTCGAGCAACAAAACGCAGGCGTCGACTCACAGGGTCGGATGTACTCGCGTTTGTCGGGCAGCAGAGCAGCCTCAAGCGGCCGTCCATTGGCGGCAAACACCCTTAACTGCCCGCCACCCAAACCACTGCAGCTCCAACACCGACCCGCGAACGCGGCACTCTCCACCAACGACCCCAGGCCAGCGACCAACTTCGTCGCCGCCAACGGTCAGCCCGTCGACGCCCGCACCCACATCATCAACAACCAAAGCTGGCGCGCACGCCAGCCCGACGACCTGCGACACACCCTAACCAATCGCCACGATGGCGAGCCGATGGGGTCGCTAAGCCGACTCGAGCCCCGGTGCTTCGGACCGATGATCCGAGGCGAAAAATACCCGGCGAACTTCAAAGCACCGAAGGAAATAGAGAAGTACGACCCTTTGTACGACCCTTCCGTGTGGCTGGACACCTACCTAATGGCGATGGGGATTGCTGGCCACACCGACCTGCTAGCCGCCCGCTACCTCCCCTGATGATGGAGGGAGCATGCAAGCAGTGGATCAACACTCTCCCCCGGATAGCATTGATTCCTAGGAAGAGATGTGCGACGCCTTCGTCAGGCACTTCAAGGGTTCCTACACCCGCGCCACCACCATCGAGGACCTGGAGCGATGCGTCCAGGGACCCCGCGAGTCGACCCAAAGCTGGGTCCAACGGTGGCAAGAACTATGGTACAACGCGGCCGACATCCACCTGGACACCGCGATCCACTGCTTCAAGACCTCGTGCCGCTACAAGCCCTTGGTCGCCAAGCTCAAACGAGCATACCGCACACTCGACAACATACCGGACCTCCTTGAGATCGCCAAAAGGTACGCAGAGGAAGACCCAAATCAGGAAACCGATGACGAGTCGGGTGGTCAACGCTGCACAAACGGCAACGACAACGGATGACGGTCCGACCTATGCTACAGCAACAGTCGCATCACCGGCAAGCACCGCAGTGACGGGCGAGTCGACTTCGTCGCCAATGCTGGGCACGCGCAGCGCGAGCCTAAGAGCTTTCGCCGCGACGGGAGGCAATGCCGCGACGGCGGCAACTACAAGGCAAAGCCAAGGTTCGACCCCGCGGCCCTCCTTAACCAACCTTGTGCGTTTCACAGCAGGAAAGGGAAGCCCGCCACGCACACGGCCGCCGACTGCCACTCTCTCAAGGAGATCGAGAAGGCACGGCGAGCGCGGGAGGACCCCGACAACAACCCGCCAAACGGCGGAAAATTCGGCAGTGTGGCCGGCTCGCTCCACACCTTCACAGGCTTCAACACGAAGCCCGAGAAGAAGGTCATCGCCCGCGCCGTCGCCGTCAACACGGTGGCCCAGGTGGACGTTCCCCAGTTCCTCAACTGGTCGGAGCAGCCCATCACCTGGAGCCGCCAGGACCACTCGCCACGCATCGAGTACCCAGGCCGAGTCGCCCTGGTGGTCAAGCCCAAGGTGGGAGACTACTGGATCCCCAAGACATTGATGGACGGCGGCAGCTCCATCAACATCCTGTACCTGGACACCTTCAGGCGACTGCGGCTCCCGCAGTCGATGGTCGAGACGACCTACACCACGTTCCACGGCATCGTCCCCGGTTGGAAGGCGTACGCGATCGGCAAGGTCACGCTACCAGTCACCTTCGGCACACCAGCAAACTTCCGCACCGAGCGGATCGTCTTCGAGCTGGTACCCTTCGACAGCCCCTACCACTGCGTCCTGAGGCGCCAGGCGTTCGCCAAGTTCATGGCAGCGCCCCACTACGCGTACAACGCGATGAAGCTCCCCGGGCCACGCGGCGTCATCACCATCAACGACGACCCCGACATGGCCGCCGAGTGCGAGGCCAAAGGAGCCGAACTCGCCGACGCCGTCATCGCGGCAGAGGCCAACCACGCCGACGAGCTCGCCAAGTATGCGAGCGGGGTCAACAATGACGACCCCACCATACTCAAGAAACCCAATTCGGAGGGCGTCAACACCTCAGCCTTCGAGGCAACGACGCACACCCGCACCGTCGAGCTGGTCCCAGGCGACTCCAGCCAGACGGTGACGATCGGGACGGGCATGAGCCCAGCATAGGAAGGCGCGCTCATCGAGTTCCTCCGTGAGAATAGGGACATCTTTGCATGGAAGCCCTCTGACATGCCTGGTGTCCCTAGGGAACTCGCTGAGCACAAACTCAACACCGACCCCAAAGTGCGACCTGTCAAGCAGTCGCTGCGGCCCTTCAATGAAGAGCGCCGCCGAGCCATCGCCGAGGAGGTGCAGCGTCTACTCGCTGCAGGCTTCATCCGGCCAATAAAATACTCCAAGTGGCTGGCAAACCCAGTCTTGGCCGAGAAGAAAAATGGGACCTGGAGGATGTGTATCGACTACACAAACTTAAACAGCGCTTGCCCGAAGGAGCAATTCGTCCTCCCGCGGATCGACCAAATAATCGATTCCACCGCGGGTTCGGAGTCGTTGTGTTTCCTCGACGCATACTCTGGGTACAACCAGATCAAAATGGCTGTCGAGGACGAGGAAAAGACGGCGTTCATCACGCCATTCGGAGCCTTCTGCTACACCGCCATGACCTTCGGCCTCAAGAACGCCGGGGGACCTACCAGCGGTGCATGCAGGAATGCCTTGCGAGCCAAATTGGCCGCAATATCCACGTCTACATCGACGACGTGGTAGTGAAGTCCGCTCGCCAGGGCGACCTACTCGCCGATCTGGCGGAAACATTCGCCAACCTGCGGAAATACAAGATAAAGCTAAACCTAGGCAAATGCACCTTCGGTGTACCAGCAGGGCAACTACTGGGCTACGTCGTCTCCAAGCGTGGGATCGACGCGAACCCCACCAAGATCGACACGATCGCCCGACTCGGCAAACCCGAGTGCCTGCGCGACGTCCAGAAGCTGGCCGGGCGAGTCTCGGCTCTCAGTCGCTTCATCCCCCGATTGGGCGAAAAGGCGATGCCCCTATACCGCCTGATGCGCAAGAACCCCACCTTCCAGTGGGACAAGAAGGCGGACGACGCGCTCCGCGACCTCAAGAAGGTGCTACTCGCAGCACCGCTACTCGCCGCCCCCGTCGACAAAGAACCCATGCTGGTCTACGTCGCGGCTTCCGAGCGCATCGTCAGCACCGTCATGGTCGTCGAGCGGACAGAGGAAGGAAAGGAGCGCCCGGTACAGCGACCGGTGTACTATATCAGCGAGGTCCTCACCGAGTCGCGCCAGCGGTACCCGCAATACCAGAAACTGGTATACGCGGTCTTCAGAGCACAGCGGCGACTGCCGCACTACTTCCAGGAGCACCCGATCACGGTCGTCTCCTCAGCACCGTTGCAGGACATCATCCGCAACCGTGAGGCGACCGGGCGAGTCGCTAAGTGGGCCGTCGAAATCGGCGTCCACAACATCAAGTATGAACCACACAAAGCGATCAAGTCGCAGGCTCTCGCGGACTTCATCGCCGACTGGGAAGAAGCCCAGCAGCCGGAAAAGCTGTCGTACCTCCACTACTGGAGCCTGCACTTCGACGGCTCCAAGAATGCAGACGGCGCAGGAGCAGGGATCGTATTGACTTCCCCGAAGGGCGACAAGCTCCGCTACATCCTCTGCCTCGACTTCACCCCCTGCACCAACAACGTGGCCGAGTACGAGGCACTACTCCATGGTATGCGAGCTGCCAAGGGGATGAATGTCAACCGCCTACGCTGCTACGGATACTCCGACGTCGTCGCTGGGCAAGTCGCTGGCACCTGCGACGCCGTCTCTCCCACCATGGCGGCATACCACCAAGCAGTGGACAAGCTGGGCAGACACTTCGCAGGCTACTCCGTCGAGTGGATTGACAGGCGGAGGAACGAGGAGGCCAACGCACTCTCTCGCATCGGGTCGGCTCGACTCGCACCACCCGCCGGCGTCTTCCTCGACACGATCACCAAGCCGTCCGTCTCTCCCCCAAGGGAGATCGACATCGAAGTCCCGCTGCAACCAGAGGCAGCCCTGGTCGCACTCATCGCCGAGCCAGAAGACTGGACTAGGCCGTACATCGCCTACCTGGAGGGAGGCACCTTGCCGGCAGACGAAACAGACGCCTGGATGATAGCGCGACGCTGCAAATCCTTCGTCATCATCGACGGCGAGCTCCACAAGCGCAGCGTGACCGGCGTGTTCCAACGCTGCGTCCAACCCGCTGAAGGACGCAAAATCCTTCATGACATCCACTCCGGCGACTGCGGCCACCACGCCGACGCCCGCTCTCTGGTCGCAAAGGCTATGCGGCACGGCTTCTACTGGCCCACCGCACACGCAGACGCCGTCGACATTGTCCAGCGGTGCGCGGGGTGCCAGAAGTACGCCAACTAGACACACGTGCCGAGCTCAGCGCTCAAGACAATCCCCATCACCTGGCCATTCGCCGTGCGGGGTATGGACATGGTAGGCCCTTTCAAAAAGGCCCCCTCCGGCTTCACCCACCTCCTGGTCGCGGTCGACAAATTCACAAAGTGGGTGGAGGCCAAGCCAGTCCAGAAATGCGACGGGAAGACCGCCACCAAATTCCTACGCGAGCTCATATATCGCTACGGGTTCCCAAACAACATCATCACGGACAACGGCACCAACTTCGCCAAAGGAGACATGGCCGAGTTCTGCGAGGAACATCACATCCGACTCGACCTCGCGTCAGTCGCCTACCCGGAGTCCAACAGCCAGGCGGAACGGGCCAACCAGAGCATCCTCCATGGCCTGAAGCCGCGGCTCCAAGTACCACTCGAGTGCACCGCCGGGTGCTGGGTCGAGGAGCTACCCTCCATCATCTGGGGTATCCGCACCTTGGTCAACAGGTCAACAGGGTTCACCCCCTTCTTCATGGTGTATGGCGCCGAGGCAGTCATGCCCACCGACCTAGAGCACGACTCGCCAAGGGTCATCCACTACACGGAGGCTGCGAACGAACTCGCACGTCAGGATGGAGTCGATCAACTCGACGAGGCATGCGACCTAGCTCGCTCCCGCACTGCCATCTACCAGCAAGGACTCCGCCGCTACCATAGCCGGCGGGTGAAAACTCGCACCTTCCAGGAAGGCGACCTGGTGCTACGCCTCATCCAGGACAAGAAGGGCATGCACAAGCTCTCCCCCCGTGGGAGGGACCATTCGCCATCGGGCGAGTACTCGGCAACGACGCCTACTACCTCACCAACGTCCGCGGAGACGGGAAACTCGACGTCAAGCGACCGTGGAATGTAAACCTCCTACGGAAGTTCTACTCCTAGGACTCCATACATGTACCCTCCACTAGCTATGAAATAAAATATATCGGTTACCGCAAATTGCGTCTACTCTCCGTGTCTTGTGCCATTCGCACTCGTAATAAACAGCGCCAAGCTAACTGCAGAAGTCAACCTCTGGTACAGCGACCGACACGGCCAAGTAGTGCGTTACGAGGGCACTGGGTCACCCCAGGACTCGCCACGTCCACGAAAAACGCCTACCCGGAGCCCCATTGGAGTCGCCTAGCTCGACTGGCTTAACGAGCCAAGACAACTGCCCTCGCTCCTCACAGCGACCACGATCCTCCGCATCCTCGATGGCGTGGTACCACTCGCCGTAGCCGCTCTGTCCATGAAGCGGGGGAAGGTCGCGATGGATGTGCCGGCACTAAAAGAGGCCGGCTCGGCCACCCCAGGTGAGGAAGCACCCTCCTTGATCGTCAAGGCCGCCTCCGTCGCAGGATCACTCGAAGCAATCGTTGTGTCGTCAGACACCATGACGACATCGTCGCCCTTGGCCTTCTTGGCACTGTCTGTGGGGGCAGCGACCTCATCAGCCTTCCTCTTCCGAGAGGGGTCCTCCTCGGCAACGACTGGCTGCACTTTGACCACGGATGGGTGGCCTATCTTTTTAACTCCAGTCCTGCAAATTCATTACATGAGCAAAGTGGTCCGAGTACAACAAAAAGCAAGGCAGGTGAACAAAACTCACTTGGCGACTGGTATGGACCGCATCCCCGTGCGGATGCTAGCCGGCTTCTCCAGTTCGGGGCCCAGTTTCCGACTGAGGCCCATCTCCAGAACGTCATGCGCCCAAGACACGGACGACCTCTGCGTTGACGAGGCCGCGACAGGAGCCTCCGAAACAATTTCGGCAGGAGCTCTCCTGGGAGGCGAAGCTGCCGCGGCAGGAGCATCCCCCAACCCAGAGACTGGGGTGAATGGGGGGGAAGCGAGGCCAGAGGCACCTCACTCAGGGCGGCAGTGGCATCTGGTGCTGCCATCGTCTGCGGCGCTTCATCCCTGGCCAGGCTGGTGGCGTCGGAACTACTCGCCGAACGAGACGGAGATGCCTGTTTCGCCGGCTTCATCTTCCTCTTCGAAGGGGCCTTCACTTCCTTCTTCTTCTTCTTCTTCTTTTTCGACGGAGTGGCCTCGCGACGCGAGGTGTGCTCGGGAAGCTCGTCGTCGTCATTGTCATGGCGTTCAAGGCTTCTACTCGCCTCGAGTTCGCGTTGACGCTGCCCGCGAGTTTTGCGAACCAGTGGGGCGGCCTCTTCCTCGGACTCGTCGTCATCATCGCTCCTGTCGCTCTCGACGCCGCCCTTGGCAGGAGGCGATTCGCCCCTGTCCTGGACGAACGAGCTCGAGTTCTCGTCGTCCACGGGCGGAAGCCACCCTTCCACCACTTGAAATAACTGCAATAGGCATGAGACAATATCAGTATAACCGCGACATCATCAACTGCGACTGCGAATGGTAGAAAGTGATTTACCGTCGGGGCTGGATGCTTCACGGTGTAGGGGGCGACCCCAGCCTTCGCGTCCGGGTACACTGCCTGGGTGATCTTCTTCAATGCCGAGACGTAGTCCTCGAGTTTCCACTCGGCGAGGCAGGATTTCGTTGAGTCTTCCCGGCCCGTGTACTCGTACATGTAATGGTCACGGCGGGCCAGGGGAACGAGTCGCCGCCCAAGCCAACAGTTGTACAAATTGATGGTCTGAAGACCCTTCTTCTTCAGGCCACGGATGGTTTGAAGCATCTCATCCACGACCATCCGCTGGTCTGTTGGGAGCTTACCAACTTGGAGTCGGCGCGGTTCGGGCCGGTCGGCGGAGTACCTTGGGATCGCCACCTCTCCGTCTGGAGTCGCCTCAGTGACGTAAAACCAGGACTTCTTCCACTCGCTCGCCGCCTTGGCAGGTAGCATCAGATCAAAGAAGGAGGCCTTCGACTTCAACTGAAACGTCAGGCCACCCGCAGCAAGCATTGGGCCGCCTGCTTCTTCGCGACTGATTCTCCCGTGGAACAGATCTTGCCATAGGGGGAAGTAGGGCCTGCAGCCCAGGTAGCACTCGCAGAATGCCACGAAAATGGCGAGTTGCTCGATGCTGTGTGGGCCCAGGTCCGATGGCTGGATCCCGTAGAACGCGCAGAAGCGCCGGAAGAAGAGAGACGTGGGGAACCCCAGCCCCCGTTCCAGATGGATGGTGAAGCAAACAAATTCTCCCTCGCGCGGATCCGGAGTCACCTCTCCGGCCGCGGGGATGCGCCACCTGCCGGCGCGCAGGATCCCGGCCTCCTCGAAGGATGCCAGTAGTGCTCTTGTGCACTTGGACCTGCCCCATGGTTCGGTGGAGGGGGCCATTGGCGGAAAGGTTTGTGGAGGTCGGGGAATTTTGGATCGCTTGGATCGGGATGCGGAGGAAAACAGAGATGGGCAGAATCGGAGGAGATGATGAAGGAATGGTTCCTCGATCGCCTAGCATTTCCTTTATATAGCGGTTGTTACCCGCCAAATCAGGGAGCCATTACCATGCAGTGATTACGCCAAAATTACCGTTGGAATACCCCAACAGCTAGTTTTGACTACGTCTGACGGTCCAACTTCGTCCATTCGACTCGCCGACCCAGTCACTACAACAGTGACTAGATATTTCGCCGACCCGTTCGTCGAGCTGTGACCCGATTAACCACTGTCATTACGACCGGAGTAATTAGTGTTTTCCTTTATTCAGGAGCCCGCCACCGATTCGACTGGGTGTCCGCATTGGACCCGTATACTCCGACTGCCAACGAACACCTGCGCCCAATCGACGACGGCCTCGGGCACTACTGATGGGTTATGCCTACCGGGGTATACCCAGTAGGACGTTTTCCGACTGGCCCAGGAACTGGCGAGTGGGCCTACAGGACGGCGATTGGATCAAGGCCTGACGTGGATCCAAGCGACTGGAAGCTGAAGGCCTAGGAGAATAGATAGGCCTAGTCGGATTAGGTTAAACGGGTGTCGAGGCCTTAACTGATTCGGTTGAGATATGTAAACCCTAGGGGTGAGTCTATATAAACCTCCCTACAGGGCGTGTAGAGGATACGTTCCATCATCCACCCAAGCGACTCGCCGCCTAGCCGTCGAGCTCGCCCCTTTGTACTTCCATCATAATACAATCTAGCAGGAGTAGGTCTTTACCCTCCGGGGGGCCGAACCTGGGTAAAACCCCGTCTCTCCGTCCTCATCTCGCACCGCAGATGGCTGGCCGCCCTTGCCCTTCGTTCTACTGCTCGCTGCCGATTGCAGCGTCTGCCGTGGTCATTCCCACGACACCTCCTACCAGCCATGGAGGTGCGGTGACCTTGGCCAGGGTAGCTCGCGCCAGAACAAGCCGCCGAGCAGCGACGACGATGACGGAGGTGAGGATGACGGTCGGGCCGACCCGGACTACACGTCGTTCTACGACAACTTCGGCATGTAGGACGGCGAAGGCACCGGCGGCGACCTTTTTAAGTTTATTAGTTATGCACTAGTTTCGTTTAATTTTGATGTAATCCGCCTATATTTCGCCCAACTTAATGAAAATCGCCTTAATTTTATGAATTTTAGCCGAACTTGGGGACTCGGCCTGGGTACGCGGATGGGTGAATGGGCGTACCCAGGCCGAAAACAAGTTCAGTTTGGCCGAAAAACGGACCAAATTTCGGCCTGGGTTGGGCCAACGAGTGGAGATGCTCTTAGGACGTATGCGACCGGATTTCTCATGGCCAAATCATTGTGTGGGTCCCGTAGAGAGGTGAGCTGGCAGTCCTGTACAGAGGGGGACACGCATCGGCGAAATACCGGACGCAACAAGCATCAAATAGGGGTTGACTCGAGAAGAAATACAAAGAAGATGATGGCGTGGATCGGGCCCTTAATCCATTTGGGCTTGTACACCTGCAATTTGTTGGACCGGTCTAGCGGGCGTCTGAGCGCTGGATTGACGTCCCGATCGCTTCATGTTGTAAAGTTTTTTTTCCTTCGTGGTCCATTAATTACCAACTCTTTCAGATGCATGTAAATAAGATATCGTCATACAAATAATTCTTTTTTGAGAAATTTTAAATACGATAACTTTTGAACCTCGCATCGAAATTACGATCCGTTTTCATTTTTTAATACCCTTGCGACGAGATCTTCAAAACTAGATCATGTTTGCCTATGTTTCGACAAACTTTTTTAATAAGCAACTTTCGTGCACGACAAAGCAACTTTTGTGCATGACAAAGCAACTTTTGTGCACGAGACAACTTTACGATAAAAACAATTTTGTGTCTAGCGAAGCAACTTTGTTGTCCGACATAGCAAGTTTGTTGCCGACTGGGCAGCTTTGGTGCCCAAGTAAGCAACTTTGCTAACGACTGGGCAACTTTCGTATGCGGCGAAACAACTTTGATGTCGACGAAGTAATTAGTGTCTGACATAGCAACTTTGGTGTGCGGCAAAGCAACTTTAGTGCACAAAAAATGATGCCTTCTTCGGGTGTCCTACTGAGCAACTTTGATGCCCGATGAGGCAACTTCAAATTCCGACAAGGCAACTTGTTACCTACTGAGCAACTTTGGTATTCGACGAGGCAACTTCGAAGCCCGACAAGGCAACTTGTTCCCTACTGAGCAACTTCGGGCTTCGAAGTTGCCTCGGCGGGCAGCGGCTTACCCGAAGAAGGGACATCCCCACCCACTGCCACACCGCCATCCTAATGGACTACTGAAGTTGCTTTGTCAGGCACAGAAGTTGCCCCGTCAAGCTTTGCAGTTGAGCAACTTCGAGCTTGGGGAGGCAACTTCGAAGCCCGGCGAGGCAACTTTGGTGCCTGACTTAGCAACTTCGAAAAACTTTAAAGCCCGGAGAGGCAACTTCGGAGCCCGACAAGGCAACTTTTGTCCGGCGAGGCAACTTTGGTGCCCAGCGAGGCAACTTCGGATCCCGTGAGGCAACTTCGGAACCCGACGATGCAACTTTGAAGCCTAGCGAGACAACTTCGGAGCCCGGCGAGGCAACTTTTGCCCGGCAAGACAACTTCGGTGCCCGACGAGGCAACTTTTTCCTGGTGAGGTAACTTTGAAGCCCGTCGAGGCAACTTTTTTGCCCAGCGAGGCAACTTCAGTGCCTGACGAGGCAACTTATGAGCCCGATGAGGCAACTTTTTCCTGACGAGGCAACTTTGGTGCCCGGCGAGGCAACTTTGAAGCCCGACGAGGCAACTTCGGTGTTCGGTGAGGCAACTTTGAAGCCCGGCGAGGCAACTTCGGAGCCCGACGAGGCAAATTTTGCCCGACGAGACAACTTTTCAGTGCCCCTACGAGGCAATTTTGGATCCTAACGAGGCAAATTTTTCCTGACGACGCAACTTTGGTGCCCGGCAAGGCAACGTTGAAGCCTAGAGAGACAACTTTTGCCCGACGAGGAAACTTTCGATGCCTGGCGAGACAACTTTAGAGCCCGGCGAGGCAACTTTTCTTACTGGGGCACAAAAGTTGCTTACTGGGCACAAAAGTTGTCTCGCCAGGCTCATTAGGTGACTCAATTTTGTCAAGATACGAATAGTGCCTAGACGGACACCAAAGTTACTCAGACGGGCACTAAAGTTGCCTTATCGGGTTGTGATATAGTTTTTCTCAGCGTATAAAAGTTGCTTTGTCATAAATCAAATTTGATCGGTCGCACATAAAAGTTGCCTGTTAAGTTTTTTTTGCCGAAACATATACAAATAGAATCTAGTTTTGAAAAGTTCGTTGCGAGAGTTTCAAAAGTGAAAACGGATCTTTATAGTATTTCTAATTTCTAAAAAAAAGAAATTAATGGACGGTTGATGTGCTCGGGACTGCAATCTGGCGCAGCAGCAGGTGGAGGGTGCGGTAATCGCATAGAGTCCTTTATTTTTCTGTTTCGTATAAGACAGAAAGAATAGAAACTTAACTTTTTTAAGATACGCTAGGGACGACGATGCCCGCGAACCAAGTAAATAGGCAATTTGTTTGCGTGCGTCTCCTAAACTGAATCCGTAATCTATTATATACTAAAAGTAATATAAGGGTGTTTTTTGAGGTATTACGTTGATCCACATTATTCGAATTATTTTTAGTCGTCGGATCTAATATTTACGGCCACAATTCTGTTTAATTCTGTAAAACTTAGTGATTAGATATGTCCGTACCAATTTGAAGTATGTAGTCACGTAATTGTTTTTTTTAAGGGAGCGAACCGGTTGGTCCAGAACTAAGATCCGTTCAATCTAAAAAAAACTTTTTGGCCAGATAATGCGTGAGTAGAGATAACACGTACAAGAAGCTAGCTCTAAAGCTGATAGGTTACTGATTTTTCTTTCAAAAACCGATCGATATGCATGAAGCCAATTTCAAAATGTCACGATGGAAAAATCTGTAAACCAGATCGTAGCATGGATTGAAATAGAAACATAAACCATACCCACATTATTTGGATTGAAAATGGTATAATGAGCAAAAATCTCTAAAACTAATTGATACTTCCGGGAAGCTAACTCCAAAACTCATGGCCGAGGGAAAAAAGTCCAAAGATATAGGTACGATCTAATTTTAGCTTAAGCGTGCATCCCTATCACGATATAGGAGTATTTATGCACAACAATTTTTTTCATAGTATTTATGCACAACATGGTGGCGGGCCGCACGAACAAGTATATGAGAGGCGGTTAAATTAAACTGATTTGTACATATATATATGCAAATATCACCACTGAATACATGTCTTATAAAATATGGAATAATACAATTTTTTAAAACCTCAAATGTTGCAAAACTTAAAATGTAAACAAAATTAAATTAATCTCACATGTTTAAAAAATACATATTAGATCTAAGTCGTCGAACATATGGTGATACCATAGCCACACTCTTCGCCACATGTCCTTGAAACCTACAATCAATTAGAAAAAATAGTGATCCACTAAGATGCCAAAACTAAGTCATGGCAGTGTAGTCATGTTACATCATACGATAAATACAAATGAGCAGTGCGGGGAATAACTAGGTTGAAGAGTAGAGTTAACATAAATAGTTAAAAAATAGTTAAATATAATGCATCCATTATAAATAAATTGTATGCTACTATTATTTATATGCAAAATATATTAATAAATCATGACAAAAAAAGATCGATAAAATTATTACCTAATTTGGTAAATAACATTAATAATGGTCAATGGTATATGTCACAAACTACCATGTTTCAGACGTTATGTATTTCACAACATGAGTGCGTACATATTTTTACAACAAATGAAGGAAACAATAGAAAGGTCATATAAAAGTAGTGATAAAATTTATACCCTTTGGTGGAACTATATATTGACGTGGATATATTCTTTTTGTTTTACCTTATATTAAGAAAATTAATTCTATGTTCCATCAAAATGGTCTAAACATTGTACGATAATTGCTCAAGAAAATCTAATTATTTAACAGTATATTCCCTGGCATACTTATTCAACATCACATAAAAACTATCAGATGGATCCCGGTCTAAACTTGAATTATATATACCAATTTATCTCATGCATAGAAATTGGATGTTTATTAATGTAGTGTTTTTTTAATACCCCTATAATCTTTCACCAATACATTAAAGATGATTAAAGATGTTTCTAGGTGTGTGATATATATTTTGCACAAATAGATTGTGGATCTTCAATTTATTATTCTCCATAGCATTTGAGAACTTGACACACTAAAGAAATCAACTATTGCGAGGGCCCTCATGCTAGTTTTCAGAAAGAAAAAAACGAGTCCGTGCCTCACTCGCGCTCGCGCTCGCGTGTCTCCGTGCTCGATCTGGAGTCGGACTCCGGATGGAGAACAAAGACGCAGGTAGCAAGCTCATCCGTCTCGTGCCATCCGTCTAGCTATAAGTTCATGCCCCTCCTGGATTCGCTGATTCGTACCATCTGCTCCTTGATTCCTTTCCCGGAAATATCTCATCTCCGGCCGTGTGCTCGCCCTAGCTAACATCGTCGCCTTCACGTTCTTGGTGTCTCCATGGCCGCAGCTTCTCTTCTCCCGACGCCACCAAGGAGCGAAATTATGCCGATCCTCCCGACGCCGCCAAGGAGCACGATGCTGCCGCTGCTGCCGACGCCGTCCGGCATGACCCTGCTGTTGTCGGTTTCCCCCATGCCCGGCCGCGCGGACTTCGTCCAGAGGTGGGACTCGATCAAGGAGTACAAGAACGCCTGCAGCCCCGCGTCGTCGTCGTCATCCTCTGACAACGGAGGGAGCTCCTGCCGCGCCGACACCGCCGAGAGGTGGGACGTGAAGAAGAAGTACAAGGCTCCCGGCAGCGTCACATCGTCGTCGTCCTCGTCAGAAAGCGGCGGGAGCCCCGGACGCGCCGAATCCGTCGAGCGCTGGGATGCCAAGAAGCTCTTCGGCGCCAAGCGCGGCACGTCACCGCAGACAGATCGTGGCCGCCAGGACGGCAGCAACAACAAGCGCCCTCCCAGCCGCGCGTCCTCGGCCGAGCGCTGGGACCTGTACAAGAAACCTCGCCCGGAGGAGACGGAAAGGTGGCTTCAGACTGACGGCACGACGACAGCGGCAAAGGTTGCGACGACGACGGCGATGCACAAGGTGATGACCAGGACGCAGCAGGCCACGTTCGCCGGGCCGAATTTCTACGCCTCGCCGGAGCCGACCATGCTGCCGATGCCATCCTTCTTGATGCGGGCGCACTAGCAAGATAGCTTCCCTGTCTAGATTGTCGTATAGCTAGTCTTCGTGTATGTTTGCAATTCTTGACTTGTTCGCAATTAGATAGGAGCAAGTATTTCATTGGACACAGTTTACTTCTTCAATGTAAGCGACTCGCTGTTCACTAGATACAATGACTACTTGACTACTTGTCCCCTCTACCTTTCATTTCTACGCTAGGGAAAGTTTTGATCGACCAGATTCAGTTCTCTATAACATCGTGAGCGCAATGCACTTTGCTTTCAGCGCAGTTCTGTTTTCTGTAAATTATTACTCCCTCCGTCTCAAAATAAGTGACTTGGACTTATCTAAATTCACACGCACCAAAACATGTTTTAGTGTGTAGATTCATATAAATCTAGACAAATCGAAGTCACTTATTTTGATATGGAGAGAGTACATATAGTAGTTTAAAAACCCAGACATTTACATTTTGCAAACCATCTCAATGAACAGAATATGAGGCAGGCCAAAAAAGAATCAGAAGATTGTATACTTGCTGCCATTGCATGTAAACTGTGAGGTCACACACACTGGATGAGCAGTTAATCTACAGTTTTTGAAAATATTAGCGCTTGTTAGGGTATCTCTAACCGATCCTCTAAACTTTAGAGAAGTAAACGGATGAGTAAACCTTAGAGAAATAAAAGTACTTCTCTAAAGATCGGCGGTTCCTAACTGAATCTCTAAATTTAGAGGAGAATTTTTTTGTCCCATTTCTTTCTAGCACTCCACATATGCATTCATACCTCTTACATAGAGTTCATACAAATCAAATCGAACATAAGTAACACAACACTTAAACAACATCGATAGGCATAGTCCATCGAATCAAACACATCGAAATAAAACATGCATAGAGTTCATTCAAAAGTGGACTCTATCACCACCATCGATCAAGGTCACCAAAAAAAGTTATTGACCTTGTTTGATTAAAAAACCCACCAACATATCACCTCATATGTTATGGACCATCTCCGAAGAACTCAAGAATCATCTCCGAAGAAGTCATCTCCTCCACCTCCTTCTCCTAGGCCAACACCATCATCACAACCATGAGCACCTCCTCGGCCACCACCACCATCACCTCCTTGGCCATAAGCATCTCCACCAAAAGATCTTTGAAGGATCTTTGCTTGAGTGAGCTCACAATATTTCCTAGCTATAGCATCCATGTTGCTTGGACCACCAGTTGCATTGCTCAAGAATGGCACCCCACCGGTGGCCTAGAGAGCCTTGTGTACGAGTGATCGGCATTGTGACGGTGTTTTTGTAGTAATCCTCGATACGAGACCAAATCGTGTCCTTCTATTGGTCGGTGTCAACCGATGCATCGAGTGACACATTCATCCAAGCATAGCACAATGCAACATATTCTTTCTCGCTATAGTTGGTGGCTCTTGTCTTCTTTGTGCTTCCTTGTATCTCCTCCACCTCTTGTTCCTTGGCGGTAACCTCAACCTCTTCCTCCTCCACCTCTCCTTGATCAGTGGTGACCTCAACCTCTTCATCGTCGAAGTGGAGTTCGTCGATCCCGACGGCATGGCTACCCTCCAATTGTGCCATGAAGCCGTCCATCTCCTCCTCCGCCACACTACAAATCATCAAAACAATATCACCGTGTGTCTACAAATTGTCAACCGATAAGAGGCGAGGAGAAAACTAAATTTTATATCTTGCCAACGATCCATCGAACACCTCTCTTTCATCAATGTTGACGACAGCCGTATGGGGTGGCCGGCCTCGGGGAGGGTTTGCTGGTGAGTGATACGTCGTAAACGTATCTATAATTTTTTTATGGTCCATGCTTGTTTAGTATCAACTTTGCTATGCTTTGTCTACACTTTGAGGTATTTTTATACATTTTCTGGGACTAACCTATTAACAAGATGCTGCAGTACTAGTTGCCTGTTTTCTGATGTTTCTGGTTTCAGAAAAGATAGTACGGAAATATTCTTGGAATTGGACGGGACAAATGCCAAACTCAATATTTTACCGGAGAGAACACACAGACCGAAGGGGGGCCACGAGGTGGCCACACCCTAGGGCCGCGTGGCCCAGGGGGCCCACGCCGCCACCAGGTGTGGGCCCCTCGAGCGCCTTCTTGCCTTGCCTCTTTGCCTATAAAGTCACCCCGATGAAGAAACCCTAAGTACCCCATCAGATCTCCACGAAACAGTATATAGCTGCCACCACCATCGTCCCTGGATCGGGGGGTCTTAAGCTCTTCCCGGCATCCTACCGGAGGGAGAGATCATCCCGGAGGCCTTCTTCATCACCATGTCAGCCTCTGGTATGATGCCTGAGTAGTTCACCCTTGAACTATGGGTCCATACAGTAGCTAGATGGTTGTTTCTCCTCCTTTGTGCTATCATGTTTAGATGTTGTGAGCTCCATTCATGATCAAGATCATCTATTTGTAATCACACATGTTGTGTTTGCAGGGATCCGATGGATATTGAGATACTATGTTAGATTGATTATTAATTCTATCATGTCAGATTGATTATTGATTCTATCATGTTTATGTTGTCTGTGATCTTGCATGCTCTCCGTTGCTAGTAGCTATCTTGGCCAACTAGATGCTTGTGACTCCAAGAGGGAGTATTTATTCTCGATAGTGGGTTCATGCCTCTAGTAATCTAGGGAACTGACAGAAATCTCTAAGGTTGTAGATGTGTTATTGCTACTAGGGAGAAAACAACAATATTTTGTTCATGGAACAATTGTATTGTTTACTTTACACACATTGCTTAATGCAATTATCAGTTGCTTGCAACTTAATACTGGAAGGGGTTCGGATGATGACTTGAAGGTGGATTATTAGTCATAGATGTAGTTGAATTGCGGTCTATGTATATTGTTGTAATGCCCAATCAAATCTCATAGGAGTCATGATGTATAGTATTTGCATTGTTATGCTTTTTCAACCTGTCAATTTCTCCGCTGTAATTTGTTCATCCCGTATGTTATCTATCTTAAGGAGAACACCTCTAGTGAACTACGGACCCCGGTCCAATCTTTATCATTGATACATCATCTATTGTTACCGTTTACTTTTTACAAGCAACTATTACCTTCCATACTATACGTTTAATCCTTTGTTTTCAGCAAAACAGTGAGATTGACAACCTCACTATAAGTTGGGGCAAAGTCTTGAGTTTGTGTTGTGCAGGATTCCAAGTTGTTAGCAACACCTTGGAGTTGTTTCCTTGCTCCTACTGGTTCGATAACCTTGGTTTCATAACTAAGGGAAAACTTGCTGATGTGCTCATCACACCTTGCTCTTGGGGTCTCCCAATGCGACTCTACAGTCAATTGAGCCAACGTCAAGATTTTCTAGCGCCGTTGCCGAGGAGTTAAGGACACCTTTGCAAGGGGAGCCTTTCATAACCATTCTATTTAAATTGTTTTTCTTTTGCTTAGTTTATTTTGCTTTGTTTTGCTTGCTTTTTTAATCAAAATTACAAAAATATAGTTTTGTTTGGTTTACTTTTTCTTATAAAAAACACACAAAAATTAGTTCCTACTATAGTTGTTGGTCTGTTATTGCCTTGCTTTGTCATGATTTCTATCAATGGTTGGTTTCTTTGAAACTAGCTCTTATTGGCAAGGTGGGTTCACGGAAGAACAAAAATATTATTATAAGGAACACCGCTTATCACAAAAATGGAAACACTTATGGGAAAAAATTGATAAATTGAATATCATTGCTAAAAACGTGTGCTCTACTTATAATGTTAATTATTGCTTTGATAAATCTTGTTGCTGTAGGAGGTATAAACACTTCCCTTTTTAATGTGAGTATAATGATAATGTTACCATGTCTTCTTATGTTAAAGGAAATTATGACTTTTTTGATGTGGAACAAATTGAAGAATTTATTGCATGGAAGGGTTCATTTGAACTTGCTAATTTGCTTGAAAATACTGATGATTCACCTTATAAATATGAGTTTTATGATATACTTAAATTTTTATTTGATAATTATAAGGAATAAAATGGCTATATTCTTGAATATATTAATAGATGCTTTCCAAAAATGGAAGAGACTAATGCCTTGCAGGAGCCTATGGAAGAAGATATTGCTGAAACTGGAAGCTCATTAGATGAAAAAAGAGGAGGAGAGTGATGAACAAAAGGAGGAATAATGGATTAGCTACACATGCCTACCTTCTAATGAGAGTAACTCTTTATCCCTTACATTATTTGATTGTCCCCCATGCTCACCAAAGGAGGATGAATGTTATGTTCATGTGGATTCTTTTGAAATATCTACTATGGGTAAAACTTGTGATAATAATTATTCTCCTGTTATCTATGATAATCCTTTATTTGTGCCTAATTTCGAAATGCATGGTACTAAAGAGTTTTGCTTAGAAAATGTTTATGATAAAGCTCTAGATGATGGTCCTATATTGGTTGATAATATTAATGGTACTATTATTAAAAGTGAGACTGGAGAGGTTTTGACTTTATCTTGGAACCCCATACCTCTTGAGAGTGATCAGTCATCTTGTTATAAAATTGTTAAAAGTGGGTTTGAAGGTTTTAATCCCACTATGTTTGAGCTTGATAAAAATTATGTGTTTGTAAATCATGAAAATCGTGCTTTATGTGATATTTATATTGTTGAGTTTATTCATGAGGCTATTGAAAATTATTATGAGAGAGGAAAATATGGTTGTAGAAGTTTTAATGGTACTAAAACACCTCTCTATGTGCTGAAAGTTTTGAAGTTGCTCTTGTTTTATCTACCCATTATTGTTACTATGTGCTTCTTTGATTTATTTTCTTACAAGATTCCTATGAATAGTAAGTGGGTTATACTTAAATATGTTTTGAATTTGCTTCTTGATGCTCTCTTTTACTTCAATTCATATTTCTTATATGAGCACCTTTCTGTGTCTAACTTAAAGGCGTTAAAGAAAAATACTTCTTGGGAGATAACCCAATAGTTTTATTGAGTCTTGGAAGTTATTACTTCTGTAATAACCTCTCCTTATCCTTTTTGTTTGATTTTTGTGCCAAGAATAACCTATAATAAGAGAGAAGTAAGATTTGAGAAAGTTGCTATCCCGAAACAGATTAGAGTGGTTGGTATCTTTTTTATGTGAACAATATGACCAGAAAATTGGTAACACAAGCAAACTTGCACACTTGTTTGTACAACACAGTAACTTGTCTGCTCGCACAAAATCGCGATGATCCAAAAGTAGATTATATATTAACAAATAAATAATACTAGTAGTGCAGACGTGCAATAATGATAATAACATGATACACCGAGCATGCATGTACAACTGGACCGTTGGACTAATTGGGATGTCTAGGTATTTAGGATTGGGCTAACTTTATGCGAGAATCATCTTTGAAAATGCTCGGCTAATCCGCGGAGAATTTCAGATATTATCAATATCATATCTGCTTCCATATCCGTTGATATCGGCTTGACTAATATCCACACCCGAACCCATGTTTGGTATTCCTAAAAAATGCATATCTATCCTCAAAAATGGATTTAAGCGCAAATTTAGATCAAAAGTAATTTGTACCATTTACACCCTATGGGTGTGCCATATACTCTTCACCAACCTTTGGAGAAAATACCCTAAGCCTCCACACAACACTCGTCCTCATTGCTTGTTTTCTATAGGTCTGCTTTGCCTTGCGCGGCAGGTTTCGACGTTAGGTGACGGGGAAAGACTGTTGGAGATATGCCCTAGAGGCAATAATAAATGTAGTTATTATTATATCTTTGTGTTTATGATAAATGTTTATATTCATGCTATAATAATATTAACAAGGAAACATTAATACTTGTGTGATTTGTAAACTTAAATTGAAGTCCCTAGTATAGCCTCTATACATCACTAGCTTGTTGGTTAATAAATGATTGTGGTTTCCCTATCATGAACATTGAGATGTTATTAACAACAAGATCATGTCATTAGGAGAATGATATGGTGGACATACTCCTATAGATAAGCATAGCATAAAGATCAAGTCATTTTAATAGTTCAATTGCTATATGCTTTCTGATACATAGTAACCTAATTCCTTCGACCATGAGATCATGCATATCACCTTTACTGGATGGATGCTTTGATGACATCAAACACCACACCGTAACTGGGTGGCTATAAAGGTGGCTTTGAGTGTTCGGAAAGTATTGGTTGAGACACATGGATCAAGAGTGGGATTTGTCCATCCATATGACGGATAGATATACTCTGGGACCTCTCGGTGAAATGTCATACAATTAGCTTGCAAGCATGTGACTGGCTCATAAGGGATCACATATCACGGGAACGAGAAAAGAGTACTTATCAGTAACGAGGTTGAACTAGGTATGCAGAGATACCAACGATCATAACCTCGGATAAGTAAACTATCGTGGACAAAGGGAAATTGGTATCGTATGTAAGTGGTTCATTCGATCGCAAAGTAATCGTAGAAATATGTGGGACCCATATGAATTTCCAGATTCCTCTATTGGTTATTGATCGGAGAAGTGTCTCGATCATGTCCGCATAATTCACGAACCGTAGGGAGACACACTTAAGGATTCGACGTTATTTGAGTAGTTATGGAATGATGAGAAAGAGACCGAATGTTGTTCGGAGTCTCGGATGGGATCCGGGATATCACGAGGAGATCCGGAATGGTCCGGAGAATAAGATTCATATAAGGAAAGTCCCGTTTCGGAGTTGGGGAATGGTTCCGGTGTTTTCATCGGGAATGTTCTAGAAGGTTCCGGAATGTCCGGCACTCCGGAGGGGAAGGGTACATGAATGTGTTATATCAAGTTGGTATGATTGCATCATGTACTCGGTGTCATCGCTGAACAAAATAGAGGGATTAATCAAATCCTTGTTTGAAAAGTCAAACGGCTAGTTTGAAAGTCAAACGGCTATTTTTGGGAAGTGGGAAAGGAGGAGGAAACCGAGTTGGGGAGGAGTCCCTCCTCCCCACCGCCGGCGCACCACCAAGACGACTTGGGGAGGGACTCCCCTCTCCTTGGCCGACCCCCTCCACCTATATAAGGAGGGGCAGGGCTCCCCTCCTTGATACACAACTCCTACTTCTCTAACCCTAGCCCCAAGCCGCCGCCGCGGGCCATAGGGCAAACCCTAGCCGCCGACTAGCTAAACCCTAGCCGCCGACTTGCCCCCTCCTTGGTGTGTCTAAACCCTAGAACACCGAGGACTCTCTCATACTCCACCATACTCGCTCCGGCTTAAGGCGAAGCCCTACGAGATCTCCCCTCTACTTCCGGTACCACGCCGTTGTGCTGCCGGAATCGCGAGGAGAGTGCTACAACCTTTGCTGCCTGCTGGAACAAGGGAGAGGAAGGTCTTCGTCGAGTACCGAACGTGTGACCGACTGTGGGAGCGCTGCCGGAACGCAGCGCCGAAAGGATCGTCTACACGATCTTGAGATCGGGAAGAGTACGACTACATCACCCACGAGAATCCGCTGTCGTTAAATGCTTTGGAATCTTCGAGGGTGAGTTATTCCATCGACTCGTTGCTACAATCTAGTAGATAGATCTTGGCTTGTTTGTTTGTACGCGATAGAAATTTTTTGTTTTCCATGCTACGAAACCCTACAGTGGTATCAGAGTCAGGTCTATATGTAGATCTGTTGCACGAGTAGAACACAATGGTCATTGTGGGCGTTGATGCTTTTATTGTCGATTGCTTCTTGTGTACTTTGCATCTTGCGGGATGTTGGGATGAAGCGGCCCGGGCTAACCTTACATGACATCGTTCATGAGACTTGCTCCATGCTTGACATGCAACTTGTATTGCATAAGTGGATTTGCGGGTGCCTGTTTCTCCTAGCATATTTAAAGATCCAATTTACAACGGGTGATTAACAATACTAGTATCAATGTTGTGGTTCATGTTCGTAAGTCAGAACGACACTTATTGAAAGCCCCAAACCACGTAAAACATGCAAAAAAAGTAGAGGCGTCTAACTTTGTTTTGCAGGGGTGTGCAGTGATGTGATATGGCCATGATTGTGATTATATTTGATGTATGCAATGATCCTTATTGTAAGTTGGCAACCGGCAGGAGCCATATGGTTGTCTTTAAATTCTGTTAAGACCCGCGTGTCTATTCAAAGTAGTTGTAATAGTTGAAGCCGGTGGACGACAACCATGGAGCAGTGTCATGGACCTTGATGCAATGTCGGTGATGATGGAGATCATGTTCGTGCTTGAAGATGGAGATCGGAAGCACAAAGAAGAAAGGCCATATCATATCACATATTATGAATTGCATGTGATGTTAATCCTCATGCACATGAATTTCAAATCATAAAGTGTTCACCCTTAGTTAGCGCCGTTGCTAAAGCTTGTTGTTTCGAAGCACCACGTGATGATCGGGTGTGTTAGATTCCGCAAGTGTATACAACGTGAGCAAGCCAGATTTGCTCATGCGGAAACTAAGGTTTGATATTGATGAGCCTAGCATGTACAAACATGGTCTCGGAACACGGATCACCGAAAGGTAAAGCATGAATCATATAGTAGATATGATGAACATGTCGATTGTTCGCCATTGAAACTATATCAACTCTCGTGATGATCGGTGTTGATGTGGTGGATTTGGTTCACGTGATCACTAAAACAATGTGAGGGATGTTGTTTTGAGTGGGAGTTCACCTAGATTAATTTTATTATTAATTTGAACTCAATTTGTCATAAACTTAGTCTAAACTATTGCAAATATGTTGTAGATCAATGGCAGCCCCTACCATCAATTTTAATGCGTTCCTAGAGAAAGAAAAGTTGAAAAACAATGGAAGCAACTTCGCGGATTGGTTCCGCAATTTGAGGATTGTCCTCACAGCCGGTAATTTGACCTATGTGCTGGATGCACCGCTGGGTGACCCACCTGCAGCTACTGCTACCGATGAAGTAAAGAATGTTTACCTCACTCGGAAGACACAGTACTCCATAGTTCAGTGTGCTATCTTGTATGGTTTAGAATCGGAGCTTCAGAAAAGGTTTGAGAATTCAGACCCACATGATATTGTCCGTGATCTCAAATTGATATTTGAGACTCATGCGGCAATTGAGAGCTATGAGGCTTCTGAAAAGTTCTTTAACTGCAAGATGGAAGAGGGCAGCTCCGTCAGTGAGCATGTGCTTAAGATGTCTGGGCACGCAAACAAACTTCAAAGCTTGGGTATAGTGATTCCTAATGCTTTGGGGATTTACCGTGTCCTCCAATCACTACCACCAAGTTACAAGAACTTTGTGATGAACTACAACATGCAGAACATGAACAAGACGTTGCCAGAACTCTTTGCCATGTTGAAATCTACAGAAGTGGAGATCAAGAAAGAGCACCAAGTGTTGTTGGTCAATAATACCACCAAATTCAAGAAAGGCAAGTCTAAGCAAAAGGGACACTTCAAGAAGGGTGGTAAGAAATTACCACGCCGACGAAGAAGACCAAGACTGGACCTAAGCCTGATACTGAGTGCTTTTACTGCAAGGGAGAAGGTCACTGGAAGCGGAATTCCCCAAAGTACTTGACGGATTTGAAGAACGGCAACATCAAGAAGAAAGGTATATCTGATATACATGTTATTGATGTGTATCTCACTAGTACTCGTAGTAGTGCCTGGGTATTTGATACTGGTTCGGTTGCTCATATTTGTAACTCGAAGCAGGTGCTGCAGAATAAACGGAAGCTAGCGAAGAACGAGGTGACGATGCACGTTGGAAACGGATCAAAGGTTGATGTGATCGCGGTCGGCACGCTACCCCTTCATCTACCATCGGGATTAGTTTTATACTTAAATAATTGTTATTTGGTGCCTGCGTTAAGCATGAACATTATATCGGGATCTTGTTTATTGCGAGACGGTTACTTGTTTAAATCCGAGAATAATGGTTGTTCGATTTATATGAGTAATATGTTTTATGCACATGCACCTTTGATAGATGGTCTATTCTTGTTGAATCTCGATAGTGGAAATACACATATTAATAACATTGAGGCTAAACGTTTGAAATCGAGTGATAACTCGACCTATATGTGGCACTGTCGTCTTGGTCACATTGGAGTGAAGCGTATGAAGAAACTCCATTCCGATGGACTTCTTGAATCACTTGATTTCGAATCACTTGATAGATGCTAAGCATGTCTGATGGGTAAAATGACTAAGACTCCATTTTCTGGTATGATGGAGCGAGCTACGGACTTATTGGAAATCATACATACCGATGTGTGTGGTCCAATGAGTGTGGCATCGCGCGGTGGTTATCGTTATGTTCTTACCTTCACGGATGACTTGAGTAGATATGGGTATATCTATTTCATGAAACATAAGTCCGAAACTTTCGAGAAGTTTAAGGAATTTCAGAGTGAGGTAGAGAATCAACGTAACAAGAAGATTAAATTTCTACGTTCTGATCGTGGAGGTGAATATCTAAGTTACGAGTTTGGCGAGCATTTGAAGAAATGCAGAATACTTTCACAATTGACACTGCCGGGAACACCACAGCGTAATGGTGTGTCCGAACGTCATAATCGAACTCTCTTAGATATGGTTCGTTCTATGATGTCACTTACAGATTTACCGCTATCATTTTGGGGTTATGCATTAGAAACAGCCGCATTCACTTTAAATAGGGCACCATCTAAATCCGTTGAAACAACACCGTATGAATTATGGTTTGGGAAGAAACCTAAATTGTCGTTCCTTAAAGTTTGGGGTTGCGAAGCCTATGTAAAGAAGTTACAGCCGGACAAGCTAGAACCCAAAGCGGAAAAATGCGTCTTCATAGGATACCCGAAGGAAACTATTGGGTATACCTTCTATCATAGATCCGAAGGCAAAATCTTCGTTGCCAAGAATGGATCCTTTCTAGAGAAGGAATTTCTCTCGAAAGAAGTGACTGGAAGGAAAGTAGAACTCGACGAGGTTGTCGAACCTTCTCTCGAACTTGCGAGTAGCGCAACACCGGAAGTAGTTCCTGTGATGCCTGCACCAATAAGAGAGGAAGCTAATGATAATGATCATGAAACTTCGGTTGTAGTTGCTGCAGAGCCTCGCAGGTCGACGAGAACTCGTACCACTCCTGATTGGTATGATCCCGTTATGAATGTCATGTTGGTGGATAACACCGATGACCCTGAGACATATGAGGAAGCGATGATGAGCCCAGATTCCAATAAATGGCAAGAAGCCATGAAATCCGAGATTGGATCCATGTACGAAAACCAAGTATGGACTTTGGTGGACTTACCGGATGGCCGAAAGGCCGTCGAGAACAAATGGATTTTCAAGAAGAAAACATATGCTGATGGTAATGTTACTGTCTATAAAGCTCGACTTGTCGCAAAAGGGTTTCGACAAATTCAAGGAGTTGACTACGATGAGACTTTCTCACCAGTAGCGAAGCTAAAGTCTGTGAGGATTATGTTAGCAATCGCTTCATATTATGATTATGAGATATGGCAGATGGATGTCAAAACAGCATTCCTCAATGGAGACATTGATGAAGAGTTGTATATGATGCAACCCAAAGGTTTTGTCGATCCTAAAGATGCTAACAAGGTATGCAAACTTCAACGGTCCATCTATGGATTGAAGCAAGCATCCCGAAGTTGGAATCAACGTTTTGATAAGGTAATCAAAAGTTTTGGTTTTATACAAACTTATGGAGAAGCTTGTATTTACAAGAAAGTGAGTGGGAGCTCTGTAGCATTCTTAATACTATATGTAGATGACATATTGTTGATTGGGAATGATGTAGACCTTCTTAATAGTGTCAAGGAATATTTGAATAATAGTTTTTCAATGAAGGATCTTGGCGAAGCAGCTTACATATTAGGCATAAAGATTTATAGAGATAGATCAAGACGCCTAATATCATTGTCACAAAGTACATATTTGGACAAAGTTCTAAAGAGGTTTGGAATGGAAGATAGCAAGAAAGGGTTCTTGCCCATGTTGCCCAATACGACCTTGAGTAAAACTCAAAGTCCGACAACGGCAGAAGATAGAGAAAGGATGAGTAAGACTCCCTATGCCTCAGCCATAGGATCTCTAATGTATGCCATGCTATGTACTAGACCCGACATTGCATATGCTGTTATTTTAACTAGCAGATATCAAAGTGATCCAGGAGTGGATCATTGGACAGCGGTCAAAAACATCCTTAAGTACTTGAGAAGAACTAAGGATATGGTTCTTTCTTATGGAGGTGATGAACGGCTCGTTGTTAATGGTTACACCGATGCTAGTTGGAACACCGATCCGGATGATTCTAAATCACAATCTGGATACGTATTTATTTTGAATGGTGCAGTAGTTAGCTGGAGGAGTGCAAAGCAAAGCTTTGTGGCGAGATCTTCAACTGAATCGGAATACATGGCTGCTTCGGAGGCTTCACAAGAAGCGATATGGATGATAGAGTTCATTACAGAGCTGGGTGTGGTTCCTAGTGCGCTGGACCCAATGTCTATCTACTGTGATAACATGGGCGCCATAGCCAATGCGCAAGAACCAAGGTCACACAAGAAGCTGAAGCATATCAAGCTACGTTTTCACGCTATTCGAGAACATGTCCAAGATGGGGACATAAAGATTTGCAAAGTACACACAGATCTGAATGTGGCGGCTCCGTTGACTAAACCTCTCCCGAGGGCAAAACATGACCAGCACCAAACTGCCATGGGTGTTCGGTATATTACCATGTAATCTAGATTAGATGACTCTAGTGCAAGTGGGAGACTGTTGGAGATATGCCCTAGAGGCAATAATAAATGTAGTTATTATTATATCTTTTTGTTTATGATAAATGTTTACATTCATGCTATAATAGTATTAACAAGGAAACATTAATACTTGTGTGATTTGTAAACTTAAATTGAAGTCCCTAGTATAGCCTCTATACATCACTAGCTTGTTGGTTAATAAATGATTATGGTTTCCCTATCATGAACATTGAGATGTTATTAACAACAAGATCATGTCATTAGGAGAATGATATGGTGGACATACTCCTGTAGATAAGCATAGCATAAAGATCAAGTCATTTTAATAGTTCAATTGCTATATGCTTTCTGATGCATATCACCTTTACCGGATGGATGCTTTGATGACATCAAACACCACACCGTAACTGGGTGGCTATAAAGGTGGCTTTGAGTGTTCGGAAAGTATTGGTTGAGACACATGGATCAAGAGTGGGATTTGTCCATCCATATGACGGATAGATATACTCTGGGCCCTCTCGGTGAAATGTCATCCAATTAGCTTGCAAGCATGTGACTGGCTCACAAGGGATCACATATCACGGGAACGAGAAAAGAGTACTTATCAGTAACGAGGTTGAACTAGGTATGCAGAGATACCGACGATCATAACCTCGGATAAGTAAACTATCGTGAGACAAAGGGAAATTGGTATCGTATGTAAGTGGTTTATTCGACCGCAAAGTAATCGTAGAAATATGTGGGAGCCATATGAATTTCCAGATTCCTCTATTGGTTATTGATCGGAGAAGTGTCTCGATCATGTCCGCATAATTCACGAACCGTAGGGAGACACACTTAAGGATTCGACGTTGTTTGAGTAGTTATGGAATGATGAGAAAGAGACCGAATGTTGTTCGGAGTCTCGGATGGGATCCGGGATATCACGAGGAGATCCGGAATGGTCCGAAGAATAAGATTCATATAAGGAAAGTCCCGTTTCGGAGTTGGGGAATGGTTCCGGTGTTTTCATCGGGAATGTTCTAGAAGGTTCCGGAATGTCCGGCACTCCGGAGGGGAAGGGTACATGAATGTGTTATATCAAGTTGGTATGATTGCATCATGTACTCGGTGTCATCGCTGAACAAAATAGAGGGATTAATCAAATCCTTGTTTGAAAAGTCAAACGGCTAGTTTGAAAGTCAAACGGCTATTTTTGAGAAGTGGGAAAGGAGGAGTAAACCGAGTTGGGGAGGAGTCCCTCCTCCCCACCGCCGGCGCACCACCAAGCCGACTAGGGGAGGGACTCCCCTCCCCTTGGCCGGCCCCCTCCACCTATATAAGAAGGGGCAGGGCTCCCCTCCTTGACACACAACTCCTACTTCTCTAACCCTAGCCCCAAGCCGCCGCCGCCTCCATAGCTGCCGCCGGCCATAGGGCAAACCCTAGCCGCCGACTAGCTAAACCCTAGCCGCCGACTTGCCCCCTCCTTGGTGTGTCTAAACCCTAGAACACCGAGGACTCTCTCATACTCCACCATACTCGCTCCGGCTTAAGGCGAAGCCCTGCGAGATCTCCCCTCTACTTCCGGTACCATGCCGTTGTGCTGCCGGAATCGCGAGGAGAGTGCTACAACCTCCGCTGCCTGCTGGAACAAGGGAGAGGAAGGTCTTCGTCGAGTACCGAACGTGTGACCGACTGCGGGAGCGCTGCCGGAACGCAGCGCCGGAAGGATCGTCTACACGATCTTGAGATCGGGAAGAGTACGACTACATCACCCACGAGAATCCGCTCTCGTTAAACGCTTCGGAATCTTCGAGGTGAGTTATTCCATCGACTCGTTGCTACAATCTAGTAGATAGATCTTGGCTTGTTTGTTTGTATGCGATAGAAATTTTTTGTTTTCCATGCTACGAAACCCTACAAAGACCATGGATCTTCATGCTCGTGAGAAGTCTCCATCTATCTCATTAGTTATTTTTTGGTATCCTCGAGCCATTCGTCGGGGTGGTGGAGACATTGACACCATTAGATGACTACCTCTGACCCTAACCCTATCATGGTGGCCCCTATTTTGTCGTCACCATCGGGCACATGACAGGTGACATCCAATTCGTAGGCAGAGAGAGAGAGAGAGAGTAATCAACCACGATGCTTATGCCTCGCTTCAGGTGGCATTGATCTCAACAATATGTTCATGTGACATCATCTTCATTGACGTAGGGTTGGTGTCCTCGTCCTGCCTTCGTCTTCTTATCAGCATTTTGGCTTTGCATTATTGTGTTGGTGCCTCCTGGCAACGTGTGGTGGTTTCCTGGCGATGATTACAATGAATCCTTGGTTCCATCTTTGCAGACTAGTTGCCACATTGAGCTATGCTCGTGGCATGCTAAGAGTTTTGACTCACAGAGCTAAATAGCCGCACACACAAACTGGTAAAGAAATTGAGAAAGAAAGCGTGTGCA
This sequence comes from Avena sativa, assembly GCA_916181665.1. Classification (NCBI taxonomy): domain Eukaryota; kingdom Viridiplantae; phylum Streptophyta; class Magnoliopsida; order Poales; family Poaceae; genus Avena; species Avena sativa. The sequence continues at coordinate 236,739,720 of OV702296.1, read as the reverse complement.
TTTTTTCGTTTTTTATGAAGATTTTATTTGTTTTTTAGAATTATAGTTTTTTAGATAGCCACTCACTTTGGAAGAAAATATAAAGAAGATTTATGGGAGTGGGAAGGGCCAGGCTGGAGCCGGCAAGGAGATTTATATTGGGCCACTATTCCATTTCGGCCCATACATCCGCACATTTGTTTTCCCTCCTGCTTCTCCTACAACGGGTCCGTGTCGTGCTCGTGGGCGGAACCGCGGCTCTCGATTGTAAAATTCCGCCCTCCTCAATCCGATTTCGACTCCGGGTCAAGAACAAACTCGCAGGCAGCGAGCTCCTCCGTCTCATGCCATCCCTCCAGCCTATATAAGTGCATGCCCTGGATTCATTGATTCGTACCATCTGTTTCCTTGATTCCTTTCCTGGAGAGTTCTCGTCCCCGGTAGCTAACAGCGTTTGGCGTTCTTGTTGTTCGATCGATCAACATCTTGCTCACGCGTGTGACAACCGATCCGCAAGCATCCATGGCTGCTGCTCCTCTTCTCCCGCCGCTGCTCCCGACGCCACCGAGGAGCGAGATGATGCCGATCCTCCCGACGCCGCCAAGGAGCACGATGCTGCCGCTGCTGCCCACGCCATCCGGAATGACCCTGCTGTTGTCGGTTTCCGCCATGCCCGGCCGCGCGGACTTCGTCCAGAGGTGGGACTCGATCAAGAAGTACAAGACGGCCTGCAGCGCCGCGTCGTCGTCGTCCGACAACGGCGGGAGCTCCTGCCGCGCCGACGTCGTCGAGAGGTGGGACGTGAAGAAGAAGTACAAGGCTCCCGGCAGCGTCACATCGTCGTCGTCCTCGTCAGACAGCGGCGGGAGCCCCGGACGCGCCGAATCCGTCGAGCGCTGGGATGCCAAGAAGCTCTTCGGCGCCACGCGCGGCACGTCGCCGCAGACAGATCGTGGCCGCCAGGACGGCAGCAACAGCAAGCGCCCTCCCAGCCGCGCGTCCTCGGCCGAGCGCTGGGACCTGTACAAGAAACCTCGCCCGGAGGAGACGGAAAGGCTGCTTCAGACTGACGGCACGACGACAGCGGCAAAGGTTGCGCCGACGGCAGCGATGCACAAGGTGATGACCACGACGCAGCAGGCCACGTTCGCCGGGCCGAACTTCTACGACTCCCCGGAGCCAACCATGCTCCCCATGCCATCCCTCTTGCTGCGGGCGCACTAGCAAGATATAAAGCTTCTCTGTCTAGATTGTCGTATAGCTAGTCTTCGTGTATGTTCAGTTGTAATTCTTGACTTGTTCGCAATTAGATAGGAGCAAGCATTTCACTGGATACAGTCGTCTCTTCTTCAATGTAAGCGACTCAGCTGTTCACTTGTTACAATGACTTCCATTGATGTTTCTTAATCGTACTTGTGTGCCCTCTGCCCTTCGTTTCTACGCTAGGGATAGTCTTGATCGACCAGATTCAGTTCATGAGCGCAATGCACTTTCCTTTCAGCGATTCTGTTTTCTGAAAATGATTACATATAGTTTAAAGTAAACAGACATTTACATTTTATTACAAACCATTTCATGGGACAGAATGTGAGGCAGGCCAAAAAAGAATCTGAAGATTGTATAATTGCTGCCATTGCATGTAAACTGTGAGGTCGACACGCACTAGATGAGAAGTTCTGCAGTTTTCGAAAATATTAAATTTGATTACAGTCTAGTGGGCTTGAAGCTGTATCTGTATTTCAGAAATTTTTAGCAGAATTTAGTGCATAATCTGTTCCACCTGCAGTTAATTAAAGAACAACCGATCTGCAGATTTCATAAGGATTTAGCTTAGTCGTTCTATTTTGGTAAGCTTGACTCAAAGCAGCATACTTATTCGTCTGTACGCAAGTACAGAATAAGACCGGCTGTAGTTTATGTTCAAAAATGACAATACATCGCTGAAACCTGGTCACATCGATCCGTGTCTCTTTTTCTTAGAAGACCCGGACTATTTTCTTCGGGGATTCATTTGTTAGCCCAGTTCAGAAAGCCATGCGCGCTGCCTGCTCTGCCATGTGACTAGTAGTACGGGCCAGATATGCAGTAAATAAACAAAATTATTATGTCATTCTAAAAAATTACAAAATATGTTTCATTTATGCGAAAAACATGAACAGAAAGCGGGTAAAGCTAGACTGTAACAAATGTTGCACACTTGTTTGTACAGCACGGTAACTTGCCTAATAATCCATGAGCAGACTTTTAACCGAACAATAACCAATACTAATAGTGCACAGTAGTGCACAGTGGCGGACCTTGGAGCAAAACCAAGGAGGGGCAAAGAGGTTAATTAAGCCATTTAATAGCTATAAATATACATAATCATTATAAATTTAGTCTTAACAACGCGACTAATTAGAGGTTTTGTACCAATGTTGGGGCTCTTTGGCCTCCATGAAGGTCCGCCACTGATAGTGCATATGTGCAATACTGATAATAACATGATACAACGAGCATGCATAACTGGATTGATGAACTAACTGGGGGTGTCTAGGTATTTAGGATTAGGCTAATTTTATCGGATAATCATCTGAAAATCTTGGTTAATCCACAATAAAATGTCGAATAATCCATATCTATCATATATTATCAATGACGTTTCCGCTTGACCAATATCCACACCCATATCCATGTTTATTCGATTCCTAAAAATGCATACCTATCCTCAAATACAGCGCGGGCCAGGAGTAATCCGTACCACTTACACACTATAAGTGTGCCATATATTCTTTACCAACCTTTAGAGAAATAACACCCTAACTGTTGGGTCGCTCGCGTGAGGATCGAGGGTCTCACGTACATACACTCCCGGGTCGCTCGCGCGAGGCGATCCAGGAGCGCCCCCATCCAAACCCTAGCCAGCCCCTGCTGTCGCTTCCCCGTCGGCCGCTGCCTCTGCTGCTGCCCTCGCCGGCGGTGGCGGCCATGCCTAGGCTGTTGAAGGTGACGGGCGATCTGCACGGCCTCGTCGATCCTCTTCGCGCTAGGGGGTGGACACCAAGGAGCAGTGTCGGTGGATCCAACCGCGGACGGCGGCGCTCGTCCGAGCGGCGTTTGCTAGTGGCTTGGAAGGGAGGCGCGGAGGAGAAGATAGGGGAGATGGTGCAAACTTGGAAGCGGCGTGGTGGTTGCCTCAGGCGGCGACCCTGCATCTTGGTCTCTCTCGAAACGATTTGTGGGTTCAGCCATGGCTTCAAGGGCTGAAGCCTGACCCGCTCGTTCCGTTCGCCGGAAGCCGACTGGCGGTGTGGGGACTGCTGGATCAGCCTAAATAATGGGGGCGGTCCTATGGTTCCTTCCGCGCGAAGATGAAGATCTGTCGGTTGCCTGTCCTCGATAATCTGGTCTTGAGCGGCGAGTTTCGGAAGGCTCCGCCAGCGAACTCCCATGGGCGAATACGCATGTATATTGCTGGATCGGATTGAATTCGATCAGACGTACCCATGTTTTTTCTGGCCGTTTGGTTTTAGCGGGAGCGTTGCGAAGCTCTGATATATGTTGCCATCATGTGTCAAATCTTCGACGATCTATGGTGAGGTTAGATGCAAAAAATGTAAGGAAAATTGGAACATCAGGGAAGCGATGGTGATTTGAGTCTTTGTGGCGATGAGGAACTAGCTGCGTGATCTGTGACTCGCAGCAGCGACTGTTTGTGGAGTCGACAACACATGAGGAGTTACCAGTCTTACCTTGCAGGGTGAAAATCCGAGGTCTGGCATTAATTGGTTGTGTCTGGCAATGACCTTGTTAAAGGCATTGTTTTGCGAGTAAAGACTTTTTTCAGGGTGAAAACCTATGATCTTTGATCGGGCGACAACGGTGTTTGTGCATTGTTTCCTTCTTGAAGGCATCGCTATTGGAGTGGTTGGACTACTGGTGTTGTTAGCGTCGCTGCTTCAAGAAATCGTTCTCTATAGCGGGATATTTTTTTAATTTTCTTCCTTTTCTTTTCTTGAATGTGTGCATCTGTAAGGCCACTAGGGCATGTGTTATTGTAGAGGCCGGATGTAATTAGTATCTTGATATTAATATATACTTTTTTTTAAAAAACACCCTAGCTGCCGCATGACACTCATCCTAGTTTGGTTGTTTCTATAGGTCAGATTTACCTTGCGCGGCCGGTTTCAACGACGGATGGTGGGGAAAGACAATGGATCTTTATGCTCGTGAGAAGTCTCTATCTAATTTATTAGTTATTTTTTGGTATCCTCGAGTCATTCGTAGAGGTGGTAGAGACAATGACATAGTTGGATGACTACCTCCGGCCCTAACACTCTCACGTTGACCCTTATTCCACCGTTACCATGGGGGCACATGATTTTTTTTTTGAAAATTGACGTTTTTATTATTTTGAGTAATGTTTACACCCGGCCTCTGCATAACTAGGATGCACACAGCCACACAAACCATACAACTAGAGAATAAAAAAGTAGACTAAAATTACAAATATCGCAATTAAAATAAATAGTCTCGAGCTTATGACATTTCCCATTTCCAATTTGTAGGTTGTGGGAGAGAATCATCAACGGGTGCCACGCTTCGTGACAATCGTCTCAACAATATGTTTTTGTGACATCATCTTTGTAGACGTGGGGTTGGTGCCCACGTCCAATCTTCTTCTTCTTCTTCTTCTTCTTCTTCTGCATATAAGCATCTCGATGCTTTGCATTATTGTCATTGGCGCCTCCTAGCAATGTTTGGTGATTTCTCGGCCATGATTGCAGCGACTCCTTGGTTCCACCTTTGCAACAAACCAACATTTAGCCATGCCCATGGCATGCCCTCAGCTTGTGCAAGTCAGGGGCAACAAATAAATTTGGTAAGGCTCGGACTTTGGTTATTACATGGCTTTCTAGCCTTCACAACAATAAAATAACATGTGGAAGTTTTTCTTCGATGAGATGAATTGTTGTTGGGGCGACGTGAAGAGGGAAGCAACTCGTGACCATCGACAATGTGTGACTACCTAATTCTTATTTGGGAGGGCATTGCAAAGGTAAATAGACTCACAAAGGTAAATAGACGCACACACAAAATCATGGGTTCTTTTTTGAGAAAAGAACGTCTATACTTTATTGATTATATAACCATAATATTATTACAAATAAGCTCCAGAATACACTTCGCATCGACACTCCTCATAAAGCCTAGCTAGAGTGTACTAGTGGGCTCGTGGCGGCTACAACCGGTTCACTTACTCCGTGTTTTCGTTTTTCTATGAACATAGCTAGATAGGTGTTCACTTTGGAAGTATAAAGGTATTTTTTAGGGTGAATTATGAAGAATATATGATACTAGCAAGGAGTGGCCGGTAAGGAGATTTATCCTCTTAGGCCACTATGTTCGGCCCATAATTTGCGCACTTGTTTTCCCGCCTGCGTCGCCTACACCGGGTCCGTGTCGTGCTTGTGCGCGGAACCGCGGCTCTCGAATGTGGAATTCCCCCCTGCTCAATCCGTCTCCGGATCGAGAACAAACTCGCAGGCATGGAGCTCCTCCGTCTCGTGTCATGCGTCCAGACTATAAAGTGCCGGACTGTCCCTGGATTCGTACCATCTGTTTTCTTGATTTCCTTTCCTAGAGAGCTCTCGTCCCCGGCCGTGCGCTCTTGGTGTTCGATCGATCAATATCTTGCTCGAACGTGACAACCGATCCGCAAGCATCCATGGCTGCGGCTTCTCTTCTCCCGCCGCTGCTCCCGACGCCACCGAAGAGCGAGATGACGCCGATCCTCCCGACGCCGCCCAGGAGCACGATGCTGCCGCTGCTTCCCACGCCGTCCGGCGTGACCCTGCTGTTGTCGGTTTCCGCCATGCCCGGCCGCGCGGACTTCGTCCAGAGGTGGGACTCAATCAAGAAGTACAAGACGGCCTGCAGCCCCGCGTCGTCGTCGTCATCCTCCGACAACGGCGCCTGCCGCGCCGACACCGCCGAGAGGTGGGACGTGAAGAAGAAATACAATATTCCGGGCCGTGCCACGTCGTCTTCGTCATCGTCAGACAGCGGCGGGAGCCCCTTACGCGCCGAGTCAGTCGAGCGCTGGGATACCAAGAAGCTCATCAGCACCACGTCGCTGCGGACAGATCGTGGCCGCCTGCAGGACGGCAACAACAAGCGCCCGCCTAGCCGCGCCTCCTCGGCCGAGCGCTGGGACTTGCACAAGAAGCATTGCCCGGAGGAGAAGAAGGACGATCTGTGTCAGAGCCAGACTGAAGAGACGACGCCGGCGCACAAGGAAATGGTCAGGACGATGGAGCAGGCAGCCTTCGCTGGGCAGAACTTCTACGCTTCGCCGGAGCCGTGCATGCCCCCCCTGCCTTCCTTCTTGCTGCGGGCGCACTAGCTGTTCTGCGATCGATCCGCAGCATGTTTTGCAAAGCGGTGCAAATGCACTGTAGCTGTAGCCTGTAGCAGGGCTGTTTGGCTTGACTGTAATTGCAGAACTCGTGTTAGTTCGTACGCAACGGCAGTATCTGATTGATACGCTTCACTTGTACACTGTTGGGTTTGATGCTAATTAAACAATTACTATACTCATTCCCTCTTAAAACAGACTTCGAAAATTTGTCAAAATTTAAGTATATTTTATCTAAATTTTGAAAAATCTACGACATGTACGAGTCTTCCACGTTCAACCTCCTCCCGTCGAATTCCTCACGACAACAACAAAAAATCTCCCGGGCGGCCGTGGTGAGATTGCTCACTAGGAGTACGAAACTATAGATCCGTTCTTAATCAATCTTGCTCTCGTGCGTCTTGGCTTTGCTTAACATCTGTTTTGGACTATCTTCTGTAGTTTTACTGGCTTTTTTAGAAAGCTGGTGCTTTAGTTGTTTTCAGGACAATAGGGGTTATCTAAGTCCTTTAGGCCCAGTTCTTTTGGCGGCTTCTTCGAGAAGCTGCTCTACCCCCAGCTCCACTCGTCCCCAGCCTCCGACGACTGGTCTCGCTTCACTCGTCAGAAGTTGGCATATACTTTATAGAATTTGGATCAACATATAAAAACTCCACCTTGAGACAAATTCCTTCTTATAGCATCAACCCTAAAAGGCATAAGCCTCCGGCGACGGTCCTCGCTTCACTCGTCAAAAGTTGGCCTATACTTTATAAAATTTGGATCAACATATAACACATCTAGCGCAGAGGGAGGGCGTTGGCGGTTGTTTGTCCGACGGATCTTCTGGGATTCTGTTCGTTTTCGTGTTTGTTGGTTTTACTTTCAAGTCAGTCTCTTTCGATCTACGGATGTCATCATTGGCGATGCTTGCTGCTCTAGTGCGCTGGTCCTTTGTGGACTTAGCATGGTGACTTCCCGTTTTTCTCAACAAGGTCCACCACGACAAGTCACTACTGGAAAACAGGTCTTCGGTTCGATCTGAACAACGCACCAGTCCCGGTCCGTCACGAACCGCGACTAATGCTAGCACTAGTCCCGGGCCGTGAGGGCTCCAACGGCTAGAAATGGCCAAAGACACTAGTCCCGGGCAGGACCATAGCTCTAGTCCCGGTCCATAATACGGCCCGGGACTAATAAGCTGGAGCGGGCCAACAGCTCTTTTCGGGGACTATTAGTCCCGGGTCGCATCACGGCCCAGGACTAGTTGTCCATCAGTATATATACAGCTTCCTGGCCAGCTGCGCCCTAAAGCATATGGTGGCCATTTTTCTCAAAGAAGCAAGAGAGTTCATGCCATTTTTTTTCTCAAGATTTAGTTTGCAACACCTAAATCCAAAGCTTTAAAAGGTTAGAACTTCATTCTTTCATCTCTTATTGCTACTTTAGCTCTATAATGCTCTAGAAGTATAGAGATATGGATCAAATGCATGCATGCTCTAGAAGTAGCTAGAAGGATTTTGATATATATGTGTAACAAATTTTGATTAGGCACATAGTTACTATACTCATTCCCTCTTAAACAATTACTATACTCATCCCCTCTTAAAACAGACTTCGAAAATTTGTCAAAATTTAAGTATATTTTATTTAAAATTTGAAAAATCTACGACTACGAGTCTTCCACGTTCAACCTCCTCGCGTCGAACTCCTCACAGCAACAAAAAAAAACTCCCTGGTGGCCGTGGTGAGATTGCTCACTAGGAGTACGAAACTATAGATCCGTTCTTAATCGATCTTGCTCTCGTGCGTCTTGACTTTGCTTAACATCTGTTTTGGACTATCTCCTGTAGTTTTACTGGCTTTTATTAGAAAACTGGATTTTTAGTTGTTTTGAGGACAATAGGGGTTATCTAAGTCCTTTAGATCCAGTTTTTTGGCGGCTTTTCCCAAAAGCTGCTCTACCCCTAGCTCCACTCGGCCCCAGCCTCTAGCGACGGGTCTCGCTTCACTCGTCAGAAGTTGGCATATACTTTGTAGAATTGGATCAACATATAAAAAACTCTACCTTGAGATAAATTCCTTCTTATAGCATCAACCCTAAACGGCCCAAGCCTCCGGCGACGGTGCTCGCTCCACTCGTCAAAAGTTGGTATATTTTATAGAATTTGGATCAACATATAACACATTTAACACAGAGGGAGGGCGTGGGCGATTGTTTGTCCGACGGATCTTCTGGGATTCTGTTCGGTTTCGTGTTTGTTGGTTTTGCTTTCAGGTCAGTCTCTTTCGATCTACGGATGTCATTATTGGCGATATTTGCTGCTCTAGTGCGCTGGTCCTTTGTGAACTTAGCATGGAGACTTCCCGTTTTTCTCACCAAGGTCCACCACGACAAGTTTTGCCCGTCTCCAGTGATGGAGGAGCAAGGACGGCGTCGCGCCTTCGACTCGCACTAGTGTTTATAGTCGTTGCTAGGTGTTCCAATGACGTACTTGTATTTTTTTTTACTTTTAGATTTTTTACTGTTGTTGTTGATGATTATTAATAGATTATTGAAATTCCATAAAGTTACGATTTACGTTGTTTTCTCATGTAAGGCTCCCATCATCGAAGTTATCTTCGAGTCTTCCATGTTCAACCTCCTCCCCTCGAATTCCTCACGGCAACAACAACAAAACTCCCTGGTGGCCGTGGTGAGATTGCTCATTAGGAGTACGAAACTATGGATCCGTTCTTAATCGATCTTACATATGTGGTTGTTCTGATGCGTCTTGGCTTTGCTTAACACCTGTTCTGGACTATCTTCTGTAGTTTTAGTGGCTTTCTTAAAAAGCTGGTGGTTTAGTTGTTTTGAGGACAATAGGGGTTATCTAAGTCATTTAGTTGCTTTAGTGAGCTCTCTGCTGTAATTTTATTTTGTGCACCGTACTTGAATTGGTTTGTATTTTGGTTTCATTTCTTGAAATGAAACCGGGAAGAAAATCCTTGTTGATCTAAAAAACATGTACCATGAAAACATGCCCTGAAACCACCGATTCCTGCACAAAAGAAGCTGACGCTACAAATCTTTGAGCCGGTAAGTAATCTTTGATGTCGGTACGTATGTACCGCCGCCAGGAGAGGTGGTCGGGACGAGAGAAACCCCATATAGGGTTCTGCACCCCTCGTCGACGACATCGTTGGTTCGTTCCGCCGGTGGCCCTATGTCCTTGGATGTGTGGCAGCCCGCGTCCTCTCCCCGTCAGTGGGAGGTTTAACATTCTTTGTTTCGTCTGTTTTTTCATGTCTTCTTGAGGAAGTTGAGCCGACAGATACGTCCTGAAATTAGAATAAGATCCTTTTGCTCTATCCTGCTCCGGTGATGCATCTAGCGCCGAGGGAGGGTGTGTGAAGTCGTTTGTCCGACGAATCTTCTGGGATTCTGTTCATTTTCGTGTTTGTTGGTTTTGCTTTCAGGCCAGCCTCTTCCGATCTACGGATGTCATCATTGGCAATGCTTGCTGCTCTAGTGCGATGTCCTTTGTGGACTAGCACGATGACTTCCCGTTTTTCTACTATAACAAGGTCTACCACGACAAGTTTTTCCTGGCTCCAGTGATGGAGGAACGAGGACGGCGTCGCGTCTTCGACTCGCGCTAGTGTTTATATTCGTCGCTAGATATTTCAATGACCTATTTGTATTTATTTTTTACTTTTAGACTTTTTTACTGTTCTTGATGATTATTAATAAATTATTGAAATTTCGCAAAAAAAGCAATGTTTGATGCCATCTCTAGAAATAACTCAATATCTAGTCGACTTGCTAATTGCAGATAGTTCACTACAGGAAATTTTGTAGGCGCCGACGGCCGGTATGCTACGCCGACGGCCAAGGACGGCCCCGACATTTGGCCGTCGGCGTAGATATGGCCGTCGACGTAGAAACATGTGCCGACGGTGGTCCTCGGCACAGCCAAGCCGTCGGTGTAGTCAAGAAAGATATGCCGACGGTGACCCTCGACGCACTTGTGGCTCTCGGCGTAGACCCGACTCAGACACGGCGACGCAAACGTTGTTTGGTGGCGAAGCTGTGCCGACGGCCCGTAGCCCTATGCGCCACGTGCCCCCCCCCCCCCCCACACACACACGCCTGAATTGGATGGGCTATGCTGACGGCTGCGCCTTATATTGTTTGTATACTATAGGGTTTGGTTGGGCTTATCCCTTCAAATTTATTTTTCCATTTAATCTTAGACATATATTTTATAATAACTTATTAATTACTCCCAATAATTTAATGTTGATATATATTATTTGTACTCCGATTCTAGTTGTTTGTACCGCCCAGATAGCAGTCTCCATCTCTTTCCCCGGGTACATCTATCCCCCTTCATATGGTTTTACATCATCATATGACCTAAACAAACACAAAACAAGAGAGTGCTACTCCGGAATATCCCTGTCAGAGGATTGTCTAGGGGGGTAGACGATCCGATGTCCACAGATCAGGGTTCCGCAGCAGACCACGCTCCGGGGCGTCGAAATACCTCAAGGACTTGCATGTGGCCCTAGCACATGCATGGAAGTGTGGTGTTATGTTGCTAAGTTTTTGCTCAAACATGTAGGGCACAGGATGCTCCAGGAATGTTGGACCCTTTGATCGTGCCTCGGCCTCGCCTAGTCCGTCACGTGTTGATGCACAACTTCGTATCATGGCGCCTGATGGTGGTTCCGCTAGTGGTTCTACTTTCCTGATGGCCCGACAATTGCGAGCTTCTCCTAAGCTCGGAATGGGAAGCCTCGGGCTCCTTGACACCCGACACATACACCGAGTTTCGGACCATGAGCTTGGACATGGTTAGAGCTAGAGCTAGAGCTAGAGCTTGTGTATGCACTTCATATCTTCTATGTGTATCCACTTGTGATGAGTTTGTATGGATAACGAATATGTTTTGTGGATGATCATGTTGTTGTTTGGATGTCGATGGATATTGCAATGTCATGCTGATTGGTTTGATACTTTATTTGAAATTATTTTGCTGCTATTTTGGATGCTAAAACTGAATTAGAAATGAAAATAGGAAAAAAAAAATGGCAGCAGCTACGCCGACGGCATTGCTTTCGGCACAACCCTGATGCTGCATATCGTGCGTGCCATATGGCAAGGCTGTGCCGACGGCAATGCAATCGGTGTAGCTGGCGACGTGGCGCCTCCGGGGATTGCATGTGCCAACGGCATACGCCCTCGGCGTAGCTGGCGACGTGGCGCCTCCGGGGATTGACTGTGCCGACGGCTAGGCCGTTGGCGTAGACGGGCACGTGGCGGACCAGGGTGATGCCTAGGCTGGGGCTGTGCCGACGGCCAGGCCGTCGGCGTATCTGCGCACGCGGCCATTATCGTCGACGCCGTCGCCTAACACGCGGGTCCCGCTGGGAGGATGATACGCCGAGGGGGATGACCTGTGCTTACGGCCGTGGTCCTGTGCCGACCAGGATCTGCGCCAAGGGCGATACGCCGACTGTTACCGTCGGCATAGCCTGTGCCGACGGCGTTGTCTGGCTGTGCCGACGGCTTCTAGTCCTCGGCGTAGTCAGCGTTTCCTGTAGTGGTTAGCACTTCGTCCTCGTCCCAATGGCAATGTTTCCATGAAGCTCATGACAAGTAAAGCGTCGACCCGACCTATCCAACGTAAGTACTAGCATTTTCACCAGCGCGAGGTGGGAAGTAGATAGCTCAACACACTTCCAAGGAAGGATAGAGTGTGCCGTAGGCGCCGCCATTGTGTTTTTTTAGGGATAGGCGCCATTGTTGGAAGCAAACAATCATCCGATTGTGGTTTTTGCCCGTTACACGTTTTGTAATATCATTGGTAGAAAGAATGTATAATTACTACTACTGAGAAAGTTATTTTAACATTGGTAAAAATATTATGTACCCCTCATCTCGATATAGCTGAGACCAACAACAATAAGCATATTTGAGAGGATAAATAAAAAGGCTGATTAGAAGAACTGATGGACTAAGACAACCAATAATCTCAGCTTGAGAGTTGAGATGGTGTAAATATTCTAGCCGGTTTAGAGAACAAAAATGTTTTTAATTTTTTTCTTAGTAAATTTTTAGCGAAAACTGGTTCACATAATTTTCAGCCTCCCCTCATGTCACCTAGCGCTCATAGATCTCTTCTCGTACAAATCCTAACATTCAATCCCCCTTATTTCCCTAGTGGGGTCAACGCGTATACTCATCCCCTGAATCCCGCCCTTCCCCTTTGCTTGCCCCCTCGATCCCATTTGCTCCTCCGTCATCGTCTCATTTTCCCACTATATGCGGAAAAATTGAGCTACTTCCCAAGCAAAGATCAAGGCGATGGGCACCAACAGGTGTCACATGATCTAGCAACAAGGTGCCTTGGACGATGATAAACTTTTATACTACTGTTATCTAGTATTGCACGTTTTCTTGTCATTTCTTTTATATAAACTAAATAAAATTTTATTTTTCTATGTGTATTTGTTCGATTATCCTCTTCCGCTCTGAGTCCGCTCCATATCCACAATCCAATATAATCCGTATCCGGCTATTATTCGCTCTGGTCCGAATCCGCCAAAAAAATATAGTGAAAGATAAGATAATAACAATATTTGATCCGTTTACATCCCTAATGATAGGCGTGGGTTGGGCCAGACTACAGCTGGTGAGGAAATTTATCTTGGGCCCTTATTACATTTGGGCCCATACACCTTCGCATTATTTTGCTTCATCTTCTACACGGTGTCCGCCTCTCTCAAAAAAGGGCAAAAAAAAACTCCTACACGGTGTCCGTGTCGTGCTCGTGCTCCTGCGAATGCCGCGTTCGATTGTAAACTTCCCTTGCTCAATTCGATTCCGACTCCGGATCGCGAACCAACATGCAGGAAGCAAGCTCCACTCTCTCGTCCCGCCAATAAGTTCATGCCCCTCATTGATTCATGGGTTCGTACCATCTGCTCCGTGATTCCTTTCCCGGAGAGCCGTCGTCCCCGGCCGTGCCCTCGCCCTAGCTAGCTAATACAGCCGATCCGCAAGTATCCATGGCGGCAGCTTCTCTTCTCCCGCCGCTGCTCCCGACGCCGCCGAGGAGCGAGATGATGCCGATCCTTCCGACGCCGCCTAGGAGCACGATGCTGCCGCTGCTGCCGACACCGTCCGGCCTCAGCCTGCTGATGGCGGTTTCCACCATGCCCGGACGCGCGGACTTCGTCCAGAAGTGGGACACGACCAAGCAGTACAAGGTCGCCTGCAACCTCGAGGCGGCGTTGTCGTCGTGCTCGCATTACGGCAGGACCTCCTGCCGCGCCGACGCTGTCGAGAGGTGGGACGTGCACAAGAAGTACAAGACTCCCGGAAGCGCCACATCGTCGGCGTCGTCATCGTCAGGCAGCGGCGGGAGCCCCGGACGCGCCGACTCCGTCGAGCGCTGGGACAGCAAGAAGATCGTCAGCTCCCCGCGCGGCAGGTCGCCGCCGGCAGACACCAACAAGCGCCCGCCTAGCCGCGAGTCCTCGGCCGACCGCTGGGACTTGCACAAGAAAGCTCGTCCCGAGGAGATGGACAAGCTGCCTCAGACCGGCGACACGACGACAGCGGCAATGGCTCAGCCGACGGTGGCGATGCAGAAGTCCACTTTCGCCGGCCCCAACTTCTACGCCTCGCCGGAGCCGACCATGCTTCCCATGCCTTCCTTCTTCCTGCGGGCGCACTAGCTGCAACCTAGATTAGCTACTCGGTGTTGCACTACCTAGCTACTCGACTGCATCTGCCGTTGTCAGATTGCTAGACTTCTTGTACGTTCGGTTGCAAATTCTGACTTGTTTGTAATATGTACGTATAGCATCAAGCATTTCACTGGGTACAGTTCAATTCTTCAATGTAAACACGACTCGTTCTTCACATGATACACGGTGACTTTTGTTAGATTCCCTGCCTTCGAAATGTATTTGTGTGCTCTGCCTTTTTTTTCTACAACATAGAAAGTTGTGATCGATCAGATTTAGTTTTTTTAAAGGATAAGATCATAGGAGACCGTATCTTTTTTATAGAAGGAGGGCCACGAGGCCAAAGTTTCACAACGCGGCGTGGTATAGGCGCCATGAACGCAAACCCCACACTTTCCTAAGGATAGCACACACGCACTAGCCAACTACTCGTGGCATCTCCACATGTCCACATGGCTTAAACAGTCACGAAAGAGCAGCGCATCTCTCCAAAGCTCGGCCACCGCGGAGATCTTCTGAACGACTAAAGCGTAAGAAAGGGTAGCACCCTCAAAGACAACATCGTTCCGGTGATGCCAGTGCATCCAGCAGATCAAGAAAATACCTATCCAGTCGCGCTCGCGGCCCTTGCCCCCCGCGTCTGCCCTAGAGCCACGTGACGAGTTTCGAGTCATGCTCCGGCATCCACTGTCCCTTGCCCCACCAGCCGAGGTAAGTAGTCCACACCTCTCGTGCTAGGACACATCCCATGAGAAGATAGTCAATCTCTCCACACTGTACCTCCGGGTGCTACAACCCACGGCGTCGTAACCTATCGGCTATCCAGCATCTGTTCCGCATGGCAAGCCAGAGCGAGATCTTGCAGCTGGCGGGGGCTCAAGAACGCCAGATCCGAAGTGCTCCAGCCATCGACTAGATTCAGTTTTCAAATGCATCATGAGTGAGCACAAGGCACTTTCCTTTCACCAATTCTGGTTTCTGAAAACTATTTCATATACTTCCTCTGATCCATATTAGTTGACTCAAATTTATCTAGATACGGATATATCTAGCACTAAAACTTAACTAGATACGTAGATGAATCAAAATTGACTAATATGAGTCTAAGGGAATAGTTTAAAAGCAGACATTTACATTTCGCAAACCACAATCATGGAACAGAATGTGAGACAGGCCACAAAAGAATCTGAATAATTGATGCCATATCATGGAAACTTCTCATGGGCATTTTTCTGCGAATCTTCATTCCAGCAATTTTGAATGTAAACTGTGAGTTCGACCCGCACTTGATGAGCAGTTCTTGTTACAGTTTAGTGGGCTTGAAGCTGTTATCATATTAGTTGACTCAAATTTATCTAGATACGGATATATCTAGCACTAAAACTTAACTAGATACGTAGATGAATCAAAATTGACTAATATGGGTCTAAGGGAATAGTTTAAAAGCAGACATTTACATTTCGCAAACCACAATCATGGAACAGAATGTGAGACAGGCCACAAAAGAATCTGAATAATTGATGCCATATCATGGAAACTTCTCATGGGCATTTTTCTGCGAATCTTCATTCCAGCAATTTTGAATGTAAACTGTGAGTTCGACCCGCACTTGATGAGCAGTTCTTGTTACAGTTTAGTGGGCTTGAAGCTGTACTGTATCTGTACTTCAGAAAAATTCCGTGGAATTCTGTGTATAATCTTTGTTTCACCTGCTGTTATTTCTAGTTCGGCAGGCTTGATAAAAATGTGTATATCTATTCATCTATACACAAGTACAGAAAATGGCTACTATGGGAAACTGTGTCTTTGCCGTGTATAAAAAGTGCACGGCAAACATTAGAAAACGCACGGTGAAAACTTTACCGTACAAAAGTACATGTGAAAGATCACACGGCAAAGATCGGCACACAAAGGTTTTTTGCCACGTACTTTTGTAAAAGGACGCAGCTAGGCAGCCCCCGGAGGCTCGTTTGTCCGTCCCGGCCCTCGTCAAAAAAGGAAACCACCACATCCTCGTGTCATACATTTAAGGAAAGAAAGCGACAGCTTCTTACCTAACCCTTGCACTAGAAAATGAAAAGGAGATAAATAAAACACCGCACCCCCTATGGCCCTAACCCCTTGCCCAGCCTTCTCGTGCAAGTTCACTTGGTGCACTTCTTCCTCCTTCGGTTCTTCATGATACTATAGGATCTAAAGTCAAGAAAGCAAGTTATGTATTCCCTCCGTCCAAGAATAGATATCTTAGGTTTTTTAAACTTTGAATGAATCTATATACTAAATTGTGTCTAGATTCATCCAAATTTTAACAAATTTAAGACATCTATTTTAAAACTGAGGGAATACATAAAAATAATCAGATTTTTTCACTGCAGAAGAACAAAAAATATAAGATCTCCTCTCCTGCCTTACCTTCTCCAGCACCCCTCCCCATGAAAATTCCCCGCCGTGTGAAAAAAAACCCAGCTAGATCTATTGAAGAACAAGAATCTATGGAAAAAGCTAAGAAAAAATCTAGGAGCAACTAATAATGTTTGCAGCCGAATGAAATCCTATAACTTGGAGCCACAAATTGCAGCAACACTAGTACTTGCACAAAGAAAAACCAGTAGGATTTACCCTGAAAAAAGATCTTGTCCACCAACTTATTTATCTGACAGTTGCAACTTACGCTCTGAAAATGAAGTAAACTTTCATGAAGAAGATGGAGCTTCATCCTCGCCATCATGTATAATGCGACATTTTGAATTTCTATCAACCTTCATCGTCTTCATTTTCTTTGTTGTCATCATCGCCACCATCTTCATCATGGTCGCTGTCGTCTTCATTTTCAGCGTCGACACTATAATCATCCTTGTCGCCTCCATCCGCATCGCTTGAGCAGTCCTTCGCTTCTTCCAAAATCTGCTCTGACCATTGATAGTTCTGGCTTCAACTTCTTTTAGGTTTGTCCACTCTTCAATATAAAGAAATAATCCTATTTGATACATCTGAGCATAATGCGGTGACCCAGCATACCACTGCATGATGTAGTACACTATAGTCGTTGACATAACACCAATAAAACACCGTTCACTAGTATTACATCCCTCAGAATGGCACAACAGAAACACAGCGGGTCCAATACATGGCTTAAAGGTTACAACGCACTCTTCACATAAGATCCAGAGAACACTCTAGGTTAAAGAGAGAAAGAGAACTTCTTTTACGAAGAATAATCAAAGATAAATAACGCAAAATTATTATACTATTAAACTTAGTATTTAACTAAGGAATTGGCATTGCCGCTATTGCAATGTACTACAGAGGTAGGTTCTCTGGCTAGAGATTGTATTACTATCTAGTCAGTAACTTCGTCTTTACTTGAGTTGAGATTTATGTGGTCTTTCTAGTCTTCATCGAAGAGCTTTTAGCTGGTCTTGACAAGTTCTGGAGCATATCTTGATATAGTCATCTTTTTAATGGCTTTAGAATCTAGCAAGGATTAAGAAGATACTTTGAGTACGAGCGTACTCAACAAATTCACTAGAAAAGGAGTGTTTGATGCACTATAACTACAGCCACAGACCGTAGGTCGTAGGCAATGCAAGTTTTCATAAATATTTCTTCAAAGGTTGCTTTTATTCTGAAAAGCTATGTCCGACAGCCTTCACGGGTTTACTAGAACCTTCATGGGGTTCCTTTCCCGCCGCATTCGCAGCTCCTTCCCGGAACAGGGAGTAACAAGTTACAGTTCTTACACTCTGCAGAGGTGCATTTACTCTACCCATGAGAGATCAACTCTTTGTTGCACAACCGGGCAGCTTATTCCCGTCCACAATTCCATGATGTGGGGCCCAGACGATGATCCAAGCCAATCACTGCCCCCTTCACGACCCCGCATTCCTCCTTGGTGTACACCATGCCCACATAAAGTATTATGACAATGGTTTGTACAAACCGTTAGATGCCAGAACTATCGTGGGCCGTTGAGGGTTCCCACCCATATGCTGCATATCCTCTACGAATTACCAATTAATATGCACGCTACGAGGATAACAGCCAAGACCTGCACATCCGGCTTCATGCGAGAGGAAGAAGATACAGCTGACTTCTCCGTCCCATTCCAAATCTCATGGTTAACGCGTGATATACGGTGCAAGAATCACTGGCGACATTGGTTGTTAAGTCCTAGGTAATATGTTCCTTTACCACCGGAACTTTTATAGTAGGTTATTACCTCATGGTAAATAACCGATAATCATATTATTATGAAAATAGTGTTTTTGGACCTTTTTCAAATGCAGGTGACGACAACACTAGATTTGTAAAAGACTTTACAGAAAATAATCAAAGGACATGAGCAAGTGTGAACTTGCCTTTTGTGATTGCAAGATTATGCACTCACGGTCTTCGAGTCAATGTATAAGATCCAAAATCTGAAATCAGCATCATTGGTCCGATAAGGACTAATGTTTAAAGAAGCAATATGCTTTTATGCATAAGTAGTGTGATGCACGTTCTAAGCACAAATCCCGGGAATAACGTTGTCCTAGGGTTTGGATTCCGAAAATGGTTACTTTGGAATGTGTGGTCCTTTTAGATAAGTTTCGTCGTTGTACTTTTATTAGAGTTTATGAGTGGTTGCAAACATCACATATGTAGGAATAGAGTGTACATACTTACGGCATACTAGTTAGGATTACTTATAAAGGTCTCTTATTTAAAGTGGCAAAAAGGATAACCTTCGAAGAAAAGGTTTCACTTTTAAGGTCTAAACAAACTTTGTGGTTAGTTAGTGGTGGTTGATGTTATTTGTTTGTTTAAATGGTTTGGCTTGATTTGCTTTATAGTTTAACTATCTCAGACCAAAGTTAACTATAAAACCTATAATAATGCTTATAGTGTTTTATTAAGATTTTGCAGACTAAAGTTAACTTTAAAGTATAGATAGTTTTGATAGCATATTTGTATCTTGTATATCTGAAATATGATCTTTAAGTTACTTAGGAATGTTTATTCTGTTACTTGAGTAATGATTTCCTGATTTGAGTATGGAGTAATATCATTTATCTTTTATAGATAAGTGAGTATAGTTTGTAAGCCCAACATAATGTTATTTAATTACTTTTGGATTTATTTGGTGTTATAGTAGTTTTTGTAATTTGGTAATTAATATGGTTTAGAAAATATTTGATTGTTTTTATGTTGTTCTTGAAGGATTTATTATTATTGGAATTCTTCTTAGAGATAATTTTCATTTAAAGTTGTAGATTCTTCTAAGATAAGAACATTCATAATTTTTGAAATTATTATGGTATTCTATTATTAATATTTAAGACTATTACTAGTTATTAGACTTATTTGACTCATTTTAGAAATATTAATAAATATTATTTATCTTTATAAGAATTATTAATGAAGTAAATAAGTTTAAATTTGAGTTATTAAAATATTTAATTTTTCTATTTATCTCCAAAAGGAGATTATTAGACTTTTAACATGTAAACAATATTTTTGTGATCATTTTGACATATCATATTTATTTATTTATGATTTATAAATAATAAGATATAATTTTTATAATTCTTATCACTTTATAATTACTGAATAATAAATATTTGATTAAGTGAAATAATAATACATGATTATAGTTTTATGTTAGAATTCTTATTTTTCTAAAATTCTTGGTATTTTATTACTATTATTAATATTTATTATGAGTTATCAAAGTTTTATTACTTATAAAACTTTTATTAAATAATATTTATTTAAATCATCATAATAATAATATTTGATAATGAGTTTAAGTTGTAGATTTTATTTTTCTGAAATTTTTCATATATTATACATACTTTTCTGAATTGTAAATCAAAAGTTATTAATTAAACAAGATTTAATCATTTATTGAATTTCTGGAATAATATTTATTGAATTAAAACATTTTATTTAACTCCTAACAAAAAATACTTTTTATACCGCACTCAGAGCTAGCCCCAGTCACTATCTAGTGGGTTGTCCACCTCAGCTCTCAGGTGAAAGAATTGCATTTGTTACTAGGCTCCTTTCTACACACTGTCGATAACATGTGGGCCTTGGGCCATGTCATCCACCACGCGGGACAAAGACTAGTCAAACGGCTGACATGGCTCGATCATGAGGTAAGCATGGCGTCAGCATCGCCACCGTCGTCGGTGAGTGGTCACCGGCGACGATCTATGGCGACCTAGCAAGTGAGATGGGCTTAGTTCGAATCAGTGCAATTTACTGAACCTAATAGTGGCAGCGCCGCTCGGAAATGGTCATCGGAAGGTCATCGGCGACGAGCTACTGCGGTGGCCAGCGGCAGTGCTCAACAAAACCAGACCTACGATGCGAATCCTCAAACGGAACTAGGGTCCAAAGATGCGTATGCTTACCCTGATGACGATAGAGTGGTCGACAAGGACAGGCGCGGTCGGAATCGAGCTCCCCAACGAGGATTGCGACGAACTGTCGCGAAGGAAATCGACCAAATTCACCCACTCCAGTGCTCCCCTTGATGCACGCTTCTACCCAGAGGATCTACGGAGGCTGGCGCTTCTCCATGGCGGCTCAGAATGGTGTGGGGAGGCGTGGTTCGACGGCGAGGAGTGGCTCCGGCGAGCTAGGGTTCGGTCTCGCTCGTATCTGAGAGGATAAGGAGGGATTAGGGATAGAGATGGAAGCAATGCGTCGCGGTGGCATTCTTATCCCCTACTGGCATCGGCAGCGAGTATCTTGAAGCAATGACAGCGATGACGACATCGGGCGGCGACGAGCTCCGCTAGCGAGCTGCCTGTGTGCGTGACGATGACGACTATGACCGTTTTACAGAAAACCCCCTGACGTTTTCTTTCGTCAACCCGCGGTCCGTTTCTGACCCCACTTGTCAGTCACAGACAGGAAAGAACCTGGGCTGGTACTGGACCGTTGTGGGCTGCACAGGGCGTCAGGCAAGCATAAGTGTGTTGGGCTGCAGCCAGGTTTAGTTTTTTATTTGCTTTCTCTTTTTCTATTTTCTGTTTTCTAATTCAGATTTAAATTTGAATTAGATTTTGAACCTTTCTTTGTATGTTTAATTTGCTGGATATTGGCAGTAATATTAAAATATATTTGGCACCCTTTGTGAACCTTTATTATGCCTTTTTTATATTTCTTTTATTTTCTTAATAAGAACTATTTTTTTTAATATTTGGAAGAAACTTCTTCTTATTATGTTTCTCTTCTATCTTTACTTAGAGATTTATTGAATGATATGTTCTTATTTGCTTATAAATTTAATTTTAATGAGCTCATAGTTTGAATAGAAACTTTATATATAAGTTTAATGCTTTTATACCATTATTTGATGTATGAAATATAAAGACATTAATATGGTAACTATTACTCCCATTAATTTTGGAAAATAGCAATGTATGTGAATAACAAAGAAGTTTAGGGTTTTGAATCTTGGAATATTACCCTTGGTTTTAGTATTTTATATAGGTTTAGATTCTCTTTAAGATTTAGGATTTATCAACTAAGTGTATTGCCCTAGGTGTATAGTATTGGATGAAATCTCTCTTTTTAAATAGAAGTTATATTTTGAGTGTTTTATAGAAGTGAACTTATAAAAATATACTTAGGCACATATAGTGATGATGGTTGAAATTAACAGAGATATGCTTATGTAATTTGTTATAGGGGAATATTTATATAGACGTTATAGACATTAGATGATGGATCAATGATATGAGATGGATATTATGTTTGATTTGAGATTTAGAGTTGATTGCTTACCAAGATTAAATAAGAGAATGATTTATAACATATAACTATATTTCACAATCTTGGATCTCTAATTAAGGAATTCCTTCCCTAGATATAATACCCTTTTCAATCCATTACCATGGTTAGTTTGAGGGATTTACTTATTAAAGTCTTAGTATTCAATGTATCATTCTTCTAAACTTTGGAATGAATCCAATGAGTTTGATATAAATATACTTCATAGCTTTCTTAATTCTTGCTTGATTGTATCTACTATTTTTTTTACTGTTGGCAATCTTCCATCCCACCAGTAGTTCCTTCAAACTCTACTCCCAACCTTCCTTAATCCCCAACACTATTCTTCTTTAAAGTAAACTATCCTTAAAGATGAATACACCACTTTTAATGACTCTATGCTCTACTAGCTTTAGTTGAATAACACCATCTTATAATTACATAACTCTTATGACTTACACTTCAATCCCTGAATTATATTTATGTGGGTTGTAAAGGCTTCTCTAGAATCCCTTATCTTTACTAAGATTCCACTCATGTTCTACCCACCAGTGTTACCTTACTAAATATAAGAATTTTATGTTGGTGGCCAAAACATTACCATTATAATACCTTAATCATTTATTATTGAAGTTCTTAGTTGGCTAAGCAGTGCTTTAGCAATCCTACCTTTAATTGTCTGGAAATTATCTTCTTAGTATCTCATATTGGATTAAAGTTATTTATGAACTATGCCCTCTTTTAAAGATTTAAGTAGATGTTATGACAGGATCAAGAAATAATAAATCAAAGATTGGTAGTTAAGGAGTTTGTGAATCAATGGTTGATTACTCAAAATTAATGTACAACAGATATCAAAATAGATTCCATTAAGATTGATATGGAAAGAAAGACATATTGTGGATGATCCTGACTTGGTCTCTTTCCAACTCCAACTCATTTAAGAGTTCCAGGTTATGTGTTACTATGATACTTATAATAGGAATAGATAAAAATAAGATAGGTCAGCACTAATCATTGCAAAATTTTTATTATTCTAGGGGTAATCTTAACTTAGTATTCATAAATTGGTATGATGAATAGTATGGTATGATCCCTTGAGGGCCATATATGAATCATTTAAGCACTGTATTGTGAGTGACGTTTATTATAACTAGTCTTCCCTTAGACCAAATCATGTTTAACCAAATAAGATTTTAGCAAAGGTCATATTGGAACTTATCGCAGTTAACTTGATGATCTACTTCAATTCCATCAGGTTAAGAGAAGCTTCAATCCCTTTGACAAGTTTTGTTTAAACGCGTGAAAATTACTCGGATTTTCTATGCATGAATGCAATGCACATATCTGGGTTCAGCTTGTTATTAGACTCTAATGCTGGGATGTTACACATAACTTTCTGAGGACGACGTCAGTCTTCCTTTTTCTCTGCAGTCACATGATTAAAAGTAAAAATAAAGAAAAATAAAGAATGGATCAATTTGTGACTTCATAGAAGATCCCAACTTTAAAAATATTAAAAATCAACTAAGTGGGATTGAGAATTGACTTAAGCATGCTACAGTAACAATTTAGTCATGATAAACAAGCAACTAAAATAACTTAGGCATGGTGGTGGGAACAACTTAGTTAGTTTGGACAGGCAACTTAGGGATGTCGGCAATGCATCATAGACAACTCTACGTGTTGATCACAAAGATAAAAAACCTAAAAATGAAAGATGATCAAACTTAGTTGGATTTAGAAAACAACTTAGCAGGTGGTAAAAAATGACTAGTCAAGTCCTACATGGTGATATAAAAAGGAAATCTAAAAATTATAAGATCAAACTTAGTTGGATTTAGAAAACAACTTACCATATGGGCAAAATCAACTTAATTAGGCCAACTAGCTAACTTCAAAAATAAAGAAAAACAAAGAATGGATCAGTTTGTGACTTCACAGAAGATCTCAACTTTAAAAATATTTAAAAGCAACTAAGTGGGATTGAGAATTGATTTAAGCGTGCTATAGTAACAATTTAGTCATGATAAACAAGCAACTAAAACAACTTAGGCATGATGATGAGAACAACTTAGTTAGTTTGGGTAGGCAACTCAGGGATGTCGGCAATGCATCCTAGGCAAATCTATGTGTTGATCACAGAGATAAAACGAAAACATAAAAATGAAAGGGGATCAAACTTAGTTGAATTTAGAAAACAACTTAGCGGGTGGTCAAAAATCAACTTAATTAGGCTGACTAGTCAACTCCTGCATGGTGATCTAAAAAAGAAATCTAAAAATTTGAAGGAGATCAAACTTAGTTGGATTTAGAAAACAACTTACCATATGGAAAAATTCAACTTAATTAGGCCAACTAGCCAACTTCAAAAATAAAGAAAAACAAAGAATGAATCAGTTTATGACTTCATAGAAGGTCCCAACTTTAAAAATATTAAAAAACAACTAAGTGGGATTGAGAATTGACTTAAGTTGAGTAGTCAACTTCACTGATTTTATATAACAAAGAATGGATCAGTTTGTGACTTCTTCAATAAGTTGTTGTCACTCTATCCTTGAGTCGTCATCGCGAGTTACAACTCCATCTTGGTCAACACGGATGTGGCTCCACGCAAAGCTAGAAATAACAAAATAACAAAACCAGAGTGGCCGAGATAGCCACGCAAAGCTAGAAATAACAAAATAACAAAACCAGAGTGGCCGAGATAGCCAGAAATAACAAAATATAAAACAATCATGCTTCTAAACCAGAGTGGATTATTTTGATATAGTATCTTATGAGGGTATGTTCCAAATCTATGTTAAACGGTAATTCTACAGCCTAGTCTCGCAGCTTCAAATACACGGCAGGTAAACAAACATGAAAGCAGAGTATCTGACGGAAGATATATTCATACTCCTATTCAGAATAGATACTAACTACTGAATACATACTACTACGACGGGTAAAGCATGCTTGTACTAGCTCACTACGTTCTTGATATTCAAACACCTTCCAAGTAAAACAAAGGTACCTCAGATATATGTGAAATATTGAATCGAAGATGGTACACGATGGCCACTCTAAATCATGTACCAGTTCAGTACAGACGATGGCATTCCAACATCTTTCTTGTGATGGATTTGTCTTAGAAGTGGATCCGTTGACGTCGGTAGAGTTGTTGGAGGTAATGGATGCAACTAAGCCGTAGCAGCTGCAACTTATATAACATAAAAAAAAACAATTAACGTAGCAGCAATTAGCTCAGCATCTACACCAGCTAGCCGCACGTGATGCTTGCTCCGCCATCGACGATCTCCAGACTCTCGCGGACGGCATCAACGACAGTTCACATCAGGGGCGGCAGCAATTCATTAGAGCAGACAACAACTGCAGGTTTCTATAACTCCATTGGCGTGCGGGACGGGAGTTCACATATGCGTACCCGACGGAGCTAGAAGATGCTGCCACGGGGGCGGATCTCTGCCTGGCAGGCGGCGACGGTTTACAGGGACAAGACACGCCGGAGGCCGGTGCAGATCAGGATCTCACCGCGTGGTTGTTGGAGTCCTCACCACAGCAATGGGCCCTGGCCCAACGATCATGGGGCGTGGAGCGGCAGCGCTCCGGGTTGGGCGGGGATTCCGTTCCTGGGGCTGGCGAGGGAGCGTGCCAGCGGAAGGGAAAGCAGGTGCGGTGGCGGGAAGGGCGGCGGTTTCGTGGCCGGCAAGGGAGCGTGTCGGTTTTTTTTGAGGGACGAGGGAGCGTGTCGTTGGTTAGGCAAGCGCCGGGATGCAGGCAGTCAGGACACGTACAATGCGGTGATGTCAGCTTTTCCTTACGTTCGTCACGTTGGATTTTTGTTTAGTTGGAGGAGAGAGAAACAAGAGAGAGAAGGTTGTCTTTCCTTAGCTAAGGGATGATCTCTTAGAAATAAGAGAAGCCTGTTTTCTCCATTGTACCGTATGTCTTCCCTTAATCAACCAATTTATTACTAAAAATAGTTAATCCTTATTAATTGCTAGAGATAGCAATAAGAGATGATGCATTGTACAAGTTGTATATTGTGTCTTCTCTAGATGATATGGAGAGTTAAGAGAAGGCATGCCTTTTCTAGCATTGTACATGCCCTCAGGGTTGAGACGGGGAATAACAGAGATAGGTGAGGAGGAGATTTTTTGTCGGGATGCGAGCACCAGACGGACACAAAACGGAGGCTCGATCGATCTAACCAGCCACCGAGCACTTTTTAGCGATTGGGTTTGTAAAAATACACGGCAAATCGCAGGAAACTGGTATTATGTACTACCCACTCCTCCCGACTCCCTCGGTTGCTTCCCTCCAAGCGATCGGGGGGTTTACCCTAGATCGCCGCCGCCGTCGACCCCTCTCCTCCTCTCATTCCCCTCGTCGCCTCTGGAGGCGGACGCCGCAAGCCCTGGCCACCGATGAAGGAGGGGGCAGGGCCCTGGCTTCGGTCGCTTGGATATCCCTGTTGCGCACTTCGTCGGAGGCGGTGCGGGCGGAGCACGTCGGTTGACAGTGACGGGCTGCGGGTGGCGGTGGCGGATCCTTCGTTGGCGCACCGGGATCTTCCACCTGCCAGCGGCGGCTCCTTCGGTTGGGTTCTACATGGCCCCTAATTCTGCATTGGTGGGCGCCTCCGACGATCGTCTATGTCAACAGATCTACTAGTTCACAGGACTACCACCAAGGAGAAATCCTTTTGGGCGCCTCTAACCTTCCTGGAATGCATCATCATGGTGCCAGTTCCGGCAAGCTCCGAGGGAAACCTTAGGCTGGACCGGACAGTGGCGGCACATGGTGTCATCTTCCTCCTTGGAGGCACTGATTTGGAGCTCATATCGCTAGCGGGATCTCGAAGGCGTTGAGGCATTGGGCCACCTCGTAGGCTATTAAGGGTCGTTTGCTCTGGGGAAACCTCAGATCTAGGTTTCCTGGATCGAACGATGATGGAACTCAATGTCGTTGTCCCTCTTGGGGGCATAGTTTTGGAGCATGTGCTGTCTGGAAGGGTCTGCTGGCGGAGAGGTGTTTCGTCTACTGCGTCGATGGCGGTGGGTCTCGGTGGCATGGCGCCACGGGGTCTCAGCAGCGTGCGGGATGATAGCGTCATGGTGGCATCATCGGCAAGATCGGCGAAGATTGCTCGGTGGTTCAGACGGCGGTGACAGTGTCTTGGGAATGTACATGATGTACTCACCAAGAGTTTGCTAAAACGTATGTATGCTATTGTTTCGACTAGAGCGCATCTCCAGGTATAAAAACATGCATATATATTCGTCTATACACAAGTACAGAAGATGATCACTATGGGAAACTGTATCTTTGCCGTGTATAAAAAGTGCACGGCAAATATTAGAAAGCGGGCAAAGGCTTTGTCATACATGGCAAAGATCATACGGAAAAGATCGGCCGGCAAAGGTTTTTTGCTGCGTAATTTTTGTAAAAGTACACGGCAAATCGCAGGAAACTAGTATTCTCTAATACCCACTCCTCCTGACTCGCGCGGTCGCCTCCCTCCAGGAAAATGGGGGGGTGTCTACACTAGATCACCGCCGTCGTCGACCCTTCTCCTCCTCCCCTCCCCCTCGTCACCTCTGGAGGCAGCCCGCCGCAAATTCATGGCCACCAATGAAGGAGGCGGCAGGGACCTTGCTTAGGTCGCTTGGAGATCCTGAAAGTGTAAGATGGTTAACCTAGAGGGGGGTGAATAGGTTTCTACAAAAAAAATTATAATCTTTTGCAAGTTTTAGGCTTTGCGGAATATAAGTGAGCCTAAATGCAAACTAGGTGAGGCAACCTAGATGATGTACAAGATACTTCAAGCTCGAAGGCTATCACAAGATAAGCAACACAAGTAAGAGATCGGTTAAGGAATAACCTAAGCACGCGGAGACGAAGATGTATTCCCGTGTTCACCACCTTTGGGAAGGGGGCTACGTCACGTTGGAGAGGTGTGAGGTTCCACGAAGGATTCCTCACGCGCCACGAAGGCTCACCTTCTTCTCCGAGCCTATCCCACGAAGGAATAGCTCACTTACTCGTGGTAGACTTTAAGGTAGTCACCAAACCCTCACAAACTTTCCACGGAGCAAATCACAAGCCGAATGCCTCCGGGCGACCCTAGCCGCCTAGGGTTTCCCACAAACCCAAGAGTAACAAGCTAACTCGATGAACTCAAGGAGGAATGAACTTTGGCTTGGTGGAAACGTAGATCGAGACCTCCTCTTCCTTTCTACCAAAGGGATTTGGATTTGGTTTGGTAGAATGGGAGATCCTCAAGCTTTTGTGTTTCAACAATGGGGGAGAGAGAGAGCTTCAAGAAATGAAATGTTAGCTCAAATGCCTAACATCACAGTGGAGAAGAAAGGGGTATATATAGTGTGAGGGGAAAAAGAGCCGTTTGGAGGTTACTACGACATAACCGGCAATAAGTCCGGTCGGACCGAGCTGCTCGCCGGAATTTCCGGCGACAGCTCCGGTCGACCGGACCCCACACCGGAATTTTCGGCGGCGACCGGAATTCCCGGCGAACAACCGAAAACATGTTCTGTAAGCCATATCGGTGTTCACCGGGAATTTCTGGTGGCGACCGGAAATTCTGGCGACAGCACCGGCGCCGCCGGCGCTTTTGCCGATTTCGCAGTAACTTCTTTAGACTCGTTTTTCAAGGCAGATTTCTCTCTTTCTTCGAACGGGTGTGTGTGGGTAGATGATGAGAGGCTTATATGGTGTAGAACATCCCCAAAGAGCACATCGAGATCACCACTCTTAATAGTGCGGTGTTTCCTATTTG
Organism: Avena sativa; assembly: GCA_916181665.1. Classification (NCBI taxonomy): domain Eukaryota; kingdom Viridiplantae; phylum Streptophyta; class Magnoliopsida; order Poales; family Poaceae; genus Avena; species Avena sativa. Next base: position 236,711,059 of record OV702296.1, on the reverse strand, counting down.
ACTCAAGATTAAATAAGAGAGAATAATAAACAATGACACCGGCTCTTCATAGAGAAACAAATGGGGGGGGTCACCCATCACCTATCATCAATAACCTGCAGATTCTCACCTGTAGAGAGCTAATAGAAACATTAGTCCATCCTCTAGCTCCGATGTCATAGTTAACCAAAATACTAGATAAGGGCTATTTGCCCTTTCAATCTCCCCCTTTTTGGTTAACGATGACAAACCAAGCTAGAGTCAAAGAAAGGATATTATGATACGATTTGATCTAGCACATAATAGAAGCACATAGTGATAGGAAATTCAAGTACAATAAGTGAACTGCAAGGTTGTCCAAACACACACACAAATGGTTCGAAAGAGCAAATAAAAGCACAAGCCCATGAGAGATAAACGAGCAAAGAGGGGCTTGTGCAAGAGGCAAATCATGAAAGAAGCGACTCTACTCTTTCTCCCCCTTTGGCATCGAGACCAAAAAGGAAGAAAAGAGCGGAGAGACCGATCTAGCGACCAAAGTTGTCCTCATCGTCATCATCATAGGCTTCTTCCTCCTCTTCTTCTTCATCGTCACCCTCCTCTTCGTCCTCGCCCTCACCATCATCATCATCATCATCAGTAGTTGTAGCACGACGCTGAGAGGAGCTGGAAGTAGCAAACCCAGGGAACATTGATGGATCAAAGCCCCTAAACATGTCCTCATCCAGCGGGGGATTATCATAGTTGACATAAGGAACAGGAGCAAGAGCATTGCCCAAATCTGGCACTGGTCGACCACGCTCTGCCAAGAAGGCATTGTGCTGCCTCCTGTTCTCCTGACTGAGCTCCAAACTGCGGTGAGCAACATCATAGGAGGAGCGACACATATCCCATAAGCTGTTGAAGAAGCGGGTAAGACCCTTCTTGCGAGGGAGAGCACGGGGAAGATCCCTACGAGAGCGCGAGCCACTAGCAGACAGGGGACCATGAGCATGCTTGGTCCGACGCTCAGAAGGCAACATCTAGGGAAGCTCCACATGAGTGCCTCGACGAGGTAAGGAGAAATCCTCCATGTCAACACGCGGACCTTTGGGGAGAGCAGATGCAGGAACGGTGGCCTCAATTAGGCGCTGAACATACTGACAGAAATTGGGAGTCATGCGCTTCTCAATGGACCGTTGAATCTCGTTGTAGATGAAGTCACACACATTGATCTTCCAGAGACGGCGAGGCTCACAGTAGTAAAGCAGATTCTTGTGGTGACCGCGGACATCGACAGCATCACCAGCCTTGCTCACAAGATTGTAGCAGAAGAACCGAGCAAGCACCATGTAGTAGTAGTACATCCCGGACAAGCTGGGAGGCTTATGGCTGGGATCACTGGGATAGCAAAAGAGGAGCTGGTTGTCACTGAATGCCTTCTCAGAATGAATGCAGAAGCCAGAGACACTGTCAGGAGGGTAACCCAGGGCATGGCAGAAGGCGTCAAAAGAAGCCGAGTATGGCTTGGTGCCGGTCATCCAAGTGACAGTGTGAGCATCATCAGTGTGAAAGTAAGATGTGCAGAAGAACTGGCGAATGATATCAGGCATTAGCTTGACCTTGATTATAGCAATAGCAAAAATATCCATCTTCTTCAGGGCCACATCCACATGCTCGAAATCAGAGGAGAGGTAATGAGCATAGTGGTCCTCATTGAGATACCTAGGAGGAACAAAGAAACCCCGTCGCATACAAGATGGCTCATTGTAAAAGTCATCCCAAAAGCACTTCTGGGTGTCAGTCCAGAACAACTTGTCAGCCCCTTGATAAGTGCGGTTGGGGAAGCGGTATGGATTCTGCCTCCTCAAGTCCCGCCAGTCATTCACAGTGATATCTGAGACAGTATTTGTAGTTGAGAGGATTTTATTCTTTAGTAGGACCAAGACTGGACTTGCCTTTCAGAGCGGACCTTCCAGCAGAGGCTTTCTTCTTCTGGCCACTAGCAGATCCAGAACCCCCTCTGGGAGCAGCTTTCTCTAGCTGACACTGAGTGAGGCGAGGAGGAGGAGCAGGAGCCCGCTGAATAGTGAGCTTCCTCTTTTTGCTGATGTCGGGCTCAAAGTCGCTGTTATCAGACTCTGCACAAGAAGCACACAAGAACGGATGGCAAAGAATAGCAAATGAGTGTATATGCCATAGAGGAGCTCACAAGAACACATAAGGATGGTTGAGCAAGTGCATGGACAGATAAACGGGCGAAAGGAAAATTTCGGCGCCAGGTCCGGCGGAACCGGCCCTGTCGCCGGAAGTATCGGCAACGGGTCCGGCGGACCGAACGCTCGACCGGAAATTCCGGCGAGAAGATCGATCGACCGGAACGGTGACCGGAACAGTGACCGGAAATTCTGGCGGCGGGGTCGGCGCGACCGGGCCTGGGACCGAAAATTTGGGAAAGCGACCGTAAAACTAGCCATGACTTAGTACTTGTACAAACAACATTACGAGGGGGAATAGTGGGTGAAACAAGGGTGATGCAAGCCGAGTTATTCTACTGGGGGGTAGAGAGAACTAAGGGAGCATAAGACATGAAGGCTAGGGTTTCACCATAAATAACAAACAAAAACACGGGAAAGGAGAGGAGAAAGAGCAAAGATACCATGGGATGGCGAAGACGAAGCCATGCCCCTTCTCTTGCCAAGGAGAGGCACGAAGAAAGCTCCACATAAGAAGGTGGGGAAGCACTCCCCGATCCCCCAATGCGTGCAAGGAGAGAGCAAAAACTTTGGTGAAAAGTCTTGTAGAGGCCCAATCTACAACTTGGTGGACTGGGGAGGGTTTTGGGTGGAGGGAAGGGCCTATGGGGGGTGGGGAAGCTTGAGGCGGCGTCCATGGAGGAGGGAGGGGCGTGGGGAAGAAAGAAAGGAAGAGGGAGGAACTGCCCCACACGCGGGCTATAAATACCCACTCCAAAAAAATCGGCAATAAGTCCGGTCCGACCGGTGCGTACGCCGGAAATTCCGGCGAGAGAATCGGTGAACCGACCGAGCGACCGGAAATACCGGTGACGACCGGAAATTTCAGCAGCGAACCGAAAACATGTTCTCTAAGGGTTTTCGGTTGGCTGCCGGAAATTTCGGTCCCCAGGCCGGCGAACCGGAAATTTTGCCGATTTTTTTTGAAAGCTGCGAAAGAGTATGTTTGATGAATTGGAGAGGAAAAATTGTGAGGGATCATATGAGCATATACACAAGATTCAAATGAAGACCAGAGAGAGCACTGTCCACAATGCAAGGTCATAAAAACAAATCAAAAACGAAGAGCGACCATGGACAAAGGATTTAGCTTGAAGCAACAATGTATCCAATACACAAAACCGACCATTTGGCGGAGGATTTCTCCCCCTATGTTTAAGCACACATGTCATGGCGCCTCAAAGATAGATGCTTGGACCCATATCATGACACGAGATCAATTTATATTGCACACATAGGTAAGCATAAAACCAAGATATGGTAAAATGACCATCCCTACATGTGCTGCACAACTAAGCTACATAGCATGTTAAGAGCAAGAATATAGTGCAAGAAGCAAATCAATCCAAGTTTTGGGGATCTAGGATACCGAGTTCTCGCCTCAACATGACAAACCGGGCTTCATCCAAAGGCTTCGTGAAGATATCGGACAATTAGAACATCGTACCCACATGAGTGAGGTTGATATCACCATTTGCGACATGGTCACGTAGGAAGTGGTGGCGAATGTCAATATGTTTGGTGCGGCAATGTTGGACGGGGTTGTTGGCGATCTTTATTGCGCTTTCATTGTCACATAGAAGAGGCACCGTACCAAGAGACACACCATAGTCTTTCAAGGTTTGCCTCATCCATAACAATTGAGCACAACAAGATGCCGCGGATATGTATTCGGCTTCGGTGGTGGATAGGGCTGTGGAGTTTTGTTTCTTGGAAGACCAACTTACCAACGACCTGCCAATGAATTGGCAAGCCCCAGAGGTTGATTTCTGGTCAACCTGATCACCTGCCCAATCGGCATCCGAATAGCCAACAAGCTCAAAGGTTGATACCTTTGGATACCAAAGCCCGAGAGTAGGAGTGAGAACAAGGTACCTAAAAATCCGTTTGACCGCCATCAAGTGGCACTCCTTGGGAGCGGATTGAAAACGAGCACACATTCCAACACTTAACATGATACCCGGCCTAGAAGCACAAAGGTGGAGCAAGGAACCAATCATAGAACGATATACATTTTGATCCACGTCCTTCTCACCTACTCCAAGGCCAAGTTGTCCATTTAGTGGCATGGGTGTCTTCATGGGATTAGCCTTTGCCATCTCGAACTTATTGAGCATATCCTTAATGTACTTTTCTTGAGAGATGAAAGTGCCATGAGGAAGTTGCTTTATGATGAAGCCTAGAAAGAACTTCAACTCCCCCATCATGGACATCCTAAATTTCATATTCATCAACTCGGCAAAAGCTTTGTTATGAGATTCGTTAGTTCCACCAAATATAATATCATCAACATATATTTGAACAATAAATAAGCCACCCCTTTAACCCGTTTGGTGAAAAGGGTGGAATCGACCTTACCCACGCTAAACCCATCCATGAGTAGAAAGTCCCTAAGGTGCTCATACCAAGCACGAGGAGCTTGCTTTAGTCCATAGAGAGCCTTATGGAGTAGATACACATGGTTGGGATAGCGTGTGTTTTTGAAACCCGGGGGTTGAGCTACATATGCAACCTCTTTCAAGGGACCATTAAGAAATGCACTTTTCACATCCATTTGATAAAGCTTGAAGTTATGGAAAGATGCATAAGCAAGCAAGAGACGAATAGCTTCAAGACGAGCAACGGGCGCAAAGGTGTCCTCATAGTCAATACCTTCTATTTGGGCATACCCTTGCACCACTAACCTTGCTTTGTTTCTTGTGACGACCGACCCTGTTCTCATCTTGATTGTTCTTGAATACCCACTTGGTCCCAATGACATTGATGCGATGATCTTTAGGCCTCTCCACTAGAGACCATACTTCATTGTGGGTGAAACACTCGAGTTCTTCTTGCATGGAAATGACCCAATCCGGATCCTCCAAAGCCTCATGAACCTTAAGGGGCTCAAAGTTGGACACAAAGGCATGATGCCCACAAAAGGTTGTGAGGTTCTTCTTCTTGGCACGGGTCTCGATCCCTCTTGATATGCTTCCAAGGATATTGTTGACTTGTAGTCCACTTGCAATGGAGGCGGCCTTAATCTTCCGAATTGTGCCTTCATGATCAACGAATTCATCTTTTGAGGGGCCTTGATCATTGACACCATCTTGAGCTTGGCCTTGAGATGGAGGTTGATCTTCTACTTGGTCTTGCTCGAGAGTTTGAGGGCTTGGTTCTTGTTCTTCGGTTTGCAAGGCATCATGAGAGAGATGTTGATCTTGTGATGCATTTGATGGATCAACTTGGGTAGAGCTCGGCTCTTCTTGAGTTGAGCTTGATTCTCCCCCATCATCTTGTTGAACATGAATGAGAGACTCGGTAGGCAAGATGTGCCCAATACCCATCAACTTGATGACTTGAGAAGAATCACCATCTCCTACATCACAAGAAGAAACTTGCCCCTCATGGGGACCATTATTCTCCAAAAACTCCACGTCACAAGATACTTCAACACAACCATTAGTCTTGTTGTAGTATCTATAGGCATGAGAGTTTTCCGCATAACCAACAAAAATACCCTCTATAGTTCTAGATTCGAATTTACCGAGCTTTTCCTTTTTGTTCTTGACGAGACACTTGCACCCAAAGACACGGAAGTAGTTGACATTGGGCTTCTTACTTGTGAGAATCTCATATGGAGTCATGGCAAAGGGAGCACGGAGGAAGAGCCGGTTCGTGTAGTGGACCGCGGTAGCAATAGCTTCTCCCCAAAAATTGTGAGGGGAGTTGAATTCACTCAACATTGTTCTTGCCATCTCACTGATTGTCCGGTTGTTCCTTTCAACAACAACATTTTGTTGAGGGGTATAAGGAGCTGAGAATTCATGCTTGATCCCCTCATCTTCAACAAATTCTTGCATGGTGTAATTCTTGAACTCGGTGTCGTTGTCGGTTCTAATAGTCTTGATCTCCACTCCATGAGTGCGTTGATCTTGCTTGGCGAAGATCATGAATTCCTTGAAAGTCTCATCCTTCGTCTTGAGAAGAAAGACCCAAGTATACCTTGAGTAATCATCAACAATGACAAGACCATATCTTCTTCCACCAAGAGAGTCATATGTCGAAGGCCCGAAGAGATCCAGATGGAGCAATTCCAAGGGTCTTGACGTGGCCACCTTGGTAACGGAAGGATGATGCTTTCCAATTTGCTTCCCTAAAATGCAAGCACTACACACACGATCTTTCTCAAAGGAGATACCGGTTAGTCCAAGAATATGTTCACCCTTTAGGAGGAGATTGAGATTTCTCATGTTGACATGGCCTGGCAACGATGCCAAAGCCATCCGTCAGCCTTGGCCATTAGACATGTAGGAAGAGATTGACTCTCTTTCGAGAGGTCGACCACATAAAGGTCGTCTTCCATGTTTCCAATGAGAACCAAGCTGAGATCATCACCCCTAAAGACCTTCACAAAAGTTCTAGAGAAATAGGAGTCATAGCCAGCATCCGCGAGATGTTTAATAGAAAGCAAGTTGTAACCAAGGTTTTCAACATGTAGGACGGTCTCAAGAGTCAAAACCTTGGAAATTACCAACTTACCATAACCAAGAACCTTTCCTTTTGAGTTATCTCCAAAAGTGATGCTTGACGTTGAGTTGACATCGTGAATGAATTGGTCAAGCCCACTCCTACCTCTGGTCATGTGATTGGTGCATCCACTATCAAACACCCATTTTGATCCACTGGAGGCATAACCCTACAAAATCAATTCTTTGATTTAGGAACCCATTGAGTAATGGGTCCCCTAGCATTAGCAACAAGATCCTTAGGTACCCAAATTGAGTACAACCTATAAGCATAACCATTTCGAGGGCCAACATATTTGGCATATACATTTCCTTGAGTGCCCTTACATAGCACATAGGAAGGATTAGACTTTCCCGCATACTTGTGATTGGGATTGCCCCTCATGGCTCCCCCATTCACCACATTCTTTTTGACCCGGTCAACCGCATTGTCACCTTCCTTCACAAAGGTTATCTTCTTTGGTGGAATGGCATTGCTCGTGTTGTTCTTTGGATCAAAACCGACACCTTCCTTGGAAACTCTCGTCTTTTGACGGGATAAAATCTCATCTAGGATCTTTCCCTTGGAGGTAGGTGCACGACGCTCTTTCTCAAGTTGCTCTTTCAACTTCTTATTTTCCTCAATGAGGTGAGCTTGATCAAAGGTAGAGTTAGAGGTACAAGAATCGTTTTCAACTATAATTGGATCCTTTAGTGTACCAAGAGCTTTCTCATAGGACACCCGAAGTTGATCATGGTTCTCTCCAAGTTTTATGAGCTCACGCTTGACAAGCAAACTAGCCTTCTCAAGGTGCTCAAGGTCCTTGGTAAGAGAAGCATGAGCAACTTCAAGCTCTTTCTTTGAGGCATCAAGCTCTTGAGACAATGAGTTAGCCCTATCAATAGTGTCCATGTCTTTTACTTTATCAATTTCAAAGATTTAAATTTGTAGTTTAAGAAAAGAGTTGGTATTCTTTTCCTCACAAAGCTCTTGCTCAAGAATATTGAATCTTAATTTCTCATCATCAATATGATATTCCAAGCTATCAATGGTCTCATCGCGTGAGCTAACAAGTTCCATTAATTGCTTGACTCTAGCACGAGCAATGGGAGGAAGAGACTTCATGATAGCATACATTTATTTTATATATTCTTTAACAAATTCATCATTATCACTATCACTATCATGGTCACTCTCAAGATCATCAAAGACACTAGATAGGGATGGAGGAGAGACAATTACCTTGGAGCTTCTTGCCATAAGACAAGAACCGGCGATCTTGGGAATAGGAGAACTCTCGATGTAGTCCTTGGAGTAGTCGTAGGTGAGAGGTGAACCGGGTTCGACATATGCCAAACCGGTCACACCCACCACTTTCTCCTTATCCCCACACTCCACGTCGGACTCGTCCTTGGAGCTCCTTGCCATGAGGCAAGTGGCAGTGACCTTGGGGTTAGGAGAGTCGTCGGTGTAGTCCTTGGTGTAGTAATAGGTGAAGAGAGACCCGGGTTTGGCAAAGGCCAAATAGGCCACTCCAACCACCTTCTCTTCATCCTCTTCCTCATTGTCGGATATGTATTCTTGGCCTAGGAAGCCCTTACCATCACGCCTATTGTTCCTCTTGTATCTTTCATTGATGGGGTTGGGCTTCAATCTTGGTTTGGCACCTTCTTCATACTTAGGCTTGTCAAGCCTCTTTTCATAAGGACACTTCACGGCAAAATGGGTTGCCTCATCACAATTGTAGCACGTCCTCTTCTTCTCACTTGATCCCATTGAGCTTTTCCTTCTTCGGAACTTCATGTTCTTGGTGAAGAGAGCAAGTTGAGAGAGCATATCATCAACTCCATCAACATCGCTATCTTCATCACTAGCAACATCTTCTTGCACTTGCTTGGCCTTTAAAGCTAGAGAGTGGGAAGACCCGATAGCACGGTTGATATCCTTGATCTTTTGCCCTTCATCTGCCAAGTTATCCGTGGCAACTAGATAAGAGACTAGATCATCAGGAGTGAATTGATTAGCTCTATCAAGGAGTTGCAAGTTCAAGGCAAGCTTCTTGTCGGTGACCGCTATCATGGAGACAATATTGGACTTGATAAGTTCATCATTCAAATTGAATCCATCATCATACTTCTCACACCCTATGCCACCAATCTTCACGCGGAGGGCAACGAGTCTCTTGTATGCTTCAGCGATAGTCTCACCATCATGGTTCATGAACATGTTCATCTCAGACTTGGCAGCTTCATACTGGGACTTTTGGATAAGAGAGGTTCCCTCTTGGATAATGACAATCCTATCCCAAAGATCCTTTGCGGTGGGGATGTCGCTGACTTGATCATGGAGAGTGCGGTGAATGGCACTCCTTATCTTGTCACAAGCCGTTGCATTTAGTTGACGGTCGTAGTACTCTCCCGGGGTGAGATTGTTGGGATCATGAGGGTGGAAGCCGGTGCATACAATCTCCCAAAGCTCAACGCTGCAGCTGCGAAGATGAGATTCCATAGAAGCTTTCCAATGAGAGAAATGAGTTCCATCATAATGAGGTGCAGGGCCCGAACCATTAATATGAGGCATAATGTTCTTTTGCTTAGGATAAACATAAGGGAATTGATTAGGGGGCGTGGAAGTTTTTGACAAGCCGCCCTCATGAGCGGACTCGGCATCCTTATCCTTCTCGATGTCCATTGGTCTCCCTTGAGGTACTACCAATGGATTACCAAGAAAAGCCCCATCGCCAATGGCCTTAAGTTGTCCTTCTAGGTAACTCATTCGAACAAGAAGATCGGAATCCGCCTTGGCCTTTTCAAGGGCACCCTTGGCTAATATTTCACGAAGCTCCTTGACCGAATAAGTTTTTTCCTCCTCGTCATCAGAGAAAACCATCTTTTCTCTTAGGCGGTAAAGCCCTTAAAAGAGCCCTTGGCTCTGATACCAATTGAAAGTGTAAGATGGTTACCTAGAGGGGGGTGAATAGGTTTCTACAAAATTCTTTATAATCTTTTGCAAGTTTTAGGCTTTGCGGAATATAAGTGAGCCTAAATGCAAACTAGGTGAGGCAACCTAGATGATGTACAAGATACTTCAAGCTCGAAGGCTATCATAAGATAAGCAATACAAGTAAGAGATCGGTTAAGGAATAACCGAAGCACGAGGAGACGAAGATGTATTCCCGTGTTCACCACCTTTGGGAAGGGGGCTACGTCACGTTGGAGAGGTGTGAGGTTCCACGAAGGATTCCTCACGCGCCACGAAGGCTCACCTTCTTCTCCGAGCCTATCCCACGAAGGAATAGCTCACTTACTCGTGGTAGACTTTAAGGTAGTCTCCAAACCCTCACAAACTTTCCACGGAGCAAATCACAAGCCAAATGCCTCCGAGCAACCCTAGCCGCCTAGGGTTTCCCACAAACCCAAGAGTAACAAGCTAACTCGATGTACTCAAGGGGGAATGAAATTTGGCTTGGTGGAAACGTAGATCGGGACCTCCTCTTCCTTTCTACCAAAGGGATTTGGATTTCGTTGGGTAGAATGGGAGATCCTCAAGCTTTTGTGTTTCAACAATGGGGGAGAGAGAGAGCTTCAAGAAATGAAATGTTAGCTCAAATGCCTAATCTCACAGTAGATAAGAAAGGGGTATATATAGTGTGAGGGGAAAAAGAGTCGTTTGGAGGTTACTGCGACAGAATCGGAAATAAGTCCGGTCGGACCGAGTTGCTCGCCGGAATTTCCGGCGACAGCTCCGGTCGACCGGACCCCACGCCGGAATTTTCGGCGGCGACCGGAATTCCCGGCGAACAACCGAAAACATGTTCTGTAAGCCATATCGGTGTTCACCGGGAATTTCTGGTGGCGACCGGAAATTCCGGCGACAGCACCGGCGCCGCCGGCGCTTTTGCCGATTTCACAGTAACTTCTTTAGACTCGTTTTTCAAGGTAAATTTCTCTCTTTCTTTGAACGGGTGTGTGTGGGTAGATGATGAGAGGCTTATATGGTGTAGAACATCCCCAAAGAGCACATCGAGATCACCCCTCTTAATAGTGTGGTGTTTTCTATTTGACTCAAGAGTAAATAAGAGAGAATAATAAACAATGACACCGGCTCTTCATAGAGAAACGAATGGGGGGGTCACCCATCACCTATCATCAATAACCTGGGGATTCTCACCTGTAGAGAGCTAATATAAACATTAGTCCATCCTCTAGCTCTGATGTCATAGTTAACCAAAATAGTAGATAAGGGCTATTTTCCCTTTCAGATCCCTACTTAGCACTTTGTCGGAGGCGGTGAGGGCGGAGCACTACGGTCGACAGCGACGGGCTGCAGGTGGCGGTGGCGGATCCTTGGCCGACGCACCGGGATCTTCTTCCTACCGGTGGCGGCTGCTTCGGTTGGGTTCTACATGGCCCCTAATTCTGCGTTGGTGGGCGACTCCGACGATCGTCTACGTCAATGGATCTACTAGTTCACGGGACTACCACCAAGGAGAAATCTTTTGCCCGAATTTTCTCGTCGCGGATGATGCAATGACACATGTGGGCGCCTCAAACCTTCCTGGAGGGTATCTTCATGGTAGCGGTTCTCGCGAGCTCAGAGGGAAACCTTAGGCTAGACCGGACAGTGGCGACGCTTGGTGCCATCTTCCTCCTTGGAGGCACTGGTTTGGAGCTCATATCGTTGGCGGGATCTCGAAGGCGTTCAGGCGTTGGGCCACCTCATAGGCTACGAAGGGTCATTTTCCGGGGGAGGGGGGGCTCAGATCTAGGTCTCCCGGATCGGACGATGACGGCACTCAATGTTGTTGTCCCTCTTGGGGGCATCGTTTTGGAGCACGTGTTGCCTGGAGGGGTCTGCTGGCGGAGTGGTGTTTAATCTGCCGCGTCGATGGTGGTGGGTCTCGGTGGCGTGGTGCCACGGGGTCTCAGCGGTGTCCGGGATGATGGCCTCGCACAGGGCGATGGCGTCATGGTGGCATCATCGGCAAGATCAACGAAGGTGATGCTGATCTTAGCCATGAAGATTGCTCGGTGGTTCGACGATGATGACAACTCTTTGGCATGTACATGACATACTCGCTAAGAGTTTGCTAAACCGGATGTGTGCTCTCGTTTCAACTAGAGGGCGTCTCGGGGTATGCGATTGTTCCCGATTCCTAGCCGGTGGAAGGATTTAATTGTTTTTCGGGCATAAGGCCTTGTTGACGTGATTTTCAGCCATTGTTGGGTTTGTACATGTTGTTTGGTGGCTTAAGGTTTTTTTATGTATGTTGTTTGTCTGTTATTATTGAATAAATCAATAAAGTAAGATGTATGCATCTTTTCAATGTAGAGGCCGAGAGTTCATCCTCCATTTTGAAAAAAAAATATAGCAAATCGCAGGACACGGCAAAGAAAAGGGTCTTGACGATAGTGGTGAAGTTGACGGTGGTTAGTTTGCCATGTACATTACCGCAGCAAAGCGCACCTAGATTGATGTGTACCTTCCCACTACACACGGCAAAGCTCATCTATTTTGCCATGCACCGTTGCCACTACACACGATAAAACCCATCAATTTTGCTGTGCCATTGTCCTCGCCGTGTGTCCTCGCACGAGGCACAGTCAACTGACCGGCTGAGTCAACAATGTTAACGTGCGCTTCGTGTGCTTCGTCGTAGCACACAGCAAAGACCCTTCCCAAGTCTGCATATGCATTCCCAGGAGCTACACTGCAAAGCCTCCATTTTGTACTTTGTTGTGTATTTGTACATGGCAAAGGACATTTGGTATTTCTTTTTGATGATTTTGTTTTAATCCCTGCAGTTCAAATATAAAAGTTGCATATAGCAACATATGTACCATACTAGAGCACATACAGTCCAAATTCATACATACATTCCAAATACGTACATAGAGTCCACACAAGTTCAATATAGCAAACCATACAAGTTCTATATACATAGAGTCCATATGTAGTCAAAAACGATGAAGATCTCCATCATTCATACACATCCTATAAATTCGAAAGCTGAGACATGAAGTTCACGAGACACACTACAAGTAAATATCTATGATATGGAATTTTACAAGTAAATATCTATGATATGAGATGGTACAAGTAAAGGAACCTAGACAAATAAAGGAAGAAAAACTCTAAATTTTGACAAGTAAATGAGAGAGGCTCTAAATTTTGAAAGTAAAGGAACATAGCGATATGGAAAACATGTACGATATGGAGTTCTACAAGTGGCTCACATGGGTGTAAATCTACGGACAAGATCATGTTTTGATCTATGGATAAATTTCCACACGTGTGCTATAAGAATCAAAGAAATTTAGAGGCACGTGAGGCACAAGTGTAGGAGACCTAACCCAGAGTTAAAACTGGCGGACGATGTGTGTTTTTTTTTTTTTTTGACTTTGTACGCCCATAGGCATACATTACTTGTATTTATAACCGTAACAATACAAAGAAGATACCAATACAAGCAAAAGAAAAGAAGGAGAAAACAAACGGTTGGAAAACTGCAAACCGTCCTCGCCACAACTACTAAGAACCCAAATCCTTCGCCATCGCGGGAGAAGAAGAAGATCAACAGCAGCTGGTCCACACTTTGGCACTGAAGAAACCCCTAGCCATGAGGCTTTAAAGAGCCGCAATAACCACCAGCCCCATAAGACTGGATCTAGCCTGCTGCTAAGAAACATCGGCCGGAGGAGCCCTCCAAGCATCTTCAACGCCGGATCCAGGGCCAACGCCACCCCGCCTATCAAGCGGTCGGATCCTCCACCATCCACCACAAACCAGTAGCAATCCGCACCGCCGCACTCCAAGGCCGCCAGGACCAGATCGGCGGCAAGATCAACACCACACAAAGCCGGAGCACACGCCCGACGAAGACCAAATCCCACAGGCTTCTCGACGCCGCAAACGTCGCCGAGATGGGGTTGAAGCCCGGGTACCTTTATTCGATGTAGCGCATCCACCATCATCTGAGTTGCGCCACCACGACACCACAGAAACACTAACTTTAGGGACCTTGTTGAACGCCGAGCGTAGGTCCTGGGTCCCCACCCCCTCCCGCCCGCGCGAGCGGAAGCGGAGGAGGCAAGGACCCGTCGATCACCGGCAGGGAGGAGGCGGCGGCTAGGGTTTTTTTAGGGAGGAGGAAGAGTCGCCTTGAGTAAAACGTATGTGTGTGTTGTTGATACTAGGCTGACACGTTACAGGAGGTGTCATCAGGGCCTCATTCTGATTTGTGAACCCTACGTTCTAGTATGCATACGATAACACTTAGAAAGTCCTGGACGTGTTGGTGGAATATTCCCGCTATGGATAAACCGTGCAGATTTCTTTGTCCTGTGTATTTTAGTGATCTGTGATGTGCTCTTATTTGCCATGTGTTTTCTGACATTTTACCGTATGTATTTTTTGTTTGTCGTGCATTTTGGGAAATGTACACGGCATTTCCTACATATGCCATATATGCTTTTGTAGGACACACGACAAAGCCAGCATTGCACAACAATGGCACGATTTTCGGTAGTGTGACCTGGCCGTAGTTTGTGTCCTAAAATGACCACACATCACTTAAACCTGGGTGACATTGACCGTGACTTTTTTTAGAAGACCCGTGCTATTTTATCTCGTGATTCATTTGTTAGCCCGGTTCAAAAAGGCAGCGTGTGGCCTTCTCTCCCATGCGATGGGGCCGAATTGTACACCCCAATCTTTGGAGAAATAAACCCTTGCTGCAACACACATGTTGTCTGATTCCATAGGTGTTCCTCGCCTTGGGTAGAAAGTTCCAGCATTAGGAGGCAGGTGACACCATTGATTTTCATGTCCGTGATAAGTCTTTGGCTAGCTTGTTACATTTTGGTTTCCTTGTGTTGTTCGTCCAAGTGGTGGAGGTGACGACATAGTGAAATAAGCACAGGAAGGGTGGTTTTCCAATATCCAATCCATTGGGTAGTGGGGAGAGTCATCAACCATGATCTTTTCGCCACGGTTCATAGTGGTCTTAGTCTCAACAATAAGTTTTTAATTAAGATGACATCTTCTATGTTGACATCGATGTGGGGTTTGGGTATGTTCGTTCGGCTTTTACGTTCTCTCTTGGTCAATGTTTCATGCTTTGTGTCATTGTCCTTGGCATCTCCTGATAAGGTTACTTTCTGACACAGTTACAGTTACTACCAAGCTCTAGGAATGTAGAGTAGTCGTAACATCGAGCTAGGCTCACAGTTCATTGTTGTGTAGGTCGGAGATGGTGTCATCTTTGCCGTGTGCCTTTTTGTTTAATTCTTTTATCACGGGTGTTCTAACATGGTTAGCATATTACTTTCTAGCCTTCGGGAAAAATGAAATGACAAGGTGGAAGCATTTCCGGATGAGACAAACTCCTGCGTCGGGTCGTCGACATGGTGTGACGATCTAATCTCGTTTGTGAGTTAATCACACAAATCATCCATTCTTCGACACCAAGAGTTTTGACTCACAAAGCTAAATTGTTGTATAGCCGGATCACTCCACTATGTATTTTTCGTTTTCTTTATGGTTTTTTTGGAAGAAAAAATTTAAATCTTCTTTTGAAAGCAAATACGACAAGAAGATGACTGGTGTTTTTTTTTGAGAAATTGACAGCTAATTAAACCCTCCCGGCATGCAAGGGCTTCGAGAGTCGCCGGACTAAGGCCTCCTGTCACCGTGAGAGCCGAGGCCCCAAGAAAAAGTCCAGCTTCACTCCGACATACTGCTGCTATAGCGCCACCCGTTCCAGTTCTGGATGTAGCAGCATCGACATTTATCTTGGCATGCCCCTGTGGAGGTGGGAGCCACCTACACTTCTCACTCACCGCCGGTTTTTTATGTTGTGAACCGATCGACCTAGGAGCCATAGCCAGATCATCCAGAAAGTTGTCTGGTGAACATGAAAGTAGACAGCGGACTTTACTGCTCACCATCATGGATCAACCGCCGCCGAGCATACCATATCTCAATAAAATCCACCTGATTCAGTGTCTCCATCATCCCAAATAACCATTGCTTGGCCGAGGGTTCCTCGGTAAAGACCATGTGCTGGGTGATTTCTTCATTTATCAAAGCCTAGACGCATCGAGACATGTTGCAGTCGAGTAACGAGTGCCTCCATGAGTCCTCGACGCCGCGTATTGAGCACGAGCTCGTGTCAGACATATGCCTATGGTGGCGCACATCACCAGTCGAAAGCGATTGATGCGCCAATCTCCACAGGAATACACGCAACTTTGAGGGCACTTGAATTTTCTAGAGCTTAGTCCAGTGCTTCTCCTTGGTTGCCGTGTCAGAGCTTAGTTATCTTGGGCCTCATTCCATTTTGGCCCATATATTGTTTTTCTGCGTCTCCTGCACCGTGTCCGTGTCGTGCTCATGCTCGCGCTCGTGCGCGGCACCGCGGCGTTCGATTGTAAATTTCCCTTCCTCAATCCGAGTTCGACTCCGGATCGCGAACCAACATACAGGCAGCAAGCTCCTCCTTCTCCTCCCGCCAATAAGTTCATGCCCCTCCTGGATTCATGGATTCATACCATCTGCTCCTCGATTCCTTTCCCGGAGAGCCCTCGTCCCCGGCCGTGCCCTCGCCCTAGCTAATACAGCCGATCCGCAAGTACCCATGGCGGCCGCATCTCTTCTCCCGCCGCTGCTCCCGACGCCGCCGAGGAGCGAGATGATGCCGATCCTTCCCACGCCGCCTAGGAGCACGATGCTGCCGCTGCTGCCGACACCGTCCGGCCTCAGCCTGCTGATGGCGGTTTCCACCATGCCCGGACGCGCGGACTTCGTCAAGAAGTGGGACACGACCAAGAAGTACAAGGTCTCCTGCAACCTCGAGGCGGCGTTGTCGTCGTGCTCGGATGACGGCAGGACCTCCTGCCGCGCCGACGCTGTCGAGAGGTGGGACGCGCACAAGAAGTACAAGACTCCCGGAAGCGCCGCATCGTTGTCTTCATCGTCATCGTCAGGCAGCGGCGGGAGCCCCGGACGCGCCGACTCCGTCGAGCGCTGGGACAGCAAGAAGCTCGTCAGCGCTCCGCGCGGCAGGTCACCGCCGACAGATCGTGGCCACCTGCAGCTGCAGGACGGCAACAACAAGCGCGCGCCTAGCCGCGAGTCCTCGGCCGACCGCTGGGACTTGCACAAGAAAGCTCGTCCCGAGGAGATGGACAAGCTGCCTCAGACCGACCACACGACGACAGCGGCAATGGCTGGGACGACGGTGGCGGTACACAAAGAGATGGCCAGGATGCAGCAGTCCGCGTTCGCCGGGCCCAACTTCTACGCCTCGCCGGAGCCGACCATGCTCCCCATGCCTTCCTTCTTCCTGCGGGCGCACTAGCAGCAACCTAGATTATTAGCAACTCGACTGCATTTGCCATTGTCAGATTGCTAGACTTCTTGACAAGAAGTTCTTGTACGTTCGGTTGCAAACTTTGACTTGTTTGTAGCAAGTACGTATAGCATCAACAAGCATTCAGTTTTGTTCTTCAATGTAAACACGACTCTTCTTCACATGATACGGTGATTTTCGTTGGATTCCCTGCCATCGAAATGCATTGCTGTCCTCTGCCTTTTTTTCTACCATAGAGAAAGTTGTGATCGACTAGATTCAGTTTTCCAATACATCGTGAGCACAAGGCACTTTCCTTTCAGCAATTCTGCTGTTTTCTGCAAATTATTTCATATACTCCCTCCATCTCACAGGTTTATCAAAATTTGGATAAATCTATATACTAAATAGTGTCAAGATTCATCCAAGTTTTAATAAATCTGTGACATCTATTTTAAGACGGAGGGAGTATGTCAGGACCTGAAGCTCCTGCCTCCCCTCTTTCAGTCTCTCAACGGCTAAGATACGATGTACTGGTTCAGCCTTATCTAACGGCTGTAATTTAAAGTAGATGTGAACTTGAATTTCCTAAATTCCATCTAGTTGTGAGTTAAATTATTTGTAATCACGGCTCCTCGGGGAACTCTATATAACCCGGGAGAGAGGGAGGATGGGCGGCGCGATATATCAAAAACCCTAATTTACCTTTTGTCTTACAGCTTTCCTTCCTATTTTGTCTGCAATTATCATTCCAGCATTTAATTCCCCTTAATTCCTGCAATTATTGTTCACTGTTCTGGTTCGGGATCGACAATTCCTTGTCGAGGTCCTGACAAATGGTATCAGGCGCCAAATTTTTCCCCGAGCTCCTCCCACCCACTCCACCCTTTCCTTCCCAGTGATTTTAGATCTGAGGTTCCCCAAATTCCTTCTGCGGGCGTAAAATCCCACAATTTCTGAACGCCGGCTGGCTAAAGATCGAGCTCCGCGGAAGAGATCTCTCGTGATGCCGCATAGGCGCACGAGGTCACAGGAGAAGATGGTGGCGCAAGCAGAAGATGCTGAATTGCTAGCGGCGGCGCAGGCTCAAGCGGAAGAGGAAGCTGAAATTGCAGCACGCCTACCTCGCGAGGTGCTCAACATCAACCGCCGGCTCGACCTCAACCAGACTACCGTCGAGGCCATCCAAGGTAATCTCTCCATGCTCACGGACATGGTCGCCAAGATAGCCCAGGCAGTCCAATCCCCACCTACCTCGAACCCTAATCCAGCTCCAGCAAACCCAGCTGCTACCTTTTCCACTCCGCCACCACCTCCACACAACCTGAGCCCGATTGCAGAAGGACAAACACCCAGTTCAACAACCAGACCCACTGCAGACACTACCTATCACACACAACACCAGCCACAACAAGTTCCTCCTGCAATTGTGCACACAGACTTACCTACCAAAACACAAAATTCCCAACCTTTGCCTCTCACAGAAAACGCCAGGCCGGGATCGTCATCATCTCCGCAACAATTTTACCAAACTACAGCTCCCAGCTCCCACCCATCTGCATACCAGCCTATTTACCCACCAGTCCCCCGGCAACCACCACCTTATTACCCACCTCAACAACCTACATACCCTTGTTACCCTCCCCAGCAAGGTTATTATCACTACCCCCACCGCCGATGCCTTACTACCAACCTTACAATTATCCCCCACCTACCCCAAACCCCTATCCCTGTCCTCCTCAAAATTCCATCATACACACCCAACCTAGGCTTCCTACCCAAACATCTCCTACACCTGCCCCACAGGCACCTACACCCACCGTCCACAACCTCAATAGTCAAGATCCTTATATTCGTACTCCTAATGTGGAATTACCATTATTCTACGGGGACAATGCACAAAATTGGATTGAGGAATGTGAGAGCATATTCACTCTCATTGGCATTGGTGATGAGTCTAAGATCAAATGGGCAAATGCACACATTCGTGGCAAAGCCAAAACCTGGCTGTCAAGCAGCAACCTGGAGCTAATTATGCTGCATTGGCAACAATTCTGTCAGCTGCTTTGTGAAAGATTCCCACCCCTAGAGAGCACGACTCAATGGAACAGTTTCAGCACTTGAAACAAACATCCTCTGTCAACCAATATATTGATTCATTCGAGGAGTATATGATTCTGATGCAGAGAGATCACCCATACCTGACAGACAATTTTTTCCTCCTTCGATTCCTTAGTGGCCTCAAAGAAACTGTCAAGCATGCAGTCAAGATCCACAACCCTGTTACCTTGAAGTCTGCTTACTGGCATGCTAGACAACAGGAGTTAGCTTATCTGGCAACCAACAAGCGCCCAGTTAGCTCTGTAACCACCTCCAGACCTACTGGGTATCAAACCTTCAAACAACAAGGAAATAGCAAGGACACAAGAGTGCTGAAAACAGCAGAGAAGCCAAAAGACAGAAACAGATGCTGGTACTGCCCTGAACAATGGTCTTTGGGCCACAAATGTGCTAACATGAAAAGCATAGTCCATGCCATCCAACTGCAGGGCCACAGTGATTCTGAAGATTCTGTGGAGCTCCCTGATACATTTCATGATGCCCTAGCTGACCCACTAAATCAGCACCCTGACAACACCAAGCTACAAAAAGAACAAGCAGAACAAACTGAAGTGCTAATGCAGATTTCAGCTGAAGCCCTACATGGCATTCCAGGAGAAACAACATTATCTGTCTTGGTCAAGATTGGAGGATATCAAGTTGTTGCTCTCATTGAGAGTGGCAGCACCAACACCTTCCTGGATACTGCTTTTGTAAAGAAGGCAAAGCTACAGCCTCAAACCACTAGGGCACAAAAAGTGTTGGTGGCAGGAGGTGGAGAATTAGTGTCAGATAGTCACATCCCTGACTGTGTCTTCATAATAAACAAGACAATATTCAAATACAACTGCAAATTGCTCCCCCTCAAAGGGTATGACATGATCCTTGGAGCAAATTGGCTAGCAACACACAGCCCCAACTACTATGACTGGGAAAACAGGAAAGTTTCAATTACAGTAAATGGTACCTGGTGTACTCGAATGGATAGAGCAGCCCCATTAGACAAAACTTTGATCTCAGCAAAAGCCTGTTCTAAACTGCTATTAAGTGGTGCCCAAGCTTTCCTCATCAGGATACCCCAGGAGGACAATCCTAACCAGCACACAAAGACTACAACACAACCTTCTCATGTCCAAGACATATTGGAGCAATTCCAAGATATATTTATTGAGCCAGAGGGCTTACCTCCTGTCAGAACATGTGACCACTCTATACCAATGAAGGAAGGAGCACAACCATCGAATATTAGACCTTACAGAATGCCACACAAGCAAAAGAACATAGTGGAAGAACTAATTCAGAACATGCTCAAAAACTCTGAAATCAGATTCAGCTCCATCCCCTACTCCTCACCTGCTATTCTAGTAAGTAAAAAAGACAAAACATGGAGACTTTGTGTTGACTATAGACAACTCAATGCTCTAACTGTAAAGAACAAGTACCCCATACCTGTCATTGAGGACCTCTTGGATGAATTACAAGGCACCACAGTATTTTCCAAGTTAGATTTAAGGTCAGGTTACCATCAGATCAGAATGGCAAAAGAAGATATTCAGAAAACTGCATTCAGCACACATATGGGTCATTATGAATATTTAGTTATGCCTTTTGGTCTCACTAATGCCCCTGCAACATTTCAGCAACTCATGAACAATATTTTTGCTGCATATTTGAGGAAGTTTGTCTTGGTGTTCTTTGATGATATACTCATCTACAGCAAAACAATGGCTCAACACAAGCAACATCTCTGCAAAGTGCTTCAGGTACTGAGACTGCATCAACTCAAAGCTAAGCTTTCCAAGTGCACCTTTGCCACCCCTACTGTTGATTACCTTGGACACATTCTTTCTGGAGAGGGAGTAGCTACTGACCCAACCAAAATCTCTGAGATTACCAACTGGCACTCACCTAAGACAGTAAAGCAACCCAGGCAATTCTTGGGATTAACAGGCTACTACAGAAGATTCATCAAAGGCTATGCCTCCATTTGCAGGCCCCTTCATGATGTCCTGAAGAAAGACTCCTTCCAATGGAGTACTCAGCAAGAACAAGCTTTTACCCAGCTCAAAGCTGCCATGACCTCCCCTCCTGTTCTTATTCTGCCTAACTTCCAACTCCCTTTCATACTGGAAACAGATGCCTCTAGTACTGGCTTAGGGGCAGTTCTCATGCAACAAGGCAGGCCCATAGCTTTTTTCAGCAAAGCAATTGGACCTAAAACCATGGCACTGTCAATCTATGAAAAGGAGGCCCTGGCTATTCTAGAAGCTCTGAGAAAATGGAGACATTACTTATTAGGCAACAAACTATTGATCAAAACAGACCAACGAAGTCTAAAGTATCTCTCTAGCCAAAAACTCCTAGAAGGAATCCAACACAAGATTATGCTTAAACTTCTGGAGTTTGATTATGCCATTGAGTATAAAAAAGGGACTGAAAACACTATAGCAGATGCTCTATCCAGGAAGCACACAGAGGACCTAGAAGAGGAATGCCTAGCCATCTCTACTGCCATTCCAACTTGGATGCAAGACATTGCTACAACCTATGAGGGTGACACAAAATGCACTCAGTTACTACAGGAACTAGCCATCAAGGCAGACAGTCATCCCCACTTCTCCCTGACATCTGGCATCCTCAGATATAACAACATAATTGTTGTGGGACAAAATACTGATTTAAAAGACAAAATATTTGACTCATTCCATGGCTCAGCCGTTGGTGGTCATTCTGGCAGCAGAGTTACACATCACAGAATCAAACAACTATTCTATTGGCCAAACCTGAAGCAATACATTACTGGCAAAGTAGCCCAGTGTCCTATTTGCCAAATCTCAAAAACCGAGAGAGTACATTACCCAGGCTTGCTAGAACCTCTCAATATTCCTGAACAAAAATGGGCTGAAATCAGCATGGATTTTGTGGAGGGCTTACCCAAGTCCAAGGGCAAGGATGTTATCTTGGTGGTGGTGGATAGGTTAACCAAGTATGCTCACTTCCTCACCCTGTCCCACCCTTTCACTGCACAACAAGTGGCTGACCTGTTCATGAACCACATTCATAAATTGCATGGTCCACCTAAAGTGATTGTCAGACAAAATCTTCACATCAAAAATTTGGCAAGAAATTTTTGCTGCTCAAAATGTGGAACTCCACTACAGTACTGCCTATCACCCAGAATCTGATGGGCAAACCGAACGTGTAAATCAATGCTTAGAACAATATCTTCGAACCATGGATTTTAAGGAACCTAATAAGTGGGTAGAGTGGCTTCCAACTGCAGAGTGGTGGTATAATTCTTCTTACCATACTTCTCTCAAAACTACCCCCTTTGAGGCCCTATATGGATATCCTCCTCCCCAAATCCACGACATGGCTGTTCCCTGTGATGTATCCCCTGAGGTGCAAGTAACTATACAGGAAAAGGAACATATGCTTACCTCTCTCAGGAAAAATCTCCAACAGGCCCAAAATCGAATGAAGAAGTATGCTGACTTAAAAAGGACAGAGAGAAAATTTGAAATTGGAGACATGGTTTACTTGAAGATGCAACCTTACAGGGAAACAACTCTTGGCTTGAGAAATGCTCTCAAACTGTCCTCCAAATACTATGGGCCCTTCAGAGTGCTACAGAAAGTTGGCAACGTTTCATACAAAATTCAGCTACCGGAAGGGACCTTAATGCACAATGTCTTCCACGTCAACCAATTGAAGAAACATTTGGGACCCAAAGCAGTTCCCAACCCAATTGTTCCTCTTCTCACAGCAGATGGAAAGGTAAAATGCGCTCCGTTGACGGTTCTACAATACAGACAAGTTCCAAGAAACACTGGAGATTATAATATTCCAGTTCCACAATGGCTCATTCATTGGGAGAACATGTCACCGGAGGAAGCAACTTGGGAAGATGCAAAGTTCATCCAGGCTACTTTTCCTTCATTCCAGCCTTGAAGTCTGGTGTCGGGCAGGGAGTATTGTTAGGACCTGAAGCTCCTGCCTCCCCTCTTTCAGTCTCTCAACGGCTAAGATACGATGTACTGGTTCAGCCTTATCTAACGGCTGTAATTTAAAGTAGATGTGAACTTGAATTTCCTAAATTCCATCTAGTTGTGAGTTAAATTATTTGTAATCGCGGTTCCTCGGGGAACTCTATATAACCCGGGAGAGAGGGAGGATGGGCGGCGCGATATATCAAAAACCCTAATTTACCTTTTGTCTTACAGCTTTCCTTCCTATTTTGTCTGCAATTATCATTCCAGCATTTAATTCCCCTTAATTCCTGCAATTATTGTTCACTGTTCTGGTTCGGGATCGACAGTCCTGACAGAGTAGTTCAAACACCAGACATTTACATTTCGCAAACCATAATCAAATGATTGAACAGAATGTGAGGCAGGCCACAAAAGAATCTGAATAATTGCTGCCATTTCGAGGAAACTTCTCATGGGCATTTTTCTGCGAATCTTCATTCCAGCAAATTTCAACGAATCGTGAGTTCGACCCGCACTTGAGGAGCAGTTGATCTGCAGTTTTCAAAAAAAAAACGCTGGTTACAGTTTAGTGGGCTTGAAGCTGTACCTGTATTTCAGAAAATTTCTCGCAGACTTCAGTGTATAATCTATGTTCCGCCTGCTGTTAATTCTAGTTCGGCAGGCTTGATAAAAAACTGCATATGTATTCGTCTGTACACAAGTAGAGAACAAGACCTGGCCGTAGTTTGTGTCCTGAAAACATAAGATGGCAACACATCGCTGAAATCCGGGTCGCATCGATCCGTGCCTCCTTTTCTTAGGAGACCCGGGCTACGTTCTCCCTCGATTCATTTGATAGCCCAGTTCAAAAAGCCATGCGCGCGCGGCCTGTTCTCGCAACCTAGGAGTACAATGGAAAGGAGCCGAATGCAGTGTACAAACAAAAACATAATATTACTCTAGAAAACACAGTGTTTCTAATTAAGAAAGTGGTGTTATTTTTAACAAAAAAGATGCTTCTTCAAAAAAGAATGGACAAGAAAATAAACGAATTTAAAACATCATTTCGCATCGTGCCATCACATAGTGCAAGCAAAGATCAAGCTTTATGTAAAAAACAATACTGTAGGAGTACAAATTAAAAAGAGCCCTAGAGCTGTTCTGAACCAACATGAAGATCACGACGAGTACGGCCGGATATACGTAGTATGAAGACTAGAACAGGCAAACAACTTCAGGGTCAAACTTTAATTATAATTAGCTTAAGGTGCAAAACTGTTGAGAATTCTGTAATCTGGTCAACCCAAACAGCGGAAAGAATAGTGCAAAGTTGCAGCCAGAGTGCATCCTTGACCTGAAACTTTTCTTTTCAGGTCGACTATTCCGTCCCACCAGCCACTAGCCTAGCTAGTGCTAGTACCACGGCATAACAGCACAATTTTTCTTCCGAAACTTGATTGTCACGCCATGCCTGATAATGCACCTGCAGGGATTTAATTGGCCAAACCCCAAGCTACTACTCCAGTTATTAAGGACTGGCCTGCAAAGGCAAAGCTTTTCGCGATCGACAGAAGCTTTGTGAAAATTGAATCCAAAGAACCCCAGACTCCAAGTGAGCACATGGCGAACACGTGACGGGCAGAAGGATCCTATGCCTCGTTCTTCAGTTTGCTCCTGTTAATGAAGTGGCAGATCTTGTCTCAGCAAAACGGAACAGATAGACTTCAGCCCTTGTCTCGGCATAACGGAACGGATAGCCTTCAGCCCTACCCACTGGCCACTGTATCCTCTTCAATTCTTCGTCACATGAAACACACTCGCATGCTTTTAGTGTCTGTCCAGAAGGACCGCAACTCTATTAGTAAGAGAATTGCTAAAAAAAAACTGGATATAGTAAGAGGAGAGAAAATGTTTAGTAATTTAAAACACCGACTTGTCAACAATGGTGTCCAACCTAATAACCTGATTTTAACACTGATGTCTCACAAAAGCAAAATATTTTTTCAATGGAAAGCGACGTTTTGCTCACAACAAGACATCTATAGACTTCGTCAATTTTAAGATCCGTCGCCTCAATCTATTGGAGGTGCGCATGAAGGTAGAGTGTGTGTGCGCGCGCGATCATATGGTAAGTGTATGCATGTATCTCTAAGCGTCTGCATTTGTACTATGTTTCTTCAAAAAAAAAATAGTTTGCTTTCCTATACTTTCTATAAAAGCAATCCTAAAACTTGAACACCAAGTTCCTTCTCTACTCTTTTCTCAACTACACACTACATGTATGAACCAAATGAATTAGAATTTGAACACGTGATAATTAAGCATTAAACATAATCATCTAAATCCACAATTTCGAGTTTAAAGTCCAACTCAAGCATCGAATCGCAATCAAAGTGCATGAACAACGCAAAATAAAGGTTTATCAGTGCATAAAACAAGACCACAACCAAAAGAGGATCAATGTTCTCCCTCAAATGACACTACCACCTGTTGTTCGGAAAGTACCCTCTTGACGCCAAGATTTGCTCATGACAGAGCTCTAGATAAGCTTGACCCTTCTCATCTAGACCACTTGGGTCCATGAACATCATCAGTTACTCATTATCCATCCTCTTGGCCACCATCTACTCAGCCGCCACCTTCCCCTCCTTGATCTCGCCCAACCTCTCCTCGACCGTCGTCCTCCTCTCCTTGGCCACCACCTTCCTTTCCTCCTCTCATCCAACTGTTTGTTCTTAATCTCCCTCCTTTGCATAGCAATGTATTTCCTCACCTTCATCATGTTGTCCAATGATTCTTTGGATAGCACAGGGAGGAGGAGGAAGGGTCACAGGAGGTCGCATGTGGCCTCCATGGCCGTTGTGATGGCCAGAATCGCCGGCAGCAACAGGGATCACGCGCAGCGGTTGGCCTCTCTCGCCCGTTGGCTGGCTATTTCTAGGAGTTTTGGGGGTTGGCCAGAGACTTTGCAAATATACTAAGTGGGTGTGCCACTTATACAAATGCTGCCAGACCAACCTTTTTTTATCAAATTGCTAAATTTCCAGATTTAGCAATCATGGACAAATATACAAAGTCTACTAGAGATGCTCTTAGAGAGTAACTACATGCCTTTGTAGTTTGAAAATTACATGTTTCTCAATTCTTTTCTAATCAGGTAGTTGTGTAATTCACATTGATTTAAGTTAGTTTCTCTTACCACAATCTCTATCCATTGTCAATAGCATCATTTTAGGTGATTGTTGTTCACATGAAGCGCTTCCATATCTTGCTTCTTTGTCCATCGAGTTCAGCCTGCCCTCCTACCAACTCACCACCATCCTTGCATCATCTTAGATGACACTCATAGTCACATTAGGCTACGCAATATCGTCCCCACCTACCCGCTTCATCATGCGCCCTTGGTGTCACTCATGGATTCGTCCATGCTAAGGAAACGAGAAGGAGTGGGGAATTATGATGATCTGTCTCTATTATCCATTATTCACTAATTATAGATGAGGCAGCTATTTGAGATTAGCCCTGGGAGGCAGGTGCTTATGCTTCCTTTGCGGGCGGTGGAAACACGCCGCGGGCCTAGGGCACCTGCCTAGGCTCGTCGTCTTTCGGGCGGCGCAGATTGAGGGCTTGGGAAGGAGGAGGTGTTGTGGTGGCAGCAATGGAGGAGATTTGGTGAGGACCTCCTCGGCGGCGCTGACGTGCGGCCGCCATGGCAGGCAGCGGTTGCATCGGGTCTAGCCCGGATCCGTTCTAGACATCTGGCTACGGAGGCAGTTGCACGCTGGGTGACGAGGTTTGATCTCGTCAATGCCCATTGTTATGGACTTGGGTTTTGGAGAATATGGGGATGCTGGAGATCACGGAATGTTTAACAGACAAGCAACGTGGGACACGAGGTTTACCCAGATTCAGGCTCCCAGAGGGAAAACCCTACTCCTGCTTGTTTGCTCTTGATTACGGCGAAACCAAAGGTTACAGGGATGCGCAGATGCAATCTGGCGTGAGGTGCGTATGCGATGGTGGAAGAGATCCTTCTCGCCGTACCCTCTTGGCCTTTATATAGATAGACAGGTCCCAGGCTTAGGTCGAGTCGGTTACAAATTAGGGTTGGTACCCTTTAAAATCCTATCTACTCTAGACTTGTCCTCCAAGGATCCGAAGACATCATGGGCTTGGGCCACCCGAAATGTCCACGAGCCGCATGTCTTGACGTGGGCCTTCCTTGGGCTGGACCAGGTATACCAATGTTGTGTACTCGTGGGGTATAACCATGTCATTGGGATCTGGCGAGTCGCTTCGGTGGCATGCTGGAACGTCTTCTCCTCTTCCTCCTGCTAGTGGCGTGGGGGCTTATGGCTCGGTTTGAATAAAAGGGGTGGTCCTAGGGTTCATCTCACGCCAAGACAAAGATCTGCTTGATGTTTATCTCCATTGATCTGGTTGCAGTGTCTTGTTCCGAAAGGCTCCGTCAGCGAACTCCACAGTGCGAACATGATGAGAGATCGCTGGATTAGGTGGGTTTCGGTCATGCGCACCCATGTTTTTACTCTAGCTATTTGGGTTTAGAGGTAGCGCTTCGAAGCTCTGTTGGCTATTAATATCATGGGGCATGTTCTCGTCCATGGTGCCGACGGTGAATGTCATGAAGACCGAGATCTGAGGGGTGACAATGGTGGTTCGAGTCTAGGTGGTGATGAGGAATTGGCTTGGTGACTCGTGACTTGGAGCAGTGTCATGCAAGCGGGGGCGACGGTACATGATAAGTTCATAGTCCTACCTTTCAGGGTGAAAACCCAGGGTCTGGTCATAATTGATTGTGCCTGACAATGGCCTTGTTGAAGGTATTGTTTTGAGAGTGAGGACTTTCTTCAAGGTGAAAACCTAAGATCGGGCGATGACGATGTTTATGCACTATCCCCTTCTTGGAGGTGTCGCTTTTAGAGAAGCTGGACTTCTGGTGCTGTCTTGGTGGCGATAGTACTGCTGTTTCAAGAAATGGATCACTATAGCAGGACTTCTCTTTTGTAATTCTTCTTATTTTGTTGGCTGCGTGCATCCGTAAGGCCGCTAGGGCAATGCGTTGTTGCAAAGGCCGGGTGTAATTGGTATCTTTTATTGGAGATATGCCCTAGAGGCAATAATAAATGTAGTTATTATTATATCTTTGTGTTTATGATAAATGTTTACATTCATGCTATAATAGTATTAACAAGGAAACATTAATACTTGTGTGATTTGTAAACTAAATTAGAGTCCCTAGTAAAGCCTCTTCATAATACTAGCCTGTTGGTTAATATATGATTGTGGTTTCCCTATCATGAACATTGAGATGTTATTAGCAACAAGATCATATCATTAGGAGAATGGTATGATGGACATACTCCTATAGATAAGCGTAGCATAAAGATCAAGTCATTTTAAATAGTTCAATTGCTATATGCTTTCTGATACATAGTAACCTAATTCCTTCGACCATGAGATCATGTTTATCACCATCACCGGAAGGATGCTTTGATGACATCAAACACCACACCGTAACTAGGTGGCCTTGAGTGTTTGGAAAGTATGGGTTGAGACACATGAATCAAGAGTGGGATTTGTCCATCCATATGACGGATAGATATACTCTGGGCCCTCTCGATGGAATGTCATCCAATTAGCTTGCAAGCATGTGACTGGCTCACAAGGGATCACATATCACGGGAACGAGAAAAGAGTACTTATCAGTAACGAGGTTGAACTAGGTATGCAGAGATACCGACGATCATAACCTCGGATAAGTAAACTATCATGAGACAAAGGGAAATTGGTATCGTATGTAAGTGGTTCATTCGATCGCAAAGTAATCGTAGAAATATGTGGGAGCCATATGAATTTCCAGATTCCTCTATTGGTTATTGATCAGAGAAGTGTCTCGATCATGTCCGCATAATTCACGAACCGTAGGGAGACACACTTAAGGATTCGACGTTGTTTGAGTAGTTATGGAATGATGAGTAAGAGACCGAATGTTGTTCGGAGTCTCGGATGGGATCCGGGATATCACGAGGAGATCCGGAATGGTCCGGAGAATAAGATTCATATAAGAAAAGTCCTGTTTCGGGGTTGGAGAATGGTTCCGGTGTTTTCATCGGGAATGTTCTAGAAGGTTCCGGAATGTCCGGCACTCCGGAGGGGAAGGGTACATGAATGTGTTATATCAAGTTGGTATGATTGCATCATGTACTAGGTGTCATCTCTGAACAAAATAAAGGGTTTAATCAAATCCTAGTTTGAAAAGTCAAACGCCAATTTGAAAAGTCAAACGGCTATTTTGTGAAGTGGAGGGGAAGGTGGAAACCGAGTTGGGGAGGAGTTCCTCCCCTCCACCGCAGGCCCCCTTGGGAAACCGAGTTGGGAAGGGACTCCCCTCCCCTGGCACGCCCCCTCCACCTATATAAGGAGGGGCAAGGCTGCCCCTCCTAGCACCCAACACCTCCACCCGTAAACCCTAGCCCTAGCCGCCGGCCCCTCCTGCAACCGCCGCCGCCTAGCTAACCCTAGACACCGGCCAAGCCTCCTCCTCGGTGCGTCTAAACCCTAGATCGCCAAGGAGCTCTCTCATAGTCCACCATACTCGCTCCGGCTTAAGGCGAAGCCCTGCGAGATCTCCCCTCTACTTCCGGTACCACGCCGTTGTGCTGCCAGAATCGCGAGGAGAGTGATACAACCTCCGCTGCCTGCTGGAACAAGGGAGAGGAAGGTCTTCGTCGAGTACCGAACGTGTGACCGACTGCGGAAGCACTGCCGGAACGCAGCGCCGGAAGGATCGTCTACACGATCTTGAGATCGGCAAGAGTACGACTACATCACCCACGAGAATCCGCTCTCGTTAAACACTTTGGAATCTTCGAGGGTGAGTTATTCCATCGACTCGTTGCTACAATCTAGTAGATAGATCTTGGCTTGTTTGTTTGTATGCGGTAGAAAAGTTTTGTTTTCCATGCTACGAAACCCTACAGTGGTATCAGAGTCATGTCTATATGTAGATCTGTTGCACGAGTAGAACACAATGGTCATTGTGGGCGTTGATGCTTTTATTGTCGATTGCTTCTTGTGTACTTTGCATCTTGCGGGATGGTGGGATGAAGCGGCCCGGGCTAACCTTACATGACATCGTTCATGAGACTTGCTCCACACTTGACATGCAACTTGTATTGCATATGTGGCTTTGCGGGTGCATGTTTCTCCCAACATAGTTAAGATTCAATTTACAACGGGTGATTGACAATACTAGTATCAATGTTGTGGTTCTTGTTCGTAAGTTAGAACGACACTTATTGAAAGCCCCAAACCACGTAAAACATGCAAAGAAAGTAGAAGTGTCTAACTTTGTTTTGCAGGGGTGTGCTGTGATGTGATATGGCCATGATTGTGATTATATTTGATGTATGCAATGTTCCTTATTGTAAGTTGGCAACCGGCAGGAGCCATATGGTTGTCTTTAATTTATGTTAAGACCCGTGTGTCTATTCAAAATAGTTGTAATAGTTGAAGCTGGTGGACGACAACCATGAAGCGGCGTCATTGACCTTGATGCAATGCCGGTGATGATGGAGATCATGTTCGTGCTTGAAGATGGAGATCGGAAGCACAAAGAAGAAAGGCCATATCATATCACATATTATGAATTGCATGTGATGTTAATCCTTTATGCATCTTGTATTGCTTAGTTAACGACGGTAGCATTATAAGATGATCCCTCATGCACATGAATTTCAAGTCCTAAAAGTGTTCACCCTTAGTAAGCACCGTTGCTAAAGCTTGTTGTTTCGAAGCACCACGTGATGATCGGGTGTGTTAGATTCCGCAAGTATATACAACGTGAGCAAGCCAGATTTGCTCATGCGGAAGCTAAGGTTTGATCTTGACGAGCCTAGC
The DNA here is from genome assembly GCA_916181665.1 of Avena sativa. Taxonomy (NCBI): domain Eukaryota; kingdom Viridiplantae; phylum Streptophyta; class Magnoliopsida; order Poales; family Poaceae; genus Avena; species Avena sativa. Next base: position 236,680,016 of record OV702296.1, on the reverse strand, counting down.
ATGTACAGACATGGTCTCAGAACACGGATCACCGAAAGGTAAAGCATGAATCATATAGTAGATATGATGAACATGTCGATTGTTCGCCATTGAAGCTACATCAACTCTCGTGATGATCGGTTTTGATGTGGTGGATTTGGTTCGTGTGATCACTAAAACAATTTGAGGGATATTGTTTTGAGTGGGAGTTCACCTAGATTAATTTAACTATTAATTAGAACTCAATTTGTCATAAACTTAGTCTAAACTATTGCAAATATGTTGTAGATCAATGGCGGCCCCTACCATCAATTTTAATGCGTTCCTAGAGAAAGAAAATTTGAAAAACAATGGAAGCAACTTCGCGGATTGGTTCCGCAATTTGAGGATTGTCCTCACAGCTGGTAATTTGACCTATGTGCTGGATGCACCGCTGGGTGACCCACCTGCAGCTACTGCTACCGATGAAGTAAAGAATGTTTACCTCACTCGGAAGACTCAGTACTCCACAGTTCAGTGTGCTATCTTGTATGGTTTGGAATCGGAGCTTCAGAAAAGGTTTGAGAATTCAGATCCACATGATATTGTCCGTGATCTCAAATTGATCTTTGAGACTCATGCGTCAATTGAGATCTATGAGGCTTCTGAAAAGTTCTTTAACTGCAAGATGGAAGAAGGCAGCTCCATCAGTGAGCATGTGCTTAAGATGTCTGGGCACGCAAACAAACTTCAAAGCTTGGGTATAGTGATTCCTAATGCTTTGGGGATTTACCGTGTCCTTCAATCACTACCACCAAGTTACAAGAACTTTGTGATAAACTATATCATGCAAAACATGAACAAGACGTTGCCAGAACTCTTCGCCATGTTGAAATCTGCAGAAGTGGAGATCAAGAAAGAGCACCAAGTGTTGTTGGTCAATAAGACCACCAAATTCAAGAAAGGCAAGTCTAAGCAAAAGGGACACTTCAAGAAGGGTGGTAAGAAAGTTACCGCGCCGACGAAGAAGACCAAGGCTAGACCTACGCCTGATACTGAGTGCTTTTACTGCAAGGGAGAAGGTCACTGGAAGCGGAATTGCCCAAAGTACTTGGCGGATTTGAAGAACGGCAACATCAAGAAGAAAGGTATATCCGATATACATGTTATTGATGTGTATCTCACTAGTACTCGTAGTAGTGCCTGGGTATTTGATACTGGTTCGGTTGCTCATATTTGTAACTCAAAACATGTGCTGCAGAATAAACGGAAGCTAGCGAAGAACGAGGTGACGATGCGCGTAGGAAATGGATCAAAGGTTGATGTGATCGTGGTCAGCACGCTACCTCTTCATCTACCATCGGGATTAGTTTTATACTTAAATAATTGTTATTTGGTGCCTGCGTTAAGCATGAACATTATATCGGGATCTTGTTTATTGCGAGACGGTTACTTGTTTAAGTCCGAGAATAATGGTTGTTCGATTTATGTGAGTAATATGTTTTATGCACATGCACCTTTGATAGATGGTCTATTCTTATTGGATCTCGATATTGAAAATACACATATTAATAACATTGAGGCTAAACGTTTGAAATCGAGCGATAACTCGACCTATATGTGGCACTGTCGTCTTGGTCACATTGGAGTGAAGCGTATGAAGAAACTCCATTCCGATGGACTTCTTGAATCACTTGAAAGATGCGAAGCATGTCTGATGGGAAAAATGACTAAGACTCCATTTTCTGATATGATGGAGCGAGCTACGGACTTATTGGAAATCATACATACCGATGTGTGTGGTCCAATGAGTGTAGCATCGCGCGGTGGTTATCGTTATGTTCTTACCTTCACGGATGACTTGAGTAGATATGGGTATATCTATTTCATGAAACATAAGTCCAGAACTTTCGAGAAGTTTAAGGAATTTCAAAGTGAGGTTGAGAATCAACGTAACAAGAAGATTAAATTTCTACGTTCTGATCGTGGAGGTGAATATCTAAGTTACGAGTTTGGCGAGCATTTGAAGAAATGCGAAATACTTTCACAATTGACACCGCCGGGAACACCACAGCGTAATGGTGTGTCCGAACGTCGTAATCGAACTCTCTTAGATATGGTTCGTTCTATGATGTCACTTACAGATTTACCGCTATCATTTTGGGGTTATTCATTAGAAACAGCCGCATTCACTTTAAATAGGGCACCATCTAAATCCGTTGAAACGACACCGTATGAATTATGGTTTGGGAAGAAACCTAAATTGTCGTTCCATAAAGTTTGGGGTTGCGAAGCCTATGTAAAGAAGTTACAGCCGGACAAGCTTGAACCCAAAGCGGAAAAATACGTCTTCATAGGATACCCGAAGGAAACTATCGGGTATACCTTCTATCATAGATCCGAAGGAAAAATCTTCGTTGCCAAGAATGGATCTTTTCTAGAGAAGGAATTTCTCTCGAAAGAAGTGACTAGAAGGAAAGTAGAACTCGACAAGGTTGTCGAACCTTCTCTCGAACCTGCGAGTAGCGCAGCACCGGAAGTAGTTCCTGTGATGCCTGCACCAGTAAGAGAGGAAGCTAATGATGATGATCATGAAACTTCGGTTGTAGTTGCTACAGAGCCTCGCAGGTCAACGAGAACTCGTACCACTCATGATTGGTATGATCCCGTTATGTGTGTCATGTTGGTGGACAACACCGATGACCCTGCGACATATGAGGAAGCGATGATGAGCCCAGATTCCAATAAATGGCAAGAAGCCATGAAATCCGAGATTGGATCCATGTACGAAAACCAAGTATGGACTTTGGTGGACTTATCGGATGGCCGGAAGGCTGTCGAGAACAAATGGATTTTCAAGAAGAAAACAGATGCTGATGGTAATGTTACTGTCTATAAAGCTCGACTTGTCGCAAAAGGGTTTCGACAAATTCAAGGAGTTGACTACGATGAGACTTTCTCACCTGTAGCGAAGCTAAAGTCTGTGAGGATTATGTTAGCAATCGCTGCATATTATGATTATGAGATATGGCAGATGGATGTCAAAACAGCATTCCTCAATAGAGACATTGATGAAGAGTTGTATATGATGCAAACCAAAGGTTTTGTCGATCCTAAAGATGCTAACAAGGTATGCAAACTTCAAAGATCCATTTATGGATTGAAGCAAGCATCCCGAAGTTGGAATCAACGTTTTGATAAGGTAATCAAAAGGTTTGGTTTTATACAAACTTATGGAGAAGCTTGTATTTACAAGAAAGTGAGTGGGAGCTCTGTAGCATTCTTAATACTATATGTAGATGACATATTGTTGATTGGGAATGATGTAGACCTTCTTAATAGTTTCAAGGAATATTTGAATAATAATTTTTCAATGAAGGATCTTGGCGAAGCAGCTTACATATTAGGCATAAAGATTTATAGAGATAGATCGAGACGCCTAATATCATTGTCACAAAGTACATATTTGGACAAAGTTCTAAAGAGGTTTGGAATGGAAGATAGCAAGAAAGGGTTCTTGCCCATGTTGCCCAATACGACGTTGAGTAAAACTCAAAGTCCGACAACGGCAGAAGATAGAGAAAGGATGAGTAAGACTCCCTATGCCTCAGCCATAGGATCTGTAATGTATGCCATGCTATGTACTAGACCCGACATTGCATATGCTGTTATTTTAACTAGCAGATATCAAAGTGATCCAGGAGTGGATCATTGGACAGCGGTCAAAAACATCCTTAAGTACTTGAGAAGAACTAAGGATATGGTTCTTTCTTATGGAGGTGATGAACAGCTCGTTGTTAATGTTTACACCGATGCTAGTCGGAACACCGATCCGGATGATTCTAAATCACAATCTGGATACGTATTTACTTTGAATGGTGCAGCAGTTAGCTGGAGGAGTGCAAAGCAAAGCGTTGTGGCGAGATCTTTAACTGAATCGAAATACATGGCTGCTTCGGAGTCTTCACAAGAAGCGATATGGATGAAAGAGTTCATTACAGAGCTAGGTGTGGTTCCTAGTGCGCTGGACCCAATGTCTATCTACTGTGATAACATGGGCGCCATAGCCAATGCGCAAGAACCAAGGTCACACAAGAAGCTGAAACACATCAAGCTACATTTTCACGCTATTCGAGAACATGTCCAAGATGGGGACATAAAGATTTGCAAAGTACACACAGATCTAAATGTGGCGGGATCCATTGACTAAACCTCTCCCGAGGGCAAAACATGACCAGCACCAAACTGCCATGGGTGTTCGGTATATTACCATGTAATCTAGATTAGATGACTCTAGTGCAAGTGGGAGACTGTTGGAGATATGACCTAGAGGCAATAATAAATGTAGTTATTATTATATCTTTATGTTTATGATAAATGTTTACATTCATGCTATAATAGTATTAACAAGGAAACATTAATACTTGTGTGATTTGTAAACTAAATTAGAGTCCCTAGTAAAGCCTCTTCATAATACTAGCTTGTTGGTTAATATATGATTGTGGTTTCCCTATCATGAACATTGAGATGTTATTAACAACAAGATCATATCATTAGGATAATGGTATGATGGACATACTCCTATAGATAAGCGTAGCATAAAGATCAAGTCATTTTAAATAGTTCAATTGCTATATGCTTTCTGATACATAGTAACCTAATTCCTTCGACCATGAGATCATGTTTATCACCATCACCGGAAGGATGCTTTGATGACATCAAACACCACACCGTAACTGGGTGGCTATAAAGGTGGCATTGAGTGTTTGGAAAGTATGGGTTGAGACACATGAATCAAGAGTGGGATTTGTCCATCCATATGACGGATAGATATACTCTGGGCCCTCTCAGCGGAATGTCATCCAATTAGCTTGCAAGCATCTGACTGGCTCACAAGGGATCACATATCACGGGAACGAGAAAAGAGTACTTATCAGTAACGAGGTTGAACTAGGTATGCAGAGATACCGACGATCATAACCTCGGATAAGTAAACTATCGTGAGACAAAGGGAAATTGGTATCGTATGTAAGTGGTTCATTCGATCGCAAAGTAATCGTAGAAATATGTGGGAGCCATATGAATTTCCAGATTCCTCTATTGGTTATTGATCGGAGAAGTGTCTCGATCATGTCCGCATAATTCACGAACCGTAGAGAGACACACTTAAGGATTTGACGTTGTTTGAGTAGTTATGGAATGATGAGTAAGAGACCGAATGTTGTTCGTAGTCTCGGATGGGATCCAGGATATCACGAGGAGATCCGGAATGGTCCGGAGAATAAGATTCATATAAGAAAAGTCCTGTTTCAGGGTTGGAGAATGGTTTCGGTGTTTTCATCGGGAATGTTCTAAAAGGTTCCGGAATGTCCGGCACTCCGGAAGGGAAGGGTACATGAATGTGTTATATCAAGTTGGTATGATTGCATCATGTACTATGTGTCATCGCTGAACAAAATAAAGGGTTTAATCAAATCCTAGTTTGAAAAGTCAAACGGCTATTTTGTGAAGTGGAGGGGAAGGTGGAAACCGAGTTGGGGAGGAGTTCCTCCCCTCCACCGCCGGCCCCCTTGGGAAACCGAGTTGGGGAGGGACTCCCCTCCCCTGGCACGCCCCCTCCACCTATATAAGGAGGGGCAGGGCTGCCCCTCCTAGCACCCAACACCTCCACCCGCAAACCCTAGCCCTAGCCGCCGGCCCCTCCTACAGCCGCCGCCGCCCTAGGGCAAGCCGCCGCCGCCGGACAAGCCTCCTCCTCGGTGCGTCTAAACCCTAGATCGCCAAGGAGCTCTCTCATAGTCCACCATACTCGCTCCGGCTTAAGGCGAAGCCCTGCGAGATCTCCCCTCTACTTCCAGTACCACGTCGTTGTGCTGCCGGAATCCTGAGGAGAGTGCTACAACCTCCGCTGCCTGCTGGAACAAGGGAGAGGAAGGTCTTCGTCGAGTACCAAACGTGTGACCGACTGCGGAAGCACTGCCGGAACGCAACGCCGAAAGGATCGTCTACACGATCTTGAGATCGGCAAGAGTACGACTACATCACCCACGAGAATCCGCTCTCGTTAAACACTTTGCAATCTTCGAGGGTGAGTTATTCCATCGACTCGTTGCTACAATAGTAGATAGATCTTGGCTTGTTTGTTTGTATGTGGTAGAATTTTTTTGTTTTCCATGCTACGAAACCCTACATCTTTGTGATATTAATATATGCTCCTTTACAAAAAAAAGGTGTAGCATCTAAGCCTTCACCTCCTCCTTTATCTGCTTCTCTTGAGCCGCTTACATGTTGGGAATATGTTTTATAGGCAATCATGTATGATGATATTCCCTAAAGTATTCATAAAGTTATTAAGTTATCCCTTGTGTGAACATTTGATATATATCATCGAATACATGATTTGGTTGTGGAACTATATATTCATGTTGTTCTTACAAGATGTCCTTGGTCATTGAGGTTGTGCTGGACACACAACTTAGACTAATATGAAAGTTGGCTGATGTCTCGATTCCACTTGTGATGGGCATGGTGATGCTATTCCAACTTACACGAACTCGGCTAAAGAGTTTAGCGAGTCGGACTGACCCATAGTTGAAATGCAACGAGCATGTTGTCATTTGCAGTCTCAAGCAATGGAACCCTTAGACCTGAGGTGATCGCATGATCCGAGTTGTGGATCGCTAACTTAGGTTCTATCAAATGCTGTTTCGTAAATGGGCAGTTATAAAGGTAGAGTTCAGATTGATTGTGAATCAAGTTGTGTGACATGGGTTGCCAAGATGGGATTTTCCCCTCGTAATGAAAAGATATTCTCTGCACCCTCTTGTGTGATATAATTCTGAAGCATAGCCATGCACTACTCAGTTAAATGTTAACTGGGGAGTTGGACTAAGAGTTAGTCCAGTGAATTGCATATCATGGAACGAGAAGAGGGTTAAGATATTAAATGGATGTCAATTACTCGTCTATATCTTAACAAGGTATATCGTGTGGCAAAGGGACTTGGACGAAAGTCACCTTAAAGGTTTGTCTTCCGGACTTTATGACACTTGGGAGTTGACACGTCTTGCTAGAGGTCGCTACCAGCTATCTACTTGAGACCAAGTGTTCATGGGAATGAGTGTGACTCAGAGCCATGACAGGATACTTGGAGGAGTAGCTCATGTCGTGTCCAGGTGTACGTGAACTTACAGGGTCACACACTTAAGGGTTAGGAGTTCATGTAGATTAGATCCATGTGGCGGTTGGATTACAGCCTAAATAGGCCTGAAGAGTTGGGCCCAACTAGGGATATATATAAGTGAAGCGACAAGGGATAGTCCCTGACCTAGCCATCACTTTCTTCACTTCTAAATCGGGTTAGACAAGATTTAGCAATCCCCTACCTGTGCTCCTTCCTGTACGTGTGGATACCGGTAAAGGCGTTGCACGCGGCACTGAAGACAAAGGGATCCAACGAAGGAGTTCGTAGGGATCTAGAAAAGCTGTTCATGAGATCCACCGATACTGTATCAACTGGCGCGCTTCATCGATAATTCGCACCTTGCGAGTCTAGTGGTAAATCTCGTTGTCTATTATATGAGCTGGATATTAGGAGTACCGCGCAGGATAAAAGTTTTGTTTCTCTCCTCGCGCCCCAACATTACACTCTTCTTAAGATGATGTCTTCTTGGACGACCATGAGTATACTTGATCATACCTCCGGCCGGATCAGAAAAACCCATGATAAAAATTTAGGCCCGAGCCTGATCAACAGGCTAACAAATCAGGCTCAAGCCCAACCTAATAGAGGAAAAGCCTGACGGGCCTCCACCTTAGCCCGCCCATATGTAAATCCCAAGCCCGCCCTGACATTCTGGTTCAAAAACAGGCCTAGACCTGCCATTTGACCCAGCCCGGTTTCTTGGGTCGGGCCATCCGGGCCGGGCTACCCATGGCAAGTTTAACCACTAGCCCTGCCACGTGGAACCATAACAGGAATTTTCAACATTTTATGCTCATCTACTTCGTGTACATATACAACAATTCAAACCAGGTACTACTAAAAGTCGGTAGAGTACGAAAATCTACTCGTAAAAGTGCTGCCAACAAAAAAGGGCGAGTCATGGTCGAAAAGGCTGGAAAAGGTGAAAACCAGAAGAGAATACTACCAACCTGACAGCGGAGCCAGTTGAATCAATCAAGTACCACGACGATGCGGTTAGTTTATAATAATCTGCTCATGAGCACATCACATCACCCCATTTCCTTCCTTCCTTCCTTCCGTGGCACGCTTAAATACAGAAGAAACCGCACCGCACGCGTGGATGTAAACGAAGCACGAAGGATGACGATCATCATCATCACCGCATCATCGTCGTCGTCGAGCAGGCCCTCCTGACCCTCCCTTCAATCCAACTCCACCTCCACCTCCACACGAATCCTATCCACCATTACCCACCGAACACACCACGAGATTTTTTTCCATCTTAAAATTCCTCTCTTAATCAAACACCCCTCTCTCCTCTCCGTTGCCCGTGCACCACTTGGATTTATTATAGCGTTTCTTGTCCCGTTTCGCCGTGGATTTGGACCACGCGCATGCGGCGAGCAACCAAATCCCCATCCCGTCCCGGCAATCTCCGGTGGAGGGAGGGCGAGCAGGGGAGAAATCAATCCTAAATTAGCGTCCCGTCCCGCCACCAAGAACTCCACTACAAGGCAAGGATCCCCCCCAACCCAATCATTCTCTCTCGCCGCAGGCATTTGGCCCACTCCACCACCACCACCGCCACCAGCATCACCACCCAGGAAATCCCAAAGAAAATCACGCCTGCGGGCCGGAATCGGTCCTACCCCGCACCGGATTACAGCCTCGTAATCATTTCCTGGGAAGAGGAAGAGGAGCTCGGGCGGAGAAAAAGGAGGGAGCAATGACGGAGGTGGCGCTGTTCCGGGGCCCGACCAACCTCGCTTCCTCCGCAAGCCGCGGCTCCTCCTCCCCGTCCCCCTCTTCCTCCTCCCCGCGCTATTTAGCCGATAGCGACGTGCTCCAGAGAAGAAGCGGCAGCAGCAGAAGCAGCGCGGAGAGCCCTGCAGGATCCGCGGAGCCACGGGCTGGTGGATCGGAGGAGGAACAGCGGTGGTCCTTCTTGGCGCTGCTGCTCGAGCTGCTACGGAAGTCGCTGCTCGGGTGCAGGGTGGACGGCGCCGGCGCCGGCGAAGGCGGGATGGAGATAGGGCTGCCCACGGACGTGCAGCACGTGGCGCACGTCACGTTTGACAGGTTCCATGGATTCCTGGGCCTCCCCGTCGAGTTCGAGCCCGAAGTGCCCCGCCGGGCCCCAAGTGCGAGGTCCGTCACTCTCTCTGTCTCTTCTCATGTTCATCAATTGGCTCTTGTTGTTCTGAACTCAATATGTTTTTGAAATTTTCAGTTCCAGTTTGAACTTGAATTCTTGGAAATCACAAAATTTTAGTGCAACCTCTGTTCGTTTTAATCTGATGAAACTTGGTACACAGATAAATTCTGGTGAAATTATGTTCCATTTGAAGTACTATGTGTATATCAGTAATCCATTTGGACTTCTCCCCCCTTGCTGCTGGTATGTACTTGGCAGCCTGGGCTGGAATTGGTCTATGGTAGTTAAACTGTTTGTGACGACGGGCAGGCTTTGGGCCACCACTCTGTCCAGACTCCAGAAACAGTTTGTGTTGAGTTTTCCCCATGTTCCATTAATAATTGGCCAATCATGGCTGTGGACGCCTGTTATAGGTAGAATTGCATGATGTTTCTGTAGCTAGTTACCTCATCATAAAATCAACAAAGGAGAAATTAATAATTTTAATGAGGCTGGAAATGGAAGAAAACACTGGCAACGGAATCTTCCTTAGTTTTAAGTAGAGAAAAACAGATAATTTTAAAATTGAAAAATATAGAGCTTCTACATTTAGTAGTGGCAGCCATTTTTGTTCACTTAGTCATTTCCTGTCCTAGGCAGTGGTGGTATTCCATCCATGTTATTTTAGTGTTCCCATCAACTCTAAACTTGTTTTGACTTGTATGCAAACCCACCAAATAAAGATACAGTTTCCATTTGTTAGAAAGAGTATGGTTATTTTAATCGGGTTCCCAAAAGGAAGTTTTTAATTGGCACAAACATGCTGTTTGTTAAGTCTTTCTTCTTGTTGGATCAATTCAGCTGTATCACGTCTTGCTTTGTTTGGTAGGAATGCTTATCCTTGCTACACAAATATTAAACTACTGAGGCACTTCATTCCTGTAAAGTTTATTCTAGGGTAGCTGTATTATTGCATTGTACTCCATCCGTTTAGAAATAGAAGGCGTTTTAGCTTTGTGAATCGAATGTATCTAGACGTCTTTTAGTGTATAGGTTCGGAGTGAACCTATACACTAAAAAGCGTCTAGATACATTCATTTCACAAAGCTAAAATGTCTTATATTTCTGAACGGAGGGAGTAGTTCATTTATTTTATCTGATGCTCCTTCTATATGCACAGTTGCACGCACATTACCTGCCTCATAATTTTTAAACCAGATGCAAAGGGAAGGAGAATGCACCTTTTATCGGAGCTGATTGACCTAGGAATGTCAAGAAGTAGATTATTACACACTCTGTCTTGTAGGAAAGACCGAAAGAAGAACTGTTGGGAACTTCATGATTTTTTTTGTCTCGGTTAGAACATGTATTAACTGTAGGGACTATCAATGACATCTTGCTTGTTATCATTTGTCTGCATATGTTTGTTGTGCTGTGTAGACTTTAGTGGCTTGAATAACATTTTTTTTTGCTTCGAGGTCCTCTTGGGCTTATACTAGAAAGAGAGCAGAAAGGATAAGAAACGTACATACGGAGGTGGTGTTTTGGTTCAAGCTACTATATTGTACATTTGTTCTGTATTGGGAATTCTAGGATGTGGTTATTATTTTTAGGCAATCTAAAAAGAATTGGCTAAACAGTTCCCTATAGAAGGATGGAATCGTTTTGCCTCTAAAAGAAGATAAAGTGGCACAAACACCTAGAACCCATCTTCATAGTTCAAACTGGAGGATTGCAATATATGATGAATAAAACTGGAGCATATGAATTGCGATCATACAATAGTTGGGGAACTTCTGGAATGTGCAAAGGTCCTGAAAGTAAATGAGAAGTAGTTTCCTTGATATTTTACAAACTTGAGTATTAAGAACCATTTTTTTTTTTTGGAAAGGAGCATATATTAAGAACCATATTAGTTGTTGAAATCTGGTTCCTTAAAAGGTGTCGTGACTTGTCTTTGGAAACAAAAAAAAGTGAAATATGCCTTGACCTCAGTGACTATATGCTCTTATTTTTATATGATAAGGTGTACTTTGGAGCATCATGTATTATTAGTCCCCATTCGTGTTTCCTTATGTTGTTGGTGTTCTTCAGCTGATTCAAACTTCAAATGCAGCGCTAGTGTCTTCGGAGTCTCAACACAATCAATGCAGTGTTCGTATGATTCTAGAGGCAACAGTGTTCCGACGATTCTCTTGATGATGCAAAGACGTCTTTATGAACAAGGCGGTCTCCGGGTATGATATTTTAGCATTTTAACTAACTGTCACTTGCTTTTCTAACAGTATTCCTGTAGCTTTTTCTGAGTTCTGACCACATTGATGTTTTTTTTTTGCTTTGCAGACAGAAGGTATTTTTCGTATAAATGCGGAGAATAGCCAGGAAGAATTTGTGAGAGATCGGTTAAATAGCGGAACTGTGCCAGATGGCATTGATGTTCATTCTTTGGCAGGTCTAATCAAAGTAAGCTTCCTTCTGTCGTGTCACTTATGATATTCTGTTGAGAGCACCACTCGAAATTTATTAGTGATGTGCTTATCTTCAATAGTCGGATTCTGTATCAACAAACTTTTGTTGCAGAATCTAATGCTGCTTTTCAGTGTAGGCTTTCGGTGTGGTTAACTGATTTGACACCGCCGCTTTATGGCCTCGAGTCGGTCAACTTTCACCGGCAAACCAGTACTCTTGATGATATTCATTTCATATATTTTCGATCTTTTCAGGCCTGGTTTAGGGAATTGCCGAGTGGCGTGCTGGACTCTATCCCACCTGAACAGGTGATGCAATGCCAATCTGAAGAGGACTGTGCTCGGGTTGCCAAGTGCCTTCCACCAACAGAAGCAGCCTTACTTGACTGGGCCGTTAATCTGATGGCTGATGTTGTCCAAGAAGAACAGATAAACAAGATGAACGATCGCAATGTCGCTATGGTTTTCGCACCAAATATGACCCAGGTAACATGTTTTCCTAAGAGAAAGCTAAAATCAACAATCACTTAGGTGGATGCTAATTCTTGCACACATGTAAATGCAGATGGACGATCCTTTGACTGCCCTAATGTATGCAGTACAAGTGATGAATTTCCTCAAGATGCTAATACAGAAGACCCTCAAGGATAGAGAAGAGTCCAACCTGGAGGATGCTTCTTTGCCACAAAAGGACCCATCTGATGAAAATGGACATCAGAACCCCAGCCTCACCGTTGATTCTCAACCTGAGGAAGTATCGGGGCGTCCTTCTTTGGTCAGGGAGGAGCCCCTTGTGTACAGTCCTACACACAGCCCTGAAGACAAGCCAAGTGGTATTAATCCTGTCGAAGGCGATTCCATAGCAAGCAATGCCCTGGCGAGCACAGAGAGCTCCGCCAGTTGCTCACAGCCTCCTCTTGCTGCTGCTTCGTCCACCACTGATGCTGCTGCATGCGCTACAGCGGTGAACTCACTTCAGGGCAGAGGGAGCCGTAGTCTGACTAGCAGGAGGACTAGAAAGGGCAAGCGGCAGTGTGGAACGCCCACTGTCCCCCCGGCTGAGAAATCGAGGGGCACGAGCATCGTGAGCAGGATAAACTCCAAGGTCGAACGGATCGAAGCCTGGAGATAGGAATCCCGACGTCGTTGCCCGTTGTTTGTTGTGTAATAGATGGCTGACCCAGTGTTTTTCCTTGCACATTTTGAATTTTCGACGTGCTTATCAGTTTCGTGTTTGGACCATGATCATGTTGGTTTGAGATTTATCCCCTCGCCTTCACTAACTTATGTATCTTGCTTATGGCGTACTTCGTGGCTGTTCGAGTGAATGAATCAAATGGTGGGGTTGCTTCCTTTGTGCATGCATTTCTTCACTGGCTCAAGTCAAGTTTCTGAAATTCCTGAATGTCCTCTCACTACATCAGATAGCTTTATTCCGTCTTCTCTCCTTCATTCTTTTCGTTTGCTGAATCTGTCTAGAGATTTCCCAGTTTTCACAAAAAGAAGTTATTCTACCTTTTGACCTGCGTTTCATCTCGCTCATCCGCCACCAATTCTTTCCAGTTTTCATGGAGAAAAAGAAGTGTCTGGAAAAAACCACAGCGGCAGAAATTGTAATGCATCATCTTCCACCTAGCTTTCTGCCAGTTCAGCTAGGGACGGAACAGATTCCGGTCTTGAGGAGCACTTGACAGCAGTGTTGATGCTCAGTGACAAGTGCATCACACTGTCGGGGAGAATCATCCCGATTTCTCCGAGGATTGCGAAATTGTCCGAATTCTGTTCATGGTGCGCGCCATTGTCGACATGTTCCTGCGCCGGTTGGAACCGGAATTCATTCACGATGATCGATCTGCAGTGGCAACCTTATCAGATATTCCATTTTGTCAGTGCAAACTTTTAGCTGTAAATGCTGCCAACTTTTAGCTCTACCTGCAGATTTCCATGCATTTCTGACCAGTGCTGAAGAACACACACACAGACACAGTTGTGCTGTTGTGCAAGATGCACATTTCCATTTCCTCCCAAGTTGCAGCTGGAGTGAGTAGTATATACCACCTCCACTTGTGAAAAGAGAAAAAAAAATCTCAGAATTCCAATTCGACAGCCACATAGATGCCCCTAACTTTCTTGACCTCACCATTCCTCTCACTATATATACCTCTCTTCCTCAGAGATTTCTTCAGCAAATTTGACAGCCACAAAAAAAAGGAATTTGCACCTTCACATCCGAGGAGCAGAGCAGAGGAGTGTTAATTTGGTGGATTGCGCACATGGCGACGGCGGACGGTGCACTGCGGAGGCTGTTCGAGAAGCCGTTGCCGGAGAACCCGAGTCTGCTGGAGGTGCTGGCGGCCTGCAGCAACCACATCCACCACAAGAAGCCGCTGCTGCCGGCCGTCGACCCGTCGTCCTTCACGGAGATCTTCGGCGAGCTTCACTTCCACGAGAAGCCCGAGGCGCGATTCGTCCTACCGCCGCCACCGCCACCACCGCACCCTGCCGCCACAGCAGTTCCTGCTCGTGGCGCGACGACGGTGTCGTGGCTCGACGCCGCTGATCGTCAGGCTGCGGAGAAGAGCAAGGACGACTCGTCGCTGGACGCGCTCCTCAGGCCGCCCAAGCCCGCGAGCTTCTCTCTGAAGAAGAGCGCGAGCTTCTGCCTGAAGAAGAGCTCGGCGTCGCTGCTGTTGTGCACGGAGGGGCTCGGGTCCGAGAGCACCGTGGACTCCGACGACATGGTCAAGGGCGACGGCGGCGACGCCGCCCTGAGCCCGGGGAAGGAGGAAGCGACGCTCGGGGGCGCGGGGCTAGGGCTTGTGGGAGGGAGCAAGGACATGGAGCCGCCGTCGTTCCCGCCGCCCATACGGTCGATCGGGCGCGGCGGGAAGCCGTGCGTGTGCTTCCGGACGTCCCGCGAGGACGGGCGGTTCGTGCTGACGCAGGTGGTCATCCCCGGGAAGGAGCTGCTGCACGCGTCCCGCGAGGGCGGCCGCCTCAGGCTCACGTTCGCCAACGCTGCCGCTGCTACCGGCGACGAGAATGACGAGGAGCTGGAGCTGGGAGACGAAGAAGATCGCGAGCTCGAATCCAACACCACATGATCGGCGCATGCGCTTGATTGGCCATTTAGTTTAGGCCCCGTTTGGTATCAAAATATTTTTAAAGTATTAAGCAAATACTTTGGGTTTCTGAAAAAACTGAAGTATTAAGCAAATACTTAGTTAAAAAACTTTGTTGCCAAACAGGCCTTATTATATTAACACAAGGAGAAGGTATTGCTATGGATTGCAGTAGTAATTTTATTCGTGTAACAAGTATATTGTTTAGTGGCATGTCAACGTTTGGTTAACCAACAAAGTTTCAAGCGGAGATTTGGTGCATATCGCATCAGTGATCCCTTAAAGAAAAACGAAATCATATTTCTGAATTCTAAAAATTCTGAAAATAAATTTGCATAGACTGTGATGCATACCACAAACGTATAAACTATTAATTGAAAATAATATGTATTTTAAGCTATACAAAAATAACAAATATAATAAGAAAGAGTTATGTATTGCGATTTTGCATGTTTGTAGAATATATCATTGACAAAGTCCATAATTGTTTTCAACTTTTTTTTGGAACTTCTAAATATAATTTGAAATTTTTGGATGCCGAGGGATCACCAAAGCTCATGTGCCAGAAAAACTTTTTCAAAATGTTCTCTCAGTATAGAATTAATTCAATCCGCAAACTGAAAACAAGTATCTTTTCACTTGTCGGTTTCTATATAAAATGCGGGATTGAGGTGACATGTCCTCTTAAATATTATAGGATTAGAGAATTTTAGGAATTTGGGTCATCACTCATAAGTGTTTGATATAGAAAAACAAATGTATTCTAAAAGGTTTAGATAAATACATAATTCAAACAGAGTGCAAAGAAATCCTTAAAAGAAATTTATAAAAATCTCATCCATGTGAATCAAACGAGCATCATCGTAGGAAAAATTCTCGAGAATCTAAATCCTCCAAAACCTTATGAAATTCATGTAGGGAGCCCTAAACTTGTTCTTTGTTTGAATAGAAGGCGATACCCCCGTCCCCGCGGCATATACTCATACACACCGTTTTCACGTATTGGAATGAGCACACGGTGCCATGGATCGACCATCTTTCTATATGATGTCGGCCGGCTGCATTCATATATTGAGAATCTATATCGAAGTCGGGTGGTGCCATGCATTCGTTGGAGATAATAAAAGAAGCTTGGCCGGCCACTTGGCCACGGAATCGTTTCGGTGCACGTCAAAATATCTGTCCATCTCGGTACATGGAACCTTCTTCTTCATCTTTTGGAAGGACAGACACTTTCAACAACAACTGAAGATCTAATAAAATCCCCTCACTCTCCAAAGGATCCCTTGGGAGTTTCTGTTCCTACTTCCTACTGATTTCCATTTTACAGGCCCAAAGATTTACATCGATGCAGCCTGGAGGAAACAACCTGGGTCTTCAACTGATACGGCTGGAGTTGGCATTTACTTTTCCAAATCCTTGCAGGGTGAAGAGAGAACTGATGTTTTCATTTTAGCTTCCAAAAAAGATGTGCCCTCTCCTTTGCAGGCTGAAGCCCTGGCTTTAATTCTTGCTGCAAATTTCGCTGATGCTTTGAAACTTGAAAGACCTGTTTTCTTCACAGACAATCTATCTCTGGCTAGGGCAGCAACGGCTAAAGAAGCAACAGATATTAATATGACTTGGGAAATAAGAAGACAGACAATTGAATATCAGAAGTTGGCTCTACCCCTTCTTGGTTCCATCTATCATATCAAAAGAGAAATCAATGGTGTAGCTCACAATTGTGCACAACAGGCAAGAAGATCAGTTGGATCTGAGCCTATCTGTTCTTGTAGGAACCCAGCTCATAACAACCGTTTATGCCCAGTGCTTGCTGCTATCGACAAGATAAGGCAACTTGGGTTTGTAATTCTCGATGTACAATATTTTTGAGCTACAATATATTTGGGTGTGTCAGCACCCAACCTCCGTTCAAAAAAAAAAAAAAAAACAACAAAGAAAAGGAGGACAAACACTAAAGTTTGTCATATGCTTCTTGCTCCTTCACGGCCTTTCTTTTTAATCCCTGGTCCATGTACTAGCTACCTAGCTGCATCTTCACAAGACCTGACTGATGACTCCATGGACCAGACCGGCATGGCAAGGTGCCAAGGATGGGGAAAAGGCGGCTCGATCGGAGCACTTTAGATGGACGTAACCCTGTAGGCATGCTAGCTAGCTAGCTAGGGGTCGACATAGGTGCTACGAGACAGATGTCATCCTGTCAAGACAACATGTAGTTAAAAAATGAAATTTGTACTACTATATCGGTAGCTACTCTCTCCCTTCACAATTAGATCGCATTCTGGGTTTAGTCAAAGTTAAACTTTTTAAAGTTTGACCAAATATTTAGCAAAAAATAAAAGTATCTATGATATAAAACTTATAGTATTAAAATCTTTGTAAGTTATATTTTCATAATATATGTATTTGGAATAATGAATGTTTATATATTTTCCTATATTCTTGGTCAAAGTTAAAAAAGTTTGACTTAATAAAATGCTAGAACGCGAAGTAATAAAAAACAGAGGGAGTACGAAACATTGAGAGTTTATATGAGGAAAGAGTCATTTAAGTGTGAGTTTGCGTTGCTTCATAGGGAATTTCACATTTCCAGGGTGATCTTGGCCGACTAAGTTGATTCATATATATAGGGAATCTCACATTTCTAGGGTGATCTTGGACGAGGATATATCTATGTGGATGTTTCGTTTAAAGTTTCAAAAATGTTTCAAATAGGTCTCGCTTTTCAGCAAACCCATGCCAAAGCATGACGTGATTTAGCATATTTCAAACATTTTTCACTTTAATAAAACGTTTGCCGCTACATCCACCCTGAAACACGTGTGCGACCTCAATGACATATTTATGAAACCTCTAAGGTGGAGTACCAGCTGGTATTGGCAAAAAAACCGATAAAAAATATATTAATACGAAGACGATAGCAATTGCACCAACCTTTTCAACAACATAATATCTAGACGAAGACTAGAGATTAAGGATGCACACATCCAAAAAAATAAAGAAAAAATTAAGAGACCCTGACAAAGCACTCAGAAACTCGCAGCAGCAAGAGCGCCACCAGTGGTGACTCAGACTTCAAACAAGGTTTTTCAAAACGACGCCTCCGAGAAGGTAACATGATACAAAGACCGTCATCTAGTCCAACCAGAATGGTCAGGTTGTTCGTTTTCACCCTGAAGAATGTCCAAACTTCAGACAATGCCTTCAACAAGGAAACGACTAGGAAGCCATCATTGCCAGGTACGACCACCGAAGGTCGGACGTAGGGTTTTCACCCCAGAAATTGAAACCGCCAAGGATGACGGCTTCACCTCCCCCACTCATTGAGAACACTATTGCAAGAACGTCGATCACCCGACACACATACTTCTCCCAATATGTTGCGAGTACTCCCTAAAACCTTCACCAACTCTTGACTCGACCTGAGCATGTGAGATGGGAACGTGACCACCATGATTCCCCATTAACACCTTGAAAATCACAACAAATAAGGTGCCGAGACAGTTCCAAAGTGCACGAGGGGTCACCACTAGCCAAAGGAACATGGATCTTCATGTTGACATCGATGATGACGACAAAAGGGACACACTCCCGTGGCAAAGGCAGGGGAGGTGAATAAGCCCAACACTTTGTCTACCTCAGATGTAGATCATGCGCTTGTAGATCCCATAGGTACGCCTCCTAGGCACGATCTAGTGCTCGTTCCTAACCGAAGCAGCCCCCGAGAGGCCTCAACGCGTGCGCTGACACCTTTCCCTTCCCTGGCCTGGTCCCACACTAGCCTGCGATAGCACCATCAAGCATGGCGGCCACGGTGAGCAGCGACGGAGCTGGACCGTGTCCGGGTGTGTGGTGGTCGACACCAACAAGCTAGTGGTGCGTACCTCTAGATCGGAGGCCAAGGAATTTATATCTCATCAGGCTATGGCGGAAAATCTTGGGGGTCAAATAAAGACAACAAGAGGAGAACGGGGAACCCCAGCACCAACGGTGTCAACACCCGGATTTTTCAATCCTAGATGCCTGTTATGCCATACATCGCAATCTCAGGATTACCATTTTTGCGAGACATAACAGAATTGGATACCATAGTACTTCATCCATTACAAACGATACATAAGTTCTTACACAAATAGGGATCTCATGATCCAGTTCTTAATACAACATCAAGCAGCGGAATACGTAATAATAACGGTAGCGTAGGCGAAGCTCCATCTTCGGGGTCACAGGCAATGCTGACGATGGGAGATGATCCTAGTTGTCGTAACCTTCCTGGGGTCCATCTTCCAGGTACTCCTCTTCATAGTCTGGCCATGGGAATAGCCAGGGACAAAGCCATGAGTACTCTTTAAGTACTCGCAAACTAATACTAACAAGTAAAGGGGTTTTTTGGATAATAGGACACTAGGCTCTAGGGTTGTTTTGCAAAAGCCAGATTTATCTCTACTAGGTTCTGAAGCTAGTCATAATTTTATAAATCCTAAGTGGGAACTTGTATTTCAGGTCACAACTCTGTTGTGGTCAAGTCAAAGTCTCAATTCATTTCTCAAGTCATTTTGAAAAGTCTGACAAGGGAACAGTATGGCTACTCCAACTGTCCATAACCGCGGACACGGCTATTCGAATAGTTTGACACTCTGCAGAGATTGTACACTTTCACCACAACATTTGATACATCCGTCAGGAACAAATCCTGAACTCACCATACTCAGTATGTGGATAATCAATCCTAACCTTTCAATTACACGCCCTAGTATGAGCACCTCTCCTGTGAGTTTGGCCTCCCAACCATGACCAGCTGTCATCTTGGGTACTGCACAGGTGGAGAATCTTCACAAGGTAGCCTCAGCTCAGACCTTGGCCATGAGGGAACTAATACTAAGGTATATAAGTTTCCAGTCAAGCCCTACCCAATATTCGGGTATTGTGGTTGTACGCAAAAATTGGAATGGTATCGCATCCAGACAACCATCAGTTTTATAAAGGGCTAAGGCTCATGCCTCAACATTTTTATCACCAAAATCATCAAGTGTTTGGAAACACATGTCCAAAACATTTCAATAGAATGATCCATCATTCCAAGGTTTTTATAACCATTTTTCCACCAAGTATTCCCATCTAAAAGTTGATCAAGTTTTATGCTTAGCACTAGCATCTACAGGTGGGGGTAGTACTAATGAGGGGTGGTAACTAGTGGGGTTTCACTAAGTCCAACCTTATATCTTAGGCTGATATCAAGGTTTCTAGCTTAGGCCAAATTTTATGCTCTTTAGGCAACCTTCAGCATCTTTCCAAAATCTACCAGTCACTTAAGTAAACTCTAAGTAAGCTTTGATAAAGAAATAAAGTGAGAAGCTTGCACATAAAACTAGGATTGGTTTATCAAATGGGTAATCTTGCAAGGGTTAGCTTGCATAGGTATATATCAGCTTGCACATTCACTAGTAGTATTTGGCTTGCTAAAGTAGAGTGTCTTGCAAGTTTTAGCTTGCATCAATGTCAATGTAAGCTTGCCTTGTGCAGAGCAGTGGTTGAAGTTCTCCTCGGCTTCTTCTTCGTAGTATCCTCCTTCCTCCTCGTAGCCTTGGTCGGTACTAGCGTCTATGAATAAATATGAGGTACACAATCACCAAACAATACTTAACTACTTGCAATCATCACACACAAGGGTCTTATAGATGATCTAACATCATCTATAACCTTACAAGGTTAAGGCTTGATTTGATTCTTTTTATTTTTAGAAGAGTAATTTCTACTCATTGAAAAACTACTTAAGATTTAATATTCTCCAAACCAAACATGGGATCATGTTGACACATGTCATCACCACATATTGTAGTCCATGGGAATGTGATTTAAAGTGGTGTCACAATTTAATAAGGTTTTACCCTTTTATTTTAATTAATTAAAGTTGCTAGAAATGCTTATGTAGCATTCTTTTATTACTTGAATATTATTTCTGCAAGTAAACCTATATATTTTTATATATTCTGAAAGGTATGGTTAAATGTGATTTTTGAGAGTTGGAATCAACTCAAAAGCTTTTATGGTTTAAAATTGAAAAATGCTTGAATGCAGAAAAGCTTCTGCCTTGTTATTTTTACTATGGGTGATCTACAGATACAAATGACTTGAATCCAACGGGCTTGGATTCAGCATTCACAGACCTTTTCAACAAAATTGGTTTCATCCAATTTGGTGCACTGAATCGATCTGGGTTGATTTTTGAAGTTGGGTACAGAAGTGTGTTTGAATTTAAAAAGAAAAAGGTTTAATTTGAATCGCTGGGCTGCGCGAGAAAAAGTACTGGGCCGGCCTGCTAAGCGCAGTGCTCCCGCGGGCTGCTTAAGTGGGTGTCCCCACTCGTCAGTGACACGGGGCTGGGCGAAGCGGTATGGGGCAACATGGATCGTTCGATCTAGTTCTAATCCAACGGCTGGGGGTCATCGTCGGCGCGAGACAACTCCGGCGAGAACGAAACCTAGCGCGGCCAGTGAGGGGTGCTGGGGGCTCACCGGGGTACGGGCGAGGGTCGGCGAGGCGGGCGAACGACGAAGTCGACGACGGCGAATCTCCTGGTACTGGTGGCTTCTCCTGGGGCGGCTCCAATCGCTGGCTCCCTTCTTCTCCAAAGGCGGCGGGCTCCGGTGAAATTCCGGCGAGGTGGTGCTCGCCTTGCTCTGAGAACGGTGTGGCACGGTCAGTGAGGAGAGGGGAGTGAGATGGTGTGAAGAAATCGTGCGGGGGTGGCCTCTATTTATAGTCGAGCGAGGGGACCGTCGGGGCGCACGGTGAGCTCGTCGGGGGCGAGGTTACAGGCAGCTAAAGGCATGGGCAAGGGTAGGGGACGGTGCGGTGTCTCCTGGCGATGCTCAACGACATGGTCTCGAGGCATGGGGCGGTGCGGCTTGGTCTGGAACGAGCGATGCTCTGCGCGGCAGAGGCGGCGTCTTCGACGGCGGGCGGTGGCTGTATGGCACGGGGCGGCAAACGGGGATGTCTGGCGGTCTCCTGGGTCGGTGGTGATCGTGTGTGCACGCGGTGAGGGCGGCGCACGGTCTGTGGACGCTGGTCGAGGGTGGCGCTCTGACACATGCTCGGCATGGTCTAGGCGCGGTTTGTGCGCGTGGTCCAGGGCTTGGCAACGCTCGCGGCTGGGACAGGTAGTGGCGGTGGACGGTGGAATGCCTCCCAGACAAGGTTGGCACGGCTAGTTCTTCCTCTAGCCTGCTGTCCACAATGGGATGGCAAGGTTGGCTTCGGCTGTTCACCATTGATGGCAATGGCAAGCTCACAGGGGTACTAGTCCTTAGTTAAACTTCCTAGATGGTCTACTGAGTTGTGTGTGAGCTAAATGGGGAACAAGTTAGGCCAATTTTACTGCACACTATAGTGTTTGATGTTTGTTTGATTTGTGTCTGCAACCTATTTGATGAAATGGCCGCATGAAATCAAGTTTTGAATTTTGAAATGAATTTTGGTGGGTTTGCTAGATTGGTGCTGGTGAGTCTGCAGATGCTTGGGTTTTGAAAGTTGAGCTTGTTTGAGTGATTTTTGAAAAAGTGGGATCTTCCCATATGATAAAGATTCAATTTTGAATTGTCATTTAAACTATGCATTTGAAAGTTTCTGGATGATCACAAAGTGGGCCTTGATACCTTGTTATGAGTACATTCAAGGGGTGCAAAGATCCAGAAAAGTTTCTGTTAGGTTTTGAAAGTTTGAGACAGCCAAAGTAGGCATGGGAGTTAAATTGGCCAAAATGACCATTCACTTCATATATATGTGTTTTGATTTACTTGTCTTTAGGAAAAGTGTGGGAAATGTTTTAGATGATGTTTATTTCACCTAAGAAACATTTTACAAGCAATGAAACAAACAAACAAGGTGGGTTTAAAAGAATTCAAAATCAATGCATACACATATGCATGCATTCATAATTTTATTTAGAAAAGTTTTTGTTAACCCTAAATGTGAGGATTAGAATTTGATGATCCAAGTTTAGTATTTTTGGGATGTTACAAACGGCCTCCTCCGGTGGCGGATAGGTGTAGAAGGGCCGTGTAGAGGTGGTTTTTTGGGTGGAGGTGGAAGGGGGGCTCCAGAGTCTCCTGGGGCAACCCGAGAGACAGGTATTGGCAAAATATAAAGGCATATGTGCAAATACTCCCCTAGTGACTCCCTTATGAGTATTTTCAACCAACAACTCTAATACCACGAGGGATAGGTGAAAAAAACCCTAGTGGATAGTAAAATTGAAAGGGTAATTGCCCCTATGTGTGGTTTTGGTGATTAATGACAATCCCTATGGTCTAATGTTTTCACTGAGTTTTATATGAAGGTATATTCCATAGGTCATTCTTGTAGTCCATGTGTTGGATTCAAGTATGGATGCCATGAAGATAAAGATATACCTTGAGTATTGGCATCAAAAGCATCGATATTAAGAGAATAATATGATATGATCAAGATCTTGAGAGTGTGATCTCAATAGAAGAAATCAAGATATGGCTCTAAGTAGGTGTCATGATAGCCTCATTAGTTGAGCTATGGTTGACTAAGATTTAGAGCATTTAATCAAATTAAGAGTTCCTTATGTACCTCAAGATATTAAGATGGAGCGCGAGAAGATACTTGGTTGACCAATACAAAGAGTGAAGAGTGATTTCAAGTTGGTCAACACATGAAGCATAAAGAATGTACCACATGGTCTTGTGGTATGGTAAGCCTTGTCAATTATGCATCATGAACTAACCCATTATATATTTGCCTTTGCGTTTTCTATATGGGACAGGTATCTTTCCATGGGCATGCTTCAAAAATGAAGATATTATATAACCGATGAGAGGATGACATCAAGTGGTGATCGTCATCAAGGTTAAGAAGGGCAAGTTCAAGATAAGCATCTCGAGAAGATCATTTTCTTGAAACTTGCCGTCCATATTGGTGATAATGTACATGTGAAGACATGTATTAATGAAGCTATCCCATAGTGGTGTACGGGGAGCAAATTAGGAGTCTTCACGAAGCAACAATGATCAAGTGTTGCATTCTGGCTTGGGTGGAGCTTGAAGCATTGTCATCAAGATCAAGAAGGATGCACAAGGCAAAGGTATGGCCTTGCTAGGTTTTCCTTTTACCGGTCTCAAGGTGGTTGTTGGTAGACCGGGTTATAGGATAGATAGTCGCACTATCAAGAGGGGCTCTCGGTTGTGTAACTTGATCACATCATCATAGGGAGCTCAATCATTTGCATACTTTGCATCTTCCTATTTTGTTGCTTCTTGGCGTTTCTCCATATGAGGTTCTTTAGCTTGTTGCTATCTCTTCAACAAGCCCAAGTTCATCGAAAACGGAATTTGTATGCATCTTCTATGGCGTTTTCGAGTTTGGAGGTTTTATCGGTTCTTATTTAGGGAGGCTTCTTACCTTTATTAATTTGGTTCTATCCTCCTTTGTTGGGATATGATGTTTCTCTGTACAATCTTTTAGAGCTTGTTGTCCTCGTCAAAACAAGACCAAGATCATCGAAATCGGAGTCCGGATGCAAAAGTTATTGCGTTTTCCGTGAAGTCAGTTTCATCCCGGTTGTGGATCCGGTTCAACCGGCTCCCAGACCGGGTGGTCTAGTGCCAGCACCGGAAAACCAAGATTCAACCGGGTTTCAACCGAGATTCAACCGGGATTTTCGGTTTTTCTATACCGAGTCTATCCGAGACTGTGTACTGACCCTTATCCCGGTTGAGATCCGGTTTTCCAGTCCAGGAACCAAACCATCCGGTTCTGGAGCCGGTCCAACCGAACTTTCAACCGGATTCGCACAGTTTTCTCCCAATGGCCATATTTTCTTTCCACTATAAAAGGGGGTTCTTCTCCCAACGTTTTAGAGGGTTCTTGACCACGAAATTGACCTCCATTGTTGAACCTCTTGAACTTGCTTCCTCCCCCTTCCCTCCTATGATTCTTGCATCTTTTTGAGGGCTTTGGAAGAGGAGATCTAGATCTACAATCCCCACCAATCAATTCCTCCTCTAAGTGAGGGGAACCCATTGGATCTAGATCCTGGAGTCATTGGTTGACTTCCACCATTGTTCTTCCTCTCTAATTCCTCCCTTGCACTTGTTGCTTTGGTGGGATTTGAGAGTGAAGGATTTGAGCACCCTTGGTGGTCTTGCTTTGCATTCTTGCATAAGTGTTGAGCTCTCCATTACAATTTGTTCGAGTGAGAGACCGTGAGCTTGTTACTCTTGGAGGGTGACCTCCTAGTTGGCTTGGTGGTTGGTGCCGCGGTGGTCTCTTCGTGGAAGATTGTGAAGAGACCCGGGATTCTCCTTCGTGGAGCTTGTGAAGTGGTTGTGGAGCTTTCCATCTCCGGAGTGTAGGAAAAGCTAGCCATAAGGAAAGGGCCTATTCCTTCGTGGGATAGACTCGGAGAAGAAGGTGAGCCTTTATGGCGCGTGAGGAATCCTTCGTGGAACCTCACACCTCTCCAACATGACGTAGCCCCCTTCCCAAAGGTGGTGAACACGGGAATACATCTTCGTCTCCGCGTGCCTCAGTTATCTCTATATCCGAGCTTACTTTCCTTGTGATAGCCATCGAGCTTGAAATACTTATATCTTTCTTATCACTTGTGGTATATTTATCTTGTGCTATCTTGCTTAGCTTAATTTGTTGTTGGTGCACTTAGTTGAGCCTAGTGTATTTAGGTTTTGTGCTTGTAAAATAAACGTTAGTTTAATTCCGCATTCTATCAAGCCAAAACCGTAATAGTTTTGAAATTGCCTATTCACCCTCCCCTCTAGGCGACATCTCTATCCTTTCAATTGGTATCAGAGCAAGGTCTCTCCTTGTTTAGGCTTCACCGCCTAGAGTGTAAAGATGTCGGCTAGTAGTATAGTGCACAATGACACAATTATCTTTGATGGCACAAATTATGCTTTGTGGAGAAATTGCTTGCTTTGTAATCTTCGGACCTTGTGTCCAAATATTGAGCGATTTCTAGATGTAGGTTTTTCTCCTCCTATGGATCCTTAAAATCTATCTTTAGAGGACGAGAAAAATTTACATCTCGAAGCTCAAGTATCTAATGAGCTTATTTTCTCTTTGAGCCCCACAGTTAATTTGTTCTTGACGATTGTAAAGCGCAAGTCGTCTCATGAGAAGTGGACCAAGATTAAAGAAATATTTGGTGGTTCCATTTCTAATATTGTCGGTGGTTTCTCCGAGGAGATCTCTTTTCCTTCACATCATGAAGAGCTCCAAGTTGCTTCCACCTCCGGCCGTGATGAGTTCTCGTCTTCACCCACTTCACCAATGTGTGGCAAGACACAAGGTAAAGATATGGTGAGTGGTGTTGGGAATTGCAATGTTGATATTGTGCTCGCTAATGATGATCCTTCATCTCTATCCCATTGCAATGTTTCTTCTTTGGACTTAAGCACTTCTTGCAACAATAATGCTAATATCCCCTTGTGTTGCTAGTCCTTGTATATCATCTAGAAATTATTTGAGTACTAGTGTAGATGATACGCTTGATTTGCCTTGTTACCATGAACAAAATGCTTCTATTTCCTCTAGTTGTTTATCTAACAATGTAGAGGAAATCAAACATTCTATGAAGCAAGACATGATCATGAATGAAGATTCAAGAATATCCTCATCTTCATTCTCCCATGCTCACATGTGCCTTATGGCAAGAGGATCAAAGGTATCTCCTACTTTGGATCCCAATATATCTTGTAAAGATAATAGCAATGATAATGATGATAGTGATGATGACATTGATGAGGATACTAGTGCTCTCTTGCTTGAGTTGACTTTTTTGTGTACCTCTCTTCGTGGTAATAATAAGGCCGTTACTTGTCTCAAACACGTTATGGACACTATAACTAAACAAACGGGAACCATAGAGGAGTTGGATTTCCAACTTGATGATGTGAGTCGGAGATTCAATCTCCTTAAGCAAGAGCTTGCCAAGGAGAAGCACACTAATTGTATCCTCACACAAAAAATTGAATCTTATGAGCTTGAAAAGGAAAATTCCATTAATGATGCTTGTGATACTAACTCTACTTCTTGTGAAGCATCTATCCTAAAGGAGAATGTTGTGCTAAGGGCTCAACTTGAGTTGCTAACTAACAAGTATAGGAAATTGGAAGAAAGTCACGAAAAGCTCTCGGGCTCTCATAATGATCTTCTAATATCTTATGATGGGATAAAGTTAGCTCATGAGGCAAGTATTACTAAGGTAACATCTTGTGAGCCTCTTTTGGACATTAGCACAACTTCTACTCAAAATGCTATTTTGCCATGTGCTAGTCCTAGTAATTCATCTAGCCATACTATTGATAAACCTTGTGTTGGATTAATTGATTTGCCTTGTTGCTCTAACAATGAAGCTTCTACTCCGTTTAGTACTTGTATTTATACTAACCATGTAGAGGAAATCAAAGATCTCAAGGCTCAAGTCACTTCCTTGAGGAATGACTTGGAAAAGAGTCATGAAGGGAAATCCACACTCGATAATATCTTGAGTGTGCAAAAATCCCCTAATGATAAAAGTGGACTTGGATTCAACTCCAATAAAAAGAACAAGTCCAATATAAACAAGAATAAGGGCCAAAACCAAGTCAAGAATTCGGCCAAGATTATTTTCTTCAAGTGCAAGGTTGAAGGACATCATGTAAGATCTTGTCCATTGAAGAAAAAGCACTTGAGTGAGAAGCAACAAGGGAAGCGGCCACAAGTTCATGTTCAATCCCAAGTTGAAGTTAAGCCACTTCTGAAGAAGAATCAAGATAATGCTCCCCAAGCCAAGAAATCAATAAAGAAGAGAAAGGGGAGCACTTGTTGCTACATATGTCGTGTGAAGGGGCACTTTGCCTCTTCATGTTCAAACGATACCTTATCTAACCCTATCATTGTTGATGATGATTATTCTCTTAGGAAGGATAAGGATGGCAATGTGTTTTCCAAGTTTGTTGGAACTCAAAGTGGTGTCAAGAAAAGAACCATTTGGGTTGCCAAGCCTATTGTGACTAACCTCTTAGGACCCAACTTGGTTGGGGACCAACTAGCTCAAACTTGATCAATAGGTGTTTATGAGGGCATTGGAGACTTGGCTAACTCATGAAGAATTAAGGGATCTTCATATGTTATATTTGATCAAGCCAAGTCCTTTGGATTATTATTTCCCTATCTTATATCCAATGTGCCTCTTCGCGGTAACTTGTACTTAACTCATTTATATTGTAAGTTACTTGCCCCTTTACATGTTTTGGTTTTGTACCAAGTATGTGTTTGTATTTGGTGTGCCTCATGCTTGATTATTTTGTGTATTCAAGTATGTCTAGGTGTTGGGCACATCATTTACTCGTGTGTTTTATTTTGAGCCTCTAATGCATCTTGATGATGTCTTATTTGGCTCTTTTAGAGTGGTTAATGGAACATCCCATTTTTGGGGAGTGACATGCCTCGCGCATATCTCAAACCTTAAAATATGTGTACATGAGTACTACCACTTAGTATTGATATTGCAAGCTTATCTAGTCACTATGTGGTGTATCATACTCATGAGAAATTCAAATTCTAAATGTCCATTAATTATCTCTAGTTGAGGTTGTTTTGCCTCTTATTAAAAAAATGAATATCACATTATGGGGGAGTGATATGCTTCTTTTGCATATCACAATCCTAGGAAATGTGAACATATGAGGTAGTGCCACTTAGGGTCGATATAGTTGATTATCTTGTTTCTAGGTGGAATGTTGGCTCAAACATGGTCCTATTTTTGTTAAGAAGATTTTATTGCTCGTCTTTTCGGTCTTTGTTTGAGTAAGAAATTCTTGGTGCGGTCTTTCTCAAATACATATCTCTATATCTTATTTGGGATACCATTTGCTTCAAGTTATTCTAATCATTGTTTTGCATGATTGTGTGACTAGTTGAAGCTATCAAGAATCTCTATCTTTGCATAGTGCTTAATCTTTTTATTTCTATCCTATGCTTTTTATTGTGAAGATTTATCTTTAATATCCGTGCAATATACCACCGAAAATCTATTCCAATACACTCATTGTCTTTGACAATTTATATACTTGTGTGTGGTAGCATTTGTGTATCATCTTCACTTTGGAGTTAACCTCTTATTGCCTTACTTTCTTTCCAAAAAAAAATTGTGTGGCTCCCATTGTCTTCCTTGGCTTTTGAACATATCTCTGATGATGTTTTTGATTATTATCAAATGTGTTTTAGTGGAAGACAAACCTTTTCTTCTCGGAACCTTGTGCCATTGTGAAAAGTGTTAAGGGTTTGGTTTATTTGTTGAAACCTTGCTCTTTTGGGAGTTTGCTATCTCATTCTTTATTCTCTATTTTATTTTCTTGAATGAGATAAATCTTTGAGCATTTGTGTTTTTAATTCATCTTTCATGCTTAATAGTTTTTGCTCGGTTCATTTGTTGAACTTTGTTGAACAAATCTTGTGTTGATTTGATTCTTTGATATAGTTTGGACAACAAATGTGTTCTGTCACACCTTGTATGCCTTCTTGAATATTTTTGGTGATTTTTCCAAAGTATATCTTTGTTGGATCTTGAAATTCTCGCGCATGCATGTTTAATAAATGTATATCTTATGTCATGTTTTGCTTTCTTTGATCCAATATATAGGGTATACTCCATCAAATCCTTAAACGGCTAAGATGTGCATGAAATTCAAATTTCATCTCTAAATATGCACATATTTTTATGGAGTGTATCCTATGTGCTGTGGTTATTCTAACCACTTTGGACCCAATAAGTTTGGTGACCAAGATGTACTTGAATGTTGTTTTAGGTACATTTAAGATGCAATGGATGCTTGTCTCGTCTATAAATAAAGTTGTCACCACATGATAATTGGAGCCAAGCTAGGATGATCTAAAAATTCTTATCTACTACATCATACCATTGCTATCTTGGTAACAAGTATCTTATTCATGCATACTATTCTTCCATCCAATCTCTTGTAGGTTGCATCTTAGCATGAATTTATTTGGTTGTAAATGTTCGATTCTTGCAATTATCTTTGAAAGACTTCTGTATCCTTATTGCTTATGTGAGTAATTTGAGATGGTGCATATAATGGGGAGTATATAAAATCATGTTCATGATTCACCAATTCCAAATATGCCTTCTAGCAATTTATTGCATATCAACTCCTCAAGGTACTCTCATGTGCAATATTGTTGAAATTGCGTTGAATCATTCCTTTTGATACTTGTTGCCTTTCTCAAAGTATCCCAACTAGCATTAATTCCCTTAGTGTTAGTTGTGATGGTTTTGAGATTTTTTGTTTATTCTTTGGTGAAGTTCATTGATATACCATAAGATAAAATAGAGCCATGGGCTATATATGCACTTAAGCAAAGTATACTTTTTGGTATATCTCATGACTTCTGCTTGGATATCATGTATTCTTTTTATTAACCTCTTATGTGTGGATGCTTCTTTGTGGATTATTCTCATGTTTTCCCCTTAGAAACTTATATACACAAGAGTATTAATCTCTCCCCTTGATATGCTCGCTCTTTTCCGACCATCACTCTTATCCTCTTGATTTTTAATGGTTTTGGTATGGTCTTGATTTATGAGTGCTTGGTTTACTTTTATTTCATCTTCATGCACTCATATCTCATATTTGGTTTCTCTTGGACTTAAGATTGTCTTGACAAGTGTATTGGTTTATATCTAATCCCTGTATCTTGGTTGTGTTCTAAATAATATAGAGGGAGTGAGGATTCCATGTTTGTGCATATTGTATTCAAATGAAACAACTAATTTATGCACGAACCTTGGGGAGCTTCCTTATTTCACTTAGAGCACTATTTGTCCATTTGATTATTTGGATCTTTTGATTGCTTGCTTCATCCATTGAAGTTCCTTCACCTTGTTATCCTTTTAGCAATCCTTGATCCTCAATATAGTTTGATTTCCTCCAAGTGTTCATCATTGGTTATATGCATGTGATTTCACTCATATTACGAGTAATGCACACCTTGTGTAGGAACTCATACTATATTGTCCTTCTAACCTTGTTATCCATTTGGCACTTGTTGTCAATGGGGGAGAAGTTTAGAGGGTTTTAAGGGAAATGGTTTTCTACTTAAGATTGGTTTGTTCTTAAGTGTTTGCCTTTCATGCATCTCATCTTTATTATGTTTTGCATGGTTGTATATATAGTGGAAACTCTCCCAAAGGTTATGCTTGACAATGTATGCAATGAAATTCAAGATCATCACACGTGCATATATTGTGGGGGAGTTTTCTCTATATATGTTGGTTCTACTCACATTATATAAACCCTCTTGTTGTGATTGTCATCAATTACCAAAATGGGGGAGATTGAAAGGGTAATTGCCCCTATGTGTGGTTTTGGTGATTAATGACAATCCCTATGGTCTAATGTTTTCACTGAGTTTTATATGAAGGTATATTCCATAGGTCATTCTTGTAGTCCATGTGTTGGATTCAAGTATGGATGCCATGAAGATAAAGATATACCTTGAGTATTGGCATCAAAATCATCGATATTAAGAGAATAATATGATATGATCAAGATCTTGAGAGTGTGATCTCAATAGAAGAAATCAAGATATGGCTCTAAGTCGGTGTCATGATAGCCTCATTAGTTGAGCTATGGTTGACTAAGATTTAGAGCATGTAATCAAATTAAGAGTTCCTTATGTACCTCAAGATATTAAGATGGAGCGCGAGAAGATACTTGGTTGACCAATACAAAGACTGAAGAGTGATTTCAAGTTGGTCAACACATGAAGCATAAAGAATGTACCACATGGTCTTGTGGTATGGTAAGCCTTGTCAATTATGCATCATGAACTAACCCATTATATATTTGCCTTTGCGTTTTCTATATGGGACAGGTATATTTCCATGGGCATGCTTCAAAAATGAAGATATTATATAGCCCATGAGAGGATGACATCAAGTGGTGATCGTCATCAAGGTTGAGAAGGGCAAGTTCAATATAAGCATCTCGAGAAGATCATTTGCTTGAAACTTGCCGTCCATATTGGTGATAATGTACATGTGAAGACATGTATTAATGAAGCTATCCCCTAGTGGTGTATGGGGAGCAAATTAGGAGTCTTCACGAAGCAACAATGATCAAGTGTTGCATTCTGGCTTGGGTGGAGCTTGAAGCATTGTCATCAAGATCAAGAAGGATGCACAAGGCAAAGGTATGGCCTTGCTAGGTTTTCCTTTTACCGGTCTCAAGGTGGTTGTTGGGAGAGCGGGTTATAGGATAGATAGCCGCACTATCAAGAGGGGATCTCGGTTGTGTAACTTGATCACATCATCATAGGGAGCTCAATCATTTGCATACTTTGCATCTTCCTATTTTGTTTCTTCTTGGTGTTTCTCCATGTGAGGTTCTTTAGCTTTTTGCTATCTCTTCAACAAGCCCAAGTTCATCGAAAACGGAATTTGTATGCATCTTCTATGGCGTTTTCGAGTTTGGAGGTTTTATCGGTTCTTATTTAGGGAGGCTTCTTACCTTTCTTCATTTGGTTCTATCCTCCTTTGTTGGGATATGATGTTTCTCTGTACAATCTTTTAGAGCTTGTTGTCCTCGTCAAAACAAGACCAAGATCATCGAAATCAGAGTCCGGATGCAAAAGTTATTGCGTTTTCCGTGAAGTCAGTTTCATCCCGGTTGTGGATCCGGTTCAACCGGCTCCCAGACCGGGTGGTCCGGTGCTAGCACCGGAAAACCGGGTTTCAACCGAGATTCAACCGAGATTTTCGGTTTTTCTATACCGAGTCTATCCGAGACTGTGTACTGACCCTTATCCCGGTTGAGATCCGGTTTTCTGATCCAGGAACCGAACCATCCAGTTCTGGAGCCGGTCCAACCGAACTTTCAACCGGATTCGCACAGTTTTCTCCCAACGGCCATATTTTCTTTCCACTATAAAAGGGGGTTCTTCTCCCAACGTTTTAGAGGGTTCTTGACCTCGAAATTGACCTCCATTGTTGAACCTCTTGAACTTGCTTCCTCCCCCTTCCCTCCTATGATTCTTGCATCTTTTTGAGGGCTTTGGAAGAGGAGATCTAGATCTACAATCCCCACCAATCAATTCCTCCTCTAAGTGAGGGGAACCCATTGGATCTAGATCTTGGAGTCATTGGTTGACTTCCACCATTGTTCTTCCTCTCTAATTCCTCCCTAGCACTTGTTGCTTTGGTGGGATTTGAGAGTGAAGGATTTGAGCACCCTTGGTGGTCTTGCTTTGCATTCTTGCATAAGTGTTGAGCTCTCCATTACGATTTGTTCGAGTGAGAGACCATGAGCTTGTTACTCTTGGAGGGTGACCTCCTAGTTGGCTTGGTGGTTGGTGCCGCGGTGTTCTCTTCGTGGAAGATTGTGAAGATACCCGGGATTCTCCTTCGTGGAGCTTGTGAAGTGGTTGTGGAGCTTTCCATCTCCGGAGTGGAGGAAAAGCTAGCCATAAGGAAAGGGCCTATTCCTTCGTGGGATAGACTCGGAGAAGAAGGTGAGCCTTTGTGGCGCGTGAGGAATCCTTCGTGGAACCTCACACCTCTCCAACGTGACGTAGCCCCCTTCCCAAAGGTGGTGAACACGGGAATACATCTTCGTCTCCGCGTGCCTCGGTTATCTCTATATCCGAGCTTACTTTCCTTGTGATAGCCATCGAGCTTGAAGTACTTATATCTTGCTTATCACTTGTGGTATATTTATCTTGTGCTATCTTGCTTAGCTTAATTTGTTGTTGGTGCACTTAGTTGAGCCTAGTGTATTTAGGTTTCGTGCTTGTAAAATAAACTTTAGTTTAATTCCGCATTCTATCAAGCCAAAACCGTAATAGTTTTGAAATTGCCTATTCACCCCCCGTCTAGGCGACATCTCTATCCTTTCAACAATAGAATGTGAAACCGTACTGAGCTCCCAAGAAGTGGAAGGGGAATTGATCTCTAACCGCGTGCCTATTGAAGAATGAGCCAGCAACTCATAGGCAATGTGAAAATGCATGTGTGCCCCATATGTGGTTTTGGTAATTAATGAAAATCTATATGTACTGATACTTGTATTGAGTTACACTGGTAGGAATTGTCCATTGGCATCGCTCAAACCATTTGTTGGCTTCAAGATTGAAGGATGAAGAAACAAAGAAGAATAAGCAATGACCAACGTTATATTCAAGGTGTGATATGGAGAATGGTCATGTGAGATTTGAGCCTATTGGAAGCATATCTTGAAGAAAAATATAGTGTGAGCATTGTTTCATTTCTTCAATACGTCATATTGAAGAAATAAGAGATTCAAGGTTGATCAAGATAGAGTGCGAAGAGTGGTTTCAATTGGATCAACACTCAAGAAGAAATGAACATGTCCAAGTTCAAGATGAACCATCGCGAGAAGATCATATGCTTGAAGCTTTCCATCCTCGGTGATTATGGATAGGTGAAGACATGCCCAAGAGGAGTCTCTCCCATGGGATCATGGGTAGCCATTCGCAAGTCTTCATCAAGCTAGTATGAGCAAGGACAATCAAGAAAGATGTTCCATCTTTACAAGTACAATATCGTCTTTATCAAGCTCGAGCCAAATGTGCAAGGCAAAGTTATGATCTTGATATGTTTTATCTTTTGCCAGTCTCATGTTGTTAGTTGGGAGACCGAGTTTAGGATAGATAGCCATACTAGAGAGAGGAGCTCTCGAGTAAGTAACTCGATCGTATCTTTTAGAGAGAGCTTAAACCTTTGCATACTTGGCATCATATTTCTTGGTTGTTATTTGGATCTTATCCATGTGAGGTTTTATATCTTGTGGTTATCTTTATAACAAGCTATAGTTGCATCGCTATTTGGGATGACAACTGGATTCCAAAACCTTTCTTGATGAGAACGACGGGTAGGTTGATGGATTCAGACTTAACCAAGGTAAGCGAACTAATCACAATTGATCATAAGTGAATTGTACCTTTGGTTTGGAGTCTTTTCTTCGCTCCTAATGTTGGAGATATTTCCTAGAGGCAATAATAAAAGTGGTTATTATTATATCTTTGTGTTTATGATAATTGTTTACATTCATGCTATAATAGTATTAAACCGGAAACATTAATACTTGTGTGATTTGTAAACTAAATTAGAGTCCCTAGTAAAGCCTCTTTACAATACTAGCTTGTTGATTAATAGATTATCGTGGTTTCTCGATCATGAACATTGAGATGTTATTAATAACAAGATCATATCATTAGGAGAATGGTATGATGGACATACTCCTATAGATAAGCGTAGCATAAAGATCAAGTCATTTTAATAGTTCATTTGCTATAAGCTTTCTGATACATAGTAACCTAATTCCTTCGACCATGAGATCATGCTAATCACCATCACCGGAAGGATGCTTTGATGACATCAAACACCACACCGTAACTGGGTGGCTATAAAGGTGGCATTGAGTGTTCGGAAAGTATGGGTTGAGGCACATGGATCAAGAGTGGGATTTGTCCATCCATATGATGGATAGATATACTCTGGGCCCTCTCGGTGGAATGTCATCCAATTGGCTTGCAAGCATGTGACTGGCTCACAAGGGATCACATATCACGGGAGCGAGAAAAGAGTACTTATCGGTAACGAGGTTGAACTAGGTATGCAGAGATACCGACGATCAAAACCTCGGATAAGTAAACTATCGTGAGACAAAGGGAAATTGGTATCGTATGTAAGTGGTTCATTCGATCGCAAATTAATCGTAGAAATATGTGGGAGCCATATGAATTTCTAGATTTCTCTATTGGTTATTGATCGGAGAAGTGTCTCGGTCATGTCCGCATAATTCACGAACCGTAGGGAGACACACTTAAGGATTCGATGTTGTTTAGTAGATATGGAATGTTAATAGGGATACCGAATGTTGTAGAAGGGTCTAGAAGGTTCACCGGTCCGGAAGGGGAATGGTCCATGAATGTGTCATGGATATGTGGAATGATTGGATCATATCCTAGGTCACTTGGTGTTGACATTTGCAAAAGAGAAATAAAGCTCTAAATTAAAAGTCAAACGGGAAGTTTGAAAAGTCAAACTGGAACAATGGTTTCCTAGTGGGAGAAGAAACAAGTCCTTCTCTCAATCCAACTTGGGTTTGGATTCAAACCCACCCCTCCCAAGGCTGCCCCTCCCTCTCATAAATAGAGGGGGAGGGCTGCCCCAACACCACAAGAGCCAAGCCCTCCCCACACACCCGCGCTGCCGCCGCCCTAGCCGCCGCCGACACCTCCTCCTCCCGGTCATCTAAACCCTAGATCTCCGGGAAACCCTAATCCACCATAACTCGCATCTGGCTTAGGCGAAGCCCTGTGGGATCTTCCCTCTACTTCCGACACCACGCCGTCGTGCTGCCGGAATCACGAGGGGAGAACTACAACCTCTGCTGCCTGCTGGAACAAGGGAGAGGAAGGACTTCATCGAGTACCGAACGTGTGACCAACCACGGAAGCACTGCCGGAACACAGCGCCGGAAGGATCGTCTACGCGATCTTGAGATCAGCAAGTGTACGACTACATCACCCACGAGAATCTGCTCTCGTTAACCGCTTTGGAATCTTCGAGGGTGAGTGCTTCTATCGACTCGTTGCTACAATCTAGTACATAGATCTTGGCTTGTTTGTGTGCATGCGGTAGAATTTTTTTGTTTTCCATTCTATGAACCCCTACAGTGGTATCAGAGCCGTGTCTATATGTAGATCTGTTGCACGAGTAGAACACAATGGTCATTGTGGGCGGTGGTGCTTTTATTATCAATTGCTTTTTGTGTACTTTGCATCTTGTGGTATGATGGGATGAAGCGGTCCAGGCTAACCTTACATGACATCGTTCATGAGACTTGCTCCACGCTCAACATGCAACTTGTATTGCATAAGTGGCTTTGCGGGTGTCTGTATCTTCCATCATAGTATAGATTCAATTTACAACAGGCACTTGATAGTTCAAACATCAACGTTGTGGTTCTTGTTCGTAAGTTAGAACGACACTTATTGAAAGCCCCAAACCACGTAAAACATGCAAAGAAAATTAGAGGCGTCTAAATTTGTTTTGCAGGGGTGTGCTGTGATGTGATATGGCCATGATTGTGATTATATATGATGTATGCAATGTTCCTTATTGTAAGTTGGCAACCGGCAGGAGCCATATGGTTGTCTTTTAAATTCCGTTAAGACCTGCGTGTCTATTCAAAGTAGTTGTAATAGTTGAAGCTGGTGGACGACAACCATGAAATGGCGCCATTGACCTTGATGCCATACCAGTGATGATGGAGATCATGTTCGTGCTTGAAGATGGAGATCGGAAGCACAAGAAGAAAGGCCATATCATATCACATATTATGAATTGCATGTGATGTTAATCCTTTATGCATCTTGTATTGCTTAGTTTGTGACAGTAGCATTATAAGATGATCCCTCAAGCACATAATTTCAAGTATTAAAGTGTTCATCCTTAGTAAGCACCGTTGCTAAAGCTCGTTGTTTCGAAGCACCACGTGATGATCGAGTGTGTTAGATTCTGCGAGTGTATACAACGTGAGCAATCCAGATTTGCTCATGCGGAAGCTAAGGTTTGATCTTGACGAGCCTAGCATGTATAGACATGGTCTCGAAACACGGATCAACGAAAGGTAAAGCATGAGTCATATAGTATATATGATGAACATGTTGATTGTTCGCCATTGAAGCTACATCAACTCTCGTGATGATCGGTTTTGATGTGGTGGATTTGGTTCGTGTGATCACTAAAAAAAATTGAGGGATATTGTTTTGAGTGGGATTTCACCTAGATTAATTTAACTATTAATTAGAACTCAATTTGTCATAAACTTAGTCTAAACTATTGCAAATATGTTGTAGATCAATGGCGGCCCCTACCATCAATTTTAATGCGTTCCTAGAGAAAGAAAAGTTGAAAAACAATGGAAGCAACTTCGCGGATTGGTTCCGCAATTTGAGGATTTTCCTCAATGCTGGTAATTTGACTTATGTGCTGGATGAACCGCTGGATGACCCGCCTATAGCTACTGCTACCGATGAGGTAAAGAATGTTTTCCTCGCTCAAAAGAATCAGTACTCCACAGTTCAGTGTGCTATCTTGTATGGTTTGGAATCGAAGCTTCAGAAAAGATTTGAGAACCATGACCACATGATATTGTCCGTGAACTCAAAATGATATTTGAGGCTCACGCGGCCGTTGAGAGTTATGAGGCTTCTGAAAAGTTCTTTAACTACAAGACGGAAGAGGGCAGCTCCATCAGTGAGCACATGCTTAAGATGTCTGGGCACGCAAGCAAGCTTCAAATCTTGCGTATAGTGATTCCTAATGCTTTGGGGATTCACCGTGTCCTCCAATCACTACCACCAAGTTACAAGAACTTTGTGATGAACTACAATATGCAAAACATGGACAAGTCGTTGCCAGAACTCTTCTCCATGTTGAAATCTGCAGAAGTGGAGATCAAGAAAGAGCACCAAGTGTTGTTGGTCAATAAGACCACCAAATTCAAGAAGCAAGGCAAGTCTAAGAAAAAGGGAAACTTCAAGAAGGGCGGTAAGAAAGTTACCGCGCCGGCGAAGAAGACCAAGGCTGGGCCTAAGCCTGATACTGAGTGCTTTTACTGCAAGGGAGAAGGTCACTGGAAGCGGAATTGCCCAAAGTAATTGGCGGATTTGAAGAACGGCAACATCAAGAAGAAAGGTATATCCGATATACATGTTATTGATGTGTATCTCACTAGTACTTGTAGTAGTGCCTGGGTATTTGATACTGGTTTGGTTGCTCATATTTTTAACTCGAAACAGGTACTACAGAATAAACGGAAGCTAGCGAAGAACGAGGTGACGATGCGCGTAGGAAATGGATCAAAGGTTTATGTGATCGCGATCGGCACGCTACCTCTTCATCTACCATCGGGATTAGTTTTATACTTAAATAATTGTTATTTGGTGCCTGCGTTGAGCATGAACATTATATCTGGATCATGTTTATTTCGAGACGGTTACTTGTTTAAGTTCGAGAATAATAGTTGTTCGATTTATATGAGTAATATGTTTTATGTACATGCACCTTTGATAGATGGTCTATTCTTATTGAATCTCGATTGTGGAAATACACACATTAAAAAACATTGAAGCTAAATGTTTGAAATTGAGCGATAACTCGACCTATATGTGGCACTGTCGTCTTGGTCATATTGGAGTGAAGCGTATGAAGAAACTCCATTCCGATGGACTTCTTGAATCACTTGATTTCGAATCACATGAAAGATGTGAAGCATGTCTGATGGGTAAAATGACTAAGACTCCATTTTCTGGTATGATGGAGCGAGCTACGGACTTATTGGAAATCATACATACCGATGTGTGTGGCCCAATGAGTGTAGCATCGCGCGTTGGTTATCGTTATGTTCTTACCTTCACGGATGACTTGAGTAGATATGGGTATATCTATTTCATGAAACATAAGTCCGAAACTTTCGAGAAGTTTAAGGAATTTCAAAGTGAGGTAGAGAATCAACGTAACAAGAAGATTAAATTTCTACGATCTGATCGTGGAGGTGAATATCTAAGTTACGAGTTTGGCGAGCATTTAAAGAAATGCGGAATACTTTCACAATTGACACCACCGGGAACACCACAACGTAATGGTGTGTCCGAACGTCGTAATCGAACTCTCTTAGATATGGTTCGTTATATGATGTCACTTATAGACTTACCGCTATCATTTTGGGGTTATGCATTAGAAACAGCTGCATTCACTTTAAATAGGGCACCATCTAAATCCGTTGAAACGACACCGTATGAATTGTGGTTTGGGAAGAAACCTAAATTGTCGTTCCTTAAAGTTTGGGGTTGCGAAGCTTATGTAAAGAAGTTACAGCCGGACAAGCTTGAACCCAAAGCGGAAAAATGCGTCTTCATAGGATACCCGAAGGAAACTATTGGGTATACTGTCTATCATAGATCCGAGGGCAAAATCTTCGTTGCCAAGAATGGATCCTTTCTAGAGAAGGAGTTTCTCTCGAAAGAAGTAACTGGAAGAAAAGTAGAACTCGATGAGTTTGTTGAACCTTCTCTCGAACTTGAGAGTAGCACAGCACCGGAAATGGTTCCTGTGACGCCTACACCAAAAAGAGAGGAATCTAATGATGTTGATCATGAAACTTCGGTTGAAGTTACTACGGAACCTCGCAGGTCAATGAGAACTCGTACCACTCCTGATTGGTATGATCCCGTTATGAGTGTCATGTTGGTGGACAACACTGATGACCCTGCGACATATGAGGAAGCGATGATGAGCCCAGATTCCAATAAATGGCAAGTGGCCATGAAATCCAAGATTGGATCCATGTACGAAAACCGGGTATGGAATTTGGTGGACTTACCAGATGGCCGGAAGGTTGTCGAGAATAAATGGATTTTCAAGAAGAAAACAAATGCTGATGGTAATGTTACTGTCTATAAAGCTCGACTTGTCGCAAAAGGGTTTCGACAAATTCAAGGAGTTGACTACGATGAGACTTTCTCACCAGTAGTGAAGCTAAAGTCTGTGAGGATTATGTTAGCAATCGCTGCATATTATGATTATGAGATATGGCAGATGGATGTCAAAACGGCGTTCCTCAATGGAGACATTGATGAAGAGTTGTATATGATGCAACCCAAAGGTTTTGTCGATCCTAAAGATGCTAACAAGGTATGCAAACTTCAACGGTCCATATATGGATTGAAGCAAGCATCCCGAAGTTGGAATCAACGTTTTGATAAGGTAATCAAAAGTTTTGGTTTTGTACAAACTTATGGAGAAGCTTGTATTTACAAGAAAGTGAGTGGGAGCTCTGTAGCATTCTTAATACTATATGTAGATGACATATTGTTGATTGGGAATGATGTAGACCTTCTTAAAATTGTCAAGGATTATTTGAATAATAGTTTTTCAATGAAAGATCTTGGCGAAGCAGCTTACATATTAGGCATAAAGATTTATAGAGATAGATCGAGACGCCTAATATCATTGTCACAGAGTACATATTTGGACAAAGTTCTAAAAAGGTTTGGAATGGAAGATAGCAAGAAAGGGTTCTTGCCCATGTTGCCCAATACGACCTTGAGTAAAACTCAAAGTCCTGCAACGGGAGAAGATAGAGAAAGGATGAGTAAGACTCCCTATGCCTCGGCCATAGGATCTCTAATGTATGTCATGCTATGTACTAGAACGGACACTGTATATGCTGTTAGTTTGACTAGCAGATATCAAAGTGATCCAAGATTGGATCATTGGACAGCGGTCAAAAACATACTTAAGTACTTGAGAAGAACTAAGGATATGGTTCTTTCTTATGGAGGTGATGAACAACTCATTGTTAATGGTTACACCGATGCTAGTTGGAACACCAATCCGGATGATTCTAAATCTCAATCTGGATACGTATTTACTTTGAATGGTGTAGCAGTTAGCTGGAGGAGTGCAAAGCAAAGTGTTGTGGCGAGATCGTCAACTGAATCGGAATACATAGCTGCTTCGGAGGCTTCACAAGAGGCGATATGGATGAAGGAGTTCATTACTGAGCTCGGTGTGGTTCCAAGTGCGCTGGACCCAATGTCTATCTACTGTGATAACATGGGTGCCATAGCCAATGCGCAAGAACCAAGGTCACACAAGAAGCTAAAGCACATCAAGCTACGTTTTCACGCTATTCGAGAGCATTTCCAAGATGGTGACATAAAGATTTGCAAAGTACACACAGATCTGAATGTGGCGGATCC
This sequence comes from Avena sativa, assembly GCA_916181665.1. Lineage (NCBI taxonomy): Eukaryota > Viridiplantae > Streptophyta > Magnoliopsida > Poales > Poaceae > Avena > Avena sativa. The sequence goes on along the minus strand of OV702296.1, from coordinate 236,638,301 downwards.
GTTGACTGAACCTCTCCCGAGGGCAAAACATGACCATCACCAAACCGCCATGGGTGTTCGGTATATTACCATGTAATCTAGATTAGTTAACTCTAGTGCAAGTGGGAGACTGTTGGAGATATTCCCTAGAGGCAATAATAAAAGTGGTTATTATTATATCTTTGTGTTTATGATAAATGTTTACATTCATGCTATAATAGTATTAAACCGGAAACATTAATGCTTGTGTGATTTGTAAACTAAATTAGAGTCCCTAGTAAAGCCTTTTTATAATACTAGCTTGTTGATTAATAGATGATCGTGGTTTCTCGATCATGAACATTGAGATGTTATTAATAACAAGATCATATCATTAGGAGAATGGTATGATGGACATACTCCTATAGATAAGCGTAGCATAAAGATCAAGTCATTTTAATAGTTTGTTTGCTATAAGCTTTCTGATACATAGTAACCTAACTCCTTCGACCGTGAGATCATGCTAATCACCATCACCGGAAGGATGCTTTGATGACATCAAACACCACACCGTAAGTGGGTGGCTATAAAGGTGGCATTGAGTGTTCGAAAAGTATGGGTTGAGGCACATGGATCAATTGTGGGATTTGTCCATCCATATGACGGATAGACATACTCTGGGCCATCTCGGTGGAATGTCATCCAATTGGCTTGCAAGCATGTGAATGGCTCACAAGGGATCACATATCACGGGAACAAGAAAAGAGTACTTATCGGTAACGAGGTTGAACTAGGTATGCAGAGATACCGACGATCAAAACCTCGGATATGTAAACTATCGTGAGACAAAGGTAAATTGGTATCGTATGTAAGTGGTTCATTCGATCGCAAAGTAATCGTAGAAATATGTGGGAGCCATATGAATTTCTAGATTCCTCTATTGGTTATTGATCGGAGAAGTGTCTCGGTCATGTCCGCATAATTCACGAACCGTAGGGAGACACACTTAAGGATTCGATGTTGTTTAGTAGATATGGAATGTTAATAGGGATACCGAATGTTGTTCGGAGTCTCGGATGGGATCCGGGATATCACGAGGAGATCCGAAATGGTCCAGAGAATAAGACTCATATAAGGAAAGTCCTATTTCGGAGTTCGGGAAAGTTTCCGATGTTTTCATCGGAGAGGTTCTAGAAGGGTCTAGAAGGTTCACCGGTCCGGAAGGGGAATGGTCCATGAATGTGTCATGGATATGTGGAATGATTGGATCATATCCTAGGTCACTTGGTGTTGACATTTGCAAGAGAGAAATACAGCTCTAAATTAAAAGTCAAACGGGAAGTTTGAAAATTCAAACTGGAACAATGGTTTCCTAGTGGGAGAAGAAACAAGTCCTTCTCTCAATCCAACTTGGGTTTGGGTTTGGATTCAAACCCACCCCTCCGAAGGCTACCCCTCCCTCTCATAAATAGAGGGGGAGGGCTGCCCCAACACCACAAGAGCCAAGCCCTCCCCACACACCCGCGCCGCCGCCGCCGCGCCCAAGCTGCCGGTTCGTCACCGCCGCCCTAGCCTCCACCGACACCTCCTCCCCCTCCCGGTCATCTAAACCCTAGATCTCCGGGAAACCCTAATCCACCATAACTCGCATCCGGCTTAGGCGAAGCCCTGCGGGATCTTCCCTCTACTTCCGACACCACGCCGTCGTGCTGCCGGAATCACAAGGGGAGAACTACAACCTCCGATGCCTTCTTGAACAAGGGAGAGGAAGGTCTTCATCGAGTACCTAACGTGTGACCGACTGTGGAAGCGCTGCCGGAACGCAGCGCCGGAAGGATCGTCTACGCGATCTTGAGATCGGCAAGTGTACGACTACATCATCCATGAGAATCTGCTCTCATTAACCGCTTTGGAATCTTCGAGGGTGAGTGCTTCTATTGACTCGTTGCTACAATCTAGTAGATAGATCTTGGCTTGTTTGTGTGCATGCGGTAGAATTTTTTTGTTTTCCATGCTACGAACCCCTACACCTAATGCTGATGATATTCTGAAGATTCCTCTCAGGCATAGCTTTGGTGAGGACTGGTGATGTTGGCACTATATCAACGTGAAAGCGCTTCGTCGGGAAACCCCAAGAGCAGGGTGTGATGCAGCACAACAACAAGTTTTCCCTCAGTAAGAAACCAAGGTTATCGAACCAGTAGGAGGAAGGAAATGATTCAAAGGTGTTGCAAGCAACTTGGAGACCTGCACAGCACAAACTCAATACTTTGCCCCAATGAACAGTGATGTTATCAATCTCACCGGTTTGCTGTAACAAAGGATTAATTATAAGGTGTGGAAGGTAATATTGGTTTGCAGAAAGTAAACAGTAACAGTGGAAGATGTATCAATGGTAAAGATTGGACCGGGGTCCATAGTTCACTAGAGGTGTTCTCCTTAGATAAACAAACATGACATGCTGGGTAAACAAATTACAGCAGGGCAATTGACAGGACTGAGCAAGGCATAACAATGCAATGCTAGACATTCATGATCCTATGATATTCGATTGGGCAATACAACAAGATACATAGACCGCCATCTAACTGCATCTATGACTAGAAGTCCACCTTTGGGTTATCATCCGAACCCCCTCTAGTATTAAGTTGCAACCAACAGACAACTGCTTTAAGCAAAGTGTGTAAGGTAAACAATCCACTTGCTCCATGAACAAGAGACCATTGTTTTCTCCCTAGAGGAAACAGCACATCTACAACCTTACAGATTTTCTGTCACTTCCCTTAGATTAAATAGAGGCATGAACCCACTATCGAGCATAAATACCCCATCTTGGAGTCACTAGCAACTACTTGGCCAAGATAGCTACTAACAACGGGGAGCATGCAAGATCACAAACAACACAGACATGATAGATTCAATGAGACAAAACCATTAATCAATCTGACATAGTAATCTCAATATCCATCGGATCCCCGCAAACACAACATGCATGATTACAAATAGATGAGATCTTGATCATGAACGGAGCTCACAAGATCTAGACATGAAAGCACAAAGGAGGAGATACAACCATCTAGCTAATACATGGACCCGTAGTCCAAGGTGGAACTACTCACGCTTCATACCGGAGGCTGGAATGCTGAAGAAGAAGGCATCCGAGATGATATCCCCTCCGGTAGGGTGCCGGGAAGAGCTTCAGACCCCCCGATCTAGGAACGATGGTGGCGGCGGCTACAGACGGTTTCATGGAATATTGATCGGGTACTTAGGGTTTAGGCATCGGGGGATTCTTATAGGCGAAGAGGCGAGACAGGAGGGAGGCCAAGGGGCCCACACACTGCCTAGGCGCGGCCTAGGGTGGGCCCTCGTCTGGGGGGTGCGGCCGCCCTGTAGCTCCCCTCCGTCTCTCCTCTGGATTTCGTGTTCTCCTCGGTGAAATATTAACTTTGACTTTTGTCCCATCCAATTCCGAGAATATTTTCTTACTAGCTTTTCTGGAACCAAAAACAGCAGAAAACAGGCAACTGGCACTGTGGCAACTTTTTAATAGGTTAGTACCAGAAAACATATAAAAACACCTCAAAGTGTGGACAAAGCAAAGCAAACTAGATACTAAACAAGCATGGAACATCAAAAATTATAGATACGTTTTCGACGTATCAAGCATCCCCAAGCTTAACTCCTGCTCGTCCTCGAGTAGGTAAGTGATAAAAAGAATAATTTTTGAGGTGACATGTGTAGGGGTTCATAGCATGGAAAACAAAAAATTTCTACCGCATGCACACGAACAAGCCAAGATCTATCTACTAGATTGTAGCAACGAGTCAATTAGATTACTCACCCTCGAAGATTCGAAAGCGGTTAACGAGAGCATATTCTCGTGGATGATGTAGGCGTACACTTGCTGATCTCAAGATTGCGTAGACGATCCTTCCGGCGCTGCGTTCCGGCAGCGCTTCCGCAGTTGGTCACACGTTCGGTACTCGATGAAGACCTTCCTCTCCCTTGTTCCAGCAGGCAGCGGAGGTTGTAGTTCTCCCCTCGCGATTCTGGCAGCACGACGGTGTGGTGTCGGAAGTAGAGAGAAGATCCTGCAGGGCTTCGCCTAAGCCAGAGCAGGTTATGGTGTATGTAGGGTTTCCGACGATCTAGGTTTTAGAGGGCCGGAGAGTAGGAGGCGTGGCCAGCAGCGGCGCGAGGCGTCAGCTGGCGACGGCGGCGAGCGACAGCGGTGCTGGGGGGCGACGGCGGCTAGGTGGGGAGGGGCTGGTGTTGTATGTCCTTGGGGCACCCCCTCTCCCCTCTATTTATGAGAGTGAGGATAGCTTGGGAGAGTGGAGTTTGAATCCTTCCCACCTCCGTCTCCTAGTTGGTTTGTGGTGGAGGGAAAGAAGGATTCTTTCCTTCCTCCACCAGGATACATTGTCCCAGTTTGACTTTTCAAACTTGCCTTTTGACTTTCAGTTTGGAGCTTAATTTCTTCCTTGCAAATGCCCAACCAAGTGACCTAGGACATGATTCAATCATTCCACTAATCCATGACATATTCATGTACCCTTCCCATTCCGGTCCGGTGAGTCTTCTAGACCCTTCTAGAACCTCTCTGATGAAATCATTAGAATCATTCCCGAACTCCAGAATTGGACTTTCCTTATATGAATCTTATTCCCCGGACCATTTAGGATCTCCTCGTGATATCCCGGATCCCATCCGAGACTCCGAACAACATTCGGTCTCCCTACTTACATTCCATATCTACTAAACAACATCGAATCCTTAAGTGTGTCTCTCTACGGTTCGTGAATTATGCAGACATGAACGAGACTCTTCTCCGATCAATAACCAAATAGAGGAAACTGGAAATTCATATGGCTCCCACATATTTCTACAATTACTTTGCGATCGAATGAACCACTTACATACAATACCAATTTCCCTTTTTCTCACGATAGTTTACTTATCCGATGTCTGATCGTCGGTATCTCTGCATACCTAGTTCAACCTCGTTACTGATAAGTACTCTTTTCTCATTCCCGTGATATGTGATCCCTTGTGATCCAGTCACATGCTTGCAAGCTAATTGGAAGACATTCCACCGAGAGGGCCCAGAGTATATCTATCCATCATATGGATGGACAAATCCCACTCTTGATCCATGTGCCTCAACACATACTTTCCGAACACTCAATGCCATCTTTATAACCACCTAGTTACGGTGCGGTGTTTGATGTCATCAAAGCATCCTTCCGGTGATGGTGATTAGCATGATCTCATGGTCGAAGGAATTAGGTTACTATGTATCAGAAAGCTTATAGCAAACAAACTATTGAAATGACTTGATCTGTATGCTACGCTTATCTATAGGAGTATGTCCATCATACCATTCTCCTAATGATATGACCTCATTGTTAATAACAACTCAATGTTCATGATCGAGAAACCACGATCATCTATTAACCAACAAGCTATTATTACAAAGAGGCTTTACCAGGGACTCTAATTTAGTTTACAAATCACACAAGTATTAATGTTTCTGGTTAATACTATTATAGCATGAATGTAAACATTTATCATAAACACAAAGATATAATAATAACCACTTTTACTATTGCCTCTAGGGCATATCTCCAATAGTCTCCCACTTGCACTAGAGTCAAGTAATCTAGATTACATGGTAATATACCGAACACCCATGGCGGTTTGGTGCTGGTCATGTTTTGCCCTCGGGAGAGGTTTAGTCAACGGATCCGCCACATTCAGATCTGTGTGTGCAAATCTTTATGTCACCATCTTGGACATGCTCTCGAATAACGTGAAAATGTAGCTTGATGTGCTTCAGCTTCTTGTGTGACCTTGGTTCTTGCACTTTGGCTATGGCACCCATGTTATCACATTAGATAGACATTGGGTCCAGCGCACTGGGAACCACACCAAGCTCTGTAATGAACTCCTTCATCCATATGGCCTCGTGTGAAGCCTCCAAAGCAGCTATGTATTCCGATTCAGTGGAAGATCTCGCCACAACGCTTTGCTTTGCACTCCTCCAGCTAACTATTGCACCATTCAAAGTAAATACGTATCCAGATTGAGATTTAGAATCATCCGGATCGGTGTTCCATATAGCATCGGTGTAACCATTAACAACGAGTTGTTCATCACCTCCATAAGAAATAACCATATCCTTAGTTCTTCTCAAGTACTTAAGGATGTTTTTGACCATTGTCCAATGATCCACTCCTGGATCACTTTGATATCTGCTAGTCAAAATAACAGCATATGCAATTCGGGTCTAGTACATAGCATGGCATACATGATAGATCCTATGGCTGAGGCGTAGGGAGTCTTACTCATCCTTTCTCTATCTTCTGTCGTAGTAGGACTTTGAGTTTTACCCAAGGTCGTATTGGGAAACATGGGCAATAACCCTTTCTTGCTATCTTCCATTCCAAATCACTTTAGAACTTTGTCCAAATATGACTCTGTGACAATGATATTAGGCGTCTCGATCTATCTCTATAAATCTTTATGCCTAATATGTAAGCTTCTTCGCCAAGATCTTTCATTGAAAAACTATTATTCAAATAATCCTTAACACTATTAAGAAGGTCTACATCATTTCCAATCAACAATATGTCATCCACATATAGTACTAGGAATGCTAGAGAGCTCCCACTCACTTTCTTGTAAATACATGTTTCTCCATAAGTTTGTATAAAACCAAAACTTTTGATCACCTTATCAAAACGTTGATTCAACTTCGGGATGCTTGCTTCAATCCATAAATGGACCGTTGAAGTTTGCATACCTTGTGTAAGGTTCCCAACCTTTAATAAGGTAGATATCCCTGTGTTTACAATGCTAGTCCCTGGATCAATAGCTAGCATCCACAGTTAAGATGTAATATCAAGAAACAAAGGTCATAATACAACTTTATAACCAGGAATAACATAATTTATTACATCTTACATAGCTCATTTGGCTATTACATTACATTGCAGCAGAATATCTATAAGCATGGGGTCCTTGATCTTCAAAGTGCCACAGGCAGACATGTTGGTTGTAGACTTGTAATCCTAATCATTAAACTTCACTAATATCAAACAAGCCTGCAACATAACAAGTTACAGCCACAAGGGTCAATACATTTGAATTGTATTGGCAAGTGATACTATGGTAGTATAGTGGAGTCTATCAACTATATGCATTTGTCTAAGTGGAGCTTAGGCTTGCTTTGCTCAAAATAGATTTTCCTTATCATTTGAAAACACTAAGTTTTTGCTTGACTAAAATCACCCAAGGAACCACCAATAGAAATTGGTGAACCTTAAACCCTTGTTCAACCACAAGTTTTTAACTTAGAAATTTGGATGATGAGATTCTTGATAGCTTCCATGTCTTGATGCTCAAATTGTCCTTTGCCAGGGACATGGCTAAGTACTTAGATTTTTCACTCTGCAGAGGTTGTGCACTTTCCCCACAAGACTTGGTTTCACCAAGACAAGATCTTTCAGAAGCCTTCCCTTAGACCAAAATGGACGCTCTCCAACCTATCATTCCCCTACCACCAACTGTCCATTTGGCTAAGTTATTGCAACCTATATGATCCAGGTAGAGCCCATAATGCCAAGTGGCTGCACTTGAAGCTTCTCAACATTTGACATCTCAAATCTCTTTGTTCCTGGGTGGCCATCCACAAGTGAGACACCAAGTTTTCCCCAGCATACTGGACTTGGTGATGCCTAAGTTTTCCCCAACATACTGGACTTGCATGACCACTCAACACAAACCATTCCTTCCATTCCACCCAGGTGATTCATTCACTTAGTTGTTTTATTAACAAAACACAAGTCCACAGACTTAGAAACTTTTCCATAGTATGAATATATATTCCACCCTTGTTTTCTACTAGCTAAGCTAAGCATGGTAGTAGTAGGAATCTTAACTTAGGAAAATTCTACTAAGGTTGCATCTACTAGGATTTCCCATAGCATGGTTTATACTTAGCAAAAATTCCATGCAAGTCTTACTTAGAAATATCACTAATGCATAGTGAAAATAATGGGATAAAAGTATGTAGCATCACTTGCCTTTTTGGTAGAGAGTATAAGTTCACTCCTTGATCTTTGTAATGTTCACACACTTCAAGTCACTACAATTCAATCAAGCAAACAATAATTCAATCTACCATTCAAGCAATTTCATCACATAAAATGATAGTAACAACAATACATACAAGCATGCAAGAGATGGTTTTATTTTGTAAAAGTGGTTTCTAATGGGTCATAAACATTTTAAATCACCTAATGGTCATTTTATAAAGTGGCAAACTCATTTGTATAAGATTTTACTTCATAAACCATTTTTAGATCAAGTCATTATTTTATGTGGTGTAGAAATGCTTTTAATAAGGCAAAATTCTATAGGTTTCACAAAATATGTTTTCAAACCATATAATCTTGTGTTTAGGGTCAGAGAGTTTATTTACAAAACATTTTCCAAAGGTTTTCATCAAAAACCATTTTTAATAATTAAACCATATTTTTATTTGACTAGAAATGGTTTAAATCAAAGATTTGTTCTTTTGCTTCACCAAATACATTTTTGAAACCACAATTTGTTTCCTATGGTCAGTAGGTTCCAAACACACCATTTTGCCAAAGATTTTATCCCCAAAAATATTTTGGAATAAATTTTATATCCTAATCATGCATACACAAGTTTCTGCAAAAACAAACATTTTAACAGAAGCTTTTTACTAAACAAAGTGCATGGTTGGCTAGGGATTGTTTTTATGAATCCATTGATATAAAATTTGCAAAATTTGGACGTGTGGTTTGAAAGTTATGCAATTTACAAAATTGGAAAACTAATAGATCAAACTCTGGTTTTTAAACAACACACTGGCCACGCGTCTTATTTCTATTGGTCGAAAACGTTTCGCGTGGATCAAGCGATGCAGGCCGTAGGATCTAACTGACATCGCACGGCGCAGGTTGCGTACCCCTTCGGTGTTAAGTGAATCTATCGTATCCATTAGATCCACATCTAACGGCTAGCGATGGTCTGACCAAACTCTGGCGGCGCTCAGCGGCAGCGCGCGGCGGCGACGCTCGGCTAGCGGCAGAGCTGGCGATAGAGGAAGCAAGGAAGGAGAAGAGGTGGCTCACCGTGATCGCCGTGGCGTGGGGAATCTCAAGGTACTCGCGGTTGGTCAAGGGGCGCACTGGGGTTGCAGGAATTCCTTGTCGGAGTTGAGCTGTGCCTCGGGTGCGGTCAGTCGTTGACGGGGGCGAGGCTACAGCGCACGAGAAGGCAAGACAATAGTGGCGTTAGATGCGTAGAAGTTTAGGGAGTGCGGGAGCTTCACAGAGAAGGGGCGGCCCAGTCAGGTTCTCACCAGAGGAGTCGCCGGAGAAGAGGCAGACGGCGGCGGTGCTTGGTGTCGTCGTTGCCGACGCTGTGGTGCTCGCGTGGATGAACGGAAGGTACTGTGAGGTGCACTAGAGGTTGGGGAAGATGCTCGTGTGCTCGAGGAGTCGAGGGGCGGAGGAGGCTGGCCGGAATCGACGCCGGAACTCGTCGGGGCAGTGGAGCTTCATAGAGGAATTAGGACGGCCTGGGGGCACGCTAAGGTGGGGAACTGAGGGGGAAACGTAGAGGGAATGCTGGCGATTAAGAGAGCATGGTCTGGGGGAGGAATCACTGCGTCATTGATGTGAATTCATCGCACGAATTAATCGGCAGAAACGGGAGGAATCAGGGGAGGAACGGGTCGCGCTGAGGAAGACGCTGACGTGTCTAGTGGGGTCCGTTTGACAGAGAGATAGGAAGAGAAGAGATAGGGCCCACGCGTCATACGCTGTGCGGGTTCTTTCTTTGGTGCGAACTGTTTTTCTGCGGGAGAGAAGGAGAGGTGGGCTGCCTTAGTTGGGCCAGACTAGTTGGGCTGGGTCCTTTACCCTTTTTTTGTTCCGTTTGTTTTTCCTTTTCCCTTTTCTTTAATTCTGTTTTGATTTTGTTTAATCAATTCAAACCTCAGTTTGATTTCAAACCTTTGCCAAAATTTGTGTAGGTTTAAATACTGATTAGTAATATAATTTGAAGTCAATTTTTGGAATAAGATTTTATTCTTTTGGGGTCTTTTAATTATTCAAAAAGGCCCTTGTTTTAAATCAAAATAAGATTTAATAATATTTTCAAACACCACTTAAGTTTCTAAATTCTTCCAAATCTTTTTCAGTAAGTTTTATTTACTTAATAGGGTGTCAAATAATTCATCTTGAATTATTTGGAAAGTATTTAATATGATTCATAAATCATTTGAATTGGGTATTTGTTTTATTCCAATGGAATTTTAATATAGTTTTAATTCCCTAATTTTTATTTGGAAGTTTTCTTTTATTTAAGTTAATTAAACAACTTTTATTCACTTGGGTAAATTCCAGATTACTATTTTCTCATGAGTTATATAATTATTCTTTTTAGAGATTTGTCTTTATTAAAATAGGGATAGAATTGTTAATGCCATTTTATTTTGTTTTGGAAATTCTTTATCCATTTATTTTATTTGGGTTTTGGATTATATTCATTCCATTTGCTCATGGTCTTTGCCAAGATTTAATCTGATCTTTAAATATTCTTTATTTAATATTTCTTTCTTCATCTTATAAAATCCATATCTTTTTATTTATAGATCCAAACTTGGTGATTCCAATTTGTAAAATCTTATTTGATATTTATTTATCTTTTTAAATATCCTCAGGATTATTTTCTCACCATTTGGTATGGATTTATAGATAGGTTCTTTATTAGCTTTGGAAATTCAATTTCCTTATCTTATTATATTCATAAGATTTTATCTATGGCTCCAAATTAAGTGAAATCAATTTCTATGGCTTTATAATGTTTCTATTTGTCTTTCTTGATCTTTTGTAAATGTTTTTTGACAAAAATTTTATATGGATCAAATCCATAGGCTTGGAGATAACTTGGAAATGGTTTTCATTCCATTAGGGTTTAGGGTTTGGTTTTATTTTTCCAAGTGTTTAAATTTCCAGATGCGTTTTATGAGGAATGTATTTCTTTTGATTTGGATTTGTTGGATTCAAACTTTACCAAAGTTTGTTCAAGATGGGATTTTTAAGTTTCCATTTAGAAACAAAAGTTTTCTTTTTACCCTGATTTTCAACAATAATTTATTTTATTTTATTTATTTTCACATTACAAGATTTGGAAAATCTTGGGATGTGACACCTTGTTAGCATCTTTAGGATCGACAAAACCTTTGGGTTGTACCATATACAACTCTTCATAAATGTCTCCATTGAGGAACGTCGTTTTGACATCCATCTGACATATCTCATAATCATAATATGCAGCAATTTCTAACAAAATCCTCACAGACTTTAGCTTCGCTACCGGTGAGAAAGTCTCATCGTAGTCAACCCCTTGAATTCGTCGAAGCCCTTTTGCGACAGGTCGAGCTTTATAGACAATAACATTATTATTAGCATTTGTTTTCTTCTTGAAAATCCATTTGTTCTCGACAGCCTTCCGGCCATTTGGTAAGTCCACCAAAGTCCATACATGGTTTTCGTACATGGATCCAATCTCAGATTTCATGGCTTCTTGCCATTTATTGGAATCTGGGCTCATCATCGCTTCCTCATATGTCGCATGGTCGTCGGTGTTGTCCACCAACATGACACTCATCACGGGATCACGCCAATCGGGAGTGGTATGAGTTCTCATTGACCTGCGAGGTTCCGTATTAACTTCAACCAATGTTTCAAGATCAACATCATTAGCTTCCTCTCTTATTGGTGTAGGCGCCATGGTAACTACTTCCGGTGTTGCGCTACTCTCAAATCCGATAGAAGGTTCGACAACCTCGTCGAGTTCTACTTTCCTTCCAGTCACTTCTTTCGAGAGAAACTCCTTCTCTAGAAAGGATCCATTCTTAGCAACGAAGATTTTGCCTTCGGATCTATGATAGAAGGTATACCTAATAGTTTCCTTCAGGTATCCTATGAAGACGCATTTTTCCGCTTTGGGTTCAAGCTTGTCGGGCTGTAACTTCTTTACATAAGCTTCGCAACCCCAAACTTTAAGGAACGACAATTTAGGTTTCTTCCCAAACCATAATTCATACGGTGTCGTTTCAACGGATTTAGATGGTGCCCTATTTAAAGTGAACGCGGCTGTTTCTAACGCATAACCCCAAAATGATAGCGGTAAATCTATAAGTGACATCATAGAACGAACCATATCTAAGAGAGTTCGATTACGACGTTTGGACACACCATTACATTGTGGTGTTCCCGATGGTGTCAATTGTGAAAGTATTCCACGCCAAACTCGTAACTAAGATATTCACCTCCACGATCAGATCGTTGAAACTTAATCTCTTCTTACGTTGATTCTCTACTTCACTTTGAAATTCCTTAAACTTCTTGAAAGTTTTGGACTTATGTTTCATGAAATAGATATACCCATATCTACTCAAGTCATCCGTGAAAGTAAGAACATAAAGATAACCACCACGCGATTCTACACTCATTGGATCACACACATCAGTATGTATGATTTCCAATAAGTTCGTAGCTCGCTTCATCATACCAGAAAATGGAGTCTTAGTCATTTTACCCATCATACATGCTTCACATCTATCAAGTGATTCGAAATCAAGTGATTCAAGAAGTCCATCAGAATGGAGTTTCTTCATACGCTTCACTCCAATGTGACCAAGATGACAGTGCCACATATAGGTTGAGTTATCGCTCAATTTCAAACATTTAGCTTCAATGTTATTAATATGTGTATTGCTACAATCGAGATTCAACAAGAATAGACCATCTATCAAAGGTGCGTGTGCATAAAACATATTACTCATATAAATCGAACGACCATTATTCTCGGACTTAAACAAGTAACCATCTCACAATAAACATGATCCAGTTATAATGTTCATGCTCAACATAGGCACCAAATAACAATTATTTAAGTATAAAACTAATCCCGATGGTAGATGAAGAGGTAGCGTGCTGACCGCGATCACATCAACCTTTGATCCATTTCCAATGCGCATCGTCACCTCGTTCTTCACTAGTTTCCATCTATTCTGCAGCACCTATTTCGAGTTACAAATATGAGCAACCGAACCAGTATCAAATACCCAGGCACTACTACGACTACTAGTGAGATACACATCAATAACATGTATATCGGATATACCTTTCTTCTTGATGTTGTCGTTCTTAAAATCCGCCAAGTAATTGGGGCAATTCCGCTTCTAGTGACCTTCTCCCTTGCAGTAAAAGCACTCAATATCAGGCTTAGGCCCAGCCTTGGTCTTCTTCACCGGCGCGGTAACTTTCTTACCGCCTTTCTTGAAGTTTCCCTTTTTCTTAGACTTGCCTTGCTTCTTGAATTTGGTGGTCTTATTGACCATCAACACTTGGTGCTCTTTCTTGATCTCCACTTCCTAGACTTTGACATGGAGAAGAGTTCGGGCAACGACTTGTCCATGTTTTGCATATTGTAATTCATCACAAAGTTCTTGTAACTTGGTTGTAGTGATTGGAGGACGCGGTGAATCCCCAAAGCATTAGGAATCACTATGCCCAAGCTTTGAAGCTTGCTTGCGTGCCTAGACATCTTAAGCACGTGCTCACTGACGGAGATGCCCTCTTCCATCTTGCAGGTAAAGAACTTTTTAGAAGCCTCATAACTCTCAACTGCCGCGTGAGCCTCAAATATCATTTTGAGTTCACGGACAATATCATGTGGGTCATGGTTCTCAAACCTTTTCTGAAGCTCCGATTCCAAACCATACAAGATAGCACACTGAACTGTGGAGTACTGATTCTTTCGAGCGAGGAAAACATTCTTTACCTCATCGGTAGCATCAGCTGCAGGTGGGTCACCCAGCGGTGCATCCAGCACATAGGTCAAATTACCAGCATTGAGGACAATCCTCAAGTTACGGAATTAATCCGTGAAGTTGCTTCCATTGTTTTTCAACTTTTCTTTCTCTAGGAATGCATTAAAATTGATGGTAGGATCCGCCATTGATCTACAACATATTTGCAAAAGTTTATACTAAGTTTATGACAAATTGAGTTCTAATTAGTAGTTAAATTAATCTAGGTGAACTCCCACTCAAAACAACACCCCTCACATTGTTTTAGTGATCGCACGAACCAAATCCACCACATCAAAACCGATCATCGCGAGAGATGATGTAGCTTCAATGGCGAACAATCAACATGTTCTACTCGTGCAACAGATCCCCGGGTCGCTTCATCCCACCATCCCGCAAGATGCAAAGTACACAAGAAGCATTCGACGATAAAAGCATCAACACCCACAATGACCATTATGTTCTACTCGTGCAACATATCTACATATAGACATGACTCTGATACCACTTTAGGGGTTCGTAGCATGGAAAACAAAAAAATCTACCGCATGCACACAAACAATCCAAGATCTATGTACTATATTGTAGCAACGAGTCGATTAGATTACTCACCCTCAAAGATTCCAAAGCAGTTAACGAGAGCAGATTCTCGTGGGTGATGTAGTCATACACTTGTCGATCTCAAGATCGCGTAGACGGTCCTTCCAGCACTGCGTTCCGGCAGTGCTTCCGCAGTCGATCACACGTTCGGTACTCGATGAAGACCTTCCTCTCCCTTGTTCAGGCAACGGAGGTTGTAGTTCTCCCCTCGCGATTCCGGCAGCATGACGGCGTGGTGTCGGGAGTAGAGGGAAGATCCTGCAGGGCTTCGCCTAAGCCGGAGCAGGTTATGGTGTATGTAGGGTTTTTGACGATCTAGGGTTTAGAGGGCCAGAGAGTAGGAGGCGTGGCCGACAGCGGCACGAGGCGTAGGCTGGCGATGGCGGCGAGCGACGGTGGTGCTGGGGGCGGCGGCGACACGGCAGCTAGGTGGGGAGGGGCTGGTGTTGTATGTCCTTGGGGCACCCCCTCCCCTCTATTTTATGAGAGGGAGGGAAGCTTGTGAGAGGGGATTTTGAATCCTTCCCAACTCCGTCTCCTAGTTGGTTTGTGGTGGAGGGAAAGAAGGATTCTTTCCTTCCTCCACCAGGATACATTGTCCCAGTTTGACTTTTTAAACTTGCCTTTTGACTTTCAATTTGGAGCTTAATTTCTTTCTTGCAAATGCCCAACCAAGTGACCTAGGACATGATTCAATCATTGCACTTATTAATGACACATTCATGTACCCTTCCCCTTCCGGTACCTACGATTACATTGCGATCAAATGAACCACTTACATGCGATACCAATTTCCCTTTATCTCGTGATAGTTTACTTATTCGAGGTCTGATCGTCGGTATCTCTGCATACCTAGTTCAACCTCGTTACTGATAATTACTCTTTTCTCATTCCCGTGATATGTGATCCCTTGTGAGCCATTCACATGCTTGCAAGCTAATTGGATGACATTCCACCGAGAGGGCCCAGAGTATATCTATCTGTCATATGGATGGACAAATCCCACTCTTGATCCATGTGCCTCAACACATACTTTCTGAACACTCAATGCCATCTTTATAACCACCCAGTTATGGTGCGGTGTTTGATGTCATCAAAGCATCCTTCTGGTGATGGTGATTAGCATGATCTCATGGTCGAAGGAATTAGGTTACTATGTATCAGAAAGCTTATAGCAAATGAACTATTGAAATGACTTGATCTTTATGCTATGCTTATATATAGGAGTATGTCCATCACACCATTCTCCTAATGATATGATCTTGTTGTTAATAACATCTCAATGTTCATGATCGGGAAACCACGATCATCTATCAACCAACAAGCTAGTATTACAAAGAGGCTTTACCAGGGACTCTAATTTAGTTTACAAATCACACAAGTATTAATGTTTCCGGTTAATACTATTATAGCATGAATGCAAACAGTTATCATAAACACAAAGATATAATAATAACTACTTTTATTATTGCCTCTAGGGATATCTCCAACAACATGCACCATCAAAACCAAGATCAAACCATTTGCAAGCAATGAAAGCTGGGATCAAAGAACTCTAAACATGAGCATGAAAGATGGAGTTCTAACAGTAAGGCAAAGTAACTATGCATGCAACATGAAAGGATACAAACAAATATCATGAATAACATGCATTGAAAAACATTTGTTTGTTTCACATACAGAAAACATAGCATAGTGGCATTCAACTTGTCCTCATAGAGTAGCAAATAGATGCATAGGACACCTTCAAAGTTCATAAGAGTGACTAGATACAAATAGCACAAGAACAAGTAATATCAACAATATGCATCAATCAATAAGTTTTGGGACAATGCACATAGAACTAAGAATGGCAACTGTGCTCTCTTAACTGGTGCCTAAAGGTAGAAGGTGGAGACTCAATATAATGGTGGAAGAAAGGCCCTTCATAAAGGGAAGCAGGGATTTCAAGTTTCAAAAAGAGCTTCCAAAAATTATGGTACTTGTTAGCTTTCAGCCCTCATTGCCCCTATCATAAGCATCTTGAAGTGATTAAGGTTAAAGTGACCAAACTATGGAGTATATGCTTGCGAAAGTATAAGTTGGCAATCTCATGTCCCTTGAATATGAGGGCCGCTTGATGACCAACAAGTATAGGGGGTGTATCGTAGTACTTTTGATAAATAGGAGTGTCGATCCCAACAAGGAGCAGAAGGTGTTGACTAGTGGTATGGAGCAGGAACTCTCTGTAATACTTAGCAAACGTATTTTTTGGGGTTTTCTGATAAAGCAAAGAAATAAAGTGCAAGTAATAAAAACAACGGACAATTGCAGCATGTCACGACCCGGGATCAGGGCTAGACAAATACTAGATATTCATCTGACATAAGTCTAACCTAAATTCCGAAGCGTGCTGGGAAAGATCGGTAACATTACAGAACATACAAACCATAAATTAATAAGGTAAACTCTTAACAGAGTTACAAACCAGTCATACAAGCCAGGGGTCACGGACCCATCATTACATCAAACAACAGAAGCTAACAAGTTGTTCTAAACAACAAACTTAGCAAAGGACCTAAGAGGCCTTAAACAGAAGTAGCGACCCTTCCTTAGATCCTAGGTTGCTGCCCAGGAACCCCGACTACTCGTCGACTTCGACGTAGAAACCACCTTCAATTGGAGTAGCTTCATCTGTAGAAAAAAACATCAACGAAGCAAGGCTGAGTACAGGGTGTACTCCGCAAGACTTATGGCTAGTGGAATTGTTTTGCATAAAGCCATCTTTTGTTTTCAAAACAAGAGGGAGAAGAAACTCGTCTAGTCAGATCATTTTCAAAAGGGGATAAGCAGACTACAACTCTAGCTCTTAGAATCATCTTTGATATCCACCAAGAACCATCATCAACTGAACCTCTATTCCCGGACTACCCCCTCAAACAACCCCGAGGAAGTACTCCGGATCTCACATTAGTTGGCCAAGTTTTATCATTCGGTTATAGTTTTCTATGATCACAGAATCCGTTCCCAAGTAGTCCATAACCATGGACACGACTATTCGAAAAGATTAATAACCCTGCAGGGGTGCACAACTTTACCCACACGTACCAACCGATTCTTAATGCCAAATTATTAGCCCTCTTCCTTGGAAGGCCGGCAGAGAGTGGTTGACCACGACCTTTACCTTGCTTTCGTCGAGACCATGAGTCACGCACTAGGGAGATGCCGCTGTAACGGGTCAAGTCCCAAAGCCGGCCCCTAATGATGTGTGCGGGGTTCAAGATTACGGATGTCGGACATCTCTTGTTCCCGGCCACGCTTACCTACCTATTATGAATGTACCTCCTTCACCTCCATTCAAGAATAACCAAGATGTGTATGTCAAATGGAAATCCCGAAATATGTAACTCATGGAATCTACTAGGCAAGTTAGTTGGTCGAGGGGGTTTCCAGGCCCCCGTGTGGTTGTACGCTCGTCTTGGTTCAAGAGGCGAGAACATCAGGTCCTAAGGGTGGCAAGTATGGGACTGCAAAAACCACAACCCACGTGGCCTCCCATACAAGCCTTAGCATGTTTATTATCCATCTCTGATCACATCACACATCCTACCATACTAGATTCATTCGCATCTCCGGTGCATCATATGAATGATCAGCATCGGACCACTAAGCATGGCTAAGCTTGACTGAACTGTGGCACTAGCGATGCTCATAAGCCAAACTCTAGTTATGCTAGGAGCAGTGGATTAGGTATTTAGTTCACAAGGGGAAACATGCATCATATAGGATTACTCTATATACTGATAAAATACTGTTAAACCGAATGCATATGACGAGAATGAAATACGTTGTAAACATAGGATCCATATGTATGAGTGGGGCTTCGCTTGCCTTGTCCGTTGTTGGACTGGTACTGCTCTTCGGTGGCGTTGACTTCAGCCTCGGTTTTGGTTCCTATTCGCGAAGAACCAATCACCGGAAAAAGGAAAAGCAACATTCGACACATGGCATCTATAATGCTCATACAATATGGATGATATGACAAGTTAAATAGTGTTGAAATGAACCCTATAACATGCTTGATCATTTTAAACGGGGTCCGAGATGTCCAAACCCTAGAACAGGGGGATCATCGAAATCACCTATGGGGTTCAATTGGCTCTTCTAATTAAACCTGCCATAAAAGTTGGTTAACAATGTATGATTATAGCTTAGTTAGATAGGTTTCATTTTTCTGATCATTTTGGTATATTATTTGTATTTTTATGATTTAAAATGAATTAGTTATGAATTTCTCCATTTTTTAATTCATTTTAAATCATTTTTGGAATATTTAATTTAATTTCCAACTTGGGCCCACATGTCAGAATTTTATTAATTTCAAAAAACATTTACAAAAAAGATTAAAAGTCTTACAGGTATGGCCCACCTGTCAGGGATTTCTTATTTATAGAAAATAATAAAAGAAAAAGGGAAAAGGGATTATGACATCAGCATGACATCATGTTGATGTCATCAATGGTGCTGCTCCCAGGTTGAGCTCGAATCCAGCGATTCCGAGCACGCCTGGATGCGCGGTTGGGGGCGTTAGAGAGAGGGCGTCGCGGGGAGAAAGATAGTGGCGGTGTCGCTTCTTCTTGGTCACTGGAGCGTCGCCTCCGACGAGCTCCAGCGGCGGGCTCTCGCGGGGATAACGATACAGAGGGAGAGGAGAGGAACGGAGGGGTGCATTAGCACTGTGGGCTCACCGCGAGCACGGCAGGTGACATGGTTATACCCTACGGGTATGTAACTTTAGCATACCTGGTCCAGCCCAAGGAAGGCCCACAACAGACATACGCTGGCCCATGAAGATTTTCGGGTGGCCAAGGCCCATGACGCCTTTGGATCCTTGGAGAGCAAGACTAGAGTTCGAATACAACTTGTAACCTACTCGTATCGGTACCTGAGACCTAGCCTCCCCATATATAAAGGCTAGGAGGGTCCAACGAGGGGGACACCCTGAGATTACGACATACACACCTCCACGCCAGATCGAATCTGCGCACCCTGTAACCTTCGGTTCCGCCGTAATAAAAGAGCAGACAAGCAGGAGTAGGGTTTTCCCTCCGGGGACCTGAACCTGGGTAAATCTCGTGTCCCCTGGTTGCTTGTCTGTTAACCGTGCCACGATCTCCAGCATCCCCATCTTCTCCAAAACCCAAGTCCATAACAATGGGCATTGACGAGATTAAACCTCGTCAATTGGCGCCGTCTGTGGGAATTGGGGCTGCTGATTGTGCGGTCGTGACGGTTCCGACCCGATCGATCTACAAATCCGCGGTGACGGAGAATCACCTCCTCTTCGGCGCTTTCGACTTCACCGCCCACTCGCCGGATACCATGAAGGATTTCGAGCCCATAGGCGACGGACTCGAAATCTTGTTCGGGAGCTTCTGCTTCCAGGTGGGACAAACTGGCACCCTCCGCCTCCCTGAGTAGGTGCCCGTGCCATCGATCAGACCCGCTTCGTGGGATCCACACCCCGTGCTACGCACGTCACCATCAACAGATGAGTTCTATAGCAGCAGCTACTGCAACTCCGATCTGTACGATCCACCTTCGGATGAAGGGACCTACGGTTCTGGATCCGAAAGCTGCGGCAGCAGCCAACCAATCTGCAGGCGCTATCTGTGCGCCGCAATCATCCAAACCTACGAGGAAACCCCTAACCCGCCGCCCAACCCCAACCCGCAGGACAGAAACGGCGAAGACGGGGAAAACAGGGGCCACCTCATCCAACTTAGCAAAGAAGGATGGGCCGAAGCACGCCGCGCCATCGCAGGCGAAATAGTCCTACCTCTGGACTCCCCACGTGATCTGCTGATGGCATACCACTACCTCCTCATCGAGGAGCACAAGAAGCAAGTCAAGATGCAGGAGACGCTCGATAAACGCAAGAAAGCAGCCTCTGAGTCCAGCGTGCGACGAGCTGCGCTCTCCGCCATGGGACCCGGCTGTAGCACGAACGGAAACCAGGGAAACAAGCACCTCTCTCGGGTGGAAAACATGGACCCGAAGGAGCGGCGTGACGTAACCCGAACTCTCCACACATCGTTCATGGATATGGACGCCGACGGCAACATCACCCCGAAGACGCCACAAGCTGCGATCATGGCAGCCACTGCGTATCTCGCGGCTCACCCACCTCCGGAGGGGGACCCGAAAAGGGCCATGCATAGGTCCGCACTCACCGGACTAGGACTAATCGGAGTTGCGCTCCACGAAGACGCTCCTACGGAGCCGAAGAAGAAAGCTCCGGCCAGGCGCGACCGAAGCCCCACTCCCTCATCCGAAGATGAAGAAGAACACGACCTTCCTCGAAGGAAGAAGAGCTCGCACCGCCATAAACGCGACTATGACGCCAGAGACAAGCTTACACAGCGCAAGATCGACAAGGCACGCGCCAAACGCGCATGTTCATCTGAATCGGAGATGGATGAAGATGAAGGAGAACTCTGCGGGGCTCGATGCTTCAGCAGATCCGTCCGGCGAACACAGATGCCACGCAACTTCAAGCTTCCTTCGGATACTCCGAAGTTCAACGGCACGCAAGACCCAAAATCCTGGCTCAGTGACCATCTGTCATCCGTCAAGCTTCACGGAGGCAACAAAGAAACAGCCATGCAATGCCTTCAGCTGCAGCTGGCAGGCGCGGCGCGGTCTGGCTTAGCAGCCTATCATCAGGATCCATCCGAAGCTGGGAGGAGCTCGCTTATAGCTTCATCCGAAACTTCAAAGGCACCAGCAAGAGGCCCGCCTCAATCGAAGAGTTGCGAGCCTGCACTCAGAGAACGGGTGAATCTATTCGCTCGTACATACTACGCTGGTCTACGACCAAGAACTCCGCAGCACACATCTCCGAAGAGCGGGCCATCGACGCCTTCAGGGACGGCGTCAAACGCCCAGACTTCAAGGAGAAACTTGGACGTGTAAAGCCCAAGACACTCGACCAGCTCATGGAAATCGCCAATAGTTGGGCAGACGGTGAAGATTGCATCCAGCGGGCGCAATCAGATGAAGAGGACGACTACGGCCGAAGACGCGAACGCCGCAGCAAGAGGAGACCGCGCGTCTACGAGGACCACGACGGACCCGACATGGTCGCAGCCGGCTACGCCGACCGCCGTAACGACAACAGTCGCAACAGCGGAGGATACCGTAGCGGAAACTTCCGCGACAACGGACGACCAACGCAGTCGTGGCAACGCCGCGACCGCGACAACGGACCCTCAGCATTCGACAAACTTTCGGGTCCATGCACCATACACTTCTACATCGACAAACAAGATGGCAAAAAGAAAGCTAGCCACATGCTCAAGGACTGCCGCGAGTTCCAGAAACTCAGCGAAGGCATGATGCAGATGAGGCAACAAGCTCCAATCCCTGCGTTCGGAAACGCACCTGCGCCAGGCGAAATAGCACACGGATCTCCTCCACCGCCGCCTATCGGAGGCCCAAGTCAACCAGTCGCACCAGCGCAACACAACGCCGGGGTCGCATACCCCCCACCAAAGGGAGCACTCAATATGATACAGAAGGGACGCCCCACAAATAGGGTACAGAAGAAAATCACCCGACAAATCAACATGGCCGTGGCAACTCCGCCTGCAATCCCTGAGTACCTCAGCGGATCGGAGTCCTGCATCACATTCACTCGCGCGGATCACCCTTGCCAGATCCCTCGCCCAGGTCACGCTGCCCTGGTGCTAGAGGCGCAGATCGGAGGCTTCGAGATGAGTCGCGTCTTCATGGACGGCGGCAGCGGCATCAACCTAATATTCGCAAGCACTTTAGCAGCTATGCGGATCCCGCAATGCAGCCTGGAACAATCAGACACAACGTTCCACGGCATTGTCCCAGGGAAGGGCATTTTCCCCCTGGGCAAAATAGGGCTCGACGTCATCTTCGGGACGCCGGACAACTTTCGGCAGGAGCGCCTAGAATTCGAAGTAGTGGACTGGCCGTCGCAATATCACGCCATCCTGGGACGCGTCGCATTCGCAAGGTTCCTGGCCGTCCCACACTACGCATACCTACTACTCAAGATGCCAGGACCAAGGGGCGTCATCACAGTCCACGGGAGTTTCACCCGATCGGACCAATGCGACAGGGATTTCAACGAAATCTCCCAGTCTTTTGGCATGCAAGACGAGCTTGTAAGGCTCCGCGAGGTGACGGACAATGGGCTACCCCCAGTCACAAAGCAGAACGCACCTGACATGTCTTTCGACTCCACCATCAACACCAAGAAGGTGCAGGTCCATCCAACGGATACCTCCAAGACGGCGCTGATCGCTAACGACCTCAGCACCGCATAGGAAGGCGCGCTCGTCGAATTCCTCCGTGAGCGCTGGGAAATCTTCGCCTGGTGTCCTGCGGACATGCCAGGAGTTCCCAGGGAATTCGCCGAGCACGCACTCAATGTCTTCCCAGACACTAAACTAGTCAAGCAGTCCATCTGAAGACTGTCGGAGCCATGAGCCGAAGCTATCGGCAAGGAGATCAACAGATTACTCGCAGCAGACTTCATCCGGGAAATCAAGGAAAGCGAGTGGCTGGCAAACACAGTGATGGTCCCTAAGAAGGACACAGACATCCTGCGGATGTGTGTGGACTTCACGTCACTAAATAAACACTGCCCCAAGGACCACTTCCCTCTTCCTCGGATCGACCAAATCATCGATTCGACTGCAGGTTGTGAGAAACTCTCCTTCCTCGACGCCTACTCAGGCTATAACCAGATTCGACTCAAGGTCGAAGATCAAGAGAAAACGGCGTTCATCACACCATTCGGAGTATACTGCTACAACACAATGCCCTTCGGGCTAAAGAACGCGGGTGCCATGTACCAGCGATGCATGCAGGCCTGCCTCAAGGACCAGATCGGTCGCAACGTCCAGGTCTATGTCGACGACATAGTCATAAAAACCAAGGAGGCCAGAACACTTATCGACGATCTCCGTGAGACGTTCGACAACCTTGATCGCTACAGGATCAAGCTCAACCGAGAAAAGTGCGCCTTCGGCGTCCCCTCGGGTCAACTGCTCGGGTACTTCATCTCTCAGCGAGGGATCGAAGCGAACCCGAAGAAAATCAAAGCCATCATGACAATGGAGAAGCCGAAAAACCTCAAGGGCGTTCAACAGCTCGCAGGGCGAGTAGCAGCATTAAGCAGGTTCATCAGCCGCATGGGCGAGAAGGCCCTACCATTCTACCAGCTGCTGCGCAAGGCAGACAAGTTCGAGTGGACACCAGAAGCCAACGATGCATTCGAAACCTCAAGCGGCTCCTCTCCACCTCGCCCGTTTTGGTCACGCCAAAAGAGCGCGAGCCCCTGTTGCTGTACATAGCAGCCACACACCAGGTGGTCAGCACAGTACTCGTGGTCAAACGACCCGAAGAAGGCAAGACCCATGGGGTACAACGCCCAATTTACTACCTCAGCGAGGTTCTCACTCCAACAAAACAGCGGTACCCGCACTATCAGAAGCTGGCCTACGGCGTGTTCATGACGGCTCGACGACTGAGCCACTACTTCCAGGAGCATCAGGTGATGGTTGTCAACGAGGCACCCCTAAACAGCATCCTGAATAACCCAGAGGCACCAGGATGTGTGGCCCTGTGGGGTATCGAACTATCACCCCTGGACATCATCTACGAGTAGCGACACGCAATCAAATCTCAAGTCCTTCCGGACTTCCTGGTGCACTGGATGGAGCTGCAGCTGCCTGACACCCCAGACATGTCGCAGTCCTGGACAATGCATTTTGACGGCTCCAAACGCGAAGCCGGAGCAGGGGCAGGAGTCATACTGACCTCCCCGCAAGGTGACAAGATGAGGTACATCCTTCGGATGAAATTCAGAGCCTCCAACAACGAGGCCGAATACGAGGCCCTCATCCATGGCATGCGGATGGCAAAAATATGCGGCGCAACGCGCCTGGTCATCTACGGTGACTCCAACCTCGTCGTACAACAGACGATGAATGAGTGTGACGCACACGCCGAAAACATGATCGCGTACCGCGCGCTTTACAATTCACTCGAAGGAGAGTTCGACCGCTGCGAGCTTCGGCATGTCGGAAGAGAAAGCAACGAGGAGGCCGATAGACTCGCCAACATCGGCTCCACTTGTGCAAAAGTACCACCAGGTGTGTTCCTCGAACAGATCTGCGTGCCATCTATCAAGCGGAAATTCCCCAAGGGATCACCCGAAGAAGCAGAACACTCGGGGGCTACGCTACCCGAAGGTCATGAAGGACCCGAAAAGTTGGATACCGAAGTTGCCATGGTCAACCTGATGCAGGTCATGGCAGTTGATGAAACTTGGACACGTCCATACCTCCAGTTCCTGATAAACGGAGAATTGCCAGACAGCCCGACAGATGCCCGTCGCGTATCTCGTCGGTCAAAAGCCTTCACCATCATCAACGGCGAGCTGTACAAACGCAGAATTACGGGTGTACTACAACGATGCGTCACTATCAACGACGGCAAGTCCATACTCCAAGATATACACGAGGGCATCTGCGGCCACCACGCAGGCAGCCGCTCCCTTGTCGCCAAAGCTCTACGAGCAGGATTCTACTGGCCAACGGCCATGAGCGACGCAAAGGACATCGTCCGAAGATGCAACGGGTGCCAACGGTTCGCCGACAAACCACACGCACCTGGGTCCGAGCTTCGACCCATACCAATAGCCTGGCCTTTTGCCCAATGGGGCCTTGACATGATCGGCAAACTTCCAAAATCCTCGAAGGGAGGACACGTCTTCCTCCTGGTCGCAGTCGACAAATTCACCAAGTGGATCGAAGCCATGCCAGTCACCAATCAGAAGGGCAAAACCGCCGTCAAGTTCTTCGAATCCATAGTCTACAGGTTCGGCGTACCGCACAGCATCATCACCGACAACGGATCAAACTTCATCTCCGAAGAATTCCAGGACTTCTGCGAAGGCCTCGGGATCAACATCACGTATGCTTCAGTAGCACACCCGCAAACAAACGGGCAAGTGGAAAAGGCCAACGGCCTAATCGGCGCCGGCATCAAGAAGCGCCTCATGAGCTCACTCGAGCACAAAGCTGGAAACTGGACGAAAGAGCTACCGTCTGTCCTGTGGAGCTTACGGACTACGCCAAACAGCTCCACCGGCTACACACCGTTCTTCATGGTGCACGGAGCTGAGGCTGTGCTACCAGCCGAAGTACGCCACCAGGCTCCACGAGTCGTCGCTTACAGCAAAGCCGAATCCACGGCTGCACTTGAAGATGCCGTCGACACACTCGACGAAGCACGGGATATAGCAGCAGCTAGATCCGCGGTGTACCAGCAAAGTCTCCGCAACTATCACAGCCGCCGGCTGCGCCCAAGGTCCTTCGTCGAAGGAGACCTCGTCTTGCGACTCAAGCAAAAGCGACCGAATAAACTCGAGTCACCATGGGAAGGACCCTATGTCATCACCGAAGTCATCCCAGGTGGCGCCTATCGCCTCAAGCACGTGGAGTCTGGAGTCGCATACTCCAACCCATGGAACATCTCGCACCTGCGACGATTCTACCCATAACAATGGGCAATGTACCCCTTTTACTTTCAATAAGGCTTACGGCCAAGGCTACTCAGCCGAACCATGTACCTCCTCCATCACAATACAAATAAAGCTAAGTGTCTCGCCCCAACCTTCGGTTGACTATTTCTCTGCAATTTTATTACATGCTACATACGCACTCGGGGGCTCCCCCCACCTCACGATTTCATCGACTGAGGACAAAACGTGTACACCTGAGTAGCTGACTACGTCAGGCAAACGAAAAGGACACGTACTACAATCAAGACACTTGGGGGCTCCCCCCACCTCACGATTTCATCGACTGAGGACAAAAACGTGTACACCTGAGTAGCTGACTACGTCAGGCAAACGAAAAGGGCACGGACTACATCAAAGCACTGCGTGCTCGCTAACAAGAAAACCTTTACAACAAGGGGCACATACACGCCCAGCCGCAATATACAAATTTTACATCTATCTGTTTATTTTCAGGTCCTACCTACTCTGAAGAATAACCTGAGCACGCTGCTCAAACAAATCTACAATCTGTTCGGCATACTGCCTTACAGCCGCGTAATGCGGACGCATATTCCACTCGCCACCATCTGGTCGAGGAGGTGGCCCAGTCGCCACAGCAGCCAAATCTACATCAGGGCGGTGCACCCTCACAAGAGACAAGGCAGCCTTCACCCCTGCGACGAGCTGCTGCCGCACCAGCTCCTTGACATTGCTGGCACTCCGAAACTTTGTCAGAAGACCTGCAAGGGTCATTGGCACAGCATCCAACGGAAACATGACGTGCAGCACCGAGGAAAGCGATGTCTGCACCTGACGGAGCACCCGCGAAACCTGGTAGACACGATCCTGCACCGTCGCCAGAACTATGGCGCGATCACGATCCATCCAGAAGAAGCCGCCGGCCTCCATGTCCTGTTGAGTCAAGCAATTGACTCGAACAGCAATACGCTCCTTTTCTTCCCTCGGAGCAAGATTGGCACCTGCGACAACCACATAAAACAAGAGTAAGGCCAGCAGGCTCACCCGAAGAACTGAGCTACAGCTCGAACAAAAGGATCAACTTACATTGCAGCTGCTCGGACAGCCGACCCAGCTCCGCCATCAAATACTCCTCTCTGGCTGCACCACGGTCTGCTTTGGACTTTCAAACGTCAACACGACCGCGTAACCCAAGCAAGTCTCTCTCCAAGCTGCGCACGCGATCTCGAAGAAAAGCGAGCTGCGAGGAATCATCCAATGATGCTCGCACGGGCCTTTCGGCTGAAGTGTCAACCGGGACAGCACCCGAAGGAACCTAAAGCAGAAGAAAAAAGAAAGTACACAGACATTCAGCCAAGGATAGAGCTCAACTCGGAGGAATTCATTAAATAAGGCCACTGCGTGGCTCAAGGATGGTGCTACAAAAGATATGTACATCAAAAATAAACTACATACTACCCTACATCTCCTATGCCTAAGGCGTAGGACACCGAGTCGCCTCAGAGCCAGACTGCCTAGCTTTGGCCTCGCCCTGCTGCCGCAGCGCGTACTCAGACAACAAGTCAATGAGCTTGGGCCCATATCGTCTGCAGCGAGCGGAGTAGGCAGCGAAGGCTACCTCTGATCCATCCGCAGCCGTCGGCATCCGAGAAGTGATCTGGGGCAAGTCCAGCTCCGCCCCAGCCGCCATGGCCATCGCCAGCCCGACGGACGCGCCGATGCCCTTCTGCTTGCGCTTGTACGCCGCAGGCGCTTCGGCTGACAGAGCCTCTGCCAGGGCACCCACATCTTCAAGGGATGCGCCCTTCGGGAAGAGCTCCCGGTAGAAGCGACCAAGGACCTCTTTCGCCTTGGCGAGGGAGTTGACGACGGTGCTGCAGCGGTCTTCGACCGCTATAGTGGAATCATCCAGAGCACTCCCGTGCTCCAGAGCACCACGGTCAAACTCGATGCCTGCGGCATCTGAGACAAAAAAAAAGAAGAAAACATGAAGAAAGACAACGTAGAAGAAGACCCGAAGAAAAAGGAGCAAGTACAAAAGCTAGCGCTCACCCGAAATAGCCTTGGCAGCAGCCATGAGCTTCTCCGCAACCCCTACCTCACGACCTGCGGCTTCCTGCTGCAGACGCTCTTTCGCTTCGGCTGCCTTCGTCAGCTCCAGCTCAAGGCGCTCTTTCGCCTGAGCAGCAGTTTCGGCCTTCTGCTCCAGTTGGCCAAGGCTCTTCTTCAGAGCATCGACCTCACGGAGAGAATCGTTATGTTCCTCTGCATTTACAACAAGCAAGTGTCAAAGAACAGAACCAGGATAAAGCAAGATGAGTACTACAAGGCAGGCGAATACCTTGCAGCTGCCGCAGTTTTGCCTCCAGCGTCAGGCGCTCCTCCACAAGCCGCTTGGCCTCTTGGACAAAAGGCTGCAGGAAAAGGCAATAGCAGTAAGCACAGGACTTGGGGGCTACGCCCAAAACAAAGAAGGAAACACAACATCAGTACACGAAGATGCCCGGGGCTCCCCCCGTGACATGAAGCAGAAAACTTACGTGCTCCAAAGGCGAACCCGCAGGCTCGCCTGTGAAATTCTGAGGCGCAACCATCAACCTCTCCTGCACAGGGGAATCCGGAGCGGCGCCACCCGAAGTCGCCACTGTCTGAGGAGGAGGTGACGCAATGTTCGACTCCCCCATCATTTCGCGCGCTCCATCACTAGAGCCGTCGGAAGATTGCCTGCATACGAAGCCAATCAGCACAGGTGCAAACATCATAAAAAGGAAAAGGACAACAGTCCAACAAGAACACTTACGAGCCCAACGCGCTCAGATCGAAGATAGGAGAAGCCCTTCGGGCCCTCTTCTCCTCCTTTTTCTCTTCCTTCTTCTCCTCCTTCTTTTCTTCCTTCTTCCGCTTTGCTGGCGGGTGCGGAGCAACAGCCCGCACAGGAATGGCAGGAATAGGAGAAGAAGAACCCCCCTGAACATCATCATGACGCTCAAGACCCAGAGGATTCCTGGGAGTCGGAGGAGTTGAAGCATCCGAAGACTCGCTCGAGCTCGGTGACCGCTCGCGCGTATGGTCCTCACTCGACTCGTCGGCATCCTCCGCCGGAGATCGCGCCGACGGAAGCTCGGACACGAAATCCACCACTTCATTATCCGGGGCATTCGGATACCTTTCGGGCAATGGTGGTGCCATGCCTGGCACTTTGAAGCTCTACAAAATGAGAAGAAACTTTGTTAGCAAACAAAGGAAAAAGTACACAGCTGACAAAAACAAAAGGGAAGCACTACGTGCGCAAATCTACACCTTCGGTACGACCAACGTCGAAGAAAAGGGAGGAGTCAGCGACTTCCCCGGGATTTTTTCGTCGGCCTTGAACTTCAACAGCACGCGAAGATCCTTGTCAAGGTCCACCTCGGAGATCTTCTCACTCGAAACCCTCGTCGGATCACGGCGCCCAGAGTAAAGGAACATTGGGTGCGCCCTCGCTTGAAGGGGTTGCACCCGGCGCTCAAGAAACGTCCGGATGATGTCAACACCGTTCACCTCCTTCTAAGGAATCAGTTGGAGCTCCTCCACCCGACGGTACAGGGCCTCTATCTCCGCCACCTCACCATCTAAGATTTGGTTTTTCCAGGATCTTTTCTTCTCAATCAACTGGGAGGGGTCAAAAGGAACAAGACCAAAATCTTGCCCAGGCAGTACGGAGTCACGGATGTAAAACCATTTCCTCCGCCAGTACTGGACAGATTTTGACATAGAAAAGGAAAAGAACTGCACATTGGGACTGAGGGAGACGATGAAACCCCCAATGGGATACACACCATCCGAACCAGACTGCCTCTTCACGGAATACAGCTTCCGGAAGAGGCCAAAGTGCGGCTCAATGCCAAGCCAACACTCGCAAAGCGTGATAAAACACGCAATGTGGAGAAGGGAGTTGGGAGACAGATGATGGAGTTGAACCCCATAGAAAAAGAGCAGTCCACGAAGGAAGTCATGGACTGGATATGAAAACCCACGCAAAACGAAGGCGACAAACATAACCCGATACCCAGATGGGGGACAGGGGATTACCTCGTTGCCGGGGAGTCTCACGGCCGTCGTGTCCTACGGGATAAGGCTCCGCTCGCGCAATTTGCGGAGATCGCTCTCCCGTGTTTCTGATCGCCGCCAGCCACCATCGGTGATGCGAGCAGTGGCGGCGCCCTTCTTGCCTCCGGAGGCGCTGGTCCCCACTGCAGATGAGGACATCTTTGGCTTCCCCATGGCGCTACGGCGGTGGTAGCGTTGCCAACGACGAAGACAAAGGAAATGCGGAAGGAACTCTCAGCACGCAGCAAGAATCGCTCGAGCGCAAGGAGGCAGTAAAACGCAAGAACTGGTGCGGTGAAAACAAACCACGAATTCACCACGGATTATAACAGCAAAGACGACGCACGCTGGCCGTCCATCGAGAAGACCTAACGCCAACGGCAGATCTGGCCGTACACGTGTCAGCACCAAAACGAACCGTCGTTACGACGACGTCCACTACGCGCGGAAATTGAGGAAACGCCGTAATCATCTCCACGCCACACGTGACCAGTCAATTCAAAGTCAGGAAATGGGACCCACGCTTCGTCCAGTCAAGTCATCTCTGGCGTAGCAGACGCTTGAGGTCATCGATCGTCAGCAATGACGTCATCAAAAGCTATACTAGCACCAACTTCGGCTCAACACCTAAAAGTACTCACTCGAATCTACGATTCGACTAAATACTTGGGGGCTACTCCTATCAGGAGCGCTGGTCGCGCACCCGATGTACTTCCGGGTCAGCGGTACGCCCGTGACAGTTGCATGATACAAGACTCGAGTCTCTGCCCGAGTCTACGACTCCGCCAGACACTCGGGGGCTACTCCAAACTGGAGCGATGGCCGTTCACACACAAGATCTTCGAGTCCTATGTCGAGTCCACGACTCCACTACGGACTCGGGGGCTACTCCCATAGGGAGGATGGATTTCAGCTTCCGAAAATTTTCGAGTCCTGCGGACTTAACAACTGAAACAATGCTTGAGATAAAGTCTCCGTTCGAGTCTACGACTCGAACAGACACTTGGGGGCTACTCCCATAGGGAGCGCTGGTCGCGCACCCTATGAAACCTTCGACTGCGATCTTCCGGATCAGCACGCACAAACTTTTTGGCAACTCTGCCCCAACAAGACGCTAAGTGAGAAACGTTCTCCTTGGCCACCCGAAGCACCTCCGCGGTGACAAACATTCGGATGTTGTGTCTACGACGCAAAGATAAGACCTACAGATATCATCTGATGGCCTAGCAACGCACCTGACTGCGCTCTGCTAGTATAAATCCGTACCAGCAGGTACGATGAAAAATCCCGACGGACGCGTTGGGTACATCATTTAAAAACACTGGAATTCCACTCCTATAAGTCCTGCGCGGCCTGAGTTGAATTACGCCAGCATATGTTCCGGGTTCGAGTCGAGGGACTCGCACCTGAAGAAGATCGTGTTGTTTTGTCCTAAGACGATTAACTGACCCTGATCTGTCAGGTGAGTCAGGCACACGCATCAACAATCCCTACACATTCTCTTGAAAGACAGAGTTGCACCCGAAAGACTGAAGAGTCCTCAGCCGAATCTACGATTCGACTGATCACTCGGGGGCTACTGACATGGTTATACCCTACGGGTACGTAACTTTAGCATACCTGGTCCAGCCCAAGGAAGGCCCACAGCAGACATACGCTGGCCCATGAAGATTTTCGGGTGGCCAAGGCCCATGACGCCTTCGGATCCTTGGAGAGAAAGACTAGAGTTCGAATACAACTTGTAACCTACTCGTATCGGTACCTGAGACCTAGCCTCCCCATATATAAAGGCTAGGAGGGTCCAACGAGGGGGACACCCTGAGATTACGACATACAACCTCCACGCCAGATTGAATCTGCGCACCCTGTAACCTTCGGTTCCGCCGTAATAAAAGAGCAGACAAGCAGGAGTAGGGTTTTCCCTCCGGGGGCCTGAACCTGGGTAAATCTCGTGTCCCCTGGTTGCTTGTCTGTTAATTGTGCCACGATCTCCAGCATCCCCATCTTCTCCAAAACCCAAGTCCATAACAATGGGCATTGACGAGATTAAACCTCGTCAGCAGGGGTGGTGGCGAGGCTCGGGGAGGCCGGACGGTGACGGATCGATGGCAACAGCGGCGGTAGCCGATGGCGCTTCGGGGTCGATTCCGGCGAGGAGGAGGCTTCCCAGCACGCGAGCTTCGACGAGGGCGGCGAGGCGCGTCCAACGGTGGCCTTGGCTTGGCGCGGGATGGCAGGAGATGGCGGGGTGACACGGCGGCAGAGCTAGGGTTCGTCGGCCATGGCGAGAAGGTGAGGAAGAGAGGGGAAAGTGGCGGGCTAGGGTTCTTCCAGCGGCGGCCAGCGGTTCTTGTAGGCATTCGGGGGCGGCGGCACGGATCTTGGCACCGGCGAGCATCGCGACGACGGCGAGCGGCAGAGCAGGCGGCACGAAGCTGCCTGCAAGGTGGAAGATGACACGAAGGGGTACGGGCTGCTGCTGGGCTGGTTTGGGCCCCGGGTGGGCTGACTGGGGAGCGCGTGAGCGACGGGGAGAGATAGGGAGAGATGGGCTCGGCCCAGTAGAGCTAGGTTAGCTATTTTTTTCTTCTGAAAACCTTTTTCTTTTTTTGTTTTCTGATTTCTGTTTTTATTTTCAAATTCAACTATGTTTTGAATATTTCCAAATTACAGAAACTTTTATAAAATATCTAAAAACACTAAGGGGCCCTTAACACATTTTGGGCTCCATTTGTTTTGATAGTTTTCAGAATATAAAAACCATTTGAATGGTTTTGAGAGGGAAATAAATTAGGGTTTTGTTTCTTCTTATGTGATTAAGTCAAAGTGCAAGTATAATGCATGCATGCAATGCTCAAACATGTCTTTATTTATATTCCACAAAAGGTGGTATGTTACACAGCAAGTGGCCCAATGGGATCTTTGAAGCAACGCTTGAGTTGAGACACATGAAAAACATCATGAACCTTTGGAAAAGTTGAAGGTAGATCCAATTTGTAGGAAAGCTCACACTGCTTGGAGAGAATGCGAAAGGGACCAACGTAGCGAGGAGCCAATTTGCCTTTGATACCGAATCGATGGACACCCTTTAGAGGAGTGACCCGGAGGTAAACTTGATCACCAACTTAATAATGAACATCAGGATGATGAAAATCGTAGTTGGTGTTCTGACGAGATTGAGCGGCCTTCCGACGCTCTCGAATTATGCGAACTTGATCTTCTGCTTCTTGGATCATGTCCAGACCAAAGAATTGTCTTCCGCCGGTTTCTTTCCAGTTCAGCGGTGTTCGATATGTTCTCCCATACAGGAATTGGAAAGGTGCCATGCCCAAACTGGATTGAAAACTGTTGTTGTAAGAGAACTCCGCAAAAGGAAGACATTTCTCCCAATTCTTTCCAAAGGATATGACACACGCTCTGAGCATGTCTTCAAGAATTTGATTCACTCTTTCAGTTTGACCACCGGTTTTAGGATGATAAGCTGTACTGAAAGAGACCTGAGTTCCCATTGCTTGTTGGATACTAGCCCAGAATTTGGAAGTGAACAAACTTCCACGATCAGATACGATCTTCTTGGGAACACCATGAAGAACGACTATCCGGGATACATATAGCTTTGCCAACTGGCTTGCGGTAATGCTTTCTCGGACAGCAAGGAAGTGAGCAACTTTGGATAGTCGATCAACTACTACCCATATGGCATCATTTCCTGCTTGTGTCCTTGGGAGTCCAGTGATAAAATCCATACCAATTTCATCCCATTTCCACTCAGGAATTTTCAACGGCTGCAGAAGTCCTGCAGGCCTTTGGTGTTCAGCCTTCACACGACGGCAAACGTCGCACTCTGCAACAAGCAAGCGATTTCTGGTTTCATTCAACTCCACCAGAATCTTTGATGGAGATCTCGGTACATCTTGGTACCACCAGGATGGATAGACAGAGGGGATTCATGAGCTTCTAGTAGGATTAGATCCTTGATTTTCCGACTGTTTGGAACCACTAACCGGTTACTGAAGTATAGGACACCTTGATCATTGACGGAGAAACATTTAGCTTCACCGCTGACAACACGTTCTTTGATCTTGGTAACCTCATCATATTGCTTCTGAGCTTCCTTGATTTGGTCCTCCAGAGAAGATTTTATTTCAAGGTTAGCAAGGAATCCACAAGGAACTACTTCAAGATTAAAACGCTTGATTTCCTCATAGAGAGCAGGTTGGGCTTGTGAAATCATCAGATTATTGCAATAAGACTTCCCTTAGTGCATCAGCAACGACATTGGCTTTGCCGGGTTGATAGTTGAGACCCAAATCATAATCTTTGATGAGTTCCAACCATCGTCTTTGCCTGAGATTTAGATCTGGCTGGGTAAAGAGATACTTCAGACTTTGATGATCCGAGTAAAGTTTGCAACAGTTGCCGATGAGGTAATGTCGCCATTGCTTAAGACCATGAACAACAGCAGCGAGTTCGAGATCATGGGTTGGATAATTGTTCTCATGTGGCTTCAACTTCCGAGAAGCATAGGCCACTACATGACCATCTTGCATCAACACACAACCGAGCCCTTGGAGAGAAACGTCACAATAGATGACGAAATCCTTGCTTGTATCCGGAAGGACTAGCACAGGAGCGGTGGTTAGCTTAGTTTTCAAGGCTTGGAAGATTTCTTCTGCCTTTTCTGACCATTCAAACTTCTTATCTTTCTTAAGAAGATCAGTCATAGGCTTGGCTATCTTGGAGAAGTTCTCGATGAATCGGCGGTAAGATCCAGCCATTCCAAGAAAACTTCGGACTTCCTTGACTGAAGTAGGTGACTTCCATTCCAGAATGGTTTGAACCTTATTCGGTATGACAACAAAACCACTTGTAGACACAACATGACCAAGGAAGACGAGCTCTTGTAACCAGAACTCACATTTGGAAAACTTGGCATAGAGACGATGTTCATGAAGTTTAGTCAACACCAAACATTGATGTTCTACATGCTCTTCTTTGGTCTTGGAGTAGATTAGAATGTCATCAATGTATACCACGACAAATTTGTTGAGATACTCCATGAAGACGGAGTTCATGAGCCTCATAAATGTGGCAGGGGCATTGGTTAACCCAAAGGACATCACTGTATACTCGTAAAGACCATAACGAGTTGTGAATGCTGTCTTTGGGATATCTTCCTTTCTGATCTTGATTTGATGATACCCTGATCTTAAGTCCATTTTGGAGAAGACAGTGGCACCACTTAATTGATCAAATAGGTCATTTATTCGGGGAAGTGGGTATTTATTCTTGATTGTCACCGCGTTGAGTGGACGGTAATCAAAAACCAATCTTGGAATATTTGTATCCTGCTTCTTGACAAAGATGGTAGGGCAACCCCAAGAGGATGTGCTAGGTTGGATGTATCCTAGACCCTCTAACTCTTCAAGTTGCTACTTCAACTCAACCAACTCATGAGAAGGCATGCGGTAAGGTCTTTTGGAGATAGGAGCAGTTCCAGGAACTAGCTCTATGACAAACTCCACACTTCGATCAGGTGGCATGCCAGGCAACTCTTCAAGAAAGACATCCGGGAAATCACAGACTACATGGACATCTTGGACCTCGGGAGTAGGTAGGACATCCATGGCATACAACTCTGAGAAAGGTTTAAGAACTGCTGACGGAGACTTTGAACCATCAGTCCAATACTTGATAGTTATGCCAGCAGGAGAGGTCACAGTAACTGTTCTAAGTGCACAATCAATGATGGCTTGATACTTGGTTAACCAGTCCATGCCCAGAATGACATCTATGTCAGTTGACTTGAGTGCAATGAGGGAAGTGGGAAACTTCTGATATGCTATATCGATCTCAACCCCATGAGTAACCCAGATGGTCTGCCAACAAGACCCAGGATTTCTAATCTCTAGAGGAGAGTCCATAGCTTGAAAGTTGATATCATGCATTTGCGCAAAATCTTGTGATATTAATGTATGCGATGCTCTAGAATCAAACAAGACTGTTGCGAGAATTGAATTGACACGGAGCGTACCCAGAATGACGCGTGGATCTTCCTGAGCTTCCTCAGCAATGACATGGGTCAGACGACCATGTCTAGAACCTTGAGCTTTATCATTCTTCTTTGCATGTTGATCATTGCGTCCGACAACCCTTTGGGAACACTCCCTTGAGTAGTGACCAGGCTGACCACAGGAATAACAGGTAACTCCAGTGTGAGAACCAGCAGGAGGATGATAGTTTTCTCCACCAGTATTTGACTGTGGCTGACGAGAAGCATTGCCAGAGGACTTGGGTGCATAAGGAGCACGAGGCACAACACTGTATGGAACAAAGACACGACGCTTCTTGTTACCAGAAGAAGAAGCACGAGAATTTCCTTCTTCATGCT
This sequence comes from Avena sativa, assembly GCA_916181665.1. Taxonomy (NCBI): domain Eukaryota; kingdom Viridiplantae; phylum Streptophyta; class Magnoliopsida; order Poales; family Poaceae; genus Avena; species Avena sativa. Next base: position 236,601,776 of record OV702296.1, on the reverse strand, counting down.
TCTGAGAGACTTCCATGTCCTTACTTCCATGCTCCAAGGTGAGAGCCTAGTTGTGCAAGTCCTGGAAAGACTGAAACTTGAAGGGCAGCAACTCATAGCGAAGTGCAGGGTTAAGTCCCTTACGGAACAACTCTTTCTTATCTTCATAATTGGTCACATCCCTAGTTGCATAACAAGCCATGCGAGTAAACTCATGCCCATATGTTTCAATATCCCTACGCCCCTGAGTCAGATCTAGAAACTCCCTTCTTTTGAGATCCATGACGGGCTTAGGAATATAAGAGGCACGGAATGCTGCAACAAACTCTTCCCAAGTAACAACATGTCCGTGAGCTTGCAGATTCAGAAAACCTTCCCACCAAACACCAGCCTCACCTTCTAGTTGATAGGTGGCGAAGCTGACACGGTCAGCGGGACGGACATGGAGAGCACTAAACTTGCGCTCTATGGTGCGGAGCCAATCAAAAACTTCAAGGGGTTCCTTAGAGTGGGTGAAGATTAGAGGAAAAGAGCGGATGAAATCTCCAGGTGTGACACATTCGTCAAGACGATGTTTAGTGTTCTGCGCCACACGCTCCAAAAGGCGTTCATTCCTCAGACGGTTGGTCTCAATGTTGTTGAGAACCTCGGCAATTGTGGGAGGTGGCGGAAGTTCCTGTTCAGCATTGTTGTTTGCTCGACGACCAACAGAACCACGAGTACCGGACGGCATCCTAAGGAGAAACAGAAACCATGAGAATGGATTCACCAAAAAGGGTACAACAAAGGATGACAGAAACCATATCGAACGATCGTGGTAGAGGTGAACATGTGGATGAATATTATATCAATGCATTAAGTATGGCAGTAGAACAAGCATACGAAACGTATAAGCTACCAACTTAGATACAAACCATGACAATGGAATGCAAGCATGATACGATACCAACAAGTCACAGAAGAATAGAGAGCGGGATTATAGGCATCCTTAGAAAAGTTGAAAAACGATGCTCAGGTGCACAGATATATCTTGGAAACTCTGAACCTTGCAACCAAGTACGGAGTACTAGGGAAAACAACCCAAACCCGTATATCCTAAAAGTTTGAAATGATAGACGAGAAGTGAAAACTTTGCAAAGCAAACGAGGTAAGATAACTCATCAATAGAACAACCTTGGACAAGGAGTAAAAAGAGTCCTATTCAGAGTTTTGCAAATAATTTTAGCTTTCAAATAGTTTTCTCAAACTCTAGACTCAACATCGACCAGCTAGAAGGGTTTCCTACAGGCAGTCCTGCTCTGATACCAAAATCTGTCACGACCCGGGATCAGGGCTAGACAAATACCAGATATTCATCTGACATAATTCTAACCTAAATTCCGAAGCCCATAGGGAAAGATCGGTAACATTACAGAACATACAAACCATACATTAATAAGGTAAACTCTTAACAGAGTTACAAACCAGTCATACAAGCCAGGGGTCACAGACCCATCATTACATCAAACAACGGAAGCAAACAAGTTGTTCTAAACAATAAACTTAGCAAAGGGCCTAAGTAGGCTGCTTCCCGGGAACCCCGACTACTCGTCGACTTCGACGTAAAAAACCACCTTCAGTTGGAGTAGCTTCATCTGTAGAAAAAAACATCAACAAAGCAAGGCTGAGTACAGGGTGTACTCCGCAAGACTTATGGCTAGTGGAGTTGTTTTGCATAAAGCCATATTTTGTTTTCAAAACAAGAGGGAGAATAATCTCGTCTAGTCAGATCATTTTCAAAAGGGGATAAGAAGACTACAACTCTAGCTCTTAGAATCATATTTGATATCCACCAAGAACCATCATCAACTGAACCTCTATTCCCGGACTACCCCCTCAAACAACCCCGAGGAAGTACTCCGGTTCTCATATTAGTTGGCCAATTTTTATCATTCGGTTATAGTTTTCTATGATCATAGAATCCGTTCCCAAGTCGTCCATAACCGTGGACATGGATTTTTGAAAAGATTAATAACCCTGCAGGGGTGCACAACTTTACCCACACGTACCAACCGATTCTTAATGCCAAATTATTAGCCCTCTTCCATGGAAGGCCGGCAGAGAGTGGTTGACCACGACCTTTACCTTGCTTTCGCCGAGACCATGAGTCACGCACTAGGGAGATGCCTCCGTAACGGGTCAATTCCCGAAGCCGGTCCCTAGTGATGTGTGCGGGGTTCAAGATTACGGATGCCGGGCATCTCTTGTTCCCGGCCATGCTTACCTACCTGTTATGAATGCACCTCCTACACCTCCATTCAAGAACAACCAAGATGCGTATGTCAAATGGAAAGCCCGAACTATGTGACTCATGGAATCTACTAGGCAAGTTAGTTGGTAGAGGGGGTTTCCAGGCCCCCGTGTGGTTGTACGCTCATCTTGGTTCAAGAGGCGAGAACATCAGGTCCTAAGGGTGGCAAGTATGGGAATGCAAAAACCACAACCCACGTGGCCTCCCATACAAGAATTAGCATGTTTATTATCCATCTCTGATCATATCACACATCCTACCATACTAGATTCATTCGCATCTCCGGTGCATCATCTGAATGATCAGCATCGTACCACTAAGCATGGCTAAGCTTGATTGAACTGTGGCACTAGCGATGCTCATAAGCCAAACTCTAGTTATGCTAGGAGCAGTGGATCAGATATTTAGTTCACAAGAGTAAACATGCATCATATAGGATTACTCTATCTACTGATAAAAGACTGTTAAACCGAATGCATATGACGAGAATGAAATACTTTGTAAACATAGGATCCATATGTATGAGTGGGGCTTCCCTTGCCTTGTCCGTTGTTGGACTGGTACTACTCTTCGGTGGCGTTGACTTCAGCCTCGGGTTTGGTTCCTATTCGCAAAGAACCAATCACCGAAAAAGGAAAAGCAACCTTCAACACATGGCATGTGCAATTCTCATACAATATGGATGATATGACAAGTTAAATAGTGTTGAAATGAACCCTATAACATGCTTGATCATTTTAAACGGGGTCCGAGATGTCCAAACCCTAGAATAGGGGGATCATCGAAATCACCTATGGGGTTCAATTGGTTCTTCTAATTAAACTTGCCATCAAAGTTGGTTAACAATGTATGATTATAGATTAGTTAGATAGGTTTCATTTTTCTGATCATTTTGGTATATTATTTGTATTTTTATGATTTAAAATGAATTAGTTATGAATTTCTCCATTTTTAATTCATTTTAAATCATTTTTGGAATATTTAATTTAATTTCCAACTTGGGCCCACATGTCAGAATTTTATTAATTTCAGAAAACATTTACAAAAAAGATTAAAAGTCTTACAGGTATGGCCCACCTGTCAGGGATTTCTTATTTATAGAAAATAATAAAAGAAAAAGGGGAAAGGGATTATGACATCAACATGACATCATGTTGATGTCATCAATGGTGCTGCTCCCAGGTTGAGCTCGAATCCAGCGATTCCGAGCGCGCCTGGATGCGCGGTTGGGGGCGTTAGAGAGAGGGCGTCGCGGGGAGAAAGATAGTGGCGGCGCCGCTTCTTCTTGGTCACCGGAGCGTCGCCTCCGACGAGCTCCAGCGGCGGCGTCGGTCTCTCACGAGGATGACGATACAGAGGGAGAGGAGAGCAACGGAGGGGTGCGTTAGCACCGTGGGCTCACCGCAAGCACGGCAGGGTTGGTGGCAAGGCTCGGGGAGGACGGATGGCGACGGATCGATGGCGACAACGGCGGCGGCCGACGATGCTTCGGGGTCAATTCCGACGAGGAGGAGGCTTCCCAGCACGCGAGCTTCGAGGGGGTGGACGAGGGCGGCGAGGCGCGTCCAACGGTGGCCTTGGCTTGGCGCGGGATGGCCGGAGACGGCGGGGAAACATGGCGGCAGAGCTAGGGTTTGTCGGCCATTGCGAGAAGGTGAGGAAGAGAGGGGAAAGTGGCAGGATAGGGTTCATCCAGCGGCGGCCAGCGGTTCTTGTAGGCATTTTGGGGCGGCGGCACGGATCTTGGTGTCGGCGAGCATCGCGACAACGGCGAGCGGCAGAGCAGGCGGCACGGAGCTGCCTGCCTACGAGGTGGAAGGTGACACGAAGGGGTACGGGCTGCTGCTGGGCTGGCTTGGGCCCCGGGTGGGCTGGCTGGGGAGCGCGTGAGCGACAGGGAGAGAGAGGGAGAGATGGGCTCGGCCCAGTAGAGCTAGGTTAGCTATTTTTTCTTCTGAAAACCTTTTTCTTTTTTTGGTTTCTGATTTCTGTTTGTATTTTCAAATTCAACTCTGTTTTGAATATTTCCAAATTACAGAAACTTTTGTAAAATATCTAAAAACACTAAGGGGACCTTAACACAATTTGGGCTCCATTTGTTTTGATAGTTTACAAAATATAAAAACCATTTGAATGGTTTTGAGAGGGAAAGAAATTAGGGTTTTGTTTGTTCTGATGTGATTAAGTCAAAGTGCAAGTATAATGCATGCATGCAATGCTCAAACATGTCTTTATTTCTATTCCACAAAAGGTGGTATGTTACACAGCAAGTGGCCCAATCCTTTCTTATCAAAGGACAAGCCGGTGGAAATACTTATAAGGACCAAATGTTCTCGAGGACACATGGGAATCTTGTCAAGTGCTTTTGCTTCAAATAGGTGAGTAGTCTTGTTTGGTGTTGTAAGTGTTCAACACAATTGTTACAGTGGGATGGAGTGGTGATGATGGTGCTGGTGGAGATGATGGTGTGGATGATGATGATGCTGATCCCGATGAAGTCTAGCTTGATGACGGTGTTGATGGTGATGATCTCCCCTCTCCCGAAAGGAATTTCCCTGGCAGAAATCTGACTGCCGGAGAGCTCTTTCTCTCTTGGTGTTTTCCGCCCCACAGAGGCGGAGGAATCTTTCTATGGTTGCTCCCCGTGTTTTAGGGTTTCGAGGGGAAGATATTGGCGAGAGGGCGGAGCTGTTGGAATTATGCCCTAGAGGCAATAATAAAGATGTTATTATTATAATTCTTGTTCATGATAATGTTTATATTCCATGCTAGAATTGTATTAAGCGGAAACTTTAATACTTGTGTGGTTTGTGAACAACACAGTGTCCCTAGTACGCCTCTATGGACTAGCTCATTGATTAATCATGGTTAAGGTTTCCTAACCATGGACATGAGTTGTCGATTAATAATGAGATCATATCATTGGGAGAATGATATGGTGGACAGACCCAAACTAAGCGAAGCAATTAGATCGTGTCATCGTGTTCATCTTTGCGAAGCTTTTCTTATGTCAAATATTGTATTCCTTAGACCATGAGATAATACAACTCCCTGGTATCGGAAGAAAGCTTTGAGGTCATCAAACGTCATCCTATGAGAGGGTGATCATAAAGGTGTCTCTCAGGTGATCGGAAAGTATCTGTTGGGTTGTATGTATCGAGATGGGATTTGTCCCTCCCAAGTCGGAGAGATATACTTCGGGCCCACTCGGTAATCGATATCAACACCGCTTGCAAGCATGTGGTTAAGGAGTTAATCACAAAGTGATATCGGATTACGGAACGAGTAAAGTACTTGCTGTGAACGAGATTGAACTAGGTATGACGGTATCGACGATCGAATCTCGGGCAAGTAAAATATCGCGAGACGAAGGGAATATATATATGGGATTGATTGAATCCTGGCATCGTGGTTCATCCGATATGATCATCGATGAATGTGTGGGAGTCAATATGGGTTTCCAGACCCCGCTGTTGATTATTGATAGAAGATCATGTCTGCATATTCTCGAACCCGCAGGGTCACACACTTAACGTGTCTCGACGCTAGGATAGATTGGATAATTGGTTTATGAGTTTTTGTTCGGAGTCTCGGATGGGATACGGGACATCACGAGAGGTTCCGGAGTGGTCCGGAGAATAAGATTCATATAAGGCAGTGCCGTTTTTGGAGTTCGGAATTGTTCCGGGTTAATCGGTATTGTACCGGAAGCTTCTAGAACCTTCTGGAAGGGGGCCAACGTGGCCCCACCTTCCGGGAGGGGGCATGGGCCTATGAGGGAGTGCCCTGGCCGCATTGGGCCAGGGGCACAAGGCCCCATAGGGCCCAGCTGGCCAAGAGAGGTTTAAACTCTAGATAGAGCTTCTAGAAGGGGGGGTTTCCTTGCCTCCCACTCTTCCTCCTTGGGGCCGCCGGCCTTGGCTTGGGGGAGGGGCTAGGGATGCGCCCACCCCTCTATATATAGAGGGATGGGGGCGCACCAACCCCCCACACCTTCCCCTCCAACCCTAGCCGCCCTGCTGCCCTCCTCTCTCCCTCCCGACTGCTTGTAGGCGAAGCCCTGCTGCAGAAATTCTCCACCAATTGCACCGCGCCATCGCGTTGTAGATCCAACCCATCTCTCCACCATATTTGCTGGACCAAGGAAGGAGGAGACGTCGAGGTGCTGCACGTGTGCATCTCACGGAGGCACCGCCACTTGTGGTGCTAGATCGGATCGGATCGCGAGGAGGAGAAGCGAGTACGACTACATCACCCACGTTCCGACGAACGTTCCGCCGTGCGAATCTTCAAGGGTATGAAGATCTAATCCAATCTCTCTCGTTGTTTGCATCTCCTAGATTAGATCTTGGCTTTCCCTCTGTTCGCATCCGTAGAAAATTTTGATTTACTATGCCGCGAAACCCTTCAGTGGTATCAGAGCTAGATCTATGCGTAGATGTGTTTCACGAGTAGAACACAACATGGTTGTTGCGGGCGTTGATGTTTTCTGTTGCAAGCCTCTTGTTTGTGTTCTGCTTATGACGCGAGATAGTGAGATTGAAGCGGTCTAGGCCAACCTTACGCGACGTCGTTCGCGAGACCGGCTCCGCACTTGACGTGTGGCTTGTTCGACACATGCGGCTGGTGGATGTCAGTTTCTCTCACTATAGTTGTCATGGGATTAACACCGGAGTTTGGCAACCATAATATCACCATTGTGGCTTTCCGTAGGTAAGAATCGTTCTTAGCATCTACTCCCATAAGCCACGTAAAACATGCAACAACAAAGTAGAGGCGTCTAACTTGTTTTTGCAGGGAGTGTTTTCTGTGATATGGTATGGCCCAAGATGTGATGTGTATATTGTATGCAATGATCATGTTTTGTAATGTTTCACGACTTGCATGTCGATGAGTACACAACCGGCAGGAGCCATATGGTTGTCTTTATAATTGTGTATGACCTGCGAGTCAACTTCTTATACGCCATGTAATAGCTTTACTTTATCGCTAAGTAGTTAGCAATAGTTGTAGTTGCTATTCGTGGTGGAGGCAATCATGGTGGAGTGATGGAGATCATGCCGGAACGCACAAGATGGAGATCATTGCGCGAAGATTGGCTATACCATGTCACATAAAGTTATATGCATGTGATGTTTATCCCTTTATGTATCTTATTATGCTTAGATCGCGACGGTAGCATTATAAGATGATTCCTCACTTAAAGATCAAGATAAAAACCGTGTTCTCCCCAAGTATGCACCGTTGCGAAAGTTCGTCGTGTCCAAGCATCACGTGATGATCGGGTGCTATAGACTCTACGCTCACATACAACGGGTGCAAGCCAGTTTTGCACACGCAGAAATACTTGGGTCTAACTTGACGAGCCTAGCATGTACAGACATGGCCTCGGAACACAAGAACCGAAAGGTTAAGCATGAGTCATATGAATGATATGATCGACACTTCGTTGTCCACCATTGAAACCACATCTCTTCTCGTGATGATCGGATTAGGTGTGGTGAATTTGGATCGTGTTCACTAAACAACTTGAGGGATGTTGAATTTAGTGGGAGTTCATCTAGTAATTTGATTAAGTTGAACTATTTATCATGAACATAGTCTAAATTGTACTTGCAAATACTGTAGATCACATGGCCAAGTCCAACTTCAACTTCAACGTTTTTGCTGAGATAGAAAAGCTTCGAAACAATGGGTCTAACTTCACCAAATGGTTCCGCATTCTGAGAATCATTCTCGCTGGCGGACAAAAGGACTATGTCCTTGAGAAAGCGCTAGGTGACGCCCCTGCTGTAGATGCGCCGGCTGATGAAAAAGTTGTTTATCAGTCGCGCAAGGATGATTATGATTTGATTAGGATCGCCATGTTGTATGCTATGGAATCGGATCTTCAAAATCGTTTTGAGGAGTTCGCCGGGCCCTTTGAGATTCTCGAGGAGTTGAAAAACATGTTTCAGACTCAAGCCCGTTCTGAGAGATATGAAATCTCTAAGAAATTCTTTAACTACAAGATGGAGGAAGGGAGTTCCGTTAGTGAGCACGCCATTAAGATGTCGGGCTACACTCAACGCCTTGAGCAACTGGACTGCAAGATTCCAGAGGAGCTCAAGATTGACACTCCTAGCTGCAAAAGTTTTGTAGTTGATCACAATCAGATTGGTTCCACTGATATGATCACTGAGCTCTTTGCTAAGATGAAAGTAGCGGAGGTGAACATCAAAAAGAATAATCATGTGTTGATGGTCAACAAGCCCCCCACCTTTAAGAAAGGTAAGGGTGCAAGGAAGCCCTTCAAGAAAGGCGGCGGCAAGCGCGTTGCCCCTGCTGAGAGGAAGCTCAGGTCTGGTCCTAAGACGGACACTGAGTGCTTCTATTGCAAGGACAAGGGTCACTGGAAGCGCAACTGTCCGAAGTACTTAGCGGACAAGAAGGCTGGCACCATCAAAGGTATATTTGATATACATGTTATTGATGTTTTCCTTACTAGCCCTCATTGTAGTGCCTGGGTATTTGATACCCGGTTCAGTTGCTAATATTTGTAACTCGAAACAGGAGCTACGGAATAGACGGCGGCTTGCGAGGGATGAGGTGACGATGCGCGTTGGTAACGGATCAAGAGTTGATGTGATGGCCGTCGGCACGCTCTCCTTAGTTTTACCTTCGGGATTAGTTTTAAACCTTAATAAATGTTATTATGTGCCTGCGTTGAGCATGAACATTATTTCTGGATCGTGTTTATTGCAAGACGGTTATTCATTTAAATCGGAGAATAATGGTTGTTCTATTTATATGAGTAACATCTTTTATGGTCATGCACCTCCTGTGAATGGTTTATTTCTTCTAAATCTCGAAAGGGATGAAACACACATCCATAACATTGAGGCTAAGAGATGCAAAGTAGATAGTGATAATACTACTTATTTGTGGCACTGTCGTCTAGGTCATATTGGTGTAAAGCGCATGAAGAAACTCCATTCTGATGGAATTTGGAGTCTCTTGATTTTGAATCATTTGACACATGCGAACCATGCCTCATGGGCAAGATGATCAAAACCCCGTTCTCCGGTATAATGGAGCGAGCAACGGACTTGTTGGAAATCATACATACCGATGTATGCGGACCGATGAGTGTTTCGACGCGCGGTGGATATCGCTATTTTCTCACTTTTACCGATGACTTAAGTAGATATGGGTATATCTATTTAATGAAACATAAATCTGAAACGTTTGAAAAGTTCAAAAAATTTCAGAATGAAGTGGAGAACCATCGTAACAGAAAGATTAAGTTTCTACGATCCGATCGTGGAGGTGAATATTTGAGTTATGATTTTCTCACGCATCTTAAAGCAAGTGGAATCATTTCACAACTCACGCCACCCGGAACACCACAGCGCAATGGTGTGTCTGAACGCCGGAATCGAACCCTATTATATATGGTCCGATCAATGATGTCTCTTACTGATTTGCCGTTATCATTTTGGGGTTATGCATTAGAAACCGCTGCATTCACTTTAAATAGGGCTTCATCTAAATCCGTTGAGACGACACTGTATGAACTGTGGTTTGGTGCTAAACCTAAGTTGTCGTTTCTTAAAGTTTGGGGATGCGAAGCTTACGTCAAGAAGTTGATGCCGGACAAGCTCGAACCCAAAGCGGAGAAATGCGTCTTCATAGGATACCCGAAGGAAACTATTGGGTATACCTTCTATCACAGAACCGAAGGCAAAGTGTTTGTCGCAAAGAACGGTTCCTTTCTTGAGAAGGAGTTTCTCTCGAAAGAAGTGAGTGGGAGGAAAGTAGAGCTAGATGAGGTTATTGAACCTTCTCTTGAATTGGAGAGTAGCGCAGCACCTGAAATTGTTCCAGTGCCGCCTGCACCGATGATAGAGGAAGCTAATGACAAGGATCATAAAGCTTCGAACAATGTTGCTACTGAACGTCGCAGGTCGACAAGGTCGCGTGCCCCTCCTGAGTGGTACGGCAACGCTGTCTTTACTGTCTTGTTAGTAGAAGACAGTGAACCTACGAACTATGAGGAAGCGTGATGAGCCCAGACTCTGACAAATGGCTAGAAGCCATGAAATCCGAATTGGGGTCCATGAGCGAAAACCAAGTATGGACTTTGGTGGACCCTCCTAGCGACCGAAAGGCCGTTGAGTGCAAATGGATCTTCAAGAAGAAAACGGACACGGATGGTAATGTTACTGTCTATAAAGCACGGCTTGTCGCGAAAGGTTTTCGACAAGTTCAATGTGTTGACTACGATGAGACTTTCTCTCCCGTAGCGATGTTTAAGTCCATTCAGATTTTATTAGCAATTGCTGTGTTTCATGATTATGAAATATGGCAGATGGATGTCAAGACTGCGTTCCTCAATGGCAACATTGATGAAGAGTTGTATATGATGCAACCCGAAGGTTTTGTCGATCCTAAGGATGCTGATAAAGTATGCAAACTTCAGCGTTCCATTTATGGACTGAAGCAAGCATCTCGGAGTTGGAACCTTCGTTTTGATCAAGTGATCAAGAGCTTTGGATTTGTTCCAAATTGCTATGAAGCTTGTATCTACAAGAAAGTGAGTGGGAGCTCGGTGACATTTCTGGTACTATATGTGGATGACATATTGATTATTGGAAATGACATCAACATGCTTAACGATGTGAAGAGTTATTTGAACAAGTGTTTTTCAATGAAAGACCTAGGTGAAGCTGCTTATATATTGGGCATCAAAATCTATAGAGATAGACAAAGACGCCTGATAGCTTTAAGCCAGAGTACATACCTAGACAAAGTTCTGAAAAAGTTCAAAATGGATAAGGCAAAGAAAGGTTCAGTGCCTATGTTGTCAGGTAAGATATTGAGCAAGGCTCAGTGTCCAGCTACGGTAAATGATAGGGAAGCTATGAGCAAAGTGCCTTATGCCTCGGCCATAGGTTCGATCATGTATGCCATGCTGTGTACTAGACCGGATGTGTCCAATGCTCTTAGTTTGACGAGCAGGTATCAAAGTGATCCAGGAGTGGAACACTGGACAGCCGTAAAGAACATCCTAAAGTACATAAATAGAACTAAAGAAATGTTCTTAGTCTATGGGGGTGATGAACAACTCGTCGTAAAAGGTTACGTCGACGCTAGTTTTGACACCGACAAGGATGATTCTAAATCTCAGACAGGATACGTGTATATTTTGAATGGAGGAGCTATGAGCTGGAGTGCAAGCAAAGCGTGATCGCGGGATCTACAGTAGAAGCGGAATACATGGCTGCTGCAGAAGCGTCAAGTGAAGGAGTTTGGATCAGGAACTTCATCACTGAGCTTGGCGTGGTTCCAAGTGCATTGGACCCACTGGAGATATTGTGTGACAACACTGGCGCCATAGCACTCGCTAAGGAACCAAGATATCATCCAAATACCAAGCATATCAACCGCAAGTTTCATATAATCCGAGATTATATAGCAGATGGAGATCTGAAGATTAGCAAAGTACATACAGATCTGAATGTCGCAGATCCATTGACTAAACCTCTTCCACGTGTAAAACATGATCAGCACCTCAGTGCCATGGGTGTGAGATTTTTGCCAGATGTAAACTAGATTATTGACTCTAGTGCAAGTGGGAGACTGTTGGAATTATGCCCTAGAGGCAATAATAAAGATGTTATTATTATAATTGTTGTTCATGATAATGTTTATATTCCATGCTAGAATTGTATTAAGCGGAAACTTTAATACTTGTGTGGTTTATGAACAACACCGTGTCCCTAGTACGCCTCTATGGACTAGCTCATTGATTAATGATGGTTAAGGTTTCCTAACCATGGACATGAGTTGTCGATTAATAATGAGATCATATCATTGGGAGAATGATATGGTGGACAGACCCAAACTAAGCGAAGCAATTATATCGTGTCATCATGTTCGTCTTTGCGAAGCTTTTCTTATGTCAAATATTGTATTCCTTAGACCATGAGATAATACAACTCCCTGGTATCGGAAGAAAGCTTTGAGGTCATCAAACGTCATCCTATGAGAGGGTGATCATAAAGGTGTCTCTCAGGTGATCGGAAAGTATCTGTTGGGTTGTATGTATCGAGATGGGATTTGTCCCTCCCAAGTCGGAGAGATATACTTCGGGCCCACTCGGTAATCGATATCAACACCGCTTGCAAGCATGTGGTTAAGGAGTTAATCACAAAGTGATATCGGATTACGGAACGAGTAAAGTACTTGCTGTGAACGAGATTGAACTAGGTATGACGGTACCGACGATCGAATCTCGGGCAAGTAAAATATCGCGAGACGAAGGGAATATATATGGGATTGATTGAATCCTGGCATCGTGGATCATCCGATATGATCATCGATGAATGTGTGGGAGTCAATATGGGTTTCCAGACCCCGCTGTTGATTATTGATAGAAGATCATGTCTGCATATTCTCGAACCCGCAGGGTCACACACTTAACGTGTCTCGATGCTAGGATAGATTGGATAATTGGTTTATGAGTTTTTGTTCGGAGTCTCAGATGGGATCCGGGACATCACGAGAGGTTCCGGAGTGGTCCGAAGAATAAGATTCATATAAGGCAGTGCAGTTTTTGGAGTTCGGAATTGTTCCGGGTTAATCGGTATTGTACCGGAAGCTTCTAGAACCTTCCGGAAGGGGGCCAACATGGCCCCACCTTCCGGGAGGGGGCATGGGACTATGAGGGAGTGCCCTGGCCTCATTGGGCCAGGGGCACAAGGCCCCATAGGGCCCAGCTGGCCAAGAGAGGTTTAAACTCTAGATAGAGCTTCTAGAAGGGGGGGTTTCCTTGCCCCCCACTCTTCCTCCTTGGGGCCGCTGGCCTTGGCTTGGGGGAGGGGCTAGGGCTGCGCCCACCCCTCTATATATAGAGGGCTGGGGGCGCACCAACCCCCCACACCTTCCCCTCCAACCCTAGCCGCCCTACTGTCCTCCTCTCTCCCTCCCGATTGCTTGTAGGCGAAGCCCTGCTGCATAAATTCTCCACCAATTGCACCGCGTCGTCGCGTTGTAGATCCAACCCATCTCTCCACCATATTTGCTGGACCAAGGAAGGAGGAGACATCGAGGTGCTGCACGTGTGCATCTCACGGAGGCACCGCCACTTGTGGTGCTAGATCGGATCGGATCGCGAGGAGGAGAAGCGAGTACGACTACATCACCCATGTTCCGACGAACGTTCCGCTGTGCGAATCTTCAAGGGTATGAAGATCTAATCCAATCTCTCTCGTTGTTTGCATCTCCTAGATTAGATCTTGGCTTTCCCTCTGTTCGCATCCGTAGAAATTTTTGATTTACTATGCCGCGAAACCCTTCAGGAGCCGGAGGTGGGCCAGGTGGGCCACACCCCTTGTAGGCGCGGCCTAGGGGTGGCCCACGCCTGGGGTGTGTGGGCCCTCTATGGCCCATCTCCACATTCCCTTCTGGCTTTCTTCGTCTTCTAGGAAAATATGATTTTCCGTAGTTTTCTGATATTTTTCCGATCTTCGCGAAATTGCATCAAAACACCTCTTTTTCCATCAGAATCCTGACTTTGGCAGTTCATCCTCCAAGAATCATCCAACATGCAAAAACAGATGAAAAGACATAAGTAACACCTCTTAATAAGAAATATATCAATGAATAGAGGCAAATTATGATATAAAATGGTGATGCAAATTGGACGTATCACCGCTCCTCATGCTACTCAACTTTAGTCACCTGTAAGTTCTTATCATAGTAAGTACATGTGTATCATAGAGAACCGCCAATGGGGTACCCCTTTCACATGGTACAGGAGCTATCCCATAACCAAAATGACAAGGCAAGCAGACAATGAGCATCTCAGCGATCTTTTTATTTGCTATTTGCATAGGTTTTTATTGAGGATGCTTCACATATTGCTCATTATGGTGATGCTGCAAGTTTCCACCATGATTAGGCATGACTTAGGCTAGCGGCCTAGGCGTTTCCCTAACACACATACATAACTCCATGGACTTACAAGCTCCCATTTTAATTCACACCAACGACATCCATAGATAAAAGAGCATGATATCAACTGTGTACAAAGTACAAGTGCAATGTTGAAAGCATTCCTCGTGACAACACGGTTCTGCTAATTACAACGTATAAGTGCAAGCATATACAACATAGATGACACAATGGTTCAAGTTTATTAGGGGAAAGAAAAATAAAGTGTGCCATCAAGTTTGTGAGAGCTTTAATCACTAAGTTTTCACATAACAAAATACTTTTTAATTGGAAGATAGCTGAAAACAAGAATATACTTGGAATGGTGTAACACACCATGCATAGGAATTTATAATGGACACTTTGGAATAACTTGGTTTCTTGGGAGTTGGATGCATGAGTAGAACTTACTCATACAAGTGGAGGCTAGCAAAAGACATGAGCGACCAACTAAGAGAGCAATAATGGCCATAATCATGAAGAGCGACAAAACATTACTAATCAAAGCATAGAGTGATACTACAAGTCAAGGACTAAATGATAATAGAGGCTATGGTGACTTGTTAATAGTCATAACATGGTGTGAGCATGTGCCAATTCAACCCAAACAAAGCATCAAAGGAGAATACCACAATACTATGCTTTTGCATGCTAAAACAACACATGATTTTTTCAAGGCACACTAAGCAATCCCAATTGTTTGGAACAAGTCATGCTAAAATTATAATCACTAAGCATAAGGTTAAAACAACAGCTAGCATGACATGCTAAAGTCTAAGTCATAGTCAAAGCAAGCTCCTCCTGCACTATTCAAGCAAGAACTTTCTACTCCTTTCCAACACCAATCAACTTATTTGAAACAACAAAGCGAGAACAGGGGTCCAAACTACTTTATTCAAGCAAACTCAAAAAACTAAGAAAAGCAAATGAAAACTAAGACGCTCCAAGAACAACACAACAGTGCATGAAACGATAAAAACAAAGTGTCTAGAAAGACCTGAGCTTTTTATTGATGAAGAAGGGGATGCCTTGGGCATCCCCAAGCTTTGATGCTTGTACCTCTTGGATATTTCTTGGGGTGACACCGGGGTGGCATCCCCAAGCTTGAGCTTTTGTCCATTCTTCATCTCATTACATCATTCTCTCTCTCTACGCCTAATTTTTTTCCTTCATACAAACTTCACACAATCTTCATTAGCAACATTAGTGTATTCAAAAGATAATAGACCCTTGGGTTTAGCTTTAGAACAGAAAAACTTTCACTAAAAACACAAACTACTGTAGCAATTCCCTTAAAAAGCTCAATTTCCCAAAAAGAACCCAAAAAGGAATCAATAAGAAGCAAATGCAAATAATGGCAGAAATCTGTCAAAACAGACCAGCAGGTAGAAACCGATTTTTTCGAAGACCTTCTGTTGCTCAAATCAAAAAGTGCTGAACTAACAAAAGTTAGATAACATACTGAATGATTTATTCATAAATTTTAAGCTCAATACGACTTACACAGACTCCTCACAAATTTTTATGGTGGAGCACAAAAATCTGTTTCGGGGCAACAACTCCCCAAATGTTACTTCCCTCTCATTAGAGGTCATTCTTGGCACAAAAAGCAAACAAAAAGGATAAGGAGAGGTTATTACTGAAGTAATAACTTCCAAGACTCAAGAAAACTCTTGGGTTATTGTCGTGGTATTGCCGACGAGTACGCCGTGGAGGGGTCCTCACAGTGCGTGTTTAGAGACGTGGGGTAAGACGGACGATTGACGGGTATGAGGTAACACAGCTTACCCAGGTTCAGATCCCACGATGGTGGCGGAATCCTACTCCTGCTATAAATGTATAATGGCAATACACCGAGTTACATGGATCAGTTCACTGTGCGAGGTATGAGTTGTATCGTGCCCTAAAGGCTCCCATAGGTACGGCTTATATAGTCGCCAGGGCCTAGAGTTACAGGGGAAGTCCTAGACGGATAGGTTACATAGTTTTACACTGCATACAACTAGTCTAGCGTGTCTTGCACTCCAAGGCTCCGGGTACGTCGGTGACTCCTCCGTAGCCTTCCTTTATCCGACATGGGCCTCCCTTCTGGATCCATCTATCTGGGCCACCCAGCAGGACACGGGCCATGCTACCAACTGTGGGCCACCCGGGTTATCCGGATAGGAGACATGCTATGAGGTTATCCGGATAGGAGACATGCTATGAGGATACCCATATAGCATATCCCCAACAGTAGCCCCCGGAGAACTCCAAGATCTTGCGTCGTGTTGCCTCTTCAGGTTGAATGCTCCGTCTAGATGGATGTCGGCAAATTGTCAAGAAACATCTTGTAGTCCTCCCAAGAACCCTGGAATACTCTCCGTCTTCAAATTGTAAGTCGGAGAAATGCTGAACCTTCCATCGTACTCGTCTCGTAGCCGGACTGGATCCGTCCATGCCGGAATATTCCGATGTGATGGTTCACCTGCCCGTGTCAGCTAGAGCAACGTAGACCATAGGTCATCGGTGCCTTGTAACTCACACATGAAGAGAACACAATCATGTCCGTTTTTCCTGCGCGAAGGATACGAACCGTTGGTGGCGGTGGTTGGGAACGTGGCGAAATTTCTGCGCGCACGCGCTGTCCATGCAGCAACCATTCGATCACTCTGCACGAATCTTGACGCTGGGGGTTATAAATTTCAACCATGGTAGATTTTTATCTTTTCACCTCATTCTTCCCCTGCGTCATCGTCTTCCTCCTGCAAGCATCTCCTCGAGCTTGCCGCGTGTACGCGAAAAAACCTAACCTCCCCAATCTCCCAATCACCTCTCTCCCCTTCTAATGGCGAGCAGCAGCTCCAACCTATCCATGGCGGCAACGGCCGATGCTGCATCGAAGCCGACGAGCTCCGTCGTGGTACCCCCAGAAGGTCTGGTGCTGCCGTGGTCCGCGGTAGTGGAGTCCATCGGCGATGACCATATTCCAGCAACGCTGGAACCGCTGGAGGAGGAGCGTGACTCCCATAAGGGGGAGTGGCGTGGCTCTGATATCACCAACAGTGATATCAAAGAGTTGATCGTCGAAGGTTACCTCCCCGCGATGGAGGGGCTTGTCTGGCAGGCGGCGCCGGCCGGCGAGGTCACCCCTTCTCCCAAGCTGGAGAGAAGGTGTACCTCAAAGCACAATTGGTACATGGCGTCTCCCTCCCGACCTCCGACTTCTTCCTTTCTGTCCTTAGCCATTACTGGGTTCAACCTCAGAACCTATCCCCCAATAGTATCCTCGCGCTTAGCAACTACACGGTGCTTTGTGAGGGTTACCTAGGGATTAGGCCTAGGTTAGACTTGTTTATCTACTTATTTACCTTCAAGAGGGAAGCCGGAGTGAGCAAGTATGATCTTAGGAATTGCGGAACGATTAGCTTTAAGATCCGACCTGGCCGGCGGTTCCCCAATATCATCGGCCATGAGTCCTGCAAGAACTGGCAGCGAACGTACTTCTACGGCCCAGATATCCTTCTGGACAGCCGAGAAGGAACATACCCGGACTTCGTCGATGGGGCCAATGCTGAAGCCCTGACATGGAGATCCCAGGCCACCCTTCCCTCCGACAACGATGCTTCCCGCTCCATAAGGCGGATGGAGTGGTTCGTAGAGACGGGTATGACCGGGTTGGACCTAGCCATGTGCTGGTTCGTCAGGCGGATCCAGCCTCTGCAGCACCGCGAGAAGCTGATGCACCAATACACCAAGGAGCAGAAGGATAGCCTCCGCATCTCCAAGGATAACTTATCAAGTGACTCCATCAAGCCCCGCCTCAAGGACATCGTCAAGGTGAAGGATAGGAAGCGTGGCTTCACCATCACCTACGACATGTTCAAGGAGGGCAAGTGCCCAAAGGTACCTGTTTATTTTCCGTGTATGACATATACTCCAGTTCTTCCGTCTAGCCATTATCATCTCATCTAACACTTTGGAATTTCACTTAACAACTTAAAAGTCTAGAGGGGGACGACATGGCTGTCCAAATCTATGACCCCAAGATGAAGGAAGTCACTGTCGTGTCCGATGACGATGTCCCGTTGGTGCGTAAGCAGAAGAGCTCCACCTCTGACACTGCTGACGGAGGCAAGAAGAAGAAGACGGAGGGTGGAGCCTCCAAGAAGACTACCGCCGCCCTGGAGGCGGAGAAAAGAAAGATTACCGGGATCCCTTTTACCAAAGCTCCCACTGCTGTGTAAGCTTCTCATCCTCCGACATTGTCCACTGCTCATCTTATTCATGTACTTATACTTTTGCACGTTTCAGGAAGAAGGCCAGTATAAGTTTGAAGAAGTCCTCCAAAACATCGGGGGCTTCTAAAAACATTAGAGATATGTTGCACCGATATGTGTCGCACCGATCATCTCCCGCCATCGACCCTACCACTCCCAGCGTCTAGCCTGCCGCCGCTCCGACAAGCTCTCCAGATAAGGATGCATCTGGCCCTTCCGCCATGGAAGTGGACCCAAGTGTCTCCGCGGATCTTGTCCTAGTCGACACAAGAACGTACTACTTCCATAATGGCTAAAGCTCCAGCTAAGGATGCCATCAGTAGCAGTAAGGCGATGGTGGTAGGCGGAACATCTGTCGAAGGCAGCGACTCTGCATCCAGGACGTCCACAGAGCTTCCGAAGATAGTCTACCCGACACTTATGCTGAGTAGCTCAACTCTGGATCCTGGTGCAGTACCAACTTCTCCGACTTGCGGCCTTGAAGAGCTTCTCCGGCAAGCAGATATATTGCGAGGAAATAGCCTTTCCTTCAACAAGTTATTTGCCGAGAGTGCCACCAATCTCAAGGTCATCGCACTTGTAAGTTTTACTTTCCTTTTGCATTTCATATGAGTATCCCACTGTAGCCCCCGAGGATTTAGACGGAAAACCATAGGTCTTTGCGTCTAAATGCTCTAAGAGTGACTAAGCTAGAAAACTTCTCATTGTAGCCCCCAAGTATGTAGTTTGAATGAAATATTCCGACTAGATACTTTTAGAGTAGCATACACAGTGTTTGTAAATTTCAATACTGTAGCCCCCAAGCCTCTAGTTGAAACAGAATTAGCTCCGACTAGATGCCTAAAGAAATACTAAGCATATTGCTGAGTTGAAAACTCTCAATTTAGCCCCCAAGCTTCTAGTTGAAATAGAATTAGTTCCGACTAGATGCTTAAAGAAAGACTAAGCATATTTGTCGAGTTAAAAACTCTCACTGTATCCCCCAAGCCTCTAGGTGGATATTTATCCGGCTAGATGCTCCAAGTAGACTAAGTGACTTTGATATTCTTTCCATAGAATGAGAATGCTCGGAGAGGGGTCGCCAACGAGAAGTTCCACAAGATGCACGCGGAGTTGGAAGCTGAAAAGGGTAAAACTGCCTTCTTGAAGGAACAAATCAACAGGAGCAAGAGTTTGTTTTCCTTTCAATTTTGCAATCATCTTGGTCTTATGCCATCACTCTCCGACTACTCATTGTGTGTTGTTCTTTCTCTGATTTGCAGAAACCATCGCCAAGTCCAAGGACATTGTCGAGCAATCCAAGCACATTGAGTTGCTGGATAGCAAAAACAAGATCCTTAAGCAGGAGAGGACTGATACCCTGAAGATGCATGAAAAGTCTATGGCGGCCTTGCAGGAGTCTTCCAACACAGATATAAACCGCTTGAAGGAGGAGATTGCGATGCTCAGGGAGCAGAAGAGAGCTGCCGATGAACAAAATCAGCATAATCTTGAAGCATACAAGATCCTCCGACAAGAACGGGACACTATGGCGGAGACGCTCCAGCAAGCCGAGGCGAGCATCTTTGGTAAGCGATTCTCTGTCTTGTGCTTCGGTAAGCCAGGTACTTTGAACTTTGTGTTACTGAACTCATGTGCTCCTTTGTTGGAAATGCAGCTCCTATTGGTTTAACCAAGTCGCCTCCTTCGCCAAAGGAATGCATGGTTTTCGCCGGCAACTTCATCAGCACTGTCGTCAAGCAAGCCAAGGAGATCGCCAAGCCCCTCAATATCAATATCAAGGCGGTGGACTCCGTGATGAAGTACTCGGAGATCTTGCGTCAAGCCCCCAAGCGTATCGTAAGCTGGAAAGCTTCATGTACCCGGGATGGCGCAAGGATGTCTCTGGCGATGGTCAAGGCGCACTATGAAAATGCCTACCTCGACATGGTGACCTCGGGTCTTCCCTACGTAGACGATGAAGGCCAGAAGATTGACCACAAGGCTATATGGGAATTGCTCGTGGGTTTTGACACCAGAGTTGCAGAGTTGGTCGATCATAACGTCTTTGTGCCGCTCGAGATCATTGACGGCAACCACCAGAACTCCTCTGAGTCCCTCAAGACCACCGACTTTGAAGATGATGGCTCTCCTGCTGCCGACGATGCTTCCTCGAAGTCTCCTGCACCATAGGAATAAAAAACACTTTATAATATTTGTTTCCTCTGGATTGGTGTATGTGGAAAAACTACTATGTAAACTTAAGGCAGAAAGACAATAGTTGTAATTTCCTGCTAGTCAAGTACTGGTTCCAGCATGTAAATATTTTTTAAGAAAGTGTTGGCTTATCCATTACTTTGGTTCTTATGCTTGACCTTTCACGAGTCGGAAGACTCGTAGTCGGAACCATGCGCTCAGATGATAATGCCCAATGGCACCGTCAAAAACCTAAGCACAAAATCGCCGACAACAAGTGCCAAAAGTCAATACTCCAGAATCCACATAAAAACAACAAAGAACGTGTAGACCATAAAACTTAAGCTAATGCCCGTAGGCGGAATTTTCATAAGTGCAAATGCAAATCTTGTGCATAAAGGTTTTATACGATCCAAAAATGAACACTAAAGGAGGTAAAAGACTCAGGAATATGAGTGAACCAGAGAGCTTTATTTCATTGATCATGTAAGAGGTACATAGTATATAAAGAATATGCTAAGTGTAAAAATGACGTAGCTGTGCTATGTTCCATGGCCGATCAAGCTCCGGGTAGTCATCATCCGTGTCACGTCGCTTACGCTTATGATCATCGTTGGGTCTATCCTCTAATTCACGATTGTCAACGAGGTAGTAAGACCCATTGAGCAGCGCCTTGCTTATGATGAATGGTCCTTCCCATGGCAGGGATAATTTTTGTGACTTCTTCTGCTTAAGTCGGAGCACCAGATCCCCCTCTTTAAACAAGCGATGCCGAACGCGGCGACTATGGTAGTTGTGTAGCTTCTGCTGGTAGATGGTAGATCTTTGGCATGCCAATACGCGCTCTTCCTCGAGAAGGTCCACATCTAGGCGCCTGGATTCTTCAGTGTCATCTTCGTCGTAGGCGGCAACTCTTGGTGAATCGTGAAGGATGTCAGAAGGCAGGATGGCTTCTGCTCCATATACCATGAAATAAGGGGTGTAGTCGGTGGATCTGTTGGGTGTAGTCCGTAAACTCCACAATACATATGGTAATTCCTCCGCCCAGGCTCCAGCTTCTCTATGTATTGGTGCCTCAAGACGTGGCTTGATTTCCTGCAGAATTAATCCATTGGCTTGCTCAACTTGGCCATTGGACTGTGGATGCGCCACAGATGCTAGGTCAAGTCGGATTCCCTTCTCCCAATAATAAGCTTCCACTTCTCCGAGTGACAAGTTGTTGCCGTTGTCGGTGATAATGCTATGTGGGAGACCAAATCTCACCACTAGATCCCGGACAAACCTAAGGGCAGTTGCCCCATCAAGCTTTCTAATGGGTTTAGCTTCTATCCATTTAGTAAATTTGTCAACTGCTACTAGCAAATGCGTAAACCCACATGTTGCCGTCTGTAATGGACCAACCATGTCTAGCCCCCAAACTGTAAATGGACAAGTTATTGGTATTGTTCGCAATTCTTCAGCTAGAACATGGGGTTGTCGGGCATAATACTGGCATCCCATACATGTCTCAACCAACTTGTCGGTGTCCGCCTTCGTAGTCAGCCAATAGAATCCTTGCCAGAAGGCTTTGGAGACCAACGATCAAGGAGCGGCATGATGCCTGCAATCTCTGAGATGGATCTCATGAAGGATATCAATACCTTCTTGCTGGGAAACACACTTAAGGTATACACCAGTGGTGCTTCTTTTGTAGAGCTGTCCATTGATTATGGTATAGCACTTTGATCGACGTACTATTTGCCGACTTTCGACCTTGTCGATGGGCAAAGTTCCGTGTAGAGATATTCCATGAACGGTTTTGTCCAAGCCGGAGGGACCTTTGTCACTGAGTGAACGAAAGAGTCAACTCTATCCGGGTTCTCGGTGTCTGCTCCCTTCATGGATGGTGTCCGTTGATGTTCTAGAAAAACGCCAGGTGGAATTCATTTGCGCCCTGATCCAAGCTTAGACAGTAGATCAGCTGCCTCATTTTGCTCCCTAGGTACATACTTGACTTCGTAGTCCAAGAAGCTCTTGGATATCTCATCCACTTCGTCTCGATATGCCGCCATCATAGGGTTCCGCGCGTTCCAGGTGCCAGCCACTTGCTAGGCAACCAAGTCAGAATCTCCACAACAAACTATGCGCTTGATGCCAATATCCTTGGCTACGCGTAGTCCGTGAATGAGTGCTTCATATTCCACCATGTTGTTCATAGCCTCAAAGTGGATCTGCAGAACATAGTGTAGCTTCTCCCCAGTTGGTGATTGTAGCAGTACACCAGCCCCCAAGCCATTGAGTAGCTTTGATCCGTCAAAGTGCATTACCCAGTATTCTGGCTCCGGCATAGGGGTAGCATCTGGCATGTCCGTCCAATCTACAATAAAATCCGCCAAGATATGTGATTTAATAGCGTCACGTCTCTTGTAGGTGATCTCAAAGGCAGCAAGTTCAATTACCCACTTCATGACCCTTCCTATAGCGTCGCTGTTGTTGATGATGTCGGATAGTGGAGCTTTGCTCAGAACTGTGATAGGGTGCTCCTGGAAGTAGTGTCTTAGCTTCCGAGAAGCAAGGAACACTCCATAAGCTAGCTTCTGGTAGTGCGGGTAACGCTGCTTGGACTCCGTCAAGACCTCGCTTACATAGTAAACTGGTCGTTGAACTCCATACTCATAGCCTGGTTCTTTCCGCTCTACCAAGACAACGATGCTCATTACCCGGTTGGTGGCCGCCATGTAAATTAACATAGGCTCCATAGGCTCGGGTGCTGCAAGGATAGGCGGCGAGGAGAGTATCTCCTTTAGCTGCTTCAATGCTGCATCTACCTCGTCCGTCCACGTAAATTTGTCCGCCTTCTTCAGCAACTTGTATAGCGGCAGAGCCTTCTCTCCAAGTCGGCTGACAAACCGACTAACTGCTGCAACGCAGCCTGTCAAACATTGTATGTCCTTCAGGCATGTTAGACGGTTTATGTTTAGGATGGCTTTGATTTTCTCCGGGTTGACCTTGATTCCGCGTTGGGAAACAATGAAGCCCAACAATTTGCCGGCTGGAACCCCGAAGACGCACTTCTTAGGATTAAGCATCATGTTGTATTTCCGGAGATTATCAAAGGTTTCTTTTAAGTCGGAGATTAAGTCATTTGACTTTTTCGACATCACCGTTATATCATCCATATAGGCGTGAACGTTCCGACCAATTTGATCATGTAGGCAACGCTGCATTGTCCGCTGGTACGCAGCACCTGCATTTTCATCCCAAAGGGCATCGTGACATAGCAAAACGTGTCGTAAGGCATAGTGAACGAAGTGGCCAATTGGTACGACTTCCTCATCTTAATCTGGTAGTATCCTGAGGATGCAGCGAGAAAACACAAAAGCTCCAAGCCAGCCCTCGAGTCAATGACTTGGTCAATGCGAGGCAAAGCAAATAGATCTTTGGGACACGCTTTGTTCAAGCCGGTGTAATCAACGCACATTCTTAATTATTTGGTTCCCTTTTTGGGTACAAGTACAGGATTGGCCACCCATAGGGTGTGAAGGACTTCTCGGATAAAACTAGCCTTAAGTAACCTGGCTATATCCTTGCCTATGGCGCGTCTCTTCTTGTCTTCGAAGCGTCGTAGAGGTTGTTTCACCAGTTTGCATTTTGGATCAATATTCAAGCTGTGCTCGGTAAGTTCCCTAGGTACACCTTTCATGTCGGTAGGTTGCCAGGCAAAGATGTCCCTATTATCATGGAGGAACTCGACGAGTGCGCTTTCCTATTTGGGATCCAGGTTCGTCCCAATGGCGGTGGTCTTGGAGGCATCACCTACCACAAGTTCCACCGGCTTGGTTTCGATGGCGGTCTTGAATGCTAGGGCGGAGTCAGAAATCTGCTTCTTCGACGCCGGCATCTCCGTGGCATCGACCTTGCTCTGGATCTCCTTGAATTCTTCGCTGTAGAGGACAACTTCTGCAAAGGCTGCTTCTCCAATCTCGCAGTCCCTTGCCTTAGTAAAACTTCCGGATACGGTGATGACGCTGTTTGGCCCGGGTATCTTGAGCTTGTTGTAGACGAAGCATGCCTTGGCCATGAAGGTGTGGAAGATGTCGCGTCCAAATATGACATGGTACACGCTCTTGAAGGGGACCACCTCAAAGGTCATGCATTCTTGGCGGTAATTGTTAACATCGCCAAAAGCGACCTGAAGTGTGATGAAACCAAGGGACCGAGCCTCCCGGCCAGGAACTACGCCATGGAACACGGTGCTGGTACGCCTTAGGTTAGCCTCCGTCAAGTTCATCTTGTGAAGCGTGTCCAGGTACATAATGTTGATGCTGCTTCCACTATCCACCATGCATTTGGTGAACTCATTGTCGTCAATCAGGGGGTTGATGACCATGGCATACTGGTTCTCCGTAGGGATGAGGTCTGGGTGATCCTTCCTGTCCCAAGTGATTGGAATCTCTGACCAGCGTAGGTACTGGGGGACTGGGGGTAGAGTGGCCATCAGTATCCTCACCGAGGTTTTCTGTTGTCGGATAGTTGGGGTACCAAGGAAAGTGTGGTAGACGGGGGCCTTCTTCTCAAAGGGGTTCTTGCCCTTGCCATCGCTCTTAGCGGCGTGCTTGGGGTCAACATCCTCGTCCATGTCACTTGAATCCTTGGACTCTTCGTCCTTCTTCTTCCCCTTGCCCTTGCCTCGCGGTCTGTTCTTCCGACTTTGCTTGTAGCTGGACTCTGGGTCCTCCTTGAGATAGTTGACGAACTTGCAATGGTGATTGGTGTGAGTGGCTTTGCCGTTGGCATCGGGGTGTACAAGGCATGGCATGTCACGGTACTCCTCGTATGTCTGGGGAATGCGGAGCACTGCCGGGGTAGTTTCACTACCGCGCTGCTGCCCACGACCAGCCCCTCGTCCTCGGCTACGCTGTTCGCCATCACCGTGTCCTGCAAATGTCATGGCGACCATGTCGGAGGTTTGATTTTCTTCTGGCGGGCTCTTCTGATTTATGATGTTGTTCCTCTTAGATTGAGTTGGAACGGCCTATCGACAGGGAGCCGCGAGCATCGTCGTCGGCAGCCACGAACTCACTAGCCAGCTGGATCATCTGATTGAGATCTAGCCGGTGATTGTCATGCAAGCGCTTCAAATTATGTCGGAGCAACGTACCTTTCTCCAACCCATCGATGAAGGCGGCCATGGCGGTCTGAGCGTGCACTCCTGCGCATGAATTCTTCATATTCAGCCAGCGAGAGAGGTAGCCGCGAGATGACTCGTCTTTCTCCTGCACACACCGTTGTAGATCGCCAACAGTACATGGACGCTTATACGTACCCTCGAAGTTTTTGGTGAACGCTTCTTGCATGTCCAACCATTTGCAGATGAACTTCTCCGGCAAGTCATCAATCCATTGTCGGGACGTGCCCGCCAACATCAGGGGGGAGGTACTTTATGGAGACGTTGGGGTTACCTCCGGAGATCTCCACCGTGTTGCCGTAATCCTGCAACCATGTAGCTGGTTTGGCGGTGCCATCATAGGTCTTGATGGTCTTGTCAATCCAGAAACCTTTGGGGTAAGTTGTGGTCCGTATTACAGGTCCAAAGCAATATGGTCCCAAGTATTGTCCTTCCCGGGCCTCGTGAATCTTGTCCAGGCATGAACGTGCGTCGTATGGCTCCGGGCTTGCTTTCTTCTTCTTGCCACCAGGGGATGGGCTGCGTGAATGATCCGGGCCTCCTCCGCCATGGTGGATACTAGGGGGGACGAAGGCGGAGGTGGCGGTGGGTTAGCCTTCTTGTTGTTACCCTATTACGACGCCTCACGCTTGTCACGGTTGCTTGTCGGACGCGGAGGGTCATGGCGCGACCTGCTCTTGTGTCCTTGGTTGCGCTCTCCATCATGACGGGTCTGCTCCGTGTTGTCGCAGATGATGATGCCGCTCTGCCTTGGCGGAGGCATATCCGTGCGATGGTGAGCCTTGGGGTCTTCGTGATGTCTGGGAGACCTGGGTGGTGGAGATGGACGATGAGGATGAGCCTTGCCTCCGTGGTCAGAGGATATGGGGATAGCGTTCTTCCTGTTGCGTGCATCCCTCCGTCTTCGTTCTGATGAACCCGTCTGGGACCCGACATCATGAGGATATCAGTCCCTTGGCAGCTTATGTTGGCTAGACTGGCAATACGCTGGGTCAGACTCGAGCCTCTAAGAGGTGGCCTTTTCCTGCTGTTTCACTGCCTTGGCCATGAGGTCATAGACCTGCTCCACAGCTGCGGGTGATCTATCCTGATCCAGAAGGGTCTTGGCGACAGCGAGGTTGAGAATAGGAGTGGGCATCACCTGCCTGACCTCGTTGTCAATGTATGGCTTGGCTTGTGGCGGCTTCACGGGAGCCCATCCTAGGTTTCGCTGTACACCAGGATCATTGATGACGCGAGCTGGAGCTTTCTTAGCCTTCTGCTGCTTGAGCAGAGTCTTGTACTCGGCCTCCATTGCTCTAGCTTTCTCTACTGACTTCTGCGTGTTGACCATATCTTGATCTAGCTTTGCGCCTTGCTCCGTGATGGCCTGTGTTTCCTCCAGCAACTGCTGCGCTTCTCGTCAAGCTGGACTACATTCCATATATGGGCCACGGTCATGGGCTTGACGAGCAAGTTATCGTACATCACTCTATCAGCTGGGGTAATTTGGGTAGCAGCTGACGTAGATGCCGGAGGCGGCAGGTTTGCGGTGTTGTTGTTACTCAGACCGGTGTTGAGTTCCTGCGGCTACTGCACTGGGTTAGGCGGAGGGGGCATGACCTTTGCATGATCATTGTCGGTAGCAACAGGTGGTCCCTTCCCCTTGTCCAGCGCTTTAGGCAGAGCTTGTCCGGGTTGATCTTCATCCATCGTGGTCCCAATGGAGACGAACACCTCTCGGGATGCGACGGCGTTGTTGGCCTGCTCGTCACGTTGAAAATTCTCCTCCATATCCTGCATAGCAGATTCTATCTCCTCTGGGTTGAAATCTATCTCCTCTGAGTCAGCGTTGATGTCAGCGTAGAGCGCGTCAAGCACGGAGTCGAAGGGTGCCGGTGCTTCCTCGATGATGGGCGGTGGTGGTGCGACAGCAATGACGATGACTGGAGGTGGTGGTGCAGTTGCAGCAACGATAACCGGAGGCGATGGTGGCGGTGGCTGAGGCGGAGGGGCGCCGTCAAGGAGCACGAGCGCTGTCTGAGCTGCCTCCTCGGCCTCCGCGTAGTTGTTGATGGTGTTCACCATGCTTTCTAAAGTGAGGCGTCCTGAAGCCTGCTGCCGCCTTAGCATATGTCGGAGAAGCATACCTTGGTCTAGTCCTTCCACAAAGTGATACATGGCATCATCATTAGGATAATGTGCCAGGTCGGCCCGTATACGGAGCCACCTGGCAAGGTAATCACGGGGTTTTTTACCCTCTCTCTGCATGCAACACGCCAGATCGAAGATGGTCACCACTCCGACGAACTTGGATCTCTGTTGTCCAGATGCACGGGAGAAGCCGGCGAACTTGCAGCGATCTTCCACCGTTATGTCCTACACAGGGGCGGTTTGGGTGGGCCTTGAATTTTTCCGATATTTGTCGGAAAACTCCGAAGAGAGATCCAACATCGATCCTTTCGCGAACGTATCCTGCCCATAGGCGGTCCGTGCGGGTCTTGATGCTCCTCCGACTTCCAGGGAACTAGTGCCCGAGTCGGTTTCGCTGATGAAGAGGTGGATGTCTCCGATTGGGACGATCGATCAGCGGGTGGGGTTCGTCTTCGTCGGGATCCAGAACTCGTCAGGAGGGACGATCGGAATGTTGTCGGAGAAGAGAACACGACCAATGGCTACGGTTTCGCCGATTCCTGCGAAGAGCTTGGACCTCGCCCGCTGTAGAGCCTGAAGCGCCTCTTGCCCCACGGTGGGCGCCAACTGTCATGGTATTGCTGACGAGTACGCCATGGAGGGGTCCTCACAGTGCATTTTTAGAGACGTGGGGTAAGGCGGACGGTTGACGGGTACGAGGTAACACAGCTTACCCAGGTTCAGATCCCACGATGGTGGCGGAATCCTACTCCTGCTATAAATCACTATAATGGCAATACGCCGAGTTATAGGGATCGGTTCGCTGTGCGAGGTATGAGTTGTATCGTGCCCTAAAGGCTCCCATATGTCTGGCTTATATATTTGCCAGGGCCTAGGGTTACAGGAAAAGTCCTAGCCGGACAGGTTACAGAGTTCTACACTACATACAACTAGTCTAGCGTGTCTTGCACTCCAAGGCTCCAAGTACATCGGTGACTCCTCCATAGCCTTCCTTTATCCGGCATGGGCCTCCTTTCTGGATCCATCTAACTGGGCCACCTAGCAGGCCACGGGCCATGCTACCAACTGTGGTCCACCCGGGTTATACGGATAGGAGACATGCTATGCGGATACCCATATACCATATCCCCAACAGTTATCTCCCAACAAGTACTTTTGTTTAACGCCTTTAAGTTAGGCACAAGAAGCAAGAAATCAAGTATTTTCAAATGAAGAAGCATTAACATCTCTCTTGCTCCTACCTTTCTTCTTCTCTTTAGGGAATATATGATTGCTTACTGGAGGAGCAAAATGCATAATGCATTTTCCACATCTATTATTTCTCCAAGGTATTTCAAAAGGGATCTTCCAAGTGTAATCTGTCCTTTGGGTAATCAGTAGACACCATTTTCCCTGAGATAGACACCATTTTCCCTGAGATTTTTGTAAACACACATTCAGCTATTCCAATGGGTAATAAAGTTGCATTGTTGGTAAGAGATATTTCTTCCCCTCCTTCAGAAAGTCCCCAAAGACTCATAAATATCTTTAGGCATAAGGCAAAATTCAGACATGATATCACAGCGAGCATCAAAAGTTGCACTATTTATAGAGACTTCGATTGTAGGAAACCACTTTGAAGGCTCGGAGTTTATTGGAACATAACCATGGTGCTCTCTAAGTGTGTGATAGCAACTGTTCAAAGCAGCAGTACTGGACTCAAGAGTGTTTAACCTAGCATAAATGTCTATACAAGAAGAATCAGACTTGCTAGGCATATTATAAATTATAATTAATCTCTTTATAGCATCTAAAGCTTCATCCTCAGTACAACGAAAAATATCTTTCTCAGCCACAGCATCCAAAGCATATCTATAACAAAGAGCAATACCGTGGTAGAAACTATTAATAACCAAGCTAAGACTCATCTTAGGCTCAGTTTCCCTTTGTAAAGCAGAGATTCTAGACCAAGCTTCTTTGAAACTCTCTCCACTTCCTTGCTTGAAAGTAAAGATCCTTTCCATAGGTGACACACGGATTGGACCAAAACCAGACATAGTAGCAACTAGAGCAGGGACTAATTTTTTTTGTTTTTGATAAAAGAAAGCAAACCAAACTAAACTATTTTTTTGGAGTTTTTGATAAAAAGAGGCAAACAAAACCAAGCAAAAGAAACTAAGCAAGCCAAAAACAAAGTAAAGAGAAAGGTTGAGAAGGACTCCCCTTGTGAAGACGTCCTTAGCCTACCTGGCAACGGCGCCAGGAAAGAGCTTGATGTTGGCGCTGTATCAACGTGAAAGCGCTTCGTCGGGAAACCCCAAGAGCAAGGTGTGATGCAGCACATCAGCAAGTTTTCCCTCAGTAAGAAACCAAGGTTATCGAACCAGGAGGAGGAAGGAAACGACTCAAAGGTGTTGCAAGCAACTTGGAGACCTGCATAACACAAACTCAAGACTTTGCCCCAACGAACAGTGAGGTTGTCAATCTCACTGGTTTGCTGTAACAAAGGATTAACTATATGGTGTGGAAGGTAACAGTGGTTTGCAGAAAGTAAACAGTAACAGTGGAAGATGTATAAATGGTGAAGATTTGACTGGGGTCCATAGTTCACTAGAGGTGTTCTCCTTAGATAAACAAACATGGCATGCTGGGTAAACAAATTCCAGCATGGCAATTGACAGGACTGAGCAAGACATAACAATGCAATACTAGACATCATGATCCTATGAGATTTGATTGGGCAATACAATAAGATACATAGACCGCCATCCAACTGCATCTATGACTAGAAGTCCACCTTCGGGTTATCATCTGAACCCCCTCCATTATTAAGTTGCACGAAACAGACAACTGCTTTAAACAAAGTGTGTAAGGTAAACAATCCACTTGCTCCATGAACAAGAGACCGTTGTTTTCTCCCTAGTGGCAACAACACATCTACAACCTTAGAGATTTCTGTCTCTTCCCTTAGATTAAATAGAGGCATGAACCCACTATAGAGCATAAATACCCCCTCTTGGAGTCACTAGCAACTACTTGGCCAAGATAGCTACTAACAACGGAGAGCATGCAAGATCACAAACAACACAAACATGATAGAATCAATAAGACAAAACCATTAATCAATCTGGCATAGTAATCTCAATATCCATCGGATCCCCGCAAACACAACATGCATGATTACAAACATATGAGATCTTGATCATGAACGGAGCTCACAATATCTAGACATGAAAGCACAAAGGAGGAGATACAACCATATAGCTACTACATGGACCTGTAGTCCAAGGTGGAACTACTCACGCTTCATACCGGAGGCTGGCATGATGAAGAAGAAGGCCTCCGGGATGATATCCCCTCCGGCAGGGTGCCGGGAAGAGCTTCAGATCCCCCCGATCTAGGGACGATGGTGGTGGCGGCTACAGACGGTTTCGTGGAATATTGATCGGGTACTTAGGGTTTAGGCATCAGGGGCTTCTTATAGGCGAAGAGGCGAGGCAGGAGGGAGGCCAGGGGGCCCAGTCCCTGCCCAGGCGCGACCTAGGGTGGGCCTGCGTCTAGGGGGTGCGGCCGCCCTGTGGCTCCCCTCCGTCTCTCCTCTGGACTTCGTGTTCTCCTCGGTGAAATATTGACTTTGGCTTTTGTCCCGTCCAATTCCAAGAATATTTCCTTGCTAGCTTTTCTGGAACCAAAAACAGCAGAAAACAGGCAACTGACACTGTGGCAACTTTTTAATAGGTTAGTACCAGAAAACATATAAAAACACCTCAAAGTATGGACAAAGCAAAGCAAAGTAGATACTAAACAAGTATGGAACATCAAAAATTATAGATACGTTTCTGACGTATCAACTGGCTTGCATGGTCAAAGGATAAAACTGGAGTTTACTCGGTCTAGTCTGCTTATCATGCGATTGTTGATCAAAACCAAGTAGGCAAGCCGATGCTAGTGGGGATGTAGTGACGTCTTCACTGAATGATGAAGATGTTTGGAAGAAATTATGGAAGCTCCTGGTGGTACGCAAGGTGCATGTATTCTGGTGGAGAGTTCTTAGAGGGATTTTACCTGATTACGGGACTCTCACACGACGGCATGTCATGGAGAACAACACTTGTGGTATTTGCTAAGAGGAGTCAGAGACACTAATGCATGCACTGATTGAGTGTAGTCATGCAAAGTTGTTTTGGTGTGCAGCAAAGGAAGTTATTTTGTTAGAATTTTTGAGGCTGCACCCATCTACATGGGCTAGGGACATTGTTTGTGACCCTGATATTACTATGAAGGAAAGGAGCCAAATCACTTCAGTGATGTATTCTATCTGGACTTCGAGAAATAATATTACTCATGGTGAGTTTGGTTTTAATCCAACAAAATCCATGGAGTCCATTTATGAAAACCTCCAAGGGTAGAGAAGCGATCTCTCTCATCAAGACCGATGTGTAAGTGGAGAAAACCTCCGTAGAATGTTACCAATCTCAACTGTGATGGTGCTATTCAGACCGAGGGAGGGATTGCTGCATCGGGAGTGATAGCAAGGGATAACCAAAAAATTCTGGGTGCTTCTTGTCATATTTATGAGGGGATATCTGACCCTCTCACGATCAAGGGTTTGGCGTTGAGAGATGCAATGTTGTTTTCATCTAGGAAGGGCTATGAGTCAGTGATGTTCGATACGGATTGTGAGGTGCTACTCAAGCTCTAGAATAATCGCAGTGAGGATCATTCTTTGATCAAACCTATTCTAGATGATACTAGTGAACTTGGAAGTCTGTTTTCCTCTGTTAGTGTTGTGTTTGCTCATTGCGAGGCTAACCAAGTGGCCCATTGCTGCATAAAGTATGTGTCCTTCAATCGGTGTCATTTACTTGGGATGCTGAGCCACGAGCCTTTTTAATTCCCAGCTTAGAAGATGATTGTAATCATGTGTTTGATTGATCAATAAAGCTCAAGGTCCCCCCCCCCGCCCCCAGAAAAAACAAATTCTAGTTCATCAAAAACAAATTTCCAATGAATATCTTAGAGGTTTTACCAGCTCCTCACCTTGGGAGGTTTCTCAAATATTTTTACTTGGTATTTTCTCCCTTGGTGGCACTTAATATTTCCACTTTTATCACATAATTTATTTTGTTTGGGCAAGTCTTTGATCAATAATTACTCTTATTAATATATACTCTCGTGACACAAAATTGATGTCATTAGATTCCTATTGAAAAGTACTTACATGTCGTGTAGCACCTCGTTCCTTCCTGGCCCCGGGGGTGTCACTCCTAACAACTTAATAGGATCTCTAGACTGGCCCCACAGACCAACACTAGTCTTTTTTGTGTACTTTGTTCTCACTTGTGCGCACCCGGTACCCACTTCACGGTCGGACACTCATCTTCAAATTGCTCTGGGCCAAACACACTTAACATTAGAGTTCTTTTTGATGAGCTTCTAGAAAAAAAGTTGCAACTAGTTGGTACAAGTATTCTATCAATGGTATTAAGTCATGTGCCTAGATCTCACATACACCCAGCCTTTAGAAGATCAATGCCCTCATCGATCAAGCACACCCCAGGAACGTTCCCTCTTGGCACACGTCTATGCGTCCAGTACCGACACATGTGTCATTCCGTGTCCACTTCGAGCCACACGTGCCATGCTCCACATGTCCCGCCACTGATCAGCACATATGTGTAACCGTGAGGGTTGGCTCTGATACCACTTGTAGCACCCCGTTCCCTCTTGTCCACGGGGGTGTCACACCTGGCAACTTAATAGGATCTCTAGATTGACCCCACAGACTAACACTAGTATTTTCTGAACACTTTGTCCTTACTCGTGCACATCCGGTATCCACTTTCTGGCCGGTCACCCATCCTCAGATTGCTCTGGGCCAAGCACACTTAACATTAGAGTTCTTTTTGGATGAGCTTCCAAAAAAAGTTACAACTTGTTGGTATGAGTATCCTATCAATCATATTAAGCCATGTGTCTAAATCTCATATGTTGGTAACTATATTTTGTATTACACAAAGACATAATCTATTAAAAAATACATAATGTAATTTGGAATAAGTGAAGTATGGTTCACCAATAGTCAGTTATGCAATCATATGTGCAACGCCGATGAGTACATTTGACATTATTAAATTAATACACTAGCCATCTAGACCAAAAGTTTGAATCGATGGAAAGGCTTGGCTATATATTTTAACACCCACCTCACGTCTAGACTGGACAAACAAGAAGATACTAGACGTGGGTAATTGGGGGCCACAACTATTTAGAATAGATTAAATAGTGCGTTAGCCGGGATTTGAGCTTGATATCTCCTAGTTCTGATACCATATTAAATTAATACACTAGCCATCTAGACCTAAAGTTCAAACTGATAAAAATGCTAGGCTATATATTTTAACAGACATCATGCCTTTGGTACATGTCACTACACTTTCTAAGATCGTATGAAGAATACAATGTACTAGAGAGAGCTTGGGGAATAACTATCTATACTGTGGAACACTTTCAATCGCAAAGTTAGACTAAGTGACTATTTGTGTTGTTGGCATGGTCACAACGAGAGAGTGTGAGGTGTCTATTTGCGAGCGTTTGTGATATAAAGTTAGCATGGTGTGTGTGTGGAGGCCTTATAGCAAAAGGCTGTTTTACGCTTGAGAGAGTAGATACGTAGATATTTTCGAAGAGGTTTGATCGCCTTTTGTAGTGTGAATTAATAATATGTTAGGACACATGACGTGAGAAGCTTCGACTAGCAGCTAGGACCAATGAAGGTAATGCCTCCTCAAAGCTCTCTTTGTCTCCATGAGTGAAGTGCTTCAACTAGCGTCTAAGACCAATTAAGATAAAGTTGCCTCGAGGTTACTCTCCACTCATTGTCACTCTGAGCCTTTATTAAATCCCTATATTTGACTCCTCTTGTTAAACCTTCGAGGGTCCCTCGTTAGGTGCCTTCCCACTTGACCTATATTCAAGTGAGAGTGAAATGTCCAACTGGAGGTTATTTATAGGCTACGGTGGCTTGATAAAATACCAAGGCTATCTCCAAGGTAGAGAGAAAATAAGGGTGATGTTAGGAAACTTAGTCGACAAGTCTATAACAAACTAGAGAGTAGGAGGTGGCGCATAATCAATGGTGGTTTTCCCATCTCCCTCTAATAATGAGGTTGTTTATCTTGGGACTTGTTCATTTGATTTTTTTCCTTTTAGGCTATCTCCAAGGTAGAGAGAAAATAAGAGTGATGTTAGAAAACTTAGTCGAAAAGTCTATAACAAACTAGAGAGGAGGAGGTGACGCATAATCAATGGTGGTTTTCCCACCTCCCTCTAGTGAGGTTGCTTATCTTGGGACTTATTCATTTGATTTTTTTCTTTTAGTTCCTTCTACTCCTTTGACTTGTTGACCCTTGACTAGTTGTTGGGACTTTTCTTGACTTGATATACAAATTGTCTTGTATAAAAATCACTTAAGTTAAAAGGGCTAAAACTAATGTTTTATTCAAAATATGGTGCATAACGGCGATGGTATTAAGAGCAACACGACATTCTTGCATGTGTTTCCTGTAATATCAAGGCCTCTCTCGATCCCTTGTCAGCTGACCAACGCTAGTTTTTTCTCTGCACCTTGTGCTCATTCGTGGGTTGCAACTTGTTGTTATGGGTATCCAATCAATTCTATTAAGTCATGCGTTAGGATCTCACATACACCCACCTTTAGAAGATCGATGCCCTCGTCAATCAACCACAAGCCAGCAACATTACCCCGGCCTCTCCGGACTGGCGGCTGTCACCCCTTGCAGTTTTCTAGGATCTCTAGACCGACTTCATGGACTTATTTTAGTCTTTTCTGCGAACTTTGCCTCCTCGTGTGCACCCCGGAACAACTTCCCGGTCGGTCACTCGTTCTCAAATTGCTTCAGGCCAAGCACGCTTAACCTGTAGTTTTGTTGAAGATGAGCCCCGAAAAAAATTGCAATTTGTTGTTATGAGTATCCTATCAATCTTATTAAGTAATGTGTCAAGATCTTACATTTTCATTCATGTATTTGTTTAGTGATGATGGGTACACGTCACCGTTTTCCTCGGGCTAGACAAGATGCAAACTTTTTCAAGAGTACAAGATATGGTTTGGATGAAAATAAAGTTTTAGGATGATAAGTAATTTTTCTAAAAAGTCTTAGGGTCTATTTCATTCAAAGTATGTTCCTAGAAAATTTGTAGAATTAAATCTTATACTCTCTCTCTGTCTTAAAATAGATGTCATAGATTTGTCAAAATTTGAATAAATCTAGACATTATTTAGTATGTAGATGTATCCAAATTTTGAAAAACCTAAGGCATCTATTTTGAGACGGAGGAAGTAAGAAATTTTCTAGGTTGATTGTTTGATATGTAGAGACGATTCCTATAGATTTTTCTTTAAGGATTTCTTTGCACTAGATTTCGTAGGAAATCAAACATTCTCTCATATCTCTTTTTAGAATCCTTTGTTTTTCTATAGTGAGTCAAACAAATTTTGTTTCAATATGAATTCCTGTAAGTTTGAAGTAAATATGACATTGCAATCCTATAAATCAACCAAGGCCCTAGGGATGATAAGTGGACTTTATTTCGGAAATCCAATTCGGCTCATCGGTGCAAATGAACATATTGTTTAAAAACATATTTTGAAATATAAAAAATTAGAAAAAACCTTAGCACGTACATTCGGACATTCTATGTTTGCACACAAATTTTCAGAAAAAGGAATATTTTTGTCCCGTATAAAAAAGATAAATTCAGATGGTCTAACATGATTATTATTGGACATCTTTTATCTTTTTTGCACAAGTTACATGAAATGTTCTTTTTTCTTGAAAATTTGTGTACGAACACAAAATGTTAGGTGTACATGCCATTTTTTATTAATTTTTTATTTTTTCAATCTTTTAATATTTATTTTTATATATTTTATAATAAATTCATTTGCACAAAACCTCCTTCTTCATCTTCTCGGAGGAGGCCCACCTGCAGCCTCCCAAACCGAACAGCCACCTCCTCTTATCCTCCCCGACCGTTCCCTCCCTGCGTCCCTCCCCGAGTTCCGCGGAAATGGAGGCCACCGCTACACTCACGCTCTCCTCATCTGCGGCCACCGCAGTTCGCCGCTCGCCAGCGAGGTCGACCGTATCCCCTCTCCACCTCTGCCGCCTCCCCGTCCGCACTCCCCGACTCCGCGCTGCCCATGGCCTGGCATCGCGTGCCCTCTCCTCGGTACGCCCCGTTCTCTTGGCCGGCTTTTCCTACTACGGACTCGTAGAGGTCCGCATTGTTGTTTGTCGCCTTAATCTCTAATTCCTTCATCATACTTGGGTAACTCAGGGGTGGAGGCGGCGACGGAGGGGGAGCGGGCTGGTGGTGCGCGCGGAGACGTTCGGGCAGCTCACCACCGGGCTCGAATCCGCGTGGAACAAGCTGCGTGGCGTCGGTGAGTGACCCCGCTAGCTCTCATCCAGTGTACCGCACCGCACTGTACAGGAAAAAAAGGTTTGATGGTTGCGATGCTCTTGTGATATAAGATGTGCTGTCGAAGGAAAGCATTGTGGAGCCGATGCGGGACATCAGAAGAGCACTTCTGGAAGCAGACGTGGGTGCAACTCTGCGTGTTCATTTTCTGTCCCTGAATAGGAGCACCTCGTGTAACACCAATCTTGCTTTCTGCAGGTCAGTTTGCCGGTCGTGAGACGATTCGTGTCATCTGTCGGCGAGAAGGCTTTAGGTTCAGATGTTATCCGGGGCATCCGACCGGAGCAGCAATTAGTCAAGGTATATACTGTGTTTGAATTTGGTGCTGTCTACCGCTAAGTACTAATTGGATAGTTTCACACTGAAAAGTGAAAAGTTCCTTTCTATCTCAAGGGAAAATGGAACACAGTAGCATGGAACACAGTAGAAAGTACAGTGCTGTAACACGCTCATACAATTTCACTAGTATAATGAGACGTTATTAGCTTACGGTCAGTAACTATTGGTGAGTTGGTTTTAATCTTCTGAAACTAATTTATTAAACGGTGTTGTAGATTGTGCATGATGAACTTGTTCAACTGATGGGTGGAGAAGTATCAGACCTAGTGTTTGCGAAAACTGGCCCGACGGTCATCCTACTGGCAGGTCTGCAAGGTGTTGGGAAGACTACTGTTTGTGCAAAACTTGCATTCTATCTGAAGAAACTGGTGCTTTCCTCAGCCTTTATTTTCTAGAATCTTTATAGGGCGTCAGTAAATGATAACCTGTAGATACTTATACCAGAGTTAGGTTACAGGGCAAGAGTTGTATGCTGGTAGCTGCAGATGTGTACAGGCCTGCTGCCATTGATCAACTCACCATACTGGGTGAACAGGTACTTCTTTGATGAACTTAACTTTTATGGAAAGCTGTATTGTGTACAGCTGTAACGCTTAACTGACTTACAAAGTCAGTGTACACTCAGTTTGTTTGCAAAATGAAAATTTAAAGCTACCGAAGTACATTTGCTTTCTGGATGCAATACTAGTTTCGGTTGGCTAAAAAAAGGACTATGACAGGTGGGTGTGCCAGTTTACTCTGAAGGAACTGCGGCTAAACCTGCAGAAATAACCAAGAATGCTGTGGAAGAGGCAAAAAGAAATAATATCGATGCGATTGTAGTCGACACTGCTGGAAGACTGCAGGTCAGCCTGTATTTCCTTCCCGTTTTCAGTTTACTTATCGTACACTACTTCCCTTATGATTTAACCATCAACATTGGTGGTACCTGATCACCTTTCTGACATTCAGATTGACAAAACAATGATGGTTGAATTGAAAGAAGTAAAGAAGGCAGTTAACCCTACAGAGATTTTGCTTGTTGTTGATGCCATGACTGGCCAAGAAGCTGCAGGTATCTATCTGTTTTTTGTCTCTACTATTCAAGTGTCCTTGTTCCAGGGACATTTAGGATATTAACTGCAGGTCTGGAATTCAATTGTCCGACAAATTCTGTAAACTGTTGTTGTTCCTAATGCGTTCATAAGAGCAGGATTTGCTCTGCTAATTTTATATAATTTTGTATTCTTAAGGTCTAAAGAGTACTTTCCTTTAATAGAGTTGTAACAACTTACACTTTCTTTTATGTTGTGAAGCATTGGTCACCACCTTCAATATTGAAATTGGTATATCTGGTGCTATATTGACTAAATTGGATGGTGATTCCAGGGGTGGAGCAGCACTTAGTGTTAAAGAGGTTATACTTTCCAGAAACTTTTCTTGCCATCATATCTGTGAATGCTTAGGATCTCCCATACCACGCTTCCATGATAAGTTGATAATTTAGAGAGGACTATTATCCATATATATTGGGACGAGCTGTGAATTCCCCTTTAAAAAGATTTCATTGGTTTAATGGTTTGGCTGCTTCTTTCACCAATTGTGATCAGTACATGGCTGGTTCAGCAGTTGCAAATGCTAGATTTGTTACTGGCATAACTTTTGCGCTGTGTCCACTTTTTTTGCGGGGAATCTTCTTCACTTGTATGTTGAAGAATATCTATGTTTTATCCAGTAAAAGAATAGCTATGTTTATGACCACCAGACTACCCATTTGCAAGCATATGTTCACTAATATTACCTATGAGGTGTCCAAGTATTATGAAAAAAAAAATCCTGTATTTTTCTGTCAGTATATGTGACAGCATCAGTACTTATCACTTAATTGTTCATGCAGGTGTCTGGAAAGCCCATAAAGTTTGTAGGACGAGGAGAACGGATGGAGGACCTTGAGCTTTTCTATCCCGACCGCATGGCGCAGCGTGTTTTGGGAATGGGAGATGTCCTTTCATTTGTTGAAAAAGCACAAGAAGTCGTAAGTAGCTTACTGTAAGACTGCTCTTCTGGTCTTGTCCGAAGCAATATTGTGGGTGTTTTATGCTGTTGCTGTTTAAATGATGTTGCAAATAGGTCCGTCAAGAGGATACAATGGAATTACAGAAGAAGATACTGAGTGCAAAATTCGACTTCAATGACTTCTTAAAGCAAACACAAAATGTTGCCAAAATGGGTTCCATGAGCCGTGTAATTGGAATGATTCCAGGCATGAACAAGGTACATGAACTTGTGAGATTTCATCCATTACTTCAAGTTGATGAATTAGATATGATAAATGCCAGAACATGAGAACAGATCTCGTCATTAATAGGTTACTCCTGCACAAATCCGGGAAGCTGAGAAAAGACTTGCATTCGTAGAGTCGATGATCAATGCGATGACAGCCGGTACGTTCCTTGTGAACTGCCACTATGGCGCTATACATATGAAGTTTGCAGCAATGTGATGGCTCCTTATGCCACTAAAACTAATCCTACTCTGCAGAGGAAAGGGAGAAGCCAGAGTTACTTGCGGAATCACGCGAGAGGAGGATTAGGGTAGCTGAGGAGTCCGAAAAGACTGAACAAGAGGTTCAGTCCTACTCTTGTGCTCGGATCACAGTGTTTTTCTTATACCATCATATTCAGCAACCAGCATAATTCCATACCCACCCCGCTCCACGGAGCTAAAAAGGTTGTCATTTTCCATATTAGGTGGGCCAATTGGTTGCCCAGCTCTTCCAAATGCGCGCACAAATGCAGAAGTTGATGGGTATGATGCAAGGGCAAGAAGCAATTGCAGGAATGGGAGATCTGGTGGACTCGCTTAACGCTGACGAAAAGGTAAGGACGGGCGCCCCTGGCAGTGTGAGTTTTGCCTGGACAACTTACAACTGTCTAAACTGTTGGTGCATATTGCTCAGGCACCTCCTGGCACCGCGCGACGGAGGAGACGGCGGAGCGTGCCACCACGGCAGAGGGA
Organism: Avena sativa; assembly: GCA_916181665.1. Classification (NCBI taxonomy): domain Eukaryota; kingdom Viridiplantae; phylum Streptophyta; class Magnoliopsida; order Poales; family Poaceae; genus Avena; species Avena sativa. The sequence continues at coordinate 236,560,975 of OV702296.1, read as the reverse complement.
GCTGGAAGCGGTGGGTGGCGCCCAGTAGGCCTTGAGTTGATGTGCACCGGGGCAGAAAGCTCTCGCTGAAATAGTTGTGGATTTAGCATGTAATGCACGGCCTTGGTTCAGTTGATGTAGATACATATCATGCATGCTGTAAGGTTTCATGTACGTCGTGGTGGACTGCCCGGGATGGGTCGGCATTATCGTAGAGAACCAGTTGTCTGAATGTTGTCACTTGTCTGTCTCTTCTTCAGTTTTTTTTTTGTCACACAAAGCTATTGCTAGAGAGGGCCACCTGCCCCCCCCCCCCCCCCCCCCCCCTCGCTCTGGCCGTGGATGTAGAAGGAGCATATAGTAAGGAGAAAAAAAGGAGCTACTAGAGAAACTTGATCAGCTAGACAGAAATGGAGAGACAACTGCCCGAGTGTTCTAGAAAAAGAATTACAAGTGACTATGAATCCTAGACTGAAAAAACTGTTGATAGAAGAACTAAATGGAGGCAGAGAGCAAAGACGGATTCAAAGGAAGGAGATGTCAACGCAAAATATATCCACTTAAAGGCAAGTGGAAGGAAGAAGAAAACTGATATCTTTGTTTTGATGATTAATGGTGATCAATGGCGGAGCTAAGGGGGGGGGGGGGGGGGGCAGAAGGGGTTGGCATGCTACAACAGGGTAAAAGATTGTTTTTAAGAAGTATAGAATTTTAGAGAAAATTTGCTTAGTTGGCCCCCTCTAATTGAGGATTAGCTTGTCTGGCCCCCCTTAAGCTACTATCCTGCATCTGCCCTGATGGTGATGAAGTTCTAGGAGATGAGGAGTTGATCAAGCATGTTAATGAATTCTACAAAAGGTTGTTTGGAATGTGAACAACTAACCGAAGAAGACATACAATTCATGACTAAACATTTTGAGATGGATGAAGTGAAGGAAGTGGTATTTGGACTGAAACATAATTAGTGCTGGACTAGATGGTTTGCCAGCAGAATTTTATCGGGTATTGCGGGAAGAAATAAAAGATGATTTGAAGGAAATGCTAGATTCTATCCATAGAGGAGATTTGGACATTGAGAGACTGGACCCCGTGATAATTGCAAAAATTCTTTTAAGTGCCAAATGCAAATGTGGTTCATAAATTCAGACCTATACATTGTCTAAATGTCAGTTACAAAATACTGACAAAGCTTTTGAAAAAAATTAGGGCTAATAATACAGAAAGTCATTATAGATACCAAAACTTATTTTATTAAACACAAATTTATAATGGAAGGCATTGTTCTTTTGCATGAGACAATTCATGAGAAACATCATAAAAAATTGTCTAGGGTACTCTTCAAGATTGATTTTGAGAAGGTCTATGATAAGGTCAACTTGGCTTTCCTTTATCAAATGATGTAGGAAAAAGGTTTTGGAGACCAGCTATGTGATTGGATCATGAAATTTGTAAGAGGGGAAAGAGTTGCAGTCAAGGCTAATGACCAAATTGGACCTTATTTCCCAACATATGTAGGAGTGAGACATGGGGATCCTCCGACACCACTTTTGTTAGATACTATGGGAGATGGTTTTACAATGATGATTAAGAAGGCTAGGAAGGAGGGTCTTATATATGGACTGGTACCACATCTTTTTGATGGTGGAACTGTAGTCCTACGAAAGGTTGATGACACAATATTGCCGCTGGAAGATGATCTTGTTAATGATAGGAATGCTAAATTCAATCAATGCATTTTAGCAGATTTATGGCCTTGAGATTAATTTCCATAGAAGTGAGGTGTTCTTGCCAGAAGATATCAAAAAAGGAGCTAACAATATAGGGAAATATCACTTTCCCTATTACCGAGTTTCCAATAAAATATCTGGGAATGCCCATTGATGAAAAGAAATTGGCAATGTCACAATGGGGCCCTATTGGGGAGAAAAGTGCAAAGAAGCTGGCCAGATGGCAAGGAAATAGGTTGTCAATTAGAGATAAGGTTAACCTGGTGAATGCTTGTATGGTATCATTCTACTATACACCACCCTAGGGTTTTATAAAAAAATTGATATACGCAAGAAAAGGATGGTTTGACATGAGATAGAAGATAATAAAAAGTTTCACTTAGTTAATTGGCAGATTGTCTATCTACCCAAGGACCATGTGGGACTTGTTGTACTAGATTTGAAACTATGAATAAAAGTGTGCTCTGGAAATGGCTTGTGGAAAGTGTGAATAAAAGTCTGCTCTGGAAATGGCTTGTGGAAAATGACACACTAAAGGGACTTGACAACAATCTATTACTAAAAATACTTGTATAATTAGATATTTTTCATAGGCAATTTCTGACCCTCAAAGCTCTCATTTTTCTCAAAGTCCAATGGGGATTAATAGTATCTTCCTGTAAATTTCCAAAAGTGAAATTAATAATGGAGAAAAATTCTTTTCTAGGAAGATGCATGGACAAATGGTTCACCACAAAAACATGCAACTTCCTAAATTATATAACTTGACTTTTACAAAAAAAAAGGTGACAATACAGGAAGTTAAACAAAAAGGACGGTATTTTGTTAGACTTAGAAGAGCTCTGTTGGGATCAACTTTGGAACAGTGGGAGGAGCTCAAAGGAAAAGTAGATAATGAGATAGTGACTTGGATAATTGGTGGATGTAGGAAATGCATGGTTAAATATTTGTACTTGCAACTAAGATCTCTAGGGAATTCCTCTTATTGGAAAACAAAATTCCTCTTAAAGTGATTTTTTTCCGAGATTAATGGTGATTCGCATCTTGACCAAAGATAATCTTCTCACAAGGGGTTGGACTATGAATGCTAAATGTCATTTTTGCTGCCAAAATAAAACCGTTGGTCATCTCCTGTTTGGATGCTCTCAGGTGAAATTGAACTGGCGATTGTTTTGTGTTCTTTTGGGTTGGTTAGGCCACCTGATAATGCACATGATCTAGCAGTGACTGGATTAACTCTTTCCTAGCAAGCCAACAAATAGTTGGTGCTTTGTGTGGCAGCATCATTTTTTGGACTATCTAAAAGATTGGAAATTACACATGTTCTAAAAGAAGATTCTGTGATGATCTTGTGATTGCTGTTTACAGACTTTGTAAGATGATTAACTCGTGGGTAATATTGCAAAAAACCAAGGAAGAAGAAGTCTTGAAGAAGGCGTTGTTAGACCGAAGCTTGTGATTCGAGAAGCATATGGAAGATCTCATGCGGGGCACCAACTATAGCAAGGAGGGCCTTGAGTTTCACTTATGCTTTTGTGTTTGTCTCTAATGTTCTAGGAAAGGTAACAACTAGGTTCTGATTTCGACTTCATGTATCTAGTTGTCCTTTGTTCAGGGTCAATGTTTGGTGTTTTGTTGCAGCTTGAGTTCACATCTTATATGAATTTTCTGCCTTTTTTTACTTCCCTTACTTTTAAGAAATTAGTAGGAATCTGCCATGGGATTTTATTAATTGCCAACAATAGTTACATTGTTTATAAGTTTTCCTACCATAAAAACTATGAGGTTCATTGATCCAATTACAAGATTTTTTCTCAGAAAAAAATCTTAGCTAATTCACGAGCAACTTTGTTGCGTTCTCTCGGAAAATTCTTATAAGTGAAGCTTCCAATGAGTGTCACCAAATCCACACAATCCGCAAAAATAGCCTAGGATTCATCCCACCAAATTTGTTCACCAGTGCAAGATTTGATAATTTCTATCGCATTCGAAATTATTGCATCCCATATAGTTAGCAAGTGCCAGACCTTCTCTAATAGCAATAGCTTCAGCTGTAGATGCTAGATTTGGGGGCGGGGATACAATGGATGCAACAATGAAACATACTTCTGTATCTTGTAGCGCTGCTCCGACCGAACCTATATTGGTATCAAGATAAAAAAGAACCGTCAATGTTAACTTCTACTTTTCTCGGACTTGGTGTCTACCAGCGAGGCCGTGGTAAACTTGGTTTGCTGAGTGCCCTTGTCATGTGTTCATCGGCGACAGATCCACCATAAGTACAACATGCAACAACTTTTTTACTTCCCCTTGGAAATCGAGGGAATGAGCTTGATAAACAGCCTGCTAGATAGTAATCCAAAAGTCTAGTATCTACTCACCTATTATGCTTCCCGCCTTGGGTGAAAAATACTTTGTTGAAGGGCAAGCGTGAAGAATGCTGCAAAAACCAGAAAGTTTCAGCTCAATGCAAGGGTACGGACCTTAGGAGGAGGAGGAGGTGGCCGACAAGAAACCCATCTAGGGTTTAGTTCCCTTCGTCGGCAATGCTATCGGTCCGCTCCACCTTCGTTGGTCCTGGGCCTTGGAGGTGTGGAGGACCACGGTCTCTCGCCGACACGAGATTTCTATTTGTTGGTTAGACTGTTTTTCCATGTCTTTTTTGAAATGGTGAAGCAATGGCTATATACTAAAGTCAAAATAAGGTCCTCCTCGACATATCCTTGCTTCGATGGTGCTTCTAGAGCCGATGGAGGGCGCGTGAAGTCGTGTGCCCGACAGATCTCCTGAGATCTGTTCACTTTTCGTGTTCATTAGTGTGTTTTTAGGTCAGTCTCTTTCGATATACGAATGTCGTCATTGGCGATGGTTGCTGCTCTAGTGTGCTGGTATTTTAGGGCCTTAGCACGACGACTTCCCGTTTTTTACTACAACAAGCTCTACTACGACAAGTTTTGTCCGGTTCCGGTGTTGAAGGGGTGAGGACGGCGGCGCGTCTTTGACTCGCGCTAGTGTTTGTAGTTGTCGCTAGACGGTCCTTTGATTTATTTGTAATTTTTATTACTTTTAGAATTTTTTATACTACTATTGATGAATATTAATAGATCGGTGGAATTTCGTAAAAGATAAAAAAACTCAAAGATGTGAAATGCATTCCTGCCCGTTTGTTAAAAAATATATAGAAACAAAGGGATACATCCCAGTCCAGCCCATTGTAGCCAAAAATGATGGAACGGGCGGGTAACCCATGTAGGCTGGGTGGCAAGAAGAGGAAAAGGCCCGGCCCAACATAATAATAAAGTCATCGTCTTCTCCGCTCCCAAATCACTCGCAGAGTCGCAGTACAGACCAGAGACGACGAAACCGGGGGAATTGATTATAACCCCCTCCGTTCGTGTGACTTGGATCTTAAGCCCCTATCTACGTCTGCCTCTCTTCTAAGCCCCTCAGTTCCTCTAGTTGTCGATGATTTCCCCTTTTGCCATGTTTAACGTACTATTTGTCAATATATAACAACTAGATCGTCACGTGAATAGACAAAACTGCCCTTTAGATTCTACTCGGCAGCAGTAATGGACAAACCCAGAGACCGCGGGATCCATCCGGCTCTGCCCTCGACTGCTCCGGCCTCCACTCGAGCGACCCCCCCGCCGTCCTGCTGTTCATCTGCAGGTCGAGCTCCAGATAGCCCCCGCCAGTCTACCCGAACGGGATCCCCATCTGAACGCTAGCTGCAGATTGAGAAGGTCCTCAAGGTTGGACTGCTCCAGGTCGCCGCCAGGCATCAGCTCTGTTGGTCGCCACCAATATTTGCTCCTAGTTCCGCCCGCGGCTCCGGGTCGGCCGCGCGTCTCCCGGTCGTCCGCTACTGCCGAGCAAACCAGGGTGAGCACACGCGCCCCAACTCCACTACCTCCCCTTCTCCTCCGTTTTCCTTGGTATCCAGTCCAGTGCAACGCCCAACATGGCCGAGTGAGCTTTCTCTGTCTCGCGACGGACGGGACAAGCACAAAGAAGAGCAACTTTCTTTGTCTCGCGACTTGAGGAAATATAATTGGGGTAGACTAATTATATCGGATTATTAGCTTAATAAAGAGATAACACCGCCAAAGAGGGAAATTAGGCCAACTGAGGGGGTTAGAAGGAAGGTAGACGAAGAAAGGGGCTTAATATCCAAGACGCGTGAACAAGGGGGGTTATAATCAATTCCCCCGACGAAACCAACTCTATCTATCTCCACTCCACTCCTCTCCACTCCATCGGCTTGCTACTAGTGGGATTGGATGGTGATGGAGACTTCCCTGCGCCTGCGCGGCGCCGATTCCACCGACGTCCAGCCGCCTCGAGCCGCCGATTCCACCGCAGGCCAGCGGCCGCGCGGCCGCGGCGCCAACTCAACCGCCAGCCAGCGGTCCCGCGGCGCCGACTCCACCGCCGGCCAGCTCGGCCTCCGTATCCACGCCAAGCAGAAGCTTCCCCTCGCCCCCAACGCCCTCCTCCAGGCACGCACGCACGCCTCCTCCATCTTTATTAATCTTCTACCTCTACCTGATCACGCACCTTACTGAATCGCACGCAGGCTCACGCGGAGATCGACACGAGCACCGGGAAACCCAGCCACCTCGCCCTACTCGCGAGGCACTTCTTCCCCGAGGTACCCCCACCTGCACTCCTTCCCCTCCTACCTGCATTGTCAGACCAACAAGAGACAGAGAGCGAAACGCTGACTGATTCCTTCTCCATCGGTCACAGCTGTCGGCCAACGTCGGGGCAGGAGTCCAGCACGAAAATGGCAAAATCTTCAGGTACTGCATCCGCGGGAAGAAGGCCGTCTCCTTCACCTCCGACGCCCTCCTCGGACTCAACATCAAAGGCCGCCTCCTTGCCGACAAGGACTTCAAGCCGGTACTACTGCACATACCCTCGCTACACCCCGACCAACCACACCTGCATTTTGTTGCTGTTATTGCCATCTTTTTTGAACCTGAATATTGCCTTGAATTTTTTTGCAGAGGACGATGAGTGGTGCCATTGAACTGGCTTGGACAATACTCGACTTCAGAAAGGGTCAGGATGTCAGGCTCAAAGCCGGCTACGAGCTCTACCGCAAGGTTTGCCGCAGCACCACCAAGTCGATTAGTTTACGCATGATTTGCCCAATGCCTGCCCTGTCACCGCTTGTCTATAGCATTCATCTTATTTATGCACAATCACAATGGGTATGAGCTGCTCCCAAACTGCTAAAATTATTGTATGTGTGCTACACAGCAGTGGGCTGCATGTATCCTCGAAACAGGCTTTACGACCAGCTTTATAAATAAATGCAAACCTTTTCCTGGTGGTACGCTCTAATGGGATCGGCTTCTCTTTTGATTATAAACCATTAAGATTTAATACCACTGGTTTGGTTTGTGACTGAATTTCTGTAAGTTAGCAGCAGACCGACCAACAATAAACTGCAGTCCAGTTCCTCTTTTCTTAAAGAAAAAAGGTTCAGAGCAGGAGTGTCATTTGTCACACATTCTTTCAAGATACCTTAGGAGATAGCACTAAATTGTTCAGATTAGAAGTAAATTAATTTCCCTTTGATGTCTGTTAGTGTCCGATATCTTGTTAGTTCTTAAATCAGACTATTGTTGAAATACGAGGTTACATCCTTTTCCTTTTGACCATCAATATAATCTTTATGATCATTTTATTCTGCATAACCTAAACCATTTGGATATACATTCATTACTTATTGAACAACACATTAGCGTTCTAATCTTCGTTTGAAAACGTGTGATTGCAGATGCCTTATTTCCAGCTGAGGGAAAACAACTGGACTCTTAATGGTTATATGGATGGAAAATGGGATATCAGATTCGATATGTGATCGGGTATCGGGAAGCTATTCGTGGAGGGAACTTTTCTGGTGATCATTAGTGCCATAGGTTCTTTCTCCTTTTTGTTTGTTGCCACCATTCCGTTTCGATGTATTGCTCTGGAAACATGTTAATACCATTCATTCTTCGGCAAGAACCAGTTTCATGGAGAATGCAGAAGTAGATACTTGTCATTTCTATTGATGGACAGAGTCCGGAAACTCAGGAGGATTCACTTGTTAACTTGGGTGTCTTTGTGCAGCAGGTATGAGATGATTGGTTGCCACAATGCATCCTTCCTGATGCAGATAGTAAGACCAGTCAGGTTCTAACTAGTTTGATGAAGGCATATATGTCTATGGACGCGAATAACAGTGTACAAAAAGAAGGGACATGCAAAAAAAAACAAAATTATAAACTTGACTATTTAACTCCTACTCCAGGTTGAAGGAAAACAAATTCCATAGTGACCTCCAATTGAACCTCTTTGAACGCAACCTGTTCCTCCTAAGGATAACATTTCTGCCTCCTTTTCAGGAGTATGCAGTCAAGGTGGCCTTGGGCGCCATTGAAGCTGCACCATCATTCAGTTAATAACAAGAGACAGAGTATTGCAATGACAAAGCAAAGCTCTCCCTTCAAACAAGAAGAACCAAGGATGGAAGCTCTACCTGCCTAGTAAAACTGTTCCTTTGACACATTATGGATCTGCTTGCCATCGAAAGACCAGATCCGAAAACCGTTTTCCGTCTCATCAACTGAGGTAACTGCAGTGCCAACGAATCTGAAAAAAAAAATCACTCCAGTGCCAGTAAATTTGATGGGAAGTTATCTAAATATACTTGAAACAAACTATGCATAGCCAACTGTTTAGTTCCATGCAACAAGCATTGAATCTAAGGTTTCCATTCATACACTTTGAGAATGCACGTCTAGAGTTTAACTTGAGGATGTATATATATTTCAGCAGTTCAGGTTTAAATAAATCGTATAAGCTCTACGTATATATATTTCCAAAAATTGATTTTGTAAACTTCACAAAATAGTGGGGTCAAGAAGTTATTGATTATGTAATCAGACTCACTCACCGTCCAGTCAGTGGGATCCCACATTACATGCTCTTCCCTGGCCATGGTCTCAAGATCATCGACATTGTAGAACTCCAACTGGCCATTGAAACCGAATCATTCTGACTTTCTGAGAATTCTACCAAATAATAATAATTTATTTTAGTTTTTTGACTTAACAATCTTTTGAGCAATGTTGAATGTGTTCTTGTCAGCAAACATGATTGGGGCATCAGACGTATACGTACGAGTACCAGATCCCTTACAGGCACCCGAGTATATTGTAAATGTGCTTAAAATTACCTGTTCAGATTACATTTATTTTCTTGGACACGCATAGAGAACAGCTGATAATATTATAAAGAGATATTTTTTGTCAAAAGGAATCCTAAAACGTACAACGCGGCGGAGAGTAATACTTCCATGCGAGGTTCAGCATGCGAGGTTCAGCATTTGTTTTCTAAATAGCGCAAAGTATTTAGAATACTTATGAACGAATGCTTCCATGCGAGGTTTGAAAGCTTCGAGACATTTGAACAAAAGGGATGACCTTTGAGTTCTTTCCACATAAGTTAATTATAGTATAATACATTTCAAATCAACAAAGTAGAATCTAATGTTTTTGAGATATTGTGTGGCCATTCCTTGTTCTCATGAATTATGTTTGTACGTTGTGTAAGAAAATACTTGTGGAAGCCTTTTTGTGTCCGCGACGCAGATTGTTTTCTCGCCCGTTGCAATGCATTAATAGTTTTATTAAATTGTTAAAAAATGAATACAAATTTAATTAAATTATCAGGTGGTGAAAATCGGAGATATCCTGTATATTCTGGTAACCGGAACTAGCATGCTTCCACGTGCAGAGACGACTCTGTTTCCACTCTCAACGCACTAGCTGTGGTTGAAACCCAGAGCTAAAATAATTTGGCAGTGTAAGGTCCCTCTGTTCGAGATTATATGTCCTACGTGTTTATCTAGATTGTTAATTTGTCTAACCAAATATAACTTATATATCACAAAAGTTATATCATTAGAAAGTATAATCTCTAAATTTTCTAATGATATAATTTTTATGCTACACTATTTATATTTTGTTGTTCAAATTGACAACCTAGTTATTCGCGCGGGACTTATAATCCCAAACGGAGGAAGTATTTTGTAATTTTTATTACTTTTATGACTCCTTACACTTGTTGATAATTATTAATAGATTGTTGAAATTTTCGCAAAAGAAAAATACGTGACCTGCAGTTCATTATTCTATCCTCAGCTTGTCACTCGAAAAGTGTAGGTGTCATCCCAAGGAACATTTCCTTTGCGGTAACTACAAGCTAATTTGATGGGGGCAAATGTTGTAAAGGTCTATTTACTATGGGGAGCGCTAGACGTTCCTGGAGATAACTTCTCCCGATCCCCGGGTCCTCTGCCCGCCACGTGTCTTTTAAAATAGACCTAAATTCCGTTTTTATAGCAAAATAATCCATTTTTATTATAAATAGTTTTGATTTTGCTACGTGTAGTAAAAAAGGTTCGCTCACGAGACAAAATAAAAAGACAGATCTCGCCGGAGATCTCACCGAAGTTTCGCCGGAGACCTCGGCGGACAATTTGTATCAAAAGGTTTGTTCTAATATAGCAAATCTGACTTTACCGGAGACTATTGCCGGGAGACCTCGCCGGAGACATTCTAGCAGAAACTTTGTGCTATTGTAGTAAAACTAGAAAACAAATGTAGCAAAAAAGTTCAGCATATGTATAAAAACGACTTCCACAGAGACATTGTCATAGACTTTGACTTTCATTAAGAGATATTGCCGGAAACATTGTAGAAAAAACATTGCGCTGTTGTAGCAAAAATAGAAAACAGATGTAGCAAAAATATTTAGCATCTGTGGCAAAAAAAGACTTCGCCGAAGACTTTTACTGGGTAGCAAAATCCAACGCCCACTTATAGCACTATCACAGACCATTGGTAGCAAAAATCGATGCCGCTTTTAGCACCGCCTCCAACCACATGTAGCACCGTCGTCGACTGCAATGTCGCAAAACTTGACGCCGTACATAGCAGCGTCGGTGGCCATGGATAAGATGGTGGTAGGCAGCGAAAGAGCGCGACCAGGACTGCGGCTGCTGGGCGGCAGCGGAGGGCAACAAGGACGGCGGTGGCTGGGAAAGGCAGCGGACGCGCGCGGCCGGGACTACGGATGCTGGGCGGCGGCGCGCGGCTGCGGAGGCGGAGTGCAACAAGAACGGCGCCGGCTGGGGAAGCGGCGCGTGGCCAGCGGCAGCGGAGGCAGGCGACCAGGCGGCAACGCGCGACCAGCGGCAGCTAAGGTGCGTAAGCAAGCGACGTGCAACCATGCCTTGGAGCGACGTGCGGTGGCATGAAGAGATAAGGCCTAGCGGGTCCCACCATGATGATACGTCCACGCGCGAGGGAACCGAACGATGGAAGTCACGGGATCTCCGGGGGACTAGTATCATTACCCATTTACTATTGCTTTGTTGTACCCTCGTTAGCCACAAACTAGCAAGATTTTTGCTCAACTCAGCTTTGGTCGGTTAGCCGTGTCCTCCATGGCGGGAGCTTTTTGAACTTAAAGGCATTGCGCGGCTTTATATAGCAGAGTTTCAGATCACACACACACGAAGATTTTGTTAGACAATATATATGTTCCTATATAACACGGTATGGAGGAGTGCTCCACCTGCACGTCACGGTAGGATTTTCCTACACTATTTAACATGCAACACGATTCCTACATCGGGGCAATCGTTTCCGCTAGGTTTGATATGGTCTCAGAGCGATGCCTCTTCCCCTAGTCGTCGCCACGATCAATAAAAACTGAAAAATCCTAAAATCCCGATCCGATCTCCTGCCTCTGGCCATGTCGACCTTCTCAGCGTCGTCTTCCCCACATAGTGCTCTCGGACCCCCTCCCTCTATAAAAGTGACCAGCCAGAACTTCCTCTTTTGGAAGACCCTCGTCCTCCCCCATGCGCGGCGCCCAGGCTTTCGGCTTCCTCGATGGCACTGATTCTGCGCAAGCAAAAACCTTGGAGGCTGAAGAAAACGACAAGAAGAAGATTACAATCCCCAATCGTGAGTATGCCACTTGGGTTTCGCGGGATCAAACGGTGCTCGGGTTCATCTTGAACTTGCTGCCGCCGAAAATCGTTGCTCATGTAATTGGGCTTGACACGAGTGTTGTGGTGTGGCGTCATCACCCGGATGTTCTCCATCCCTTCGCGCTCCAGGATCAATCACCCGTGGGGCTCACTCTGACATGGTTATACCCTACGGGTACACGACATTAGCATACATGGTCCAGCCCAAGGAAGGCCTACAAGAATATACGCGGCCCATGGAGATTTTCGGGTGGCCCAAGCCCATGACATCTTCGGATCCTTGGTGAACAAGACTAGAATGGATAGAATATTCAAAGGGGCAAACCCTAAACTTGTAACCGACTCGATCTGTGCCCAAGACCTGCCTAACTCTATATAAAGGCTAGGAGGGTACGGCGAGGAGGGCCAATCCTTTCCACCGCATACACACTTCCACGCCAGATTACATCTGCGCACCCCTGTAACCTTCGGTTCCGCCGTAATCAAGAGCAGATAAGCAGGAGTAGGGTTTTCCCTCCGGCGGCCTGAACCTGGGTAAATATCGTGTCCTCTGGTTGCTTGTCTGTTAACCGTTCCACGATCTCCAGCACCCGCATCTTCTCCAAAACCCAAGCTCATAACAATGGGCATTGACGATACCAAACCTTGTCAGTTGGCGCCATCTGTGGGAACCGGGGGCGCTGATTGTGTGATCGTGACGGTCCCGACCAAAGCGATCTACAACTCCTCGGCGACGGAGAGCCATCTCCTCTTCGGCGCTTTCGACTTCACCACCCACTCGCCAGCCACCATGAAGTACTTCGAGCCCGTAGGCGACGGGCTCAAGATCCTGTTCGGGAGCTTCTGCTTCCAGGTGGGACAGAGAGACACTCTCCGCCTCCCAGAGCAGGTGCCACTGCCATCGATCAGGCCCGCCTCATAGGCCCCGCATCCCAATGTGCTACGCACGTCAACATCGACAGATGAGTCATACGACAGCAGCAGCTGCAACTCAGATTTGTGTGATCCCCCGTCAGATGAAGGGACCTACGGTTCCGGATCCGAAAGTTGCGACAGCAGCGATCCAATCCGCGGACGCTACCAATGCGTCGTGGTCATCCAAAGCGAAAACGAGCAACAACCACCAGGTTCGGGTGCTCACGTACCGCCGCCCAACCCATAGGGTAGAAACGGCGAAAACAGGAGGCAACCATCCCCCTCGCCCAACGACGACCCCTACGCCAATCGAGTAATCCACCTCAGCGAGGAAGGATGGAACCAGGCACGCGAAGCCGTGGCGGGAAACAAGATCCTGCCTGTGGGTGCCTCACGGGACCTACTGATGGCATACCACCTGCTCCTCATCGAAGAGCACAAAAAGCAGGTGAAGATGCAAGAGGTACTCGACAAACGCAAGAAAGCGGCCTCGAAGGCTAGCGCGCGGCGAGCTACGCTCTCCGCCGTTGGCGGCTCCAGCTCACACGGCAATCAAGCCAACAAGCATCGCTCTCGCACGGTTAACATGGATCCCGCTGCACGTCGCGAGGTGACCCGAACCCCCATCTTCTCCAAAACCCAAGCTCATAACAATGGGCATTGATGAGATCAAACCTCGTCACACTCAACACAACCAAAAAGAATGACATGATCGCGACCCTGTTCTTCACGAAGATGAAGGTATTCTCTTCGGAGCTTGCTGCCGCTGGCAAGGCGATTGAAGATGACGAGATGATCAGCTACATCAACGGTCTTGATGCGTCCTACAAACTTGATTGTTGATTTAGTCAGAAGAAACCTTGGTACTACCCTTGATCATATTTTTAATCAAATTTGTTCTCATGGCCTTTGTGCCGAGATGCTTGCCAAGACAGGACAAGACACCGCCTTCACTTCTTCCGCCAACGATGTCACACGTGGTCGTGACAATGACCGCGAGAACCGCTCCCGTGGTGACCGCGGGCGTACGCCCGACCATGGCGATCGCCATGATCGTCGTGATGATGGAGGGCCATGGCACCGTATAGATGATGGAGGTTGGCGTGACACATGCCGTGACAATGTTGTGCATCGCCGCGACGATGGCTACCACCGCCGTGATGATGATGGTGGTGCGCACCGCCGTGATGACATATGGCATTGTGAGGACATGCGTGATGGTGACGGCCAAGGTCGTTGCCGTGGGAACGGTCGTGATCCTACACCATATGTCAACATCACCTGTCAGATCTACAAGATACACGGTCACCCTGCTAGTGATTGTTGTTGGTGCTACCATGATGGCTTTGACAACAATGATGATCAACCCAAGAAATGTGCCAACACGACATCATATGGAGTGGATACAAACTGGTATCCTGACACCGGCGCCACTAACCATATCACTAATGAGCTAAGAAAGCTCATGACACACGATAAATACAATGGACGTGATCGTGTTCCTACGACAAACGACAATGATATGAAAATAAGTCATATTGGTTCTTCAACATTGTGCACACCCCATGATTCTTTGCATGTTAAAATATTCTTCATATTCCTAGTGCTTCAAAAAATATTTTATATGTACATCAACTTGCACTTGATAACAATCTATTTCTTGAGTTTCACGCCTTTTTTGTTCTGATTAATGATTTGGACACAAGATTTTTTTGTTTAAGGGGCCTTGTCATGATGGTCTCTATCCCCTAGTGCCTATCTCCACTGGGTAATCCAAGCAAGCTTTTTTCACAATAAAGCCATCATCCTTTACATGGCATCGACGTCTTGGACATCCTTCATCCTTCGTGGTTTAGAAATTTCTTAAAAAGCATAAGTTATTTTATTTGCCAGAAATAAATCCTTACATATGTGATTCTTGTCGACTAGCTAAAAGTCATCAATTACCATATCATGTATCATTTAGTGTTTCCACTATTTCTTTGGAACAAGTGTTCTCTGATGTATGGGGTCCAGCACCCAACTCTGTTGGCAAGCACACTTATTATGTAAGCTTCATAGTTGATTTTAGTAAATCCACATGGATCTATTTGCTTAAAAAGTGTTCTGAGGTTTATCAAGTTTTTTTTCAATTTTCAACAACTTGTTGAGCGGAAATTCAATAGGAAAATTATTACTATGCAAACTGATTGGGGCGGTAAATATGAAAAACTTTATGATTTTTTTCAAAAGGTTGGCATTACTCATCATGTTTCTTATCCACATGCCCATCAAAAAAATAGTTTTGCTGAACACAAACAACGTAACATTGTTTAGGTTGGTCTTGCTTTACTTGCTAACGCATCTATGCCTCTCAAATTTTAGGATGAAGTTTTTCTTATAGCCACTTTTCTTATAAACTTGCTTCCTAGCAAAGTGATTAATTTTTAAACTCCCACTGAACGCCTCTTAGAAACAAAGTCAAATTATGACTCTCTTCGTATCTTTGGTTGTGCCTGTTGGTCCAATCTTCGCCTCTACAACAAACAAAAGTTAGCTTTTCTCTCTACACGTTGTGTATTCATAGGGTATAGTCCTCGCCATAAAGGAGTGAAATATCTTGACGCTTCCACCGGTCGCGTGTATGTTTCTTAAGATGTTGTCTTTGATGAAAGTGTCTTTCCTTTTGCCACTTTACATCCCAACGCTGGTAAAAGCCTTCGTGAAGAAATCCTTATTTTACCCACTCATTTAACTCCTATTACACCTAATGGGGATGCACATGTTGATGACCATATATCTTTGCCTCTTATTCCTGTTACTAATCATGGATAGGAAAATGCGTATGCTACAGAAGAAAATTCTATTACAGATGATGAAGAAATTTCTTAAATCAACACATACAATGATGATTTTATGATCTTAGATACAGACGAAATTGGTGTCGGATCCGATGTTGATTCTATCCAGGCGGTGCAGATCCCGAGCTTGATCCTCCTGCGCATGACTCTGCAAATCCTAAGGTTGGGTAGTCGCCATATGAGTCTGCGTCGTCTTCCATGTTGTGTCCCGCGTCACCACGCCAGCATGGTTCCTTGCCCTGGTCCACCTCATCCGCTGCTACGTCGCCAAATGGTGACGGCATCGCGCCTCATCCGCGTGACGACACGCCCCCATCGCATGATGCTTCTTCTTCCCAGGGCAAGACCCCTGAGCGGTCATTGTCCCTCCACCCCCCGCTGACACTAACAAACCCAGCAACACGGACAACTCCAGCGGCATGTCCTCTCCCTCAAGATCTTATATGGTGCACGCCCCTGCAACTTCTCCTATGTTGAATGTTCCACAAATTTGTACACATCTATAGAAAGGTACTCGATAGCCTATAATTCATACTAATGGCACAATACCATATGGCATGCTTGCTTCTTCAGCCGAACCTCGTTCCCGAACCGAAGCACTTGATGATTCCAAATGGCGCAAAGCAATGGACGAAGAATATGATGCTTTGCTCCAAAATAAAACCTGGCATCTTGTTCTATCTAGTACTAATAAAAAAATGATTGACTGTAAGTGGGTCTATCATATTAATAAAAATGCAGATGGTATAGTTGAAAAGTATAAGGCACGACTTGTTGCAAAAGGATTCAAATAAATGTATGAAATAGATTATGAAGACACCTTCAGCCTAATTGTTAAAGTTGCAACTATGATTAGTTGTTTTAGCTATTTCAGTCTCTCATGGTTAGAGTTTGCGATAGCTAGATGTTAAAAACGTTTTTATACATGGTGTTCTATAAGGGGAGGTTTATATGAAGCACCCCCTAGGATTTGAGTATCCTAATTCCCCACATCATATTTGCAGGCTTGACAAAGCACTTTATGGCCTCAAACAAGCTCCAAGAGCATGGTATTATCGACTCAGTTCCAAGCTACACGATCTTGGCTTTACATCATCCAAAGCAGACCCTTCTTTGTTCTTATATCAAAAGGCAGATATCACTATGTTTGTGCTTATTTATGTTGATGATATCACAGTGACAAGTTCTTCAAATGAGGATATACCTGCTTTGCTAAGAGATCTTAATGAACATTTTTCTATAAAGGAACTTGGTGATTTACACTTCTTCTTAGGCATTAAGGTTAAAAAATCCAGGATGGTTTAATTTTTACACAAGAGAAATATGCTACAGATTTGTTGACTAAAGTTGGTATGCTTAATTGCAAGTCTTCTCCTACACCACTATCCTCCACTGAGAAGTTATCTCTCATTGAAGGTGATCCTGAGGATATCATAGAGTATAGAAGAATTGTTGGTGCACTCCAATACCTGTCTCTCACATGACCGGATTTTTCCATTTCAGTTAATAAAGTTCTCCAATATATTCATGCACCAACAAAAACACACTGGACAACTGCAAAATAGGTACTTCGTTATGTCAAAGATACATTAAAACTTGGACTTACATTCAAGTGTTCATCATCTACTCTCTTAAGTGTTTTTAGATGATGATTAGACAGACTGTCTTGATGATATCGTCGGTCTACTAGAGGATTTGCTATCTTCTTTTGACTAAATATAGTATCATAGAGTGCTCGAAAATAGGTCACGGTGTCACGTTCTACTACTGAAGCAAAATACAAGGTTATTGCTAATGCTACAGCTGAATTGATATGGATTGAAGCTCTTCTTGGTGAGCCTGCCGTCAAGATAAAAGAGAAACCTTGTTTGTGGTGTGGTGTGACAATTTAGGTGCAACCTACTTGCCTGTAAATCCTATTTTCCATGCACACACTAAACATATAGAGATTGATTATCATTTTGTGCGAGAAATAGTAACAAAAAAACATCTAGAGATCAAGTTTATTTCCAGCAAGGATGAAGTTGCAGATGGTTTCACTAAAGCTCTTCCTGTCAGAGAGCTTAATGAATTTAAGGGTAATCTAAATATATGTAAGAGTTTAGATGAAGGGGTCTGTTAGACAATACGTATGTCCGCATATGACACGGTATGGAGGAGTCCTCCACCCGTACGCATACAACATGTAATGCCACGATAGGGGATTTTCCTACCCTATTTAACATGCAATACGATCCCCACATCGGGGCAATCGTTTCCTCTAGATTTGATAGGTTTAACCTTACAACCAGCATTACAAGTTCAAAGTTCCAAGTCTAGATAGATACGAAGTAAAGCTCTAAAACAGTTGAGCCTAGGATCAAAGCCGGAAGGCGAGAATCTACGTCGTCACTAGATCATTCCTTAGGTTTGAATAAGGCGTGCATAGAGAAGCAGCCACCTCATCCAACTCTCTCTGATCGCCTTACTTGCCTAGTACTCTTCATTCCTAAATGAACACAATCATTTTGCAGATACAATCAGCATGTTGAGAGATAAAAACATGCTCGGTCGTCTGTGTTACGAATGTTCCACAAGGCCCAATCCATGGCTGCAAAACACACCCAAACTATGCGATGAGTGCGGCCAATGAGGCGGTGCATGATATTGATGAAGTCACCAACCCCAGTCAAATTCCAACGGCACCCATATAAACTTGGCCAGGTGATAGTGGAAAAAGATGTCGTCTGTGTCTTCCACCTCCCACATAAAGTGCAACGTCTTTTAGAAAGACCATGTCTAGTCCAGACTTGTTGGCTAGTGGGGAGTTTGTTTGTAATCATCTGCCAAAGGTAAATCTGCACTTTGGCATGGGCTACCTTAATTGTGGGATTTGCGCAAATTATGAACAAGCGAGGGTACCGTTCACTTAAGGTAGCATGACCTAGCCATAAGTTTAGCCAGAATAGGGTGTTACTACCTTCGTCAACATCATGTTTGGCTCCCGGCTTAAACATGTGTTTGATCTTTTGCAGGCTCTTCAAAAATTGTGTGCCATTTTTGTGAGTGGAGGAGAATATATCCTCGGTCCTGAGGTACTTCACTCGCAGTAAATCGGCCCATAACCCCTGCTCATTTTGTCTAAGCCGCCAAATCCACTTGCAAAGGAGGGAAATCTTCATGAGATTAGTGTTGAGGATCCCCAAACCACCTAGTCCTTTGGGCTTACACATGCTAGCCCAATTAACCATGTGAAATTTGCGGTAGTCTCCTACCCTCTCCCAGAATAATATACACCTACCCTTGTCCATTGCCGCATGAGTCCCGTCGTATAGAAGTAAAAGACACATGTCAAAAGTGGGGAGGCTAGATAGAAAGGCGTTGGTCAGTGTGAGCCTAGCCACCAAAGACATGAACTTGCCCTGCCATGGGACCCACCTCCCTTTGATGTTAATTGTAGTTTTCCACCCCACCCCAGACCAACCGCATGAGCCTATGAACCACCACCGGTTCAAACCCTTTCTTGAGAAGCACATATCTGAGAAAATCCCAGTTGACTCAATCATATGCCTTTTCAAAATCTAGTTTGAGGAAAATTCCTTTAGATTTCTTGGTTTGGAATCCGTGAATAATTTTTGAAAGTGCTAGCACTCCTTCATGCAGGCCCTGCCTTTTATGAAGACCGTTTGGCACCGGTCTATCACCCGATGCGCCATGGGGCTAACCTTATCGCATACGCCTTAGCCACAAATTTGAATATGACATTTATGAGGGCTATAGGTCTAAATAATTTGATCGAATATCACATTTTATGAGAGGGAGAGAGAGGGAGACTATTCCTTTAATGTAATTAACTACATTCAAAGCCTGGTTTGAAGCTGGATTTGTTTCTTCATCTTGCCCTTTTTGTCACGCATGTCAGGCGCATGGTATCTAGACCTACCCCTCCCCCTCGCGTCGCTCCCCAGGGCGACGCCAGGGGCGTCTCCCGCCGCTGCCAGAGATCCCATATGGATCCAATCGCCGCCGCTATCGCTGGCCCTCGCCGCGGTGGCGGCGGGCCTAGCTGCCGAAGGTGGCTTGGGGACAGTGCGTCAGAGGCGAAAGCGGGAGCTGCTGGGGCGGCGGCGGCGAAGGCTGAAGCGCGGAGACCTGGGCGGCGTCCCTCGGTTGGGGTGGAGGCAGTAGCTCCTTGTGGTGGCAATCTGGTGGAGGGGGGTCGGTGATGGGATTCTGTTGGAAGACCTAGATCGGCTCTCTAACCCTAATTGCCTGCTCGATCCGTTCTTCGAAAACCGGCCGATGGTGTGGGGATTGCTGTGTTGGATCTAGTAAAGGAGGTGGTCCTTTGGTTTCTTTCGCATGAATATGAAGATCTGCTTGATGTCTGCCCTCGTTGATCTGTACTGGAGAGGCGGGTTCTGGAAGGCTCCGCTGACGAACTCCCATGGGCATATATGCCTGGAGATTGCTGGATCGGAAGGTATTCGGTCGTGCGCGCCTTGTTTTTCTATCTGTTTGGTTTCAGCAGGAGCGTTGCGAAGCTCTGTTGTTTGTTCCCACCAAGTGCCATTCTTAGAGCCATGGTGAAGTCAGATGCGGAGAATGTCAGGAAAGCGGAAAATTGAGGGTAGCGATGGTGATTTTTGTTCTTGTGGCGACGGAGAATTGGTTGCGTGATCTGGGACTCGTTGCAGCGACTGTTGGTGCGGGAAGACAACACAGGGGAGTTCCTAGTCTTACCTTGCAGGGTGAAAATCTAAGGTCTGGCCTTAACTGGTTGTGCCTAGCAATGACCTTGTTAAAGATATTGTTTTGTGAGCGAGGACTTTCTCCAGGGTGAAAACATATGATCTTTGATCGGGCAACGACGGCGCTTGGGCATTGTTTCCTTCTTGAAGGCGTTGTTATTGGAGTGGAGGACTACTGGTATTCTTCTTGATGGTGTCAGTGTCGTTGCTTTGAGGATTAGTTCTCTGTAGCGGGACTTTTTTTTTTGTAATTTTTTTCTTTTTTCTGTGTTGTGTGCATCTGTAGGGCCGCTAGAGCATGCGTTGTTACAGAGGCTAGATATAATTGGTGATATTAATATATACTCTTTTACAAAACAATGTCAGGCGCATGACCCACACTAATCTTGGGAGGGAACTTCTAGCTAATTGCATGTTCTCAAGCAAAGCATTAAAAAAGGACAGAAGGCAATACGTACACATGTTACACATGTGGACTATGCAATCGTCATTTAAAAAAATTATAAGGCCGATCCTAGTGAGAAGTATTACTACACTAGTATCATGCATATTTAACAAGTTTAGAATCTTAATGCAATTTTTAAAATATCATATTTTGTGAGATGAATATGATGTATTGCCTCTTGTTAAAATATCACATTTAACAATTTTAGAATCTTAATGCAATTTTAGAAGTATACCGCAGACATCATATATGATATATTGCCTTTAAACCATCTAGTTTCACGTGCTATGATACCCCACTAACAACTCTCTCCTTGTTTCATAAGAAGTATCATGCATGCCATAGTGCTAGTAACATAAGAAGTATCATGCATGCTAAGTTGATAAAAAAAACTGACGTAACACATTAATTAATGAAAAGAGAATTGATTGTGGTATCATATTTTGATATCATACCATAGCACATAAAACTAGATTATTTAATGATAAATAAATCTTGCAAACTAGTAAATTTGCATTGAGATTCTATACATAATTAAATAAAAACACTTATGAAATGTTGTGTATTGTAAAGATAGTATGATACCACTATGACCATCCTGAGAAGCGAAGATGGGATATTTAAACACGGAGAGAACAAGTTGACGCCCGTTTGGCTTATTGATGGACAGTAAGTAGCAACTGCTCTGTTCAAAAAAAAAGTACTAGCAACTGCCATCATTTCAGGTTGCCACGTGGCAACTCCTGATTCATCCACTTGAAAAACGTCCGCTTAACATTGGTGTCTGAAAATATCAACGGCGGCATCAGTCACATGGGGTTTGGGCGTCTATATAAACAACTCTGATGATGACAGAGAGCGATACCAGTCATTGTTGCCAAGCTAATTAAGCACATCAGCTACCTCACCACCGCACTTGACTCGCTGGTCCGTCAGTACCGGTCAATCTCCACACCATGCGGACTCCTGCGAGCCTCATCCACTCCACCGCCGCCGCCACCCCAGCTCCCACGTCCCAGTCATCATCTCCGACCTCGGAGGCCACGGTCACCGTCGACCCCGACATGGTGGTCATCCTGGCCTCCCTCCTCTGCGCCCTCATCTGCGTCGTCGGCCTCGCCCTCGTCGCGCGATGCGCCTGCCGCCGCGCCCACAGCACGAATGGCCCCTCTACCACCACCACCGGCATCAACTCTCGACCGCATCTCCCTCGGAGAGGCTTGAAGAAAAAGGCCATCGACGCGCTCCCCGTCACCGCTGCCTCTGGACAGGGGGAAGGGCAGGAGGATCAGTGCGCTATCTGCCTGGCCGACTTCGCCGCCGGGGAGCAGCTCCGCGTGCTGCCGCAGTGCGGCCACACTTTCCACATCGCCTGCGTTGACACCTGGCTCGGAGCGCACGCCAGCTGTCCCTCCTGCCGCGCCGCCATCCAAGACTCCTCCTCGCCGCCGCCGCCGCCGCCGCTGCCAGCCCCAGGCCGGTGCAGGAGGTGCGGAGCGACCTGCGTCGACGACAGCGCTCCTGCTGCTGCTAGGGACGAGAGCGGCTTCTTGCCGTAGCTCATCCAAGCCTCCAACAATATCCATCCTTGGTGCTTCTGAATTAATTTGGTACTACTGGATTAGTTAGCTAGCTGAGCTGATCTTTTAGGATTAATTAGTACTACGTCCTTTGGTCAAAGAAAGAAATCTAGTGTGTGTAGAGTTATCATTACGTTATGGAGCTTGTATTGTATGTACTCCTTCCGTCCTAAAAAGATGTTTGGGACATTTTTTAGGACAGAAAGATTATTAACTATCAGATGATTTCGTGCATCAACTATTCCGAATCTGGCCGAAATTAACTTGAAATCTGTCTCCAATCAACTTACGTTGTATGAAAATATGGTGCGCTAAGCTCATCGATCTTACAATAGTTTACGCAGTATACGTACGATCGTACGTACTTCCTCTGGTAAAAAATCTTTATCTTTGTGAATGGAGAGATCACTAGACCATGGAATATAAGTACTCCCTCTCTTTTAAAATATAAGATGTTTTAGCTTGTGAAGCTAATGAATCTAGCCCTCTTTTATATTATTAGTATGTAGAGGTTTGGAGTGGAACATATGTACTAAAAGAGAGCTAGATTCATTAGCAGCTAAAACATCTTATATTTTAAAACGGAGAGAGTACTTCATATAGTCAAAAGTATCTTTTAACTTTGCTTTACTCACATATAATGAGATGGAACGGATGATTCGGTCGAGGTAGCTACTTCTGGTTATTATTCAGCAGGAGGTTCCCTTTTGCTCCTGGCCGATGCTTTTCGCTGCCTAGGTGGTGCATCCGATATTAATAATGTCTTTGACCTCTGAAAGTAGGAGCGAAAGCAACGGAGGAGGCAGCAGTTAGTTTTAAGCCGTTGCAAGTGCCACCCAAACCCCACACCCCCTTACGTTTCAGCCCTACGTTACCGGTTTGAGGTTTCTTTTGGAGGGCATATTACACGGAATCCATTAAAACCAAATGTTACAACTTATTTTGTGATACCACACAAGAATTACTTCCCGAACCTGGCATAGCTCAAACTTTCCTAGAGCATCTCTAGCAATACGCAAAAAAGAAATTTTACACAAAAAGTGTTTTTTGAGTGTTGTTTCACATACATAAAAACTGCAAAATCAAAAACGCGTTTCCGTTTTTCTTCTTCTTTTGGCTGTGTGCATCATTGATACCGCCACAACCGCACGTCCTCCTCTCGCACGAGGCAGCGGCGGCAGAAAAAATTCCCCCTAGTCTCCACCCAAAGACGCTTGTCCCATCTTCCTCCGCCTGCCTCCCCGTCGGCAGGAGGAAGAGGGAACCTCGTTTTCTCCGTTTTGGTCTAGTAGTTAGGGTTTGGATCTGTCTGTTGTGGTGCGTCGTTAGGGTGTGGTAGCGGCGCCCGGACAAATAAGTCCGCGTCAACTCTACTCCCACACCGGCGGCGACCTTTAGGACGGTGCCTCGAAGTTGATGGCAACGTGTGCTGGTGATCGATGGCTTGGTATTCTCGTCGTTCTTCAGATCTGGCGAGATCTGGTCACTGGCATTCGTTGTTACCTGCGATAACGCTGGCGGCCGGGGCGAGGCGATTTCACTAGAGCAAGGATGGTGGTCCAGACTCCGGAGGTGGTGGGTTTGCCTTTCTTCCCTAACTTCGTTGATGGGAGGCGGCAGATCTCGGTCCAAGACAGCATGGGAACGTCCCCGGTTGACGTGCCACAGCGACATGTGCCTCGTTGCGTGCAACATGCCTGTTGATCGACTCACAAAGCCTCGTTTGTGATGATGCCTTTTTGGATCTTGCAATGGTGAAGGCTCGGTGTGTTTTGCAGTGTCTCTTTCGCGCTGGAGTTTGATGGCGGCCATGGTTGCAGAAAACCCTAGGAATCGTTTTGTATTTCTTAATCTCTTAGGATTTTATCTGTAATTTTAGGATAATTATTTTATCCCTGTTTGTCTTTTAGTTTTCACGTGTTGTTTATTGTAACTTGTTTTTCCATTAATGAAATACATGGTTGAAAAATAGACCGAGTCCGGTGTCATCCACACGACCACACAAAAGGTAACCGCCGGGGAGGCATCAACGAGCACGCCGGTGTTCTTGGTGACTACTAGCTTTTTCTGGAAGAGCAGAAATGCAAAATTCCCAAACCATCAAGACGAAAATTAGTAAGCCGTGCAATTTCTGAAGATAACAGAAACGCTCCTGGTACATCGGAACGTACACAGAAAATATACATCGGGCTACAGAGCAAGGTCGTATATACGTATGTCGCCACTTAAGTGAGGGCAATACAGAAGTAACAACAATTAATGAACCTTCCAGCAAGCTATTCTGTTCTCAGTAACTAGATTTTGGAAGAGCAGAAATGCAAAATTCCCAAACCATCAAGAAGAAGAAAATCAGTAAGCCCTGCATTTTCTGAAGATAACAGAAACGCTCCTGGCACATTGGAACCGTATACAGAAAATATACATCGGGTACAGAACAAGACCATGTATACACATGTAGCCACTACTTGCCAACTGCAGCTAGAGATCTCAAATATATGTCCATACTGGGTTGAATTGGTGGCGCAGGAAGGTCGGCAGCAACAACTACATCCCCTCCAAGACGAGCATCTCACCGGCGGTAACCACGCATCCGGTCCAGGTCCCGCCGCCTCAGGTTGCCATATTTCCTCCTGGGCTGGCCAGTACCGGCGGCAAACTGAATGATCACAGTTACGCAAAGTCTTAGAGCTCATAACACACAATAACAACGAAAGATGTAATACTCCCCGGGCTGTTGATCAGGCTGGTGTCCTTACCTGCTCTTCGGACTTAATGGACTCCATGAGATTTTCCATATCGGGTGTATCTTTCCCTTGCATCCCAGCCATCATTTTCTGCATTCGAGCACGCATCTGGAAAAGCTGTGATACTAATTGACTCACCTGATAGAAAAAAGAAGGTTCAGTTTAGCTCCATGTTTTTTCGTGTTATATATATATATATATGCTACATCACATAGGGAAAAACGGTGATGGGATGACTACTGAACCTGCTGTTCTGTCTTTCCAGAGTCCTTAGCCACTCTTCTCCTCCTCTCACGCGACTCGGCAAGTAACTCTGGTCTTTCCCTTTCATCTGCACAGAGTCAGGATAGTTATTACTTGGGCAAATGTTTGTGACGCAGCAGTGCTTTGAAATCATGGCCCACAAAATTGGGAATGAACTTGGCTGGCATAACTGCCATTGCCCCAGCTGAGAACATATTTAGGCGGTGGCCCATCGATTTTAACCTCACCAAGTTATAGGACACAGGCATACTTCTCTCAGGAGACTAACCAGATTTTTTTGAAACATAACTATTTCACGAAAAAAATAAAAGGAAGAACATGTTTGCTTTTCGAAGCACGATAATCTCAAACCACATCAAAGGTAGTTGGACATCAGAACACCAAGCAAACAAATAGTTGATTGACAATGAATGACAGTCTATGGATTCACATTGTCTCATACTTTGTAATAAACCAAGCAGAAACTGCTGGGTATATGGAAAACTACTGAATTCACAAATCAATATTAATCCGAATTGGCCCTAACATGTTATCTCAAGCCTACAATAATATGTAAGAAAATATAGAACAATTTCCCTGATATAGCAAATTAGGGAAGAATATGCAATACCATATCTTCATGATGTCTACTGGGTGTAGATTATACATACCAGCAGTCATTACATTGATCATTGACTCCATAAACTTAACGTTTTTCTCAGCTTCACGAATTTGTGCTGGAGTAACCTGCTCAAAACGTGGCAAGAGTTGTGGTCTTAATGACATCAATTTTTAGATCCTTTAACATAAGAGCCACAATGCCAGTTCAAAAGACTAGTTTCAAGGAAATGTAATAAACTTGGTAAGAATTCATGTTTGCACCTTGTTCATTCCTGGAATCATGCCAATTATACGACTGAATGAACCCATTTGTGCGATCGCTTTTGTTTGCTTCAAGAAATCATTGAAGTTAAACTTTGCACTCATAATCTTCTTCTGTAATTCCTCAGCCTCTTCTTGACGCATCTACATGCACCAGGATGTTACACCACATAAGTATCACTTATTTTTAATAAAGGACACACATGAAAATGACATTTCATAGGAAGCTACTTACCACTTGTTGTGCTTGCTCAACGAATGAAAGTACATCTCCCATTCCCAAGATACGCTGTGCCATACGATCTGGATAGAAAGGCTCAAGATCCTCAACACGTTCTCCTCGCCCTACAAACTTGATGGGTTTTCCAGACACCTGCAGAATTCGTCAGTTGGTGATATTCAGTATATGCATAAAATGAAAGGAATAGACAGAAAATTTGCTAATGTAGGCATAACATATGCAAACACAAGAGATTTAGTATTTAACCCTCCTCAATCATGTCCTTTTTCATTTATACTGTATATTATTAATGAACAAAAAACTAAAAATGCAGGAGGAAAAGATAAACCCCTGAAAACAAGTAAAATGAACTTTGAAACTCCTCCAGGAAATAAATTATTTTCATTGGGTTTATAGGGACAGCTGAACTTATGAGTTATGTCACAATACCTTTTGCCAGTGAATGAGGAATCGAGAAAGGTCAAATACAACCAAATGTATGAACACAAAAATTATATTTCCTTCTATGTATTATTATAAATAAGTACTAGTTATTTTTAGACAGGAAGAATTTGTAGTTGGGTAGTCACACAAAAGGGAGAGAAGTTTTGCAAGTTTAGAGACCTCTTTGATGCTAAGTGCTGCTCCACCTCTGGAGTCACCATCCAGTTTTGTCAATATAGCACCAGTTATACCAACCTCACCATTGAAGGCACCAACCAATGCTGATCATATTCATATAAAAAAGCAACAAAGGTTAGTAAACAGTGTGACTCAAGCAAATGATGAATAGTTTAAGTTCGATTAAAAAACAGATGAAGATTTTAAGATTCTACTTCACAAGAATGGCAAGTCCTGCTACTATAGTGAGTGTGTGTATGTTCTTTTGGAAAGAACACAATAAATTGTACTCTCTCCTTTCACTAATGTAAGACATTCTAGCCTTTTTCTAAAACACATGTACGTAGACATGTTTAGTGTGTAGGTTCACTCATTTTGGAGTGTATCTAGTCAACTTTGAAATATCTAAAAGGTCTCACATTAGTGAATGGATGGAGTAGGAAAAATTGATACAATTACAGTGGACCAAACATGACTAACATGGGACCCCCAAATCCAAACACGTGTCAAATGCACATTTCTTTTTCTTCATGCCATGCAGTGCATTAGGTACGTTACTTAGAATAGACGAAGTATAAATGTTGGGTCTAAAGCCCTAGATTACTCGAAGAACAACAAACAACTACAAACCTGCAGCTTCTTGACCAGTCATAGCATCAACCACAAGAAGAACTTCTGTAGGCTTCACTGCCTTCTTTACTTCTCTCAATTCATTCATCATAGCTTTATCTACCTAATGATAGAATGGTTAAAAAGCTAGCATCACTTATTCTGGTTTAAACAGTTAAAAGTAGGAGGAAGGACACACTAGCTGAAAATAATGCTGCTACTTAAAGTTGAATAAACTATAACTACATAGACATGTATCTCAGCTTAGCAGAAAGGAACAGCCAGAGTCAGTTTGAAAAGTTGGTTTAGAACAGCAGTTGCACCACCTGGCAAAATTATAAATAGACTCATTTTCCACAGAAGCTCGTCTCGTAACAGATTATCTTGACATTTGCTAATGACACTTTTTTAGTTGATGCATTATGTTAAGTTCAGAACAAAACTAGAGATTTAATCCATAATAAACTACTAGAGAGTAAGAATCAATGCAGTTTGATCATGTCTACAATTTCAAGTTCAGGGTGATTGTGGCGTGGTGCCTAAGATCTATGTATGCAAGAAGTCAGCTGGTCAAAACTGGCACAACTGAAATTGGTTGTAGTAAAGCAGATGAAGATACTAGATGATATAAGAGTTACCTGCAATCTTCCAGCAGTGTCCACTATAACTACATCAGTCTTCTTGCTTTTTGCCTCTTTCAAGCCGTTTTTGGCAATTTCTGAAGGTTTTGCTTCTGTTCCTTCCGAGTAAACTGGTACACCAACCTATCAACATTCAAAAAGTAACTGTAATTCAAAATTTAGAACTTAGACAGATGTCCATCTACTGGCAACGCTACAGCCCTTTGAATTACGACAGTCATAGTTATTAGCCAGAAAATGTTAACAACTCAACACTGTGGTGGAACAATTAGTTTCATAGGCATACCTTTTTACCCAGAATAGTCAGTTGATCAATGGCAGCAGGCCTGTAAACATCTGCAGCAATCAGCATACAACTCTTCCCCTGCAATCTGAGTCTAATCTATAAGCACCAATAGTCTGGACCTCTAACGTAAATGCATAAAGTTGAAAGCTCAGGAATGCACCATCTTTTTCAGATAGAAAGCAAGCTTCGCACAGACGGTGGTTTTCCCAACACCTTGCAGACCTGCCAATAAGATAACTGTTGGGCCAGTTTTTGCAAATACTAAATCGGATACTTCCCCACCCATCAGTCGTACAAGTTCATCATTCACAACCTGCATCATTTAGCTGTCATTAGACTTGTAGAGATACAAGTACATATATAGGTTGGAAAGACCACATTCACTTAGTCCGAAATAATGAGTGAACTCCCTAGATAAGGTAGCTTGTGTGCAAGATAATTTGCAACATCGAAGAAAACCCAGAAACCCAAAAACTGTACAACCCTCCCACTGCTGCTAAGGTTGGCGTTCAGGGGACCTGGGGTGCCACAGAAGGCGCCTAAGGGTTTCCGCACGGCGAGCAACCACAGCTTTGCCTCGCACAGGATCGGCTCCACCAGCGTGGGGCAGTTACGAGCGGGGTTAACGAAAATGCAGTTGTTGCACAGGCTCCAGTCAGAGTCAAAGATAAAAGTATACATGTCTATAATTTTTCGAAAAACATCTGAGCATACCTTGACCAACTGCTGCTCAGGTTCGACACCTCGGATCACATCAGTGCCTACCGCCTTTTCAATAACAGACTCGATAAAGCTTCTCGCTACTGCCACACTTACCTACAAAGTAGGGTTCCGCATCAGATTTTGAAGGAAAATAAGAAGTACTACAAATGACAATGCAGAGCCATGTAATACAAGAGACGAGACATACATCTGCCTCCAAAAGTGCTCTTCTAATATCCCGCATCGGTTCGGCGATATTTTCCTTTGTCAGTCGATCTTGAACCACAAAAGACATTTCTCTCGTTATGATTTGTGAAAAAAGTTACACAGGGTGCAGTCCGTCCGGTGATCAAGCATGACAAATGCACATTTTTTTTATTTGAGTAAAATTGTTCACGATCCAACGCATTGCCACTAGATCATTGCGTTTAGAAGAATGGCAGAGGAAAATTCCACAAGTGAGAAGCAAAAATGCACTAAGTAGAAACTCACCGACGCCCCGCAGCTTGTTCCACGCGGACTCCAGCCCGGTGGTGAGCTGCCCGAACATCTCCGCCCTCACAACCATCCCGCTTCTCCTCCTCCTCGTCCTGCTGAACCCCTGATTGCGGCAAGGTAAGAAAATCATTCTAGCGCCAGATCGGTCTCTGAGGGATTGCAGAGGCTGGGAGCGAACCAGGAAAGGGGAAGAGAGGGCGCGCAAGGCAGTGGGACCTTGGGCCCCGCGGAGGTGGGAGGCAGGAGTGGGCACGCGGCGGTGGTGGAGGGAGGCCACGGTAGTCCTGGCCGGCGAGCTGCGGACGCCGGCGGGAGACGAGGAGAGCGTCAGTGTAGCAGTGGCCTCCATTGTAGCGGGCGGAGCGTTCTGCGGAGGGGAGGCAAGCAAAGCAACAAGGGGGCGGATAAGAAGCGTTGCTTGCGGGGAAGTAACTATACGTGGGCCTTTTGGGCTTGTTGGCTGATATGTGAGGAAAAGGAGGCCAAGATAGCCCACACAAAGGCCCTGTCATGGGAGCACAACCTTCGGGAAGGCCCGATGCATCGGCCGTTTAGGGTGTCCGTCTCTCTCCCTGATCCACGGCCGAGTCCTATCTCAGCAGATCAAATCGTGTTTAAGTCCTAGGTCATGAACAATATGCACACTGGCTATGGGCTCATTCAGCCCAGTGTGCAAATTTTGACAAGCGATCTCCCGCCAGAAACACAAGTTCGAATTTATGCTCCCAGAATGGCGGCGTGATTAAACTGAAACTCCATACTATCAATATCCCCTTTCGATGAATCTAAAGACCAATCCCTCTGTGTGGCTAGAAACCCGCCAAACCAACGATCATCTTCACAAATCCCGCAAACTACACTACTCTGAATTCGTACCTACAGCCTTCAATACAGAACCATAGTGGTCTTCACAATGAGTTCGCACCCCTTCTCCCGAAACCCAACTCTGAAATACGATCCTCTTCCACCTAGAGGAAACACATACCTAAGAGATGAGACTCCTAGAGTGGTGGTCGTGACCAAGTCTCCCAACGTCAGTGGGATCCGAGCCCTAGGGGCCTAGCCCTCCCCGCTGTCACGCCCCCAAAATCGCCACTCCATCTACCAGATCGTCGGTACGTCGGTCTCGCCCTCAATCTGTTTACAACTTGCCATACTCATACGATGCACAAGCCTTACTCCATTCAACCAACAAGGCATTGTTCTTGAAATAAAAAGCTCTATAGCACTCGTTGGTCGCCTTGAGGCACCATGCCGGGGTCGCAAGAGATAGAATGTCGCAAAAGGGAGAGAGGAGATCACGGTTTTCTTCAACAAAAGTCGTGCATTGGTCATTGTGGCAAATGTCCAACACCTTATCAAGCAATGGTTGGAATTGAGTAGTGCTTGTGCGGCTGCTTGATAGTAACTAGTGAGCTGCAGCCCCTAGATGTTTGCAGGGGAACTCTTGAATTTCATAGGGGAGTCCATTATTTTTTTATTCTCAAAAAACACCCTCTTTAATAAAATTGAAACTTGTAAGTAACAACTTACGGTATTTCTTTTCAGATAGGCGCAAAAACAAGTGTTCAGTATTACTTGCCATCATATATATGAATGTTTAGAATCTCCTCATGTAGCAACTATTCATGATAAGTAGACAAGTAGATGATTATTGTCGTGGTGGTGGCACGACAGATGCCATGGGTAGGCTAAAGTATGGGGGCGATGGATACTAGTGGGATATGGGGAGGGAAGATGTAGTGATTTCTACACACAACTGACTAGAACATAGATATTTATTTCTCCTCTATCGTGTTACAAGTGCTCATAGAGTTGCATCAAGGAGAGGAGGATGAAAGCTACAATGTAAGCCCTAAGCCGTGAAATGAATCGATCCCCCTCCAGGAGCCCGTGCCCCTCCTTATAAAGGGGTGCCTTAGCTCCTCCTAGGACTGATGTGGTAAGCATATTCTTGGAATATGCTTGTCCCAAAGTGGTAACTCGGCGGACTCCTTTTCGTGTCCCCCTTCTATCAGAAGCAATGACCCAGAGGCCCTCACATGTGCGCCTCGGGCTTACTCACTGTCACCTCCGTGACGCTTGTCTGCCCCTCTGGAGCTCTGCTCCTTGTCCTTAGTGCTTGGCCCTGTGCAGATTCCTCCTAGCCTGCAACTAGGGTTTGACTGTGGGATCCTTCTCCTTCTCCTGCAAGTTTCCCATTACTCGGCCTCGTCTCGCATAACTTTGTTCGACCTTCACCTGCATACGAACTGATCAATCATATTCAGACGACTTAATTCATACGTCGGCCGAGTAAGGTGTTAATCACTCCATTCTTGCCACGCCATGGCTCATTCGGCCGACTCTTACATGACTCAGCCGACTTAGCTTATAATTCGACCTATGGTAAGAAAGTCTCGTTCCTTCTTTCCGCTATCTTGACCCTACCTGGGGTCATCCCCCCAACATTAGTCCCTGAAACTGGTGCGGTCGTGCTGGAAACTTCGGCCGGGCCACATCAGTTTCCAGACATTAACTCCTTCTCGTTGCTTATCCGAGGTATTTCTTAACCGATGTTCTTTTTCGTCTTTACTCAATCTCTTTGTCCTCTCCTTCTGAGGTAAGCACTCTGTTCTGAGTTATTTTCTATTTCCCGAGGTATCTACTTGGCTTCTCGAGTAAGCTTCGTCCTACGTGTACCAATCATTACCGCTGCCTAGTTTTTTGTTCCGCTATAGTGTTTACTGACATGCTACAGTGATTACTGCGCCCGTCGCGTCGGCGCAGTGACGCTTCGATAAACTCAACGGTCAGATGGCTTGATCCCATCTCGCACCGTGTGGCCCTTGTTGTGGCTCAATTCTCTGGTCGTGGTTGCGCGACACACGCGATTACGCGGTTCCTACGGCATAGCCACGATCCCACTACCGCTTACCGCACGCGGTTATAAGGAGGGGAGTGGGTCGATTCACTTTTCCCCTCCCCACTCCCTTCGTCTTCTTCCTCGTGTCGCCGCCATCGTTCTTGCTCCAGTAGCTGCGTCGCCGCAGTTTCTCCCTAACGGACCTGCTGCAGCTTTCTGGCTGCCGCGACCTCGCCGCTGCTCCCCTGCTCTCGTGTTTTCGTCGGCAAGCTTCTTTACAGCGCCACCGCTTAGGTTTCTGCATTAGGGGTTTTCCCAGTTTTCTTTGATTTCCTGTGGTGGTTCTTTCTCTGTTTTGCCGCCGCGTCCGTCGCCGTCGCGACGGGGCCCTGCACTTCTAGGCCTCTCCCCGCCGCCAGCTACTCTTCGGTTGATTCTTCCGACGAGCCCATGTCTAGCTCCGCCAGCGGCGCTCTCGTCGGGGAAGAAGACCTTGCGGCGGGTCTAGAACGGGGTTCCTAGCAAGGTTCCACGGTTACTCGCCGGGAGGTCGAATGGCTAATCAAGACTCGCCAAATCCCTGCCGAGGTGAGTTGTCACTTACCCGGCAAAGAATCCTCCCCGTACTTGACGAGGGTGAGTTCGTAGTTTTTATGTCCCACTTTGCTCGTGGATTCGGCCTCCCTCTTAGTGACTTCGCTAGGAGTTTCTTAGATTACTTCAGCCTTCAGCCGCATCACCTGCCGGCTAACGCCGTAGCTTCTCTGTCGGCCTTTATCTCGGCTTCAGAGGGGTACTTTAGCCTTTGGCCTTCTGTAGACGTATGGTCTAAATTCTTTCAAATCCAAGCTAACGTGGTGCCGGATAAATCTCTCCATCCCTCTGAGAAATCTCTCACTGAATGTGGGGCCGCCTCCATTACACCTCGGAAAAACTCCATGTTCCCGCGTGTTGCAGGCCTCGAGTCTTGTAAAAAGTGGTACAGATCATTTTTCTACGTCAAGAACACCGGAAAGGAAGATAAGATTCGGCTCCCCGCTTTCTCTATCGGTCCTCCTTCAAAGAAGATCTGGATCTATAATCCGAGGAAGACTCATGCTCTTGCCGAGGCATTCGAGCTTCGGCTTAAGGAATTGACTCGTGCTGGGCTCCGAGGTGAAGACTTGATGACTGTGTTTGTTAGCAGTCGAATCTGCCCCTTCCAGCTTCGCTCCCACAAGCTCTACTACATGAGTGGTTCTTTGGATCCCAACCGAGTTTCTACGGTTGAGCTTGATAATTATCAGATCTATAAACGTGTCCGGGCTATTTTTAAGACTGAGATGCCCGAGGAATGGACGTGGGGACTGAGGCCATTTTATCGCGGGAATCCTCCTCCTCAGGTAAATTAAACTTAGGTGTTTTCTTCCGAGTTATTCTTCCATTGTTCTTTTGCTAATCATCATCCATTTTTCTCGCAGAGGTTTGCGGAGCAGACCACAGAAGATGCCAAGGTTTTGGCTCTTCCTTGGACCACTGACCGCAATACCCCAGACAATGGAGACTTGGAGAGCCTGATCTGGAGGAGTTCATTCCTAAGCCGGAAGCCGCCCCTGTTCGCGCCTGGAGCAAGACCTCGGCCGAGCTGACGAAGGTGATTCGGACGACGTCCAAATTCTCGAGGTAGTTGCCGCAGTGCCTATATCTTATGCATTTCGGGCTCCTTCTTTCCCAGCTAATCAAGCTGGCCAGGTGCACGACATCGAGCCTCTTGCTTCCGAAGCTCCTGTTGCTTCGAAGAAGCGCATTGCTCCGACGGATCCTTCCGGTGCTGCCCCCAAGAAGCGAATCAAGAAATCTTCTCAGCACATTCCGAGGCGTAAGACCATGCCTGGGGTTACTAGGTAAGTTTCCTTTTATACTTTCATTTGTATTTCTTGTTTCTCTCTTTCTACTTCTGAATCAACTTCTACTTTCTTGCAGATCTCCTCTTTCCGCAAAGCCAAGCGGTCCGAGTATGACATTTCATACTACTCAGCCGTCTTCTCCCTTGCCTCCGGAGGATGCTCGGGTTCCCAGTCCTCCTCGTGTTGATTCCCCTTCTGCGCCGACTAATGCATCTCCTCGTCGAGATGAGCCCATTGATCCCCCTGTTTTCTCCGATGATGCCCCAGTGCCGGATCTCCCTGCCGACCCTGTTGTCCCCCTCAAAACTCCTGAGGTTTCCCCCAATGATCCTTCGACCACCGCCGTTCCAGCTCCTGCTCCAATTCCCACCGAGGATACCACTACCGAAGATGTGGCCCCTTTGGAGACTGTTGTTCCTCCTGCCGCCAAGGATGTGGCCCCTAGTGCTGAAGTTGTTGCCCCTGCCGAAGTTTCTACCAAGAGCAAGAAAGTTGTTGTCACTAAATCCTTGCCATCTCAGAAGGGGCCAACAAGCTCTTCTCAGCCCAGCATTGCTGATATACTTCGTAAGGGAGCTTCCACCGCTAAACCTTGTGTCGCCCTTGCTGTCGACACTCAGCTTATTCTTCATAAGAGTCCGGCGGCGGAAGTTATGCAATAGGCCCGAGGTAAAGTGTTGACTTGTACTGAGAGCAGGAACAACCTCAGCTCACTGGTGGAGTATGCCAATAACTAGAATGTCGCCGATCAACTTGAAGGCAATCTGAGTAGCCAACCATTCCAGCTTTCCGACATCAGCAGTCGCTTGCATATGGCTGCTAAGATTGTCCTTAAAAGTGATAAGATGAACGATCTAAGCGCCTCCGTTGATACTTCGTCTATTATTCATATGATACCATACACATACTAGTCCCCGAAGCTTGCAACCGGATGATTTGTTATTCGTTTGGAAGCTTCAACTTGTTTCAAATACATTACTTGCCAAGTCAATTTTCTTTGTGATTTGGATTGACCGTGGTCTGGAATATCCAGCCCTCCAGATCCGAGTCAAGTTTTACTTGATTCGGGTCTATTTTACTTTTGAATATCCAGCCATCTAGATTCGAGTCAAGTTTTACTTGATTCGGATCTGTTTTACTTTTGAATATCTAGCCATCCAGATTTGAGTTAAGTTTTACTTGATTTGGATCTGTCTTACTTTTGAATATCCAGCCGTCTAGATCAGAGTCAAGTTTTACTTGATTCGGATCTGTCTTACTTTTTAATATCCAGTCATCTAGATCTGAGTCAAGTGTTACTTGATTCGGATATGTCCTACTTTTGAATATCCAGCCATCTACATTCGAGTCAAGTTTTACTTGATTCGGGTCCGTTCCTACTTTGTGTAACTTGTTGTCATGTTCAGGTTGCCCATGATCGGCGGACAACCGAATTTCAAAGGTTGCTCTTTACGCACAAGAAACTTCAAGATAAATTTGAGCAAATTGTCCCTGTTGTGAAGAAAACTGGTAAACTTTTTGGTTCGTTTAGTTTATCTTACCCGTGTAAAAAATTTAGTTTCTGTGCCAACTTGTACCTTGCTATTATGCAGCTAGTGTCAACAATCTGAATACCCGTCTTACCAAAAAGGTCAGCGCTCTTGAAGGTTAGTTACTCCTTTTGCCTTTTAGTTTGTCGCCTTTTGTTCGAGGTAAATCTTTGGGTATCTTACGACCTCCCGGTTTTGGTATAGCCGAGTTACAAACACTTGCATCGTCACATCAAGAATGCATATCTATGCCTGATATGATGCTGCATTTTTTAGAACAAGCTGCCGCTCATTCGGCACAACTCAAGGAAAAGGATGACGAGATAACCCGGTTACGCGCCAAGGTTGAATCTCTTAAGCTCTCCCAGAAGTCTAAGTTAGAGAAGGTTGATCAGGAGTTCTCTGAGGAAAATAATCGACTAAGTCTGCAGCTTCAGAAGGGCAAGGAACTTCTTGATGCTGCCGAACTAAAGAACCAGGCGATGAGCGAGGAAATCACTCGTTTTGAGAAGAGTAGGACCGACTAGTCCCGGGATCTCCAAAAAATGCTGAGTTACATCCATCGTAAGTTTCTGTCTCTCGCCGAGTTATTATTTTCCCTTGCTTATCTTAACTTATATGACGTCCTTTCGTGTAGATCATTTTCCAGAAGCTAAACCTGTGAGCTCCAAGGCTGTGATTTCTGCTCGCAAGCGCCTAGGTGTTCCCGTTGCTCTGAATCAAGAATATTCTATGGAAGATTTCCTGATTGCCGTTGGCACTGCTATTGGGCCAATGAAAATTATGGGAAAAGATCTGGTGCAAGTAGCTATTCGAGCCTAACATGTTCTCTGGCCGAATGAGACGGATATTGACGAAGTAGAAGTGCTTGTGGCGAGGTTGATGGAATCTCAGACTCAACTTAATATCTGGAGGGAATCTGTTGGAAGGGCTGGTGATGATATGGCGCTCATAGCTGTTTTGTCATGGTACAAGGATCTCTCCCTCGATATTCTGATGAACTTGCGCACTGGTTCTCCTTGGATTGAGAATCCGGATTTTGTTGCTCGTCGCCAAGCCCATGCCTTCCAGCTTATCGAGTATGCCGATGTGCATCATTGGATCGATGGGCCGAGCTTTCTTCCTAACCCGACCAAAGACGATGCTGAGGCTGAAGATGAATTTGGTGGTGATTCTGCTGATTAGGAAGGATCGGAGGAAGATTCCGACAATGACGGTGATTCCAACGATAGCTCGGATGGGGATGGCGAGGCTTGAACCTCCTCCAAAGGAACTGAAGCTTCTCGAGCCCAAGATGACGTCTCCCAGCATCCAGAGCCTGC
This sequence comes from Avena sativa, assembly GCA_916181665.1. NCBI lineage: Eukaryota > Viridiplantae > Streptophyta > Magnoliopsida > Poales > Poaceae > Avena > Avena sativa. The sequence continues at coordinate 236,523,671 of OV702296.1, read as the reverse complement.
CCAAGATTTTACTGCGGCCTTCGTCGATGCCGAGGTAACCTCCGTAGAGGCCCAAACAACCTCGAAGCCCCCAGTTACTAAGGATGCACCTTTTAAGGAAATCGAGGTATCCCCGACTGCGTCCGAGACACCCATATCAGAAACCCCTGGTGCTACTACTGTTCCTCCAACGGGTGGTTCGGCCACTGCCGATGTTTAGGTTCAAAAACTCTTATTTGTTTAAGTCCCCGGTATGCCGGGTGTATCATGTCTTAAAAACAGTTATCCGCCTTTTGGTACAATGTGAACCGTTTTGCCTTTGGCCTCTTATGCCATAGTAACTGTTGTTACTCTATCTAGTTGAGCTTACGTGATTCGTATATTTGCTTTGCCCAACTTTAATTTTGTAAATCCGAATCATATTTTCCATCTGTCTGACTTCCGTTTGGCCTCTGTCTTATGTTTTATCTATTCTTGGTTGTAAAACTTTTGGTTTTGCAGTTTCCTCTCAAAGATTATGAGTCCTAAGCCCATATATATTTTTTTAAACTGATGGACTTATCAATTCTTTTTGAGTTATCTGTTGGTAAAATGATATAAATAAGGTATTTTCCTCGTTATATCTCGAATCGCCGATGTTATCATTCGTGTGACTATGATGGTATGGATTGTTGATTGCCTCCTCCGCGTTATTTCTCCGGTTGCCAAAGCAATTTTATACCGCATCTGTAATTGATGATAAGTTAGTCGGGGCAATTCCCGAATTATGGCTTGGGCTCCCGAGGTTCCATCTATAATAAAGTGGACAAACAGTACGGGGTAGTCTCCGAGTTATTGCTTGAGTTATCGAATTTTCATACACATGTCAAAACGAATGACAATCATCATGAGGCAGTCCCCGAGATATTGTTCGGGTTGTCGAAGTTTTATACATAGTTAAAAATGACGATTATCATGGGGCAGTCCCCGAGTCATTGCTCGGGCTGCCGAAGTTTCACACATAAATACGAATGACGAATAACACTGGGCAATCCCCGAGCCATTGCTCGGGTTGCCGAAGTTTCACACATAAATAAAAATGACGTACAACACCCGGCAGTCTCCGAGCCACTGCTCGGGTTGCCGAAGTTTCATACATAAATAAAAATGACGAATAACACTGGGCAGTCCCCGAGTTACTGTTGATACATGCCTGGTACATCAATTTGGTACATCATGTTGCTAGATGCAATACAGGTCTTCTAAGTGTAGAACGGACAAAGTAAGGCCACGTTCCATGGTCTTTTTGACTCATCTCCGGATGTGCTTGCCTTGTTATTTTCTGGTTTCTGAGCGTCGATCAAATAGTATGCATCGTTGTGTAATGCTTTACTCACGATAAATGGTCCTTCCCATGGGGGTGAGAGCTTATGCATGCCGGCTATGCGTTGCACTAGCCGAAGAACTAGATCTCCTTATTTAAAAACTCTTGGGCTGACCTTCTTACTATGATATCGTCTGAGCTCTTGCTGATAGATAGTTGATCTTGAGAGTGCCGTTTCTCTTGCTTCTTCTAGCAAATCTACATCATCTTGCCGTGATATCTCGTTTACTTCGGCGCTTGTGTATTGAGCCACTCTTGGCGAGTCATGCATTATGTCGGCTGGAAGTACAGCTTCTGCCCCATATACGAGAAAGAACGGGGTATACCCCGTCGATCTATTTGGGGTGATCCTAAGGCTCCACAGCACTGCTGGAAGTTCCTCAATCCAGCATCCTGCCGACCTCCGCAGTGGTTTAATCAACCGAGGTTTTATCCCTGATAGTACCAGTCCATTCGATCTTTCTACTTACCCATTCGATGTCGGGTGAGCCACTGAGGCCACATCGAGTCTTATGTGTTTCTCTTGGCAAAATCTAGCAAATGCTCCTTCAGCGAAGTTTGTGCCATTATCTGTGATGATACTGTGTGGGTATCCATATCTCAAGATAATATCCTTGAGAAATTTCACCGTTGTGGGCCCGTCACACTTTCTTATTGGCTTTACTTCTATCCATTTCGTGAACTTATCCACCATGACCAGAATATGAGTCATTCCGCCGCGAGCCGGCTTAAACGGACCTACCATATCCAAACACCATACCGAAAATGGCCAAGTGATTGGTATTGTTTTTAACTCGGATGAAGGCAGGTGTATCTTGCTGGCATATCTCTGGCAACCATTACATTTTGTTACCAATTCCTTTGCTTCCTTCGGCGAAGTTGGCCAATAAAATCCATTCCTAAATGCTTTGGCCACTAGGGCTCTGGACGAGGCGTGATGCCCACATTATCCTTGATGTATATCCAAGAGGATTTCCTGCCATTCTGTCGAGTCAACGCATCGTTGCAGTATACTGGTGGCACTTCTCTTATAAAGCTCATTGTTTATGATTGTGTAGGATTTTGCTCTTCTCAATATTTGTCTGGCCATAACCTCATCATTCGGCAAGATCTCTCCCTTGAGGAATGAGAATATGGGTTGTGCCCATGTTGGCGCGACTTTTTCTGGGAAAATTATGTCATAAATTTCCATGATTTCCACCGACATAATAGCTGTGGGATTTTCCCGATCCAACCGTTGGTCGGCCGAATTAATCCCCGAGTAACTCGGATCATGCTCTTTGTCAATGTCCATCGGGACACACCCTTCTGTCTGTTCGGCCGAGATACGAATAGACTCGGACTCTGGCGAAGGTATTATTGACGGTTTTCTCAGGTGTTCCAGAGCTATACCAGGGGAATTGACTGTCTGGTCGATACTAGCTTCGATAGTGTGTCAGCAGCATCATTTTCTGCCCGAGGTACGTGATGGAACTCACACCCATCAAAATATCCGCTAATTTTCTGCACATGAAACCTATACAGGGCCATATTTGCATCTAGCGCATCCCAATTCCCCGACACTTGTTGTACTACGAGGTCTGAATCCCCGTAACACAAAATCCGACGTATTCCGATCTCTTTTGCCATTTTTAGGCCATGAACAAGGGCTTCATATTCAGCGACATTGTTTGATGCAGCGAAGTGTATTTGCAACACATATTTCAGCTGATCTTTTTTCGGTGAAGTTAGCACTATTCCTGCCCCTAGTCCATTTCTTAACTTGGATCCGTCAAAGTGCATTGTCCAATAGTTTGGATTTGACAATGGGGGTTCATACTGTACTTCGGCCCAGTCTATGAAGAAGTCAGCTACTGCCTGAGATTTAATTGCATCTCGCCTATTGAACTACAGAGCATAAGGTGATAACTCAATTGCCCATTTTGCTATTCGGCCACTCGCATCTTTGTTGCTTAGTATCTCGGCTATGGGCGCCTCACAGATCACCTTTATTGGGTGTTCTTCGAAATAATGTTTGAGTTTCTTGGCTGACATGTACACTCCATAAGCCATTTTCTGGTAGTGTGGGTAGTTCTGCTTGGAGGCCGGTAATACTTCACTTAGGTAATATACCGGCTTTTGTACTGACTTACCATCTTCATCTCGTTCCACAACAACTACCGCACTTACGACTCTGTTCGTGGCTGCCACATAGAGTAGCATAGGCTCTTTTGACAACGGAGAAGCCAGGATTGGTGCCGTAACCAACATCTGTTTTAACTCATGAAAGGCACTGTTGGCCTAAGGTGTCCATGTGAACTTGTTGGATTTTTTCATCAATTGATACAAAGGTAATGCCTTTTAACCTAGCCGACTCACGAACCGACTTAAGGAGGCAAGGCACCCAGTAAACTTCTGTACATCATTCAGGCATTTTGGTAGTTCCATTCTTTCAACTGCTCTGATCTTAGTCGGATTCGCCTCTATACCTCGGCTAGATACGAGGAAACCGAGTAATTTTCTGGCCGGCACACCAAAGGTACATTTTTCCGGGTTAAGTTTCATTCGGAACATTCTCAGGTTCGCGAATGTCTGTCGAATATCTTCTAGGAGCGTGTTGCTCTGTTTGGTTTTTATAACCACATCATCAACATATACTTGTACATTCTTCCCAATTTGGTCATGCAAACATTTCTGTATGCATCTCTGGTATGTGGCTCCTGCATTACGCAGGCCGAATGGCATGGTGTGATAACAATAAGCCCCATACGCGGTGATAAACGCAGTCTTTATTTGATCAACCGGGTTTAACGGTATCTGGTGAAAACCAGAATACACGTCTACAAATGATAACAGCTCATAGCCTGTGGTCGAATCAATGACTTGGTCTATCCTAGGTAAGGGAAAAGGATCTCTGGGACACGCCTTATTAAGGCTTCGATGCACATTCTCCATACGACGGCTACATCTGGGTCATCCTTTTTATTTTCTACCAACACCGGATTTGATAGCCAGTCCGGATGAAGCACTTCCATGATAAACCCGGCTGCAAGGAGCCGAGCTATCTCATCCCCTATTATTTTTCTCTTGTCTTCGGCGAAGCGGCAGAGAGGTTGCTTCACTGGCCTTGCTCCTGGCCTTACATGCAAAGAGTGCTCAGCGAACTCCCTCGGTACACCTTGCAGGTCCTATGTTGACCACGCAAAGATATCCCGATTCTCACGGAGGAAGTTGGTGAGCTCGCTTTCCTATTTTTCATCTAGGCCAACACCAATCGTGATGGTGCGCTATGGGAATTGATCATCAATCTGGATCTTTTTCGTCTCCTTAGTCGGCTGGAAAGATACACTTCCATGCGGATTGGCTAGTGCCGGCATATTAAGCTGTGCCGACTGAGCTAGAGCTGCTACCTCCTGAATTCTTCTTTTCTCCCTTACGATTACCAATGATTCAGCCAGATTTGACCCAGCTGAAGCACATTCCATTGACTTCCTATAATCTCCAGCCAATGTTATTACTCCCTGAGGTCCTGGCATCTTCATTTTCAAGTAGCTAATGTGGCAGTTGCTCATAAATTTAGCCAATGCTGGCTGTCTGAGTAAGGCATGATAGCAACTTTCCAAATCCACCACTTCGAACTCCAGATTCTCCGCTCTGCAATTCTCTCTTGTGCTGAATTATACGTCTACTCGGACTTTTCCTATGGGTTCGCACGAGAGCCCCGGAACTATCCCATGGAATGTGGTCCTTGTTGGCTGCAGCATATTCAGAGTTATTCCGAGCTTGTGCATTGTGTATTTGTACATGATGTTGATGCTACTCCCATTATCTATGAGCACCTTTGAAAACTTCACATTGATGCTCGGCCCGACAAATGTCGGGTCCAGTACTTGTTGGAATTATGCCCTAGAGACAATAATAAAGATGTTATTATTATAATTCTTGTTCATGATAAAGTTTATATTCCATGCTAGAATTGTATTAAGCGGAAACTTTAATACTTGTGTGGTTTGTGAACAACACCGTGTCCCTAGTATGCCTCTATGGACTAGCTCATTGATTAATGATGGTTAAGGTTTCCTAACCATAGACATGAGTTGTCAATTAATAATGAGATCATATTATTGGGAGAATGATATGATGGACAGACCCAAACTAAGCGGAGCAATTAGATCGTGCCAACGTGTTCATCTTTGCGAAGCTTTTCTTATGTCAAATATTGTATTCCTTAGACCATGAGATAATACAACTCCCTGGTATCGGAAGAAAGCTTTGAGGTCATCAAACGTCATCCTATGAGAGGGTGATCATAAAGGTGTCTCTCAGGTGATCGGAAAGTACCTGTTGGGTTGTATGTATCGAGATGGGATTTGTCCCTCCCAAGTCAGAGAGATATACTTCGGGCCCACTCGGTAATCGATATCAACACCGCTTGCAAGCACGTGTTATCGGATTACGGAACGAGTAAAGTACTTGCTGTGAACGAGATTGAACTAGGTATGACGGTACCGACGATCAAATCTCGGGCAAGTAAAATATCGCGAGACGAAGGGAATATATATATGGGATTGATTGAATCCTGGCATCGTGGTTCATCCGATATTATCATCGATGAATGTGTGGGAGTTAATATGGGTTTCCAGACCCTGCTGTTGATTATTGATAGAAGATCATGTCTACATATTCTCGAACCCGAAGGGTCACACACTTAACGTGTCTCGATGCTAGGATAGATTGGATAATTGGTTTATGAGTTTTTGTTCGGAGTCTCGGATGAGATCCAGGATGTCACGAGAGATTCCGGAATGGTCCGGAGAATAAGATTCATATAAGGCAATGCAGTTTTTGGAGTTCGGAATTGTTTCGGGTTAATCGGTATTGTACCGGAAGCTTCTAGAACCTTTCGGAGGGGGACCAACGTGGCCCCACCTGCCGGGAGGGGGCATGGGCCTATGAGGGAGTGCCCTGGCTGCTTTGGGCCAGGGGCACAAGGCCCCATAGGGCCCAGCCGGCCAAACACCTAGGAAACCCTAGGGGAGCTTCTAGAAGGGAGGGGGGAAACTTGCCCCCCCACTCCTCCCTCCTTGGCCGCCGGCCCTAGGGCTTGGGGGAGGGGCAAGGGCCAGCCGCCCACCCCTCTATATAAAGAGGGCTAGGGGCGCACCCTCCCCACACCTCCTCCTCAAGCCCTAGCCGCTCTGCTGCCCTCCTCTCTCTCTCCCTCCCGACTGCGCGTAGGCGAAGCCCTGCCGCAGAAACTCTCCACCACTTGCACCGCGCCGTCGTGTTGTAGATCCAATCCATCTCTCCACCCCACTTGCTGGACCAAGGAAGGAGGAGACGTCTAGGTGCCGCACGTGTGCATCTCTCGGAGGCATCGCCACTTGCGGTGTTAGATCGGATCAGATCGAGAGGACGAGAAGCAAGTACGACTACATCACCCATGTTCCGTCGATCGTTCCGCTGTGCGAATCTTCAAGGGTATGAAGATCTCATCTATTCCCCCTCGTTGTTTGCATCTCCCAGATTAGATCTTGGCTTTCCCGTTCGCATCCGTAGAATTTTTTTGATTTACTATGCTGCGAAACCCTTCAGTGGTATCAGAGCTAGATCTATGCGTAGATGTGTTTCACGAGTAGAACGCAACATCGTTGTTGCGGGCGTTGATGTTTTTTGTTGCAAGCCTCTTGTTTGTGTACTTCTTATGACGCGGGATAGTGAGATCGAAGTGGTCTAGGCCAACCTTACGCGACCTCATTCGCGAGATCGGCTCCGCACTTGACGTGTGGCTTGTTCCACACATGCGGCTGGTGGATGCCAGTTTCTCTCACTATAGTTATCATGGGATTTACACCGGAGTTTGTCAACCATAATATCACCATTGTGGCTTTCCGTAGGTAAGAATCGTTCTTAGCTTGCTACTCCCATAAGCCACGTAAAACATGCAACAACAAAGTAGAGGCGTCTAACTTGTTTTTGCAGGGAGTGTTTTCTGTGATATGGTATGGCCCAAGATGTGATGTGTATGTTGTATGTGATGATCATGTTTTGTAATGTTTCACGACTTGCATGTCGATGAGTACACAACCGGCAGGAGCCATTGTAAGGTTCCCAACCTTTAAAAAGGTAGAGATCCCTGTGTTTACAATGCTAGTCCCTAGATCAATAGCTAGCATCCACAGTTAAGATGTAATATCAAGAAACAAAGGTCATAATACAACTTTATAACCAGGAATAAAATAGTTTATTACATCTTACATAGCTCATTTGGCTATCTCATTACAATGCAGCAGAATATAACAATAGCATGGGGTCCTTCATCTTCAAAGTGCCACAGGCAGACATGTTGGTTGTAGACTTGTAATCCTAATCAATAAACTTCACTAATATCAAACAAACCTGCAACATAACAAGTTACAGCCACAAGGGTCAATACATTTGAATTGTATTGGCAAGTGATACTATGGTAGTATAGTGGAGTATATCATCTATATGCATTTGGCTAAGTGGAGCTTAGGCTTGCATTGCTCAAAATAGATTTTCCTTATCATTTCAAAACACTAAGTTTTTGCTTGACAAAAATCACCCAAGGCATCTCCCAATAGAAATTGGTGATCCTTCAACCCTTGTTCAACCACAAGTTTTTAACTTAGAAATTGGGATGAGGAGATTCTTGATAGCTTCCATGTCTTGATGCTCAAATTGTCCTTTGCTAGGGACATGGCTAAGTACTTAGATTTTACACTCTACAGAGGTGGTGCACTTTCCCCACAAGACTTGATTTTCACTAAGACAAGATCTTTCAGAAGCCTTCCCTTAGACCAAAATGGACGCGCTCCAACCTATCATTCCCCTACCACCAACTGTCCATTTGGCTAAGTTATTGCAACCTATATGATCCAGGCAGAGCCCATAATGCCAAGTGGCTGCACTTGAAGCTTCTCAACATTTGACACCTCAAATCTCTTTGTTCCTGGGTGGCCATCCACAAGTGAGATACACAAGGTAAACCATAGAAATGGGCCTTGTGAACCACTCAACACAAACCATTCCTTCCATTCCACCCAGGTGATTCATTCACTTAGTTGTTTTATTAAACAAAACATAAGTCCAAAGACTTAGAAATATTCCATAGTATGAATATATATTCCACCCTTGTTTTCTACTAGCTAAGCTAAGCATGATAGTATTAGGAATCTTAACTTAGGAAATTTCTACTAAGGTTTCATCTACTAGGATTTCCCATGGCATAGTTTACACTTAGCAAAATTCCATGCAAGTCCTACTTAGAAATATCACTAATGCATAGTGAAAATAATGGGACAAAGTATGAAGCATCACTTGCCTTTTTGGTAGAGAATATGAGTTCACTCCTTGATCTTGCAATATTTACACTCTTCAAATCACTACAATCCAATCAAGCAAGCAATATTTCAATCTACCATTCAAGCAACATCACATAAATTAATAGAATCAAAACAATGCATGCAAGCATGCCAAACTTTGTTTTATTTACAAAAGTGGTTTATAATAGGTTATAAACATTCTAAAACACTTATTGGTCACTTTATAAAGTGGCAAAACCATTTGCAAAAGATTTTACTTCATAAACCATTTTTAAACCAAGTCATTATTTTATGTGGTTGAAAATGTCTTTAGCAAAGTAGTAATTTTTATAGGGTTCACCAAATACATTTTCAAATCATAAAATTTGGTGTTTGGGGTCAGAGATTTTGAATCAAAACATTTCCCAAAGGTTTTCCTCCAAAAGCATTTTTAATAAATAACCATTATTTTTATTTGACTAGAAATGGTTTAAATCAAAGGTTTACTCTTTTGTTTCACCAAATACATATTTGAAACCACAAATTGATTCCTATGATCAGTAGGTTCAAATCAAACCATTTTCCCAAGATTTTATCTCAAAATTCATTTTAGAACAAATTTTATATTCTAAATATGCCTACACAAGTTTCTGCAAAAACAATTAATTTAACAGAAGCATTTTAGTAAACAAAGTACATGATCAGAAAGTACTTGTTTTGCTGAATCCATTGATATAAAATTTGCAAACTTTGGACGTGTGGTTTGAAAGTTATGAATTTTTCAAATCGGAACATCTAATAGACATTTCTGTTTTTATTTCAAACGGACAGGGCCACGTGGTTGCTTGTTACTGGCTGGTACCGGTTCGTTCGGATCACGCATTGAGCACCGTTGGATCTAATGCGAATCGTGTGGCATAGATCTATCCATACCCTTTCGGTTAAATGAATCTATCGTGTCACTACAATCTGGATCGGACGGCTATCATTAACCTGCCACTAACTGGCGGCGCGACGTCGGTGGCGCGCGGCGGCGGCGCTCTGCTAGCGGTGCTGCGGTGGCTACAGGAAGCGAGAGGAGTGGAGGAGATGATTACCATATTCGTCACGATGTACTGATGCTCAACGTGGTCTTTGTCAGTCAAGGGGCGCACGGTGGTGGCATGGATTCCTCGCCGGAGTTGCGCTGCACCTCGGGCTCATCCGTTTGTCGACGAGGGCGAAGGTTTACGGCATGCTGAGACGAATGGAGGGCACCGTTAGGTTCGTATGAGTGTCACGAACATGTGAGCATCCAAGAGAGGGAAAGGGGCGGTCTATTCTTACCAGGAGGACTCGACGGAGTTGTGGGGGTCGTCGGTGGCGCACTGGTGAAGACGTTGCCGACGTTCTGGCACGCGCGCGAGTGAGCTAGTGTCACTGGGCGGTTCGTAGGGAGATGGGGAGCAATCCAGTGGGTACTGGGAGCGGAGGGGTGGACGGAGTTGTCGGAATTTGGCCAGAGTAGTTCGTCGGGGCAGCGAGGTTGTAAACGGAACCAGGGACAGCCTGGGGGCAGAGGGGAGACGGAAGCAGAGGGGAATGGTAGAGGAGAGAGGGGCGACTAAATACACGCGGTCGCGGTGAGGTTTTAGCACGGGATTGATGGGGATTTAACACCGGCATTCATCGCCTGAGAAACGGCCAGAGGAGCGGGGTCTTCGCGGGGGTGAGGACGAAGGGAGCTGGCGGTGGGGTCCGTTGTCAGTGTGAGGGAGAGAGAGGGAGTGGGTCCGGGCGTTCAGCGACCGAGTGGGTTCAATCCGCGGTGAGAAAAATGTTTCAGGGGAGGGGGTGTGTGGTGGGCTGTTGGGCCAGATGGGTCTTGCTGGGCTGGGTCGACTTTGTTCATTTTTTTATTCTGAATGATTTTCTCTTTTTCCATTTCTAATTTCTGTTTTGATTTTGCTTAATTAATTCAAACATCAATTTGAATTCAAACCTTAACCAAAATTTGTGTAGGTTTAAATACTGATTAGTAATATAATCTGAAGTCAATTTTGGAATAAAATTTTATTCTTTTTGGGGTTTTTTTTAATTATTCAAAAAGGCCCCTGTTTTAAATCAAATAAGATTTAATAATTTTCAAACACCATTTAAATTTCTAAATCCTTACAAATCTTTTCAGTAAGTTTTATTTACTTAATAGGGTGTCAAAATATTCACCTAGAATCATTTGGAATATATTTAATATGATTCATAAATCATTTGAATTGGGTATTTGTTTTATTCCCAATGATATTAAATATAGTTTTAATTCCATAATTTTATTTGGAAGACTTATTTTATTAAATTAATTAAACAACTTTTATTCCACTTGGGTAAATTCCAAAATACAATTTTCTCATGAATTATATAATTATTCTTATTAGAGTTTTGTCTTTATTAAAAATAGGGATAGAATGGTTAATGCCATTTTATTTTATTTTGGAAATTCTTTATCTTTTTATTTTTATTTGGATTTTATTCATTCCATTTGCTTATGGTCTTGGCCAAGATTTTAATTTGGTCTTTAAATATTCCTTATTGAATATTTTCTTTCCTTATCTTATAAAATCCATATCTTTTTATTTATAGATCCAAACTTGGTGACTCCAATTTGTAAAATCTTATTTAATATTTATTTATCCTTTTAAATATATTTAGGATTATTTGCTCACCATTTGGTATGGATTTATAGATAGATTCTTTATTAGCTTTGGAAATCAATTCCCTTATCTTATTAAATTCATAAGATTTTATTCATGGTTCCAAAGTAAGTGAAACCAATTATATGGTTTTATAATATTTCTAATAATCATTCTTGATCATTTTGAATGTTTGTTGACAAATTTTTATATGAATCAAATCCATAGACTTGGGGATAACTTGGAAATGATTTTATTCCACTAGGGTTTAGGGTTTGGATTTATTTTCCAAGTGTTTAAATTTCAAGATACATTCATTGAGGAATGCATTACTCTTGATTTGGATTTTGTTGAATTTCAAACTTTTATTAAAGTTTGTTCAAGATGGGATTTTAAGTTTCCATTTAGAAACAAAAGTTTCTTTTCACCCTAAAATTCAACAACCTTTTTTTTCACATTACAAGATTTGGAAAATCTTGGGATGTGACAGGCTACCTCCCTTAAAATAAATCTCGTCCCGAGATTTGGGGAAGATAGGGGTTACAAGTTGGCTCAAAGCAACTAGGGTACTACCACCCTTAAAAATTTCCAACTAGATTACATCTTGGCTTTCTTGGGATCTTGTTGAAACCTCTCTGGGCAAACATCTGCATAGTGTCCTTTGTTTCCACACTTGAAACATGTGACAAGGCTGAGATCCTTCATAGGCTTTATCTTGTGCTTCATATTTTCTGGACAATTGCTTGCATAATGTCCTTGATCACCACAATTGTAACATGTGATAAGATTGAGTTCTTCACGTATCTTCTGTGGACAAGTTGACACATAATGGCCTAACTCTTTGCAGTTGTTGCACCACACTTGGCTAATCTCCTTATAATTCTTCTTCTTGGGTTTCTCCAAAGCTAGGAGTGCTTCTAGTTCATGTTCTTCATATGTTATCTCAAAGGTAGGAAAGTTTCCTGGTCTCCTTGACCTTTTCCTTGGATAATACATATGTCTCCTCTTTGGTCCTTTAAATTGGGTCATATTGTTGGGAGGTACAAGCTGAGATTTTCCTTTGTCTTCATCCTTCTTGGTAGACTTTGCTCTCTCATGGTAGTCTGCAATCAGTTGTTGCACTCCACCTTGTTTCCTTTGTTGAACTATGGAATAGATGGGGCATTGAATTGGGACATGATTATTTCCTTCACATAGGTAACAAGTAGCTTGAGATGTGGGGCATTGATTAGCTGGATGTTTCTCTTCACAATTGGGGCATTGATCTTCATGCTCTTTGTAAGTGTGATCCTTGTCTTCACAAATATTGCATGCTTGGGTTCCTTCTAGAATATCATCTTTGTCATCCTTGTTGTCACAAACTCCTTGGGAAGAGTTGTTTCCCATGTTGATCATTTGATCTGTCACCTTATGCAACAATTGGGTTTGGGTTTCCAAAAACCTTTGCATGGTTGGATCTACCTCACTGGTGTTGGCTATAAATTGAGCTGTCACTTGGTTCAACGGGGTTTGGGTTACTATGAGTTCTCTCAGGTTGATCTCTTGGTTGTTGTTGTTGTCACCATCCTTGATGTTGGAGTTCTTTGTAGTAGTCATCTGTTTGGGTTGGATTGGGATTAGGATAGGCAAAATATTTCTAAGGGAATAATTCTAATCACACACATCACAATTCACACAAGCAATGTGCAAGCAATCACAAACAAACATTCCACTCAAACAACAAGTTTCAAGCATTTTTTTGGCAACCAAAAATATTTTTGTTACACCACATAAGTTGGTAAGTTTGACTTAAACTAAATATGGTGGTCCAACTATATGGTTTACTTGAGATCATTCCATCCTTCTTAGTTGGTTCTTCTTGAATGAGATCATGGTTTCCTTGGGAAAATTCTTGAATCTTGGTCACAAAACTTCGAAGTGATGATAGTTCCTTCTAAGTTGTATTCCCTTAGTCTTCAAGTCTTGAGTAATATTTCTTGTCTCACTTGTAGTCCTTAGTGATATCCAAGTTGAAGTCCTTGTTGAGAATAAGGTTGAAATCACTTGAAGATGTTGAAGTCATTAGAGTTGATGAAGTCCTTTGCACATGATGAAGTCTTTGGCCATGGAAAGGCTTTATCCATCAAGTTGAAAATAGAAGAGATGTAGAGTCAAAACCAAAATGGTTGAGGAAAGAGTTTACAAGATTGTTTGTAAATAACATTTGGAACAAATACAACTCCTATTTTTCTGAGGGGTTTTTGTCCAATCCTAGGGTTACAATCCTACAGGAAACACAATGCTCTGATACCATCTGTAAGGTTCCCAACCTTTAATAAGGTAGAGATCCCTGTGTTTACAATGCTAGTCCCTAGATCAATAGCTAGCATCCACAGTTAAGATGTAATATCAAGAAACAAAGGTCATAATACAACTTTATAACCAGGAATAAAATAGTTTATTACATCTTACATAGCTCATTTGGCTATCTCATTACAATGCAGCAGAATATAACAATAGCATGGGGTCCTTCATCTTCAAAGTGCCACAGGCAGACATGTTGGTTGTAGACTTGTAATCCTAATCAATAAACTTCACTAATATCAAACAAACCTGCAACATAACAAGTTACAGCCACAAGGGTCAATACATTTGAATTGTATTGGCAAGTGATACTATGGTAGTATAGTGGAGTATATCATCTATATGCATTTGGCTAAGTGGAGCTTAGGCTTGCATTGCTCAAAATAGATTTTCCTTATCATTTGAAAACACTAAGTTTTTGCTTGACAAAAATCACCCAAGGCATCTCCCAATAGAAATTGGTGATCCTTCAACCCTTGTTCAACCACAAGTTTTTAACTTAGAAATTGGGATGAGGAGATTCTTGATAGTTTCCATGTCTTGATGCTCAAATTGTCCTTTGCCAGGGACATGGCTAAGTACTTAGATTTTACACTCTGCAGAGGTGGTGCACTTTCCCCACAAGACTTGATTTTCACCAAGACAAGATCTTTCAGAAGCCTTCCCTTAGACCAAAATGGACGCGCTCCAACCTATCATTCCCCTACCACCAACTATCCATTTGGCTAAGTTATTGCAACCTATATGATCCAGGCAGAGCCCATAATGCCAAGTGGCTGCACTTGAAGCTTCTCAACATTTGACACCTCAAATCTCTTTGTTCCTGGGTGGCCATCCACAAGTGAGATACACAAGGTAAACCCTATAAATGGGCCTTGTGAACCACTCAACACAAACCATTCCTTCCATTCCACCCAGGTGATTCATTCACTTAGTTGTTTTATTAAACAAAACATAAGTCCAAAGACTTAGAAATATTCCATAGTATGAATATATATTCCACCCTTGTTTTCTACTAGCTAAGCTAAGCATGATAGTAGTAGGAATCTTAACTTAGGAAATTTCTACTAAGGTTTCATCTACTAGGATTTCCCATGGCATAGTTTACACTTAGCAAAATTCCATGCAAGTCCTACTTAGAAATATCACTAATGCATAGTGAAAATAATGGGACAAAGTATGAAGTATCACTTGCCTTTTTGGTAGAGAATATGAGTTCACTCCTTGATCTTGCAATATTTACACTCTTCAAATCACTACAATCCAATCAAGCAAGCAATATTTCAATCTACCATTCAAGCAACATCACATAAATTAATAGAATCAAAACAATGCATGCAAGCATGCCAAACTTTGTTTTATTTACAAAAGTGGTTTATAATAGGTTATAAACATTCTAAAACACTTATTGGTCACTTTATAAAGTGGCAAAACCATTTGCAAAAGATTTTACTTCATAAACCATTTTTAAACCAAGTCATTATTTTATGTGGTTGAAAATGTCTTTAGCAAAGTAGTAATTTTTATAGGGTTCACCAAATACATTTTCAAATCATAAAATTTGGTGTTTGGGGTCAGAGAGTTTGAATCAAAACATTCCCAAAAGGTTTTCCTCCAAAAGCATTTTTAATAAATAACCATTATTTTTATTTGACTAGAAATGGTTTAAATCAAAGGTTTACTCTTTTGTTTCACCAAATACATTTTTGAAACCACAAACTGATTCCTATGATCAGTAGGTTCAAATCAAACCATTTGCCCAAGATTTTATCTCAAAATTCATTTTAGAACAAATTTTATATTCTAAATATGCCTACACAAGTTTTTGCAAAAACAATCAATTTAACAGAAGCATTTTACTAAACAAAGCGCATGGTCAGAAAGTACTTGTTTTGCTGAATCCATTGATATAAAATTTGCAAAATTTGGACATGTGGTTTGAAAATTATGAATTTTTCAAATTGGAAATCTAATAGACATTTCTGTTTTTATTTCAAACGGACATGGCCACGTGGCTGCTTGTTACTGGCTGGTACCGGTTCGTTCGGATCACGCATTGAGCACCGTTGGATCTAATGCGAATCGTGTGGCACAGATTTATCCATACCCATTCGGTTAAATGAATCTATCACGTCACTACAATCTGGATCGGACGGCTATCATTAACCTGCCACTAACTGGCGGCGCGACGTCGGTGGCGCGCGGCGGCGGCGCTCTGCTAGCGGTGCTGCGGTGGCTACAGGAAGCGAGAGGAGTGGAGGAGATGCTTACCAGATTCGTCACGATGTACTGATGCTCAACGTGGTCTTTGTCAGTCAAGGGGCGCATGATGGTGGCGTGGATTCCTCGCCGGAGTTGCGCTGCGCCTCGGGCTTGTCCGTTTGTCGACGGGGGCGAAGGTTTACGGCATGCTGAGACGAATGGAGGGCACCTTTAGGTTTGTATGAGTGTCGCGAACATGTGAGCATCCAAGAGAGGGAAAGGGGTGATCTATTCTTACCAGGAGGACTCGCCGGAGTTGCGGGGGTCGTCGGTGGCGCACGGGTGAAGACGTTGCCGACGTTCTGGCACGTGCGCGAGTGAGCTAGTGTCACTGGGCGGTTCGTAGGGAGATGGGGAGCAATCCAGTGGGTACTGGGAGCGGAGGGGTGGACGGAGTTGTCGGAATTTGGCCGGAGTAGTTCGTCGGGGCAGCGAGGTTGTAAACGGAATCAGGGACAGCCTGGGGGCAGAGGGGAGACGGAAGCAGAGGGGAATGGTAGAGGAGAGAGGGGCGACTAAATACACGCGGTCGCGGTGAGGTTTTAGCACGGGATTGATGGGGATTTAACACCGGTATTCATCGCCTGAGAAACAGCCAGAGGAGCGGGGTCTTCGCGGGGGTGAGGACGAAGGGAGCTGGCGGTGGGGTCCGTTGTCAGTGTGAGGGAGAGAGAGGGAGTGGGTCCGGGCGTTCAGCGACCGAGTGGGTTCAATCCGCGGTGAGAAAAACATTTCAGGGGAGGGGGTGTGTGGTGGGCTGTTGGGCCAGATGGGTCTTGCTGGGCTGGGTCGACTTTGTTCACTTTTTTTATTCTGAATGATTTTCTCTTTTTCCATTTCTAATTTCTGTTTTGATTTTGCTTAATTAATTCAAACATCAATTTGAATTCAAACCTTAACCAAAATTTATGTAGGTTTAAATACTGATTAGTAATATAATCTGAAGTCAATTTTGGAATAAAATTTTATTCTTTTTGGGTTTTTTTTAATTATTCAAAAAGGCCCTTGTTTTAAATCAAATAAGATTTAATAATATTTTCAAACACCATTTAAATTTCTAAATCCTTCCAAATCTTTTCAGTAAGTTTTATTTACTTAATAGGGTGTCAAAATATTCACCTAGAATCATATGGAATATATTTAATATGATTCATAAATCAATTGAGTTGGGTATTTGTTTTATTCCCAATGCTATTAAATATAGTTTTAATTCCATAATTTTATTTGGAAGACTTATTTTATTAAATTAATTAAACAACTTTTATTCCACTTGGGTAAATTCCAAAATACAATTTTCTCATGAATTATATAATTATTCTTATTAGAGATTTGTCTTTATTAAAAATAGGGATAGAATGGTTAATGCCATTTTATTTTATTTTGGAAATTCTTTATCTTTTTATTTTTATTTGGATTTGGAATTTATTCATTCCATTTGCTTATGGTCTTGGCCAAGATTTTAATTTGGTCTTTAAATATTCCTTATTGAATATTTTCTTTCCTTATCTTATAAAATCCATATCTTTTTATTTATAGATCCAAACTTGGTGACTCCAATTTGTAAAATCTTATTTAATATTTATTTATCCTTTTAAATATCTTTAGGATTATTTGCTCACCATTTGGTATGGATTTATAGATAGATTCTTTATTAGCTTTGGAAATCAATTCCCTTATCTTATGAAATTCATAAGATTTTATTCATGGTTCCAAAGTAAGTGAAACCAATTATATGGTTTTATAATATTTCTAATAATCATTCTTGATCATTTTGAATGTTTGTTGACAAATTTTTATATGAATCAAATCCATAGGCTTGGGGATAACTTGGAAATGATTTTATTCCACTAGGGTTTAGGGTTTGGATTTATTTTCCAAGTGTTTAAATTTCAAGATACATTCATTGAGGAATGCATTACTCTTGATTTGGATTTTGTTGAATTTCAAACTTTTATTAAAGTTTGTTCAAGATGGGATTTTAAGTTTCCATTTAGAAACAAAAGTTTCTTTTCACCCTAACATTCAACAACCTTTTATATTTTTTTTTTCACATTACAAGATTTGGAAAATCTTGGGATGTGACAGCCATATGGTTGTATTTATAATTGTGTATGACCTGTGTGTCAACTTCTTATACGCCATGTAATTGCTTTACTTTATCACTAAGTAGTTAGCAATAGTTGTAGTTGCTATTCGTGGTGGAGGCAATCATGGTGGAGTGATGGAGATCATGCCGACACGCACAAGATGGAGATCATTGCGCGAAGATTGGCTATACCATGTCACATAAAGTTATATGCATGTGATGTTTATCCTTTTATGTATCTTATTATGCTTAGATCGCGACGGTAGCATTATAAGATGATTCCTCACTTAAAGATCAAGATAAAACTGTGTTCTCCCCATGTATGCACCGTTGCGAAAGTTCGTCGTGTTCAAGCATCACGTGATAAACTCTATGTTCACATACAACGGGTGCAAGCCAGTTTTGCACACGCAGAAATACTTGGGTTTGACTTGACGAGCCTAGCATGTACAGATATGGCCTCAGAACACATGAACTGAAAGGTTAAGCATGAGTCATATGAATGATATGATCGACTCTCTGTTGTCCACCATTGAAACCACATCTCTTCTCGTGAAGATCGGATTAGGTGTGGTGAATTTGGATCATGTTCACTAAACAACTTGAGGGATGTTGAATTTAGTGGGAGTTCATCTAGTAATTTGATTAAGTTGAACTAGTTATCATGAACATAGTCTAATTTGTACTTGCAAATATTGTAGATCAAATGGCTAAGTCCAACTTCAACTTCAACGTTTTTGCTGAGAAAGAAAAGCTTAGAAACAATGGGTCTAACTTCACCAACTGGTTCCGCAATCTGAGAATCATTCTCGCTGGCGGACAAAAGGACTATGTCGTTGAGAATGCGCTAGGTGATGCCCCTGCTGTAGATGCGCCGGCTGATGAGAAAGCTGTTTATCAGTCGCGCAAAGATGATTATGGTGTGATTAAGAGAACCATGTTGTTTGCTATGGAATCGGACCTTCAAAATCGTTTTGAAGATTACCCGGGGCCCTTTGAGATTCTTGAGGAACTGAAAACTATGTTTCAGACTCAGGCCCGTTCTGAGAGATATGAGATCTCTGAGAAATTCTTTAACTGCAAGATGGAGGAAGGGAGTTCCGTTAGTGAGCACGCCATAAAGATGTCGGGATACACTCAACGCCTTGAGCAACTGGACTGCAAGATTCCAGAGGAGCTCAAGATTGACAGGGTTCTGCAATCACTCCCTCCAAGCTACAAAAGTTTTGTAGTGACTCATAATCAGATTGGTTCCACTGATACGATCACCGAGCTCTTCGCTAAGCTGAAAGCTACGGAGGTGGACATAAAAAAGGATAATCATGTGTTGATGGTCAACAAGCCCCCCAGCTTTAAGAAAGGTAAGGGTGCAAAGAAGCCCTTCAAGAAAGGCAGCGGCAAGCGCGTTGCCCCTGCTGAGAAGAAGCTCAAGTCTGGACCTAAGCCGGACACTGAGTGCTTCTATTGCAAGGACAAGGGTCACTGGAAGCGCAACTGTTCGAAGTACTTGGCGGACAAGAAGGCTGGAACCATCAAAGTTATATTTGATATACATGTTATTGATGTTTTCCTTACTAGCCCTCGTTGTAGTGCCTGGGTATTTGATACTGGTTCAGTTGCTAATATTTGTAACTCGAAACAGGAGCTACGGAATAGACGGCGGCTTGCGAGGGATGAGGTGACGATGCGCGTTGGCAACGAATCAAGAGTTGATGTGATGGCCGTCGGCACGCTCTCCTTAGTTTTACCTTCGGGATTAGTTTTAAACCTTAATAAACGTTATTATGTGCCTGCGTTGAGCATGAACATCATATCTGGATCGTGTTTATTGCAAGACGGTTATTCATTTAAATCTGAGAATAATGGTTTTTCTATTTATATGAGTAACATCTTTTATGGTCATGCACCTGCTGTGAATGGTTTATTTCTTCTGGATCTCGAAAGGGATGAAACACACATCCATAACATTGAGGCTAAGAGATGCAAGGTAGATAGTGATAATACTACTTATTTGTGGCACTGTCATCTAGGTCATATTGGTGTAAAACGCATGAAGAAACTCCATTCTGATGGACTTTTGGAGTCTCTTGATTTTGAATCATTTGACACATGCGAACCATGCCTCATGGGCAAGATGATCAAAAACCCGTTCTCCGGAATGATGGAGCGAGCAACGGACTTGTTGGAAATCATACATACCGATGTATGCGGACCGATGAGTGTTTCGACGCGCGGTGGATATTGCTACTTTCTCACTTTTACCGATGACTTAAGTAGATATGGGTATATCTATTTAATGAAACATAAATCTAAAACATTTGAAAAGTTCAAAGAATTTCAGAATGAAGTGGAGAACCATCGTAACAGAAAGTTCTACGATCCGATCGTGGAGGTGAATATTTGAGTTATGATTTTCTCACGCATCTTAAAGCAACGCAACTCACGCCACCCGGAACACCACAACGCAATGGTGTGTCTGAACGCCGGAATCGAACTCTATTAGATATGGTCCGATCAATGATGTCTCTTACAGATTTGCCATTATCATTTTGGGGTTATGCATTAGAAACCGCTGCATTCACTTTAAATAGGGCACCATCTAAATCCATTGAGACGACACTGTATGAACTGTGGTTTGGTGCTAAACCTAAGTTGTCGTTTCTTAAAGTTTGGGGATGCGAAGCTTACGTCAAGAAGTTGATGCCAGACAAGCTCGAACCCAAAGTGGAGAAATGCGTCTTCATAGGATACCCTAAGGAAACTATTGGGTATACCTTCTATCACAGATCCGAAGGCAGAGTGTTTGTCGCAAAGAACGGATCCTTTCTTGAGAAGGAGTTTCTCTCGAAAGAAGTGAGTGGGAGGAAAGTAGAGCTAGACGAGGTTGTTGAACCTTATCTTGAATTGGAGAGTAGCGCAGCACCTGAAATTGTTCCAGTGCCGCCTTCACCAACAATAGAGGAAGCTAATGACAAGGATCATGAAGCTTCGGACGATGCTACTACTGAACGTCGCAGGTCGACAAGGTCGCGTGCCCCTCCTGAGTGGTACGGCAACCCTGTCTTAACTGTCTTGTTAGTAGATGACAGTGAACCTGCGAACTATGAGGAAGCAATGATGAGCCCAGACTCTGAGAAATGGCTAGAGGCCATGAAATCCGAATTGGGATCCATGAGCGAAAACCAAGTATGGACTTTGGTGGACCCTCCTAGCGACCGAAAGGCCGTTGAGTGCAAATGGATCTTCAAGAAGAAGACGGACGCGGATGGTAATGTTACCGTCTATAAAGCACGACTTGTCGCGAAAGGTTTTCAACAAGTTCAAGGTGTTGACTACGATGAGACTTTCTCTCCCGTAGCGATGTTTAAGTCCATTCGGATTTTATTAGCAATTGCTGCGTTTCATGATTATGAAATATGGCAGATGGATGTCAAGACTGCGTTCCTCAATGGCAACATTGATGAAGAGTTGTATATGATGCAACCCGAAGGTTTTGTCAATCCTAAGGATGCTGATAAAGTGTGCAAACTTCAGCGTTCCATTTATGGACTGAAGCAAGCATCTCAGAGTTGGAACCTTTGTTTTGATCAAGTGATCAAGAGCTTTGGATTTGTTCCAAATTGCTATGAAGCTTGTATCTACAAGAAAGTGACTGGGAGCTCAGTGACATTTCTGGTACTATATGTGGATGACATATTGATTATTGGAAATGACATTAACATGCTTAACGATGTGAAGAGTTATTTGAACAAATGTTTTTCAATGAAAGACCTAGGGGAAGCTGCTTATATATTAGGCATCAAAATCTATAGAGATAGACAAAGACGCCTGATAGCTTTAAGCCAGAGTACATACCCGGACAAAGTTCTGAAAAGGTTCAGAATGGATAAGGCAAAGAAAGGTTCAGTGCCTATGTTGTCAGGTAAGATATTGAGCAAGGCTCAGTGTCCAGCTACGGTAAATGATAGAGAAGCTATGAGCAAAGTGCCTTATGCCTCGGCCATAGGTTCTATCACGTATGCCATGCTGTGTACTAGACCGGATGTGTCCAATGCTCTTAGTTTGACGAGCAGATACCAAAGTGATCCAGGAGTGGAACACTGGACATCCGTGAAGAACATCCTAAAGTACCTAAATAGGACTAAAGAAATGTTCTTAGTCTATGGAGGTGATGAACAACTCGTCGTAAAAGGTTACGTCGACGCTAGTTTTGACACCGACAAGGATGATTCTAAATCTCAGACATGATACGTTTATATTTTGAATGGAGGAGCTGTGAGCTGGAGAAGCTGCAAGCAAAGCATGATCGCGGGATCTACAGTAGAAGCGGAATACATGGCTGCTGCAGAAGCGTCAAGTGAAGGAGTTTGGATCAGGAACTTCATCACTGAGCTTGGTGTGGTTCCAAGTACCTTGGACCCACTAGAGATATTGTGTGACAACACTGGCGCCATAGCACTGGCTAAGGAACCAAGATATCATCCAAAGATCAAGCATATCAACCGCAAGTTTCATATAATCCGAGATTATATAGCAGATGGAGATCTGAAGATTAGCAAAGTACATACAGATCTGAATGTCGCAGATCCATTGACTAAACCTCTTCCACGTGCAAAACAATGATCAGCACCTTAGTGCCATGGGTGTTAGATTGTTGCCAGATGTAAACTAGATTATTGACTCTAGTGCAAGTGGGAGACTGTTGGAATTATGCCCTAGAGGCAATAATAAAGATGTTATTATTATAATTCTTGTTCATGATAAAGTTTATATTCCATGCTAGAATTGTATTAAGCGGAAACTTTAATACTTGTGTGGTTTGTGAACAACACTGTGTCCCTAGTATGCCTCTATGGACTAGCTCATTGATTAATGATGGTTAAGGTTTCCTAACCATAGACATGAGTTGTCAATTAATAATGAGATCATATCATTGGGAGAATGATATGATGGAAAGACCCAAACTAAGCAGAGCAATTAGATCGTGTCATCGTGTTCATATTTGCGAAGCTTTTCTTATGTCAAATATTGTATTCCTTAGACCATGAGATAATACAACTCCCTGGTATCGGAAGAAAGCTTTGAGGTCATCAAACGTCATCCTATGAGAGGGTGATCATAAAGGTGTCTCTCAGGTGATCGGAAAGTACCTGTTGGGTTGTATGTATCGAGATGGGATTTGTCCCTCCCAAGTCAGAGAGATATACTTTGGGCCCACTCGGTAATCGATATCAACACCGCTTGCAAGCACGTGGTTAAGGAGTTAATCACAAAGTGATATCGGATTACGGAACGAGTAAAGTACTTGCTGTGAACGAGATTGAACTAGGTATGACGGTACCGACGATCAAATCTCGGGCAAGTAAAATATCGCGAGACGAAGGGAATATATATATGGGATTGATTGAATCCTGGCATCGTGGTTCATCCGATATTATCATCGATGAATGTGTGGGAGTTAATATGGGTTTCCAGACCCTGCTGTTGATTATTGATAGAAGATCATGTCTACATATTCTCGAACCCGAAGGGTCACACACTTAACGTGTCTCGACGCTAGGATAGATTGGATAATTGGTTTATGAGTTTTTGTTCGGAGTCTCGGATGAGATCCAGGATGTCACGAGAGGTTCTGGAATGGTCCGGAGAATAAGATTCATATAAGGCAATGCAGTTTTTGGAGTTCGAAATTGTTTCGGGTTAATCGGTATTGTACCGGAAGCTTCTAGAACCTTCCGGAGGGGGACCAACGTGGCCCCACCTGCCGGGAGGGGGCATGGGCCTATGAGGGAGTGCCCTGGCCGCATTGGGCCAGGGGCACAAGGCCCCATAGGGACAGCCGACCAAACACCTAGGAAACCCTAGGGGAGCTTCTAGAAGGGAGGGGGGAAACTTGCCCCCCACTCCTTCCTCCTTGGCCGCTGGCCCTAGGGCTTGGGGGAGGCGCAAGGGCCAGCCGCCCACCCCTCTATATAAAGAGGGATAGGGGCGCACCCTCCCCACACCTCCTCCTCAAGCCCTAGCCGCCCTGCTGCCCTCCTCTCTCTCTCCCTCCCGACTGCGCGTAGGCGAAGCCCTGCCACAGAAACTCTCCACCACTTGCACCGCGCCGTCGCGTTGTAGATCCAATCCATCTCTCCACCCACTTGTTGGACCGAGGAAGGAGGATACGTCGAGGTGCCGCACGTGTGCATCTCTTGGAGGCATCGCCACTTGCGGTGTTAGATCGGATCGGATCGGATCGAGAGGAGGAGAAGCGAGTACGACTACATCACCCACGTTCCGTCGAAGGTTCCGCTGTGCGAATCTTCAAGGGTATGAAGATCTCATCTATTCCCCCTCGTTGTTTGCATCTCCTAGATTAGATCTTAGCTTTCCCGTTCGCATCCGTAGAATTTTTTTGATTTACTATGCTGCGAAACCCTTCAGTACTAAGGCATATGATCCTGGATTCGGCATTATCTTTGGATGATCCCTTATGCTCCAGGTTATCTCTTGATAGGACCACTACACATATCTCGGCACTGCCGGGATAACTGCATTCACCTCCATATGCCGGCGTTGTACGCTTTGTTTGTATTGTTGTTCTGTTGTGAACACGCAGTAGGATTGATGATGTTCCCTGTAGTCATTGTGTCCATTGTTCCCGAAGTTTCCCCTTCCATCTTGGTTCTGATTTGTCACCTGGTGCACTGCATCCCTCTGATCCGAGTTCTCATACCTCGGAGGAGGCGGTGGTAACATTAGCTGCTGCGCATTTCCCCGAGTCAACTGTGGCTACTGCTGGTGATGCGCTGGATTTGGTGGTGCTTGCATGGCCACCGGATTTCCCATTGCACTTTTCATCTAGGTGCATTGGCGAGTTGTGTGATTGGCTGGCTTAGCTGGGTTTGGCGTGTGGAACTTACACGGCTGATCTAACATGGATTCAAACGTGTACTTCGGCCTTTCTTGCCATTGTTTCTTTTGTTCGGGTGTCCACTGCTTCTTCCCTTTGTTCCTCGGTGTCCACTGCCGAGGGCCATTCTTTTTCCGTTGACTGTTCCCATGATTCGGCTGATCCCGCACAACTGCTGCCACTTGATTAGAGATGAATCTGTAATCTGGTATCTCTTCCCTTCTTCTTCCTCTGTAATCATTGTGCCACAATGATCCGGCCCCATCCCGAGCATAATGATCGTGTTGCTCGCGATGTTCTGCCAACATTAGCTCTGGTTGAGTCGGATCACCCAAGGCGTATGAATCAGCTACTCTGATTGTTTTCGCCAATGTGGTTGGCATATCTCTCTGCAATCTCTGCCACAATACACTTCCATATCTGCACCCCTGGGCGAACCATGCAATTGCTTGAGATTCAATAACCCCCTCGCATGAGTTCCTGAGGTTACACCACCGAGTCAGGAATTCTCTATCCATTTCATTTGGCTTCTGCTTGCACATAGCGAGTTGTTATGGCCTGTTTGGCCTCTTATATGTGCTGGTGAAATTACTGACAAACATTTACTCAAATTCTAACCAACAGTTGATACTTCCTGTTGGCAAATTATTCAGCCAGACTCTGGCCGGTCCTTCCAACATCTGTAGCATGTATCTTACATCCCATCTTAAGTTTCCTCCTGCTATTTTTATGGCCGTGGCATAATCAATTAGCCAATCTTGCGGCTTCGTGCTTCCATTGTATGTTTTCGTGCCCCTTGCTAGCTGAAAGTTTGGCATGGGCGGTTCGCCCATAATCCGAGGTCCGAAACATGCCGGGTCGGGCGGACCCTGTTCTTCCAACAGTTCGGACCAGTACAACCTGTCCAGTTTTAATCTTGCGTCCGTCGATGGCAAGTTTCTATAGATAGCTCTTTCTTGTATCCCACAGTGCCTTTGCCCACCATGCTCTGCATACTCTATCTCCGAGTAACCATCATTGTATCTGTCATTTGCCTGGTTATGCGGAGCTGGTCTTGCTTCTTGTTATTGCCGAGGTTCATGCCTCGGCTAATGATCCTGTGGAGGATTCCTCCTTCCCTCCGTCGGGTTATTGTTCTCATGGTTTCCCCTTCCGAGGTTTCCGTGTTCTCTGTTTGCACGGTCGGGGTTTCTATCACCGCTATTACCTCGGCTTCCATTGCCTTTATTCTCATTGATCTTACCGGCTATCGCCGGGTCATACAGAACAGTTTGCTTGTTTCTCTTTCCCGAAGTTACTGCCTTGTCTTTCCGCGCATTGTTTTCGGGTGAGGATGCCGCTGCCGCAGATAATGCGGGGGCAGCTCCTACCGAATGAACCATGCGGGAAGCTCCTGGTTTTGCCGGGTTAGCCCTGAGCATTTCCTCATTCTGCTGGTTCGCAGTGCGTACCAGCTCATTCACTCTTTCTTGCTGCTTTTGTCGGGCTTCCCCGCTTAATCCCTCCAATTCCAGGGCTGCTGCATTTGCCGCCCTGAGGTTCTTTGCCAGGGTACTATACCTTGGCAAACCCGGATCGACCGAATCATCTGGTCAAGCTTCATGCTCTTTGTTAATATCATTCATGAGGTTCTTTCCTCTCAACCTCAGATCATCTACTCGGTCTGTGGTTGTGTCTAGCTTGTTTGCTCTAGCATATTCTCGCAATGTCTTGTTAAAGGACTCATGTAAAGCTGACACCTTTTTTTGCCTCTTCTAACACTTATAGTCTAGTTTTTTCTAACTTCGCCCGCGCGTTTGCCGGATCAACTATCGGCGCTACAGGGGTAGTCAAGTTATCTATTGTTGCCTGGAGGATATTCTCCGGCCTTTCCAGCGGTGGCCACCTTACCCTTGCCGCTTTTGGAGTTACCTCCTGCTCCTCGGCAGCCCTGATCACCTGTGGATCTGCAGCAGCTGGCCTTGGAGCTGCTTGCTTTGTTGTTACCTGCCTTCCTACTTCCGGGTCCTTGCTTGCTCCTGTCGCTGGTGCTGGCACCGTCATCATCACCTCGACGCTGCCTGCGGGACGAACACCACGCTGACCGCTGGCAACGCTGAGGGGAGGATCCCCTGCATGGATGACTCGGCTCGGGTAGACGCAGGAGGTGTCTATGCTGATGTAGATCTTGTGTGTACCCAGGTTGATGAAGACGTCGTTGTGCGGGAGCTCTCTGCTCCTAAAACTGCCAGCGTTGTCGCTAACGTAGTCCCATATATCAAATCTCTGGACTAGGCCAGAAACAACCCGCTCGCCGGTGTGGATGAAGTTTCCCGTCTGGATCATGACTCCAGCTAGCACCGCTGCTGGCCCCACGGTGGGCGCCAACTATCGTGGTGGTGGCACGGCAGATGCCATGGGTAGGCTAAAGTATGGGGCCGATGGATACTAGTGGGATCTGGGGAGGGAAGATGTAGTGATTTCTACACACAACTGACTAGAACATAGATATTTATTTCTCCTCTATCGTGTTACAAGTGCTCATAGAGTTGCATCAAGGAGAGGAGGATGAAAGCTACAATGTAAGCCCTAAGCCGTGAAATGAATCGATCCCCCTCCAGGAGCCCGTGCCCCTCCTTATAAAGGGGTGCCTTAGCTCCTCCTAGGACTGATGTGGTAAGCATATTCTTGGAATATGCTTGTCCCAAAGTGGTAACTCGGCGGACTCCTTTTCGTGTCCCCCTTCTATCAGAAGCAATGACCCAGAGGCCCTCACATGTGCGCCTCGGGCTTACTCACTGTCACCTCCGTGACGCTTGTTTGTCCCTCTGCAGCTCTGCTCCTTGTCCTTAGTGCTTGGCCCTGTGCAGATTCCTCCTAGCCTGCAACTAGGGTTTGACTCTGGGATCCTTCTCCTTCTCCTGCAAGTTTCCCGTTACTCGGCCTCGTCTCGCATAGCTCGGCTCGGCCTTCACCTGCATACGAACTGATCAATCCTATTTGGTCGACTTAATTCATACGTCGGCGGAGTAGGGTGTTAATCACTCCATTCTTGCCACGCCATGGCTCATTCGGCCAACTCTTACATGACTCGGTCGACTTAGCTTATAATTCGGTCTATGGTAAGAAAGGCTCGTTCCTTCTTTCCGCTATCTTGACCCTACCTGGGGTCACCCCCAACAATTATTGTCCATATATTGGTGCAACTATGAGTAAAATACTTCAGAGGCTTAAAGGATTTACATGCTCCTTTCACCTTATGAGTACATGTCTTGTTCACTAGCACCATGGCCGGCTCTATATTTTTCAGGGCCCTGGACGAAGTTGATAAATGGGCATCTATGGCTATTATATATGTACGCATTACTATATATGTGGACATACATGTGTTTATTTACACTTGCAAAAAAATAAAAGTTAACATCTAAGCACACATTCATAGTCTGAGATGTTTATAAATACTTGTTAAGCACTAAAGCAATGTCATATTATGATAGGAAGAATACAATGGTAGAAAAAATATAACAAGTATTATCCTACTAGTTCAACGAAAGAAAATATCGGAAAATGAAATAACTTGTTCGCAAACAACATATTATTGTTTTTTATTTAAAGAAACATATTATTACTGTTGACATTAACACTACTTGTTGTCAGGAAATACTTATTTATTTAAAGCATCGCTTTGTGATTAAATAAGTTCATTCTCTTGCTTTTTTCACAGCACGGGACAATTGTCTGGGCATTTAACACATGTAATGGATTATTAGTGGTGAAAGAATTTACATGAAATTATAATCTTAAAATTTAAAACATGTTGTGGGATTGAATCATGAATTATAGAAGGTTTATACAAGGGATTAATCATTGACTTGCAGAGGGCTGAGGCGTGTCGGCGTGCCGACGAGGGGACCGAGCGAGCCGATGCTATCGATCCAGCGAGCCGCCTGGACGAACAAACACGAGATGAGAGGAGACAATAAGTTGATATCACTGACTCCAAACTCCCGTCACGATGGCCCAGATTGCATACACGTGTCATGTGTGTTTCTAGGTTCATTTGTTGAGTAAAAGAACAATTTACCAAGCGAATTATCCACAATAAACGCTAGATAAAATATGATGAGAATAGTAAACAATATAGTAATTATGTGAAATAGCAAATACATATTAAGGCAGATAACCAGACAGACTGCAAGGCGTAGAACTTGAGATACGATCAGAACAAGGTTGAGAAAGAAAATATACACGACAGCAGTAGCAGCAGAGAAACCGCCGGCGTTCGCTTTGGCACCGTCGTTAGCCATGTCGTCGAGGAAGAGGGTGCTGATGTCGGGGAAGAAGTCCTTGTTGGGGAATACGTCGGTGCAATCGCTATCCGTGAGGGAGTCCGTGATGAAGTCAGTAGTCACGCCAATAGAGCTCCGCAAAAACCTTATCGCCATTCTCCCGTACAGGACTCGAAGCAGCGGAGTATCGGAGGCCTACTGTCCCGGATCGCGGTACATGCCGCAAGACGAGATGGTGAAGACTAGGTAGCGCAGTGCTCTGGAACTGGAGACGCAAAGGATGTGTGGCAGTATGTCTAAGAGGAGACGCGACCTCTCTCTTATAGGCACAGAGGGGAAGGCAGACAGACTGCACAGGAGATGAAATGAATGGACGGAAGTTGGGCGGCAGCCCACCGGACATCCTCCACTCAGTTTGTATTCATTTAGCTCGTATTAAAAGTCCACTCGAACAAAACGTTTCAACTTCTATATAATTATTCATATATCATTCATACGTGGCAAAATAAAGCTCGGCTCGGCGATATTCTCGCAACCTGCGGCACGCGCGCGTCATGACGTGACGTGACAAGGCGAGGCGAGGCGTGGCGTGGCAAGGCGAGCGAGGAGGAGAAGGAGGAGCGCGTGTATATGTATTCTCTTCTCAAGCTCGTACAAGTGGTGGAAGAGCTCTCCGTATAAGCTGGTCTAACTTCCACTCAACTAGCAATGTGAGACTAAACATTTGTCCCAGCTCTTGCCTTGCATGAATAGGCCAAATGGGTCTCTAGGATTTTAGGAATTTATTGGCATATAATAAATGGAATGGGCCTATTTAGGCAAAAATTCCAACAATTCCCCACTAGATCCCAAAAGGCACATGGAGTTTGCCTTTGGTCCAAAAATATTGTTTATATACTGGTACTGTAGTGGAGACTGTTAAGTTGAACTTCCACCTAGAACTTTATGTTATACTAGGCTGCAACTTATATAGTGGACTATGCCTTGAACTGCAAGTTTGCTGCAGACCTAGCTTCACAAAAGTCTTGACCGATACTAGGCTACCGTGGGACTTCCCCGCGGGTGGAGCTTATGTGTCATACTTCATGACCTTTCATGAGTTTATTAGAGAGCACCCTACTCTCATAGACTATAACGTTTTAACAGTCAGACTCATATATGTGTGTTCTTCAAAAGATGTTCTGCAGGACAACATATTTGCTTATGATAAGCCACTTAGAACACATTAAAATAATAAATCAACCCGTCGTGCAGAATAGGAAAGTATTGCATCTTTATGGAGTGGTGTTTATTAAAGTAGGGATACTTTCCTCTCAGCTAACCAACAACTTGTCTTCCAATTATAATTCACGGGATCTCCGATCACATAGAGTGGTTTACCACTATGGAAAGCTCAAATTGTGGGTCTCATACCCATCTCCTTCGATGCATTTTCTATCACATTGCGTGATAGACCCTTTTTGAAGGGATCTGCCAAGTTTTTAGATGTTTGGATATAATACAACACAATAACTCCGGAGTTTCTCATTTTCCTGACAGATTTCAGTTTCCTCTTCACATGTCTTGATGACTTCATATTATCCTTAGAACTATTTGCCTTGAAAATCACAATTTGATTATCGCAGTTCATAAGGATTGCGGGTATTGATTTTTCAACCATAACCCACAGGTAAGTTCATCAAGAGTTCATGAAGCCACTCTGCTTCAACAGTGGATGTGTCTAATGTTGTGAGTTCTGCTTCCATAGTTGACCTCGTTAAGATGGTCTGCTTGCAAGACTTTCAAGAAACAGTGCCACCAGCAAGTGTGAATACATATCCACTCGTGGCCTTTATCTTGTGAGCATCAGATATCCAATTTGAATCACTATAACCCTCTAGTACCCTCGGATACCCGGTATAGTGAATGCCATAGCTCGCAGTGCCTTTTAGATAGAGCATAACTCTCTCAAGAGCATGCCAGTGATCATATCCTGTATTTGAAACAAATCGACTGAGTTTGCTTACAGCAAAGGCAATGTCAGGCCTCGTGGCACTAGCTAAATACATAAGCGAGCCAATAATTTGAGAGTATCTCAGTTGGTCTCTAGAATTTCCTCGATTCTTTCGAAGCAGCACACTAGGATCATATGGTGTAGGAGAAAACTTGAAGTCGCTATACCCGAAATGACTCAAGACCTTCTCCACATAGTGGGACTGAAGCAATGTAATCCCACCATCATCATCTCCCAATAGCTTGATGTTCAGGATGACATCAACTACTCCCATATCCTTCATCTCAAAGGAATGAGATAAGAAATTTTTGACCTCCTTAATTGCATTAAGGTTGGTTACGAAAATCAGTATGTCATCAACATACAAACAAATGATGACTCCCTCACCCCCACCATGGCGATGGTACACACATTTATCAGCTTCATTTACAACAAAGCCTGAGTAGTTAAAGTTCTTTTGAACTTCTCATGCCACTTCTTAGGGGCTTGTTTTAGGCCATATAAATACTTCAACAACTTGCACACCTTTCCTTCTTGACCATTTACCACAAAGCCATCTGGCTGATCCATGTAAATTTTCTCATCCAACTCTCCATTAAGGAAAGCTGTCTTAACATCCATTTGATGAATGAGAAGACCACGAGAGGCAGCCAATGAGAGTAATACTCGAATGATGGTCAATCTGGCAACATGTGAGTAAGTGTCAAAGAAGTATTCACCTTCTTTTTGAGTATATCCCTTGGCCACAAGCCGTGCCTTGTACTTCTCAATAGTATCATCAGGTCTAAGCTTTTTCTTAAACACCCACTTGCATCCTATAGGTTTGCACCCATAAGGGCGATCAGTGATCTCCCATGTTCCATTAGCTAAGATGGAATTCATCTCACTATGGACGGCTTCCTTCCAGTAGTCAGCATCAGGAGATGCATATGCTTCTAAAATGGAAGTGGGAGTGTCATCCACAAGGTACACAGTGAAATCATTACCACAGTCCTTTGTTTGTTGCTCCTTTTAGGAATTTCATTATCATCCTCCTTAGGACATTCAGAGTGTTCAATTGGAATGGTAGGTTCAGAAAATGTAGCAAATTCCTGATCAGATGAACTAGGTATCTCCGGATTTTATGAGTTAGGTTTATCCTTCATAGGAAAGATATCCTCAAAGAAAGTCGCATCAGTCGACTCCATGATTGTACCAACATGAATGTCGGGTACTTCAGATTTTACTATCAAGAATCTATAAGCAATGTTATGAAAAGCATAGTCCAGAAAAACACAATCAATGGTTTTTGGTCCAAGCTTGCGCTTCTTGGGGATTGGTACATTAACCTTTGCCAAACAACCCCAAGTACGTAAGTAAGAGAATTTTAATATTTTCTTCTCCCATTCTTCGAATGGAGTAATTTCTTTGTTCTTTGTGGGAACTCGGTTTAGGACATAACACACAGTCAATAGTGCCTCCCCCAACCATTCCTTGGAGAGACCCGATGTGTCTAACATGGTGTTAACCAAATCTGTTGGAGTACGGTTCTTTCTTTTGGCTACTCCATTTGACTGGGGTGAGTAGGGAGGCATCCTGTCATGAATTATGCCATGTTCCACACAAAAGAAATCAAACTCGTTGGAAAAATACTCTCCACCACGATCAAACCTAAGCCTCTTAATGTTTCGATCAAGTTGATTTTCTGCCTCAGCTTTATAGATTTTGAAGAAACTCAAAGCCTCATCTTTTGATTTCAGAAGATACACATGACAATATCTCGTAGAGTCATCGATCAAAGTCATGAAATATTTCTTTCCACCTTTTGTCAACACACCATTCATCTCACAAACATCAGAATGTATGAGCTCTACTGGTGTTAAATTTTTCACTTCTGCAGTCGTATGTGACTTGCGAGGTTGTTTAGCTTGCATGTAGACTTGGCACTTAGATCCCTTAATAGTTGTTGAAAGGATCGTATGGGAACCTAGAGGGGGGGTGAATAGGTGCTACTTCAAATTTTCTTCTTTTTCAAATTAAGGTTTTACAATAAAGTTAAATTCTATAGATTATGCTGAAGGGATACGGGTAGGCTATACTAGCACAAATCAAAATTTTCTACCGCATAAACCAGGATTACCGTTGTCATAGATCACAGGATTACCACTAGACGCGCAGTTGCGGAACTTGATGAAGCGCGTCGAGACAGTGTAGACGTTCTACGTCTCATCCTCGTCCCACGAGCAGCTCCCCTTTGCGCGGCTCGTCCAAGCGCTACAGATGTAGCGCCTCTGAGGTATCCACACGTACATGGTGGAAGCGTTAGACGCTGGACTGCTAGGTTCGCGCGTGCAACATAGGCGTGAGGAGTGGCGGCTAGGTGGAATGGTCTAACCCTGGTCAGCTCGCCCCAACCTCTCTTATATAGGCGTCCCCAATGGGCTTCTACATTAGCATCCCATTAGTAGCCTAAGCCTGGTCTAATTCAGATCTAATCCTCATTAGGCTTTCAGCCCCTTAAGTGTGTGACCCTATAGGTTCATATACATATAGACATGACACGAATACACTTATTCTGTCAATAGTTGGTAGCGGCCTCTAGCAAGACGTGCCAACTCCTAAACATATACAATGACCATATCGGACGAACCATCACAAGGTTTAGTACATGTCTTTCCCTTCGCCTCACGATATTTGGTCTAGCTCCAAGCTGACCTCCCTTTCTCGATACTGTGATTCGGAATCCCTTTACTAGGTTAACTCTTAACCATATGTAGCACGACCATGCATTTCTGGATCCGATCACTCGAGGGGCCCAGAGATATCTCTCTCAGGTAGAGAGGGGCAAATCCCATCTTGATTGACCATGCCTTGCAGCATGCTTCAGGACAAACTCGAAAGGTACCTTTATAACTACCCAGTCACGGAGTAGCGTCTGATAGCCCCAAAGTAGGTCGATCCACATCTCAAGTACATGCGACAATCTCAGGTCTAAGGACAAAACGTACACGATGTGTAGATAGAGAGCTGCAACTAATTGCCAGTCTCAAGTTGGGTCAGTCCAACCCCATGTTCATAACATGTGTCCATGTCATTGGTTTGACATCTCCATGTCTATGACTTGCGAAACATAGTCATCAACCAACCGATGTGCTAGTCTAATCTTCACGTATTTCCTCACATGAACTCCGACTGGGTATAACTATTAAATAACCATACAAGTAAAGAGTTTCATAAACAATTCACATAATTGCCAATCAATACAAGTTGCCTGATATGGATATTCAAGGAACATTACAATAACTCATGGATACATAAGAAATATAATTATCACTATGATTGCCTCTAGGGCCTATTTCCTTCATAGGCAACTATGGTGAATTTACCTATATGTCAAACTAGCACCAACTAGCACAACACTAAGCAAGAAGAAGTAAATTAAATAATGGTAAAGGATATAAGTAACCAAAGTGGTGGACATTGAGACACAAGGATTTGTTTCCCGTAGTTTCTTCCTTTTGAGGGGAAGTACGTCTACGTTTGGAGAGGGGGTGGTTTGAAACCACCAACGCCACGAGAGGCCTCCCTTGTTCTCCAATGAACCTCACCCCAAAGGGTTCGATTCACCTCTTCCACTATAACGGAAACCTTCAAGGTGGAAACCGACACCTTTACAACAAGTTCGGGGCACACATCCACAACCTAATTGGAGGCTCCCAAATACAAGCAAGCTGTCAAACAATCAAAGACAATCTTGTAAGAACCAAATCAAAAGCTAGGGTTTCCAAAGAAACACTAGAGAAAGGGGCCCTCAAATGAATGAGGGTGAAATGAAGATCTCTCTTGTTGAAGCTATAGATCAAGGCCTCCTCCTTCGATTCTCCGAAGATCAAGGACTTTGGATGGGTGAGTGAAGAGATCTTGTGGATTTGGTGGCTCAAAATGTGCTGCTGTTCTTGAACTGGACGAGCAGGTTCCAAGGTAGAAGAATGGGTCCTTTTATAGGGCCCCAGAAATTAGATTCGTTGGAGCCACTTAACCCGGATAGTCTGGCCCGGACAGTCCGGTCCAGCCGGACAGTCCGGTGAGCATAAGCCGGACACTCCGTCCTGGCCAAGTTTCCGGCCAGTGTCCGGGTAGTGTCTGAAGTGCCCCACAGAACGTCCACACATGGGGAGAAAAGCTGGCGAATTTCCACGGCCGGACATTCCGGCTGCTTCGGGGAAGAAACTCCGGTTCGGCCGGACAATCCGGCCCACATCAGCCGGACAGTCCGGCCAGAATAAGTTCTGCCTCCTCTTTTTTGTTCCTGCCAACCCCTTTTTCCCATGTGTGTAAATTACCCACAATGAATCCGATATCTCCTGAAACATTTAGAAATGCATTAAACCAATCCAAGTGTTGTCAACAAACATCAAAATAATATGAAAGGCATAAATGCCCTTTCAATCTCCCCCTTTTTGGTGTTTGATGACAACCCAAGGATCTGCATATGGGATAGATAAAAATTTCACAATAGATGATTTTACACATCATAGTAAGGCTCCCCCTAGATGTGTGACCAATTTAGTTTTGCATTTGAATACAAGATCACATATCCTAGGATCACATCCTCACTACATTGGTAAAACAAGTTATGACAAGATATAATAAAGACTAGGTAGATAAGCTAGATATAACATAGTCTTAAACATAACTGGTTACACATGTCATAACACATAAAACGAAATTCAACACAACATAGTTCTCAAACCAATAAGATAAAGACATGGAGCTTCAAAGAGGGAAATCGAAATAACGTGAAGTCCGTGTGTGCCCATGCAAATCCCGGTAGCAACCTAATATGGGGCTACTTCTCCCCCTTTGGCATCGAGATGCCAAACAAGGGAAAGGGCACTACTAAAAAATGCCCAAGACAGACTCTAGCCACTGAAGTCCTTATCGGCATCCTCATCCTCATCCTCATCCTCGTCACCATCCTTGTCATCATAGTCAGCCTGAGTCGAGCTCTGTCCATGAGGGTGAGAAGAAGAGGACACATCCTCAAAAATGGACCAGTCCACATGTCCCTGACTCCAATGTCCATAGAAGAGAGTGTCATCAGACGCATGCTGCTGAGAAGGATCAACATCCATGGGCTGGTTGATCCACTTGAGCTCCTTCATGACATTCATGTTTGCCTTGTATGCATCATACTGTCCATGGAGAATGTCAATGTTCTGGCATAGGAGGAGATTCTTCCACCATGAAGCCTTCTTCACCTTCTTGTGCACTTCCTCCTTAGAGGTGCGGAAGCGATATGCATTACTAGCATGCTTCATCCTAGGGCCAGGAGACGCTGGTGCCTGCAACTCCTCAGAATCATCACTGTCAGAGTCATCAGCATCTATCTCATCATTCTTAAAAATGTCCTGGGCTGGAGGGTAGCCTCGAGGAGCCTTGGTGGTAGGGGCGCCCTTCCTCTGAATCTTGGCAACTGTGTGAGGAACAAGCTCCTGACAGAGCAGGGGAGTGACTGGAGTGTGAGCAACAATGATCTTCATCACATAAGGGGCATATAGAGGGCACTTCTTGTCAGTGATGCACTTGTAAAAATCCTGATAGATGAAGTCCATAACATCAATAGCACCACCTGGATGAGCTGGACCATTAATGTAAATAGTGTGAGCATGAGCCATCAGGTTGATCTCAGCGCCTCTCATTGCATCCTTGTTTCCAGCCTTGGGAGTGAGAGTGTGGAGTAACATGCGAAGCAAAATGTTGTAGATGAGCTTGATATTGGTGGTTTGGCCAACCACACCATTCTGAGAGTAAATTGGGACTAACTGATTCTTATCATATGCCTGTCCATGTACGTGCATCCGGACACCACTAGGACCATTGGGATTGAAAGGCAATCCAAGAATGTGAGCAAACTAAACCATGTTGGAGTAAACCCTGGTAGTAAAAGACATCCACTCAAGAGGAATGTCAGTAGTCTCCCCAAAGACCACAGTGGCATAGAACTGCTGGACCAACTCAACATTGAAGTCTTATTTTGCCAGAAAGATGGTGTGCATCCCCATCCTCTCAGTCACCCAAAGAGCATCCTCAAAGTACTTGTGAGAACGAACTTCTCAAGATCCAACCAATGCATGGTACAAGTAGGAGTCTGTAAGCCACCGTATAGCTCAGAAAACAACATGGCTTGCTTAGTCCTCCAAAAGCGCTCATCGGTCGAGGTGCGAGGCAGGGAGTAGAATTGTTGGAGTCTCATCTCCACAAACTCCTCGGTACCCAAATCAGCCAGAGTAGTCAATGTTTCAAACTTCATCTACTTGGCTTCATCTCTTTTTAGCTGCCTCATCTTCTCATGCTTTGCTGCGGCACGATCTCGAGAAGCCTGTCTGACCACAGAGGGATCAACATGAATGTCATGCTCTGGATCATACCGGAACCTGCATCCAAGCACCTTCTTAGCAACCCGAGGATGACGAGGACGAGAAACACCTGTGAAATCAGAATAGAGGGATAGCATATGGGGTAAGCACATTTGTCCTAGAGATATAAACAACAAGTAATAGTCAAAGAAATCTAGAGCTGTACTGATTGAAAACCCCGGATAGTCTGGAAAATCTGCCCCAGACAATCCGCCTAGACCGGACAGTCCAGGGTGTATCGGCCGGACATTCCGGCTGGACCGGAGTGTCCGGCCCGTACACGCCGGATAGTCCGGCTAAATCCTGGGCGATTTTCGGGCTGCACGGGAGAGTTCAATCAGGACAGATTGGGATTTCTAAAACTACTACAAGGATGAGGGTTGCACGCAGGAGTGATGTATCCATGGATCTAGGTAAGACATTGCCCCAAAAAAATTCATCTGGGCCAACCCTAGAGATGGAGAAGAAAGGGGGCATCATACCAGCATCCATGGGGACCTTCATCGGAGGGGAACGGATCCCAGCGGCAAGGGGAGGCAAATGGTCGGCGGCAACGGCAAGATCCAGCGTGGAGGAGCCCTCCCGGTAAAGCTCCAGGTCGGGGGCAGCGGACTGAGAGGAAGATAAAGTTGGGGAGAAGAAGGAGGACTGAACCGTCCACTTCTCCCCGACCCCTGATATAAAAACGAAACCGCTAGGGGCGGATAGTCCGGACCATATGTGCCGGATAGTCCGGCCCTACCAGAATGTCCGGTCTATATCAAGCGGAGAGTCTGGCTAGGCCGGACACTCCGGTTGGTACAGGGCAGACACGCCGGCCCCCTTCGACCAGAAACCCCAGTTTCAAGTGATTGGACAAATGTGTGGCCAGAGGAGCATGTTTGTAGGTGAGAGTAGGCCTGGGATTTAGAGGATGTACTGGGAAAAACCAATGAGTCAAAAAAGATCTAAAAAGATGGCAAAGTTAAATTCCAATCAAAACAATCCAAGAACAAATTCTTCACTTAAGAAGGGGCGGTGGCCGAGGCCACCATATGAGAGTTTGTGGCATGACACCGCGAAGAATTATCCTTGGGTTCATAGCCACTACTCATCAATAAAGCTCACATATCACAATGATATTTACAAGAATTTAATTTCATTAATGTTGGCATTATGAGGGGAGGGATAGTCCAGTGTATTAGGACCACACTCCCCTATCTCCATGCCTACACCTAAACTAAATAACGGTCAAGACATAGGTGAGTATGCAAGGTGATCAAGTCAAGCTCCTTGAATCTATGATATTTAGTTCATTTCTCAAATTTTAAAACCTTGCTTCATCAAGTGGATTCGTGGAGATGTCAGCAAGTTGGTCTTTGGTTGACACATATGATATCTCAATATCACCTCGAGCAACATGATCCCTAATGAAATGATGACGAATCTCAGTATGCTTTGTCCTTGTGTGATCCACTAGGTTGTAGGCAATCTTGATAGCACTTTCATTGTCACATAGAAGAGGCACTTTGTCACAATGGACACCGTATTCCTTTAAAGTTTGCCTCATCCATAGCAATTGAGTGCAAGCACTAGCAGTTGCCACATACTCGGCTTCGGTGGTGGAGACAGATATACAATTTTGCTTCTTAGAAGACCAACATACCAAGAACCTACCAAGGAATTGGCAAGACCTGCATGTTGTTTTTCTATCATCCTTATCACCATCTCAATCCGAGTCTGTGTACCCACAAAGAGCAAATGTTGACCCTCGAGGATACCAAAGACCATAGTGTGGGGTATGAACCAAATATCAAAAGATTCTCTTGACCGCCATTAAATGGCTTTCTTTAGGAGCCGCTTGATATCTTGCACACACACCTACACTCAACACAATATCGGGTCTATATGCACAAAGGTAAAGCAAACAACCAATCATAGACCGGTATACCTTTTTATCCACATCTTTACCATTTGGATTTAGTTCAAGATGAGTCTTTGTAGCCATGGGGTAGGAGAACCATTTAAATCTTTCATGTTGAATCTTTTGAGCATATCTTGAGTGTACTTGGCTTGGTTGAATAATGTTCCTCCTCTTATTTGGTTGATCTCAAAACCAAGAAATACTCTCAACTCCCCCATCATAGACATCCGGAACCTATTAGTCATAAGCTTTGAGAATTCATCATTAAAAGCTTTGTTAGATGAGCCAAAGATAATATCATCAACATATATTTGGCATACAAAAAGCTCCCCATTGACCTTCTTAGTAAAAGAGTGGGATCTATTTTCCCAACTTCAAACCCATGGTCAAATAACAACTCTCTAAGGTGCTCATACCACGTGCGTGGGGCTTGTTTGAGCCCATAGAGCGCCTTGTCAAATTTGTAGACATGGTTTGGGAAGTTGGGATCCTCAAATATCAGGGGTTGCTTTACATATACCAACTCATTCAATGGACCATTAAGAAATGCACTTTCTACATCCATTTGTTGTAACTTAAATTTATGATGTGTCGCATAAGCAAGAAGGATACAGATGGACTCAAGGCGAGCCATGGGTGCATATGTCTCTCCATAATCAATGCCTTCAATTTGAGAGAAACCTTGTGCAGCCAATCTTGCCTTGTTCCTTACTATAATTCCATGCTCATCTTGCTTGTTCTTGAATATCCACTTGGTGCCTATAACATTGCGGCAATCCTTTGGCTTCTCAACTAACTTCCATACTTTATTTCTCTCGAAGTTGTTGAGATCTTTGTGCATTGCTTCCAACCAATCTAAATCTTCAAGAGATTCCCACACTTTCTTTGGTTCAATCATGGAGATGTGTGCTTGGTGTTCACTAAACCTCTTCAATTGTGCTTTTGTGGATATTCCTCTCCTTAGATCTCCAACCACATTCTCTAGAGAGTGGTCTCTTAATTCCAACATCCTATCCATTCTAGCTTCGCGACGAGTGTGGATCTCCTTGTTGTTTCTTGGGGGGACCTCTTCATCATTTTGGTCCTTGTCTTGACCATCAACTTGACCTTGATCATCATCGAAATCATTCTCTTCATTAAGAGGCAAAGATTGACCTTGGTCTTGATCAGGTACATTACTAGATTGGAGTTGAGCTACTCTCATGGCAGATTGACCTTGGTCTTGATCAGGTACATTACTAGATTGGAGTTGAGCTACTCTTCCTTGTGTAATAGACCGAGCATCACTTGTCATTCTAGAGAATGGTGACTCAAGCTCCTCCTCACTAGAGATATCACCTTGATCATAATGTTGAGGGTCCACAGCTTGTCTTTGGCTTGGGTCATTGTCCTCCTCGATAGATGGAGCTTGTTGTTGCTGTGAAGATGAGGGCTCCACTTGAGTAGGGCATAGTTCTTCTTGATCCGCCATAAGGGGTTCCTCAATGAGGCGGATATATCCCACACCCATTCTTCTTATGGCATCCTGAGGCATTTCTTCATCTGCATCACAAGCATCAACACACACCCCTTGGGGACCATCATATTCTTCGAAGGTCACACTACAAGATTCTATGACGGCTCCGGAGAGCTTATCATAGATTCTATAAGTGTGATATTCGAGACCATAGCCAACAAAAATACCCTCTAATGCTTTAGACTCGAATTTGGACAAACGAACACCCTTTATGAGATAGAAACACTTACAACCGATTACCCGGAAGTAAGAGACGTTGGGCTTGTTACCGGTAAGTATTTCATATGGAGTCTTGATCAATTATTTGTGGAGGTAGAGCCGGTTTTATGCATGGCAAGCGGTGGAGATGGCTTCAACCCAAAAGTTGTATGGAGATTTAAACTCCGCCAACATGGTCCTTGCCATCTCAATAAGGGCCTGGTTCTTCCTCTCAGATACACCATTTTGTTGAGGGGTATATGCAGTGGAATATTGGTGTTTTCTTCCCTCATCACTAAGAAATCCATTCAAGGTGTAGTTCTTGAACTCGGTGCCATTGTCGCTTCTTATTATCAACACAGGGACATTGTATTAACGTTGCACCATGTTGTTGAAGTCGATGAAGGTCTTTTGGGTCTCACTTTTCAACTTGAAGAAATATACCCATGAGTATCTTGAATAGTCATCAACAATCACCAAACAATATTTATTCCCGCCAAGACTTGCATGAGATGGAGGACCAAAGAGATCCACGTGAAGGAGCTCCAAGATCCTCGTTGACTTGATGCGGTTCTTTGTCTTGTGGGGAGCATCATGCATCTTTCCTTGAACACAAGCCCTACAAACACGATCTTTGGCAAAGGAAATATTTTCTTTTAGTCCAACAATGTGGCCATCCTTGTGGAGACTTTGCAAAGTTCTCATATTGACATGGGCTAGGCGGCGATGCCATAACCAACCCACATTGGCCTTTCCGAATAAGCACATCGTACTTGTAGTGGTTTGTCCCAAAAAGTCCACCACATACAAGTCATTTTCGACATACCCAACGAAAGCGACCTTGAGATACTTTCTCCACATGAGGACAACAATATCATCATCAATAAAGATGGCAAAGACCATCTTTCCAAGAGCACGGACTGAAAGTAAATTGTAACCAAGGGTCTCAACAAGCATGATATCCACGAGTGTAATATCGTGGGCAACCACTACCTTGCCAAAACCCATTACCTTAGACTTTGACTTGTTGGCATATGTCATGGATATTTGATCATCATTTGGCCTTAATTCCTTGACAATAGAAGATCTTCTAGTCATATGACTTGTGCAACCACTATCAAGCACCCACTTTGACCCTCCGGAAGCATATGTCTACAAAAGATCAAGCTAGTTTTTAGGTACCCATTTTTCAATGGATCCTCTTTTTTTAGAAACAAGGGTCTTGGGGACCCAAATAGACTAAGAAATATAACCATCAAATGGGAGAACATATTGTGCATACACATCACCATAATAATCACGCATTAGAACATAGTGAGGGTTAGCACTTCCCGCAAAATCATTATGAGACATAGTTTTACCACTTGCGGTCTTACTATCCACAATGGCCTTGTCTTTATCTTATGAGGGCTTGGCCTTCTTCTTCTTGTTGTTCTTCTTCTTGGCTTTGGGGACAAAACCAATGCCCCCTTTCTCGCCATTTGACCTTTGCTTACTCAAGAGGTCATCAATGGACTTGTTTCCTTTTGGAAAGGTGGCCTTAGCTAGCTCCCCCTTCAACCTAACATTTTCTTCAAGAATAGTTGTACTACTATAGGGAATGAAATTACTAGGTGAAGGAATATTGGTCAATTGAGTTTGAAGCTTTTCATGGGACTTTGTGTAGGGTTCGCAGCATAGAAAACAAAAAATTTCCTATGATGGGAACTAAGTACCAAGATCTATCTACTAGATACAAACAACGGGCGGAGTTATATCCATAGAGAACATACCCTTGAAGACCGACAAAGCTTAATGAGTTAAACTCGTGGTTGATATAGACGATCTCTTGCCGATCTCAAGATCGAGAGGAAGTCCTAGCGCCGCAAAATAGCAGCGCATCCGTGGTCGCACACACGTACAAGACACCGAGCAACCTCCGCCTCCTCGCTCCAGCGATGCAGCAGAAGCACAACTCTTTCTTGCCGAATAGCCACCGAGACCATGGGGGATAAATTCTAGAGGAGGAGAGAGATCCTTCACGAGGAGGTGTGAGTGAGAGAGAGGAGAGGGGTGCCTTTTATAGGAGGAGGGGAACCCAAGGGGGTGGCCGCCGGCCATGGGGCTGCCCCCTCCCCTCCTTCATTCATGTGGGTGGACACTCCACTCACAAAAATCTCTTCAACTCCCTCCACTCAAAATCCCACTCAAAATTGCTATTAAATTTCCACCAAATTTAATGCAAACTCTCATTAAATAAAACTCCTTTTATTTATTCAGAATTTTGTCAATTACTTTAATGACAAACATTCACATATAACCCCTTGCTAGTATTCCATTTCACATGCAAAAACACTTTCTGTAATTTCACCTGAAAACCTGTTTCGGTATCTAGTGAAATAACCTCCTGCGCTTGTTATTCTTTCCGGCATGAAAATTTTGCTCTAATTGGATGTCAGTGTCCCTTAAGTGTGCCACCTTACAGTTCGCGAATAATGCGGACATGATCGAGACCCTTCTCCG
Source organism: Avena sativa (assembly GCA_916181665.1). Lineage (NCBI taxonomy): Eukaryota > Viridiplantae > Streptophyta > Magnoliopsida > Poales > Poaceae > Avena > Avena sativa. The sequence continues at coordinate 236,479,992 of OV702296.1, read as the reverse complement.
ATCAATAATCAGAAGCGGGACCTGGAGATCCATACTGACTCCCACACATTCAACGATGACTTTCCTGTGATCGCCGGAACCTTTTACGCTAGTATCTTAATCCCTTTGTTTCACGATATATTACATGTCCGAGATTCGATCATCGGTATCTCCATACCTAGTTTGATCTCGTTACCGACATGCACTCTTTTCTCGTTCCCGTGATATAACATTCTAGTGATCAAATCACTTGCTTGTAAGCTAACCAATGTGATATCACCAAGAGGGCCCAGAGTATATCTATCCGTCATCGGGATGAACAAATTCCACTCTTGATCCATGAGCCTCAACATAACAATTTAGTAGTTCTGAAGCCATCTTTATAATCACCCTGTTACGGTGTGACATTTGATGTCATCAAGAAACTCTTCCGGTGTTAGTGATTAACATGATCTCATTGTCTAAGGATTAGGATCACTTCGTAAGTTGTTATAGCAATATAAAATCAATGACTTTGATCGTAATGTTATACTTCGGATGAATGTTCATCACATCATTACACTAATGTTGTGATCTCGTTATTAACAACATCCAATGTCTATGATCAGGAAACTATGATCATCTTGTTAATCAACGAGCTAGTTTATGAGAGAGACATAACTAGGAACTTTCTGTTTGTTTATTAAACACACATGTATTAACGTTTCCGTATTAATACAATCATAGCATGCAAAATAAACATCTATCATATACTTGGAATACACATAATAAACACTTTATTATTGCCTCTCAGGGCATATTCCCTCCAGTCTCCCACTTGCACTAGAGACAATAATCTAGTTACATAGTGATGTATCTAACACACATGGAGTTCTGGTGTAGATCATGTTTTGCTCTAGGGAGAGTTTTAGTCAACGGATCTGCTACATTGAGATCTGTATGTACTTTACAAATCTTTATATCTCCATCCTTGACATGCTCGCGGATGGAGTGAAACCGACGCTTAATATGCTTGGAATTCTTGTGAGACCTTGGTTCTTTGGCATTGGCAATGGCACCATTGTTGTCACAATAGATCACCATTGGTTCCAACGCGCTTGCAAACACACCTAGTTCGGATATGAACTCCTTCATCCAAACTGCTTCCTGAGCCGCTTCCGAAGCAGCAACATATTCGGCCTCCATTGTTGATCCCGCCACCACAGGTTGTTTGGAGCTCCTCCAACTAACCGCTCCGCCATTCATGAGAAAACGGTTTCTACCTGCTGGTCTGTTTTGAATATTTGCATTTGCTTCTTATTGATTCCTTTTTGAGTTCTCTTTTGGGGAATTGAGCTTTTTGAAGGAGTTGCTACAGTAGCTTGTGTTTTTAGTGAAAAGTCTTGCTGTTCCAAAGCAAAGACTAAAGGTCTATTATCTTTTGAATACACTAATGTTGCTAATAAATATTGTGTGAAGTTTGTATGAAGGAAAAAATTTCAGGTGTAGAGAGAGAATGATGTAATGAGTTGAAGAATGGAAAAATCTCAAGCTTAGGGATGCCACCCCAGTGTCACCCCAAGAAATATCTAAGAGGTACAAGCGTCAAATCTTGGGGATGCCCAAGGCATCCTCTTCTTCATCAATAAAAAGCTCAGGTCTGTCTAGACACTTCGTTTTTATTATTTCATGCACTATTGTGTTGTTCTTAGAGCGTCTTAGTTTTTGTTTGCTTTTCTTAGTTTGTTAAGTTTGCTTGAATAAAGTGGTTGGACCCTCGTTCTCGCTGTGTTGTTTCAAATAAGTTGATTGGTGTTGGAAAGGAGTAGAAAGTTCTTGCTTTAGTAGTACAAGAGGAGCTTGCTTTGACTGCGACTTAGACTTTATCATGTCATGCTAGATGTTGTTTTGACCTTATGCTTAATGATTATTGCTGTAGCATGACTTGTTCCAAACAATTAGGATTGCTTAATGTGCCTTGAAAGAATCATGCATTGTTTAAGCATACAAAAGCATAGTATTATGGTATTCTCCTTTGATGCTTTGTTTGGGTTGACTTGGCACATGCTCACACCATGTTATGACTATGAACAAGTCACCATAGCCTCTATGATCATTTAGTCCTTGACTTGTAGTACCACTCTATGCTTTGATTAGTAATATTTTGTCGCTCTGCATGATTATGGCCATTATTGCTCTCTTAGTTGGTTGCTCCCAGTCTTTTGCTAGCCTCCACTTGTATGAGTAAGCTCTACTCATGCTTCCAACTCCCAGTAAACCAAGTTATTCCAAAGTGTCCACTATAAATTCCTATGCATGGTGTGTTACACCATTCCAAGTATATTCTTGTTTTCGGCTATCTTCCAATTAAAAAGTATTTTGTTATGTGAAAACTTAGTGATTAAAGCCCTCACGAACTTGATGGCAGACTTTATATTCTTTGCCCCTAATAAATATGAACCATTGTGTCATCTATGTTGTATATGCTTGCACTTATACGTTGGAATTAGCAGAAACATGCTGTCATGGGGAACGTTTTCAACATTGCACTTGTACATTGTACTCAGTTGATATCATGCTCTTTTGTCTATAGATGTCACCGGTGTGAAATAAAAAGAGAGCTTATAAGTCCATGGAGTTATGTATTTTGTGTTAGAGAAACTCCTGGGCCTCTAGCCTAAGCCATGCCTAATCATGATGGAAACTTGCAGCATCACCGTAGTGAGCTATCTGTGAAGCATCCTCAATAAAAAGCTATGCACATAGTAAAAAAAGATCGCTGAGATGCTCATTGTCTGCTTGCCTTGTCATTTTGGTTACGGGATAGCTCCTGTACCATGTGCAAGGCGTACCCCGTTGGCGGTTCTCTATGATACGCATGTACTTACTATGACAAGAACTTACATGTGACTGAAGTTGAGTAGCATGAGCTGTGGCCCTCATATTCAAGGGACATGAGATTGCCAACTTATACTTTGTCAAGCATATACTCCATAGTTTGTTCACTTTAACCTTAATCACTTCAAGATGCTTATGATAGGGGCAATGAGGGCTGAAAGCTAACAAGTACCATAATTTTTGGAAGCTCTTTTTGAAACTTGAAATCTCTGCTTCCCTTTATGAAGGGCCTTTCTTCCACTATTATGTCGAGTCTCCACCTTCTACCTTTAGGGACCATTAAGAGAGCATAGTTGCCATTCTTAGTTTATGTGTAGTGTCCCAAAACTTACTGATTGATGCATATTGTAATATTGCTTGTTCTTGTGCTATTTGTATCTAGTCACTCTTATGAACTTTGAAGGTGTCCTATGCATCTATTTGCTACTCTATGAGGGACAAGCTGATTGCCACTATGCCATGTTTTCTGTATGTGAAACAAACAAATGTTTTTCAATGCATGTTATTCATGATCTTTGTTTCTAGCCTTTCATGTTGCATGCATAGTTACTTTGTCTTATTGTTAGAACTCCATCTTTCATGCACATATTTAGAGTTCTTTGATCCCAGATTTCAATGCTTGCAAATGGTTTGATCTTGGTTTTGATGGTGCATGTCACCTCAAAAATTATTCTTTTTATCACTTACCTACTCGAGGACGAGCAGGTTAAGCTTGGGGATGCTTGATACGTCGGAAACGTATCTATAATTTTTGATGTTGCATGCTTATTTAGTATCTACTTTGCTTTGCTTTGTCTTCACTTTGAGGTGTTTTTATATGTTTTCTATAACTAACCTATTAACAAGTTGCCACAGTGCCAGTTGCCTGTTTTCTTTTGTTTTTGGTTCCAGAAAGGAAGAAAATCAATATTCTCGGAATTGGACGCGACAAAATCCAAAGTCAATATTTTACCGTGGGCAACACGAAGCCAGAATACGAGTTAGAGGGGCGCCACAGGGTGGCCACACCCCCCAGGCGCGGCCAAGCCTGGCCCATGCCTGGGCAGGGTGTGGGACCCCTGGGCACCCCCTGCCTCGCCTCTTCGCATATAAGAAGCCCCGATGCAGAAACCTAGGCACCCAATCAAAAACTCCACGAAACCGTCTATAGCCACCGCCACCATCGTCCCTAGATCGTGGGATCAGAAGTTCTTCCCGGCACCCTGCCGAAGGGGAGATCATCCCAGAGGCCTTCTTCTCCGGTATGAAGCGTGAGTAGTTCCACCTTGGACTACGGGTCCATGTAGTAGCTAGATGGTTGTATCTCCTCCTTGTGATTTCTGGATAGATCTTGTGAGCTCCATTCATGATCAAGATCTAATCTATTTGTAATCATGCATGTTGTGTTTGCAGGGATCCGATGGATATTGAGATTACTATGTCAGATCGATTAATGGTTTTGTCTATTTGATTCTATCATGTCTGTGTTGTTTGTGATCTTGCATGCTCTCTGTTGTTAGTAGCTATCTTGCCCAAGTAGTTGCTAGTGACTCCAAGAGGGGGTATTTATGCTCTAGTTTCCAAGGTAAGTGACAGAAATCTCTTTGGTTGTAGATGTGTTGTTGCCACTAGGGAGAAAACAACGTCTCTTGTTCATGGAGCAAGTGGATTGTTTACCTTACACACTTTTCTTAAAGCAATTGTCTATTGCTTGCAACTTAATACTGGAGGGGGTTCGGATGATAACCTCAAGGTGGACTTCTAGTCATAGATGCAGTTGGATGGAAGTCTATGTATCTTGTTGTATTTCCCAATCGAATCTCATAGGATCCTTTTGTCTAGTATTGCATTGTTATGCCTTGTTCAGTTCGTGTCAATTGCCCTGCTGTAATTTGTTTACCCTCCATGCCATGCTGTTTATCTAAGGAGAGCACCTCTAGTGAACTATGGACCCCAGTCCAATCTTTACCATTGCTACATCTTCCACTGTTTACTTGCTGCAAACCATCATCACCTTCCACACCATAGAGTTAATCCTTTGTTACAGCAAACCGGTGAGCTTGACAACCTCACTGTTTGTTGGGGCAAAGTCTTGAGTTTGTGTTGTGCAGGTTTCCACGTTGCTTGAAACACCTTTGAGACATTTCCTTCCTCCTACTGGTTCGATAACCTCAGTTTCTTACTGAGGGAAAACTTGCTGCTGTGCTCATCACACCTTGCTCTTGGGGTTTCCAGCGAAGCGTCCCGTGACAGTACTGGGCGCCATCAGAGACACAAGGATTTGTTTCCCGTAGTTCCTTCCTTTTGAGGGGAAGTACGTCTATGTTTGGAGAGTGGGTGGTTTCAAACCACCAACGCCATGAGAGGCCTCCCTTGTTCTCCGATGAACCTCACCACAAAGGGTTCGATTCACCTCTTCCACTATATCGCCAACCTTCGAGGTGGAAACCGACACCTTTACAACAAGTTCGGGGCACACATCCACAACCTAATTGGAGGCTCCCAAATACAAGCAAGCTGTCAAACAATCAAAGACAAGCTTGTAAGAACCAAATCAAAAGCTAGGGTTCCAAAGAAACACTAGAGCAAGGGGCCCTCAAACGAATGAGGGGCAAATGAAGATCTCTCTTGGTGGAGCTATAGATCAAGGCCTCCTCCTTCGATTCTCCAAAGATCAAGGACGTTGGATGGGTGAGTGAAGAGATCTTGTGGATTTGGTGGCTCAAAATGTGCTGCTGTTCTTGAACTGGACGAGCAGGTTCCAAGGTAGATGAAGGGGTCCTTTTATAGGGCCCCAGAAATTAGAACCGTTGGAGCCACTTAACCCGGACAGTCCGGCCCGTATAAGCCGGACAGTCCGGTCTAGCCGGACATTTCGGTGAGCATAAGCCGGACACACCGGCCTGGCCAAGTTTCCGGCCAGAGTCCGACCAGTGTCCGAGTAGTGTCCGATGTGCCTCACAGAACGTCCACACCTGGGGAGAAAAGCTGGCGAATTTCCATGACCGAACATTCCGGCTGCTTTGGGGCGGAAACTCCGGTTTAGTCGGACAGTCCGATCTACATCAGCCGGATAGTCCAGCCAGAATAAGTTATGCCCCCTCTTTTTTGTTCCTGCCAACCCCCTTTTCCCATGTGTGTAAATTACCCACAATGAATCTAATATCTCCTAAAACATTCATCAATGCATTAAACCAATCCAAGTGTTGTCAACAAACATCAAAATAATATGAAAGGCATAAATGCCCATTCAGTTGTGAAATCAGGGATTAAATTCATTTTGTCTAGGCCCGTCATACAACCAAAATTAATATGACAAAGACGGGAGTGCCAGACGTTTGATTCAAAAATCCGTGTAAATATGATTAACAACTTTATTACAAATGTTTGACAGTGATAAGCGGAATAAGCCTCCGCACTCATAGCCTTTACCAACAAAGGTTCCATACTTAAAAATTACAAATTTATTTGACTTGAATACAATCTTGTAGCCATCTCGACATAGAAGAGATCCGCTAACAAGATTTTTATTTATTGAGGTAACATGATGCACGTTCTTCAGGCGCACGGTCTTTCCCGAAGTGAACTTCAGATCGACCGTACCAATACCATGAACATAAGCATGCAAGTCGTTCCCCATCAGCATGGTTTGAGTCCCTCTGACCTGATATGAATAAAACATGGAAATATCAGAATAGACATATACATTAGCGCCCATGTCAATCCACCAATCAGGAGAATGACATAATAAAAGAACAGTAGGTAATATACCATACCCAACATCTTTCATCTCAATGTCGCCCATGACAACATTAGCAGTCTTACTACCCTTTCCATGCTGGCGCTTGTCAAATAGGTTGGGACAAGCAGGAGCCCAATGATCAGGATCACCGCACACATGACACGCATCTTTCTTCTTATCAGTCTTCTTCTTAAAGCTGGTAGACTATGAGGCCTTGTTCTTTCCATCGAACTTTCCTTTGCCGTCAAACTTGACTTTGTTCTTGAACTTGTGAGGCTGGAAGTTCCTTCTCTGTACCAAATTGGCATTAGAACCTCCCTTGGTACCTCGAGCACGTGTGTCTTTTGATCTCGCCTTCTCTTCCACATCAAGAGTCCCAATGAGATCTGTCACGGAGAACTCTTGTCTCTTGTTCTTCAGAGAAGTAGCAAAATTCCTCCATGACTGGGGAAGTTTGGAAATAATGCCTCCGACAACAAATTTGTCCGGTAATACACAAGTGAAGTGCTCAAGCTCCCTGGCAAGTGACTGTATCTCATGAGCCTGCTCCACAATGGGGCGGTCATCAACCATCTTATAGTCATAGAATTGTTCCATGACATACAGTTCACTGTCAGCTTCAGAGACTCCAAATTTTCTCTCGAGCGCATCCCACATATCCTTGCCATTGCTAAATGACAGATATGAATTGACAATATTGTCGCCAACAAGCTGATCAAGGCAGCCTTGAAAGTGGTATCAAGTTTTTGGAACGCCTCTTCCTGAGCGGGATTAAGATCTCCCTCAGGTGCGCCATAGATGGCGTTATACCAGACCATGGTCTAAAACCAGAGCACTGCTCTCGCACACCATCGTTTGTAATTGACACCTTTGAACACAGGTGGATTCATAGAAGCAACAAAGCCACTTGGGGAAAAATGCCTGAAATAAGGTTTTTGGATTATTGAGTAAAAGAGCAATTTACCAAGCAAATTACCCATAATAAATGCTAGATAAAACATGATTAAAATAGTAGACAATATAGTAATCATGTGAAATAGCGAATACATATTAAGGCAGATAACCAAACAGACTACAAGGCGTAGAACTTGAGATGCGATTAGAACAAGGTTGAGAAAGAAATATACACGACAGCAGTAGTAGAGGAACCACCGGCGTTCGTGTTGGCACTGTCGTTAGCCATGTCATCGAGGAAGAGGGTGCTGATGTCGGGGAAGAAGTCCTCGTTGGGGAAGACGTCGGCGCAATCGCTATCCGTGACGGAGTCCATGATGAAGCCAGTAGTCGCGCCAATAGCGATCCCTAAAAACATTATCGCCCTTCTCCCGTACAGGACTCGAAGCAGCGGGGTCTCGGAGGCCTACTGTCCCGGCTCGCGGTGCACGCTGCAAGACGGGATAGGGAAGACTAGGTAGCGCAGTGGTCCGGAACTGGAGGCTCAAAGGATGTGTGGCAGTGTGTCTGAGAGGAGGCGCGATCTCTCTCTTATAGGCATAAAGGGGAAGGCAGACAGGTTGCGCAGGAGATAAAACGAATGGACGGAAGTTGAAGCGAATAGGCGGCAGCCCACCGGACAGCCTCCACTCAATTCATATTCATTTAGATCGTATTAAAAGTCCACTCGAGCAAAACATTTTCTATACATATACCATTCATGCGTGGCAAAATAAAGCTCGGCTTGGCGAGATTCCTGTAACTCGCAGCGCGTGCGCATCGTGGCGAGGCGAGCGAGGAGGAGGAGGAGCGCGCGTGTATATGTCTTCTCTTCTCAAGCCCATACAAGTGGTGGAAGATCTCTCCTTATAAGCTGGTCCAACTTCCACTCAACTAGCAATGTGGGACTAAACATTTGTCCCAGCTCTTGCTGGCCAAATGGGCCTCTATGATTTCAGGAATTTATTGGCATATAATAAATGGGCTGGGCCTATTTAGATAAAAATTCCAACATGCTTCTCCCCGGATTCCGGTTTGAATTCCTAGGCCTGCTTCTCCCATCCGCCCAACATTTTTTTCTGACAATGATCTGGCCGACTGAGCCGTAGTAGGGGAAGGATTCGATCTTGGGCCCCCTCTAGGCCTAGACCCATGGCCATTGCCGAGGTGGCCATGGGCCACAGCCGGGCCTGACTAGCACATAAGCTGGATATTTATCAGCATATATGCCTGCATTATTCTGTTTTTCACTTGTATGGTGAAGACTATTTGTGCTTTATCATACACCTATTCTCAAATCTATGTACACTCGATCTTAAATCTTTAGTAGCTACATGTGAGGTGTGAAATCTGTTCTTGTATTGTGGTAAAAAATCCTTAATTTTCTACTGGTGCATGTAAGGGTAGTGTATGACCATCAGTACTTATTACTTAGTGAATCATGGAGGTCTTCGGAAATCCCATCAAGTTTATAGTGCGAGGAGAATGAATTGAAGACCGTGAGCTTCTCTATCTTGATTGCATGGTGCAACTTGTTTTGGGGAGAGGATGTGTCCTTCCATTTGTTGAAAAAAGGCACAAGAAATTGTAAGTAGGAGTAGCTTCTTCTGAAAATGTTACCATGGTCTTATCCTAAACAATGGTTAGGGCAGGCCAGGGGAACAAGGTATATGAACCTGATGCTGTAAATAATTCCCCTATGATGATCTTATGGTGCTTAAATGATGCTGCAAATAGTCCTGCCAAAAGGATACCATTGAACTATAAAAGAAGGTCATGAGTGGAAAGTTTACCTTCACTGACTCCTCAACTGTAGGATGTTACAAAAAATGGTTATATGAGCTGTGTAATTTGAATGATCCTAGGCATGAAGAAGGTATATGAACCTATGAGATTCAGTGATCATTTCAAAGTGATGTCATCCTCATTTGAACCCATGTTCAAATTATATATAATATAAAATGCTAGAACTTGTCAACACTTGTCATTATAAATTTTTCGAAAAGGAGCATCAGCCTCGGCCTCTGCATCAATTGATGCACACAGCCTTTTATTTCAACATTAAGTATATTACAAAGTCACAATCATGGATCACATAAGATCGATACATAAATCAATCATCTAAAAATGATAAGCCAAAATAAACTAGCCATCTTCTAGTCTATGAGTATGCCGCCAAGTAGCCTGGCAATAGAAATCATTGAAGGGAATATGCCCGAGAGACAATAATAAAGTGGTTATTATCGTATTCCTTATTTATGATAAATGTTTATTTTGCATGCTATAATTGTATTAATACGGAAACGTTAATACATGTGTGTTTAATAAATAAAAAGGAAGTTTCTAGTTATGCCTCTCTCATAAACTAGCTCATTGATTAACAAGATGATCAAGGTTTCCTGATCATGGACATTGGATGTTATTAATAACAAGGTCACAACATTAGTGTAATGATGTGATGAACATTCATCCGAAGTATAGCATTACGATCAAAGTCATTGAGTTTATATTGCTATAACAACTTACGAAGTGATCCTAATCCTTAGACCATGAGATCATGTCAATTACTAACACCGGAAGAGTTTCTTGATAACATCAAACGTCACACCGTAACAGGGTGATTATAAAGATGGGTTCAGAACTACTAAAGTGATATGTTGAGGCCCATGGATCGAGAGTGGAATTTGTTCATCCCGATGACGGATAGATATGCTCTGGGCCCTCTCGGTGATATCATATTGATTAGCTTGCAAGCAAGTGATTTGATCACTAGAATGTTATATGACGGGAACGAGAAAGAGTGCATGTCAGTAACGAGATCAAACTAGATATGGAGATACCGACGATCGAATCTCGGACATGTAATATATCGTGAAATAAAAGGATTAAGATACTAGTGTAAAAGGTTCCGACGATCAAAAGAAAGTCATCGTTGAATGTGTGGGAGTCAGTATGGGTCTCCAGATCCCGCTTCTGATTATTGATCCGAGAGGGGTCTCGATCATATCCGCATTATTCGCGAACCGTAGGGTGACACACTTAAGAGACACCGACATCCATTTGGAGGAAAAGTTTCATGCCGGAAAGAATAACAAGCGCAGGAATTTATTTCACTAGATACCAAAACAGGTTTTCGGGTGAAATTGCAGAAATTGTTTTTGCATGTGAAATGAAATAGTAGCAAGGGGTTATATGAGAATGTTTGTCATTAAAGTAATTGACAAAATTCTGAATAAATAAAAGGAGTTTTATTTAATGAGAGTTTGCATTAAATTTGGTGGAAATTTAATGGGAATTTGAGTGGAGGAAATTGAAAGGCATTTGTGTGAGTGGAGTGTCCACCCACATGAATGAAAGGAGGGGAGGGGGCAGCCCCATGGCTGGGCGCATGGCCCCTTGGGTGCCCCCTCTCCCTATAAAAGGAGCCCCTCCCTCTCCCTATAAAAGGAGCCCCCTTCCTCTCTCTCTCACTCACACCTCCTCGTGAAGGATCTCTCTCCCCCTCTAGTATTTATCCCCCATGGTCTCGGACTAGCGAGATACATGTTCCCGGTGGCTATGCGGCAAGAAAGATTTGTGCTTCCGCTGCATCGATGGAGCGAGGAGGCGGAGGTTGCTCGGTGCCTCGAACGTGTGTGCGAGCACGGATGCGCCGCTGTTTTGCGGCGCTAGGACTTTCTCTCGATCTTGAGATCGGCAAGAGATCATCTACATCAACCACGAGTTTGGACTCGTTAAGCTTTGTCGGTCTTTAAGGATATGTTCTCTACGAATGTATATCTGCCCGTTGTTTGTATCTAGTAGATAGATCTTGATACATAGTTGTTTCCATCGTAGGAATTTTTTATTTTCTATGCTGCGAACCCTACAATTATGTGCGACTGTCAGGAGAGTATTAGACCCAGTAACCATAGGTTGTCGCTGGTCCATAGGTAGAAGCTGCGCCCATAGCTGAATCCAGTGCATAGCCATTTGGATAACCTGTAAAAAGTTTGAGCCATATGCTATGTTAAAAATAATGTTGTTTTGACAGCTCCATATAGGCCACAATATGTCAGAGATCCCAATCCTAATTTTGTCCTTGTCTTTTTTATCTACCTCGTTTAGCAAGTTCCCAAACATATTAGTCAAATTAACTGGTGGAGGAATATTATATGCGAAAAAGATCATACGCCAAATTATTCGTGCAAAAGGGCATGATATGAACAGATGTTCTATTGATTCCATCGAATCATAGAAACAACATTTCATACAGCATGTCCACTTACGTTTTGCCCGATTGTCTTTTGTTAACAAAACCTTATTGTTAAGGTACCACATGAAGATTTTAATTTTTAAAGGGATCTTAATTTTTCATAGATATTTCGTAAAAACCGAGTATGACCATTCATCATATCCAAATACATAGATTTTACCGAAAACAATCTGTTGTCATTTAACTTCCATACAAAAACATCAGTATTCTCATTCAGCTGCAACAACATCAATCGGGTGCACAGATGAATCCACTGTGCCCATGTATGACCATACAAGTTTATATGAAAAGCCATGTTCAATGGAGTATGCTGGAGTACCTCAGCCACTAAGACGTTTTTCCGCTGAGCAATAATATGAAGATTCGAATATTGATTGGCCAATGAACACCAAGCCACACATCCTCCCAAAAGCGTGTGGATAGGCCATCATCAACTTTAAAATAACCTTTGGTAAAGAACTCATCTTTAACCATCATGAGACCTTTTCAAAATTGGGAATCTGTTGATTTGTCCTGAACTTGGGAGAGAGTTTTAGAGTTCAAATATTTATTTCTCAATAATTCTTGCCATACCCCTTCCTCATTAAGAAGTTTAAAAAGCCATTTTCTAAGTAGGCATTTATTTTTGAGTTCCAACACCCCAATACCGAGCCCCCTTGATTTTTTGGTCTACATATAATATTCCATCTTGTTAACCAATATTTCTTTTTTGTCTCATCACTTTGCCAAAAAAAGGGATCTATAAAAATCCAGACATTTCCTCACTCCTTTGGGAATTTCTAGAAATGATAGCATAAACATTGAAAGACTAGTCAGGAGTGCATTTATCAAGACTAATTTATCACCGTAAGAGAGTAGTTTGCCTTGCCAACATCCAAGTTTTCCAGCAAACCTTGTCTCGATGGCATGCCATTCGGAATATAAAAGCTTTCTGTGATGGATAGGTATACCAAGGTACTCCCTCCGTTTCGGTTTACAAGTCCTGCACGTAGTTCTATGTCGCCAAATTAAACAACTTAGTATGATGTATATATTACAAAAAATATATCGCCGGAAACTTTAGACTTTGTATTTTCCAATGATATAATTTTCATATTATATAATTTAAATTATATAGGTCAAATTGATAACCTAGATATACGCATAGGCCTTGTAAACTGAAACGGAGGGAGTACATAAAAGAAAGTGAGCCAGTTTCACAACCCAAGATAGTCTTATATTGTTTTTCACAATCCTTTGCTTTTTCAAAACAAAAGACTTTAGACTTCACTCTTGTGAAAATTGATTTTTAATTCGGATAGAATACTTGCATTTGTAGTGTTTATGAACAATGCAACTACAGCTAAATAAATTCCTCCTGAACTGTTCGACATACTGTATGTCACATACATACGAAGGTTGTAGCGACGATGCTGTTCCGTATGTCACTGCATTTTATTCTTGCATTTTGCCACGGAAAGAAAAAAACCAGAGTTACTGACTGAATCACGACAAGAGAAGGATAAACATTGGAAGACTAGTCAAAAAAAAAACATTGGAAGACTAGTCAAAAAAAAAAAAAAGCGAAGAGCGATCCGTTCAAAAAAAAAGCGAAGAGCGATGGAGAGAGGCGGCGGAGGCGTCCGTTTTGGCGACGGCACGGGAGGGACGGATTGCGATGGCGGCGGCGGCGGCGGCTCCTCCACGCGCAAAACCGATCAGATCGGAACCGTGTCGCCACTTCCCACCCCACCTCGCGAGATCAAAAACTGGGGCGACGGCGACGATTCTGTCCAAGAGATAAGGCTCCTCGACGAGAGCAAGCATCGGGATGGATCCATCCGCAGTGACTCCCTTGCGTGGCACAAAATGTATCGCACCAATCTCACGGAAGAGAGTACGTCGGTGGCCTCTCTCATTCTTTTTTCCCGTCATGTTAAATTACTCGGCATCGATATTATCATGTGCAGATTCCTTCCCATGATTCTATTCACATCATAATCCTAGAAAGAGGTTCTTTTTGTATTATAAGTGATTTAGAGGTGATATCCTTCTTTTCAAGATAATCAGGACCCCCTCTTAAGGCATTTTAATACCAAGCTCAGATTGCCTCTAGTCGCCAGGTTATTATGCCTTGGTAATCTAAAGAATCTATACATGGTATAAGTTGCAATAAGTTTCTTGCCCAGATTTGTAGCATCTGATATCATATACTCGGTAATCTAAAGAATCTATACATACTTGGTAGTACTACTGTTGCAAGCTTAGGGCTATCATACTTTCAGCTTTGATTTCATTTGTAACGTTGATTTCCAAGCTGCTGGATTTGTGTGAGGGAGGCGTTGCCGTGCCGAATTTCAGAGAGGGACTTGAAGGGAATTAGGTGCTGAGGTTGAAAACAGGAGAGAGACAAGTAGGTGTCAGATTTCATGTTTTCGAATGAAGCTGACATAAATTTGAGAAGGGATGAAGGAGAAGGTTGCAGGAGAGAGAAAGGAGTGGGTATGACTTCCAGTTGTTTTATTGAAGTGTGGCACCCATTAACCAGGTGCATACACTAAAATGAATTTTGCAAACTAAGACCCTGCTATGAATTTTGCTTGTATCTTGCTTGTATCTTTTTACCTCTCTTCTTGTTATAATAAACCAGGGTTAATATTTTTGAACTGTTGTCATCTAATTTGTTGCACAATGTTGCTATTTCTGCTCAGCTTGTTTGGAGCCGATGATGATGTCAACGCCAACTAATTGCTGGCCTAACATGAGGGATTGCAAAGGGCATTTGTATTGCCATATGATGCAGATATACTCACTGAAGCTAGCGCATATCTCTGCGGACACCTCTGGTCGCCCAATTCAGCTGTATGGATTCATGGCCGCTCGGGATCTTCTGAATCCCCGGCGTAACTACGTGTTCAACCGCACCAGAGATGATCCTTCCGTCGTGGTTGAGGACGGCGACGATCAGTTCATACGAATGCCTGGACCCAAGAGGGGCATTGAAATGCAGGCTTCGGTGCTGGTTGAGTTCGACATGAGGATCAAGGTGGGGGAGAATGAAGAAGATGATCTACAGCTCATTGATGGGGCTGTCTGCTTCAGTTACCTGGGCTCAACACCTGGAAGAATCTATACTCGACGGATTGTCGGTGATTGTGGTGCGGTGGACATAAGTCTCGTACTACTGCACAGGGCAGCGGAGGCCACAATACAGGTTGGGATATCAGATGTGCGTGACAGTGGCCTAAATCTGTTTGTAGGCGCATGTGCTAACAGGATAACGAAAGAGCTATGGTTATTTGACGGTGTGGTCACAGAGCCATGTGACCTAAACAACTTTGTGGTTGCTGCTGTGAGGGGTACTAAATTGATTCTGAGAGTGAAATTTGGTCGGAATGGTGACTCCCATCGCACCACTCAATTTGTTCTTTACAATGTTAGACGGCATGGGAGTGATACCATGATTTTCAGGCTTGATTATGCCACTATACAGTTGAAGGTGACTTGGTCAACTTTGGATGTCCCAAACAGTGCTCTTGGAGCAGACAATCACTATAAGTGGGCAGAGTATGAGAGTGTTGAATATGACTTTGAGTTGGAAGAACCGGAAGGAACGATATGAGTTTCTTGTCGGTTTGTTTATGTCAGCCTGCTGTGCGCTTGTGGCATGTTTAAATGTTTGGAAACATATTTGTGTGTGTGTGTGTATGTGTGTGTGGAATAACACTATGGTTGTGCTAGCTTTTTTACTGTACATGTTTGAATGGTAATGTCAGGAAGTTAATTGCAGTTCTTTTGGCGATGTTAGACTGATTGTGCTGAAAGAAAAATATAGTACAGTATCTGACATAGTGGATGGTGTCTATTGATGCTGTTGTAGGAGTTTGATTTTGATTTTTGAGGGCCTCAAGTGTCCATCGTTAGGCTTTTCATTAAAAAAAGCATGCTTGCCTCGGTGCCAAACATCAACTTTTTTATTGCCCCAATTTCTTCAGAAATCCTGATGTGGCGTCCTGCTGTATTCTGTCCCAGTTTGTTCTAAGTTTGTGCAGTTAGGTGGTGCGCGCGGAATGCCATGGTGTCGCTATCTATTCCCACGAAATTTGGAACAGTAGGCTATTTTTTTTGCAAAAGAAACAAGAATACGCCCCTGATTATGGGCATCTTTTGCAACGAGAGTTGGCTGTGGTTCTATGTTTGTAGGCTATTGAACCGGTTCTTTTTTTTATACTCCCTCCGTCCTAAATAGATGTCTCAAATTTGTCAAAATTTGAATGAATCTAGACACTATTTAGTATATAGATTCATCCAAAATTTGAAAAACATAAGAGATCTATTCCTGGACGGAGAGAGTATAAAACTCCTTAATCGATGAAATTATTCTAAGGTTCTTTGCCTTTATTTTCAGAAAATATATCGCAAGGCGTGGATTCTGGTAGCAAGGCCCAATTTCTGCTAAAACAAAGCAAATAGAGAATGTTGCGCCAATTGACCAAATTAATGTTTTGCCCTTCTATTACTCGCGGGGGGGAAACCCTAGATGGCGGTGCTTTGGCATAGCGAGCTTCGTGGAGACGCTGTCTTGGATAATGGACACACTGTCTTGCATAGCGAGTTGTGTTGTTGTTAGAGCATGTCTAACAGACTTCTTAAAAGGGCTAAATCCGTAAAATAATCGCCGAAATACGGGGTTGGGTTCTACCTAGCCGTCTAGCAGTCCCCGTAAAACAGGCCCCAGCGTCGATTTTTTCTAGTTTTGGTTACGGGGCGTCTCTTCGCCCCCTACTTGTGCAGGGTGGGAAGGGGAATACAGGGCAAACCCAGCATCCCATTTCAGCCAGGGCGTGCGGACATTTCAATTTTTCCACCCGTTTTTCCCCCGCGCCGCCGCCACAGCCACCCGCGCGTCGCCGTTAGAAACCTTCAGATCCGGCCCCCTCCGCCGCCCGCTGAGCCGCGCCGCGCTGTGTCCACGCCCGCTGCACCCCCGCCGGAGATCCGCGTCCCTCCACGCGCACCGCCGCACCCCCGCCGCGGTCTTCTCCGTCGTTTTCGCCGGTGAGTATTCCGCCGCGTTCCTCTTCGTTTTCGCCGGTACAATGGACGTGTTTGGAGGTTGATCTATGCTTCACGGTGGTAGATGGCTTCAGAGGATGTGCATATGGAGGATTTGGAGGATTCGTCGACCGATTGGTCCTCGTCGGATTCCGACGATTCGGACCTCGACGAGCTGCTGAACGACGACGACACGGAGATGATGCTGCTCCTATTCAGCATGAAGCACATGGAGGACCGTGCCAAACTGCTGGATTAGAGAAAAGGATCCACTATGGGGCATACTAGAAGGACCATGCGCGCTTTGCTGTGCCGATTTTTATTGTTGTCGTTTATTCTCTCTCATGTGGCTTCATCTGAGATTTTCGTTGTGAACCGGAAAAAAATGTAATTAGATACAGGACTACATACACACTCTAGGACACATGTGGCAAGAAAAAACAAAACATAATAATGACATCTAAAGGCCACAAAAACTAAACCGAATAACTGAGCTGACATGACAGAAGACGGAAAACGGCTAGGAAACAATAACACAACAATGATAGGAAACAACCAATAGATCCATTAGTCAGAAGTAAAAACATCTTGCATCTGTAAAAATGTTAATAGTATTTTTTTGAAAATAAAAATAATTATATAAAAAATTAGTAGGGAGAAGTATGTTTATACAAAAAAAACAAAGTATGCATATACCCGTGCTTGAATATTTTCTGCCAAAAATACCATGTTCTAAGGACGCATAAGTATGTATAGTCTCTGCACTTGTAATTCTTGTATCATTAAAAAAGGTCTGAACCATGAAATATAGATAAGTCATTCGATAGTAAGATGCGGCAGGTGAGCAAATATTACCCATTAACATTGTTGCTTTTATTTCTGCATGAGGTGTTGCATTCCTATTCAAAATTTATTCTTTGGCACTATCAAGTTATCGATAAAAGAACAACCAATCAACTTTGCACAACAAAACTCAAGATGCCAAGGTACATTACAAAGTAAAGTTACATAAATTACAGTAGAGGAGAATTATTGGAATTTAACCAGTGAGCACTTCATTTCTTCGGGTGATTATATATTCGATGAAGGCTTGTTAGTGGATCTGATCTGAAAAAGAGCCTTCTTACTGCTTCCTAAAATAAAGGGTCCGAAAGAATTTCAGCATCCGAAAAAAATGGGTAGGGATTTTAGGACAGCTGCAAAAATACCAAGCTCATAATATAATGATAGACCAATAGGAAATAAGTTGCCATCATGGAGGAAATCTGTATATGGAGTGATGACTTGGAAAGGGAGTCAAACTCGGTGGATCATTAGGCAATCACATCCTATATATTTTACATGCCATCCAAAAAAAATTTCTTACAAATCATTGTCGATGGCCCAAAAACTTGTTTAACCATTGCAGGGTGTTAACAATTTTGGGTTGAGTGACTACACATATACAAACCATCTTCTGGCTTCAAATTTATTATTATTTTTTGGATCAAGTGTCTAATCACACGGTTATTCTAAAAACGAAAGATAGAAAATTGATAGCATGTAGTAATATTGTAAGGGAGAAATCAGTATATATTTTTTGAAGCATCTAAAGAGCTGGAATGTTTAAGAGTTAAGACGTCAGAAGGTAGAACATAGTTTGCATATATGTAGTGGAAAATAATACTAAAAGAGGGAAAAGTTCATGCTAGATAAAGTGGTAGCTTATTTGTACACATTGGCATGTTTGTCCACATTTATTGTTTACCAATCTAGGTGACCCAATTATTTGTTAATTACTCCAAGGATAGTGCTGACAATATTGCCTATTAGAAGCACAAGGAATGAAAAATGACATGCATATTTTTTTGTCTTTAGTGCAATCATCTGTAGATCACTTCTAAGTACTGAGCTTACCTTACTCTAAAAAGGTACTCACTCCATCTCAAAAAGGATGTCGCAAATTTGTCAAATTTTGAATGTATCTAGTACTAAACAGTTTCTAGATACATTCAAATTTTGACAAATTTACGACATCCTTTTCAAGACGGAAGGAGTACTAAGCTTATGTCCTTAGACTGGACATCAGATGGGAATGGTGGAACAACACATCGACTCAGTGGCAACATATATACACTGTAAAAAAGACTAATTAGGCATCACCTAGACTTCGTGACCTCTCCCATGTTGGCCCAAATATTTCAAGAGCGAGCAACCCTATGAAGAGGGTAATCTCAAACCCTACTTGGTTCACTGCAGATAAGAAAACATTCAGATTGAGGTAAACTGAAAACAAAAGATCAGATCTTACCTGCCACATCCCACATATGAGAAAGGGAAGCAGAAGTCGTGGCCATCAACACCAAAATCTTCGATTTCAAAAATTAGACTTGCGTTTTGCAAGACATCATGGGAAAAACCGTTGCAGCTGCAGCTCTCAAGGAGTTCCCAGTGCGTACAGCTCCAGAAGCGAGCAACCACCATTCGAAGCTGTTGCAAATGCATGACGATGCAGATGACTTAATTAAATTAGGCTAGTTTTAACGTACCTTTTACTGCTCAGGTCGAGGGCACCAGTACGAATTCATCGGACGGCTTCGCTAGATTCGGCCCAACTAGCCCATTACACACAATAGAGAGAAAAAAACACCCAGAAAAAAACACCCACCGCCGCCTCGTCCAGTTCGACAGCGCCCGCCGCCTCCTCTCCCACAGCTCGGCCGGCGCCGCCTCCTCCCGCCTCCTCTCCCACAGCTCGGCCAGCGCCGCCTCCTCGACCACCCCATCCCCTGCCGCCTCTTCTACCCTTCTCGACCCCCACCCCCTGCCGCCGCTATAGGAGGGCCGCCGCCGCCGCCTCTCGACCCCCACCCCCTGCCGCCGCTACAGGAGGGCCGTCGCCGCCGCCTCCCACATCTACCAGGCCCCCCCTACGATTCTAGTTGTTCGGCTAATTGTTGAGTAAGAGCAACTGTAGTTTCTATCTCTCTGTAAAACATTTTTCTGGTTAAATTCAAGTAGTACCAAAGTGATTGGAGCGTAATTGTTCGGCTAATTGTTGAGTAAGAACAACTAATTAGATTCACCTTACAAAGAGAGTAGTTGTGCTCATGGCAGATGTGGTTTGTGACTGTTGGGCGAATGCATTTTCTTTATTTGTTGGAAGGATCACTCGGAAGTACAGAATATACGTCCTGCAAAAGGTGGAAATGTTTTAACTGGGAGTTACGTTGTTGGTTATATTTGCACAATATTTCCTGAATAGGATTTAGAAGTGCGCTTATGCGACCTCCTTTTGTTATCCATTTAGTTGTTCCTGGTCTTCTTTCATCATGTTGAACTTATCTAGTTTTCATTCTGGTAGATGTAGTAGTAGCAGAGGGTAGCGAAATCGACGTCCATGGTTTGGGCAAGAGTAGTCCAGCAACACTGGAGTATTGGTATAAGCTAATTAGATTCACCGAGTGAACTCACATATTTAGACAGAAAGTTGTAGTACAGTACAATCGATGTACTGATTACATGAACCAAGCTCTCTAGGCCTATAGCAGGGTGTTTTATTCTTCTGTATTGTAGACATTATTTTCTAGTCAAAAACTCAATATTAACAATATGGCACTGCTTTTTTTAAGGTGAAAATAACCAGAATTTGCTAGTATAAATTGGTACTGAGATGACAATTATACTCTGATAATTTAATTGATAGTTGTATGAATCTTACTCTGATGATGTCAATTTTCAGACATGGATGGTGAAGGCGATACCTTGGAAGAGCGTGATGAGTATCACCGCATTGTTAGCAAGACCTTCAGGAGTGAGGATGAAGGATACCGGTTTTATAATGAATATGCAAAGGTGAAAGGGTTCAGTGTTAGAAAGGAAGAGGTGAAATACTTGCCGGGCACTAGGACGCGTTTCAGGCGGCTTTACACGTGCTTTAAGGAAGGGCACCGTACATTGGCGAACTTTGAAAGAACTGACCCAAAAAGAACTCCAAAGGCTCTTACTCGGTGTGGATGTAAAGCTCATTTTGAGATTGAGCTGAGTGCGGCTACCGGTGAATGGTTCGTGAAGAAGTTTGAGGATGAGCATAATCATCCACTCGCTAAGGAAGGCGAGTTTGCTTACTTGTACTCTCACCGTAAGATGACAGATGGACAGAAGGCTGATGTAGTTGGTTATGGGATTGGTGGCCTCCGGACACACAAGATAATGGATGTCATGGAACATCAGGCTGGTGGTCCCGACAAGGTCGGGTTTATACCCAGAGATTTGTATAACTTTGTTGCAGAGTACAAGAAGAAAAAAATTGAAGGTAGAGATGCTGAATATATGTTGAACTATATGGCATCACAGAAAGACAGGGATGCAGACTTTTTCTACAAACATACTACTGACAGTGAAGGCCATCTGAGAAACATTTTTTGGGCAGATGCACAGTCGCGTTTGGACTATGATGCCTTTGGTGGTGTCTTGGTATTTGACAGCACGTACCATGTGAACCGCTATAATCTGCCATTTGTTCCGTTCGTTGGGGTGAACCACCATTTGCAGCACAACTGTGTTTGGTTGTGCGGTCCTATCAGATGAGACCACTAAATCGTATATATGGTTGCTTCAGACATTTCTATTAGCGATGCACCAGAAGCGTCCTAGGTCATTGATCACAGATGGGGATAATGCAATGGCTAGAGCAATTTACGTCGTAATGCCTGATGCATTTCATCGGTTATGCAGCTGGCACATAGAGCAGAATATGATAAAACACATCCGAAAACAAAAGCTGAAAGACTTCAAGAAATTCATTTATGAGAGGATGGAACCTGATGAGTTTGAGGAGCGATGGGCCGCGTTTCTGCTGCTGTATGGTGTTAGTGAACAGGACGCTTGGTTTTCGAGGATGTACGAGCTGAGAGGGAAATGGGCGGCGGCGTACACGAAGGGTGGGTACTTCCTGCGAATGAGTAGCAACCAAAGGAGTGAAAGTCTGAACTCAGGTCTTCATAACCATCTAGACCGGATGATGTCAATGGTCGATTTGCTTGAGCACTCCCAGTATTTTATGTCACGTATCCGAAGAAATGAAGGCGAGTTGGATGCCAAAGCTTCACAGTCTGTACCTTTCACAAGAATATCCGATCACCCACTTTTGAAGAGTGCAGCCCGTATATATACTCCAGAAATATTCAAGTGGGTAAAGGAGCAGTTTGTGAAATCAGGTGGATGGGAGATTCGTCAGATGACCTAGGAAGATGCCTCTTTGGTCAGGTTTGTCGTATCCAGTGACTATGGCGAGCATGCTATCACTTGTGTCTTACATGAGGCGTTGCTACAGAGTGTGAATTGCCACTGTCGGAAGATGGAGCGTGAGGAAATTCCATGTGCACACGCATTCTATGTTTTGAAGTACCTCGGCCTACACGACATTCCTCGTTGTTGTGTTGCTGTCAGATGGACGATGCAAGCTAAATTTGGTTTAGTACCTGAGAGGAATGGCAGTACACAGGTTTGGTCTGATCAGATGGATCGATACCGTCAACTCCGCAACAAGGCTAATTCAGTCTTATTCAGAGTTTCATTGAGCACAGAGAAATCAAACAGAGTGTTGGATTTTTTTGATAGTATTTCGGATGACGAAGCCGACAATGTCGAGAATGATGATGCCAGCAATAATGGCAAGAATAATGAGGCGACAAAATTTGGTCCTTTGCCTGCATATTTTTCATCATCGAGCAAAGCTTTTCATGGCAAAGTATTGGATCCATTACCGATAAAACCGAGAGGTGCTTCGAGTAAGAAGAGGCCTAAGGCATTCCACGAGAGATTCAATTCTAGGGATAGAGATGTGTGATATGAGGAAACAACTTTGCGCCTTCTCCATAGTTGTTTCATGATTCTTTCGAAAACAGATGATCTGAGATACTTGGTACTGTCACGCATGTTTAATATAGATGAAGCAACGATTGTATTTCAAGTACACACATTTTGAGATAGCAATAACTCATAGCTTGTGCTGATGAGTTAACCTGTAAAATAATGTCTCTGGATGTACGTGACTTCCATCTTTTTTGTGCTTCTGTTTCTCAATCAATGTCTGAATTCCTGTAAAACAATGTCTCTGTATGTCGTTTGTCATGTTCTCATGTTACTGTTTCTCGTTTGCCTCCTCTAGAAGGCCGAAAGATCAACGTTCTCAAAATTGTGTGAAAACCGTAGTTTGGTGTTATTTTTCCTCCCGTCAAAGTTTTTGAATGATAAAACTTGGGTAAATTTGAATGATCTACTCCCTCAGTCCAGAAATAACTGACTTGAGTTTGTCTAGATATGAATACACTTATACACTAAAATGTGTCTAGATACATGCGAATTTAAACAAACCTAAGTCAGTTTAAATAGAACTCTGTATTTGGAGCTAATCAAGGTCACGTCAACTCATATCTGGTCGAAGACTTGCCTAGTACAAAAATTACTTTGTCAACACGTAAGAAATTTGGTGATAACTGACTTGAGTTTGTCTAGATATGAATACACCTATACACTAAAATGTGTCTAGATACATGCGAATTTAGACAAACCTAAGTCAGTTTAAATAGAACTTTGTATTTGGAGCTAATCAAGGTCACGTCAACTCGTATCCGGTCGAAGACTTGCCTAGTACAAAAATTACTTTGCCAACACGTAAGAAATTTGGTGATAATAACCTTTGAGTTTAAATAGAACTCTGTATTTAGAGCTAATCAAGGTCACGTCAACTCGTATCCGTTCGAAGACTTGCCTAGTTACAAAAATTACTTTGTCAACACGTAAGGAAATTGGTGATAATAACCCTCTGAGTTTAAATAGAACTCTGTATACGTAAACCAAACAGGACTCCTTTCCTGCCGACTCCAAGGCCAATATAATACGACCGCGAGACCACGGTATCTCATAAACTTTTGATGCCGTATCAGCCCCTCCCTCAACACGCGCCGCCGCCATCTGACCTAAATAAGATTTCACGCCTTCTAGCCGACGAAGCATCTGCTGCCACCGTGATCGATGGACTCCGCGTCGAGACTCGAATCTCAGTGCGCATCCAGCCAGAAGAAATCCAAGAAATCTCGCCTGCGGTCAAAAAACAACAAGGTAAGCAGGATTTGATTCTGTCGATATGCTGTAAAGTTTATTTTTTAACGATGAAGCAATTTGATCACGTTCTACACAATGTTCTTTGGAAAAGGATGTACCACCTACAATACGTGAGACGTATGAGCCAGCAGAGCAGGAAAAAGCGAATCCACGCAAGCCATATAATACTCAGGTACTCTACTCTTCTATACAAATCTTTCTTTTTTTAGTCATGAAGCAATCTGATCTCGTACTACACAATGTTCTTAATATTCTTTCAAATAGGACGTACAACCTATGTATGAGCCACAACAGAAGGAAAAAACGAATCCACGCAAACCATCTGATACTAAGGTATTCTACTATTATATACAAATCTTAGATCGGTCGCTAAATCTATCTCTCGTGCATCACTTCTGTTTTCTCCTAATTAGTACACTTAGATTTGTTCAAATTTCGATGCATGTACAAACTAAAACCAGTCTAGATTCATTCAAATTTGGACAAATTTGCAAGTAATTACTGTATTTAAATTTGAACTAAAACATCCTTTTTAGGACGTAGGGAGTACTAATTACTGTATTTAAAATTAGATCTGTAATTTTCAGCTACTATTTACCTGCAGCTAATATCTTTCTTGTCCAAACTGTAGCCCACTCAGTCAGCCTCACAGCAAGCTCTGTTTAAGATCATTGACAACCTTACCCTAGATCGTCGTACATGCATCATCGCCGCTGACCTAGGGCATTTATTACAACTGAAGCAAGTAAACATCAGACGTCATATGTGCTGGTGGTTAGCAAATCAATATGATGAGCGCGCAAAGGCCTTCATCGTTAATGGTAAGCAGGCAAGAATTACAGAGATGGATGTTGTCAATCTGATGGGATTACCTTCCAAGGGCCAGGCGTTCCATCCCATCTCATTCACGAGAAGTACTCAACTATATGCTGATCTTAAGGAGAAAAATAGCAGTGGCATATCTTTGAAATCACTATCTGAAAGAATGAACCAAAAGGACTTGCCACTTGATGAGTTCTTGCAATGTTTTGTGCTGTATGCAATAGGGACAGTCTTCTGCCCATCCAGATCTCAATATATCAGCTCAAAGTACTTGAGTCTTGTTGAGAGCGTGCAGAAGATTAGATCAATTAACTGGGACAAGCTTACGCTTGACCATTTAATAGCCAGCATTGTGGAATTTAAAAATGGAAAATTGAATCTTGGGGGAAACCTCCCCCTACTCCAGGTTATTCTAATTTGATCCATCTGTTTATCTTTTTTCATATATACTATATTTCTTTCTCACTTTTACCTTCTGTAGCTATTTTACTGGGAGAAATTCCGTCTATGTGATATAGACTCCACGTTGGATTATACTCAACATGGAATACCTCTGATGCAATACTGGACAGAGGAGAAAGCACGAAAAGCTGACAAAATTGACCAACGCCGAAACTTCGGAGCTGAAACGGTACTTCACATGATCAACAATGTGATACGCGTTCATTTCATATATTCATAAATGCTAACATATTATTATATTTTTTTGCTTCAGATGGTTGAAGACTATATGAAGCCACCTCCAGCTAGAAAGAACAAGGCGTCTAACCCAATACCAAAATCATTTGAAAAAATAGCAACATATAATCAGCGGGTAATTTTATTTATAATTATTATCTAACACCATATTAAATACATATCTCATTATTCTCATTATTCATTCATGCTATGCAGGTCATGGACTTCCTGTAAGATATATCTATCAACGTCATAGACCGATGGGTATGTGGATGGAAAACTAATGGCTTAACAATTGTAAGTAAATTATAATCTATTTAACACTTAATTTGTTTTCCAGAACATCTTGCGGTCTATTTTTGATAATGAATATGATTAATTGGACGGGCAGAGAGCTTGCAGAAAACTTTGACCAGGTAATTGTAAGCTTGTTAGAAGTTAATGTTAACTTTTATGTTTTCAGCTACAACCATATTAACTTTATATCTGCCAGGCCATAATCGATAGATTTCGACCAAGGTTGGCGGTGACACTCTACAAGTCGCCATACAACAAGCTAGCTAAAGGACTCAAGAAGAACAACTCCAAGAACTCCAAGAAGGATGATGATGGCAAATGATCCACCATTTGCCAGCCAATTATTTTCTTGCAACATTTTCTTATCTTCAATGTGATTGGATGTAATAATCAGTACAATTATAGTATCTTTCTATTAGGATGAAACCATTATTATTTGTTTGAGTTTTCAGATTGCCATTAGAATAATATAAATTGGAGTTGGATGTACCTATCTTGTTTTATCTCTTTACGGATCTTAGATCATACATACAAATCTATGCATTGTTACTGCTTGTGCCATCATCTCGAACTAGCTATACTTGAGTAACGGATGTGCTCTTATTCAGTGCAGCCCCTATCATGGATCTGGACTAAGCAAAGAGAAGGATTCTAGCCTATGTGATCAGCAATATACTAGTGTTACAAACAGACTATTCTGCTTGTCAGATCAATGTTGCCTCAATTGCATAAATAACACACTTGAGTATAAAAACAACTAACCGCAACGATGGCATAACATCACCGTGCAATGCTGAACACCTCCTCACTATCAGTCCATCATGGCAGCTTCATTCATTCGTACCTCCTACTTCGATGCCGTCCTCCATTCCCCGCCTCACCGACGTCTAGGCCGCAAATGACACCACGACGGCTACTTCGACGTCCTGAGCGTGGGAGCTGTGGCAGTGGCCGCCCATGGCGCCACGGATTCCCCGCTGCCCGCTTATGAGAGAGACGGCGTCGCCACACTGGAACCAGACAGCGACCACGGCAGGCTCGCCATGTTCGCCTGCCACACGAGGGGCCAGCGCGGCCAAGGGAGGAAGACCAGCACAGGCCAAGTCCAAGGCGCCGGCGCCGAAGTCCTTCCGTCAGGCCGCCGCCGCAGCGTGTACCCTTCGTCCCGGCCATCCAGCTCCCTCGCCGGAGACGAGGATGCGCAGGTCGCCCAGGCGCCCGAGCCCGTACGCGCTCGCCCTGTGCCACCGGCGCCGGGTGGTCCACCGCAACCCCAGCACGGACGAGAAAGACTAGCCGCGCGCGCCTCGCCGGATTCAGGTCGGCGGCCTAGATCGGCTCCGACAGCCGCCGCCCAGCGACTCAAGCGCACAACGGGTAGCGGCGGCGAGGTGTAGGGTGGTGGAGTAGCGGCCAAGAAGAGGTGAAGGGAACGCCGGCGAGGGGGAAGGGGCAGGAGGAAGGGGCGGCTCTCCGCCTGCGAGGGGGAAGGGACAGGCGACGCGGCCCTGCAACCCGTCGGTGGGAATTAGCTCAATTTTTTTTCTTACAATATAAAAAGTTAGGGTTAGAAGTACAATGGACTCTATTGGGCCGGCCCTTTCTTCAGAACGTGCGGGATTTTAGACCAGTGCGACTCGTACTGCCGCTCATTTTCGGCACCAGTATAAACAGTGAAGAACGGTTGTGGTCCATTGGATTAGCCTAAATAGATGGCTGCTGTTAAACTGAGGGTACCACAAAAGAGCTCTTAAATTAAATTAAAAAGAAAACCCAGATGTATAATCATAGATTTTTTTATTACCTTGGCATCCACCAGGCGCTAGCTCCCATGAAATTGAAATCCATTGGTACAATTGCATCACTATCCAGTGTAAGAATTCTCGTTGCAAGCATATGATGCAGAGTTGTTTGCTGTCTTCTTGCAGCCCTGAAGAACATAGTGCTCGACACAGGCGCACGGTCCCTACAAAAACAATGACAGGTCAAACGCAGCTGTAAACCATTTCCCCAATCCGAAACAAACTTGGAGCTTTAAATCATCTTTCCAGGCAAGGCAGCGACAGTCGTCGTGCACCAATTGCGGCCATCATCATCGACCTCAATCTCGCCGCACGGCCACCAACCACGGTAGGGTTTGCCAGCACCTCCGCCTGATTGGTTTGGAGAGAGAACCAGAGATCAGAGATGCTCATAGCGGGGTGGACTCATCCGGTTACGGTGTTCCAGATGGAGGCGGAGGAGGTGAGGTGCTGGGAGCCGCGGTGGAGGCTGGCGGCGGTGGCTTGTGGAGAAAAGAAAGAGACGTGGGGATCAAAATAAGACTCTGTCTCACCGGGAAAAAAAGAAACCGACTCTGATTCCTACCGCCTCTGCAATGCGAGCATAGGATGCAGCGACACGAACGCATAGAGTCACGATCACGCGGTGAAAAAAATATATCCTGGCAAGTGGATCCGAACCCGACGGACACGGTGGAGCAACCAAAGCTAACCAATTCTAGGGAGCTTAGAGCTTCTTAGGGATGTGCATTCCGCGAAACCACGCACTCGGCCACGAACAGCTGATGCAAGATTATTTTGCCGAGGTACCGACCTATCCTCCCCGCCTCTTCCGTAGAAGGTATCGAATGCGTAGGACTTTGTTCGAGAGAATCGTCAGAGATTGCGAGGCAAATTGCGATTACTTCAAGCAAAGGAGGAACGTTGTCCATGTCATGGGATTTAGCCCATTTCAGAAAATATCTGCCGCCATGAGGGTGATTGCATACGGTATCCCAGCAGACTATACCGATGAGTACCTTCGCATTGGTGTACAAACAACCACGGATTGCGTGCGTATGTTTGCCAAGATGGTGATCAAGTTGTATGGTGAGACGTATCTCCGAGCTCCAAATGAGGAAGATACGAAAAGACTCATGGAGATCAACGAAAAGAGGGGGTGGCCGGACATGCTTGGTAGTCTGGATTGCATGCATTAGACATGGAAAAATTGTCCAAAACCATGGCATGGAATGTATTATGGCAAAAGCCCTGATGCTACCATTGCTCTTGAAGCTGTGGCCTCGCAAGACATGGATTTGGCATGCTTTTTTTGGACTGCCGAGGACACTCAACGACATCAACGTCTTGAATAGATCCCCTTTGTTTGCAAGACTAGTTAAGGGTGAAGCTTCAACTTGTAACTACAAAGTTATGAACAATGAGTACACTATGGGGTACTATCTCACGGATGGTATTTACCCTAACTATGCAACTCTTGTCAAGTCCATAAAAGAGAAAAAGGACAAGGCCTTGACAAGAAAGAAAACTTGCTTCACCAAAAATCAAGAGGCATGCCACAAGGACATTGAGAGAACTTTTGGTGTCTTGCAAGCAAAGTTTTCCATTGTCCGGGGTCCTGCAAGGTTTTGGGACAAGGAAACTCTTGTTGATATCATGACATGTTGTGGGATTCTTCACAACATGATCATTGAAGATGAGAGAGGGTTGAACTTGCCATGTTTCTATGACAATGTTGGCACCCGAGTGCAGCCCCAGCAGAACCCTGATCGGATTGAAGCTTTTCTTGCAGCGCATCGCGGCATTGAAAATGCCGAGACTCATCACCATCTCACCCAAGATCTGATTGATCACCACTGGCAGTTGCATGGCCAATGAGTTTTTACATTCATTTCCTATTATTGTATGTGTGTAACAGTTATCTTGATTGTTTGATTGCGGGAACATTTGTTATTTGTTTAATTCTTCCATTAGAACATTTGTTGGTAGTTCCGAAAAACATTATTGTAATAATTATGATGATTATTGTGTGATTTAAAACTTTTATTCAATGTGAATGTTGTATTGGTTCTAATATCCAATTTATCAAAAACCCTGTTTTGAGGGGTTGAAAACTCGTCCGAGCTAGCAGACCCCGTGGCCGGTGGAAAGTGAATACAGGGCCCTCTACTCGGGTTTTACGGAGCAGAAAAATAGGGGGTCTGTTAGACATGCTCTTACTTCTTAGCAATCGGTGTGCGGGAGGAAGCCAGACAGCGGCCCTGGAAATCGGCGTGGTGGTGCCGCTTGGACCAATGGGGTGGTAGAGAAACCCACGTACCTCGAGCATGGCTCATGTCCTTGAGTAGTAGACACGGACTCGAAGGCTTTTGGTTTTTCATATGCACTTTGAGAGGGTCCAACACGTGTGCCATGAGTGCTTCTTCACAATGGCAGCGTGTGACCCCGTCCTACTGGCATTGGATCACCAGGCTCGGTTCTGACCCATGGCCACCTTATGTGACGGCCTAGGGCCCACGTCTTGGAGGGGCCCATACCCTGTAGAGCTGTTGTTTGTTGGGCTGGAAAAAAACTGTCAGCAAAGAAAACGCACGAGGTATAGGGAGAGGAAACGCACGCGATCGAGTCCCCCCGATCGATCTCCTCTACAGCTCGAACCCTTCCGTCTATTCGACCCTAGAGATCACCCTGAGCCCCAGGCCGATTGGAGTTTGGTAATTAGGAGTTGATCGGGCTCAGCGGGGATTTTATCTCGACCTCGCCCTGTTCGGCTGCTCCTAACGGCCTTGCTCGCCAGTGCCCTAGTACGTACAATTGTCTATGAATCCATGATTTAATGGCCTTCATTTGTTGTCCCTTCGTCCTTTGCCATGTTAGATTAGGGTTCGTCGAGACTCGGTGACTTTGCATCTATAATTGCCAGAAGAAGTTCTTTTGTGAAGCACTGAAACAACATTGTCGATGGACCCATTGGAATTTTTTTCTTATTTGAGGTAGTCAAACCAGCGGAGAATACTACTTCTCTTTTTCTATTTTTTTAGTCTTTCTATCTGATATTGTGTAAGTGTTTAGTAATTATTTATAGACATCTCAAACTAAGAATGTGCAGTTAGATGTTAACTTTTAATAATTTATAACTAAAATTCGATATATATGTCTAAATTTCTGTATACGTTTACATATATATATATTTGTCTTAGGGGCCAACTCCACACTAGGCCCCACAAAATATAGAGCCGGCCCCGTGGATCACCCTCCACCAACGAATATGAGCGGACCATTCCTTTGATCATTGGTGGAAAATATGAGAATATGGCAAGTGGCATTATGTGGTACATCATTTGGGGATTTGGAAAGAAAGGCTAGATACATAGTGCAAACTGAGCTCCATCATTGATACATACCTATCTATACACTATAAATTGCTTGAGGCACTATGGCACACAGGCTCTTTGCCGTGTGGACAAAATACACGGCAAAGGCCTTTCGGAACACGGCAAAGGCTTTGTCGTGTGTATACACACGGCAAATGCCACACGGCAATGTTTGCCACGGCAAAGGCCCTTTGCCGTGTGTTTTATAAATAAGACACGGCAAAGGCTTTGCCGTGTGTCTCATGCGTAGACACGGCAAAGTAAAGTAAGATAACGGTTCTCGCGGAGATGACGGTGTCTATTCTTTGCCGTGTGTCTTTTCGAAAAGTACACGGCAAAGAAGTTGTCTTTGCCGTGTGTCTCGTGGAAAAAGTATACGGCAAAGAAGCTGTCTTTGTCGTGTGTCTCGTGGAAAAAGTATACGGCAAAGAAACTGCCTTTTTTAAAAAATAAAAAATAATAATTTTGTTTCAAACTTTTTTGAATATTATTTACTTGATAATCTCATATAGAATATTTTAACCCTTTGTATGTTAAATATTAGATCAAATTGCACTCATAATCAAACTTCTCCTGTGGTCACCCATCCTAACACTACTCTACCTCTAGCATGCTTAACTTCTTCGTTCCTTCCGAATGAGCTTCCGAGACAGAAATCATACCTTGTTGCTAATACTTTCATATCAATTTTATTAACTCTTGGGTCATGATGTCACACATCTCAGTTTTAGATTCCAAACAATTATTTAAGTAAACAATAATAAAAAATAATAATAATCTTGAATCCAAATAAAAAATAAAATGATTTTATTTTATTTCCTTTTTCTATTTAATATGGAATAACTCATATATTTAAATCCGTAAATCGGAATTCGACAAATAAAATGTCTAAATCGATCAGAAAAATGTGAGGGATCCAAATATGACATCCATATAATCTTGTGAAAATAGGGTGGCAGCATTTTAAATTAACCATTTGGTGGTTGCTTCATAAAATCTCTCGTTTTTTTCACTCAGAAAATGGAAAATGGATTTTTGGTGCGACGAAAAGAAAAACTTCCTCCTGCAACATTATTCGCCAATGAGGCAGATGCATGCACAATATGGGCAGATTATCACAAACTATGCCTTGATTCTAGCCATAACATTGGTCATTTGACCCGAAAGCCAGGAAACCTCGAATGAGATAGGTCATTTTGTGAAGGTTTTTTTGAGACATATTCAATATAACAAGTTTGATATTTTTCCTTGCAACCATGTCACATAATATGACACCACGCGAAGGTTTCGTATTGTTTCGATCGTATTTGAATTTTTTATGACTCTTTAAACTATCGACAAACTTTATCGAACGACGGGTATGAAGATTCTTAGCTCGGAGCTGAGCCTCTCTAAACTTTTATTGGATCTCTGATGAAATAGCATATTATAAACCTAAAAATGATTTTTGTAAAAAACCATGCCCATCCGATCATGTACATGTAGTGCATATCTGACCCACTCCCTACCAATTCGGCAGGAATTTGTCTTTTTCACCTGGAGTGGACGGAAAGGTTTGACATCCTCCCGTTGGGACATTGTCCATTTAAGGTGGCCTAGTATTTTTAAAAAATGGGGTGGTAGAATTTTGAATTAGCCATTTGGTGGTGGCTTCATAAAATCCTCTGTTTTTTACGCTCGAAAAATAGAAAATGGCTTTTTGGTGCGACGAAAAGGAAAACTTCCTCCTGCAACATTGTTCGCTACTCCATAATGCACATACATGCACAATATGGGCATATTATTACAAACTATGCGTTGATTCTAGCCATAACATTGGTCATTTGACCCGAAAGCAAGAAAACCTCGAATGAGATAAGTCATTTTGTGAAGGTTTTTTTGAGAAATTTTCAATATAACAAGTTTGATATTTTTACTTCCAACCATGTCACATAATATGACACCACGCTAAGGTTTCGCATTGTTTCGATCGTTTTTGAATTTTTTTATGACTCTTTTAAACTATCGACAAACTTTGTCGAATGACGGGTATGAAGATTCTTAGCTCGAAGTTGAGCCTCTCTAAAATTTCGTTGGATCTCTGATGAAATAGCATATTGTAACCTAAAAATGATTTTTTTGAAAAATCACGCCCATCAGATCATGTACCTGTAGTTCATATCTGACTCACTTTCTACCGTTTCGGCAGGAATTTGTCTTTTTCACCTGGAGTGGATAGAAAGGATTGAGATCCCCCCGTTGGGACATTGTCCATTTAAGGTGGTCTAGTATTTTTGAAAAATAGGGTGGTAGCATTTTAAATTAGCCATTTGGTGGTTGCTTCATAAAATCTCTCGTTTTTTCACTCAGAAAATGGAAAATGGATTTTTGGTGCGACGAAAAGAAAAACTTCCTCCTGCAACATTTTTCACCATTCCATGAGGCAGATGCATGCACAATATGGATAGATTATCACAAACTATGCCTTGATTCTAGCCATAACATTGGTCATTTGACCCGAAAGTCAGGAAACCTCGAATGAGATAGGTCATTTTGTGAAGGTTGTTTTGAGACATATTCAATATAACAAGTTTGATATTTTTCCTTGCAACCATGTCACATAATATGACACCACGCGAAGGTTTCGCATTGTTTCGATCGTTTTTGAATTTTTTATGACTCTTTTAAACTATCGACAAACTTTGTCGAACGACGGGTATGAAGATTCTTAGCTCGGAGCTGAGCCTCTCTAAACTTTCACCGGATCTCTGATGAAATAGCATATTGTGAATGTAAAAATGATTTTTGTAAAAAATCATGCCTATCCGATCATGTACCTGTAGTTCATATCTGACCCACGTTCTGCCGATTCAGCAAGAATTTTTATTTTTCACGTGGAGCGGACGGAAAGGTTTGAGATCCCCCCGTTGGGACATTGTATATTTAAGGTGGTATAGTATTTTTGAAAAATGGGGTGGTAGAATTTTGAATTAGCCATTTCGTGGTTGCTTCATAAAATTTCCCGTTTTTTACGCTCGTAAAATGGAAAATATCTTTTTGGTGCGACAAAAGGAAAACTTCCTCCTGCAATATTATTCGCCATTCCATAATGCACATGCATGCACAATATGGGCAGATTATCACAAACTATGCCTTGATTCTAGCGACAACATTGGTCATTTGACCCGAAAGTCAGGAAACCTCGAATGAGATAGGTCATTTTGTGAAGGTTTTTTTCAAACTTAATGAATATACGAAGTTTGATATTTTTCCTACCAACTATGACACCACGCGAAGGTTTCGCATTGTTTCGATCGCTTTTGAATTTTTCATGCATGTTTTAACCTATGGTTAAAACGGCGAGCATGAAGATTCTTATTCAATATAAGTCTCTAATTTTTGAGTGTATATAGATAGATCTTATTTTTCTACAAATTTTGATATATTATTTGTATTTTTCTGAATTAGAATAATTTTTTTATGATTATCCTAAGAGTAATGTGATAAAAGGCAAAAAAAAGAAGGAAAAAGGACTTTGCCGTGTGTACTGCGGAATACACATGGCAAAGGGTCTTTGCCGTGTGTACTACGGAATACACACGGCAAAGGGCCTTTGCCGTGTATACTGCAGAATACACACGGCAAAGGACCGACGAGGGCACACGACAAAGAGACCACCGTCTGCGGCCGTTAGCTCCTCCCGTTAAATGGACTTGTAGGGTCACGGGTCCCACCTTGTTGCCGTGACAACACCTATGCCGTGTGCCGTTGTCGACTTTGCCGAGTGTATTTTCTTTGCCGTGTATATTTCTTTGCCGTGTTCTTTTTCAGAAATTTGCCGTGTTCACGTACTTTGCCGTGTATTTTCTGAGTTACACATGGCAAAGACCGTCTTTGCCGTGTTCCGGTGCGTTTGGCACATGGCAAAAGACGTGTCTACACGGCAGCGACATTTTTTGCCGTAGTGAGGTAGGCTCGTCGTGCAAAATTTTCCTCCGAACATTGTTTGGACTGTTTTGCCCTCCCGCGAGAATATATATTACAGTATTGTCACTGCTCAAGCTTACAAAACTTCTCGTTTTAGACAATGGAGATATTTTTCTCCCTCCTGCAGCACCCGTCGAAGCTCCTCGCACCACCTCCGCCTGTGTTGCGCGCAAGAACACCGATGGTGGCGTACTAGCTGGTCGAAGGTGTAGAAGAAAAAGGAGAATGGGTAGATGTGCATCGTCGCTGCAAAAGGGAAGAGAGAGGGGTGCCGACGAGATCCACATCGCAGTCGAGATGCCGCTTCGTCCAGCTCCACTCTGGGTATCACAATGTGGCACGAGGGCGCTCGAGACCACGAATACCACAACGCGATGCCTAGCGCTCCTCGGCACGCGCATCCGGCAGGCCGAACGTCACGTCCTAGGCCCCATCCACCCAAAATCTCGACGATCCCGGGCTTCTGCCACTGTCTCCCGGCTTCCTTCTATAATTATACTACCTCAATTCGCAAGATCATCGGCTTCTTCATCTGCGACGGTGATTTCATGGCGTGAGACGACTGCCAGCTCGTCAGCCTGATTCTCGAGCCTAGCTTCCTTCCTCAACTATTCTGCTTGTGTCACCTAGCATGAGCAACCTCCTTGATACAATTTGATCCGAAGCTCGTCCTTGGGCTGTACTGTAGAGGGAGCACGTGGCCTTAGCGCTTTAATCCTGACGGTCCCGTAGTTCTAGTGGGTTGAGTTGTTTGGGATGTCGGCTCTTTGCAACTGCTGTATATATATTGTACATATACTCTTTTTTTATTAATGAATCGAAACACAGAGTTTTTACATTTTCGCGAAAAAATCCTTGTCCTCTATACCGCACACTTCTTTCCCCACTAGTGTGATGGATCCTCTGCCAACATGGCAAGGACAAACACAACCGACGACCAGCTTCCAAGGTAATGGCTGTGAGCCTGTGAGCATCCAGTTTCCATGTTACATTCGAGTCCACTTCTGGGTCCTCCCCCTCCTCCTCGGCTCTTCTTGCCCGGAAGCTAAGAGCATCTCCAGCAGCGGCGCTAAACTTTGGCGCTGTAAAACAGCTTTGTCGCGCGCTGTATCATGTTTGCCGCGCGCAACTTGGTTCGCCAAAAGACAGGCGCTGTAAAAACACGTTTTAGCGCGCGCAAAAAATAAGCCCAAAGACAGGCGCTGTAAAATACAGCGCGCGCGCCCAGCAAACAACAAAATGCAATGCAAATGATCAAACAAAGATCAAACACACACAATAAATCAAGAATAAATAGTTCAAATATTCATACAACATCAACACAAATGAATAGTTCAAAGTACCGATGCACCATCACCACATACAACAAGCATACAACAAATGTATCTCAAAGAACATAGAACAAACAACGGAGAACATCACTTTCCTCCATTCCAATCCCACCACTCCGTCGTGACATACTTTTGGAGAGTATCATGCACCTCATTTGTTCGAATGGCATGGTAGGAGGCAAGGAACCGGGCTAGCCTATCTTCCCTCCTTCGAATTCGGACGGGTTGTCCCACATGCTCATAGTTGTAGTCGAGGTCTTCCTCACCACGCTCATCCTCTATGATCATGTTATGCATGATCACACAAGCCATCATGATGTACCAAAGTATCTCTTGATCCCAAAACCGAGCCGGTCCACACACAATAGCAAATTGAGCTTGCAATATCCCGAATGGTCTCTCCACATCTTTCCTTGCCGCCGCTTGTGCATTATGGAAATCCACTTCACACTTGCCTTCGGGATCATTGACCGGCTTCACAAATGTCCTCCACCTTGGGTAGATGCCATCGGCAAGGAAGTAGCCATAGTGGTATGTTCTGTTGTTTGCCACAAACTGCACTCGTGGAGTTTCACCTTTAGCTATCCTTGTCATGAGTGGTGACCGCTGGAGAACATTGATAGCATTGCAAGATCCGGGCATCCCAAAAAAAGCATGCCAAATCCATGTCTCATAATCGGCCACGGCTTCAAGGATGATGGTGGAATCCTTCTTGTGGCCTTTGAATTGTCCATGCCAAGACGCAGGACAATTCTTCCAACTCCAATGCATACAATCAATAGAGCCAAGCATCCCGGTGAACCCACGGCGCTTGTTTTGCTCCAATAGTCTTGCCGTATCTTGAGCGTTGGGGGATCTCAAGTACTCCTCCCCGAACACTCTCACAATAGCCACGGCAAAGCGGCGAACACAAAGAATAGCGGTGCTCTCCCCCATTGCCAAGTGGTCATCAACCAAGTCCGCCGGAATACCATATGCCATCATACGCAAGGCGGTGGTCACCTTTTGGTATGTGCTATGCCCAAGCTCTCCGGCGGCATTCCTCCTTTGCTCAAAGAACCGATCAAACTCCATAACACTCTCGGCGATGCCCTTGAACAATCTTGTGCCCATCCTAAACCGGCGCCGGAAGTAGCGCTCAGGGAAGATGGGCTTCGCGATGAAATAGCTTCTTATCAATTTGGCATGCCCTTCCAACCTCTCCCTCCACAATCTCTCTCGCCCAATCACGGAACCACCATGCTTCGGCCGCTTCATCCTCGCCCGCACGGCCAAAATGATAGCAAGGTCTTCCTCTTCTTCCGCATCCCATTCTTCGTCGGACTCTTCCCTCGACCGGCGGGGCACCATCTACATATGACGGCTACATCTAAAAATGGTATCCTAGAACAAGAAGGCATGGCAATGGAGGTGAGCACATACCTTGGTGGGGACTAGCACCGGCGGTGGCGCGGGAGCGACGGCGGTGGACGGCCGGGGCAGCGCCGGATCTGAGCGCGCGGAGCTCGAATCGGCGAGTTGTGGCGCCAGTGCTCGCGCGGAAGCGACGGGGGCGCGGCGGCGGTCGTCGATTTAGCGCGGTGGCGGCGACGACGGCAGACGCAGCGGCGGTGCGTAGCGTCGGCGCGGCGGCGGTCACGGGCGGCGGCAGTCACTAGCGGGGCGAGGCGCGGCGGCGAGCTATCGGCGCCGGCGGGATTTGGGAATGGGGAGCGGAAGCGCGGGCGCGGGGGTGAAATTTCAGCTCAGCACGCGCAGCTCGTGTTTCCAGCGCGCGTCAACAGAGGCTCTAGATCTAGCGCTCGCGATAGCGCAAATAAGACACGCTGAAAATTTATTTTGGGCGCGCGCTATTTTAGCGCCGCTGCTGGAGCGCCTAAAACAAGACAGCGCACGCTAAAAAAGCAGTTTTTTGGGCACGCGTCATATTTAGCGCAACTGCTGGAGATGCTCTCGCTCTGGAGGAGAGAGAACGTGCGCCCAAAGTGAGAGAACGTGCGGTGGCCGCTCAAAGAATAAGAGGCCTCCCGGCTGGACGTCTTGCGAGTGCTTCGCCGAAGTGTCTTCCCGGCTGGGCTCAGGACAGGACGTCTCTATTGATGAGACTTTTATCCGGGTCCCGATGGCGATGCTTCCTCTGTCGAGGATCGGCTCCGTGCCACCCTCTTGTCAATTCTAGAAGGGCGTCGAGAGTTGATCCAATTAGCGAGGGATACGGAGGCCCGCCATGCCGAGGCATCCCTTTCTCAAGAACAAGAGCGCATGCGGGTCATGGAGATGCTGGAGCAGACGCATCTCTGCGCCATGAAGCGCCATGACCAGATAGTGTAGGCTCTTTGTCAAGACTTGGTGGACGCCCGTCGGACCGTGGAGGATCTTTCTGAGGCAGGTCACGGTATGGAGGTGCAGGCTACCTCCTCGTGGCCCGCGAAGCCTCCCAGGCCGAGCGCGTCTTGTCCCTTCAAACCCATCTTGCTGATGCTCAGCAGGAGGTTTGGGCCCACGACGTGATGGTGCGTTGCTGGATGGAGAAGGTGGAACGCCTGAGCCATGCCTCCGGGAATAACGTGCTGGAGGCAGCGGAGCTGCACCGCCTCCGTCGCCGTGATCTGGGACGCTTGGAGGCTGCCATCGAGCGCATTAGCGAGGCGATGCGCTCCGTGCACCTGGTGCCTCGCGCTCTTCGACGGGAAGACGAGGTGGATGATATGGTTCGGTTTCTTGATGACTTGACCGGCTATCTGGAGGGGTGGTGGCGGACGATTGATGAGGTGGTAGTCGGGGAGGGGAGAGACATAGTGAGGTCCCTCTCC
This sequence comes from Avena sativa, assembly GCA_916181665.1. Classification (NCBI taxonomy): domain Eukaryota; kingdom Viridiplantae; phylum Streptophyta; class Magnoliopsida; order Poales; family Poaceae; genus Avena; species Avena sativa. The sequence continues at coordinate 236,441,024 of OV702296.1, read as the reverse complement.
TGCCTCCTACTCTCCATCTTGTACCATCACCACCCCCAGTTGGACTTATCCATTGATCTTCTGTTGATCCCCGAGGAGGCTAGGTTACCAGTAGAAGTCGTCATAGTATTCGTGGTGCAGACGATCGTGGCATCCGCCAGACGCGACGGTCGGTAGTTTGTACCAGGCCTTCTGTAGTTTTTTGTAAGGCTCCTTTATCGGTGTTGTCATTCGGTCCCTGAGTAAGCAAGAGTTGCCCGGGGTTTCACGAGTTCTTCTATTACTCGGTCGGCTAGGGCCCCATCCACAGGGCCGCGGTAATATACCTGGGGTCACCCTCATGGGTCCATATCCTTCCGAGGTGATTCTTGTAGCTCCTGCTCCCTCAGACCCCCTTCTCTCCGTGAATCGTTTCTCTTTGCGTCTAACTTCTATTCTGGAGAAACCCCGAACACTTTCCTCACTCTTACTTTTATGTTATTTACCTTTCGCATTTTCATGTACTCAAGTTTCCTCTATTATTTGTTGGGAATATGCCCTAGAGGCAATCATGTATGATGTAATTCCCATTGTATTCATAAAGTTATTAAGTTCTCCTTGCATGAACATCTGATGTATATCATTGAATATGTGATTCAGTTGTGGAACTATATTTTCATATTGTTCATACTAAATATCCTTGGTCATTGAGGTTGTGCTGGACACACAACTTAGACTAATGTTAAAGTCGGCTGATGACTCGGTTCCACTTGTCATGGGCATGGTGATGCTATTCCGACTTACACGAATTCAGTTAAAGAGTTTAGAAAGTCGGATTGACCCATATCGAGACACAGCGAACAAGTCGTCATTTTTATGGCTCAATCAATGTAATCCTTAGAAATGAGGTTATTGCACAATCTAAGTTGTGGATCACCGACTTAGGTTCTGTCAAACTCTGATCTGTAACATGTAGTTATAAATGCAGAGTTCGGGTCGACTGAGAATCAGGCTGCATGATGTGAATAACTAAGATGGAATTTTGCCCCTCTATTTGGAGAGATATTCTCTGGGGCCTCTCGTGTGATATGATTCGAAAAGCATGGACATACATGACTTGGTTAAGTGTTAACCGAGGCGATCGACTAAGAGTTAGTCGGATGAATCATATATCACGGATCGAGAAGAGAGCCGGACTATTTAAGGGATGACGTTTATTCGCCTATAGTTTGACAAGGTATATCGCGAGGCAAAAGGGACTCGGGCGTAAGTCGCATTGGAAGGTATGTATCATGACTCTTTGGTACTTGGGAATCGACACGTTCTGCTAGGAGCCGCTACCGATTGATCGATTGCGAGTCAGCCTCCAATCGTGTCCAAGTTGCCATGAGCCCGCGGGGGCACACACTTAAGAGCGGGAGTAAGTTGTTTGGGTTGAACCTGAATAAGACACATACTGATTCAGTGAGTTGGACTCGCAGAGACTTGTATAGGCTTTAGTGGATGGGCCACAAGTAAGTGGAGCCCACTTCCACTCCCTATATATATTGGGTCGTAGGATGCCCAAAGGGCATGGTTAGACCACTCCATGCGTTGGAAACCCTAGCCCCATTCAGTCCATACGCTGCACCGGACCTAGCAGTCCACCGTCGGAGCTCCTCCTCATACGTGTGGATACCGGCGGAGGTGATGTACGATCAACACTTGGACGATCGTGGGATTGGATCAGATCATGAGGACTGCACTGCATCGACTAACACGCTTCATCAGTAATCCACAACTATGCGTCTAGTGGTAATCCTCGTGGCCTTCTACCTCAGCTAGATCTTGGAATCACTGTGTAGGGGAATTTTTTTGTTTTATCTCTACGTGACCCAACATTATTCACTCGCCCCTTCCACTTTCAACACTTGCAGTCAATTCACTCAAGGCAAAGTGACACCTTAAATGCGATAGAAACATCGCATAAAGACACTTACCTAGGCTCCTTATTGGGATCGATATAAAATCTGAAATTAATACTTTCACAAAAACAATCTCTGATGAACATGTGCACTTGCAGGTCATCATGGATGCTGAGGGCGAGCGCCTTGTTTTCTTAAAGAACTGTTCCTTTTGACGCGGTGGCCATGTTTCTCCTTGCCTATCCTTGTACGGCCTTGGTGGCGAGGGAATGGAGGTTGCAGCTGGTGTCGCTGCTTATGCTTGGAGGCAGTGAAGGAGGTCTTTGGAGGCTGTGACCTCGGCAGCACATCCCAAGCGACAGTGTGTTTTTGCCAAAGCTATCATTGGTCATAGGAATGGCCTTTCTGCACTCGACCATCGTCTTCCTTCTTCTCTGTAGGATCTTCATCGACCTCAGAGTGGTGATCAACAGGCGGCTTCCCCAAGTGGTTCTGTCCCAAGTGGAGGCATCGGCGTCCATGTCTGCAGGTCAACCTTCGTCGGCGGCAATCTAGGACTAGATTGCATTTCCGTGTCTTTGTTTGGGGTGTTGTCTATAAGTATACGAGACTCGGTTGTAATTTTCCTTTCTTTTGGGGTTTTCCCACCACCGTATTAATGCAGTCTCCAGGTCATTTGGACCTTTTACTGTTCAAAAAAAGCATGGATTGTTCCTAGGCTCCCTTGCTCGAGAAGTCTATGGATCCTGCTAGCATTGTTGTGTACGGAATCGATGAAGGGACGACATCAAAACATCATAGGTATAGAGAGGACATGGCATCATGGCATCTCAACTTAGTGGAAATAATAACATAGGAAGACCTATGGAGGTGGTTGAAGCGACGGTATGAAGGCCACTAAATTAGAAATCACTAAAAATAGTTGTCCTACAACATTTAAACCCTATGATAAAAAAGAGAGTTGGTCGTCGATAATGCACGCATAACAGATCATGCGGCAAAGGCTGAAGCTGTGGATAACTTCTATGAGGACCTATCGGGCATGTCAGTGGATCACCCTTTCTCTATAGACCTAGAATTCTTGGGCCTCCCCTCCGTTGATCTCTAGGATATTGATGGGATATTTACGGAGGAGGAGGTGTGGAATGCTATCAGAGGCATGACTTTGGACAAGTGCCCAGGGCCTGACGGTTTGTTCGCCCGTTTCTTTGTGGTATGTTGGCACATCCCACAACAACGGAGTATATATTAATATTTTTTGTACTCTATAAGGCTGACATTTGGGACCCAGATAAACTGCTGTGGCATCATAGACACATTTTCCCGCAAAAAAATCTACCAATGCTGCCAAGGTCATAATGGCAGACTCAACCCGAAAAAATAGTCCAACATACACACGTTTCTTTCAAAGAGAGGTTGACATATGGGACCCAACATAAACACGTTTCCTTTTCATTTACGAAGAGGCAGACATGTGGGACCCACCAGAGAGACCTTATATAGGTGCTGCATCAAGCAACGTTGCCAAGTCCGAATAAGGTAGGCGCGAGCGAGAAAAAAGTCTAGCATGCACACGTTCTTATAATGAGATGCTGACATGTGGGACCCAGCAGCGTGACCAAACGGCAGATTAGTCGAGCAACGCTATCTAGTTTGGAATAGGATAGTGCTAGAGAAGAAAAAACTCCATCATATACACACTATTCTTCTAATGTGAAGCTAACATATGGGACCCACCAGCCTGTATAAACGGCTGATGCAGTGAGCAGCGCTATCAAGTTAATGTAGGGGTTCGTAGCATGGAAAACAAAAAATTTCTACCGCATGAACACACACAAGCCAAGATCTATCTACTATATTGTAGCAACGATTTGATAGAGTAATCACCCTCGAAGATTCCAAAACGGTTAACGAGAGCAGATTATCGTGGGTGATGTAGTCGTTCACTTGTTGATCTCAAGATCGCGTAGACGATCCTTCCGGCGCCGCGTTTCGGCAACACTCCTGCAGTCAGTCACTTGTTCGGTACTCGATGAAGACCTTCCTTTCCCTTGTTCCAGCAGGAAGCAGAGGTTGTAGCTCTCTCCTCGCGATTCCGGCAGCACGACGGTGTGGTGTTAGAGTTTAGAGGGGATATCCCGCAGGGCTTCGCCTAAGCCGAAGCGAGTATGGTGGAGTAGAAGAGGGCCTTAGCGATCTAGGGTTTAGAAGGCGCCTAGGGGTGGTGTGGCCGGCGTCTAGGGCAAGTGGATGTCCCAAGTCGGCGACTTAGGAGGAGCCCTAGGCGGCGGCTACTAGAGGGGGTAGGCGCCAAAGCTAAGGTTTGTGTTGTGTGGCAAGGGGCGCCCCCTCCGCTCTATTTATGAGAGGGAGGGGCGACAAGGGGGAGGGAATCCTCCCCCAACACCACTTCATGTGGCCGGCGGCAAGGGGAGGGAGGATTCTTTCCCTAGGTAGGAATCCTTCCTTCCTTCCCTCCTCTTGGAAATATTGTCCCAGTTTGACTTCTTCAAACTGCCTTTTTGATTTTCAAATTAGAGTTTGATTTCTCTCTTTCCAAGTGTCCAGCCAAGTGACCTAGGACATGATGCAACCATTCCACTTTGTCATGACACATTCATGTACCCTTCCCCTTCTGGTTCGGTGAACCTTCTAGACCCTTCTAGAACATTCCGGTGAAAACACCGGAACCATTCCCGAACTCCGGAATTGGACTTTCCTTATATGAATCTTATTCTCTGGACCATTATGGATATCCTCGTGATATCCCGGATCCCATCCGAGACTCCAAGCAACATTCAGTCTTCTTACTCATATTCCATATCTACTAAACATCATTGAATCCTTAAGTGTGTCTCCCTACGGTTCATGAATTATGCAGACATGACCGAGACACTTCTCCGATCAATAACCAATAGAGGAATCTAGAAATTCATATGGCTCCCACATATTTCTACTATTAATTCGTGATCGAATAAACCATTTATATACGATACCAATTTCCCTTTGTCTCGCGATACTTTACTTATCCGAGGTCTGATCGTTGGTATCTCTGCATACCTAGTTTAACCTCATTACCGATAAGTACTCTTTACTTGTTCCTGTGATATGTGATCCCTTGTGAGCCAGTCACATGCTTGCAAGCTAATTGGATGAAATTCCACCGAGAGGGCCTAGAGTATATCTATCCTTCATATGGATGGACAAATCCCACTCTTCATCCATGTGCCTCAACACATACTTTCCAAACACTCAATGCCACCTTTATAACCACCCAGTTACGAAGTAGTGTTTGATGTCATCAAAGCATACATCTGGTGACGGTGATTAGCATGATCTCATGATCGAAGGATTTAGGTTACTATGTATCTGAAAGCTTATAGCAAATGAACTATTTAAATAACTTGATCTTTATGCTAAGCTTATATATAGGAGTATGTCCATCACACCATTCTCCTAATGATATGATCTTGTTGTTAATAACATCTCAATATTCATGATCAAGAAACCATGATCATCTATCAACCAACAAGCTAGTATTACAAATAGGCTTTACTAGGGACTCTAACAAGTTTACAAATCACATAAGTATTAATGTTTCTGGTTAATACAGTTATAACATGAATGTAAAAATTTATCATAAACACAAATATATAATAATAACTACTTTTATTATTTCCTCTAGGGCATATCTCCAACAGTTAACACGGAGGAGCGACCGAGGGAAAAAATTCCATCATACACACGTTTAGTAGCATGTGCAAGAGGTACCACATTGGCGGTTCTCTATGATACACATGTACTTACTATGACAAGAACTTACAGGTGACTATAGTAGCATGAGGAGCGACCCTCATATTCAAGGGACATGAGATTGCCAACTTATACTTTGTCAAGCATATACTCCATAGTTTGTTCACTTTAACATTAATCACTTCAAGATGCTTATGATAGGGGCAATGAGAGATGAAAGCTAACAAGTACCATGATTTTTGGAAGCTCTTTTTGAAACTTGAAATCCCTGCTTTCCTTTATGAAGGGCCTTTCCACTTTTATATTGAGTATCCACCTTCTATCCTTAGGAACCAGTTAAGAGAGCATAGTTGCCATTATTAGTTCTATGTGCATTGTCCCAAAACTTATTGATTGATGCATATTGTTGATATTGCTTGTTCTTGTGCTATTTGTATCTAGTCACTCTTATGAACTTTGAAGGTGTCCTATGCATCTATTTGCTACTCCATGAGGGACAAGTTGAATGCCACTATGCCATGTTTTCTGTATGTGAAACAAACAAACATTTTTCAATGCATGTTATTCATGTTCTTTGTTGGTAACCTTTCATGTTGCATGCATTGTTACTTTGTCTTACTGTTAGAACTCCATCTTTCATGCTCATGTTTAGAGTTTTTGATCCTAGCTTTCAATGCTTGCAAATGGTTTGATCTTGGTTTGATGGTGCATGTCAGCTCAAAAATTATTCTTTTATCACTTACCTACTCGAGGACGAGCAGGAGTTAAGCTTGGGGATGCTTGATACGTCAGAGACGTATCTTTAATTTTTGACGTTCCATGCTTGTTTACTATCTACTTTGCTTTGCTTTGTCTACACTTTGAGGTGTTTTTATATGTTTTCTCGTACTAACCTATTAACAAGATGCCACAGTGCCAGTTGCATGTTTTCTTCTGTTTTTGGTTCCAGAAAGGTAGAAAATCAATATTTTCGGAATTGGACGGGACAAAAGCCAAAGTCAATATTTTATCGTGGGGAACACGGAGCTAGAAGACGAGACGGAGGAGGGCCTCGAGGGGTACACACCCCTAGCCGCGCGGGTGGGCCCACCCCACGCCTGGGGGGGGTGCAGCCACCTCGGGCACCCCCTCGGCCTCCCTCTTCGCCTATAAGAAGCCCCCGATGCCTAAACCCTAAGTACCCGATCAATATTCCACGAAACCATCTGTAGCCGCCGCCACCATCGTCCCTAGATCGGGGGGATCTAAAGCTCTTCCCGGCACCCTGCCGGAGGGGAGATCATTCTGGAGGCCTTCTTCTTCATCATTGATATGTCTAAAATGTATCTACTTTCTCAAACACTTTGCTATTGTTTCTTCTCTAAACTTGTGTGATTTGGATACAACTAACACGGACTAACGCTGTTTTTAGCAGAATTACCTTGGTGTCTTGTTTTTGTGCAGAAAATGAACTATCAAGAAAAATCCTGGAAAATATGCCAAAAATTATATTTGACCAGAAGATCCACAGAGCCAGAAGATGAGATGGAGAAGGAGCCTGGGGGGGGGCACACCCATGCCAGGCGTGGGCCCACCACTGGCTGCGCCTGGGGGGCAGCCACCCTAGGCACCCCCTCGGCCTCTCTCTACGCCTATAAGTTGCCTTTCAACCTAAAAACTGAGGGGGGTTCGATAGTTTTCTAGAAATAGTTCCGCTCCGCTACCGCCGCCAGAAACCAAGATTCGGATCCAGAAACTCCGTTCTAGCACCCTGCCGGGACGGGGAATTTGGAGAGGATCAACGCCATCGTCATCACCAACACATCTCCATCAACCATCGATGTTTCCCTCATCCATGAGTGAGTAATCCCCCGCTGTAGGCTTGGGGATGGTAAGGATTGGATGAGTTCTATCATGTAATCGAATAAGATCTAATAGGGCATAGTGCCTAGTATCTCTATTAGTGCTATTTGTCTTTGTTGCAACTTGTTGTGCTTAATGCTTGTCACTAGGTCCTTAGTGCCATGATCTCAGATCTGAACTTATTATTGAATCATTATGATAGTATTATTTGTGATCTTATCTGCAAGTTGTGTACACATATCATTGTTCGGATCCAAAGGCCCCAAAGTGATAATAATTGGGACAACCGGAGGGGATGGCTGTGGTGTGAGGATCACATGTGTTCACGGAGTGTTAATGCTTTGCTTCGGTGCTCTATTAAAAGGAGCACCTTAATTGCCAGTAGTTCCTTAGAGGCCACGCTGCCACGGGCTGGCTGGACATGAGATGTTGTGCAAGTTCTCATTGCGAGCACGTATGACTATATTTGGAGCACATGCCTAGGATTGTTTAGTACTTGGATGCTTGTTATTATTTATCTGCAATGCCCTATATCTTGAAGTTACATGTTTAGACTTGTCCATGCAACGCCCGTCCATCCATCCCTATGCCTACCACACTCGAATCCTATTGTTACCGTTACTGTTACTATTGCTCCTGTTTTGCTGCTGCTGTTGCTACTATCAAACTATTGCTACTGATAAACTTCTGTGAGCAAGAACTATTTTCAGGTGCAGCTGAATTGACAACTCAGTTGTTAAGGCTTGCAAGTATTCTTTGGCTCCCCTTGTGTCGAATCAATAAATTGGGTAATACTACCCGCGAAGACTATTGCGATCCCCTACACTTGTGGGTCATCAATCATGCCAGCCTCCGGTATGAAGCGTGAGTAGTTCCACCTTGGACTACGGGTCCATGTAGTAGCTAGATGGTTGTATCTCCTCCTTTGTGCTTTCATGTCTAGATCTTGTGATCTCCGTTCATGATCAAGATCTCATCTATTTGTAATCATGCATGTTGTGTTCGCGGGAATCCGATGGATATTGAGATTACTAAGTCTAATTGTTTAATGGTTTTGTCTTATTGATTCTATCATGTCTGTGTTGTTTGTGATCTTGCACGCTCTCCGTTGTTAGTAGCTATCTTGGCCAAGTAGTTGCTAGTGACTCCAAGAGGGGGTATTTATGCTCGATAGTGGGTTCATGCCTCTATTTAATCTAAGGGAAGTGACATAAATCTCTAAGGTTGTAGATATGTTGTTGCCACTAGGGAGAAAACAACGGTCTCTTGTTCATGGAACAAGTGGATTGTTTACCTTGCACACTTGGCTTAAAGCAGTTGTCTGTTGCTTGCAACTTAATACTGGAGGGGGTTTGGATGATAACCCAAAGGTGGACTTCTAGTCATAGATGCAGTTGGATGGAGGTCTATGTATCTTGTTGTATTGCCCAATCGAATCTCATAGGATCATGAATGTATAGTATTGCATTGTTATACCTTGCTCAGTGCTGTCAATTGCCCTGCTGTAATTTGTTTACCCAGCATGCTATGTTTGTTTATCTATGGTGAACACCTCTAGTGAACTATGGACCCAGTCCAATCTTTACCATTGATACATCTTCCACTATTCCTGTTTACTTGCTGTAAACCACTATTACCTTCCACACCATATAGTTAATCCTTTGTTATAGCAACCGGTGAGATTGACAACCTCACTGTTCGTTGGGGCAAAGTCTTGAGTTTGTGTTGTGCAGGTTTCCAAGTTGCAACACCTTTGAGACGTTTCCTTCCTCCTACTGGTTCGATAACCTTGGTTTCTTACTGAGGGAAGACTTGCTGATGTGCTCTTCACACCTTGCTCTTGGGGTTTCTGAACGAAGCACTCCCACGTTGACAGAGCGCCAACAGGAGCTGGAGGTGAATCCTTGTTGGGGTCAAGGACGGCGGCCCTATCCTGTGCAAGGACCCGAGAGTGTTTGCGCTCCCGTGCATCCCGTGCACGGGCTGCGGCAATCGCCCCCTCATATCCCTCAGGCGCCTTAATGGCGGCAAGCTGAGAAATCCTTGGCACCTTCTCGCCTTGAAGGACAATCCCACAGTCATCCGCCACCTTGCCCAGGTGTGTCAGAGGGACGTCAGTAAGTACCAAGAACCTGGACCGAACAGAACAAGACGGACCAGAAACAGAGAGGGGGAACGTAAGGAGTACCTAGAAACTTGTCACGGTCATTGACACGGCGAGTCGTATGCTCCTCCACCTCGGCTCTGGGGAGCCCAGCCCTGGACCCCGCAAGGCAGATGCTTTGCCGGGAGGGCGGTGGAGGAGGCGGACGCGGGGCCCTAGGACGACGTAGCTTGGAGGCTTCCGTGGGAGGGTCAGAGTTGGTCGACTCAGAAGCCACAATGGTGGGGTCCGGTGTGTCCGGGGCGAGCGAGTAGCACACAACCCCTGGTGACAGCGGTGATGCCTGAGGGCTCACCACCATCCCCACACTCCCCGAGGTCACCACCTCCGGTGAGGGCGGGGGAGACCGGGGAAAGGGGATCCCCGGAGCGAGCGAAAGGTCGAGGTCAAGGTTGGAGACGTACTGTGCGATATCCAGGATGATGCACATTGGGGGATCAGGGCGGTAGGAGCGAGGGAGATCCACCGGTGCTATCTTGGCGGGGGAAATGAGAGAAAGAGGACGCCATCCAGGGAAGAAGGTTCCCCCGCCTGAAAAGCCTGGACCCGGGGGAGCCGTTGTCTAGTCCGCCTACGGACCCCCTCGGCTCGATGTGAGGGCTGTAGGGGCGGGCGCGAGGAGTCTGTCGCCAGCGGTGAGGGGTCCGTCCCAAAGTCGCTATCCTCCGAGGACTCATCCTCCGACCCTCGACCGCCCTTCCCTAGACTATCGCCGGGAGGAGGGGACGGAGGGGTCAGGGGTCTAGCCTCAGGTGACGCTGCATCCTCGTCGAGATCCACCAACAGGTCCTTGCCCACGTGGTTGAAGAAGAAGCGTGGCAAGGAGACGGGGAACACCAAATGGTCTGGGCAGAGGAGCCTCATCCGGACCACTCCATGTCCCGAGTGAGAACCCCGGTCCACCTCGAGCACCTTGCCCACCAACTGTCCGATGAGGGCAACAAGCTCAGTCCTCCTGGCCTCGTCACAGATGCCTAGGAGGCGAACCCAAACCTTAGAGAGCATCAGCACAGAATCCTGGACTACAGGGGACGGCTGGATGGAAACCTTCAGCTGATGTATCGGGAGAGTGAAGGACGAACCACATGCACACATCCACAGGATGTCCACCGATAGGAAGGAGTCCACGAACTCAGAGGCGGAGACATGGCGTACCGGCCATTCTTGACCCGGTAATACCGCTGTCAGATCCTCCTGGATCAGAGACTCGGTCACCTCGACCGACAGGGGTGGGTCCCGGGGAGGCAAGACTATCACCATCACCAATGTCTTAGGGACCGTCATCTGAACCCCGCCCATGTAGATGAAGTAATCCTCCATCCACCCCATGGCCATAGTACTGAAGGCATTCTCGGCGCGTTGGTGGTACCACGAAGCAAACGCTGGTGTCCGCCAGCTTAGAGGTCAAGTCCGTCGGAACCACCACACCCGTGGCCGACGCGGCGGGGCCCTTATTCTTACTCTTCTTTTTCTTATTATTTCCACCGGAGCCTCGACATCTGCCCCAATGTCACGAACCGGGGAGACCTGCTCCGACCGAGAGGGCTCCTTCCCATGCCTCCGTGAGTTCGCGTTCGCTCGGCTAGGGTGCTGGTTGACCGCGTCCATGGTACCCTGATACGTCAAAAACGTATCTATAATTTTTGATGTTACATGCTTGTTTAGTATCTATTTTGCTTTGCTTTGTCTACACTTTTAGGTGTTTTATATGTTTTCTGGTACTAACCAATTAACAAGATGCCACGGTGCCAGTTGCATGTTTTCTTCTGTTTTTGGTTCCAGAAAAGGCAGAAAATCAATATTCTCGGAATTGGACGGGATAAAAGCCAAAGTCAATATTTTACCGTGGGGAGCATGGAGCCAGAGTACGAGACGGAGAAGAGCCACCAGGGGGGCACACCCCCTGGCCGCGCGGCCTAGGTGGGCCTGTGCCTGGGGTGTGTGCGGCTGCCCTGGGTGCCCCTTCCTCGCCTCTTTGCCTATAAAGAGCCCCCGATACCAGAACCCTAAGTACCCTATCAATCTTCCACGAAATAGTCCATAGCCGCCGCCACCATCGTCCCTAGATCGAGAGGGATCTGAAGCTCTTCCCGGCACCCTGCCAGAGGGGAGATCATCCCGGAGGCCTCTTCTTCATCATGCCAGCCTCCGGTATGAAGCGTGAGTAGTTCCACCTTGGACTACGGGTCCATGTAGTATCTAGATGGTTGTATCTCCTCCTTTGTGCTACCATGTTTAGATCTTGTGAGCTCCGTTCATGATCAAGATCATCTATTTGTAATCATGCATGTTGTGTTTGCGGGGATCCGATGGATATTGAGATTACTATGTCAGATTGATTAATGGTTTTGTCTTATTGATTCTATCATGTCTATGTTGTTTGTGATCTTGCATGCTCTCCGTTTCTAGTAGCTATCTTGGCCAAGTAGATTCTAGTGACACCAAGAGGGGGTATTTATGCTCGATAGTGGGTTCCTGCCTCTATTTAATCTAAGGGAAGTGATAGAAATCTCTAAGGTTGTAGATGTGTTGTTACTACTAGGGAGAAAACAATTGTCTCTTGTTCATGGAACAAGTGGATTGTTTACCTTACACACTTTGCTTAAAGCAGTTATCCGTTGCTTGCAACATAATACTGTAGGAGGTTCAGATGATAACCTGAAGGTGGATGGCTTCACAAGGGGATTCCTTCACAACCTTTCTCTTTACTTTTTTTTTGTTTTGCTTAGTTTCTTTTGCTTAGTTTTGTTTGCCTCTTTTTATCAAAAACTCCAAATAAATTAGTTTACTTTGGTTTGCTTTCTCTTATCAAAAACACAAAAAAATAGTTCTTGCTCTAGTTGCTGGTCTGTCATTGTCTTGCTTTGTCATGCTTTATATCAATGGATGGTTTCTTTGAAAATAGTTCTTATTGTAGGGTCCGCAGCATAGAAAACAAAAAAAATCCTACGATGGGAACAACTATGTACCAAGATCTATCTACTAGATACAAGCAACGGGAGGGTATACATCCGTAGAGAACATACCCTTGAAGACCGACAAAGCTTAACAAGTTTGAACTCGTGGTTGATGTAGACGATCTCTTGCCGATCTCAAGATCGAGAGGAAGTCCTAGCGCCGCAAATCAGCAGCGCATCCGTGCTCGCACACACGTCCGAGTCACCGAGCAACCTCCGCCTCCTCGCTCCAGCGATGCAGTGGAAGCACAACTCTTTCTTACCGAATAGCCATCGGGAACATGTATCTCGCTAGTCCAAGACCATGGGGATAAATACTAGAGGGGAAGAGAGATCCTTCACGAGGAGGTGTGAGTGAGAGAGGGAGGGAGGAGGCTCCTTTTATAGGAGGAGGGGGGCACCCCCAAGGGGGTGGCCGGCGCATGGGGGCTGCCCCCTTGCCCTCCCTCCATTGATGTGGGTGGACACTCCACTCACAAAAATGCCTTTCAATTTCCTCCACTCAAAAACCCACTCAAATTCCCATTAAATTTCCACCAAGTTTAATGCAAACTCTCATTAAATAAAACTCCTTTTATTTTTTCAGAATTTTGTCAATTACTTTAATGACAAACATTCACATATAACCCCTTGCTAGTATTTCATTTCACATGCAAAAACACTTTCTACAATTTCACCCGAAAACCCATTTCGGTATCTAGTGAAATAAATTCATGCGCTTGTTATTCTTTCCGGCATGAAACTTTTGCTCCAAATGGTGTCGGTGTCTCTTAAGTGTGTCACCCTATGGTTTGCGAATAATGCGGACATAATGCGGTCTAAGAATTAGGATCACTTCGTATGTTGTTATAGAAATATAAACTCAATGACTTTGATCGTAATGCTATACTTCGGATGAATGTTCATCACACCATTACACTAATGTTGTGACCTCGTTATTAACAACATCCAATGTCCATGATCAGGAAACCTTGATCATTTTGTTAATCAACGAGCTAGTTTATGAGAGAGGCATAACCACGAACTTTCTATTTGTTTATTAAACACACATGTATTAATGTTTCCGTATTAATACAATTATAGCATGCAAAGTAAACATCTATCATATACTTGGAATATACATAATAACCACTTTATTATTGCCTCTCAAGGCATATTCCCTTCAGTCTCCCACTTGCACTAGAGACAATAATCTAGTTACATAGTGATAAATCTAACACCCATGGAGTTCTGGTGTTGATCATGTTTTGCTCTAGGGAGAGTTTTAGTCAACGGATCTGCTACATTGAGATCCGTGTGTACTTTACAAATATTTATATCTCCATCCTTGACATGCTCGTGGATGGAGTGAAACTGATGCTTAATATGCTTGGAATTCTTGTGAGACCTTGGTTCTTTGGCATTGGCTATGGCACCATTGTTGTCACAATAGATCACCATTGGGTCCAACGCGCTCGCAACCACACCTAGTTTGGATATGAACTCCTTCATCCAAACCGCTTCCTGAGCCACTTCCGAAGCAGCAATATATTTGGCCTCCATTGTTGATCCCGCCACCACTGGTTGTTTGGAATTCCTCCAACTAACCGTTCCACCATTCATGAGAAATATGTATCCGAATTGAGACTTAGAGTCATCCGGATCGGTGTCAAAGCTAGCATCAACATAACACTTAGCAACGAGCTCTTCTTCACCTCCGTACACAAGAAACATATCCTTAGTTCTTCGCAAGTACTTAAGGATATTCTTGACCGCTATCCAGTGTTCCGATCCTGGATCATATTGGTACCTACTAGTCAAACTAATAGCATGTGCCACATCCGGTCTTGTACATAGCATGGCGTACATTATAGAGCCTATGGCTGAAGCATAGGGGACTTTGTCCATTATCTCTCTTTCTTCCACCATAGCCGGACTTTGAGTCTTACTCAATATCTTGCCTTGCAACATAGGTAAGAACCCCTTCTTACTTCCATCCATTTTAAACTTCTTTAAAATCTTATCAAGGTATGTACTTTGCGATAGCCCTATTAGGCGCCTAGATCTATCTCTATAGATATTTATGCCTAATATGTATGACGCTTCACCTAGGCCCTTCATTGAAAATTTGCTGTTTAGATAACTTTTAACACTGTTTAAACGATCTATATCATTTCCGATCAATAATATGTCATCCACATATAATATCAGAAATGCCACATTGCTCCCACTCACTTTCTTGTAAATATAAGCCTATCCATAAGTTTGGACAAATCCAAACTCTTTGATCACCTCATCAAAGCAGAGATTCCAACTCCGGGATGCTTACTTCAGTCCATAGATGGATCACTGAAGCTTGCATACCTTGTTAGCATCCTTAGGATTGACAAAACCCTTTGGTTGTATCATATACAACTCTTTATCAATATTTCCATTGAGGAACGCAGTTTTGACATCCATCTGCCATATTTCATAGTCGAAATATGCAGCAATTGCTAACATAATCCTAACTGACTTTAGCATCACTATGGGAGAGAATGTCTCATCGTAGTCAACTCCTTGAATTTGTCGAAACCCCTTTGCGACAAGTCGAGCTTTATAGACGGTCACATTACCATCAGCATCATTTTTCCTTTTGAAAATCCATTTATTTTCCACGGCCTTACAGTCGTGAGGTAATTCCACCAAGTTCCAAACTTGGTTTTTGTACATGGATTCCATCTCGGATTTCATGGCTTCTAACCATTTGTTGGAATCCGGGCTCATCATCGCTTCTTCATACGTCGTAGGGTCATCAATTTCATCAACCATGAAATTCATAACAGGATTTCCGTACAGCTCGGGAGCTGCACGCGTCCTACTAGACCTACGATGTTCGGTAGTATTCTCTTTTAGAGCTTCATGATCATTATCATTAGTTCCCTCTTCAATTGGTGAAGCCAACTCCAAAACAACTTACGGCGCTGCGCTACTCACCATACTATGAAGAGAAGGTTCTACAACCTCTTTGAGTTCTACCTTCCGACTACTCACACCTTTCGCGAAAAACTCTTTCTCTAGAAAGGATCCATTATTGGCAACAAAAACATTGCCCTCGGATCTGTGATAGAAGGAATACCCAATAGTTTCCTTAGGGTATCCTATGAAAACGTATTCTTTCGCTTTGGGTTCGAGTTTATCCGGTTGAAGTTTCTTCACATAAACATCGCATCCCCAAACTTTAAGAAATGACAGCTTAGTTTGTTTCCAAACCACAATTCATACGGTGTCTTTTCGACGGATTTAGTTGGTGCCCGATTTTAAGTGAATATAGCTATTTCTAGTGCATAACCCCAAAATGACAGTGGCAAGTCCGTCAGAGACATCATAGATCGAACCATATCCAATAAAGTACGATTACGATGTTCCGACACACCATTTCGCTGTGGTGTTCCGGCAGGTGTGAATTGTGAAACAATTCCACACTCTTTCATATGAGTGCTAAACTCGTAACTTAGATACTCACCTCCAAGGTCGGACCGTAGAAATTTGATCTTTCTATTACGATGATTTTCCACTTCACTCTGAAACTCCTTTAACTTTTCAAAGGTTTCAGACTTGTGTTTCATCAAGTAGATATAACCGTATCTACTCAAATCATCCGTGAAAGTTACAAAATAACAATATCCACCTTGCGCCGACACACTCATTGGACCATATACATCAGAATTTATGATTTCCAATAAATTTGTTGCCCATTCCATTGAACCAAAAACGGCATTCTAGTCATCTTGCCCATAAGGCATGGCTCACATGTATCAAATGATTCAAAATCAAGTGATTCCAAAAGTCCATCCGAATGGAGCTTCTTCATGCATTTAACGCCAATATGACCTAGACGGCAGTGCCACATATATGCGGATATATCAACATTAAGTTTAATCCTTTTAGCATCAATATTATGAATATGTGTAACATTATTATCGATGTCCAACAGAAATAAACCATTCATCATCGGTGCATGACCATAAAAGATTTCATTCATATAAATAGAACAACCATTATTCTCGGATTTAAATGAATAACCACTTCGCATCAAACATGATCCAGATACAATGTTCATGCTTAGTGCTGGCACCAGATAACAATTATTCAAGTTTATAACTAATCCCGATGGTAAGTGGAGAGGTAGCGTTCTGACGGCGATCACATCAACACTTGATCCATTGCCGACACGCATCTTGACCTCACCCCTTGCTACTGGTCGCTTGTTCTCCAGCCCCTGATTCGAGTTACAAATATTAGCAACTGAACTGGTATAAAATACCTAGGTGCTACTACGAGTACTAGTCAAGTACACATCAATAACATGTATATCATATATACCTTTATTTGCCTTGCCGGCCTTCTTGTCTGCCAAATAATTGGGGCAGTTGCGCTTCCAGTGGCTAGTCCCCTTGCAATAATAGCACTCAGTATCAGACTTAGGGCCAACTCGAGGTTTCTTTTCAGGCACGGCAACTGGCTTTCCGCCCTTCTTTCCCTTCTGTTTACCCTTCCTGTCTTTCTTGAAACTAGTGGTCTTATTGATCATCAACACTTGATGTTCTTTCTTGATCTCCACTTCTGCAGTTTTAAGCATTGACAGAAGCTCGGGGAGAGACTTCTTCATGCCTTGCATATTATAGTTCATCACGAAGCTCTTATAGCTAGGTGGCAGAGACTGCAGAACACGATGGATGCCTAAGTCAATGGGAATCGTTATTCCCAAGGACACAAGCTTATCAGCGTAACCCGGCATCTTGAGTACATGCTCACTTACAGAGTTGTTCTCTTCCGTCATGCAACTAAAGAAATTTTCTGAAGCATTGTAGCTCTCTACAGCAGCATGTGTGTTGAAAATCATTTTCAACTCACCCATTATATCAAATGCATTGCCGTTTTCGAAATGCTTTCGAAGTTCTGGCTCTAGCCCATACAATATGCCACAATGAACTAAGTTGTGGTCCTCCTGACGAGTCTGATAGACATTCTTCTCCTTGTCAGGGGCATCATCGAATGGTGGGGGGGCCTAGCGGCGCTTCTAGCACATATTGTTTTTGTGCAGCAGAGAGGAGAATCCTCAAATTCATGGCCCATTCGGTAAAGTTGCTACCGTTCGTTGCAAGTTTCTCTTTCTCCATGAACACATTGAAATTAAAGGCAGGTGGTGCCATCTACAACAGAATTTGTAAAGTTTAGACTAAGTTTATGATAGATTGAGTTCAACTAATCCAAATTAAGAATGAACTCCCACTCAAAAACGACATCCCTCGTGCCTTTTTGGCGATTACATGAACCAAATCCACTACACCAAGTCCGATCATCACGTGAGTCGGTGTAGCTTCAAAGGAGAGCATCAAATGGGCATCATATCTTCCATATGACTCATGCTTAACCTTTCGGTCTGTGTTTCGAGGCCATGTCTATACATGCTAGGCTCTGATACATCGGAAACGTATCTATAATTTTTGATGCTCCATGCTTGTTTAGTATCTACTTTGCTTTGCTTTGTCTACACTTTGAGGTGTTTTTATATATTTTCTGGAACTAACCTATTACCAAGTTGCCATTCTTCTCTCTTTTCCAGATCGATAATCAAAGGACCGGCCAATTGCCTGTTTTCTTATGTTTTTGGTTCCAGAAAGGCAGAAAATCAATATTCTCGGAATTGGACGGGACAAAAGCCAAAGTCAATATTTTACCGTGAGGGACACGAATTCGGAAGACGAGACAGAGACACGAACCAGGGCGGCCAAACCCCCCCTAGGCGCGGCCAGGGGTGGGCATGCGCCTGGGTAGGGTGTGGCCCCCCTGGTCGCCTCCCGGCCTTGCCTCTTCGCCTATAAGAAGCCCCCGATGCAGAAACCCTAAGGACCGGATCAAAACTCCACGAAACCTTCTGTAGCCGCCGCCACCATCGTCCCTAGATCAGGGGGGATCTGAAGTTCTTCCCGGCACCTTGCCAGAGGGGAGATCATCCTGGAGGCCTTCTCTCCAGTATGATGCGTGAGTAGTTCCACCTTGGACTATGGGTCCATGTAGTAGCTAGATGGTTGTATCTCCTCCTTGTGCTTTCATGTATAGATATTGTGAGCTCCATTCATGATCAAGATCTAATATATTTGTAATCATGCATGTTGTGTTTGCGGGGATCCGATGGATATTGAGATTATTATGTCAGTTTGGTTAATGGTTTTGTCTTTATGATACTATCATGTATGTGTTGTTTATGATCTTGCATGCTCTCCGTTGTTAGTAGCTATCGTGGCCGAGTAGTTGCTAGTGACTCCAAGAGGGGATATTTATGCTCGATAGTGGGTTCATGCCTCTAGTTTCCAAGGGAAGTGAAGAAATCTCTTCTTTGTTGCTACTAGGGACAAAACAACGGTCTCTTATTCATGGAACAAGTGGATTGTTTACCTTACACACTTTGCTTAAAGAAGTTGTCTGTTGCTTGCAACTTAATACTGGAGGGGGTTCAGATGATAACCTGAAGGTGGACTTCTAGCCATAGATAAAGTTGGATGGCGGTCTATGTATATTGTTGTACTGCCCAATCGAATCTCATCGGATATTTCTGACTAGTATTGCATTGTTATGTCTTGCTCAGTTCCTGTCAATTGCCCTGCTGTAATTTGTTTACCCTTCATGCCATGTTGTTTATCTAAGGAGAGCACCTCTAATGAACTATGGACCCCGGTCCAATCTTTACCATTGATACATCTTCCACTATTACTTGTTTACTTGCTGCAAACCACCATTACCTTCCACACGATACAGTTAATCCTTTGTTACAGCAAACTGGTGAGCTTGACAACCTCATTGATTCGTTGGGACAAAGTCTTCAGTTTGTGTTGTGCAGGTCTCCACGTTGTTTGCAACACCTGTGTGACGTTTCCTTCCTCCTTCTGGTTCGATAACCTCGGTCTCTACTAAGGGAAACTTGATGCTGTACTTATCACACCTTGCTCTTGGGGTTTCCAACAAAGTGTCCGACGACAACATTGGGTGCACGCATCAGGCTCGCCAAGTAAGAACCTTAGTATTCGCATGTGTAACTGTCTTACACCCAAAATATGATCGTGGCTCCAAGAACACCCGATCATCACATGATGTCTTGGAGTGACGAAACATCATAAGTGCATACTTAAGGAAGAACACATTCTTATCTTGATATCTAAATGAGGGATCATCTTCTTATGCTAGTAAAACGCCAAACAAGCAATATAAGATGCAACAAACATCACATGTTAATAAGTGGAATGATATGGTTCTTGCACTCGATCTCCATCATGTGCATCGTGGTATGATCACTATCATACCTCTATGTGTAAGTCCAAGGTCTATGGAACTTACACGTTATGTGTGTTGTAAGAGTATCAACTTATACTTCTACTTATAACATCACCATATCATGACACTAGCCCAGCAACAATCTAAACTAGACGCCTTTAATTTATCCATTGCAAGTTTTACGTGGCTTAGGGCTTTCTAAGATAGAACCGTTCTTACCTACAAACATGAACCACAACGAGGATAACCAAATTGTTGACAACTCGTTGCAAATTAGATATTGACTATAGTAGGAGAGACAGACGCCCGCTAGCCACTTATGCAAAACTAGTTGCATGTCAAGCGTGGAACAGGTCTCATGTGCGAGGACATGTAAAGTTTGTCTGGGCCGCTTCATCCCACTATGCCACAATATACAAAGTACAACTAAGAAGCAATAACATGATCATCATTGCCCACATACTCATATGTGTACTACCCGTGCAAAGCATCTACGCATAGATCCGGCTCTGATACCACTGTAGGGTTCACAACATAGTAAACAAAAAAATTCCTACGATGGGAACAACTATGTACCAAGATCTATATACTAGATACACGCAACGGGTGGATATACATCCATAGAGAACATACCCTTGAAGACTGACAAAGCTTAACGAGTTTGAACTCGTGGTTGATGTAGACGATCTGTTGCCGATCTCAAGATTGAGAGGAAGTCCTAGCGCCGCAAATTAGCGGCGCATCCGTGCTCGCACACACGTCCGAGGCACCGAGCAACCTCCGCCTCCTCGCTCCAGCGATGTAGCGGAAGCACAACTCTTTCTTGCCGAATAGCCACTGGGAACATGTATCTCGCTAGTCCGAGACCATGGGAATAAATACTATAGGGGGAGAGAGATCCTTCGCGAGGAGGTGTGATTGATAGAGTGGGAGGGGGCTCATTTTATAGGAGGAGGGGGCACCCCAAGGGGGTGGCCAGCGCATGGGGGCTTCCCCCTTTCCCTCCCTCCATTGATGTGGTGGACACTCCACTCACAAAAATGCCTTTCAATTTCCTCCACTCAAAAATCCACTCAAATTCCCATTAAATTTCCACCAAATTTAATGCAAACTCTCATTAAATAAAACTCATTTTATTTATTCAGAATTTTGTCAATTACTTTAATGACAAACATTCACATATAACCCCTTGCTAGTATTTAATTTCACATGCAAAAACACCTTCTGCAATTTCACCCGAAAACCCGTTTCGGTATCTAGTGAAATAAATTCATGTGCTTGTTATTCTTTCCGGCATGAAACTTTTGATCCAAATGGTGTCGATTTATCTTAAGTGTGTCACCCTACGGTTCGCGAATAATGCGGACATGATCGAGACCCCTCTCAGATCAATAATCAGAAGTGGGACCTGGAGATCCATACTTACCCCCACACATTCAACGATGACTTTCTTGTGATCGCGAGAACTTTTACGCCAGTATCTTAATCCTTTTGTTTCACAATATATTACATGTCCAAGATTCGATCATCAGTATCTCCATACCTAGTTTGATCTTGTTATTGACATGTACTCTTTTCTCGTTCCCGTGATATAACATTCTAGTGATCAAATCACTTGCTTGCAAGCTAATCAATGTGATATCACCGAGAGGGCCCAGAGCATATCTATCTGTCATCGGGATGAACAAACTCCACTCTCGATCCATGGGCCTCAACATAACACTTTAGTAGTACTGAACCCATCTTTATAATCACCCTGTTACGGTGTGACGTTTGATGTTATCAAGATACTCTTCCGGTGTTAGTGATTGACATGATCTCATGGTCTAAGAATTAGGATCACTTCGTATGTTGTTATAGAAATATAAACTCAATGACTTTGATCATAATGCTATACTTCGGATGAATGTTCATCACTCCATTACACTAATGTTGTGACCTTGTTATTAACAACATCTAATGTCCATGATAAGGATACCTTGATCATCTTGTTGATCAATGAGCTAGTTTATGAGAGAGGCATAACTAGGAACTTTTTGTTTGTTTATTAAACACACATGTATTAACGTTTCTGTATTAATACAATTATAGCATGCAAAATAAACATCTATCATATACTTGGAATATACATAATAACCACTTTATTATTGCCTCTCAGGGCATATTCCCTTCACTTATTAGCAAGAGGGTTCACGGAAGAACAAAATAATTATTATAAGGAACACCGTTTATCACAAAAAGGGAAACACTTATGGGAACAAATTGATAAATTGAATACTATTGCTAGAGAGGTGTGCTCCACTTATAATGTTACTTATTGCTTTGATAAATCTTGTTGTTGTAAGAGGTATAAACACTTACCATTTTGACACGTCGGAAACATATCTATAATTTTTGATGTTCCATGCTTGTTTAGTATCTACTTTGCTTTGCTTTGTCTACACTTTGAGTTGTTTTTATATGTTTCTGGTACTAACCTATTAACAAGATGCCACAGTGCCAGTTGCATGTTTTCTTCTGTTTTTGGTTCCAGAAAGGTAGAAAATCAATATTCTCGGAATTGGACGGGACAAAAGCCAAAGTCAATATTTTACCGTGGGGAACACAGAACTAGAAGACGAGACGGAGGAGGGCCTCGAGGGGTCCACACCCCCTGGCTGCGCGGGTGGGCCCACCCCGCTCCTAGGGGGTGCAGCCGCCTAGGGCACCCCCTCGGCCTCCCTCTTCGCCTATAAGAATCCCCCGATGCCTAATCCCTAAGTACCCGATCAATATTCCACGAAACCGTCTGTAGCCGGCGCCACCATTGTCCCTAGATCGAGGGGATCTGAAGCTCTTCTCGGCACCCTGCCGGAGGGGAGATCATCCCGGAGGCCTTCTTCTTCATCATGCCAGCCTCCGGTATGAAGCGTGAGTAGTTCCACCTTGGACTACGGGTCCATGTAGTAGCTAGATGGTTGTATCTCCTCCTTTGTGCTTCCATGTCTAGATCTTGTGAGCTCCTTTCATGATCAAGATCTCATCTATTTGTAATCATGCATGTTGTGTTTACGGGGATCCGATGGATATTGAGATTACTATGTCAGGTTGATTAATGTTTTGTCTTATTGATTCTATCATGTCTGTGTTGTTTGTGATCTTGCATGCTCTCTGTTGTTAGTAGCTATCTTGGCCAAGTAGTTGCTAGTGACTCCAAGAGGGGGTATTTATGCTCGATAGTGGGTTCATGCCTCTATTTAATCTAAGGGAAGTGACAAAAATCTCTAAGGTTGTAGATGTGTTGTTGCCACTAGGGAGAAAACAACGGTTTCTTGTTCATGGAACAAGTGGATTGTTTACCTTACACACTTTTCTTAAAGTAGTTGTCTTTTGTTTGCAACTTAATACTGGAGGGGGTTCTGACGTGGTGGTGTCATGGCAGATGCCATGGGTAGGCTTAAGTTGGGGGTCGAATGGATGCTTGTGGTCACCGGAGAGGGTGTGCGCGGTATTGCCGCGCACGAAGAACAAGATGAACTCTCCACACTTGGGAATTTTATTGATCCTAGATGTTTACAAGTGCTCCTTGAGCTGTATGAACAAAGATTCAGAGCCTTAGTTCCCTACTAGTTCCAACCTCTCCAAACCCTAGCTATGCTTCTCCTTATATAGGCGATGGCTAGCTAGGTCACACCCCTTTGGGTCCTAGGGCTACTGTTTGGATCTTGGTTTTCACTGTACGGGCTGGGTCATGGGCTTATACTAAGCCCAGTGGCCCAGTCCATAAAGTTAGACAGCTAATGGTCTTCACGTACGTCGCCTCCAGTTATTTTGGCGTCATGGAGTAACTTTGTATGGCAGCCCTTGCTTTAGGCGTCACCCGGCTCCTTTCGTGTCACTCGGCGTCGCCCTTCTCTTTTGATCGTTCTTTACCATGGTCCCTCCTGAACCTCACTCGGAAAGATGCCACGCGTCCTATCCGACTCGGCCCTTCCTTGTGAGACTCGGCTCGTTGGTTCCTGCAAGATTAACATACTTGTCTTATATGGGACGACATGGTTCCTATGTCAGCCACACATGACTATCTTACCCGGTCGTCCTTACTCGGCCTGGTTCTTTCTTTACTCGGTGTAAGCCAAGCTGGGCAATGTTTTACCCTTTATGACCCTACCGAGGGTTGTCCCCCCGACATTAGTCCCCGAAGCTGGTGAGGTCTAGCAGTTCTAGCTGTTAGGCGTCTCCAGGTTCCTTTAATGTGATTGGAACTTCTCTTTCTGCCAGCATTTACTGCTTAGGACGCACTGTTTGGCGTAACCTCATTCTTAGCCGAGTCTACTCTTCTCTTTCGTGTCTCATTATTGACTTTTTGGCCCATTTTTGCCTCGTGCCGAGTCATTTTGGCCAGTTCCGAGTCATTTTCGTCGTGCCTTAGTCACTGACAGCTCGTAATCATGGTGACTTGCCTCAAATTCTGTCCCAAATCTTGACTGCACAGTGACGGAGGCGCAGTAACTCCCCGTCACTGTGGAAGTCCCATCGCTCAGCGCCTCATGTCTTGTGCAGCGTGACGTGGCAGTGGATTTATCGTGTATCACCTACACGTGGCGTTTTCTGATTGGCCTACTCGGCCGTATACACGACCACACGTTGGCCGCACGGCGCAGGGGAATCCCATGATTGGGGTTTTTACTCCCCTTAAGTAGGGGTGAGGGGGACTTAACTTCCCTCGCCCGTTCAGTTTCCCCATTGCCTTCTTCTTCCTTGCGCCTCCAAAATCCCAAATTCCCCTTTGCGGTTCTTCTTCCCCATAGCTCCTCCTCTGTAATTGCTCTTTTGCCCTTTTCATTCCACTACTGGCCTTGCTCCTCCAAGCCTCTTCCAACAACGGAAGAGATTGAATCCAGGGAAACCATGGATGATCGCGATGCCGCAGAGGGAGCAGAGGAACAAGAGTTCCCTGCCGGCGAGCGTGGCGGCTGGGAGGGCTCGGAGGTCTCCGCCGAAGAGCTTGAGTGGCTGCGCTCCACTAGGCGCATCCCGCTTGAGGTGGACTGCCGCCTCCCGCTTGGTGAGATTTCTCCCAAGCCTGACGCCATTGAGAGGAAGGTTTTCCTCTCCCATTTTGAGCGAGGTTTTGCCTTGCCCGATAGCAAGTTCTTCATTTCTTTTCTTTCTACTTTCCATCTCCAAACCCATCACTTGCCTGCCAATGCAATTGGTTCCTTGTCTTGTTTCATTTCTGCTTGCGAGGGCTACCTCGGCCTTTGGCCCACTGTTCTCCTCTGGGCCAAGTACTTTAGTCTTAGGATCTAGGTAGTTCCTGACCCCAGCGTCCCTCGTGCCGAGAAAAGACCTACTAGGTGCAGTGCCGCTAGCATCACTCCTAGGAAGGAATCCATTTTTCCTCGAGTCACTGGCCTCGATTCTTGCAAGAAATGGCATAGGACCTTCTTCTATGTCAAGAATAGTGGGTCTACTGACTACATCCGGCTCCCCCCTTTCTCGGACGAAGTCCGTAACAAGGAGTTCTAGAAGCTTGAACCGCGTGACAAGAACGCAGCGGTGAACGAGGCCAACGTGATCCTAGAGAGGTTGATGTCGTCGGATGAGAACTTCCACTTGACAGAGGAGGACCTCATGTGCGCATTTATCGCACGCCGGGTCGGCCCCATCCAAGCCAGAAGTCACAAGATGTGCTTCATGAGCGGCCCGCGAGATCCTACTCGGCATTCCACATTGGAGCTCACTCACGACTCCGTGGCCCGCCGGGTCAGCTTGATCTTCAAGCTGACTTTGGCGGAGGATTAGGCTTGGAGCTGCCCTCCATTTAGCCAGGATAGGCCTGTCCCCTGGGTAAGTTGCTGAATCACTTTCTATCCGACATAGTTTTTCTTATGTTCATCTGGCGTTTTGCTCATTCTTCGTTCTTATTCTATTTATCTTTCACAGAATCTTGTTCACCAGGTTGATGATAGTATTGTCCCTCCTAGTGCTTATAACGAGGACCGCTCCGACTCCGACGAAGCTCATTCTTCGTTCTTATTCTATTTATCTTTCATAGAATCTTGTTCACCAGGTTAATGATAGTATTGTCCCTCCTAGTGCTTATAACGAGGACTGCTCCGACTCCGACGAATTCGAGTTCGATCTGGAGTGCTCCATGCCCATTCCGCATGCAGTTGCCGCTTCAACTCCGGGTAAGACCCACACTAGAAATCCCTTACGAGATTGGTCTAACGACGATGATGATGATTCTGAAATTCTGGAGGTACCTGCTTTTCTACCTTAGCCCTCTAACTTATTCGAGTGAGCCTGGCATTTACTTATGCAGCTGGCCAGGTACATGACACTCCCCCTCTTGTTGTGGGCGGAGTAGGCAAAATCCATGTTGCCAAGCCGGGTAAGCGACATGGGGCTATCTCCAGTGCTCAGCCCGCCAAGAAGCGCAAGGGTACTGCTGCTGCTCCTCCTGCTGTGTCGCTAACTGAAACTCGCAAGGCTGCTAGGTGCCGGGTCACACGTCGCATGCCGCGTGACCCAACCGTTTCCGAGTAAGCTTTTGTTGTTTGCTTACTTTCCATTTTTCCTTTCATGTCTTGTAACTATTTTCTTATAAGCACTCCTTGTTATTTCAGTGTCGTGCCATTGTCGGCTAGCCAAGCTGCTCCTAGCATGGCCTCTTCGCCGCTAAAGCCAGCCTCTCCTCCTCGCGCCGTCACTGCCTTGCCAAGCCCTGTTCGGGTCACTGCCCCCACCACTAAGAATCACAAGTCTCAGAGTGAGGCCGACCCGGCGATGCAACCGTCAGAGGAGACCTCGCCCAGATCCCCTGCTCCTCCTCATGAACAACTTCCTGATCTTGGTGCTAGCAACACTAGCATTGAAAAGACTCATTACATTAGCTCTCCTTCTCCCAGTACACAAGTTGATCTTGTTGCTGTTTCCCAAACCACTAGCGAGCCTGTTCATTCGGCTCCTGTTTTGTCCCCTACCAGACCTGCTCACTCTCCCTTTCTGTCAAAGAACCAGACTTGGCCTGCAGCTCCAAGCCAGGCTCGCCCTACTACTAGCAAACCCTTACCGTCCAAGCAGTTGACCTTAGTCCACAGCCCAGGCACCGCACCTTAGATTCGGCCCACACCAACAACAAAGGCACCCGCTTTGGCGGGTCAGTTGGGCGAGTTTGCAGCTACCGGGTCTGGTGGCAGTTCCAAGGTTGTTGCTTTGCACAGCAGCGCCGCTGCTACCCGTGCCAATGTGGGAACTACCCTAAAAAGGGTCAAGTTCTCACCCGGACGCTCAGCGGGAATGGCCTTGGTGCCGCAGAGCCTTATGTTGTGGCTTGGAACGCAGCTGGCGAGCAAGAGGTTAGCTCCAGTGCTGGGAAGAAGATGAAGTTGGGCCCCAAGGCCATTTCTGACATGACTCAGCAGGCCATCTCCTTGATGGCTCGCGCAGACGAAGTGAACGAGGTACATAATCTTCTTACTCTTTTGCGTATTGAGTATTTTTGTTATACATTATCCCTAGTCCCCGAGGTTACTGCCGAGTGAGGAATCTTCTTACTCGGCTGTAAGCTCTAAACTAGAAATCAGCTCTTATTCGGCCATAGGCTTGATCTCACCTCTGTTGATTATTTCTTTTCTTATACATCTTACGCACAATGAGCGCACCAAGGTGCACCAGGCTCTCCTCCTTGAGTATCGTAAGTTGGAGACCGCTCACCAAAACCTGCAAGCTGAGGCTAAAGGCCAAGGTAAATTTCTGACTCGTCCCGCTCTTATTCGGCGTACTTTCCTTGCTTGCCTTTGCTTATTTTCTTTCATTGTCCTTCTATAGCTTCTGCCCAATCCACCATTGACGCCCTGCATCTACAGATCAACGATGCTAAAAGTAAGTTCCTAGCAACTTCTGTCTCCGCTCTATACTTATGCTTATTCCTTTTCCTATTTTTATCTTGATGGTTTCGAGATGGCTTTGTTGCCACTGACAGGTCGTATTCTCCGAACAAGCAGAGAGGCACCGGATCTAGCTCCAAAAGGAGCAAGACGAGGTGACTCGGCTAAAGAAGGAAATGGCGGATATGGAGCAGAAGCACCATGCCGAGGTGAAGGGGTTGAGGGAGGAGCTTGTCGAGAAAGATGATCAGCACGCCGCCAGTGCCGAGAAGACCAAGGAGCTGCTGAAGGAGGCCGAGTCTGCGGTTGAGTCGTCTCATTTGGATCTGGATTCTCTTGCCTTTGTGCTTTCTTGGTACGAGGACATCAACCTTGATGTTCTTGAACGCATGAGGGATGAAGGAAAGTGGCTCCACGATCCTGAGCTGATCAAGAAACACCAGAAGCGAGCTTATGCTATGGCCGAATATGCCTTTGTGCATGCCTGGTGTGATGGGCCCAGCTTCCTCGACCTTGGCGAGCCTCTTGCTGAGATCACTGACAACGAAGATGTGGATAGCGAAGCCACCGAGTCAGATGATGCAGCAGACTCGGCCACCGACGCCCCTGACTCGGCAAATGCTCCAGATGACGCTCCTAGATCTAGCCCGAAAGTTACCCCTCCTGGCCTAGCTTCTTCTTAAGCTGGTTACAAAAAACACTTAAATTTCATGAGATCCCCGGTATGCTAGGTGCAGATGTATGATATAATGCACTTATTTTGGGTGTGCGCCTTGTGATAAGGCTTAAACTTTTATTTATCTTTGAATGCAAATTATCCAGGGCAAGTCCCCGAGCTTCATTTTGTCGTTTCCCTTGTTCCTTGAATTTGGCTCTTGTCTACCTTTTTTGGCGTTTGACATTAGAGTCTCAAAGTTCTAAGGATTGAGTTAGCGGGTATGAAACTAGATCACTTGACTTAGGATTATTCGACGTAGAAAGCAACATAACCTGCAATGAGTTAGTAAAAAAACATACATAGGGTCGACTCATGTTTCTCCCTTTATTTATCCGGTGTTCATGTTTACTCATCATTCATCCTTTCCTCTTGCTTGCCATGAAGCCGTGTTTTCGGACAACAACATAGTCGAAGAGTTGATTTTTCCGAGTAAACATTACTTGTTCCGAGATAAGTTTTAGGTGTCAACGCCAGCCGACATAGAATAGTTAAAAGATAAACATAAGGGGTAGTCCCCGAGTCAGTTTGTTGAATCATACCATTTTATTATTAGCACATAGCCGACATAAGCATCCGACATATGAGAGTTCGGGTGATACATACACTGCTTCTCCTAAGTGTAGAAGGGGCGAAGTAGTGCCACATTCCATGGCCTTTTGGTCTCATCACCTGATCTGTCCGCCTTGTTCTTTTGTGCTTCACGAGGATATATTAGATAATATGAGTCATTGTGCAATGCTTTGCTTACAATGAATGGTCCTTCCCATGGGGGTGATAGCTTATGCATTCCAGCTGTGCGCTGCACTAGTTTGAGCACCATATCCCCTTCTTGGGAAACACGAGGTTGAAATTTCCGGCTATGGTAGCATCAGAGATTTTGTTGGTATATGGCGGATCTGGACAATGCCAATTCCCTTGATTCTTCGAGTAAATCAACTCCATCTTCTCGAGCCTCTTTTACCTTGGTTTCCGAGTATTGCCTTACTCTTGGCGAGTCATACTCTATGTCGGCAGGAAAAACCGCTTCTGCCCCATACACAAGCAAAAATGGCGTATAGCATGTTGATCGATTCGGAGTTGTCCTTAGACTCCATAGCACTGAGGGTAGTTCCACTATCCAACAACCAGGTGATCTCTGGAGTGGATCCATTAAACGGGGTTTTATCCCGGATAGAACTAAGCCATTAGCTCGTTCAACTTGTCGATTTGATTCTGGATGAGCAACTGACGCTACGTCGAGTCTTATTCGGTTTTTCCCACAAAAACGAGCGAAAACTCCTTCGGCAAAGTTTGTGCCATTATCTGTGATTACACTATGCGGATAACCATATCTCAAGATTATATCTTTCAGGAATGTGACAGCTGTTTTTCCATCCAATTTCTTGATGGGCTTCACTTCTATCCATTTGGTAAATTTGTCAAACATTACCAGTAAGTGAGTCATGCCGCCCCTCGCTGGTTTGAATGGTACCACCATATCCAGGCACCATACTGCAAATGGCCAAGTGATCGGTATAGTTTTCAATTCTGATGCTGGTAAGTGTGATTTTGACGCATAATGCTGACAACCACTGCATTTTCTCACAAGTCCCTGTGCTTCTGCCAGCGCACTTGGCCAATAAAATCCATGTCGAAATGCCTTGGCTACCAATGATCTTTACGATGCATGCTGCCCACATTCTCCTTGGTGAATGTCCAACAGTATTTCTTGACCTTTCTCTGGGCTTATGCAACACTACAGTACACTCGTCACACTTCTTTTGTACAACTCATTGTTGATTATTGTGTATGCTTTTGCTCTTCTTTCAGTTTGCATTGCCAATATCTCATCATCTGGCAAAGTTCCATCTTTCAAGTAGTTGAATATTGGTTGCGCCCATGCTGGTATCAGCGGTGCCAGATCTGTTTCTTCATCAATTTCCATTGGCTCAGCCGACATATGTTCTGCCGACATGACCTGAGGAGTCCCCCAGTGTGATTCAACAACCCCTGAGGTGATCGGGACAGTCCCCGAGTGACTCGAACCTACCCCGGAGTCAATATCCATTGGCACAGCATCTGACTTCTGATTTGCTAGGGTGAGCTTGATTGACTCGGATTCTAGTGACGGCTTGATCGAAGGTTTCCTGAGATGTTCCAATGCTATTCCTAGTGGTATTGCTTGCCGAGATGAGCCTAACTTGGATAGTACATCCTCTGCCTCATTCTCTGCTCTGGGTATGTGATGGAATTCACACCCGTCAAAGTATCCCGAAATTTGATGCACATGAAAATGATATAGTGCCATATTTGCATCCAACGCGTCCCAGTGCCCAGATACTTGCTGGATCACCAAATCCGAGTCACCAAAACACATGATCCTTTTGATGCCAATCTCTTTGGCCACTTTTATGCCGTGGACAAGTGCTTCATACTCGGCAACGTTATTGGAAGCAGCGAAGTGGATCTATAACACATACTTGAGTTGATCCCTCTTTGGCAATGTGAGTACTATCCCTGCGCCCAGACCCATTTTCGTCTTGGATCTGTCAAAATGCATCTTCCAGTAATTTGGATATGGCAATGGTGGCTCATATTGCATTTCCATCCAATCCATGAAAAAATCAGCTACGGCTTGAGATTTCATTGCATCTCGCCTATCATATTGTGGAGTATATGGTGCTAGCTCTATGGCCCATTTTCCGACTCGGCCACTGGCATATTTGCTGCCCAATATATCCGAGATAGGTGCCTCACATATTACCCGGATTGGGTGTTCTTGGAAATAATGATTCAGCTTCTTTGCTGCCATATACACCCCATACGTCATTTTTTGGTAATGGGGGTAATTTTCCTTTGATACAGAGAGCACTTCGCTCAAGTAATAAACTGGCCTTTAGACTGATTTGCCCCTTCTTCGCGCTCCACCACTATTACCGCACTTACATAGAGTAGCATCGGCTCCTTGGATAGTGGTGACGCTAATATTGGTGCTGTTGCCAACATCTTTTTTAGTTCATGGAAGGCGCTATTAGCTTGTTGTGTCCATGTGAATTTGTCTGGTTTTTTCATCATTTGATATAGTGGTAGGGATTTTTCACCTAGCCGACTAATAAATCTTCTCAACGAGGCCAGACATCCTGTGAACTTCTGGACATTGTTGAGGGTTTTTGGTGTCAACACCCGGATTTTTAATCCCAGATGACTGTTATGCCATACATCGCAATCCTAGGATTACCATTTTGCGAGACATAACAAAATTGGATACCACGGTACATCATCCATTACAAACCATACATAAGGTCTTACACAAATAAGGATCTCATGATCCAGTTCTTAATACAACTCAAGCAGCGGAATTACGTAATAATAAAGGTAGCGTAGGCGAAGCTCCATCTTCGGGGTCACAGGCAATGCTGACGATGGGAGATGATCCTAGTTGTCGTAACCTTCCTGGGGTCCATCATCCTGGTACTCCTCTTCATAGTCTGGCCACGGGAATAGACAGGGACAAAGCCATGAGTACTCTTTAAGTACTCGCAAACTAATACTAACAAGTGAAGGGGGGTTTTTGTAATAGGACACTAAGCTCTAGGGTTGTTTTGCAAAAAGCCAGATTTACCTCTACTTAGTTCAGAAGCAAAGAAGCTAGTTGAAATTTTATAACACCAAAGTGGGAACTTGCATTTCATATCACAACCCTGTTGTGGTCAAGTCAAAATCTCAATTCATTTCATAAGTCATTTTGAAAACATCTGACGGGGGAACAGTATGGCCACTCCAACTGTCCATAACCGCGGACGCGGCTATTCGAATAGTTTGACACTCTGTAGAGATTGTACACTTTCACCACAACATTTGAGACATCCGCCAGGAATAAATCCTGAATTCACAATACTCAGTATGCGGATAATCAATCCTAACTTTTCAATTACACGCCCTAGTATAAGCACCTCTCCTGTGAGTTTGGCCTCCCAACCATGACCAACTGTCATCTTGGGTACTGCACAGGTGGACAATCTTCACAAGGTAGCCTCAGCTCAGACCTTGGCCGTGAGGGAACCAATACTAAGGTATATAAGTTTCCAGTCAAACCCTACCCAATTCTCGGGTATTGTGGTTGTACGGTAAAATTGGAATGGTATCGCATCCAGATAACCATCAGTTTTATAAAGGGCTAAGGCTCATGCCTCAACATTTTCATCACCAACATCATCTGGTGTTCAGAAACACATGTCAAAACATCTCAGTAGAATGACTCATCATTCTAAGGTTTTCATAACCATTTTCCACCAAGTATTCCCATCTAAAGTTGATAAAGTTTTATGCTTAGCACTAGCATCTACAAGTGGGGGTGAGTACTAATGAGGGGTGGTAAACAAGTGGATTTTTAACTAAGTTCAATCTCATGCCTTAGGATGACATCAAGATTATCTATCTTAGGCCAAATTTAATGCTCTTTATGCAACCTTCAATTATCCTCCTAGAATCTACAAATCACTTAAGTAGACTCTAAGTAATAGCCTTGGTAAAGAAATAAAGTATAAATCTTGCAAGTAAAACTAGGAGGGGGTATCAAATGGATATGATCACATATGATTAAGGCATCTAATGGTCATGGTAACAAACAAGTATTTGCTTGCATCAGTCTCAGTATAAGTTTGCTAAGTTAATAGCTTGCAAGTATGGGCTTGCCTTGTGCAGAGCAGTGGTTAAAGTTCTCCTCGGCTTCTTCTTCGTAGTATCCTCCTTCTTCCTCGTATCCTTGGTCGGTACTAGTGTCTATAAATAAATACGAGGTACACAATAACCAAACAATACTTAACTACTTTCAATCATCACACAAAAGGTTACTATAGATGATCTAGCATCATCACTACTATTACAAGACTAAAGCATTTGTCTTATTTATTTTAATTTGAGAAAAATAATTTATACTCATTGAAAAACTACTTAAGGTTTAATATTCTCCAAACCAAACATGGGATCATGTTGACACATGTCATCACCACATATTTCAGTCCATGGGAATGTGATTTAAAGTGGTGTCACAATGTATTAAGGTTTAACCTTTTATTTTAATTAAATAAAGTGACTAGGAATGCCTATGTGGCATTCTTTTATTACTTGAACATTATTTCTGTAAGTAAACCCATATATTTTATATATTCTGAAAGTGATCAAATGTGATTTTTGAGAGTTGGAATCAACTCAAAAGCTATTATGGTTTAAATTTGAAAAATGTTTGAATGCAGAAAATCTTATGCCTTGTTATTTTTACTAAGGTTGATCTACAGATCCAAATGATTTGAATCCAACGGGCTTGGATTAAGCATTTCAATATCTTTCTAACAAAATTGGTTTCATTCAATTTGGTTCAGTGAATCGAGCTGGGTTGATTTTTGAAACTTGGTACAGAACTGAGTTTGAATGAAAATAGAAAAATCTAAATTCAAACGCTTGGGCTGCGCGGGAAGGGGTAATGGGTCGGCCCAGTGTCACTCCGCGGCATGGGGCGCAACTGACAGGGGGGTCTACTGGTCAGTGACTCTTTAAACGCGGAGCAGTACGGGGCGATGTGGTGCGTTGGATTAGAATGAAGATCGACGGCCGAGGGTCGTCATCGACGATGAACATGTCACCGGCGAGCTCGAACCCTAGCGGCTCAGTGGGGGTCTCGGGAGGCTCACCGGGGCTCAGGCGAAGGTCGGCGATGCGGGCGAATGACGAAGTTGACAACGACAATTCTCCTGGCACCGCCAGCTTCTCCTGGGGCGACTCCAATCGATGTCTTCCTTCTTCTCCAGCAGCGGCGGGCTCCGGTGAAATTCCGGCGACGCCCTGCTCGCCTTGCTCCGGGACTGAGGTGGGTGGTTCTGGGTGAGAGGGGAGTAGAATGGTGTGAAGAATTCAAGCGGGGGATGCCTCTATTTATAGTGGCGAGAGGGGACCGACGGGCGCAAGCTGAGCTCGTCGTGGTCGACGGTACAGAGGGCTATCGGCGTGGGCAACGATAGGGGGCGGTGTTGTGCTCCCTGGAGAAGCTCAATGGCTTGGTGGCGAGGCGTGGGGCGGTGCTGATCGGTCGGAACGCTGCGGTGCTCTGCGCTGGTCCGACAGAAGTTTTAATGGCGCACAACGCGTGTGGTCCGCGCAGCGGCAAACGGGCGTGTCTGTGGGGTTGCTGGGACGGTGGTGATCACGCGTGCACGCGGCAAGGGCGACGCGCGGTCTGTGGGTGCTAGTCGAGCGTGGCGCACGCGGCGCGCTCTCGTCATGGTTGCAGAGAAGGTTGGCATGGCCTGGGCGTGTGGTCCAGTGGCTGGCATTGCTCGCGGGTGGGACAGGGAGTGGCGGTGGGGTGCTAGCTTGCTCCCAGACAAGGTTGGCGAGGCTAGTGTTGCTTGTAGCCTGCTGTCGACTATGGGGTGGCAATGGTGCTCTCGGCCTGCTCACCATTGATGACAATGGCCAGCTTACAGTGGTGCTAGTGATTAGCTAAGGTTGTTAGATGATCTACTAAGGCTAGTGGTGTCTACAGAGGGAACAAGTTAGGCCCAAAACACTGCTCAACATAGTGTTTTGATTTTGTTTGATTTGCATCTGCAACCTGTTTGATGAAATGGCCGCATGAACTCAAGTTTTGAATTTTGAAAATATTTTTGGTGGGTGTGCTAGGCATGTGCTGGTGAGTCTGTGGATGCTTGGGTTTTGAAAATTGAGCTTGTTTGAGTGGTTTTTGAAATAGTGGGATCTTCCCATATGAAATAGATTCAATTTTAAACTGTCCTTTAAACTAAGAATTTAAATGTTTTTGGATGATCACAAGGTGGGCCTTGGTACTTTGTTATGAGTACTATCAAGGGGTTCAAAGATCCACACAAGTTTCTGTTAAGTTCTGAAAGTTAGGGATAGCCAAAGTAGGCATGAGAGTTAATTTGGTCAAAGTGACCATTCACATAATTTGTTTGTTTTGATTTGTTTGTCTTTGTGAAAAGTGTGGGGATTGTTTAGATGATGTTTATTTCACCTAAGAATCATTTTACAAGCAAAGAAACACAGAACCAATGCAATTCAAAAGAATCCAAATTTTGAATACACACATATGAATGCCTTTATGTTTTTAATTGGAAAAGTTTTTGTTAACCCTAATTTTGATGATTTGAGTTTGATGATTCAAGTTTAATACTTTTGGGATGTTACAAACCTTTCCCCCTTAAACAAAATCTCGTCCCGAGATTTGAAAAAGGACGAAAAGATTACCTAGGATTTGAAGAGATCGGGAAACTTCGTCCTGATGTGATCTTCGCGCTCCCAGGTAGATTCCTCTTCCGTGTGGTTGCTCCACTGAATCTTGAGAAACTTGATGCTTCGGGTTCTATTAGTTCTAAAAGCTTCTTCCAAAATACGGATGGGTACTTCAGGATAGGTCAGGTCATCATTGATTTCTATGGTCCGGTCGTCGATATTCTTGAACACTTCCGTCTTCTCTGGAACTTTGAGGCACTTGCGAAGTAATGAGATATGGAACACATTGTGCACGGCTGACATATCTTCGTGTAGTTCCAATTGATACGACACTTCTCCTTGACGGTTCAGAATCTTGAAGGGTCCAATATATCTGGAGGCTAACTTTACCTTCAGTTGGAAACGCTACATTCCCTTCAATGGCGACACTTTCAGATACACAAAATCTCCTAGGTTGAAGGCGGGGTCTCGATGTCCCTTGTCGACGTAACTCTTCTGTTTGGACTGGGCTGTCTTGAGGTGCTCACGAATCTTGTGAACCTTCTCTTCTGCTTCTTGTAGGATGTCCGGTCCGAAAATCTGACTCTCTCCTACTTCCGACCAGTTCAAAGGGGTGCGGCACTTCCTTTCATACATGAATTCAAATGGGGCCATTTGAAAACTAGCTTGATAACTGTTGTAGTATGAAAATTCTACAAACGGCAGACAGTCTTCCCACTTATATACATATTCTAACACACATGCTCTCAGCATATCTTCGAGTATTTGATTTACTAGCTCCGTTTGTCCATCGGTTTGAGGGTGATACGTGGTGCTGAAATCGAGTCGGGTTCCTAAACCTTCTTGTACTTTCTTCCAGAATCTCGAGGTAAACTGAGTTCCTTGATCCTATACAATGTTCTTAGGGACTCCATGCAAACTGACGATTCTAGCGATGTATAACTCTGCTAGCTTCGAACTCTGATATGTGGTCTTGATGGGTAAGAAATGGGCGACTTTGGACAACCTGTCCACTATGACCCAGATAGAGTCATTTCCCCTACTAGAAGTAGGCAATCCGGTGATAAAGTCCATTCCCACGGAATTCCATTTCCATTTTGGAATCTGCAATGGTTGCAACAATCCAGCAGGTCTTTGATGTCCAGCCTTGACTCGCTGACATATATCTCACTTGGCGATATAGCTTCCGATTTCTCTCTTGATCTTATGCCACCAAAATTGCTCTTTCAAATCTTGATACATCTTGGTTCCTCCGAGGTGGATAGAATAAAGAGTATCATGAGCTTCCTTCAGAATAACTTCTTTAAACTCAGAATCTGCTGGTACACAAAGGTGTCCTTTGTACCACAGAACTCCTTCTTCATCTTCGGTGAATCCGGGTACTTTGCCTGTGCCGATACGACACTTGATTCCGTCGATACTAGCATTTCCTTTCTGCGCCTCCTTGATCTGGCTGATCAAAGTGGGTTGAAGTTCTATGCTAGCCAAAAATCCTTCACTCACTAATTCCATTCGGAAATCTTCTATCTCTTTGTGCAAGCTTGGTTGCTCCTTCAAAATCATGGAGTTCAAGCGACACGGCAATCTGCTAAGGGCATCTGCTACCACATTGGCTTTACCAGGGTGATAGTGAATGTCCAGATCGTAATCCTTGATTAGCTCAATCCATCTTCTCTGTCTCATATTCAGCTCCTTCTGAGTGAATATATACTTCAGGCTCTTGTGATCTGAATAAATCTCACAGTGGTTTCCCATCAGGTAATGCCTCCATGTCTTCAGGGCTAGAACTACGGCTGCGAGTTTGAGGTCATGGGTTGGGTAATTTTGCTCATGTTGTTTCAGTTGTCGAGATATATAAGATATGACTTTGCCTTCTTGCATTAGCACACATCCGAGACCGATCTTGGATGCATCACAATACACGTCGAAGGGCTTCGTGATATCCGGCATGATTAAGATTGGGGCTGAAATCAATCTCCTCTTGAGTTCTTGAAAACTCGCTTCACATTTGTTGGTCCATTCAAACTTCTTGTCCTTCTTCAGCAATTGGGTCATGGGTCTGGCAATACTCGAGAATCCTTCTACGAACTTGCGGTAGTATCCCGCCAATCCGAGAAATGCACGAACTTGGGTTTGAGTGGTTGGGGCTTTCCAATCTTCTACATCTTTCACCTTTGTAGGGTCAACGGCAATTCCTCCGGCTGATACAATGTGGCCGAGGAATCCTACCTCCTGTAACCAGAATTCACACTTGCTAAACTTGGCATACACCTGATGCTCTCTAAGGGTTCCAAGGATGGTCCTTAGGTGTAGCTCATGTTCTTCTTCCGATTTGGAATAAATCAGAATGTCATCAATGAAAACAACGACAAACTTATCCAGGAAGTCCATAAAAATCTTATTCATGAGATTCATGAAATAAGCGGGGGCATTGGTTAATCCAAAAGACATGACAGTATACTCGTATAATCCATAACGGGTGGTAAAGGCAGTCTTGGGAATATCCTCTGCGCGAATCTTGAGATGATGATAGCCAGTTCTAAGATCAATCTTAGAAAACACTTTGGCACCGGTCAACTAATCAAACAAATCTTCTATCTTGGGCAATGGGTACTTGTTCTTGATGGTGACATCATTCAACTTCCGGTAATCCGTACACAAACGGTTACCTCCATCTTTCTTGTCCACAAACAAGACAGGTGATCTCCATGGTGACGCACTTGGTTGAATCAATCCAATTTCCAACATGGCATCCAGTTGCTTCTTCAGTTCTGCTAGTTCAGATGGGTTCATACTATATGGTCTCTAGGCTATGGGTCCTATTCCGGGGATTAGTTCGATGATAAACTCGATATCCCGATCTGGGGGCATACCGGGCAAAACATCTAGAAATACATCGGGGTATTCACAGACTATCCGGACTTGGTCAATGGTAGGTTGGGCTATACTCTTGTTGCACTTGAATTTACGCGGTAAGGTTTCAGATATATGCTCGACTGATATTCCAGCGGTACTGGTCATGGTTATGGCTTTCTTGGCACAGTCAATCAATCCTTTATGTTTGGACATCCAATCCATTCCTAGTACTACTTCCAAACCTTTAGTTCCGAGTACTATCAGATTAGCATAAAAATCTATGCCATGGATTCGGATAGGGATGACTTTGCAAATTTTCCTAGCTTTGGTGGTTGAACCGGGGATTTGAACAATCATAACATGCTTCAGTTTTGTTGGTTGAATCTTACTAGTGCATGCAAATTCTTCGGTGACAAATTAGTGTGATGCACCAGAATCAAACAACACTCTAGCGAGTACTGAATTAATAGAAAACATACCCAGCACGACGTCTGGCGCTTCCTGGGCTTCTTCAGCATGCATGAGAAAAAGACGGCCGTTGCGGTTGAGCGAATTCCCTGGGGCAAACCTTCTTCCTGGCTGAACATGACGCTGCTGCTGAGCTGGGGCATTTTCATTGGGGGCTGCGGCATTCTTCTTGGGGCACTCATTGGAGTAGTGACCCTTATTTCCATAGTCATAACAAGTCACTTGCGACTTGTCCTTTGCTGCAACAGGCACAACATTGCTTTCAGTCCTTGGGGCAGTGTTGGTGTTGGTGGCAGTATTGTTGTTGTTGAACTTGGGTGGTGCACGGTTGAAATTGCCAGAGTTGCCGGGGTTGTTGTGATTTCCTCCGGGCCTTGGGTTTCCACGGTTGGGATAGGTCGAACGGTTCATCGGGGGTCTGTTGGTTCTCGGGGCAAATCCTGAAGATGGGTTAGGGCGATACTTTGGGGTCTGATGGGTTCCTGGATGATGCATCATGCGACGCTTGCGGTTCTCATTGGCTTGGTTGATCTTTCCTTCCATCTGGATGGCAGAGTCGACAAGGGCTTCAATATCAGCAAAGGGGATATTGACTAACACAGTCTGCATCTCATCGTGCAGACCATTCAGGAATCTCTCTTTCTTCTTGGCTTCGGTGTCGATCTCATCCGGGGCATACCTAGCTAATGACAAAAATTTGTCACGGTATTCCACTACGGTCATCCTTCCTTGCTTCAGTTCTCTGAACTCATCTCTCATTCTCTTGATCAAACCCGGTGGTACATGGGTTCTGCTGAACTTGACCTTGAATTCCTCCCAAGTCATCATCTGTCCTCCGGTCATTGCACGAACACTGTTCCACCATGCTCTTGCATCTCCGGCTAGATAGTGGGTGGCGAACAGAACTTTCTCGTTAGCTTCCACTCTGGCGACTTCTAGGTTGTTTTCCATGGTTTGCAGCCAGTCGTCTGCGTCTAAGGGATCTTCCGACTTAGTGAACACAGGTGGGTTGGTATTCTGGAAATTCTTGAGCTTAGATCCATGGTTGTCCTGATTTC
This sequence comes from Avena sativa, assembly GCA_916181665.1. Taxonomy (NCBI): domain Eukaryota; kingdom Viridiplantae; phylum Streptophyta; class Magnoliopsida; order Poales; family Poaceae; genus Avena; species Avena sativa. Next base: position 236,400,949 of record OV702296.1, on the reverse strand, counting down.
CTTGGCCTTGATTGTTGTGGGCTAGCTGAGCTATCTGCTGAAGGGTGGCTAGGTTGGCTTGACGTTCGGCTCTTTCAGCTTCACGGTCAGAAACCAACATTTGCAGGATCTGCAACATCGGGTCCGGGCATGAACCACTTCCTCCGCGTGGCATCTGAAGATTGAGATAGATCATGAGAAAAGAGGGAAATTTCTAAGGTTTCGGGACATTGAAAAGTTTTTAAAGTTTGACTCAGATTTTCTAGCAACTTTCTTTTCATTCATTCATAGCACACGATACAAACACACACCACAAACAAGAAAAATAGATGGTTTTAAGAACCATTCTGGAAACTACGATACAGTGGGACCGAGTACAACTCACTACACTAGTGCTCAAGTGCTACTACTACTCAGAGTCAGTGTAGTCGTCATCCTCATCATCATCGTCGTCATTGATGAAGGCGAAGTCATCCTCATCGGTGAAGAAGTCCATAGCCTGATCCTCCAGAAAATCATCGTCATCGCTGAGATAGGAGTAGGGGTCTCCATGAAGATCCTCTCCGGCATTCTCCCTTTCTTCCAACTGCATGTCTCTCTCGTGGATGGTCTCCTCCAAATCCAAGATATGGTGGTGAAGACGGGAAATGGTGCGCTCCTTCTTTTTGAGCTGACGGCGGCGAGACTTGCGGTCCTTTGCTAGCATGGCGATGGTCTGATCATTTGTCTTGATGATGGCGGACTTGTGGTTGGAGTAGTCACGGCAATTGTCCAATTTCTGTTGACGATCGTACATCTTGAAGCTAAGGTGGTCCAATTGGGTCTTCAGCTCGGGGTGGTATGGGGCTTCCAGTGGTTGTCCATTAGCATCACGCCTTGGGCAAAACTCAAAGCGGGTACCCTTGATCTGGTTGATACTCTGCCCACACAGACGGGCAAGAGCTTCCTGCATGGCCCTGGCAAGTCCATCGAGCCAGTTGTTCTCTCTTAAGGTGAACTGAATTCCCTCAGCAGTGGGAGGTTCAATCTTTCCTCGGAGACTTGCAACAATTAGCCATTGTAGATCTTCTCCTCCTTGATCATTGAGCTGAGCTCCGAAGAACTCGGGGTGCGGACGCTCCAGAAGTTCTGAAAGCTGGTCCAAATCCCTCTCAAAGATAAGGTCTCGTCCATTCCCCAACTGATAAAACTTGCTCTACTTCACGTCCATCTATAAGAATATAGGATGAGTAAGTTAGTAGAGTGATCAAGTGTGTCAAATTTTATGTATTTTGCAAGAGTTTTTGAGGAACATGTATTTTTATGAAAGAATAAAGGTGATAATAATGGGAATAAGTTTTTGTAAATATTTGCTTTCTTTGGTTTGGAAACTAAGTTTTTGATTCAAACGTCCAATCTAACTAGGGTCTCCTATGGTCAGGATGGCTCTGATACCAACTTGTCAACACCCAGATTTTTAATCCCAGATGCCTGTTATGCCATACATCGCAATCCCGGGATTACCATTTTTGCGAGACATAACAGAATTGGATACCACAGTACATCATCCATTACAAACCATACATAAGGTCTTACACAAATAAGGATCTCATGATCCAGTTCTTAATACAACTCAAGCAGCGGAATTACGTAATAATAAAGGTAGCGTAGGCGAAGCTCCATCTTCAGGGTCATAGGCAATGCTGACGATGGGAGATGATCCTAGTTGTCGTAACCTTCCTGGGGTCCATCATCCTGGTACTTCTCTTCATAGTTTGGCCACGAGAATAGCCAGGGACAAAGCCATGAGTACTCTTTAAGTACTCGCAAACTAATACTAACAAGTGAAGGGGTTTTTTTGTAATAGGACACTAAGCTCTAGGGTTGTTTTGCAAAAAGCCAGATTTACCTCTACTTAGTTCAGAAGCAAAGAAGCTAGTTGAAATTTTATAACACCTAAGTGGGAACTTGCATTTCATATCACAACCCTGTTGTGGTCAAGTAAAAATCTCAATTCATTTCATAAGTCATTTTGAAAACATCTGACGAGGGAACAGTATGGCCACTCCAACTATCCATAACCGCAGACGCGGCTATTCGAATAGTTTGACACTCTGTAGAGATTGTACACTTTCACCACAACATTCGATACATCCGTCAGGAACAAATCCTGAATTCACCATACTCAGTATGCGGATAATCAATCCTAACTTTTCAATTACACGCCCTAGTATAAGCACCTCTCCTGTGAGTTTGGCCTCCCAACCATGACCAACTGTCATCTTGGGTACTGCACAGGTGGACAATCTTCACAAGGTAGCCTCAGCTCAGACCTTGACCGTGAGGGAACCAATACTAAGGTATATAAGTTTCCAGTCAAGCCCTACCCAATTCTCGGGTATTGTGGTTGTACGGTAAAATTGGAATGGTATCGCATCCAGACAACCATCAGTTTTATAAAGGGCTAAGGCTCATGCCTCAACATTTTCATCACCAAAATCATCTGGTGTTCGGAAACACATGTCAAAACATCTCAGTAGAATGACTCATCATTCTAAGGTTTTCATAACCATTTTCCACCAAGTATTCCCATCTAAAGTTGATAAAGTTTTATGCTTAGCACTAGCATCTACAAGTGCGGGTGAGTACTAATGAGGGGTGGTAAACAAGTGGAGTTTTAACTAAGTTCAATCTCATGCCTTAGGATGACATCAAGATTATCTATCTTAGGCCAAATTTAATACTCTTTATGCAACCTTCAATTATCCTCCTAGCATCTACAAATCACTTAAGTAGACTCTAAGTAATAGCCTTGATAAAGAAATAAAGTATAAATCTTGCAAGTAAAACTAGGAGGGGGTATCAAATGGATATGATCACATATGCTGAAGGCATCTAATGGTCATTGTCACATTTCAAGATTTTCCAAATCTTGTTATGTGAAAAATAAATAAATAAATAAAATAATTGTGGAAATTCTGGGTGAAAAGAAACTTTTGTTTCTAAATGGAAACTTAAAATCCCATCTTGAACAAACTTTGGTTAATATTTGAATCCAACTAAATTCAAATCAAGTGGAATGCATTCTTCATAAATGCATCTGGAAATTTAAACACTTGAGAAATAAACCAAAACCCCAACACCCTAATGGAAGAAAATCATTTTCAAGTTATCTCTAAGACTATGGATTTGACCCATATAAAAATTGGCCAAACAAACATTTCAAATTGATCAAGAATGACTATTAGAAATATTATAAAACCATATGAATTGGATTCACTTATTTTGGAGCCATAGATAAATCTTATGAATTTAATAAGATAAGGAAATTGAATTTCCAAAGCTAATAAAGCAACCATCTAGAAATCCATACCAAATGGTGAGCAAATAATCCTAAAGGAATTTAAGAGATAAACAAATAATAAATAAAGTTATAAAAGTTGGAATCACTATTTTTGGATCTTTTAAATAAAAAGATTTGGTTTTCCAAAAGAAAAGGTAGAGTTATGAATAAGGATTATTTTAAAAAAAAAGCCAAATTGAATCTTGGCCAAGCAAATGAAATAAATTATTTCTATTTGTTAAAAAGAATAAAGGTTTATTTAAATAAAATAATAAGGGTTTATTAATATCCAATTTTATTTAAGTAAAGGCTTTTTCCTTTCAAATAAACATTAAAATTTATTAAAGTTTTAAAAATAAGAATTCCAAGTGTCTTAGTTTTTCAAATGAAACCTACTGAAAAGATTTTGATATTATTTAGATTTCAAAAAGAATTTTAAAATAAATTAAAACCTATTGGAATTAAAGACTATGGTCTATTTATTTAATTAATAATAGATGTTAAAAGAATAAAAGAATTATTTTATTTTTGACTTTGAAATATGTTGATAAACAGAATAAAAATTCACCCAAAGTTTGGTGGTGATTTGAATTCAAATGGAGATTGAAAAATATTGTTATATCTTATTTAATTAATACTAGAGCCTATTTTAAATAATTAAAAGACCCTAAATGGAATAAATAAATTATTCTAAATTTGACTTTGGAGTGTGTTATTAATCAATGTTTGAATCCACACAAAATTTGAGAGAAGTTTGAATTCAAATAGATGTTTGAATAGACTAAACAAAATCAAAACAGAAAAATCAAATTGGAAAAAGAAAAATAACAGGAGAGGAAAAAAATAAGAAACAAAGCAACCCAAGTAACCTAGCCCACTAAGCCCATCGGCAGCCCATCTCTCTCCCCCGAACCATTTCTTTTCTCACTCACGTCTGCACCCGCTCAGCAACTGACGGTTGGACCCCACCCCTCCTCTCTCTCACTCGCTGCCAAACGGACCCCACTCGGCCGCGTCATCATCTTCCTCGCCCCGCTGACCCCGCCCCTCACCCCGCTGGCCGTTGCAGTCGATAAAGACTCGAGTTAAATTCGTGTTAACTTCGCAGTAAAACCACCCCGCGACCGTGCCATCTTAAGCGCCTCGACGCCCTCTCTCTTTCCCCTCCGTCGCCACACTCTCCCCGCCACCAGGCCGCTCGGAATCATCTCCGAACCTCCACTGCCTCCGACGCCCTCCGGCGGCAATTCCGGCCACTCGCCATCGCCCCTCGCCCCCTCGACCACACACGCGTGCTCCACAGACCGTGGTGCACCTCCCAGTGGCATCAGCTCGCCCCCGCGCGCCCTAGAACCTCGGCAACGATGACCACCGAGCGCGCCGCCGTCTGCTTCCACTCCGGCGACACTTCCCTGGTTGGTAATGACCGCCCCTCTCTTTCTATTTCACGCACGCATCCTCGCCACATCTTTGCGCATCTAACCATACCCTCCTCTCCCTCTGGCATGCACCGAAGCCTCGCCACCGTCTCCGACAGAGAGCAACTATCGTGAGAGAGAACTCCGGCGAGCAATTGTCGACCACCCCGTGCGCCCCTTGCCTCCTAGCGAGCACGTTGAGTATCAGTGACACCACGCGAACCTGGTGAGACATCCCTCTTGTTCCCTTGCTTCCTGATTCGCTGAGAACACCGCTAGCCGAGCGTCGCCGCTGCCAGCCACTGTCGAGCGCCGCTGATATTTGGTCAAGGTGCCCTGAGCCGCTGGATCATGATCCATTGGATGCGATTGATCCACTTATCGAAGGGGTAAGTAGTGCCCTGAGCCGCACAATTATACTTAGATCCAACGCACTAGAATAAGCGATCCGCACGAATTGGTATGGGCGAATAGAATCACGACGCGTGGCCAGTGTGTTAATTTAAAAACCTAATTTGATCTATTGTATTAGTAAACTTTCAAAATTCATAACTTTCAAACCACACGTCCAAATTTTGCAAATTTTATATCAATGGATTCAGCAAAACAAGTAATTTCTGACCATGCACTTTGTTTAGTAAAATGTTTCTGTTAAATTGAATGTTTTTGCAGAAACTTGTGTAGGCATATTTGGAATATAAAAATTGTTCTAAAATGATTTTTGAGATAAAACCTTTGCCAAATGGTTTGTTTTGAACCTACTGACCATAGGAATCAATTTGTGGTTTCAAAAATATATTTGGTGAAGCAAAAGAATAAACTTTTGATTTAAACCATCTCTAGTCAAATAAAAATAATGTTTATTTATTAAAAATGCTTTTGGAGGAAAACCTTTGGGAGATGTTTTGATTTAAACTCTCTGACCCTAAACACCAAGTTTTATGATTTGAAAATGTATTTGGTGAACTCTATAAAGATTATTACTTTACTAAAAGCATTTTCAATCACATAAAATATTGATTTGGTTTAAAAATGATTTATAATTAAGATCTTTTACAAATGGTTTTGACACTTTTATAAAGTGACCAATAAGTGTTTTAGAATGTTTATAACCCATTAGGAACCAATTTTCCAAATAAAACAATCTTTGGCATGCTTGCATGCATTGTTTTGTTTCTATTATTTTATGTGATGTTTGCTTGAATGGTAGATTGAAATTGTGCCTTGCTTGATTGAATTGTAGTGATTTGAAGAGTGTGATCATTGCAAATACAAGGAGTGAACTTATAGTCTCTACCAAAAAGGCAAGTGATGCTTCATACTTTTGTCCCATTATTTTCACTATGCATTAGTGATATTTCTAAGTAGGACTTGCATGGAATTTTGCTAAGGGTTGCCATGGGAAATCCTAGTAGATGAAACCTTAGTAGAAATTTCCTAAGTTAAGATTCCTACTACTATCATGCTTAGCTTAGCTAGTAGAAAACAAGGGTGGATTATACTTCATGCTATGGAATATTTCTAAGTCAAGGACTTGTGTTTTTGTTTAATAAAACAACTAAGTGAATGAATCACCTGGGTGGAATGGAAGGAATGGTTTGTGTTGAGTGGTTCACAAGGCCCATTTCTATGGTTTACCTTGTGTATCTCACTTGTGGATGGCCACCCAAGAACAAAGAGATTTGAGATGTCAAATGTTGAGAAGCTTCAAGTGCAGCCACTTGGCATTATGGGCTCTGCCTGGATCATATTGGTTGCAATAACTTAGCCAAATGGACAGTTGGTTGTAGGGGAATGATAGGTTGGAACGCGTCCATTCTGGTCTAAGGGAAGGCTTCTGAAAGATCTTGTCTTGGGAAACCAAGTCTTGTGGGGAAAGTGCACCACCTCTGCAGAGTGTAAAATCTAAGTACTTAGCCATGTCCCTGGTAAAGGACAATTTGAGCATCAAGACATGGAAGCTATCAAGAATCTCCTCTTCCAAATTTCTAAGTTAAAAACTTGTGGTTGAACAAGGGTTGAAGGATCACCAATTTCTATTGGGAGATGCCTTGGGAAAGATTTTGTCAAGCAAAAACTTAGTGTTTTCAAATGATAAGGAAAATCTATTTTGAGCAAAGCAATCCTAAGCTCCACTTAGACAAATGCATATAGATGATAGACTCCACTATATTACCATAGTATCACTTATTATGTTGCAGGTTTGTTTGATGTTAGTGAAGTTTATTGATTAGGATTACAAGTCTACAACCAACATGTCTGCCCGTGGCACTTTGAAGATGAAGGACCCCATGCTATTGTTATATTCTGCTGCAATGTATTGAGATAGCCAAATGAGCTATGTAAGATGTAATAAATTATTTTATTCCTGGTTATAAAGTTGTATTATGACCTTTGTTTCTTGATATTACATCTTAACTGTGGATGCTAGCTATTGATCCAGGGACTAGCATTGTAAACACAGGGATCTCTACCTTATTAAAGGTTGGGGAACCTTACAGATGGTATCAGAGCATTTTGTTGACTGTAGGATTGTAACCCTAGGATTGGACAAAAACCCTTAGAAAAATAGGAGTTGTATTTGTTCCAAAACTTATTTACAAACAATCTTGTAAACTCTTTCCTCAACCATTTTTGGTTTTGATTCTACATCTCTTCTATTTCAAACTTGATGGACAAAGCCTACCCCATGGCCAAAGACTTCACCATGTGCAAAGGACTTCATCAACTCAAATGACTTCAACATCTTCAAGTGGTTTCAACCTTATTCTCAACAAGGACTTCAACCTTGGATATCACTAAGGACTAAAAGTGAGACAAGGAATGTTACTCAAGACTTGAGGACTAAGGAAACACAACTTAGAAGGAATCATCATCACCTTTGGAGTTTTGTGACCAAGACACAAGAATTTTCCCAAGGAAACCATGATTTCATTCATGAGGAATCAACCAATTCTCAAGTGAACCATATAGTTGGACCACCATATTTAGTTTAAGTCAAACCCACCAACTTATGTGGTGTAACAAAAATATTTTTGGTTGCCTAAAAATATGCTTGAAACCTGTTGTTTGAGTGGAATGCTTGTTTGTGATTGCTTGCACATTGCTTGAGGAATTGTGATGTGTGCGATTAGAATTGATTCCTTAGAAATATTTTGCCTATTCTAATCCCAATCCAACCCAAACAGATGACTACTCCAAGGAACTCCAACATCAAGGATGGTGACAACAACAACAACCAAGAGATCAACATGAGGGAACTCATAGTAACCCAAACCCAGTTGAACCAAGTGACAGCTCAATTTTTAGCCAACACCAGTGAGTTAGATTCAACCATGCAAAGGTTTTTGGAAACCCAAACCCAATTGCTGCATAAGGTGACAGATCAAATGATCAACATGGGAGACAACTCTTCCCAAGGAGCTTGTGACAACAAGGATGACAATGATGATATTCTAGAAGGAACCCAAGCTTGCAATGTTTGTGGAGATAAGCATCACACTTCCAAAGAGCATGAAGGTCAATGCCCCAATTGTGAAGAGAAACATCCAACAAATCAATGCCCCACATCTCAAGATACTTGTTTCCTATGTGAAGGGAATAATCATGTCCCTATCCAATGCCCCATCTACTCCATAGTTCAACAAAGGAAACAAGGTGGAGTGCAACAACTGATTGCAGACTACTATGAGAAAACAACTTCTACCAAGAAGGATGAAGACAAAGGAAAATCTCAGCTTGCACCTCCATGCAATATGACTCAATTTAAAGGACCAAAGAGGAGACATATGTATTATCCAAGGAAAAGGTCAAGGAGACCAGGAAACTTTCCTACCTTTGAGATAAGATATGAAGAGCATGAACTAGAAGCACTCCTAGCTTTGGAGAAGCCCCAAAAGAAGAAGGACAAAAGCCAAGTGCAATGTTGCCATTGCAAAGAAATGGGACACTATGCCAATGAATGTCCAGAGAAGAAGAAGAAGTACAAGGAGATTAACCAAGTGTGGTGCAACAACTGCAAAGAGCTAGGTCATTATGTGTCAACTTGTCCATAGAAGATACGTGAAGAACTCAATCTTATCACATGTTACAATTGTGGTAACCAGGGACATTATGCAAGCAATTGTCCATAAAAGATGAAGCACAAGATAAAGCCTATGAAGGACCTCAGCCTTGTCACATTTTTCAAGTGTGGAAACAAAGGACACTATGCAGATGTTTGCCCAGAAAGGTTTCAACAAGATCCCAAGAAAGCCAAGATGTAATCTAATTGGAAAATTTTTAAGGGTGGTAGTACCCTAGTTGCTTTGAGCCAACTTGTAACCCTAGCCTTCCCAAATCTCGGGACGAGATTTATTTTAAGGGTGGTAGCCTATCACATCCCAAGATTTTCCAAATCTTCTTATGTGAAAAATAAATAAACAAAATAAATAATTGTGGAGATTCTGGGTGAAAAGAAACTTTTGTTTCTAAATGGAAACTTAAAATCCCATCTTGAACAAACTTTGGTTAACATTTGAATCCAACTAAATTCAAATCAAGTGGAATGGCCTCATGAACTCAAGTTTTGAATTTTGAAAATATTTTTGGTGGGTGTGCTAGGCATGTGCTAGTGAGTCTGTGGATGCTTGGGTTTTGAAAATTGAGCTTGTTTGAGTGGTTTTTGAAATAGTGGGATCTTCCCATATGAAATAGATTCAATTTTAAATTGTCCTTTAAACTAAGCATTTAAATGTTTTTGGATGATCACAAGGTGGGCCTTGGTACTTTGTTATGAGTACTATCAAGGGGTGCAAAGATCCACACAAGTTTCTGTGAAGTTCTGAAAGTTAGGGATAGCCAAAGTAGGCATGAGAGTTAATTTGGCCAAAGTGACCATTCACATAATTTTTTTGTTTTGATTTGTTTGTCTTTGGGAAAAGTGTGGGGATTATTTAGATGATGTTTATTTCACCTAAGAATCATTTTACAAGCAAAGAAACACAGAACCAATGCAATTCAAAAGAATCCAAATTTTGAATACACACATATGAATGCCTTTATGTTTTTAATTGGAAAAGTTTTTGTTAACCCTAATTTTGATGATTTGAGTTTGATGATTCAAGTTTAATAATTTTGGGATGTTACATTTGGCAATTCCATTCTTTCGATGGCCCTGATCTTTGTCGGGTTAGCCACAATTCCTCGGCTGGATACAAGGAATCCGAGTAACTTTCCGGCCGGGACACCAAATGTGCATTTTTCCGGGTTAAGTTTCATCCGGAATCTTCTTAAGTTTGCAAATGTTTGATGCAAGTCCTCAATTAGAGTATGACTTTGCTTGGTTTTTATCACCACGTCATCAACGTATACTTGAACATTTTTGTCCAATTGATCTTGCAAGCATTTTTGCATGCATCTTTGATATATTGCACCTGCATTTCTCAATCCAAACGGCATGGTGCGATAGCAATAAGCCCCATACGGGGTGATGAAAGCTGTATTTATTTGATCACTCGTATTCAGTGTTATTTGGTGGAAACCAGAATACACGTCCACAAATGACAACAACTCACACCCGGCAGTAGATTCGATGACTTGATCAATCCGTGGTAGGGGAAATGGATCTTTTGGACACGCCTTATTGAGGTTCGTGTAATCAATACACATGCGCCACACCACTGCTATGTTCGGGTCATCTTTTTTTCTTCTCGACCAAGACTGGATTTGACAACCAATCTGGGTGCAGTACTTCCATGATAAATCTGGCAGCCAAAAGCCTGGCTATCTCGGCAGCTATCACTTTCCTCCTATCTTCAGCGAAGCGGCGTAGGGGTTGCTTCACCCGCTTGGCATCTGGCCTCACATGAAGAGAGTGCTCAGCCAGCTCCCTCGGAACTCCTTGCAAGTCCTGTGTGGACCATGCAAAGATATCCCGATTCTCACGGAGGAAGCTGGTGAGCTCGTTTTCCTATTTGTTAGTCATCCCAGCACCAATGCTAACTGTGCACTCTGGGAAAGTCTCATCTACCTGTACCTTCTTGGTTTCCTTAGTAGCTTGGAATGACACACTGACATGCGGGTTAGTAAGTGTCAGCATGGACATTTGTGCTGCTTTGTCCAATGCTGCCACTTCCATCATTTGATGCTTTTCCTGCACTATGACCAGTGACTCGGCCAGTGAAGATCCGAATGAGGCACAAGCAGTAGATCTTTTGTAGTCTCCTTCGACTGTGATAACTCCACATGGACCTGGCAGTTTCATCTTTAAGTAAGCGATGTGAGGAGTATCCATAAACTTTGCCATAGTTGGCCTGCCGAGTAAGGCATGATACGAGCTCACCAGGTCAACCACCCCGAACTCTATGGCTTCAGTGCGACAGTTTTCCCTGTTGCCGAATAAGACGTCAACCCAGATCTTGCCAATTGGCTCACAGGACAATCCTGGCACAATGCCATGGAAAGTTGTCTTAGTCGGCTCCAACATGTTCATAGTGATGCCTAACTTGAGCATGGTATCCTTGTACATGATGTTGATGCTACTACCATCATCAATGAGTACCTTGGAAAATTTCACATTGATATCAGGGCCCATGAAAGTTGGATCCAAGACAAGCGCATAACCTCCTAGTGTTGGCATGATCTTGGGGTGATCCTTTATGCTCCAAGTTATCTCCTATTCAGACCAATGCATGTACTTTGGACTTGCCGGCATTGTGGCATTCACTTGCATCATCCGTCTCTACTGACTCTTTTTATCATTCGGCTATGTGACAAATACGACATAGCTCTAATGGTGTTCTCTGTACTCGTTTCTGGTTCCATGGCCGACATGAGCGTTGTCACCTCTTGGGTTATGCACCTGATGCACAACCTCTCTTCTTTCTTGATTATGATATCTCAGCTGCCTGTTTTCATATCTATGTTCAGCTCCCACAACTTGAGCATTGCCTCCTGTGAGTGGTGGAGGGGGAGGTGGTGGTAGTTGCTTAGTCAGCGAATCGAATCTATCTCCTTTCTAAAACAAAGTACATTTTCTTGTTGTGTGATTGGCCGGCTTACTCAGACTTGGCGTATGAAATTTGCACGGTTGGTCCAACATCATCTCATAAGTATATTTTTGTCTGTCCTGATATGGTTTTCTTTGTTCGTATGGCTTTTTGCCATCATTCTTTGGTATCCACTGTTGTTTTACACTTGTCCTTTGATGTTGGCTACCTCCAGCATCTGGATGATCCTGACTGACAGCCGCAACTTGGGTCGAACCATACCTGTAGTCTGGCCTTTCATCTCTTCTTTTGCTTCTATACTCGGCTCTTTCCTGGCGCCTTTGCGATCCGGCAGCGTCATAGATCTGCGTCTCAGTTAACCCGTCTGCCGACATGAGCAGAGGCTGAGTCGGATCTCCTAACGCATACGAGTCAGCAATCCTTATTGTTTCTGCCAAGCTCGCCGGCATATCTCTTTGTAACCTTTGCCATAACACACTTCCATGTCTGCATCCTTGTGCAAACCATGCGATAGCCTGTGACTCGATTACCCCTTTGCAAGAGTTACGCATTGTGCACCATCTTGTGAGGAATTCTCTCTCTGTCTCATTCGGCCTTTGTTTGCACATTGCTAGCTATTGTGGGCGATTCGGCCTCTTGTAGGTGCTTGTGAAATTGCTCACAAAAGCATCCTGAAAATCGATCCAGCTGTTGATGCTTCCGGGTGGCAAGTTATTTAGCCACACCCGTGCTGGTCCCTCTAGCATCTGCGACACGTACCGTACTGCCCATCTCAAATTTCCCTGCGTGATTTTTACAGCAGTTCCATAATCTATAAGCCAGTCTTCAGGCTTTGTGCTTCCATTGTAAGTCTTTGTTCCTCTAGCTAGCTGAAAGTTTGGTACTGGCGGTTCCTTCATGATCCTTGGGCCAAAACATGGTGGACCATGCGGGCCTTGGGACTCAATCAGCTCTGCCATCTTCATTCAATCAAGCTTTAGCCTTGCATCATTCGGCTGAAGGTTTCTGCCTCCGAGTCTGGCTCCCATTGCTTGGTACGCGTGATCCGGCAATTCATACTCGTCATTCACCATCGCCGAGTAACCATCGTTGTACCTGTTTGCGTTCGGGTCTACAGGTTGCTATACTGCTTTTCCCACGCTTTGTTGTCTTCTTTCGGGTTGAGCTGGCGCATTATTCGGAGCTAGCTTTGCTCCTCCTTCCGAGTGAGCTCCACGCCTAGGTTGAGGCGCAAAATTTTGCCCTCCATTGTCATTCCTTTGTCCTGCTTGCCTTTCTCGGCCCATATTTTCCTGGTTCTCATTTCCCTGAACATTATACCTTCTTGTTCCATGTGCACGTGCTGGGTTTCCCTGAGCCATTGTCGGGTCATAGGTAACCATTTGCTTGTTACTCCCTGAATCCACACTCTTTTCTTTTCTTTTCTTTGTCTTGGCGCCACTCCGGGTGAGGAAGCCGTATGACCTGCTGACCTCATCGGGATTGGAGTTGCCGAGTGAACCAGCTATGACCTCCCAGCTATATCCGGATTTTCCCTATAGTATGCTTCATTCAGCATCTCTGCTAATCTTACCAGTTCATTGACTCGCTCTTATTGCTTTTTCTTTGCTTCACCCGTCAAATGGGGGAGCTCTGTCATTGCTGCCTCTACGGCTCTCAGGTTCGCTGCTGCAGTATTGTATGTTGACCACATGGCTGTCTCGTTGCTATTTTCTGGTGTTATCTTTGATGTTGCACCTGACAACTCCTCATTGAGGTTTCTCCCTCTTAACCTCGTTGCATCAAGCCGGGTGTTTGCGCCCTTGGCTCGATTTGCCGAGTTGAGCTCTTGTATTGTGATATCCACATCTTGTTGTAACTGCGCTTACTCCTTTGCCTTCTCCAGAACCTTTATCCTGGCCTCCTCTAACTCGGCATGCACACGTGTCGGATCAGCTGCTTGCGCTACTGGCTCTGCCAACTTGCCTCTTGCCTCTTGCAGCTCTTTGGCTCTCTTACTTCTAGCTGTGTTCCCTGGCTTTTCTAGCGGTGCCTTTGCTGTTCTTGCATCCCTTGGCGTTTCCTCTTGATTTCCTCCCTCGGGATCCTCGTTCACTACGGGAGCTACCAGAGGTGCTACCGGGTTAGGAGCTGTCATCATTACCTCAACGGAGACGAGTTGGTGAAGTTTTCCCGCGGCAGGAACTGCAGGTGGGTCCGGTGCCAGGATGACACGCTCTGGATACGCGCGCTCCACGTGCACCGCGACGTAGACCTGGTGCTCGCCGAACTTGATGAAGCGACCGCCCCTAGGGAACGGCTTGGCCCCGAAGCATCCCGCATTGTCGCTGACGAAGTTGAGCACTCAAAACCTCTGGATGAGGCCAGAATAGACGCGCTCGCCCGTCTTGGTGATGATGTTGCCCGTCTGGATGAAGACTCCATCAAGCACCTGCTTCCGCCCCACGGTAGGCGCCAACTGTCGTGGTGGTGTCACGGCAGATGCCATGGGTAGGCTTAAGTTGGGGGCCGAATGGATGCTTGTGGTCACCGGGGAGGGTGTGCACGGTCTTGCCGTGCACGAAGAACAAGATGAACTCTCCACACTTGGGAATTTTATTGATCCTAGATGTTTACAAGTGCTCCTTGAGCTATATGAACAAAGCTTCAGAGCCTTAGTTCCCTACTAGGTCCAACCTCTCCAAACCCTAGCCATGCTTCTCCTTATATAGGCGGTGGCTAGCTAGGTCACACCCCTTTGGGTCCTAGGGTTACTATTTGGATCTTGGTTTTCACTGTACGGGCCAGGTCATGGGATTGTACTAAGCCCAATGGCCCAGTCCATAAAGTTAGACAGCTAACGGTCTTCACGTACGTCGCCTCCAGTTCTTTTGGCGTCATGCAGTAACTTTGTACGTTAGCCCTTGCTTTAGGCGTCACCCGGCTCCTTTCGTGTCACCCGGCGTCGCCCTTCTCTTTTGACCGTGCTTTACCATGGTCCCTCCTGAACCTCACTCGAAAAGGTGCCACGCGTCCTATCCGACTCGGCCCTTCCCCGTGAGACTCGGCTCGTTGGTTCTTACAAGATTAACATACTTGTCTTATATGGGCCGAAATGGTTCCTATGTCGGCCACACATGACTATCTTAACCGGCCGTCCTTACTTGGTCCGGTTCTTTCTTTACTCGGCGTAAGCCAAGCTAGGTAATGTTTTACCCTTTATGACCCTACCGGGGGTTGTCCCCCCGACAGGTTCGGATGATAACCCAAAGGTGGACTTCTAGTCATAGATGCAGTTGGATGGCGGTCTATGTATCTTGTTGTATTTCCCAATCAAATCTCATAGGATCATGAATGTCTAGTATTACATTGTTATGCCTTCCTCAGTCCTGTCAATTGCTCTGATGTAATTTGTTTACCCAGCATGCCATGTTTGTTTATCTAAGGAGAACACCTATAGTGAACTATGGACCCCGGTCCAATCTTTACCATTGATACATCTTCCATTGTTTACTGTTTACTTGTTGCAAACCACTATTACCTTCCACACCATACAGTTAATCCTTTGTTACAGCAAACCGGTGAGATTGACCTCACTGTTCGTTGGGGAAAAGTCTTGAGTTTGTGTTGTGCAGGTCTCCAAGTTGCAAGCAACACCTTTGAGTCATTTCCTTCCTCCTACTGGTTCGATAATCTTCGTTTCTTACTAAGGGAAAACTTGTTGCTGTGCTTATCATACCTTCCTCTTGGGGTCTCCCAACGAAGTGTTCACACACTCATCAAGCCTTTTTCTGGCGCCGTTGCCGGGGAGGCTAAGGACGTCTTGACAAGGGGAGTCCTTCCCAACCTTTCTCTTTACTTTTTTTTGTTTTGCTTAGTTTCTTTTGCTTGGTTTTGTTTGCCTCTTTTTATCAAAAACTCCAAAAAAACTAGTTTAGTTTGGTTTGCTTTCTCTTATCAAAAACACAAAAAAATTAGTTCCTACTCTTGTTGTCACCTTTATCTAGCTCACCATGTTGTTCCCCAAGTTCACCCTGAAAGACCTTTCAATAGGTAGCGGCTCCATAATTGGGAAAGAAAATATTGAAGAATTATTTAATCATGTTAGCAAACATGAGGATATTGAGGATAGATCTATAGCAGCACTTGCTCCTAATTATGAAATTGCTGCAGCTTCTTTAGTTCATATGCTGGAGGCTAGGTTTGTTAACCTTAACCCCATGATGCAAATTTTGTTTCTCAAACTAAAAGAATAAAAGGATGCTGAAAAGAGAGAATTTATCCTTGAAACTTTACTAAAAGAGTTCAATGATGTTGCTTAGGAAGCCAAAAAAGTCTTTGAGCGTTTTAATATGCTAGACTCATGTGTAGATGTTGTGGGTACTTTAGATAAAACCAAACCTAGAGAGTAAATTAAGATACCCATACCCTTTAACCTTGTTGGAATGCATGAAGCCTTAGAAAAGAATTTTGCTTGGATTGTTCCTAAAAATACTTTTGATGAAAGTAGTGAACCAAAGAGAGATGAGAAGGGATCCTTCAAAACTCATTTGGATGAGATACCTTTCCTAGTTGAAGAGATTGCAAGTATTGATCTTAATTCTTCATTTGAAAACACTTGATTCTTGCTTATTGTGCCTAACTTAAAGGCGTTAAAGAAAAGTACTTATTGGGAGATAACCCAAAATTTTCTTGAGTCTTGGAAGTTATTACCTCTGTAATTACCTCTCCTTATCTTATTTGTTTGTTTTTTGTGCCAAGAATAACCTCTAATGAGAGGGAAGTAAGATTTGGGGAGTTGTTGTCCCAAAACAGATTTTTGTGCTCCACCGTAAAAATTCGTGTAAAATATCTGTAAGTTGGATTGAGTTGATATATTCTGAATAAATCCCCTAGTATCTTAGCTAACTTTCATTAGTTCAACACTTTTTGATTTGAGCAATAGAAGGTCTTCGAAAAAATCGGTTTCTAACTGCTGGTCTCTTTTGACAGATTTCTGCCATTATTTGCATTTGCTTCTTATTGATTCCTTTTTAGGTTCTTTTTGGAAAATTGAGCTTTTTGAGGGAATTGCTACAGTAGCTTGTGTTTTATTGAAAGTTTTTCTATTCTAAAAGTAAAACCCAGGGGTCTATTATCCTTTGAATACACTAATGTTGCTAATGAAGATTGTGTGAAGTTTTGTATTAAGGAAAATTTTCAGGTGTAGAGAAAGAATGATGTAATGAGATGAAGAATGGAAAAATCTCAAGCTTGGGGATGCCACCCCAGTGTCACCCCAAGAAATATTCAAGAGGTACAAGCGTCAAAAATCTTGGGGATGGCCGAGCCATCCCCTTCTTCATCAATAAAAATCTCAAGTCTTTCTAGACACTTCGTTTTTATTGTTTCATGCACTGTTGTGTTGTTTTTGGAGCATCTTAGTTTTCGTTGTAGTTTGCTTAGTTTGCTTGAATAAATTAGTTTGGACCCCTGTTGTCGCTGTGTTTTTGCAAATAAGTTGATTGGTGTTGGAGAGGAGTAGAAAGTTCTTGCTTGACTAGTGCAAGAGGAGCTTGCTTTGATTGTGACTTAGACTTTAGCATGTCATGCTAGATGTTGTTTTGACCTTATGATTAGTGATTAATGTTGTAGCATGACTTGCTTAATGTGCCTTGAAGGAATCGTGCGTTGTTTTAGCATACAAAAGCATAGTATTGTGGTATTCTCCTTTGATGCTTTGTTTGGGTTGACTTGGCACATGCTTACACCATGTTATGACTACGAACAAGTCACCATAGCCTCTATGATCATTTAGTCCTTGACTTGTAGTACCACTTTATGCTTTTATTAGTAATGTTTTGTCGCTCTGCGTGATTATGGCCATTATTGCTCTCTTAGTTGGTCGCTCCCAGTCTTTTGCTAGCCTCCACTTGTATGAGTAATCTCTACTCATGCATCCAACTCCCAAGAAACCAAGTTATTCCAAAGTGTACACTATAAATTCCTATGCATGGTGTGTTACACCATTCCAAGTATATTCTTGTTTTCATCTACCTTCCAATTAAAAAGATTTTTGTTATGTGAAAACTTAGTGATTAAAGCTCTCACAAACTTGATGGCACACTTTATTTTTCTTGCCCCTAAATAAACTTGAACCATTGTGTCATCTATGTTGTATATGCTTGCACTTATACATTGGAATTAGCAGAACCGTACTGTCACGGGGAACGCTTTCAACATTGCACTTGTACTTTGTACACAGTTGATATCATGCTCTTTTGTCTATGGATATTGTCGGTGTGAAATAAAAGGGGAGATTGTAAGTCCATGGAGTTATGTATGTGTGTTAAAGAAACGCCTAGGCCGCTAGCCTAAGCCATGCCTAATCATGGTGGAAACTTGCAGCATCACCATAGTGAGCACTCTATGAAGCTTTCTTGTTATAAAAAGGAGACATATTGAAAAGAGGAAAGAGAGAAAAAACACCATTTTACCATGGTAAATAAGAAGATTACTGAGGTGCTCATTGTATGCTTGCCTTTTCATTTTGATTATGGGATAGCTCCTGTATCATATGCAAGGGGTACCCCGTTGGCGGTTATTTATGATACACATGTACTTACTATGACAAGAACTTACAGGTGGCTAAAGTTGAGTAGCATGAGGAGCGGCCCTCGTATTCAAGGGACATGAGATTGCCAACTTATACTTTGTCAAGTATATACTCCATAGTTTGTTCACTTTAACCTTAATCACTTCAAGATGCTTATGATAGGGGCAATGAGAGCTGAAAGCTAACAAGTACCATAATTTTTTGAAGCTCTTTTTGAGACTTAAAATTCATCCTTCCCTTTGAAGGGCCTTTCTTCCACCATTATATTGAGTCTCCACCTTCTATCCTTAGGCGCCAGTTAAGAGAGCATAGTTTCCATTCTTAGTTTTATGTGCATTGTCCCAAAACTTATTGATTGATTCATATTGTTGATATTGCTTGTTCTTGAACTATTTGTATCTAGTCACTATTATGAACTTTGAAGGTGTCCTATGCATCTATTTGCTACTCCATGAGGGACAAGATGAATGCCACTATGCTATGTTTTCTATATGTGAAACAAACAAACGTCTTTCAATGCATTGTTATTCATGATATTTGTTTGTATCCTTTCATGTTGCATGCATAGTTACTTTGTCTTACTGTTAGAACTCCATCTTTCATGCTCATATTTAGAGTTCTTTGATCCCATCTTTAAATGCTTGCAAATGGTTTGATCTTGATTTTGATGGTGCATGTCACCTCAAAAATTATTCTTTTTATCACTTACCTACTCGAGGACTAGCAGGAGTTAAGCTTGGGGATGCTTGATATGTCGGAAACGTATCTATAATTCTTGATATTCCATGCTTGTTTAGTATCCACTTTGCTTTGCTTTGTCTACACTTTGAGGTGTTTTATATGTTTTCTGGTACTAACCTATTAACAACATGCCAAAGTGCCAGTTGCCTGCTTTCTTTTGTTTTTGGTTCCAGAAAAGGCAGAAAATCAATATTCTCGGAATTGGACGGGACAAAAGCCAAAGTCAGTATTTTACCGTGGGGAACACGAAGCCAGAGTACAAGATGGAGAAGAGACACCAGGGGGCCACACCCCCTGGCCGCCCGGCCTGGGTGGGCCCGCGCTTAGGGGGCTGCGGCTGCCCTGGGTGCCTCCCTGCCTTGCCTCTTCGCCTATAAAGATCCCCAGATACCAAAACCCTAAGTACCCAATCAATCTTCCATGGAACAGTCCGTAGCCGCCGCCACCATCGTCTCTAGATCGGGAGGGATCTGAAGCTCTTCTTGGCACCCTGCAGGAGGGGAGATCATCCCGGAGGCCTTCTTCTTCATCATGCCAGCCTTCAGTATGAAGCGTGAGTAGTTCCACCTTGGACTACGGTTCCATTTAGTAGCTAGATGGTTGTATCTCCTCCTTTGTGCTACCATGTTTAGATCTTGTGAGCTCTGTTCATGATCAAGATCATCTATTTGTAATCATGCATGTTGTGTTTGCGGGGATCCGATGGATATTGAGATTACTATGTCAGATTGGTTAATGATTCTATCTTATTGATTCTATCATGTCTATGTTGTTTGAGATCTTGCATGCTCTCCATTTCTAGTAGCTATCTTGGCCAAGTAGATGCTAGTGACTCCAAGAGGGGGTATTTATGTTCGATAGTGGGTTCATACCTCTATTTAATCTAAGGGAAGTGATAGAAATCTCTAAGGTTGTAGATGTGTTGTTTCTACTAGGGAGAAAACAACGGTCTCTTATTCATGGAACAAGTGGATTGTTTACCTTACACACTTTGCTTAAAGAAGTTATCCGTTGCTTGCAACTTAATACTATAGGGGTTCAGATGATAACCTGAAGGTGGATTACTAGTCATAGATGCAGTTGGATGGCGGTCTATGTATCTTGTTGTATTGCCCAATCGAATCTCATAGGATCATGAATGTCTAGTATTGCATTGTTATGCCTTGCTCAGTCCTGTCAATTGCCATGCTGTAATTTGTTTACCCAGCATGCCATGTTTGTTTATCTTAAGGAGAACACCTCTAGTGAACTATGGACCCCGGTCCAATCTTTACCATTGATACATCTTCCACTGTTACTATTTACTTTATGCAAACCACCATTACCTTCCACAACATACAGTTAATCCTTTGTATTCAGCAAACTGGTGAGATTGACAACCTCACTGTTCGTTAGGGCAAAGTCTTGAGTTTTCTTGTGCAGATTTTCAGTTGCTTGCAACACCTTTGAGTTAATCCTTCCTCCTACTGGTTCGATAACCTTGGTTTCTTACTGGCGGAAGAACTTGCTGCTATGCTCATCATACCTTCCTCTTGGGGTTTCCCAACGAAGCTCAACAATCTGCTGAGACAACATCATACCCCATGCTTGTAGGGCCGCCGCCCGCAACCGAGACTACCTCTCCTGGTCCATAGGTTGTGGTGAGGACTTCCCTTGGGTGCGCATCTCCTCGAGGCGACGACGAGCCCGCGGCAGCGACCAGGAGGGGTGGCAGAAGTAGGAGCCACGCTGGGGTGGCGAGAGCGGCGTCCCGGGTGCCTGTAGCTATGCTGGCCACGCACCGGCGGTGGGTGGCGGTCACCGTGATGCAGCCCAACACATAGCATTCACCATTGGTCCACATCGTGCTACATCAACCAAACCCACAAAGGTGAATTCATTCCATATTTCTCCCTCCTTTGGTTATCATGTTAATGGGATCCTACTTGAGACAAGTGCCAATGCTTTGACCAGGCCCATGACCATGATACCAAGAGGAGATGGCAAGAAGACCCCAGGAACCAAGACCCCCAAGCAAGAGGCATGGAAAAGAAGACGGAAGAGAGTTCCGGTGCCAGGTCCGGAAACGCCGGAACTTCCGACGCATAGCCCGGTGAACCGGACTCCTCGCCGGAACTCCCGGCGACACAACCGGTGAACCGGCCTCCCCGCCCAAACAATGTACTATAAGACCTTCCGGCTGATGACCGATAAAACCGGTCACCGCCGGAAATTTCGGCGCCAACTCCGGCGGCGCCGGACTTATCACCGAAATGCCCAGTCCACGTGTTGTAAAGGGTTTGATGCCCAGAATATTCCCTCCCACCTACCCCTTCGCCGCTAGCACTATAAATAGCCCCTTGTGGCTCAGATCTAGAGGATTTGATGATGAATGAAGGCTTATGCCTAACCCTAGATGGGAACCCCTCTCTCTAGTTAATCTATGAGTTGTACAATACCTTGGAGTTCGGTGTTCGTCTCCAAGTCGTCAAGACCCTTCTCAAGTGTTTGGTATCTCCTTATCAAGGATTCTAGTAGTGCTAGGTCTCTCCCATTTGGGATTCTACTTGGTTGCTACTCCCTCCTTTGATTTGGATTCTATCATCCGCTTTCTGATCTCTCCTTTGGTGATTCTACCTAACGGTCTCTCGCCGAGGATTCTATTGCATTGGTTGTTCGAACCAATGGGAGAAAATCGAATCGGGTTGTGGTTGCATGCATTTGTATCTTTACCTTGTGTTTGTGTTGCGTTCATCATGTTCATCGGGTTTCCCTTCACCCCCCCGGCTCAAATCTGTGAAGATCGGGCCACCCTAGGGTCAATCCCACAAGGGATCCCATATCAACTGGTATCAGTAGCTTTTGGTTGCCTCGGATTTGACTTCGTTCCCCCATATCCACCATAAATTTGAAAATACCAAAAATATTGCCCAAATTGCTTTTGGATCAATCTCTAGTTTTGGTGAGTTTTTCGTGGTTTTGGTCCATAGATCTGTTGCTTTGGGTGTCGATCTACCTTCCTTGCCCTATACCCCAGCCCAATTTCCACGAATTTTTGACAAATTTCTCGATTTGAATCATGAAAAAATTTCGGCGAGCACCCCGGCGAACCGGTTATGACACCGAAAATTCTGGCGAGAATTCCGGCGACGCCGAAATCACGACCGGAATTTTCGGCGCCAGCACCGGTCCGCCGGCTATTTTGCCGAAAAAACTATCAGGCCCCAAATTTTGACCGTTTCCTCTTGTGTTTTGTTCGTGTTTCGCGTGCGTGTCACCAAAACTAACTTCAAGCTTCCGCAACATCTGTACATACCACACTCTTCGACACCGCGACACCTGAACATCTTCCCTAACACCGGTCGCAAGTCGTCAACAATACCAAAGGTATAACTTGCACCACCCTTGTATAGCCCTTCTTCCTTTGTGTAATACCTAACCTATCGAGAGTGGCTCATTTTGTGTTTGTCGAAGCATTGTGCGCTTGCTCTTGCAAAGGGATAGTGTATAGGCAATAGCAAAAAGTGACTCCATAGCATAGAAAGAAAAGCGATCTAAAAAAAGCAAAAGAAAAAGAAAGATACCAATACAAAAGAGAGTCCAAAGCTTCTAAGCAAGAGGGCGAGTTAGAGCAAGGCAAGCATGCAAATCCGTTGCTTCTCAATCTTGTTGCAAACGAGCTATGGTCTCTCCTTGTGTTAGCACAACATCGAGCTTAGTCGTTGTTAGGACATTTTGTGCTCATTTTCATAGTCGTGCTAACCTATTTATCTACACGTGTGTGTTTTCCCGATGTTTTTGTAGATCGTATCCTTTTTGCTTTTGATCTTTGGTCCTTTACCACTTTTGACAATAACCTATTCGTTTGGTTGTTACATTTGCTATCCACCTTTCTAACCTACCACCATAGGCATCTGTGTGTGTGTCTTGTGTACTCGCTATTCGCTTTGCTCTCGGCAAGAACAATCTTTCCAATTTTTTACTCCGGTGAGGCAAGGTAGAATTACCATTCTACCAATATCACCCTACCTATCAAGTGTGTTTGTGCACCATGTCTATGGCAAGTGGAGCTAGTGGAGATAGCAACTTCAACAACCAAGACGGTTTTTCCACACGCCACAACTTATGGGCGCAACGCCAAGAATTCAATACTCAATTTGAGCGACTTGATCACTGTCTCGATGATACTTTTTGAGAATTTGAGTACCGTGAGCGGAAACGCCAAGAGGAGCACCATGCACAATTCCAAGCTCTTCATCAAGCTATTGCCAACCTTGGCAACCGACATGGTCATCGTTCAAGCTCGTCAGGTTCTTCCCGCATGCACTCCTCAAGTCGACATGGCGAGTCTTTAAGGTCAAACTCTCGCCATGGAGAACCCCACCAACATAATGGGGACCAACAAGCTCGTAATCATCATGCTCAAGTGGTGGACCCAAATGCTCCTCAACCTCATCAACAATGCCAAGATCATGGGCCACCACCACAACAAGCAATCATCAACGTGCAACACCCTCGGGAATGCCATGATGAAGTAAACCACAATGATAGGCGTCGCCATCCTCCTCATGACCACCATGTGCATCTTCAACAAAATCAAGCACCGGAATGGGATACAAGCGATGATGAAGTGGATGCACACCAAGCTCGACGTAACGACCGGCATGCTCAACACCACCACCGACATCGACAAGCTATGAATGTCAATGATGCTGAGCAAAGGCGAAGAAGGGACTTCAAGCATCATCAAGCTCATCCCCCACAACAACCTCTAGGTAATCAAGAGCCTCCTCTGCCGCCTCCACGCCCTCCAAGTGACGCAAGTATGCACCATGAACGTCACAACAACCACCATGAGCGTGATGATCGCAAGTTTGGGAAGCTCAAGTTCGTTATGCCCAAGTTCAAAGGAGAAGAAAATGCTGATGCATATCTTGAATGGGAGATCAAAGTTCACAAGATCTTCCACGTCCACAACTTTTCTGAAGAGAAGAAGGTTGCAATGGCATCTCTTGAGTTTGAGGATAACACCAATGTTTGGTGGGAAGACTACCAAAGCAATCGTGAGAAGCAAGAGGAACCACCGGTCACCACTTGGACCGAGATGAAGACTGTGATGTATGCAAGGTTTGTCCCCGAGCACTATCGCCAAGACCTCTTCAACAAGCTACAAAACTTGAAGCAAGGTACAAATACAATTGGAGAGTTCTACAAGGAAATGGAGATGACTATGATGAGAGCCGATGTGAAGGAGCTTGAGGAGCAAACGATAACACGGTTCCTCAATGGTTTGAACCGCCCAATACGCAAAATAATTGATTTCCAAACTTACAAGACTCTCGTGAACCTTCTTCACCAAGCAACCAAGGTCGATTGCCACTTGCAAAAGGAACATGCTTATGAGAAGCAAAGGGCGTACTTCACTTGAATCAACTCGAATACCCCCTCCAAGCCAACAAAACAAGCACCAAGCTCCTCCAAGCAATCCAAGACACCTATGCCATCCTCCTCCAACACAACAACGGATAGTCAAGTAGTTTGCTACAAGTGTGGAGGAAAGGGCCACAAGTCTTATGAGTGCATCAACACAAGAGTCATGCTAACGGATGAGAACGGCGCAACATACTACATGAGCGAAGATGAATATGAAGCCTTGACACAAGCCGCATTCACAAAGGATGCCGCAATGCAAGATGAGGACACGCTTATATGTGAACATGATCCAAGTCCCTCACTTGTCATCACCCAAGTCTTGACGACCAACTCCATTCCTAGAGAAGATCAACGCCTCAACATCTTCCAAACCCGAGACGAAATTGATGGCAAGTCCATCAAAGTTATCATTGATGGATGAAGTTGTCACAACCTTGCGAGCATCGATCTTTGTGAGAAACTCAAGTTACCATACATGGAGCACCCTCATCCATATCATGTCAAGTGTCTTGATGACAATGGCACCATTTAAATCAAACACAAGGTCAACGTCTCCTTCAAGATTGGTCCATATCAAGACACTGTCGAATGTGATGTTGTGTCAATGACCATATGTCACATGCTCCTTGGAAGACCATGTAAATGTGACAAGGGCACCCTAAATGATGGTACCTTGATACGTCGAAACGTATCTATAATTTTTGATGTTCCATGCTTGTTTAGTATCTACTTTGCTTTGTTTTGTCTACACTTTGAGATATTTTTATACACTTTCTGAAACTAACCTATTAACAAAATGCCATAGTGCCAGTTGCCTGCTTTCAAATGTTTTTTGGTTCCAGAAAAGGCAGAAAATCAATATTCTCGGAATTGGACGGGACAAAAGCCAATCTTCCTATTTTCCCGGAGCAACACGGAACCACGAAGCAGATGTGGAGGAGGACACCAGGGTGGCCGCACCCCCCTAGGCACGGGCCAGCCCTGGTGGCTCCCACAAGGGGTGCGAGCCCCCTGGCCCTCCACCTACCTTGCCTCCTTCGCCTATAATAAGCCTCCAAACTGAAAACCCTAAATAATCCAGAAGAAATCCACGAAAACCTCCGTAGCGCCGCCACCACCGAAGGGGAGATTCGGGGGACAGAAAGTCTCTGTTCCGGCACCCTGCCGAGACAGGGAAGTGCCCCCGGAGCCATCTCCATCGATCTCCATCGCCATCTTTATCACCGTTGCTGATTCCCATGATGAAGAGGGAGTAGTTCTTCCTCGAGGCTAAGGGCTCCACCGGTAGCTATGTGTTCATCTCTCTCTCTATGCATGATCATGTTGTGATCATGAGCTTTGTAATCAAGTAGATCTACCTTGCTACTCAAGTGCTTTAATAGATCTCTACTCTCCCCACGTGTGTGTAAGTGACAGCGTGCATACCATGGTGGCACTTAGGCTAGAGTATACATAAATACTCATCGTGCTTTAATAGATCTACGCTTTTCCCCGCGTGTGTGAAAGTGACAGCGTGCACACCGTGTGTGGCACTTAAGCTAGGTTACATATATATTTGTTATGAGTTATATTTGGAGTTGGATGTCTTTATGAAATTGTGGTGTTTGTTGGAACCGTCTAGCGCTCAAGGTGATAGTGTGGGGTTATCTAGATTGGGAAAAGCCGTACCATGGATTAGAGTGTCCAACCAGAGAGTAGTTTAGAGTAGTATCATGAAGAGAGGATATTTATATGAGAGAGTGTTCACTAGTGAAAGTATGATCCCTAGGCCTTGTTTCTAAGCATTGAAACACCGTTTGCATCTAGATCTATTGCATGTTTTCTTGCTTTCATCTTTATTTCAGTTTGCCTTTAGTTTCTTCCATGTCAACAACAAGTCAGAAGCTCTTTTCTGGAACCGTTACCGCTTGTATTTCACTATCTCTTCGCCGAACTAGTGCACGTATACACCTAACAAGTGTATTGGGTGTGTTGGGGACACAAGAGACTTCTTGTATCTTGATTGCAGGGTTGCTTGAGAGGGATACCTTTGACCACTTCCTCCCTGAGTTCGATAAACCTTGAGTAATCCACTTAAGGGAAACTTGCTATTGTTCTACAAACTTCTATAGTTGGAGGCCCAACAACTGTCTACAAGAATAGAAGTGTGTAGACATCAAGCTATTTTCTGGCGCCGTTGCCGGGGAGATAATGTAAAAGGTACTCACATCCTCTGGTGTGAGTGCTCGAAATTATTTACTTTAGATTCTGCAATTTTGTCTTTTTGTTTCTTGTTTTCACTAGTTAGGCTTAATGGAAAACAACAACAAAAATTAGAGAGCTTTATAGTATCTATCTTGAGTTAAGACATGGAGTGTTTGAAGAGAAAATTAAAAAACCTATGGAACTTTATTTGCATGCTAATAGCAATGTTATTAGTATGAATTCTTTAGACAACATTATTGCTAATGCTATGGAAAAGTATAAGCTTGGGGAAGCTAGTTTTGATGAAAATGATCTTTTTAGTCCCCCAGCTTTGGAAGATAGCTATTCTACTGCTTATGATGATACCAAACCTCTAATGTATGATGATTCTAATGATGATTATGATATTTTCAATCCACCTACTATTGAGGATAAAATCAATTGTGATTACAATATGCCTCCTATATTTGATGATTATGGTGATGAGAATAGTAATGATAGCTATTTTGTTGAATTTTCTCCCACTACAATTAATAAGAATGACTATGCTTATGTGGAGAGTAATAATTATTTTATGAATGTGGCTCATGATAAGAATGTTTTATGTGATAGTTATATTGTTAATTTTATTCATTTTGCTACTGAAAGTTATTATGAGAGAGGGAAACATGGTCTTATGCATCTCAAAAATATTAAGTTTCCCCTCTTTATGTTGAAATTTTTGAAGTTGCACTTGTTTTGCTTTCCTATGCTTGTTGCTTTGTGCTTTCAAGACTTGTTTCTTTACAAGATTCCTATACATAGGAAGTGGGTTAGACTTAAATGTGTTTTGAATTTGCTTCTTGATGCTCTCTTTTACTTCAATTCATATTTCTTATGTCAGCATCTTCTCAAACTATCAAGCCTAACTTAAAGGCGTTAAATAAACGTACTTGTTGGAAGATAACCCAAGAGTTTCCTTGAGTCTTGGAAGTTATTACTTCATTAATGACCTCTCCTTATACTTTTTTGTTTGCTTTTTGTGCCAAGAATGATCTCTAATGAGAGGAAAGTAAGATTTGGGGAGTTGCTGTTCCGAAACAAATTTTTGTGCTCCACCGTAAACATTAATGAGGAATCTTTGTAAGTAGGATTGAGCTGATATTTTCTGAATAAATCACCCAGTATGTTATATAACTTTTTTTTAGTTCAACACATTTTTATTTGAGCAACAGAAGGTCTTCGAAAAAATCGGTTTCTACCTGCTGGTCTGTTTTGACAGATTTCTGCCATTATTTGCATTTGCTTCTTATTGATTCCTTTTTGGGTTCTTTTTGGGAAATTGAGCTTTTTGAGGGAATTGCTACAGTATCTTGTGTGTTTAGTGAAATTTTTGCTGTTTTAAAACTAAAACCCAAAGGTCTATTATCTTTTGAATATACTAGTATTGCTAATGAAGATTGTGTGAAGTTTTGTATGAAGGAAAATTTTCAGGTGTCGAGAGAGAATGATGTAATGAGATGAAGAATGGACAAAATATCAAGTTTGGGGATGCCACCCCGTGTCACCCCAAGAAATATTCAAGAGGTACAAGCGTCAAAGCTTGGGGATGCCCAAGGCATCCCCTTCTTCATCAATAAAAATCTCAGGTCTTTCTAGACACTTCGTTTTTATTGTTTCATGCACAGTTGTGTTATTCTTGGAGTGTCTTAGTTTCCGTTTTTGGTTTTCGTTTGCTTAGTTTGCTTGAATAAGTTGGTTGTATCCTAGCACACTTCTTCTGGAGAGAGACACACTCTGTTTTCATTGCCTAGAACACTCTAGTTTTCATTCTTATTGTTTTTTGAGTGTTCTCTTTTGCTAGCACTGTGTTTAGCCTTAGTTTTATTGTGCTTTTTGCTTAGAACTTTTTAGTTCTTCTTTGTGGATTTGTGAGACAAGCTCACTAATCTTTATTGATTATTATCTTTGTGAGTTGCTTCAAATAAGTTGATTGGTGTTGGATAGGAGTAGAAAGTTCTTGCTTGAGTAGTACAAGAGGAGCTTGCTTTGACTGTGACTTAGAATTTATCATGTCATGCTAGGTGTTGTTTTGACCTTATGCTTAGTGATTATTGATGTAGCATGACTTGTTCCAAACAACTGAGATTGCGTAATGTGCCTTGAAAGAATCATGCGTTGTTTTAGCATACAAAAGCGTAGTATTGTGGTATTCTCCTTTGATGTTTTGTTGGGGTTGACTTGGCACATGCTCACACCATGTTATGACTATGAACAAGTCACCATAGCCTCTATGATCATTTAGTCCTTGACTTGTAGTACCACTTTATGCTTTGATTAGTAATGTTTTGTCGCTCTGCATGATTATGGCCATTATTGCTCTCTTAGTTGGTCACTCCCAGTCTTTTGCTAGCCTCCACTTGTATTGACTAAGTTGTACTCATGCATCCAACTCCAAGAAACCAAGTTATTCCAAAAGTGTCCACTATAAATTCCTATGCATGGTGTGTTACACCATTCCAAGTATATTCTTGTTTTCAGCTATCTTCCAATTAAAAAGTATTTTGTTATGTGAAAACTTAGTGATTAAAGCCCTCACGAACTTGATGGCACACTTTATATTCCTTGCCCCTAATAAACTTGAACCATTGTGTCATCTAAGTTGTATATGGTTGCACTTATACGTTGGAATTAGCAGAACCATGCTATCATGGGGAATGTTTTCAACATTGCACTTGTACTTTGTACACAGTTGATATCATGCTCTTTTGTCTATGGATGTCGCCGGTGTGAAATAAAAGGGAGCCTGTAAGTCCAGGGAGTTATGTATTTTGTGTTAGAGAAACGCCTGGGCCGCTAGCCTAAGCCATGCTTAATCATGGTGGAAACTTGCAGGATCACCATAATGAGCAATCTGTGAAGCATCCTCAATAAAAATCTATGCAAATAGTAAATAAAAAGATCATTGAGATGCTCATTGTCTGCTTGCCTTGTCATTTTGGTTATGGGATAGCTCCTATACCATGTGCAAGGGGTACCACGTTGGCGGTTCTCTATGACAAGAACTTACAGGTGACCAAAGTTGAGTAGCATGTGGTGCGGCCCTCGTATTCAAGGGACATGAGATTGCTAACTTATACTTTGACAAACATATACTCCATAGTTTGTTCACTTTAACATTAATCACTTCAAGATGCTTATGATAGGGGTAATGAGGGCTGAAAGCTAACAAGTACCATAATTTTTGGAAGCTCTTTTTGAAACTTGAAATCCCTGCTTCCCTTTGTGAAGGTCCTTTCTTCCACTATTATATTGAGTCACCATCTTCTAACTTTAGGCACCATTAAGAGAGCATAGTTGCCATTCTTAGTTCTATATGCAGTGTACCAAAACTTATTGATTGATGCATATTGTGATATTACTTGTTCTTGTGCTATTTGTATCTAGTCACTCTTATGAACTTTGAAGGTGTCCTATGCATCTATTTGCTACTTTGTGAGGGACAAGCTGAATGTCGCTATGCCATGTTTTCTGTATGTGAAAGAAACAAATGTTTTTCAATGCATGTTATTCATGATCTTTGTTTGTAGCCTTTCATGTTGCATGCATAGTTACTTTGTATTATTGTTAGAACTCCATATTTCATGCACATGTTTAGAGTTCTTTGATCCCAGCTTTCAATGCTTGCAATTGGTTTGATATTGGTTTTGATGGTGCATGTCACCTTAAAAATTATTCTTTTATCACTTACCTACTCGAGGACGAGCAGGAGTTAAGCTTGGGGATGCTTGATATGTCGGAAACGTATCTATAATTTTTTATGTTCCATGCTTGTTTAGTATCTACTTTGCTTTGTTTTGTCTACACTTTGAGGTATTTTTATACACTTTCTAAAAATAACCTATTAACAAGATGCCACAGTGCCAGTTGCCTGTGTTCTTCTGTTTTTGGTTTCAGAAAAGGCAGAAAATCAATATTCTCGGAATTGGACAGTACAAAAGCCAATCTTCCTAATTTTCCAGGAGCAACACGGAACCACGAAGCAGAGGTGGAGGAGGACACCAGGGTGGCCGCACCCCTAGGTGCGGGCCAGCCCTAGTGGCGCCCACAGGGGGTGTGGGTCCCCTGGCCCTCCATCGACCTTACCTCCTTCGCCTATAAGAAGCCTCCGACCCGAAAACCCTAAATAATCTAGAAGAAATCCACGAAAACCTCCGTAGCGCCGCCACCACCGAAGGGGAGATTTGGGGGACAGAAAGTCTCTGTTCCAACACCCTGTCGGGACGGGGAAGTGCCCCGGAGCCATCTCCATCGCCATCTTTATCACCGTTGCTGATTCCCATGATGAAGAGGGAGTAGTTCTTCCTCAAGGCTAAGGGCTCTACCGGTAGCTATGTGTTCATCTCTCTCTGTATGCATGATCATGTTGTGATCATGAGTTTTGTAATCAAGTAGATCTACCTTGCTACTCAAGTGATTTAATAGATCTCTGCTCTCCCCACGTGTGTGTAAGTGATAGTGTGCATACCATGGTGGCACTTAGGCTAGAGTCTACATAAATACTCATCGTGCTTTAATAGATCTATGCTTTTCCCCGCGTGTGTGAAAGTGACAGCGTGCACACCGTGTGTGGCACTTAAGCTAGGTTACATATATATTTGTTATGAGTTATATTTGGAGTTGGATGTCTTTATGAAATTATGGTGTTTGTTGGAACCATCTAGCGCTCAAGGTGACAGTGTGGGGTTATCTAGATTGGGGAAGGCCCTACCGTGGATTAGAGTGTCCAACCGGAGAGTAGTTAAGAGTAGTATCATGAAGAGAGGATATTTATATGAGAGAGTGTTCACTAGTGAAAGTATGATCCCTAGGCCTTGTTTCTAAGCATTGAAACACCGTTTGCATCTAGATCTATTGCATGTTTGCTTGCTTTCACCTTTATTTCAGTTTGCCTTTAGTTTCTCCCATGTCAACAACAAGTCGGAAGCTCTTTTCTGGCACCGTTATAGCTTGTATTTCACTATCTCTTCGTCGAACTAGTGCACCTATACACCTAACAAGTGTATTGGGTGTGCTGGGAACACAAGAGACTTATTGTATCTTGATTGCAGGGTTGCTTGAGAGGGATACCTTTGACCACTTCCTCCCTGAGTTCGATAAACCTTGGGTAATCCACTTAAGGGAAACTTGTTGCTGTTCTACAAACCTCTACACTTGGAGGCCCAACAACTGTCTACAGGAATAGAAGTGCGTAGACATCATACCTCCAACCAATACTCCTTTAAGTGGAATGACAAGACGTTTGTGCTCCAACCTATGACGCTAAGCCAAATTATCACTTCCAACATGACGTCGTTGCCCAAGATAAAGCAAGCTAAGGATCCTTGGGAGATGAGTGGTGAGAGAGTGATCCACCAACATGTGAGTGAGTGCCACAAGCCTCAAATGAGTGGAAAAATCATGAGTGCCACGCCGCATACCACCAAACGTGATAAGAGTGATTTGAGTGTGACCCATACTAACAATCCATCATACAACTCTCTCTCTTTGTTGTCGGTTTTGCAGGGTACACAAACTCATCCAACACCTCCGAGAAACATGCTACAAGATCTCCAACCACACCTTGATGACAAGCTCAACTTCAAGATCTTCAACCAATTTTAACAAGGCTATGACACCGGAGATCCAACCGCATACAAGCTCAAGACCATGGGTACACCTCTATCCTTACATGATGATGGAACTTTGTCAAGGATGACTCGTTTTCAAGCAGGGGGAGATGATGCAGCCCAACACATGGCGTTCACCATTGGTCCACATCATGCTACATCAACCAAACCCACAAAGTTGAATTCATTCCATATTTTGCCCTCCTTTGGTTATCATGTGAATGGGATCCTACTTGAGACAAGTGTCAATGCTTTGACCAGGACCATGACCATGACACCAAGAGGAGACGACAAGAAGACCCCAGGAACCAAGACCCCCAAGAAAGAGGCATGGAAGAGAAGACGGAAGAAGAGTTCCAACACCAGGTCCAGCAACGCCAGAATCCACGCCGGAACTTCCGACGCACAGCCCGGCGAACCGGACTCCCCGCTGGAACTCCCGGTGACACAACCGGCAAACCGGCCTCCCTGCCGAAACAACATACTATAAGCCCTTCCGGCTGACGACCGATAAAATCGGTCATCGCCGGAAATGTCGGCGCCAACTCCAGCGGCGCCGGACTTATCACCGAAATGCCCAGTCTGCGTGCTGTAAAGGGTTTGATGCCCAGAATATTCCCTCCCACCTACCCGTTCGCCCCTAGAACTATAAATAGCCCCTTGTGGCTTAGATCTAGAGGAGTTGGCGATGAATGAAGGCTTGTGCCTAACCCTAGATGGGAACCCCTCTCTATAGTTAATCTATGAGTTGTACAAGGCCTTGGAGTACGGTGTTCGGCTCCAAGTCATCAAGACCCTCCTCAAGTGTTTGGTCTCTCCTTATCAAGGATTCTAGTAGTTCTAGATCTCTCCCCTTTGGGATTCTACTTGGTTGCTACTCTCTCCTTTTATTTGGATTCTATCATCCGCTTGCCGATCTCTCCTTTGGTGATTCTACCTAACAGTCTCTCGCTGAGAATTCTATTGGATTGGTTGTTTGAACCAACGGGAGCAAATCGAATCGGGTTGTGTTTGCGTGCATTTGTATCTTTACCTTGTGTTTGTGTTGCGTTCATCGTGTTCATCGGGCTTCCCCTCACCCCCGCCTCAAATCCGTGAAGATCGGGACACCCTAGGGTCAATCCCACAAGGGATCCCATATCACACCGTCCATGGCACCATGTGGCAGCGAACGATGGGCATCTGCCAATGGGCCACGCGAAGGCGATCGCCCCTAGTGAGCGAAGGCGGGGCGGCTCCTGGGCGGGGGACTGCGGGACCGGTGGGCCATCAACGCGCCAAGGTAGGACCGGCATGAAGGCGACGACAACAAGGTGGCGGGGTAGGGGCGGCGGGGTTGGGAGGCGAAACAAAACCAGAGGAAGCAGGGCACACTAGGGTTTTCTGGGGGAACAATGCAGCGGTATTGGGCCCGTCGTGGCCCAGGTGTGGACCGCTTTCTCTTCCGCGGCTTGACGGCAGGACGTGCCATGAGTGGGTCGGCCGCTCTAGGCTATCAGCAGCCCGAGGCCCGCTAGCGGCCCGGCTAGCCAGCCCTCTCCCATCCTCCCAGCGTGGTCTGCTAGCGGCCCAGGCCCACATGCTCCCGTCCTATGCCCCCTAATCCCTGCTGCGGGAGACTCTCAGCGTCCGCCGCCGGGGTCCGACCGCGCCGGCGAGGGCACGAGCCGGTCTTCCTAGCAAGAGGGAGGAAGTCCCTAGGGACGGGCAGATGAGGGAGGATGGACAACGCGGGGTCGTCACCCCCTTCTCCCCGCCAGTGAGGTCCCAATCCCATCCAAGCCCCGCCTCCGGTGGAATCACCATCGCCACCGCTCCCTCCTCGACCGCGTCCTCCACGCCGCCCCACGCCGCGCCATGGAGGTCAGATAGCTCTATCACCTCCTCCGACGACTGGGGCCGAAGTGGTGAGGGTGTCGGAGTCCTCTGTGGCCAGCATCGGGCAACAGGCGGTGACGCAGGGAGAAGACGGGCGCCGACCTTGACCCGGTGAGCCGGGAACGGGAGCGATGCGCCTTGTTGGACGAACTCCCCGCGGTGTCGGTCCCCCGCATCCACGATGACGTCGACCGTGTTGAGGAGGACAAGGCGCCCCTCCGCCAACCGGAGCACCACGATGGTTGGAGACCAGCCGGGGCGGCACCCCGCGAACACCGAGGCCGATGAGGCTCGCCACCGAAGCGGGGCCGGCTCCATCGCGGGGAGGAGAAGAGGGGAAGACCGACGCTGGCGAGGTATGATACCGGCGACGGGTTCAAAATTCAAACTCGCCGCGATGTCGACCGTTTCGCATCGCTTCGCAAGGCACTTTTTTTTAGATGAAAAGGGATCGCTCCGTCGGCCCCATTTTATTAAAAAACGAGAACACACCAAGTACCAACACACACCCAGGCCTAAAAACAAAATCTACAAAGTCTTAAACCACAAGTGCTCAAAAACACAGTCCGAAACACTACAAACCAAACTACAGACTGCGCCGGAGGAGAAACAAACTTAAACCCATAGCTAGGGGAAGGAACAGAGGAGCAGACTGAGGCCGATCAACCCAAGACCACGTGAACCGAGTCTTCTTCTTCGGTATGAGCCTTCAGATACTCCAGAGTTGCGTGCCCATCATGCTTGGAGGTAGCACTAGTCTTCCAAGTGGAAACCCACTCAAAACCAGTGCACCTCAGGTCGCCGGGAGCCCCAAGGGCGCTCTTAGGTTGTGGATCAGTCTGTTCATGAACATCTCCAGCTCCCCCCTCCAAATCCTTGAAAGTAACCTTCCAGTTCTGAAGGTAAAGGAGGACGAGACGCCACACCTGCTTCATATTAACCCAAGAACAAGAGTTAAAAACTAAATTATTTCTATTATTCCAGATGCCCCAGAGAATTGTCGAAGATACAGTATTAAAATGCATATATCTCTTATTAGCAATCCATTTAGAAGCAACCGAATAGAAACTGTCAACTGTGATACCAAAAACCTCAAAAACATCATCCCACAGAACTTTAGAAACAATGCATTCAAAGAAAAGGTGATTCACAGATTCAAACTCAGAGCACATATTACATTCTAGTGGTTTAGGAATACCTCTAGCTCAAATTATCCCTAGTCATGATTTTATTTTGGGAGAGCAACCACAGAAAAATCTGAATCCTAGGTGGAATTTTCAAAGACCAAACATGAGGTAGAAAAATTGGAGACACCCCTCTAAAATTGACCACAACATACATGGATTTAGAGGAATACACACCAGAAGTTTCATATTGCCAAACTAGTTGGTCAATTGAATCATCCAGAATGACAGATTTAGCAGTTAATAAGATCTAACCATTGAACCATCATCTCATCAGAGAAGATTCTTCTAAAATCACACCTGAGCTGGGAACCATCCCACAGATCAGCTATAGTTTTAGTTTGTTGATTAGAGATCAAATATAAATCCCAGAATTGGGTAGCTAGAGGAGAGTTACCAAACCAGATATCTTCCCAGAATCTTATTTGCCTACCATTACCAACTTTCCATTTATATCCTAAAGAAACAGCTCTAGAGGCCCACATAACCCCTTTCCAGAAGGTAGATGGGTGAATATCTCTACAACAAAGAATAGTAGGAGAGCTGGTGTTATATTTAGCATCTATCACTTTTCTCCAAAGGGTCCCCTCCCCATTAATATATCTTTTAACCCAAGACCCTAGTAAGCAAAGGTTAAGATCCTTAAGGTTAGGAATACCCATCCCCCCAAAATCTCTCTTCATGCAGACTGAGGCCCAATTGGCCAAGTGAATTTTATGGTTGCCTTCCTCATCATTCCAGAAAAAATTAGCCAAGTGCGAGTCTAAGATGTTTAGAGCCCACTTAGGGAATTTGAAGAAGGAAAGCAAGTAAATAGGAATACTAGATAAACAAGCCTGAATAAGCACTTTCTTAGCAGCATAAGAAAGACGTTTGCCTCTCCATCTAGTTATTCTATGCAGAATGCTCTCAATTAAAGGTTGTAAATCCTCTCTTCTGAGTTTGTCAAAATGAAGAGGGATACCTAAATATTTTACAGGGAATTTTCCTAAAGAACATTGGAAAATATCAATGAAAGACTAACATTCATCAGGCCCAAGATTAATAGGAATGAGTTCACTCTTAGCATAGTTGATTTTCATCCCAGAGATCTGCTCGAAACAAGTAAGAATCCACTTAAGGTTAACATCAATTCTATAATTATTCTCTAAAAAAGTAAAGTATCATCTGCATATTGTAAACAGACTACACCTCCAGGCACCAGATCAGCACAGAGGCCTCTAATGACCCCTGTTCTAGTTCCTCTACCAAGCATCTTAGCAAACACATCAATCATGATGTTAAACAGGAGGGGGGCAATGTGATCTCCTTGTCTCAGACCTCTACTAGTAAGGAAAAAATTACTCTCCACATCATTAACTTTCACCCCAATTGACCCTCCCTGAGAGATCTGCTTAATCAGCCTCACAAAGAAAGGATCAAAACCCCTTAATTCTAAAATTTCAAAAAGGAAATCTAAATTGACTCTATCATAAGCTTTTTCATAGTCAATTTTAAACATTGGTCCTTTATTTTTCTTCCTATGAACCTCATGGATAACCTCGTGGGCAGTGACCACACTCTCTAGACTAAATCTATCCCAGATAAAAGCAGATTGATTACTAGAGATGATCCTATCAATCACACGAGCAAGCCTATTAGTAAGAACCTTAGTAAAAATTTAAAAGAGCAATTTAGCAAACTAATGGGTCTAAATTTCTTCATAGATCTAGCATTGTTTTCTTTAGGAATGAGAGTGATCATAGCAAAATTAAGTCTAAAAATATCTTGTCTATCCATAAACCAGGCTTCAAACATAAGCAACAGATCACTCTTAATAATATCCCAATAGGTTTGATAAAATAGGAAGGACAAGCCATCAGGGCCAGGAGCTCCTTCCCCATAAGAACTAAAAACAGCAGTTCTAATCTCTTCTTCAGAAAAAGGAGCATTAAGAACCTGGTTCTCCTCAAAACTAATTTTCTCATCTGCACTAAAGAAATCATGACATAAACGAATGTCAGGCCTTTCTTCTTTTCTAAACAGATCCTTATAATAATACGAAGCTACTTTAATCATATCATCAATCTCAGAAACAGGCCCATCTAGGACATCAAGAATATGAATAAGCTTCTTCCTTCTACGTTGGTTAGCTACAGCATGAAAATAAGCAGTATTTCTATCCCCTCTAAAATGTTTCTGTCTCTAGATCTCTATCTAGATTTAATCTCTTCTAAAACCCAAAAAGAGTTTAGATCCCTAAGGATAAAATATAGTCTCTCCTTCTCTTCAGTAGAAAGAATGCAAGTCTCAGCCTTAATATCTAAAGAATCATACTCCTCCATGAGAGCTTTCATATCTCTCCTGAGAGCAGCCTCAATATTAATATTCCACCCTTTAGCAAGTTTTCTAAATAACCTAACCTTACCTTGCCAGCTATCCAGAATATTAGATCTATCTACTTTAAGAGACCAGGCTTTAATCACAATATCCTTAAAATCTGGTCTACTAATCCACCATTTTTCAAATCTAAATCTCCTACTCCTAATCATTTGACCATCCCCTGAGTCCCAGACAATGGGGGTGTGATCACTGCCAATTCTAGGTAAAGCCCTAGCACTAGCTAAAGGAAAAATAGCATCAAAACTAGTGGAACAAAAAACCCTATCAATCCTACTCATTATCAGATCCTCCTGATTGTTCCCCCAAGTAAAGGATCTACCAGATAGCCCAATCTCCATCAAAGCCCAGAGTTCAACCCAGGCATTAAATTTGTCTATCCATCTAAATTCTACATTACCATTACTTTTATCTTCAGGGGATCTAACTGAATTAAAATCTCCTCCTATCAAAGCCAAACCATCCCAATTAAGGAAGAGTTCATGCAATTCAGAAATAAACTCTTGTTTTCTCTCCTCATAGGCAGAGCCATAAACAGTAGTAATCCTACAAGTAACATCAGAAATCTTATTTTTAAGGATAACACTAACAGAGAAAGTCCTAATGTCCCAAGCCACTACATCAAATAAGTCTAAATTAACACCAACAAGGATGCCTCCTGCAGTCCCAACAGATGGTAGGAAGTTCCAAGAAAAATTCCTATTTCCTAACAAATTCCTTAAGAAAGTATTACTGAACTTATCTTTTTAGTCTCTTCGAAACCAATGTAATCTACTTTAAGAGGAAAAATATTATCTTCTATAAACTTTTGTCTACCAGGGGCAGAGATGCTCCTGCTATTCCAAAAAGCACATATCATATTTTTTTCTTCCTGGGGTGCTTGCCCCGAGATCTATTAACTACTTCTATCCAACCATGAGCAACTTCTTCCAATTCCTCATCATTATGCAAGGAGTAGGAAGAAGTGCTGCTACTAACAACTAGATCATCTAAAGGAAATTTAACACCTATATCATTAGAAACTATTTCTATATCAAAAACAGAAAGAACATCAAAAAGATTTGTTTTCATTATACCTTTCATTGTTTTGGGAGCATCCAAATTAGTCATCTTCTTCAGATCCATGGCTTTCTCTAATATGTTCCTAGAGTTATCCACCCTTGCACTTTGTCTGACAGCTTGAATAGAGCCCCAGACTTACTGTTTCTTCTTGTTATTGCTCCCTACATCTTCTTTTTTTTGACTGAGCACTGGCAAAGACTAGCATAAATATCCTCAGGTAGAGCAACAATCTGGTCAGTAACAGACACTTCCATATCATTTCCATAAATCAGCTTTTCTTCCTGCTTAGCAGCCCAGAATTTATGTGCCTCAACCACAGCAGAATCACCAACCAACTTTTCCTCAGGCAATTTAATACACTCAGCATCTAGCAGGCCTTTTTGCAGGAGAAGCTTGAACACAGTAGTAGCAAAGCAAACATCACCAACTATTCTGACTCTGGAAGGGCCAGTTCCACTAGCCTTAGCCCCATTCCTACTGTCTTGAGATTGATTAGCACCAAGATTTCTATTACTACTAGGATCTCTCACAGAACCTCCTCCATTTCCTCCTGCCACATCATCTTCATTACATTTCCTATGTTCATTCAATTCATCTGAGAGTGGATCATCCTCCTCATCCATGGTGGGAGAGGTCACATCAAGAGTAAAACTCAGCTGGAATAAATGGTTATTGAACTCAAACAATCTCCCTATTGGTAACTTGGAAGGGTCCCTGCATTTGATCAAAACCCTCACCTCTTTAGCATTATCCTTAAAGATTGACAGCCAGTCTACATCTTCCAGGATCCCACATGCAGAGATAGCTTGATCAAGGGTGTTCCATTCACACCATTTTGTTTGCAGCCCAGTTATGATAACCCACACCTTTTTGAGGGATTCCACAGGCTCAGGATCATCAGACCAAGCCTCAACTTTGACCCAGACACCTAGTTTAGATACTCCAAATTTGGGGTAACCAATCACCTGTTCCACAACAATATGAGGTGGGAATTTCACCAGGAATGTATTATCAGCCCCTAGTTCCCTAATCTGCCAAGGCCAGTTTGTCTTGTAAATTTTTGAGAATTCCACAGCAAGCTCCTCAACTGACAGAGAACCTTCTTCTACCAAGACCACCCCACAATTTTTTGAAGAGGCAAAAGGATGAGCAATCACCTCAGGGATCTCAACATGATAAAATCCAAGCCCTGGAGCACCACTCCCAATGTATCTAGCTAACTGATGAGGTCTTCTTCTAACAGGACACTTATCCACTAGGTGACCAAAGCTCTTGCATATGAAGCACATGGGTTTATTCTCACAGTTCACCTGTAGGATGATCAGGTTCCCCACAACAAAGGCAAATGACATTCACATAGGTCATCTGCCCCCCTGAGACAGTTGACCCCTGAACATCTCTAGCCACAACACCACTCTGCTTCTTTTTGCTTTTCTGAGCATTCTTCACCTTATCATCCTGCTCCAAAACCTGAGCCTGTTGCTGCTGCTGTTGGGGATTGTTGTTTGGTTCCAACCATTGATTAGAACCACCACCAAACTGGGGATGTTGCTGAAAAGGAGGGTAAGGGCCATTGAAACCCCAAGGTGGAATCATACCTCCAGGAGCAAAACCAAAAGGGGACTGCCCAGCAAAGAACTGAGGATTAAACTGACCAAAATCAAAAGGTCCATGCTGGTTCCCCTGTTGTTGTGGTTGCATCTGCTGTTGAGGTTGCACCTGTTGCTGCTGCCACTGATCTTGTCCATTAGAAAAACCTCTGCCCCTCCCCTTTCCTCCTCTGCCTCGATCTCCCATGACTCCTTCCACAACACTACCAACTGGATCAACAGGAAACTCAACTCCTAAACACTGAAGACCAGCAGTTTTCTCCCTCTGCGCCGCCACTACCAGGAGAGGAACACGAACCCTAGGCCTCGAGGAACTTTGTTTTATACTACTGGGCAGAACCAGATGGGATTTCAATGGTGGGGATGGACGCAGGTGGGAGCATGGATCTCCATGCATCCACAACTGGGAGAAAAAAACATCAACACTTTCCCCATCTCCCCCAACCACCACCACCTCTTTTACTCCACTGACCACTGGACCCCTCAACAGTCTAAATCTTCTTCCACCTTGTCTCCTTCCTCTATGGACAAACTGGACTGAATTCCCGCCGGATGAACAACACTGCTGCAAGGAACTAGACCCTTGTTCAGAGCTTCGAGGACCAAATCGAACAGTGTCACCTGCTGGTTCAGATCGAGCAGAGCAAGCGCAGCAGTATACTCCTTCCTCGAGAACTCCGGAACAACCTCCACAGACAACAAACCTCTCAGCATCTCTTGATGACGATCCTGCACGAAGCGCGAGAGAGGGGATCCTGCTCTCTGCGGCCTTCCCCTTCTCCTGACCACCTTCTTCTGCGGAGGCATTGCCAAACTGGATGGCTTCAATTCGGTGATCTTCAGAAGCTCTGTTACCGCCATACTCCTTCGCTTCCTTCTCCGCGGCCCGAGAGGCTTGCCCCGGCTGCTTCGAGAACTCGGCACCACCAGGATCCTGCTCGGCTTCAACGAGGAACGGATCGAAGGACCCAATACGGAGATTGAAGCACTCATCTGCCCCTGATTCGACTGGAACCTCACCGGATTTCGCCGCGAACGACTCCGGCGAGAGCCCCAGTCCTCTTGCAAGGCCCCTCTGTCTGGCCGATGATTCCTCCCGCTCACCTTCTCCTTCCCTTCCCATCCACTGATCTCTTCCAGCATCCCCTCTACCATCTCCGTCGATCGCGAGGGCCAACCGCTGATGAAAACCAGATCTGAAATCAAGGATTCTCGCAGTGGGTGGAGAGCACGGCGGCGAGCGGAGCCGATAAGGGTTTCTAGGAGTGGGAGGTGGTGAAGCAGAAGCGGCGAGAGGTAGGTAAGGGCTTGGACTCGACCCCTAGAGGGCGCCATGGATGGAAACCGAGGTGGTTCCACCATGAACAGGGCCTCGAGTCGGAACAGGAGAGCGAACGTGCCGGGGAGGGGGGCGTCATTGTCGGGGAGTCGGAACATTTCCAAAGGCACTTATTTCTACGACCGCTTTACTACTCCCTCGCATACTAGGATAAATACGAACCTAAATAAAATTAAGACCATTAATATGGACCAAAAGGAGTATAAGAATAAGCTTTACGTACCTGATGATGCAATATCCAGAGAGTTTGTTTAGAGAAGGACAACATAAAAAACATGATGTTTAGTTGAATAATATTAAGGCTATTAATATAGACCGGAAGGAGTATAAGAATAAGCCTCATATATCCTATGATGCAAAATCGAGAGAGTTTGTTTAGAGAAGAACAACATAAAAAACATGATGTTTAGTTGGATTCACATTCTTGCATTTGTTTCTTTGTGGTATTTCGTTATATACTATATAAAAAAATTGGGTCGCATAAAAGTAAAAATACTAGTGTGCATTATTTTTTCTTTGTTATCGGGGCCGTGTGTGAACAAGTGAACTCATCTGAGTCGTGATGCAGCTCTTCAAATGAGGCGCTCGACGACCGACCGAACAGAGTCGTCATGCCTGATACTCCGTTGACCTCCAGGCATACGACCCACACTAAACCGGCTAGGCTCGCTCAACTCAACAAACACGGCACAAGGCCGCCGCCTCCACAACGCCGCCGCGCTGCCGCCGGCGAGGCCAAGAACCTTCCAATGCTAATCCCCACCCCTCCGCCTTCATAACATCACCGCCTCCGCCGAAGCCCCAGCTCGCCGGCGCCGCCTTCTGCCTTCTCGCCGCGGGCAATTAGCCTCTCAGGTCGATTGGTCGTCGCAGAGCGATGTGAATCCTTGCGGTAACTGGTCGGATCCGAATTCCGGATCTTTCCCGGAGTTCTACTGCAACAAATCCCGTCCGTTTCGTTTGGTTTCCTCCACGGATTCGGAGTCTTTCTCCTAATCGGAGAACAAGTGAGGCATCGATCCCTACAAGTTATAAGCTGCCTACCCTCGGTAAGCTTCAGATTACGAGTCCAGTTGGTTTGGTTGCCACACAACACTAGGAAGCAATTCATCTCCCAGAAGGCCTCGTTTTGCAATTCTGCGTAAGCTGCTAGCGTATCCAGTATATTGAGCTTTGGGAATTTTGGCTTGACAACTCTGCGTAAGCTGCTGGCTCCGTCTCCCTGTTCACTGCAGAAATTCAGGAAGGCTCACAACGGATGCCGACTGATGAGGATCTGTTGCCCGAGCTGCCGCAGGACGTATTGATGGATATCTTTGCGCTCCTGGAGATCCCTGACTTCGTGCGCGCAGCCTCTGTCTGCTCCTCCTGGCGCTCTGCTTGTACCAGCCTACGCAGCCATCCGGAGCTGTACAGACGACCTCAGACGCCATGCCTGTTGTACACCTCTGAATCTGCTGGTGACAACGTGGCCTGTCTCTACAGCCTC
The DNA here is from genome assembly GCA_916181665.1 of Avena sativa. Classification (NCBI taxonomy): domain Eukaryota; kingdom Viridiplantae; phylum Streptophyta; class Magnoliopsida; order Poales; family Poaceae; genus Avena; species Avena sativa. The sequence goes on along the minus strand of OV702296.1, from coordinate 236,357,741 downwards.
GCGGAAAAGAGGGTGTACAACTTAACACTTCCAGATCCACCCATCCGGAGTAGGTATCTCATTGGTTCCTCACATGGTTGGATAGTCACCGCCGATGACAAGTCTGAGCTACACCTTGTCAATGCCATCACCGCTCAACAGATAGCTCTCCCATCGCCGGCCACCCTTGATTCTGTAGAGCCAATCTTTGACAATGCAGGCTTGGTTGTTAACTATGAGGTGTGGGAGGCACCAGATGATCCGGACTTAGACACTGAAATGCTTGGTCGCGAAATGATATTCCTTGATCCACCCGACGAGCTTCGTAACCACATCTACAGGAGGGCCTTCATTTTTCCGGAACCGTCCACAGGAAGCTATATTGTGGTTCTCATCCACGGTCCAGGATGTCAGCTTTCGTTCGCAAGGGTAGGAGATTGTAACTGGACCTTGCTGCCGCCAGGTTGAGACTATGAACAATGCATCTACATGGATGATCTGCTGTATGCATCCACGAAATCCGGAAGAATTGATGCTTTTGATCTCACCAGTCCTACCATCACGAGGAATATAATTTCAGATGAGATTGACTACGGCGGTGGTCACCACCGGAAGCACTTCTACCTTGTTCAGGGTCCAGGGGGCGGTCTGCTGGAAGTCGGGTGGAAAGCAGAGCTCGTAGATGCGGGTTATGAGGAGCTCATATGCAAAACTAAGAAAATCTTATTACACAAAATCGATGTTGCAGCAAAAAGGCTTGTGAAAATAAATGGCTTGCATGATCACGTGTTGTTTCTTGGACATAGCCAGCCGCAATGCCTTAGTGCTGAAGAGTATCCGCAACTGAAGGCAAATTGCGTGTATTTCACTGATGGTGGGAAATATAATTGGAAGTATAAGAATCTTCCCCGGGACATAGGTGTTCTCAACTTGGAAAATGACACCACGGAAGAAATTGTATCTCCACTTTGGTGCAGCTGGCCTAGTCCCATATGGATAACACCGAGTCTTACCGCAATGAACTTGTCATTGTACAAATAGGTAGTATTTTTAATTATTATGTACCTCGATTCTGGGGTCTGTCTGTTGACCAAATTTACATGTTTTTACGGGCAGATGCTATGAAAACAGAGGCATGTTCCGTTTTTCTCTTCTTCATACCTCAATTGCTATGATAAAAATGTGCTCGAGTACCAAAGATTTGGAGGCATGTTCCGCTTTCTGCTCTCTACATCGCTTTCCTATTCGCCACATATTCTGAATGAATATTGTTTATTTGAGATATTTTTCCTCGTAACTGAAAGTACAAGCCATGTAGTAACCATCCCAGTAGAATTGTCTGTTCTTCTCTTCACTATGAGATATCCTAGTTGCATTGATGTTTTCATTGCTCTTGAAATCATTTATTTAATTAGGACTTTTCACATTCCATTGAACACAACATCATTTTACCTAAACATTGTTGGCACATGTTTTTAGTGCAATTACTAATCCCTATCCAGAGATAACTGAAGATCGAAGAATGATGTATGTGGTTATACTATTGATCCGGTGCTACTTCATATGGCTGTTTCATGCTCAATGTGGAAGATGTCCTTAGCCGTAAAGCATGCCTCTGGTATGTAAATCCCACCCGCCCTGCACCCCCCTCTGATGTCCACAGCTTTCAAGTATGCTTATCAATGCTAATTGTCTATATATATTTAGCTGGTGTACATTTGTTATACCAGGCAGTTTTATGCTTACCGCCATAACGAGACTTGAAGCTAATCTAACAAATGGCATAAGCAAGGCATGCTCATGCCTTAGGTAAAAATACAAACACGTTCCAACAAATGACAGAAGCCTTCTTTCGTTTAGGGTGAAGTAAGACCAAGATCATGGGCTTATTATCCTAGGTCAGAACACCAAATCCTTCTAAAACCCAAACTTCCATTTGTCCTACTCGGTCTTCAGTACAAAAGATGTGACCAAGCAGATTTTGTTGCATGGAGTTGGCTGCTAGGAAAATAGATGTGGCTCAGATGGCTTTGGTACAACCAGGACTCTTCTGATCGTCCATGGAAGGGTTGCTCTATCCTTTGCATCAACATGGACTGTGATGTCTTCGCTGCCTGCTCTTCGATTGAAATTGGTGATGGGCCAGCAACAAGTTTCTGGTGTGACTACTGGCTGTTTGGAGTGGTACCAAAGAATTTGGCTCACCAGGAATATAATTTCAGATGAGATTGACTACACATTGGTCACCAACGGGGGGCACTTCTACCTTGTTCAGGGTCCGTGGGGCGGTCTATAGGAAAGCAGAACTTGTAAATACGGGTTATGAGGAGCGCATTATCAAAAGTGAGAAAATCTTGTTACGCAAAATCGATATTGCCTCAGAAGGGCGTGTGAAAATAAATGGCTTGCATGATCATGTGTTGTTTCTTGGACGTAGCCAGTCGCAATGCCTTAGTGCTGAAGAGTATCCGCAACTGAAGGCAAATTTCGTCTATTTCACAGATGACAATAGATGTGATTGGGAGTATAAGAATATTAGGGGGGGGGGGGGGGATATAGGTGTTCTCAACTTGGAGAATGACACTGTGGAAGAAATTGTGTCTCCAGTTTGGTGCAGTTTGGTGCAGCTGGCCTAGTCCCATATGGATAACACCGAGTCTTATGGTAAAAAACTTGTCATTGTACAAACAGGTAGTTTTTTTAATTATTGTGTACCTCGATTCTAGGGTCTCTCGACAAATTTACCATTGTGGGCAGATGCTATGAAAACGGAGGCATGTTCCCTTTTTCTCCTCTTCATACCTTGTTGATATATCTGATAAAATATGCTCGAGAACCAAAGATGAGGAATGGAAATCTCACTTGATTTGTTTTCCTGAATGTACAACAGTTCCGCTTTCTGTTCTCTACATTGCTTTAATATTCACTACATATTCTGACTGAATATTGTTTGTTTGCGATTCTTTTTCTCATAACTGAAAGTACAAGCCATGTAGTAACCATCCAGTAGAATAGTCGGTTGCATTTCTTGAAGTCATTTATTTACTTATAGGATGTTTAACATTAACTACCATTAAACATGACATCATTTTCAGCTCATGTTTTTAGTGCAGCTGCTAATCCCTATCCAAAGATAACTGAAGATGGAAGAAGATGTATGTGGCTACACTTGCTCCTGTGGTACTTCATACAGTTATTTCATGCTTACTGGGGAAAGATGTCCTTAGCCATAAAGTAGATGTGGCTCGGATGGCTTTGGTACAACCGTGAATCTTCTGATCGTCCATGGAAGGGCTGCTCTATCCCTTGCAGCAATGTGGACTGTGATGTCTTCGCCGCCTGCTCTTTGATTGAAATTGGTGATGGGGTAACAACAAGTTTCTGGTTTGACCACTGGCCGTTCGGAGTGGCACCAAAGAATGTGGCTCCCGATATTTTTCCTTTGGCAAGGTGCAAATCTTTTTCTGTCAAAGAGGCACTCTCGGACCACAGATGGATGCATGGCCTATCAATAAATAACTCTTGGATACAAGTCTTCCACTTTGTGCAGCTTTGGTCGAAGGTTCAGCATGTGCACGGGAAGCCTCTGAAGATGGCGGTCAAGAAGCTTCAAGTCCTCTAATTCCGAAGACAAGAGGGACCAATGCAGTTACTCTCAGTGGGTCTGGTATAAGCTTGGACTTGACAGGGAAGCGGCAAGATGGCCATCTATCTCTTGAGTTAATTTGTTGAGAAGAACCAAATCCGGTTCACTTCTACCGTTTGGCCAATTTGCTAATCCTTTGGAAGGCACACAATGACAGAGATGTGACCAAGAAGATTTTATTGCAGGAAATTACAAATGAGCTGAATCTATGGGCAACACGATCAAGGATAGATCAGAGGAAGATTCAGATTTGGGCGAGAAAGTTTCGGAGCTAGCTAGTCCCATATAGGTAACACCGAGTCTTACATTAATGAACTTGTCAATGTACACATAGGTAGTTTTTTTATTATTATGTACCTCGATTCTGGGATCTGTCTGTTGACCAAATTTATCATTTTTTTTGTGGGTAGATGCTATGAAAGCGGAGGCATGTTCCGTTTTTCTCTTCTTCATACCTCAATTGCTATGATAAAAATGTGCTCGAGTACCAAAGATTTGGAATGGAATGTTATTTGTTTTCCTGAATGGCACTGTACAAACATTTCCGCTTTCTGCTCTCTACATCGCTTTCCTATTCACCACATATTCTGAATGAATATTGTTTATTTGAGATATTTTTCCTCGTGACTGAAAGTACAAGCCATGTAGTAACCATCCAGTAGAATTGTCTATTCTTCTCTTCACTATGAGATATCCTAGTTGCATTGATGTTTATCTCTTTTTCACATAGACAAAAATGCCTTGCCAGCAGGTTTGTAGCCCACTATTGTTCTTGCTCTAAGTGGAAATGAGGTTTGTAGCCCACTATTGTTCTTGCTCTAAGTGGATATGCTCTTACCCAAATGATATCATGTTTTTTCGTGGGAGGCGCGTGGCCGTTTTTCATCCACTTTTGTCATCCGGATGAAAAAAAGGGCTTCTAGGGATCCTTCTGGGTGTAAGAGTATCTTCACTCGGCTTCCCAGGACGTCGATCCGGACGCCAAAAATAGGTCCGGACGCCGAAATTCGGCGCAGTCGCGTTTTCAGGAACCTCTTTTCATACGGATTCGGGCGAACTTTGGTCCGGGCATCCCAAGCCATACCCAGGATCCCGGGAACGCACTGGGAACACCGGACCCAGCGAAAACGGGCGTGAGCCAGCTCTGTTGGTGAGACACTCCCATTTTTCCCCCACTCCACTCGCCCAGATTGCGGCGAAGAGCTCCCAGCGCCTCTGTCGCCATGACTTCGCCGGCGGAGCTCCTCCACGCCGATACATGCCCACGCCTCTAGATATGCTCGCCGTACTCGCCGCCCACTCCTCCGCCCATTCCGCCGCCGCTTCCGCCGCCTGAACTTTGTCGTAGCACGGCTTTGCTGCAAGCTCCCACCACCACGCACGCCAAGTGTTCGGCATTTGGCCCGTTCGGCCATGGACTCCGACGACGAGCAGACACTCGCCGTACTGCTGGAGGAGGAGAACGCCGATGTCGTCGAAGATGCAGAGCACATAGAGATCCTCGCCTCCCTCGCCCAGTTGTACCTACAGATGGCAAAGCTGAAGCGCGGTGGTTCGGCGCCGGGTCGCCGGAAGTGCAAGGCGAGGCAAAGTATAGAGGGTTACTGCTTGTTGTACGCCGACTACTTCGCCGACGAGCCGCTCCATGGAGAGGACGTATTTCGGCGCCGTTTCAGGATGAGCCGGAAGCTCTTCCTCTAGATCATGCATGCCATCCGGGAGTTCGACCCCTATTTCATTTGCAAGAAGGACTGCACCGGCATGGTTGAGTTTTCCTCACTGCAGAAGTGCACAGTGGCGATGAGGTTTCTTGCATATGGAGCGCCGGGTGACAATGTCGATGACTATCTCCGCATGACCGAGTCCACCGTCATCGATTGCTTGTACAGGTTCTGCAGGGCAGTGATTGCAGTGTTCGGGAAACAGTACTTGATATCACCCACTGCTGAAGACACTGCTCGGATCCTCGCAGTCAATAAAAGTAGAGGATTTCCTGGTATGCTGGGAAGCATAGACTGCATGCATTGGCAGTGGAAGAACTGTCCATTTGCATGACAGGGAATGTACAAAGGCCACAAAGAAGGTTGCACTGTGATACTCGAGGCAGCTGCTACACATGATCTTTGGATCTGGCACTCCTTTTTTGGCATGGTAGGATCGAACAACGACATCAACGTCCTCAACTCCTCAAATAACTTTGCCAAGCTTGTTGAGGGTCATGCTCCCCATGTGGACTTTGAGATCAATGGACACCACTACAACAAGGGATACTATCTAGCAGATGGCATCTATCCAAGACGGCCAACATTTATGAAGACTATCTCAAACCCAATGCTCCCCAAGTTCTCGGTTTGCCAAGGAACATGAAGCTTGCAGGAAGGACGTGGAGCGGGCATTTGGTGTGCTCCAGCAGAGGTTTGCAGTTGTCCGGTTCCCTGCTATGACCTGGTCAAAAGATCAGATGTGGAAAGTGATGAACTGTTGTATGGTCTTGCACAACATGATCATTGAGGATGAGAGGAAGGATCCAGTGAGTTTGCTCGAGCAGAACGAGCCATACTACAGACAAGATCCTCTTGCTGAGCCTGATTATCAGGTGCCTCCAACCTGGGCTGCCTTCATCGCCATGCGTCAAGATATTCGAGATCCGGCAGTGCATCAATAGCTGCAGGATGATCTTGTTGAGCACATATAGATACGCAGAGGCAACACATAGATACCAAGCATGAACTGGCCGAAATGGCCGAAAGATGTTGTATTTTTACTGCAGGCCGAATTATGTTTACATTTACGCCGAACTATGTTTAAAATTTCGCCAAACTATGGTCGAATGTATGCCGAACTAGGCCAAAAAAAATGTTCTGTATTCATATTATACCGAACTTTGACGAAATTTGGACGAATTTGAGCCTAATTTGAGCGGAAACAGGCTTCCCGGAAACTCGGCCGGGAAACGCGAGTGGGAAACTCGGCATTCCCAGATCGAAAACGTGTTTTGTCCGGCCAAAGTTTGGTCCGGATTTCGTCCTCTTCAAAATGCCCAACGAGTGGGGATGCTCTAAGTGGAGATATTCTCACCCAAATGGTATCATGTTTTTTCATGAGAGGCGCGTGATAGGCATAAGTCAAAAAATATGGATGTGTGATGCAAAATAACATTAGGGATGTAAATTGTAAAGCATGACCGAGTCAAGGGGCGTGGAGAGATAAGGGCATCTACACTGGGCCGATGCATCCCGTCCAAGCGTGTCCAGACTTATTCGCGCGGACGCGCGGGGCGGGCCCAGCGGTCCGACCTATCCAGACAAAAGTGTCCGCCTTAATCCATTCGTGCATCTAATCTGGGCAAGCGTTGGTCCGGACGCGCGCGGACAGCACGGGGTGTCCTGCCCGTTGGCCACCCGGGCCCATATGTAACTGAGACATTAGTACTTAAGATAGCTATTACTTAGATTTTAATTCCCGCTAGTTATAAAAAGCCATTCAAACAAATTAAGTGGGGGATGCTACTCGCCGCCGTTGCCACGGTCATCGGTGCTGCGGCCGCCGGCAAGTCGATCGCCGCCCTAGAGGACCAAATGACTCACTGCTGGACGTGTTCGTGGTGATAATTGCGCGCATGGTCGCGAGTCACCGCCTTCAACCAGTCCTCTGCCGACCGGTTCGCTGGGGCCTTGTCCATATCATCGGCCCAGTGGTCCCTCGCCTCCTGTTGGGCGAGCACCTCTGTTGGAGAAGGAGCCGGAGCCAGAGCCAGAATCGGAGCACCATTAGGGCCGAAGCCCAGCGCCTGCGCTATCTGCACAGGGACGGCGATCGGCGCCTCCAGTTGGTCCACCTCCTCTCCCTCCTTGTTGTCGTCCTCCGCCACCTTCGTGTCATCGGCATCGACGAGACCCCACGCGAGAGCCGCCTCAGCGGCCAGAGCCACACTCTCCTCCGCCGCCGAGTCGGCGACATGCTCGTGCCGCGCCTCTTCCGCGTCACTGCGCGCTTTGGCGGCGTGGCGGAGCTCGCGGATGGCGACTTTGGCGGCCTCCTTGGTCACCTCCTCTAGCATGGTCATGGTCGCCTCGTGGCGGATCACGCGAAGAGCCGCAGATGCGGCCTCCAAGGCCACCGCCTCCTTGGCGGCGACGTGGTGTATGTCGGTCACCGCCCATTGGGCGGCTACCGTTGTTGCCGCTTCCACCACCCGCTGTAGCGCAAACTCGGTGAACTCGCTTTCCTTCTCGAAGGCAAGCACCTGCGCCTCGCCCATGCGCCGGGTCAGCACTGTGGCCTCGAGGTGGACCTCGTCGACCTCCACGTCCGGATAGCGGGTGCGGCACATCTCCCGAATCTTGGACCATGTGGCGATGTTGCGGTGAGGCATGGTTGCTGGTGGCTGGAGCTTTTTCGGTTGCTGGTTTCTCTTGCTTTGGGGCATATGTTGTCTTTGACGCACCGGCGGCCGTCTTTTATAGACCGCGAAGGAGGCGGGAAACGTCGTGGGATGCGTGGAAAGTTTTCTCGCCATGGGAAGCGAGGCGCGCGCGGAAAACGATGGCGGAAAACGCCGACCGCGCGGGAAGCTGCCGGCGCTGACAGTCGACATCGCGTCGCCATTAACGTTCCATCGCGAGAGTGTCAAAGCGGGAGGGAGACGCGAGGTCGGCCGGACAGGCCGGACCACGGCCCCAAATCGACCGTTGTCTGACCCAAACGAATAGAAACGGACAATTTGGAACGACCGGGTGAGTCAGTCCGGTGAAGATGTCCTAAAGGAAAAGACCATGCCTTATTTTATTATGGAACATATTGTGTTTCTTTGTAACTAATATTTATTTTACCGTTGCAACGACATGGGTACCTAACTATAAGAAAAAAAAAATAGAAAATCGAGAAAATCCACACACCTTTTTGTTAATAGTTGGTTCACTTAGGAACCAATAGCAAACATCGAATGCAACGTGAAATTAGAACTACTATGAAGATCACGAGCATGTCCCGGGTAGTTTGAGTAGCCCAACGGTAATGATATCATCCTCGTCTGGATGATGTTGACATTTAAATGTTGATATTTTTTTGCGAAGAAGAAGCCGATTTCGTTGATACTGCGATCTTATAGAAAAGCCTAGAAAATGGAAGAAATTAAATGGAGACCCTTCTGAGCCCCGACCTCGCCGGCACCCACGACGAGAGAGAGACGTGCCGCCACCGTTGTTCGTCCACACGCCAAGGATCGACGAAAACGGCTCCCTAGCAGACGGGAAGTCCCCACTCACCGCCCCTAGAGGGGTAACGCCTTGGATCATCGGCTCCACCGCAGCACCACGTCGCCGTCTTTAAAAATTTCAACATCCATATCCGCCACCGCACGGGATCTGTCCGGGAAATGACACACAACATGGATCCGTCGATCCACGAGTGTGGAGGAAGCAGGCGCACCATCGCGGAGCTCCACCGAGCACCGCCATCGAAGGAGCCGCACCCCTGCAACAAAATCCACACCGGCGGAGCTCCTCCATGGCGCCGCCAGCGGGATGCCCAGCTAACCCTACCTTATATACACCCGTGAGACGGGGATCCCCCGCCCTCCCACCGCCAAAGCGGCCGCCGGAGGGCGAGAGATCCGACGAATCGACGGGGAAGAGGTGGTTTAGACGGGAGGATCTAAAAATCGCCTCTCCTGCAACAATGGAGGAAGAGAGGGGACGTCCTTGGTCGTTATTTGTATATCCTTCACAGACTATATTTTCAGCATCGAGAATGTTTACATGTGCGATAAGGCTGGTCATAGTGGGATTATCATACTACTAGTATCATGCATATGATACTAGTGTATGATACTATCTCTATAGTGCATGGTATCATACGACAGTATCATAGTAACACTATAATTTATAGAATCTCAATGTAAAATAGTGTGCAACATTTACATGCATTAGGATTTTTAATTTTACATGCTATGATATGGTATCTATCTATGATACTCTAACCCTCTCTTTCTTCATTAATTGTTGCGTCACATCATATTTTTGCCAACATGACATGCATAATACTAGTTATGATACTCCCACTAGGACTAGCCTAAAGAATTTAAAACCTGTGACAACGCACGTACATTTAACTAATATAAATACGAATCTAGATAAATTTAAGGCTATTAATATGAACCAAATGGAGTATAAAAATAAGGCTCATGTACCCGATGATGCAAAATCGAGAGAGTTTGTTTAGAGAAGGACAACATAAAAGACATGATGTTTAGTTGGATCCACATTCTTGCATTTGTTTCTTTGTGGTATTAGTTATATATATAAAAAGTTTTGGGCCGCATAATAGTTCAACACTACTACTATACATTATTTTTTCTTTATTATTGGAGCCGTGTGTGAGGACATGTGGAAAAAAGGGAGTGAACTCACCTGCGGTCAGGGTGGGAATGGGCCGACTCGGACCTGGCCCTGGACCCGGCCCGGTGGCCCCAAAGCCAATATGAGAGGCCATGGGTCGACCTAGATCAACAATGGCGAGTGGCCTCGCTGACCCGATGGGTAGATACGACCGACCCATATCCTATCTTTCTCCTATACACACGGACGGTACGCACAGCTGGATCAGTAGATAAAACGCTAGGTGGTCATGTTAGGTAGTAGCACGAGTAACATAATTGCGTTCAAGGATTAAAGTCAGGCAAGTCCAGGCACTACAGAATTGGCAAACAATATTCTCATCGATGGATGCCCTTAAGTTAACTGCCGCTAGCTACTTGCAAGTGAATAAGGATCAGTAGACGAGGCAACTTTGGAACGTGCAGGTTATCTCGAAGGAGCTAGACGGAAACGATCTAAAAGTTGGGTCAACTCGGCTGACCCAACGGGTCACATGGGGCCGGCTCTAATGATCCAAATTTTGTTCGAGGCCGACCCACATGACCCATCGGCCCTGAATTTCTAAGCCAACCCACATGACCCACATGACCCTGTGGACCTGGCCCATTCCTATCTTGAACCTGCAGGACACGTAGCTCATAGATGAGGTGTTCGACGACTGACCGAACAGAGTCGTCACGCCTCTTTCTTTTTTAACCAAGTTATAGGAGTACTTAATATACTAACTCCGTTGACCTCCAGGCATACGCCCCCCTCCCCCCCACACCCCCCCACACACACACAACTCTGTCGCGCTGCAGCCGGCGAGGCCAAGAACCTTCCAATGCTAATCCCCACCCTTCCACCATCATAACATCACCGCCTCCGCCGAAGCCCCAGCTCGCCGGCGCCACCTTCTGCCTTCTCGCCGCGGGCAATTAGCCTCTCAGGTCGACTGGTCGTCGCAGAGCGATGTGAATCTTAGTGCTATTGCGATCAGGGAACTCCTTGAGATAGCTGACTGTTTGGTTGGGATCACGTTGAGTGAGGGGACATCAGACATCATCAAGTGGAACTGGGACCCTAGCAACTCTTACCCCGCTCGGTACTGCTATAGGGCCATGTTTTTTGGGAGGAACGGCCATGGATGGATCTTTACAAATCTGGCGCTCTTATGCCCCCGCTAAGGTTTCCCTCTAGTTGGCTATAAGGAACAAATGTTGGACTGCTGACAGGCTTAGCAGACTCGGCATGCGACGCCCGATGACCTTCCCCTTTAGCGATCAGTGTGATGAGATGATCGACCACCTCTTAATATGATGTGTCCTCTCATGCAAGGTCTGCTCAACCTGCTTAGGATGGGGGGCAAGTTGCACTGGCTACCCGACCCGGATTTTAGCCTTGTGGGGTGGCTGTAGGCCAAGCGGGGAGGAGAGGAATGAGATAGAGACCTTTGGACTTGAATTTCCCTGGTCTGTTAGTGCTTGTGATGACACAGAAACGATGTGGTGTTTGAGGGGGGCTCACCCTTTGCCTCCAAGGTCCTCGGTAAATTTACTTTTGAGGCGGCGCTTTGGCGTTCGGTCGGTCTTTTCGGGACTGTCTAGGGCAAGTAGATAGGTGGAGATGTTGTGAGTAGTTTTGTAGCGTGTATAGATCATCATTGCGATGATGTGGAGTTTGCGCTACTGGCGTCTGTGCCGCGTCATGTTGTAATCTAGTTGTCCGGCCTTTCTTCTAGGAAACCAATACGTCTTTCAAGACGTATTCTTGAAAAAAAGGAACAAAAAGAAAGTAGGAACTCTTTAAATTTTGAGTCGTGCTTTACTACTCCCTCGGATACTAGGATAAATATGAATTTAGATAAAATTAAGGCTATTAATGTAGACCAGAAGGAGTATAAGAATAAGCCTCATGTTTGTCTAGAGAAGGACAAGAGAAAATTCTTTATTTGACACTGGTTTAAAATCGGCTTCCCTATTTGACACTAGAAAATATTTTCTTTCCAAGTTGACATCTAAACTTGATTTTGTTTCCAATATGACACCACCGTTGGTTCCGTTAGTTAGTTCGGTCAGTCGTTTTTCTATTGGACCAAAATACCCCTCTGTATGTGTAACAGATCGAAAGGGATTCGATCGATCCAGAATCTCACTCCCGTCTCTGGCACAAAGCCCAACGGTGAACCTAGCAGTGTCGGCGCGGTGGCTCATACCAGAGGTGACGGCGGCGGACTGAGATGAGGGGCATGGAAGGAATGGAGGCTGTTGGTGGTGGCCTAGGCACGACGGCGGTGGGAGACAGCGGCGCGGCACGGCACGGCGGCGACGGACGACAGCGGCAGGCGATAGCGGCGCGGGCACTGTCGTGGTATTGCCGACGAGTACGCCATGGAGGGGGTCCTCACAGTGCGTGTTTAGAGACGTGGGGTAAGACGGACGGTTGACGGGTACGAGGTAACAGAGTTTACCCAGGTTCAGATCCCACGACGGTGGTGAAATCCGACTCCTGCTATAAATCACTATAATGGCGATACGCCGAGTTACAGGGATTGGTTCGATGTGCAAGGTATGAGTTGATCGATATGACTTGTTGTGTCCTAAAGGCCCATATGCCCGACTTATATAGTCGTCAGGTCCTAGGGTTACAGGTAAAATCCTAGCCGGACAGGTTACAGAGTCCTACACGGTATACAACTAGTCTAACGTGTCATGTACTCCAAGGCTCCGGGTACGTCGGTGACTCCTCCGTAGCCTTCCTTTATCCGACATGGGCCTCCCTTTTGGATCCATATAATTGGGCAGCCCAGCAGGCCATGGGCCATGCTACCAACTATGGGTGTAACATCCCAGGATTAGCACTTAGAATTATAAAGGACGCAGGTGTGTGTATTGCATTAATGCATCAGAAAATCCGGGGAACTTTCGCGCAAAACAAAAGGAGCTATAGAGGAATCGAGGTCTCTCTTGTTCTGATGGAAACATCAGAACAAATGCGATGGATTTCGACATGATCCCTACTATACTTTTGTGTTGGAGGGGAAGACAATTCAAGATTTGAGTATTTAATTAATAAATTTGAATACAAAAAGGATTTGAAATAAAATAGTAAATGGAAATTGAATTGTATTAGGAAATAAGAGATGAACTTTATTTATAAATAAGATACAAGAGTTACAGATAACCAATTAGAAAAGATAATTGAAATTTAAATACAAAAGGAAAAAGAATTACAACAATAATAAGAATGGAATTCATATTTTGTTTTTTTAAACAAGATATAAATATTACAAGAATTTAGATTACAAGTAGAAAGAAAATTTAACTTTATTAATATTATACAATATTACATTGTCTTTCCAAATGAACCATAAAAGAAAAGGAAAACAAGTAATTTTATTAAATAAAGTACAATAATACAATGTCTTTACAATAATCAAACAGAAAAGAAATTACATTGATTGATAAAAAAGAAAACCTAAAGTATTTTCCTATATTATTTCTTGAACCTTCTTTTATGCTTATCCTTCTGTACCTACAAAACAACTCAAAAGAAAACAAAGTTCCAGAAATGGAAAACAAAACAGAGATTATGTGGGGTTATGCTACTCTCAGATTAGGCAATGAAGTGCATTGCAAAACTCATCATTGAGTAACTGATAAAAAGGGGCCAAAGTGTGCAATCTGTTCTTATTCCAAAAAGGGTCTCAGTCTATGCATCACAGGCATGGGGCAAGTTTCACCAAACTAGTAACAGGTAAAAGGAAAAGCAGTAATTCCAGCAAAAGATCTAGTGTACTTGATCTGATCCACATGATGGATGAAGCAGGCAAGTAGCTCACACAACACATGCATGGCATGTGTTGTCACTACCACAGTAAGTGGTATAACAGTGCAAAGGTAGTAGAAGGGAACTTTTAGGGGTTGTTCTCACATATCAAACCATTCCAGCCGAAACCACATCTCTCTCTCTCCATGTAGTAAAGTGTATCAAGAACACTTCTCTGAGCAAGACAAGAACACATACTTATCTATCATCAGAGCCACCCACTGGATAATAACCACACAGATTATTCCACCATCTCACCACATCTCTAATTCTGGTTGCTCACTGGAGCCATCCAAGAGCTAGGAGGGGCAAGTATACCATAAGAAAAAACCATAGCAAATCCAATAGATCAAGTCAGGAACTAGGAGAAGAGGGATGTATCAGCAGTTGAATCACAAGCTTACCAGGACATCAACAACATCAGTAGGACAAGTTTCCCAAGAGCAACCATAGCTTCAGAACCACAGGTTATCCATTTAAGATCATGCCTTTATATCTGATCTTACTATTGCATCCTAGAAAATGGATAGGGTGATAGAAAAATCCTCAGATCTGTACTCAAGTGGAGGACCAGATCATCACTGGATAATTTTCATAAGCAAGCAATAACTAATTTATCCAAGCATCATCAAAACCTCAACCTATGCATCATGGGCTGAGCCAAGAAATTAAGCACTTATCCATTTCTATCAGTATATCAAGACAACTTTTAGTAACTGTTCTTATCATATTGTTTAGAGCATGAGGTTGGAGAGAGAGAGCTCTCAGACTGGGTAGAAGTGCTACTCCAATATCATCCTAGAGCTAAGATCAATGCAAGAGAAAGAATCTGCATTTTTAGCCACCAAATTAGCTTCAGCCTTTTGCATCACAAGCTAAGTTTCTCTCTTGTTTATATCAACATCAACTACACCACTGTAGTTATTCTTTGTAGCAAGCCATGCTACATGGGCGACTATTGTGCACTCTCCAAGGATGGAGGCACCACAATAGCAGCCCAAAGTCAACTAAAGCCACCAGAAGGATCCTTACATATTAACTAGCTCACAAGTTATCCAAACCCAACAAATTCTATCATTTTCCTAGTTCAGTAAGCTAGGAATCATTTGTTTTTATATGTGATTAATATCACTACTGGACCATAGGTTCAGTTTAGCATGCACCTTTCATATATAAACTCAACATTGAGCCAAGTACATCATTTATAATCTACCACCAGAAAATTGGATCAAATCATCTCCCTAACATTTTAGGGATCATTTTTTTACAAGTTGCCTATGGATTTACATCCATCAGGAGGGTAAGATCTGTTGGATAGAATATATCCTCAGAGACACACTCAGATGAAATGTTTATCAACATGGATAACTCGAGGAGGGTCTAACAACATTTTTCCATCTGTGGACAAGGTCTCAGATCATACACGGGGAATCTAATGGGAGACTGAGGACACGGGGGAGGAGAATCATTACTTACCAGTGGTCCTTGCTTAGAGTTTGAAGAGGAAGCAGACCGGCGGTGATGAAGAGGCGGCGGCATGGGGAGCACCCCCAGAGGGGCGCTGCAACCCGCATCTGCAGCTCATCAGGAGCAGCATGTGGAGAAGGGGTGAGGGTCATGAGCAACCCAGCACGGCATCAACGAAGCACCAAGGCGGCTGAACCCTAACCCTAGCCTCGGGCGAGGGTCGGCGTGGTTGGGAGAATACCCCTGTAGCATCCTAGCATTTAGGACCTAACGAAGGGTAGATTTAGGAATATGTATTGTTGCATGCATTCATTTGTGAAAATGTGGGTAAAATTTTCGCCAAATAAAACAACCTAAGTGATCAAGGTTTCTTTCATACTTTGAGATTAGGTTTAGCCTTAAAGGGTGATTGTTATAAACTTTGAGATGATCTTAAGGAGTTATGTGTTTAAAATGAATTTGAATTTTAAACTTGAGTGTTTGAATTATAATTTAAATGATTTAGATATAAGATTTGAATCTTAAATTAATTAAGAGATAAGTATTATAACTTAAATCTTATCCAAAAACAATATTGAATATGAAATTCATTTCATATTATTAATACATAAACAAGTTACAAAGAATGTAACCTACTGAAGTCATTCCAAACTTCACAATTTACAAAAGAATAAAGAATAAGAATATTCTTTATTAATAATAATATAATCTTTATTACAATTAAATAAAATAAAGATTACAAGAATAATAAAAGAAAAATTACATTTGAATATCTACTAACTATCCTATATCTAAATCTACACTAAAGTTTCATCTTTATCTTTGTACCTGCAAAACAAAGACTAAATAGAAACAAAATAAGATTAGTGTTAGTATTATTTCTCTTAGATATGTCAGTGAAATGCACTTGACAAATCCATCGTTGATAAATGTTATAAAGGGGCAAGTTTCACCAATATGAAAGATTTCATCTTTCATAAATTCAAAGCCAGAAGTCAAATGACAGCCAAAAGGGACCAATTCACTAGCCTGGTGAAAGTAATCTGGTAGCAGTAAGTTCAAAATTTCTGAACATATCCACAAGTGCATAGCAGGCACACAAGCTGGACACACACCATCATGCACATGGTGTTCTGTCGACCTCACAAGCATAGCCCAACCTCACAAAACCACAACACAACTGTGGATGAGCACACCAGTGCATCTCTTCACTACACAACACACAAGCACAGCTAGTGTAGACAGCAGCCAAACCAAGAACAACAGCCAAACCAAACCACCCAGATCAACCCAAACATCACCAGGATGGTGACATAAGGAGGGGAAAGAATCAGGTGGATAGCAAGGCCAAGCCCAGGAGCTAGGAGGAGCAGTCCAGCTCAAGAGCAAGCACAGGAATCCAGCAGATCAAGATCAAGATCATCATCATCAATCTACTACACCATCATCAGATTTAGTGGTGAGCCTCATAAAACCATCACATGATTTCATCATATTATCTAAACAAAAGCATGTGTTGCTTTATGAAATGATCTCTCAATAATCACCCAAGAGAGGTGAATCTATCCTAGAGATTTCAAGTATAAAGATAAGAAATCAAACTCAGCCACAAGCACTAAACTCTGAGACCAGCATCACAGAGTCTAGTGTTAATTTTTGCAACTTAGATCATTCTTCATTTGATCTTATCAGATCAGGGCACATCTCCTAGAGAGAGTAGCACCTCTAATACTACAAGTTTCAAACAAACTATTTGCTTAACTAACTAGGAATTAAATCCTAGAGCCTCAGACCAACATCATAGGCAGGCGAATTAAGAAAAGCTTTCATTTTATCTTGCCAGTATTAATCACAAGTATTGTCAAGGCTAAGCCCAGAGATAAAACCCAATCACTTGTGTGCCAGATCATAGTGGTATCACAAGGACAAGTTTTACAGGAGCTAAAACCAATCTTTGCTTAGTTACCATAGATAAAAGGGACAAACCAATAAATATCATTTTCCTCAAGCCAAGTGCCAGGAATCAACATCAAATTCATCTATACATCCACAGAAAAATCATTACATGTAATGATCATATTCAATGTGTATAATCTCATACTCCCTCTGTCCCAAAATAGATGTCTCAAGTTTCTCAAAATTTGAATGAATCTATATACTAAATAGTGTCTAGATTCAACCAAATTTTGACAAATCTAAGACATCTATTATGGGACGGAGGGAGTACAATCCTACCATTATAATTGCAATAAGCAACTACTGAGAGAAACTACTGTCAGTATAAGCATTCTGACAGTAGATTAAGTCTCAGATCAACAACATAATCCAATCAAGGATTCCATAGAAACACTAACATGGGATCATAGTGGATTACCACTAGAATAAATCTGACAAGCCACTAGCATCATCAAAGCCACTACAAATCATGATCCACAACAAACAATCATTCTTCATGCTCAAGTATGATCAACACTAGATCTAAAGCATCATGGATATGATCAATAGGGGGTTATGAACCCTAATCAGAACACGAACCCTAATTAGGAGATGAACCCTAATCAGAACATAATCACTAGGCACGAGAAGCCACTAGACACACACATAGAGATTCATGGTAATAGCATGAACAAGAACCATCGAAGCAACTTACCCGAGGTCCTCGCTGATGAATCAAAGAGGAAGCAGATTGGCCGACGAACCGCGACGGCACAGGGAGCACCCCAGAGGGTGCTGCAACCTGCACCAGCCACGGCGGCGGCCACAGCAGCACACGAGCCCAGCACACCACCGCAGGCGGGACCACGGCGGTGGCGACAACACCTTTCCCTAACCCTAGGGTTCGGGAACAGGGTGAATCTAACCACGGGGATACCCGGAGGCAAATCGAGTTGGACTAGACGAACAAGTGGAGTCGCAAACCTTGCCCTGCACCACGGCAGCGGCCAGGGGAAGCCACAACGGTGGCCATCGCTAGCGGCAGCGCCAGAGCCCGCGGGGTCGAGGAAGAGGAAGGGTGAGAACGAGGAGGAGGCAGAGAGTGTGGACTGGGTGGGCCAAAACCCCTCAGGGTGGTAGTTTGACCTTGCCCTATTGTGCCACACTGGCCCAATTATCCCAAAAGGCCAGCCGAAGTTCTTTCAAAAAAACTGTTTTAAATCAATTGAAAAAGACCAAAATGCCCCTGATCTTAATAAAATTCTAGAAAATAAAATAAAAGTCCAAAATTTATAAATAAAATATTTTTGGATTCACAATAATCCACTCTATCCAAATAAAATAAGATATAAAATTTTGGACATTTAAATTTTTATAAGAATTTTGTAATTTATATATTCCTTATGGAATTTTACAAAATTATTGAAAGATGATAAAAATAAATAAAAATCACTTTCATTATTTATTAATATTTTAGTATTTTTGAAAAATACTAAATAAATATTTAATAATAAATTTAATGTATAATTAATAATTCCTAAAAAGAATTAGTATATCAATAAAAGTCAAATGAAAAGGGAAATAAAATTAAATAATTCAATATATGCAATAAATATAAAAAAATAATATTTATAAATGCTTGATTAAAAGGCACCTTATATAGGGAAAATGCATATAGAATTAAATAATGCATTACATTACTTGCATAATCATTTTGCTTCTTTAAATATTGTCCTTACCGGGCAATAATGATGTTTTTGTAGAACTAGAAGCTCAAGGTCCAGTGCAAGCATCAGACTTCACTACCTTGCCATCACAAGGCAAGTTCATCACTTCCTCATTTACTTTGAAGAGTCTTTATCAAAGTATTTGCAAATTGTATGTTATCATATATGCTATAAAAGAAAGAAAATATTATTTTCATAAATAAAGAAATCATAGATATCATCCTAAGTGGTGATATAATGGAGCAATAGAACTTAGGGTTCTATTTGCAACAATGATGATCAAGTAGGGACTTAATAACCCGTGACATCAGTGATTCTAGCGCCGTATATTACGCGTTAGCCATGAGATTTGGAATGGGACAGAGAAGTTAGCTTTATCTTCTTCCTCTCGCATGAAGCCAGATGTGCAGGTCGTGGTTTTTATCCTCGTAGCGTGCATATTAATTGGTAATTCGTAGAGTATATGCAGCATATGGGTGGGAACCCTCATCGTCCCATGATTGTTCTGGCATCTAACGGTTTGTACAAACCATTGTTGTAATTCATTATGTGGGCATGGTGTACACCAAGGAGGCATGCGGGGTCGCAAAGGGGGCAGTGATTGGCTTGGACCAACTACTAGGCCCCACATCATGGAATTGTGGACGGGAAAGTACGCCCGGTTGTGCAACAAGGAGTTGATCTCTCATGGGTAAAGTAACGCACCTCTGCAGAGTGTAAGAACTATAACTTGTTACTCCCTGTTCCGTGAAGGAGCTACGAACGCGGCAGGAAAGGAACTCCATGAAAGTTCTGGTCAACCTGTGAAGGATGATTGTCATAGTTTTTCAGAATAAAATCAATCTTTGAAGAAAGATTTACGAAAACTGCATAGTGCCAAGGATTTATAATCTGAGGTGGTAGTTAGAGCATCAAACTTCCCACCTTGCATATAATGAACTTGTTGGGTAACGCTGTTACTCATTCTTTCCTTTGATCCCTTGCTTAGACTCTGAGGATCCTAAAGACGTGCCAATGTATGCAGTCGAATGCCAAGAAGACCTTGCAGTCGAATGCCAATGTATGCAGTCGAGCAGCATGAACTCTATAGAATAAGGTGTTGAGCTCAACTCCTAGTCGGAGTTGTTACTTTTAAATTTCTGCTGAACACTTTATATTTTGGTTTGTAAGTTGGATATTTTGGAAGTCTTGAACTTTCGGTATTGTAATAATAATAATGTGTGTATATTTGTAATATGGACCCGCAATGTTTCTGTTGTACCACTCTGAGGGTTGTGATATTTACGGAACGTTGTTCTGTAGATGTCATGTCAACGACTATAGTGTACTACATATGCAGTGGTATGCTGGGTCACCGCAGTTGGTATCAGAGCAAATTGCTTTGACCTTAGGTTGGAAACCTAGTAAAGGGTATTACCTGTAGGAAAGCTAGCAACGATAAAGAATTCTCTAAAAGTAATATAATGGGTATTCAAATGAGAATATTCCGTTATATATTTTAGTGCGATAATTCTTTGTTATGATGCAATATATCATTGGATACTAATCAAAAATTATTTTCCTGATATACATAGATATGGCACCAAAGTTTCCAAAACAGACTTTGGTAAGGAAAGAGGAGACTCTTGATGATTATCAAGGATCATTTACAGACCAAATTCGTCAACTTTTGAATCTCTTTAGTTGTCCAACTAGAATTCTAGTGAACACTATCACTTACCTCGATGGTCGAATGTTATCCAAGTATCGTGTGAGTATCCAACTTCCAGAGAAGCTTGGATTATATCACGATCTACCTATAGGAGAAGGTAGGAGTCATTTAGCAGCCTATCATGTTGCTGTTGTGGAGGCGATAGCTAATATCCGGGAACATAAAACCAAGGAGTTAGAAGGTAGCACACTCTCTGTGACACCTCATGATTCTATAGACTCGGAGCCTATACCGGATCATCTTACTTTGGTTAAGAAGCATCCTAAGTTAGCTTCCAAGTTTATGGATAGATACCGGACACTTGTTGCGTCTTTTTATAAGACTCATCAAGTGATTGTTGCAGATAAAAATGACATGTTAGAGGATCTAACTGATCCGGAAAGGAGGAAGCAGTTAACATTCCAATTAGAGAAAGAAGCAAGTAGTAGTGCAACACCTATATTTAAGGATATACCTATAGATCCAGAATCTTTTATACCATATCCTTATTCACCAAGACCTGAACCGACACATGATCCTACTATGGATATGCGGTATACAGTACCACATGGCTCAGAGGATGGTTCTGACTCAGAACTTCCTATTGAGAATTCAGATGGTTGGAGAATGGGATCATATAATGGATCTCACGAATATCAGATGTCCACGGATGGTTCCGACAGGAATGTTGGACAATCTAGTGGGATGGGTGCAAGGATGAACCCTAATAATAGTAGTAGAAATACCATGTCAATAGATAACCAGGATGAAGAAGAAGATCCTGAGGAGAGAGTGTTTGAATCATCAACATCCTCTCAAAACCCAGGGAATATACATTATCCAGTGTTTAACTATCTTGCCCACGAGAGCACCTGGGGAGCAGCAGGATCTATGTATCTTGTTGACAACTCAAGAAATGAAGCTCAGGAGATGCGGGCTGGAGATAATGTTGAATATGTTTCTGAAGACTTTTTAGCTGAGCTGGACGGAGTCAATGCGCTCAGGTTGAGTAATGACTCAAGTCCTGACACTTCAGATACAGAGTATGTTCCTTCTGGAAGGCCATATGTTCCACAAACTGTGCGACGAACAACACGTCATCATGGTTGGACATCAGGCATGTACGATGAACGTAGTTACTATTAGGAGGAGACAAGTAGTCAATAGTATCAAGTACTGTGTCTTGTACCAAGTAATAAGGTAGTTTTGTAATAATACCAATATGGTATATGTTGTAATGACTTTGTATAATTATGATATTATGTAAATATGTGAAATGCATATTTGGATTTTCTTTGGATCTTCATTGTGTGACTAGTTCTGTGCGTAAAGTCGAGCTCAGAAAACATGTGCATGATGTAATTATGAGTATTCGCTTTATGTTTCAGGACTAGAGGGTCATGGATACGGGTGTAGAAATGGAAACTGAGCAGCAGCGGATGGAGCGAGAGGCCAAGGAAAAGGCCGATGCAGATGCAGCAAACCAAGAAGCATTACCACCACCACCACCAATGAGGCCGTTAATGGAGCAGAACTTTCTGCAATGCATGTAAATGATGCAAGAGACCCAGAACAAGTTCATGGAAGGGCTGCTGGGGCGAGCAAATTAGAGGGCACCTGAAGGTGGAGGAGTGAGTTTATCTGATTTCCAGAATGTAAGACTGTTACCTTTTGCATCATCTCCTGAACCAATGGATACAGAAGACTAGCTAGCAGATACAGAAAGGAAGCGAAAAACTGTGGGTTGCAATGATGAGGAAAATTGAGGTATGCAACTCATCTGCTGACTGGACCTGCAACATCATGGTGGGAAAATCAGTTAGCCATGCAACAACCAGGAAGGGAGTTTACTTGGGAGGAGTTCAAGCAGATTCTGTGAATATCATGTTCCGGAAAGTGTCATGGAGTTGAAGCGGAGAGAATTTGAGGAGCTTCAGCAAGGATATACTAGTGTCAAGAAGTACATCCGGGAGTTTAGCCAACTGTCTCGTTATGCTGAGGAGGATGTTAATACTGAAGAGAAGAGGAAGAAGCGTTTCTTGCATGGATTAAATCCGTTTGTGAGGATGCAGCTAAGGTTAGCTAATAAGCAAACTTATCAGCAGTTGTTGGATGCAGCCATTAATTTTGAAGATGACTACAAGAATGTCCAAGAGGATCGGAGGAAGAGAGCCAAGAAGGAAAACAAAAGAATTCAGGCAAGCAAACCTAAACCTAACCTAGAGTTCAAACCTCGGAATAGGAATTATGGCAACAACAACAACAATAACAATAACAATAACAATGGCAGTGGTGGAAATCAATCTAATCCGAGAAGGAATGTTATCTGTAACAATTGTGGGATTCCAGGGCATTTCCAGAGGGAGTGCAAAAATCCTGTAGTGATCTGTTACGGTTGTGGCTAGAAGGGGCATATCAAGCCAGATTGTCCAAGCAAACCACCGGGAGGATGGCCTAGCAAGGGAGGAGGGCATGCCAGTGGAGGTAATGGACAACCCAATAAAGGAGGAAATAATGGCAACAACAACAATGGCAAGAGAAACCGACCTACCGGAAAACTGAACTGTGCAACCCTCGAGGAGGTGGATAATTCGGAGCATGCAGTGATATGTACGCTCAATATCCTAACCAATCCCGGAAAAGTTCTATTTGATACTGGTGCAACTACTTCATTCATTTCTGAAGAATTTTGTGATAAGTTCAGGATTAGAAGGGCAACGTTAGAAAGTCCTATGACCGTAGTTACGGCAAGAGGGAATGTGATTGTACGCCACATAAAACAAGATCAGGTTATCTCGATCTGTGGTTGTACATATTTCGCAGACCTTTATGTGATCCCTTTGAAGGGAATTGCAGTAGTGCTAGGGATGGATTGGATGATGGAACACGGAGCTCAAATAAATTGTGAGGAGAAAACTGTCTCAATCAAAACTCCAAGTGGAGCAAGGATAGTTTACCAAGTAGATAAACACAGTCATATCATGGTGGATCTGCAGTTGAATTCAATGAAAGAAGTTAAATTAGAAGAGATTCCTATAGTTAATGAATTCCAAGATGTTTTTCCAACAGAGTTACCTGGAATGCCACCAGACCGGGAGATAGAGTTCACCATTGACCTAATACCTGGTACAACACCAATATCTCAAGCACCATATAAAATGGGACCCAAAGAGTTGAAAGAACTCAAAGAGCAAATTGATGAGTTAGCATGAAAAGGATTTATACAGGAAAGTGTATCTCCACGGGGAACACCAGTAATCTTTGTGGATAAAAGAGATGGTGGAAGACGGATGTGTGGTGATTATAGAAATCTGAACAACGTGACTATCAAGAATAAGTATCCTTTACCAAGAATTCAAGATTTGTTTGACCAAGTGAAAGGAGCTGGAGTATTTTCAAAGATCAATTTACGATCTGGATACCATCAAATAAAAATCAAGCCATAAGATGTTCCAAAAATAGCATTTGTATCAAGATATGGACACCATGAGTATCTGGTACTACCATTCGGTTTGACCAATGCACCGGCAATATTCATGAATCTGATGAACAAGATTTTCATGCCATATTTGGACAAGTTTGTCATCGTCTTTATTGATGATATTCTGATATATTCCAAGGATAAGGAAGAGCATGCTGACAATTTGAAAATAGCATTGCAGACTTTAAGAGAACATAAGCTTTATGCTAAGTTCAGTAAGTGTGAATTCTGGCTAGATGAGGTATAATTCCTCGTTCATGTGATCGGTAAGGATGGGATGGCTATGAATCCATCTAAAGTTTAGTCGGTACTAGAGTGGACTGCATCGACCAATGTGAAACAAATTCAAGGTTTCTCAGGAATGGTTGGTTATTATCGGAGATTCATTGAAGGTTTCTCCAAAATAGCCGGACCAATGACCAAATTATTAAGGAAAAATACACCAAAATAGCCGGACCAATGACCAAATTATTAAGGAAAAATACACCATTCAAGTGGGATGAGAAATGTGAAGCAAGTTTCCAAGAGTTGAAGACTAGATTAACCACAGCTCCAATCTTAGCAGTTCCTGAAACAGGGAAGGACTTCACCGTATACTGTGATGCGTCTAAAGAAGGTTTGGGTTGTGTGTTAATGCAAGATCGGAAAGTGATTGCTTATGGTTCAAGACAACTGAAACCACATGAAGTCAACTATCCAACTCATGATTTAGAGTTAGCAGCAGTAGTCTTTGCGCTGAAAGGATGGAGGCATTTTCTTTATGGAGCCAGATGTGAGTTATACACTGACCATAAAAGTCTAAAATATTTCTTCACTCAAAAGGAATTAAACATGATACAGAAGCGTTGGTTGGAATTAATCAAGAATTATGATTTAACAATCAATTAC
This sequence comes from Avena sativa, assembly GCA_916181665.1. Lineage (NCBI taxonomy): Eukaryota > Viridiplantae > Streptophyta > Magnoliopsida > Poales > Poaceae > Avena > Avena sativa. The sequence continues at coordinate 236,332,744 of OV702296.1, read as the reverse complement.
ACCCCAGGTAAAGCAAATGTTGTAGCAGATGCTTTAAGCAGAAAGAGTGCAGATATTTATCCTAGCAATAGGGAGCTACCAAAAGAGTTCAAATAGACTGGAAAGATTAGAACTTCAATTCATCAGAACAGAGGTTCTTGGAGGATTAACTACTATGCAGGTAGTTGCAGAGCAGGACAGTGATCTTAAGCAAGAAATTTTTATACATCAAGAAGAAGATACTTTTATTGCTGAGGAAATTCGGAGGATATCTGAAGGGCAAAAATCAGTTTTTCGCCTTGGGGATTATGGGTCTTTATGGTTCCAAGATTGTCTATGTGTTCCAGATGTGACTGAGATCAGAAATGTCATACTCAAAGAAACACATGATACACCATATTCTATACATCCAGGGAGTACTAAGATGTATATGGATTTGAAAGAACTATTCTGGTGGAATAACATGAAAAGAGATATTGCTAAATATGTATCTGAATGCCATACTTGTCAAAGGGTGAAAGCTGAACATCAAAGTCCAGCAGGACTATTACAACCCTTAGAAATTCCTGAATGGAAATGGGGGGAAATAGGTATGGACTTCATCACAGGATTACCTATGACACCAAAAAGGAAAGATATGATATGGGTAATTGTGAATAGACTCACTAAGAGTGCACATTTTATTCCAGTGAATCAAAAGGATAATGCCGAGAAGTTAGTTGAAGTATATGTCAAAGAGATAGTAAGTAAGCATGGAGTACCCAAAATGATCGTAACTGATAGGGGACCAGTGTTTACTTCAGCATTTTGGAAGCAATTGCATGAAGCACTTGGTTCAAAGTTAGATTTCAGCATGGCATATCATCCTGAGATAGGAGGTCAAACTGAAAGAACAAATAAAATACTAGAAGACATGTTGAGAGCTTGTGCACTAGATTTTGGAGGAACATGGGAAGATCACCTACCATTGGCAGATTTTTTTTATAATAATAGCTATCAGAGTAGTCTGAAGGCAGCTCCATATGAGATTCTGTATGGAAGGAAGTGTAGATCACCTATATGTTGGTATGAACCTAGAAGCATGTAACATCCCTAAAATCATGTTTTAAACTCATGCATATCATCCATGCATCCATGATCATATGAATTTCATTTCAAACAAATCATTTCAAAATAGAAGCATATATGCTTATTATTTCATGTAAGTTTGCTCTAGCCTTAGTGCTATCTTCCAATGAGAAGAGTACTTGCTTTTGTTTTAGTAAGGTTTGAAATTCAAACATCAAAATTTTGAACAAAGTTTCAAAACAAAAGGAGTAAATAAAACCAATATTATGCCTATTGTATATATATCATAAAGGCTTGGTTTTATTTTTATTTTTATTTGATCAAAGTGTTTTGAATAAATAGTAGTGTTTGACACACATTTGAGTGCAAGGTTGCAGTATAAAAAACTAGAGAAGTTTTGAATTCAAACTCATTTGATTTGGATTTGAAAATAAATTCAGAAAATCAAAACAGAAAAAGAAAAGGAGAAAATAAGTAGAAAAAGGCCAGCGCCACCTATCTGGCCCAACTACGAATCCAGCCCATTAAGCCCACCCGGGTTCCCCCTCTCTCTTTCTCACTCGTAGACAAACCCACTGAGCGACTGACGCCAGGACCCCACCCCCTCTCTGTTTAACTCGCTGACGAGTGGACCCTGCGACCACGTCGTCATCGTCGTCAATCACGCGCGGCCGCGACGCTCGCTCCGCCGTTACCTTGCCGCAGTCACTGCGGGCTTAATTGCCCTTGATTCCGCGCTTAATCGCCGCTCCCCTCCCGCCTACATAACCCCCTCTGCACCGCGGCCATTTACCCTCACCTAGCGCCACCTCTCCGACACCAGGCTGCCCGCAATTGCCCTTGCGCCACCGCAGACAGAGCAGCTCCGGCGACGAATCTCGGTGAGTATAGACCTCCCCTCTGCCTCTAGTTCAAACCACCGTGACCAGCATAACCTTGCGCGTTCGCTAATGCCCTCCATTTGCTTTTCCATGACCCAGAGCGACGTCTTCGTTTTCACCCGCGAGCACCTGAGCCGCTGATCGACTACGACGTGCGATTCAGGTAAAATGAGACCGCCCCTTGCCTTCCCTTTAGTACCTCCTTGATCGCCAGGTCCTTGCGCATCTCCTAAACCATCTGGCTTGTGCTAGTCGACGCCAAACCTCGGCAACGTCTTCGACAGCAAGCAACAGACGCCGCCTGCAACTCCGACGAGCTCCAGCGACCATCTCCGTGCGCCCCTTGCCAAACCACCGCCACCTTGAGCATCAGCAGCACACGGCGAGTCTGGTAAGCCCCTTCCCCCTCTCCCGCGTGACCAAGAACTCCGGTAGTAACTCTGATAGAGGCGCCGCCGCCTGTCGCCGCCGCCAGCGCCGCCACTGGATGGTCAAAGTGCTGAGCGCCGTTAGATCTAGATCCTGCGGATACGATAGAACATAAACAAAGCGGTAAGATTGGATCTGAGCCGTGCGATTAAGTTAGATCCAGCGGCTCAGAAGCGTGATCCAACGTGAAGCGGTACGGGCCAATCAGATTAATTCGCGTGGCAGCAGTTTAGGTTTAAAATCAGGATTTAAATCTATTAGATGTTTGAATTTGTTTTGGCTATAACTTTTGATCCCCACGTTAGAATTTGACAAATTTTATATCAATGGAATCAGGAGAACAATACCTTTCTAAATATGCAATGTGTTTAATGTTTTGCTTCTGTTAAAATGGTTTTATTTTCAGAAACATGTGTAGGGATATTTTGAGTATATGAATTGTTTGAAAAATGTTTTAAGGTTTAAATAAATTTTGTATGGCAAGATTTGAACTTGTTTATTAACCAGTATTGTACACTTGCTTTGTTGAGTTTTAAAAATCATCTCATATCCTATTGCATGCATGCATATTTTTGTTTGTATATGTTTTGTATGTGATTTGTTGTTATGATTCTATGTGTAGATTTTGGTGCCAATAGTGATTGTGATTGTGAGTGTAGCTACTCTCCAAACTACCAAGGCAAGTGGTGCTTCATGATATTTTTATCCCTATGTTTTCTACTAAGCATTAGAAATATTTTGCTAGTCTTGCATGTTATATTTTGCTTATATGCCATGTTGGGAAATCCTAGTAGTTGTAGAATTGTTAGGAAATTTCTAAGTTAAGTTGCTTTCTATACCATGCTTAGCCTAGCTAATAGAAACCAAGGGTGGTGAAAATATACATGCTATGATGAAAATATTTCTAAGTCTTTGGACTTGTGTTTTGCCTAATAAAAAAACTAAGTAAATGAAACACATGGGTGGAATGGAAGGAATGGTTTATGTTGAGTGGTTACACAAGGCCCATTTCTATGGTTTACCTTGTGTATCTCACTTGTGGAAAGCCACCCAGGAACAAAGAGATTTTAGAGGCCAAATGTTAAGAAGCTTCTAGTGCAACCACTTGGCAATATGGGCTCTGCCTGGATCACATAGGTTGCTAGAACTTAGCCATTTGGACAGTTGGTGGTAGTGGGATGATAGGTTGGAACGCGTCCATTTGGTCTAAGGGAAGGCTTCTGAAAGGTCCTGTCTTGGTGAAAATCAAGTCTGGTGGGGAAAGTGCACAACCTCTGCAGATGGAAGAATCTAAGTACTTAGCCATGTCCCTGGAAAAGGACAACTTGAGCATCAAGACATGGAAGCTATCAAGAATCTCCTCATCCCAATTTTCTAAGTAAAAACTTGTGGGTGAACAAGGGTGAAGGACCTCAATGTCTATTGGTGGTTCCTTGGGAAAAGTTTTGATAAAGAAAAACTTAGTGATTTCAACTAATAGCCAAAACCTATTTTGAGCAAAGCAAGCCAAGCTACACTTAGACAAATTGCATATAGTATCTAGTCCACCTAAATTATACTAAGGTATCACTTGCCAATACTATTCCAATGTATTGACCCACTGTGGCTGTAACTTGTGATGTTGCAAGTTACTCTGATGAGGATTAGGAGTCATGAGTCTACACTCAACATGTTTGCCTGTGGCACATGAAGATGAAGACTTTTATCTATTTACTTATTCAAACTCTTGTACTAGGCCTGTGGCCTTGGAGTTGTAAAGACTATGTTTGTCTCTGGAATGACTGTAATAATGACCTTTGTTTCTGTGTACTTCATCTTAAACTGTGGATGCTAGCATTGATCCAGGGACTAGCATTGCAATCACAGGGATCATTTTCCTTTATAAAGGAGGGATCTTACAGATGGTATCAGAGCACTGTGTTGCCTGTAGGATTATGACCCTAGGATTGGAAACCACTAAGGAAAATTTTCAACAACTTCTACACTTGTCTATTCTTCTCGTAAACTTTTCTAATCTTCTTTCTCATCTCTATTTGTAGATGAACTCCATCAACGAAGCCGTAAGAAAAGGACCACTCATGACAATGACCTTGGAGTGTGAGACAGAATTTCCCAAGGCCCTCAAGGACCTCATGGTTGCAATGGAAATACATGGTGCAGCTGTGTACAAAGGCTTTCCTGTGATGGATGAAGGAGTTGAGTACTGGTGGGTGCAACTTCACTTGTATAAAAACAAGGAAGACAACCACAAGGAATCAGGATTCTGCATGTTCACCAATTCTGTGATGCACCCTACATTCTTTGACTCAGCAAGGGATGCAGCTTGGAAGACCATCAAAGAACTTGGTGAAAGAGTCAAGTGCAGAATGTTCAACATCCAAAATAGCCTAAAAGAAGAGAAGAAACATACCCAAGAGTTGGAGGCTACCAACCAAACCTTAAGAGGAGACATTATAGACTTAGTGATGGAGTCATGTGCTCAAGAGAGAGTGATTGCTTCTAGAAATATTGTGTTAGCCAACATATCTAATGAGATAGGATTGTAAGCGTACTTCGTTAGTTGGACCACCACTTATCACCTTATTTTCCAAATGTTGCTTTAAAAATAAGATGAACCTTGATTGTTGTAATGGATCCATGTATGCCATGACTTATGTGTTTTGATTTCCATGGATATGTATGTGATGCTTTGCCTTGTGTTTTATCTTAAATTGTGTTGTTTCTAACTTTTTCTTATCTTATAAATAGATGCCTAATGTTACCATCAGCACTGTTGAGGAGTTCCAGGGAACTCGCTTTGGTCCTCGTATTATTGAGCTCACTACTTTGCTCAATCTCCCTCTTCCTACCATCATGGTGCTTCCCCTGACCAAGTTTGAGAGGAAAGACCTTTGGGGATTCAAGGTCAATCAGCCCGGACGCTAGATTGAGCCTACCACGGAGGCTATCATCTTCAAGCTCATGCACGATGACAAGGAGAGAGGCCTTGAGGTAGTCATGCAGGATATGATAGGACGTCTGCTAGGGAGACACTCTCGACAGGTTAGAGGTACTCACTTCCACGTCTTTGGTAGATGTGATGAGGATGGAGAGGCCATTGACTTCGAGGACACATCGAGGGACACAGCTGAGCCGATTCGCCTATACCTCCAGGACTTAGAGGCTCTCATTAGGCACGTGGACACTGATAGGACCAACGTCATGCTCAACAATGACGAACTCCAGGTGCAGCTTTGTGAGAAGGACAAGATCTTCGTGGAGCAAGATGAGATAGTCAAGGAGATGGAGGCGAAGTTCGAGAGCCAGGACAGAAAGTTCAAGAGTCAGGAGAAGCGAGTCCAGGATAGGAACAAGAGGATTCGGGACATGACTGAAGAACTGCAGGCCAAGGACTTCGAGCTCGAGCATCAGCAGACGGTGATTGAGAGGCTTCGTTCTCAGAAGAGGGCTCTCAAAGCCAAAGTAGAGACCTTGACCGCCAATGTCGAGGAATACAAGACCGCGATGGAGAATGCAGGTCTTACCTTTGTTGAGGAGGAGGTTGATGCCGAGGAGTAGAGTCGACTACTCATTTATCATTTATTTATCATACTTTATTTGTGTCACAATGACCATCCAACATGTGGATGGCTTGTTATTGGTGTGTTTACTTTGCAAACTTGTCCTTTTTGTTGTTGAACTATTATTATTTTGATGCATGTTTTGTGATTGTTTATGTGTTGTATTGTGCATGAAAGCATCTATGGGTATCTCATTCTTATCTCTATTGAACAAACCACAGATGCCTCCCCGTCGTGCCAATCCCAACCCCAACAACAACAACATCACTCCAGAAATGCAGCAAATGATGACAACTCGGACTCAGCTGATGCAAATGATGACGACGTTCATCCAGAACCAAAACAACAACAACAACAATAACAACAACAACAACCCACCGGGTTTTGACATGCTTACCAGGTTCTTGAGATTAAGGCCAGCAAAGTTCTCAGGAACAACTGATCCCATGGTGGCCAATGATTGGCTACGCTCTGTGAACAAGGACTTGGTAACTGTGGGCTGTACTGATGCAGAAAATGTCAGATTTGTAGCACATTTGCTGGAAGGACCGGCCGCCACATGGTGGGATAACTTCCAGATCACCACTCCCATAGAAGATGTGACATGGGCTATCTTTGAGGATGGTTTTCGTACTGCTCATATCTCATCTAGAGTGATGAGTCTGAAGAAGAAAGAATTCCATAATCTGAAGCAGCGCCACAGCAGCGTGGCTGAATATATTGAGGAGTTCAACAATCTGGCGTGTTATGCACCGGATGAAGTTGACACCGATGCTAAGAGGAAGGAAAAGTTTCTTGAATGCCTGAATGATGAACTGAACTTGCAGCTATCAGTGGCCTATGTTCCCACTTATCAGTCTCTTTGTGACGAGGCTGCTATTTTGGAGAACAAAATGAAGCAAGTTGAGAGTAGGAAGAGAAAGCACTCAGACAAGCACAACTCGGGATTGTCTCACAAACGTTCCCATTATGATGATAGTGGAAGCTCAGGATCCCACAAGCATGGGAAATTCAAAAAGCACCACAACCACAACCGTCATGACAACAAGCATCACCGTAGTCATGACAATGACAAGTACAAGAACCACAAGGGTGGATATAAGATCCACCACAGTGGTAGTGGAAGTGGCAGTGGAAGCCAGCCTGTCAAGAAGGACATTAGTCAGGTTGAATGCTTCAAGTGCAAGAAGATGGGGCATTATGCAAATGAATGCCCAGAAAAGAAAGTTAAAGGACCCAACAAGCCCAACCCTTTTCAGAAGGGACAAGTGAACCACATCAATGTGGAAGAAATCTATGAGGAGCCTGATGATGTTGCTGGTAAGTTCAAACTCAATTCTGTTCTAGCATTTGTTCTCTTTGATACTGGTGCATCTCATTCATTCATATCAAGAGCATTTGTTGAAAGAAATGAACTACCGGTATAAACTATTGGGTGTCCTATAAAAGTAAGTTCTCCTGGAGGAGAAATGATAGTGAATTCAGGGTGTCATGATCTAGTCATAGAGTTTGCAAAGTATAAGTTTCCTGTTAACTTGATAATCGTAAACTCCCAAGGATTGGATGTCATTCTGGGAATGGATTGGATGACTAAGCACAAGGGAGTAATAGATTGTGCCAACCATACTGTCTCACTCACAACTCCAGAAAATAAAAGGATCAGATTCAAGACCAACTTTGAAGCAAAAAGGAGTAAGCTAAATTCTCTTAAGGGGGTTAGCATGGACAGTGTGCCAATTGTGAGTGAATATCCTGATGTGTTTCCGGAAGAATTGCCAGGAATGCCACCAGATAGAGATGTGGAGTTTCTTATAGATTTGCTACCAGGATCTGGACCAATAGCAAAGAGACCATATAAGATGTCAGTTGATGAACTGAAAGAACTCAAGAAACAACTTGGAGAACAGTTGCAGAAAGGATTTATACAACCAAGTTCTTCATCTTGGGGAGCCCCAGTTTTGTTTGTGGAGAAGAAAGATAGAAGTCAAAGGTTATGCATAGATTACCGTTCACTCAATGAGGTGACTATCAAAAACAAATACCCTTTGTCAAGAATCAATGACTTGTTTGATCAGCTAGAAGGAGCTTGTGTGTTCTCAAAGATTGATCTCCGGTCAGGTTATTTTCAGCTCAAGATCAGAGAGCAAGACATACCTAAAACTGCTTTCACCACAAGGTATGGATTGTATGAGTATACCGTGATGCCATTTGGTTTGACCAATGCTCCAGCATACTTCATGAATATGATGAACAAAGTGTTCATGGAATTTCTTGATAAGTTTGTTGTCGTTTTCATCGATGACATTTTAGTCTACTCCAAGAGCAAAGAAGAACATGAAGGACATTTACGTTTGATACTTGAGAAGCTTCGGGAGCATAAAATTTATGCCAAATTCAGCAAGTGTGAATTCTGGTTGAATGAAGTTGGTTTTCTTGGACACGTTGTGTCAGGAGATGGTGTAGCGGTTGATCCTGCTAAAGTTTCAGCTGTAACCGAATGGGAATCTCCTAAGTCAGTGAAAGAAGTTCGTAGTTTCCTTGGCTTAGCAGGTTACTACAGAAGGTTCATTGAGAATTTCTCCAAGGTAGCTAAGCCTATGACAGAATTGCTAAAGAAAGACAAGAAATTTTCTTGGTCTGAAGGTTGTGAACTCAGCTTTCAGGAATTAAAGAAGAGACTTGTGACAGCACCAGTCTTATGTTTGCCAGATTTGGAAAAAGATTTCCAAGTGTATTGTGATGCATCTCATCATGGTTTGGGTGCAGTACTTATGCAAGAAGGAAAATTTGTGGCTTATGCCTCGAGACAACTCAAAACTCATGAAGTGAACTACCCTACTCATGATTTAGAGTTAGCCTCTGTTGTCCATGCACTCAAAACATGGAGACATTATCTTTTGGAAAAGCGTTGTGAAGTGTTCACGGATCACAAGAGTTTGAAGTATATCTTCACCCAGAAAGAAATTAACATGAGACAAAGAAGATGGCTATAACTCATCAAGGACTATGACTTAAGTTTGCAATAACACCCCGGTAAAGCAAATGTTGTAGCAGATGCTCTAAGCCGTAAGGTTTCTGTGAATGGCCTTACTAAGGGAGAATTGCCAGATGATTTGTGTGCCCAATTTAGAGATCTCATATTGGAGATTGTGCCTGAAGGACATCTCATGTCTTTGGATGTTCAACCCACTTTGTTGGACAAGATCAAAGAAGCCCAGAAGATTGATAAGGAAATTGAAGAAATTAAGGAAAAGATTGGCAAAGGAAAAGCCAAAGGATTCCATGAAGATGAACAGGGTACTTTATGGCATGGGAAACGTATCTGTGTTCCACAAGATCCGGAGCTTCGGAAACTGATTTTGCAAGAAGCACACAACTCTCCGTATTCCATTCATCCAGGTAACACCAAAATGTACATGGACATGAAGGAAATATTTTGGTGGAATAATCTCAAGAAATACATCGCCGAACATATTGCTTTGTGTGATGTGTGTAGTAGAGTGAAAGCGGAACATCAGAAACCAGCAGGTTTGCTTCAACCACTACCTATTCCTGATTGGAAGTGGGACAAGATTGGTATGGATTTCATTACCGGATTACCAAGGACCCGGTCAGGATACAATTCTATTTGGGTAGTGGTGGATCGCCTAACTAAAGTGGCTCATTTCATACCCGTGAAGACAACTTATACAAGTGCTAAGTTGGCCAAAATCTATATGAGTAGAATTGTATGTCTACATGGAGTGCCCAAGAGTATTGTGTCTGATAGGGGAACTCAATTCACTTCCCATTTTTGGAGACAGCTACATGAGTCATTGGGAACAAGGTTGGAATTCAGTACTGCTTTTCATCCTCAAACTGATGGACAGACAGAAAGGACTAATCAGATTCTTGAAGACATGTTGAGGGCATGTGCCCTAGACTATGGAGCCAGTTGGGATGAAAGTCTGCCTTACGCAGAATTTTCTTATAACAACAGCTATCAAGCCAGCATTGAGATGGCACCATTTGAGTTTCTGTACGGGAGAAAATGTACCACCCCATTGTTATGGAATGGTGTGGGAGAAAGAAGTTTGTTCGGACCAAAACTTATCAAAGAAGCCGAAGATAAGGTCAAGTTGGTTAAGGACAGATTGAAGATAGCACAGTCTCGACAGAAAAGCTACGCAGACCCTAAGCGTAGAGAAGTCACCTATGAAGTTGGTGATAGAGCTTATCTTAGAGTGTCACCACTTCGTGGAGTGAAGAGGTTTGGAGTCAAAGGGAAGTTGGCCCCAAGATATGTTGGACCATTCAAGATTCTGAGTCGTAAAGGAGAAGTTGCTTATGAAATTGAATTGCAAGAGTCTTTGTCAGCTATCCATAATGTGTTTCATGTGAGTCAGCTTAAGAAATGTCATCCAGAAATGGAAGAAACTTCTTTGAAGGATACTATACCTTTGGAAGAGGTTCAGTTGGAGAGTGACCTCACTTATGAGGAGAAACACATCAAGATTCTTGAGACTGCAGAAAGAGTCACACGGACTAAGACTATCATGTTTTGCAAAGTGAAGTGGAACCATCATTCCAAAGAGGAAGCAACATGGGAAAGAGAAGATGATCGTCGGAAAGACCACCCTCACCTATTTGCTAGCCAATCCGAATCTCGAGGGCGAGATTCACCTTAAGGGGGTTAGATTTGTAACATCCCTAAAATCATGTTTTAAACTCATGCATATCATCCATGCATCCATGATCATATGAGTTTCATTTCAAACAAATCATTTCAAAACAGAAGCATATATGCTTATTATTTCATGTAAGTTTGCTCTAGCCTTAGTGCTATCTTCCAATGAGAAGAGTACTTGCTTTTGTTTTAGTAAGGTTTGAAATTCAAACATCAAAAGTTTGAACAAAGTTTCAAAACAAAAGGAGTAAATAAAACCAATATTATGCCTATTGTATATATATCATAAAGGCTTGGTTTTATTTTTATTTTTATTTGATCAAAGTGTTTTGAATAAACAGTAGTGTTTGACACACATTTGAGTGCAAGATTGCAGTATAAAAACCTAGAGAAGTTTTGAATTCAAACTCATTTGATTTGGATTTGAAAATCATTTCAGAAAATCAAAACAGAAAAAGAAAAGGAGAAAAGAAATAGAAAAAGGCCAGCGCCACCTATCTGGTCCAACTACGAATCCAGCCCATTAAGCCCACCCGGGTTCCCCCTCTCTCTTTCTCACTCGCAGACAAACCCACTGAGCGACTCACGCCAGGACCCCACCCCCTCTCTATTTAACTCGCTGACGAGTGGACCCTGCGACCACGTCGTCATCGTCATCAATCACGCGCGGCCGCGACGCTCGCTTCGTCGTTACCTCGCCGCAGTCACTGCGGGCTTAATTGCCCTTGATTCCGCGCTTAATCGCCGCTCCCCTCCCGCCTACATAACCCCCTCTGAACCGCGGCCATTTCCCCTCACCTAGCGCCACCTCTCCGCCACCAGGCTGCCCGCAATTGCCCTTGCGCCGCCGCAGACAGAGCAGCTCCGGCGACGAATCTCGGTGAGTACAGACCGCCCCTCTGGCTCTAGTTCAAACCACCGTGACCAGCATAACCTTGCGCATTAGCTAATGCCCTCCATTTGCTTTTCCATGACCCAGAGCGACATCTTCGTTCTCACCCGCGAGCACCTGAGCCGCCGCTCGACTCCGACGTGCGATTCAGGTAAAATGAGACCGCCCCTTGCCTTCCCTTTGGTACTGCCTTGATCGCCAGGTCCTTGTGCATCTCCTAAACCATCTGGCTTGTGCTAGGTCGACGCCAAACCTCGGCAACATCTTCGACAGCAAGCAACAGACGCCGCCCGCAACTCCGACGAGCTCCAGCGACCATCTCCGTGCGCCCCTTGCCAAACCACCGCCACCTTGAGCATCAGCAGCACACGGCGAGTCTGGTAAGCCCCTTCCCCCTCTCCCGCGCGACCTAGAACGCCGGTAGCAACTCTGACAGAGGCGCCGCCGCCTGTCGCCGCCGCCAGCGCCGCCACTGGATGGTCAAAGTGCTGAGCACCGTTAGATCTAGATCCTGCGGATACGATAGAACATAAACGAAGCGTTGGATCTGAGCCGCGCAATTAAGTTAGATCCAGCGGCTCAGAAGCGTGATCCAACGCGAAGCGGTACGGGCCAATCAGATTAAGACGCGTGGCAGCAGTTTAGGTTTAAAATCAGGATTTAAATCTATTAGATGTTTGAATTTGTTTTGGCTATAACTTTTGATCCCCACGTTAGAATTTGACAAATTTTATATCAATGGAATCAGGAGAACAAGCCCTTTCTAAATATGCAATGTGTTTAATGTTTTGCTTCTGTTAAAATGGTTTTATTATCAGAAACATGTGTAGGGCTATTTTGATTATATGAATTGTTTGAAAAATGTTTTAAGGTTTAAATAAATGTTGTATGGCAAGATTTGAACTTGTTTATTAACCAGTACTGTACACTTGCTTTGTTGAGTTTTAAAAATCATCTCATATCCTATTGCATGCATGCATATTTTTGTTTGTATATGTTTTGTATGTGATTTGTTGTTATGATTCTATGTGTAGATTTTGGTGCCAATAGTGATTGTGATTGTGAGGAGTGTAGATACTCTCCAAACTACCAAGGCAAGTGGTGCTTCATGATATTTTTATCCCTATGTTTTCTACTAAGCATTAGAAATATTTTGCTAGTCTTGCATGTTATATTTTGCTTATATGCCATGTTGGGAAATCCTAGTAGTTGTAGAATTGTTAGGAAATTTCTAAGTTAAGTTGCTTTCTATACCATGCTTAGCCTAGCTAATAGCAACCAAGGGTGGTGAAAATATACATGCTATGATGAAAATATTTCTAAGTCTTTGGACTTGTGTTTTGCCTAATAAAACAACTAAGTAAATGAAACACATGGGTGGAATGGAAGGAATGGTTTATGTTGAGTGGTTACACAAGGCCCATTTATATGGTTTACCTTGTGTATCTCACTTGTGGAAAGCCACCCAGGAACAAAGAGATTTTAGAGGCCAAATGTTAAGAAGCTTCTAGTGCAACCACTTGGCAATATGGGCTCTACCTGGATCACATAGGTTGCTAGAACTTAGCCATTTGGACAGTTGGTGGTAGTGGGATGATAAGTTGGAACGCGTCCATTTGGTCTAAGGGAAGGCTTCTGAAAGGTCCTGTCTTGGTGAAAATCAAGTCTGGTGGGGAAAGTGCACAACCTCTACAGATGGAAGAATCTAAGTACTTAGCCATGTCCCTGGAAAAGGACAACTTGAGCATCAAGACATGGAAGCTATCAAGAATCTCCTCATCCCAATTTTCTAAGTAAAAACTTGTGGGTGAACAAGGGTGAAGGACCTCAATGTCTATTGGTGGTTCCTTGGGAAAAGTTTTGATAAAGAAAAACTTAGTGATTTCAACTAATAGGCAAAACCTATTTTGACCAAAGCAAGCCAAGCTACACTTAGCCAAATTGCATATAGTATCTAGTCCACCTAAATTATAATAAGGTATCACTTGCCAATACTATTCCAATGTATTGACCCACTGTGGCTGTAACTTGTGATGTTGTAGGTTACTCTGATGAGGATTAGGAGTCATGAGTCTACACTCAACATGTTTGCCTGTGGCACATGAAGATGAAGACTTTTATCTATTTACTTATTCAAACTCTTGTACTAGGCATGTGGCCTTGGAGTTGTAAAGACTATGTTTGTCTCTGGAATGACTGTAATAATGACCTTTGTTTCTATGTACATCATCTTAAACTGTGGATGCTAGCATTGATCCAGGGACTAGCATTGCAATCACAGGGATCCTTTTCCTTTATAAAGGAGGGATCTTACAAAGCAGCACAGAATTTGCACCAGATTATATCAAGGAGAGACAAGACATCATTGATAAGATCAGGGATAGACTGAAAATAGCCCAGAGCAGGCAGAAAAGTTATGCAGATCAAAGTCGAAGATCATGGCAACCAGAAGTGGGAGATATGGTCTATTTGAAAGTAAGTCCAATGAAAGGAGTAAAAATATTCAAAGTTAAAGGGAAATTGAGTCCAAGATATATCGGACCATTCGAGATACTGAGTCAAAATAGAACTATAGCTTATGCTTTAGAGTTACCATCCAGATAGGCTCAAGTGCATAATGTTTTCCATGTGTCACAACTTCGCAAATGTTTAAAAGTTCCAGATGATGCAATAACACATCAAGAGATAGAACTACAAGAAGACCTGACTTATATTGAAAATCCCTGTAAGATTCTGGAAGAAAACTAGAAATGATTGAGGAACAGAGCAATCAAATATTGCAAAGTACAGTGGGAACATCACCCTGAAAGGGAAGCCACATGGGAAAAGGAAGAGGATTTAAGAAAAGCTTATCCAGAACTATTCAAGTACATCTCCACAAACTTCGGGACGAAGTTTAATTTAAGGAGGGAAGTGTGTAACATCCCTGCATTTAGGACCTAACGAAGGGTAGATTTAGGAATATGTATTGTTGCATGCATTCATTTGTGAAAATGTGCGTAAAATTTTCGCCAAATAAAACAACCTAAGTGATCAAGGTTTCTTTCATACTTTGAGATTAGGTTTAGCCTTAAAGGGTGATTGTTATAAACTTTGAGATGATCTTAAGGAGTTATGTGTTTAAAATGAATTTGAATTTTAAACTTGAGTGTTTGAATTATAATTTAAATGATTTAGATATAAGATTTGAATCTTAAATTAATTAAGAGATAAGTATTATAACTTAAATCTTATCCAAAAACAATATTGAATATGAAATTCATTTCATATTATTAATACATAAACAAGTTACAAAGAATGTAACCTACTGAAGTCATTCCAAACTTCACAATTTACAAAAGAATAAAGAATAAGAATATTCTTTATTAATAATAATATAATCTTTATTACAATTAAATAAAATAAATATTACAAGAATAATAAAAGAAAAATTACATTTGAATATCTACTAACTATCCTATATCTAAATCTACACTAAAGTTTCATCTTTATCTTTGTACCTGCAAAACAAAGACTAAATAGAAACAAAATAAGATTAGTGTTCGTATTATTTCTCTCAGATATGTCAGTGAAATGCACTTGACAAATTCATCGTTGATAAATGTTATAAAGGGGCAAGTTTCACCAATATGAAAGATTTCATCTTTCATAAATTCAAAGCCAGAAGTCAAATGACAGCCAAAAGGGACCAATTCACCAGCCTGGTGAAAGTAATCTGGTAGCAGTAAGTTCAAAATTTCTGAACATATCCACAAGTGCATAGCAGGCACACAAGCTGGACACACACCATCATGCACATGGTGTTCTGTCGACCTCACAAGCATAGCCCAATCTCACAAAACCACAACACAACCGTGGATGAGCACATCAGTGCATCTCTTCACTAGACAACACACAAGCACAGCCAGTGTAGACAACAGCCAAACCAAGAACAACAGCCAAACCAAACCACCCAGATCAACCCAAACATCACCAGGATGGTGACATAAGGAGGGTAAAGAATCAGGTGGATAGCAAGGCCAAGCCCAGGAGCTAGGAGGAGCAGTCCAGCTCAAGAGCAAGCACATGAATCCAGCAGATCAAGATCGAGATCATCATCATCAATCTACTACACCATCATCAGATTTAGTGTTGAGCCTCATAAAACCATCACATGATTTCATCATATTATCTAAACAAAAGCATGTGTTGCTTTATGAAATGATCTCTCAATAATCACCCAAGAGAGGTGAATCTATCCTAGAGATTTCAAGTATAAAGATAAGAAATCAAACTCAGCCACAAGCACTAAACTCTTAGACCAGCATCACAGAGTCTAGTGTTAATTTTTGCAGCTTAGATCATTCTTCATTTGATCTTATCAGATCAGGGCACATCTCCTAGAGAGAGTAGCACCTCTAATCCTACAAGTTTCAAACAAACTATTTGCTTAACTAACTAGGAATTAAATCCTAGAGCCTCAGACCAACATCATAGGCAAGAGAATCAAGAAAAGCTTTCATTTTATCTTGCCAGTATTAATCACAAGTATTGTCATGGCTAAGCCCAGAGATAAAACCCAATCATTTGTGTGCCAGATCATAGTGGTATCACAAGAACAGGTTTTATAGGAGCTAAAACCAATCTTTGCTTAGTTCCCACAGATAAAAGGGACAAACCAATAAATATCATTTTCCTCAAGCCAAGTGCCAGGAATCAACATCAAATTCATCTATACATCCACAGAAAAATCATTACATGTAATGATCATATTCAATGTGTATAATCTCATACAAGCCTACCATTATAATTGCAGTAAGCATCTACTGAGAGAAACTATTGTCAGTATAAGCATTCTGACAGTAGAGTAAGTCTCAGATCAACAACATAATCCAATCAGGGATTCCATAGAAACACTAACATGGGATCATATTGGATTACCACTGGAATAAATCTGACAAGCCACTAGCATCATCAAAGCCACTACAAATCATTATCCACAACAAACAATCATTCTTCATTCTCAAGTATGATCAACACTAGATCTAAAGCATCATGGATATGATCAATAGGGGGTTATGAACCCTAATCAGAACAAGAACCCTAATTAGGAGATGAACCCTAATCAGAACATAATCACTAGGCATGAGAAGCCACTAGACACACACAGAGAGATTCATGGTAGTAGCATGAACAAGAACCATCGAAGCAACTTACCCCGAGGTCCTCGCTGATGAATCAAAGAGGAAGCAGATTGGCCGACGAACCGCGGCAGCATAGGGAGCACCCCAGAGGGCGCTGCAACCTGCACCAGCCACGGCAGCGGCCACAGCAGCACACGAGCCCAGCACACCACCGCAGGCGGGACCGCAGCGGTGGCGACAACACCTTTCCCTAACCCTAGGGTTCGGGAACGGGATGAATCTGACCACGGGGAAACCCCGGAGGCAAATCGAGTTGGACTAGATGAACAAGATGAGTCGCAAACCTCGCCCTGTACCACGGCAGCGGCCAGGGGAAGCCACAACGGCGGGCATCGCCAGCGGCGGCGCCAGAGCCCGCGGGGTCGGGGAAGAGGAAGGGTGAGAATGAGGAGGAGGTAGAGAGTGTGGATTGGGTGGGCCAAAACTCCTCGGGGTGGTAGTTTGACCTTGCCCTATTGGGCCACACTGTCCCAATAAGCCCGAAAGGCCAGCCCAAGTTGTTTAAAAAAAACTGTTTTAAATCAATTGAAAAAGACCAAAATGCCCTGACCTTAATAAAATTCTAGAAAATAAAATAAAAGTCCAAAAATTATAAATAAAATATTTTTGGATTCATAATAATCCACTCTATCCAAATAAAATAAGATATAAAATTTTGGACATTTAAATTTTTATAAGAATTTTGTAATTTATATATTCCTTATGGAATTTTACAAAATTATTAAAAGATGATAAAATAAATAAAAATCACTTTCATTATTTATTAATATTATAGTATTTTTGAAAAATACTAAATAAATATTTAATAATAAATTTAATGTATAATTAATAATTCCTAAAAAGAATTAGTAAATCAATAAAAGTCAAATAAAAGGGAAATAAAATTAAATAATTCAATATATGCAATAAATATAAAAAATAATATTTATAAATGCTTGATTAAAAGGCACCTTATATAGGGAAAATGCATATAGAATTAAATAATGCATTACATTACTTGCATAATGATTTTGCTTCTTTAAATATTGTCCTTACCGGGCAATAATGATGTTTTTTAGAACTAGAAGCTCAAGGTCCAGTGCAAGCATCAGACTTCACTACCTTGCCATCACAAGGCAAGTTCATCACTTGCTCATGTCCTTTGAAGAGTCTATCAAAGTATTTGCAAATTGTGTGTTATCATATATGCTATAAAAGAAAGAAAATATTATTTTCATAAATAAAGAAATCATAGATATCATCCTAAATGGTGATATAATGGAGCAATAGAACTTAGGGTTCTATTTGCAACAATGATGATCAAGTAGGGACTTAATAACCCGTGACATCAGTGATTCTAGCGCCGTATATTACGCATTACCCATGAGATTTGGAATGGGACAGAGAAGTTAGCTGTATCTTCTTCCTCTCGCATGAAGCCGGATGTGCAGGTCGTGGTTGTTATCCTCGTAGCGTGCATATTAATTGGTAATTCATAGAGGATATGCAGCATATGGGTGGGAACCCTCATCGTCCCATGATTGTTCTGGCATCTAACGGTTTGTACAAACCATTGTTTGTAATTCATTATGTGGGCATGGTGTACACCAAGGAGGCATGCGGGGTCGCGAAGGGGGCAGTGATTGGCTTGGACCAACTACTAGGCCCCACATCATGGAATTGTGGACGGGAAAGTACGCCCGGTTGTGCAACAAGGAGTTGATCTCTCATGGGTAAAGTAACGCACCTCTGCAGAGTGTAAGAACTATAACTTGTTACTCCCTGTTCCGGGAAGGAGCTACGAACGCGGCAGGAAAGGAAATCCATGAAAGTTCTGGTCAACCTATGAAGGCTGATTGTCATAGTTTTTCAGAATAAAATCAATCTTTGAAGAAAGATTTACGAAAACTGCATAGTGCCAAGGATTTATAATACGAGGTGGTAGTTAGAGCATCAAACTTCCCATCTTGCATATAATGAACTTGTTGGGTAACGCTGTTACTTATTCTTTCCTTTGATCCCTTGCTTAGACTCTGAGGATCCCGAAGACGTGCCAATGTATGCAGCCGAATAACAAGAAGATGTGTTCTACGAGGAACCTGATCTGTCTGGAGGAGTTGAAGGAGTGTATTATGAAATCCGCTACAGTGTCGATGAGAACGAGTCCAATTAAGTATCTAGTTAGTAGTAACTAACGGAGCCGAGCAGCATGAACTCTATAGAATAAGCTGTTGAGCTCAACTCCTAGTCGGAGTTGTTACTTTTAAATTTCTGCTGAACACTTTATATTTTGGTTTGTAAGTTGGATCTTTTGGAAGACTTGAACTTCCGGTATTGTAATAATAATGTGTGTATATTTGTAATATGGACCCGCAATGTTTCTGTTGTACCACTCTGAGGGATGTGATATTTACGAAACGGTGTTCTGTAGATGTCATGTCAACGACTATAGTGTACTACACATGCAGTGGTATACTGGGTCACCGCAACCCCAGAGGGGAATCGGCTTGGACAGGATCGGGCGGCGGCGTAGACTCAGTAGTCTTGCACCGCGGCATGGCCACGACGGTGGAGTCTGCCAGAATCGAGCAGTGCCAGGGGAATGCCATTGCAGCACCAGAGCAAGGACGAGAGAGATAAGGTCGAGCATAGGGAAGGGGGAGTAAGGGCCGATTATGTCTCTGCCTTGGACCAGATGGGCCAAGTTGGGTCCAGATGGGCTAGTTGGTCATCACCTGCATTTGAAAAAGGTCCAAAAACACTATTTTCATATTAATGTGATTATAGGTTATTTACCATGAGGTAATAACCTACTATGAAAGTTCCGGTGGTAAAGGAACATATTATCTAGGACCTAACAACCAATGTCGCTAGTGATTCTTGCGCCGTATATCACGCGTTAACCATGAGATTTGGAATGGGACAAAGAAGTCAGCTGTATCTTCTTCCTCTCGCATGAAGCCGGATGTGCAGGTCGTGGCTGTTATCACTCGTAGCGTGCATATTAATTGGTAATTCGTAGAGGATATGCAGCATATGGGTGGGAACCCTCAACGTCCCACGATAGTTCTGGCATCTAACAGTTTGTACAAACCATTGTCATAATTCAATATGTGGGCATGGTGTACACCTAGGAGGCATGCGGGGTCGCGAAGGGGGCAGTGATTGGCTTGGATCTTAGACTAGGCCCCATACCAAGGAAGTATGGACAAGGTCATGACTTTGTTGTGCAACAAGGCTAAGGTCTCTCATGGGTAAAGTAACGCACCTCTGCAGAGTGTAAGAACTGTAACTTGTTTCTCCCTGTTCCGGGAAGGAGCTGCGAACGCGGCGGGAAAGGAACTCCATGAAAGTTCTGGTAAACCCGTGAAGGCTGACGGACATAGCTTTTCAGAATAAAAGAAACTTTTGAAGAAATGTTTACGAAAACTTGCATTGCCTACGACCTACGGTCTGTGGCTGTAGATATAGTGCATCAAACACTCCTTTTCTAGTGAACTTGCTAAGTATGCTCGTACTCAAAGTATCTTCTTAACCCTTGCTAGCTTCTAAAGTCATTACAGACGATGTCTACATCAAGTTATGCTCCAGGAATAATCAGCAAAAGTTAAAGCTCTTCAATGAAGTCAAGAAAGTCAACATATACACCAACTCAAGTGAAGACAAAGTTACTGATTAGACAGGAATATAATCTCAAGCCATAGAACCTATTTTTATAGTGTATTGCAATAGCAGCAATGCCAGACCATTAGTTAAGATACTAGTCTTGATAGGATGATAGATTCTGAGTTATTTATTTCTAATTCTTCTTTGTAAGAAATTTCTTTCTCTCTCTTTAACCAAGAGTGTTCACTGGATCTTGTGTAAAGAGTTGAGTTGTAACCTATAGTCATGTCTTGGACCTGTTGTGTTTCTGTTGTGCCACTCTGAGGGATGTAATACTAGTGAACGGTGTTTCATTGGTGTTATATCAACGACTATAGTGTACTACATCATGCAGTGGTATGCTGGGTCACCGCAGTGGGCCACCCGGGTTATCCGGATAAGAGACATGCTATGATGATACCCATATAGCATATCCCCAACAGTAGCCCCTGGAGAACTCCGAGATCTTGCGCCATCTTGCCTCTTCAGGTTGAATGCTCCGTCTAGATGGATGTCGGCAAATCGTCAAGCAATATTTTGTAGTCCTCCTAAGAACCCTGCAAGTTTTCTTCGTCTTCAACTTGTAAGTTGAAAAACAGCTGAATCTTCCATCATACTTTTATCGTAGCCGGACTGGATCCGTCCATGCCGGAATATTCTGATGTGATGGTTCACCTGCCCGTGTCAGCTAGAGCGATGTAGACATAGGTCAGCGGCGCCTCGTAACTCACACATGTAGAGAACACAATCATGTCCGTTTTTCCCGCGCGAAGGATACAGACCGTTGGCGGCAGCGGTTGGGAACGTGGCGAAATTTCCACGCACGCGCCAGCACACGTCGACCACGCGCCGACCATCCGATCACTTTGCACGAATCTTGACGCTGGGGTTATAAATTTTAACTGTGGCAGATTTTCATCTCTTCACCTCATTCTTCCCCTGCGCCTTCGTCTTCCTCCTGCGAGCACCTCCTCAAGCCCTCTGCGCGCACGCGAAAAACCCTAATCTTCCAATCTCCCCAATGGCGAGCAGCAGCACTAACCCTTCCATGGTGGCATCGGCCGACGTCGCGGCAAAGCCGGCGAGCTCCGTCCAAGTGCCCCCAGAGGGTCTATTGATGCCAAAATCCGCGGTGGTAGAGTCCATCGGCGGCGACCATATCCCAACGGTGCTAGAGCTGTTGGAGGAAGAAGGCGACTTCCACAAAGGGGAGTGGCGTGGCTCGGACATCGTTGACAATGATATCAAGGAGCTTCTCATCAAAGGCTACCTCCCTGCGATGGAGGGGCTTGTCTAGCAGGCGGCGCTGGCCGACGAGGTCACCCCTTCTCCCTAAGTCAAAGAGAATATGTACCTCAAAGCACAATTGGTACGCGGCGTCTCCCTGCCCATCTCCGACTTCTTCCTTGCTGTCCTCAAACATTACCGGGTTCAACCTCAGAACCTCTCCCCCAATAGTATCCTCGCGCTTAGCAACTACGCGGCGCTCTGTGAGGGTTACCTAGGGATTAGGCCTAGGTTAGACTTGTTCATCTACTTCTTTACCATCAAGACGGAAGCATGAGCGAGCAAGGACGAGCTCAGGAATTGCGGAATGATCAGTTTTAAGATCCAGCCTGGCCGGCAGTTCCCTGACATCGTCGGCCATGAATCTTGCAAGAATTGGAAACAGACGTACTTCTACGGCCCATACACCCCTCTGGATGGCCGAGAAGAATCGTATCCGGACTTTATCGATGGAGCTGGCGCTGAAGCCCCGACATGGAGATCCCAGGCCACCCTTCCCTCCGACAACGACGCCTCCCGCGCCATAAGGCGGATAGAGTGGTTCGTAGAGACGGGTCTAACCGGATTGGACCTGGCCATGTGATGGTTCGTCAGGCGGATCCAGCCTCTGCAGCACCGCTCAAAGCTAATGCACGAGTACACTAAGGAGAGGAAGGATAGCCTCCACATCTCCGAGGACAATTTCTTGAGTGACTCCGTCAAGCTCCACCTCAAGGACATCGTCAAGGTGAAGAACAAGAAGCATGGCTTCACCATCACCTACGACATGTTTGAAGAGAGCAAGTGCCCAGAGGTACCTGTTTATTTTCCGTGTATGACATATACTCCAGTTCTTCCGTCTAGCCATTACCATCTCATCCAACACTTTGGGATTTCACTTAACAGCTCAGCAATCTAGAGGAGGATAGCATGATTGTCCAAATCTATGACCCTAAGATGAAGGAAGTCACCGTCGTGTCCGACGATGATGTCCCGTTGGAGCGTAAGCGGAAGAGCTCCACCTCTGACGCTGCCGACGGAGGCAAGAAGAAAAAGACGGAGGTAGAGCCTCCAAGAAGTCCATTGCTGCCCTGTAGGCGGAAAAAAGAAGAGTTACCGGGATCCCTTTTACCAAAGCACCCCCTGTAGTCGGAGAGGTTGTGTAAGCTTATTTTTCTCCGACATTTTCCATTGCTCATCTTGTTCCCGTACTTATACTTTTGCACGTTTCAGGAAGAAGGATGGTATAAGTTTGAAGAAGACCACCAAAACATCGGGGGCTTCTAAAAACATCAAAGATATGTTGCGCCGGGATGTGTCGCACCAAGCATCTCCCGCCATCGCCCCTACCACTCCCAGCGTCCAGCCTGCTGATGCTCCGACAAGATCTCCTGCTAAGGATGCATCTGGCCCCTCCGTCATGGAAGTGGACCCAGCTTTCTCCGTGGAGCTCATCGTTGTTGGCGAGCAGGCGACACAAGAAAGTGCTGCTACCAAAATGGCAGAAGCTCTGGTTAAGGATGCCATCGGTAGTGGTCAGGCGATGGTGGAAGGCGGAGCGTCTCTCGAAGGCGGCGCCTCTGCACCCAGGATTTCCACAAAGCTTCCGAAGATAGTCTACCCGGCGCTTACGCCGAGTAGCTCAACTCTGGCTCTGGGTGCAGCGCCAACCTCTCCGACTTGCGGTCTTGAGGAGCTCCTCAGGCAAGCTGATATCCTGCGAGGAAATAACCTTTTTCTTCAGCAAGATATTTGCCGAGAGCGCCACCAATCTCAAGATCATTGCACTTGGAAATAGCCTTTTTGCATTTCATATGAGTATCCCACTGTAGCCCCCGAGTATTTAGACGGAAAACCATAGGTCTTTGCATCTGAATGCTCTAAGAGTGACTAAGCTAAAAAAAACTTCTCACTGTAGCCCCCAATTATTTAGTTTGAATGAATTATTCCGACTAGATACTTTTAGAGTAGCATACGCAGTGTTTGTAAATTTCAATACTGTAGCCCCAAGCTTCTAGTTGAAAACTGAATTAGTTCCGACTAGATGCTTTAAGAAATACTAAGAATATAGCTGAGTTTAAAACTTCATACTGTAGCTCCCAAGCTTCTAGTTGAAAACTGAAATAGTTCCGACTAGATGCTTAAAGAAAGACTAAGCATTTTGCCAAGTTAAAAACTCTCACTATAGCCCCCAAGCCTCTAGGTGGATATTTATCCGGCTAGATGCTCCAAGAAGACTAAACAGCTTTAAATTTCTTTCCACAGAATGAGAATGCTCGGAGAGGCATCGCCAACGAGAAGTTCCACAAGATGCGCGCAGAGCTGGAAGCCGAAAAGGGTAAAGCTGCCTTCTTGAAGGATCAAATCACCAAGATCAAGAGTCTATTTTACTTTCGTTTTCATGCTCAAACTTGGTCTTGTGCCATCACTCTCTGACTACTTACTTGTGTACTGTTCTTTTCTCCGACTTGCAGAAACCATCGCTAAGGCTAAGAACATTGTTGAGCAATCCAAGCACATTGAGTTGCTGGATAGCGAAAACAAGAACCTTAAGCAGGAGAGAAAGGACATGCTGAATATGCACGAGGACTCCATGAAGGCGCTGCAGGAGTCTGCCAACACGGAAATCAACCGCTTGAAGGAGGAGATTGCAATGATCAAAGAGCAGAAGAAAGCTGCCGACGAGCAGAATCAACGCAATCTAGATGCATACAAGATCCTCCGACAAGAGCAGGATTCATGGCGGAAACACTCCAGCAGGCTGAAGCGAGCATCTTTGGTAAGAGATCTCCGTATTGTACTTATGTAAGCAAGATACTCTGAACTTTTTATGTCATTGAACTCACATGCTCCTTTGTTTGTCGGAAACGTAGCTCCTATTGGTTTGACCAAGTCGCCTCCTCCGCCAAAAGAATGCATGGTTCTCGCCGGCAACTTCGTCAGCACCATCGTCAAGCAAGCCAAGGAGATCGCCAAGGCCCTTAATATCAACATCAAGGCGGTGGAATCCATGATGAAGTACTCGGAGATCTTGCGCCAAACCCCCGAGCATATCATAAGCTAGAAAGCTTCATGTACACGGGTTGGTGCAAGGATGTCACTGGCGATGGTCAAGGCACACTATGAAGATGCCGACATCAACATAGTAACCTCAGGTCTTACCGACATAGACGATGAAGGCCAGAATATTGACCATAAGGCTATCTGGGCATCGCTCGCGGGCTATGACACAAGGGTTGCCGAGTTGGTCGACCACAACGTCTTCGTGCCGCCCGAGATCATTGACGGAGATGACCAAAGCTTCTCCGAGTCCCTTAGGACCATCGACTTTCATGATGATCAAGAAGGCTCTCCTGCTACCGACGAGGCTGCTTCAAAGTCTCTTGCGCCAGAGGAATGAAAAACAATATGTAATATTTGTTTCCTCTGGAATTTGTGTATGCGGAAAAACTAATCTGTTAACTTAAGGTGTAAAAACAATAGTTGTAATTTCCTGCTACTCAAGTACTGGTTCCAGCATGTAAATATTTTTAAGAAAGTGCTAGCTTATCCATTACTTTGGTTTTTATACTTGACCTTTCGTGAGTCGGAAGACTCGTTGTCGGAACCATGCGCTCAGGTGATGATGCCCAATGGCACTGTCAAAAATCTAAGCACAAAATCGCCGACAACAAGTGCCGAAAGTCACGACTCCAGAATCCACACAAAAACAACAAAGAACATGTATACCAGAAAACTTAAGCTAACGCCCGTAGGCGGAATTTTCACAAGTGCAAATGCAAAGCTTGTGCATAAAGGTTTTATATGATCCAAAAATGAACACTAAAGGAGGTAAAAGACTCAGAAATATGAGTGAACCAGAGATCTTTATTTCATTGATCATATAAGAGGTACACAATAGATAAAAAATTCTAAGTGTAGAAAGGACGTAGTTGTGCTATGTTCCACGGCCGATCAAGCTCTGGATAGTCATCATCCAGGTCACGTCGCTTACGCTTATGATCATCGCTAGGTCTATCCTCAAGTTCACGATTGTCAACGAGGTAGTAAGACCCATTGAGTAGCTCCTTGCTTATGGTGAACGATCCTTCCCATGGCGGGGATAATTTGTGTGACTTATTCTGCTTAAGTCGGAGCACCAGATCCCCCTCTTTAAACGAGAGATGCTGAACGCGGCGACTATGGTAGCTGCATAGCTTCTGCTGGTAGATGGTGGATCTTTGGCATGCCAATACGCGCTCCTCCTCGAGAAGGTCCACATCTAGGCGTCTGGATTCTTCAGCGTCATCTTCGTCGTAGGCGGCAACTCTTGGTGAATCATGAAGGATGTCGGAAGGCAGGATGGCTTCTATTCCATATACCATGAAATAAGGGGTGTAGCTGGTAGATCTATTGGGTGTAGTTCGTAAACTCCACAGCACAGATGGTAATTCCTCCGCCCAAGCTCCAGCTGCTCTATGTAGCGGTGCCTCGAGTCTTGGATTGATCCCCTGCAGAATTAATCCATTGGCTCGCTCAACCTGACCATTGGATTGTGGATGTGCCACAGATGCAAGGTCAATTCAGATGCCCTTCTCCCAACAATAAGCTTCCACTTCTCCAAGTGACAAGTTGCTGCCGTTGTCGGTGATGATGCTATTGGGAGACCAAATCTCACCACTAGATCCCAGAAAAACCTAAGGGCAGTTGCCCCATCAAGATTTCTAATGGGTTTAGCTTCTATCCATTTAGTGAATTTATCAACTTCTACTAGCAGATGCGTAAACCCACATGGTGTCGTCTGTAATGGACCAACCATGTCTAGCCCCCAGACTACAAACGGCCAAGTTATTGGTATTGTTTGCAATTATTCAGCTAGAACATGTGGTTGTCGGGCATAATACTGTCATCCCATGCATGTCTCAACTAGCTTGTCGGCTTTAGCGACCAACGATCGAGGAGCGGCGTGATGCCCGCAATCTCCAAGATGGATCTCACGAAGGATTCAATATCTTATTGCTGGGAAACACACTTGAGGTATACACCAGTGGTGTTTCTTTTGTAGAGCTGTCCATTGATTATGGTATAGCCCTTTGCTCAACATACTATTTGCCATCTTTCTACTTTGTCGTCTGGCATAGTTCCGTGTACGAGATAGTCCATGAACGGTTTTGTCCAAGCCGGAGGGACTTTGTCACTGTGTGAACGAAAGAGTCAACTCTATACGGGTTGTCGATGTCCGTTCCCTTCACGGACGGTGTCTGTAGATGCTCCAGAAAAACGCCAGGCGGAATTTGTTTGTGCCCTGATCCAAGCTTTGACAGTAGACCAGCCGCCTCATTTTGCTCCCTTGGGACATACTTGACTTTGTAGCCTAAGAAGCTCTTGGCTATCTCATCCACTTCGTCGCGATATGCCGCCATCATAGGGTTCCGCGCATTCCAGGTGCCAGCCACCTGCTGGGCAACCAAGTTGGAATCTCCACAACAAACTATGCGCTTGATGCCAATATCCTTGGCTACGCATAGTCCATGAATGAGTGCTTCATAATTCGCCATGTTGTTCGTAGCCTCAAAGTGGATTTGCAGAACGTAGTGTAACTTTTCCCCGGTTGGTGACTGTAACAGTACACTAGCCCACAAGCCATTGAGTAGCTTTGATCCGTCAAAGTACATCACCCAGTATTCTGGTTCTGGTATAGGGGTAGCATATGGCATCTCCGTCCAATCTGCGATAAAATCCGCCAAGGCCTGTGACTTGATAGCGTCGCATCTCTTATAGGTGATCTCGAAGGCGGCAAGTTCAATGCCACACTTCACGACCCTTCC
Source organism: Avena sativa (assembly GCA_916181665.1). Taxonomy (NCBI): domain Eukaryota; kingdom Viridiplantae; phylum Streptophyta; class Magnoliopsida; order Poales; family Poaceae; genus Avena; species Avena sativa. The sequence continues at coordinate 236,305,389 of OV702296.1, read as the reverse complement.
TGTAGTGTCGTTGTTGTTGATGATGTCGGACAGTGGATCCTTGCTCACAACTGTGATAGGGTGCTCCTGGAAGTAGTGCCTTAGCTTCCGCGAAGCGAGAAACACTCCATAAGCTAGCTTCTAGAAGTGCAGGTAACGCTGCTTGGACTCCATCAAGACCTCGCCCACGTAGTAAACTGGTCGTTGAACTCCGTACTCATGCCCTGGTTCTTTTCGCTCTACCACGACGACGATGCTGATTACCCGGTTGGTGGCCGCCATGTAAATTAACATAAGCTCCATAGGCTTGGGTGCTGCAAGGATAGGCGCCGAGGAAAGTATCTCCTTTAGCTGCTTCAATGCCACATCTGCCTTCGTTCGTCCATGTAAATTTGTCCGCCTTCTTCAGCAACTTGTATAGCGGTAGATCCTTCTCTCCAAGTCCGCTGACGAACCGACTAACTGCTGCAACGCAGCCTATTCGCCGTTGTATGTCCTTTAGGCATGTCGGACGGTTTATGTTTAAAATGGCCTTGATTTTCTCCGAGTTGACCGTGATTCCATGCTGGGAAACGATGAAGCCCAACAATTTGCCGGCTGGAACCCCGAAGACGCACTTCTTTGGGTTAAGCATCATGTTGTATTTCCGGAGATTATCAAAGGTTTCTTTTAAGTCGGAGATTAAGTCGTTTGACTTTTTAGACATCACCACTATATCATCCACATAGGCGTGAACATTCTGACCAATTTGATCGTGAAGGCAACGTTGCATTGTCCGCTGGTGCGTAGCACCTGCATTTTTCAGCCCAAAGGGCATCGTGACATAGCAAAACATGCCGTAAGGTGTGGTGAACAAAGTGGCCAATTGGTCCGACTTCCTCATCTTAATCTGGTGGTATCCTGAGTATGCATCAAGAAAACACAAAAGCTCCGAGCCAGCCATCGAGTCAATGACTTGGTCAATGCGAGGCAAAGCAAATGGATCTTTGGGGCATGCTTTGTTCAAGCCGATGTAATCAACGCACATTCTTAATTCTTGGGTTCCTTTTTTGGGGACAAGTATAGGATTGGCCACCCATCGGGTGTGAAGGACTTCTCGGATAAAACTAGCCTTAAGTAACCTAGCTATCTCCTTGCCTATGGCGTGTCTCTTCTCGTCTCCGAAGCATCGTAGAGGTTGTTTCACCGGTTTACATTTTGGATCTATATTTAAGTTGTGCTCGGCAAGTTCCCTAGGTACACCTTTCATGTCGGCAGGTTGCCAGGCAGAGAAGTCTCTATTCTTAAGGAGGAACTCAACGAGCGCACTTTCCTATTTAGGGTCCAGGTTCGTCCCAATGGCGGTGGTCTAGGAGGCATCGCCTACCACAAGTTCCACCGTCTTGGTCTTGATGGCGGCCTTGAATGCTGGGGCGGAGTTGGAAATTTGCTTCTTCGACGCCGGCATCTCCGAGGCATTGACCTTGCTCTGGATCTCCTTGAATTCTTCGCTGTAGAGGACAGCTTCCGCAAAGGCTGCTTCTCCAATCTCGCAGTCCCTTGCCTTGGGAAAGCTTCCGGATACGGTGATGATACCGTTTGGTCCGGGTATCTTGAGCTTGTTGTAGACAAAGCATGGCTTGGCCATGAAGGCGTGGAAGATGTCGCCTCCAAATATGACATGGTACATGCTTTTGAAGGGGACCATCTCGAAGGTCATGCGTTCTTGGCAGTAATTATTTACATCGCCAAAAGCGACCTAAAGTGTGATGCACCCAAGGGACCGAGCCTCCCGACCAGGAAGTACGTCGTGGAATATGGTGCTGATCCGTCTTAGGTTTGCCTCCGTCAAGTTCATCTTGTGCAGCGTATCCAGGTACATGATGTTGATGCTGCTTCCACTATCCACCATACATTTGGTGAACTTGTTACCGTTAATCAGGGGGGTGATGACCATGGCGTACTGGTTCTCCGTAGGGATAAGGTCTGGGTGATCCTTCCTGTCCCAAGTAATTGGAATCTCCAACCAGCGCAGGAACTGGGGAACTGGGGGTAGAGTAGCCATCAGTATCCTCATGGAGGTTTTCTGTTGTCGGACAATGGGGGTGCCAAGGAAAGTGTGGAAAACAGCCGCCTTCTTCTCGAAGGGGTTCTTGCCCTTGCCATCGCTCTTGGCGGCGTGCTTGGGGTCAACATCATCATCCATGTCACTTGAATCCTTGGACTCCTCTTCCTTCTTCTTCCCCTTGCCCTTTCCTCACGATCTGTTCTTCCGAATTCGCTTGTAGCCGGACTCTGGGTCCTCCTTGAGGTCATTGACAAACTTTCAATGGCGATTGGTGTGAGTGGCCTTGACGTTGGCGTCGAGGTGTACGAGGCACATCATATCGCAGTACTCCTCGTAGGTCTGGGGAACACGGAGCGCTGCCAAGGTTGTTTCACTACCAACCCCCGTCCTCGGCCACGTTGTTCGCCATCACCTCGTCCTGCAAATGCCATGGCAACAATGTTGGAGGTTTCCTTTTCTTCTGGCGGGTTCTTCCGCTTGATGCTGATGTTCCTCCAAGATTGAGTTGGAACGGCTGTTGCCAGCAGGGAGCCGCGAGCATCGTCGTCGGCAGCCGCGAACTCACTAGCCAGCTGTATCATCTGGTTGAGATCTAGCTGGTGATTGTCCTGCAGGCGCTTCAACTTATGTCAGAGCAACGTGACCCTTTCCAACCCATCGATGAAGGCGGCCAGGGCGGTCTGAGTGTGCACTCCTGTGCAGGAATTCTTCATATCCAGCCAGCGGGAGAGGTAGGCGCGAGATGTCTCGTCTTTCTCCTGCACGCACCGCTATAGATCACCAACAGTACATGGATGCTTGTACGTACCCTCGAAGTTCTTGGTGAACGCTTCTTGCATGTCCAACTAGTTGCAGATGGATTTCTCCGGCAAGTCATCGATCCATTGTCGGTCCGTGCCCGCCAGCATCAAAGGGAGGTACTTGACGGCAATGTTGGGTTTACCTCGGCGATCTCCACCGCGTTGTCGTAGTCCTGCAACCATGTAGCTGACTTGGCGGTGCCATCATAGGGCTTGATGGTCTTGTCAATCCGGAAACCTTTGGGATAAGTTGCGGTCCGTATCACAGGTCCAAAGTAACATGGTCCCAGGTATGGTCCTTCCCGGGCCTCATGGATCTTGTCTAGACATGAACATGCGTCGTATGGCTCCGGGCTTCTTTTCTTTTTCTTGCCATCAGGGGATGGGCTGCGTGAACAACGCGGGCCTCCTCCGCCATGGTGGCTGCTAGGTGGCGACGGAGGCGGAGGTGGCGGTGGGTTAGCTTTCTTGCTATTGCCCTCCTGCGACGCCTCACGCTTGTCACGGTTGTTTGTCGGACGCGGAGGGTCATGGCGTGACCTGCTCTTGTGTCCTTGGTTGCGCTCTCTGTCATGACGGGCATGCTCCGTGTTGTCGCGGATGACGATGCCGTGTTGCTTTTGCAGAGGCATGTTTGTGCGATGGTGAGCCTTGGGGTCTTCGCAATGTCGAGGAGACCAGGGCAGTGGAGATGGGCGACGAGGATGAGCCTTACCCCCATGGTCGAAGGATATGGGGATAGCATCCTTCCTGTTGCGTGCATCCCTCTGTCTTCGCTCCGATGAACCCGTCTGAGATCCGATATCCCGAGGAGATCAGTCCCTTGGCGGCTTAGGCTAGCTAGACTGGCAAAACGCTGGGTCAGACTCGAGCCTCTGAGAGGTGGCCTTTTCCTGCTGTTTCACCGCCTTGGCCACAAGGTCATAGACATGTTCCACAGCTGCAGGTGAACTATCATGCTCCAGAAGGGTCTTGGCGACAGCAAGGTTTAGAAGAGGAGTGGGCATCACCCGCCTGCCTTCGCTGTCAATGTATGGCTTTGCTTGTGGCGGCTTCATGGGGGGCCATCCTAGGTTTCTCCGTACACCAGTATCGATGATGATGCAAGCCGGAGCTTTCTTAGCCTTCTGCTGCTAGAGCAGAGTATTATACTCGGCCTCCATGGCTCTAGCTTTCTCTATTGACTTCTGCGCATTGGCTAGATCTCGATCCATCTTAGCGCATTGTTCCGCGATGGCCTGTGCTTCCTCTAGCAGCTGCTGGCGCTTCTCGTCAAGCTGAACTACGCTCCGAATGAGCTACAGTCATGGGCTCGACGAGCAGGTTGCCGTACATCACTCTATCAGCCGGAGTAATTTGGGCAGCAGCAGACATAGATGCCGGAGGCGGCGGGTTTGCGGTGTTGTTGTTACTCGGACCGATGTTGAGTTCCTACGGCTGCTGCACTGGGTTAGGCGGAGGGGGCATGACCTTTGCGCGATCATTGTTGGCAGCAACAGGTGGTTCCTTCCCCTTGTACAGCACTTTAGGCGGAGCTTGTCTAGGTTGGTCTTCTTCCATCATGGTCCCAATGGCGACGAACACCTCTCGGGACGTGACGGCCTTGTCGGCCTGCTCGTCGCGTTGGAAATCCTCCTCCATCTCCTACATAGCAGAGTCTAGCTCCTCCGGGCTAAAGTCTATCTCCTCCGAGTTAGCGCTGATGTCAGCGTTAAGCGCGTCAAGCACGAAGTTGGAGGGTGCCAGGGCTTCCTCAACGATGGGCGATGGCGGTGCGACAGCGGTGATGATGACTGGGGGTGGTGGTGCCACTACTGCGACGATGATCGGAGGCAATGGCGGTGGCGCAGCGATGACGACCGGAGGCGGTGGTGGTGGTGGCTGAGGCGGAGGGGCGCCGTCAATGAGCGCAAGCGCTGTTTGGGCTACCTCCTTAGCCTCCGCGTAGTTGTTGACGGTGTGCACCATGCCTTCAAAGGTAGGACGTCCTGAAGCCTGCTGCCGCCTTAGCGAATGTCGGAGTAGTGTTCCATGGTCCAGTACTTTCACAAAGTGATACATGGCATCATCATTGGGGTAATGTTCCAGGTCGGCCCGTATGCGGAGCCACCTGGCTAGGTAATCGTGGGGTTTTCACCCTCTCTCTGAACGCAATGCGCCAGATCGAAGATAGTCACCACGCTGACGAACTTGGATCTCTATTGTCTAGACGCACGGGCGAAGCCGACGGACTTGCAGTGATCTTCCACCGTTATATCCTGCACAGGGGCGGTTTGGGTGGGCCTTGAATTTTTTTGATCGTTGCCGGCAAACTCCGAAGAGAGATCAGACTTTGATCCTTCCGCGAACATATCCTGCCCTTAGGCGGTCCGTGCGGGTCTTGATGCTCCTCCGACTCCCAGGGAACTAGTGCCCGAGTCGGTTTCGCCCATGAAGAGGTGGATGTCTCCGATGGGGACGATCGAGCACCGCGTAGGGTTCGCCTTCGCCGGGATCAACTCGTCGGAAGGAACGATCGGAACATTGCCGGAGAAGAGAACGCGACCAATGGCTACGGTTTCGCCAATTCCCGTGAAGGTCTTGGTCCTCGCCCGCTGTAGAGCCTGAAACGCCTCTTGCCCCATAGTGGGCGCCAACTGTCGTGGTATTGTCGACGAGTACGCCATGGAGAGGTCCTCACAGTGCGTGTTTAGAGACGTGGGGTAAGGCGGACGGTTGACGGGTACGAGGTAACACATCTTACCCAGGTTCAGATCCCACGACGGTGGCGGAATCCTACTCCTGCTATAAATCACTATAATGGCAATACGCCGAGTTACAGAGATTGGTTCGCTATGCAAGGTATGAGTTGATTGATATGACTTGTTGTGTCCTAAAGGCCCATATGCCCGATTTATATAGTCGCCAGGTCCTAGGGTTATAGGTAAAGTCCTAGCCGGACAGGTTACAGAGTCCTACATGGTATACAACTAGTCTAACGTGTCTTGTACTCCAAGGCTCAGGGTACGTCGGTGACTCCTTCGTAGCCTTCCTTTATCCGGCATGGGCCTCCCTTCTGGATCCATCTAACTGGGCCGCCCAGCAGGCTATAGGCTGTGCTACCAACTGTGGGCCATCCGGGTTATCCGGATAAGAGATATGCTATGAGGATATCCATATAGCATATCCCGACAGGCACGGCCGTGTCTAGATCGCGGGCACGGATGCGTCAGCCGACAAAGGCGGCATACGCACGTCCCTGGAGCGTTCAGTGGCCGGCAAGGGCGGCATACGCGCATCCCTGGATCATTCAGCGGGATGTGTCAGCCGGCAAGGGTGGCGTAGGCGCGTCCCTAGAGCATTCAGCTAGCTCACATGCGGAAGGCAATGCTGTCGACCGGCTGTTTGTTAGCTTACCAAAAAAGTAGATATGCATATCTAGTAGCAATACTTATGCCTAAATTTTTGTTTTTTTTAAGGATGGATCCTAATTCAACATATTTTCTTAAAAGTTAGATTGATACCCAATCCCCAAAAGGCTCTGTCCAAATTTTTATTTTTTTTACACTAAAATCTGATGACAATACACTAAAACATGAGTGCAAGGCATGACACACATGATTAATGTTCATTGGTGCAAATATGTCTTTCTAAAACTTTTTTTGTTATAAGATTTATCAGAGGTAAAAGAGTCTTCCCATGTTTTTATTTGACACCGTTAGTGTTTAAAATGAACTAGGGTGTCAATTGAGGAAACAAAACAACTTTAGATGTCAAAATGAGAAGAAATGTTTTTCTAGTGTCAAATAAGGAAGCATGTTTTAAACCAGTGTCAAATAAGGAATTTTCTCCAACATAGAAGACACCATGTTTAGTTGAATTCACATTCGACGACCGACCGAACAGAGTCGTCATGCCTGATGCTCCGTTGATCTCCAGGCATACGACCCACACAAAACCGGCAATGCTCGCTCAACTCAACAAACACGGCACAGGGCCGCCCCCCCCCCCCCCCCCCCTCCGTTGATCTAAAGGAAATTTAACACCTATATCATTAGAAACTATTTCTATATCAAAAACAGAAAGAACATCAAAAAGATTTGTTTTCATTATACCTTTCATTGTTTTGGGAGCATCCAAATTAGTCATCTTCTTCAGATCCATGGCTTTCTCTAATATGTTCCTAGAGTTATCCACCCTTGCACTTTGTCTGACAGCTTGAATAGAGCCCCAGACTTACTGTTTCTTCTTGTTATTGCTCCCTACATCTTCTTTTTTTTGACTGAGCACTGGCAAAGACTAGCATAAATATCCTCAGGTAGAGCAACAATCTGGTCAGTAACAGACACTTCCATATCATTTCCATAAATCAGCTTTTCTTCCTGCTTAGCAGCCCAGAATTTATGTGCCTCAACCACAGCAGAATCACCAACCAACTTTTCCTCAGGCAATTTAATACACTCAGCATCTAGCAGGCCTTTTTGCAGGAGAAGCTTGAACACAGTAGTAGCAAAGCAAACATCACCAACTATTCTGACTCTGGAAGGGCCAGTTCCACTAGCCTTAGCCCCATTCCTACTGTCTTGAGATTGATTAGCACCAAGATTTCTATTACTACTAGGATCTCTCACAGAACCTCCTCCATTTCCTCCTGCCACATCATCTTCATTACATTTCCTATGTTCATTCAATTCATCTGAGAGTGGATCATCCTCCTCATCCATGGTGGGAGAGGTCACATCAAGAGTAAAACTCAGCTGGAATAAATGGTTATTGAACTCAAACAATCTCCCTATTGGTAACTTGGAAGGGTCCCTGCATTTGATCAAAACCCTCACCTCTTTAGCATTATCCTTAAAGATTGACAGCCAGTCTACATCTTCCAGGATCCCACATGCAGAGATAGCTTGATCAAGGGTGTTCCATTCACACCATTTTGTTTGCAGCCCAGTTATGATAACCCACACCTTTTTGAGGGATTCCACAGGCTCAGGATCATCAGACCAAGCCTCAACTTTGACCCAGACACCTAGTTTAGATACTCCAAATTTGGGGTAACCAATCACCTGTTCCACAACAATATGAGGTGGGAATTTCACCAGGAATGTATTATCAGCCCCTAGTTCCCTAATCTGCCAAGGCCAGTTTGTCTTGTAAATTTTTGAGAATTCCACAGCAAGCTCCTCAACTGACAGAGAACCTTCTTCTACCAAGACCACCCCACAATTTTTTGAAGAGGCAAAAGGATGAGCAATCACCTCAGGGATCTCAACATGATAAAATCCAAGCCCTGGAGCACCACTCCCAATGTATCTAGCTAACTGATGAGGTCTTCTTCTAACAGGACACTTATCCACTAGGTGACCAAAGCTCTTGCATATGAAGCACATGGGTTTATTCTCACAGTTCACCTGTAGGATGATCAGGTTCCCCACAACAAAGGCAAATGACATTCACATAGGTCATCTGCCCCCCTGAGACAGTTGACCCCTGAACATCTCTAGCCACAACACCACTCTGCTTCTTTTTGCTTTTCTGAGCATTCTTCACCTTATCATCCTGCTCCAAAACCTGAGCCTGTTGCTGCTGCTGTTGGGGATTGTTGTTTGGTTCCAACCATTGATTAGAACCACCACCAAACTGGGGATGTTGCTGAAAAGGAGGGTAAGGGCCATTGAAACCCCAAGGTGGAATCATACCTCCAGGAGCAAAACCAAAAGGGGACTGCCCAGCAAAGAACTGAGGATTAAACTGACCAAAATCAAAAGGTCCATGCTGGTTCCCCTGTTGTTGTGGTTGCATCTGCTGTTGAGGTTGCACCTGTTGCTGCTGCCACTGATCTTGTCCATTAGAAAAACCTCTGCCCCTCCCCTTTCCTCCTCTGCCTCGATCTCCCATGACTCCTTCCACAACACTACCAACTGGATCAACAGGAAACTCAACTCCTAAACACTGAAGACCAGCAGTTTTCTCCCTCTGCGCCGCCACTACCAGGAGAGGAACACGAACCCTAGGCCTCGAGGAACTTTGTTTTATACTACTGGGCAGAACCAGATGGGATTTCAATGGTGGGGATGGACGCAGGTGGGAGCATGGATCTCCATGCATCCACAACTGGGAGAAAAAAACATCAACACTTTCCCCATCTCCCCCAACCACCACCACCTCTTTTACTCCACTGACCACTGGACCCCTCAACAGTCTAAATCTTCTTCCACCTTGTCTCCTTCCTCTATGGACAAACTGGACTGAATTCCCGCCGGATGAACAACACTGCTGCAAGGAACTAGACCCTTGTTCAGAGCTTCGAGGACCAAATCGAACAGTGTCACCTGCTGGTTCAGATCGAGCAGAGCAAGCGCAGCAGTATACTCCTTCCTCGAGAACTCCGGAACAACCTCCACAGACAACAAACCTCTCAGCATCTCTTGATGACGATCCTGCACGAAGCGCGAGAGAGGGGATCCTGCTCTCTGCGGCCTTCCCCTTCTCCTGACCACCTTCTTCTGCGGAGGCATTGCCAAACTGGATGGCTTCAATTCAGTGATCTTCAGAAGCTCTGTTACCGCCATACTCCTTCGCTTCCTTCTCCGCGGCCCGAGAGGCTTGCCCCGGCTGCTTCGAGAACTCGGCACCACCAGGATCCTGCTCGGCTTCAACGAGGAACGGATCGAAGGACCCAATACGGAGATTGAAGCACTCATCTGCCCCTGATTCGACTGGAACCTCACCGGATTTCGCCGCGAACGACTCCGGCGAGAGCCCCAGTCCTCTTGCAAGGCCCCTCTGTCTGGCCGATGATTCCTCCCGCTCACCTTCTCCTTCCCTTCCCATCCACTGATCTCTTCCAGCATCCCCTCTACCATCTCCGTCGATCGCGAGGGCCAACCGCTGATGAAAACCAGATCTGAAATCAAGGATTCTCGCAGTGGGTGGAGAGCACGGCGGCGAGCGGAGCCGATAAGGGTTTCTAGGAGTGGGAGGTGGTGAAGCAGAAGCGGCGAGAGGTAGGTAAGGGCTTGGACTCGACCCCTAGAGGGCGCCATGGATGGAAACCGAGGTGGTTCCACCATGAACAGGGCCTCGAGTCGGAACAGGAGAGCGAACGTGCCGGGGAGGGGGGCGTCATTGTCGGGGAGTCGGAACATTTCCAAAGGCACTTATTTCTACGACCGCTTTACTACTCCCTCGCATACTAGGATAAATACGAACCTAAATAAAATTAAGACCATTAATATGGACCAAAAGGAGTATAAGAATAAGCTTTACGTACCTGATGATGCAATATCCAGAGAGTTTGTTTAGAGAAGGACAACATAAAAAACATGATGTTTAGTTGAATAATATTAAGGCTATTAATATAGACCGGAAGGAGTATAAGAATAAGCCTCATATATCCTATGATGCAAAATCGAGAGAGTTTGTTTAGAGAAGAACAACATAAAAAACATGATGTTTAGTTGGATTCACATTCTTGCATTTGTTTCTTTGTGGTATTTCGTTATATACTATATAAAAAAATTGGGTCGCATAAAAGTAAAAATACTAGTGTGCATTATTTTTTCTTTGTTATCGGGGCCGTGTGTGAACAAGTGAACTCATCTGAGTCGTGATGCAGCTCTTCAAATGAGGCGCTCGACGACCGACCGAACAGAGTCGTCATGCCTGATACTCCGTTGACCTCCAGGCATACGACCCACACTAAACCGGCTAGGCTCGCTCAACTCAACAAACACGGCACAAGGCCGCCGCCTCCACAACGCCGCCGCGCTGCCGCCGGCGAGGCCAAGAACCTTCCAATGCTAATCCCCACCCCTCCGCCTTCATAACATCACCGCCTCCGCCGAAGCCCCAGCTCGCCGGCGCCGCCTTCTGCCTTCTCGCCGCGGGCAATTAGCCTCTCAGGTCGATTGGTCGTCGCAGAGCGATGTGAATCCTTGCGGTAACTGGTCGGATCCGAATTCCGGATCTTTCCCGGAGTTCTACTGCAACAAATCCCGTCCGTTTCGTTTGGTTTCCTCCACGGATTCGGAGTCTTTCTCCTAATCGGGGAACAAGTGAAGCATCGATCCCTACAAGTTATAAGCTGCCTACCCTCGGTAAGCTTCAGATTACGAGTCCAGAGTTGGTTTGGTTGCCACACAACACTAGGAAGCAATTCATCTCCCAGAAGGCCTCGTTTTGCAATTGCTGCTCCAATGGAAGCCTCTAGCGTATCCAGTATATTGAGCTTTGGGCATTTTGGCTTGACAACTCTGCGTAAGCTGCTGGCTCCGTCTCCCTGTTCACTGCAGAAATTCAGGAAGGCTCACAACGGATGCCGACTGATGAGGATCTGTTGCCCGAGCTGCCGCAGGACGTATTGATGGATATCTTTGCGCTCCTGGAGATCCCTGACTTCGTGCGTGCAGCCTCTGTCTGCTCCTCCTGGCGCTCCGCTTGTACCAGCCTACGCAGCCATCCGGAGCTGTACAGACGACCTCAGACGCCGTGCCTGTTGTACACCTCTGAATCTGCTGGTGACAACGTAGCTTGTCTCTACAGCCTCGCAGAAAAGAGGGTCTACAACTTAACACTTCCAGATCCACCCATCCGGAGTAGGTATCTCATTGGTTCCTCACATGGTTGGATAGTCACCGCCGATGACAAGTCTGAGCTACACCTTGTCAATGCCATCACCGCTCAACAGATAGCTCTCCCATCGCCGACCACCCTTGATTCTGTAGAGCCAATCTTTGATAATGCAGGCTCAGTTGTTAACTATGAGGTGTGGCAGGCACCGGATGATCCGGACTTGGACACTGAAATGCTTGGTCGCAGAATTATAGTCCTTGCTCCACCTGACGAGCTTCGTAACCACATCTACATGAGGGCCTTCATTTTCCCAGATCCGTCCACAGGAAGCTATATTGTGGTTCTCATCCACGGTCCAGGATGTCAGCTTTCGTTCGCAAGGGTAGGAGATTGTAACTGGACCTTGTTGCCGCCAGGTTGGGACTATGAACAATGCATCTACATGGATGATCTGCTGTATGCATCCACGAAATCCGGAAGAATTGATGCTTTTGATCTCACCAGTCCTACCATCACGAGGAATATAATTTCAGATGAGATTGACTACGGCGGTGGTCACCACCGGAAGCACTTCTACCTTGTTCAGGGTCCAGGGGGCGGTCTGCTGGAAGTCGGGTGGAAAGCGGAGCTCGTAGATGCGGGTTATGAGGAGCTCATATGCAAAACTAAGAAATTCTTGTTACACAAAATCGATGTTGCAGCAAAAAGGCTTGTGAAAATAAACGGCTTGCATGATCACGTGTTGTTTCTTGGACATAGCCAGCCGCAATGCCTTAGTGCTGAAGAGTATCCGCAACTGAAGGCAAATTGTGTGTATTTCACTGATGGTGGGAAATATAATTGGAAGTATAAGAATCTTCCCCGGGACATAGGTGTTCTCAACTTGGAAAATGACACCACGGAAGAAATTGTATCTCCATTTTGGTGCAGCTGGCCTAGTCCCATATGGATAACACCGAGTCTTACCGCAATGAACTTGTCATTGTACAAATAGGTGGTTTTTTTAATTATTATGTACCTCGATTCTAGGGTCTGTCTGTTGACCAAATTTACATTTTTTTACGGGCAGATGCTATGAAAACGGAGGCATGTTCCGTTTTTCTCTTCTTCATACCTCAATTGATGTGATAAAAATGTGCTCGAGTACCAAAGATTTGGAATGGAATGTTATTTGTTTTCCTGAATGGCACTGTACAACATTTCCGCTTTCTGCTCTCTGCATCGCTTTCCTATTCACCACATATTCTGAACGAATATTGTTTATTTGAGATATTTTTCCTCGTGACTGAAAGTACAAGCCATGTAGTAACCATCCAGTAGAATTGTCTGTTCTTCTCTTCACTATGAGATATCCTAGTTGCATTGATGTTTATCTCTCTCTTTCACATAGACAAAAATATCTTACCTTTTATAGTCCATTATTGTTCTTGCTCTAAGTGGAGATGCTGTTACCCAAATGATATCATGTTTTTTCGTGGGAGGCGCGTGGCCATTTTTCATCCACTTTTGTCATCCGGATGAAAAAAAGGGCGTTCTAGGGATCCTTCTGGGTGTAAGTGGAGATATTCTCACCCAACTGGTATCATGTTTTTTCATGAGAGGCGCGTGATAGGCATAACTCAAAAATATGGATGTGTGATGCAAAATAAAGTTAAGGATGTAAATTGTAAAGCATGACCGAGTCAAGGGGCGTGGAGAGATAATGGCATCTTCACTGGGCGAGCCGACGCATCCCGTCCAAGTGAGTGTCCAGACTTGTCCGCGCGGGGCGGGACCTCAGCGGTCCGATCCATCCGGACAAACGTCCGGCTTAACCCATCTGTGCATCAAATCTGGGCAACGGTTGTGTCGGTCGCACGCGGACAACACGGGGTGTCTTGCCCGTTGGCCACCCGGGCCCATATGTAACTGAGACATTAGTACTTAAGATAGCTATTAATTAGATTTTAAGCCCTGCCAGTTACAAAAAGTCATTCAAACAAATTAAGTGGGGGATGCTACTGCTGCTGCTACGGCTACGGCTACTGTTGTAGGAGGACGGCGCGGCGGCTAGACGCCGCCGTTGCTGCGGCCGCCGGCCCGTCGATCGCCGCCCTAGCGTACCAGATGGCTCGCTGCTGGACGCTTTCACAGTGATGGTCGCGCGCATGGTCACGAGCCACCGCCTTCAACCGGTCCTCCGCCGCCCGGTTCGCCAGGGCCTTGTCCATATCATCGGCCCAGTGGTCCCTCGCCTCCAGTTGGGCGAGCACATTCGCCGGAGAAGGATCTGGAGCCGGAATCGGAGCACCATTAGGGCTGAAGCCCAGCGCCTGTGCTATCTGCATGGGGACGGCGATCGGCGCCTCCAGCTGGTCCACCTCATCCCCCTCCTCGTCGTCGTCCTCCGCCACCTCCGTGTCATCGGTGTCGACGAGACCCCACGCGAGCGCCGCCTCAGCGGCCAGAGCCACGCGCTCCTCCTCTGCCGCCAAGTCGGCGACGTGCTCGCGTCGCGCTCTTCCGCGTCGCTGCACGCTTTGGAGGCGTGGCGGAGCTTGCGGATGGCGACCTTGGAGGCCTCCTTGGCCACCTCCTCTAGCATGGCCATGGTCGCCTCGTGGCAGATCTCGCTAAGAGCCGCAGATGCGGCCTCCAAGGCCACCGCCTCCTTGGCGGCGACGTGGTGTGTCGGTCACCGCCCATTGGGCAGCCACCGTTGCTGCCGCCTCTACCACCCGCTGCAGCGCAAACTCGCCGATCTGGCCTTCCTTCTTGAAGGCCAGCACCTGTGCCTCGCCCATGCGCCGGGCCAGCACTGTGGCCTCGAGGTGGACCTCGTTGACCTCCACGTCCGGGTAGCGGGTGCGACACATATCTCGGATCTTGGACCATGTGGCGATGTTGCGGCGAGGCATGGTTCCTGGTGGCTGGAGCTTTTTTGGCCGCTGGTTTTCTCTTGCTTTGGGGCATATGTTGTATCCTTCGTGCCGGCGGCCGTCTTTTATAGACCGTGGCGGAGGCGGGAAACGTCGTGTGATGCGCGAAAAGTTTTCTCGCCACGGGAAGCGAGGCGCGCGTGGGAAACAATGGCGGAAAACGCCAGCCACGCAGGAAGCTGCCGGCGCTAACAGCCGACGTCGCGTCGCCATTAACGTTCCATCTCGAAGGTGTCAACCGGTGACCGCGGGAGGGAGGCGGACATATGGGTCGGGCCGCTGGGCGAGGTCAGCCGGTCACACCGTACCATGGCCCCAAATCGACCGCTGCCCGACCCAAACGGACAGAAACAGACCATTTGGGACGACCGGATGGGTCAGCCCAGTGAAGATGTCCTAAAGGAAAAGACCATGCCTTATTTTATCATGGAACATATTGTGTTTCTTTGTAACTAATATTTATTTTACCGTTGCAACGACATAGGTAACTAACTATAAGAAAAAATAGAAAATCGAGAAAATCCACACACCTTTTTGTTAATAGTTGGTGAAAGTACTGACTTTGAATCGACTAGAGGGGGTGAATAGGAGACTACCAATTTTTAATTAGTTACTCAATTTTAGACTTGGAAAGAAGATAAGTTCTCTAGATATGCAACTAGGTGAACAACCTATATCCTAGAGAACTAACAACAAGCACAAGAACGGTAAAGAGCAGGTAGTAAAGGTAAGGAACGAGATAACCGGAGCGGGGACACGAAGATGTAATTTCCGTAGTTCACTTCCAAGGAATCTACGTTTATGTTGGAGAGGTGTTGGGGCCACACAAGGTCACCCGAGCGCCACAAAGGCCTCACCTTCTTCTCCGGTGAGCTTCCCCCACAAAGGAGGCCTCACAATCCACTAACCGGTGACCTTGAAGGCGCCAATCGAAACCTTTACAACAAGGTTGAGGGGGGAGCTCCACAACTCAATTTGAGGCCCTCAACACCACCACGGAGCTTTAAAACACATGCCCTTAGCTCCGAGGATGCCCTACACCGTATAGGGTTCCAAGAAACCCAAGAGTAACAAGATCCACAAAGGATAGGTGGGGGGAATCAAATCTTGTTTGGTGGAAGTGTAGATCTAGGTCACCTCTCAAAAGATCAAGTGATTTGAGTGGCTAGGGAGAGAGATCTAGTGAGGTGAAGCTCTAGTATTAATGGAGGAGATAGAAAATTGAAGAGTTAGGTAGGAGGAAGAAGGAGGGCGCCTTAAATAGGCCCCCTCCAAACTGAACCTTTGGGTAGTTTGCGACCTCATCGAAAGTTCCGGTGAGGGGCCAAAAGTTCCGCCCAGCGCTGCTCCAATGGTACGAAGACTGTTGACGCACGCTCCAAAGCCTGACCGGAAGTTCCGGTCAGAATGACTAGAAATTCCGGTGAAACTTCCGGAGCAAGTTCCGGGCCAAGTTCCGTCAAATAGAACACTTGCAAACAGAAGTATTCTGAACCTGAGCGGAACTTGGAGCAGAACTAGGGCGGAACAACGGGGTCGCAAAACATGCCTGACTGGAAGTTCCGATGCCTGGGCGGAAGTTCCGCTTAGGGTCTCAGTGGGAAAAGCAAAGGAATCTCCTGACCGGAACTTTCGGTGCTACTTTTGATGGAAGTTCCGTCAAATAGAACATTACCATACAGTAGGTTCTAAACTCTGTACGGAACTTCCATCAGAAGTTCGACCGGAAATAATCCCAGATCCAACCCACAGAGCACCCTGAGCGGAACTTCCGGCTCCTGGCCGGAGGTTCCGATCAGACAAAAACTGCTCCAACTAATCAGAAACTCACTCTCTCGCTGATGAATAGGATGGCTGTGGTGGTGCAAATATGGTTTATGCAAGAACAGATGATTTCCCACAGCCTTCTGAGGTGGACCCTCTTGATAGTACGGCGATCTAAATCAATAAAATGATAGAAAGAGAAAAACGAAAGACCGCCATCTTCACGAGATCCCAAGAATAGCATCCACACACTCCATAAGCTCCATCAAAAAACAATTAACCTGAAACTCAAGCACAAGGTTAGATCACAAGTGGGATTGTCATCATCACCAAAATACCAAGGGAAAACATAGTCCTTTCAATCTCTCACTTTTTGGTGTTTGATGACAATCCCAAATGATTTGCATAAGAAGGAGCAGTTTTTTCAATGAACGGAACAAGCTCCCCCTATATGTGTGCAAGGTAGAGATAAATCTCTAAGGACAAGACTAGCACACATATAAGGAGGCTCCCCCTTTCTATTGCAAAAACAGCACATGTGCAAGGGAAAACAAGATAGGGAACATACCGTTGCACCAATCATATGTGGTGGAGACAATAGATGAAATAATATCAATGTAGAATCCACCACCATATACAAACAGCCATAAGACAACAACAAGCATACCATACAACATGCATAACATACCACATAGTCTCATACATAAATAAGACGCACAAATAACAAGGTCCACAAATAACACAAATAACACGGTCCACAAGCACACACATAAACTAGAGAGTTCACGAGCAAGAAATGATCAAAGATAAAAACGAACTCGTGACTTAACCCATGCAAATCTCGTGAACAACCTAATAGACATCTTTCTCCCCCTTTGGCATCATGACACCAAAAAGGGAGAAAAGACCACTCTAATCGCCCCAACCATGGACATGAGGAGGAGAAGGCTCGGGGTCCCAAGAGGCATTGTTCCACGCAGGCGGGGTATCGGTGACTTCCTCCTCAGAATCATACCACTTGCAGTTGTCACGAATCCACTCATCCTTGGGCGTGGTGAAGGGGCTAGTCTCTGGATAGAAAGGAAGACTGCGCGCTGTCATAATAGCCTTCTGACGCCGAGCACTATGCCGCTGATCAACATAAGCCTGGTACTCATGATTCTGCAAGAAGCAAAACATCTTCTTCACCTTCCCTATCACTTTCTTGCCCAAGACGGCTGCCTCTCAAGAGTGGGACCACCAGCACTAGAACCAGCACGAGCCTAAGAGGGACCACCAGCACCGGTAGCACCCCCAGACTTCCATATGGCTTCTTCCTTCTCAGCTTGGGTCATAGGCTTCTCATGCTTACTCACACACAGCTTCTTCTCCTCATGAATAGTGATGTCGTCCTGAGGGAAGCGGGTTCCAGTTGCTTCGAACCACTTGGCATTGAGAAGAGTCTGAATGTATGGAGCATAGGGGCACGAGCGCTTGTCAATAACAGCTTGCCAGATCTCATTGTACAGAAAGTGCATAACATCCATATTCCGGTCAGAGTCGCGGCGACGGTGAGTCTAAAACATAAGGTCAATTTGATAAGCATGAAACTGATCAAAGTTGCCGGCCTTTGGAGATATGGTGTTCAAGAAGACCCTGCGCATGATGTCATAGACTAGCTAGAGATAATTCACATAACCACAAGTACCCCAACCCTCAATATAGAGTGGATCCAGAACCTCAGGAGCAGAAGCCTGGGCGCCATGAACTCGCCAACCATTTGCACCCTTGCTCAGCAAGATGGGATAGCCAAGGAGAGTCCCAAACTCAGACCATGTGGCGGATAACTGCAGATCCTTAGTCATACACTTCAAGGTGACATCAATAGGATTCATCTCCATGTGAAGAGTGGAATAGAACTGAGCAATAGCGTCCTCATCAAAGTTCTCACGGTGCTCCATGATAGGAATCGTCCCTAACGAGGGGATCACCCCCGGGTAGGCTAACCGGACAGGATGCAGGGGCAATGTAACTGCCAGCCGGCTGACCCAGCCGTATGTAAAAACCCAAAGACAGGTCAGAAAGAAGGCCATATGAAGAGCAAGCTGGCCATCCAGTTGGTCGGATAAGAAACGTTCCCAAAGGCATCTAGCCGACTGGGTCATGCCAGCCGGATAAGGCAAGACAAGTCAAGAACGAGCCGGCAGAACCACGAGTCGGGTAAGACAACACAGAGCAGATGCTTAGCCGGATGGGTCCGACCATTCGGCCAGGACAGAGTAGCCGGCTAGGGCAACCTAGCCGAACCTTCAGGGCAGACGGATGACGTAGGGAATAGTACCCCGCAGCCCTAGCAGACAGAAGGACAGGTGCAGTGGCACCGACGCCGGAGGAGCCGGACCGTACCCGTGCCTAGCGGGAACGGGGGTCGCCGCCCGTGTTGGACGGGGTGGCCTCCACTGTTTCCGTGCCGGCCGGGGGCGTCCGCCACTATTTTCATGCCGGTCAGGGGGAGCAACACTATGCAAGACGTCAGGGAGGCTGGACACTGTACTGGAATAGTCGGTTGGGCCCACCTGTGGGACCCGCCAGTCGGCAGCGTCTTTGTCCATGCCGCCTAGGCCTATATAAGGGGAGGCAGGGGCATCGTAGCAAGAGTTGTACCCTCATTCTCTACTAGTTAGGACTGATACAGCTTGAGGAGCACTTGCAGCCCTTTGTGTGTTCATCCCGTTAGTCGGATCGGCAGGAGTAGGGGTGTTACCTCATGACAAGGGCCCCGAACCTGGATACTTCTTATGTCACTGATGCTTGCTCGTGCCCAATCCCGCCTGTGGACTCCGTCACTCGCTTCCCTGCTCGCTCCCGCACCACAAACTAGCATGCTCAGGCACTGTTATTCACATACCAACGATAGTTGGCGCCCACCGTGGGGCTAAGATGGCGGCGACCGGAGTGACGTTCCGCACGGGACCCCATACTTTGTCTGGCGAGCGCGTGGCTTCCGATCGTGCCCACGCTGGGAAAATTTGACTGCGTCATCATCAACGCTCGCTGCTTTGCCGGTTTCACTTTCCCGGCAGGCGGGTCCGTCCTGCTATTCGGCGACCTGCTCATCTACGTCGCCACCGTGCCGAAGGGTTTCCCTCGGGAGATCGTCTCCTTCGCCGAGCCGCTGGCCTCAGCCGGTAGCGAGCTCGTCGCGCCTCGCAGCGTGGAGGTAATGATGGCCGGCCCCAGCCATGGCCGCCGTCCCCCTCTCGAGCGCGGCAGCGATCTAGGCGGCCCGTCTACCCCGTTGCGCGAGAAGGGCGTAGTGGAGGAGGTCATTGAGGAACTCACTGATCTGGTTGGCCTCGGGGAGAACCCGGAAGAGGCGATGGCCAAGATCGAGGTGGCACAAGAGCACTTGCTTCAACAAGCTCAGGACTTGGCCTCCACCAAGTACCATATGGAGAGAAACATCCGCGAGTATCACCGTGCCCATGGCCTCACCCCGGCTAATCAAGATCCTAGCCGGCTAGGCTCCATGTAGCATCACAGAGGAGAGCTGGGCGCCTGCTTCCAGCGACGTCGAGTCGGGCTCCCGCACGTACTTCCCACCGCCCGTGTATGACACCGCGGTCAAGAACGTCTGGGCGACGCGAGCCGTCGCGGAGGATTTTCCTCACTTGGAGGGAGAGGACATGATGCGCCAGTTTCAGCGGGTGCAGCACCTGCTGCGCGTGGCTGACGAGCAGGCCGAGGCCGCTCAGATCGCGTTTGAGGCAGGAGCCGGCTCCAGAGGGAACCGCCCGGGTGGAAGTAGCCGGGGAGCACCTCGCCAAACCGAGTGCTTGACGTCTCTAGGCCAGCACCCCCCGCGCTCCAAGCGTCGCCAGTCTGGCAGTAGCCAACCCCGCGGCGACCAAGGCGCCACGAGCCACCCACCTCCGGCTGGCCAGAACCACCCTCCACCCCCTCCCCCATCCAGCCTCGCTGGCCGGGTGGGAGCGCCCAACCTGGTTGAGCCGGATGCGTGCGACCGCATCGACCTCCTGATGGAAGCCCGCCTCACGGAGGAGGAAGACGCAACCGGCCCAGTGTGCTTCGGGCCACGCATCCGAAAGGAGCCGTTCCTCGATAAGTTCTCCCTGCCACGAGACACCCCCAAGTACGACAGCAGCATGAAGCCGGAAGACTGGCTGACCGACTATGTCACAGGAGTCAGAATCGCCCATGGCAACAAGCGCGTGGCGGTTCGCTACATCCCCCTCATGTTTACCGGCTCGACGAGAACCTGGCTCAACAGCCTCGCACCCAACAGCATCAACGCCTGGCCCGACTTCGAGAAGGTCTTCATCCGGAACTTCAACGGCACCTACAAGCGCCCGTGCAGACCCCGCGATCTCTCTATGTGCGTCCAGGGAGACCGCGCGTCGGATCGCGCGTATCTCGCCCGTTGGACCGAGCTGCGCAACTCCTGCGAAGGGGTGGTGGAGAACCAGGCAATCGGTTTCTTCATCAAGGGGTGCCGCGAATGGACGATGCTGCGCCACCGTCTGATGTGCGACGAGCTCAAGACCATGGCGGAACTCATGACCGTCGCTGACCAGTACGCCATTGCGGACGCGACAATGAAGAAGCCCCTCCGGGTGAATGCGGAAGGACGGCTGGTTCCTACCGATACGGCTCGAGAAAAGCAGGTTGTCCAAGGAGGATATGTCGGATCGTCCAGGCGGCATGGCAGCGACAACCGCTACCAGGGAAAGCGTCCGGTTGAGCTGCAGAACCTATGCTACCACCAAAGGAAAGTCAACGCGGTGCAAGGCGCACCGGCTGGAAACGACAAGAGGCAGAAGAACGCCTTCACCTTTGAGCAAATGTTTGATGGGTCGTGCAAGTACCAGAGCGGCGCCTTCAAGCCGGCTACGCACACCACTCAGCAGCGCATCTGGACCCGATAGATCAAGGAGCAGGCTAGCTTGCCTCCTCTCCCCCCACCCCCTCCCGGTGGACCCCCACCATCGACTAGGGCACCCGGCAACAACCACGGCAATAGGGCCTACCCTCAGCAGCACAAGAACTACCACATCTTCAAGGCCTAGCCGATTGACAATCGTTGCCGGAAGCAACGCACCGCGGAGGTGAACGATGTCGTTCCCCCGGTCCCCCTGCACCTCAACTGGTCCAAGACTCCTATCACCTGGAGCCAGGCGGATCAGCCGGATCTGCTCCCGAATCCCGGGGGCTATGCGATGGTGCTAAACCCTCTCCTCATCTCCGACGTGCGCACCTGCCGATTCTCGCGCGTGTTGGTAGATGGTGGGAGCAGCCTCAACCTGCTCTACTGATCTTCCATGGAGAAGCTGGGCATCCGGGAGTGCGACCTGCAGCCCTCGACCACTGTGTTCCACGGCGTCGTGCCTGGGCCACCGTGCGTCCCATTGGGCAAGATCCGGCTGGATGTCATATTCGGTTCAAAGGAGAACTTCCGGCGCGAGCCAATCTAGTTCGAGGTGGTCAACCTTGCCAGCACCTAGCATGTCCTTCTTGGGCGTCCTGCCCTCGCAAAGTTCATGGCGGTCCCCCACTACACATACCTCAAGATGAAGTTGTCGGGTCCCAATGGCGTGATCACTATGGCCGGCTGGTACAGGCGTTCCATGGCTTGCGTGAAGGAAGGCGCGAAGATAGCGGAGGCCCTGCTCATTGCCGAAGAGAAGCGCAAGGCGCAACGTTGCAATGCTGCAGCAAGAGGTGTCGGCTGGCTTGAAGCCGGCTGGGGACATGGCGTTCCAGCCTTCCAAGGACACCAGGCAGATCCCGCTTGACCCGGCTGAACCCTCCAAGTGTGTCACCATTGGTGCCGGCTTGGACAGCAAATAGGAAAGCGCGCTCGTCGACTTCCTCCATGAGAATTGAGATATCTTCGCATGGTCTCCTAAAGACATGCCGGGTGTGCCGAGGGAGTTCGCCGAGCACTCGCTTCATGTGCGTCCTGACGCCAAGTTGGTCAAGCAGCCCCTCCGTCGCTTTGCGAAGGATAAGAGGAAGGTCATCGACGACGAGATCGCCCGGCTACTTGTTGTCGACTTCATCATGGAAGTGTACCACCTGGACTGGCTGGCCAACCCAGTCCTGGTGCTGAAGAAGAACAAGACTTGGCGTATGTGTATCGACTACACGAGCCTGAATAAGGCCTATCCGAAAGACCCTTTTGCTTTGCCCCATATTGATCAAGTGATTGACTCTACGGCGGACTGCGATCTGCTATCCTTCCTTGATTATTATTCCGACTATAATCAGATCCGATTGATCAACCGAAAACATCGTTCATCACCCCGTACGGGGCTTACTGCTATGTAACCATGTCATTCGGCCTGAAGAATGCAGGTGCTACCTATCAGCTTTACATACAGAAATGCTTGCACTCATAGATCGGCCGGAATGTGCACGCGTACGTGGACGATGTCTTCATCAAGACAAAGGAGAAGCGGACCCTGCTGGAAGACCTCGGCGAGAGATTCGCGAACCTCCGCCAGTACCGGATGAAGCTGAACCCGGAGAAGTGCGTGTTCGGCGTGCCAGCCGGACAGCTCCTCAGCTTCCTCGTGTCGAGCCGAGGAATCGAGGCCAATCCAGAGAAAATCGCGGCCATCGAGAGGATGCAGCCACCCAAGAGCTTGCTTGATGTCCAGAAGTTCACCGGATGCTTGGCTTCCCTCAGCCGATTCGTCAGCCGGCTTGGGAAGAAGGCCCTGCCATTGTACCGGTTGATGAAGAAGACGAACAAGTTCACCTGGACTGCGCAGGTGGATGCCGCGTTCCATGACCTCAAGCGCATGCTATCCACAACACCGATTCTCGCCACGTCGGCTGAGAAGGATCCAATGTTGCTCTATATAGCCGCCACCAACCGGGTCATCAGCATCGTCCTGTCGGTGGAGCGTCACGAGGAAAGCAAGGCCCAGCCGGTTCAGCGACCCATCTACTACCTCAGCGAGGTGCTCTCCCTCTCCAATCAGAACTACCCCCACTACCAGAAGATGTGCTACGGCGTGTACCTGGCTTGCAAGAAGATCAAGCACTACTTCCAAGAGCATCCGCTCACCGTGGTGTCCATCGCGCCGTTGGGCGAGATCTTCGGCAACAAGGACACCACGAGCTGGGTAGCCAAGTGGGCCATCGAGCTGGCCGCCTACTGCATCCGGTACGAGCCCAGGATCACCATCAAGTCTCAGGCAGTGGCAGACTTCTTCGTCGACTAGGCGGAAAACCAGTACCTGACGCCGGTTCCTAATTCCGACTACTGGAAGCTGCACTTCGACGCCTTGAAGATGCGCGGGGGCTTAGGAGCTAGCATCGTGCTAACCTCACCCAAGGGAGACCGGCTGGAGTACGTTCTGCATATCCACTTCACTGCCTCGAACAACGTCACCGAGTACGAGGCTCTCGCGCACGGACTCCGGATCGCAAAAGACATCGGCATCCGCCGGATCATTTGCTTCGGTGATTTGGATCTGGTGGTGCAGCAAGTATCCGGCGAGTGGGACGCTCAGGACGCCAACATGGCCCTGTACCGGTTCCATGTCCAACTGCTCAGCGATGGCTTCGAGGGATGCGAATTCCATCACGTCCCCCGTGCCAACAACAAGGCGGCCTACGCGCTCGCGCGAGTCAGATCCACCAGAGGGCCATCCCACCCGGAGTATCCTTGGAGCACCTTCGCAAGCCCAGCATCACCCCCTCTTTGGAATCTGAGTCCATCATCTGGGTAGTAGACCCGGGGGATGCCGGCTCGAAAGAACCGGGCCCCTCTGTTGTGCCCTTCGGCTCAAAAGACCCTGGGGGCTGCCTCCTCCTCAGGCAAGCCGTCATCGAGCAAGTCAAAGGGCCCGGGGGCTGCCGACTTAGGCATCCCACCCGGCCGACCGCTGGATGAGCTCCAGATCATGCCGGCCAGTGTCTTCACCATCCGGGAAGTGCCATCCTGGGCCCAGCCCTTCATGAAATACATCCTCAACGACGAGCTCCTGGCTGACGAGGTGGAGGCAAGGCAGATCCGGCGCCACGCGCACACGTACACCATCATCAACAAGGAGATGTACAAGCGCAACGCCGTAGGCATCTTCCAGCGGTGCGTCGACGCAGACACCGGCTACCGGCTATTGAAGGAAATTCACCAGGGGGAGTGTGGTCACCACGCCTCATCTCACACCCTGGTGTCAAAGGAAATGCGCCACGGGTTCAACTGGTCGACCGCCTCAGAGGACGCGGACCAGCTGGTTCGCGTGTGCAACGGATGCCAGCAGTTCGTCCGGCTGAGGCACATGCCGACCTCAGCGCTCAAGACCATATCGATCACCTGGCCCTTCTCTGTCTAGGGGCTGGACATGGTCGGCCCCTTCAAGCGAGCCCGAGCCGGCATGACCCACCAGCTAGTGGAGGTGGACAAGTTCACCAAGTGGATCGAAGCAAAGCCGATCTGGAAGCTGGACGGTTCCACGGTCATCACTTTCTTCCTCGACATCATCATCCGGTTTGGGTATCTCCATAGCATCATCACCAACAATGGAACGAACTTCACCAAGGGGGCCTTCGCCCGGTTCTGCCACAACAAGGGGATCCGACTGGACCTCGCATCTGTCGTGCATCCGCAATTCAACGGGCAGGTGGAAAGATCTAATGGCCTGGTGTTAGCCAGAATCAAGCCTCGGCTGATCGAGCCGCTCGAGTGATCGCCCGGCTGCTGGATCGAGGAGCTCCCGGCCGTGTTGTGGAGCCTCCACACCACTCTGAATAGGTCAACCGGCTTCACCTTGTTCTTCCTCACCTACGGCTCGAAAGAGGTCCTCGCGGCGGACATCGAGTTCGACTCACCCCACAAGCTCCTTTACGCGGAGAAGGAGAACCAGGAGGCGATGGAGGATAGCGTGGACCTCCTCAAGGAGGCCCGCGAGCTGGCCCTATCCAGATCGGCCATCTACCAACAGGGGTTGCGCCGGTATCACTCCAACCGCATCCAGCATGTCACATTCCGGGAAGGCGACCTGGTGCTCCGGCTGATACAAGACACGAAGGGCATGCACAAGTTGTCCCCTCCATGGGAGGGTCCCTTCATCATAAGCAAGGCGCTTCACAACAACTCCTACTACATCATCAACACGCATCAGTCGCGCAAGAACAAGATGGACAAGTCGGATGAGGAGACGGAGAGGCCATGGAATGCAGACCTGCTTTGACCATTTTACACTTAGTCGCAAAATCAGTGTATGTATCCAGAACCCTGAATGAATGAAAGATGCGGAACCCCGGCTGATGCTCGGGGGATCCTTGCCAGAAATTTTGTCGTTGTTCCTTTCCGATAAAAACCCTGCAACGTGTTTTCCGGCGCCGGTAACCCCTACCCGGGGGCTCATCGGTTGGCCCGCCCTGCTAATTCTATAAGCCGGATGAGTAGTGTGCAACGATGCCAGAGGCCCACTCTTTGTCTCAGCTACAGACCACAACCCGGCTGTCCGGCTAGCAAGAGAAAAAGCCCTACTTAAAGGGGCTAGGGAGGCAAACCGCCGGCTCGCCACGTGGCAGCCCCTCACAGCCCTAACTACGGATGGATCGTTTGTGCCGGCACGCAATGCGCAGAAGATCCTAGGCGCGGGAGGCGAGACGCTGGCAGCGGTTCCCGAGGCGACGTGCGATGCGACCCTTCGACGCACGCCCCCACGAACATCATTACACTGTGTTAGACGTCAGCACTGACACAGCCGAGCAGCCCAACCGCCAGATTTCAGCCGGAAAAAAATTCAAACTAGCTTTTCAGAGCCCGCACATATTTCGCCTAAGGGTGGTATCTACGCGCGCTCAGGGGCTAGTGTAGGGGGATCACCCCCGGGTAGGCTAACCAGACAGGATACATGGGCAATGTAACTTCCAGCCGGCTGACCCAGCCGGATGTAAAAACCCAAAGACATTTCAGAAAGAATGCCAGGTGAAGAGCAAGCTGGCCATCCAATCGGCCAGATAAGAAACGTTCCCAAAGGCATCTATCTGGCTGGGTCATGCGAGCCGGATAAGGCAAGACAAGTCAAGAACGAGTTGGCCGAACCACGAGCCGGGTAAGACAGCACGGAGCAGATGCTTAGCCGGATGGGTCCGACCATCCGGCCAGGACAGAGTAGCCGGCTAGGGCTACCTAGCCGGACCTTCAGGGCAGACAGATGATGTAGGGCACAGTACCCCGCAGCCCTGGCAGACAGAAGGACAGATGCGGCGGCACCGACGCCGAAGGAGCCGGCTCATACCCATGCCTGGCGGGAACGGGGGTCGCCGCCCGTGTCGGCCGAGGTGGCCTCCACTGTTTCCGTGCCGGCCGGGGGCGGCCGCCACTGTTTCCGTGCCGCCCGAGGGGCGTGGCACTATGCAAGACGTCAGGGAGCCTGGACACTATACTGGAATAGTCGGCTGGGCCCACCTATGGGACCCGCCAGTCGGCAGCGGCTTTTCACATGCCGCCTCGGCCTATATAAGGGGCGTCAGGGGCATCGTATCAAGGGTTGGACACTCATTCTCTACTAGTTAGGACAGATACAGCTCAAGGAGCACTTGTAGCCCTTTGTGTGTTCATCTAGTTAGTCGGATCGGCAGGAGTAGGGGTGTTACCTCACGACAAGGGCCCCGGACCTGGGTACTTCTTGTGTCACTGACACTTTCCTGTGCCCAATCCTGCCTGCTGACGCCGTCGCTCGCTTCCCTACTCGCTCCCGCACCACAAACTAACCTGCTCAGGTGCGGTGACCCAGCATACCACTTCATGATGTAGTACACTCTAGCCGTTGACATAACACCAATGAAACACCGTTCACTAGTATTACATCCCTCGGAGTGGTACAACAGAAACACAGCAGGTCCAAGACATGACTATAGGTTACAACTTAACTCTTTACATAAGATCCAGAAAACACTCTAGGTTAAAGAGAGAGAAAGAAACTTCTTACAAAGAAGAATCAGAAATAATCAACTCATAATCAACAAACTAATATACTAGCATCTGAACTATTGGGGCTTGCATTGCTGCTATTGCAATACTCTACAGAAGTAGGTTCTAGGGCTAGATATTATATTCCTATCTAATCCGCAACTTCGTCTTCATTTTAGTTGATGTATATGTTGACTTCCTAGACTTTATTGAAGAGCTTGAGTTGTTGATGAAGATTCTCTTGAGCAAGAGTTGATGTAGACGTCGGCTTAATGGCTTCAGAATCTAGAAAGGGTTAAGAAGATACGTTGAGTACGAGCATACTCAGCAAGTTCACTAGAAAAGGAGTGTTTTATGCACTATATCTATAGCCACAGACCATAGGTCTTATGTAATGCAGGTTTTCGTAAACATTTCTTCAAAGGTTGCTTTTATTCTGAAAAGCTATGTCCGTCAGCCTTCATTGGTTTACCAGAACTTTCATAGAGTTCCTTTCCCGCCGCGTTCGCATCTCCTTCCCGGAACAGGGAGTAACAAGTTACAGTTCTTACACTCTGCAGAGGTGCGTAACTTTACCCATGAGAGACCTTAGGTTTTGTTGCACGGTCGGGAGTATGTCCCGTTCAAACTTCCTTGGTTTGAGGCCCAACCTAAGATCCAAGCTAATCACTGCCTTCTCCGCGACCCCGCATGTCTCCTTGGTGTACGCCAGCCCACCTATTGAATTACGACAATTGGCAGTACAGACCGTTTAGATGCCGGAACTATCATGGGACGTTGAGGGTTCCCACCCATATGTTGCATATCCTCTACGAATTACCAATATATGCACGCTACGAGTGATAACATCCACGCCCCGCACATACGTCTCCATGCGAGAGGGAAAAGATACAGCTGACTTCTCCGTCCTATTCCAAATCTCATGGTCAACGCGTAATATACGGCGCAAGAATCACTGGCGACATTGGTTGTTAAGTCTTAGATAATATGTTCCTTTACCACCGGAACTTTACAGAAAATAATCAAAGGACATGAGCAAGTGTGAACTTGCATTTTTTGATTGCAAGATTATGCACTCACGGTCTTCGAGACAATATAAGATCCAATATCTCAAATCAGCATCATGGGTCCGGTAAGGACTAATGTTTAAAGAGACAAGATGCTATTATGCATAAGTAATGTAATGCAAATTTTTAAACTCAAATCCCTGGAATAAGCGTTGATCTAGGGTTTGGATGCTAGAAGTGGTTCCTTTAGAATGTGTTGTACTTTTAGATAAGCTTCATACTTGTGATTCTTATTAAGGCTTGTGAGTGTGTGTGAAACAACATGTATTTATAATATCATACAACAATAAGATACATAATTGTGGAATGCTATTCAAAAGACTGCTTATATAAGAATTGTTGTTTGAAGTGGCAAAAGAATAACATTTGAAGAAAAGATTTCTTTACTAAGGTTTAAACAATCCTGATAGCTTTTAGAATATGATGGATAGAATGTGATTGATTTTGTTTACGCTTGCTTGAATAGTTTGGATTTGATATGCTTTACGTCTTAATTAAAATAGACCAAAGTTAACTATAAAACATATAATAAAGTCTTTAGCATTATATTTAAAGTCTTGTAGACTAAAGTTAACTTTAAGAACATAGATGGACTTAAAGTGTAATGCTTATGATATTGTACTTGTTCATCTTATAATATTTCCTTAAAGTTACTTAAAAAAATGGCATTAACTTATATTTGAGTAGTGGTTTCTTAACATTATAAATGTATAAAAGGATTTATCTCCTTATAAGGGTGTGGTTATGGCTTGTGAATAAGTAAATAATATTATTTACTACTTATGAATTATCTTTGGATTTAGTCCATTATAAAGTTGTGAGTGAAACAATGGTAAAAGGTTTTATTTGGTTGAAAATATCATTCTTGAAGATTTTATAATTGATAAGTATCTTTTTAGAAAATAAGCTACACTTTTACTTATGGTTGAATGATAATTCAATAAAATTGCCTTTAAAATGTGTTGAATCATTTTGACTTCATAATATCAATATTTAAGACTAATACTATTTATAAGACCACAATTGGCTAATTTTAGAAATATTAGCAAATTTATTTACTCTTATAAGAATTATTAATTAAGGAAATTGGTTTAAATTCAAGTTATTAAAGTGTTTAAATTTTTTTATTTACCTCAAAAGTAGAATATTATATTTTTAACATGTAAGTGCTACTTTTAGAATCATTTTGGTATATTATATTTATTTTTGTGATTTATAAATAATAAGATATGATTTTTATAAGATTTACTACTTTATAACCACTTAATAAATGATAAGTATTTAATTAGGTGAAATAATATTACATTATTATAGTATTAAGCTATAGTTCTTATTTTTCTAAGAATTTTGATATATTATTTATTTTTATCATTTACCATTATTAAAATATGAATTACCAAAATTTTATTACCTTTAAAATCTTTATTAAATAATAATTATTTAAATAAGTAACATAATAATGTTTGATAATAGTTTTAGGTTATAGATTTTATTTTTCTAAATATTTTCATATATTACACATATTTTTCTGAATTATAAAACAAAAGTTATTAAATTTACAAGATTTAATCATTTTATTACATTTTAGGAAATATTTATTTTTGATCTTATAATGTTTTATCTATTTCCTAAACAGAGAATACCTTTTAACACTAAGCCGATACCTACCCTAGGTCACTGACCAGTGGGCCAGTGGCCACGTTGGCTTGCCACCTAAGCGTGGACTAGGTCAACATGTTGAATTGGTCAAGGATGACATCACCCTGTCGTTCCCATACTAACGACAGGCCCAAACTTCCTTCATATCTCAAGAGCTTCGCTAAAATACTCAAGCTTGCTTTCCATATGAGCCACATTGATGTATTTCTGAGGAGCTACAATGAACTTGTCTTGGTGGCATAGATCTCTGCAAAAATCTGCTCTTGGCGACAATTGTAGAAGAGAGGATCCAAGCAAAGACGGTCACGCGGGACAAGATAGGGATCCACATGGCAGAACACTTAATAGGCCTTCTGAGGCACTTGGAGATCTTGTTCTTGGAGGAGTCAGGCCCAGCAATAGTGGCCTTCTGAGAAGCAAGAATAGGCTGCTTCCCTTCAGCAGTAGCAGCACGGCGAGCAGCAGCAGACCTCTGACGGGCGGTCTGAGTAGAAGGCCGCACAACCTCAAGATCTTCTTCATCAATCTCGGGAGGAGTACCGGTAGGAACACGGGTGCGCTTGCCTCTACGGGAACCACCTTGCCCTGAGAAGAAAGCAAAGAATAGGGAGGGGTGGTGGGGTAAGTGCACAAGTTCGAAGGAAGAAACAAAGATAGTTTGAAAAAATACAGTCAGTGAATCAAATATAGTGAACCGAAACTTCCGCTGAACTATTGGGACTTCCGGTGAAAAATTCACCACCGGAAGTTCCGGTCGTGCCTCACCGGAAGTTCCGGTGAGGCCACGAACAGAGAGGTTAAACAGGAAATCGCATGGATCCAAGATCTAAAGTGCACATGTATGAATTCACACAAATGTATTGGTTCAATCTACCCTAGCAAGGTTCCCTAGGCCTACCAAGACCTCCCAACAAGTTCTAGCCAAAGAACTAGCCTAGACATGGTGAGACCTAACTCAAGCAATGGAGTGAGTAAGATCTCCATTAATGGAGGGAGTTAAGGGCAAATACCGGAGTCCACGACGGGAGATCAAGGTGGGGAAGGTTCCCACAGAGCATATCTGAGAACAGGTGGCCGGAGACAGAGGGGCCGGAGCACCTCCGCGGAGAAGACGTCGCCGACAGCTGCTCCAAATAAAAGGTGGGTCTTGGGGAAAACTGGAAGAAGATCCCGTTTTTCCCAGGGCCCACTTTATATAGGAAAAAGAGCCTCACCGGAAGTTCCGATGAACCAGAAGTTTCGAGCAGAGGCGAAAGTAGACAGGTCGGCAAGCAGTTCCGAAGAACTACACACTGACCGGTACTTTCGGTAGCTGGCCAGAAGTTCTGGTGATGCCAGAAACACTTCCCAGGATAGGAAGAAACCAAGGGAGAACTTGTGCAGGGAATAGAAGGGCTTGAGGAAAGGAAAGGCTTGGGATAGAGAGCTCAAACTGTGAAGAACCAAAACAACAAAAGATATCAAGAATACACAAGAACAACCAAGCACAAAAACACAAGGAAAACCAAACAAGAAACACAAAAGAGTCGAGGGCCAAAGCCACCTTATATAAGAGTAAATGGCTTGACACCGCAAAGATATATCTTGGGTTCATTACCAACACTCATCATGAAGCTCAAATGGTCTCCTTTAGAGACTATAGAGTATGAAAACTTTAATGTGCGCATAATAGGGATAATGTTCGTTCATAGGAGGAACTACACTCCCCCTAAATCCATGCCTATATCCAAACAAAGGTACACATTGAGACATGGGTAGGTGTGCAAGGTACTCAAGCCACATTGCTCGAATCTATGATATTTAGCTCATGCCTTAACTCTCGGAACCTTGCTTCATCAAGAGGCTTCGTGAAAAGATCCGCAAGATTTGCCTTGGTGGGAATATACTCCAAAGAAATTTCTCCTCTTGCAACATGGTCCCAAATGAAATGATGATGAATCTCAATGTGCCTAGTCCGGTTGTGTTGCACGGGGTTGTGAGAAATGGAAATGACACTCTCATTGTCACAAAGAAGAGGCACATTGTCAAAAGAAAGTCCAAGATCCTTCAAGGTTTGCTTCATCCATAACAATTGAGCACAACAACTTGCGGCGGAGATGTACTCAGCTTCGGCAGTGGACATAGACACACAGTTTTGCTTCTTCGAGGACCAACATACCAAGGATCTTCCAAGAAATTGACAAGCTCCGGAGGTTGACTTCCTTCCCACTTTTTCTCCAGCCCAATCTGAGTTCGTAAATCCAATGAGGTCAAAGCTGGCTCCCTTGGGGTACCACAACCCAAAGTTTGGGGTATGAACCAAATATTGAAAGATTCTCTTGACCGCCACCATGTGTCTTTATTTTGGTGCGGCTTGGAATCTTGCACACATACCCACACTCAACATAATATCCGGTCAGGATGCACAAAGATAGAGCAAAGAACCAATCATAGAGCAATAAAGTTTTTGATCCACATCCTTACCCTTAAGGATCGAGATCAAGATTAACCTTAGTTGGCATGGGAGTCTTAGAACCTTTGACTTGATCAAACTTGAACTTCTTGAGCATGTCTTGAATATATTTGGCTTGGTTGATGAAACTCCCCTTCCTCAATTGCTTGACTTCAAATCCAAGGAAGAACTCCAACTCTCCCATCATGGACATCTCGAAGCGATCGGTCATGAGCTTGGAAAAATCCTCATTGAAAGCTTTGTTAATAAACCCAAAGATAATGTCATCAACATAGATTTGGCAAACGAACAAGTGGCCTCCGACTTTATTAGTAAAAAGAGTGGGATCAATGAGGCCCACTTAGAAACCACGGTTTAACAAGAGATCTCTAAGGCAATCATACCACACACGTGGGGCTTGTTTAAGACCATAGAGTGCCTTATTGAGCTTGTAGACATGGTTCGGGAAAAGTGGATCCTCAAAGCCCGGAGGTTGCTTGACGTATACCAACTCTTTCAAAGGACCATTAAGGAATGCACTTTTAACATCCATTTGATGCAACTTGAAGTTATGATGAGTAGCAAAAGAAAGAAGCATACGAATGGATTCAAGGCGAGCAACGGGGGCATAAGTCTCACCGTAGTCGATGCCCTCAACTTGTGAGTATCCTTGGGCAACTAACCTTGCCTTGTTGCGCACGACTATCCCATTTGCATCACACTTGTTCTTGAAGACCCACTTGGTTCCTATGACGTTTTGACAATCTTTAGGCTCCTCAACCAAAGTCCATACTTTGTTCCTCTTGAAGTTGTGAAGTTCTTCATTCACAGCGTCGAGCCAATCATCATCTTCAAGAGCCTCTAAGACTTTATGTGGTTCCACATGAGAGATAAAAGCATGGTGAGAGCTCAAAGAGGCTAATTTCCTCCTAGTAGTGGAACCTCTATTGAAATCTCCATAAACATTATCAAGGATATGGCCATATCTGACAAGCTTGGCGAGACGATAGGCTTGACGGCGGGCTTGAGCTTCAATACGAGATTCTTGAGCAACCACTTGGTCATTGCCACAATTTGAGTCCCTGCCTTGACTATAAGCACGAACACGAGGATCAGCTTCATCAATCTCCACTTCGGGAGAGTCATCATTTGGAGTAGAGCCTTGATCAACATTAGCTTTCCCTTGTTCTTAACGAGCTTAACCTTGTTCATGACTAGCTTGACCTTGGGATATGTCTTGAGAAGGAGCTCCATCTTGGTGAGGAAGATGATGTTGATGAAGATCTTGAGTATCGGGGCTAGAAGAGTCATGAGCATGAGGAGATTCGAAAGAGCTTGAGGGAGCTTGTGCCAAAATAGTGGGTCCTTGAGGGGCAAGATGATCTTGAGTAAGTGAGGGCTCCACTTGAGTAGATCTTGGTCCTTCTCCTTCGGCCACAAGGGGATCCTCCATGGGGAGGTGGAAACCCACACCCATTCTTCTTATGGCCTTAGAAGGAATTTCATCACTTGGATCACGAACACCGTCTTTCCTAACAAGGGACTCATGGTCTTCATCAAACTTCACATTGCTCGTCTCTTCAACTCTTCCATTGGCTTTGTTGTAGACTCTATAAGCATGGGACTGATTTGAGTATCCAACAAAAAATTCTTCTTGTGCCTTGGATTCAAACTTGGACAAATGAACTCCTTTCTTGAGAATATAGCACTTGCAACCAAACACTCGAAAGTAGCTAACATTGGGCTTTTTCCCGGTGATCAGCTCATAAGGGGTCTTGTTCTTTTTCTTGCGAAGGTAGAGTCGGTTGGTTGCATGACAAGCGGTGGAGATGGCCTTGGCCCAAAAGTTGTCTGGAGACTTGAATTCAGCTAGCATAGACCGAGTTGCATCCATCAAAGTGTGATTCTTCCTTTCGGCAACACCATTTTGTTGAGGGGTATAAGGAGTGGAGTATTGATGCTTGATGCCTTCATCACTAAGAAACTCATCCAAGGTATAGTTTTTGAACTTGGTGGCATTGTCACTTCGGATGGAGAGAATGGTTGCATTGTGTTTCCGTTGAACTTCATTTGCAAAGTCGATGACGGTTTGTTGAGTCTCACTCTTGTACTTGAAGAAGAACACCCAAGTGTATCTTGAGAAATCATCCACAATGACCAAACAACACTTCTTGCCTCCAAGACTATCATGTGAAGGAGGGCCAAAGAGGTCCATGTGCAAGAGATCCAAGCATCTTTCTGTGGTGATTTGATTGAGAACTTTGTGAGGAGTTTCATGCATATTTCCTTCAATACAAGCCCTACACACACGATCTTTAGCAAAAGAAACATCGTTAAGACCAAGGATGTGACCCTCGGAGTGAAGTCTTTGCAAATTTCTCATGTTAACATGGGCTAGGCGGCGATGCCACAACCAGCCCTTGTCGGATTTAGCATAGAGACATAGAGCATGAGTAGTGGTGGTCCCCGAAAACCCGAAAAGTCCACCACATACAAGTCATGCTCTATATACCCTACGAAAGACATCTTGAGAGACTTGCTCCACATGAGGACCACGGAATGCTCATTGAAGAAAGAAGAGAGACCCATAATGGCAAGAGCACGAACAGAAAGTAAATTGTAACCAAGGGTTTTGACAAGCATGACGTCAACCAAGGATACATCCGGGGTTACCACCACTTTGCCAAAACCCAATACCTGAGAACTTGTTTTATCACCGTAGGATACCATAGTGTTGGCAATATTTGTACTTATCTCCGTCATGATAGACTTGCTTCCGGTCATATGACTTGTGGCACCGCTATCAAGCACCCATTTTGCTCCACCGGAAGCATAGTCCTATAAGAAAATCAAACTTTGGTTTTAGGTACCCATTTTGCAATGGGTACCCTTTTGTTAGTAACAAGAGTCTTTGGCACCCAAATGGCCCAATGATAATCATGCTTGTAAGAAGTTCCAACATATCTAGCATATACATGACCATCATAGGACTTGCAAAGAATATAAGAGGGATTGTTCTTTCCGGCAAATTTGTCACTTTGCAAGATCGTTGTACCATTAGAGGTCCTTGAGCCATGCCCTTGTTCTTTCTCTTCTTCTTGTTGTTATTCTTCTTCTTAGCCTTGGCAAGTTGATCCTTCAACCCCTTGTTCTCCTCAATGAGATGCTCATGCTTGCAACAAGGTTTAGAAGGACTAGACAAGTCTACAATTTGCACAGCGGAAGACTTATCAAGTTCACAAGTTAGTTGAGTTTGAAGTTGTTCATGGGCTTCAAAAATACTTGAGAATTTTCTCTCCAAGGCTTTGTATTCCTCTTTGAGTTTCTCAAGGTCTTCTCGAGTCCTATCATGACCAACACCAAACTCAACTTTCTCTTTCTTAAGCACCTTCACCAAATCTAGAGAATGATCACGTTATTTAGGAGAGAGCACATGGTGTTGTTATGGTCATCTACAAGCTTAGACACATTTTCTTCAAGATTAGTTATCATATTTTGTTCATCCTCAATACTTTGAGTGAGAGAAGCAATTTCATCGGCGACATCCCTTTCATTTTTACGTCAAGAAGTTATTCCTTTTCATCTAAAGCATCCCTAGCACTGTAAAGTTGTGCAAGCAAGGAATCAAAGCAAGTTTTAGTTTCTTCATCCAAGGTAGCAATAAACTCACACATGTCTATCATCTCTTTCTTTATCTCTAGACCTTCAAGATCAAGAGAAGAAGGCTCGCTAGAGATGGGTTGAGGAGTGGGTTTAGATGTTACCTCGGTGGCCTTGGCCATGAGACACTTTTGGTTGGAGGATATGACGTTCTCATTTGGTGAGTCGAAGAGGGAAAATCATGGAGTAGAGGTAGTGGCAATAGCAGCAACTCCCACAATCTCTCTGCCTTGGACTTCATCATCATCTTCATCCGTGCCCGGAAGGTATTCTTCATGGACCACAATAGCCCTTTCCTTGTTGGCGACATTCTTGACAGCGTAGTTCTTGTTCAAAGGATGAGGAGGCCTTGACTTGATCTTGCGAATGAGATGACCACCATTGTCTTCACGGTTCTCAAAGGGACACTTGGCCACAAAGTGACTCTTGTCATTGCAATTGTAGCATGATCTCCCCTTAGGAGACTTGTTGGATGAGTTGAATCTTGGGTTGTCCCTTGACCTTGACTTGATGTCGGGCTTGTTCCAAAAGGCTCTTGAAGCGAGAGCAAGATGTTCGTTGAAGGCACACTTGAGGTCCTCTTGATGTATCATCATCATCAACTTCAATAGCCTTGGCCTTCAATGCAAGATTCACTTTTGTTGATCCAATCGCCCTAGCACGAGCGGACTCCGCATTCTTCTTGGAAATGGTCATGGCAATCACTTCACTCAAGATTTCTTGGGATGTCATCAAGTGAAAGTTGGTTCTTCCCTTAATGGAGTTGAGATTTTGTTATTCAAACGGAAGGAGAGCTTGAATGAACTTCCTCTTCATGAACTTGTCATCAACATAGGTGGCACCAAGATCCCTCATAGTGCAACAAAGGACCTTGAGCCGCCTATACATGTCTTCAGGAGTCTCATCATCTTGCATAGCAAAACCATCGCACTCATTGTTGACTTCATCAAACTTGGAGCTTTGAATGCTTGCATTCCCAACAAATAGCTCGGTGAGCTGATCCCATGCTTCCTTGGCGGTGTTGAATTGGTGAATGTGAGAAAAGTACTTGGGAGTCAAGGCCTTTTGAATCATGCCTAAAGCCGTGGCATTGAGTTGCTTGTCCACCACTTCACCTCGAGTCAACTTCTTTGGGTCATCCTCCAAAATCCTCATTAACTCAATAGAAGAGCTGGAAATATGTGAGTGCATTAGATATTGCCAATTGGCAAAATTTGAAGTATCTAACATAGGTGGTGCTCCTTGAGGAATAATGTGTGGCATGGGAATGGGTGGATCCGGAGTATACTTCGTCGGTGGGGGCACCGCCGAGTAGTCCTTTCCTCCACTTTCCTCTTTGGAAGTTGAGTCTTCGGGCCCCTCGGTGTTCTCGCTTGGAACCTTGGTAGATGTTTGAGCAACAAAACCAAGTCCCAAGTGAGTGGTGACGGCCGCGGGATTCACCACGGGGGGCGGTCACGGGAACGGTGTAATTCCCGTAGTTCACTTCCAAGGAAGCTACGTCTATT
Organism: Avena sativa; assembly: GCA_916181665.1. Lineage (NCBI taxonomy): Eukaryota > Viridiplantae > Streptophyta > Magnoliopsida > Poales > Poaceae > Avena > Avena sativa. Next base: position 236,268,067 of record OV702296.1, on the reverse strand, counting down.
TTGGAGAGGTGTCGGGGCCACACAAGGTCACCCGAGCGCCACAAAGGCCTCACTTTCTTCTCCGGTGAGCTCCCCCCACAAAGGAGGCCTCACAATCCACTAACCGGTGTCCTTGAAGGTGCCAATCGAAACCTTTACAACAAGGTTGAGGGGGAAGCTCCACAACTCAATTTGAGGCCCTCAACAACACCACGGAGCTTTAAAACACATGCCCTTAGCTCCGAGGATGCCCTACACCGTCTAGGGTTCCAAGAAACCCAAGAGTAACAAGATCCACAAAGGATAGGTGGGGGGAATCAAATCTTCTTTGGTGGAAGTGTAGATCTAGGTCACCTCTCAAAAAATCAAGTGATTTGAGTGGCTAGGGAGAGAGATCTAGTGAGGTGAAGCTCTAGTATTAATGGAGGAGAGAGAAAATTGAAGAGTTAGGTAGGAGGAAGAAGGAGGGCGCCTTAAATAGGCCCCCTCCAAACTAAACCTTTGGGTAGTTCGCGACCTCACCGAAAGTTCCGGTGAGGGGTCGAAAGTTCAGAGATGCCCCTCACTTGCAAGAGAACTCGCCAAGGATCTACAATGGGTGATGGCGCGTTGTTGAAGTCACCATGGGATGCCTGCCCTATCTTTTTTCTCAGCACTCACATCTCCCTGCTCTCTTCCATCCTGTGATAGCAATACTTTTTCTCCAAGATAGCTGACTCTTCAGAAGATACTTCTACAGTAAGTTTTCACAGAAATCCTGTTGCTGGCAAATATAACAAGAAGAATCCTTTGGCAAACTGGAATCAGATAGAATTCTTTAACCACTGTTCGCACCTGATTCAGACTCCATAATGTAAATACCATCCTTTCCACAGTTAAGGCCAGATTCTACTACTTCTCTGACCTAGCTTAGTGTTTACCTGCTTATCTCGCCTAACATTTTGGAATTTTTGCAACTTGCTATGCTTTACTAGAACCACATTGGTAAAGTGAATGCTCATGAACTGTAATACCAAGTAGTGATATTTTGTATGACAAAAATAGTCATGTCAGTCAGGCTCCCTTCATATCAATAAAGAAAAGTGTATGTGTTACTTATCCTATAGCAGCCATGTAAATTCCTGTATAGAGTATATATTATCATATTTGTGTATCAGTAGCTCTGTTGTTATTGTATTGTTTTCTTTTCTCTCTTCACTTCTACCTAGAAATATATGTAAATTCGGTAGTGTGACGTTGTCATGCGTCTTCCTCTGCATTTTTCTTCATTGCGCCTACTAACCGTCGCATGCAGCCAAAATCGAAAAGTACACGAACCAGAATGTGGATAACGCGCGCATGTGTGCTACATGCCAAGAGAAGATGCATGCCCCATTATTTTGCATTGTAAACATGTCTTCTGAGAAGACTGCGAACATGGCTGGAAGTTCTCGTCAACCACCCGTGGCCGATCGAGGTGCTCCACCCTCACCTGTCTCTACATCAGTGTCTGGAAGTTCCCAGACGTGATCGGCCTCCGCGGCGTCTCCTTCCCCCACCTCCGGGAGCTCGGCCTCTACTTGGTCATGGTGGAAAACAGAGACATCGAAACCTTCGAGTGCATTACAGGCTGGGATTGAGACGACCCCAAGTATGATGCTCACGCCAGTGAAGATTCTGAGTTTTGATGTGTGTTTTGGAGTTCATAAAGACATTGAGATGATGCCTACCTTCCTCAGATGCTTTCCCAATGTTGAGGTGCTGCATATTAAGGTACTTTCTAGCATTGCATTTTTCATGTTGCTGCTGCTGCATGATCCATCACTTGCTAAAATATGTTCGCTGAGTTAAGCAATTTGCAGTCTGCAGATTGTGATGACTCCACTGGCAACCTCAACCTCAGGTTCTGGGAGGATCAGGCTGGTCCCATCATAAGTGTGATGTTCCGCATCAAGGTGATGACGTTCAGTGAGTTCCGAGGGAAGCAATATGAGCTTTCCTTCCTCCAATCCTTCTTCGAGAGTGCACGCGTTCTAAAGTATGCAGTCATTATAATGGCAAATCCAGGATTCACTTCTCTCTCCGTGTATGAGATGCTTTCCAGTGTGCAGAATATGAGTGATGAAAAATGGGCCAGTAAATTCTATCTGGCTGTCCGTGGGAGTAATGGTGAGGGAAGCAGGCTCTGGAACTTTGAACAAGGAGCAGACTTTTCTGATGAAGATCCTTTTTCACCAGTTGAAATCCTCTCAAGTATGTGGTTCATATTTTTTTCCAGTATCCACATGCGCTCGGCTTTAGATTCTATTATAGATGTTTTATGAAGATTGAATAGGTCTTTTATTCTAGTAGAATGATTAGCTTGAATTGCTGAGGTTATTAGCAGTATATTTATTTGCTTGGTGATTACGTCCTGTTATCCTGATTGATCATACAAATAAATCATCATTCCATCAACCTGTGTTCTTTTTGAGTTCTTGATTATTACAAATGAATCATTATATGCAGCTATGCAACCTAAGTTGATTCATTTAGCATGATGATTTATCTTTCAACTGCATGACCAGTATACATAGTTGGCTAATTGTGACTTAAAACCCGAGCATTGACATTCAAAATTTTAAGGGCTGCATTTTCCCCAGTTTTCCCTCCCCACATTTATTGCATTATATTGTTTTGCTTCTTGTATGATCGTATCTTCTAGCACTCTGCCATTTCCTCCTGTATTTAAGAACTTTGTTACATCTAGTTATGTGCTTTGTGGCTGCTGTACCAACTTTCTTCGTGTTTGTGTACCTTATCTATCTCCTGATACAAGATCTCAGTCCCACAGTCTCCTAATGAGGCTCTTAGCACACTAAATCATCATATATACTGTATTAATGTTAAGTGATGTGGCTCACTTGTTCGCAAAACTTAGGCACTTGAAGACTTTTAAATGTTCAGTGAAATAAACAGCATAACTTTGTACACTCTGACTCGGTTGCTTATTGTGTGGGTGTTACTACTAGCCCACTCACTCATCTAATCAGTTTCTTTTGTTTTTACATCAACTATAGCCCTGGAGACCAGGCAGCAGGGGTCGCAGGCTGGCAAGTGTCGCAACTGAGGTCTTCGACACACGGCCCATGGGTGCAGGCATACGGTGCTTGGAGAGCTCACCAAAATACCTGATGGACTTTTGTGGTTCTGTACCGAGGTTCTGCAATGGATTTTAAAGTTACTACTCTGTACTCCATGAGAGCTGTGTTGTGTGGTCTGTATCTAAGTTACTTTGGCCAGAGGTCACTCGCCAGGATCTTAAAAAGACGTGATCGTGTTTCAAAATTTGCGCAACATTAATTCAAACATGATCAAGTTGGCGACCTCATTCTGCAGTGAACATTTTGTACGCAATTTATGAATGTGGTTTTGTAATGAAGCGGCTTGGGTGTGTGTGTCTTTCTGTTGAGTTTGCCCTCTGCAAACCCAACTGCATCTGACGCTGTATCAGTATCTCACATCTGAACAGCAACAGGTTGCTGAAGCTGCTTGCAGTGGTAGGCACAAAATTGCCATTGGAGTTAGGCCTGAAACTACTAAGATCCCTGCGATGGTTGAAGATGCTTGCAATTTTTTTTAAATGTAAGGGACAACTGTAACTTGAAGATGCTAAATCATTTACTATTAGTGAGCTGCAAATATTCCTAGTTCGTTACATCATTTAGCTCAACGCACACACGCTGGAGGAACAAACTTGCTAGACTGTCAGCCGTACACTACTTATATCATATGGACATCACTTGACTCCACAACAAGAACTACAAGCAGGCGAAACTGAACTTCAGTGATCACTAAAGCACTCCCTATGTCACATAAACTGTACGTTAGTACTTGCTGTTACGCCATAAACATGAGGTGTTCCCAGTGCTATTGGATCGATGGATCGGCTTTAATTTTTCCGACGCAGGTCAGTCAGCATCTGAGGCCTCTTCCACTGGCAGTTCAAAGGCGTCGATCTCCCGAAAGTATGCTCTCTGTTTCTCAACGAAATCATCAGGGAACTTGGGTCTGCCTGAAGATGAGTTCTCCGCCGTCATGTGCCTCTTCTGTTCAGAAATTCAAGTAGTCAGCAAGATGAAACATTGTTGCAACTGTTTCAACATTCTCAGTTTTGCTCCTAAAGGTGATTCTGTGAAGGCTGTTTATAAACCAGACCTTAGAACTGCTGTTTCCAATCACGCATGCACTACTCAAGTCCTTCAAATTCAGAATAGACACAAGATTGGTGGATCCTATATACGGATCTAACTACCTAAGTTACATAATCCATGAACTGCCTTAAGTTTGTGTGATACTAGACACTATGGTGTAGACACTTCCTCTACGGCACCAATGCAGTATCAAAATGCTCAAGAAAGCATATCATGATATGCAATATCAAATAAATGCCACAAGAGATACACATGAAAAAGACCATGAAAGAGATACCATTTACTGGTTACATATTAATGGATGAGAAGATTTGGGCAAAACCATGAGCTACAAACATCGGACAGTGATACAGACCATTCAAAGAGAGCACGGTGATCAAGGTAGAAATCTAGGGGAATGGTTCATAGTGTTTGTTGTGGTGCTTACCTTTTTAGCTGGATGAGGAGCCGACGATGAAATAGGACGAGAATCCTTCGCCGTTGGGGCTTTCTTAGTTGAGTGACTGTAAGAGAAGTGCATTTGAGTTAACCACATACACTCACATTGCAAGCACTAGCTATGTATAAAATAACTTAACTAAGAATTCCAATGCTCAGACTTTGCATTACAGAATTTGCAAGTATCTTGCCATCTGACAATATTTACTTATCCAGGTAAACCTATACTTATGATACAGTATATGATCTGATAACTTGGTTCTCTTGAAAACCTGAAATACTCTACATGCCTCTACTAATATATAAAGCATTTAACAACAAGAATGCAAGCAGTGAACAAACAGAAAACAAAATATGATGAAACCAGCACAAAACAACAAATAGGAAGGTATCCTATCAGTCTGGACCAGATAAAACTTGAATTACTATTTTGTGTTATAAACTGAACTATTGACAGGCTTAATGAGATTAGGCTGCAGCTGCAAGCCACAGAAAACGAGTAGTTGCTGTTACACAACATAAATGGCACCATGTAAAACCATCATGATGGTTGCCTGGTTGGTGTACTCTACAACTGGCAATGACAATTCATTCTCATGTACTGTTAGAAGTCTGGGTTAAATAAAACTTCACTGTACTTGGTCCGGTTTTAAGACAAATTAAATAAATCGACCCAAAGGAGCTACCGGGAAGCAGAATCTTATCATAAGTAAATCTCACAATCAATTGCATGGTCTGAACTGAAGTAACGAAATGTAAGCCAGTTCTGAACCAAAAGGGAAACTAAATTGGGAAGGCACAAATCAGTTTGCTTACCTGCTCGCCCTTCTGGTTTTCCCAGGAGGGGGGCAACTTGCGGCTGCTCCGGTAGGAAAGGGAGCCTTGACGCTGGTGGGATTCCTCCTCCCCTGAGTTTTGCGGCTCGTGTAAACCGTGGAGATGGGCGATTTCCCCAAATTCAACTCCTCGACAGCTACAGAGACGCGGAGTCAGAATAATCCTAAATTGGTACAGCAAGGAGAATAAATAATCCGCAGCACCACAGAAATCGAAGCTAAGGTGATATGCATGCTAGTTAACTAGGGATTGAGCCGAGATGGGGGCAGCAAGCTCACCGGCGGCGGAAGAGGCCTTGGAGACGGGCGTGGCCGAAGTGGTAGAGGAGCACGCGGAGGCGTCGGAAGGCGCTGGCGGGACGGCCCGCCTGGCGCTAGGGTTTCTCCGGGCTGGGGTGCTCGGGAGGAGGTTGGTCAGATCCCCTAGGGGCAGCGCCTCCTTCCGCCGCCGCTTGCTGGCGCCCGCCGCCGGTGGTGTGGCGGTGGTAGTGGTAGAGGATTCCATTACATTCGCGTGGGATTGGGCTGGATTTGGGGTTGGGATTTGTATTCGTGTGCCGGAGCGGCAGAGCGGGAAGAAGAAGAGAACAAGAGCCTTGCTAGGGAAGATTGGGGAAGACCGGAAGACGGTGGAATATTTATTTATTTTTGTAAAGTGAGTGTGCAATAAATTAATGTCAAATCGTGGAGGGCCGCGCTCTTTGCAATTTCGCTTTTCCATTAAGCTCTTTACAACAGGCTTTTTTTTCTGTATTAATATAGCAACTAAGAGTCCCAACCATAGAAAATCTTGGACAACACATATATATACACATACCTTAAAAAAAGAAAATAAAGGCGAATTGACTAGTTTGGACAGGACCCGCAATCGCTGCACTCTCCAACTTTGGCTCACCACACTCCAAGCACACCGAAGTGCCTAGGACCTCCCGAGGACAGCACCGTCGACACGGTATTGCTGTCTGGACCATGTTCCTAGGGTTTTCCCTGAGACTCCAAGCAAAGTGGAGACAAAAGATTTCCTCGATGCCTCCTAGGAAGGAATGGTGCCACCTAGAGGCGGCACCACGTCAGGGGCAGATAAGCCAACATGGATTTCTCCTGACCTTCGCCCACACAAAAACCCTGGCACATGGAACACCGCCACCCAGCTTTACCACCAACCAGCATGCGTCATCATGACCTTGAAATTGCCATCATCGTTTCTTCGTGGACACTGACACGTGGCCTGAACGACGGAGGCACGCGACGTCGCCGGAACAAGAGACAGCAACCCCGTAGCCCGCGAGAGGAACCCACCTCCATAGAGAGGCAGTCATCGACCGGATAGAGCAGCCGGGGCACACCAAGCCATGGCGCCCGCAGCCTGAGGACGACACCACCGCTAGGGCACCCCGTCATGCTGGACCAGGGGCTTCCGAAGTGCACCGTCGCCGCAGAGTTGAAGGGCCCTGACGACTCGACCTCCATGGAGCGGGGAAGGGCAGTTCGCTTCCGCCGGCGCAGCCAGGGCTTCGCCTTACGACCCAAGCTGACGGCAGCGGAGGGGGAAGGGAGGTGGAGGGGGTGGTGGGCGGTCGGAGGGGGAGATGACGTCCCGTCGCCCTGGGGAAGAGGAGGGGACGAGAGACGTGAGACTATTAGCTTACTCACTGCGTACTTAAATAATAGTTGGTTGCAAGAAGAAATGCGGTAAATAGGAAGCGTTCGCCGACTTTGATAGGCAAGGCAAGAATAAGAAATAAGGGGAACAGTAGGTGTGTTAGTATCTTTTCTTCTTGGCGAGTTCAATACTTTATGTGGTTTGAATGCATCAAGGATTCCTTGTTCTTTGGAAGGGAATCCACTTCTCCTCCTACCGAAGACTGAAGAGTAAACCTTGCATTCATTCTCTAAGGATTAACAAGGTTAGGAATAGGCTATAGGCTCGACTGCAAGGAGAGAAGGAAGCAGCTTGACTTTCACGACTATCAGGGCACCTACTGAACTAGATGCAACTCAAAAGAAAGCTCCAACTCTATCTAGTGAAGGTTTAACAAGGAAGTTAGATTCGGCGATGCCCCTCCCCTTTTGGGGGGCATTCCGATTTCCGTAGTATCATCATTTTTGCCACGCGAATGCAGATTGAGGCTGAAAGCCTGTGCTGGCACTCAATCAAGTAGTAGCGCTGGCACGTCACTCGGCTCCTTTGAAACTTCGGTGGCAATTTCTCCTTAGGCGCATGTCTCAGCAACACAAAACGAGCGAAACCGGCTAGACGGAATGGACAATAGCATGGCTATCCTTAACTAACCGCTAAGCAGTTCGGGACATCAACAGAAGTAAATAAAAGAGATACGCTGCCGTTCACTATCATTTGCAAAAGTAATACACAAGCTCGCTGGCCATTGAAATCAAAGGTATCGGCAGATCAACGAATTCAAACTAGCTTTTCAATCATCAAGAAAAGAAATAATTACACTCGATGGGGTAATGAAGTTATTATTTTTCAGGGTTCGGGTACAGAGGAACATATTAGTAGTCGTCTTCTTTCTGAATTTATTGATTCATTGCCAATCATAAGTGGGCAAATTCATAGCTATACTTAAGAGTAAAACACTAGGAAAAGCCCATATGCGACGAAGATTTTTTGTTGCTGTCGGAATAAAAAAAAGGCCAAATCCCATTGACATAATAACTGGAAGTGGGAGAAGAGGGATTACCCATGTAAAGATTATTTGGATTTGATACAGCTACTTGTGCAAGCATTTTACGATTAAGAATCAATTTCTTCTTGTACAGGTTGTGTATTAATTTACTATAACTATCAAATACTTTATATATCCGCGTTGCTGCGTTTATCCGAGATGTGTCATGCTAGGTATCTTTTTTTTTTTTTTTTGATTTCTCTCAAGGGATTGAAGACTTTCCTCTATACTGACAGAAGCAGAGAGGCTGGTCCAAAATAAAGAAAAAAATACGAATTTAGTAATCAGTAATCGTTCTTGAATTCGAAGATTTATCTTCCTCTATTTTACTTTTAGTAGAATTTCTAATTGTTTGAATTGTGTAATCTTCCATTATGGAGATCGGTAACCGACTTAAAGCAATTTGATTGTAATTCAATTCATGACGATCATAAGTAGAAAGTAATGGAAACCATTCTCTTATAGTATAGGAAATGGTTCAAAATGGCTATTGCACCTTTTAGGTATCGTGAAAAGTGATACCTGTGAAGATCGTGCATTTCAGTCAAATTTGGATCCGTTTTTCGAGCCCATGATATAAACAAATTGGGTGGATTCGGAAGTACCGTTGTTTCCGTAGAGGAAGCCGCATCCCCGAAGTGCACCATTCCTTCGATCAATAGAATAGGTTATTTGACCTCTTAGTGTTCTAAAGTTCAAAAGTCTAGTAAAGTAAAAAAATCTGCTTTATGTATCCTTAAATCGTATAAATGGGGGTAAATGGGGGTTCTGATGTCTCATAGAAATTGTTTGTTACGTCAGAATCTGAAGAAACTAATTCTGTATGGAGAAATAAAAAATCTCTCATTTCCGACGCGAATAGATTTTGTTAGACCTACACATAGAGAATTGAGCTCCCTATCGAACTCACAGAGAGGTCTAGCGAGGAAATACATAAATCACTTGATATTGCTTAGACTTTTAGGTAATTTGGGCGGAATGCTAGCAACTTTCCAACTCCACTTGACTTAATCATGAATCCATTGATTCTTCTCTTTAATTAAAACTTATTTTTACTTACCGCTTTTTTTTATTTGGATATGGGGGTGAGGAGAGGGGGTTTAGTCTAGCTCGAAAGGGTCAAAACTTCTATTAGATAGATGGCGGGTTCTTTACTTGAAGACTGGACTTTAGATCCCTTTCTCTATGGTGGTCACATTCCCTTTCTGGTGCCGGTCCCTTCACAAAGATAGCCCCTTCTTGCTCTTACGGTGGAATACAAGAGTTCTGAAGCTCCTTTCTTTCAAGTGAAAGGATCTTCTTCTATGGAATCCAATCCAGTTGAAAACAAAACAAACAATTGCCCGATGGAAAAGTAAGATGAAAGGCAAGGAGTGTAAACCGAACGAATACGTTTATTTTTCAAGTGATTCATATCGTCATCGTCAAGTATACCCGTTCCAAATTTCATTCCAATCAAATGATCCGTAGCGGCCAATACATCTCGTGGTAACAAAAATGTATTGTTCTGAGGTATATCAAGATTAAGTCTCCGATTCATATTTCGTCGACCAATCCTTCCTAATTCACATTTTTGTTGAAAAAATTTCTTTTGTAATTCCTCACACAAGGACTCCGAAAATACCAGGTGGAGGCTGCTTCTGTCAGTATAGAGGAAAGTCTTCAATCCCTTGAGAGAAATCAAAAAAAAAAAAAAAGATACCTAGCATGACACATCAGCTACGCCATCTGAGCCTGTCCACTTGCTAGTCAGGAAAAATAACCGCTCCGTTCCGTGGGCTTCTTTCGCTGGTCTCTTCACGCTCGCTTTACGAGTGCAACCACACTTCAGTGATTGAACATGGGTCGGTCCCTATTTGACAAGGGAACTTCACCCATTTCATTGACCTTCGAACCGCTCTTGCCCTCCCCTTTCACTTCCATAGTGGTCTTCTTTGGCCGGCCCACTCATTTCACTCTCAAGCTCTCTGGTTTCTATCTAAGAGTCCTGTGAGACGCTTCCTTCTCATACACATCTGAAGCAACGTTTGATCATCAGCATTAGAGAGTTTTGCAGGTCCTTGAGAGAACGTTATCCAGTCAGTTATGACTTGACCATGGTCTGAGGTGAAATTGGTCCTGGTCCATAAAACGAAAGGTGCTGGGCAAGCGCAGAGAAGTCGTCTGAAGGGGAGATTTTGGTATTGGCCCCCGGGCGAAGGCAGTGATACCGGCTATCTTTCGTTCTTTCCTGACGACTCGACTTAAAAAAAGTCCATGCTTCCCAAGCTTTCTTCCTTTTCCAGCTTTGGTTGGTACAGCTCCAGGTGGCAATTCCGGTATCAATTCATGTCACTAATGCACAAATCTTGCTTTTTCTACCTTGGAGTATCTACATCCGAGGCCACAGGCAGTTGTTCCTGCTGTGGGTCCAGAATTGTTGTATAATGGCTTAGACTAAAACAGCACCGAGACTAAACTAAGAGCTGAGTCAGAATTCCTTGTGTGACCCGACGGAGAGGAATAAAGAAGTCTATACTATTCTCGAATCCGTCTTCTTTTTGAGGAATGTAAAACTGGTGCTATCGCCTATCATATAGTCGATCCAGGATTAGCGAACATTGCTTCCACTTTCATCAATATTGGCTGGAATGGGTTCAGCTGTATACTCTCTAGGTAGAAGATCCCCAATCATTAGCTCGTCAAATTCTTTCTAGAAAAAAAGTTCTGTATTAGATCACATCTCCAACTACTAAATCCCCTTCTAACAAAAGAAACAATTGCAGGAGAGCGTGAACAATCTTGGCTTCCGATAAGAGCTGCGATCTTTTCTTACTCGAGGGATGAGTAGAGAGGATGATGAATCTCTTGCGATCTTTCCCATCTTCTCAAAGACCATGGGGGCTGTTTGTGGATCGAAGCCAGCAGCACCGAGTAGCATCATCCCAATGTGATCTGCCTCTATCTCCATCCTACACAAGTGACATCATAAGAAGAAATGAAATACTTGCATACGTTCGATAATACGAGAACAAAATAGACACCACAATTCACATTAGTGAATTTAGGCCACAGAGAGGAATGCCGGTTTACCAGCATCCGTCTAGAGAACAATTGCATACCAGTGAACTCAAGATAGTACATGCTTTAAGGATGACTCTCAATAACCTAAATATTTTCATTCCTCGCTCTCTCCAGGCTCTAATGTTCTGAAAACAAGCCTTGCTCCATGAAGTTCTAAACCTAGATCATAATAGAAAACAATAGTGCAGAAGTAAATACTTTCGTGAGCTCGTTTTGACGTGATTTCCAACAAATCCTGTGTCTTCTTCGGGCAGACAATCTGCAACATCTCAATCCATATTTGCTTATCTTCTCAGCCTTGATTATTGCCGTCAATGATCCTTTGATATCTAGCTTATCTTCTCAGCCTTGATTATCCCCTGTATGGTGCATCCTCCATATCAGGCTACTCATCTCGGCCTTCGGCTATGGAGCCTCTATCTCCTTCCCGCTTTATTATTCCTTGATTATTGACTGTGAAGGCTCTCCTCTGGGTTGTTATCTTACAAAGGTAAGGGCTGATCTTCCACCAAGGCAAAGCGGAACTTGAAACTAATAGGATTATGGCTTTCGGCTTCTGCTTTAATCGCATAGTGGGTAGGGGAGCTGAACTGAGAGAAACTTTATTCACAAGGACAAGTGTTTCCTTCAATCGGTGTGCGCCACTGGATCAGGCTCCTGAAATTCAGGCGCTAGATTTCACTGAAAAAAGGTGCCTAACCCCGGGATTTTGCGATACTTTTCTGGAAATTGACTGGATTTGGAAGAAAATGCACTCAACCTAACAAATCCTGATCAATTCAAGTGGTTAGTTTAAGGGGGTACATGGGGCTGACGCCGAAGGAGATAGGAATGAAGTAGGGCGGGCTGGAATAAATTGTTATTTGATTTGCTACATTGTGCTCGTTAACGTTGATAAATTAAGAAAAACGGAAAGAGAGGGATTCGAACCCTCGGTAAACAAAAGTCTACATAGCAGTTCCAATGCTACGCCTTCAACCGCTCGGCCATCTCTCCTACAATAATCTTATTAGAACTACCCCTCTTACTACGGGTCGTTTGCCTAGCCAACACTTAGATCCGGCTCTACCCAAACTTTTTTGGTTCACCCCAACATTACCCACTTGTCTGACTGTTGCTAAGCAGTTTTGGGATACTAAACGGACCTCCCCAGATGGTAATCTTAAAGTGGCCGATTTACCCTCTTTTGCAATCAGTTTCGCTACAGCACCTGCTGCTCTAGCTAATTGCCCACCCCTGAGCACGCACCTCCATTAGGTGATATCCACACTTGTCTGAATCATATTGTCATTCAATATCTTTTTGATAAACCATTTGCGAGGAATTATCCTGAAATCGTTTTCACACGGTATGGGCACGCGACATAAAATATGCGACATAGATATAGAGGTAAAAGCATTACCACAGGCTCATTCATCGAACATCAAAATCATAGCGACAGGAAAAGAAAAATGAATTTCTATCAAATCAATAGAAGGAAGGATCCCTTCCCTGATTGGAATCCCGTCCTCCATCAAAGAGGGTATCTCTAGACTTTTCTAACCTAATGTCGCGAGCCAAGGACCATGCAGCACGCATGTCGTCGAAGAAGGCCGACTGGCTAAATCCTTTCGACGTGTGCTCCGGCTCCGCGCACCTGCTGACACCTTTCGAAGCACTTTCACGTGTGAACCGAAGTCGTCTTCAGTTTCGACCTTCATCAGTCAGGAAAAAGAAGAAGGACCCACTTATTCCACTCAGAGAGACCGAACCAGGCAACAAAAAGGCTGAAGGAAGTTCTCTTTCCATTCCAACTAAACTAAGTGAAAAAAAGGGGGAGAGCAAAACAGAAACACAGGAACAAAGGAAACTATGTCCAAACCGAAGATAGCTAAACTTACAGAATAAATTGCATTAGTAAAAAATTCATATGAATTTATGGAAGAATTAGAACTTTCCTGGGTAAAGTTTATTGAGGGAGTTAACCACTTTGATAATATGGTTAACCCCCCTATTCCATTATCCGTCGCTCCATTATCAAAAGAGATTCCTATGAATCCAATGAACAAAGTAAAAAGCAGTAATATAAGAAGAGGAAATAACATAGTATTTTCCGTTTCATGCGGATAGGCAAAAGTTTTTTTAGCCCCAAAGGACGTACTAAAGGATCCTATCCTATTTGTTGTATTACCTTGAATTTTTGGTATATTTTGTAAAAAAAAAGAAACTCCATTCTTTGTTGTTGATAAAATGAAACCCCTATTCACTCCTTTGGGTATCCTTTTTCCCCACAAGGATATTGAATACAAGGGACCCTCTTTAGTGCTACTATAATTTTGAAAATGAACGCGCAAATACCCATCAAATGTAAGTAAATATATCCGAAACATATAAAAGGCAGGACAATGTTGATAACGGGAAATCTCTCACCTCCGTGGTGGGTACAGCTAGAAAGCGAGAGAATATCTTTATGGATATGAGTCTGAGGCAGAAGTCCCGTCCGTAGCGCTTCGGAAGTCACTCTGGCGTGGCGCTGCTGGATACTTCTGATCAATAGGAATAGGAGGAAAAAAAAGCTTATGATGAGCATCTATTTTTTTTCAAGAATTCTTTTTTGCATTTTTAGGTATCAAAATAAAAAAAAAATCCATCCTAGTGGATCCGTGTGGTAAGGAAAAACAGGTAATCTATTCCTTAAAAAAAAATCTTGGAGATTATGTAATGCTTACTCTCAAACTTTTTGTTTATACAGTAGTGATATTCTTTGTTTCCCTCTTTATCTTTGGATTCTTATCCAATGACCCAGGACGGAATCCTGGGCGCGAGGAGTAAAAATTCCATTTTTTTGCATTTTTTCTTACAAATTGGATTTGTTTCTTACATTTATCTATGAGAAAATCCGGGGGTCAGAATTCCTTCCAATTCGAAAGTCCCAAATGATCCGAGGGAGCGGAAAGAGAGGGATTCGAACCCTCGGTACAAAAAAATTGTACAACGGATTAGCAATCCGCCGCTTTAGTCCACTCAGCCATCTCTCCTCGTTCCAAATCCAAAGAAGCCCAAAAAAAAGCAAAAAGGAACATAACCTCCGAGACTATGAAGAGAATAGAACCATATCGAGGTCCTAATTGTACAGCTTTTGTATGATGCCCTTCCAACGTGGATTCACGTAGAACATCCCGCCACCATACGAACATGGTATAAAGGAGAAATATTAGGCCCAAACTGAGAAGTGTATTCATCATTCCAGTATAACTGTTGCAGTAGAATCACAACAAACTCGCGTATAGGGAACTAAATTAATTTAGCTACCTATCTAATTTATTGTAGAAATTCAGAGATCCGCGATTGGACATGGAAAATAGAAATACTTTTTCTTGGGTAAAGGAACAGATGACTCGATCGATACAGAACAAGATATTGGGTATTTCTTTGTTTATTCAGAATGGAAAGATTCTAAATTCAGTTAACGACGAGATTTAGTATCCTTTCTTGCATTTTCATAACTCGTGAAAGCCGGTGCTGCTGCTGTCTGCGTAGGGCCGTCCCCCACTCCCGTCCCGGGGCGCTAAGGGGTTTTGTTTTAGGAACAGACGGCGGTGTTTTGCTGACGCCTCGAATCGACGCTTTTGTTGCCCTAGGTTGCAGCACGTCCGGTCGTTAACTCCTCGCTAGCTGCCGCCGTTTCTAGGACCGACCGACGCCTCACCTGCATGCACAGGTGTTGGAGATATGCCCAAGAGGCAATAATAAAGTGGTTATTATCATGTCTTCACACTTATGATAAATGTTTACATACCATGCTATAATTGTATTAAACGGAAACATTAATACTTGTGTGATTTGTAAACTAAAATAAGAGTCCCTAGTAAAGCCTCTTGTTAAACTGGCTTGTTGGTTAATATATGATCATGGTTTCCTGATCATGAACATAGAGATGTTATTAACAACAGGATCATATCATTAGGAGAATGATGTGATGGACATACTCCTATAGATAAGCGTAGCATAAAGATCAAGTCATTTCAATAGTTCAATTGCTATATGCTTTCTGATACATAGTAACCTAATTCCTTCGACCATGAGATCATGCATATCACCTTTACCGGATGGATGCTTTGATGTCATCAAACACCACACCGTAACAGGGTGGCTATAAAAGTGGCATTGGGTGTTCGGAAAGTATTGGTTGAAACACATGGATCAAGAGTGGGATTTGTCCATCCACATGACGGATAGATATTCTCTGGGCCCTCTCGGTGAAATGTCATCCAATTAGCTTGCAAGCATGTGACTTGGTCACAAGGGATCACATATCACGGGAACGAGAAAAGAGTACTTATCAGTAACGAGGTTGAACTAGGTATGCAGAGATACCGACGATCATGACCTCGGATAAGTAACATATCGTGAGACAAAGGGAAATTGGTATCGTATGTAAGTGGTTCATTCGATCGCAAAGTAATCGTAGAAATATGTGGGAGCCATATGAATTTCCAGATTCCTCTATTGGTTATTGTTCGGAGAAGTGTCTCGATCATGTCCGCATAATTCACGAACCGTAGGGAGACACACTTAAGGATTCGATGTTGTTAGAGTAGTTATGGTATTATGAGAAAGAGACCGAATGTTGTTCGGAGTCTCGGATGGGATCCGGGATATCACGAGGTGATCCGGAATGGTCCGGAGAATAAGATTCATATAAGGAAAGTCCCGTTTCGGAGTTCGGGAATGATTCCGGTGTTTCCATCGGGAACATTCTAGAAGGTCCCGGATTGTCCGGCACTCCGGGGGGGAAGGGGTACATGAATGTGTCATTACATGTTGGAATGATTGCATCATGTACTAAGTGTTCTTGCTGTCCCAAATAAAGGATTAAATTGAATCCTAAATTGAAAAAGTCAAACGGCTAGTTTGAAAGTCAAACGGCAGTTTTTGGGAAGTGGGAGGAGAGGAGGAAACCGACTTGAGGGAGGAGTCCTCCTCCCCAAGCCGGCGCCCCACCTAGGCCGAGTTGGGGAGGGACTCCACTCCCTCCCCTTGGCCGGCCAGCCCCTCCCACCTATATAAGGAGGGGCAGGGCTCCCTCCCAATACACACAAGTTCCTACCCTCTAAACTAAACCCTAGATCTAAACCCCGGTTTAGAGCTATTTTGGTTTAGAGCCTTCTAATTGGTTTAGAGCCCTCTAATTGGTGTGTCTAATTACTAGACCACTAATAGCCTCTCTCATAAGCTCCACCATACTCGCACCGGCTTAAGGCGAAGCCCTGCGGGATCTCCCCTCTACTTCCGGTACCACGCCGTCGTGCTGCCGGAATCGCGAGGAGAGTGCTACAACCTCCGCTGCCTGCTGGAACAAGGGAGAGGAAGGTCTTCGTCGAGTACCGAACGTGTGACCGACTGCGGGAGCGCTGCGGGAACGCGGCGCTGGAAGGATCGTCTACGCGATCTTGAGATCGGAAAGAGTACGACTACATCACCCACGAGAATCTGCTCTCGTTAACCGTTTTGGAATCTTCGAGGGTGAGTTCCTCTATCGACTCGTTGCTACAATCTAGTAGATAGATCTTGGCTTGTTTGTTTGTATGCGATAGAAAAATTTTGTTTTCCATGCTACGAACCCCTACAGTGGTATCAGAGCCGTGTCTATATGTAGATCTGTTGCACGAGTAGAACACAATGGTCATTGTGGGCGTTGATGCTTTTATTGTAGATTGCTTTGCGTGTACTTTGCATCTTGCGGTATGTTGGGATGAAGCGGCCCGGGCTAACCTTACATGACATCGTTCATGAGACTTGCTCCACGCTTAACATGCAACTTGTATTGCATAAGTGGCTTTGCGGGTGCCAGTTTCTCCTAGCATAGTAAAGATCCAATTTACAACGGGTAATCAACAATGCTAGTATCAATGTTGTGGTTCTTGTTCGTAGGTTAGAACGACACTTATGGAAAGCCCCAAACCACGTAAAATATGCAAAGAAAGTAGAAGCGTCTAACTTTGTTTTGCAGGGGTGTGCAGTGATGTGATATGGCCATGATTGTGATTATATTTGATGTATGCAATGTTCCTTATTGTAAGTTGGCAACCGGCAGGAGCCATATGGTTGTCTTTAATTTCTGTTAAGACCTGCGTGTCTATTCAAAATAGTTGTAATAGTTGAAGCTGGTGGACGACAACCATGAAGAAGCGTCATTGACCTTGATGCTACGCCGGTGATGATGGAGATCATGTTCGTGCTTGAAGATGGAGATCGGAAGCACAAAGAAGAAAGGCCATATCATATCACATATTATGAATTGCATGTGATGTTAATCCTTTATGCATCTTGTATTGCTTAGTAGACGACGGTAGCATTATAAGATGATCCCTCATGCACATAAATTTCAAGTTCTAAAGTGTTCGCCCTTAGTTAGCACCGTTGCTAAAACTTGTTGCTTCGAAGCACCACGTGATGATCGGGTGTCTTTGATTCCACGGGTAAATACAACGTAAGCAAGCCAGATTTGCTTATGCGGTAGCTAAGGTTTGATCTTGACGAGCCTAGCATGTACAGACATGGCCTCAGGAACACGGATTACCGAAAGGTAGAGCATGAGTCATATAGTAGATATGATGAACATGTTGATTGTTCGCCATTGAAGCTATATCAACTCTCGTGATGATCGGTTTTGATGTGGTGGATTTGGTTCGTGTGATCACTAAAACAATGTGAGGGATATTGTTTTGAGTGGGAGTTCACCTAGATTAATTTAATTATTAATTAGAACTCAATTTATCATAAACTAAATCAAAGTGAATTTGCATAGTTGTTGTAGTCATTGGCATCCGTTTACCACCTTGCGCTTAGTTATAATTGAGATGATAGAACTATAGAATTCTGGTTAGATACTTTACGAACTGGTATCGTATTGTTTTAAGTGTTAATCTAAAGTTTAAAAGTCCTATTGCAAACTTTCAGTAAGTTCCGGTTACTCCATGAAGTTTAATAATTAGTATTAAATCAAGAGTAACAATTCCAAGTGTTAGTATATAAGTATCATGTTTGTATCCATGATTCTTGATATTCAAAGGATTCCCTTAATATCAAGGTTATCTAGGATCTGAAAGAGTTGTTTCAGAAACCATGATGTGTGGAAGATATTGTGATATCTGAAACGAAGTTTTGGTTACAACATGATAGAGTATAATATGGCAAAGTTCATGTTCTCATATTTTGATGAGAATTTGCAAAAAGGTTGGAGACACTTGTTGTCCTAATCCTCCAAAAGGTTTTGGATAGCAACATTATACTAATAATTCATCGTTATAAGCTAAAAGTAGCTTGATCATGGACGATACCATGATAAGGGTGAATATTTGATGTAGGTAAAATGTTTACTACACCAAGAGATTACTAATGAAAGGAATTTGAAAGAACACCAAACATTTGATGATGGTGATCTACTTCAAAGTGCAAGTCCAAAGACATTGGTATTTAACTATACACGCTTTGGACTATATGTCATATGTATGACTCCACTATTGATGTTGATAGATTCTTTCAAACTAAAAAGGAAATACTGAAAGAGAATCTCATAAATATATGGCAGAAAAGAAAAGACTAGAATCGTTCAGTTTAAGTATATAGATGATATACATGTTATGGCTATATTCTTTGCTTGTTAAACAATGTGGTTCTTAAGTATTTGATACTGAATTTGTTGGTGTGAATCGTCATACGAAACAACACAATTCATGAACTACAATGGCCTAAGTAACTAGCAAAAGAATATGTGATGATGTTCATCGAGAACAAATAAAGGGTTATTGTGTTGCTCGTTAAACATCAAAGCTTGCCTTCAAAGATTTGTTTTATCGGGTATTATGAGAACAAAAGGGTTGTTCAAATAATTGCCGTAATCCATAAAAGATGGATGATTCACAAATCTCGTTGGAGAAATCACATCCATAAAACTAGTGCTAAAATGTCGAAAGACAAATTGATTGAAAGATCACTTAGGAAGTGACATCGCCGTTTAAAATTATATTGGAAAGAAAACATGAAGAAAAATCCATATGGATGGAATTTTGGAGTCTATTTGATTTTGATCAAATGACGCTTGTGAAACTTTCCTAGAGATAATTAAAACTTCGTCCATAGGCCAAAAGGGAACGAATGACTAGCTTATTGGAACTTGTACATATTGTTGTACGAAGTCCATTATGTGTAGTCAAGAGCGATGGATTTCAACTTCATATGCTTTCTCCGAAAATTTGAGTGAATATATGAATATTTACTTAATAAGGATGAAGTATGAAATATTTGAAAAGTTCAAAAGACTTTCAAGATGAAGTGCAAAATCATTGTAACAAGAATATAAATAGTTTATGATAAGATCATAAAGGAAGATATTTGAGTTACAAGTTTAGCATAACACCTAAGATTGAAGGAATCGTTCCGTGGATTTGCATTTTCCCGAAACACCATAAGAGTATGGAGCGTTCGAGATATGTAATTAAACCTTGTTTGACATGGTAAGATCGAAAGGTGTAATTCATAAAACTGCCATTGTATTTTAAAAGATTAAAAGCTTTAGAGATTACCGTTTTTCCACTGAAAAGAGCTTCATCATAATCCGTTGAAATGACACCATATAAGGTTATGGTTTGGGATAAAACCCAAGTTGTCCTTTCTTAAACATTGGTATGCTATGCATAAGAAAGATGTTTGCAACCAAAGTCGGATGAACCTGTCTTTGTATGACTATTAAGTATTCCTCCATAAACACCGGAGACAAAAGTGTTTGTTGCTTAGAACGTCAAGTTTCTTTTGGAAGGAATTTTTCGTGAAAAGTTAAGTGGGAGGACAATAGAACTTTGATAAGGTTAAGAACCTTAGCTATATGTGCAGAGTTGCGCAGCGCCGAAAAGTGTTTCGGAGGCAGCAACAATGCTCATGGTTCACGTACCTCAAAAAGGTTGTGGTCACGGAGATCCAAGTTCCTATTGAAACAAGTAGGTCGGATGAACAATCAAATACCAAGATTTGAGGGTTGAATCATTATTTGAGAATAATGAACCGACTACATGCAGAGAAGCGATGATGGGCCCTGACTCCGTAAAATGGCTTGAAGCCATAAAATCCATGATAGTTCCATACACGAGAAATCAAGTTTTGAACTTGAAGGACCCTCGAGAAAGGTGTAAGACCTTACAGTTGTGTCTGGATCTATAAAGAAATAGACATGGATGTTTTACATCTATGAAATAGTCGACATGTTGGGAAAGAATTCACAACAATGTTCAAAGGTTGACTATGATAAAGATTTGATCTGTCATAGTGATATTTAGTCTAGACGGATTAATGTAGCAATCACTACATATAAATTTTGTTATATGATAGTTGAATAAACAAAACAAGTTCTTCTAATAGAATCGTTACCTAGGCCATGTGCATAACATGGTCCATAGGGTTTTGTTAATTCAAAAGAATGCTAAAAGTATATGCAAACTTCAATGGTTAAAGTGAGCATCGCGGAGTTGGAATCTTCACTGTGATGAAACTGTTAAAGGAGTTTAAAAGTTCATCGGAGACAATGAAGATGCTTGCATTTGCAAGAAATTAAGTGGGAGCGCTAAGACATATTTCTAATACATTATGTGGAGGACATATTGTTGATTAGAAATGGTGTATCTTTTATTAACACATATTAAGAATTTCATCCTGATGAAAGACTTAGGCAAAACCCAAATATTTGGCATCAATAAATGCTAATATGGTTGTGCCAGAAGTACATAAACGAGATATTGAATGAGTTCAATATAGAAACTACAAGAAAAGGTTCTTGTCGCACAGAAAGGATTGAAAGAGTTCAATGTTGATGATATATTCAAGTGTATTGACATTTGGTAAGTGAAACAAAGATTCAAGTATAGATTGATACTTGATATATGAAATCACAAAGAGTGTTTATATCAATCATACTGTGGTATGTACAAATCCAGATATGTCCTATGCTCTAAAAGTTATGAGCATATACCAGAATGATTCATAAGATGATCATTGGACGATAGTAAGGATATTCTTATGATCTTTTGGAAGAACTAAGAGTATATTATTTGTAGAAGTGACAAATAGATGGTTAGTTCATTGTAAAAGTACTACATTGATACTAGCTTTGTCACAAAGTACAGATTAAGTTTATCTCAATCTAAACTAAGGGTGGCACAATATAATGGAAAGTGAGTTCCATAATGGATTTGGATGATTTCCAAAGTTAAGACATTGTGACAGATACTACAACAAAAGGCTAAGTATATGACTGCTATTATAGCAGCAAAAGAGGGCATTTGTGTCAAGTAGTTTGTTATCAAACTAGGTGTAGTTCACAGCGGGATAATACTATGAAGATATATTGTGCGACAATATTATCAACATGTTTTAACCCTAAAGAACTAAAGGTCACACCGAAAGACCAAATTTATACAAAGCCATCTCATTAGAGAATGAGTGATGCGTAGAGACGCAAAGACATGCAATTACACACGGACCTGGAAGTGTCAGATCCGGAGATCAGTTGACCACTAGCAATCATGTACATACAACACCGGAAAGCCATAGGTGTTGAATACACAAAGGTTCGAAACTAGATTATTGACTCTAGTGCAAGTGGGAGACTGTTGGAGATATGCCCAAGAGGCAATAATAAAGTGGTTATTATCATGTCTTCACACTTATGATAAATGTTTACATACCATGCTATAATTGTATTAAACGGAAACATTAATACTTGTGTGATTTGTAAACTAAAATAAGAGTCCCTAGTAAAGCCTCTTGTTAAACTGGCTTGTTGGTTAATATATGATCATGGTTTCCTGATCATGAACATAGAGATGTTATTAACAACAGGATCATATCATTAGGAGAATGATGTGATGGACATACTCCTATAGATAAGCGTAGCATAAAGATCAAGTCATTTCAATAGTTCAATTGCTATATGCTTTCTGATACATAGTAACCTAATTCCTTCGACCATGAGATCATGCATATCACCTTTACCGGATGGATGCTTTGATGTCATCAAACACCACACCGTAACAGGGTGGCTATAAAAGTGGCATTGGGTGTTCGGAAAGTATTGGTTGAAACACATGGATCAAGAGTGGGATTTGTCCATCCACATGACGGATAGATATTCTCTGGGCCCTCTCGGTGAAATGTCATCCAATTAGCTTGCAAGCATGTGACTTGGTCACAAGGGATCACATATCACGGGAACGAGAAAAGAGTACTTATCAGTAACGAGGTTGAACTAGGTATGCAGAGATACCGACGATCATGACCTCGGATAAGTAACATATCGTGAGACAAAGGGAAATTGGTATCGTATGTAAGTGGTTCATTCGATCGCAAAGTAATCGTAGAAATATGTGGGAGCCATATGAATTTCCAGATTCCTCTATTGGTTATTGTTCGGAGAAGTGTCTCGATCATGTCCGCATAATTCACGAACCGTAGGGAGACACACTTAAGGATTCGATGTTGTTAGAGTAGTTATGGTATTATGAGAAAGAGACCGAATGTTGTTCGGAGTCTCGGATGGGATCCGGGATATCACGAGGTGATCCGGAATGGTCCGGAGAATAAGATTCATATAAGGAAAGTCCCGTTTCGGAGTTCGGGAATGATTCCGGTGTTTCCATCGGGAACATTCTAGAAGGTCCCGGATTGTCCGGCACTCCGGGGGGGAAGGGGTACATGAATGTGTCATTACATGTTGGAATGATTGCATCATGTACTAAGTGTTCTTGCTGTCCCAAATAAAGGATTAAATTGAATCCTAAATTGAAAAAGTCAAACGGCTAGTTTGAAAGTCAAACGGCAGTTTTTGGGAAGTGGGAGGAGAGGAGGAAACCGACTTGAGGGAGGAGTCCTCCTCCCCAAGCCGGCGCCCCACCTAGGCCGAGTTGGGGAGGGACTCCACTCCCTCCCCTTGGCCGGCCAGCCCCTCCCACCTATATAAGGAGGGGCAGGGCTCCCTCCCAATACACACAAGTTCCTACCCTCTAAACTAAACCCTAGATCTAAACCCCGGTTTAGAGCTATTTTGGTTTAGAGCCTTCTAATTGGTTTAGAGCCCTCTAATTGGTGTGTCTAATTACTAGACCACTAATAGCCTCTCTCATAAGCTCCACCATACTCGCACCGGCTTAAGGCGAAGCCCTGCGGGATCTCCCCTCTACTTCCGGTACCACGCCGTCGTGCTGCCGGAATCGCGAGGAGAGTGCTACAACCTCCGCTGCCTGCTGGAACAAGGGAGAGGAAGGTCTTCGTCGAGTACCGAACGTGTGACCGACTGCGGGAGCGCTGCGGGAACGCGGCGCTGGAAGGATCGTCTACGCGATCTTGAGATCGGAAAGAGTACGACTACATCACCCACGAGAATCTGCTCTCGTTAACCGTTTTGGAATCTTCGAGGGTGAGTTCCTCTATCGACTCGTTGCTACAATCTAGTAGATAGATCTTGGCTTGTTTGTTTGTATGCGATAGAAAAATTTTGTTTTCCATGCTACGAACCCCTACAACAGGTACCTACGTACAGTACAGAGGTTATAACCAATACACAAGCAGGCGTGAACCAGTCAGAAATTAGAATGGAGAAGTAGACACAGAAGAGGAGGTGTTGGGACAGTATCGATAGCCGCCTTTTCACTTATTGCTAGGAGTGATTGTGAGAGAATACATAACATAGGTGAAAGCCAAAAGGCATATATGACCCGCTCAGCCCAATGGAAGTGATTTGAAACTTTAGAACTTGCCTTTCTTCAAGCATTCTGTGATAGGCGCCATGTGCCGTACTGAAGTTCTTCACAAAACGCCTATAGAATGCCATGAAAGCTTCTCACTTCTGAAATGGTCTTCGGTGTTGGCCATTCTCTGATAGTTTTTGGATTCATTCGATATACCTTCCGCCATGTCAACCGCTCACTAGGCTTCTTGCTGCGGTGAAGTTGCTTCATCACCCGGCTCAACATCAGCCTCATCCCCCCATTTTCAGCTTTGGTTATAGTATCCTTTAGTTCCACTTCTTCACCGATCTCTCCCGCAATCTTTTTTCCCCACTCCTCATCCAAGTGAAGAGCTACCCGAGATCATCGAAACCCACCACACAAACCCTAACTGGCAAAACCGATCTACGAACACCAAGGGCGTATGCTCACTCTGAAAAGCCTACCAACCTCTTATTTGCTCTAAAATAACTATGACCCGGGTGACTCCATTCTGCTGTGGACGGACGAAGCTAAGCAAAAGAAAAAGATATCTAAGAGACAGACCCGAATAAAGAAAAACATATATAGTAATCTTTGACGAATTAAGAAGAAAAAAGATTCTTATTCTTATTTTGATACAAGAAGAATCGGCACAAGAAAAAGGCATTTTTGCCTTTTTCTTGTGCCGAATAGAGGATTAAAAAGACTAGCAATCCCTCCGAAAAGGATTTCCAAAATAGATCATAGATAATTCTAGCAATTGCCAATAGATTGAGGCTTTTTACCAACTTGATGGTAAGAAATCCCGGGACCTAGAAATTCATTTCGTACAACTGAACCTTTTCAAACTGTTTCTTTTTGAGAACCAAAAAAACTTGTGCCAAAATAACGGATGCGAAGAAGAGCTTCCTCTCTCCCAGCAAGCAAGACGAGATCCAAGTGTTCTTTTTTTTTGATTATACAGAATGAAATTCGATTCTGGATTGGTTTAGAACAAAGGGAATGCGCGAGCGGGAGCAAAGGATTGGGGCTCTGGTTCTGGAGACGGTTCGAAGGAAAAGCAAATGGCTCCGGACGAAGTAAGAAAAGCTGGTCTTAGGTTTGTCGTAGTTGGAGTCATGTTTTAGCTGCCAAGAAAACGAGCCTCCCCCCGTTTGGAGTATAGCCAAGTGGTAAGGCATCGGTTTTTGGTACCGGCATGCAAAGGTTCGAATCCTTTTACTCCAGAGCATACTTATTCTATAAAATAGAAAAAGAAAAAGTCCCTAATAAATAAATGAAAGTAGATTTACATTCTTTTTGTATTTCTAGGGGGAATGTTGAGGCAAGAAAGTAGTTTGAAAGGGAATTCAGGATCTGACAAGGAGGTCAGTAGAAAGAGGAATAGGAAACCTGAAGCAAATTGTTTTGATCTTAGAGCGGTATCGGAGCTCATGGAAGCGTTGCCTTGACCCAAATTCTGTGTTAATACCTTCGATCGGGACAGGTTCTATCACTGTCTCGATATTGGTTGACTAACTCTGAAATCGGGGCGTTCTGTCATTGTTGTGGGTCCTTCGCTTTCATTACATCAATGTGGATTACCTCTAGAGATAGCAATAAAGCTTTTTCAGCTATTTGTAATTCGCGATTTAATCACGAAACGCGCTACTTCTAATGTCAGGATTGCTAAAAGGAAAATTTGGGAAAAGGAACCCATTGTATGGGAAATACTTCAAGAAGTTATGCGGGGACATCCTGTACTGTTAAATAGAGCACCTACCCTGCATAGAAAGAGGTCTACGAATACTTTTGGGAAAACGTCGACGTTTGCTAGCTTATTTGGCAAAGAAAAATAGAGTACGTTATAAGAAATTAATCAGTCAGTTGAATATTCGGGAGCAGTAATTTAATCGTTCGAATTTTTTTCTTTTTTTATTAGTAGTCTTATAGTAGTCTTAGATTTTGCATTTTGATGAGCCTCGTTTTGAGGAATTCATGGAATAATCCATTTTCATGGAATAATGAATTAAGGAAGAAAGGATATGAGTCTACCGCTTACAAGAAAAGATCTCATGATAGTCAATATGGGCCCTCAACACCCATCAATGCATGGTGTTCTTCGACAATAACGACAAAATTTTTTTAATTCTAATTGTCGGGGTGTATTGTGGCGATTCTTTTGAGTACTATATCTAGAAACCCCCGTCGATTCCTCATTGGCACCTTTTCGAACACAACTGCTGCATTCCAAAATAACCCTGATTCTAACATCTTTCCCCTTGGCCATGAACCGAACCTCCTTTTCTGTTTGGGTTGACTTAACTAAATTCTTCTACTTATTCTTTTATTCTTCTATTTTGAATCCGAAGAAGAAGAATAAAATCCATTAGAATCAATTTTTTGAATTCTTAAATTAAGTAATAAAAAATAAAGAAATAATTAAAGAATACAATCCTTGTCGAATTAGCAAAGATTTTGCTTCGAAACCCTTTCATTTAATTAGCCAGCCCAGCCTTTTTCTATGCTCTGATTTCTGAGGCCTAAGTCCGAGCCGTAGAGAAAGAGTGAGATGCTTTTTTAAAATTCATCATAGACTTTCCTTCCCTATGGCTTGATAGAAGTAAGAAACAAAGAGTCATCAGTTAAAGAAAAAACGGACAAGACCGACAGATTTACCTGATGTAAAGAAGATCCTAAAAGTCTCTGCTTAGTCGATTCTCTCCATTTACCACTTTCCTCTCTCTCCTTTTTTCCATCTAGGCTGGTGGCTATACCAGATTTCGTGTCTGATCGAACTTGAAACTTCTAATTGAGCTTCTTGGATTCCAAACCAGAAAGAAGGATCGCACACAAGAAAATAGAGTTGGAATGAAAGATGGGGTAAAGATGAACTTGATTCTCCTAGCTGCTCTCCATCCAGCAAGTTACTCTCTTTCAAAAGATGACAACTCAAGATTACCACCAACGCTTTTTCTTCTCCTATAGCTTCATCATTACATCTTTCACTAGTTGTTGGATGTGAGTGATGAGATCGATCCATGAGTTCATTGCTGAAGTTTAGTTACAAGAATTCAGGAGGGTTGGAGGTCAATTTACTTGGACCAATAAACAAGAAAATCCTGTTAGAGAAGTGCTTGATTCCACTGTATTTTTGGTTTTCTTTTTTGATAAGTTTGCTTCAGGCTGGGTCTGATCATGCACCTCTTTTATTGGTAGAAGGGGAAGATAGAGCTTTTACCCCATACAAATTCAGGTTTTTTTTTGGTTGCTGAAAGAGAATTGAAAAGAAGAGGTTATCCGGAATGATTGGGCGTAAAGCGTCTGTAGGTGGCTTTTCAAGTCCGCCGTCAAATCCCAGGGCTCAACCCTGGACAGGCGGCGGGTCTCTTTGTATGTCTTGTCCGGAAAGAGGAGGACTTAATGATTATTCGTTCGCCGGAACCAGAAGTAAAAATTGTTGTGGATAGGGATCCTGTAAAAACATCTTTTGAAGAATGGGCCAGAAACGAGTGAAGGTTAGAGCCCTCATTCCTATTTCATTCACCGCTTGACTGACCACATACAGGAAGGCTCCTTATCAAATCTATAAGTAAGTAAATCCGATATCGCATTTCACTAAGCGACAGAGATAGGGGACCTCTCTTCTCAATCAGCTCCTCCCGCTCTGCCTAACCTGATTGTTTACCATTTTCTGATCCAAGATCTGGGCACAACATACTTACTAATAGATGAAGATGAATGCGTGTCTTTTTATTCTTCCAGTGTCTAAGTAAAGTATTCATTCTATATTCTTTGGCTAGGTAGCATAAAACATAAAGGAGTCTAGGTTCGGGACTCCTAACCTTATCGATAGTGGACATAGTAGTGGACCTTGGCGCAAGCCTTAGTAAGTCGTCTCGCAGGCGTACTCGGTACTCGAAAGTCAATGCTGCTAGCTAATCCATAAGCACGAAAAGAGGGGAGCCCGACTCAAGGTTCACACGGAAAAGGTAGAGTAGAATCGCACACTTGTCTTTATGGAAAAAAAAACAAGCCCATCTTTCTCAAAAAGGAAGAGAGGGTGCGCCCCCCCAGAGAGAACCCCATTCTTTCCAGAAAGTTCGAATTCATTATGTTGAAAAAGAAATAAGGAAAAGAGGAGTAAGCGAGTAGGGTCAACAAGATTCTAAACGAATACCACAAGTGACGGAACCTGGAATTCCTAGCCATGCGAAGAAGTAAATAGCAACAAGGCTTTGGCCACGTTACGGAGGAAGCCGAGCAGGCACAAAGTTGTATCAAAATATCAAGAGGAAGGTCGATTGGATTGGATTTGCCGATGAAGAGTACCCGCGAGGGGCGCATGTTCTTTAGTAGAGTCGGATTGAGACAATCTGTCGATTCTTACCCTTTACAGGTAATGCTGGTCTCCTGCCTTAGGGGTGTTGTGTATGATTGGAAACCAATCGATATTGTGGTTTGTTTAGTCTATCGAAGGTAGACTAAACACTTGATGAAACCCCGAAGGAGTTACTCAAGCACATTTCGGTGACATACATGTACGTCAATTCCTTTGCTATTTGGGAATCTCCGGATCTATGCGGATTTGCAACTCGACGAAGTGTGACCTCGAGAAGTAGCGGAAAAGAGGGACCCTTTTCTTTGCCTAAAGAAAGTTTGCATGGTGTCTTTTCTTTTTGTTGAGGTGCGCCAGCGGCGAGCAGTTGTATGACCTTATGTTCTACTATGTTGGCAGGTCACAGAGGCCACGAGCGAGTGAGTTAGGTAAAAGACACTAAGGTAACAGATATATATTCACTGTACTCTAGAAATGGAACTCGAAAGTGGTTAGTATTTCTGATTTTTCCCTAAAGAGATCCTTTTAGATTAGGTAAAATTGACATCCGGCACCTTCCGTAAATTTCATGATAATTCGGACTCGATTTGCAAATCCTTCTGCAAATATATCACAATAGATCTTCGGACGCAGGAGGAAATTGATGCTGTTCAATAGGATTTGCATTGGATTTGGACATGCAGAATCAACCAATGGTGGAGACCGGCTTTTTGTAGATATCCTCTTCCTTTCATTCTTATTTGGTGATAACCAGCCCTCAAATCTATCTTAGTTCACACCTCATCCAAAAGTGCCGGTCTTCTATGATAGGAATGGGGTATTTGGAAAACATGGTTGCTGCATTTCGTTTTCGATAGTAGAAACACATTCTCCAGGTTCCATCTTTCTTCAACACCAGAGCTGATTCAATAGCTGCTCCCATCCGTTTGTTTAAGAAAGGAAAGAAGGGATGGGCTTATTTTTTTGGCTTTTTGACCCCATATTGTAGGGTGGATCTCGAAAGATAGGAAAGATCTCCCTCCAAGCCGTACATACGACTTTCATCGAATACGGCTTTCCACAGAATTCTATAGGGATCTATGAGATCGAGTATGGAATTCTGTTTACTCACTTTAAATTGAGTATCCGTTTCCCTCCTTTTCCCGCTAGGATCGGAAATCCTGTATTTTCCATATCCATACGATCGAGTCCTTAGGTTTCCGAAATAGTGTAATGGAAAAAGAAGTGCAATTCACCTTGGACAATTTATTTGTGAAAATGCATGTCTATTTAAATCGCACATAAAAAAATCTGGTCAAATTTTCATTGTTAATATGGATTCCTTTGTTATAAGAGCAGCTAAACCTAGACTCCTTTATGTTTTATGCTACCTAGCCAAAGAATATAGAATGAATACTTTACTTAGACACTGGAAGAATAAAAAGACACGCATTCATGCGCTCGATGCAGGTTCTGTTTCAGAAGTTCAGTAACCATCTGTCGTTCCTTGAGCCATAGATCCTCATACACAAGCCAAAGCTTGTCTGGATCGTTGAGGTCTTCTTCTTTATGCTGGAGGGTCGAGGCAGCGAGATCCTCGGCGCTTTCCTCACTGAAGTGGTAACTCCAGAGCGAGGTAGCATCGAGCTGTATTTAGCTATTGAGCTTCAAAGTTTATGTTTTTATGTGATCGCAGCATCAAAAAGAAAGTCTGAATTTTCCACGGAAGCCGGCTCAAAATATTTGATCTTAGGTGCATCACCTCCTTTTCAGGGAGAGCTAATGCTTATGCTTATTGGGTATTTTGGTTTGATACTTCTTCACGCCCAAAAAGAAGGTAGCTACGTCTGAGCTAAACTTAGATATGGAAGTCTTCTTTCGTTTAGGGTGAAGTAAGACCAAGCTCATGAGCTTATTATCCTAGGTCGGAACAAATTAGTTGATAGTGATAGGATTCCTTTTTTGACGTCCCCATGTCCCCCCCCTGTGGTGTGGCGGCATGGGGATGTCAAAAGGAAAGGGATGGAGTTTTTCTCGCTTTTGGCGTAGCAGGCCTCCCAAGCTTTACGTGAAGTGCCACGGTTCCTTTTCCCTCTTGACCCGGCTTTTCCTATTCTAACGGTAAAAACTTGTACTGGAACGGCAGCCCAGGGTTCGATCTTTGTTACCCCACTGATTGTGCGATCTTCTAGGCCGATATTGGCTTACGGAAAAGAAAACTCCTAAAAAAATTAGGAAGCAAATCCTGAGCTTCCATCAATTCAATTCCATTCCATGTGCCTGGGGTCCCCTCTGTTATCAATAAATGAGTAGGCGCTTCAGACGGCGAGTGCGGCGCATGAGATCCTGGGCGCGAGGAGTAAAAATTCCATTTTTTTGCATTTTTTCTTACAAATTGGATTTGTTTCTTACATTTATCTATGAGAAAATCCGGGGGTCAGAATTCCTTCCAATTCGAAAGTCCCAAATGATCCGAGGGAGCGGAAAGAGAGGGATTCGAAGTAGATTTGAATGAGAATGAATGAAATGAGCAAACGTTACTAGGAAGGTGAACTCGCTATCAAACTACTGCCTGCGCTAGGGGAAGCGCGAAAGAAAAACCAGTTTCAAGATCTGATACCCTTTATTGTTATCACCGTAAAACTACTTGTTCAATAGTCCATACCGTAAACAAATCACAAGTCGTAATGGTATAAGCCTGGCATTTGAGAATTAAGTTATTGCACTTATTTTGCATCCCATTTTCATCTTTAAATCGATTTGAAGGTGAGAGAACAAACATAAACTAATTGTGTAGAAAAGGAGCGGAAAAAGATCTGTGGATTAGACTCCCTTTCTTTCCAGGGTTTGTATTAAAAAATCCAACACCCTGTTCTGACCATATTGCACTATGTATCATCATTTGATAAACCGAGAAATGCTTCTTGTCTCTGATTCAAGTAGAAATACAAATGGAAAAATTCGAAGGGTATTCAGAAAAACATAAATCTTGTCAACAATACTTTGTCTACCCACTTCTCTTTCAGGAGTATATTTATGCATTTGCCCACGATTATGGATTAAATGATTCCGAACCTGTGGAAATTATTAGTTGTAATAACAAGAAATTTAGTTCACTACTTGTGAAACGTTTAATTACTCGAATGTATCAGCAGAATTTTTGGATTAACTCGATTAATCATCCTAACCAAGATCGATTGTTGGATTACAAAATTGGTTTTTATTCTGAGTTTTATTCTCAGATTCTACCTGAGGGGTTTTCGATCGTTGTAGAAATCCCATTCTCGCTACGAGAATTATCTTGTCCGAAAGAAAAAGAAATACCAAAGTTTCAGAATTTACGCTCTATTCATTCAATATTTCCCTTTTTAGAAGACAAATTTTTGCATTTGGATTCTATTTCACATATAGAAATACCCTATCCTATTCATTTGGAAATCTTGGTGCAACTTCTTCAATACCGTATACAAGACGTTCCGTCTTTGCATTTATTGCGATTCTTTCTCAACTACTATTCAAATTGGAATAGTTTTATTACTTCAATGAAATCTATTTTTCTTTTTGACGCGATAAGTCTAGTAACTTTATTATCAGAGTTCGCTTTTCCATTAAGCTCACCATCTACAGGTCTTGTCCAAACTATTGGAGTACAGTGGCGTGTTCAAGATCAATCATAGTGCAACGTTTCCTTGTGTTTGGATCGAATTGTATTTAACAAATTTTGGCTTCATACTTGCATATAATTAAACTCACGATTTCTTTTACTCCATATAATTGTGCAAGAGCCGAGCTAAGATACAGCGTTGTTTTCTTTTCTTTTTTATAATTACAGTGTCTATCAGCAAAATGTACTGCCGAGAATCTAGCATTGAAAGAGCCTTTATGATCCATATACTCATTGTAAAAGGTGAGACTAATTCATCTACTCATGTTCAAGTCACACATGTTCAATTCCGTTCAAGTGAATGTACTCCTCCGCTTTAAAATATAGATGTTTTATCTTTATGAAAAAAATATGTCTATACTTGTTTTACTGTATAGATTCACTTCAAATCTCAGTAAACCTATATACTAAAAATAGTCTAAATATATTTTGCTTTATAAAACTAAAAAAACTTATATTTTGAAACGGAGAGAGTACAATATAGTCACACATGTTCAAGTTCATTCTTTTTTATTTAAAAACAAAACCATTGTAGGGGATTTTCATGCCATATTCCTTTTTAAAAGCTATACTTATTGTAAATATAATGTTTAGTTGAATGGTACAATAGGATAATTCGAGTTTAATAGCATGTCATGTGCTCCCTATGGTTCATATTAATGGCCTTGTCTAGATACGAAAGTATTTAATCGAAATACTTAACTAGATACATATAAATCTGGCTAGTTTTAACGTACCTTTTACTGCTCAGGTCGAGGGCACCAGTACGAATTCATCGGACGGCTCCGCTAGATTCGGCCCAACTAGCCCATTACACACAATAGAGAGGAAAAAACACCCAGGAAAAAACACCCACCGCCGCCTCGTCCAGTTCGACAGCGCCCGCCGCCTCCTCTCCCACAGCTCGGCCGGCGCCGCCTCCTCCCGCCTCCTCTCCCACAGCTCGGCCGGCGCCGCCTCCTCGACCACCCCATCCCCTGCCGCCTCTTCTACCCTTCTCGACCCCCACCCCCTGCCGCCGCTATAGGAGGGCCGCCGCCGCCGCCTCTCGACCCCCACCCCCTGCCGCCGCTACAGGAGGGTCGCCACCGCCGCCTCCCACATCTACCAGGCCCCCCCCCTACGATTCTAGCTGTTCGGCTAATTGTTGAGTAAGAGCAACTGTAGTTTCTATCTCTCTGTAAAACATTTTTCTGGTTAAATTCAAGTAGTACCAAAGTGATTGGAGCGTAATTGTTCGGCTAATTGTTGAGTAAGAACAACTAATTAGATTCACCTTACAAAGAGAGTAGTTGTGCTCATGGCAGATGTGGTTTGTGACTGTTGGGCGAATGCATTTTCTTTATTTGTTGGAAGGATCACTCGGAAGTACAGAATATACGTCCTGCAAAAGGTGGAAATGTTTTAACTGGGAGCTACGTTGTTGGTTATATTTGCACAATATTTCCTGAATAGGATTTAGAAGTGCGCTTATGCGACCTCCTTTTGTTATCCATTTAGTTGTTCCTGGTCTTCTTTCATCATGTTGAACTTATCTAGTTTTCATTCTGGTAGATGTAGTAGTAGCAGAGGGTAGCGAAATCGACGGCCATGGTTTGGGCAAGAGTAGTCTAGCAACACTGGAGTATTGGTATAAGCTAATTAGATTCACCGAGTGAACTCACATATTTAGACAGAAAGTTGTAGTACAGTACAATCGATGTACTGATTACATGAACCAAGCTCTCTAGGCCTATAGCAGGGTGTTTTATTCTTCTGTATTGTAGACATTATTTTCTAGTCAAAAACTCAATATTAACAATATGGCACTGCTTTTTTTAAGGTGAAAATAACCAGAATTTGCTAGTATAAATTGGTACTGAGATGACAATTATACTCTGATAATTTAATTGATAGTTGCATGAATCTTACTCTGATGATGTCAATTTTCAGACATGGATGGTGAAGGCGATACCTTGGAAGAGCGTGATGAGTATCACCGCATTGTTAGCAAGACCTTCAGGAGTGAGGATGAAGGATACCAGTTTTATAATGAATATGCAAAGGTGAAAGGGTTCAGTGTTAGAAAGGAAGAGGTGAAATACTTGCCGGACACTAGGACGCGTTTCAG
This sequence comes from Avena sativa, assembly GCA_916181665.1. Classification (NCBI taxonomy): domain Eukaryota; kingdom Viridiplantae; phylum Streptophyta; class Magnoliopsida; order Poales; family Poaceae; genus Avena; species Avena sativa. The sequence continues at coordinate 236,234,084 of OV702296.1, read as the reverse complement.
GCGGCTTTACACGTGCTTTAAGGAAGGGCACCGTACATTGGCGAACTTTGAAAGAACTGACCCAAAAAGAACTCCAAAGGCTCTTACTCGGTGTGGATGTAAAGCTCATTTTGAGATTGAGCTGAGTGCGGCTACTGGTGAATGGTTCGTGAAGAAGTTTGAGGATGAGCATAATCATCCACTCGCTAAGGAAGGCGAGTTTGCTTACTTGTACTCTCACCGTAAGATGACAGATGGACAGAAGGCTGATGTAGTTGGTTATGGGATTGGTGGCCTCCGGACACACAAGATAATGGATGTCATGGAACATCAGGCTGGTGGTCCCGACAAGGTCGGGTTTATACCCAGAGATTTGTATAACTTTGTTGCAGAGTACAAGAAGAAGAAAATTGAAGGTAGAGATGCTGAATATATGTTGAACTATATGGCGTCACAGAAAGACAGGGATGCAGACTTTTTCTACAAACATACTACTGACAGTGAAGGCCATCTGAGAAACATTTTTTGGGCAGATGCACAGTCGCGTTTGGACTATGATGCCTTTGGTGGTGTCTTGGTATTTGACAGCACGTACCGTGTGAACCGCTATAATCTGCCATTTGTTCCGTTCGTTGGGGTGAACCACCATCGCAGCACAACTGTGTTTGGCTGTGCGGTCCTATCAGATGAGACCATTAAATCGTATATATGGTTGCTTCAGACATTTCTATTGGCGATGCACCAGAAGCGTCCTAGGTCATTGATCACAGATGGGGATAATGCAATGGCTAGAGCAATTTACGTCATAATGCCTGATGCATTTCATCGGTTATGCAGCTGGCACATAGAGCAGAATATGATAAAACACATCCGAAAATAAAAGCTGAAAGACTTCAAGAAATTCATTTATGAGAGGATGGAACCTGATGAGTTTGAGGAGCGATGGGCCGCGTTTCTGCTGCTGTATGGTGTTAGTGAACAGGACGCTTGGTTTTCGAGGATGTACGAGCTGAGAGGGAAATGGGCGGCGACGTACATGAAGGGTGGGTACTTCCTGCGAATGAGTAGCAACCAAAGGAGTGAAAGTCTGAACTCAGGTCTTCATAACCATCTAGACCGGATGATGTCAATGGTCGATTTGCTTGAGCACTCCCAGTATTTTATGTCACGTATCCGAAGAAATGAAGGCGAGTTGGATGCCAAAGCTTCACAGTCTGTACCTTTCACAAGAATATCCGATCACCCACTTTTGAAGAGTGCAGCCCGTATATATACTCTAGAAATATTCAAGTGGGTAAAGGAGCAGTTTGTGAAATCAGGTGGATGGGAGATTCATCAGATGACCCAGGAAGATGCCTCTTTGGTCAGGTTTGTCGTATCCAGTGACTATGGCGAGCATGCTGTCACTTGTGTCTTACATGAGGCGTTGCTACAGAGTGTGAATTGCCACTGTCGGAAGATGGAGCGTGAGGAAATTCCATGTGCACACGCATTCTGTGTTTTGAAGTACCTCGGCCTGCACGACATTCCTCGTTGTTGTGTTGCTGTCAGATGGACGATGCAAGCTAAATTTGGTTTAGTACCTGAGAGGAATGGCAGTACACAGGTTTGGTCTGATCAGATGGATCGATACCGTCAACTCCGCAACAAGGCTAATTCAGTCTTATTCAGAGTTTCATTGAGCACAGAGAAATCAAACAGAGTGTTGGATTTTTTTATAGTATTTCGGATGACGAAGCTGACAATGCCGAGAATGATGATGCCAGCAATAATGGCGAGAATAATGAGGCGACAAAATTTGGTCCTTTGCCTGCATATTTTTCATCATCGAGCAAAGCTTTTCATGGCAAAGTATTGGATCCATTACCGATAAAACCGAGAGGTGCTCCGAGTAAGAAGAGGCCTAAGGCATTCCACGAGAGATTCAATTCTAGGGATAGAGGTGTGTGATATGAGGAAACAACTTTGCGCCTTCTCCATAGTTGTTTCATGATTCTTTCGAAAACAGATGATCTGAGATACTTGGTACTGTCACGCATGTTTAATATAGATGAAGCAACGATTGTATTTCAAGTACACACATTTTGAGATAGCAATAACTCATGGCTTGTGCTGATGAGTTAACCTGTAAAATAATGTCTCTGGATATACGTGACTTCCATCTTATTTGTGCTTCTATTTCTCAATCAATGTCTGAATTCCTGTAAAACAATGTCTCTGTATGTCGTTTGTCATGTTCTCATGTTACTGTTTCTCGGTTGCCTCCTCTAGAAGGCCGAAAGATCAACGTTTTCAAAATTGTGTGAAAACCGTAGTTTGGTGTTATTTTTCCTCCTGTCAAAGTTTTTGAATGATAAAACTTGGGTAAATTTGAATGATCTACTCCCTCAGTCCAGAAATAACTGACTTGAGTTTGTCTAGATACGAATACACTTATACACTAAAATGTGTCTAGATACATGCGAATTTAGACAAACCTAAGTTAGTTTAAATAGAACTCTGTATTTGGAGCTAATCAAGGTCACGTCAACTCGTATCCGATCGAAGACTTGCCTAGTACAAAAATTACTTTGTCAACACGTAAGAAATTTGGTGATAACTGACTTGAGTTTGTCTAGATACGAATACACCTATACACTAAAATATGTCTACATACATGCGAATTTAGACAAACCTAAGTCAGTTTAAATAGAACTTTGTATTTGGAGCTAATCAAGGTCACGTCAACTCGTATCCGGTCGAAGACTTGCCTAGTACAAAAATTACTTTGTCAACACGTAAGAAATTTGGTGATAATAACCTTTGAGTTTAAATAGAACTCTGTATTTAGAGCTAATCAAGGTCACGTCAACTCATATCCGGTCGAAGACTTGCCTAGTTACAAAAATTACTTTGTCAACACGTAAGGAAATTGGTGATAATAATCCTCTGAGTTTAAATAGAACTCTGTATACGTAAACCAACAGGACTCCTTTCCTGCCGACTCCAAGGCCAATATAATACGACCGCGAGACCACGGTATCTCATAAACTTTTGACGCCGTATCAGCCCCTCCCTCAACACGCGCCGCCGCCATCTGATCTAAATAAGATTTCACGCCTTCTAGCCGACGAAGCATCTGCTGCCACCGTGATCGATGGACTCCCCGTCGAGACTCGAATCTCAGTGCGCATCCAGCCAGAAGAAATCCAAGAAATCTCGCCTGCGGTCAAAAAACAACAAGGTAAGCAGGATTTGATTCTGTCGATATGCTGTAAAGTTTATTTTTTAACGATGAAGCAATCTGATCACGTTCTACACAATGTTCTTTGGAAAAGATGTACCACCTACAATACGTGAGACGTATGAGCCAGCAGAGCAGGAAAAAGCGAATCCACGTAAGTCATATAATACTCAGGTACTCTACTCTTCTATACAAATCTTCCTTTTTTTAGTCATGAAGCAATCTGATCTCGTACTACACAATGTTCTTAATGTTCTTTCAAATAGGACGTACAACCTATGTATGAGCCACAACAGAAGGAAAAAAACGAATCCACGCAAACCATCTGATACTAAGGTACTCTACTATTATATACAAATCTTAGATCGGTCGCTAAATCTATCTCTCGTGCATCACTTCTGTTTTCTCCTAATTAGTACACTTAGATTTGTTCAAATTTCGATGCATGTACAAACTAAAACCAGTCTAGATTCATTCAAATTTGGATAAATTTGCAAGTAATTACTGTATTTAAATTTGAACTAAAACATCCTTTTTAGGACATAGGGAGTACTAATTACTGTATTTAAAATTAGATCTGTAATTTTCAGCTACTATTTACCTGCAGCTAATATCTTTCTTGTCCAAACTGTAGCCCACTCAATCAGCCTCACAGCAAGCTCTGTTTAAGATCATTGACAACCTTACCCCAGATCGCCGTATATGCATCATCGCCGCTGACCTAGGGCATTTATTACAACTGAAGCAAGTAAACATCAGACGTCATATGTGCTGGTGGTTAGCAAATCAATATGACGAGCGCGCAAAGACCTTCATCGTTAATGGTAAGCAGGCAAGAATTACAGAGATGGATGTTGTCAATCTGATGGGATTACCTTCCAAGAGCCAGGGGTTCCATCCCATCTCATTCACGAGAAGTACTCAACTATATGCTGATCTTAAGGAGAAAAATAGCAGTGGCATATCTTTGAAATCACTATCTGAAAGAATGAACCAAAAGGACTTGCCACTTGATGAGTTCTTGCAATGTTTTGTGCTGTATGCAATAGGGACAGTCTTCTGCCCATCCACATCTCAATATATCAGCTCAAAGTACTTGAGTCTTGTTGAGAGCGTGCAGAAGATTAGATCAATTAACTGGGCCAAGCTTACGCTTGACCATTTAATAGACAGCATTGTGGAATTTAAAAATGGAAAATTGAATCTTGGGGGAAACCTCCCCCTACTCCAGGTTATTCTAATTTGACCCATCTGTTTATCTTTTTTCATATATACTATATTTCTTTCTCACTTTTACCTTCTGTAGCTATTTTACTGGGAGAAATTCCGTCTATGTGATATAGACTCCACGTTGGATTATACTCAACGTGGAATACCTCTGATGCAATACTGGACAGAGGAGAAAGCACGAAAAGTTGACAAAATTGACCAACGCCGAAACTTCGGAGCTGGAACGGTACTTCACATGATCAACAATGTGATGCGCGTTCATTTCATATATTCATAAATGCTAACATATTATTATATTTTTGCTTCAGATGGTTGAAGACTATATGAAGCCACCTCCAGCTAGAAAGAACAAGGCGTCTAACCCAATACCAAAATCATCTGAAAAAATAGCAACATATAATCAGCGGGTAATTTTATTTATAATATTATCTAACACCATACTAAATACATATCTCATTATTCATTCATGCTATGCAGGTCATGGACTTCCTGGAAGATATATCTATCAACGTCATAGACCGATGGGTATGTGGATGGAAAACTAATGGCTTAACAATTGTAAGTAAATTATAATCTATTTAACACTTAATTTGTTTTCCAGAACATCTTGCGGTCTACTTTTGATAATGAATATGATTAATTGGACGGGCAGAGAGCTTGCAGAAAACTTTGACCAGGTAATTGTAAGCTTGTTAGAAGTTAATGTTAACTTTTATGTTTTCAGCTACAACCATATTAACTTTATATCTGCCAGGCCATAATCGATAGATTTCGACCAAGGTTGGCGGTGACACTCTACAAGTCGCCATACAACAAGCTAGCTAAAGGACTCAAGAAGAACAACTCCAAGAACTCCAAGAAGGATGATGATGGCAAATGATCCACCATTTACCAGCCAATTATTTTCTTGCAACATTTTCTTATCTTCAATGTGATTGGATGTAATAATCAGTACAATTATAGTATCTTTCTATTAGGATGAAACCATTATTATTTGTTTGAGTTTTCAGATTGCCATTAGAATAATGTAAATTGGAGTTGGATGTACCTATCTTGTTTTATCTCTTTACGGATCTTAGATCATACATACAAATCTATGCATTGTTACTGCTTGTGCCATCATCTCGAACTAGCTATACTTGAGTAACAGATGTGCTCTTATTCAGTGCAGCCCCTATCATGGATCTGGACTAAGCAAAGAGAAGGATTCTAGCCTATGTGATCAGCAATATACTAGTGTTACAAACAGACTATTCTGCTTGTCAGATCAATGTTGCCTCAATTGCATAAATAACACACTTGAGTATAAAAACAACTAACCGCAACGATGGCATAACATCACCGTGCAATGCTGAACACCTCCTCACTATCAGTCCATCATGGCAGCTTCATTCATTCGTACCTCCTACTTCGATGTCGTCCTCCATTCCCCGCCTCACCGACGTCCAGGCCGCAAATGACACCACGACGGCTACTTCGACGTCCTGAGGGTGGGATCTGTGGCAGTGGCCGCCCATGGCGCCACGGATTCCCCGCTGCCCGCTTATGAGAGAGACGGCGTCGCCACACTGGAACCAGACAGCGACCACGGCAGGCTCGCCATGTTCGCCTGCCACACGAGGGGCCAGCGCGGCCAAGGGAGGAAGACCAGCACAGGCCAAGTCCAAGGCGCCGGCGCCGAAGTCCTTCCGTCAGGTGCCGCCGCAGCGTGTACCCTTCGTCCCGGCCATCCAGCTCCCTCGCCGGAGACGAGGATGCGCAGGTCGCCCAGGCGCCCGAGCCCGTACGCGCTCGCCCTGTGCCACCGGCGCCGGGTGGTCCACCGCAACCCCAGCACGGATGAGAAAGACTAGCCGCGCGCGCCTCGCCGGATTCAGGTCGGCGGCCTAGATCGGCTCCGACAGCCGCCGCCCAGCGACTCAAGCGCACAGCGGGTAGCGGCGGCGAGGTGTAGGGTTGGTGGAGTAGCGGCCAAGGAGAGGTGAAGGGAACGCCGGCGAGGGGGAAGGGGCAGGGGGAAGGGGCGGCTCTCCGCCTGCGAGGGGGAAGGGACAGGCGACGCGGCCCTGCAACCCGTCGGTGGGAATTAGCTCAATTTTTTTTCTTACCGAATAAAAAGTTAGGGTTAGAAGTACAATGGGCTCTATTGGGCCGGCCCTTTCTTCAGAACGTGCGGGATTTTACGACCAGTGCGACTCGTACTGCTGCTCATTTTCGGCACCAGTATAAACAGTGAAGAACGGTTGTGGTCCATTGGATTAGCCTAAATAGATGGCTGATGTTAAACTGAGGGTACCACAAAAGAGCTCATAAATCTAGATAAAGTCGAAACCATTAATATGAACCCGAGGAGGTAGTACATTCTACTTTGAAATAGGAAAAAATAAAATACCTTTTTCATTGATTAATAAAAGTAGTTTTGGAACTCTGATGCACAAAAAATGGGATACTAAACAGAGACAAAAAGAAGGGATAACTGGTTTCGTGTCTCACTATGATTTGTACTACTTTGTCCAATGCTCGAAAAACTCATCACTTTTGCCCTCTCTCTCCAACCTAGGCTCGTGAATACATACACAAAGCATTTCTATCGAGTCAAGACCCGTATTTGTTATTTGACTGACAACCTGACATGAGTGGGACCTTCAAATGCTTACAGGTGGCACCATAAGAGGATATGGGTGGACCGCAAATACCTGAAGTGCGACCAACAAATACCTGATAGAGGGGCCAGTTAATTGCTGACAATGGGACCGGATCCTCTCTGCGTGCATATTTATTTGCTCACACACTTATTTCGCCTTTTCATTTATTGTTGGACCGTCGTTGTTCGAACAAGATCGAGCCCCTCTCAACTAGACCGAGCCCCTCTCAACCAGTTCAGGCCCCTCTCAACTAGATTGAGCACCTATTTTCTGTGATCCACATCGGCACCGGCTTGAACATTCGGGTCTGCTCGGAATCTGGCATTTCTTCAGGTTTCTTCAGGTAATCCCCGATCTAGAGATTTTCGTGCGATTTCTGATTTTCTTAGCTTAGAAAATCTCATATTTTCTTAGTAATTGATGCGTGTTGACGCCCCATTGGGAAACCCCAAGATCAAGGTATGATATAGCACAACAGCAAGTTTTTCCTCAGTAAGAAACCGAGGTTATCGAACCAGTAGGAGAAAGGAAACGTCTCAAATGTGTTGCAAACAACGTGGAAACCTGCACAACACAAATTCAAGATTTTGCCCCAACTAACAGTGAGATTGTCAATCTCAACGGTTGCTGTAACAAAGGAATAACTGTATGGTGTGAAAGGTGATGATGGTTTGTAGCAAGTAAACAGTAACGGTGGAAGATGTATCAACGGTAAAGATTGGACCGGGGTCCATAGTTCACTAGAGGTGTTCTCCTTAGATAAACAAACATGGCATGCTGGATAAACAAATTACAGCAGGGCAATTGACAGGACTGAGCAAGACATAGCAATGCAATACTAGACAAAAAGATCCTATGAGATTCGATTGGGAAATACAACAATATACATAGACCGCCATCCAACCGCATCTATGACTAGAAGTCCACCTTTGGGTCATCATCCGAACCCCCTCCAGTATTAAGTTGCAAGCAACAGACAACTGCTTTAAGTAAAGTGTGTAAGGTAAACAATCCACTTGTTCCATGAACAAGAGACCGTTGTTTTCTCCCTAGTGGCAACAACACATTTACAACCGTAGAGATTTCTGTCACTTCCCTTGATTAAGTAGAGGCATGGACCCACTATCGAGCATAAATACCCCCTCTTGGAGTCACCAGCAACTACTTGGCCAAGATAGCTACTAACAATGGAGAGCATGCAAGATCACAAACAACACAAATATGATAGAATCAATAAGACAAAAGCATTAATCAATCTGACATAGTAATCTCAATATCCATCGGATCCCCACAAACACAACATGCATGATTACAAATAGATGAGATCTTGATCATGAACGGAGCTCACAAGATCTAGACATGAAAGCACAAGGAGGATATACAACCATCTAGCTACTACATGGACCCGTAGTCCAAGGTGGAACTACTCACGCTTCATACTGAAGGCTGGCATGATGAAGAAGAAGGCCTCCGGGATGATCTCCCCTCCGGCAGGGTGCCAGGAAGAGCTTCAGACCTCCCCCCCCGATCTAGGGACGATGGTGGCGACGGCTACAGACAGTTTCGTGAAATATTGATCGGGTACTTAGGGTTTAGGCATCGGGGGCTTCTTATAGGCGAAGAGAAGAGGCTGGAGGGCCACCAGAGCGGCTGCACCCTCCCAGGCGCGGGGTGGTCCCACCCGCGCGGCCATGGGGTGTGGCCCTCTGGTGGGTCTCCTCTGTCTCGTACTCCGGCTTCGTGTTCCCCACGGAAAAATATTGACTTTTGCTTTTGTCCCGTCCAATTATGAGAATATTGATTTTCTGCCTTTCTGGAACCAAAAAAGAAGAAAACAAGCAACTGACACTGTGGCAACTTGTTAATAGGTTAGTACCAGAAAACATATGAAAAGCACCTCAAAGTGTGTACAAAGCAAAGCAAAGTAGATACTAAACAAGCATGAAACATCAAAAATTATAGATACGTTTCCGACGTATCAGTAATACTGCTAGATACTTGTATTAATTATCAGAATGCTTAATGAGCATTATTTGGAAACCAAGTTGCTGGAATCCACAGCATTGGAAGCCATCGCGTACAATCTCGAGACGACGACGCATGTCAAAGTCCTGCCATGACGGACTCAGGAGCCTTTTTCACTACGATGAGGTCCAAGAACACGAGAACGCGTGCCCGCGTGGCGCCTTCCCCTGCACGGAGCCCGACTGCATCTTCACCGGCCCGCCGACAGCGCACGTCGTTCATGTCGTGTCGGATTACCCGATCCAAGTGCATAAGTTCCTGTATGGAAATACCAAGCCAGGAGAAGGTGCCCGTGTCAGGCTTGCTGGGGCGTCGTCTCATTGGCCAGGTGAAGAACGGTCATTTCCGTCTTAACCATCAGCGCGCTCGACCCGGCGACCATCGTGTCTTGGGTGTGCATCAGGTTGGATTCATGTGTTCATCTGTGTCAACACCCGTATTTTTAATCCTAGATGCCTGTTATGCCATACATCGCAATCCCAGGATTACCATTTTTGCGAGACATAACAGATTTGGATATCATAGTACATCATCCATTACAAACCATACATAAGGTCTTACACAAATAAGGATCTCATGATCCAGTTCGTAATACAACTCAAGCAGCGGAATAACGTAATAGTAACGATAGCGTGGGCGAAGCTCCATCTTCGGGGTCACAAGCAATGCTGACGATGGGAGATGATCCTAGTTGTCATAACCTTCCTGTGGTCCATCATCCTGATACTCCTCTTCATAGTCTGGCCACGGGAATAGCCAGGGACAAAGCCATGAGTACTCTTTAAGTACTCGCAAACTAATACCAATAGTTAAGGGGGTTTTTATAGTAGGACACTAAGCTCTAGGGTTGTTTTGAAAAAAGCTAGATTTACCTCTACTAAGTTCAGAAGCAAGAAAGCTAGTTGAAGTTTTATAACACCTAAGTGGGAACTTGAATTTCATATCACAACCCTGTTGTGGTCAAGTCAAAGTCTCAATTTATTTCACAAGTCATTTTGAAAACATCTGACGGGGGAACAGTATGGCCACTCCAACTGTCCATAACCGCGGACGCGGATATTCGAATAGTTTGACACTCTGCAGAGATTGTACACTTTTACCACAACATTCGATACATCCGTCAGGAACAAATCCTGAATTCACCATACTCAGTATGCGGATAATCAATCCTAACCTTTCCATTATACGCCCTAGTATAGGCACCTCTCCTGTGAGTTTGGCCTCCCAACCATGACCAACTCTCATCTTGGGTACTGCATAGGTGGACAATCTTCACAAGGTAGCCTCAGCTCAGACCTTGGCCTTAAGGGAACCCATACTAAGGTATATAAGTTTCCAGTCAAGCCCTACCCAATTTTCGGGTATTGTGGTTGTACGGTAAAACTGGAATGGTATCGCATCCAGACAACCATCAGTTTTGTAAAGGGCTAAGGCTCATGCCTCAACATTTTCATCATCAAAATCATCTGGTGTTTGAGAACACATGTCAAAACATTTCAGTAGAATGAATCATCATTCTAAGGTTTTCATAACTAGTTTCACCAAGTATTCCCATCTAAAGTTTGATCGGGTTTTATGCTTAGCACTAGCATCTACAGATGGTGGTAAGTACTAATGAGGGGTGGTAAACAAGTGGAGATTAAATAAGTTTAATCCCATGCCTTAGGATGCTATCAAGATTATCTAACTTAGGCCAAATTTTATGCTCTTTATGCTACCTTCAATTATCTTTCTAAAATCTACAAGTTACTAAGTAAACTCTAAGAGAAAGCTTTGATAAAGACAATAAAGCATAAAGCTTGCAAGTAAAACTAGGATGGTTTATCAAGTGGTATAAGCTTGCTAAGTTAATAGCTTGCATAGATAAGGTAACTTGCAAGTGTTAGCTTGCTAATTCAACCAGTGGTATTAGGCTTTCCTTGAGCAGAGCAGTGGTTGAAGTTCTCCTCGGCTTCTTCCTCGTAGTATCCTCCTTCCTCCTCGTATACTTGGTCGGTACTAGCGTCTATAAATAAATACGAGGTACACAATCACCAAAAAATACTTAACTACTTTCAATCATCACACAAAGGTGTACCATAGATGATCTAGCATCATCTCTTATTATTTCAAGATTAAAGCATTTGTCTTATCCATTTTAATTTGAGAAAAGTAATTTCTACTCATTGAAAAACTACTTAAGATTTAATATTCTCCAACTCAAACATGGGATCATATTGACACATGTCATCACCACATATTTCAGTACATGGGAATGTGATTTAAAGTGGTGTCACAATTTAACAAGGTTTAACCTTTTTATTTTAATAAATAAGGTGACTAGAAATGCCTATGTGGCATTCTTTTGTTACTTGAACATTATTTCTATAAGTAAACCCATATATTTTTATATATTCTGAAAGGTATGATAAAATGTGATTTTTGAGAGTTGGAATCAACTCAAAAGCTCTTATGGTTGAAATTTGAAAAATGTTTGAATGCAGAAAAGCTTCTGACTTGTTATTTTTACCAGAGTTGATCTACAGATCCAAATGATTTGAATTCAACGGGCTTGGATTAAGCTTTCCAGTACCTTTCTAACAAAATTGGTTTCATGCAATTTGGTTCACTGAATCGATCTGGGTTGGATTTTGAAACTAGGTACAGAACTGTGTTTGAATCAAAATAGAAAAATCTAAATTCAAACGGTTGGGTCGCGCGGGAGAGGTTAATGGGCCGGCCCAGTGTCACTCCGCAGCGCGGGGCTCAGCTGACAGGGGGTCTACCAGTCAGCGGCTCATAACACGTGAAGCGGTACAGAGCTATGTGGGTCGTTGGATTAGAAGGGGGATCGACGGCTGGGGGTCGTCGTCAACGATGAACATGTCACCGGCGAGCTCGAACCCTAGCGGCTCGGTGGGGGTGCATAGGGGGCATACTAGGGCTCCAGCGACGACGGCGAGGCGGGCAAACGAACGAGTGGTTGGCGGCGAGCTCAGGGACGGTCGAGGCAGCTCCGGGGGTGGTCGAAATCAACGGCCCCCTTCTCCTACAGAGGCGGCCTGCTCCGGTGCAATTCCGGCGAGCCGCTGCTCCTTGTGATCCGGATATAGGGTGGAGCGATCAGTGAGGTGAGGGGAGTGGAATGGTGTGCTTCAAACGGCTGGGGGTGGCCTCCTTTTATAGGCTCGATGGCGAGATCGAGAGGGATGGGCAGGCGACGGTGGCGACATGGCTACGGGATGCTAGCGGCATGGCTGAGGGTGGCGATCGACACGCGGTCTCCTGGTGATGCTCTAGGACTTGAATGCGTGCTTAGGGGCGGTGGCAATCGGTCGGGAACGTGCGGTGCTTTGCGCGGTACCGACGGCGAATTCCGCGGCGTGCGGTGGCTATGGGGTACGGGCGAGGAAACGATCATGTCTAGTGATCTCCTGGGACGGTGGGGTTCATGCTGGCGGGCGGCAAGGTGAAAGGATCGTATGGGCACCTAGCGGGGGGGTGAATAGGTGCTACTTCAAATTTTCTTCCTTTTCAAATTAAGGTTTGACAATAAGGTAAATTCTCTAGATAATGCAACTACGGTGAATTTACCTATATGACAATTATGCAAGGGTTACCACAACACAAAGTAGTAACAAGTAAGTAATGTGCGGTAAAGGATAGAAGTAACCGAAAAGTGGACGCGGAGACACAAGGGTTTGTTTCCCGTAGTTCCTTCCTTTTGAGGGGAAGTACGTCTACGTTTGGAGAGGGGGTGGTTTCAAACCACCAACGCCACGAGAGGCCTCCCTTGTTCTCCGATGAATCTCACCCCAACAGGATCGATTCACCTTCCACTATATCGGCAACCTTCAAGGTGGAAGCCGGCACCGTTACAAGTTTGGGGCACACATCCACAACTTAATCGGAGGCTCCCAAATACAAGCAAGCTGTCAAAGCAATCAAAGACAAGCTTGTAAGAACCAAAACAAGAACTAGGGTTTCCAAGAAAACACTAGAGCAAAGGGGCCCTCAATGAAATGAGGGGGAAATGAAGATCTCTTTTGGTGAAGTAGTAGATTGGGGCCTCCTCCTTCGATTCCCCAAAGATCAAGGACTTTGGGTGGTGGGAAGAGGAGATCTTGAAGATTTGAGTGGCTCCAATGGTGGTCTTGACTTTAATTTGTTTGAGCAACTTGTCCCAAGGTAGGTGGAGGGGTATTTATACCCCTCCACAGAATCTGGCCGTTGGAGCATTTATTGAAGCGGTAGTACCGGAAGTTCAAGCGGTACTACCGGAGAACTCCGGTACTACCGGACCACCCCTTTTTCAAACTTCATCAAGTCCTGCCCACAGCGGTACTACTATTGATGCTACCGAGAAGCGGTAGTACCGCAAGTGGCAACCGGTACTACCGGTCATAGTGGAATCAACGGCTTTTAGATGAAAAACTCTCTGTCACGCCAGGTAGCAAAATGCGGTACTACCGCGTTTTGCTACTTAGGCAGACAGAAGCTTTTTGCCACATACAAAAAGTCTCTGCCCCGAGCGGTACTAAAATGCGGTACTGCCTCATTTTAGTACCGGAGCATGCAGAAGCCTTTGACAAGTGGTCAAAAAGCTACTGCCGCGCTAGGTACTAAAATGCGGTACTACCGCTTTTTAGTACCTAGCCCGGTAGAGGCTTTTTGACAGTTAGTCTAAGCCTTCTGTCTGGTCCACTACCGCTTTTTGGTACCGCTCCAGGCAGACAGTTTTTGAACATTGCAAAACTTTTCAATGCACCCGCGACACACTTAGCAAGTCATTAGTCCGATATGTGTGTTGTTATCAAACACCAAAATCACTAGGGATAGCAAATGCTCTTTCAATCTCCCCCTTTTTGGTGTTTGATGACAACACACATTTTGCAGGGAAATCCAGTGATGACAAGAAATAGATGGGGATCCCCCTAGATATGTAGAAACAAGCCCCATACACTCTAACAAGCTACCTGGGAGTAGAAGTCACACATAGAGCACATACCTTTGCTAAATAACATGTGATGACCAATAATGATTAGGAATGAGGAAGGTCGTCACATAGGATGGATCCAAACGAGAATAGCCATATTACACACAAGATGGATCCATACGATAACCACATAGTCTTACCGCATAACCACATAGTTCACACATAATAAGAGGCAAACAAATAAAGTTCACAAGCGAATAAAAACAATGGCAAGAACGAGCTTGTGACTTTTCCCTCGCAAATCTCGCATACCTAATGTGCAACTTCTCCCCCTTTGGCATCAAGACGCCAAAAAGGGACAAGAGCAACACTAACGTCCCGGAGATCACTCGTCATCATCATTAACCCAGTCTTCCCATGCATCATCATGAGGTGGCGGGGCACGGAAGGAGGAGGTGGCATCATCTTCCCAGTTGCTGTGCTTGGAGATCCATTCGTCTTCTGGGTTAATGTTGTTCTCGGAGCCCTTGGAAACTGTCAAGCCTTGAGCCTCCATCATTTCCTTCTGACGAGCACATGACTTCTTGGCATAGACATGGGCCTCGTACATGCGTTTCTGATTGTCCACTTGGAAGCAGAATATCTTCTTGAGTTTGGCCTCAAACCTCTTAGCCCAAGATGGTTGTGCGGACTGGCGACGTGAGACCACAAATGCAGCAGCCTGCTGCGCATCAGCTGCATCACCTGACTCCTCCTCAACTGGGTTCCCATCCTCATCAACAATCTGACCATCCGCATTGTGTGGTTTGAGATGGGTCTTGATCAACAGATTCTTGTGGCGGTGAGTGGCAAGACGAAGAGAATGCAAGTCACGAGCAATCAGAGGGCACTTGCTAATGATGAGAGCCATGATGTATGGAGCAAAAGGAGGCACCCTCCTCTGAAAAGTGGCATAGACCATTTCATTCCAAATAACATCCATCACATCCATAGGTAGGCCAGAGTCACAGTGGTGATAGGTGGCCATCATAATATCTACCATGAAAGCATGTATCTCATCAACATTCCCAGCACGAGGGGCGACGGTCTCACGAAAGATGCGATGCAAGATGTCATATGTAGGGAGGAGCCTTTTGATCTTTCCAGGGATCCCGCGCCCTCGGATGTACAGTGGGGCAAGCACATCTTTCTTCATGGGACGATCATTGGCGTGGCACCGAAAGCCAACGGGAATGTCCTTGCCACGGTCTTCGTACCTGAGGATAGCCTCAAACTCAGCCAATGTTGCTTGCTTGACAACACCCTCTGTCATCCAGGTGAGAGTCCGAGTATCATTCTTGGCAAAGTGAACGGTTGCATAGAACTGAGCAATGAGCATTGGATCATAGTTGCACCGGAACTCCATAATGGGAAGCAAGCCAATGTTGGTGCAAATGTCAAGGGCCTCACCAAAGTAGTTCAAATTCTTCCTCACATGATTCATCTCGATCCATTTTTGAGGAACCACAATTTTGTCATCTTTCATGAGAATCTCATGGAACACCCGCTCCTGAAAATCCGTAAAGAAGAGGCTATTTTCTCGAGCATGAGAGCGAGCTGCCCCATATGGACTGACCACCCGCAGGGCATGAAATTCTGTCTCAGACAAATCAGACAATATCTTTGGCCCAGATGGCCCGGAACTGTGGCTCTTGCGAGGACCAGAAGGAGGAGTAGGTGGAGGAGCTTTACCATGACCAGCACTTTGCTTGACCCCCCCACCCCGACGACCATGAGTTGTTGGCAGTTTCAGACGGGCACTAGGTTGAGGCATGGCCTCCTCTTCTGACTCAGTCTCTGATTCTGACTCATAGTCTTCGATCTCATAGTGAGCTTTGGAGCACTTGCGCGATCCCCGGGAACCCCCAGCACCTGTGAAAGAACGAGGGAGATAGCATAGGGGTAAGGGCACAAGAACCTGAGACAAACAGAGGATGGAACTTGGTGTTTTAAAAAAAATTGCTTCCAGTACAGAGCGGTAGTACTGGACATGCACGGGCGGTAGTACCGGAAAAAGATTTCCGGTACTACCGGCTCGCGACCACAGTGCAGATCTAGACTAGAAATCCATGTACGGGCAGTAAATTTGTTGTAAAACACGATTTCCATCAGACAAAGTGATAGATCTGGTAGATAGCACACGATATAACCTCAAGAATGCAAGTTTTAACCAAGAATCAAAGTTGCCCTAGATTCAATGGAGAAAACAAGTGAGAAGATGAGGAGGGTGGTAGTACCGGTGTCCATGATGGTGGGGAAGAAGGAGGAGCCCGCAGGGAGGTCGGATCCGGTGTGGATCCGGGAGAAGAAGGGAAGGGCGGGGCTCCTGCGGCGTCCTCTTGCTCCGTCGGTGGCGCTCGTGAGGAGTGGAGTGGAGACGAGGGATGAATGAGGCACTGAGGGGTGCCTCTCCCTCGTCTCCAGTCTTAACCGACACGCACAAGCGGTAGTACCGGTTCCATGGGCGGTAGTACCGCTATGCGGTAGTACCGGAGTGTAGCATCCCAATTGTCTAACAATTGCAATGCTACTTTTCTAGTCTATATATTGCTATTTTCTACATATCATAATTATATTGCATTATATCATGTTCATGTCATCATGCCACCTTGCATTTGAGCATCATATAAAACCCTTTTTTTGGATCTTATCCCATATGCATTTGCATTGTAAACTTGTATTTTGTTCTTGATAAAATTGTATTTGGTTTTTGATATATGTTAATGCCCAATTTAATTTGGGGGCATATCTTTTAAATTCCATCTATCTACTATTTTGTTCTTGTTGCGTGTCGTCAAGTACCACAGTTGTTGGAGTATTGCCGTATGTTTAATATTGGAGGTGATCATGGCTTTAATTACCGTTTAATAACTAAAACTGAAGTAGGTAAATAATGCAGAGGCACAGGTGGGCAATAGATGTTCTTTGGTTTTTAACCGTCCACTTGTGTCCCGTAGGACCCCGAGTATTTGATACCTGTTTCTTGACTATTCGCACTATCCGCATATGGGCCCATGAATCCCCTTAGCATGAGCTTGAGTCATATCTTATTTCTTGGGACCACAAAGTAGTTTGGGGCTTTATTACTATCATGTACTTATGCCATGATTATACCATGTTTTACTGCTTTATTTACTATTGCGCGTGGAGCACCTGTACTGTTTTGGAACCCTGTGCCACGTTTTCGCGGTATCGACAAGCCCAGTCACACTTTCGGGTTCTCAGTCGTTTACAGCCGTCGTCACAAACCTCTAGGTCCATCTCGGAGCCGGCCAACTTCGTAGCGGGTAGCTTGGTGGGGTGGCCCCCTGAAATATTATATGAATCTTGCGATTTCTTTGTCGTGATGCCTCGTTGGGTTTTCATTTGGTTTTTCCGAGGTTGATCGTGTGTGTGTTGCTATTTGTGCCCCCTGCAGGGTAAAACTTTCTGAAAGCCGTGTCCGCGGTTATGGACGACTTGGAGCATAGTATCTCGATCATAGACAACTATAACTAAAGTAGTGCCATAAATTTGACTCTATAATGACTAGTAATCAGCTTCACTATAATGGAATGGCTAAATAAAAGTGCCAACAATTGCTGGTTTGGGTTGTCCTCTGATACCATTGCATCTGACTAGTAAGTATTGCAACTACAACAGAATGGCTAAATAAAAGTACCAACAACTGTTGGGTTTTGGGATATCTCATGCTATTTGTATCTGACTAGTAAGTGTTGCAACTATAACGGAATGGTTAACTAAAAGTGCCCACTGTTTATTATATCAGGATGACTCTTGCTATCTATACCTGACTAGTAATTGCTACAACGATAACTAAATAAATAAAACTGCCAACTGTGTGAGTTCCTCGGTTTGACTTCCTCGTTTGGTCTCGAGGGGGAAATACCAGGATGGGTATGCTTGGTGATAGTTTCAGGTTGGATCCGAATAGGTCTTTCTCATCCCTATCTGATAGCCGCCAGTTGTATTGAGTCTCTATAGGTTGTTTAGTGCATGCTACGCTGCCGCTTCAGTCCACCATACCTATGTAGGCGAGGACCGCCGAATTCTAGTCTCGCCGTGTACTGGCCTTAGTACTGACCGCTCTCTTTTTCCTTGGCCCTTTGTCGGCACCCCTTTTGTTTTAGCAGGTTTTGAGATCGACATCGTTAGCAGGGTTACCCTTCCGGCTTGGCCTGGGCAGGGTTATGGACGCCATTGGTTATTCTTCAGGGCTCTTAGCTCAATTTGCATCTTGTCCGTACTCGGACGCTGTATCGTTTTAAAGGTGATTTGGATCTTCGTATTGTATATCTGTATTCTTGACTCTTTGAGTCATTGTTGTATATATCTGTTCTGTGGGTTCCATCGTGGACTATTGTGTAATGGTATTACTTCGTTTTCCACCCGCACGAAAGTGCCTGGTGGGCACCTTTGAATCGTTTTTATGCGGGTTTGGCGGGAATCGTTGAAACTTGCATAGGATCGATTCTGAGGGTGTTACAGAGTGGTATCAGAGCTCAGCGGTTACGATACCCCACTGGTCCAGCCTGTAGGATAACCTAGCTAACGGACGTTGTAGAGTGTCAAAACTATTTTGGAAATCGGTTGGATAGATCCGAGTAGGTCTGCTTTTACTCCTTACCCCTCTGCTATTCTCCTCTTACCTTTACGTGTTTGAAATCTTCTCACTTAACTTTTCATCGAGTCCTGGAATTATCGTGGTTGGGTTTTCGTCGTACCTTCAGGGTTTCGTTTTCTTCCTCTTGTAACGGTGCTTCGACATCCGGTCTTCATGCTCTCAGAGGAATTTTCCTCTATTGTACCTTTCAGTGGACCAAAAAACCACTAATTTTTTTCTTCATATCCTCCGGTGTTTTCCAACACGACGATATCATCTACGTCAGAACCAACAAAGAGCCCACATCATTCTTTTCTCTCCGAACCTTGATTGTCGAGATCTTCAGTCCGTTTCCGAGAGTTGGTTGCATAATTTCCCTATTCATGTGCAGAGTAATGCTTTGGGTGCGCGATGGACTGATCACCATCCGACTACTCTTATCATTCGCTCTTATATATTGAATTGGTGGATCAAGCAATTTTACTCCTTTCACAGAAGTTAGAGGTGGCTTTATCTGTTGAGACATTTACCTTCGTCCTTTGTTTGCCGGAGTGTTCTCTCGACAAGTTCACCATCCCCTTGAAGGGGCTAAATGGGATCGTGAAGATTTCTTTTCTAGGAATCTCGGGGCGAGATTCTTGTTCAAGTGGGGGAGAGTTGTAGCATCCCAATTGTCTAACAATTGCAATGCTACTTTTCTAGTCTATATATTGCTATTTTCTACATATCATAATAATATTGCATTATATCATGTTCATGTCATCATGCCACCTTGCATTTGAGCATCATATAAAACCCCTTTTTTTGGATCTTATCCCATATGCATTTGCAGTGTAAACTTGTATTTTGTTCTTGATAAAATTGTATTTGGTTTTTGATATATGTTAATGCCAAATTTGATTTGGGGGCATATCTTTTAAATTCCATCTATCTACTAACATGATTTAACATCTTGTCATAACCACCTTGCTTTAATTCAACCATACATCTATATGTTGGCTTATTATTTCTTATTTCGATTTAAATCTTTGCCCAGATGCATGTGTGGACCTATCTATCATCATGTGATCATCCCACCTCTATTTCATTCTATTCCAATTCCATTCTATTTCTTTGAAGCTATTCTTGGCTTGATCATCTATTTTTTCTTGATTTTTTCCACGTGCCAAAATTTCTACTCCTACAATCCATCTTCCTATCTTGTTGTTTTGTTCTATATTTCTTGAATATAAATCTACTCCCTTTGTTGGATTTCTACCATCTACCCATCTTGAGTTTCCTTTAAACCTAGCTAGCTAACCTGGTCCGATTGCACCAGCAGCAAAGGAAGACATGATCCCACTGTTTATCTCCTTCCCTCACGGTCACGTGCTCGACACAGCACGCACACGAGCATCGCGTGCACCCCTGCTCTCCTCCTCTGGTCCCTCGCTCTTCCTTCTCTCTCCAATAAGAGAGGCCACGCCGAGCCGTCCCTACCTGGCCGGATCCACCTTCCCTTTACCTACCTTTTTCCATGGCCAAGCTCCACCTGCCGCCGCCATGACCTCGCCATCACCTGTCCCTGCTATCTCGCCATCGTCACCGACGTTGTTCCCTGCTTCCACGAACAAGGAGACGGAGCCCGGATGATCGACCTTGTCCTGGTGGAGGTTGCTGCTCGCCGCCGCGGACGCCCCGCCGTAGCTGCGCACGAACCGCTCGCCTTGTCGCCGCGGACGCCATCGTCTTGCCGCCGTCGCCATCATCGCCAAGCTCGGCCACCTCGCCTCCGACTTCCCCTCGGTGAGCCTCTGCTTGTCCCATATCTCTTGGCTCCCTTTGCATCAGCACCGCCCTGCCATCGTCGCCGTCCGCGCTCGCCAGCACGCGTGCGCCGCGCTCTGGCCGCACACGCACAGCATCAGTAAACACAGCGCGTGTGCCTCTGTTTCCTTGGTCGTTCCGGCGCACCTGTTCCTCCTCTGGCTGACCCCAGCACGTGTTGCTGAAGAGAGCATCTCCAGCAACCTCTGGATTCGAACGGCACCCAGATCTGTCCACATGTGTGCTCGAAATCAAAGATTAAAGATGAACAAACCTCGAGTTTTCTGCTGCCAAAATTCAGCTTATGCCCCGTGTCGTTGACCTCTATTTCCTCGCATGTTTTCCCTCTCGGTTCCCGTCAGTTTTCCGGCGTCCTCGTTGCTCTTCAGCACGTGCCACCTGAACCAAAGTTGTAGCCCTTCCGTTCCTCCATCTTTTTCCTCTTTACCGATTTTCCAAATTCCCAAAGGATTCATCGCCATCTTCGACACAAGATAGCGGACAGCTAGCTGTTTTCGCAATCGAGATCCGTTCGTCAGGTTCAGAGTTCAGCGTCTGATCTGTGCAATTTCCATCTGTGCACAAACTCAGAAGAACAGCCCCAGATCCATGTGTTACCATTCGTATTACAAAAACTTCCCAACACCAAACTTGTAGGACATATCACCCTCTACATTTTGCGTTTTTGTGGTGATGCAAGATAACCAGTGGTCTGCTCGCAATCATCTGCGTAAGGTCGACCGAATTTACTGTAAACCCAAATGTAGTTCGACAGTTTTCTTCAGCTAAACGCCTTTGTTTAGCCTCTGTTCTCGACAAGCTTGCATCATCCTCCGCCCACCTCCGTGCCAGATATTGACATTGTTTTGATCTCCATTGTACCGTATTCAATACGTTTGAAAACGGCGCAAACGATCGGAATCCTCTCGAGAAGATGGTCTGAGCTAGCTCTTTTTGCGAACTCTGATTCAGATCCTTATGGAACCAACCCGACGTGTCCTTGCCTTTTTTTTTACAAATCCCCTGGCATTTCTGTTTCCTAACCCGCGCCCCAGCCAGCTCTCTAACCAGTCCAGTCAGTAGCTTCCTGGCCCGCGCGTCAGCGAGTGTGATTCGCTGAGCTGCGGTAACAAAAGTTCTCTAACATTTTTGAAATATCAAAAAATTGTAAAAAATATACAATATGGATAAATTCATATCTTTAAATTGTCAAATCCAGAAATAATATCTTCATAGAAAAATTCTAGGATTATGAATGTGTCATCTAAAATTATTTTTGAGTAATTTAAGATTTCGAAATTATTTAAATACTATTAAAAGCCTATTTATTTAAAAATTTATAACTTTAATTTTGTAACTCCGAATTAATTATTTCTTATTAATAATGTCTCACAAATGTTATATCAACAATGTGCTATGACCCTAATACCTTTTCGACATAGTTTGCATCATTAACTTGCCATATCATGCATCATATCATGATCATGCTGATTCTTCCGTATTAGTTGTATTTGTTGCGTCGCTTGTTCCTTTTAGTATTTTGCTTCTTTCCGGATAGGACGATGAGATGTTGTGAGCTTCAACAAGTTCTTCGGTTATAAAACTTCGGCAATGTTTTCCAGGCGAGCATTCTCCCCCTTTCTACCTATTTTACTTTATAGTCTTTATTTCCTCCTGTTGATCTATTGCTATCTGTGTTGCGATGCTCTAGTTTTCGTACCCGTGATATCCCTTGCAGCCTTATATTGCCTTGGACACATCCTATTACCCGTTGTTTGGTAGATAGTTAGACTTGCGTGTCATAGTCGCTTGCTCAAGCGCTGTTGCGTGTCGTCAAGTACCACATTTGTTTGAGTATTGCCGTATGTTTAATGTTGGAGGTGATCATGGCTTTAATTACCATTTAATAACTAAAACTGAAGTAGGTAAATAATGCAGAGGCACAGGTGGGCAATAGATGTTATTTGGTTTTTAACCGTCCACTTGTGTCCCGTAGGACCCCGAGTATTTGATACCTGTTTCTTGACTATTCGCACTATCCGCATGTGGACCCATGAATCCCCTTAGCATGAGCTTGAGTCATATCTTATTTCTTGGGGCCACAAAGTAGTTTGGGGCTTTATTACTATCCTGTACTTATGCCATGATTATACCATGTTTTACTGCTTTATTTACTATTGTGCGTGGAGCGACCGTACTGTTTTGGAACCCCGTGCCACTTTTTCGTGGTATCGACAAGCCTAGTCACACTTTCGGGTTCCCAGTCGTTTACAGCCGTCGTCACAAACCTCTAGGTCCATCTCGGAGCCGGCCAACTTCGTAGCGGGTAGCTTGGTGGGGTGGCCCCCTGAAATATTATATGAATCTTGCGATTTCTTTGTCGTGATGCCTCGTTGGGTTTTCATTTGGTTTTTCCGAGGTTGATCGTGCGTGTGTTGCTATTTGTGCCCCCCTGCAGGATAAAACTTTCTGAAAGCCGTGTCCGCGATTATGGACGACTTGGAGCACAGTATCTCGATCATAGACAACTATAACTAAAGTAGTGCCATAAATTTGACTTTATAATGACTAGTAATCAGCTTCACTATAATGGAATGGCTAAATAAAAGTGCCAACAATTGCTGGTTTGGGTTGTCCCCTGATACCATTGCATCTGACTAGTAAGTATTGCAACTACAACAGAATGGCTAAATAAAAGTACCAACAACTGCTGGGTTTTGGGATATCTCATGCTATTTGTATCTGACTAGTAAGTGTTGCAACTATAACGGAATGGTTAACTAAAAGTGCCCACTGCTTATTATATCAGGATGACTCTTGCTATCTATACCTGACTAGTAATTGCTACAACGATAACTAAATAAATAAAACTGCCAACTGTGTGAGTTTCTCGGTTTGACTTTCTCGTTTGGTCTCGAGGGGGAAATACCAGGATGGGTATGCTTGGTGATAGTTTCAGGTTGGATCCGAATAGGTCTTTCTCATCCCTATCTGATAGCCGCCAGTTGTATTGAGTCTCTATAGGTTGTTTAGTGCATGCTAAGCTGCCGCTTCAGTCCACCATACCTATGTAGGCGAGGACCGCCGAATTCTAGTCTCGCCGTGTACTGGCCTTAGTACTGACCACTCTCTTTTTCCTTGGCCCTTTGTCGGCACCCCTTTTGTTTTAGCAGGTTTTGAGATCGACGTCGTTAGCAGGGTTACCCTTCCGGCTTGGCCTGGGCCGGGTTATGGACGCCATTGGTTATTCTTCAGGGCTCTTAGCTCAATTTGCATCTTGTCCATACTCGGACGCTGTATCGTTTTAAAGGTGATTTGGATCTTCGTATTGTATATCTGTATTTTTGACTCTTTGAGTCATTGTTGTATATATCTGTTCTGTGGGTTCCATCATGGACTATTGTATAATGGTATTACTTCGTTTTTTCCACCCGCACGAAAGTGCCTGGTGGGCACCTTTGAATCGTTTCTATGCGGGTTTGGCGGGAATCGTTGAAACTTGCATAGGATCGATTCTGTGGGTTCGTGGGCTTGTGAGGAGCGTCATGCATCTTCCCTAGAATACATGCCCTGCAAACACAATCTTTGGCAAAGGAAACATTTTCTTTTAGTCCAACAATATGGCCCTCTTTATGGAGACTTTGCAAAGTTCTCATATTGACATGGGCTAGTCAGCGGTGCCATAGCCAACCCACATCGGCCTTTCCGTATAAGCACATCGGACCTGCAGTGGCTTGCCCAGAAAAGTCCACCACATACAAGTCATTTTCGACGTACCCAACAAAAGCGACCTTGAGAGACTTGCTCCACTTGAGGACCACAATATCTTCATCAACAAAGACGGCAAAGCCCATCTTTCCAAGAGCACGGACTGAAAGTAAATTGTATCCAAGGGTTTCAACAAGCATGACGTTCACGAGTGTAATGTCGTAAGCCACCACTACCTTGCCGAAACCCATTACCTTAGACTTTGACTTGTCGGCATATGTGACGGTGATTTGATCTTCATTTGGCACCAAGTCCTAGACAATAGACGGGCTTCCGGTCATATGACTTGTGCAACCACTATCGATCACCCATTTTGACCCTCCGGAAGCATAAGTCTACAAAAGATCAAGCTAGTTTTTAGGTACCCATTTTTCAACAGGTCCTCTTTTGTTAGCAACAAGGGTCTTGGGAACCCAAATAGACCAAGCAATATAACCATCATAAGGTCCAACATATTGTGCATACACATCACCATAATAATCACGCATTAGAACATAGTGAGGGTTAGCACTTCCCGCAAAATCATCATGAGACATAGTTTTACCATTTGTGGTCTTACTCTCCACAATGGTCTTGTTGGTCTCTTGTGCGGGCTTGTCCTTCTTCTTCTTATTGTTCTTCTTCTTTGTTTTGGAGACAAAACCAATGCCCCCTTTATCACCACTACGCCTTTGCTTGCTCAAAAGATCATCAATAGACTTGTTGCCTTGTGGAAATGTGGCCTTAGCAAGCTCCCCCTTCAACCTAGCATTCTCTTCAAGAATAGTTGTGCTACTAGATGGAATGAAGTTGCTAGGTGAAGGAATATTGGCCAATTGAGTTTGAAGCGTTTCATGGGACTTTGTGAGTGACAAGAGTTCACTCTCCAAGGCCTTGTGGGCCTTGTTAAGCAACCTAAAGTCCTCAGCAAGTTTTTCATGAACCACACCAAACTCAATCTTGTCCTTTTTAGCTCTTTTATATTTAGCAATAGCATGATCACGCTCTTTGATGAGTTTGTTAACAATAATGCCATTGGCCTCATCAAGCCCTTCAAGTTTTAATTCAAGTGACAACCTAGTTTCTTGTTCTTCTTCTAGAGCATTTTTAGGGCCTCTAGCTCAATCATATGTTCATGCCCAAGTTTACATCTTACATCTAGAAGCTCTTGAGTATGTGATAGTTGATCTAATATGTTTCCAAAATGTAGCTTAGCATCACCTTCTAGGTTAGTCATAAACTCATCAAAGGCAATTAATTCCTTTTTAACATCAAGAGACATCTCATCATCAATTTCATTATTATCTAAGTGAGTAGAGCGGGATGATGAAGATACCTCCGTTCCTCTTGCCATAAGGCAAGTGGCGTTCTTGGTGAAGAGTTCTCATTTGGAGAGTCGAAGAGTGAGAATGTCGGAGTAGAGGTGGTGGCAAGAGCAGCTACACCATGAGAAGTTTCCTCTTCGTCATCTTCATCATCTTCATTGTCGGAGGAGTACTCTTCATGAGTGATCAAGACAATTTCTCCCGGCTTCTTGTTGATGGGATTCTTTTTGATGAAAGGTTTCTTGTATGGTCCCTTAAGAGTCTTCTTCAACACAAGCTTTCCACCATGATCTTCTCTCTTCTCATAGGGGCAACTAGCCACAAAGTGGTAGCGGTCACCACAATTGAAGCAAGTTCTCAATCTTGTGGTATTCTCTCTTTTCCCATTTGGATTGCTTCTCCGTTCCATTTCCATCTTGGCCTTGGCAGGGTTCTTCCAAAAGTTTTTTGCATAGAAAGCTATATATTGACCATGAGCAATCTTGACTTCATCGGGATGGTCCATGGAAAGCCCTTCATCACTATCATCTTCATCCCCATGGTCCACAACTTTGGCCTTCAAAGCAACATTGACAACATTGCTCATACCAAGGGCACGAGCACGGGCATCTTTGGCATTCTTGGCGGCAACCTTGAAAGCAGCCATCTATTGCATAACTTCATTTGAGGTCATGAGATGGTAGTTGTGTCTTCCTTGTAGGCTCTTCAAGTCGGTGGGCTCAAAAGGCATGAGTGCACTCACATATTTCCTTTTTATCCATGCATCATCCACATGTGAGGCACCCACATTCCTAAAAGCAGTGGCGGTGGTATTGAGCCTTCGGTACATATCTTCGTGATCTTCACCTTCTTTCATGTAGAAGCCTTCGGCTTCATTGCTTAGAGCATCATATCGGTTCCTCCTCATACTCTCATTTCCAATAAACAACACAGTGAGAGCATCCCAAGCTTCCTTGGCAATGCTAAAGTGCTCAATGTGTGGATAATCCTTTGTCCCCAAACCTTGTTGAATCATATGCAGAGCAGTGGCATTGAGTTGACTATTAACAATCTCTCTTCTTGTCAAGTTGTTTGGATCTCCAATAAAGAGTCCATGCTCGATGATGTTCCATAGTTCAATGCAAGAGCTGCGCATATGAGTTCTCATTAGTGATTGCCATTGAGCAAAAGTAGCAGATTCTTCAAGCTTAGGTGGGTCACCTCTATTGTATACATGAGGGTGAGGGATTGGAGGGTCGGGAGAGTACCATGAGTCACGGTGCTCACCCTTCCCACCATTATTGTGTGTGGAGGAATTAGCGTTGTCTGGTTTACCCCCTACCATCGCACCCTCGGGGGATACTGATGTATTCCCCTTAGGTAAAATGGATGGTTGATCCTCTTGAGGAGATGGGGGTGATGAGCCTTCTTTGTCTTTAAGAAGTTGCTCTAGCATCTTCTTGACTTCGTTGACCAAGGAAGAGCTCAATCTTGTTTCCAAGTTTTTGAGATCTTCCATGGTCACCGTGGTCGGCTCACCATCACCATCCCCTTCACGGCTACCCATATTCTCTTAGGTGGTAAAGCCCAAATAAAGAGCCGAGGCTCCGATACCAATTGAAAGGATCGTATGGGCACCTAGAGGGGGGTGAATAGGTGCTACTTCAAATTTTCTTCTTTTTCAAATTAAGGTTTGACAATAAGGTAATTCTCTAGATAATGCAACTACGGTGAATTTACCTATATGACAATTATGCAAGGGCTACCACAACACAAAGTAGTAACAAGTAAGTAAGGTGCGGCAAAGGATAGAAGTAACCGAAAAGTGGACGCGGAGACACAAGGGTTTGTTTCCCGTAGTTCCTTCCTTTTGAGGGGAAGTACGTCTACGTTTGGAGAGGGGGTGGTTTCAAACCACCAACGCCACGAGAGGCCTCCCTTGTTCTCCGATGAATCTCACCCCAACGGGATCGATTCACCTTCCACTATATCGGCAACCTTCAAGGTGGAAGCCGGCACCGTTACAAGTTTGGGGCACACATCCACAACTTAATCGGAGGCTCCCAAATACAAGCAAGTTGTCAAAGCAATCAAAGACAAGCTTGTAAGAACCAAAACAAGAACTAGGGTTTCCAAGAAAACACTAGAGCAAAGGGGCCCTCAATGAAATGAGGGGGAAATGAAGATCTCTTTTGGTGAAGTAGTAGATCGGGGCCTCCTCCTTCGATTCCCCAAAGATAAAGGACTTTGGGTGGTGGGAAGAGGAGATCTTGAAGATTTGAGTGGCTCCAATGGTGGTCTTGACTTTAATGTGTTTGAGCAACTTGTCCCAAGGTAGGTGGAGGGGTATTTATACCCCTCCACAGAATCTGGCCGTTGGAGCATTTATTGAAGCGGTAGTACCAGAAGTTCAAGCGGTACTACCGGAGAATTCCGGTACTACCGGACCTGGTACCGGACCACCCCCTTTTCAAACTTCATCAAGTCCTACCCACAGCGGTACTACTATTGATGCTACCGGGAAGCGGTAGTACCGCAAGTGGCAACCGGTACTACCGGTCATAGTGGAATCAGCGGCTTTTAGACGAAAAACTCTCTGTCACGCCAGGTAGCAAAATGCGGTACTACCGCGTTTTGCTACCTAGGCAGACAGAAGCTTTTTGCCACATACAAAAAGTCTCTGCCCTGAGCGGTACTATAATGCGGTACTACCACATTTTAGTACCGGAGCAGGCAGAAGCCTTTGACAAGTGGTCAAAAAGCTACTGCCGTGCTAGGTACTAAAATGCGGTACTATCGCTTTTTGGTACCGCTCTAGGCAGACAGTTTTTGAACATTGCAAAACTTTTCAATGCACCTACGACACACTTAGCAAGTCATTAGTCCGATATGTGTGTTGTTATCAAACACCAAAATCACTAGGGATAGCAAATGCTCTTTCACAAGGGCTCGAGGTGGTCGGGTTGAGTGGGAACGGCGCGTGCAAGGTGGTGCGCGTCGGCATGGTCGACAACGGCGCGGGCACGGCGTTCCTGGCAGTTCTTGTCTCTATCTTTGAGCTAGTGCTGGTCAAGAGGGGGCGGTGAGGCATGGGCAGCATGCTAGACAAGGTGGGCGCAACTAGTTCTTCCTCTAGCTTGTTGTCCACACTGGGGTGACATGGTGAGGCTCGGCCTGCTCACCATTGATGGTAGTGGCAAGCTCACAGTGACGCTAGAGGTTACTAACTAAGCTAGATGATCTACTAGATGTTTGCTGTGAGCTAGAGAGGGGACAAGGTTGGCCAAATCACTGCTCAAAATAGTGTTTGTTGTTTGTTTGATTTGAATCTGTAAGGTATTTGATGAAATGGCCGCAAGAACTTAAATTTTGAATTTTGAAAAGATTTTTGGTGGGTGTGCTAGGCATGTGCTTGAGACTCTGTGGTTGTTTGGGTTTTGAAAATTGAGCTTGTTTGAGTGATTTTTGAAATAGTGGGATCTTCCCATATGAGATAGATTCAATTTTCAACTGTCATTTAAACTTAGCATTTGAATGTTTCTGGAAGATCACAAAGTGGGCCTTGATACCTCATTATGTGTACTAACAAGGGGTGCAAAGATCCACCAGTGTTTCTGTTAAGTTTTGAAAGCTAGGGATAGCCAAAGTAGGCATGAGAGTTAATTTGGCCAAAGTGACTATTCACTTCATTTGTTTATTTTGAGTTGTTTGTCTTTGGGAAAAGTTTGGGGATTGTTTAGATGATGTTTATTTCACCTAAGAATCATTTTACAAGCAAAGAAACACAGAACCATGGCAATTCAAAAGAATCCAAATTTTAATACACATACATATGAAGGTCCTCATATTTTAGATAGGAAAGTTTTTGTTAACCCTAATTTTGATGATTAGAGTTTGATGATCCATGTTTAATATTTTTGGGATGTTACAGTCTGGTATACACGATGACTATGTGTGCACATATCCCTCCGCCATATATTGGATCTGATAACATCGTCAGAAAAGCCGAGGCATCGAGGAGCGCATCCCCGAGTGTCGTCAAGTGGGTTAATCGCGGTTCCTGATCGGTGTTGGGCCATCCAAACAGCGATAGGGAAACAACAGAACATGCAGTCTTTTTTTAAAAGAAAGAGAGATGAAGAATATTTTGAACATACATTTGTTGATCCTATGCTATGGCCATTATGGAATATGTAAATCAAAGGGAAGATAATTTCTTGCGGATAGCATGCTGCTACAAATAGAAAGGTAAATTGCTTCAAAAGTTACATAGGAAGACATAATTGTTGTTTTCAAAGGTAAGAGGAACTGTAGAGAATTTCTCTAGCTAGTTATTGGTCATATTGATTTGCCTTTTGGTCATTATGGGTTCTTCTCTTTTGGGTGCTATATAAGAATCAGTTATATCCGTTGTATTTGCGTAAACAAGATATGTATATACCATCATGAGATTATGATACTGCCATCTAATGTATACCTCATATCTGTTTTTTGTCGACTTGCCCCAGTTTTAATGCATATTCACTATTCTCTATGGACTTTGCCCCCTCCTGTGTTTTGTTCATGCTCCACCACTGCCTCTAAGGTCTTGTATCAAGAGTTATCAAGAGTTTATTACTTTTTTGGTGCAACAATTGATTAGGTCCTTCTGTATTCGAGGGGATGTCATTTGAGAGTTTCCTAGAGCATTAACTAGAACCCCCTTGTTAACTTCTGCAAATCCTTGGGCTAGCCGGTTCAAAAGCTCGAGAAAATTTCCTCTACTTAGAGAATCTTTCCTTTAATTGTGTCCACGGAAGGCTAACCCTTAATGCAAAAGGAACCTCAAGCACTTGAGTGAATATGTCAATCAGGAAATATAAAGAGTCATCTTATCTTTACTTGTGGAAGCAATACACTCTATGATTGAAGAATTAGGTTTCATAAACGAATCACATTTCTCATGAGCTTCACAAGGATAACTATCAAAGCCACCAACATGTTTCTGAAATTTACATATTTGGTTTCGAGTTTGATTCCTTGACGAGGTCGCCTGCGTGCTTCAATTGTGTGCTCCATACATGACCGACTGGTGTTGTCGCTCAGCGGGCTGACATCCCAGGACCACATCGCCCATGCCATCTAGGAATGGTGGAGCAGATCTAGAAACGAAGCCAACTAACACTCCAATTGCAATTTGCAAGTCACGTGTTTCCATTTTTTTTAAATGTCACCGGGGTTTTCTGTAGCAGATGAGGGATGGTTGATTGAAGGCAAGGTAGGGAGATTGTGATTAGAGAAAGATGTGACAAGTAGTTTATCGCGATAATATTGCACCGGTAAGACCATGAATGTCGATTAATAGATTCTTATAGACCACCATATTTGAAAGGTGCGCCTTAAATATATCGTTCGAGAGAGCTTCTTGGACATCGGAACTAAATCATGTACATTTTTCTTTGTATTTACCATCATACTATATAGGTAAAGCCATTATTCTTATTCCCTGACAACATAAGTTCAAGTGAGACATGATGCATACAACAGTCAATGAGAGGGAGAGGAGGGAGGGAAAGGGGTGAGTGGTCAATCTTATGTTGTTGGATGGATGTGAGCATAGAGGGAGTAGATTGGCAGCAGAATAGTTTGGAAACATAACATATCTGACAGCAGGGCTTCTAAGTTAATAACAAATGAATAGTTGAGCCCTTTATTTCTATGCATATGACTAAAAAATTAGGCTATATCCATATACAATTCTAAATAAATAGCTGGACCCTTTCTTTCCTGGTGCTGTGATTAATGAAACTGAAAAAACCGTGTCAATCGCAAGGGCACTCTAGGCTAGTTAATATATGACAAACGTCCTCACCACTATTACACAACTTACATACTTGAAAAATCATATTCCTCTTGTCTTGTTTGGTTCTTATACACTACTAGTAGTACTTTGGAGCAAATAGGGTTGGGTGAGTGGGATGGTAGTGGTTAACCTGTTAACGCTGCATTGCCTAGCCGTGCCAACCTCCAAGCTTCCAACATCTTTCAAGTTCCCCAAAAGTCTCTTGTTCTAAGGTTGGGAAGTCCCTCTCAACATTATGGTCCAGGATTCCTTCATGCATTATATGGAACCATCGTAATCTGGTTCTGATTACTGTGTGTTCTTCCGACGAAGGTCTACTTATATTTGGTAGACAGAGAGGGAGAAGGAAGACACCATTTATGTATCATTCCTTCTCTTACAACACACGTCTCCTTTTCTAGCTATCTCTCACAACCATAATGCAGAATTTGGCACCAGTAAATAAACCATTTAATCATAACTGCTCTTTTCTGACGAGATTTAAATAGATCCAAATTATTATATATGCCCTTAATTAAAATGCACCCGGTATAGTACATATATACAGGCCAGCTGTGTTCGGTACACAGTAGTTGGCCTAGGCTAACTTCTCCTATAGACAACAATTGTACCTAAGCCCCCCATATAACAAAAAGAAAAACCCAACAGCCAATATCTGCACGGCAGGACATTATTCTTTTTCTTTCTGGTAGTGGTAGGCATGCACTTAAAATCAATCGATCCTGCGAGAACCAACTGCAATAATTAATATTGCCCATGCATGATTGGTTATCCTGTTCCTACCAATTGTAATATGCAGGTACGTACGTGTTGCCGTGTTGTTAATAAACCATTCTTCCGATCCATCTGAAAAGGGGGGCAGGTCAGCTCGGACAATGTCCGTGCACCAGCTAGCTACATTGGTTCACACATCTTTAATTTTTTGGGAGGCGTTTTACATACCATCGCTATGAAAATTAAGCGTGAAGAAAGAAGGACAATTTTAATCGGATTATTATTGCACTGCTTATTGTGGTTGCTTTAGTCGGCTAGCAACCACCGCGCAGATACTAGTCCTGGAAAAGAAAGAAGGAATTATAGCAACACGCCATCCTCCTCCCTTCCTTCCTGCTCCCGGACATACTACATCTTTATATCCTCACGCAGCGCCAAGCAATGGCGACCTTGCTGCTGCTACCACCGCTACCATCATCATTGCCAATCGGAAGGGAGAAGGGGGCAGAGAGGAGGAAGCATGGACTGCTGCATCTGCGGCCCCATGGCCGCCATCTACAGGCCTCCCAGGAACACCATCTGCTCCCCCTGCTACGACGGCGCCAAGGCCATCATCGCCTTCCTCAACGACGACGAGCACGCCGCCGGTGATGGCGAGGGTGGTCTGGTGAAGCCTCGTGGTTTGATCAAGCACACCAACAGCTCCCCCAAGGCAAGACCTCGTAACCTCGCTCGTTAAATCCTTATTATGGGCCGGCTCCCATGGTCATGGTGCATGCCAATTGTACAGTATATAGTACTAGCTTTCCTTGAATGTGTTATATGTCGAGCCCGTTGAGTTGGGAAACTTTAGTCATGGTCTCGTTGGAAAATCAGGATTTCCACATTCCAGGCGGGCCTTCCCTTTAGGTTTGGTCATGTTTAGTTCTGGTCTGCAGTCACTATACTCTTTTACCGACCGGTGAGCTGCATGTCTCCATCACAGAATTGCATGTCTGAACAAAAAAGTTTGGTCGGTGAGAATGACAGACACGACCCTCATGATTGGAGTATGCATCACGTTGTAGAACTTGCATTATCAGAATACAAATTAGTATTTTTCTTGATGTGTGCTCCGTTGCAGCAGGGGATGACGGAAGTATGGGAGCAGGTGAAGGAGATGAGAGACAGGGAGGAGGAGGCGAACCGGCGGGCCGGGTTCCTCGAGCAGGGCTTCGGGGCGGCCTGGATGGAGGGAGCCCACACCGACATCCTCGTCAAACCTGGGAATGGGCCCCCAATCCCAGCGCACAAGGCCATCCTGGTGAGCCGCCACTATTTTTGCACCATTAACGGGCATTTGGGCCTTGTGAGATAGAACTAACCTCGGCCGTGCGAGCAGGCGGCGAGGTCCGAGGTGTTCCGGCACATGCTGTGCACCGACGAGTGCAAGGCGGCCCCCGCCGGCGATTGCGTATCCCTCCCGGAGCTCGCCCACGACGAGCTCTCCCTCCTGATAGCCTTCCTCTACACGGGCACGCTCGACGCCGCGGCGGCAGCGACCTCGACAGAGGCGTCGGAGCGGCGGCTGCACGCTCTCCTGGTGGCGGCGGACAAGTACGACGTGCCGTTCCTGGGGCGGGCGTGCGAGGCGCGGCTGGCGGCGGCGGTGGATCCCGGTAACGCGCTGCGGACGCTGGAGGTGGCCGACCGGGTCACCTCGTGCGCCGCGCTGAAGGAGCGCGCCATGGGCACGGTGCTGGAGCACGCGGAGCAGGTGGTGTTCTCGGACGAGTACCACGACTTCGCCTTCAGGAATGCCGGCCTATGCGTCGATATCACCAGGGCGCTGCTCGCCAAGGCCGCCGGCGCCAAGAAGGCAGGGCATGACGAACCCAAGTCTGAAGATGTGTATAGGTAGGATGCAGCTGTTGTTCTGCTCATGTCCGAAGATGTATACATGTGTGTCTGAAATGCTATCAATGCAAGGGTTTAGTCAGGTCGAATGCAGAGGTTTATACACGGTTAATTTTGTAACACAATCAATGCCACATATATTTATATTTATCATAACAAATAGTACATGATAAAAACACATAAGTTGTCTTTAACAATTACAAAATAAAGTATTAAAAAACTAGCAAAACATCGAGACCTTCAAAACCTTTCTTTCACGACACAATCTTGTACTTTTTTCAAGTCAGACGCATAAAAAGACACTAAATCTTAGGCCTCTAACGAGGGCAATTAGGGTAATGAACCCGCATCGGCAAGAGGATCAACACAGGTATTGTAGGAAAGACGAACCGAACAACCTAACCAATGTCATTAGGAAGCCAAAAATACGAATCACCATTGTCGAGGACGTAGCAGACATGATAAATTTTGCAAGAAAAACTACTCACGACAATCATAAAAAAAATCCAAGATCGATTAGTCGAAGCAAGAACTGAAAGACCATATCTAAAAAAGTGATCTTCCAACGCCACCATTCACGCCGGGAAGAAACTCACGTCGTCGAAGTAATGGCCAAGAAAACTTATTGAAGAACTTGTTTTCTCCATCAACACGAATGCTAAGAAGAAAACCACCAAATCCAACACTAAACTACTGGAAACTAATTTTTATTAAAAATTTACCATTAAATCAAGTCCCCAACCTTTGTGATGCTAGTAAGACCGGGCGGTGAAGAAGTAACATATTGACGAAGATTCTAGAGGTGGCGGCGGATCCTCAAGAACTTTTGGACCCCCTAGGAAAAATCTGGCTCAACGTCATCTTCGCCACTCCTAAGAACTTCAGACGCAAGCGACTCGAGTTTGAGGTGGTCAACTGGCCATCACAATACCATGCCATCATCGGTCGCGTGGCATTCGAAAGGTTTCTAGACGTACCACAGTATGTGTACCTCCTGCTAAAAATGCCAGGACCCAACGCCGTCATCACTATTCCAGGGAGCTTCACTAGATCCGGCAGTTCCGACAGGGACTTTAACATAATCTTCCAGTACTTTGGCATGCAGAAGGATCTTGCAAGTCTAAAGGAGTCAACAAACACCAGACTCCCCCCTGTGACCAAGCAAAACGCTACTGGCCAGTCATTCGACAACACGGTCAACACCAAGGAGATCCAGGTCCACCCGATGGACCCCACTAAGACGACCCTCATCGCCAACAACTTGAGTCCCGCATAGGAACTCACACTCGTCAAATTCCTCTATGAGCGCTAGGATATCTTCGCCTGGTATCCTGTGAACATGCCAGGAATTCACAGGGAATTCGCCAAGCATGCACTCAACGTGTATCCTGATGCACGACTAGTCAAGCAATCGATGCATTGACCGTCCGAGGGATGAGTCAAGGCGGTCGGTATGGAAGTCAAAAGACTCCTCCGACGCCAACTTCATACAAGAGATCAAGGAAAGCACAGGGTAGCCAACCCCCGTGCTGGTGCCAAAGAAGGACATGGACATCCTACGGATGTGTGTGGACTTCATGACCCTCAACAAGCACTGCCCGAAGGACCACTTCCCATTGTCGCGGATCAATCAAATCATTGATTCCACCGCAAGGTATGAACGCCTATCCTTCCTCGACGCCTACTTAGGCCACCACCATATTCGGATGAAAGTGGAGGACCGGGAGAAAACAACGTTCATCACGCCATTCGTATTGTTCTGCTACAACACAATGCCCATCGGGCTAAAGAACATAGGCACAACCTATCAACGATGCATGCAGGACCGCTTAAAAACTAGATCGGTCGCAACATCCAAGTATATGTCGACAACATAGTGCTTAAGACTAAAGAGAGCAGAATGTTGGTCGACGATCTCCA
Source organism: Avena sativa (assembly GCA_916181665.1). NCBI lineage: Eukaryota > Viridiplantae > Streptophyta > Magnoliopsida > Poales > Poaceae > Avena > Avena sativa. The sequence continues at coordinate 236,198,196 of OV702296.1, read as the reverse complement.
TGAGACGTTCGGCAACTTCGATCGCTATAGGATCAAGATGAATCAAGATAAGTGCACCTTTGGCGTCCCTTCCGGTCAATTACTCGGGTACTTTATCTCCACGAGGGGAATAGAGCAAACCCGAATAAGATAAAGACCATACTGTCCATGGAGAAGCCAAAAAACATCAAGGGTGTCCAGCAGCTGGCCGGGTGAATCACGGCGCTCAGCAGATTCATCGATTGCATGGGCGAGAAAGCTCTCCCCTTTTATCAACTCCTCCGTAAATCGGAACAGTTCGAGTGGATGACTGAAGCTCAGAAGGCATTAGAATACCTCATGTGTCTATTATCAAACTCCCCAGTCCCGATGACGCCTTAGGAAAAGGAGCCTACACTGCTATACATAGTCGCAATGCATCAGGTGGTCAGCACCCCACTCATCGTCAAACGACCCGAAGAGGGCAAGACCCACAGGGTACAACGCCCAGTATATTACCTCAGCAAGGTACTAACACCAACAAAGCAAAGGTAACCTCACTATCAAAAGCTGGCCTATGGTGTATTCATGAATGCATGTCGACTGCATCACTACTTGCAGGAACACTAGATCATGGTGGTCAACGACACACCATTGTCCCACATCCTCGACAACCCCAAAGCAACGGGGCGGATGGCCCTTTGGGGCATCGAGCTGTCCCCGCGGGACATCATATACTAGCAACACACCGCCATTAAGTCGCAGGTGCTCCCTGACTTCCTCGTCCACTAGATGGAACTCTAGTTGCTGGACACCCCAGACATTTCATGAGTGTGGACGATGCACTTCGATGGGTCCAAACATCGAGAAGGAGCAGGAGCCGGGGTGATCCTGACATCCCTGCATAGTCGTCGTCCGGGTAACAACTTTTTGAGTCCTCGGCTTGGAGGAACTCAAAGTACTACTGTCGGAGTTGGCCGCTATCTTCAGGGAAGGCGCCGCTGCCTCGACACTCACAGCCTCGGAATCCACGGCGACCTCATCATCCTCGTCCTTCACGAGCTTATCCGGAGAGGACCCCATGTACAATGATAGCAGCAAATACATCACCATCAGTCGCAAAAACCCAGTGGTGCATCCGAAAGGAAAGCTTCAAAGCTACTTACGTGGCAATGTAGGAGAGGTCAAATACCTTCGCCTTCTTCTGCTTCTTGACCTGTGTCTCAGGAGCCACAACCCGGATGGGTACCACCGGAATCGACCTAGTAGCATCCTTGGAAGGTGCAGTCTCCTGAAGAAACACATGCCCATGCGACGTCATCAGAGTAGAAGCATCTGAACCTTCGCTTCGGCTCCTCTTGCAAGAATTGCTATCACTATGCTTGGGGGCTTCATCAAGCGGTGACTGGGTAGCAGGGACGTTCGACTCCGACTCGTCCATATCCCCACCATCGGGGGCATCTTTGAATGCCTCCGGCAATGGAGGCACCATGTTCTCCACCTTCAGATCCTACAAGCAAGAAGTTTTCACGTCAAATATGGCGACTCAACATTAACATCAGTGCTACAAAAGGAACAAGTACAAATACGAGTTGTACCTCAGTAATAGGATTTTGTGGCGATGTATAGCACAGTCGATGACTCCGCCAGCAGAGGCTCATTGGCTGTCAGGCATATCAGAGGCCTGATCCTCCTGTCAAGCTTTGCCAAAGACAGCTCTTCAGCCGACACTCACGTCGGATCATTGACACCTGAATATAAAAACATCGGGTATGCCCTGGCTTGCAAGGGCTTCACCCGACGCTTGAGAAAGGTGCGGATGATGTCGATACTGGTGAACTCTTGGCTACTCCTCAGCTGCAAATCCTCCACACGCTAATACAACGCCTCGACCACTTCTGTCATTCACGTTCTCCTCGGAATATTAACCACTTTCGGTCTTTAAAGGTATGAACACCGAATCCCTACTCGTTATTATACATCTGCAATGATAGATCTTGGCTAGGTGTGTTCGCACTGTAGGAATTTTTTTGTTTTCTACTTTGGGACCCCTTCAAGAGGATCAAGATTTCTTTTGATGAATGCAAACTTTGTGATCCTCAATTCAATAAGATTAACATGGAGCATGGTGACAAGACCATGGCCCAACAAGCTTGCAACAAATGGCATGGGATATATGAGGAGATCGAGAATCGCTCGGAGAGCGGCGCTGACTTTGAACGCAACGTACACTCTCCGCCTGCCTTGTCTCCTTCGTTCGCCCAAGTTTGCCACAACTCGCATATGCCTAATCTCGCTGTTCTGTTTGCGGATGAACCACGCCTTCGCCCTCTACCTCGACGACCACAATGGCCTAGACTTCAAGTTCGTTCGTGTCTTCACGAGGATCTCGTCGTTCCACAGATGGAGGGACGTGCATTTGTATCTCTCCAAATCAAAGGATGTCGTCTACAACCCAGAGGATCCAGCTCCGCCAGCGGCCGAAGGTGGGCCGGAGCTCGGCCAGAAGAAGGCCAAGGCGCTCAAGGCCATGGGACCACCCGGGAAAAGCTCCATGCTTTGATCAGAAGTGCATGGCCGATGCCAAGACCCACGGAGCGCAGCGGGATGAGAAGTTCAACGAGAGTTTGAGGGTGATGTTGCAGAACCAAGGCGTCAAGATCGACCTCCTCAAAATCACATCACAGCAAAGAAGAGAAACACCGATCTGGTGTTCTTGATGGGGGCGAACACGGCGGTGATGGACGAGCGCAACGCCATCCTGAGCAACCTGCCGATGTCGTTCACCGCAACACCCACGCCAACATCAACGCCGAGCTCTGCCCCAACCTCCTTTTCTGGAGCCTCGCCGAGCTCCATGCCTGAGACGTCGCCGAGCCCTGCCTCCACCGCCGAGGAGGCGACGACCGCCACGATGAACGAACCTGTCGTCTAATCCCCGCCTCTATATGTAGTTTGATCGCCGAAGTGTGTCTATTTTGTGTCGCCGAACTCTTGGACTTGATCATATTTATGCTGGCGAAAAAACAAATTTAAAAAATATTGCCGTTCACTGATCTTTGGAGGCCGGTTCTTGGGGGTTAGTGGGACTCGACGCAGCCCCAGCCAGAAAGATTCGTCCATCTGGCGGAAAAAAAAACTCGAATTTTGATCTGGAGGGCACAAACTAGTGGAGATGCTATATAGCTACAACTTCAAGAAACAGTACAAGTGCAGAAGTGAAAGAAAACGGGTTGCCACCGTGTCCAGTTCTTGTCAGGTCTTTTTGGTCCCCGGCCGGTGCGCGTGCTGCACAAACGGAAGAATCGCCTCTTCGGTACCGAGTTCGGATCGGCTGGCACCCTGGGCAACGTGGGACAAAGTCCATATAAGCATCGGTTTCTCTCTCTCTCTTCTCCAAACAGAACCCTACACTATCGGATTGCTCCACCGCCTAAACGCGCCGCCGCCGTTGATCTCTCTCGGTTGGTCCTCTCGCCTCTGGTCTGCGCGGAGACGGTCCCCTGAAGCCAGCTGCCATGGACCTGACCGAAGCACTGCCCTTCGACATGCTCGCCAACATCCTCCGCCGCCTCCCGGCGCGCGACCTCACCGCGTCCCGCTGCGTCCGCAAGACATGGCGTACCGTCGTCGACGCCCGCGGCCTGCTCCTCCCGCACGTCCTCCCGCACTCGGTGCACGGCATCTTCGTCAACTACATCGACTACGAGCGCCCGCACTGCTTCACGCGCCCTTCGGCGCGGGACCCCGCCATCGACGGCAACCTAGACTTCTTGCCTGGCTACACAGAGGATTTTAACCCGATCGTCGATCACTGCAACGGACTCGTGCTCTACGAGAGCTGCTTCCGTGAGCTCTGCGTGGCCAACCCCGCCACGAGACGCTGGGATCGTTTCCAGGATTGCAATTACAATGGCAAGGATTACGACTGGTACTACCCGTACCTCGTGTTTGACCCTGCCGTCTCACCACACTACGAGGTGTTTTCGATCCCGGATGTACCCAAGAAGAAGCTGGTCTCGGACGATCAAGAAGACCCACACGGTTCCCAGGAATGGCCACCGTCCTTGTGGACACTAGACGTCTTCTCATCCGCTACAAGGCAATGGCAGAAGAGGTCCTTTCTCCGCCAAGGCGAGGCTGGGGGCACAGTGACCAGCGTTCGAGCAGATCCACGGGAACCCATATCTATGTGTTTTGGTGGTGCGACAAGGCGCTATGGTGTATATTTGGACGGATCGCTCTATGTTCATTGTCGTGGTGTGTTCGTTGCAAGGTACTATTACACATCTACCGCTACTTTGCAAAATCATCTTCTCAATTCTTTAATCAATAATAGTTTCTATTATGTGTGTGCATCTCTTTTTCTACACAATCACTGCAACATCAAAATTGTTGATATTTGCAGGTTCTCTTTGTCTAGTGGCAAGTACCTAGTTATAAAAATGCCACCAGATATTCAGGGAAGCAAAAATGCACAATTTCTTGGAAAATCGGAAAAAGGGGTATCCCTTGCAACAATGCACGAAAAACGTCGACTCATGTTTTTTAACCTTGCCGAATCAGACGGCCAAATAGGTTGGGTGTTGAAGCATCATGTTGATCTTGATCCATTGACATCATTATTGTGGCACGACTTCAAAGGATTTAAGAAAACATGGACCTTAGATGATGGTTCTAATGTCATGATGGTGAAGAAAAACACGATTGGTTGGGAAGGAGGAGGTAGAGAAGAAGAAGACGAAGAGAGTGAAGAAAATGATGACGAAGAAAATGATGATGAAGAAGATGATGACGATGAAAAAAGAAGAATATGACGGTGACGGTGACGGTGATGATGATGATGACGATGATGATGATGATGATGATGGGGTAGAGCGAGGAGAAGAAGAAGAGAGTGAAGAAAAGGAGGGAGAAGGAGAGAATGATGGAATTCAAATACGGGAGAATATGGAATGGAACTCTGATGATGATAATGTTCTGAATATTGAAGATGATTATAGTAGATGTGGCACTAACCTCTACTTCCTTGGGTTTCACCCCTACAAAGAGGTTGTTTTCTTGGGCGTATCATCATTTATAGGAGTGGCTTATCATTTGAGAAGCTCAAAGATTCAGTATCTTGGAAAAATACATCCAAAAGATTACTACCGTGCACACACAAATAGAATGTACGAAGGATATCCGTACACCCCTTGCATGATCGGGGAGCTTCAAAACCATGCTTCGACAAGTCATCGCAGAGGTTAGAGCATTTTGGCAGCAAAGAGATTAAGAAACGACGCGATGTTGTGTTTGGGTTCTGACTTTTATTTTTAGCTATCAATCGTCACTTTCAAACGATTCCTGGTTCTTTTATGTGGTTAACATGGGCTCTGTATTAGGATGTAGATTAGTGTTTCTTCTTAATTGCCAAGAAGTCTTAACCGGCTTCCGTTTCTCTGGTTTCTTCAGCTATTTGATCACTTTTTGACATGCATAGGTAGACATTAGGCACTGTATTCTGGTAAAATTTGCACCGTTTTAGTTTTAGGAACTGCCGACATGCTCTGGAATTGCTTTTTTTTGTTGTACTTTCGAGTTCTGAAAATAGTTGATTTCGATCACCCCGCTTCTGGGACTGGACGATGGATGCACGCGTACCATGTTTTTGCCGTCAGGAATGCCGTCCTTTGCGTCGAAATCACCAGGGTAGGATGGGGTTGTTTTCTGCTCAAGTCTGAAGATATATATAGGTAGGATGCAGTTGTTTGCTGCTCAAGTCTGAAGATGTATACATATGGTATGCAGTTATTTCCTGCTTAAGTCTGAAAATGTAGTATACATGTGTGTCAGTATGTTCCACTGTGTCCGATTCTGGTCAGGTGTCCCGGCTGCATGCGCTGCAGAAACGCCTCCACTACCGAGTTGGAATTGGCTGGTACTCTGCGCAACTTGGGACAAGATTAACAAGCGACGCGACCCAATCGTATAAGTCCGTATAAGCGTCTGGCTCAGCATCTTCTTTTCTCGAGTAAAACCTACACGAGGGAGAATGTGGAATTGAACTCGGACGGTCATAATCTTCTGACAGTTATTTCCTTGGGGTTACCGACATTTGTAGGAGTGGCTTGGTAATATGCGCCCAGATTACTAGCATGGGCCTGCAAATGGTTTCGATGAACCGTTTCCATATACCCCTGCATGACCGGGGGAGCTTCTGAGAGGACGCTGCATGGAGAGATCATAGAGGTTAGAGCATTTTGGCAGCAAAGATTGTCAAACAAAGGGCACCTTGATGTGTTTGGTTCCTCATTTCTATTTTTGGCGATCGTTACTTTCAAACTGCTCTTGCTTTGTTCTGTGGTTAACATGTGCTCTATATTTTGTAGATTACCGTTTCTTCTTATATGGTTCTATTTGATGACTTTTCCACATGTGCTATTGATTCAGGGCAGGTTTGCACCGTTTCAGTATCAGCGGATCTATTTTGCTTATGTTTTTTGTGCTTTCTAGTTCTGAAAGTAATTGAATGATCAGGTTCAGCTTTCAGTACCAGCTGGGGGTGGAAGGACAAACTCCATATTCATTTATAAAATTGACTTTATTCTGATAGTAAGCACAACAGGGTGTTTGGTCTAGTGGTATGATTCTCGCTTCGGGTGCGAGAGGTCGCGAGTTCGATTCTCGCAACACCCCGTCCATTTTTTTTTGCATCCTTTTTGAATCAACGCACAGCCTAAGCATCGACAGCGCGGAGTGCTATTTTTGGCGCGAAGCCCTCTTCTACCTCCGCTCCCGTCCACCCGTCCAAGGTCCAACCCGCCTATCCAATTTGGCGATGCCCTGTAAATACACGCATGGCAAAGAGGGCGAGGCCGATCTCGCGCGATCGGTCGATCCCCTCTAAAAAAAGCCTAAGCCATATAGGTACTTCGAATTACATCGGGAGGAGGAAGAGACGATTGATCCATGGTGCCCGCAATGGCGTCCCGTCGTGCTGTCCTCTTCTTGTTCGTCGCCGTCGCGGCATCGTCCATCGCCGTCGCTCTCGGCGAGGCGCCGGCCGGGCCGGACTATAGCTACGTGTCGGGGACGAACCTGGGTCCGGAGAACTGGGCGAAGCTGAGCCCCAAGTACAGCGCCTGCAACGGCGGCGCCCCGACGAGGAAGCAGTCCCCCATCGACATCGTCACCAAGAACGCCGTCCCCAAGCCCGACCTCGAGTCTCTCAACCGCACCTACGTCGCCTCCGAGGCCACGCTCATCTACAACGGCAAAGAAAACTCCGCAAGTCCCCTCCCATCATATCGCGTCAATCGATCGTCCACATGTTATTTCTTCATCAAGCTCGAAGCCGTAACGCGAGCGCTTATTACCACGTACTAATCGACCGACTTGGCAAATGGCGTTGCAGATGACGTTCCCCGGCAAGGTCGGCGGCGTGTCCATCGGCGGCAAGTCCTTCAGCCTGAAGAAGGTCCTGTGGCGCACGCCCTCCGAGCACACCGTCAACGGCAAACGGCACCCGCTGGAGGTCCAGCTGGTCCACGAGAGCGACGCCGGCACCGGCGAGCTCGCCATCATCGCCATCCTCTACAAGGTCGGCTCGCCCGACTCCTTCTACTACCAGCTCAAGCGGGAGCTGACGGAGCTGGCGGGCGACAAGTGCAACTACGCCGTGGACGACGCGCGCTCGCCGATGGGGTTGGTACACCTGCGCTCGCTGCAGAAGCGGACGGGGAGCTACTTCCGGTACATGGGCTCCCTGACGGCGCCGCCGTGCACCGAGAACGTGTACTGGAACGTCCTGGGCAAGGTGAGGAAGATGACCCAGGAGCAGCTGGACATGCTCCTCGCGCCGCTGCCGCCCGCCGCGAAGCAGAACGCGCGCCCGGTGCAGCCGCTCAACGGCAGGGTCGTCCAATTCTACAACCCACCGCACAGCACCATCTCCTTCGAGGTGTGATCTGTTCTGTTCTGATCCACCATTCGTTCACGTGCTAATTGACCTAGAGATTAATTAACGTACTACCGCTACTGTAATCGTGTATCATCACCACCGTACTGACCAAATTTTCTCCTTCTTGTGCCTTGTCCCGCTCTCTTTGCTATTATTCAGATGAACTGTTGTGTAGTGTTGTATGTATGATCTTGGCCATCTGTCTTGTTGCATTGATTGATCTGATGATCTGAAACGCTGGCTGAACCATGCATACCGTTGTGACCATGTGCATTAGCCACTGATCCAGATTCCAGAGGCTAATAATCTGAGATTCAGTCTGGTTTTTCTGAATTTGGAATCTTTTCTCAACACTGTCTCCAGATTTGGAAGTTCAGGCGCCAATTCTTCTGGCACTTTAACTTTCATGGTCTTGGCGCAACGAGTCACAAGTGCAAAACTGAAAATGGGATATACTGCAAATGAAACATCTATTCCCCAGATTTCTTATTCCAGTCCTGTTTGCTGTATCAGAATGAGTAGCACATACGTCTGCATGAACAGGTTTTTAAAAGGCCAGCCGCATCACGCATGCTTGCATGCTTGTGTACTGTACGAAACAAATACAGTACAGTAAGTGGCTCGACGTGAGTAAAATAATCATCTAGTGAACCTCAATTTGACTTCATCATCTGATGTACTGTTTTAATTGTCTTGTCAGATAGCACAAAACGAGTTACTATCTTCCCACTAAGTTCTACAATACCTGAACTTTCTGTAACGTATCATCAGGGATTCTTGTGGCAGCAGTCACGAGCGTGACAGAGATGCGCGATCAAACTCAGAAGCATGATAGTTTGCACTAACTAATATAAAGAATGAGAATGCAAAATTAAACAGGTTAGTGGTCAAAATAAAATTACTGCACGCATTTCGACCAGCAGATGGTGCGTCCAAGTCTACCCACGGAATATACAGATGGGCAGCAAAGTTCTCCACTCTACCAATTGCAAGATTTATTTAATTTCAGTAACCTGAATGAAGTTACAACTGACATGGATACAAAGTATGCTGGACAATGATTTTTGAAAGCATATGCTGAAAAAAGTGGGTTTGCAGCTAATGTTTATAAACATACCATGACTTTGGTAAGACTGTCGCAGGGTGCAATATCCGTCCCAACTCTTTCCTAAAAAATCCGCCCGAATCAGGAATTGGGGTACAACTAGAAGACAGTAGAAGCATTCAGTGGAAGATCAAATAGACTCCACTGAAAAAGAATAATATCTTTTGGACATGTGGTCAAGGCCAATGACGACATCCGTTCCAGTAAGAGACAAATGGAAGCTTGTAAGAAAGAAGGGCGCGAAACAATGGGACCTATGAGTGTGACTGAGTGAAGAAAATTATGTCTCAAAATGATAAAGAGTGAAGAATGTTGAGCCACTATGTCCTACCTCTCAAGCTGCAACAATAGTAAGCACTAATTAACGGCAGAAACAAGCTGCGCCGCCAAGCTTCTAGAAGAAGATGGTAATCAAGAGGAGTTCTGAAATTTTCATCCAATTTCAACCGGAGACTCCATTTTCAGGAGCGTTTGAAATTGCCAACAAAACAGAAAGAAGACAAACAAGATCATAAAAACACACAATTTTTTTGTCTAACTTTCTAATCCATAGAATTCTCCCACAAATCTCTGTCCTGAGATTGATTTTTCGTACCGTGACTTCTGTCGGACTGTCGCAGGATGCAAATATCCGTCCCTACTCTTCCCGTATCCACCCAAATCAGGAATTGTGGCATTGAGATACAACTACTCCTTCCGTTTTCTAATACCAGTACTTCCTCCGGCCCTAATATGACTCAAATTTGCCTAGATTTTGCTTGAATCTAGACACTATTTAGTATATAGGTTCATCTAAATTTTGACAAATCAAAATCATTTAATATGGATCGAAGGGAGTGTTTTGGCAAACTATTTTAATTTGTCAGAACGATTTATATATTTAAAAACAGAGGTAGTAGAAGACAGTAGAAGCACACACAGTGGAAGATGAAATAACCTCACCTAAGAATAATATTGCTTGGACATCTGGGTCAAGGCCCATAACGACATCCGTTGCAGTAAGAGACAAACGGAAGCTTCTAACTACAAGAAGAAAGAATGGTGCTGAACAATGGGACCTATGAGTATTACCGAGCGAAGAAATTTTGGTCGCAAAACACAAAGTGGAGAAAATTCGAGCTACGAACGTTCAAGCTACAGCGAACGAGCAATAGTTGATAATTAACAACGGTACAAAGTACACCTCCGTTTTAAAATATAAAATGTTTTAGGTTTGTGAAGTAAATGTATCTAGACTTATTTTAATATGCAGTTTCACTTAGCTTCACAAAAATTAGTCTAAATACATTTGCTTTACAAACATAAAACATCTTATATTTTAAAACAGAAGGAGTAGAAACAAGGCGACCGTGCTAAGGTTCTGGAAAGAAGACGGTAATCAAGAAGAGTTCTGCAACTTCTATCCAATTTCAACAGGAGACTCCATTTTCAGGATCATTTTGAAGATTGAAATTGCCAACAAAATCAGAAACAAGCCAAACCAGATCATAGACCCGCCAAAATTTTGTCCAATCCATATAATTTTCCCACAAATCCTACTATGTACACACAAACCAGTACTACAACTCTAGTATTAAGCAGGCTAGAAGCACAGCAACAAGCCAACAACCGGGCAGAGCAGAAGAAGATGACCCCAAACCAAACCAAACCGAAGGCAAAAATCCCATAGCGCAGGCTACAACGGCCCTGATCTGGCCACGCGGTCGTCCACCTCCATCTCGGCCGCCCAATCCGCCGGCCGCCTCCCCGACGCGAAACGCATGACCCCTGCCAGACCAGGCGCCGGCGCCGGCGCGGCTTCTTCCGTCGTCTCGAACGCCCTGGCCTCCCTCCGCCTCGATGACTGGGGCTGGGGAGGAGGGGACCAGTCGACGCTCTCCACGGCGCTCTTCCGCGAGCGGCTGCGGCGCATCAGGAACCCGAACCCAGGGCAGCAGCCGCCGCCAGGAGGCCTCCGCGGCGTCTTCTCCGACGGCGGCTGACGCGGCCTGCGGCGCGCCCTCTCGCGCTCGGAGAGCACCTTCCCGATGCAGGATACCTTGGGGGAGCTGGGCTCGTCCTCCGGGACCGCGGGCCTCGGGTTGCGCCCGCCGCCGCCGGTCCTGGCCTCCTTGGGGAACATGGCCGGCGGGTGCTGGTGGGTCCGCCGCCCGCCGACGCCCTGGCCGAGCTTCCCGGAGAGGCCGATGATGGGCGCCGCCGTCGGCTTCAGGTTCCCCGAGAACCGCTGCGACGATCCTCCTCCGCCGCCGCCGCCGTGGTGGTGGTGGTGCTGCCCGGGAGCGGCGGGGTTGTGGTTCTTGAGGAGGCACTTGGGGTTGGTGTTCTCCTTGAGGGAGTCGTCGCGGTCGTACACGCCGCCCACGTCCACCCACGCGATGTCGTCGCCGATGCGCATCCGCGTCGAGTCCGGCGGCTCGCCGCCGAGGTCGCGCTTAGTCACCATGAATGAGAGGGTGAGAGGTTGGTTTCTGTGGGAGGAGAGAGAGAGAGAGAGGAGCTAGGTCGTCGGCCGGCTCGTCGGCGCGTGGCGCGGTTTTAAAGGAGGAGGAGAGTCGTCGATCGCGTCCCTCGTTGGGGATTGCCGGGAGCGTGGGTTGCGCATCGTTTTCTTTTCGCTTTATTATTTTCTTCCTGGTTTAGTAAACGGTTTATCAAAAGCTCAGGTTTTCGAAGACGGGGGTTTATGTGGACCTGGTTTACACGAGTAAATCATGCTAGGATACACACGATTCTAGAAGCACTTGTGTCGTGAGGTTTTCACAAAACTAGTAGTCATGCCAATTACCAAGTAGTACTACCAACTACTACTACTCAAGACAACATATGATTTGCAAATGTGTGTTTCTTATTGAAAAGACCAAGACTATTTGTTGAACAAAGACTCATCATTTGGTCATTCATAAAACTGCAATTCTACAGATGGTATGAATGCAATTTGGTACGCACTACTATAATTTTCACCAATGAATTTAACTAGTCTGGATAAGCAGATTTGTTCAAATTAATAAGCTGACAAAGTAGGTGTTCCCCTTCCCCTCCTCTCTGCAAAGGCGGCTAGGGTTTCATCGCCTCCCGTCGGTGCTACCGTCGATCTGCCTCACTTCTTCCATGAAGATGATAGGATCTAGGCCCCCGTTGGCGGGAGGGTTTTGATTTTCTGTTTTTAAGGTTCAAGTTTGGTGGAATGACGTTCGGATGGTGGCGGCGGCAGTTCTTCCAATAAGGCCTCCGGTTTCAGCCCTATCTCGACGAAGAGTGGTGTGGTCCTCGAGAACTTCTTCTGGCTATGAGGATCTTTAGATCTTCAAGTATCTTCATTTTCTTCTTCTCCGTCTCCAGGACAGATGTTATCTTTTTGACCCGTTCGCAACCAACAATGTCAGGCCGGCTAAGGGAGGAGCGGCAACGGCGGCACACCGTCGAAACAGTTTGGATGATGAAAATGATGGATTTTTCAAAGATTTCGACACAATTTTCGTTTTTATTAAACTAATTTGTATTGCTCGGTATTTCTTTTGATGCCAGAGTAAATACTGAAAGACTTCTTTTTGCATACCGACCTGCTAATTCTGGGATTTGAGTTCTATCCGAGTAAAAAAAAAAACTGACAAAGAAGCGTTTGACGATACTGGCTGCGTGTTCCTAAGCAAGCACGCATCTCCCTGTGTGGATCGTGTCGTGTGCACCTACGTACTACGTCCCGTGCACCGGGACCAGACAAGGCGCGGGGAAGCTGGCGCCAAATCAGGGGGAAGAGAGCGCTTGGTGCAAAACGCGATGTGGCGTACGCATCCGGGCAGCTGCTGCAGTACATAAATCAAACCTTGAGATTAACGTCAACGACGACGACGTGCTTAATAGAGCCTAGTCAGCAGGCTACAAGAAATACCACGTCATCAAAATCCTACCTGGAGGGGAGAGAAGAGAGGAGAGAGACGAGAACGGACGCTTCATCTATCGCCCGGCTACAGCGCAATTTACGACGCACTGCCGCCCGCTTGCAGCCCGACGCGAGCGACAGCGCCGGTGCTCCAGATCCGGTGCAATCTCCATCGCCTCCCGCCCTTCTCCCTCCTCCCAGCGCGCCAAATCCAGCTTTCCCTCGCGCCATGTCTATTCTTGCGTGCCAAATCGACCTATTAAGCTCCAAATCGCTCCCAAATCTCCCCCAAATCGTCCTCAAATCACCACCACTGGAACCCTAGACAAGTTGAGCTGCCGCATCTGGGAGATGGGCCAGCAGTCCAAAAGGACGCGTGCGCCAACGCCTCTTGAGGTTCCTCCATCGGCTTCTCATCTCGTCCTGCCGCCACCGCCTCAGCTCCTCATCCCGCCGTCTCATCCCATCCAGCCGCCGGCCTTCCCTCCACGACCTCCGCAGTCCATGGCGACCTCCTCTGCACCATGCTGGCCCGTCGGGCTGCAGTCGCCTGGTGTAGGAAGTTCTTCGGCTCAAGGCCCTTTCTGGGCGCCGCCTCCAGGAATTGGCAGTTCTTCATATCCTTGGCCAATGTCTCAGAACGTTGACGTCTCCGATCTGCAATCATGGTATGCTTTTTTCTTGTTTTTTCTTCAGATAGTGCCCTGTCATATCATCTCAGATGTGTTTGTATCTAGTACGACCTGTCATTTTTTGTCAATAGAAAGTAACGATCCATCCTTCAGAAATAAATAAGCTGTGTGTGTAAGCATACAATCGGTCATGGAGGAACAAGTAGCGACCCATACTTCAGAAATAGGATAGCGGGTACTTTGCAGCTTATGTCAGTATAAGCATATAAATTGTCTTCTTATAAAAATATAGAAATAACTACACAGAGGAACAAGTTCTACTTAGTTGTCAGTGTAAGCATACAATTGTCTTCTTAATTATTACTTTTAACATCGCGGACTGATCATACAAATTACCTTCATTAGTGACGAAAAAAATGAGACATGAAGTTAGTACTCCCTCCGACCCATATTAGTTGACTTAAATTTGTCTAAATTTAAATGAATCTTAGACATTTAGTTGACTTAAATTTGTCTAAATTTGGATAAATCTTAGACAATCTGGGGATTGTCTAAGATTTATCCAAATTTAGACAAATTTAAGTCAACTAATATGGGCTGGAGTAAGTATTTGTTTCTAATTATCTATTGCTTGATCAGGGGATTGGATTCTCACCCACCTGGTGGTTTCCTTAGTTTCTTTAATAACACACCAAGCCACGCACAAGCTGTGGGAAATGGGACTTCGTCGCAGCCAATCAATTTAGGCGATGACACCAATGGTGGCGATTGTGAAAGGACTGAAAAACGCTTACTATGGACAAAAGAGGAGGATTGTAGATTGGTAAGTTTTTTCTGCGTGCCAACTCCATGTGTTACATTACTCGCACAAACATAACCCCTTCTAATAATGTAGGTCAGTGCTTGGCTGAATAATTCAAACGATCCAATCCAATCCAATTACAAGAAGAATGAGAAATATTGGAAAGATGTTGCTGCTGTCTACAACAGTACTACCCCAAAAAACAGGGTAAGACATGACAAGCAAGTGAAGGATCGCTTTGCGAAAATTAAGAAAAAAGTTGCATGGTTTTGTGCGAGTTGGAAGGAAGCTAATGCTTTGTATGCCAGTGGTGAATCTGATGTGGATTTAAAGAAGAGGGCAAAGCAAACTTATGAGGCAGATCACAAGGAAGAATTTATGTTTGAGCATTGTTGGGAGGATCTAAAAAAGGAACCAAAGTGGGATGCATATTTGGAGCGCTTGGAAGACTTGGAGCCGGCGAAGAGGAAGTTCAGTGTTGATGATGAAGTTGGGAAGCATTTCAATCTAGATGATGCTCGAGATGAACGACCACCAGGTGGCAAGCAAGCTAAGGAGCAGCGGAAACGAAAAAGAAGGGATCAAGATTGTATAATTGATCTTGAAGATGAGCTTAGCAAATTTGTAGATGCTCAAAATGCAGCAAATGAAGGCCGCAAAGAGATGTTAGAGACACAAAGGCGCGTGTCTAGTGAGAATCTTGAAGCTCGGAAGCTTGCATGCCTTGCAGCAAAAGATCACAAGGAATCAGTTATGCTAGAGACATACCGATCGTTGATGATGCAAGACACGACTGGGATGCCTGAAGATTTGAGATCCGAGCACGTGTTGGCATTGAAGTGTTTTAGGGAAAGGTTATTTGGGAAAACTAACTAAGGTACTTCCTATTCCTGAAATTTTATATGCTAAATTACAAGATTGTTCTTTGCTGAAATTGTTGAAACTATACTTCACATGTAGTCAATGGTCCAAATAACCATGCATGCAGTGCAAAATCATGTAGTCAATGGTCCAGATAACCATGCATGTAGTGCAAAATCATGTAGTCAATTAGTCCAGATAACCATGCATGCAGTGCAAAATCATGCAGTCCAACTACACTTAATTAGTGCAGATAATCATGCAGAATAAATAGTACACCAAAGAAAACATGACACACCTATATAATGCTATCTCCTCTTCAGACTCATCCAGCCAAACCCATCTTCCTACTCAGCCTACCAACCCATCTACCTCACACACCATGTCGGATGATCCTGATGAGCTAGCCCCATCCAAAATCATGGAAATCTATGTTGCTGAGCAGAACGTACTAGATTCGTTTGCTGAGAGGCTTATGAGGAAAATCAAGGCTAGGCTCGGAGTGGGATCATCTCAACGGCGAAGTGGTCGAAGGAAGCGCATACGGAGGGATCATGGAGGTGCTCATCAGCGTCTGGTGGAGGACTACTTTGCTGAACAGCCACTCTACCCCGAGAGTATGTTTCGTACAAGATTCCGTATGAATAGAGACCTCTTCCTACGCATTGTGAATGCCCTTGGCCAGTGGTCTCCCTATTTTACTTATAGGTCAGATTGTTCTGGTCGAATAGGGCTCTCACCATTGCAAAAATGTACGGCAGCCATGCGCATGCTAGCATACGGTACCCCTGCAGATGCCCTTGATGAGTACTTGAAGATTGGGAAGTCCACTGCATTAGAGTGTTTGGACAAGTTTGCACAGGGGGTGATTGAGGTGTTCGGGGGGGGAGTACTTGCGACGCCCCAGCCAAGAGGATGTCGAGCGTCTACTTCAGGTTAATGAGTCTCGTGGTTTCCCTGGAATGCTCGGAAGTATCGACTGCATGCATTGGCGATGGGAGAAGTGTCCTTTAGCATGGAGGGGGCAATTCACCCGTGGTGATTATGGTGTACCAACGATGGTCCTAGAAGCTGTTGCTTCCCAGGACCTTCATATTTGGCATGCTTTCTTTGGAGTTGCTGGGTCAAACAACGACCTTAATGTCCTCAACCAGTCCCCCTTGTTTTTTGATGCATTGAAAGGAAAAGCCCCCCAAGTTCAGTTTTCTGTCAATGGGAATGAGTATAACACTGGATACTACCTTGCTGATGGTATATATCCAGAATGGGCTGCCTTCATGAAAACTATACCACTTCCCCAAACAGAGAAGCACAAGTTGTTTGCGCAATACCAAGAAGGGGCAAGGAAAGATGTTGAGCGCGCTTTCGGCGTGTTGCAGTCCCGTTTTACCATTGTACGTCGGCCTGCACGTCTATGGTATAGAAAGAGTGTTGGAAAGATCTTGCTAGCTTGTGTGGTTCTTCACAATATGATAGTCGAAGATGAGAGAGAGCAGGCCACCATTCATATTGACTTGAATGAGAATCCAGGGGCTTCATTTGCTCTACCTCCTGAAGTGAATGTTGGTGGTAACCTATGTTTCGCTGATGTGCTGCGTAGAAAAGCTACTATTCGTGCTCGTCCACAACATACCCAGCTAAAAAATGATTTGATCGAACATATTTGGCAGAGATTTCAAAATAGCCATCATAATTAATCGTGGTAGGATACTAATATTTGCATGTTCCTATTCCTTTTTTCCTATAACATTGAGTATGAACATGATATCTTATATGTATTTTTATTTCAGGACTGAGCTGTGATATGGTGATTGCTGCTAGTGCTACTTGCAGGTATGCATTCTCTAATCTAAACTTGTTCTTTTTATTAACTAAAGAGCACTCTACTCTATTATTTAGTCAATGAGAATGTATCATTCTTTAGAATTATACATGATCTGCAAACATGATTATTTATCAATAATCCGTGTGATAAACTAGCTCTCTAGCAGATGGCTGTAATGCTACTGTGAATCCATCGCATGCTTTCTATAATAAGACAAAGAGATTGCATTGTTTTTCTCCAACATTAGTGCTTGCTGGCACATGTTGTCAGTTTTATTTGTCTAAATATTTACCATATTGTCTTTGTTTCCTTTTCACAAACAGTGACCAAGATTAGTGATGCAAACGGGTGGTTGCTTCTTCATACGAAAGTTCCAACTATATTCCATCACTTTTGTTGTCATCCAAATGAAAAGCAGCGCCTTCTTTTAGGGAGATTTTATTTAGCATTTTATTCGGTTAATGATTTTCTATAAAGACTGTAATGTCTAAGTGCCGATGTCATGGTGCTATGTACCTCCAGGTCGTTGCTTATCGTCTTCTAAATCGGCTTGTTTGCGAGAGACTTTATTTGTTGCTTGCTTATTAATTAATTTCCTGTGGTGTATTTTGATGAAGTGGATGGTATATATATGTATGTTGCTTGAAATGGCTACAAAGATACATCTCACAGTGGATCACTACAACTCATATGCACATGTAGTTATTAAATACTTAAAGCATGTCTTTTAACTAGCTTAATAGACAACCCATTGTACTATACTGGCTATAAGCTGACTCTAAGTGACATGGCATGAAGTTATAGCCAGCCGTCGACTTTGTTATTGAACTTGCTCTTAGACCGTTCCGTTCCGCGCGCATGCGCTTGGGGTTGCCTGTTCCCTAAGCTAATCTAGCCGCGGTACTACTGCTAGTAGCGCTGCAGCTGTTTGGACCGACCAGCCGCAGCGCAGAGGCGGCTAATCTTTTCTCCCCTGACAGTTCCCGCGGTTTCTTGGACCTTTTTGACCATGGAATCCGCAGCACGGGGGGTCCCACGTAGTTTGCTCAGCTAAAATTTGGAAGCTTTTCTCACCGGTGAGGGGCAAGAAAAGAACATTTTAACTACTCCGTAGATGGCATGAAAGCGGGGAAAATAGATCGACGAGCTATCATCTTATCATGGGTCCTGTACTCCTGTTTGAGTTCCTGGTTAGGCTATCAATTACATCGTGTTAATGTGTAGTACGACCTCGCTGCTTACTTCTACATCACTTGTTCCCAATGGCTCAACTACTCTTGACTTTAGCGGTCACTCTCTACGTCACACTCTAAAAAAGTCTCAATCACTGCCTTTTCCAGGTCCTCGTGATATGGAAATTTCATGGTAGGATCAACGGGGCGGTAGTACCTGCAGCTGTACTTACATTATTGCTTGGTCACAATAGCTGACGAGGTTTAATCTCGTCAATGCCCATTGTTATGGGCTTGGGTTTTGGAGAAGATGGGGATGCTGGAGATCGTGACACGGTTAACAGACAAGCAACCAGGGGACACGAGATTTACCCAGGTTCAGCCCCCCGGAGGGAAAACCCTACTCCTGCTTGTCTGCTCTTTGATTACGGCGGAACCGAAAGTTACAGGATGCGCCGATTCGATCTGGCGTGGAGGCGTGTATGAAAAGTATGGATCTGTCCTGCTCGTTGGCCCCTCCTAGCCTTTATATATGAGGAGGCTAGGTCTCAGGTACCGATACGAGTAGGTTACAAGTTGTATTCGAACTCTAGTCTTGCTCTCCAAGGATCCGAAGGCGTCATGGGCCTTGGCCACCCGAAAATCTTCATGGGCCAGCGTATGTCTGCTGTGGGCCTTCCTTGGGCTGGACCAGGTATGCTGAAGTTATGTACCCGTCGGGTATAACCATGTCAGTAGCCCCCGAGTGTTCAGTCGAATCGTGGATTCGGCTGAGGACTCTTCAATCCTTCGGGGTGTAACTCTGTCTTTCAAGAGAATGTGTAGGGATTGTTGATGCATGTGCCTGACTCACCCGACGGATCAGGGTCAGTTAATCGTCTTAGGACAAAACAACACGATCTTCTTCAGGTGCGAGTCCCTCGACTCGAACCCGGAACATATGCTGGCGTAATTCGACTCAGGCCGCGGAGGACTTACAGGAGTGGAATTCCAGTGATTTTAAATGATGTACCCAACGCGTCCGTCGAGATTTTTCATCACGCCTGTTGGCATGGATTTATACTAGCAGAGCGCAGTCAGGTGCGTTGCCAGGCCATCAGATGGTATCTGTAGGTCTTATCTTTGCGTCGCAGACGCAGCATCCGAATGTTTATCACCGCGGAGGTGTTTCGGGTGGCCAAGGAGGATGTTACTCACTTAGCATTAATTGGGGCAGAGTTGCCGAAAAGTTTTTGCATGTGGATCCGGAAGATCGCAGTCGAAGATTTCATAGGGTGCGCGACAAGCGCTCCCTATGGGAGTAGCCCCCGAGTGTCTGTTCGAGTCGTAGACTCGAGCGGAGACTTTTAGTGCAAGCATTGCTCAGTTGTTTAGTCCGTAGGACTCGAAAATTTTCGGATGCTGAAATCCTTCCTCCCTATGGGAGTAGCCCCCGAGTCCGTAGTGGAGTCGTGGACTCGACGTAGGACTCGAAGCTCTTGTGTGTGAACGGCCATCGCTCCAGTTTGGAGTAGCCCCCGTGTGTCTGGCGGAGTCGTAGACTCGGGCAGAGACTCGAGTCTTGTATCATGCAACGGTAGTGGGAAAATCACGTGGGCGTACCGCTGACCCGGAAGTACATCGGGTGCGCGACTAGCGCTCTTGACAGGAGTAGCCCCCGAGTATTTAGTCGAATCGTAGATTCGAGTGAGTACTCTTAGCTGTGTAGCCAAAGTTTGGTGCTAGTATAGCTTTTGATGACGTCAGTGCTGACGATCAATGACCTCAAGCGTCTGCTGCGCCAGAGATGTCTTGACTTGACGAATTGTGGGTCCCACTTCCTGACTTTGAATTGACCGGTCACGCGTGGCGTGGGGATGATTACGGCGTTTCCTCGATTTCCGCGCGTAGTGGATGTCGTGGGAACGACGGTTCGTTTTGGTGCTGACACGTGTACGGCCGGATCTGCCGTTGGCGTTAGGTCTTCTCGATGGACGGCCAGCGTGCGTCGTCTTTGCTGTTATAATCCGTGGTGAAATCGTGGTATGTCTTTTACCGCAGCAGTTCATCTGTCCATTGCTTCCTTGCGCTCGAGCGATTCTTGCTGCGTGCTGAGATTTCCTTTTGCATTTCCTTTGTCTTCGTCGTTGGCAACGCCACCACCGCCGTAGCGCCATGGGGAAGAAGAAATCCTCATCTGCAGTTGGGACCAGCGCTGCCGGAGGCAAGAAGGGCGCCGCCGCTGCTCGTGTCACCGATGGTGGCTGGCGGCGATCAGAGACGCGGGAGAGCGATCTTCGCAAGCTGCGTGAGCGGAGCCTAATCCCGCAGGACGCGACGGCCGTGAAACTCCCCGGCAATGAGGTAATCCCCCGTCCCCCATCTGGGTACCGGGTTATGTTCGTCGCCTTTGTTTCGCGTGGGTTTTCGTATCCAGTCCATGACTTCCTTCGTGGACTGCTCTTCTTCTATGGGGTTCAATTCCATCATCTGTCTCCCAACTCCCTTCTCCACATTACGTGTTTTATCACTCTTTGCGAGTGTTGGCTTGGCATTGAGCCGCACTTTGGCCTCTTCCGGAAGCTGTATTCCGTGAGGAGGCAGTCTGGTTCGGATGGTGTGTATCCCATTGGGGGTTTCATCATCTCTCTTAGTCCCGATGTCCAATTCTTTTCCTTCTCCATGTCCGAATCTGTCCCGTACTGGCGGAGGAAATGGTTTTACATCCGTGACTCCGTGCTGCCTGGGCAAGATTTTGGTCTCGTTCCTTTTGACCCCTCCCAGTTGATTGTGAAGAAGAGGTCCTGGAAAAATCAGATCTTAGACGGTGAGGTGGCGGAGATAGAGGCCTTGTACCGTCGGGTGGAGGAGCTCCAATTGATTCCTCAGAAGGAGGTGAACGGTGTCGACATTATCCGGGTGTTTCTTGAGCGTCGGGTGCAGCCGCTCCAGGCGAGGGCGCATCTGATGTTCCTTTACTCTGGGCGCCGTGATCCGACGAGGGTTTCGAGTGAGAAAATCTCCGAGGTGGAACTTGACAGGGCTCTTCGCGTGCTGTTGAAGTTCAAGGCCGACGAGGAAATCCCGGGGAAGTCGTTGACTCCGCCCTTTTCGTCGACGTTGGCCGTGCCAAAGGTGTAGATTTGCGCATGTAGTGCTTCCCTTATGTTTTGTCAGTTGTGTACTTGTGCCCTTTGTTTGCTAACAAAGTTTCTTCTCATCTTGTAGAGCTTCAAAGTGCTAGGCATGGCGCCACCATTGCCCGAAAGGTATCCGAATGCCCCGGATAATGAAGTGGTGGATTCCGTGTCCGAGCTTCCTTCGGCGCGATCTCCGGCGGAGGATGCCGACGAATCGAGTGAAGATCATTCGAGTAAGCGATCACGGAGCTCGAGCGAGTCTTCGGATGCCTCGACTCCTCCGACTCCCAGAAATCCTCGGGGTCTTGAGCGTCATGATGATGTTCAGGGGGGTTCGTCTTCTCCCATTCCTGCCGTTCCTGTGCAAGCTGTTGCTCCGCACCCGCCAGCAAAGCGGAAGAAGGAAGAGAAGAAGGAGGAGAAGAAGGAGGAGAAGAGGGCCCGGAGGGCTTCTCCTATCTTCGACCTGAGCGCGTTGGGCTCGTAAGTGTTCTTGTTGCCACTGTTGTCTGTTGTTCACTTGTTATTTTTGCGCTTGTGTTGATTGGCTTCGTATTCAGGCAATCCTCCGACGGCTCGAGTGATGGAGCGCGCGAGATGATGGGGGAGTCGAACATTGCATCGCCCCCTCCGCAGGCGGTGGCGACTTCGGGTGGTGCTGCGCCAGTTCCTCTTGTGCAAGAGAGGCTGGTGGTTGCGCCTCAGGATGTCGCAGGCGGGCCTGCGGGTTCGTCTTCGGAGCACGTAAGTTTGTCTGCTTCATGTCACGGGGGGAGCCCCCGAGCGTCTTCGTGTGCTGATGTTGTGTTTGCTTCTGTGTTTTGGGCGTAGCCCCCAAGTCCTGCTGTTACTGCTATTGCCTTTTCCTGCAGCCTTTTGTCCAAGAGGCCAAGCGGCTGGTGGAGGAGCGCCTGACGCTGGAGGCGAAACTTCGGCAGCTTCAAGGTATTCGTATGCCTTGTATTACATTTCTTGCTTATCTTGGTGATTTGCTTTGACACTTGCCTGTTGTAAATGTAGAGGAGCATAATGACTCTCTTCGTGAGGTTGATGCTCTGAAGAAGAGCCTTGGCCAATTGGAGCAGAAGGCCGAAGCTGCCGCTGAGGCGAAAGAGCGCCTTGAGCTGGAGCTGACGAAAACAGCCGAAGCGAAAGAGCGTCTACAGCGGGAAGCCGCAGGTCGTGAAAGGGGGGCGGCGGAGAAGCTCATGGCTGCTGCCAAGGCAATTTCGGGTGAGTGCTAGCTTTTGCACTTGCTCCTTTTTCTTCGGGTCTTCTTCTATGTTGCTTTTCTTCATGTTTTTTTTCTATTTTGTCTCAGATGCCGCAGGCATCGAGTTCGACCGCAGTGCTCTGGAGCACGGGAGTGCTCTGGATGATGCCACTGTGGCGGTCCAAGACCGCTGCAGTACCGTCGTCAACTCCCTTGCCAAGGCGAAGGAGGTCCTTGGTCGCTTCTACCAGGAGTTCTTCCCGAAGGGCGCAACCCTTGAAGATGTGGGTGCTCTGGCAGAGGCTCTGTCGGCCGAAGCGCCTGCAGCGTACAAGCGCAAGCAGAAGGGCATCGGCGCGTCTGTCGGGCTGGCGATGGCCATGGCGGCTGGGGCGGAGATGGACTTGCCCCAGATCACTTCTCGGATGCCGACGGCTGCGGATGGATCAGAGGTAGCCTTCGCTGCTTACTCCGCTCGCTGCAGACGATATGGGCCCAAGCTCATTGACTTGTTGTCTGAGTACGCGCTGCGGCAGCAGGGCGAGGCCAAAGCTAGGCAGTCTGGCTTTGAGGCGACTCGGTGTCCTACGCCTTAGGCATAGGAGATGTAGGGTAGTATGTAGTTTATTTTTGCTGTAAATATCTTTTGTAGCACCATTCTTGAGCCACGCAGTGGCCTTATTTAATGAATTCCTCCGAGTTGGGCTTTTATCTTTGGCTGAGTATCGGTGTGCCTTCTTTTTCTTCTGCTTTAGGTTCCTTCGGGTGTTGACCCAGTTGGTACTTCATCCAAAAGGCCCTTGCGAGCATCGTTGGATGATACCTCGCAGCTCGCTTTTCTTCGGGATCGTGTACGCAGCTTGGAGAGGGATTTGCTTGGGCTACGCGGTCGTGCTGACGTTTGGAAGTCCAAGGCAGACCGTAGTGCAGCCAGAGAGGAATACTTGATGGCGGAGCTGGGTCGGCTGTCCGAGCAGCTGCAGTGTAAGTTGGTCCTTCTTTCGGGTCGTAGCTTAGTTCTTCGGGTGGCCTGCTGGCCTTACTCTTGTTCTGTGTTGTTGTCGCAGGTGCGAATCTTGCTCCGAAGGAAGAAAAGGAGCGCATTGCTGTTCGAGTCAATTGCTTGACTCAACAGGACATGGAAGCCGGTGGCTTCTTTTGGATGGATCGCGATCGTGCCATGGTTCTGGTGACGGTGCAGGATCGCGTCTTCCAGGTTTCGCGGGTGCTCCGCCAGGTGCAGACATCATTGTCCTCGGTGTTGCACGTCATGTTTCCGTTGGATGGCGTGCCGACGACCCTTGCAGGTCTTCTGGCAAAGTTTCGGAGTGTCAGCAATGTCAAGGAGCTGGTGCGGCAGCAGCTTGTCGCAGGGGTGAAGGCTGCCTTGTCTCTTGTGAGGGTGCATCGCCCTGATGTAGATTTGGCTGCTGTGGCGACTGGGCCACCTCCTCGGCCAGATGGTGGCGAGTGGAATATGCGTCCGTATTACGCGGCTGTAAGGCAGTATGCCGAACAGATTGTAGATTTGTTTGAGCAACGTGCTCAGGCTATTCTTCAAAATGGGTAGAACCTGAAAATAAACAGATAGATGTAAAATTTGTATATTGCGGCTGGGCGTGTATGTGCCCTTTGTTGTAAAGGTTCGCTTGTTAGCGAGCACGCAGTGCTTTGAGTTAGTACGTGTCCTTTTCGTTTGCCTGACGTGGTCAGCTACTCAGGTGTACACGTTTTGTCCTCAGTCGATGAAATCGTGAGGTGGGGGGAGCCCCCGAGTGCGTTAGTAGCATGTAATCAAAGTTGCAGAGAAATAGTCACTCGAAGGTTGGGAGCGAGACACTTAGCTTTATTTGTAGCGTAATGGAGAAGGTACATGGTTCGGCTGAGTAGCCTTGACTGTAAGCCTTATTGAAAGTAAAAGGGGTACATTGCCCATTGCTATGGGTAGAATCGTCGCAGGTGCGAGATGTTCCATGGGTTGGAGTATGCGACTCCAGACTCCACGTGCTTGAGGCGATAGGCGCCACCTGGGATGACCTTGGTGATGGCGTAGGGTCCTTCCCATGGCGACTCGAGTTTGTTCGGTCGCTTTTGCTTGAGTCGCAAGACGAGGTCTCCTTCGACGAAGGACCTTGGGCGCAGCCGGCGGCTGTGATAGTTGCGGAGACTTTGCTGGTACACCGCGGATCTAGCTGCTGCTATATCCCGTGCTTCGTCGAGTGTGTCGACGACATCTTCGAGTGCGGCCGTGGATTCGGCTTCGCTGTAAGCGACGACTCGTGGAGCCTGGTGACGTACTTCAGCTGGTAGCACCGCCTCAGCTCCGTGTACCATGAAGAACGGTGTGTAACCGGTGGAGCTGTTTGGCGTAGTTCGTAAGCTCCACAGGACAGACGGTAGCTCTTTCATCCAGTTGCCAGCTTTGTGCTCGAGTGAGCTCGTGAGGCGTTTCTTGATGCCAGCGCCGATTAGGCCGTTGGCCTTTTCCACTTGCCCGTTTGTTTGCGGGTGCGCCACTGAGGCGTACGTGATATTGATCCCGAGGCCTTCGCAGAAGTCCTGGAATTCTTCGGAGATGATGTTTGATCCGTTATCGGTGATGATGCTGTGTGGTACGCCAAATCTGTAGATTATGGATTCGAAGAACTTGACGGCGGTTTTGCCCTTCTGGTTGGTGACTGGCATGGCCTCGATCCACTTGGTGAATTTGTCGACTGCGACCAAGAGGAAGACGTGTCCTCCCTTCGAGGATTTTGGCAGTTTGCCGATCATGTCAAGGCCCCATTGAGCGAAAGGCCAAGCTATGGGTATGGGTCGAAGTTCGGACCCAGGTGCGTGTGGTTTGTCGGCGAACCGTTGGCACCCGTTGCAACTTCGGACGATGTCCTTTGCATCGTTCATTGCCGTTGGCCAATAGAATCCTGCTCGTAGAGCTTTGGCGACAAGGGAGCGGCTGCCTGCATGGTGGCCGCAGATGCCCTCGTGGATATCTTGGAGTATGGCCTTGCCGTCGTCGATGGTGACGCACCGTTGTAGGACGCCTGTAATGCTGCGTTTGTACAGCTCGCTGTTGATGATGGTGAAGGCTTTTGACCGACGAGATATGCACCGGGCATCTGTCGGGCTGTCTGGCAATTCTCCGTTTATCAGGTACTGGAGGTATGGACGTGTCCAAGTTTCTTCGACTGCCATGACCTGCGTCAGGTTGACCATGGCGACTTCGGTATCCAACTTTTCGGGTCCTTCCTGTCCTTCGGGTAGCGTAGCCCCCGAGTGTTCTGCTTCTTCCGGTGATCCCTTGGGGAATTTCCGCTTGATGGATGGCACGCAGATCTGTTTGAGGAACACACCTGGTGGTACTTTTGCACAAGTCGAGCCGATGTTGGCGAGTCTATCGGCCTCCTCGTTGCTCTCTCTTCCAACGTGCCGAAGTTCGCAGCCGTCGAATTCTCCTTCGAGTGCGTTGTATAGTGCGCGGTACGCTATCATGTTTTCGGCGTGTGCGTCGCACTCATTCATCGTCTGCTGGACGACAAGGTTGGAGTCACCGTAGATGACCAGGCGCGTTGCGCCGCATATTTTTGCCATCCGCATGCCATGGATGAGGGCCTCGTATCCGGCCTCGTTGTTGGAGGCTCTGAATTTCATCCGAAGGACGTACTTCATCTTGTCACCTTGCGGGGAGGTCAATATGACTCCTGCCCCTGCTCCGGCTTCGCGTTTGGAGCCATCAAAATGCATTGTCCAGGACTGCGACATGTCTGGGGTGTCAGGCAGCTGTAGCTCCATCCAGTGCACCAGAAAGTCCGGAAGGACTTGAGATTTGATTGCGTGTCGCTTCTCGTAGGTGATGTCCAGTGGTGATAGTTCGATGCCCCACAGGGCCACGCGTCCTGTGGCCTCTGGATTGTTCAGGATGCTGTTTAGGGGTGCCTCGTTGACGACCATCACCTGATGCTCCTGGAAGTAGTGGCTCAGTCGTCGAGCCGTCATGAACACGCCGTAGGCCAGCTTCTGGTAGTGCGGGTACCGCTATTTTGTTGGAGTGAGAACCTCGCTGAGGTAGTAAATTGGGCGTTGTACCCCATGGGTCTTGCCTTCTTCGGGTCGTTCGACCACAAGTACTGTGCTGACCACCTGGTGCGTGGCTGCTATGTACAGCAACAGGGGCTCGCGCTCTTTTGGCGTGACCAAAACGGGCGAGGTGGAGAGGAGCCGCTTGAGGTTTTCGAATGCGTCGTTGGCTTCTGGTGTCCACTCGAACTTGTCTGCTTTGCGCAAGAGTTGGTAAAATGGTAGGGCCTTCGAGAACCATGCGGCTGATGAACCTGCTTAGTGCCGCTACTCGCCCTGCGAGCTGCTGAACGCCCTTGAGGTTTTTCGGCTTCTCCATTGTCATGATAGCTTTGATTTTCTTCGGGTTTGCTTCGATCCCTCGTTGAGAGATGAAGTATCCGAGCAGCTGACCTGAGGGGACGCCGAAGGCGCATTTTTCTGGATTGAGCTTGATCCTGTAGCGATCAAGGTTGTCGAACGTCTCGCAGAGATCGTCGATAAGTGTTCTTGCCTCCTTGGTTTTGATGACTATGTCGTCGACATAGACTTGGACGTTGCGACCGATCTGGTCCTTGAGGCAGGCCTGCATGCATCGCTGGTACGTGGCACCCGCGTTCTTTAGCCCGAAGGGCATTGTGTTGTAGCAGTATACTCCGAACGGTGTGATGAACGCCGTTTTCTCTTGATCTTCGACCTTGAGTCGAATCTGATTATAGCCTGAGTAGGCGTCGAGGAAGGAGAGTTTCTCATAACCTGCAGTCGAATCTATGATCTGGTCGATCCGAGGGAGAGGGAAGTGGTCCTTAGGGCAGTGTTTGTTTAGTGACGTGAAGTCCACGCACATCCGCAGGATGTCCGTGTCCTTCTTCGGGACCATCACTGTGTTTGCAAGCCACTCGCTTTCCTTGATTTCCCGGATGAAGTCTGCTGCGAGTAATCTGTTGATCTCTTTGCCGATAGCTTCGGCTCGTGGCTCCGACAGTCTTCGGATGGACTGCTTGACTGGTTTGGTGTCTGGGAAGACATTGAGTGCGTGCTCGGCGAATTCCCTGGGAACTCCTGGCATGTCCGCAGGACACCAGGCGAAGATTTCCCAGTGCTCACGGAGGAATTCGACGAGCGCGCTTTCCTATGCGGTGTTGAGGTCGTTGGCGATTAGCGCCGTCTTGGAGGCATCCGTTGGATGGACCTGTACTTTTTTGGTGTTGATGATGGAGTCGAAAGACATATCAGGTGCGTTCTGCTTGGTGACTGGGGGTAGCCCATTGTCTGTCACTTCGTGGAGCCTTACGAGCTCGTCTTGCATGCCGAAAGACTGGGAGATTTTGTTGAAATCCCTGTCGCATTGGTCCGATCGGGTGAAACTCCCGTGGACTGTGATGACGCCCCTTGGTCCTGGCATTTTGAGTAGTAGGTATGCATAGTGTGGGACGGCCAGGAACCTTGCGAATGCTACGCGTCCCAGGATGGCGTGGTATTGCGACAGCCAGTCCACCACTTCGAATTCTAGGCGCTCGTGTCGAAAGTTGTCCGGTGTCCCGAAGATGACGTCGAGCCCTATTTTGCCCAGGGGGAAGATGCCCTTCCCTGGGACAATGCCGTGGAACGTTGTGTCTGATTGTTCCAGGCTGTATTGCGGGATCCGCATAGCTGCTAGAGTGCTTGCGAATATTAGGTTGATGCCGCTGCCGCCGTCCATGAAGACGCGACTCATCTCGAAGCCTCCGATCTGCGCCTCCAGCACCAGGGCAACATGACCTGGGCGAGGGATCTGAATAGGGTGATCCGCGCGAGTGAATGTGATGCAGGACTCCGATCCGCTGAGGTACTCAGGGATGGCAGGTGGAGTTGTCACGGCCATATTGATTTGGCGGGTGATCTTCTTTTGTACCCTGTTGGTTGGGCGTCCTTTCTGTATCATATTGAGTGCTCCTTTTGGTGGGGGGTATGCGACTCCGGCGTTGTTTTGCGCTGGTGCGGCTGGTTGATGTGGGCCTCCGATAGGCGGCGGTGGAGGAGCTCCGTGTGCTATTTCGCCTGGCGCAAGTGCGTTTCCTAACGCAGGAATTGGAGCTTGTTGCCTCATCTGTACCATGCTTTCGCTGAGTTTCTGGAACTCGCGGCAGTCCTTGAGCATGTGGCTAGCTTTCTTTTTGCCGTCTTGTTTGTCGATGTAGAAGTGGATGGTGCATGGACCCGAAAGTTTGTCGAATGCTGAAGGTCCGTTGTCGCGGTCGCGGCGTTGCCACGACTGCGTTGGTCGTCCGTTGTCGCGGAAGTTTCCGCTGCGATATCCTCCGCTGTTGCGGCTGTTGTCGTTACGGCGGTCGGCGTAGCCGGCTGCGACCATGTCGGGTCCGTCGCGGTCCTCGTATACGCGCGGTCTCCTCTTGCTGCGGCGTTCGCGTCTTCGGCCGTAGTCGTCTTCTTCATCTGATAGCGCCCGCTGGATGCAATCTTCGCCATCTGCCCAACTGTTGGCGATTTCCATGAGCTGGTCGAGTGTCTTGGGCTTTACGCGTCCAAGTTTCTCCTTGAAGTCTGGGCGTTTGACGCCGTCCCTGAAGGCGTCGATGGCCCGTTCTTCGGAGATGTGTGCTGCGGAGTTCTTGGTCGTGGACCAGCGTAGTATGTACGAGCGAATAGATTCACCCGTTCTCTGAGTGCAGGCTCGCAACTCTTCGATTGAGGCGGGCCTTTTGCTGGTGCCTTTGAAGTTTCGGATGAAGCTATAAGCGAGCTCCTCCCAGCTTCGGATGGATCCTGATGATAGGCTGCTGAGCCAGACCCGTGCCGCGCCTGTCAGCTGCAGCTGAAGGCATTGCATGGCGGTTTCTTTGCTGCCTCCGTGAAGTTTAACGGATGATAGATGGTCACTGAGCCAGGATTTTGGATCTTGCGTGCCGTTGAACTTCGGAGTATCCGAAGGAAGCTTGAAGTTGCGTGGCATCTGTGTTCGCCGGACGGGTCTGCTGAAGCATCGAGCCCCGCAGAGTTCTCCTTTGTCTTCATCCATCTCAGATTCGGATGAGCATGCGCGTTTGGCACGTGCTTTGTCGATTTTGCGCTGTGTAAGCTTGTCCCTGGCTTCGTAGTCGTGCTTATGGCGGTGCGAGCTCTTCTTTCTTCGAGGAAGATCGTGTTCTTCTTCATCTTCGGATGAGGGAGTGGGGCTCCGGTCGCGCCTGGCCGGAGCTTTCTTCTTCGGCTCCGTAGGAGCGTCTTCGTGGAGCGCAGCTCCGATTAGTCCTAGTCCGGTGAGTCCGGACCTATGCATGGCCCTTTTCGGGTCCCCTCCGGAGGTGGGTGAGCCGCAAGATACGTAGTGGCTGCCATGATCGCGGCTTGTGGCGTCTTCGGGGTGATGTTGTCGTCGGCGTCCATATCCATGAACGATGTGTGGAGGGTTCGGGTCACGTCACGCCGCTCCTTCGGGTCCATGTTTTCCACCCGAGAGTGATGCTTGTTTCCCTGATTTCCGTTTGTGCTGGAGCCGGGTCCCATGGCGGAGAGCGCAACTCGTCGCGCACTGGACTCAGAGGCTGCTTTCTTGCGTTTATCGAGCGTCTCCTGCATCTTGACTTGCTTCTTGTGCTCCTCGATGAGGAGGTAGTGGTATGCCATCAGCAGGTCACGTGGGGAATCCAGAGGTAGGACTATTTCTCCTGCGACGGCGCGGCGTGCTTCGGCCCATCCTTCTTTGCTAAGTTGGATGAGGTGGCCCCTGTTTTCCCCGTTTTCGCCGTTTTGGCCCTGCGGGTTGGGGTTGGGCGGTGGGTTAGGCGTGTCTTCGTCGGTTTGGATGATTGCGGCGCATAGATAGCGCCTGCAGATTGGTTGGCTGCTGTCGCAGCTTTCGGATTCGGAACCGTAGGTCCCTTCATCCGAAGGTGGATCACACAGATCGGAGTTACAGCTGCTGCTGTCGAAAAACTCATCTGTTGATGGTGACGTGCGTAGCATAGGGTGTGGAGCCCATGAAGCGGGCCTGATTGACGGTACGGGCACCCGCTCAGGGAGGCGGAGGGTACCAGCTTGTCCCACCTGGAAGCAGAAGCTCCCGAACAGAATTTCGAGTCCGTCGCCTACGGGCTCGAAATCCTTCATGGTGGCCGGCGAGTGGGCGGTGAAGTCGAAAGTGCCGAAGAGGAGGTGATTCTCCGTCGCTGAGGAGTTGTAGATCGATCGGGTCGGAACCGTCACGACCGCACAATCAGCAGCCCCAATTCCCACGGACGGCGCCAATTGACGAGGTTTAATCTCGTCAATGCCCATTGTTATGGACTTGGGTTTTGGAGAAGATGGGGATGCTGGAGATCGTGACACGGTTAACAGACAAGCAACCAGGGGACACGAGATTTACCCAGGTTCAGGCCCCCGGAGGGAAAACCCTACTCCTGTTTGTCTGCTCTTTGATTACGGCGGAACCGAAAGTTACAGGATGCGCCGATTCGATCTGGCGTGGAGGCGTGTATGAAAAGTATGGATCTGTCCTGCTCGTTGGCCCCTCCTAGCCTTTATATATGAGGAGGCTAGGTCTCAGGTACCGATACGAGTAGGTTACAAGTTGTATTCGAACTCTAGTCTTGCTCTCCAAGGATCCGAAGGCGTCATGGACCTTGGCCACCCAAAAATCTTCATGGACCAGCGTATGTCTGCTGTGGGTCTTCCTTGAGCTGGACCAGGTATGCTGAAGTTATGTATCCGTCGGGTATAACCATGTCAATAGCTGCCTTGACTTTGTTCCTAGTAGTTTTTTTTTTTGCATAAATTGTTTTTATTTAGAATCTTCCATGGGTATTTTTGCTCAAATATAAGTGAACCTCGGTATCAGTGTAGTATATCAATCCAGGTTCCGTTGAATCTTTGGTTGTTGCGTGAGTGGGGTTGGCGTGGTCGTAAACCTGGGGATGGTTTTCCTTTAACCGGGTGTGCTGGTTCGGTTTCTGCATCTGGGCTTATTTAGTTTCGGCGCTAATGGACATAGGCAGAGAACAGTTCGATTTAGTTCTAGTTTGCGTAAATATGGTTTGGGTGTGGTTGGGTATGGTTCCAACGGGTTCAGTTCCAAATAGGCTTAAACTATGGTTCCTAACCGGTTCATGAGATTGGTTCTAGGCTATTTTTCTCTTTCCGTCTCTGTGTGTGTAGTTGAAACCGCATCGTCCTCTGCGACCGCAGCAGCAGCCGCGCTGCTCGCCCTGCCTGCCCTCGTGACAGAAGTCGCCACCATTTGCAGCTCGCTGGCCCCGTCCCTGTGACAACTTCGCACCGCTCGTCGGCCCAGGTCCTTGGCATCCTCAACGTCCGGGTCTTGTTCGCCTCGGTTACCTCCAGGAGCTAGAGCAGCTACATATGGTCGCCAGCTCCGGCGTGAGCCCCAGGGTGAGCGCAGAACTTCAGCGTCGAGGCTGAGGCAAGCCTGACATGCGAGGCCAAGCTGAGGGCTCTCTCTTCCATCCGCGACGAGCGCACTCGACTCACCAGCCTCCATGGCTCCATGCTAAGCTACTCCAGCCTCAGAGAACTACCGACGGCATGCCGAACGTGTCAGAGGACTCTCGGCGGCCTGCCAGACATGACTCCTGGCATCAGAGGACCCTCGACGGCATGACTCCCGATGGTGTGTCGGACACGACTCCCGGCGTTGTAGGACTCCCGACGGCGGCGTACTGGACATTGGTGGCATGCCGGACAAGACTCCCGGCGGCGCGCCAGACACGACTGTTGGCATCAGAGGACTCCCGACGGCGTACCGGACATTGGTGGCATGCCGTACAAGACTCCTGGCGGCACGCCGGACAGGACTACTGGCATCAGAGGACTCCCGACGGTGTGTCGGACACGACTCGCGGCGTCGTAGGACTCCCGACGGTATGCCGGAATGCCGGGCACGGCTCCCGACGGCGTGCCGGACACGACTTTTGATGGGGCACTGCTCCTTGTCTCTCCCAAAGCATCATCATATGGCTAGCTAGCTAGCTTCCCGTCCGTGGCGTGCATGCTTTTGGCCACCGTGATGGCAGCCGTAGCTAGCTACAACGTTGGCTAGTCAACTAGTTTGATGGAACTGATCTAAACCCATTTCTGATAATGGTTCCTACCCACAGTTTACAACTCAGTTAAGTTTGGTTTGGATGAAAAGTAATTCAGATCTGGGTTTGGTTGGGTTTACGTACGTGTCAGATGGGTTTGGTTTTAGTTCAGTTGCCAACTGTGCTCGTGTGGGTTTGGTGGAGTTATGGTTTAGTTCTTGAACTATTCTCAGGTTTACGTGGTCGTGGTGATGTGCACTGGCGGAGCTATGCAGGGGCCGAACCGGGCCATGGCCCGCCCAGGTTTTTTGTCAAAAAAAATTAGGTACTAGTAATTAAAAGCCCAGCCCACAAAAATGCCCAATCTTGCTCGTCATTGTTCTTTCTCGACTAGAAAACACAGGAGAGAGACACGCGCAGGCACGCGGCCATGAAGATGCGGCGACTCTGCTTTACTGCTCGCTAGTTCAGAAATTGACAGTGGAGGTGGAGGCGTTTAGCAGCGGCCACACATTGCTGCCGGCAGCCGGACTGCCGGAGCCCGGAGGTCGCCCGTCGCCGATCGCCATAGCTCGCAAGCAAAGTTGCAAAGGCAGGGGATCTGCTAGACTGCTACGTACGAGCCTAGATGCGGAAGCAGACGACGGCGATACCAGCTACAAATCCTTAGGTATTTTCTCTACTCGTCCCCAATTTCTCTATTTAGGTATTTTCTTTTCTTTCTCCAAATCCCTACTTAGCAATTTGTGAATTTGATACTGGATTGAACTGTTTCGGTGTTTCAATTGATTTCAATTTTACAAATTACAGAGTCATGGGGAAGGTCACTCAGAAGAGAATTGATTTTGTGCTGAAAAGAAAACGAGATGACATAATTGAAGTTGAAGAAGATCCTCAGGAACCAGCAACTAATCCTTTGCCCTTGCTTGAATTGGAACAACACCAACACATCCATGACCAAGCACAATCAAATGAACCTGTTACTTTTCAAGGTATAGAGTTCTTGCAACGAGACCCTGAATTGCGTCCTCAAATTTGGCAATATCCGCCGGAGCAAAGAGATATTGTGAGGAGAGCATATTTGATGTTAGGTCCTATGCAACCTCATCTTCAAAATTATAGGCCATCCGGTGAACAAGGGCATCGACGCCGCTTCCAGTATAGTTGGTTTGGTCTTTTTCCATCCTGGTTGGAGTACTCGGAGGACAAGCATTGTGCATATTGTCTATTTTGCTTTGCGTCCAGCAACAAGGAGAACACACGAGGCGGTTCTCATGTCTTCGCGGTGGATGGATTTAATAGTTGGAAGAGGGTTAATTGTGGGAAACATTGTGCATTTCTAACTCACATTGGTTCCGGACCATGCTCTCCACACAACAATGCAGCCACGAATTGTCGCGACTTGATGCATCAACCATCCCACATAGAAAATGTTATAGCAGTGAAGGACAAGGAGAAGGTGGAAAGAAACCGTTTGCGGCTACGAGTCTCAATTGCCACCGTCAAATGGCTTGCATTTCAAGCTTGTGCTTTTAGAGGGCATGATGAGAGACCTCAATCGAAGAATAAAGGAAACTTTCTGGAAATGATAGACCTTCTTGCTGAATTCAACCCTGAGATTGCCAAAGTTGTGGCAGGGAATGCTCCATACAATTCAAAATATACATCACCTGAGATTCAAAAGGAGCTCCTGGGTATGTTTGCATTGAAAATTAGGAAGCATATCCGTGATGAAATTGGGGATTCTAAGTTCTCTATTCTAGTAGATGAAACATGTGATGTATCAAAGAGAGAGCAAATGGCGTTGGTTCTCAGATTTGTTGATAAAGGTGGTATTTTGCAAGAGAGATTCTTTGACTTGATACATGTGGCAAACACAAGGTCTTTGACACTCAAACATGAATTGAGCTTTGCTTTATCAAACTATGGTTTTGATATTCAAAACCTTCGAGGACAAGGGTACGATGGGGCTAGCAACATGAGAGGTGAGTTGAATGGATTGCAAGCTCTTTTTCTCCAGGAATGTCCATATGCTTATTATGTTCATTGTTATGCCCATCGATTGCAACTTGCTCTAGTTGATGCATCTAAAGAAGTGGTTTCTATTTCCCAATTCTTTCAAAAGTTGATATTTGTCATAAATACTGTCGACTCCTCTTCAAAGCGCCATGATGAGCTTCATCACGCCCAAGTAGTTGAACTAGAAAATGGAATATCTAATGCCAGCATTGAGACAGATCAAGGGGCAAATCAGATCCGTTCACTTAAGAGACCGGGAGACACAAGGTGGGGTTCTCATTTTGCTGCAGTTTACAGCCTTATGAAGATGTTTGGTGTCGTTTATTCTAGTATCCAAGATATGGCTGCCGATGGATCACTGGGGAGTATTCGTGCAGATGCGGACACTTCTTTCAACTACTTGTCATCCTTTGAGTTCATATTTAACCTATGTTTGACAAAGGAAATATTTGAGATAACTGAAGTGCTTGGCCAAGCTGTTCAAAAGAAGTCACAAGATATTGTAAATGCAGTCCGTTTAGTGTCTTCAACAAAAGACTGTCTTCAGCAACTCAGATCAGACGATGGCTACCAAATATTTATTGACAAGGTTATTGAATTTTGCGTGAACCACTCCATTGACATTCCTGACTTTGAGGACACATACATCCTGCGAGGTGGTCGTGCCCGTCATCAGCCTGATCAGCTCACGAAGGAGCATTATTTTCGAGTGGAGATTTTTCGTGCAACACTGGACACTCAACTATTTGAATTAAATCGAAGGTTCAACGAGAAGGTAATGGATCTTCTATCCACTAGTGCCACCTTGATTCCTAGAAACAAATTCAAAGGATTCAAAGCTAGTGATATATGTGACATGGTGAAAAAGTATTACCCTGCAGATTTCCCCCAAGATGTTTATGCATTACAACAACAACTAAAACATTTTGTTGTGGATGCTTCTAAAGATAAAGAGTTAAAAAATATATCAACCTTAATTGATCTTTGTCGGTGCCTTGTGGAGACAGGAAGACATACTATGTACAATCTGATTGATAGGTTGCTTCGTTTGCTCATTACTCTTCCGGTTTCTACGGCAAGTGCCGAACGTGCATTTTCTAGTATGAAGATCATTAAGACAAGGTTGCGCAATAAGATGGAGGATGATTTTCTTGCCAATAATCTGTTAGTTAACATAGAAGGTGATATTCTGGAGACATACAGCTATGGGGATGTCATCACAGACTTTGGAAGCAAAAAGGGTCGAAAAGCTGACTTGTAATATACAGTATGTATGCCTGAACATCTATGATCTAGCTCCTTAGGTAGCATCTTTTGGTATAGCTCTTTTGTAAGTAATGCTGATATGTAACCAATGACCATAACAATATTTGAGTAATTATATATGTCCATTAAGAACAAAAATTTTGTGGTCTTTTCTAGCTTGGCCCGCCCATAAATTGCTTCGTAGCTCCGCCACTGGTGATGTGGACGCAAAAGAGGATCGGGAAGAAGCGTCAGGGAGATAATGTACAATGCGAAGATAGAAGGGGTGGGAGCTCGAGTGACAAATGGCTCGGGTGCTCTTGGGAGAGCTCTTTTCTGAAAAAATTAGAAAATGACAATTGAAAGTTTCAAAAATTATCAGGAAAAGAAATCCTCGATGTTGAAAATATTGAGCTCTAGCAGCGTGCAAAATCTCAATTCAAGGTTTGTTGTATTTTGTGTTGGGAAAAAATTAAAAATGTGTGGATCCTGGTGCGGTGACCGGTGCGCATTTTCAAAATTTGAAAATTTGTCAGATTTATCTTTTTTTTGTATCCTAGAGAAAAACAGATTTTAAACTGAGATTTTGCATGCTGATAGAGTTCAACATTTTCTAAATCTAGGATTTTTTGTTCTCGTATTTTTAAATTTACAAATTTCAATTCCAAAAATTTCAACCCTTGGTGGTACATGGGCTCGTTGGGCCACCGGTGACCGTGGCCGTGGCTCGGCGCAAGCTCGACGCGGTGGCTGCGTCCGCGTCCGCGTTGCAGCACGACACCGGGAAGGAGATGCCTGAAGCGCTTGCCCGGTTAGCTGTGGCCCGCCGAAGAAGGCGCGGCGGCTTGAGCGCCCATGGTGAGGACGATAGAGGCCCCGCATGGCGAGGACGTTGTCGACGTCCAGGCCATCCCAGTAGGTGTGGTGGCCTTCCCGGTTATAAGGGCCTCCGTAGGGCACCGTCTTTCGGTGCATGGCGTCCTCGCGCTCCGGCAGCATGACGTCAGTGCAGTAGCGCTCGTCGCACCAGCTAATGTCTCTCTGGTTGACGGCCGATAGCAGGGACCAACGGTAGGCGATGACAGCGCGTAGGTCGTCGCGCGGCGGCCTGGGCGGGATGGCATTGCCACCATGGGCAATGTTCCACCCGCCTGGTAGGCGTCAGTTTGGAGGCACGAGGAGGTTTGCCTTGTATAGGACTGTCGTTTGTCTCGTATAGGACTGTCACCTCCTCGAGGGTGAGGTTGCGCGACTTCGCGCCGCCGCTTCTGCTTCCACCGGCCCCGTGGTTGTTGCGTGGCATGGTTGCTCACCAGAGAAGATTGGGTGAGGGAGGAGTAGAGGGGCGACTGGTGGGTGTGCGCCCGAGGGGGGGAGGCCGAACGTACACCACGCCATTAACTTCGGCTCATCAGGAGGCGAGCCGTCACACGGGCGCTAATGTCTGAAACCGGCAAAGACCAACACGGGGAGCCTATGGAAACCACTAAGAAGCATCAACTAGCAGCCCTAGCCAACCCCTAGTTGCCGGGGACGACAAGGGAGTACCGGACAAATTAAAGGGCGGCTCATCTGTTAGCACCAGTTGAGAGCCTCTGCTGTGGAATATTTTTTATCTCCAACTCAACTCGGTTGGGAACTACTCCTTCCGTTTGAAAATATAAGATGTTTTAGGTTTGTGAATGAGATGTATCTAGACATCTTTTAGTGTTTAGATTCATTTGAACCTATACACTAAAAGGTGTCTAGATACATCTCATTCATAATCCTAAAACATCTTATATTTCTAAACGGAGGGAGTAGGTTAGAAGCTGCCGTTGGAGAAGCTCTAAGCTATCGGCAGCTACCTTCCATTCATTGCCGAGATATTTCTCTGCTTTGATTTCTGACCTTGGACTCTACATGACAGGGGATCCCACTTTACACCACCTCCACTTGTCCTAGTCGAACCACACGAGACACGAGAGGCGGAGAGTAACAGCGTGTCCACCATTCTTTTCCTTCTAAGGAAAAAGAAAAAAGGCTCTCGATCCAATCTGGTGGTGGTCGAGTTCTAGGCGTCTAGCTACCTCAAAGTTCATTTTAGTGCTGTCTTTTTCTCTTGGGCGAGGAATCTCAGTGCTGTTCAGCTTTGCTTGATATATATGGGTACAGATTGTATGTACGCATTCGACTTGTAATATGGCGAGGATGTATCGATCCCAAATGGACTAGACTAGGTTACGTATCCAGGGGGGCTGACCCAGGACGAATATCACACGGTATCCTCACATAAAAAAACATGTTTTTCATTTAAGTTGGAATGTCTAATGCTAGCCCTAGTGAGAGTATTTTAACTAGTAGTATTATGTAAGCCATGTTGTAAAAAATATGACGTGTTATATTAATTAATAAAGAAAAAGATAATGGTGGACTGGTGATATGATATTATGATACGGTATCATATCACATAAAACTAGATATTTTAATACTATTAAAAAATCATATACAACTATTGTCTAGGACTAGCCTAACGCACCATGATAACCGGACACTACAAACTACTCATGCATAAATAAAGCGTACTAAAGAAAATATTCTAAAAATCAGTTGAGATAAGAAGTAACATGTTGGTGGATGTCTAGGAGGATGTTTGTTGTAACCCAGCCCACCAGAATTTAAACCATAGGTTTGACACCTGTGTGTCATAAAAATAGAATATTTTTTTAGTGGGAGGCGGTGTTCTTATCTATCCACTGACTCGTTATTTAGGATGTGCTCAAAGGGGTAGAGTGTATGTCTTTTCATAGCGGTCAGTGTATACTTTTATATTGTATTTCTACAAAAAAAATTAATTAAGATTTTCTCAAATCATAATCAATCCAAAAGGGTGTAAGTGTATTTTGCATCTGGGTTAAAAATAGTAACCAGATGGAAAGTGTGAGTCACCCGTACACTTTTCACGCCAAGTTGCATTTTTTCACCGAAGTGCCGGTGCACTTTCCACTTCTCTATAAAAGTGCTATAAACTACCACAACATTTTATATTTTTGAAACAAAGGTAATACAATTACGATTTTCTGAGTGAGGTGAGGCCTATAAAAAGTCTCGGTCAATTTAGACTTATGAAAACCCTTCTTTCACCCGGTATCCCGTGACCGTGCCTATTGCATAATCATATCTTACCTTTTCTAATTTATTATCAAATGTCGACCAATCTTGTCCATGTGTGAGAAGTTGATTTATTTTTTATTATCTATATGCAGAAAAGACGTTGATTTTAAGAGGATGGAGGCAAAGGACGGCAGGAAATCCGTAATTGGTCGCGACCGGTCACCGGCCAGAGGCCACTGTCCCACCGGTGGATTGTCATTTGTCAATCACGTCGGCCATACTGAACGCTCTGGTGTGAGATTTTTTTACAAATATACCCACCTGTAATTTCGCATCGCCAAAAATACACCTCCTGAACAACGTTTGTCAAAAATGCCCTGGCGGGAGGTGGAAAAGGTGCCACATGGTACCTCCCGCCAGGGACTATGGCGGCCCAATCGTTCCGCCAGGGGGCCAGGCGGAAAGGCCGTCCCGCCTAGGGCTGTGGCGGGAGGAACTGGGGCTCACGTTGGAAGCCAATCGTCTTATTAACGTGCGTGCTAATTAATATGAAAGAATTAAACATCCAATCAATCTGTCTATCCTATCGCATGCATTGGCTAAATCCTAACTAATTACACGGGAGTAGCAGTTAAAGGGACAGGTGATAATTAAATCCACAAGGAC
Organism: Avena sativa; assembly: GCA_916181665.1. NCBI lineage: Eukaryota > Viridiplantae > Streptophyta > Magnoliopsida > Poales > Poaceae > Avena > Avena sativa. The sequence continues at coordinate 236,158,570 of OV702296.1, read as the reverse complement.
AAGCCAGAGATGCTAATTAATCGGGATAATTAAAGAGGAATTAAATGCTAAATAAGCTGCCAAAAGGCGTCAGACGCTATGCTCCAACGTGGGCCACAGCTGCTCCCGCCACAGCCTTAGGCGGGACGGCCTTTCCGCATGGCCCCCTGGCGGAACGATTGGGCCGCCACAGTCCCTGGCGGGAGGTATCACGTGGCGTCTTTTTCGCCTCCCGCCAGGGCATTTTTGATAAACTTTGTCTAAGAGGTGTATTTTTAGCGATGCGAAATTGCAGGTAGGTATATTTGTAAAAAAATCCTGGTGTGAGGATCAGTACGTTTTTTTTTTGAACGGGGAGAGGGTCAAATGACCCTCGAAGCTTCATTCAACCAGAGCGGTGGCATAAGATTACATCAAGGACCCAGAGTAAAAATAAAATTACACTAGAGCCCTTGCAAATTGCAAAAAGGACCTCGCAAGAATCTAGAGAACGCAATCCAGTCCTTTCCCACCGACGCCATTGCTGGCCTCGCAGCAGCGGCCGCCAGCTCCATCCCGGGGACGAAACCACTTGTTCTGGAGCCAACGCTGAAGCACCACGCTGTAGGCGAAGATACTTCCTTCTTGGAGGAAGAAGATCCCTCGGAGCAAGAGCTTCCGAGCAGCGGAGCGGCCCCCTCGGCCACAAATAGCAGCGGCGAACCTCGCCGTCGCTTGGGTGCATCCGCCAAAAAAGCTTCACCAGTCCCCGCTGTCGCCACGAATCAGCCTCCACCGCACCACCACCTCGTCTTCTCCCCTCGCCTCCACGGCCGGCCAGAGAAAGAGGAAAAGCAGGCGGATAGATCTGACGCGCACCACAGCCATGGGCTTTATTTGATGAGGAAGAAGAGGAGTCGAAGCAGTTCGCCAACTCCGACCACCGGAGCGCCGCCAACCGCCACAGCTTCTCCACCGCATGCCTGAAGGAGCCCAGGGGCTTCAGGCACGACGACCTCGACGGCATATCGCCACACCAGAACCAAGTCCGAACCCTACTACTACTACTACCTACGAGGACGACCCGGCCTCTCCCCTCCCAGTCACTCCGGCCGGCGAAGCCGCCGGAGGAGAGGGAGAGGGAGACCGGCAGGCAGGAGACGACTCTCAAAACGCGTGGGGAGAGGAGGACGGGGGAGGAGAAATGATCAGTACGTAGTACGTGTACCGAATAGTAGTGTTTCAGTGAAATGCTACTGGCTGCTTAATGCTTATATTATTATGCGTACGTGTCCGTACCTACCTCGCCTGAGTAACACACTGTTCAAGTTTGGCTGCTCGCTGTGTGGAGTACTGCTATACGTACGACAAAACTCGTACGATTTTTGTACGATGCGCAGATCGGGCCACACATATGTCTAGCAGAAGCAAAATAGTCCACTGGATGCACGTCGGACATACATCGGACACGTTTGGATCGTACGCAAAGAGGTTCCGCGCTGTGTGTGTGTGCTGCGGTTCAACTTCCGATCCGGGCAAAACGTGCGCATGCCTTGAATATGCATCTTTAAAGCATCTACACTCGCTTACCCACGACGCTGATCCTTACGCCGAAATTCAGTCTGGACGTAGAAAATCGGCCTAGCCGCGTACCCAGGGACCTGTTTTCGTCCGGATTTCGGCGTGTTTAGGTCCGGTCTACCTAGGCCGAACCCAGGTTCCTGGGTACGCCCTGGGAACGCCGGACGCCGCAAAAAAGGGCGTGGGCCAGCTCTGTCGGCGAGACAGTCCTATTTTCACCCACTCTACTCGTCCAGACTGCCGCAAGAGCTCTGTCGCCATGACTTCGCCGGCGGAGCTCCCCCGCGCCGAGACATGCCCACGCCTCTAGCTACGCTCGCCGTCGTTGCCGCCCAGCTCCACGCCTCCGCCGCCGCCGCTTTCGCTGACCTACCCTTGGCGTAGCTGTGCTTCGGCTCGGTGCGTCCACCACCACGCCCGCCAAGTGTTCGACATTTGGCCGGATTCGGCCATGAACTCCGATGGCGACGAGGTGTTGTCCACTGACTCTGATGAGAGCGAGATACTCGCCATGGATTCCGACGACGAGGAGTTGCTCGCCGAACTGCTGGAGGAGGAGAGCGCCGAGATCGTCGAAAGTGAAGAGCACTTGCAGATTCTCGCATCGCTCGCCCAGCTGTACATGCAGATGGCGAAGCCGAAGCACGGTGGTTCGGGGCCAGGTCGCATGAAGTGCAAGGCGAGACAGAGGATAGAGGGCTATTGCATGTTGTACGCCGACTACTTCGCCGACCAGCCACTCCATGGAGAGGACGTGTTTCGCCGCCGTTTCAGGATGAGTCGGAAGCTCTTCCTCAAGATCGTGCATGCCATCCGGGAGTTTGACCCATATTTCCTTTGCAAGAAGGACTACACCGGTCTGGTTGGGTTTTCCTCGCTTCAGAAGTGCACCGTGGCAATGAGGTTGCTTGCATATGGAGCGCCGGCTGACAGTGCCGATGACTATCTCCGCATCGCCGAGTCCCCCGCCCTTGATTGCTTATACATGTTCTGCAGAGCAGTGATTGCAGTGTTCGGGAAAGAGTACTTGAGATCACCCACTGCTGAAGACATTGCTCGGATCCTCGCAGTCAATGAAAGTAGAGGATTTCCTGGTATGCTTGGAAACATAGATTGCATGCATTGGGAGTGAAAGAACTGTCCATTTAAATGACAAGGAATATACAAAGGCCACAAAGGAGGATGCACTGTGATACTTGAGGCAGTTGCTACACATGATCTTTGGATCTGGCACTCCTTCTCTGGCATGGCAGGATCGAACAACGACATCAATGTCCTCAACTCCTCAATTGTTTTTTCCAAGCTTGTTAAGGGTCACGCTCACCTGTGGAATTTGAAATGCTACTGGCTGCTTATATTATTATGCGTACGTGTCCGTACCGACCAAGCCTGAGTAACACACTGTTCATCTTTGGCTGCTCGCTGTGTGTGTGTGTGCTGCGGTTCAACTTCCGATCCGGGCAAAACGTGCGGGTCCATTAAATTGGCCATGGATCTACCTCCTCGGTTATTATCCTTCTTCCCACGTTGCTAGAATGCTGAGCTGCCGCAACAGGGGTCGACGAGAAATTAAAGGAGCTAGCTATCACATCGCTCTCTCTCCGGGTGCTGTAAGTAATTGATCAGTTGCATCATCTCTTTGTACGACTTGACTGCTTGCAGCTTATATATCGCTCCACTAATCTGACTCTCTCGAGTCACTCGCTACATCACACAGCTGGATTCTGCCTCGAGCATTTTTTTATCATCCATTTTATTTTAATTCGAAGCATTCCGCACATGAATCCGTCATGATAAAATTGGCAATTAATTCAATGGTTTTCCCAATTCTCATTTTTTATAAGGGGTGCTTTATTATTTAAAGTTTAAGTATTACATCTGACATTTGCATAACTAGGACGTACAGCCGACACAAGTCCACAGATCCAAACAAAAAAAATATAAAAAAGCGGATTACATATCAAAATAAGAAAATGTATAATGTAAAAGATGCTAAAGGCCACTATATCCGTAGATTATGCTGCCAACCATGCGAGGTAAACAGCGTCGTATCCTCCATCATCGTACATACCTTCGTAAAAAAGTCGCGATGATCCGCACGATCTTGTACTGACCAAGATCGAAGGGTGTTGGTGCATCTATAAATAACTTGCATGAGAGAACAATTTGTATCATTAAAGACTTTATCATTTCTACATAGCCATAGTGACCAACAATCACTCCAACCTGAAGAAGTAACTTATACTTGTGATCTATACCATCTAACCAATTTCCAAATATATTGGCAACACTACAGGTGGATACAAGCCTGAAGCTGCTTGGATAACTGACCATATAGACATAGCGATATTATATTAGAAAAACAGGTGTTTAATTGTCTCGTTATGCTGACAAAACGCACACCTAGGATCCCATGCCAATTTCGTTTAAAAAGCTTATCTTTAGCAAGGATAACTCCTCGATGAAGATACCAAGCAAAGATTTTGTTTTTTATAGGTATCTTCATCTCCCAGATCATCCTATTATCTAAAACTGGTATGACTAACACATTGTATAAGGAACTAACAGAGAAAGAGCCATTCTCACATAAGTTCCAATAAAAGTTATCAGGCCTAGATGATAGTTGAACATTTGCTAACCGATGTAGCAATGTGATCCCAGAGTCAAACCTAGCACCAATTAAATCTTTTCTAATTCTCAGTTGTTTGTAAATTAATTCTCGATCGACATCGAGAACCTATTTGTCATTGAGGTCCGTGAGATACTCACATTTTTCTGAATTCTCAAACAAATGCCACAAAATTTTAGTAGCTGAAAAAATATTTAAACAGGGTGGACAATTCTTTTAATATGTATAAAGGAATTTGTAAAATCGACAAAGAATTAGTTAATCTTAATTGTTAGATCATCTGTCATTTTAGATGGTCATGCAGCATGACATCCGCAAGCACCGAAGGTGTGGAAGAAACATTCTTTTCTTCCCTTTCTTTCCATGGCTATCTAGAGGTGCAACCCAGTTTAGCTTAGCCGCCAGCCGTCCCTAATACTACAACTATTTTTTCTCTTAAAAGTCAGTACCATAAGGCTAGTCATAGTGGGAGTAACTTGAGTAGTAACATAGTCCTACATGTATTGCCAACTAAGCATTTAGATGACATGGCATGCAATTAAATAATAAGAGAGAGGTTTGGGATAACTAGCTATGTTACCATAACATCACACATTTCAAGACAAAATGAGTCTATATTGCAATAAATAAGTCTTTGCATGATACCAAACATATGTTATTTTCCACTATGGAGGTAGTAACTTAGACTAGTAACATATTCATGTTACTACTCTAAGTTACTCCCCACTATGACCAGCCTAAAGAACCGAAGAGAAGAATCCACAACTTTTCACACCATAATCTAATCATAAGCTGGTGATCTCCAGGTGAAGAAGCAGCGACCGAAAGGAACGGGCTGAATTAAGAACGGAGGATGTCTCTGGTGCACAAGACAAATTTGAAGACATTGGAAACCATGCTTTCCACTTAGTTTAACTCAACTCGATTGTCCGCTTCCCCTGGGTAACATAGGAAACTTCTTCAAAGAGGCATGCATTGGATCGATTCGCGTAACTTTATTGCCTCATTTGCTTTTTGTTATTTTTTGGGTTGAACAGACAGCGGCGCTGTCTTCTAGAAATATACTGGACGTAGACGGCCCCGGAATATAATTAGAACCGTACAACGTGTTAAGTTGTCCAAAGTTGACCAAGTCAACTTTTGTTTACTACGACAAATTCTATTACAGCTCCGATGATGTAGGGATAAGCGAGGTGGCGTGTCTTCTGCTTGGGCTAGTATATGTACTCATCGATAGATGGTCTAAATACTTATTTGTAATTTATTATTTTGATGCATTTTATATTGTTGTCGATGATTATTGATAGATTGGTGGAATTCGCAAAAAAAACTTGATCTATGTAGTAGCGAATTCAAGTTTCAAACCCGAAGTCGAATCGACCCTTTCTATATATACTCCACGGGACCATACAAATAGTCATCGATAGTACATTTTATATAGTCAATTTTCACCGTTTATGCAAACTTAATGCTACTCTAACGCGAAAAGATGATTAATCAGCAAAACAGTGAAACAAAAAAGATTGAAAGATAATATCACGGCTAACCATCCGGAAAAATTAGTTGTTTGTTCCCCTCACCCTCTCGGGCGCCGCCAGGGGAGGAACTCTAGATCCCTCGGTGACCAACCCCCACCCACCCACCTCCTCACACCTCCTTACCGCCATGGGGCGCGGCCAGGCAAAGCCTAGTCGTCGTTGGCAGCGGCAGGGACTCTTCCTCCCTGTGTGCATCTTGTGCGCGTGGTGCTGGTCGAGCACCTCGGCGGGACAACTTACTTGCGCGGAGCGACGCGGGGGGTAGCAGAGGAAGGCCACCCTTCATCATTTCTGCGACGGAGGTTGGTACCCTAGGCGATGCCCTATATTTGGTGGTGGTGGTGCGACTGCCTAGCGGGGCTGATCTTCTTCCTCCGCTTCATCGTATGTGCCTTCGTTGGTGGTGGAGGCCATGACGACGCTGACTTTGTGGGACGAGTGTCAATTTCGCGCAAAGTAGAGTCTCTAGGAGAAACCTAGATCCTCGGATCGGTCTATGGTGACACTCTCTCCGTCATACCCTCCATGGAGGCACTGTCTAGGAGCATCTTTGTCGTGGTCGATTCTTGTCTCCTAGATCTAGGCCTCCCGGATCGGACGATGGCGGCTTGCGACATCGTTCTCCTTATGGGGACAACGGTTTTGGAGTTGATGCTAGCTGAAGGGGCTCTAAGGAGAAGCGCTTTGCGTCTATCTCGTCGACAATGGTGAGTATCGACAACGTGATACAACAGATTCTCGGTGTTGGACGTCTTGGTGGCATCATCGGCCAATCAGTGAAGATTATCCAGGTCTTAACCTTAAGGATTGCTCGACAGTATGGCGGCGGTGACGACTTTTGTAGCGTGTATATGAGGTGCTCGCCGAGAGTCGGCTAAATCGCATAAGCGCTCTTGTTTCACATCTCAGGTTAGATGGAGGGATTTTGTTGTTTTCATTGCATAAGGCCCCGTTGACACGATATTCACCCATTGTCGGGTTTGTAGGTTTTTATGAAGACTTTGGTTTTTCATGTATGTTCTTTGTTTATTGCATAATCTTATTAAAGAGACTGCATGCAGTTTTTTATGTAGACCGGGTCTCGTCCTCCATTTCAAAAAAGAGACAAAATTAGCGCAATCCACTTGACTATCATCAGTACAAATGCGCAACCAAGGACAACTAAGGACTACAAACACAATCCATTTTTCGCAGCTAAGCCCAACTTCACCCCCTATGATCTAATGTGTCGCCGTGAGGGAACGAGATTTTTCGCATTAGGAGGCAAAAATGATGTTAATTTAGTTCTTGCGAAAATCCTTGCCTTCAGAAGCTCCAAGAAGAGGATGAACGCGTGCGCTCTTCGTTTTCCTTTTCAATCGAGTAGCACAAGGAAGAAATATGGCATGTTTTCAGCCTGGCTAGATAACTTTATTTACTTCCTCAGGTATATATTAATAGTTTCAATTTTATTTAGACATAATTAAACCATTAATATTTTTTTTCTAGCTGCACTGTTTTCATAAAAAAAAACAGAGTAGCGCCTGCAGGTTGCAATTAGCGACGAAGAGGGGATCTTCTACAATTGTGCATCTCCAACTTTTTTTCCCTTGGACTTTCAAATGGGTGCCTCTGCATTGCACATACCCGACTAGTTAATGGGCCTAGCCGAAATGGATGTCACATTCTGTAATGCTGCACAGAACAGGAAAACAAAGTCTGGAGCATGCCCAGTACGCCACGGCCCACGGGTTACGGTCTACGCTGAAGGTAGCTGATCGTCGGCCGTACCTATTCAACGCTCAATGCGGACGCTATCTTGCTCGCCGCCTGAAGCGAGAAGAACATAGGTTGGCCCATTTTCCAGGTACACGTTTCTTTTCTGTTTCCTTTTTCTTTTTCTTTTTCTTTTTCTCTTTTCTTTTTATTTTCTGTTTCTTTTCTACATCAGAACATATTTTAGATCAGAATTTTTTTAAATTTTAAATATTTTAGATCTGAATAGAATTCAAATTTAAACATCTTTCTCAAAATTAGTTTTTTGGAACATTTTGCAATTTTGATTTTTTTTAGATATGAACACTTTTCGAAGATGATCATTTTTTTAATTTAAATTTTTCAAAAATGAGCCTTTTTACTATTGTGCAAACAGAAAAAAGGAAACATAAAATAAAAACGAAAGAAATCATACCTGTTTGGGCATGAAAACTGCCCCCCAGGATTAGTGACTTTGTGGTGGCTGACTTTGGCTGACTTTGAGTCACTAACATGTGAACCTTACATATGATGGGGTCCACCTGTCAGTGACTCAAAGTCAGCTGACAGCTGACTTGGAGTCCCATAAAGTCAGCCAATCTATGCCCGAAAACTGCTTATGGCAGCGCCTCACTCGGCACTCGCGCCTGCAGCGGGCTGGCAGCTCTAGATCGCCAGGGGCGGTGGCGCCTATTTCCCGCTAGACATATGCGAGATTCTCCCGTCTAAAGGAGCCCAAGATAGGCCTTATTTTGTCCGGTCCAAATATGCACGTATTATTTTTCTTTTTTTCTTTTATGTTATTTTCTTTATTTTATGTTTTTAATTTTTTTAATATGGATACTTTAAAAATAGAAGAACGCTGAGCGTTCCTAGGGATCGATTGCTCGAGTTGATAGGCTGACACGGGTTGACATGTATCCCTCATGTGGTCAACAACAACCCCTTGCACACCTCCCCTTTCTCTCTGACATAACAGAAACCGCCCACCTTGTGACCTATCCTCCTACTTCTTTGTGATTCTAGCCTTTGTTGGAGAATGCACCGTCGCCAGAGAATACACCGCTGCCGGAGAAGATACAGTCACAACGGTTGCAACATCGGCCACCCCTGTAACAGCGCCTCCCTCCACTTGTAGCAAAGCCTCATCGTCGGAGAACATGTTGTAGCCAGAGAAGACGTCGCCGTGCATGTTTAGCAAGGCCGTCATGCCTACTTGTAGCAAAAAAGTCATTGCTGAAGATGACGCTCATGTGCCTCTATAGCAAGGTAGACGTGCGTATGTAGCAAGATCGTTGTGCCTCTCTAGCAAATCCTCACACCGCTTGTAGCAAAACGCGATGTTGTCACGGAGAAGAAGCCGCCAGGCCTCCATACCAAGACCGGTGGCCTCTTGTAGCAATGGATGGTGGCCGATGTACAAGAGCCTCGCACCGATTGAAGCCAAAAGGCATCGGCCGATGTACAAGAGCCTCGCACCGATTGAAGCCAAAAGGCATCGGCACGGAGAGGATGCCGTTGTGCCTATGTAGCAAGGCTTGCGGCCGCTTGTAGCAAGGGCCAATGGCCATTGTAGCAGAGCCTCACACCGCTCGTAGAGAGGCAGGAGTAGCACCTCCACGAACGCAGCAACATAAATACCAGCACCAACAACACCTCCTCATAGAAACACCACCATCGGCGCAACCGCTAGCGCGGGCAGCGCCGCCATCGGCGTAACCACTGGCGTGGGTAGCTGTAACACCCTCGGATCGTCCCTATGCAAGTTTAGCGATTCCCGCCAAACCCGCATAGAAACGATTCAAAGGTGCCGACCAGGCACTTGCGTGCGGGTGGAAAACGAATTAATATCATTACACAATAGTCTATGATAGAACCCAGAGAATATATATATACAACAATGACTCAATGAGTCAAGAATACAGATATACAGTACAAAGATCCAAATCACCTTGAATACGATACAACATCCGACTATAGATAAGATGGAAATTGGGCCAAGAGCCCTAAAGAATAATCAATGACGTCCATAACCCTACCCAGGCCAAGCTGGAAGGGTACCTGCTAAAACAAAAGGGGTGCCAACAAAGGCAAAGAAAAAAAAGAGCGGTTAGTACTGAGACCGGTACACGGCGAGACAAGAATTCGGCGGTCCTCGCCTACATAGTTATGGTGGACTGAAGCGGCAGCGAAGCTTGCGCTAAACAACCTATAGAGACTCGATACAACTGTCGGCTATCAGAAAGAGATGAAAAATACTTATTCGGAATCAACCGATACTACCACCAAACGTACCCATTCTGGTATTTCCCCCTCGAGACCAAACGAGGAACTCATGCCAAGAAAACTTACACAGTTGGCAATTTTAATGATTTTTTCCATGGTGGTTATCCAAGTTATTAGTCATATCAGATACAAGTCAAATTTATAACAATAAATTTTAGTTATAGTTATCTATGATCGAGATACTGTGCTCCAAGGCGTACATAATCGCGGACACGACTTTTTGAAAAGATTTAACCCTGCAGGGATGCACCAAAGTTTCCACGCGCACTTCGATCCTCGTTGTCAGATCAATTAACATACTTCCATAGGTATGTCGGCGGGGCCTAGGACACGACGCTTTTCCTGACCCAAAGCAAGTACGTGGGGCCACCTGAAAGAGTTACCCATACGAGATATAGCCAATCCTCCTCGTACGGACTCAGAGCTACCCATACGAGGTATAGCTAATCCTCCTCGTACGGACTCTAGGGTTGCGTACACTTGCACGGGAGCAGCGGTCATAGACAAAATATTCCCGTGACAGAGTGTCGCACCTACGCAACAGTAATAAACGCTCATCGAGCAACAGGTAATAAATATGACATAACATGACATACATGGCATGAAAACTTCAAACTAGTTTGTGGCCCCTAGTACAATACTTTTAAATCAGGTAATAAGACGATATGGGTGCCCACACACCCCACATATGGTTAGCGCGCTCAGTCTCGAAACAGGTGTCAAGAACTCAGGTCCTAGGTGGACACAAGTGGACGGTTAACAACCAAATCTCAACTATTACCCACCTGTGTCTCTTTATTAATTATATTTATTTCAATATTTAATAAAAATTATAATTAAAACCACGATCATCTCACCTTTATGAATATACGAACCCCAAGCATCATCGGAACACCGACGACGCGAAACAGCATCTGAGCAAGCGACTACAACTCGCAAGGCCAATTATCTACCCAAACAACAGTAAATAGGAGGTGTCCAAGGCAATATAAAGGCTACATGGATATATAAAAGAGGTACGAAATATAAAATATCGCAACACAGATAGCAATAGATTAACAAGAGAAAGTAAAGATTATAAATGTAAAATAGGTAAAAAGAAGAAGAATGCTCGCCTGGAAACACTGTCGAAGGTTCATCCGAAGATCGGATCGACACTCGCATCATCTCATCGGCCTAATCCATGAAAAAGCAGTGCACTAAAAGAAACACGAATGCACTATTTAATACTACGCCAGAAAATCGGACATGATGCATATATGGTGCATGATATGATAAATGTGCGATGCAACTAGGCAATATTAAGCGGAACCAAGGTCTCACAATTAATTAGATGGTTCATATTATTTAGATAATCCGTAATTTAATGTCGTATTAACAATGCAAATTAAGTCATCAATTCACTACATAAATTTAAATGGAATAAATATGAGACAAGAAAACCCCGTATATAGCCTTCATATTTAATTTAGGTGGATCGTCTAAATACCCCTAAACACCCACAATATGTATGCGAGCATGAACAATTTCTTTTTTTTTGCGGTGAAAAGTAATATATTAAGCTATAACATGGTTACAATCGTTTTTTACAATCTCATTCAACACATCAGGAAATCCTCTAATCCAGAATTGGGTGAGTTTAGACTCCCTTCCCAGCTTTGCCATGGTATGCGCTGCATCATTCTGACATCTGTTTATTTTGCTGACTGTAACGTTCCTTTGAGTACAACCTTCCTTAATGTTGCGGGTCAGGTGGACAATGGAAGATTGGTCCTTGCCCACAGTGAGCATATTAACAGCCGTGGCACAATCCATTTCTATATCAATCGAGGCCGTTGACCAGTTGAGAGCAAGTTTTAGATCCTCGTCACATGCAGCCATCTTCGACTCCAATGCCGAAGCACAGTGCAACAACACTCTACAAGCTGCAAATATGACATCTCCCTACTGATCTCTCAAGATCATTCATGCACCTGCTTCTCCTATGTTCGGCATGAAACTTCCATCTACGTGTTCGGCATGAACAATTTCATATGCAACAAGTATATGTAATATAATATAAAAATAGAGGCTTGGATCGAGGTCTCACCGTTTGGATTGGTGAGACAAAGAAATGATCTTCGGATTCTAGATGAGGTGGTCGATGTTGATAAAATAGCAGCCCAGCGAAGTAGAATGAACATGCACCAGAGGAGATATCCATTGACAAATATGATACGAACAAGAGCGCATGTTGCAGAAGAAAAAGGACGGAACCAGCTCTTGCAGGCATTTCATTGAACGGGTCGAGGACGATCACCACACTACTGTTTGCTCAGTGGAGCTGCTTCCGAAAAAAAAAGAATACGGCCAGCGCGAAGATGCAAAGAGCAGCGGACGTTGACCCGGTGGTACGCTGAGCGAGGGCAGAGGACGTTGCCCGGTGGATCTTGGGCACGTTGCTGCGCCTGTTTCTTGTTGTTCTCGTTTAATTTTTGTAGGCTGATGTTTGCACATTTGGCTTAACCTTGGACACTGATTAAACGTACTCAATACGACAATGCTAACTGCGCCTTTTCACAGACATTACCGTCAATAGTACAAATTAAAACACACGACGCAAAGAATACAAATCACAACTATTGAAACCAACATACAACCCCATAACATTGAGAATGAACCAATAGCGGAATGCAAGACGCAAAGCATGCCGAGCACATCACCTGCGAGATAGTCTTATCCATCACAGTAGCTTGTAAGCATAGAGCGAAAAATCATCATGGACTGTATCATCATGCAACTCACAGTTGTGGTAAGTAAACCAGTACTATTTTACCACAGGGATGGTCTCGGAGTACTGAAAGTACTCCCTCGATACATTTGTCACTACTAGAGAAAAGTCTATCCGAGGCGCACCTAAAAGCCTATCCGAGACGCATATCAAGCCTCGGGTATTTTTTATGCGAGGCGCATATGATATGCGCCTCCTATACTTCACATATGCGAGGCGCATATCGATATGCGCCTCGCATATGTGAAGTATAGGAGGCGCATATCATATGCGCCTCGCATATGTTTTACAATGCGCCTCGTATATTTATAGTATATGCGTCTCCTATAGTATCCTATATGTGCCTCCTGTAATATTTTCGAAATTCAAGTTTTACAGACCACTATAAATAATAATATACAGATATTCAAATATACAATATAGTCCAGAATACAGTATAAAGAGGACATAATTTTTCAGAAACTTGCAATTTGCCAAAGCATAATAGAACCAACATGAATACAATACATTACACATCAATCATGACATACAAGTTCATACATCAAGTGTTTGTGCCACAAGTTCACACCTCCGAGTACAAGTTCACAATCACATTACACCTTCGAGTATAAGTTTACAATCACATTACAACTCCAACGACGTAGCTCTACCTAGATGAAGTAGAACACATAACCTACCATGAAGAGCAACAAGGTGGTGATCACGAGGAAGTTCCTCCACTTCTTCCTTCCATGCCTCCTCCACTTCTCTTCCGCCACCTCTCTACTCTCATAGCCTTGGTAGTTGTTGCCCGAGAAGTTGTTCACTTGCTTCTGGCAGTCTTTCCACTCCTCGTACACACCTGAAACCCGACCGATGTACACGACATAACACTTCTTCGCCATCTCCTACACATAATAAAGATGATATTACGAAACATATATGTTCACAGTATGATTGCGCACATTACAATAATGAAATCAGAGATCACAAACCAGGCTAGTAATTTTACACGCCAACACAAGAACCGATAGATACTGTGTTGTATACTAGAACAATCATGGAGCCAATAGATGTGTTTCAATCGGCACAAAGAGGTACCTGATCAGTACACCTGCAAGTGAAGAGGTACCAGATGAATACGGAAAAGTACCGTGGTTTGCTCAAGTAACCCATATTCTAAACAGATCTCAGCATTTTTTTACTTCTGATGATTCAATGCATATCATCATTGCAGATCTTCTCAAGCACATGATTTTCAGGGAAGCAACAAACATGATTTTCACTTTCCAGTGAACCAAGATCACTATGGGACATAGCAGATGCAGAAAAATGCAAATTAAAGGATGCAGCTGTATGTATACAACTGATGCGATCTGCGAGACAGGACATATGAGGTGTTGATGGCATCTTTTGCATTACCATGTACAGAAGCAGATGGATCAGAATCCCTTTAGGTTACTCCTTCACTAGCTTCAGATAAAAGTTGTTCCTTTCTGTGTTCTTATTATGTCCCATGAGAAATCCAAACAGCTAGTAGTACTATACACCTTTTTTATGTTTTGCACTTTATTCCTTCAGTCCACAGTGGACACATTGAGCTGCAAGTATATGTTGATTTAATCCTTCTTCGAGAACTAGATTTAGTTTGGTGTCCATGCATGATCTTAGCTCAAAACAGAGCAGACTGGGTGCTTTGTTTGTCGCTGGTGTGTTTTTCCTGGAGATGATAGCGTGAGAGTTGCTGCGGGGCTTTTTAGCTACAAACTATTGAGACTCAAGCTTAGAATCAAAACTGAGCCGCTAGGGCTCGATGTTGGGCAGACTAAATAGGACGCTAAAAATGTGTCTGTCCGGTCTAAACAAAACAGACAGTCTCATTTTTTTGAGTTTTGATTCATACAGATGCCAACTCCTAATTGGTTTGAAAATCGGTCACTCCCAACAAATAATGGAGGTTCCAAAACACAACCATCCAACATGATTATTCACTTTAATTGTAGCTGCTACGTATGACAATCCATTAACAACCCAAAGAAACCACATATGTAGCACAGTTAATATTAAGAGGCTCCAGAACCATCATCTAACATGATTTATTCACCATCCACCTTAGATTTGGCTGCTACAAATGACAAGAAGAACCAATTTGGCCCAGATGGCTCACCTGTTGTGTGGTCACCATCCACCTCAAATTTTTTCATGACAAGTGCATGCCATGTTGCACACCGTAAGCGATATGAAAAATAAAGCGAGGCAGTATCATACTAGTACCACTAGGGGATATTTCAAGCTCAGTTTTCTACACGCAGGAAAAATAATATCCAAGCACCGGAATATTCAAACAGCGCCGATGGCGATAGAGAGAAATCATGGGATGGTAGTATTTGTCAACGCAAGCAGAGCAGAGGAGGGGAGAAAATGCGTGTATGTATCGGGCAAGTAGAGCAGCGTGGGCGCGCCGGGGACGCGCTGGCCGGCGCCGCCGCACTCGAGCGGTGTGAACCACCTCGGCGGCCCGCCGTCCGGCCGCCGCGCCATCTCCCGTGCCGCCTCCACGTACTCCCTCATCCCTGGTGTCCTTCCTGTCGCCGCCGTGGCGCCGCCCAGAGAGGAAGACGACGGCGGCGGACGCGGACGCGCTCTGCTGCCCGTGGAGGAGGCGGAGGCGGACCACCGGGGCAGCGCTGCCGTCCTCCTGCGCGGAAAACCCGGCGCCCGGCGGGGGAGGAGACGCGGGCGCTGCGGCGCGACGGACGACGGGGCGCTGCGGCCTTGGATCCGGGGGAGAAGCTCGGGGCGGGGGAGCTTTGCTACGGGTGCGGCCACGAGGATGCGGCGAGGGTGGACAGCGAGCGAGGGAAGACGAGGGAGCCTGGCGGCGGCGGGGATTAGCGAGCGAGGGAGGGGTCGCGAACATGGTTGGTGAGGGACGAGGTGGACACACGGGGTGGGGTCATGTGGCTGTGGTAGGAGATAGGGTGGGGCCGGCAGAGTATAGGAGGCGCATGTGACAATACGTGCCTCGCATATTGTCAACTATAGGAGGCGCATATGACTATATGTGCCTCGTATATTCGACCACCGATTTTCATCTGGGTCCACACAACTTATGCGAGGCGCATTTTGTCCATATGCGCCTCGCATATCTGATATATAGGAGGCGTATATGATTAGAATGCGCCTCGCATAATCTGGGACTGTTAGATTTAGTCCGTACAAGGATTATAGGAGGCGCATTCTTATCATATGTGTCTCGCCTATTTTTATACTAGAGGCGCATGGAGAAGGAGTGTGCCTCGCCTATTTTATAGGAGGCGCATATGGTCTAAATATGCCTCGCATAAGCATGTCTCCTATAGCTTTTTCTCTAGTAGTGTGTTTCACAAAGCTAAAACATCATTTATTTTAAAACGAAGGGAGTAGTATACCCGCCTTTTCTTTAGCATTTGGGGGCAAAAGCAGGTTGGTCCAAGTTCCCGATCACCCAAACAACATATCCAGCAGGAACCTATTAAGATAAATATCAGCCAGAACTATAATATATGAGATTTTATTGTATCTTAGGCTTGATATACTCGAAATTTAAACATGTGACTAACAACAAATCATACTTCTGTTAAACATCCACGCCAAAAAAATACTTCCTCAAACTGAACATGCTGATCATTTTATGAGAATAGACAGAAAAAATAAATGGGCAAATAAATAGTGAGTGCAAGCCAAACGGTTAATAATCATTGGCTAGTTATGATAAAAATCAGTCAATAACACTAAACTAATTTAGGAGCAATGTTCTAGCTTTATCATTGGCAAGTTAATTCAGTAGCAATGTTCTAGATTTGGAACTTCTACTGAACCCGATGAAAATCTCCCGTTCCTGGAGAAAACAGAAGAGCGAGTAATAGAAGTTAGTTCAAAAGGATAGCATGTCATGGGATTAAGAGACATCGATAAAACAAATCTTTTATAGTTGTTCGGCATTTGCACTCATTAGGTCAACAATTCAATCGTCCAAAACACTAAAGCCTAAGAATAAAAAATACAGTCAAGTAACATATCCTAACAAAGAAGGATAACATTTACCAAATAATGCAAAAGCTTATATTTGGCACATATAACATGGCCACTTCTAAGGCTTCAACAAAAATCGGTATGGTAAATTTAAATTATAGTTGATACTTATGAACTTACAGTGAGAAGATAAAGTGAGTTATGACCACTCTCTATTTCTAATTGTGTTTGGAGAATGTGAAAAGTAGCCGCTCAAGCTTTACTGTCTGGACAGTTTTGTGTAGACTCTTAAGAGCAAGTACAATAAGCTTATGTAAGCAGGCTATAAGCCTTTAAATAATATATTTGAGATGATGTGGATGATAGAGAAGTGGAGAGAGAAGATTAGTGGGCTCTCATGCAAGAGCCAGCTATAGCACATGCTCCTAGTCACTTTGTGTGAATGTAAGGTAGGCCTTAGTCAAATAAAGTAGTATATAGTTATAGCTAACTATTGTACATGTTGACTATTAGGTTGGCTATAGATGACGTGGCGGCGGCTTATAGCCAACAGCAGGCTTTATTGTTGAACTTGCTGTAAGAGGCAAGTGGCCCAGTTTCCAATATTGGTGGCAGAAAAAATAGTGGTTACGAACACCATAATCTTAACTAAAGTCACTGTAAAACTTATGGCTATGGCATTTTCTTAACACTCTAATGTCATCCTTTCCTTTCTTATGAAGTCATCTGACTTCCTATCCTCGGCCATATTTAATATGCATGCAACCACAAAAAAGTCAATGTGCCATGAAAATTAAGAGTCCAAACTCCCAAGCATTCTACCATGCTCCCAAGAAACCCTAGTTAATGACAGAATGGTCAAAATATTGTTCCACCTAAAATATGGTAAGAGAAACACGCTCAGGTTTACCATGATTAAATGTAAGATGAAGGAATGCAAAAGTGGCAGTCTAGTACATTATTATACCGAGAAATATATATTTACCAACCAGATTCAGAACGAAATCTCCAAAATATGGTGTCATCATTAGTCTAGAGGTTTACCTAATGTATTGAGGCTTCCATGCATGAACTCTGTGACAGAGTGCCCTCTGATGATTCGGATATGGCGCAGAGTCCAAGAAGAACCATAAATTCACAGCTCGCCGCAAACCATTCCTCAATCTGAAACAAAACCATAAAGACAAATAAAAGCCGAGCACGCATGCTCGCATGCCCCTTAGGCTGGTCCTAGTGGTAGTATCATACTACTAGTATCATGCATATGATACTAGTGTATGATACTATGCCTCTAGTGCATTGTATCATATAGTAGTATCATTAGTAGTATATTTATTAATTTGTAGAATCTCTATGTAAAATGTGTGTACAAGATTTACTTGTCATTATGATTTCTAGTTTTACGTGCTATGATACGGTATCTACCTATGATACACTAACCACCTCTCTCTTCATTAATTATGGCGCCACATCAGATTTTTGCCAAGTTGGCATGCATGATACACCTTATGATACTAGCACTAGGACCAGCCTTAGAGATCAATCCCAAAAGACCAAGAATTGTACCCTGATGGTTCAGATATAGGAGAAAGAGTCCCGAGAAGAACCAGCAATGCACGGCTAGCTAAATCATTCCCTAATCTGAAACAAAACCATAAAGAAAAATACAAGACAAGCAAGAGGGCTCACAAGCCCCTTCGAGATCAACCCCAAAAGGCCCAGAACTGTACCCTGCCCACACCACAACGCCACCTACATAGGCAGCCCACGAGGCGTCGGAAATCAGAAAGCGGTCCCAAATTACTAAAGGAAAAAACACGGTGAGCATGGCCTACCATTCCATATCAAGAATAGCGGCGGCCTCGTGCACGCAAAACCATACACCCCACGTAATTAAACCCTAATAATAACCGAGACTCCAAACACCCCCGAATCAAAACGGAGGGAGTATCTTCTAAGAGTAAAAATGATAGGAAAACGCAACAATAAGGAATGCAAGCCAGCAACAACCGACAGGAACACTCCAATCGACCCAAAACACCCACCAACACACACATGCACACAATAACCGGAACTGCAAGAACCACCCTCCACAGGACAAATGAGGGGGCACGAGGAATCAGAGAAAGGGTGAACCAAAGGAAAGAGCAAGAAAAACATACAAATTATGCCTATAACTCTTTCCATGTTACTACATCTCTTCCGAAATAGAAGAGGTTTTAGTAGGATATTTTTAGCCCACCAAAACATCTTATATTTTGTAACACAGGTAGTATTATATAAGTTCAGTACGAAGCAGATACAAAACCACTTTGCACTTTTAGTTAGCATTCAATAATTAATTTTAAGAACATATGCCATTAAGATCTAACACTACCATTGTTAGTGACATATTCAATACACCAAGGTCTCAACACTAACTTGTAATTTTCGAATTCTGATGGATGTGGAAAGGAAAATATTATAAACACACTTAGTATCTTCATAAGATTTGACATAGTTCGAAAATAACAGTTCAGGTGCTCTTTGTTGGTATGCCTTTCTAGTACTCTGAGCCGTAAGACCATAATAAACATTAAAAATAACTTCAGTACATGATAGCAAACCTGCCATCCATCATGAAGCTATTCAGCAAGAACCTTTAACATGCAATATGCAGTAACCCAACAACTCATTAAATATAAAAAAGGATGAAGAAAGTACACAAATTAGTCTCACTATATTTCTCGAAAATATTCTCAAAATAGTTGCCGTCATTGTAAAATAGGAGCGGCAGTATTTCTACATTCAGTATTTTGCTAAGAGTAAACAGTGCAAACAAAAGGGTGAAATAATAGAAAATTTTAAGTAAACACACACGTGCTTGCCTTCCAGTAAACCCATATTTTCATACTGCAGGAGGAGTAGGAAATTAATGTAATCAATTGGAAAACAAAAATTATATCACGTGCCGATTCTGCGAAGCATAAAATCCACTTACCAGACCCAAACAACTTTTTTGATGCTCTTCATTATGAACCATTCTTATCAGCTCAAGTCATGCGGTAGCAACCTGAATAGAAAACAAACCTCATCTCCATCTTGGAACTGAATCATATTAGAAAACAGTGGAAACAAGGAAAATGTGGCTTGCTAATCACTATAGCGAAAATGAGTTACCGAGTTTGCTGACATCATATTTGTAAATTTGATATGACTACCTTTCACCAAAAATGGCTAGACCATTAGCAGTAATTGTAGATACTGGAGACAAATTTGTTACTTAGAGCTTTCGCCTCCCAAGATCAGCAAAGCGACATGAGGATGGATCTTGACAACATATCCATTAAGGTACGTATTATTTTTTCCCACATCAATTGCGGGTGAAGGAGAAAAATCTGTTACTTAGTGCTTTGGACTCCCTAGATAAACCTTGAAACGAACTTAATTAGTAACTTGCTATCAAAGCATTCCTTACACCGGTCGAAGTAGTCGAGGGAGCTGACACCCAGGTCATAGCCACAGCACCACCGAATCAAATAAGCAATCACGCGGAAGGCGAGCCAAGATCCAGGAGGGGTAGTTCGTCGGTGTGGGGCGCAGTGGCCGAGACGGCTAACCAACACCGCGTCACCAATGAACTGGGCATGGCTAGGGTTTGCCGCGGGGGCGTAACATGGCGGGGGCGAAGAGTCAGCGGAGGAGGCAGGGACGACCTCGTGCCGGTGAGAAGCAAAGCCAGGAAGTGGTGGAGGCAGCCAGAATCAGTGGAGATGGCCGGAATCGCTGGAGGCGGCCGACGCAAAGAGAAGAAAAGAGTAAGAGGTCTCAGAGGAAGGGGTCAGGAGAGTGAGAGAAGAGAGTTTGCGTATGCGGGCTGGATACATGCCTTATGTCCCTATCGTTCCAGCGAACCGTCTTAATCTCTTTTTTTACAGCTCGAACCGCCTTAATCTGAGTTGACCACGACCACGAGATAGCAAAAGTCAGCAAAGATACCTCGACGCCTAAGAAAGCGCCAATTCTAGGGAGCTTAGAGCTCCTTAGGATATGCATGGATCGATGGTGTTTGGTGGCGTATGGAGGCAAGGAGGCTTCCGATGCGGTGGTGCTGTGGTCTGTGGAGTAGCTCACGGGAGTGAAGCGAAATCTGGTGGCAAAGGGGATCGGAGCAGAACATCGACGGTGGCTAAAAATTTTAGAAGAACAGGTGAATTTTAGATAAAGATCTAGGAAAAAGGAAGAGGATTTTTTTGGACAGATTTTGGAGGCTAGGGTTTGAGAGGAGGAAGATTGGGAGTGGAGTATTTATATAGTCTAAAATATAATAGATGGAGCTAGTTTTGGACAAAAACTTTAGACAGACATTTTTACCTATTTTTATACTTATAATAAAATAAAAAAACATCTTATGGTCACATAACCGACCAAAAATATTACCGCTTTTAATTTAAAATAAGAAAAAGGAGGGTGGCTTGATATATATTAAACCATATGATATTTTAGTAAAAAAATAAGGTTTAATAAAATAATTTTATGCTTAGAAAAATGCAAGGAAAATATGCATGATGTGACGATGATGCACAAATTAAAATAACAAGCAATTTTGTAATAGTGGTTTTCCCTGGGATGCTACAGTAGCGCCACTACTAGAACATGAAGCACAACTCGTCGATAGCCAGAGCTCTCTCCCATGGCGAAGAACGTGCAGAGATGGGGAGGCCGGAGGCCATCATGGGAGATGGATACCCAAGGGTGGTGGTAAAGGGAGAAGTCTGGGGAGGCCGTCGTCCGCGTCAGCGACACAAGGGTCTGGTGGCAATCGTCGGCAACACTTAGTGGATAGGAGCTAACGGGATCCATCCATGAAGGCGATGGGGAAAAGGCACGAGGATAAGGTGGGTGATGTGATGGAGAGGATAAGGCCATGGTACGGGCTGTTATAGTCCCACGCATGACGTGTGTCGTGAGTAAGAAAAAAATTACGATGAATAGACCCAATTTTATATATCGCGAAATACATCATCAATATTGTTATCCGTAGTTTCTCACAAAAAATATTACTGTTACTATAAGATTGTATGACCATAATGAAAGATGAAAGTACATGTGGGCTCCCATGTGTGGTTTTGGTAATTGATGACAATCTTTATGGACTAATGTGTGTATTAAGTTGCACTTGTAGGAATTGTCCATTGGCATCGCTTGGAGCATGTGTTGGCTTCAAGGTTGATGAAATGAGAAGAAGATGTGTTGTGCAAGTTCAAAATGCGCCATCTATAGAAGATCTCATGTTTGATGCTTGCCATCCTCGGTGATCATGGATCGATGATGAGGAATCAAGAAAGGCGTTCCATCTTGAGAAGGTCAAGTTCGTCTACATCGAGCTCAAGTGGAATGCTCAAGGCAAAGATATAATATTGATATATTTTCCCTTTTGCTGGTCTCATGGTTAGTGGGAGACCGGGTTTAGGATAGATAGCCGTACTATCAAGAGAGGCTCTCGAATGAGTAACTCGATCACATCGTTCGGAGAGAGCTCAAACCTTTTATTTGGAAGAAAACAAGGCATATAGAATATGCACTGAAGTAGCAAATTGCGGTGACCCAGCATACCACTGCATGATGTAGTATACTATAGTCATAGACATAACACCAATGAAACACCGTTCACTAGTATTACATCCCTTAGAATGGCACAACAGAAACACAGCGGGTCCAATACATGGCTAAAGGTTACAACTCACTCTTTACACAAGATCCAGAGAACACTCTAGATTAAAGAGAGAGAAAGAACTTCTTACGGAGAAGAATCAAAGATAAACAACGCAAGAACTATTATACTATTAAGACTAGTATTCTAACTAGGGGATTGGAATTGCTGTTATTGCAATACCCTACAAAATTAAGTTCTTTGGCTAGAGATTATATTTATATCTAATCAGTAATTCCGTCTTCACTTGAGTTGATGTATATGTTGACTTCCTTGACTTTATTGAAGAGCTTTGGCTTTGGATGATCAGTCCTGGAGCATAACTTGATGTGGATGTTGTCTATTCCGGCTTCAGAATCTAGCAAGGGTTAAAAAGATACTTTGAGTACGAGCGTACTCAGCTAATTCACTAGAAAAGGAGTGTTTGATGCACTATAACTACAGCCACAGACCATAGGTCGTAGGTCATGCAAGTTTTCGTAAAACATTTTTTCAAAGGTTGCTTTTATTCTGAAAAACTATGTCCGTCAGCCTTCATGGGTTTACCAAAACTTTCATGGAGTTCCTTTCCCGCCGCGTTCGCAGCTCCTTCCCGGAACAGGGAGTAACAAGTTACAGTTCTTACACTCTACAGAGGTGCGTTACTTTACCCATGAGAGATCAACTCTTTGTTGCACAACCGGGCAGCTTATTCCCATCCACAATTCCATGATGTGGGGCCCAAAAGATGATACAAGCCAATCACTGCCCCCTTCATGACCTCGCATGCCTCCTTGGTGTACATCATGCCCACATATTGGATTACGTCAATGGTTTGTATAAACCGTTAGATGCCAGAACTATCGTGGGACATTGAGGGTTCCCACCCATATGCTGCATATCCTCTACGAAATACCAATTAATATGCACACTATGAGGATAACAGCCACGACCTGCACATCCGACTTCATGCGAGAGGAAGAAGATACAACCGACTTCTTCGTCCCATTCCAAATCTCATGGTCAACGTGTAATATACGGTGCAAGAATCACTGGTGACATTGGTTGTTAAGTCCTAGGTGATATAGTTCTGAACAGTGGTATTCCAACTGTTAGATTTACTAGATTAGCTGATCACCCTGGATCAGTAACCAATAGCTCACATTATTATCGAAAATAGTGTTTTCTAACCTTTTTCAAATGCAGGTGATGACAACACTGGATTTGTAAAATACTTTACAGAAAATAAACAAAGGACATGAGCAAGTGTGAACTTGCCTTTTGTGATTGCAAGATTATGCACTCACGGTCTTCAAGATAATATAAGATCCAATATCTGAAATCAGCATCATTGGTCCGGTAAGGACTAATGTTTAAAGAAGCAATATGCTCTTATGCATAAGTAATGTGATGCACTTTATAAACGTGAATCCCGGGAATAACGTTGTTCTAGGGTTTAGATACCAGAAATGATGTCTTTGAAATGTGTTGTACTTTTAGATGAGTTTTTTACTTGTGCTTCTTATTAGGGCTTGTGAGTGTGTGTGAAGCACTATGTAGTTACACTATCATAAAATAATGAGACACACTTAATTGTGAAATGCTACTTAAGATTGCTTAAATAAGAGTTCTGGTTTGAAGTGACAAAACGAATAACTTTTGAAGAAAAGATTCCTTTTCTAAGGTTTAAAGAATCTTTGTGGTTAGTTAGTGGTGGTCGATGTTATTTGGGTTTGCTTGAATAGTTTGGGCTTGAGATTCTTTATAACTTAACTAGTTCAGACCAAAGTTAACTATAAAACATATAACAATGTTTATAGTGTTATATTTAGATTCTTGTAGACTAAAGTTAACTTTAAAAAAAGATAGTTTGAAGTATAATGCTGATGACCTTTATACCCGGTGTACTTGGTAATGTTTTGCCTTAAGGTTACTTAAGAATGGTTATTCTTCTATTTAAGTAGTGGGCTCTTAATTTTGTAGTGGAACAAGATTTCTTGTTTCCTTATAAAGGTATGATGATGGTTTGTGGATAAATAAATAGTACTTGTGACTACTCATGCATTATCTTTGGATTTAGTCCATTATAAGGTTGTATTTGATTGACATATCATTCTTGAAGATTTTATAATTATTAAAGATCTTTTTTTAATATAATTTATTCATATAGTAGAAGGATAATTCAATATAATAGTATTTCTAATGTTTTGAATCATTATGACTTATTATTAAAATTCAAGACTAATACTTATCTATTAGACTTGATTGACTAATTTTAGAAATATTAATAAATTTTATTTACCCTTATATGAATTTTAAACTAAGTAAATAAGTTTAAAATTGAGTTATTAAAATATTTGAATTTTTACTTAACTCAAAAATAGAATAATATATTTTTAACATGTAGATATTATTTTTGTGATCATTTTGGTATATTACACTTATTTTTGTGATTTAAAAATAATAAGATATGATTTTTATAGTACTCATTACTTTATAAAGACTTAATAAATAACAAATACTTAATTAAGTTGAATTATAATTCATGATTATAATTTTAAATTATAATTCTTATTTTCTTAAGATTTTTGATATTCTATTTATATTTTTAACATTTACCATTATTAAAATTTGAATTATCAAAGTTTTATTACTTATAAAAATTCTTATTAAATAATAATTATTTAAATTGTTAACATAACAATATTTAGTAATAGTTTTAAGTTATAGATTTTACTTTTTTACAAATTTTCATATATTATACATATTTTTCTGAATTATAAAACAAAAGTTATAGATTTAACAAGTTTTAATCATTTTATTTAATTTCTTGAATATGTATATTTGGATTTATAACTTTTATTCTTTCTTAAATAGGAAATAACTTTTTACACCGCACTTATACCTAGCCCTAGTCACTGACCAGTGGGCCATTGTCCACCTCAGCTCTCAGGTTAGTAAAATGTATTTGTTACCGACCCTGTCTCTACCCCTAGACAATGACATATGGGCCCAAGGCCATGTCAGCAGCCACGCGAGACAAAGACTGGTCAAACACGTTGACGTGGCCAGGGATGATCTCACCCTGATGTCACCTTGCTGGTGGCATGGCAGTCTACGGCGAGGAGGGCAGTAGTGTGCGAGTTAGTGGGTGTGCAGGGGCTTGTTCGAACCAGCACAACAGGGCGAGTAAGATAGTGGTGGCGCCGCTGGTTTTTGGTCATCGGAGGGCAACCGGCGACCAGCTTATGCGGCGGTGCTTGCGGGTGATTATGGTAGCGTGGATTTAGTAAGCAAACAAAGCATCGGCGCATGCGAGGAGACTTAGTGACTCACCAGGAACGCGATGGTGTGATTGATTCGGCGAGGCGCGGTCGGAGACGACGGCGAGGTCGACAAACAGCGTCGGGAACCGAGGATGCGATTGGATTGATTTACGCCTACTCCACTGGTGCAAGTTGGGGCAATCGAACGAGAAGAGCACATCGACCTCCACCATGGTCTTATCTGGCCAAGGCGAGCACGGAATTACCGGCTCCGGCTCACCTCCGAGCTAGGGTTCTCGGTGAAGAAAAGGAAAACGAGGTAGAGAGGGTTTCAGAGGGGGAAAATGGGGATGAGGATGAGCAGGGGCGTCGCGGTGGCCTCCTTATCCTCTCCTGGCGACGACGACGTGGATCTTGGCACAAGGACGACGGCGGACGGCCTCGGCCTCACCACCGAGCTGCTTCCAGCTGGAGGAAGACTACGATGACGGTTTTGCAGGACACCCCCTAGCACTTCTTTCCTCTCAACCCACGATCCTTCCCTGGTCCCACCTGTCAGTCAAAGAAGAGAATGATCTGGGCTGGCTGTTGGGATTTTGTGGGCTGCACCTGGGCGACAGGTAAGCAAAGAAGAGTTGGGCCACGGCCAGGATTTGTTTTTTATTTGTTTTCTTTTTTTTTCTATTTTCTGTTTTACTTTCAGATTTGAATTTTCCTTATTTGATTTGAATTCTCCTTATAGAATTGATTTGCTGAGTGATTGCAGCATTAATAAAATATATTAAGGTTCTTTGATGAGTTTGTCATATACTGGTATTATTTCTTTATTTGTTTTCTATCAAAACCCTTTTTATATTATGTAGAAGCCCTTATGATTAATTTTTCTTTCTACATTAAACCATGGCTTTATTATATGATATTCTCTCATTTGTTTATAAAACTTAACTCTAGTTGGCTCATAGTTTGAATAGAAATTTTTATATGTATAATGATCCTATATCATTATTTGATGCATGAAATACAAAAGAGATTCATATGGTTAATACTACTTTCATTAATTTAGAAAATGGTATTGAATATATTTATTATGATAAACATAGAAGTTTAGGGTTCTTAATTTACTTATAATTCTTTGTTGATGTGAGTAAAGATTTAATAACTAAGCATATTGTTTTCTGTTTGTGATCTATAATGATGTCACCCTTTTAAAATAGATAGTTATATCTAGAATGTTTTATATAAAGGAATTGATAAAGATACTCCTAAGCACATATAATTATGATGATTAGAATTAACAGAGATGTGCTTATTTGATTTGCTATAGGAAAATATTCCTATAGAGTGATATGGATATGAGATGAGGAATTAATAACCTAGAATGGATATTATACTTGGTTTAAGACTTAAAGTTGATTGTTTGCCAAGAATGTCTATTTTCCATAATTCACAATCCTAGATTTCTAATTAAGGAATTCCTTTCCTAGATAGAATACTTCTTCCTATCCATCATCATGGTTAACATGATGAGCTTTACTTCATAAAATATTCCTATCCACCTATTATTCTTTTAAATCCATGAATGAACACAATGGGCTTGACACTAAAGCTTTTATGGTTTTCTAATATCCATACTGCGGTGACCCAGCATACCACTGCATGATGTAGTACACTATAGTCGTTGACATAACACCAATGAAACACCGTTCACTAGTATTACATCCCTCAGAGTGGTACAACAGAAACACAACAGGTCCAAGACATGACTATAGGTTACAACTCAACTCTTTACACAAGATCCAGAGAACACTCTAGGTTAAAGAGAGAGAAAGAAACTTCTTACAAAGAAGAATCGGAAATAATCAACTCATAACGATCATACTAATCAGACTAATATCTGAACTATTGGTCTGGCATTGCTGCTATTGCAATACACTATATAAAAAGGTTCTATGGCTAGAGATTATATTCGTATCTAATCAGTAACTTTGTCTTCACTTGAGTTGTTGTATATGTTGAATATCTTGACTTCATTGAAGAACTTTAGCTTCTGATGATGATTCCTGGAGCATAACTTGATGTAGACATCGTCTGTTGGCTTTAGAACCTAGCAAGGGTTAAGAAGATATGTTGAGTACGAGCGTACTCAGCAAGTTCACTAGAAAAGGAGTTTTTGATGCACTATATCTACAGCTACAGACCGTAGGTCGTAGGCAATGCAGGTTTTCATAAACATTTCTTCAAAGGTTTCTTTTATTCTGAAAAACTATGTCCGTCAGCCTTCATGGGTTTACCAGAACTTCCATGGAGTTCCTTTCCCGCCGCGTTCACAGCTCCTTCTCAGAACAGGGAGTAACAAGTTACAGTTTTTACACTCTGTAGAGGTGCGTCACTTTACCCATGAGAGATCTTAGCTTTGTTGCACATCCGAATTGCAGGTTCGTTCACACTTCCTTGGTGTGAGGCCCAGACTAAGATCCAAGCCAATCACTTCCTTCCCCGCGATCCCGCATGTCTCCTTAGTGTATGCTAGCCCACCTATTGAATTACGACAATTGGCAGTACATACCATTCAGATGCCGTAACTATCATGGGACGTTGAGGGCTCCCACCCATATGCTGCATATCCTCTATGAATTACCATATAATATGCACGCTACGAGTGATAACAGCCACGACCCGCACATCCGGCTCCATGCGAGAGGGAAAAGATACAGCTGACTTCTCCGTCCCATTCCAAATCTCATGGTCAACGCGTAATATACAACGCAAGAATCACTGGCGATATTGGTTGTTAAGTCCTAGATAATATGTTCCTTTACCACCGGAACTCTTATAGTAGGTTATTACCTCATGGTAAATAACCTATAATCACATTATTATGAAAATATTGTTTTTTGACTTTTTTCAAATGCAGGTGATGACAATACTGGATTTGCAAAATACTTTACAGAAAATAATCAAAGGACATGAGCAAGTGTGAACTTGCCTTTTGTGATTGCAAGATTATGCACTCATGGTCTTCGAGACAATATAAGATCTAATATCTGAAATCAACATCATTGGTCCGGTAAGGACTAATGTTTAAAGAAGCAATATGCAATTATGCATAAGTAATGTTATGCATTTAGTAAAATTCCCAAAGTGAATCCCCAATACTCTGAGTGAAGTAAGTTTAGGTAATTATTTTAAGAGTTGAAGAACTTATTATGATATTATTGTTTGAAGTGGTAGAAATAATAACATTTGAAGAAAATATTTCCTTTCTAAGGGTTAAATAATCTTTATTGTTAATAGAACGTGATCAATGTCTTTTGGTGTTGGAGTGATTAGTTTGGACTTGATATGCTTTATGTCATAATTAAAATAGACCAAAGTTAACTATAAAAACATAAGTAGTTTATTAGACATGATGTTTATAAGCATTGAGACTAAAGTTAACTTTAAAAGAGTAACTAAACTTAAAGTGTAATATGTTTTAATTATTCCCAACTTTTAAATTTATGATAAGTATGAATAAGGTGTGGAATTATTCACTTAATATTTAAGTGAATGATTAGATTAAATTTGTTTTTCTATTCTGAAAAGAATAGGTATTTATTTAATGGAAACATAATTAGATGATCTTAGTGATTTGTTAGAATTTAAAGTTATGTTAATAGTGGTTAAGATATAATGATTATTTACCATATTATATAAATGAGTGATACCCAATGTCTATTTAAAAGAGTTTTTTAATATGATTTTTAAAAGACTATTTTGAAGTTAAAAGTTATACTTAAGTTTGATTATGAATTTAAGTTACAGGTTTGGAATTAGTACAAAGACATTAATTGCTCAAGGTTTTATAAGAATTGTGATTATTTCTTACTTAACAATTGTTTTAAAGAATTCACAAAATAGGTATTAGATAAGGCTTTATTACTTAAAATATTAACGACTTTTCTAATAATATATTTAATATTTTTCTAGTGTAATATATTTATTCAAGACCTTAAAAATGATTTTTATTTAATTTTTAAGTATTATTTTTATGTTTATAAAATTGCATAAAGGATTAAATGTATTTAAATATTTGCTTCAAAATTTATTTATAAAAAATTTGAGTTAGTATTTTTATAAAATAGTGGATTTATTTTTATACACAAAAATGATTTTTATTTATTTTTAGGATTTTTCCTTATTTTATGAAATTTCACTTAGGATTTAATGGTGTTAATATTTATTTGCTTTATTTTTAAAAACAATAAATTTATATTTTTATTAAGTAACTCTTACTTTGGTGATGATTTTAATATTTTATATATATTCTTATGAGGTAGCCCTATTTTTGGAGAATTCCTTAAAGTGTTTCTTACATTAAACTATTTAATTTAAGTTTTATTATATTTTATTTCTTTTTACATTAAATTTTTTTTAGTTATTCTTTTGGAACTGGGCTCAGTCCGTGAGCCAGCCCAGCCCATTAACGCATTTGTCCCACTGGAGTTGGGTCAATACTGACCCAAGTACATCTCCCTCACACGCACCCTGCACGCGACGCTCACACCTCTCCCCTCTCGTTCCTCTCTGGCCACCGTCGCCATTTCTACCCGACGATTCTGGTGGTGTAAACCATCTCGGTTACCACCACTGGTCGCCGGAGCTCCGCCTCCTTCTATACGACTTGGCCCTCCAGTTCGATTTGCCTCTAAGGCTATAACGGGATCGCCCCTATCTTCTTTCTGGTGCTAGGTTTTTGATTTTGAGCTTGCGGTGGTGCTCCGGGACACTGATGGACTACAGGTTGCGGCTTGGTGCAGGTCGAGTGCCACCGCGCTCCCTGTGCCGCCATGCCGTACCATCCACCGATGACCCCATCTACTTCCTCTTCAATCTCTAAGCGAGGACCACGGGTAAGTGGAAATTCTCTTTTTCTTTTCTCCACTTGATTCCTCTCTGGAGTTCTCTCTCTGATGATAGGATTTTCCTAAATAGCACAGATGCTCTGTCCTAGTGTTTGTGTGATAAGGATATGATTTCCTTTGAACTGCTAAATCGAGGAAACTATGTTGGTGAAAATTATGGATGGTTTGTGGTTATTAAATCCTTGTATTTCCATCTATACAAGAAGCTTGATCTTGTCCTAGATTAATGCACTTTAGTAAGGTTACTGGTCGTGATTAGTCTAGTGGCTCATGTCTGGTGACTTCTATGATGTGGTTGGATTAGAGTGATTGATGGTTCAATCCTGCTAGTTGTAGTGTTACTTAACCATGCATCCTGATTCATGGTTGATATTTGATTTAACGGTATGCTTGTATTGACAACAAAGCCAATAAAATAAGATTACTGGATGTATTGTTGGAGAATTGAGTTTTTCCTCTAAAGGAAGATGCTCTGCAAGTATAACTTGCATATGTTGTTATTACTGTCAAGATGGCAGTGAAGTGTCCAGATGATATAGAAATGATTCCTGGTTTCATGGTCTAGGAAAATGATAGATCTTCTCTGGCTTCTTTTCTGGCTAAATTTCTAGTCCAATGCCAAGGATGCAAAAGACTGAGGCTTGGATTCCCTTTAAATAAAATACTGTGGTTGCCTTATTCTAGCTCTAGGATGTAATTATCATAGCAACTCTATGCTCACTGAGAGCTTGCCTTTCAAATGATTTGCTTGCTTAAAATGATAAGAACCAATACCGATTTGGATATATTGGTTAATCTTCTGCTAGCAGTGAGGGTAAATGAGTTGGTATTGTGACTGGTGTGAATTGTTTGGATGAGAATTTATGACTTGAATGCCCATGATGCATGGTCTGAGGATAATTAACTCTGGAATGAGTTTTACATGGTTAAGGATCACTAGCCCTTGATTTTTGGTTGTGTGCAACATGTTCCAGTCTATGATGCAAAGACTGAGACACTAAATCTTGATAAAATCAGATACTTACTTGGTTGCCTTCTACTCTCTATGATGAATTTGCATAGCACTTCTATGCAATTCAGAGAGATAAAGTATTCTCCTACTCTCCTAGAAAGGTGCTAGTTGCAGAGTAGTTGATTAGATATTGGTTTGCAATAACCCCCTTTATTCCCTTGTTTATGATGGTGAAATAGAACAAGAACAGATACTATGCATGAGTAGTGGTATAGCAACCTTTTATTGTTGTTGATTCTGTGCTATGATTTGTGGTTCCTAGTGGATCTTGTTCCTGGATGCTTCTTGATCTGCTCCTCCTTACTGCTCACTTGGCTTGCTCCTTCTAATACTACTGCCTTGCTCTTGATCAGCCTACACATGTGAATCTTGTGCTCCTGAACCTTGTCCTTCTAGATCCTATAGAACTGGATTCTTGTGATTACCTATTCTCATGTGATATGCCTCCTTTCCCCCTCCTACTATTTGATCTCCTCTTGGATGGCTTAAATAAGCAACCAGATGCTGATTAGGTGGTGGGTTTGGTGATGGCGTGAAGAAATGAATGGGTGACCTTGTGGTGATGAGAAAGAACATGTGTTGTTCCTGAGGATGAACCAGTGATCTAATTGTAGTTCTGGCTAAGTGTGTTGTGTGGAGAAACTCTGATATGCTTCTGGCTTATCAGCTACGGCTGTGTGCTTACCTTTGTACTCCTTGTGATGCCTCTGTGCTTGACGGCACAACACCATGCAGATGTGTGAGCTGCTTGGGTGCTTGACTCACCCCCAATGGATCAGATCAAGTGAAACTTGACATTTTCTGATTGTTTATCTTTTTACTATATCTGATTTGGTGAAATTTGCCCCTTGGCTTATGATGCTTAGTCTGAAGCTTTCTTTGATGATAAGAACTGATTCTCCACTTGGCTCCCTCTTTAGCTTACTCAATGATGAGTTTAAGCATATCATTTGTATGCTGAATCTGAGAGTAAAACTAACATTCTAACCCTTCCTTTTATTCTTTAATTTTAGTTTGTCTTTTGTTTTATTTTCCAGGGATTAAGATCAGGGAAGGAACCTTCAGGACATGAAGATTTATATGAGACTTCTTTATTATTTTTGTATTTTTTTCCTTCTTTTTGTAAAGTGTATTATATATTTATTCATTGTTGTAATAATATTTATAATATTTTCTTATTGTTGTAATTTCTTCTTTTTACTTGAATATTGTAAAGACAATGTAATATGTATATTTTCTTGAAATTAAGTATTCCTTTATTTAATTCATTTATGTAATTCATTTTACATTTATTGGTTTTATAGTAGTTTACTTTTATTCTTTATTGTAATTCTTCATTTTTTGGGGAACTTAATAAAAATAGTGTAATATTTGTGCTATTGTAATAAAATGATACCTCTTTATTTCATTATCTTATTATCCCATTGGTTCATAATTGTAAAGATAATATAATAATGTGTGATGTAAATAAGATTATTCTTTATCAATTCTTGTTTATTATTTTATTATTATTATCTCATATTACATTACTCATTTCATTTTATTTAAATTTCCACTATCTTTATATTTGAATAAAAGATTATACCTTATTTATAAATAGGAGTTCACCTCTTATTTTCCATTACAATTTAGTTTCCATGTGTTATTCCATTTCAAATTCTTTTAGAATTCAGATTCATCAATTGAGTATTCAAATTTGAATTTCCTTTCCCCCAAACACAAGAGTACAATAGAGGTCATGTCAAAATCCATCGCACTTGCCCTGATGTTTTCATCAGAGCAAGAGAGATCTCGATCCCTCTACAGCTTCTTTAGTTTTGCACGAAAATCCCCCGTATTTTCTTATGCATGAATGCAATGCACAAACATGTGTCCTGTCTATTTCGAGGTGCTAATCCTGGGATGTTACACATACTTGGTTCTATCCACTACTCTTCTTTTATAACCTTCAATCCAACAAGTAGTTCCTTCAAACTCCACTTATAATATTCCTTAATCATCTATCACTAATATTTCTTCATTAGATGTATACATCCAACTATATTACTCTAAAGCTTATTATCCTTTAGGATGAATAACACTACTTCCATAACTCAATGCTATACTAGCTTTAATTGAATCTTACTGTCTTACATTTACTTTACTCTAATAACTCACACTCCAACCTCACATTATATTAATGTGACCTGTAATGACTACTCTAGGATAACTTATCTATACTAGGGTTTTAATCATGTTCTACACACCAATATCACTTATACTTGATAATAGTATCCAATCTTGGTGAGCAAGGTATGATCATTTAAATCCTTTCATTATTTATGGCTTAAGTTCTTAGTTGGCTAAGCAAGGCTTTATCAATACAACATTACAATTGTATTGGAATTATCTTTTTAGTTGTTTCTTTAAAGGCACTTAAATGTAAACTATGTTATATACAAGAGTTGATAGATTGAGAATTGGTGAATCAATAGTTGATTCCTCAACATTGATGAACAACAGATATTGGAATATAACTCAATAGAGTTGATAAAGATTGATATGGAAAGAAAGATATATACAAACTGATCTAAACTTAGTTTCTTTCCTACTCAATCTTACTCAGGGGCAGAGCCAGGATTTGACATTGAGGGGGGCGAAGATATTGATGATCATATATATATGATCCTTTTCTCGTGAAGACAAAAACTATCTATCATTTTGTGTTGGAAGAACTGTTTGGATAAAAAAACATAACAGTATATCAAAGTATCGGCATAGAACTGATATTAATATGTAGCACTAAATCTTAGACAATACAAAACAAAAGATTAGTTTATATTGGATTAACTTATCTCTACGAGTATAAAGCCTGATAATTCCATTGCAGGTGACCTTCCTATTATTATTTCCCAATCATTATGCAATAAGTTGTCGTCACCACTGAGCAAACGTCAAACAAAAGACACGTATTTTTTTGTAAATTAAACAATTAGACTATAGGTTATGTAATATATCAACAAAATACTAATGATTTGGTACCTTCAATCAGAGTGAGGAAGATTGATTCCTATATTCAATGGCACAACATGCTTGTTGCTGGCGTTGCGACATGATTAACAAAGATAGAAACTGGCAAACAACATGGCTGGCAAGCATGATGCCGCGGCTGCGGCATCGCGTGGTGTCTGGCTACTGAGTAGAAGAGAGCAATGGTGGCAGGCATCCAGTCAGTTGATCTGAACGATTGCATATGGTGCTAGCTATTAGGTCTAGTTACACAAACGAATAATGTTGGGACATGTTACTACAGTTGACTAATAAAACGAATTCATGGGATACATTTTGCTTTTGGTATAGAGAAGCACGACAAATAAATTAAATTGGGCTTAGTGTTAATTAAGTCTATGAGGCCATTAGTTTAGTACTAAAATCTACACCTATGTATTGAGGGGGGGGCGATGGTTAGGGAGGGTCTAGCCCCTGCTAGCCCCCCTTGGATCCGTCCCTGATATTACTTAAGAAGTAGGGTTAGGTATTACCATGATACTCATGGTATAAGCAGATGAGATTAAGATATAGTTGTTTCATTCTTATTATTTGTGTTATATCCTTAACTTGGTACTCATGAGTGATTATAATGAATACTATGATATGATCACCCAAGGATCAAATATAAATCATAATGTATTAGGGTTTAACTTATATTACATTTGATCTACCCTTAGATCAAATCTCCCTTACCAAAATAAGATTTTAGCAAAGGTCATATTGAAACTTATCGCAGTCAACTTGATGATCTACTTCAATTCCATCAAGTTAAGAGAAGCTTCAATCACTTTGACAAGTTTTGTTCAAAAGGGCGAAAATTATTCAGATTTTCTATGCATGAATGCAATGCACACATCTGGGTTCAACTTATTTCTAGGCTCTAATGCTGGGATGTTACACAAATGGTGCTAATAGGTAGGTATGGTGGACACAGTTGGCAATATTGGTTTTTGGGAGGTGGAAGCACAGGTAGAGCTCATACTCAATGCAGGTGAAGGCTAGCAATAGAGAGGGAGCGATAAACGAGAGAGCAATAATTGTCATAAACATGCTTGCAACAAAAAAAAGACTAATTATGGCAAAATAAATCATCGAGGTTTACTGACTATTGTTTAGTAATATGCATGCGTGCACATTTGCCAAGTCGATTCACATGAAACTTTCAGAGGAGGATACCACAATATCATACCAAAATATGAATAAAACAATGCATGTAAACATTCATATGACATCCTACAAACTATTAGCAAGCTGGAGCTAATCACAAGAAAGCAAGAACTACTAAGCATCCATAATAACATACACCTTACATGAACAGACTAAGGATGCTCACAATAATGAGTATGTGTACAAAAATGAAAGCAAATAAAGTTCGTTACCAGCCTCTTACCACACCTCAAGTTGTCTTAATCTTCATTATTACCCTTCACTTGTGTGACTTGAATAATAACATGAAACCAAAATCCATTGAGGACGGCCGAACCCTGCAAAGAACTCACAAAACCAAAGAAGAACAACAAATATTTTTGGTGTTTTCGATTTTTTAAAGCAAGCCAAACAAAGCAAAAACAAACAAAGCAAAAACAAACCAAAAGAAACAAACAAGACAAAAGCAAACAAAGCAAAATCTTTTTGGATTTTTCTTTTAAGACAAACCAAAGCTAAAAAACTAAGAAACAAACCAAGAGAAACAACGAAAATATTTTTGGTATTTTTGTGTTTTTGAGAAAGCAACAACAAGAACCAAAAAGAAAGCGAAACAATGGATATATAAAGAACCGACCGAACATGATATATAGATTAGCGTGATGTCGGTATACCTCCCCCCCAAGCTTAGGCTTTTGGCCTAAGTGGGGCTCAATCCCATGGTGCCCAAGAAGGTGCACCTCCATAGTACGTCGAGGAGGCTCCCTCGTCTTGGTATGAGCTCAAGGACTCCCCTGTGTAGTACACAGAGGGGTCATATGAGGGCGCTTCCCCCTAATAGTGTCCATGGAAGCTAAGTCCGCGCAGCTTGTCATCCATCTCCACCTTGGAGCGTGACAAAGGTCCTTGATAAATACTGAACAAAGTGGTTTGGGGGAGAGAGATCTCTCTCTTCCCCGTCAATAAACAACATTCTATAAACCAAGTTCTCAAGGGTAGAGCTAGTGGTGACAAAGTGATGCGCTTTCATGGCAGCAAGATCGAGCCTCTGAGGAGCCAAGACTGTATCATTTGGATCAACAGCAAGGTCCAAGGCATCAACAACACGTGTAGCAATAATTCCCCCATAAATGGGTCCCTTAGCAGTTAATCGACGAGCAATGAGAGAACCAAGATTGTATCTAGTTTCATTGTTGAGCGCAGCAGCTATGAAGGCCAATTGATAGTTCGAAATATTACTAGTGTTCTCCCTACCAAGAACACTAGTGGCAAGATAGTAAACAAAATACCTAATGGCTGGGAGTTGAATATTTTTTATCTTTCCCCGTTGAGCTCTACGGTCATCATCATTGGTTATCCCGCGATAGAGCTCCAAAAAATCAACGGGTTGAGCTGGAATCTTCTTCGCCGACCCAACTGTACCAAGTCCTAGGGCCTCACAAAATTTCTTCAATGTCAAATTATAAGACCTGCCATAAATTTTGAAAGACACATCTGGCTTGAACATGCTGTTAGTAAAAGAAAAGCTCTCCACAAATGTTTTAGTGAGCGTAGCATATTGCACGCTCTCATCCTGCATATAACTTCTTAGTCCAGCCCTCCGAACCAAGGTCATAAAATCATCAAGAATCCCAACAACCCGCAAGAAGGTTTGGCAAGGAAAGGTGGAGGGGTGCGCATCCCCCTCATCTCCCTCGTCGCCAAATAGCGGAGTAATGAGATCCTGATTGTATGAGGGCCTAGCACGGGAGGATGATCTTGAAGGCCTTTCCCTTCCAGGTGCATCACTCTCAAATATTTCACCAAATGTGTGGTTGTCCATGACCTCTTTTATTTTTTTGAAATTTTTAGACAAACATCAAACTAAGTGATTTCCAAGTTGATAAATGATGAGCAACTACTATAGGAACTTGCTAGAGGGCTACACATGCATCAAAATGAAATATCTAAGCGTAGAACAAGCATGCAATCTCACACAACCTGACACCTATAGCAGCAAAATACTCAAGATAAAATCTACCAATCACAAATCTAATTGGACTACTGGAGGAGGCACATACCAAGGAGCAACGCTCAAAAAATCAGCAACAAAGATGGGCTGAGCAAGGAGATCGAAAATCGCGAGCAAGGACAATAAGAACTCTAGATTGAGCAAGTTTTCCGGTGTTTTTTGGGAGAGAGAAAGAAGATGGCTGGGAGGAGACACTTTGGAGGGGCCCAGGTGGGCCACACCCCACCTAGGCGCCACCCATAGGTAGGCTGCGTCTACCAGGGGTGTGAGTGCCTGGGGTGGCCCCTGGGTCACTCCAGGTGTCCCTCTGCCCCTTTTTTTCGAGGAAAATTTTATTTTGAAATTTCTGGGAATTTTCGGGAAAATTATTTTTGGCCAATTTTCAGGGTATGAAAATTGATTTTCTCGCAGAAACAGGCTTTTTTCAGAAGAAGCAAAAGCAAACAAAAACCAAACTACAGAAGTTCTAAGACACTCTGAAAGGCAAGCAACTAGCAAAACTAAAGCTAACAAGAGAAAGAGCAAAGACTAGGAAGGAGAAAAGTGAAGGAAAGCAAGTATAACCACGGTGGAAACATTATTCTGTTCATTAAAAAATACTTTTGTTAACAAGGTTGATCAAGTCTTGTTACCAAAACAATCTTATATGAAACAAAACTTCGTATTCCACAAAGTGATTATGTTACCTCAAGCTTGATAGCATGGTCCCAATCATAATAGTTTCAAAATTTTCTTGTGGAATGGGACAATATATTTCTCCAACCTTGATGCTCTCAATATTTTCAACGGAATTCAGGCAATAACTCTTAGCAACCTTCTTGGGGAAATAGACATTATGCTCTTTTTCATTAATATTGAATGTTACTTTTCCTTGATTACAATTGATGACAGCACCTGCAGTATTAAGAAAAGGTCTCCCAAGAATAATAGACATATTATCATCTTCAGGCATTTCAAGCACAACAAAATCAGTTAGAACAAAGAAATTATGAGCCACTTGCACAGGAACATCCTCACATATACCAACAGGAATAGTAGTTGACTTATCAGCCATTTGCAAAGATATATCAGTTGTATCAACTTTTCTAGCCGGAGTCTCTTGTAGAGAGAAAAAGGCATAACACTAACTCCAGCTCCCAAATCACATAAAGCAGTTCTAACATAATTATTCTTAATAGAGCAAGGAATAGTTGGTATACCTAGATCACCAAGTTTCTTTGGAACCTTACCATTGAAGGAATAATTAGCAAGCAGAGTAGAAATCTCCTCATTAGGAATCTTCCTTTTATTATAAACAATATCCTTCATATACTTTGAATAAGGAGGCAACTTGATAGCATTAGTCAAAGGAATTTGCAAAAATAAAGTTTTCATCCACTCACAAAACTTGTTGTAGTGTTCTTCCTCCTTTGACTTATGTTTCTTACCTCGAAAAGGCATAGGTTTCTGCACCCAAGGTTCTCTCTCTTTACCATGTTTATTAGCAATAAAATATTCCTTAGTGTACCTAGTGTTCTTAGTGTGCTTCTCAGGTTCTTCCTCTACTTCCTCCTTATCAGGTGCATCATTTTTATCATTACCACTCTCAATTTCAGCATCAGAGACAGATATACTATTAGGATCTATAGCAGGTTCAAGGGGTTCCTCGACAATTCTATGTTTCTTTTTTTTCTCTTACGAGGACTACCACTACTTTCACCTTGTTGAGAATCATGCTCAATTATTTTAAGGTTTCCTTCATGATATAAAGGATCTTGAGTAGCTATACCACTCCTAGTTCTAATTCCATAAGCATGTTTATTTCCTAAGGCATTAACTAGTATATCCTTTTGTACCTTATCAAGTTGATCAAGTTGGGTTTGAACCATTTGAAAGTGTTTACAAAGCATTTTAATATCATTTGAAGTTCTTTCCACAATATCTTTCAACTCATTAATAGCTCTAGAGTTTTCCAATAAATGATTCTAAACTTGTTTATTAAAATTACCTTGTTTAACAATAAAAATGTCAAGTTCCTCTAAACATTGATCAGGAGGCTTACCATAAGGAATATCACCTTCATCAAAGTGTTGGAGAGAGTGTACCTCAATAGTAGAGGAGTGGGAAATTGGCTTACATAATTCTTCTATAGGAGGTAGATTCTTCACATCTTCATCTCTAATACCTTTCTCCTTTACACACTTCTTAGCTTCCTTCATCACTTCATCATTTAATGCAATAACTCCCCTCTTCTTTGGTGTTGGAATTGGATCTGGTTCAGGCACAACTGGTTCAGGAGTAATAGGCTCAGGTGTATTTAGCTCAGTTGAAGTCCAATCATCATAATTCTTGCTTATTTTAGCCATCAATTCTCCAGCATCCGTAGGAGTTCTTTTCCTGAAAACACAATCAGCAAACCTATCTAGGTATGTCCTAGAATCATGAGTTAGTCCATTATAATAAATATCAAGAAGCTCATTTTTAGGTAATGGACATCCAGGATGTGCATGAATAAAGGCACAGAACCTTGTCCATGACTCAGGCAATTTCTCTTCTTCTCCCTATTTAAAATCAAAAAGTCTCTGCAAAGCAGCATGTCTAGCACTAGGAGGAAAATATTTCTGGAAGAAAGAAGTAATCAAACAATCAGAGCTATCAATGGAACCAGGAGGTAATCTATTAAACCAAGCTCTAGCTTCTCCTTTTAGTGAAAAAGGGAAGATCTTAGTAACAAAGTACTTGCGCATCTTAAAATCATCAGAGAATAAAGCACTCATAGTAGAAAGTTCATTCATATGAGCCACATCACTCTCATTTTCAGTCCCACAAAAAGGTTCTTTCTCAACAATGTCTAAATAGGATAAATCAAGAGAGAAATCATAATCTTTATCTTTAATATCTATGGGAGAAGTGGCAAACTTAGGATCAGAGGACAACTTAGGAATAATGGTCCTTCTAGCAAGGAGACTCTTAATAGCACTAGTACCATGTGTGTTTCGGCACTCTTCAACAAAATCATCAGTAAACTCAATGTAGCCATCATTAATATCATAACTCTCTCTAGACTCTGGTGAGCTAACAGGTGTAACAGTGTCTTCACTAGGAGTTTTGGTATTTCCTAGACTAGCCATAGTAGCATCTAGGAAATGACCTAATGAACCACTCGTATCAAGCATAATAGAAGTAACATCATGAGTATCAAAAGCAGTTTCAGACTCAACAATAGTAGCAGTGTGTGTAGCATGAGAATGTGGTGTTGGAGTAATAAGCTTACTTATAACAGACGGTGAATCAAGAGCAGAAGAGGTGTTTATGACTGTACCTCTTCTTGTAGTGGATGGTAAAATAGGAAACTTTCCATCATGATACTTCCCCGTGATGAAAGGAGTAGAAGTGAACAATAATAGATCCAAGTGAACTTACAAATAAAGCTATGCTCCCTGGCAACGGCGCCAGAAAATAGTCTTGATGACCCACAAGTATAGGGGATCGCAACAGTATTCGCGGGTAGTATTACCCAATTTATTGATTCGATACAAGGGGAGCCAAAGAATACTTGCAAGCCTTAACAATTGAGTTATCAATTCAGCTACACCTGAAAATAGTTCTTGCTCACAGAAGTTTATCAGTAGCAACAGTTTGGTAGTATCAACAACAAAGCAACATCAGCAGTGAAACAAGAGCAACAGTAACAGTAACAGTAAACAGTAGGTTTCGAGTGCGGTAGACATAGGGATGGATCGACGGGTGTTGCATGGATGAGTCTAAACATGTAACTTCAAGATCTAGGGCATTGCAGATAAATAAGAATAAGAAGCCAAGTACTAAACAATCCTAGGCACGTGCTCCATATATAGTCATGCATGCTCGCAATGAGAACTTGCACAACATCTTCTGTCCATCTAGCCCGTGGCAATGGGGCCTCTAGGGAACTACTGGCAATTAAGGTGCTCCTTTTAATAGAGCACCGGAGCAAAGAATTAACACTCCGTGAACACATGTGATCCTCACACCACAGCCATCCCCTCCGGTTGCCCCAATTTCTGTCACTTTGGGGCCTTTGGATCCAGAAAATGATATGTGTACACAACTTTCAGATAAGATCACAAACAATACTATCATAATGTTTCAATAATAAGTTCAGATCTAAGATCATGGCACTCGGGCTCTAGTGACAAGCATTAAACACAACAAGTTGCATCAAAGTCAAATAGCACTAATAGCGATACTAGGCACTATGCCCTAACAATCTTATTCGATTACATGATAGAACTCATCCAATCCCTACCATCCCCATAGCCTACAACAGGGGATTACTCACTCATGGATGAGGAAAACATCGATGGTTGATGGAGAGGCGTTGGTGATGACGATGGCGATGATCCTCCCCAAATTCCACGTCCTGGCAGGATGCCAGAACGGAGTTTCTGGTTTCGAATCTTGTCTCTGGTGGTGGCGGCGCAGCAGAACTCTTTCTGGAAAAACGTCGAACCCCCCTCGGTTTTTAGGTCAAGAGGTAACTTATAGACGCAGAGGGAGGCCGAGGGGGTGCCTAGGGTGGCCACCCCCCTAGGCGCGGGCTGGGCCCACCCGCGCCTGGCAGGGCTGTGGGCCCCCCAGGAATCCACTCTGTCTCGTACTCCGGCTCCGTGTGTCTTCTGGTGAAATAGGATATTTGGCATATTTTCCCGGATTTTTCCTGATAGTTGATTTTCTGTACAAAAACTAGACACCAAGGTAATTCTGCTAAAAACACGCCAGTCCGTGTTAGTTGTATTCAAATCACACAAGTTTAGAGGAGAAACAATAGCAAAAGTGTTCGGAAAAGTAGATACGTTTTGGACATATCAATCATTGACGCAAGAGAGGTCTTGGTCATGTCCAGAGCATCTCCGAGCCGAAGGGTGTCACACTTAAGGGTGGGGACGCACTAGGATCAAACCGACACCGAGAAATGAGAGAGAGAGAAACCGGAAAGGTTCTGGTAACATCCGATGTTTATCGGAGGGGTCCGGAAGGAGTTTCGAAGTATGAAATATGATAGTATATGTGTTTTATATTAATTAGTTGAATTCATATTAATGATTAGTGGTATTCATTTTACAAAATATTGATCTCAATGCATAATATAAACTATGAGAATTGATAGCATTAGCAGAAAATAGTATAAGACTGTAACAAATTCTTATTGAAGCCACAACTCATAGATCATAAGAGTTAAGATGATAATTTTATAATAACAACAAAGTACCAATGTACTACTAGAATAGTACAAAAGATTTTCGCATTGAGGCATTACCACTTGATTGAAGCCAAATTACAATATAACTTTGCGATCGCCTTGTTGGAACAGGTTGATGACATCCTCATCTTTTACTTCATTGAAAAACTCTCTCAAAAAAGTAATCAAGCAATTGTTCAAATGGTTATCACCCATTTTGTTTTTAGCTTATTCTTCACATAGTTCATTGAGGAAAAAAACCTTCCAACACTTGCAGTAGGTACTGGTAGAATCAATACCAACTTAAGAAGCTTGTAAACAACAAAATATTGTTCATGCTTGTTTGTCTCGACAAGCATAACTGGAAGCTGACATAGATTATTCAAGTGTTTGAATCTTTCATCTCTACGCACATGAGTAATGTACATGTCTAATTGTCAGGAAAGTCTTGCAAGTTCATTACTTGTGAAATCATTAGCATAGAACTTTGTAGCAAGCTTAACCAATTTCTTGTGATCGTAAGCAGAGAAAGAACAAAGTGGTCTAAATGATACCAAAAGAGAAATAGTTAATATGTTGTTGCTTATTCCTAGTTGAT
Organism: Avena sativa; assembly: GCA_916181665.1. Classification (NCBI taxonomy): domain Eukaryota; kingdom Viridiplantae; phylum Streptophyta; class Magnoliopsida; order Poales; family Poaceae; genus Avena; species Avena sativa. The sequence continues at coordinate 236,115,243 of OV702296.1, read as the reverse complement.
ACGGACAAAACCGAATCTGCTAATATTAATCACTAGCCATGACTGTCACTAGATAATTGATTACAAGAAATCTCCTACTAGGTAGTGTAGGAATTGGTACTAAACTTTAGAAATCAAAAGCATCTAGGAATGACGAATCTAGTCATATAGAAAATCTGAACACTAAAGAGGAGGAGGGAAAAAAAAGGAAAGTACAAAATTTGACGTACCTGGCCGCTGCCGCCGCTGGCCGCTGCTCTTCCGTCCAGGGGGAGGGGCCGCCTCCTGGCTAGGTCGCGTGTGCCTGGCAGCAGTTCGTTCACTCCCGTGACCCATCGCTGGTGCGAGGAGTTGCGCTTATGCGAGAAGTGGATCAAGAGATTGCTTGAAGCGTTGTTGGGCTGGGCCGTGCGAGTACATGTACTATTTTTTTTGAGTTTATCTATGTCTCAGTCGATTGAGATTTTCTTAAGTCTCAATCAATTGAAAAAGTGCAACTGTAGTTAAATGAAATGTGTAACTCGTTTCAGTTGCACTTTTCTAACAAAAAGGTGCAATTGCATTTTTTTGCCAGAAATGTGCAACTGAAACCGATTGCACTTTTTTTTTTGAATAGACGGTTGCACTTTTTGTAGTGAGTAAGATTTAAGAAAATCTCAGTCAACTGAGAAATAGCAAAACCCATTTTTTCGCTCAGATTTTTGGTATTCACGGAATACACAGGAATATCCCAGCGCCGCCTGTGGTGGACAGTGCATTGCCAGTGCACGGGCGGTCCACTGTGATCGAAGGCAATACAATACAGTAGAAAAATACAGTGCACCGGCCAGTACATCTTGTCGTGTACCGTGACCGAAGGTAATGTAAAAGAATTCATCAAAACCTATCAACATAGGATTTAGTTTTGTAGATCTTGACGTGACTTGCACAAACACTGTAGCTAGTGACCCCTCTATGCAAGCACATTTCATATTTTTCGTGTTTGAATCTAAAAGAGAAAGGGAAAAGGACCGCAGCCCTCTCTGTAGGTACCACGTGTCGCATAGTGAAGATCGGGAACAACTCACGAAGAACTCTTTAGACGCCACGTGCACCAACAACAGCGATTGCGGAGCACGCTAGGGAATGTGCGTTTTTTCTAGGATTTTCGTCATTTTATTGTACTCATTGACGATGGAGTATATATGTTGAATAATTTATCATCTACCCATTTGGATGTTCCGGAATCTTAAACTTATTATGCTTTTTCAACAATCAGACATTCTTCATAATATCTAGCAAGCCTAGCCCGTGCGGGGCACGGTTTGACAAAGTTTATTGTTAATTTGCTCTTTCCAAAAAAAAAGAGGGGAATAATGCAAGCAGTAAAATGGTCTTCCAGGCGTACGTACGTCTTGCAGTTGCACCATCGATCGACGGTTACGTCCAAATAAACTCGGAAGCATCGCTCTGGCTTTGTCGCGATCATGCATCATCTGATTGTGGCCTGACCTTGCCGATCCTAAGGAAGATTGGGTACCTGACCGTCTTGACCTCCTCGCGTTGGCCGCCCCAGGCCTCAGCGAACTCCTTGACGGTGGCCTCGTCGAGCATCTCGACGCCCTTCTCCTTGGCCGTCTGGTACGCGGACCATGAGGTGATGTAGCTGAGGTAGTCGTGGAGGTCCATGCGTCGCTCGGTGGCGAACTCGAATGGCCCCGTGTGCGTCTCCCCCTCAACGGGGTCGAAGGGGAACTCGACGCTGCGGTACTCGTCGTCGACGAGCTTGCGGTTGGGCGCCCAGTGCGGCTGCGATCCGTGGTAGAGGCGCCAGAAGACCTCGTCGACGGCGGCTCCGACGCGGGGCTCGGTGTAGCACCAGGCGGCGAGGACCCCGTGCCCGTGCGGCGGCGCGCGCAGGACGGAGCGCGCCTGCGCGTAGAAGCGCGGCAGGTCGAGCCAGTGGAAGGCCTGCGCGACGGTGACGACGTCGACGGTGCCCGGCCGCGCGACGGCCGCGTGGATGCCCTCGAGGGGGAGGTCCGGCGGGGTGTGTACGTAACGCGTGTTGGGGAGGCGCGGCGCGTAGGCGAGCTGCTGCGCGCTCGTGTCCGTGCCCACCACGTCCTTGTACAGCGTCGCTAGCTGCAGCAGTCGACGAGACCGACCGGGAGAAGTCAATTAGTACTGTACTAGTGAATTCTGAATTTTTCAAGGGAAGCAGAGATGCTGATTGAATGGCTGAAACGAAGCCAGAGGCCGAGATGGGATCCAGGGAAAGGGACATTCGGATAAAAAGATATAAAGTCACTTTGTAATTAAATGGCTGGAGACTAGTGAAAGAAGACGCAATCCTGCAAGGAGATGAACAGAGAGAAAGGGGGGAATGACGAAGGCTCACCGAGGCTGCGGCCTGGCCGCTGCCGGTGCCGACGTCCCATGCGAGGTCATGGCGGGGCGTCTTGGAGGCGATGAACTCGAAGAGCTCCAGCGGGTAGACCGGCCGCGTCGCCGCGTACTGCTTCGCCTGGTTCAGGAACAGATTCGCCATCTCTCTGTTCCTGAATTGGTGGCTTGTCTATATGACTGGGTTGAAGATAGACGATGAGCGAGTGCACCTACTTATAGGGAGTGCGTCTGAAGTGGTGACGAACGCAGTTTTTCTACCATGGCGTGGGCGTTCCTGTCTTATCTAATGATCACTATCGTTCTAAGATTCGTGTCAGGTTACTTTGCACTATCAACCTGCACATTGTCACTTTGTAACCCCTATAGGACCCAACATGCACATGTCCACTTTGTTCACAGGCCGGCTTTCTAGTTGACACCATGGCTGCGCCGCTCCGGAGGAAGAAATCGCCTCTCCCATTGCTATCCTCTACCTCATTCCCGGCCGCCGAGGTCGACGGCGTGGCGCCACCGCCTCCATAGAGACCAGCACATGCTCCGCCGCCACCTCGTCCTCCTTGTCCTAGATTCGTGCTCCTTTCCCAATGTTCGTCCTGCGCCCGTGCTCCCTAGCAGGTGGCCATGACCTCGCGGTGGAGCAGATGGAGGCTGTCTGGTTGGGAGGCGGTGTGCGCTGTCGGCTAATCCTACAAAATCTGGACATTGAATCCCCACACCGGCCAAGGGATGAAACTAATCCAACACGATCTGGATTTTGTTTTTTGAGATTTCTCCACTGTGTGTTCTTGGGATGCTTCATTGAAGATTTGGCATGGAATATTGCAGATTTTTTATCCATGAGATCTGGATTTTGTTTTTTGAGATTTCTTCACCGTGTGTTCTTGGGATGCTTCATTGAAGATTTGGCAGGGAATATTACAGATTTGTTTACTCCACGTTGCCAAAAGCATTGCCGCAAGATTGTAGAACTAGAATTTTGGCAATATGTTATGGAGAGAGAGGCTGTGGTTGGCAACGAGATAAAGAAGCGTGGAAGGGACTGGATGATTAGAATACAAAGTAACAACGGATGTTTTGGGCAATGTCTAAAATGGATAGCACGGATCTTACAGCTAAAGTGGATGCCCAAGATAAGCCCGTGACACCCTCCTATATGTAGACTTTGTTTTTCGGGTGGTGACTTGCTGCTCGCTCTGTCTCACCTGAGGCAGGTCTTTTCCTGAAGATGGGCCAACAAGCAAAGAGTGACATACCTTCTTCCCAAGCCATCAGAATCACATTATTGGCACACAACACAAGCACAACGTGGTGCTTCTGAACACTTTCCCCCGCCTTTTCAAAATTTGACAAATTTTGACCAAAAAATTCGATACCGATTTGTTTCAAAGACCACATAAGTCCACCCGAAACCCCTATGATTCTCTTAGATGTATACTCACTATACACATATACTCACGTGTTCGTGGAAGACGAAAATCGAAGATATATAGCAGCAGTAACAAAGTTTTAAAACGTGGGATGCAAAGACGTAGATTGTGATAACGAGATGTGAGATGTGTCGACGAGAATGTGAAGTATACCCAGCTCGACCGAATACATATATACGAAGGTATATATAGTCTAGATATAAGTTTCGACGAGTTAAAATAAAACCGGCCAATGCAAATACTTATGGTTAGGAGGAGGCATCGAAGCACACCTCGCTTCTGAATTTTCTCGCCAACACATGACAGGAAGCATCTGGCCAGCTTAACTTGGGCCTTCCTTCCACGAAGAAACAAACATAGCGGAGGCCAATTCGAATGCAAACGAGAAGGATAGATACGCACGCACACACGGGACCTCTGAGAAACAAAAAAAAAAGGAAACTTCCTTTCCCTGCCGCTCGATCCCCCCGCACCGCACAGGAGGAATCTCGACTTTACGACCCAAACGCTTCTTGAGCTGACTAATATCGTGGGCGGAAGACAAGTCGTGGAAGACTCCACTTGGGCGAACTTAGACCGAAATCCAGATTTTTTTTTGGCCGGACGAAACTTGATTTTAGCTTGGGTACGTCTAGTTTTTTATTTCGTATCTAGGCGAACAAAACACGATGATATATTTGAATTTATAGTTCCCGCCGGCGAGTGCTCGGCCACAAGGTGTTCGATAGAAACGCCCAAAAATTCAGCGACAGATTATTATTACATAACAGGGAAAATGACTCTCAGTCGTCGACGGGGATGGGCTCCTGCGGCGTGGCCAACGCGGTGTGGTCGTCCGTCTCACCGGCGGACGGCGAGGGGTTGGAGGAAGTGGAAGCAGAGCTCGGCGTGGAGGCGTTCGACGCAGGGGCGGTCGGCGCAGAGGAAGGGGAAGGCGTGATCTCGCCCTGGAGGATGGCCTGGCGTTGTGCCATGTACCAGGCCTTGACCGGCGAGCTCATCTTTGACGTGTCCTCGCCGCCCATCAGGAACTTGAGATCCGTGTTGCGTTTCTTGGCGGCGTAGTTGGCCTTCTTCTCGGCGAGGTTGGCCTTGATGAGGGCCACCTTTTCCCATTGTGTCTCTATTAGCTGCTTCCAGCGCTCGTCGGTATTCTCGGCCCTCTTCTCGGCCTGCGCCCTCGTGTCGGCGATGTATTTCTCGATCGAAGCCTGAAAACGCTCGGCAGGAGGTCCGGCGGCTTTGAGCATCTTCGCCTTCTTCTGGCCCATCTCTGGTCTTCCTTCGCCGGCAGCAGCGGGAGGGGCCTCCGGGTTGTAGACGCCGTCCTTGGTCTTGGAGATACTCAGACGAGTGTCCCGCCACTTCTCGCATGCTCGATCTCCTCGAAGACATGATGGAACTTGAACTTCATCTTCATGTCCTCTCAAAACAAAGCAAGTGCACGACGAAGCTGCAAAATGGAAGTGTGTCAAGTGTGTCCAAATGGAAGCGAGTGCACAACAAAGCTAGTGTTCGCGAGTACCTTGTTGTCCATGTTTTCCCCGCTGGCTTGTGTGCGTTCCACCTCTTCCACGTAGCTGTGTCACTTGATGCACGCAGTCTGGATGATCGTCCAATGGTTAGTAATAGCCTTCTCCCCTCGTTCCATGTGAATTTTGCGACACTTTGGGTGGCAAAGGATACGCTCGTCGAACGCTACCTTCACGCGCCGCCAATAGTTGTCTGAATTCTGGTTGGCACCGGTGATCGGATCCATGCTCACCGTTTTCCAAGCTTCGGCGAGACAGGTGTCCTTAGCCACGGTCCACTTGATCCGAGATTCTGCCGAAGTGCCCGGCTTCTTCTTCCCCTTCTTGCCTTTCGCCAGCTCCAAGGCTTCACCCTCGGCGTCCTCTGCCTGCGTCGGCTCGGCCTGGGTCTCCTCGGCGTCGATGTTAGGGAGATCCTCAGAATCGATGCCGTGCTCGGCGTCGACGCGGGTCTGCTCTTCCGTGAAGAAGGAGGGGTGGTTGGAGGCCGAGCCTGCTACGATCATGTCCTCCATGTACGTCTCGGCCGACATGTCGGCCGGCAGAGTGACCGGCATTCTGCCGAACATGTTGCGCGCGTCAGCCTCACATTAGGTTCCTTGCGCCGAGCTTGCACCAAAAGGCAGTGGTCCGCGGCGCAGAGCGGAGCTTGCGTACGCCGGAGAGGTGGAGTCGGGGAGGTTGATATCCACGTCGAAGGCCGAAGGAGGGTGCAGCGCCAGGCAGGGGAATACCACGTTGGGGTTGAACCCGCCGTCGAACTCGGGGGACGAGGAGTACCTCTGCTGAGCAGCCGCCTGGCTCTCCTGGAAACCGGCCAGAGAGATCGGCGAGAATCCGGCGGGCGAGCCGACGCTTGCCTGGCTTCCCTAGTTGGGTGGGTACGGCGTCGCCATCAACGCCGACCTCATCGCCGCCGCCTGTTTCGCCCTCGTGATCACCTGCTCCTCCGTCGTCTCCGCCTTCTCTTGGTCTTGCCGGAGCTTCGCCCTCTCCTTTTTGCCCTTCCGGTCTGCCGACGCCATCTTCCTGGCCGTCTCCTTGGACGCCCACGCGCCGTCGGACATGCCCTCCGGCTTCTTCGGCGGCGCTCTCGGCTTCCTCGCCTTCTTCTCCGCCGTATCCTCGCTGAGGATCGATCTATGTTGGACGAAGCTCTTGGGCGGCATGGTGGGCAGGAGCTCGGCGGAGTGGCGGGAGGGGAATGGGGAAGAAAGGCGGGAGGGGAGAAAGAAAAAGGCGAGAGCTCGGCGAAGTGGCGGGAGTTCAGCCTTCTCTCGCCGACAGAGCTAGCCCACGCCCGTTTTCGCTGCGTCCGGCTTTCTCAGGGCGTACCCGGGATCCTGGGTACGGCCTGGGAAGGCCGGACCAAAGTTCGCCCGAATTCGGACGAAAACAGGTTCCTGGGTACGCGACTAGGCCAATTTTCGGTGTCCGAACCTAAATTCGGCGTCTGGATCGGCGTCCTGGGTAGGCGAGTGGAGATGCTCTAACGCTATCTCGTAGGATAGTTTTTTTGTTAAAGAGCATATATTAGGCACGACACGTACAATGCTAGAGAAAGTGTATTTTTTTAGCTCTTCATGTAATCTAGGAAAGGTAATAAAAATAAGTTGTACAATGGGTCATCTCTTATTGTCATATCTAAAAATTAATGTGAATTAACTAACTATAGTAAGAAATTGTGTTGATAAGAGAAGACATAAGGTACAATGGAGAAAGATAGTTTTCTCTGATTTTTAAGAGATCATCCCTAGCCAAGGAAAGACAACCTTCTTTTTCTTCATTCTCTCTCCTCCAACTAAGTGAAAATCCGACGTGACAATCGTAAGAAAATGCTCACATCACCACATTGTACATGCCCTTAATATCAAAGATACTAATTATTCTAGTGGTTATACGGATGCAGACTCCTAAAAAAAATTACAAAAAAGAAAAGTCTCGTTATAATGACCCATTCATTGGAACAACAGTACTATTACCACCAAGACAGCACTAGAAGTCCAGCTTCTTCAAAAACAACGTCTCGAGAAAGGAAACAGTGTACAAACACCGGCATCGTCCGATCAAAGATCTTAGGTTTTCACCCTGAAGAAAGTTCATACTCTCAAAACAATGCCTTTAACAAGGCAATTGCCAGATACAACCAATTAAGCCAGACCCTGAGTTTTCACCCTGAAAGATAGAACATGAACCTCTCCTGTGCATCTGTCTCCACTTGCATGCCACTGCTCTAAGTCACGAATCATCAAGCCAATTCCTCATCGCAACCCAGGCTCGAATCACCATTGTTAGTCCACAGATCTTGGTCTCCATGACATTCTTCATCGGCATCATGGAACGAGAACATGCCCTATGATCTTACCAGCCAACAAAGCTTTGAAGCGCACCCTCTGAAAACAAACGGTCAGAGTAAAACATGGATGCGCACGACCGAATCCCATCTGATCCAGCAATCTCTCGGCATGATCGCACTTATGGAGTACACCGGTGGAGCCTTCCGGAACACGACACAGTAACCAGAGCAATGTAGAGAAATATCATGCGGATCTTCGTCTTGGCTTGAGAGGCATCAAGGACCACGACCTTTATTATGTAGATTTTTGGCCCCCGCGCTGCCGCCCGCTGGCTCCCCATGGGACCGGATGCCCAATTCCCCACCAGCTAGGCCGGTAGAGGAATAGGCAGCCCGGGCCGCCATGACCGTAACCTGGCGCTAAGAGACCTGTGAAGATCCTCCGAAATGCAAAGATCGGATGCGGGGGCGGGCGCATCTGGGACAAGGGCCAGGCGACCACACCCACCAGAGCTCCACCGGTCATCCCATCGCCACCGTCCGCCATGGCGTCCACCACCAGCCTCCACCTACGCCTGCCAGGCCGGCGACAACCCGCACTCCCGACGACAACGGCCCGTGCTGCACCACCAGCCAGGGGAGAGGGATCCCCGCTGCCACCCTCCTTGGGGCGCTTGGGCTTTGCCCACCGACTCCTCCAGCGGTGGCGAGGAAGGGGAAGAGGCGACGGCGACTCCTAGGGTTAGGTCGGGGAGAGGGGTCGGGAGGGGTATGCGGAAAAAGGCTGGGTGTATAGTGTGTACCACCAAGTCTGAGATACTCCAAATAAATTCCAAACAGCTCCAAGTAAATACTCCCAAGGCCGGGTGTATAGTGTGCAGGACCTTACCACAGCTAGAGAAATACTGGGACCTTTTGGAGGTGTCTCTGGTTTGCAAGTTAATTACCGGAAGTCATCAGCTACTGTTATTAGAGGAGAGGATGTGGATCAGATGAAGGTGAAAGCACATTCTTCAGATGAGGATCGGGAAGGCTTTCCCACGATCAAGGATCAGCAGGCGAAGGAGGTGTTCGATAGTTTGGTTCAGATCATCATAGGGGACGGGGCCAAGTTGCTATTTTGGGAAGACAACTGGTACAAAGGTTTAGCTGTCAGAGACTCTGCACCATTGGTTCACATGACAGTGAACATACGGCGCACACGCAGAAGAACCATCCAGGAAGTGGTGACGAATCACAGGTGGATTCATGACGTTGGAGAGCTCTCGGTAGTGGGGATTGCACAATGCTTGTTCCTGTTGTCTGCAAAATTATCAGGGACGTTACAACACCGGATCGTTTCGTATGGCCTTTGGTCATCTGCAGGACAGTACACGGCGAGATCGACCTTATAGGATCCTATGCCAGGGGACGATCAAGATGGAGGGAGCTAGCTGCATCTGGAAGAGCTGGGCGCTGCTGAAATGCAAGATTTTTTGCATGGTTAGCACTGCAGTTCAGACTTTGGACATCAGATAGGAGGTTCGACATGGTTTGTAGAACACTACATCAGCTTGCTTTACCTGCTTGCAAGAGCAGAACACGGTCACTCATCTGCTCATGGGATGTGTGTCTATATATGCAAGAGAGGTACGGTGGGGATGCTTTCCGAGATTGGGGATCAATGTCAAACATCCATGGCATCAGACTCGATGCAATCATGGTGGTTACTGGCGAGGAGGTAGTTCAGGCAGAAAGATCAGAGGAGTTTCGATACTCGGACAATACTGATTTGGTCAATCAAGTCTTGTATTGAGAACCCCATTGTTCAGTTTTGCCTCCACTCTAAAAAGACAAGTCACGGGAAGGTTCTTGGTTGTTTCAGTTCACCTTGGTTAATCAAGGCTGATATTGAGCAGGAAAATGAAACCCTAGTGTTCATTTTCGCCTCCACTCCAACAGACAAGTCATAGAAAGGTTCTTGGTGGTTTCAGTTCTCCACTTGATGGGTAAGAATCACAACTTAGACATCAATTTTTCAGTTTATAAGGCAGTTTGTAAAATCCGTATATTTGTTTGTTTGATAATATCTATATCTCCGGTCGTAAAATATTGGTGAGTGAAATTAGGACCACAAAAATGGGTTAACGGGATGGAGCAGTGCTTTGTGAATGTGACCCATTGATCCAATTCTTTAATTGGTTTGATCACAGTATCAAAAGATTACATCATATTGGCTTCAGTATGCGGAAAATAATTGTAGTACAGTACGTGTCGTTGCTATCAAGTGTAAATATATGGGTAGAATTCACTCAAATCATGTAAATAATATGGCCTACTACGTACTAGTTCATTTATAAGTTAACGTTTGCAGTCAACTCTTCAGTACAGATTTGTTTCATTATCTTTGAATATTTTGGGGCATAAGATTCACTCAAATCAGGTTAACATCATAGTTTTCTGTGATGGACAAATTAAGAAATTCAATTGTCTGTATTAAGGCCCCGCATGCTGTATTATTTTTTATTTATAAGTTGGCTAATTATTGTTAGGAAGCGACCTCGCCGATTTATGTTCCTCTTAAAGTCTAGCAATACTTTGCTTTAACTCTCCCTCTACAAAAATATGCTTCTATGCATTCCATCTCTTGATAGTATTCAGCTAAGCATATATATAAGAGGAGTATATCTTTCCCATATTTTTCTATAAATGAAAGAAGTGTATGCTAAACTTAATCTAGACTTGAAGTGGCAATTTTGTTTCTTCTCATAGTATTAGTGGCTATCGGAGTACCTAAAAATATCATCCGTGCAGGTACATTAGACATCTTAAAAGACTGAAACAACTTGGTGTGTTGAATTGTTCTTTGACTGGTTGATTTGGTGAAGAAAATACATTGCTTCTTCGCGCTCTTCCCAACATGTGCTCCATTGGAGGTCTGCAGTGGATTTGTAAGTAACATAATTAATTGCATCTAGTACATGCTTTGCATGATACATAAGGAAATACCTTTGAGTAAAAAAATTGAGTAATTTTCTAAATGGATGTTCACTAACACTCCACATGTACATATTTTTTTGGGATCACAGAATCCATCATGGATACCATATTCATCATTCAATATAGAATCTTTCCCTTACATATCTCAGTGATTGTGTGCAAGAGTAAAACAGTTGTTTACGAAAAGGCTATATATTGATAGACGACTCATAATATTAGAGGTGTATTGTTCATCGATTCATTTCTTTATGATAGACCTAATGGTTCTCTAGCTACAACTGCTCGTCATTGTTAGGTAAAAAATTAGAAAAGTATCAAAGGCAAAAAAAAATGTATGGCCTCCAGCATGCCATGAGAACAGTCAATGATTTGCATCTTTGGAGCATCCAACATATCTAATCAGAACCTACCTTTGTAAGGGTTACTTACTTTATTTGAGAGCAAAAGTGTAATTACATTTGTTATGCTATTAATTTTTCTAACAATATCCTATAAGTTTCATTCTCTATCAGAGTATCTACACCAATTTTACTCACTCTATTCGGAAATAGGTGACTCAGTTTTTTTTAGATACGAATGCATATGGACACATTTTAGTGTCTAGATTCGTCCATATTTAAACAAAGTTGAGTCACTTATTTCCAAACCGAGGGAGTACATAACTAATTACACAAACTAGCATAATACCATGTATGAACAATAAACCTTATTTAATTTCCTTGGAAAAACAACTCAATATGTTGCCTGTGTTATTGGCACGGGTCACCGTACTAGTTGTTTTTAACAAGATAAAAACACCAATTTTTTCAAGTTAGCTATATGGTGACTCACTGGGTGTAGCTTTGGGCATACTGATACCTTCAATCCGGATTCATGGATGTAGTATAATAGCTTTTTCTCTAGAAGTCCTAGATTTAATCGAACCTTGAAAAGAAATGTAAAAGAAAATAAATAAGGATACGTCTATAAGACTTTGTTTCTTTGTTTTACCTTAGTTTATCGGACCAATCTAGTTTACTTTTTATAGTGGGTTGAATTAATGGATGAAGATAGGCCAGAGTTGAAGATCCACCTATAGCTGCACATCATATGGGATAAAAAATAATAAGAAGCATAGTCGTGTATAATATTTGAATTGAGATAATCTCTTGTGGGCAACACATCCTAATATACTAGAGCCCCCGTGATGCAGCAGTCATAGAAATAGTCTTTTAATCCAACCGAGTGCACACCGAAGCCACGGGTTAAAAACAATTATTAAGTGAAGAGCAAAAATTAAAGCATTAAGTAGTGATGTTTTTGTGATCCCGAATGGGTCGCTAAGCGAAGACCGTAGTACCCTTTCTGTCACTGAGGTTCCTATGAGATCGCCGCTAGCCAAGTATCTCACCTCAAGCCTTTATCAATCTATGGGATCTTGGGTACCTACAAGTCCACAGATCAAGACAAGAGACAAAGAAACAAAAGATACAAATCTCAATTGCAAACAAAATACAATACTCCCATGATTAGATGCACATAGTTGCTTCGAGGTTTCTCCCCAACTCGCAACCCGTGAGGACTACTCACTCATAACAAATAGATCAAGGATAGAAAACATTGTGCAAAATACTTAGTTTGAAATCAAATATTCTTACAATGGTCGCCAAATCACAAGAAGATCTAAAGTACAAAGCAATGGCTATGGCTAATGGAGGAATGGATGGTGGAGTGTTGTTGCAGATATGGTGATGTTGTTGCAGATGTGGCTGCTTGGCTGGTGGAGGAAGCAAATGGATAAGGAGGAGGTAAATGGGGGTCAGTGGGCTTGGCAGACCATATGCAAGCCCCTGAGTACGTGGGAGGGTTTGACATCAAAAAATATCAATTTACAAGGGATGTCACTACGTGTAAGGTGTGAGTGCTTGCGACATGTCGCTACACAAAGGTTGAAAGGATACTGATGCCGCCTAGAGGGGGTGAATAGGCGGTTTAAAACTATTCCGAGAGTGACTCAACAAACGCGGAATTAAACTAGCGTTTACTTTGTTAAGCACAAAACCTAGAACAACTAGGGTTCACCTATTTTCACCAACAACTCATGCTAAGCAAGACAAGCAACTATGTGATAGCAAGATATATACTTCAAGCACGAAGGATATCACAAAGTAAGGTTCATAAGTAAGAGCTCGGATATAGAGATAACCGAGGCACGCAGAGATGACGATATTTTACCGAGTTCCTCCGAACATGGAGTACGTCTCGTTTGGAGAGGGGGTGGTCAAACCACCAACGCCACCAAAGGCCGCCCTTGTTCTCCAGTGAATCTCACCCCAACAGGATCGATCCACACTTCCACTATCGGTGCACTTGTTGGTGGCAATCCGGAACCTCTCACAAGGTTGGGGCACTTCTCCACAACTCAATTGGAGGCTCCCAACAAACAAGCGTGAGGAATTCTCCACAACTAAATTGGAGGCACCAAGTAATCCTCAAACCTGCAAAACAACCAAACCATCTAGGGTTCCAAGAACCCAAGAGTAAAAAGCTTCTCAACTTTCACTCAATCGAATCCTCAACGAGAACTCAAACCGATGCACCTAATGCAATGGCAAGAACACAAGAAGTGCTCAAATCCTTCTCTCCCAAATTCCACCAAAGCTACAAAAGCTAATGGGGGAATAAGAGAGGAAGAACAATGGAGTAAATACACAAAAGACTCCAAGATCTAGATCACAATATGTTCCCCTCACTTAGAGGAGAGATTGATTGGTGAGATTGTAGATCTAGATCTCCTTTTTCAAATTCCCCCAAAAGATTCAAGAAATATGGGAGGAATTGAGAGTATTTGCAAGATCTTGAAGGTAGGAACAATGGAGGAGAGAGTGAGCAAGAAGGCAGACCCTTGGGGAAGAAGGGGGCCTTTTATAGGGCCCCCCACGTCAACTAGCCGTTACAGATCACTTACCCCAGAGTTTCCGGCCTTCGGGACCGGAGTCTTTGGGGTCCAGACTTCGGCTAGGACTCCAGGCAGCCTCCATATGCTCTCACTATACCCCCAGAGTATGGGCCAGAATTTGGGCCGGAGTCTCCGGGGTTCAAACCCCGGATTCTCCGGCCCTCACAAAACTGTCAAAAATACCAACGCCAAAACGACCATAACTTTTGCATCCGGACTCCGATTTTCATGATACTAGGATCGTTTTAAAGAAGACAATAAGCTCTACAAGATCATACATAAAAACATCATAGTATAGAAAGGGAGGATAGAACCAAATGACAAAAGGTTTGACCTCTCTCAAAAAGACGAATCGGTAAAACCTCCAACATCGAAAACGTAATAGAGAATCCATATGAAATCCGTTTTTGATGAAATTGAACTTGTCATGGATATTAATACAAGCTATAAATCCTCTCATGGATAAGAACCAAGAAAGATGATGCCAAGTATGCAAAGGTTTGATCTCTCACCGAGGGATACTATCAAGTTACTCACTCGAGAGCCCCTCTTGATAGTACGTTTACCTATCCTATAAACCGGTCTCTCCAACTAACACCATGAGACCGGTAAGAAAAAACCCTATCAAGAACATACCTTTGCCTTGAGCATATTCCACTTGAGATTGACGATAACAATATTGTCCACCTCAATATGGAACGCCTTTCTTGATTGCGCTAACTGGGTGAAGTCTTCCAAATTTCTCTCCCATACACTATGGGAGAGCCTCTCTTTTAGGCATATATTCACATATCCATGATCACCATAATGATGGCAAGCCCCAAGAATATGATCTCTTCGAGATGGCTCATCTTGAACTTGCACTTCATTTCTTCTTTTCTTCATTATGTTGGTGCCTTGAAGGTACACCAGATACCACTCCATCTTATTCTTCAAGACACACTTGCCATAGGCTCAACTCTCCCATGACCAATCTTTGGGTAACTCCTTGAAAATCTTGGTCATCACTTGATCTTCTTCATTTTATTCTTCTTTCAACCTTGACACAACCACATGGTTCAAGCATTGCCAATGGACAATTCCTACAAGTGCAACTTGATACAAGCATTAGTCCATATAGATTGTCATTAATTACCAAAACCACACATGGGGTCCCACATGCTCTTTCAATCTCCCCCATTTTGGTAATTGATGACAATCCCTTTGAGAGGGTTTATATAAGGAATTGAACGAATAAAACGGTATCACCAATATCAAATACTAAAAAAGTATGTGCTATTGGTACTCCCACAATATATAGATCAAACTCCCTCACAATCTATGCATGTGTGACGAATTTGAATTTCATTGCACATATTGCCAACCATTACCATTAGTGGAGTTTCATGTATTATATTCAACATGCAAAGAAACAACAAAGATACGAGAGCGTGAAAGGAAAATGCTCAAGACCAAACTCAAATCATAAAACCAACTTCCCTTAAACCTTCTAAAACATCTCCCCCATTGGCATCGATTGCTAAAATGGGTGACAAGATCTAGAAGGCCAATATAGTGATAATTCCTCAAAAGGTGTGCATTCGCACATATCCAATGATGAATACTTGGGAGCAAGTAGAAGTATATTGGGGACCCAAGGATTTCTGTAAGGGTCCCAACCTTTGAATAAGGTAGAGTCCCCTGTGTTTACAATGCTAGTCCCTGGATCAATAGCTAGCATCCATAGTTAAGATGTAATATCAAGAAAGAAAGGTCATAATACAACTTTATAACCAGGAATAACATAATTTTATTACATCTTACATAGCTCATTTGGCTATTACATTACATTGCAGCAGAATAAATATAAGCATGGGGTCCTTCATCTTCAAAGTGTCACAGGCAAACATGTTGGTTGTAGACTTTGTAATCCTATTCGACACACTTTACTAAATCAAACAAAACCTGCAACATAACAAGTTACAGCCACAAAGGTCAATACATTTGAATTGTATTGGCAAGTTTCACTACTATGTAGAATATAAGTGGATCCTATCAATACATGCATATTTGGCTAAGTGGGGTTTAGGCTCATTTGCAGAAAGCAATATAGTTTTATCCTATCTTTTCAAAATAGTTTTGATCTTTTGTCAAAAGTTTCTGATCTCCTTGGAATCCACCAAGTGTTTCAAAATCCCTTGTTGTCACCATCAAGTTTTACTTTGAGAAATTGGAATGTCGAGATCTTCCATAGCTTCAGGCCTTAGTTGCTCAGTATTGTCCATAACCGGGGACACGGCTAAGTACTTAGAATTTTGATCTTCTGCAGAAGTTGTACACTTTACCCACATGACACAATCTCATCTTGATGCCACCAGTGGCCACTGGATAAGTACTCACCAAGATGGAGTACTGGCAGATTGAGAATGTGACAAAGTCTTTCCATAGGAGTCCTCCCAATACAAAATGCTAGCTTGTCTACCAGGCACTAATGTAGGGTTCCAGTTCCCTTACACAAATCTAGTTAACCTGAAGATGCCAATGCATGGGTCTTCCACTATGTAGTTGACTAAGCCAGAGCCCATTTAGCATGTGGCTGTACACGGAAGCCACTGTACGAGAAACATGTTCAATCTCTAAGTCCCTGGGTGGTTTTCTTCTAGTGCACATACAAAAGAGATGGCCATATGATCATGGTTCCTTTTGTTGCCACCTTGTCCAAAACTTGAATATCCTTGTCCACCCAGGTGGTTCATTGAGTACTTGTTTTATTATATAAAACATAAGTCTTTTCAATATTTTATATAATCATAACATGTATCCCATCCCAATATATAGCTGGGCTAAGCGTACTACAACTACATTGTTTTCACTAAGGAAAATACAGGGGTATCCTATTAGGATTTAGCATAGCATAAGTATAGAAATTCTTTTCATGCATGTTTCAAAATCCACTAAGTATAATGAAAATAGTAGGACTTTTAGATGATAGTGTCACTTGCCTTTTTGGTAGGGAATGGTGGTTCACTTCTTGATCTTGCTAGTTTCACACTTTTCTAACTTCACTACAAATCAATCAAGCAAACACAAAATCAACTAGCATTCCAACCAATATTCAAACAATCAAACACACATAAAATAATAGAAATTAAGTCTTGCATGCAAGCATGCAAAAAGGTAGTTTTATTTGCAAAGGTGGTTTCCACTAGGCTCTAAGCTTTGTAAGGTTCAAAGTGGTCATTTTCCAAAGTGGCAAAGTCATTTGCAAAAGGGTTTTGTCTATAAACCATTTTTAAATCCATTCATTATTTCATGTGGTGGAAAATGCTTTTATCAAATAAAAAACTTTATGTTGTTCATCAAATAAGTTGTTAATTTTCAAAACTTAGTGTTTAGGGTCAGTAGGTTTGATTCAAATCATTTTCCCAAAGTTTTTGCTTCAAAATCACTTCCATAATCAAAACAATATTTTTATTTGGCTAGAAATGGGCTAAATCAAGTATTCAAACCTAATCTTCACAAATCACATTTTAAAATCCACAAGTTGGTTCCTAGGGTCAGTAGGTTCACAACAAACTAATTTGCAAAGGTTTCAACCCTAAAAACATTTTGGAATAATTTTTACAGCTTAAACATGCATACAAATGTTTCTGCAAAAACAAAGATTTTACCAGAGGCTTTTTACTAAACAAATTGCATGGTTGGCTAGGGCTTGTTCCACTGATTCCATTGATATAAAGTTTGTAATTTTTAGACGTGTGGATCAAAAGTTACAAGGGTTTTAAATTTGCATCTAAATCTGTTTTCAAAATTCTGTTTTAAATCGTCTGGTGCCACACGTCGCGATGTTACTGGCTGGTACCGCTTCGGTCGGATCGTGCTCTGCGGGGCATTGGATCTAAACAGATCGCACGGCTCTGGTCGCGTACCCCTTCGGCGTTTAAGTGATCTATCGCGTTCGTCCGATCTAGATCCTACGGACACTACTGCTTGGTCAACAATGGGCGGCGCTGCGCGGCGGCAGACGGCGGCGCGAGGTCAGGCGGTGGTGTCGCGGTGGTTCTAGGAAGCAAAGAGGGAAGGGGAGGTGCTCACCGGGTTCAGGAGGTCACGGTGAAGCTCAAGGTGCTCTCGAGGAAGCAACGGGCGCACGGGGACAGGAGCAATCGCTCGCCGGAGTCGTCGTCGGCGTCAGATGGTATTGTTCGTGGTCGGGGTCGACGCTACAGATCACAAGGGGGCAAACAGAGGGCATGGTTAGACGCGTAAGGTCAAGGCGATGACACGTGTGTGAAGGATAGGGCTCGGGGTGGTCGGTTCTTACCAGGAAACGTCGCCGAAGATAGTTGCAGACGCGGCGGCGCTCAGAGCTTGTCGAAGACGACGTTCTGGGGCGCCCGCGGTTGAACTGAGGGCACAGACAGGTGCGCCAGAGGCTGGGGAATGTTCCCGTGTGCTTGGGATGGCAAGGGGTGGCGCGGGGTCGCCGGAATTGGCCAGGAGCCTCGTCGGAGACGGCGGCGGTGCAGAAGAAATTGGAGACAGCCTGGGGGCTCTCTGGCAGCGGAGTCTGGGGGGAAATGGCGAGGAGAAATAGGTGCTTAAGAGCGCGTGGTCGTGAGAGGGATTTACTGCGCCATCAACGCGAATTGACGCCGGCAATCAATCGGAGCAACGGCTGGGGACGTGGTCGCGGGTGGAAACGAAGAACAGGAGTGTGGGGTCGTGCCGTCAGTGAGGGAGAGAGAGCGAAGGAAGGGGCCACTCGTCAGCGTCTCTGTGGGTCTTTTTCCGAGTTAAAACGGTTCGCTGAGAGGGGGAAAAGTTGGGCTGCGAGTTGGGCTGCTGGGCCTGGTTGCTGGGCTGTGTCCAGATTCTATTTTTTTTCTTTCTGATTGTTTTGTCTTTTTCCAATTCTATTTTCTGTTTTGGAATCCTAACAACAATTCAAACATTCAAATCAATTCAAACATTCGTCACACTTGCAATTGAATTTGGTTCTGTTTAACAACATAAACCAATTCCCAAAATAAAATAATAATTTTATTTTAGGGTCCATTATTAATTAAATAAATAGACCTTGGTTAATAACTCAAAAATAGGATTTGATTTATCCAAAGCTCCATTTTGAAATCTAAATTATTATCAAAACCAAATCAGTAGGTTTTATTTGAAAATAAAGAACACTTGGAAAACTTGTTTAAAATAAATAAATAGGTTTGATGTTTTAATTAAAATAGTGAAACCTTTTATTTTTAATAAACTTGGATATTAAATCCTTATTAATTTATTTTAAATAAACCTTTACTAATCTTTATCAAATAGAAATATTTTATTTCAAAGGCTTGGCCAAGTTTTAATTTGGCTTATAAAATATTCCTTATTTAAAATACTTCCTTTTCATTTGAAAGCCAAATCTTTTTATTAAAAGATTCAAAATAGTAATTCTAAATATTTTTATTTTCCTTTATTAAATGTTTATCTTTTTAATCCCTTTAGGATTTTATTTGATCCAAATAGGTTTTGCAATTTTCCAATTGGATTCAAAAAGTTTCTTCTCACCCTGAAAATCAATCAAAGTTTTATTTTATTCAATATTTTTCACATAATAAGATTTGGAAAATCTTGGGATGTGACAATTTCCAAAGAAACAAAATAAAAGAAGCATCACCAAATGACGCAAGAATCACAAGATCCAAAAGAACCAATTAAAAATAACAAATGATACCAAATGTAAACAACAAGATATTATGATACAAGCAAAAGAGTGTTTAAATAAAAATAGAGAAGCTCCCCAAATTTTGTGCATAAATTAGACTAGTTGTATTTGAATACAACATGCACAAATATGGAATCCTCACTCCCCCATAAGTATTTAAACCACAACAAATGAGAAAGAAATAAAATGAGCATTATTGAATGAATTAGATGAGCTCTCCAAAGATAATGCACCAATTATGATAATTGCATTTGGAAACAAAGTGCATAATGATGGAATCCTCACTCATCCAAATTCATTTAACAATACAAGGCATTAGATAACAAATATGATAAGCACAAAGTGGTACTATAAATAAATTAGGAAGCTCCCCAAGGTACGTGCACAAATTAGGTTTTTGTATGTGAATCAATGTGCACAACATGGAATCTCCACTTCCTCTATTTTACTTATAACACAACTATGTGCAAATGAGCATATACCAAAGCATAAAATTTGTAAGAAACAAATGGTTGAGCGACAAGTAAGAGATAACATAATAGCAGGCTCAACCATAAGGATGTGTGAGAGGCGTGACAAATCATATTATAGGAATAGTACAAGAATGGTCATTTGAGTCTCAACATAGTCTTCAATGAATAATATTGCTTAGTATGACCATACGACACACACGAAGCAAAGAAGATATCAAAAATATAGAAGAGTAACATGTCTCATGTGTATAAGTTTCTAAGTAGACAATCTCACAAAGATATTGATCCACAAAGAAACATGTACACACAAAATAGATACTAAAATAAATAGAGCAAGATATTCAAAACAAAGTCATGCCAATACACCACTAAGATCTTTGCTTGATAGCATGGCTAAAGACTCAATTTTATCTTATTGTATTTTATGAACTTCAACCACATGCATATCAAATACATCACAACTATCACGAAGGGAAGAAGAGATAGTTGGAATGTATTGCAAGAGGAAACAAGTATCACAAGGAAATAATAAACTTTGAAAATGATCAATTTTGCACATGAGAGTACTTTGAGGGAACGATAGGAAATATAATTCCTAGATTGACATATTTGGGGTTGGTGAATCTTGAGCATGATATTGTATAGTCCCAATTATATGCACTCATATCAACTTACTCACATATGCAATAGAAAGTTTTATTTAAGGCCAAATAAAGAACAACAACAATTGCAAATACTTGAAATTCATGCCAAGATGCAACCTATCATAGGTTGGAACATGATATGTATGCATGAGTAAGAGATACTTGTTACCAAGATATCATTGGTGTGATGAAGTAGATAGGATTTTGGTGACCATCCTAGCTTGTCTCTAATTTTCATTGAGTCATCACTTCTTCCTTATGAAATAGACAAGCATCCAATGCATCTCCAATGTACCTAAAATAAAGTTTAATTACAATATGGTCCCCAAACTTATTGGGTCCAAAGTAGTTAGACAACTAAAATACATAGGAGAGACTCCACTTAAATTTGTGCATATTCATATGAAATTGAATTTCACGCACATCTTAGCCAATGGGATTTGGTGGAGTTCTCCATATATATATATGGATCAAAGAAAGCATGCATGCCATAATATAAACATGTAGTAAATATGCATGCACAAGGCTTTCAAGAACCAAAAAGGAGATACAATTTGGACAAAAACACCAAGTAGATAAAGATGTCACACAAAAGAGTGTGACATGGCAAAAGGTGTCCAAATTGTATCAAAGAACCAATTCAACAAATGAAATATCACAAGTTTCAACAAATGACCTAGACAAATTCCAAAGAGAAAAAGATAGACACAAACATAAATGCTCAAGGGTTCATCTCATTCTAAAAGGTCAACATACGAAACAAAGAATGAGACAAAACCAACTCCTCAAAAAAAAGCAAGGTTCCAATAAATAAACTAAACTCTCCACACTTTTCATGTTGACACAAAATACCAAAACAAAAATATCAAACTTCCAAGCACCTAAACATATGGAACAAAACAAGAAACATAAATATGAGTGTTCTAAATAATATAGGATAGCTCCCCCAAGGATAGTGCATTATGTAGGATTTTCCTTTTGAATGTAAAATGCACACAAATGGGATCATCACTAGTACCTATATTAAATAAAACACAAGAAAATACCAATAAAAATAAGAAGATCCACAAGAGACAAGGAAAGCTTGGGAGATAACACAAAACATTTCCTTAGCAAGGGATAATACAAAATTAAGCAAAGGCCAAAGTGAATATGGTCAATAAACTCTACCATAAATCTAGTACTAATTATCCAAGGACAATAATTATTGGAAATAATCTTCAAGAGGTATTTAACACGGATATCCAAGATCATATTCACACAAAGAAGCATATAACAAAGTATAAGAATTAAGATTTATGCTCTAAAAGATATTATTGGTAGCTTCCTATAGTCACATAATCACTGGTGATTAGAGTAACTTGAAGCTAATGGTTTCCATCAGTATATAGAGATCCAAATATGAGGAAACACATACCAAGAAACACTCTCACAAACAAGATCCAAAAGATGAGCAATAAAGGCATTTAAGCAAATTTGAACTTGTTTGAGCAAATGTGTCGCATAGAAGCTAGATAATTATGAATATCAATTCTAAGTGACACTACCTTGAATTTTCACATTTTCTAGGCTAGTAATATGCACTAAGAATATGACTCCCCCATAATGTGATAAACCATAAATCTCAACATGAGGCAAAAATATCCAAATAGAGATAATTAATGGACATTATAGAACTTAAATTTCTCATGAGGAACATACCACATAGAGACTAGATAATATTGCAATATCAATACTAGGTGGTATTCCTCATGTACACACATTTTTAGGATTGTGGAATGCCCAAGCATAACACTCCCCCAAAATTGGATAGTATATTAATCTCTCACAAGAGCCAAATAGGATACCAAATATAATCAAGAAGGGCACCAACTCAAGAAACACACATACATTGTGTGCCACCCAAGATTCACAAATATACTTAATAACTCAAGATAATTCATGGAAGGCACAACATGTACGAAAGCATGCAAGGTACAAAACTAACACATGCATAAGGGGGCGACTAACTTTCAATGTAATGAGTTGAGCACATGTTACCACAAGGAGGAACATTGGACCTATGATAGAGGAAATATAATCCACATGACTTGGCTTGACAAAAATAATAGATGAAGATCCCTTAATTTTTCATGATGTAGCCAAGACTCCAATGCTCTCCAAAAACACCTATTGATAAATTTTTGGCTTGTTGGTACCCAACCAAGTTGGGTCCTAAGAAGTTAGTCACAATAGGCTTGGCAACCCAAATGGTTATTTTCTTGACACCACATTGGGCACCAACAAATTAGGCAAACACATTGCCAACCTCATCCTTACAAAGAGAATAAGCATCATCAATCATGATAGGTTGGATGAGGAGTTACCAATGGTGCATGAGGAAGAAATATGACCTTTCTCGTGACAAATGTAGCAAGTTCTTCTCTTGAAATGCTTATTTTTGGATGAAGCAACAACTTAAGGAAGAGCTTGAGTCTTCTTGGGAGGAGGCCCATCTCTAACAAGAGGTAGATCTTGAGACCACTTCCCTTGTTGCTTCTTGCTAAGGGGATTCTTATTTAATCGAAAGACTTGACATGATGCCCTTCTTCCTTGCACTTGAAGCAAACAATGTTGGCCGGATTCTTGGCTTTACATTGGCCACTCTTCTTGTTGCCTTTGTGCTTCAACTTGTTAGTGGAATTGTTCTTGATATTGGAGTTGAATACAAGTCCACTCTTATCATTGGGGGATTTTTGCATACTCAAGATGTTGTTGAGTGTGGCTCTGCCTTTATGAACCTTTTTCAAGTCATTCTTCAAAGAAGTGACTTGAGCCTTGAGATCTTTAATTTCCTCTACATGGTTAGTGTGAACAACAATACTAGAGGAAGTAGATGCTACATTGTTAGAACAACAAGGCACAAAATGTAATTGATACGCCCAATTTGCATCACCATTCTATATCATATTTTACCTCTATTCATTTATATTTGTCTTATTATGAGGTATTACTTATGGCTTTTCATCTGTTTATGCATGTTGGATGATTCCTGGAGGATGGACTGCCGGAGTTTGGATTCTGATGGAAAAGAAGGCTTTTCGGTGCAAATTCGCGAAGATCAGAAAAATACCAGAAAAATATGGAAACATATTATTTTACCTGAGGACGAAGGAAGCCAGAAGGTGGAGCGAAGGGGGGCCGCAAGGGGCCCACACCCCCTTGGCACGGGCCCACCTAAGGTCGCGCCTAGGGCAGGTGTGGCCCACCTGCCTGGCCTCCGACTCTCCCCCTTCGCCTATATCTTCCCTACGAAACCCTAATCCTCAGGGAGCAACGACAAATAGATTTTCGCCGCCTCTGGGGGGCGGAAAATACCGAGAGAGAAAGATCTCTCCGGCAGACAGATTTCTGCCAGGGGAATTCCTTCCCGGAGAGGGGAGACCGTCACCATCAACACCATCATCAAGCTAAGCTTCATCGGGATCATCATCATCATCATCATCCCACACCATCATCTCCACCAACACCATCACCACCACTCCGTCCTGCTGTAACAATTGTGTTGGATATTGCTTTAGTTCCTAGGGGAAACTTTCCCGGTGTTGATTACTATTGTAGTTGATGCTTGTGAGTGGAACCATTGGATTATTGTTTATGTTCAGATTGTTATCCATTATCATATCATCTTTAATCTTGATCCATATGATGTCTTGTGAGTAGTTCGTTTAGTTCTTGAGGACATGGGAGAAGTCATGTTGTTAGTAGTGAATCTGTGATGAGTTATTATTCAATAGTTTAGTATTTAAGTTGTGGTGCTATTCTTCTAGTGGTGTCATGTGAACGTCGACTACATGATACTTCACATTTATGGGCCTAGGGGAATGCATTGTGTATTTGGATACTAATCGTGGGGTTGCCGGAGTAACAGAAACCTGAACCCTTGTTAGGACACCTTTGCACAAGGGAGTGTAGGATCTTAGAGTTTAAGGCTATGGTTAGATTTATATCTTAATTACTTTCCTGTAGTTATGGATGTTTGCAGGGGGTTTAATTACAATTATGTATTAGTCCTATGAAGGGCGGTATGTTAGCACAGGTTCACCCACACAACACTTACAAACACTAAAGAAGAGTACTCAACTATTTGAAGCGAAAGCACTTGACAGAATTCCCATGTGTCCTCGAGAATGTTTGGTCCTTATAAGTATTTCCACCGGCTTGTCCTTTGCTAAGAAAGTATTGGGCCACTTGCTCCGTTTGTTCGTTACTTCTGTTACTTGCTCTTTGTTTTGTTGCCTTGTCAGAAAACCACTAAAAATCCGTTTGCTAAGTATTCACAGGGATTTCCTGCTCCATACCACTGTTCAGCACCTTCTGCTCCTCGTTGGTATCGACACTCCTATTTATAGAAAGTACTATGTTAGACCCCCTATACTTGTGGGTCATCAAGACTATTTTCTGGCGCCGTTGCCGGGGAGTGAAGCGCTATTGAAGCGTGGAACTGGTAAGGGAAACTTTCACTGTGAGTATTACTTTTGTTACTGCTTGTTACTTTGTTTCCAATATGGATAACCCACTTGGTTTTATGTTTGGGAAAACTACTACCACTTCTAGGGTAGTAGATGAACCACTGTCACATCCCAAAATTTTCCTAATTTTGGAATGTGAAATAAATAAATAAATAAGCTTGATTGATTGTTTGACTTTGTTGAAAATTCTCATAGAGAAGAAACTTTTTGAATAGAAAATCCTCTCAACCTTGAATTCAAAATCTTATATTCTTTTGTTAAGACCTAAGTAGCCATATAGGCAAAAGGGCATGGATTGTAGAATTGGTGTGCAAGATTTCAAAATGAAAATCATGAAGCATTCATAAGCATTTCATTACATCCATGCAAAGATCTCACAAACTGAATCCAAATCCTGGTATCTAAATCCTATAGTTGATTTGCCCAAATGTTCCTAAAGGAATTAAATTGACTTTATAAAACCCACTATTGCTAAGACATAGATTATTGCTAAATTATAGCCTAAAAAGATCCAATTAATATTACAAAATTTTAGAAACAAAATTGAGCTCATTTGAAGCTATTATGAAAAAGTTATGAAACAAATACAAACACATAAAGATATAAATAAAAATAAAATATACAAGGATTTGTAAATCCACTACTTTTAAACTAGTAAAAAGATTACAAATTTGATCCTACAATGATCTATTCGATTTTAGAAAAATTTAGAAACAAGAATCATGTTATTTGGAGTTCGTATGCAAAAGATATGAGGAAAACAAGTAAATAGAAAAAGAAAAAGAATTTTTTTCTAGCGGGCCGCCGGCCCACCGGACCGAACCGGACCCAGCCAGCCGAGCGAGCAGCAGCCACGTACGTGACCGATATGCATGGTTGCCTTAAAATCCGTGCGAATCAGTTTTTCTCTAACCTATCTCTATTCAAACTGCTATAACTTTTTATCTACAACTTCGAATCAACTTCCGTTTGTTTCTACTTGTTCTCTACTCACAGCTGTACGAGTTTCTCTCCTCGAAATCCCGAATCTACACATGCCCGAATCTTATTTCGCTTTTTAACCCATCTAGACTTCATCGTTTGCCTTCGGTCAAAAAACGAAAGTTGTAGGAATCGTCGAAATCTTTCAATCCCGACAAACCTCACCTCTTTTCATCCACCACAGCCGAAGAATTTTGTATCGCAATATTTCAGATCTTACGGTGTAAATCCAAGATGTACTCGCGCTCGTTTCTTCATATCCAAATTCCTTTGGTGAGAAGGTAGGAATAATGATTCCCAACAACTTTCATGTTCTGAGTTTTTCAATTTGACCTACGGATTTGTCTCTCTAACACAGATCTATTTCTTGTCTATTCTGAGCCAAAATCGGGTCAATCTCTTCTTCTAGCCACCGGATCCTATCCAGACGGTCGAGATACAATCAAATCGGTGCGTGCCATGTCGTCATCCAGGTCATCTTCCTCATCAACGCCACGTCAACGTAATGTCAACATCTAGTCCCAGTCAACATGCAAAGTCAACCTGTCCAGTCAGCGGAATATTCTCTGGAATATTCTGTTCGAATTTAAAATTGCATATTATAGATCTAACTTGTAAAATTCATTAGAAATTCATACCACGTTCAAAAATTGCGTATAATATACCAAATTGAAGATACTTTTACGTAGAATCATCGTATCAGAATAGATCCAAATTTTACTGTACGTGGTTACTGCATTAATTTAATTAGTTTTAATGGTCTTTTAGGTTAATAAATTCATAAGATATTATCTGTAACTCCGAAAAATATGAACAATATATCAAATTGAAGCTACTGTAATGTACATTAATAATATCTGGTTGGATCTAGCCTTTTCCGACTATTTAACCCGTAGCAATTTAATTAGTTTTAATGGCTTTATAAATCATTAAATTCATTAAAAATTAATTGCTTGTCACAAAAATATAAATGATATACCGATGGAAAGCTGGTTCCATGTAGATCATTAATATGCAATTAGTTCTGCCTTTGACGGTAAGGTTTTACCGTGAAGATTTAAATGGTTTAATGGCTTATTTAGAGTAATAAATTCATAAGAAAATAAATACTATTCTGAAAATTACAAATAATATGTCCCTGGATTCACAATTCTGTGGATATTACAGATATAATTTTAGTTTGATTTTTAGACAACAGAAACTATATGAATCATTTAAAACCATTAAACACAATTTAAATCATACAAAAAGATTTATAACTCCGATTCGGGTGAATCAAACGCCTACTGGTTCGTAGTAACGTCCTCTATCTAGTAAATCTAAGAAACAAATTTAATTCTACAGTTAGAATAGTCATTACAACAGAACTATTAAAAACCCTATATTGGCAAGTAATTATTAATAACAAGTACTCCATTGCATTAATTGGTCTCTTACATGCATCATATACTCCAGTATTGTGTAGAGAACTAAAGTAACAACCATTGTGACTTATTAAATTGTCATGCATGCATTTGTTGCATTTGTTTGATCTCTATGTGCTACTGTTTATGTTGTATGCAATTGTTTGATCGATAGATTGCGAGGATTGCAACTACTATGATTGCAAGTATTATGGTTATGACGAGAGCAACCATTATATCTATGAGAATTGTGAGGATTATCTAATCGACTACATCTACAACAAAGGCAAGTGGTACTATCTTGGTCATAAATGTCCTATTGTTTTCCTATGCATTGCAGATGTTTTTGTAGAATTGCATCTGTAGGAATTGGTGTGTATATGCTATGATGTATCCCATATTATTCCCTAGCATTCCTTGTTTATGAGCCATCGTATTGGTAGATTGCTTAGCTATGCTATTTAGACGAGGAAGGGAATCACATCATGAAAAGTTATATGTTTTGAAAGGCTTATGTTTTGCTAAATGACAAACCGATATGTTTTAATGAACCACCTGGGCAGAATGGCATTGATTGGGTCATCGAGTGTATTTATGGTGGGGAATGCCGCCCAGGACACTGAGAAATGATTGGTTTCTTTGTTTGGAAGCTTTCGTGTGCAACCATGTGCCAATAATGAAATGGGCGGTTGGTTAAACTCAGTAGGTTGTGATAACTCGAACCCGCGTATCCAGAGATGTAGATAGTGTCGGTTGGACCGGTGCGTGTCGGGATTGGGGAGCTACTTCCCGAACGGTTCCTTCTTGGACTTATCCCTATCATCACCCATATGAGAGTGGTGGTACGAGCTGGGATGGCCAAGTCACATGGGTAAAGTGTACTAACCCCTGCAGGGTGTATAAACTAATCGATTAGCCGTGTCCCCGGTTATGGACAATTTGAGCGACCTGATACTGATGCTATGATATTTCTCACTCATCCTTATTTCTTAATTACTTAAAACTTGTTGGGTGAACATAATTGGGTAGGAGCACCTGGGAGTGAACCAGAGTGTCCTATTTATCGTATTGGAAAACTACTTTGTTACAAATGTTAGGATAAAACTATTGCTTTATGCAAATGAGCCTGAACTCCACTTGGCCAAATAAGCATGTAGTTGATAGATCTGTTGTTAACCACTTTAGCCTACTTGCCATACATTCAATGTATTGACCATTCGTGGCTGCAACGTTTCATGTTGCAGGTTGTATCGTATCTGAGTGATCTTTCATAGGTCGCGAGACTCCACTCAACAATTGTTCGCCTGTGGCACATTTGGAGGATGGAGATCTACCTTGTGTTTGTTTTCCGTTGTGTACTTGAATAAATAATGTAAATTCTGGATCATATTCGTTGTATTTATGATGCACAGTTATATTTGGTATCATTTTGTACTGTGTGTGCCAGTGAACCGATTCAGAGATTGGCACTATACACATGAACTCAGCCTTATCAGGCGAGGGTGTTACAAGATGGTATCAGAGCTGTGTGTTGGCTGTAGGATCGTGACCTTAGAAATGGATTAGCAATAGAAGACCTCTATTAGGAGAACTATCATATTTTATACTTATTAGACTTCTTATATTCCTTGTCTATCTTTTCTATAACCTCTTCTTGTTCAAAATTTGTAGTTGTCCATTCTTATGATACCTATATGAGAGTTAGCTAAGTAAAAGAACAAATAGTATGACATAAATAAACATCTCATCAAGTTTGGTTAGGTCTAAACCACCATGTTCTATCTCTTTAGGAGATCATCGCTATCGTGTTAGCATATTGTTCTTATCAACTTATGTGGTATGACAATATAGGTTGTTTGTTTGGTTGTATTGAGCTATTTTGTGTGATGCTTTGTTTAGGATCAGTTAGTTTTGAACTCTAATGTTTCTGAAATTGTGATGTGGTTTTAAAATTATTTTAATGGTGTAATTTGATTGAAATTTGTGGGATTACTGCTGCAGTTTTCTGCCTGACCTGTTGTACCGCACGATTTTTCGTATTTTATTGGTAACTCATAAAAATCCAAAACAATAGGATATGGAGCGTAATTACCTGTAGTACATGCACAAAAATTGGCTAAATTTCCTGACGAGTTTAGGTCGGTCAGAAAAATTCGTGAAGTCTTCTGTACCACTTTGACAGATTTTGTTTATTGCTTATATGTTGCTCTATTTTACTCTAGTATTGTTCCCAATGCTTTCAAAATATTTTGTGGTTATATACTACTAAATTTAGACCTCTGTATTATTGTTATGCAAGTGCTTGCTTGTGTGTTGATTCCTTATGATTGTTTGCTTGTTTGTGACATTGATTGCTTTATATAGTTATGGGTAGGATTATTTTCTTAGTCGTTTCTTTCCTATAGAATCTATTCTTCCCTATCTTGAACCCTGGGAGAATAATGATGTGTTAAGTGGACGGTTTGACCACACAATGCATTTAGGAAGGAGAATGCTTCACCTAATGGAAAAAAATGTGGAAGTATGAAGTGTTGAAATGATGTTATGTAGTAGAATACGCAACCTGAAAGTTGAAGTATCGATAGTTTAGTTTTAGTAGTAGCTTTGTTGATTGAATACTTGGGAGTATACATAGATTATTAGCTCGTGCCCATGGAAACATTCTTCAAGGCAAGTGAGAATGCCCGAGTGATAGAAAAACGTGATTTACCTATCCTCATACATGGTAATGATTTGGGTGCAGGATGGATTGATCACCATTCCTACTACTCTTATTATTCGCTCTTGTACTGTTGGCTTTGCGAATCTTGAGTGCCCTTTTCAACCTTAGCAGAGAGTAGACGTTGAGCCTAAACCCTAGAATGGTATATTGTTACACCCTTATAAAAGCACCCAGTGCTTAGCGTAGGAATATACGGTAAGAATGAATCTCAACCATGGTTAATGGGCACCGTGAAGTAAACATCCCCTAATTGACCACCATGAGAGTTCTGCTAGTTCGAGTAGTGTTTTCTTGGAATCTGTCAATCATGAAGTTTAGAATGTGCAAGAGACATTGTGTCAATAAATGTCTAGAGGAGAATTTACCTTAGCCAAGTGAACCCTCAAGAAGTGACCTAGTCAATTTTCTTTTAAGGGCGGTAGCATCCTAATGGATCCTGAACCCTTCTTTTTTTCTAGCCTTCCCAAATCTCGGGACGAGATTTCTTTTAAGGGTGGTAGTCTGTCACATCCCAAAATTTTCCTAATTTTGGAATGTGAAATAAATAAATAAGTTTGATTGATTGTTTGACTTTGTTGAAAATTCTCATAGAGAAGAAACTTTTTGAATAGAAAATCCTCTCAACCTTGAATTCAAAATCTTATATTCTTTTGTTAAGACCTAAGTAGCCATATAGGCAAAAGGGCATGGATTGTAGAATTGGTGTGCAAGATTTCAAAATGAAAATCATGAAGCATTCATAAGCATTTCATTACATCCATGCAAAGATCTCACAAACTGAATCCAAATTCTGGTATCTAAATCCTATAGTTGATTTGCCCAAATGTTCCTAAAGGAATTAAATTGACTTTATAAAACCCACTATTGCTAAGACATCGATTATTGCTAAATTATAGCCTAAAAAGATCCAATTAATATTACAAAATTTTAGAAACAAAATTGAGCTCATTTGAAGCTATTATGAAAAAGTTATGAAACAAATACAAACACATAAAGATATAAATAAAAATGAAATATACAAGGATTTGTAAATCCAGTACTTTCAAACTAGTAAAAAGATTACAAATTTGATCCTACAATGATCTATTCGATTTTAGAAAAATTTAGAAACAAGAATCATGTCAAACTAGTAAAAAGATTACAAATTTGATCCTACAATGATCTATTCGATTTTAGAAAAATTTAGAAACAAGAATCATGTCTGAGATAGATCCTTTTAAGATACCTACAAGTATTGTTAATCGTGTGATGGATAATAATTATTTTGGGGATGGAACTGTCCATCCTGGTGATCACTTGCTTTTTATCCATGAATTATACGGGTTGTTTAAGTGTGGAGGTATCACAACTGAACAGGTGAAGAAGAAGTTACTCTCCATATCCTTGAAAGGGAGAGCTGAAGAATGGTAGAAGCTGCTGAAGAATGGACAATCCATGGAATGGGAGGAGATTTCATCTCTCTTTTACCCTAAATTTTATCCTCCCAGTGAGATTCATAAGTATAGAAATCTTATATATAACTTTTGGCCTCTTTATGGAGAGAGTACAACTCAAGCTTGGGGGAGATTGAAGTTACTAATGCTTAAATGTCCTATTCATGAACTCCATAACAATATTATTCTCAATAAATTTTATGCTAGGTTTTCTCTTCATGATAAAGATTTACTAGATGCTTCTTGTGCTAGATCATTCACACGTATGAAGGAAGAAGCTAAATGGGATCTACTAGACCGTATTCAAGAGAACACTGAAGCTTGGGAGAATGACAAAGGAAGAAAGTCAGGTATAAACTATGATTATGAATGTACTAAATCTTTTATGGGAACTGATAGCTTCCGTGATATTAGCAATTAGTTTGGTCTTGATTCCCAAAGTATTGCCAGCTATTTTAAAGCCTTTGCCTCTTACATAGAAATTCCCAAGAAGAAGTGGAATAAGTACTATGCTCCTTATAAAGATGTTGTTAGTCATGTTCCTGCTAGAAGTACTCAAGTTTGTACTACTAATCATATTGTGCCTGAACCCCATGTTGAGAAAATTCCTTTCCCAACTAAGGTAAAGGAGTATTCTATGATTATTAGTGCAAATAACAAAGGTACAATGAAAACTGTGGAGCCTGGTAAGCATTTGAGTGATGAACCTGTGGTAGCTATTATGAAAGACACTGTCACTAGAAATATAGAGGATGAGCATATTGTCTTCTGTGAAGACGCTTCTAATATTATTTCT
The DNA here is from genome assembly GCA_916181665.1 of Avena sativa. Lineage (NCBI taxonomy): Eukaryota > Viridiplantae > Streptophyta > Magnoliopsida > Poales > Poaceae > Avena > Avena sativa. The sequence goes on along the minus strand of OV702296.1, from coordinate 236,083,043 downwards.
CATCCTAGTAAGGTTAGAAAAGCTAGTGTTCCTGTGTTTTCTGTTAAAATTGGTGATCATTGCTACTATGGTTTATGTGATATTGGTGCTAGTTCTAGTGCTATTCCTTATGAGCTTTATAGGAAAATTATGCATGATATTGGTCCTTGTGAGCTTGAGGACATTGATGTGGTTATTCACCTTGCTAAGAAGGAGACCATTTGCCCCATTGGTATTGTAAGAGATGTGGAGGTTCTCTGTGGTAAGATTAAATATCCTGCTGATTTTCTAGTGCTTAATTCAGCAGCTAGCAAAACTTGTCCTATCATTTTTGGTAGACCTTTCTTGAATACTTGTGGAGATATTATTGATTGTAAGAAGGAAAAAGTTTTAACTAAGTTTGATGGAGATTCTTATGAGTTTAACTTTTCCAAATTTGCTAAAGCTCCTTGTGAAAATATCTTGCCTAATAAAGATTTCAGGATGGAACAACTTGCTTCAATTGATCCAGTCTATGACCTTGGACCTCTTTTTGACGACTGTAAGTTTGCTTATTCTGATGATAAAGTTGTTTCCAGTGATAGTTATATTGTCAACTTTATTCAAAGTGCTACTGAAAGTTATTTTGAGAGAGGAAAACATGGTTTTATGCATCTCAATGATGTTAAGTTTCCCCGTTTTATGTTGAGAGCTTTAAAGTTGCATCTGTTTTGTCTTCCTATGCTTGTGGCTTTTTTTTTTCAACAATTCGTTTTCCCATGATACCCCCATGCATAGGAAGTGAGTTAGACTCAAGTGTTTTGGTTATTTGCTTCTTGATGCTCTCTTTCACTCTCTCTCTCTCTCTCTCTCTCTCTCTCTCTCTTTCTATATATATATATATATCCTATGAGAGCATCTTTAGAAGTTTCAAGCCTAACTTAAAGGCATTAAAGAAAAGTACTTGTTGGGAGATAACCCAAGAGTTTTGTCGAGTCTTGGAAGTTATTACCTCTGTAATAACCGCTCCTTATCCTTTTTGTTTTGGTTTTTGTGTCAAGTTCAACTACTTTTGTGAAGCAGAGTAGTTGTGAAAAGTAGCTGTCCTGGGACAGTTTTTTGTGCTGCATTGTAAAAATTCTTGAGGAAGCTCAGTACTTCGGATGGAGCTGCATTTTTATGAGATTGTTCTACAGGTTGTTACACAACTTTCATCAGTTCTGCACTTTTTGATTTGGGTAACAGAAGGTCTTCGGAAAAATCAATCTTTACCCGTTGGTCTGTTTTGACAGATTTCTACCGTCTTTTGCATTTGCCTCTTATTGAAGCTTTTGTGTTGATGGGTTTTCAGTTGTGATGGGGGAATACCAATCGGGGTATATCCACGAAGCGGAATCGCCAGCTGGATCAAGCCGACTGAAACCTAGCCCTGAGCGGGTCGACTCGCCCATTACGACGACTGGCGCACGCTGGACCCAGACGAGTGGCGCCGACTGGAGGCCCAAGACGGCGACTACAATACAAAGCCCATTAGTGCACTTGTAAACCCTAACTGACTGCATATATAAAGCCACCAGAGGCACCCCCATGGGGCATCTTCTTCCACATCTCATTAGATCTAGTCTCCCTCCGCCTACGGCGGCTCCCATGTAAACCAATCTATGATTATATACTGGATTAACAGCAGGACGTAGCGATCCTCCACCGAGAGGACGTGAACCTGGGTACATCGTGTGCTAATCTCGCTTCCGGATTCTCCTACGTCGCCTTGCTCCCTCTACGTAAGCTACCCCCAGTAGCATCTGCCGTGCAATACCACGACAGTTGGCGCCCACCGTGAGGCAAGCGGTGCTTGGAGGTGATAATCGGGACGGGATCCATCGTCATCAACAGCAAGGACAGGCTCATCCATGTCGGCGTGCTAGATTTCTTCATCAGGCGTGCTGGATTTCGCCATCAGCAGCAACGACCAGGCGTTCCATATGCTGAACAGTTTGATCCAGCCGCCAAGCACATACACCTGCATGTGTTGATCTGGAAAATTGCATGCGCATGAAGCCGCGAGCTAACACCGATCGGTCCCAACCTCTATTGAGTTTTTTATTCAATATGTTCTATACATCTATCAATCGATTGCATGTTGATTATTTACTCAGATTTAACCCTTGTATGCAATTTTCTATGCATGGGAAGCGAACGATTGATTCCAATGCCGTCGGCGGCCTCGGCGACAGGCCTGGAACTAGGGAGCCTTGGCTCACGCTGCGGCAAATTGATCCCATTGAATTGCTGGAAGAATTGAATCAATCTTGCTAAACCTGATCGGAACCTGTACCGATGAAAATCATAAAATTGCACGAGTGTTTTTCGCGGACACCGACTTCTCCTAATTACTACTTCGTACCAGGTTCTACTATTCTAATCATATTATGTAAATCTCAATCGACAAATATTTTATCTCTCCTGTTTGTACTGTTTCATGTGTGCAGAATCATAAATCTAAGCCATCACCAAGATCAGTACAGAAGCTGAATAACCGCAGGCAGATCGTGTGGATTGGAGTTAGCCTGTGGGCGATTGAATCAACAACACCGTGGAGAATTAATCCATGGGACGATGCGACCTGCTGGTTTACGTTTGCCATGGACTCGCCCCTCGCGACTTCCCTCGCCCTCCACGGACTCTCCACACTCAGGACTCGCCCTCACGTGTTCGCTGCGCTCGAGGACTCGCCCGCCGCGGACTCATCGTGCTCGGGGACTTGCCCGTCGCGGACTCGTCGATCGTGGATTCGCGACGGTCGTGGACTCGCCACGTTCGGCTACTCGCCCATCTCATACTCGCCATGCCACCGGCTAAACATTGCACAACTTTGCCATAGCGCGACCTCCGTCCGCCGCGTCGACCCTGTGTCCGCCGCGTCGACCCCATGTCCGCCGTGTCAACATTGCCATAGCGCGACCTTCGTCCGCCGCGCGACCCCGTGTCCGCCGCGTCGACTTCGCCATAGCGCGGCCCCCGTCCACCGCGTTGACCCCGTGTCCGCCGCGTCGACTCCTTCCGGCTACGTCGAATGCGTACGCCGCGCCTGCTAAGGGACCTTCATCGTCCGAGTCGCCAGAGAGGGTCGCATGCCACGCTGCATGGACTCACCCCTGGGTGTCTCTTCCCCCCGGGAAAAATCTATTCGCCTTTGTCAACCTTTGAAAGAGCGACTCGCAATGGCCAAGTAGTGCGGACGAGGACTCGCAAACCGAGCCTCGGATCGTCCATGAAAAACGCTAACCGAGAGCCATTATTGGATTCGCCTTGCTCGACTGGCCTTCCGGGCCAAGACAAATGGTAGTGCTACACAAACAACACCATGTCCTCCTCAACCTTAGACAGTGCGACTCGCACGACCAAGTACTACGGACGAGGACTCGCAAACCGAGCCTCAGATCGTCCAGGAAGAACGCCAAGTCGAGAGCCATCTTTAGAGTCGCCATGCGACTGCCCCCCCGGGCCAAGACGAGATACTCGCTAACACAACAGCGCAATCAACATCATCGCGGACTCGCAATCATCGTGGACTCGCCACACTCGGGGACTCTCCCCTCGCGTACTTAACACGCTCGGGGACTCGCCACCGCGGACTCGCCCTCGCATACTCAACACGATCGGGGACTCGCCTGTTGCGGACCCGCCATGCCAGACGACTTGCCCTCCACGGACTCGCCATTCCGGACTCGCCAAGCCAGGCGACTCGCCCGCCATGAACTCGTCATCAACAGTTTGTCACATCGGCGACTCGCCCATCTTATATTCGCCGTGCTCGGCGACTCCTCCGCCGCGTCGACTCTGTCCGCATTTGACAGCTAAGTTTCTCTATATTCATACATGCTATAAGTCCAAAACATATTCATCTTTCCATTCAATTTACAAAACCATACTTGGGATCGGTTTCAGTTTTGTCTGCTGTTTATTAGCGTCCGTCGAAGTAGTGGGGATGGGTACCAAAAGGCCGACCTAGTCTCCGGGTTCAACAGTCTGACATCGTGTCCGTGTTACCCGGCAATCATTTGATGCTGGAGGTCTGCCTACTCATGAAAAGACACGCATAAACCTTACATACTGCCCGTCAATCCACATAGCAAAAGTGCATTTTCTTTAACGTCTATAATTCACACGTCTTACAATTATTCAATATAATTATTCAATATATTATGCAAGTACACCTTAATGCAATTGTATCTTTTCTCCTTATCAGCAAAACGGTGTCTTTTTCGCCACTCGCCGCGCACGGGGACTCGGCGCCCGTCGGTCGCTCGGCCTCGTCGGTCGCTCGACCTCGCCACTCGCCGTGCTCGGGGACTCGGCGCCCATCGGTCGCTCGTCCTCGCCGCTTGCTGCGCTCGGCGACTCGGCGCTCGCCGTGCTCGGGGACTCAGCGCTCGCCGCGCTCGGGGACTCGGTGCTCGCCGGTCGCTCGACCTCTTCACTCTCCACGCTTGGGGACTCAGCACCCGTCGGACGCTCGGCCTCGACGCTCGCCGGTCGCTCGACCTCGTCACTCGCCGCTCTCGGGGACTCGGCGCTCGCCGGTCGCTCGACCTCGCCACTCGCCACGCTCGGGAACTCGGCGCTCGTCGGTCGCTCAACCTCGCCACTCACTATGCTCGGCAACGACCACTACTATTTTCAGAATATGCATCTTTAAAGAGCCTCAAGTCGCCTTTACAAGCCAACTCGAGCCTCGGGGACTACTCCTAGGCATACTGCGTGTACGCGTGGTTCCACGATCGTAGACTCGCCCTCGCGTTCTCGACACGCTCGAGGACTCTTCACCGCGGACTCGCCCTCGCGTTCTCGACACGCTCGAGGACTGGCCACCACGGACTCGCCCTCGCGTACTCAACACGCTCGGGGACTCGCCACCGCGGACGCGCCCTCGCGTAACACGCTCGGGGACTCGCCACCGCGGACGCGCCCTCGCGTAACACGCTCAGGGACTCGCCACCGCAGACTCGCCCTCGCGTACTCAACACGCTCAGGGACTCACCACCGCGGACTCGCCCTCGCATACTCAACACGCTCAGGGACTCGCCACCGCGGACTCGCCCTCGCGTACTCAACACGCTCAGGGACTCACCACAGCGGACTCGCCCTCGCGTACTCAACACGCTCAGGGACTCGGCACCACGGACTCGCCCTCGCGTACTCAACACGCTTGAGGACTCGGCGCGCTACGGATAGCACCACTCGCCGGTCGCCCAACCTCGCCACTCGGTGTGCTCGGGGACTCGGCACTCGCCGGTCGCTCGACCTCGCCACTCGCCGCGCTCGGGGACTCGGCACGCTCCACGTTTGGGGACACGCCGCAACTGGCGGCTTCACCGACACCCTGCGTCTTTCCTCAACTGGCCATCACCGACTGGCTCACACCGACCGCATCCCGCTTCATGGTTCTTTTCTCTGTTCAGGAGCTCGTCGCCGATTCTCCACGACCCATCGTCAAGACTCTCCGCGCCCTGCCTCAAGCCCGCGTCGAATCGACAACGCGCTCGGGGACTACTGATGGGGGAATACCAATCAGGGTATACCCACGAAGCGGAATCACCAGCTGGATCGAGCTGACTGAAACCTAGCCCTGAGCGGGTCGACTCGCCCATTACGACGACTGGCGCACGCTGGACCCAGACGAGTGGCGCGACTGGAGGCCCAAGACGGCGACTATAATACAAAGCCCATTAGTGCACTTGTAAACCCTAACTGGCTGCATATATAAAGCCACCAGGGGCACCCCCATGGGGCATCTTCTTCCACATCTCATTAGATCTAGTCTCCCTCCGCCTACGGCGGCTCCCATGTAAACCAATCTATGATCATATACTGGATTAATAGCAGGACGTAGCGATCCTCCACCGAGGGGACATGAACCTGGGTACATCGTGTGCCAATCTCGCTCCCGGATTCTCCTACGTCGCCTTGCTCCCTCTACGTAAGCTACCCCTAGTAGCATCTGCCATGCAATACCACGACAAGTTGAAGTGTGTACCAAAGGTTTATTGTTTTTGCTTACACTAATGTTGTCATTGAGTTTGTGCAAAAGTTTTGTATGAAGGAAATTCTCAAGAGAAAGAGGAAAGGAATCTACAGAGTTCGTCTTTGAATAGGTAAAAGTGGTGAAAACAGAAGGTTCGTGAAACCCCAATCTTTTTATATTTTTGATGTTTTTAATACATGAGGGAAGTTATGAGACAAAACTGAAGAGGAAACGGAGCCCGAGGTGGACAAACCCACCCCAGGCGCGGGCCTAGCCCGACCACGTCTGGAGAGGGTTTGCCACCCTCGAACTCCGTCTCCGCCTTGTTTCCGTGTCAAAACCTTCCTTATGCATTGAAACTTCGTAATATATAACCCCCCCTGATCCCCCGATGTTCGTGCATCATGTTCTCGTCGTGTTTTTGTTTCAATCTATTTCTGTCAGGAAATCTTCTCAAGTTTAGAGCACCATGGCCTCCGCCGACGACAAAGGGAAGAAGCCCGAAGAAGAAGAACCTCAAGTTCCCAAGGAGGAGGAGATTCCGGTAGGTTATGAAGGAGACATGGAGGAGGACAAGCAACCGGACACCCACGCTACCATCACAAGCATTGGTTTGGTGGCATAAGCTACCAAGCTTAAGAGGACAGCACGGATGTAACATCCCAGCATTAGAGCTTAGAAATAAGCTGAACACAGATGTGTGCATTGCATTCATGCATAGAAAATCTGAATAATTTTCGCGCTTTTAAATAAAAACTTGTCAAATTGATTGAAGCTTCTCTCAACTTGATGGAATTGAAATAGATCATCAAGTTGACTGCGATAAGTTTCAATATGACCTTTGCTAAAACCTTATTTTGGGTAAACATGATTTGATCTAAGGGTAGATCAAATGTAATAAGAGTTTCACCCTAATACATTACTTAATGATTTATATTTGATCTTTAAGTGATCATATCCTAGTATTCAATATGCAACTCATGAATACCAAGTTATAACCATAACATAAGTAATAGGAATGCAACAACTAGATCTTGATCTATCTTAATCGCATCTATTTATACCATGACTATCATGGAAATACCTAACTTTAACTCTTTAGTGAGTTTGAGTAGGAAAGAAACCAAAGTTAAGATCATTCACCATATATTTTTCTTTCCATATCAATCTTTATCATCTCTATTGAATCCTATCCTTATATTTGTTGTTCATCAATATTGAGAAATCAACTATTGATTCACCAATTCTTAACCTATCAATTCTTGACCTATTAACTCTTGTACTTATTATAGCATTCACTTAGGGCTTATAAAGAAAGAAGTAAGAAGAGGTAAATAGTGATGCTAGTTTAAGATGTCATCTATAGGATGGGAGTGATTGGAGGAAATCAAATCAATATGGTAACAAAGAAGATTACAAGGAGGAAGTCTAAACATAAGTTACCAGGAGTAGTCCTATTGGATCAAGTAGGTATAGTCAATGAATTATATCTCTTAACCCAATAGAGCTAAACAGAAGATAATTATAATACAACTGTAATGTTGTATGGATGGAAGCCTTGTTTAGCCAACTGGAAACCTAAGCCATTAATGATCAAAGGATTATAATGACCATGCCTTATTCACCAATATTGAATGCTTATACCATGTATAAGTGACATTGGTGGATAAAACATGATTGAACCATAGTATAGATATATTATCCTAGATTAGTCATTACATGTCACATTAATATAATGAGAAGTTGGAATATTAGATACTAGAGTGAAGAAGAGATAATATTGTATGAATAAGATGATGCTAGAGTAACATTGGATTAAAGAAGTAGTATTTTCTTATTTGGAAATACTAAACACTTGAGGTGATGTAGGATTTGATGAATACATCTATTGAAGTGATATTAGTGAAGGATTATTAAGGAAGAGTATGATTGGAGTTAGAAGAAACCAATGGATTGGATTGGGGGTTATCAACAGCAGAGTAGTTGATATACCCAAGTATAGATATGAAAATATTAGGAAATGCTTTAGGATCAAGCTCATTGGAATTACCAGAGGAGTTAGAGGAATAAAAGGTGGATAAGAATATTCTTATGAAGCAAAGCTCATCATGCTAACACATGATGATGGATATAGAGAAGTAATATATCTAGGAAAGGAATTCCTTATTCAGAAGTTCAGAATTATGAAGTATGGAATATAGGAATTCTTGGTAAACACTAGACCCTAGATCTTTACCAAACCTATTATCCATTTCATCTAATTGATCTATCATCTTATTTACACAAAGCTTCATAGAAATATTTGCTATATCAAAGCACCTAAGCACATCTTTGCCATTTTCAACCATCATTATCACAGGTGCTTAGGAACCATATTTATCAATTCCTTCTCATAAGATAGCCTAGAAAACAATCCCACTATTTTACTTCAAAGGGTGATCACATTAAAAATTACAAACATGAAGACAATATGTTTTACCCATTGATATTTATTCATATTAATAAAATAAATAAGTATAATAAGAACCCTAAACCCTAGGGTAAACAATTACAATTCAGAACCCTAAACTTATTAATGAGTTTTACCATCAACATTTCATAAATATTCTATCTATAATCATTAGACAAAGTCTTTAATTCATTTCTCTAACCACTCATCCCATATGAGCATGGAATAAGTGGGGATCCAATATTATAAACCATTCTATGCTATACTATGTGATTAAATACATATAAATAAACCCTATGAATATTATTAAACATTTTAAAACCTAAATACTCCTAATAAAAGTGAAAACAATGTTATAGAGAAGAATGTATATATATAGGAAATAAAGAAAATATCATAATACATAATAAAAGTTCACAAATTGATTCTTAATAACTTTATTGTGCTACAAGTATTCAGCAAATAAAATTCCAAGAAGAAAAGTTCAAACCAAATATAAAAATACATACCTGAAAACTGAACAAAAAATCAAAAAGGAATAAAACCAGGAAAAAAACAGAGGAAACACCAAATCTGGCCCACAGCCCATTCTCTCTTCTCTCTTCTCTCTATTCGTCGCCTACAGGTCACAGCCAATCCTCTCCGCTCGCTCCACTGCAGCCCACTCCGGCCCAACAGCAGCCCGCGTACCCTTTCGTCCTTTTCTTTTCTTCTTACTCGCGTCTGGCGACAAGCAGCTACGTGGAGATGATCTCGCCGTTGATCTCCCGGTGCCGTGATGCTCGCCCCGGACCTGGCCGAAGATAAGAACCCCGCGACGTGGTTCTCTCCTCTAAATCCCTCATCCTTATCCTCACTTTCTTCCTCTCCTTTTCGTCAGCAACCGAAAACCTAGACACAGTCATTGGAGCATGCCGGCATGTGGAGTTCGTCCCGGGGTCCATGGAGTAGTCCAGGAGATGCGCCAGCGTGCGTAGATTGTCTATGAGGAGCACCGCATCAGGAGGATCTCAGAGGGAGGAGAATTTCTCGAATTCTTTTCCATGGTGGTCGTCGAAATCCTAGGATTGTGCTTGCCTCCGGTTACCATTTACATCGCCGACCACACCATCACATCGGGGGTGAGTTTTCGCATCGAACAATCTTAACTACGCCTCCTAGTTTCATCTGTAACTCGAGTTCGCCGTTGGACCGATGGACGCCGCCGCTGTAGGTCATCACCGGAGTAACTCCGGCGACTAAATTGTAGCGTAGACACCACCCCTAGTATCGCCTTGCCCTCATGGTTCCAACCCAACCGTCCACGGTCACTGGGGAGCTCCGGCTCGCCGCCGGTGACCACTTTCTGGTGGTGGAGGCCGTGCTGATGTCACAATGACATCATGCATGCGTCTAGGTTGACGTGGTCAGCTGTTGACTGGTCCTTGCCCATATGGTGTATGACATGGCCCTGGTCCCACCTGTCATCGACTAGTAGTAGGTATAGGAACGGTAACAAATGCCTCTACTGCTTTGGGTATGCCATGTGGCAACTGGCCCATGGGTCAGTGACCCTGGGTAAGTTTAGCTCTGGTATAAAAAGTAATTTCTATTTAGGAAATAGATAAAAACATTATAAGATTAAATATGAATATTTCCTGAAATATAATATAATGATTAAATCTTGTTTCATTAATAACTTTTGTTTTATAACTCAGAAAAAATACATATAATATATGAAAATGTTTAGAAAAATAAGATCTACAATTTGAAACTATTCTCAAATATTATTATGATGATTATTTAAATAAATATTTATTTCTAAGAGATAAAACTTTGATAATTAATATTTTAATAATGGTAAATGTTAAAAATATAAATAAACTACTAAAAACCTTAGAAAAATAAGAATTATACTTCAAAACTATAATTATACATTATTATTCCTCTTAATTAAATATTTGTTATTTATTAAGTATTTATAAAGTAATAAACCTTATTAAAATCATATCTTAATATTTATAAATCACAAAAATAAATGTAATATACCAAAATAATCACAAAAATAATACCTACATGTTGAAAATGTGATATTCCACTTTTGAGTTAAGTAAAAAGTTAAACACTTTCCTAACTTGAATTTAAACCTATTTCTTTAGTTAATAATCATAAAATGACAAATAAAATTTGTTAATATTTCTTAAATTAACCAATTAAATGTAATAAATAGTATTAATCTTAAATACTAAAATTATAAGTTCAAAATGATTTAACACCATTTAAATACAATTTTATTAAGTTATCTTTCAACCATAAGTATAAATTCTTTTATAAAAGAATCCTTATCTAATATAAAATCTCCAAGAATAATTGTAATAAGATAAAACCCATCCTTTATATTAACCACAAGTTTATAAACAAATTAAAACACTATAAGTGAGTTCATAAGTAATAAATAATATTGTTTACTTATTCACAAACATTAACCACACCCTTACAGGAGGATAAATTCCTTTATACTATTATAATGTAAAAGAAATCACTAATCCAATAGAAGTAATGCCATTCTTAAGCAACTCTAAGGAAACAATATAAAGTGAACCAGATACAAGTATCATAATTAATACACCCTAAGTCTATCTACATTCTTAAAGTTATTTATAATTACAAAGCTTTAAGTATAATGCTAAAAAAATTATTATATACTTTATAGTTAACTTTGGTCTATAATTAAATTGTAAAGCATCTCAAGTCCAAATTATTCAAGCAAGTACAATCAAGATAAACCACATCTGATTAACCACAAAGATTGTTTAAACCTTAGTAAAGGAATCTTTTCTTCAAAAGTTATTCTTTTTGCCACTTCAGAAAAACAAATAACAACTAATCACAATCACATTACTTTATACCTTACTTTTATAATAAGATTGTTAATACTTAAATTCTTTATAAGTGACATTACTTGTAAAGTAAAACCGGAAGATAAACAATTATGATGTCTGCAACCTTGAGTAGCATTCCATATTGTGTATTTTGTTGTTGTATAAATACATGTTGTTTTCCACACACTCACAAGCCTTAATAAGAAGCACATGTATAAAACTTAATCTAAAAGGGCATCACATTCCAAGGAAACCCCTTTCTAGTATCCAAACCCTAGAACAACGTTATTCTCGGGATTCAGGTTTATCAACTTGCATTACATTACTTATGCATAAAAGAATCTTGCTTCTTTAAACATTAGTCCTTACCGGACCAATGATGCAGATTTCAACTATTGGATTTTATATTGTCTTGAAGACCGTGAGTGCATAATCTTGCAATCACAAAAGGCAAGTTCACACTTGCTCATGTCCTTTGATTATTTTCTGTAAAGTATTTTGCAAATCCAGTGTTGTCATCACCTGCATTTGAAAAAGGACAGAAAACACTATTTTCATAATAATGTTATTATAGGTTATTTACCATGAAGTAGTAACCTACTATAAGAGTTCCGATGGTAAAGGAACATATTATCTAGGACTTAACAACCAATGTCGCCAGTGATTCTTGCGCCATATATTACGCGTTGACCATGAGATTTGGAATGGGACGAAAAAGTCAGCTGTATCTTTTCCCTCTCGCATGGAGCTGGATGTGCGGGTCGTGGCTGTTATCACTCGTAGCATGCATATTATTTATGGTAATTCGTAGAGGATATGCAGCATATGGGTGGGAGCCCTCAACGTCCCACGATAGTTCTGGCATCTAAACGGTCTGTACTGCCAAGAGCCGTAATTCAATAGGTGGGCTGGCGTACACCAAGGAGACATGCAGGGTCGTGGAGAAGGCAGTGATTGGCTTGGATCTTAGTCTGGGCCTCACACCAAGGAAGTGTGAACGAACCTGCAATTCGGATGTGCAACAAAGCTAAGATCTCTCATGGGTAAAGTGACGCACCTCTGCAGAGTGTAAGAACTGTAACTTGTTACTCCCTGTCCCGGGAAGGTGCTGCGAACGCGGCGGGAAAGGAACTCCATGAAAGTTCTGGTAAACCCGTGAAGGCTGATGGACATAGTTTTTCAGGATAAAAGCAACCTTTGAAGAAATGTTTATGAAAATTTGCATTGCCTACAACCTACGGTCGGTGGCTGTAGATTTAGTGCATCAAACACTCCTTTTCTAGTGAACTTGCTGAGTACGCTCGTACTCAATGTATCTTCTTAACCCTTGCTAGGTTCTAAAGCCAGTACAGACGATGTCTACATCAAGTTATGCTCCAGGAATCATCATCAGAAGCTAAAGTCCTTCAATGAAGTCAATAAAGTCAACATATACATCAACTCAAGTGAAGACGAAGTTACTGATTAGATAGGAATATAATCTCTAGCCATAGAACCTATTTCTATAGTGTATTGCAATAGCAGCAATGCTAGACCATTAGTTAAGATACTAGTCTTAATAGTATGATAGTTTTTGGAGTTGTTTATTTCTGATTCTTCTTTGTAAGAAGTTTCTTTCTCTCTCCTTAACCTAGAGTGTTCTCTGGATCTTGTGTAAAGAGTTGAGTTGTAACCTATAGTCATGTCTTGGACCTGCTGTGTTTCTGTTGTACTACTCTGAGGGATGTAATACTAGTGAACGGTGTTTCATTGGTGTTATGTCAACGACTATAGTGTACTACATCATGCAGTGGTATGCTGGGTCACCATAATGGATGTCTACAGGAGGGAGAACTCCGCGTCATATCCTCGCTCCACGCACACTTCCTTCTAGTACCCCTTGTTCTAACCGTGCAGGGAAGAAACGCTCTAACTTGGAAGAATGGAGAAAGAATAACAAGGACTGAGATCCTCGGTTCGAGTTGATCGTGGGCTGCATTGAGCATAATTCAGAGTTAATTCATACTCTATCCTTGATATGGAGGATTTGAAGAAACTTGTTGAAGACCTTATCAAGAGAACACCACCATCACCAAAGGAGTAATTCGTCACCAGGTTTGGTATCCCCTTGGCTTGTTCCAAGCTTGGGGGAGTGCCGCGGTATCACCACCATTATCTTTTACCTTTTTAGTGGATTCATATCTATGGTAGAGGGGTTATCTTATAGTTTGGTTTGCATGTGGAAGTATCTCACCTTTAGTTGATTATCTATGTATCCCTTGGTGTGAGTGCCTTTATTGGAATATTAATGATAAGTCTCATCTTTTACTTTTTGCACTTCTTATTTTTAGTTTGCAATCTATATTATATAATAGATCTTGTTGTTCCGTATTGGAACCACTTTGGGATCATAAAGTGGATCTAAATTGGTTTTGGCAAACCGAGTTCTGGTCAGTGGCTTTAGTTTGAAAGAAAAAGAAAGAAAGAGCTTACATGTATTTGGTATCAATTGTTTTCTTTCTTGTTGGCTCATAAGCTTAGTATTATTTATTTAAGATTATTTTGTGTCTTCAAGGAAGATTGCATGTTTGGCTTTATTACTTGTATGTTTGCTTGTTTCTTTCAACTCTCTTCCTTACTACCAAGCCTTGCTAGCCAAAAGCCTGTTTTGAGAAGGCATACTTCTCATGTTTCCAAAATCCTTTGAACCCAAAACTTTTGCCACGTGTGTCCACCATATCTACCTAGTAGCTTTTACTATTCCTAGCAAATTCTCAAGCTTCATCTACCTTTCAAATTAAAAACTATTTTGTTATGTGAAAACTAGTTAGTAAAGCTCTCACGAACTTGATGGCACACTTTATTTACTTGCCCCTAATAGACTTGAACCATCATGGACATAGAAGTTGTATATGCTTGCATCTATATGTTCGGATTAGCAGAATTGTGTTGTCACGGGGAACGTTTTCAATATTGCACTTGTACTCTGTACACAGTTGATATCATGCTCTTTTGTCTATGGATGTCAACGGTGTGAAATAAAGAGGGAACTTGTAAGTCCATGGAGTTTGTATTCTATGTTAGAGAAACGCCTGGGCCGCTAGCCTAAGCCATGCTTAATCATGGTGGAAACTTGCAGCATCACCATAGTGAGTCATCTATGAAGCATCCTCAATAACAAGCTACACATAGTAAATAAAAATATCACTTAGATGCTCATTGTCTTCTTGCCTTGTCATTTTGATTATGGGAAAGCTCCTGTACCATGTGCAAGGGGTACCCCATTGGCAGTTCTCAATGATATGCAAATACTTACAATGACAAGAACTTACCTGGACCCAAAGTTGAGTATGCATGAGGAGTGGCCCTCATATTCAAGGGACATGAGATTGCCAACTTATATTTCATCAAGCATATACTCCATCTTTGTTCACTTTAACCTTAATCATCTCAAGATGCTTATGATAGGGGCAATGAGGGCTCAAAGCTAGTAAGTACCATAATCTTTTGGAAGCTCTTTATGACTTGTAATCCCTGCTACCCTCTAAGAAGGGACCTTTCTCCCACTACCAGTTTGAGTCAGTAAACCTACTTCCTCTCTATCTCCAGCAAGCTTTTGAGTTGTTGTGTTTCAAGCATTCATATGGTGATTTATTCAATCATGTTCTTTATATTCCTTGTTTACACAAAACTCTTATCTATTGAGTATTACTTTGAAAGCCTTCACTTGTGGAAAACCTTTTTGAGCAAAGAGTGCTCCTATTTTGAAACTTCTACAAAAATCTTTTGTGAAACTGTTTGCCAGGTGTTCTCTAACCAAGAACAAGTTTTCCAATTTCAATTATGATTTATCTTTATGCATATCTATTTGTGACTGCTGTACTTGGTTGCAAGCTAAGTTATATAATGGTGAGTTGCTTTCTTCTATAAGTTGTGCAACGGTAAGTGTGATGCTTCTTGTTCGTATTCTTTTATCGACACTTCACTCCATAAACCTGTGGACATGTTTACTGAGCTTATTTGAATCACCATTATATATCATAATTTACCTCTATTCATTGATATTTGTCTTATTATGAGGTATTACTTATGGCTTTCATCCGTTTATGCATGTTGGATGATTCCTGGAGGATGGACGGAGTCTGGATTCTGATGGAAAAGAAGGCGTTTCGGTGCAATTTCACGAAGATCAGAAAAATACCAGAAAAATATGGAAACATATTATTTTACCTGAGGACGAAGGAAGCTAGAAGGAGGAGCGAAGGGGGGCATAGGGGGCCCACCCCTAGGCGCGGGCCCAACTGAGGTCGCGCCTAGGGCAGGTGTGGCCCACCTGCCCGGCCTCCGACTCTCCCCCTTTCCCTATATCTTCCCTACGGAACCCTAATCCTCAAGGAGCGATGACAGATAGATTTCCGCCGCCTCTGGGGAGGGGAACACCGAGAGAGAAAGATCTCTCCGGCAGACAGATTTCTGCCGAGGGAATTCCTTCCCGGAGAGGGGAGACCGTCGCCATCAACACCATCATCAAGCTAGGATTCATCGGGATCATCATCATCATCCACACCATCATATCCACCAGCACCATCACCACCACTCCTTCCCGTTGTAACAATTGTGTTGGATATTGCTTTAGTTCCTAGGGGAAACTTTCTCCGTGTTGATTACTATTATAGTTGATGCTTGTGAGTGGAACCATTGGATTATTGTTTATGTTCAGATTGTTATCCATTATCATATCATCTTTGATCTTGATCCATATGATGTCTTGTGAGTAGTTCATTTAGTTCTTGAGGACATGGGAGAAGTCATGTTGTTAGTAATGAATCTGTGATGAGTTATTATTCAATGGTTTAGTATTTAAGTTGTGGTGCTATTCTTCTAGTGGTGTCATGTGAACGTCGACTACATGATACTTCACCATTTATGGGCCTAGGGGAATGCATTGTGTATTTGGATACTAATCATGGGTTTGCCGGAGTGACAGAAACCTGAACCCCCGTTAGGACACCTTTGCACAAGGGAGTGTAGGATCTCAGAGTTTAAGGATGTGGTTAGATTTATATCTTAATTACTTTCCTGTAGTTACGGATGTTTGCAGGGGGTTTAATCACAAGTATGTATTAGTCCTAGGAAGGGCGGTATGTTAGCACAGGTTCACCCACACAACACTTACAAACACCAAAGAAGAGTACTCAGCTATTTTAAGAGAAAGCACTTGACAGAATTCCCATGTGTCCTCGAGAATGTTTGGTCCTTATAAGTATTTCCACCGGCTTGTCCTTTGCTAAGAAAGGATTGGGCCACTTGCTCCGTTTATTCGTTACTTCTGTTACTTGCTCTTTGTTTTGTTGCCTTGTCAGAAAACCACTAAAAATCCGTTTGCTAAGTATTCACAGGGATTTCCTGCTCCATACCACTGTTCAGCACTTTCTGCTCCTCGTTGGGATCGATACTCCTATTTACCGAAAGTATTACAATACACCCCCTATACTTGTGGGTCATCAGTAATTCATCACAAGATGTAGCAATGGCATGAGTGGATGAATTACAAGGACTAGCACATGGCAATATGACATTTGGAGTAGAGTTAGTGATAATGTCCACATGAGGCTCGTTAGATGTTACCTTTGACATAATAGCCTCATGAGCCAACTTTAGCCTACCATAGGAGACTAGAAGATCCTCATGTGAGCTTGAAAGCGTAACATGATTTTCTCCCAACTTCCCATAGTTGCTAGTTAGCATAGCAAGTTGAGCCTTTAGCTCAACATTTTCTTTCAAAATAGATGCTTCAAAATAAATAGAGTTAGTAGAACAAGCATCATAATTAATTGCAAGAGGTGAGGGAAACTTCGAAAGCTCTTTTGTGTAAGAGGCTATAAGTTACTCATGTGACTCGGTGAGTTTGATGAGCTCACTCTTGATGACCCTAGAGCCATTTTTAGGTTCTCAAAATCCTTAAGGAGTTTAACATAAGCAACTTCAAGCTCATCATTTTTACTTTTGAAATCACTTGCCACCTCAAGTTCTCTCTTATGAGATTCCTTCACTCTGGATAGCTCTAGAGCAAAGGTATCCTCAAGATACTCCTTAGTGGTTTGTTCCTCTTCAAGAGCTTTATTTAGGTTTGCAATTATATTAGCATACTCACACTCAAGACTACCCATTTTATCAAAGTTGTTATCATGCACCTTAAATTGTGTTTCTAACTTATCAATATGTTCTTTGCTCTTAATATCAAAGTACAAGATTTCAACGAAGTTAGAGCAAGCAATATTATTCTTAACAAGAGAACGATAAACAATCTCACCCTTTTCATATAAAGCATCAACATCAAGCTCTTCTTTCTCATTATCCACATCGTCATCATCACAAGAGATATTGGGTTCCAAAGTAGGAGTTACCTTTGACTCCCTAGCCATAAGGCATTGATGAGTACCAGAAGAAGGTGAAGATGAGATTACATTTGTAGCACCTTCCAAAAACTTGTCTTGTCCCATAAAATCTTCGGTTTCCTCTACATGGTTAGGAACACAAGCACTAGAGGAAATAGAAGCACTTTTATTATGGCAACAAGACAACACAAGCATATCATCATGAGATTTATTCAAGCCATTTCTACATGATATGCAAGGACTATCAACAGAAGTATGTAAGGAGTTTGTAGTGCTAGAAGTGTTATAGTCTAAAGATAGATCATTGCAACTAGATAGAGATGAGGGATTACAAATAGTAAGCACACTATCCATATTGCAATTTCTATCACCACTTACCATATCATTACCTTGTGAAAAAACAAATGTTGGTGAAGTGGTAAAATATGAGAACTCATCTCGATCGGAAGTGGAAGCAACACAATCATCCTCAAAAATATTGGACATAACATATTTATCTTGAAGTTTTGTCCATAACTCATGAGAGATCAAAAAAGGAATGATTGAAGATGTAACTACATAGCTCAAAGCATTAACAAACACATTAGAAGCTTGAGCATCAAGATATAAGTTTTTTCTCATCCTCACAATATAGATTTTCGAAATCCATAGGAGGATAAAAACCTATATCTACAATACGCTCCAAATTTGGGTCCATGTCCCGAAAATGAATAAGCATACGAGTTTTCCATATATCATAATTTGTGCCATCGAATATGAACATGTCATTGTGCACTAATGCCCTAGGATACATCTTTACTCTCAAGACGGTGAAGACTAAAATGAGAGACCAGGCTATGATACCAATTGAAAGGATACAGATGCCTCCTAGAGGGGGGGTGAATAGACGGTTTAAACCTTTTTAGAGAGTGGCTCAACAAAGGAGAAATTAAACTAGCGTTTACTTTGTTAAGCACAAAACTTGGAACAACTAGGGTTCACCTATTTGCACCAACAACTCATGCTAAGCAAGACAATCAACTATGTGATAGCAAGATATGTACTTCAAGCACGAAGGCTATCACAAAGTAAGGTACATAAGTAAGAGCTCGGATATAGAAATAACCGAGGCACGCAGATACGATGATATTTTACCGAGTTCCTCCCAACATGGAGTACGCCTCATTTGGAGAGGGGGTGGTATCAAACCACCAACGCCACAAAAGGCCTCCCTTGTTCTCCGGTGAATCTCACCCCAGTGGGATCGATCCACACTTCTACTATCGGTGCACTTGTTGGTGGCAATCCAAAACCTATCACAAGGTTGGGGCACTTCTCCACAACTCAATTGGTGGATCCCAACAAACAATCTCGGGGAAATCTCCACAAATAAATTGGAGGCCCCAAGTAATCCTCAAACCTGCAAAACAACCAAACCGTCTAGAGTTCAAAGAACCCAAGAGTAAAAATCTTCTCAACTTTCACTCAATCGAATCCTCACCGAGAACTCAAACTGATGCACCTGATGCAATGGAAAGAACACAAGAAGTGCTCAAATCCTTCTCCCCTAAATTCCACCAAAGCTACAAAAGCTAATGGGGAATAAGAGAGGAACACCAATGAAGGAAATCCACAGAAGACTCCAAGATCTAGATCCCAATATGTTCCCCTCACTTAGAGGAGAGATTGATTGGTGGGGTAGATCTAGATCTCCTCTTTCAAATCCCCTAAAAATATTTAAGAAATATGGGAGGAATTGAGAGTATTTGCAAGCTCTTGAAGGTAGGAACAATGGAGGAGAGAGAGAGAAAATAGCCAGCCCCTTGGGGAAGAAGGGGGCCTTTTATAGGCCCCCCACATGAACTAGCCATACAGATCACTTACCCCGGAGTTTTCGGCCTTTAGGACCGGAGTCTTCGGCCCCCGGGACCGGAGTCTATGAGGTCCAGACTCCGGCCAGGATGGTGCTTGACTGGGAGGAAGAGGTTGAAGCTGTCCTGTAGATCCCGGCAAGAGCGCCAAAAAATCTTGATGCAGCGCTGAGTTGATGTAGGAGCGCTTCGTTGGGAACCCCAAGAGCAAGGTGTGAAGCAGCACAACAGCAAGTTTTCCCTCAGTAAGAAACCGAGGTTATCGAACCAGTAGGAGGAAGGAAACGTCACACAGGTGTTGCAAGCAATGCGGAGACCTACACAACACAAACTCAAGACTTTGCCCCAACGAATCAGTGAGGCTGTAAAGCTCACCGGTTTGCTGTAACAAAGGATTAAACGTATGGTGTGGAAGGTAATGGTGGTTCGCAGCAAGTAAACAAGTAACCGTGGAAGATGTATCAATGGTAAAGATTGGACCGGGGTCCATAGTTCACTAGAGGTGCTCTCCTTAGATAAACAACATGGCATGAAGGGTAAACAAATTACAGCAGGGCAATTGACAGGAACTGAGCAAGGCATAACAATGCAATTACTAGTCAGAAAGATCCTATGAAATTCGATTGGGCAATACAGCAAGATACATAGACCGCCATCCAACTGCATCTATGACTAGAAGTTCACCTTCAGGTTATCATCCGAACCCCCTCCAGTATTAAGTTGCAAGCAACAGACAACTACTTTAAGCAAAGTGTGTAAGGTAAACAGTCCACATGTTCCATGAACAAGAGACCGTTGTTTTCTCCCTAGTAGCAACATCACATCTACAACCAAAGATATTATTGTCACTTCCCTTGGAAACTAGAGGCGTGAACCCACTATCGAGCATAAATACCCCCTCTTGGAGTCACTAGCAACTACTTGGCCAAGATAGCTACTAAAAACAGAGAGCATGCAATATCACAAACAACACAGACATGATAGAATCAAAAAGACAAAACCATTAATCAAACCAACATAATAATCTCAATATCCATCGGATCCCCACAAACACAACATGCATGATTACAAATAGATTAGATCTTGATCATGAACGGAGCTCACAAGATCTATACATGAAAGCACAAGGAGGAGATACAACCATCTAGCTACTACATGGACCCATAGTCCAAGGTGGAACTACTCACGCATCATGTTGGAGATATGCCCAAGAGGCAATAATAAAGTAGTTATTATCATATCTTCATGCTTATGATAAATGTTTACATACCATGCTATAATTGTATTAACCGGAAACATTAATACTTGTGTGATTTGTAAACATAAAAGAGTCCCTAGGAAAGCCTCTTATTAAACTAGCTTGTTGGTTAATATATGATCATGGTTTCCTGATCATGAACATAGAGATGTTATTAACAACAGGGTCATATCATTAGGAGAATGATGTGATGGACATACTCCTATAGTTAAGCGTAGCATAAAGATCAAGTCATTTAATATAGTTCATTTGCTATAAGCTTTCTGATACATAGTAACCTAATTCCTTCGACCATGAGATCATTTTAATCACCATCACCGGAAGGATGCTTTGATGACATCAAACACCACACCGTAACAGGGTGGCTATAAATGTGGCATTGAGTATTCGGAAAGTATGGGTTGAGGCACATGGATCAAGAGTGGGATTTGTCCATCCATATGACAGATAGATATACTCTGGGCCCTCTCGGTGGAATGTCATCCAATTAGCTTGCAAGCATGTGACTGGCTCACAAGGGATCACATATCACAGGAACGAGAAAAGAGTACTTATCGGTAACGAGGTTGAACTAGGTATGCAGAGATACCGACGATCAAAACCTCGGATAAGTAAATTATCGTGAGACAAACGGAAATTGGTATCGTATGTAAGTGGTTCATTCGATCGCAAAGAAATCATAGAAATATGTGGGAGCCATATGAATTTCCAGATTCCTCTATTGGTTATTGATCGGAGAAGTGTCTCGGTCATGTCCGCATAATTCACGAACCGTAGGGAGACACACTTAAGGATTCGATGTTGTTGAATAGTTATGGAATGATGAGTAAGAGACCAAATGTTGTTCGGAGTATCGGATGGGATCCGGGATATCTCGAGGAGATCCGGAATGGTCCGAAGAATAAGATTCATATAAGGAAAGTCTGATGAATGGTCCGAAGAATAAGATTCATATAAGAATGTTCTAGAAGGGTCCGGAAGGTCCAGCACTCCGGAGGGGAAGGGTACATGAATGTGTCATAACAAGTTGGAATGGTTGCATCATGTACTAGGTGTCATCGCTGAGCAAAATAAAGGGATAAATCAAATCCTAGTTTGAAAAGTCAAACGCCAATTTGAAAAGTCAAACGACAAGTTTGCTTGGTGGAGGGAGAGTAGGAAACCTACTTAGGGAGGAAGTCCTACTCCCTCCACCCTTCGGCCAAGGAGGAGGAGTTGGAGGAGGACTCCCTCCTCCCAACCGCGCCTCCCTCCCACCTATAAAAGGAGGGGCAGGGGTGCCCCTCTTCCCTACACGTCTCTACACCCAAACCCTAGCCCCAAGTCGTCGGCCACCTCCTGCCGCCGCCTAGGGCCTCCTCTAACTCGGCGAGTTAGGGTTTCCCCAAAACCTAGCCGCCGGCCAAGCCCTCCCCTTGGTGCCCTCTAAACTCTAGATCACCAAGGCCTCTCTCATACTCCACCATACTCGCTCCGGCTTAAGGCGAAGCCCTGCGAGACTTCCCCTCTACTTCCGACACCATGTCGTCGTGCTGCCGGAATCACGAGGAGAGTGCTACAACCTCCGCTGCCTGCTGGAACAAGGGAGAGGAAGGTCTTCATCGAGTACCGAATGTGTGACCGACTGAGTAAGCGCTGCCGGAACGCAGCGCTGGAAGGATCGTCTACGCGATCTTGAGATCGGCAAGAATACGACTACATCACCCACGAGAATCTGCTCTCGTTAACCGCTTTGGATCTTCGAGGGTTAGTATTCCATCGACTCGTTGCTACAATCTAGTAGATAGATCTTGGCTTGATCATAGATTAGATCTTGATTGTGTGTTCATGCGGTAGAATTTTTTTGTTTTCCATGCTACGAACCCCTACAGTGGTATCAGAGCCGTGTCTATATGTAGATCTGTTGCACGAGTAGAACACAATGATCATTGTGGGCGTTGATGCTTTTGTTGTCGATTGCTTCTTGTGTACTTTGCATCTTGCGGGATGGTGGGATGAAGCGGCCCGGGCTAACCTTACATGACATCGTTCATGAGACTTGCTCCACGCTTGACATGCAACTTGTATTGCATAAGTGGCTTTGCGGGTGCCCGTTTCTCCCAACATAGTTAAGATTCAATTTACATCGGGTGATTGAAAATACTAGTATCAATGTTGTGGTTCTTGTACGTAAGTTAGAATGACACTTACAGAAAGCCCCAAACCACGTAAAACATGCAAAGAAAATTAGAGGCGTCTAACTTTGTTTTGCAGGGGTGTGATGTGATATGGCCATGATTGTGATTATATATGATGTATGCAATGTTCCTTATTGTAAGTTGGCAACCGGCAGGAGCCATATGGTTGTCTTTAAATTCTATTAAAGACCCGCGTGTCTATTCAAAGTAGTTGTAATAGTTCAAGCTGGTGGACGACAACCATGAAACGGCGCCATTGACCTTGACGCCATGCTGGTCATGATAGAGATCATGTTCGTGCTTAAAGATGGAGATCAGAAGCACAAGAAGAAAGGCCATATCATATCACATATTATGAATTGCATGTGATGTTAATCCTTTTATGCATCTTGTATTGCTTAGTTAACGACGGTAGCATTATAAGATGATCCCTCAAGCACACAATTTCAAGTTTTAAAGTGTTCATCCTTAGTAAGCACCGTTGCTAAATCTCGTTGTTTCGAAGCACCACGTGATGATCGGGTGTGTTAGATTCTGCGAGTGTATACAACGTGAGCAAGCCAGATTTGCTCATGCGGAAGCTAAGGTTTGATCTTGACGAGCCTAGCATGTACAGACATGGTCTCGAAACACAGATCACCGAAAGGTAAAGCATGAGTCATATAATAGATATGATGAACATGTTGATTGTTCGCCATTGAAGCTATATCAACTCTCGTGATGATCGGTTTTGATGTGGTGAATTTGGTTCGTGTGATCACTAAAACAATGTGAGGGATATTGTTTTGAGTGGGAGTTCAACAGCAATATGATTAAAAGTTGAACACTATTTATCATAAATTAAAAAAAGTGAATTTGCATAGTTGTTGTAGTCATTGGCATCCGTTTACCACCTTGCGCTTAGTTATAATTGAGATGATAGAACTATAGAATTCTGGTTAGTTACTTTACGAACTGGTATCGTATTGTTTTTAAGTGTTAATCTAAAGTTTAAAAGTCCCATTGCAAACTTTCAGTAAGTTTCGATTACTCCGTGAAATTTAATAGTTGGTATTAAATCAAGAGTAACAATTCCGGTGTTAGTATATAAGTATCATGTTTATCTTCATGATTCTTGATATTCAAAGGACTGTCTTAATATCAAGATTATCTAGGATCTGAAAGAGTTGTTTCAGAAACCATGATGTGTGGAAGATATTGTGATATCTGAAACGAAGTTTTGGTTGCAACATGATAGAGTATAATATGGGAAAAGTCATGTTCTCATATTTGATGAGAATTTGCAAAAGGTTGGAGACACTAGTTGTCCTAAACCTCCAAAAGGTTTTGGAGAGCAACATTATACTCGCGATTCACCGTTATAAGCTAAAAGTAGCTTGATCATGGATAATCCCATGATAAGGGTGAATATTTGATGTAGGTAAAATATTTACTACACCAAGAGATTACTAAAGAATGGAATTTGAAAGCACAATAAACATTTGATGATGGTGATCTACTTCAAAGTGCAAGTCCAAAGACATTGGTATTTAATTATACACGCTTTGGACTATGTGTCATATGTATGACTCCACTATTGATGTTGATAGATTGTAAGATCCCTCCTTTATAAAGGAAAAGGATCCCTGTGATTGCAATGCTAGTCCCTGGATCAATGCTAGCATCCACAGTTTAAGATGAAGTACACAGAAACAAAGGTCATTATTACAGTCATTCCAGAGACAAACATAGTCTTTACAACTCCAAGGCCACAGGCCTAATACAAGAGTTTGAATAAGTAAATAAATAAAAGTCTTCATCTTCATGTGCCACAGGCAAACATGTTGAGTGTAGACTCATGACTCCTAATCCTCATCAGAGTAACCTGCAACATCACAAGTTACAGCCACAGTGGGTCAATACATTGGAATAGTATTGGCAAGTGATACCTTAGTATAATTTAGGTAGACTAGATTCTATATGCAATTTGGCTAAGTGTAGCTTGGCTTGCTTTGCTCAAAATAGGTTTTGCCTATTAGTTGAAATCACTAAGTTTTTCTTTATCAAAACTTTTCCCAAGGAACCACCAATAGACATTGAGGTCCTTCACCCTTGTTCACCCACAAGTTTTTACTTAGAAATTGGGATGAGGAGATTCTTGATAGCTTCCATGTCTTGATGCTCAAGTTGTCCTTTCCAGGGACATGGCTAAGTACTTAGATTCTTCCATTTGCAGAGGTTGTGCACTTTCCCCACCAGACTTGATTTTCACCAAGACAGGACCTTTCAGAAGCCTTCCCTTAGACCAAATGGACGCGTTCCAACCTATCATCCCACTACCACCAACTGTCCAAATGGCTAAGTTCTAGCAACCTATGTGATCCAGGCAGAGCCCATATTGCCAAGTGGCTGCACTAGAAGCTTCTTAACACTTGGCCTCTAAAATCTCTTTGTTCCTGGGTGGCTTTCCACAAGTGAGATACACAAGGTAAACCATAGAAATGGGCCTTGTGTAGCCACTCAACATAAACCATTCCTTCCATTCCACCCAGGTGTTTCATTTACTTAGTTGTTTTATTAGGCAAAACACAAGTCCAAAAGACTTAGAAATATTTTCATCATAGCATGTATATTTCACCAACCCTTGGTTGCTACTAGCTAGGCTAAGCATGGCATAGATAAGCATCTTAACTTAGAAATTTCTAGCAATTCTACAACTACTAGGATTTCCCAACATGGCATATAAGCAAAATATAGCATGCAAGACTAGCAAAATATTTCTAATGCTTAGTAGAAAACATAGGGATAAAAATATTCATGAAGCACCACTTGCCTTGGTAGTTTGGAGAGTAGCTACACTCCTCACAATCACAATCACTAGCACCAAAATCTACACAAAGAATCATAGCCACAAATCACATACAAAACATATACAAACAAAAATATATGAATGCATGCAATATGATATGTGATGATTTTTAGAACTCAACAAAGAAAGTGTACAGTACCGGTTCATAAACAAGTTAAAAACTTGCCAAACAACATTTATTTAAACCCTAAAACATTTCTTAAACAATTCATAAACTCAAATTAGCCCTACACAAGTTTCTGCAAATAAAACCATTTTAACAGAAGCAAAACATTAAACACATTGCATATTTAGAAAGCGCTTGCTCTCCTGATTCCATTGATATAAAATTTGTCAAATTCTAACGTGGGGATCAAAAGTTATAGCCAAAACAAATTCAAACATCTAATAGATTCAAATTCTGTTTTTAAACCTAAACTGCTGCCACGCGTCTTAACCTGATTGGCTGGTACCGCTTCGCTCAGGTTCGCGTCTGTGAGCCGTTAGATCTACATAATATGCACGGCCCAGATCTACCTATACCGCTTCGTTAAGTGATCTAATCTCACGCGCTGGATCCAGATCTAACGGTCCTGGATCAAACGACCATGGCTGGGCGGCGCTGGCGGTGGCTACTGGCGGCGGCAAGCTCTTCCTACGGCGGCGTGGCGCTACAGGTGGCTCTGGGGTCGTCGGAGGTGCTTACCAGGAACGTGACGATGCGCTGATGCTCAACCTGGCGACGGCTTGGCAAGGGGCGCACGGACACAGTCGCTGGAGCTCGTCGGAGTTGCGGGCGGCGTCTGTTGCTTGCTATCGAAGTCATTGCCGAGGCTATGCGTCGACCTAGCACAAGCCAGAGGGTTTAGGAGATGTGCAAGGGCCTGGCGAACAAGACAGTACCAAAGGGGAGGCAAGGGGCGGTCTCATCTTACCTGAATCGCACGTCGGAGTCGAGCGGCGGCTCAGGTGCTCGCGGGTGAGAACGAGGACGTCGCTCTGGGTCATGAGAAAGCAAACAGAGGGCATTAGCGGATGCGTAAGGTCATGCTGGTCATAGTGGTTTGAACTAGAGGCAGAGGGGCGGTCTGTGCTTACCGAGATTCGTCGCTGGAGTGCGTCTGTCTGCGGCGGCGCAAGGGCAATTGCGGGCATCCTGGGGGCGTATCTGTCTGGCTTTGTTGGGGGAAATGGCCGCGGTGCAGAGGGGGTCTTATAGCCAGAGCGGGGGCGAGGATCGCGCGGCGTATCAATGGCAATTAAGCGCGTACTGATTGCGGTGAGGTAACGGCGGAGCGAGCATCGCGGCCGCGCGTGATTGACGACGAAGACGACGTGGTCGCAGGGTCCACTCGTCAGTGAGTTAAACAGAGGGGAGGTGGGGTCGCATGGTCAGTGACCTGGTGGGTTTGTCCGTGAGTGAGCGAGAGAGAGGGAACCCGGGTGGGCTAACTGGGTTGGATTCGTAGTTGGGCCAGATATGTGGCGCTGGCCTTTTCCATTTCTTTTCTCCTTTTCTTTTTCTGTTTTGATTTTCTGAAATGATTTTCAAATCCAAATCAAATAAGTTTGAATTCAAATCTTCTCTAGGTTTTTATACTGCAAACCTTGCACTCAAATGTGTGTCAAACACTACTGTTTATTCAAAACACTTTGATCAAATGAAAATAAAAATAAAACCAAGCCTTTATGATATATATACAATAGGCATAATATTGGTTTTATTTATTCATTTTGTTTTGGAACTTTGTTTCAAACTTTTGTTGGTGCCTAAGTTTGAATTTCAAACCTTACTGAACCAAAACAAGTACTCTTCTCTTTGGAAGATAGCATTAAGGCTAGAGCAAACTATACATGAAATAATAAGCATAAATGCTTCTGTTTTGAAATGATTTGTTTGAAATGAAACTCATATGATCATGGATGCATGGATGATATGCATGAGTTTGAAACATAATTTTAGGGATGTTACATAGATTCTTTCAAACAGAAAAGGAAATACTGAAAGAGAATCTCAGAAATATATGGCAGAAAAGAAAAGACTAGAATTGTTTAGCTTGGGTATATAGAGGACATACGTGTTATGGCTGTATTCTTTGCTTGTTAAATAATGTGGCTCTTAAGTATTGGATACTGAATTTGTTGGTATGAATCGTCATACGAAACAACAGAATTCATGAACCACAATGGCCTAAGTAACAAGAAAAAGAATATGTGATGATGTTCATCGAGAACAAATAAAGGGTTATTGTGCTGCTCGTTAAATATCAAAGCTTGCCTTTAAGATCTGTTTTATCAGGTATTATGAGAATAAAAGGGTTATTCATATAATTTCCGTAATCCATAAAAGATGGATGATTCACAAATCTCGTTGGAGAAATCACATCCATAAAACTAGTGCTAAATATGTCGGAAGACAATTGATTGAAAGATCACTTAGGAAGTGACATCGCCGTTTAAATTATAATGGAAAGAAAAACATGAAGAAACTCCATGTGGATGGAATTTTGGTGTCTTTTGATTTTTGATCAAATGACGCTTGTGAAACTTTCCTAGAGATAATTAAAACTTTGTTCATAGGCCAAAAGGGAACGAATGACTAGCTTATTGGAAATTGTACATATTGTTGTATGAAGTCCATTATGTGTAGTCAAGAGCGATGGATTTCAACTTCATATGCTTTCTCCGAAAATTTGAGTGAATATATGAATATTTACTTAATAAGGATGAAGTATGAAACATTTGAAAAGTTCAAAGACTTTCAAGATGAAGTGCAAAATCATTGTAACAAGAATATAAATAGTTTATGATAAGATCATAAAGGAAGATATTTGAGTTACAAGTTTAGCATAATACCTAAGATTTAAGGAATCGTTCCGTGGATTTGCATTTTTTCGAAACACCATAAGAGTATGGATCATTCGAGATTTGTAATTAAACCTTGTTTGACATGGTAAGATCAAATGTGTAATTCATAAAACTGCCATTATATTTTAAAGATTAAAAGCTTTAGAGACTACCGTTTTTCCACTGAAAAGAGCTCCATCATAATCCGTTGAATTGACACCATATAAAGTTATGGTTTGGGATAAAACCCAAGTTGTCCTTTCTTAAACATTGGTATGCTATGCATAAGAAAGATGTTTGCAACCAAAGTCGGATGAACCTGTCTTTGTATGTTATTTCGAATAACTATTCCTCCATAACACCGAAGACAAAAGTGTTTGTCGCTTAGAACGTCAAGTTTCTTTGAGAAGGAATTTTACGTGAAAAGTTAAATGAGAGGACAATAGAACTTTGATAAGGTTAAAAGAACCTTAGCTATATGATCAAAGTTGCGCAGCGCCGAAAAGTGTTCCGGAGGTAGCAACAATTCTCATGGCTCACGTGCCTCAAAGGTTGTGGTCACAGAGATCTAAGTTCCTATTAAAACAAGTAGGTCGGATAAATAATCAAATACCAAGATTTGAGAGTTAAATCATTATTTTACAATAATGATCCGACTACTTGCAAAGAAGCGATGATGGGCCCTGACTCCATCAAATGGCTTGAAGCCATAGAATCCGTGATAGTTCCATATACGAGAGATCAAGATTTGAACTTGAAAGACCCTCTGGAAAGGTACAAGACCTTACAGTCATATTTGAATATATAAATAAATATACATGGATTTTCACATCTATGAAATAGTCAACATGTTGGGAAAGAGTTCACAACAATGTTCAAAGGTTGACTATGACAAGATCTGATCTTTCGTAGCGATATTTAGTCTAGACAGATTAATGTAGCAACCACGACATATAATTTTGTTATGTGTTGAATAAACAAAACAAGTTCTTCTAATAGAATGGTTACCAAGGACGTGTGCATGTCACGGTCCGAAGGGTTTTGTTAATTCAAAGGATGCTAAAAGCATATGCAAATTTAAATGGTTGAAGTAAGCATCGCGGAGTTGGAATCTTCACTATGATGAAACTGTTAAAAGAGTTTAATTTCATTGGAGATGATGAAGATGCTTGCATTTGCAAGAAATTAAGTGGGAGCGCTAAGACATGTTTCTAATACATTATGTGGAAGACATATTGTTGAATGGAAATGATGTACCTTTTATTAACACAGGATAAGAATTTCATCTCGATGAAAGACTTAGGCAAAACCCAAATATTTGGCATCAATAGATGCTAATATGGTTGTGCCGAAAGTACATAGATGATATATTGAATAAGTTCAATATAGAAACTACAAGAAAGGCTCTTGTCGCACAGAAAGGATTGAATGAGTTCAAGATTGATGATATATTCAAGTGTATTGACACTTGGTAAGTGAAACAAAGATTCAAGTATAGATTGATACTTGATGTATGAAATCACAAAGAGTATTTATATCAATCATGTTATGATATGTACAAATCCAGATATGTCCTATGCTCTAAATGTTATGAGCATATACCAGAATGATTCATAAGATGATTATTGGACGATAGTAAAGATATTCTTATGATCTTGTAAAAGAACTAAGAATATATTATTTTGTAGAAGTGACAAATAGATGGTTAGTTCATTGTAAATGAATTACATTGATACTAGTTTTGTCACAAAGTACAAATTAAGTTTGTCTCAATCTAAACTAAGGGTGGCACAATATGATGGAATGAGAGTTCCATAATGAATTTGGATGAGTTCCAAAGTTAAGATATTGTGACAGATACTACAACGAAAGAGCTAAGTATATAACTGCTATTATAGCAGCAAAAGAGGGCATTTGTGTCAAGTAGTTTGTTATCAAACTAGGTGTAGTTCACAGCAAGGATAATGCTATGAAGATATATTGTACGACAATATTATCAACATGTTTTAACCCCAAAGAACTAAAGGTCACACCAAAGGACCAAATTTGTACAAAGCCATCTCATTAGAGAATGAGTGATGCGTAGAGACGCAAAGACATGCAATTACATACGGACCTAGAAGTGTCAGATCCGGAGATCAGTTGACCACTAGCAATCGTGTAAATAGAGTACCGGAAAGCCATAGGTGTTGAATGCACAAAGGTTTGAAACTAGATTACTGACTCTAGTGCAAGTGGGAGACTGTTGGAGATATGCCCAAGAGGCAATAATAAAGTAGTTACTATCATATCTTCATGCTTATGATAAATGTTTACATACCATGCTATAATTGTATTAACCGGAAACATTAATACTTGTGTGATTTGTAAACATAAAAGAGTCCCTAGTAAAGCCTCTTGTTAAACTAGCTTGTTGGTTAATATATGATCATGGTTTCCTGATCATGAACATAGAGATGTTATTAACAACAGGGTCATATCATTAGGAGAATGATGTGATGGACATACTCCTATAGTTAAGCGTAGCATAAAGATCAAGTCATTTAATATAGTTCATTTGCTATAAGCTTTCTGATACATAGTAACCTAATTCCTTCGACCATGAGATCATGTTAATCACCATCACCGGAAGGATGCTTTGATGACATCAAACACCACACCGTAACAGGGTGGCTATAAAGGTGGCATTGAGTATTCGGAAAGTATGGGTTGAGGCACATGGATCAAGAGTGGGATTTGTCCATCCATATGACGGATAGATATACTCTGGGCCCTCTGGGTGGAATGTCATCCAATTAGATTGCAAGCATGTGACTGGCTCACAAGGGATCACATATCACAGGAACGAGAAAAGAGTACTTATCGATAACGAGGTTGAACTAGGTATGCAGAGATACCGACGATCAAAACCTCGGATAAGTAAACTATCATGAGACAAAGGGAAATTGGTATCGTATGTAAGTGGTTCATTCGATCGCAAAGAAATCGTAGAAATATGTGGGAGCCATATGAATTTCCAAATTCCTCTATTGGTTATTGATCGGGGAAGTGTCTCAGTCATGTCCGCATAATTCACGAACCGCAGGGAGACACACTTAAAGATTCGATGTTGTTGAGTAGTTATGGAATGATGAGTAAGAGACCGAATGTTGTTCGGAGTCTCGGATGGGATCCGGGATATCTCGAGGAGATCTGGAATGGTCCGGAGAATAAGATTCATATAAGGAAAGTCCTATTTCGGAGTTGGGGAATGATTCCGGTGTTTTCACCGGGAATGTTCTAGAAGGGTCCGGAAGGTCCGGCACTCCGGAGGGGAAGAGTACATGAATGTGTCATAACAAGTTGGAATGGTTGCATCATGTACTAGGTGTCATCGCTGAGCAAAATAAAGGGATAAATCAAATCCTAGTTTGAAAAGTCAAACGCCAATTTGAAAAGTCAAACGGCAAGTTTGCTTGGTGGAGGGAGAGTAGGAAACCTACTTAGGGAGGAAGTCCTACTCCCTCCACCCGCCGGCCAAGGAGGAGGAGTTGGAGGAGGACTCCCTCCTCCCAATCGCGCCTCCCTCCCACCTATAAAAGGAGGGGCAGGGGTGCCCCTATTCCCTACACCTCTCTACACCCAAACCCTAGCCCCAAGTCGCCGGCCACCTCCTGCTGCCGCCGCCTAGGGCCTCCTCTAACTCGGCGAGTTAGGGTTTCCCCAAACCCTAGCCGCCGGCCAAGCCCTCCCCTTGGTGCCCTCTAAACCCTAGATCACCAAGGCCTCTCTCATACTCCACCATACTCGCTCCGGCTTAAGGCGAAGCGCCCTGCGAGACTTCCCCTCTACTTCCAACACCACGTCGTCGTGCTGCCGGAATCACGAGGAGAGTGCTACAACCTCCGCTACCTGCTGGAACAAGGAAGAGGAAGGTCTTCATCGAGTACCGGATGTGTGACCGACTGCGGAAGCGCTCCCGGAACGCAGCGCTGGAAGGATCATCTACGCGATCTTGAGATCGGCAAGAATACGACTACATCACCCACGAGAATCTGCTCTCGTTAACCGCTT
This sequence comes from Avena sativa, assembly GCA_916181665.1. Classification (NCBI taxonomy): domain Eukaryota; kingdom Viridiplantae; phylum Streptophyta; class Magnoliopsida; order Poales; family Poaceae; genus Avena; species Avena sativa. The sequence goes on along the minus strand of OV702296.1, from coordinate 236,050,361 downwards.
TGGATCTTCGAGGGTTAGTATTCCATCGACTCGTTGCTATAATCTAGTAGATAGATCTTGGCTTGATCATAGATTAGATCTTGATTGTGTGTTCATGCGGTAGAAATTTTTTGTTTTCCATGCTACGAACCCCTACACATCATACCGGAGAGAAGGCCTCCGGGATGATCTCCCCTCCGGCAGGGTGCCGGGAAGAATTTCAGATCCCCCCGATCTAGGGATGACGGTGGCGACGGCTATAGAAGGTTTCGTGGAGTTTTGATCGGGTACTTAGGGTTTCTGCATTGGGGGCTTATTATAGGCGAAGGGGGAGGCCGAGGCGGTGGCCAGGGGCCCCACACCCTGCCTAGGCGCGGGGCAGGGCCCACCCCGCGCCTAGGGGGGTGCGGCTGCCCTGGCATGCCTCTCCGTCTCCCCTCTGGACTTCTTGTTCCCCACGGAAAGTTATTGACTTTGACGTTTGTCCCGTCTGAAAGGATACGGATGTCGCCTAGAGGGGGGGGTGAATAGGCGATTAAAACTTTTCCTAGAGTGGCTCAACAAAGGCGGAATAAAACTAGTGTTTACTTTGTAAAGCACAACCTAGAAACAACTAAGGTTTACCTATGTGCACCAACAAGTTATGCTAAGCAATACAAGCAACAAAGTGATAGAAAGATATATAGTACTTCAAGCACGAAGGCTATCACAATGTAAAGTGCATAAGTAAAGAGCTCGGGTATAGAGATAACCGAGGCACTTGGGGACACCGATATTTTACCGAGTTCCTCCCAACATGGAGTACGTATCGTTTGGAGAGGGGGTGGTATCAAACCACCAACGCCACAAAAGGCCTCCCTTATTCTCCGGTGAATCTCACCCCAATGGGATCGATCCACGCTTCCACTATCGGTGCACTTGTCGGTGGCAACTGGAACCTCTCACAAGGTTGGGGCACAACTCCACAACTTCATTGGAGGCTCCCAACAAACGCCACAAAAGTCCTCAACAAATGCCACCAAGGCCACAATGCCACCAAGGCCACAAAACCGTCTAGGGTTCCAAGAACCCAAGAGGGACAAGCTTCAATGAGCAATTCAAACCAAATCCTCCGAGGAGAACTCAAACCGATGCACCAAATGCAAATGGCAAGAACACCACAAAGATGCCCAAATCCCTCACTCTCAAGTTCCAACAAAGCTACTAAAGCTATTGGGGGAACAAGAGAGGAGGAATCAAAGAGAGACACAAAATCCCCCAAAATCTAGATCCCCAAAGATGCACTCACAAAGAGATGAATCGGTTAGGTCAAAACATGGGGCTAGATCTCCTCTCTCTTCCACTCAAATATGGGCAAGAATCATCGAAGGGAAAAGATTAGGCAAGCTTCAAGATCTAGAGCAAGTGTGGACAAAGTTTAGCCTAATAGATAATAGAGGAGCTCCCTAAACTGAAAATGGACAAAGGGTACAAATAGAGGCACAGAAAAACTAGCCGTTTGGGGCTTTTTCCAGAACGGTCCGGTACTACCGGATTTAACCGGTAGTACCGCATGTTTTACGAAAAAGTAGAAGCAGAGCAGGAGCGGTATGGGGCCTGGTCGTACGCGCGCAGCGAGGAGCGTGGGGCAGCGAATGGGCAGCAGCAGCTGGTGCGGCACGCATGCAAGCAGCAGGCAGCAGCGGCTCAGCTAGGCAGAGCGTGGGCAGCAGTGCGCGCAGCAGCCGGTCAACGCGGCAGCGGCATGGCCTAGGCAGGCATGCGCGCGCAGCAGCAGCACAGCGCAGCAGAGGCAGAGCCAGGCGCGCGCGCATGCGGGCGGACCAGTGGCAGCGGGCCTAGCTGGCAGCCGCGCGGGAGCGAGGCGGGTGGGCAGGCGCGGCAGAGCGGAAGCAGCAGCGGGCGGGCCTAGCGAGCGCGCGCAGTGAGGCCAGCTCGGCCGCAGTGGGGTCAACGAGCAACATCTAGTCTAGATCTGGAAAAGAAACTGGGTAGATATTTCTGGGAAAATAACTGGGCCGGACGGTACTACCGGCCCACCCGGGCGGTACTATCGGGCTGGCCGGTAGTACCGGATCTGGGTACCTAGCGAGACAGAACGAAAACGGGCGTTTTCAGGCCCGGGCGGTAGTACCGGCCAGTCCGGGCGGTACTACCGCTCGGCCCAGAAAACAGACAAACAGACAAATATTCAAACAACAATAACTTTTGACTGGAAGCTCCGATTGACCCGATTCAAATTGCGTTGGATAGAGGACGACAAGGGCTTCCCAATAAAAGGTGGAAATATTGATTATCACCAAGTGAGAAAGTATCAAGTAGAATAATGTGATATACCTCACTTGGTGAGAAACCGAAAAAGCATAAATCAAAATCGCAACAAGATATATATGGGAGATCCGATTTTGATGAACAAGAGGTTGTTATGGAGATTACCACAAGCTCTATATCCTCACATGGATAAGACCAAATAACAACCAAATATGATGATGTAAGTATGCAAAGGTTTGAGCTCTCTCCGAACGATGTAACCGAATTACTCATACGAGAGCCCCTCTTGATAGTACGGTTATCTATCCAAAACCCGGTCTCCTACACACAACAAGAGACCGGCAAAAGACAAAACCTATCAAGATTATACCTTTGCCTTGAGCATTCCACTTGAGCTCGATGTAGACGGTCTTGCCCTTCTCAAGATGGAACGCCTTTCTTAATTCCTCATCATCGACCTTGCATATTGAGCTTGCCCAACATACCTTCTTTGCATTTCATCGACCTTGAAGCCAACACATGCTTCAAGCGATGTCAATGGACAAATCCTACAAGTATAACTTAATACACACATTAGTCCATAAAGATTGTCATTAATTACCAAAACCACACATGGGGGCCCAACCTGTTCTTTCACCGTCCAATTCTGAGAATATTTCTTTACTAACTTTTCTGGAACCAAAAACAGTAGAAAACGGGAAACTGGCACTGTGGCAACTTGTTAATAGGTTAGTACCAGAAAACATGTAAAAAGCACCTCAAAGTGTAGACAAAGCAACGTAGATACTAAACAAGCATGGAGCATCAAGAATTATAGATACGTTTCCGACGTATCACAGGACTTCGGGCAGCATCTAGATGTTCTCTGTATACTTCCCCAGAGTCTGGGCCGGAGTCTCCGGGGTGCGAACCCCGGAGTCTTCGGCCCTCACAAAACTGGCAGAAATACCAACACCAAAACGACCATAACTTGAACTCCGATTTTCATGATCTTGGGCTCGTTTTAAAGAGGACAATAAGCTATTCAAAATCATATAGAAAACATCATAGTAAATCAAGGGAGTATATAACCAAATGACGAAAGGTTGGATCTCTCTCAAAAAGACGAATCGATAAAATCTTCAACATTGAAAACGCAATAGAGAATCCATATGAAATCTGTTTTTGATGAACTTGAACTTGTCATCGAGATTAACACAAGCTCTAAATCCTCTCATGTATAAGAACCAAATAACAAACAAGAAATATGATGCCAAGTATGCAACGGTTTGAGCTCTCACCGAGGGATACGATCAAGTTACTCACTCGAGAGCCCCTCTTGATAGTACGGTTACCTATCCTATAAACCGATCTCCCCAACTAACACCATGAGATCGGTAAAAAATAAACCCTATCAAGAACATACCTTTTCCTTGAGCATATTCCACTTGAGCTTGACGATAACAATCTTGTCGACCTCAAGATGGAACACCTTTCTTGATTGCGCTAGCTTGGTGAAATCTTCCAAATTGCTCCCCCATACTCACTATGGGAGAGCCTCTCTTTTAGGCATATATTCACATATCCATGATCACCATAATAATGGCAAGCCCCAAGAATATGATCTCTTCGAGATGGCTCATCTTGAACTTACACTTCATTTCTACTTTTCTTCATTATGTTTGTGCCTTGAAGGTAAACCAGAGATATCAGTTCATATTATTCTTCAAGACACACTTGTCATAGGCTCAACTCTCCCATCACCAATCTTTGGATCACTCCTTGAACATCTTGGTCATTACTTAATCTTCTTCATTTTCTTCTTCTTTCAAACCTTGACACCACCACATGGTTCAAGCATTGCCAATGGGCAATTCCTACAAGTGCAACTTGATACAAGCATTAGTCCATATAGATTGTCAGTAATTACCAAAACCACACATGGGGGCCCACATGCTCTTTAAAAGGTCTTGGCAAGGCTTTCCAATGGTCAAGGATCAGCGGGAGAAAGAGGTGTTCGATAGTTTGGTTTAGATCATCATAGGGGACGGGGCCAAGGTGGTATTCCAGGAAGACAACTGGTACAAAGTTTAGCTGTCAGATACTTTGCACCATTGGTTCACATGACAGTGAACATACAGCGCACACGCAGAAGAATCATCCAGGAAGCGGTGACGAATCACAGGTGGATTCATGAAGTTGGAGAGCACTCAGTAGTGGGGATTGCACAATGCTTGTTCCTATTGTCTATTGTATGCAAACTTGTCAGGGACATTACAACACCGAATTGATTTTTCTGCCCTTGGTCATCTGTAGGACAGTACACGACAAGATTGACCTATAGGGTCCTATGCCAAGGGACGATCAAGATGGAGGGAGCTAGCTGCATCTGGAAGAGCTGGGTGCTGCTGAAATGCAATATTTTTGCATGGTTAGCACTGCAGTTCAGACTTTAGACATCAGATAGGAGGTTGCGACATGGTTTGTAGAACACTACATCAGCTTGCTTTACCTTCTTGCAAGAGCAGGACATGGCCAATCATGGGATGTGTCTATATATATATGCAAGAGGAGGTGTGCATCGGTGTTCCCCTCTCAAACTTAAATTTGCATGGGCCAGTTTTGTTCTGACCATCAAAACACATATCTAAGCTATGTGTACCTCCGTATAAGTATACTCGGTCGAGCTAGGTATATTCCACGTTCTCACCGGCTGATCCCACCTCTCATTATCGTGATCTACGTCTTTGTATGTCACGTTTTGAAATTTTGTTGCTACTGCTGTATACCTCCTGATTTCCACCTCCGCAGACACGTGAGTATACATGTATGGTAAGAATATATCTAATAAGATCATACAGGCTTTGGGTGTGAACTACGGTCTTCGAAATGAATCAGTATCGAGTTTTTGTTGTCAAAGTTTGAAAATAAGGGGGAGGGGTGGACACCGAATCAAAAGTGATGCAAGAGAGGTACGGTCTGGAAGCTCTCATAGACTTGATACAATCATGGTGGGGAAGCTCTCTGAGATTGCTTTAACTCTCACTCTACAAAAATATGCTTCTATGCAGTCCATCTGTTGATAATATTCAGCTCAGCATATACATAAGAGGTAGTATATCTATCTCATATTTTTCAATAAATGAAGGAAGTGTTTTCTAAACTTAATCTAGACTTGAAGTGGAAATTTTGTTTCTTCTCATAGTATTAGTGGCTATCAGAGTACCTAAAAATACCATCCATGCAGGTACATTAGTGATACGTTGGAAACGTATCTATAATTTTTTATGCTCCATGCTTGTTTAGTATCTACTTTGCTTTACTTGTCTACACTTTGAGGTGCTTTTTACATGTTTTCTGGTACTAACCTATTAACAAGTTGCAATGGTGCCAGATGCCTGTTTTCTGCTGTTTTTGGTTTCAGAAAAGTTAATAAAGAAATATTCTTGGAATTGGACGGGACGAAGGACAAAGTCAATAACTTTCCGTGGGGAACAAGAAGTCCAAAGGAGAGCCCGATGGGCCGTCCAGAGGGGCCAGACCCCCAGGCGCAGGTGGGCCCTACCCCACGCCTGGCTAGGGTTTGGCCGCCCTGGCGGCTGCCTCGATCTCCCCCTTCTCCTATAAGAAGCCCCCGATACAGAAACTCTCAGTACCCGATCATAAATCCATGAAACCTTTTGTTTCCGCCGCCACCATCGTCCCTAGATCGGGGGGGATCTGAAGCTCTTCCCGGCACCCTGCCGAGGGGAGATCATCCCGGAGGCCTTCTCTCTGGTATGATTCGTGAGTAGTTCCACCTTGTACTATGGGTCCATGTAGTAGCTAGATGGTTGTATCTCCTCCTTTGTGCTTTCATGTATAGATCTAGTGAGCTCCGTTCATGATCAAGATCTAATCTATTTGTAATCATGCATGTTGTGTTTGCGGGGATCCGATGGATATTGAGATTATTATGTTGGTTTGATTAATGGTTCTATCTTTATGATTCTATCATGTCTATGTTATTTGTGATCTTGCATGCTCTCCGTTGCTAGTGGTTATCTTGGCTAAGTAGTTGCTAGTGACTCCAAGAGGGAGTATTTGTGATCTTTAAGTAACTCTAAGGAAACAATATAAAGTGAACAAGATACAAGTATCATAATTAATACACCCTAAGCCTATCTACATTCTTAAAGTTATTTATAATTACAAAGCTTTAAGTATAATGCTAAAAACTTTATTATATACTTTATAGTTAACTTTGGTCTGTTATAGTTAAATTGTAAAGCATCTCAAGTCCAAATTATTCAAGCAAGTACAATCAACATAAACCACATCTGATTAACCACAAAGATTGTTTAAACCTTAGTAAAGGAATATTTTCTTCAAAAGTTATTCTTTTTGCCACTTCAGAAAAACAAATAACAACTAATCACAATCACATTACTTTATACCTTACTTGTATAATAAGATTGTTAATACTTAAATTCTTTATAAGTGACATTACTTGTAAAGTAAAACTGGAAGATAAACAATTAAGATGTATGCAACCTTGAGTATCATTCCATACTGTGTATTTTGTTGTTGTATAAATACATGTTGTTTTCCACACACTCACAAGCCTTAATAAGAAGCACATGTATAAAACTTAATCTAAAAGGGCAACACATTCCAAGGAAACCCTTTCTAGTATCCAAACCCTAGAACAACGTTATTCTCGGGATTCGCGTTTATCAACTTGCATTACATTACTTATGCATAAAAGCATCTTGCTTCTTTAAACATTAGTCCTTATCGGACCAATGATGCAGATTTCAACTATTGGATTTTATATTGTCTTGAAGACCGTGAGTGCATAATCTTGCAATCACAAAAGGCAAGTTCACACTTGCTCATGTCCTTTGATTATTTTCTGTAAAGTATTTTGCAAATCCAGTGTTGTCATCACCTGCATTTGAAAAAGAACAGAAAACACTATTTTCATAATAATGTGATTATAGGTTATTTTGTAGGGTTTCTTAGCATGGAAAACAAAAAAATTCTATCGCATACAAACAAACAAGCCAAGATATATCTACTAGATTGTAGCAACGAGTCGATGGAATAACTCACCCTCGAAGATTCCAAAGTGTTTAACGAGAGCGGATTCTCGTGGGTGATGTAGTCGTACTCTTCCCGATCTCAAGATCGCGTAGACGATCCTTCCGGCGCTGCATTCCGGCAGCGCTTCCGTAGTCGGTCACACGTTCGGTACTCGAGGAAGACCTTCCCCTCCCTTGTTCCAGCAGGCAGCGGAGGTTGTAGCACTCTCCTCGCGATTCCAGCAGCACAACGGCGTGGTACCGGAAGTAGAGGGGAGATCTCGCAGGGCTTTGCCTTAAGCCGGAGCGAGTATGGTGGACTATGAGAGAGCTCCTCGGTGATCTAGGGTTTAGACACACCAAGGAGGAGGTGCTAGGACCGGCGGCTAGGGCTTGGAGGTGCCCAAGTCGGCGGCTAGGGGAGAAACCCTAGGCGGCGGCTATGGTGGGCGGCGGCTAGGGTTTAGGTTTAGAGGGGGCAACTTGTGTGCTAGGAGGGGCAGCCCTGCCCCTCCTTTTATAGGTGGGAGGCGCCGGCCAAGGGGAGGGGAGTCCCTCCCCAACTCGTATCCCAAGTGGGCCGGCGGTGGAGGGGAGGAACTCCTCCCCAACTCGGTTTCCACCTTCCCCTCCACTTCCCAAAATAGCCGTTTGACTTTTCAAATTAGCGTTTGACTTTTCAAACTAGGATTTGATTAAACCCTTTATTTTGTTCAGCGATGACACCTAGTACATGATGCAATCATTCCAACTTGGTATGACACATTCATGTACCCTTCTCCCTCAGAGTGCCGGACATTCCGGAACCTTCTAGAACATTCCCGATGAAAACACTGGAACCATTCTCCAACCCCGAAACAGGACTTTCCTTATATGAATCTTATTCTCCGGACCATTCCGGATCTCCTCGTGATATCCCGGATCCCATCCGAGACTCCGAACAACATTAAGTCTCTTACTCATCATTCCATAACTACTCAAACAACGTCGAATCCTTAAGTGTGTCTTCCTACGGTTCGTGAATTATGCGGACATGATCGAGACACTTCTCCGAACAATAACCAATAGAGGAATCTGGAAATTCATATGGCTCCCACATAATTCTACGATTACTTTTCGATCGAATGAACCACTTACATACGATACCAATTTCCCTTTGTCTCACGATAGTTTACTTATCCGAGGTTATGATCGTCGGTATCTCTGCATACCTAGTTCAACCTCGTTACCGATAAGTACTCTTTTCTCGTTCCTGTGATATGTGATCCCTTGTGAGCTAGTCACATGCTTGCAAGCTAATTGGATGACATTCCACCGAGAGGGCCCAGAGTATATCTATCCGTCATATGGATGGAAAAATCCCACTCTTGATCCATGTGTCTCAACCAATACTTTCCGAACACTCAATGCCACCTTTATAGCCACCCAATTACGGTGTGGTGTTTGATGTCATCAAAGCATCCTTCCGGTGAAGGTGATATGCATGATCTCATGGTCGAAGGAATTAGGTTACTATGTATCAGAAAGCATATAGCAATTGAACTATTATAATGACTTGATCTTTATGCTACGCTTATCTATAGGAGTATGTCCACCATATCATTCTCCTAACAATATGATCTTGTTGTTAATAACATCTCAATGTTCATGATAGGGAAACCACAATCATTTATTAACCAACAAGCTAGTATTATATAGAGGCTTTACTAGGGACTTCAATTTAAGTTTACAAATCACACAAGTATTAATGTTTCCTTGTTAATACTATTATAGCATGAATGTAAACATTTATCATAAACACAAAGATATAATAATAACTATATTTATTATTGCCTCTAGGGCATATCTCCAACATATTTACCATGAAGTAATAACCTACTATAAGAGTTCTGGTGGTAAAGGAACATATTATCTAGGACTTAACAACCATTGTCGCCAGTGATTCTTGCGCCATATATTACGCGTTGACCATGAGATTTGGAATGGGACGAAGAAGTCAGCTGTATCTTTTCCCTCTCACATGAGGCTGGATGTGCGGGTCGTGGCTGTTATCACTCGTAGCGTGCATATTATTTATGGTAATTCGTAGAGGATATGCAGCATATGGGTGGGAGCCCTCAACGTCCCATGATAGTTCCGGCATCTGAACGGTCTATACTGCCAATAGCCGTAATTCAATAGGTGGGCTGGCGTACACCAAGGAGACATGCAGGGTCGTGGAGAAGGCAGTGATTGGCTTGGATCTTAGTCTGGGCCTCACACCAAGGAAGTGTGAACGAACCTGCAATTCGGATGTGCAACAAAGCTAAGATCTCTCATGGGTAAAGTGACGCACCTCTGCAGAGTGTAAGAACTGTAACTTGTTACTCCCTGTTCCGGGAAGGTGCTACGAACGCGGCGGGAAAGGAACTCCATGAAAGTTCTGGTAAACCCGTGAAGGCTGATGGACATAGTTTTTCAGAATAAAAGCAACCTTTGTAGAAATGTTTACGACAATTTGCATTTCCTACAACATACGGTCGGTGGCTGTAGATTTAGTGCATCAAACACTCCTTTTCTAGTGAACTTGCTGAGTACGCTCGTACTCAATGTATCTTCTTAACCCTTGATGCGTTCTAAAGCCAGTACAGACAATGTCTACATCAAGTTATGCTCCAGGAATCATCATCAGAAGCTAAAGTCCGTCAATGAAGTCAAGAAAGTCAACATATACATCAACTCAAGTGAAGACGAAGTTACTGATTAGATAGGAATATAATCTCTAGCCATAGAACCTATTTCTATAGTGTATTGCAATAGCAGCAATGCCAGACCATTAGTTAAGATACTAGTCTTAATAGTATGATGGTTTTTGGAGTTGTTTATTTCTGATTCTTCTTTGTAAGAAGTTTCTTTCTCTCTCCTTAACCTAGAGTGTTCTCTGGATCTTGTGTAAAGAGTTGAGTTGTAACCTATAGTCATGTCTTGGACCTGCTGTGTTTCTGTTGTACTACTCTGAGGGATGTAATACTAGTGAACGGTGTTTCATTGGTGTTATGTCAACGACTATAGTGTACTACATCATGCAGTGGTATGCTAGGTCACCATAATGGATGTCTACAGGAGGGAGAACTCTGCGTCATATCCTCGCTCCATGCACACTTCCTTCTAGTACCCCTTGTTCTAACCGTGCAGGGAAGAAACACTCTAACTTGGAAGAATGGAGAAAGAACAACAAGGACTGGGATCCTCGGTTCGAGTTGATCGTGGGCTGCATTGAGCATAATTCAGAGTTAATTCGTACTCTAGCCTTCGATATGGAGGATTTGAACAAACTTGTTGAAGACCTTATCAAGAGAACACCACCATCACCAAAGGAGTAATTCGTCATCAGGTTTGGCATCCCCTTGGCTTGTTCCAAGCTTGGGGGAGTGCCGCGGTATCACCACCATTATCTTTTAACTTTATAGTGGATTCATATCTGTGGTAGAGGGGTTATCTTATAGTTTGGTTTGCATGTGGAAGTATCTCACCTTTAGTTGATTATCTATGTATCCCTTGGTGTGAGTGCCTTTATTGGAATATTAATGATAAGTCTCATCTTTTACTTTTTGCACTTCTTATTTTTAGTTTGCAATCTATATTATATAATAGGTCTTGTTGTTCAGTATTGGAACCACTTTGGGATCATCAAGTGGATCTAAATTGGTTTTGGCAAACCGAGTTCTGGTCAGTGGCTTTAGTTTGAAAGAAAAAGAAAGAAAGAGCTTACAGGTATTTGGTATCAATTGTTTTCTTTCTTGTTGGCTCATAAGCTTAGTATTATTTATTTAAGATTCTTTTGTGTCTTCAAGGAAGATTGCATGTTTGGCTTTATTACTTGTATGTTTGCTTGTTTATTTAAACTATCTTCCTTACTACCCAGCCTTGCTAGCCAAAAGCCTGTTTTGAGAAGGCATACTTCTCATGTTTCCAAAATCCTTTGAACCCAAAACTTTTGCCACGTGTGTCCACCATATCTACCTAGTAGCTTTTGCTATTCCTAGCAAATTCTCAAGCTTCATCTACCTTTCAAATTAAAAAGTATTTTGTTATGTGACAACTAGTTAGTAAAGCTCTCACGAACTTGATGGCACACTTTATTTACTTGCCCCTAATAGACTTGAACCATCATGGACATAGAAGTTGTATATGCTTGCATCTATATGTTGGGATTAGCAGAATTGTGTTGTCACGGGGAACGTTTTCAATATTGCACTTGTACTCTGTACACAGTTGATATCATGCTCTTTTGTCTATGGATGTCAACGGTGTGAAATAAAGAGGGAACTTGTAAGTCCATGGAGTTTATATTCTGTGTTAGAGAAACGCCTGGGCCGCTAGCCTAAGCCATGCTTAATCATGGTGGAAACTTGCAGCATCACCATAGTGAGTCATCTATGAAGCATCCTCAATAAAAATCTACAAATAGTAAATAAAAATATCACTGAGATGCTCATTGTCTGCTTGCCTTGTCATTTTGATTATGGGAAAGCTCTTCTACCATGTGCAAGGGGCACCCTGTTGGCAGTTCTCAATGATATGCAAATACTTACAATGACAAGAACTTACCTGGACCCAAAGTTGAGTATGCATGAGGAGTGGCCCTCATATTCAAGGGACATGAGATTGCCAACTTATATTTCGTCAAGCATATACTCCATCTTTGTTCACTTTAACCTTAATCATCTCAAGATGCTTATGATAGGGGCAATGAGGGCTCAAAGCTAGTAAGTACCATAATCTTTTGGAAGCTCTTTATGACTTGTAATCCCTGCTACCCTCTAAGAAGGGACCTTTCTCCCACTACCAGTTTGAGTCAGTAAACCTACTTCCTCTCTATCTCCAGCAAGCTTTTGAGTTGTTGTGTTTCAAGCATTCATATGGTGATTTATTCAATCATGTTCTTTATATTCCTTGTTTGCACAAAACTCTTATCTATTGAGTATTACTTTGAAAGCCTTCACTTGTGGAAAACCTTTTTGAGCAAAGAGTGCTCCTATTTTGAAACTTCTACAAAAAGCTTTTGTGAAACTGTTTGCCAGGTGTTCTCTAACCAAGAACAAGTTTTCCAATTTCAATTATGATTTATCTTTATGCATATCTATTTGTGACTGCTGTACTTGGTTGCAAGCTAAGTTATATAATGGTGAGTTGCTTTCTTCTATAAGTTGTGCAACGGTAAGTGTGATGCTTCTTGTTCGTATTCTTTTATCGACACTTCACTCCATAAACCTGTGGACATGTTTACTGAGCTCAGTATTTGCTTGGGGACAAGCGAAGTCTAAGCTTGAGGGAGTTGATACGCCCAATTTGCATCACCATTATATATCATAATTTACCTCTATTCATTGATATTTGTCTTATTATGAGGTATTACTTATGGCTTTCATCCGTTTATGCATGTTGGATGATTCCTGGAGGATGGACGGAGTCTGGATTCTGATGGAAAAGAAGGCGTTTCGGTGCAATTTCACGAAGATCAGAAAAATACCAGAAAAATATGGAAACATATTATTTTACCTGAGGACGAAGGAAGCTAGAAGGAGGAGCGAAGGGGGGCACAGGGGGCCCACCCCTAGGCGCGGGCCCACCTGAGGTCGCACCTAGGGCAGGTGTGGCCCACCTGCCCGGCCTCCGACTCTCCCCGTTTGCCTATATCTTCCCTACGGAACCCTAATCCTCAAGGAGCGACGACAGATAGATTTCCGCCGCCTCTGGGGGGGGGGCGGAAAACACCGAGAGAGAAAGATCTCTCCGGCAGACAGATTTCTACCGGGGGAATTCCTTCCCGGAGAGGGGATACCATCGCCATCAACACCATCATCAAGCTAGGATTCATCGGGATCATCATCATCATCCACACCATCATCTCCACCAGCACCATCACCACCACTCCTTCCCGCTGTAACAATTGTGTTGGATATTGCTTTAGTTCCTAGGGGAAACTTTCTCGGTGTTGATTACTATTATAGTTGATGCTTGTGAGTGGAACCATTGGATTATTGTTTATGTTCAGATTGTTATCCATTATCATATCATCTTTGATCTTGATCCATATGATGTCTTGTGAGTAGTTCCTTTAGTTCTTGAGGACATGGGAGAAGTCATGTTGTTAGTAATGAATCTGTGATGAGTTATTATTCAATGGTTTAGTATTTAAGTTGTGGTGCTATTATTCTAGTGGTGTCATGTGAACGTCGACTACATGATACTTCACCATTTATGGGCCTAGGGGAATGCATTGTGTATTTGGATACTAATCATGGGGTTGCCGGAGTGACAGAAACCTGAACCCCCGTTAGGACACCTTTGCACAAAGGAGTGTAGGATCTCAGAGTTTAAGGATGTGGTTATATTTATATCTTAATTACTTTCCTGTAGTTACGGATGTTTGCAGGGGGTTTAATCACAAGTATGTATTAGTCCTAGGAAGGGCGGTATGTTAGCACAGGTTCACCCACACAACACTTACAAACACCAAAGAAGAGTACTCAGCTATTTGAAGCGAAAGCACTTGACAGAATTCCCATGTGTCCTCGAGAACGTTTGGTCCTTATAAGTATTTCCACCGGCTTGTCCTTTGCTAAGAAAGGATTGGGCCACTTCCTCCGTTTATTCGTTACTTCTGTTACTTGCTCTTTGTTTTGTTGCCTTGTCAGAAAACCACTAAAAATCCGTTTGTTAAGTATTCACAGGGATTTCCTACTCCATACCACTGTTCAGCACTTTCTGCTCCTCGTTGGGATCGATACTCCTATTTACCGAAAGTATTACAATACACCCCCTATACTTGTGGGTCATCAGTAATTCATCACAAGATGTAGCAATGGCATGAGTGGATGAATTACAAGGACTAGCACATGGCAATATGACATTTGGAGTAGAGTTAGTGATAATGTCCACATGAGGCTCGTTAGATGTTACCTTTGACATAATAGCCTCATGAGCCAACTTTAGCCTACCATAGGAGACTAGAAGATCCTCATGTGAGCTTGAAAGCGTAACATGATTTTCTCCCAACTTCCCATAGTTGCTAGTTAGCATAGCAAGTTGAGCCTTTAGCTCAACATTTTCTTTCAAAATAGATGCTTCAAAATAAATAGAGTTAGTAGAACAAGCATCATAATTAATTGCAAGAGGTGAGGGCAACTTCGAAAGCTCTTTTGTGTAAGAGGCTATAAGTTACTCATGTGACTTGGTGAGTTTGATGAGCTCACTCTTGATGACCCTAGAGCCATTTTTAGGTTCTCAAAATCCTTAAGGAGTTTAACATAAGCAACTTCAAGCTCATCATTTTTACTTTTGAAATCACTTGCCACCTCAAGTTCTCTCTTATGAGATTCCTTCACTCTAGATAGCTCTAGAGCAAAGGTATCCTCAAGATACTCCTTAGTGGTTTGTTCCTCTTCAAGAGCTTTATTTAGGTTTGCAATTATATTAGCATACTCACACTCAAGACTACCCATTTTATCAAAGTTGTTATCATGCACCTTAAATTGTGTTTCTAACTTATCAATATGTTATTTGCTCTTAATATCAAAGTACAAGATTTCAACGAAGTTAGAGCAAGCAATATTATTCTTAACAAGAGCATGATAAACAATCTCACCCTTTTCATATAAAGCATCAACATCAAGCTCTTCTTCCTCATTATCCACATCGTCATCATCACAAGAGATATTGGGTTCCAAAGTAGGAGTTACCTTTGACTCCCTAGCCATAAGGAATAGATGAGTACCAGAAGAAGGTGAAGATGAGATTACATTTGTAGCACCTTCCAAAAACTTTTCTTGTCCCATAAAATCTTCGGTTTCCTGTACATGGTTAGCAACACAAGCACTAGAGGAAATAGAAGCACTTTTATTATGGCAACAAGACAACACAAGCATATCATCATGATATTTATTCAAGCCATTTCTACATGATATGCAAGGACTATCAACAGAAGTATGTAAGGAGTTTGTAGTGCTAGAAGTGCTATAGTCTAAAGATAGATCATTGCAACTAGATAGAGATGAGGGATTACAAATAGTAAGCACACTATCCATATTGCAATTTCTATCACCACTTACCATATCATTACCTTGTGAAAAAACAAATGTTGGTGAAGTGGTAAAATATGAGAACTCATCTCGACCGGAAGTGGAAGCAACACAATCATCCTCAAAAATATTAGACGTAACATATTTATCTTGAAGTTTTGTCCATAACTCATGAGAGATCAAAAAAGGAATGATTGAAGATGTAACTACATAGCTCAAAGCATTAACAAACACATTAGAAGCTTGAGCATCAAGATATAAGTTTTTTCTCATCCTCACAATATAGATTTTCGAAATCCATAGGAGGAGAAAAACCTATATCTACAATACGCCCCAAATTTGGGTCCATGTCCCGAAAATGAATAAGCATACGAGTTTTCCATATATCATAATTTGTGCCATCGAATATGAACATGTCATTGTGCACTAATGCCCTAGCAGACATCTTTACTCTCAAGGCGGTGAAGCCTAAAATGAGAGACCAGGCTATGATACCAATTGAAAGGATACAGATGCCTCCTAGAGGGGGGGTGAATAGGCGGTTTAAACCTTATTCGAGAGTGGCTCAACAAAGGAGAAATTAAACTAGCATTTACTTTGTTAAGCACAAAACTTGGAACAACTAGGGTTCACCTATTTGCACCAACAACTCATGCTAAGCAAGACAATCAACTATGTGATAGCAAGATATGTACTGCAAGCACGAAGGCTATCACAAAGTAAGGTACATAAGTAAGAGCTCGGATATAGAAATAACCGAGGCACGCAGATACGATGATATTTTACTGAGTTCCTCCCAACATGGAGTACGCCTCATTTGGAGAGGGGGTGGTATCAAACCACCAACACCACAAAAGGCCTCCCTTGTTCTCCGGTGAATCTCACCCCAATGGGATCGATCCACACTTCTACTATCGGTGCACTTGTTGGTGGCAATCCGAAACCTCTCACAAGGTTAGGGCACTTCTCCACAACTCAATTGGTGGATCCCAACAAACAATCTCGGGGAAATATCCACAACTAAATTGGAGGCCCCAAGTAATCCTCAAACCTACAAAACAACCAAACCGTCTAGAGTTCAAAGAACCCAAGAATAAAAATCTTCTCAACTTCCACTCAATCGAATCCTCACCAAGAACTCAAACCGATGCACCTGATGCAATGGCAAGAACACAAGAAGTGCTCAAATCCTTCTCTCCTAAATTCCACCAAAGCTACAAAAGCTAATGGGGGAATAAGAGAGGAACAACAATGAAGGAAATCCACAGAAGACTCCAAGATCTAGATCCCAATATGTTCCCCTCACTTAGAGGAGAGATTGATTGGTGGGATTGTAGATCTAGATCTCCTCTTTTAAATCCCCTAAAAATATTTAAGAAATATGGGAGGAATTGAGAGTATTTGAAAGCTCTTGAAGGTAGGAACAATGGAGGAGAGAGAGAGCAAACATCCAGCCCCTTAGGGAAGAAGGGGGCCTTTTATAGGTCCCCCACATGAACTAGCCGTACAGATCACTTACCTCGGAGTTTTCGGCCTTTAGGACCGGAGTCTTCGGGCCCCGGGACCGGAGTATCTGAGGTCCAGACTCCGGCCAGGATGGTGCTTGACTGGGAGAAAGAGGTTGAAGCTGTCTTGTAGATCCCCGGCAATAGCGCCAGAAAATCTTGATGCAGCGCTGAGTTGATGTAGGAGCGCTTCGTTGGGAACCCCAAGAGCAAGGTGTGAAGCAGCACAATAGAAAGTTTTCCCTCAGTAAGAAACCGAGGTTATCAAACCAGTAGGAGGAAGGAAACGTCACACAGGTGTTGCAAGCAATGCGGAGACCTGCACAACACAAACTCAAGACTTTGCCCCAACGAATCAGTGAGGTTGTCAAGCTCACTGGTTTGCTGTAACAAAGGATTAAACGTATGGTGTGGAAGGTAATGGTGGTTTGCAGCAAGTAAACAAGTAACCGTGGAAGATGTATCAATGGTAAAGATTGGACCGGGGTCCATAGTTCACTAGAGGTGCTCTCCTTAGATAAAGAACATGGCATGAAGGGTAAAAAAATTACAGCAGGGCAATTGATAGGAACTGAGCAAGGCATAACAATGCAATTACTAGTCAAAAAGATCCTATGAAATTAGATTGGGCAATACAACAAGATACATAGACCGCCATCCAACTGCATCTATGACTAGAAGTTCACCTTCAGGTTATCATCCGAACCCCCTCCAGTATTAAGTTGCAAGCAACAGACAACTGCTTTAAGCAAAGTGTGTAAGGTAAACAGTCCACATGTTCCATGAACAAGATACCGTTGTTTTCTTCCTAGTAGCAACAACACATCTACAACCAAAGATATTATTGTCACTTCCCTTGGAAACTAGAGGCGTGAACCCACTATCGAGCATAAATACCCCCTCTTGGAGTCACTAGCAACTACTTGGCCAAGATAGCTACTAACAACGGAGAGCATGCAAGATCACAAACAACACAGACATGATAGAATCAAAAAGACAAAACCATTAATCAAACCAACATAATAATCTCAATATCCATCGGATCCCCACAAACACAACATGCATGGTTACAAATAGATTAGATCTTGATCATGAACGGAGCTCACAAGATCTATACATGAAATCACAAGGAGGAGATACAACCATCTAGCTACTACATGGACCCATAGTCCAAGGTGGAACTACTCACGCATCATACCGTAGAGAAGGCCTCCGGGATGATCTCCCCTCGGGCAGGGTGCCAGGAAGAACTCCATATCCCCCCGATCTAGGGACGACGGTGGCGACGGCTACAGAAGGTTTCGTGGAGTTTAGATCGGGTACTTAGGGTTTCTGCATTGGGGGCTTATTATAGGCGAAGGGGGAGGCCTAGGCGGTGGCCAAGGGCCCCACACCCTGCCTAGGCGCGGGGCAGGGCCCACCCCGCGCCTAGGGGGTGCGGCTGCCCTGGCACGCCTCTCCGTCTCCCCTCTGGACTTCTTGTTCCCCACGAAAAGTTATTGACTTTGACGTTTGTCCCGTCCAATTCTGAGAATATTTCTTTACTAGCTTTTCTGGAACCAAAAACAGTAGAAAACGGGAAACTGGCACTGTGGCAACTTGTTAATAGGTTAGTACTAGAAAACATGTAAAAAGCACCTCAAAGTGTAGACAAAGCAAAGTAGATACTAAACAAGCGTGGAGCATCAAGAATTATAGATACGTTTCCGACGTATCACAAGACTTCGGGCAGCCTCCAGATGTTCTCTGTATACTTCCCCAGAGTCTGGGCCAGAGTCTCCGGGGTGCGAACCCCGGAGTCTTTGGCCCTCACAAAACTGGCAGAAATACCAACACCAAAACGACCATAACTTGAACTCCGATTTTCATGATCTTGGGCTCATTTTAAAGAGGACAACAAGCTATTAAAAATCATATAGAAAACATCATGGTAAATCAAGGGAGTATATAACCAAATGACGAAAGGTTGGATCTCTCTCAAAAAGACGAATCGGTAAAATCTTCAACATTGAAAACGCAATAGAGAATCCATATGAAATCCGTTTTCGATGAACTTGAACTTGTCATGGAGATTAACACAAGCTCTAAATCCTCTCATGTATAAGAACCAAATAACAAACAAGAAATATGATGCCAAGTATGCAAAGGTTTGAGCTCTCACCGAGGGATACGATCAAGTTACTCACTCGAGAGCCCCTCTTGATAGTACGGTTACCTATCCTATAAACCGGTCTCCTCAACTAACACCATGAGATCGGTAAGAAATAAACCCTATCAAGAACATACCTTTTCCTTGAGCATATTCCACTTGAGCTTGACGATAACAATCTTATCCACCTCAAGATGGAACACCTTTCTTGATTGTGCTAGCTTGGTGAAATATTCCAAATTGCTCCCACATACTCACTATGGGAGAGCCTCTCTTTTAGGCATATCTTCACATATCCATGATCACCATAATGATGGCAAGCCCCAAGAATATGATCTCTTCGAGATGGCTCATCTTGAACTTACACTTCATTTCTTCTTTTCTTCATTATGTTTGTGCCTTGAAGGTAAACCAGAGATATCACTTCATATTATTCTTCAAGACACACTTGTCATAGGCTCAACTCTCCCATCACCAATCTTTGGATCACTCCTTGAACATCTTGGTCATTACTTGATCTTCTTCATTTTCTTCTTCTTTCAACCTTGACACCACCACATGGTTCAAGCATTGCCAATGGGCAATTCCTACAAGTGCAACTTGATACAAGCATTAGTCCATATAGATTGTCATTAATTACCAAAACCACATATGGGGGCCCACATGCTCTTTAAAAGGTCTTGGCAAGGCTTTCCAATGGTCAAGGATCAGCGGGAGAAAGAGGTGTTCGATAGTTTGGTTTAGATCATCATAGGGGACGGGGCCAAGGTGGTATTCCAGGAAGACAACTGGTACAAAGTTTAGCTGTCAGATACTTTGCACCATTGGTTCACATGACAGTGAACATACATCGCACACGCAGAAGAACCATCCAAGAAGCAGTGACGAATCACAGGTGGATTCATGAAGTTGGAGAGCACTCAGTAGTGGGGATTGCACAATGCTTGTTCTATTGTCTATTGTCTGCAAACTTGTCAGGGACATTACAACACCGGATTGCTTTGTCTACCCTTGGTCATCTGTAGGACAGTACACGACAAGATCGACCTATAGGGTCCTATGCCAAGGGATGATCAAGATGGAGGGAGCTAGCTGCATCTGGAAGAGCTGGGTGCTGCTAAAATGCAATATTTTTTTGCATGGTTAGCACTGCAGTTCAGACTTTAGACATCAGATATGAGGTTGCGACATGGTTTGTAGAACACTACATTAACAAGTTGCAACAGTGGCAGATGCATGTTTTCTGTTGTTTTTGGTTTCAGAAAAGTCAATAAAGAAATATTCTCGGAATTGGACGGGACGAAGGACAAAGTCAATAACTTTCCGTGGGAACAAGAAGTCCAAAGGAGAGCCCGATGGGCCGTCCAGAGGGGCCAGACCCCCCAGGCGCGGGTGGGCCCTACCCCACGCCTGGCTAGGGTTTGGCCGCCCTGGCGGCAGCCTCGGTCTCCCCCTTCTCCTATAAGAAGCCCCCAATGCAGAAACTCTCAGTATCCGATTAGAAATCCATGAAACCGTTTGTAGCCGCCGCCACCATCGTCCCTAGATCGGGGGGGATCTGAAGCTCTTCCCGGCACCCTGCCAGAGGGGAGATCATCCCGGAGGCCTTATCTCCGGTATGATTCGTGAGTAGTTCCACCTTGTACTATGGGTCCATGTAGTAGCTAGATGGTTGTATCTCCTCCTTTGTGCTTTCATGTATAGATCTTGTGAGCTCCGTTCATGATCAAGATCTAATCTATTTGTAATTATGCATGTTGTGTTTGCGGGGATCCGATGGATATTGAGATTATTATGTTGGTTTGATTAATGGTTCTATCTTTATGATTCTATCATGTCTATGTTGTTTGTGATCTTGCATGCTCTCCGTTGCTAGTGGTTATCTTGGCTAAGTAGTTGCTAGTGACTCCAAGAGGGAGTATTTATGCTCGATAGTGGGCTAGTTTCCAAGGGAAGTGACAGAAATCTCTTCGGTTGTAGATGTGTTGTTGCTACTAGGGAGAAAACAACGGTCTCTTGTTCATGGAACATGTGGACTGTTTACCATACACACTTTGCTTAAAGCAGTTGTCTGTTGCTTGCAACTTAATACTGGAGGGGGTTCGGATGATAACCTGAAGGTGGACTTCTAGTCATAGATGCAGTTGGATTACGGTCTATGTATATTGTTGTATTTCCCAATCAACTTCATAGGATCTTTCTGGCTAGTGATTGTATTATTATGCCTTGCTCAGTTCCTGTCAATTGCCTCGCTGTAATTTGTTTACCCTTCATGCCATGTTGTTTATCTAAGGAGAGCACCTCTAGTGAACTATGGACCCCGGTCCAATCTTTACCATTGATACATCTTCCACTGTTACTTGTTTACTTGCTGCAAACCATTACCTTCCACACCATACGTTTAATCCTTTGTTACAGCAAACCGGTGAGCTTGACAACCTCACTGATTCGTTGGGACAAAGTCTTGAGTTTGTGTTGTGCAGGTCTCCACGTTGTTTGCAACACCTGTGTGACGTTTCCTTCCTCCTTCTGGTTCGATAACCTTGTTCTCTACTGAGGGAAGACTTGTTGCTTGCTGCTTCACACCTTGCTCTTGGGGTTTCCAACGAAGCGCTTCCACATCAAACACTAGGCTCCATCAATCTTTCTGGTGCCGTTACTGAGGAATCTACTTCAACCTCTTCCACCTCGTCTAGCGCTATCAACAAGTTTTCTGGCGCCGTTGCCGGGGAGGCTAAGGACGTCTTCACTAGGGGAGTCCTTCACTTCCTTTCTATTTACTTTGTTTTTAGTTTGCTTTGTTTCTTTTGCTTGGTTTTGTTTGCCTCTTTTCAAAAAACCCAAAAAATTAGTCTAGCTTGGTTTGCTTGCTTTATTCAAAAACACAAAAAAATTAGTTCCTACTCTAGTTGCTGGTCTATTGTTGCCTTGCTTAGTCATACTTTCTATCAATGGATGGTTTCTTTGAAACTAGTTCTTATTGGCAAGGTGGGTTCACGGAAGAACAAAAGTATTATTATAAGGAACACCGTTTGTCACAAAAAGGGAAACACTTATGGGAACAAATTGATAAGTTGAATACTATTGCTAGAGACGTGTTCTCTACTTATAATGTTACTTATTGCTTTGATAAAGCTTGCTGCTGCAGGAGGTATAAACACCTACCCTTTTAATGTGAGTATAATGATAATGTTACCATATCTTCTTATGTTAAAGGAAATTATGACTTTTATGATGTGGAACAAATTGAAGAGTTTATTGCCTTCAAGGGTGCATTTGAACTTGCCAGCTTGCTTGAAAATACTGATGATGCACCTTATGAACATGAGGTTTATGAGATACTTAAATTTTGATTTGATAATTACAAGGAAGCAAATGGCTATATCCTTGAATATTTTAATAGATGCTTTCCACATATGGAAGAGACTAATGCTTTGCAGGAGCCTATGGAAGAAGAAATTGCTGAAACTGAAAGCTCATTAGATGAAAAAGAGGAGGAGAGTGATGAACAAAGGGAGTAAGAATGGAGCTACCCATGTCTACCTTCTAATGAGAGTAACTCCTTACCTCTTACATTATTTGATTGTCCTCCATTCTTACCAAAGGAGGATGAATGTTATGTTCCTGTGGATCCATTTGAAATATCTACTTTGGGTAAAACCTGTGAAGGTTTTAATCCCACTATTTTTGAGCTTGATAGAAATTATGTGTTTGTAGATCATGAAAAGCATGCTTTATGTGATAGCTATATTGTTGAGTTTATTCATGATGCTACTGAAAGTTATTATGAGAGAGGGAAACATGGTTTTATGTATCTCAATAATATTAAGTTTTCCCTCTTTATGTTGAAATTTTAGAAGTTGCACCTGTTTTGCTTTCCTATGCTTGTTGCCTTGTGCTTTAATGATTTGTTTCTTTACAAGATTCCTATGCATAGGAAGTGGGTTAGACTTAAATGTGTTTTGAATTTGCTTCTTGATGCTCTCTTTGCAATTTATATTTCTTATGTGAGCATCTTCTCAAACTATCATGCCTAACTTAAAGACGTTAAATAAAAGTACTTGTTGGGAGATAACCCAAGAGTTTCCTTTAGTCTTGTAAGTTATTACTACTGTAATGACCTCTCCTTATCCTTTTTCTTTGCTTTTTATGCCAAGAATGACCTCTAATGAGAGGGAACTAAGATTTGGGGAGTTGCTGTCCCGAAACAGATTTATGTCCTCCACTAAAAAAATTCGTGAGGAGTCTCTGTAACTCGGATTGAGCTCAAAATTTACGAATAAATCTCCCAGTATGTTGGATAATTTTCGTTAGTTCAACACTTTTTTATTTGAGCAACACAAGATATTCGAAAAAATTCGTTTCTACCTACTGGTCTGTTCTGACAGATTTCTGCGATTATTTGCATTTGCTTCTTATTGATTCCTTTTTGAGCTCTCTTCAGGTAAATTGAGTTTCTTTGAAGGAGTTACTTAAGTAGATTATGTTTTTAGTGAAAAGCCTTGATGTTCCAAAGCTTTGCCAGTGGTCTAATATCTTTTGAATACACTAATGTTGCTAATGAAGATTGTGTGAAGTTTTGTATGAAGGAAAAATTTCAGGTGTAGAGAGAGAATGATGCAATGAGATGAAGAATGGACAAAAGCTCAAGCTTGGGGATGCAACCATGGTGTAAACCCAATAAATATCCAAGAAGTACAAGATTCAAAGCTTGGGGATGCCCAAGGCATCCCCTTCTTCATCAATGAAAAGCTCAGGTCTGTCTAGACACTTCACTTTTATTGTTTCATGCACAGTTGTGTTGTTCTTGGAGCATCTTAGTTTTTGTTTGATTTGCTTAGTTTGTTTAGTTTGCTTTAGTAGTTTGGACCCCCGTTCTTGCTGTGTTGTTTTGCAAATAATTATGCTTGGTGTTTGGAAATGAGTAGTAAGTTCTTGCTTTAAGTGCAAGAGGAGCTTGCATTGACTATGACTAAGACTTTAGCATGACACGCTAGGTGTTGTTTTAGCATTATGCTTAGTGATTATTGCTGTAGCATGTCTTGTTCCAAACAATAGGGATTGCTTAGTGTGCCTTGGATAAATTATGTGTTGTTTTAGCATGCAAAAGCATAGTATTGTGGTATTCTCCTTTGATTTTTTCCTTGGGTTGACTTGGCACATGTTCACACCATGTTATGACTATGACAAGTCACCATTAGCCTCTATGATCATTTAGTCCTTGACTTGTAGTACCACTCTTTGCTTTGATTAGTTTGCTTTGTTGCATTGCATAATTATGTCCATTATTGCTTTCTTAGTTGGTTGCTCCCAGTCTTTTGCTAGCCTGCACTTGTATGAGTAAGTTCTACTCATGCTTCCAACTCCCAAGAAACCAAGTTATTACAAAGTGTCCACTATAAACTCCTATGCATGGTGTGTTACACCATTCCAAGTATTTCTTGTTTTCAACTATCTTCCAATTAAAAACTATTTTGTTATGTGAAAACTTAGTGATTAAAGCCCTCACGAACTTGATGGCACATTTTATTATTTGCCCCTAATAAACTTGAACCATTGAGGCAACTTTGTTGTATATGCTTGCACTTATAAGTTGGGATTAGCAGAATCGTGCTGTCACGGGGAACGTTTTCAACATTGCACTTGTACTTTTTGTACTCCGTTGATATCATGCTCTTTTGTCTATGGATGTTACCGGTGTGAAATGAAGTGGGAACTTGTAAGTCCATGGAGTTTGTATTCTGTGTTAGAGAAACGCCTGGGCCGCTTGCCTAAGCCATGCCTAATCATGGTGGAAACTTGCAGCATCACCATAGTGACATCTATGAAGCATTCTTCTTATAAAAAAGAGACACATTGAGAAAAGAGGAAAGAGAGAAAAAAGCACCATATTCCCATGGTACATAAGAAGAATTGCTGAGATGCTCATTGTCTGCTTGCCTTGTCATTTTGGTTATGGGAAAGCTCCTGTACCATGTGCAAGGGGTACCCCGTTGGCGGTTCTCAATGATATGCAAATACTCACAGTGACAAGAACTTTCCTGGGCCCTAAGTTGAGTATCCATGAGGTGTAGCCCTTATAGTCAAGGGACTTGAGATTGCCATCTTATACTTTGTCAAGCATATACTCCAGCTTTGCCACTTTAACCTTAACCACTTCAAGATGCTTATGATAGGGCAATGAGGGCTGAAAGCTAATGAGTACCATAATTTTTGGCAGCTCTTTTTGAAACTTGTAATCCCTGCTTCCTTTACAAAAAGGCTTTTCTTCCATCATTATTAAGTCTCCACCTTCTACCTTTAGGCACCATTAAGAGAGCATAGTTGTCATTCTGTGTGCAATGTTCCAAAGCTTACTAATTGATGCATATTGTGGTATTACTTGCTCTTGTGCTATTTGTTTCTAGTCACCCTTGTGAACTTTGCAGGTGTCCTATGCATTATATTGCTACTCTATGAGGGACAAGATGATTGCCACTATGCTATGTTTTTTGCATGTGAAACAAACAAACATTTTTCAATACATATTATCCATGATCTTTGTTTGTAGCTTGCCATGTTGCATGCATAATTACTATGTCCTATTGTTAGCTCCATCTTTTATGCACATGTTTAGAGTTCTTTGATACCAGCTTTCAATGCTTGCAAATGGTTGGATCTTTATTGTGAGGGTGCATGTCACCTCAAAAATTATTCTTTTATCACTTACCTACTCGAGGACAAGCAGGAGTTAACCTTGGAGATGCTGATATGTTGGAAATGTATCAATAATTTTTGATGCTCCATGCTTGTTTAGTATCTACTTTGCTTTACTTGTCTACACTTTGAGGTGCTTTTTACATGTTTTCTGGTACTAACCTATTAACAAGTTGCAACAGTGCCAGATGCCCATTTTCTGCTGTTTTTGGTTCCAGAAAAGTTAGTAAAGAAATATTCTCGGAATTGGACGGGACGAAGGACAAAATCAATAGCTTTCCGTGGGGAACAAGAAGTCCAGAGGAGAGCCCGAGGGGCCGGCCAGAGGGGCCAGACCCCCCAGGCACGGGTGGGCCCTACCCAGCGCCTGGCTAGGGTTTGGCCGCCCTTGCGGCCGCCTCGGTCTCCCCCTTCGCCTATACTAAGACCCCGATGCAGAAACTCTCAGTACCCGATCAGAAATCCACGAAACCGTCTGTAGCCGCTGCCACCATCGTCCCTAGATTGGGGGGAGCTGAAGCTCTTCCTGGCACCCTTCCAGAGGGGAGATCATCCCGGAGGCCTTCTCTCCGGTATGATTTGTGAGTAGTTCCACCTTGGACTATGGTTCCATGTAGTAGCTAGATGGTTGTATCTCCTCCTTTGTGCTTTCCTGTATAGATCTTGTGAGCTCTGTTCATGATCAAGATCTAATCTATTTGTAATCATGCATGTTGTGTTTGCGGGATCCGATGGATATTGAGATTATTATGTTGGTTTGATTAATGGTTCTATCTTTATGATTCTATCACGTCTGTGTTGTTTGTGATCTTGCATGCTCTCCGTTGCTAGTGGTTATCTTGGCCAAGTAGTTGCTAATGACTCCAAAAGAGAGTATTTATGCTCGATAGTGGGTTCATGCTTCTAGTTTCCAATGGAAGTGACATAAATCTCTTCGGTTGTAGATGTGTTTTTGCTACTATGGAGAAAACAACGGTCTCTTGTTCATGGAACATGTGGACTGTTTACCTTACACACTTTGCTTAAAGCAGTTGTCTGTTGCTTGCAACTTAATACTGGAAGGGGTTCAGATGATAACCTGAAGGTGGACTTCTAGTCATAGATGCAGTTGGATTACGGTCTATGTATATTATTGTATTGCCCAATCAACTTTATAAGATCTTTCTGGCTAGTAATTGCATTGTTATGCCTTGTTTAGTTCCTGTCAATTGCCTCGCTGTAATTTGTTTACCCTTTATGTCATGTTGTTTATCTAAGGAGAGCACCTCTAGTGAACTATGGACCCCGGTCCAATCTTTACCATTGATACATCTTCCACTGTTACTTGTTTACTTGCTGCAAACCATTACCTTCCACACCATACGTTTAATCCTTTGTTACAGCAAACCGGTGAGCTTGAAAACCTCACTGATTCGTTGGGACAATGTCTTGAGTTTGTGTTGTGCAGGTCTCCACGTTGTTTGCAACACCTGTGTGACGTTTCCTTCCTCCTTTTGGTTCGATAATCTCGGTCTCTACTGAGGGAAGACTTGTTGCTTGCTGCTTCACACCTTGCTCTTGAAGTTTTCAACGAAGCGCTTCCACATCAAACACTAGGCGCCATCAAGCTTTCTGGTGCCATTACTGAGGAATCTACTTCAACCTCTTACGCCTCGTCAAGCGCTATCAATTAGACATCTTAAAAAACTGGAACAACTTGGTGTGTTGAATTGTTCTTTGACTGGTTGATTTGATGAAGAAAAGACATGGCTTCTTCGCGCTCTTCCCAACATGTTCTCTATTGGATGTCTGCCGTGAAGTAACATAATTAATTGCATCTAGTACACGCTTTGCATGATACATAAGGAAATACCTTTGAGTAAAAAAAATTGAGTAATTGTCTAAATGGATGTTTACTAACACTCCACATTACAATTTTTTTTGGGATCACAGAATCCATCATGGATACCATATTCATCATTCAATATAGAATCTTTCCCTTACATATCTCAGCGATTGTGTGCAAGAGTAAAATAGTTGTTTACAAAAAGGCTATATATTGATAGGCGACTAATAATAGTAGAGGTCTATTGTTCATCGATTCATTTCTTTATGATGGACGTAATGGTTCTGTAGCTACAACTGCTCATAATCATTAGGTAATTTTTTTTTAGGAAAGGTATCAAAGCCAAAAAAATGTATGGCCTCCAGCATGCCATGAGAACAGTCAATGCTTTGCATCTTTGGAGCATCCAACATATCTAATCAGAACCTATCTTTGTAAGGATTACTTACTTTATTTGAGAGCAAAAGTGTACTTTCATTTGTTATGCTATTAAGAGTTATTATTTTTTCTACATAGTATCCTATAAGTTTCATTCTCTATCGGAGTATCTACAAGAATTTTACTCACTCTATTCGAAAATAGTTGACTCAGCTTTTTCTTGATACAGATGTATATGGACACATTTTAACATCTAGATTCATCCATATTTAAACAAAGTGGAGTCACTTATTTCCGAACCGAGGAAGTACTTAACTAATTACACAAACTAGCATAATACCATGTATGAAAAATAAACCCTATTTAATTTCCTTACAAAAACAACTCAATATGTTGCCTTTGCTATTTGCATGGGCCACCGTACTAGTTGTTTTTAACAACACAAAAAGGCTAATTTTTTGCAAGTTATCTATATGGTGGCTCATTGGGTGGAGCTTTAGAAATACCTTCTCTCATCGGACCAGCGGGATGCCATGGCTACTGAATGTAGTCGTATGCTAATGTTCGCACATAATATTTTCTCTCGGGCTGTGGCTGGTGGCATATTAATCAACTACATGATTCTTAGTGGCTATATGCTTTTTTTAAGCTAACATTGATTTATCTTTGTATCAACTTTGAGTGACTCATGATTTGTAATAATACTACTTGATGTTCTCGTTACTCATTGTTAATAAAAGGCTATATGCATCACTTGATGCAGAGACCGGGATTTTACCCATTTTCAAAAAAAAAACTTGTTGTTTGACGGTCTCTTTTCTCAATCAACATTGTAAGTGTTAGAGTATAATATCGGTTAGGGGTAAATCAGGTAGATATAGGGTTTAGGTCTTGTCTTATACTCCAAAATGATTCCCTGTATGTCTATATATACTCGCTTATGAGACTCAATAATACATCCAACATATTCTGCCAATCCCTCTCTATTATTCTACATGGTATCAGGCCTAATTCGATCCTAACCTCGAGCAGCCTCCGTATCCACCTAGCATCGCCGCCGCCACTTCATAAATCCTAGAGCTGCCGTCCCCATGGTGTCGTGCTAGCCAAGCAACACACTTCTGTTGCGCTGCCCCAA
Source organism: Avena sativa (assembly GCA_916181665.1). Classification (NCBI taxonomy): domain Eukaryota; kingdom Viridiplantae; phylum Streptophyta; class Magnoliopsida; order Poales; family Poaceae; genus Avena; species Avena sativa. Next base: position 236,021,315 of record OV702296.1, on the reverse strand, counting down.
GGGAGGTCGATCTCCATGATCTCCGCTGGGGGCTGCACAACCCGTACGCAGGGAGTCCGTGACCGGCTGTCCTGTAAGTCACTTATTTCGATCTCTTGATCGCTTATCTTTTTTGGTTTACGGATCTTAGATCGGATTGAGTCGTCCACCGTTGTCGTCCACTCGTGCCTCTACTCCGACCATCGGCATCGACAATCTACAACGCGCACGTGCGCCTGCCCTCTCCACTGCCGCGCCTGCCTCGGCAGGTGTAACATCCCAGTATTTAGGACCTAATGAAGGGTATATTTAGGAATATGTATTGTTGCATGCATTCATTTGTAAAAAAATGTGGGTAAAATTTTCGCCAAATAAAACCTTGAGTGATCAATGTTTCTTTCTTACTTTGAGATTAGGTTTAGTCTTAAAGGAGGATTGCTATAAACTTTGATATGATCTTAAAGGAATTATGTGTGTTTTGAAATGAGTTTGAATTTTAAAACTTAAGTGTTTGAATAATAATTTAAGTGATTTAGATATAAATTTTGAACCTAAATTAATTAAGAAATAAGTATTATCACTTAAATCTTATCCAATAACAAAATTGAATATGAAATTCATTTCATATGATTTGCACCTAAACAAGTTACAAAGAATGTAACTACTGAGGTCATTCCAAACTTCACAATTTACAAAAGAAATAAAGAATAAGAATATTCTTTATTAACAATAATATAATCTTTATTACAATTAAATAAAATAAACATTACAAGGATAGTAAAAGAAAAATTACAAAAGAATAAGAAAATTACATTTGAAAATCTATTAACTATCCTATATCTAAATCTACACTAAATCTTCATCTTATTCTTTGTACCTGCAAAACAAAGACTAAATAGAAACAAAATAAGATTATTGTTAGTATATTTCTCTCAGATATGTCAGTGAAGTGCACTTGACAAACTCCTCATTGAGAAATGTTATAAAAGGGGAAAGTTTCACCAATATGAAAGATTTCATCTTTCATAAATTCAAAGCCAGAATGCAAATGATAGCCAAGAGGAATCAATTCACCAGCCAGGTGAAAGTAAGCTGGTAATAGTAAGTTCAAAATTTCTGAACCTATCCACATGTGCATAGCAGGCACACAAGCTGGACACACACCAACATGCAAATGGTGTGCTGTCGACCTCACAAGCACAGCCAAATCACACAAAACCACAGCACAACCGTGGGGGAGCACTAGTGCATCTCTTCACTACACAACACACCAACACAGCCAGGGTAAACAACAACTAAACCAAGAACAACAGCCAAACCAAATCATCCAGATCAACCAAACATCACCAGGATGGTTACATAAGGAGGGGATGAATCTGGTGGACAACAAGGTCAAGCCCAGAATCTAGGAGGAGCAGGCAAGCTCAAGAGCAAGCTAAGGAGCTCAGCAAAAGCAGATCAAGATCAAGATCATCATCAATCTACTACACCAACATCAGATTTTGTGGTGAGCCTCATAAAACCATCACATGATTTCATCATATTATCTAAACAAAGCATGTGTTGCTTTATGAAATGATCTCTCAATAATCACCCAAGAGAGGTGAATCTATCCTAGAGATTCCAAGTATAAAGATAAGAAATCAAGCTCAGCCACGAGCACTAATCTCTCAGACCAGCATCACAGAGTTCAGTGTTACTTTTGCAACTTAAATCATTTTTCATTTGATCTTATCAGATCAGGGCACATCTCCTAGAGAGAGAGTATCACCTCTAATCTTACAAGTTTCAAATAAACTATTTGCTCAACTAACTAGGAATTAAATCCTAGAGCCTCAGACCAACATCATAGGCAGGAAAGTTAAGAAAAGCTTTCATTTCATCTTGCCAGTATTAAGCCCAAGCATTATCAAGCTAAGCCCAAAAATAAAACTCAATCACTTGTGTGCCAGAACATAATGGTATCACAAGGACAAGCTCTAAATGAACTAAAACCAATCTTGCTTAGTTCCCACAGATAAAAGGGACAAACCAATACATATCATCTTCTTGAAGCCAAGTGCCAGGAATCAATATTATACTCATCCATACATCCACAGAAAATCATTACATGTAATGATTTGATTCAATGTGTATAATCTCATACTATCTACCATTATAATTACAGTAAGCAACCACTGAGAGAAACCACTGTCAGTACAAGCATTCTGATAGTAGAGTAAATTCTCAAATCAACAACATAATCCAATCAGGGATTCCATAGAAACACTAGCATAGGATCATAGTGAATCATCACTAGAATAATCTGACAGGCAAATAGCATCATCAAAGCCACTACAAATCATTAACAACAGCAAACAATCATTCTTCATGCTCAAGTATGATCATCACTAGATCTACAAGCACCATGGACATGATCAACAGGGGGTTATGAACCCTAATCAAAACAAGAAACCTAATTAAGAGATGAACCCTACTCAGCACATAGTCACTAGGCATGAGAAGCCACTAGATACATAGAGAGATTCATGGCAGTTGCATGAACAAGAACCACAGAAACAACTTACCCGAGGTCCTCGCTGACGAATTGAAGAGGAAGCAGATTGGCCGATGAACCGCGGCAGCACAGGGAGCACCCAGAGGGGCGCTGCAACCTGCACTAGCCATGGCGGCGGCCGCAGCAGCACACGAGCCCAGCGCACCACCGCAGACGGGACCACGGCGGTGGCAACAGTACCTTTCCTTAACCCTAGGGTTCAGGAACGGGGTGGACCTGGCCATGGGGAAGCCCCAGAGCCAAATTTAATTGGATAGAACGAATGAGCGTCATCGACAACCCCAAATCGCACCACGGTGGCGACTAGAACGGCCGACGGTGGCGAGAATCGACGGTGGCGGCATCGCCGGCCACAGGGTCGGGTCAGAGGAGGAGAGGATAAGGTCGAGGGAGAGAGAGGGAGGCAGAGAGACTGGGCTGGTGGGCCAAAACCCTTCGGGGTTGTATTTTGACACTGGCCCAATAAGCCCAAAAGGCCAGCCCAAGTTGTTTTAAAAACTGTTTTAATCAATTGGAAAAGACCAAAATGCCCCTGACCTCAATAAAAATCTAGAAAATAAAATAAAAGTCCAAAAATTATAATTAAAATATTTTTGGATTCACAATAATCCACTCTGTCCAAATAAAATAAAATATAAAATTTTGGACATTTAAATTTTATAAGAATTTTGTAATTTATATATACTTTATGGAATTTTACAAAATTATTGAAAGGTGCTAAAAATAAATAAAAATCACTTTCATGATACATTAATATTATAGATTTCTAAAAAATACTAAATAAATATTTAATAATAAATTTTAATGTATAATTAATAATTCCTAAAATAATTATTAAATCAATAAAAATCAAATAAAAGGGAAAGAAAATAAAATAATTCAATATATGCAATAAATATAAAAAGATAATATTTATAAATGCTTGATTAAAAGGCACCTTATATAGGGAAAATGCATATAGAATTAAAAAAATGCATTACATTACTTGCATAATCATTTTGCTTCTTTAAATATTGTCCTTACCGGGCAAAAATGATGTTTTTGTAGAACTAGAAGCTCAAGGTCCAGTGCAAGCATCAGACTTCACTACCTTGCCATCACAAGGCAAGTTCATCACTTGCTCATGTCCTTTGAAGAGTCTTTATCAAAGTATTTGCAAATTGTGTGTTATCATATATGCTATAAAAGAAAGAAAATAATATTTTCATAAATAAAGAAATCATAGATATCATCCTAAGTGATGATATAATGGAGCAATAGAACTTATAGTTCTATTTGCAACAATGATGATCAAGTAGGGACTTAATAACCCCTGACATTAGTGATTCTAGCGCCGTATATTACGTGTTAGCCATGAGATTTGGAATGGGACAGAGAAGTCAGCTGTATCTTCTTCCTCTCGCATGAAGCCGGATGTGCAGGTCGTGGCTGTTATCCTCGTAGCGTGCATATTAATTGGTAATTCGTAGAGGATATACAGCATATGGATGGGAACCCTCATCGTCCCACGATAGTTCTGGCATCTAATGGTTTGTACAAACCATTGCCGTAATTCATTATGTGGGCATGGTGTACACCAAGGAGGCATGCGAGATCGCGAAGGGGGCGGTGATTGGCTTGGACCAACCAATGGGCCCCACATCATGGAATTGTGGACGGGAAAGTACGTCTGGTTGTGCAACAAGGAGTTGATCTCTCATGGGTAAAGTAACGCACCTCTACAGAGTGTAAGAACTGTAACTTGTTACTCCCTGTTCCGGGAAGGAGCTACGAACGCAGCAGGAAAGGAACTCCATGAAAGTTCTTGTCAACACCCGGATTTTTAATTCCAGATGCCTGTTATGCCATACATCGCAATCCCAAGATTACCCATTTTGCGAGACATAACAGAATTGGATACCACAGTACATCATCCATTACAAACCATACATACGATCTTACACAAATAGGGATCTCATGATCCAGTTCTTAATACAACTTCAAGCAGCGGAATACATAATAATAACGGTAGCGTAGGCGAAGCTCCATCTTCGGGGTCACAGGAAATGCTGACGATGGGAGATGATCCTAGTTGTCGTAACCTTCCTGGGTTCCATCCTCCAGGTACTCCTCTTCACAGTCTGGCCACGGGAATAGCCAGGGACAAAGCCATGAGTACTCTTTAAGTACGCGCAAACTAATACTAACAAGTAAAAAGGGGTTTTTGGAAATAGGACACTAGGCTCTAGGGTTGTTTTGCAAAAAGCCAGATTTATCTCTACTAAGTTCAGAAGCAAGAGAGCTAATTGAAGTTTATAACACCTAAGTGGGAACTTGTATCTCATGCCACAACCCTGTTGTGGTCAAGTCAAAGTCTCAATTCATTTCACAAGTCTTTTGAAAACATCTGACGGGGGAACAGTATGGCCACTCCAACTGTCCATAACCGTGGACACGGCTATTCGAATAGTTTGACACTCTGCAGAGATTGTACACTTTCACCACAACATTCAATACATCCGTCAGGAACAAATCCTGAATTCACCATACTCAGTATGCGGATAATCAATCCTAACCTTTCAATTACATGCCCTAGTATAAGCACCTCTCCTGTGAGTTTGGCCTCCCAACCATGACCAACTGTCATCTTGGGTACTGCACAGGTGGACAATCTTCACAAGGTAGCCTCAGCTCAGACCTTGGCCGTGAGGTAACTAATACTAAGGTATATAAGTTTCCAGTCAAGCCCTACCCAATCTTCGGGTATTGTGGTTGTACGATAAAATTGGAATGGTATCGCATCCAGACAACCATCAGTTTTATAAAGGGCTAAGGCTCATGCCTGAACATTTTCATCACCAAAATCATCAGGTGTTCGGAAACATATGTCAAAACATCTCAGTAGAATGATCCATCATTCTAAGGTTTTCATAACCATTTTCACCAAGTATTCCCATCTAAAGTTGATCAAGTTTTATTCTTAGCACTAGCATCTACAATTGGGGGTAAGTACTAATGAGGGGTGGTAAACTAGTGGGGTTTAACTAAGTTTAACCTCATGCCTTAGGATGACATCAAGATTATCTAGCTTAGGCCAAATTTTATGCTCTTTATGCAACCTTCAATTATCCTTCTAGTATCTACCATTTATTCCAGTAACTCTAAGTAAGAGCTTTGATAAAGAAATAAAGTAATAAGCTTGCAAGTAAAACTAGGATTGGGTATCAAGTGGTTATGATCATATATGCTTTAAGGCATATAGTTGGCATGGTAGCAAGCAAGTATTTGCTTGCGTAGGTCAACTTGATTAGTAAGGCTTGCTAAGTTAATAGCTTGCAAGTATTGGCTTGCATAGGTATAGTATCTTGCAAGTGTTAGCTTGCCTTGTGCAGAGCAGTGGTTGAAGTTCTCCTCGGCTTCTTCTTCGTAGAATCCTCCTTCCTCCTCGTATCCTTGGTTGGTACTAGCGTCTATAAATAGATATGATGTACACAATCACCAAACAATACTTAACTACTTGCAATCATCACACAAAAGGGTCCTATAGATGATCTAGCATCATCACTAACATTACAAGATTAAAGCTTGGTTTAATTCCTTTTATTTTTAGAAAAGTAATTTCTACTCATTGAAAAACTACTTAAGATTTAATATTCTCCAAACCAAACATGGGATCATGTTGACACATGTCATCACCACATATGTTAGTCCATGGGAATGTGATTTAAAGTGGTGTCACAATTTAATAAGGTTTTACCCTTTTATTTTAATTAAATAATGTGTCTAGAAATGCCTATGTGGCATTCTTTTATTACTTGAACTTTATTTCTGTAAGTAAACCTATATATTTTTATATATTCTGAAAGGTATGATCAAATGTGATTTTTGAGAGTTGGAATCAACTCAAAAGCTATTATGGTTTAAATTTGAAAAATGTTTGAATGCAGAAAAGCTTTTGCCTTGTTATTTTTACCAAGGATGATCTACATATCCAAATGACTTGAATCCAACGGGCTTGGATTCAGCATTCCCAGACCTTTCTAAAAAATTTGGTTTCATTCAATTTGGTTCACGGAATTGATCTGGGTTGATTTTTGAATCTAGGTGCAGAAGTGTGTTTGAAATAAAATGGAAAAGGTTAATTTCAAATGACTGGGCTGCGCGGGAAGCGATACTGGGCTGGCCTGCTAAGCGCAGCGCTTACACGGGCTGGTTAAGTGGTTGTCCCCACGCGTCAGTGAGACGAGGGGGTGTGAAGCGGTATGGGACGATGTGGTGCGTTCGATATGGTTCTAATCCAACGGCTGAGGGTCATCGTCGACGTTGGGCAACGCCGACGAGACAGAAACCTAGCGCGGCCAGTGGGGGTCTTTGGGGGCTCACCGGGTTTCAGGCGAGGGTCGGCAAGGCGGGCGAAAGACGAAGTCGACGACGGCGAACCTCCTGGTACCGGTAGCTTCTCCTGGGGAGGCTCCAATCGCTGGCCCCCTTCTTCTCCAGCAGCGGCAGACTCCGATGAAATTCCAGCGAAGTGCTGCTTGCCTTGCCTCGGGAACGGGGTGGCAGGATCATTGAGGAGAGGGGAGTAAGATGGTGTGCTCAATTCGGCTGGGGGTGGCCTCTATTTATAGTCGCGACAATGAGACCGAACAGGATGGGCAGGCGACGGTGGCGACATGGCTACGGGCGGCTAGAGGCATGGCCAGTGGTGGAGATCGCTTGGTGGTCTCCTGGCGATGCTCTACGGCTTTAATGCGCGCGTAGGGGCGGTGCGATTTGGTCTGGAACACGCGACGCTCTACGCGACAGAGGCGGCGTCTTTGACGGCGAGCGGTGGCTGTGTGGCATGGGGCGGCGAATGGGGATGTCTGGCGGTTTCCTGGGTCGGTGGCGATCATGTATGCACGCGGCGAGGGCGGCGCGCGGTCTGTGGGCTTCGGTCGAGTGTGACGCTCTGGCGCATGCTCGGCATGGTTGCTGGCGAGCTGGGCGCGGTTCGTGCGGGTGGTCCAGGGTTTGGCAACGCTCGCGGCTGGGACAGGGAGTGGCGGTGGATGGTGGGCTGCCTCCTAGACAAGGTTGGCACGGCTAAATATCCTCCTAGCTTGATGTCTCTACTGGGGTGGCATGGTGAGCTTCGGTTGTTCAACATTGATGTCATTGCCCAGCTTACAGTGAGGCTAGTGCTTGGTTTAACTTGCTAGATGATCTACTGAGATGGTGTGAGCTAGAGATGGAACAAGTTAGGCTTCAATCACTGCTCACAATAGTGTTTAAGATTTTGATGATTTGTGTCTGCAATGTGTTTGATGAAATGGCCGCAAGAATTCAAGTTTTGAATTTTTAAAAGATTTTTGGTGAGTGTGCTAGGTTGGTGCTGGTGAGTCTGCAGATGCTTGGGTTTTGAAAGTTGAGCTTGTTTGAGTGGTTTTTGAAAAAGTGGGATCTTCTCATATGATAAAGTTTCAATTTTGAATTGCCATTTAAACTATGCATTTGAAAGTTTCTGGATGATCACAAAGTGGGCCTTGATACTTTGTTATTAGTACAATCAAGGGGTGTAAAGATCCAGAAAAGTTTCTGTTAAGTTATGAAAGTTTGAGACAGCCAAAGTAGGCATGGGAGTTAAATTGGTCAAAATGACCATTCACTCATTTAGCTTTGTTTTGATTTATTTGTCTTTGAGAAAAGTTTGGAAATTGTTTAGATGATGTTTATTTCACCTAAGCATCCATTTACAAGCAAAGGAACACACAAACAAGTTGGTTCAAAAGAATTCCAAATGAAGTGCATACACCATGCATACTTTCATATTTTTATTTAGCAAAGTTTTTTGTTAACCCTAAATTTGATGATTAAAGTTTGATAATCCAAGTTTAGTATTTTTGGGATGTTACAGTTCTGGTCAACCTGTGAAGGCTGATTGTCATAGTTTTTTGGAATAAAATCAATCTTTGAAGAAAGATTTACAAAAACTGCATAGTGCCAAGGATTTATAATCCGAGGTGGTAGTTAGAGCATCAAACTTCCCACCTTGCATATAATGAACTTGTTGGGTAACGTTGTTACTCATTCTTTACTTTGATCCCTTGCTTAGACTCTGAGGATCCCGAAGACGTGCCAATGTATGCAGCCGAATGCCAAGAAGACGTGTTCTACGAGGAACCTGATCTGTCCGGAGGAGTTGAAGGCGTGGATTACGAGATCCGCTTCGGTGTCGATGAGAACGAGTCCAACTAAGTACCTAGTTAGTAGTAACTAACGGAGCCGAGCAACATGAACTCTATAGAATAAGCCGTTGAGCTCAACTCCTAGTCGGAGTTACTACTTTTAAGTTTCCGCTGAACACTTTATATTTTGGTTTGTAAGTTGGATCTTTTGAAAGTCTTGAACTTCCGGTATTGTAATAATAATAATGTGTGTACTTTTGTAATATGTACCCGCAATGTTTCTGTTGTACCACTCTGAGGGATGTGATATTTACGGAACGGTGTTCTGTTGATGTCATGTCAACGACTATAGTGTACTACACATGCAGTGGTATGCTGGGTCACCGCAGCAGGCTATCGTGGCCTCACGGCAGGTTGCTGCGTAACACAGACGGCTGCTACGCCTTCCTTTGGAGGCTGCTGTGGCCATCCTCCTTGGATCGTCTTTGTCGTCATCATTCAGGACTTCACCGACAAAGTTGCCATCGACTATGATCTACATGTTGTCCATGTCATGACGCATACAGCACAACGTCAGTCTGATCAACCGATCTCGCGTCTGTCTGCACCAAGCACGTCCCTGAGCATATTCCTACCACCGAGCGAGCTACGGGCTACTGCAGCGTCGCCCGTAGGGGCCGCAGAGCCGTCGCCTTTGGTCCTCTCTACCGGCTTTCACCGCGTCTTTCCTTGGCATATATGTTGCTGGTGGTTCCCCAGCCGCTGCACCGACTTGTGCCCTGTAGCTATACCGTCCCCTCAGGTCATATCATCGTTGCACGCGGTCTATTTAACCGTCCCCGTACCGACGACCTCGGCTTCCACCATGCCATCTCCTACAAGCGCGGATCACAGTCGTAAGCGCATGGTCTTCGTCTACACAGAGAATTGCTTGTATTGTATATTCGTTGTTTTACGTCTCTACTATAGGTAACATTTTTTATTAATCTGTTTCTTCATGCATTCAGGTTCTGTACGTACATTAGTTCTATTTCTATCACTACGGGAATAACTAAATAGGCTGACGTCCTTTTTATACGCCGACGGCAAAATGTCGGGGCCGTTGGCGTAGCTTGACGGGCCGTCGGCCCAGTTTTGCCGTCGGCGTAGAATAAATAGGCCGACGGCCGCCGAATGCGTAAACATGACCGTCGGCGTATCCCAATAGGCTAACAGCAGAGCAACGGTGTCAAGTCTACGCCGACGGCTTTAGCTATTTTTCTTTTTTTGTCACATTAATCTTAGAAAAATCATAACTAAATCATTTAAATTCAGAAAAATACATATAATATATCAAAATTTGCAGAAAAATAAGATATATCTATATAAACTCAAATATTATATATATTTATTCAAAAGAATATATAAAAAATACAAATACTTTCGTATAACATATTTTTCATTTTCCAAGTGCAAAAAACGGGGTGTTTTGTGAAGCAACCACCAAAAGAAAGTTTCAAAATGATAATACCGTATTTTTCAAAAATATTAGAACATATTGAATGGACAATTTCCCAACCTAGGAATCTCAAACCTTTCCGTTCACCTCTCGTGAAAAAGACAAATTCCTGCTGAATCGGTAGGAAATGAGTTAGATTTGAACTACAGGTACATGATATATTGCTCATGATTTTTTGTAAAAATCATTTTTAGGTTCACAATATGCTATTTTATCAGATATCTAATGCAAGTTTAGTGAGACTCGTCCCCGAGCTAAGAATCATCATGCCCCTCGATTTAGGAAGTTTGATGATAGTTTGAAATGTGCATAAAAAATTAAAAAACGATCGAAACAATGCAAAACCTTCGCATGGTGTCATATTATATGACATAGTTCCATGGAAAAATACCAGACTTGGTATATTCATTGAGTCTTAAAAAACCTTCACAAAATGGCCTATCTCAATCGAGGTTTTCTGGATTTCAGGTCAAATGAGCAATGTTATTGCTATAATCGCGGTATAGTTTGCGATAATGTGTCCATATTGTGCACACATGTGTGTCATGGGATGGTGAACAATGTTGCAGGAGGAAGCTTTCCTTTTCGTCGCACCGAAAAGCCATTTTTCATTTTTCGAGTGCAAAAAATGGGGTGTTTTTGTGAAGCAACCACCAAATGAAAGTTTCAAAATGATAATACCACATTTTTTAAAAATACTAGACCATATTGAATGGACAATTTTCCAACCTAGGAATCTCAAACCTTTTCGTTCACCTCTCGTGAAAAAGACAAATTCCTGCTGAATCGGTAGGAAATGAGTTAGATTTGAACTACAGGTACATGATATATTGCTCATGATTTTTTGTAAAAATCATTTTTAGGTTCACAATATGCTATTTCATCAGATATCTAATGCAAATTTAGTGAGACTCGTCTCCGAGCTAAGAATCATCATGCCCCTCGATTTAGGAAGTTTGATGATAGTTTGAAATATGCATAAAAAAATTAAAAAACGATCGAAACAATGCAAAACCTTCGCATGGTGTCATATTATATGACATAGTTCCATGGAAAAATACTAGACTTGGTATATTCATTGAGTATTAAAAAAACCTTCACAAAATGGCCTATCTCAATCGAGGTTTTCTGGATTTCAGGTCAAATGAGCAATGTTATTGCTATAATCGTGGTATAGTTTGCGATAATGTGTCCATATTGTGCACACATGTGTATCATGGGATGGTTAACAATGTTGCAGGAGAAAGTTTTCCTTTTCGTCGCACCGAAAAGCCATTTTTCATTTTCCGAGTGCAAAAAACGGGGTGTTTTTGTGAAGCAACCACCAAAAGAAAGTTTCAAAATGATAATACCGTATTTTTCAAAAATATTAGAACATATTGAATGGACAATTTCCCAACCTAGGAATCTCAAACCTTTCCGTTCACCTCTCGTGAAAAAGACAAATTCCTGCTGAATCGGTAGGAAATGAGTTAGATTTGAACTACAGGTACATGATATATTGCTCATGATTTTTTGTAAAAATCATTTTTAGGTTCACAATATGCTATTTTATCAGATATCTAATGCAAGTTTAGTGAGACTCGTCCCCGAGCTAAGAATCATCATGCCCCTCGATTTAGGAAGTTTGATGATAGTTTGACATGTGCATAAAGAATTAAAAAACGATCGAAACAATGCAAAACCTTCGCATGGTGTCATATTATATGACATAGTTCCATGGAAAAATACCAGACTTGGTATATTCATTGAGTCTTAAAAAAACCTTCACAAAATGGCCTATCTCAATCGAGGTTTTCTGGATTTCAGGTCAAATGAGCAATGTTATTGCTATAATCGCGGTATAGTTTGCGATAATGTGTCCATATTGTGCACACATGTGTGTCATGGGATGGTGAACAATGTTGCAGGAGGAAGCTTTCCTTTTCGTCGCACCGAAAAGCCATTTTTCATTTTCCGAGTGCAAAAAATGGGGTGTTTTTGTGAAGCAACCACCAAATGAAAGTTTCAAAATGATAATACCACATTTTTTAAAAATACTAGACCATATTGAATGGACAATTTTCCAACCTAGGAATCTCAAACCTTTTCGTTCACCTCTCGTGAAAAAGACAAATTCCTGCTGAATCGGTAGGAAATGAGTTAGATTTGAACTACAGGTACATGATATATTGCTCATGATTTTTTGTAAAAATCATTTTTAGGTTCACAATATGCTATTTCATCAGATATCTAATGCAAGTTTAGTGAGACTCGTCTCCGAGCTAAGAATCATCATGCCCCTCGATTTAGGAAGTTTGATGATAGTTTGAAATATGCATAAAAAAATTAAAAAACGATCGAAACAATGCAAAACCTTCGCATGGTGTCATATTATATGACATAGTTCCATGGAAAAATACTAGACTTGGTATATTCATTGAGTATTAAAAAAACCTTCACAAAATGGCCTATCTCAATCGAGGTTTTCTGGATTTCAGGTCAAATGAGCAATGTTATTGCTATAATCGTGGTATAGTTTGCGATAATGTGTCCATATTGTGCACACATGTGTATCATGGGATGGTTAACAATGTTGCAGGAGAAAGTTTTCCTTTTCGTCGCACCGAAAAGCCATTTTTCATTTTCCGAGTGCAAAAAACGGGGTGTTTTTGTGAAGCAACCACCAAAAGAAAGTTTCAAAATGATAATACCGTATTTTTCAAAAATATTAGAACATATTGAATGGACAATTTCCCAACCTAGGAATCTCAAACCTTTCCGTTCACCTCTCGTGAAAAAGACAAATTCCTGCTGAATCGGTAGGAAATGAGTTAGATTTGAACTACAGGTACATGATATATTGCTCATGATTTTTTGTAAAAATCATTTTTAGGTTCACAATATGCTATTTTATCAGATATCTAATGCAAGTTTAGTGAGACTCGTCCCCGAGCTAAGAATCATCATGCCCCTCGATTTAGGAAGTTTGATGATAGTTTGACATGTGCATAAAGAATTAAAAAACGATCGAAACAATGCAAAACCTTCGCATGGTGTCATATTATATGACATAGTTCCATGGAAAAATACCAGACTTGGTATATTCATTGAGTCTTAAAAAAACCTTCACAAAATGGCCTATCTCAATCGAGGTTTTCTGGATTTCAGGTCAAATGAGCAATGTTATTGCTATAATCGCGGTATAGTTTGCGATAATGTGTCCATATTGTGCACACATGTGTGTCATGGGATGGTGAACAATGTTGCAGGAGGAAGCTTTCCTTTTCGTCGCACCGAAAAGCCATTTTTCATTTTCCGAGTGCAAAAAATGGGGTGTTTTTGTGAAGCAACCACCAAATGAAAGTTTCAAAATGATAATACCACATTTTTTAAAAATACTAGACCATATTGAATGGACAATTTTCCAACCTAGGAATCTCAAACCTTTTCGTTCACCTCTCGTGAAAAAGACAAATTCCTGCTGAATCGGCAGGAAATGAGTTAGATTTGAACTACAGGTACATGATATATTGCTCATGATTTTTTGTAAAAATCATTTTTAGGTTCACAATATGCTATTTCATCAGATATCTAATGCAAGTTTAGTGAGACTCGTCTCCGAGCTAAGAATCATCATGCCCCTCGATTTAGGAAGTTTGATGATAGTTTGAAATATGCATAAAAAAATTTAAAAAACGATCGAAACAATGCAAAACCTTCGCATGGTGTCATATTATATGACATAGTTCCATGGAAAAATACTAGACTTGGTATATTCATTGAGTATTAAAAAAACCTTCACAAAATGGCCTATCTCAATCGAGGTTTTCTGGATTTCAGGTCAAATGAGCAATGTTATTGCTATAATCGTGGTATAGTTTGCGATAATGTGTCCATATTGTGCACACATGTGTGTCATGGGATGGTGAACAATGTTGCAGGAGGAAGCTTTCCTTTTGGTCGCACCGAAAAGCCATTTTTCATTTTCCGGGTGCAAAAAATTGGGTGTTTTTGTGAAGCAACCACCAAATGAAAGTTTCAAAATGATAATACCACATTTTTTAAAAATACTAGACCATATTGAATGGACAATTTCCCAACCTAGGAATCTCAAACCTTTTCGTTCACCTCTCGTGAAAAAGACAAATTCCTGCTGAATCGGTAGGAAATGAGTTAGATTTGAACTACAGGTACATGATATATTGCTCATGATTTTTTGTAAAAATCATTTTTAGGTTCACAATATGCTATTTCATCAGAGATCTAATGCAAGTTTAGTGAGACTCGTCCCCGAGCTAAGAATCATCATGCCCCTCGATTTAGGAAGTTTGACGATAGTTTGAAATGGGCATAAAAAATTAAAAAACGATCGAAACAATGCAAAACCTTCGCATGGTGTCATATTATATGTCATAGTTCCATGGAAAAATACTAGACTTGGTATACTCATTGAGTCTTAAAAAACCTTCACAAAATGGCCTATCTCAATCGAGGTTTTCTGGATTTCAGGTCAAATGACAAATGTTATTGCTATAATCGCGGTATAGTTTGCGATAATGTGTCCATATTGTGCACACATGTGTGTCATGGGATGGTGAACAATGTTGCAGGAGGAAGCTTTCCTTTTCGTCGCAGAAAAGCCATTTTTCATTTTCCGGGTGCAAAAAATGGGGTGTTTTTGTGAAGCAACCACCAAATGAAAGTTTCAAAATGATAATACCACATTTTTTAAAAATACTAGACCATATTGAATGGACAATTTTCCAACCTAGGAATCTCAAACCTTTTCGTTCACCTCTCGTGAAAAAGACAAATTCCTGCTGAATCGGTAGGAAATGAGTTAGATTTGAACTACAGGTACATGATATATTGCTCATGATTTTTTGTAAAAATCATTTTTAGGTTCACAATATGCTATTTCATCAGAGATCTAATGCAAGTTTAGTGAGACTCGTCCCCGAGCTAAGAATCATCATGCCCCTCGATTTAGGAAGTTTGACGATAGTTTGAAATGGGCATAAAAAATTAAAAAACGATCGAAAAAATGCAAAACCTTTGCGTGGTGTCATATTATATGACATAGTTCCATGGAAAAATACTAGACTTGGTATATTCATTGAGTATTAAAAAAACCTTCACAAAATGGCCTATCTCAATCGAGGTTTTCTGGATTTCAGGTCAAATGACCAATGTTATTGCTATAATCGTGGTATAGTTTGCGATAATGTGTCCATATTGTGCACACATGTGTGTCATGGGATGGTGAACAATGTTGCAGGAGGAAGCTTTCCTTTTCGTCGCACCGAAAAGCCATTTTTCATTTTCCGGGTGCAAAAAATTGGGTGTTTTTGTGAAGCAACCACCAAATGAAAGTTTCAAAATGATAATACCACATTTTTTAAAAATACTAGACCATATTGAATGGACAATTTCCCAACCTAGGAATCTCAAACCTTTTCGTTCACCTCTCGTGAAAAAGACAAATTCCTGCTGAATCGGTAGGAAATGAGTTAGATTTGAACTACAGGTACATGATATATTGCTCATGATTTTTTGTAAAAATCATTTTTAGGTTCACAATATGCTATTTCATCAGAGATCTAATGCAAGTTTAGTGAGACTCGTCCCCGAGCTAAGAATCATCATGCCCCTCGATTTAGGAAGTTTGACGATAGTTTGAAATGGGCATAAAAAATTAAAAAACGATCGAAAAAATGCAAAACCTTTGCGTGGTGTCATATTATATGTCATAGTTCCATGGAAAAATACCAAACTTGGTATACTCATTGAGTCTTAAAAAACCTTCACAAAATGGCCTATCTCAATCGAGGTTTTCTAGATTTCAGGTCAAATGACAAATGTTATTGCTATAATCGCGGTATAGTTTGCGATAATGTGTCCATATTGTGCACACATGTGTATCATGGGATGGTTAACAATGTTGCAGGAGAAAGTTTTCCTTTTCGTCGCACCGAAAAGCCATTTTTCATTTTCCGAGTGCAAAAAACGGGGTGTTTTTGTGAAGCAACCACCAAATGAAAGTTTCAAAATGATAATACCACATTTTTAAAAATACTAGACCATATTAAATGTACAATTTCCCAACCTAGGAATCTCAAACCTTTCCGTTCACCTCTCATGAAAAAGACAAATTCCTGCTGAATCGGTAGGAAATGAGTTAGATTTGAACTACAGGTACATGATATATTGCTCATGATTTTTTGTAAAAATAATTTTTAGGTTCACAATATGCTATTTCATCAGAGATCTAATGCAAGTTTAGTGAGACTCGTCCCCGAGCTAAGAATCATCATGCCCCTTGATTTAGGAAGTTTGACGATAGTTTGAAATAGGCATAAAAATTTAAAAAAGATCGAAACAATGAAAAACCTTCGCGTGGTGTCATATTATATGTCATAGTTCCATGGAAAAATACCAGACTTGGTATATTCATTGAGTCTTCAAAAAACCTTCACAAAATGGCCTATCTCAATCGAGGTTTTCTGGATTTCAGGTCAAATGACCAATGTTATTGCTATAATCGTGGTATAGTTTGCGATAATGTGTCCATATTGTTCACACATGTGTATCATGGGATGGCGAACAATGTTGCAGGAGGAAGTTTTCCTTTTCGTCGCACCAAAAAGCCATTTTTTATTTTTCGAGTGCCAAAAACGGGATGTTTCATGAATCTTGACATAGTTTCAGTTGGTCTAATATTTAAAATTTATGATATATAATTAAATAGATGATAGGGATGTCATATTTGGATTCCTCTCATTTTTCTGATCGATTTGGATATATTATTTGTCGAATTGTGATTTACGGATTTGTAGATATCAATTATTCAAATTTAAATAAAAAAGCAAAATAAATAAAATTTATTTTATTTTTATTTGAATTCAAGATTATTATTACTTATTTATTGTTGTTTACTCAAAAAATTGTATGGAATGTAAAAAAACAAATATGTATAACATTATAGTGTGATGGTTAATAGGTTTGATATGATAATATTCACAATAAGTTCTAGTTTCTTTGTCGGAAGCTCATGTGGAAGGAACGAAGAAGTTAAGCGTGCTGGGGCTGGAGTAGTATTAGGATGGGTGACCGGTTGGAAAGTTTGACTAATTGTGCAATTTAATTTGAGACTGAGTATACTTAGAATTAAAAATGTCCATGTGAGATTAACAAGTTAAACAAAACAAAAATGTTTAAAGAAATGAAAAAAAAATTGAAAAAAAATTGGAAAAAAAAATTGAAAAAATCTAGGCCGACGGTAAAGCCGTCGGCGTAGCCAAACGGCCGTTAGTCATCTAGGTGGGCCCCATATGGTCTACGCCGACGGCTTTTTGTCGTCGGCGTAGCTATATACGCCGACGGCTTTTCTACGCCGACGGGAGAAGAGGCTACGCCTACGGGGCTGTACGCCGACGGCAGCCGTCGGGCCAGCCTACGCCGACGGCATTTAGGGCCTACGCCGACGGGACCCGGCCGTCGGCGTATTCAGCTTCTCCTGTAGTGTGTGCTCTTTCAAACCTTCAAATCATAAATAGGCTCTGGTTTTGCATGCTATATTTAAAAACAGATTTACTAGTTCTCGGGTGCCTAAAAACTCTTTAGGTCTCGGTCACATCTCTCGTTATTGGATTTACATCGCGATTCATGTAACGTGAAACTTTTATATGAGTTGTAACTATGTTGTAACTGAGATTTTAATGAGTTACAACTAGGTTGCAACTGAGAATTAGTACAAGTTATATAAGTTGCAACTAGGTTGCAACTGAGAATTAGTACAAATAATAAGACGATGTTAGTGACTTAGATATAAAAAATTCTCGGACGTCTGAAATCTTAGACACCCCCATTTAGAAAGCAATGGGAAACAGTTTCAAGAACCTGGGAAATAAAAGGGAGCATGCCGTCTTGGTGTGGTTCATAGTCCTTTTATTATCCAAACGGGTACAACGTACATTCGTTTCACAATTGCGGAAACAGTAAACATAGGTAACTACGATCTGTTTGCAAACATTTAGTTAATCCTCCTGCAGTTCTTCCTGATCTGTCCATTAGACCCTGTCAGCGGCGCAATGTCCCCCATCTTGATCATCCCTGTCACGAAGTCCCTGAAGAAGGCATCCTGGCTGCCGACGTACTCCCGAACCTGCGCATCGGCGGCGCCGCCGTTGAAGAGCTCCTGGTCAGAGTGCAGGAGGGCCCTTTTTTGGACGAGGTTCTTGTAGTAGTTGTTCTCGAAGACGGTCGGGGTCTGCAGGTCAAGCGGCGCCAGGTTGTCGTCGCCGGAGCCAGCAACGGGAGGGCAATTGGGTTGGCGGCTCTTCGCAAAGCCGGCGTCGATGTCCGTGTCGTTGTAGACGTGGTCCCTGAAGTTGGTGCAGCGAGCTAGGCCGATGGTGTGTGCTCCTGGAACAAGCAGATGACAGACCAGGTCAGGTTACCTTGGACTACTTTTCTCGTTACTCCCACAGCAATCCTTGACCAAATTCCATAGTTTATATGTTCCAGGCTGTTTTAGTGACCAAGGAACGGAAGTTTTAGATTTGTTCAATATACATCGGTAGACTATTTTAGCCTACGAAAACACTTATATTTAGGAAGACAAGTAGCACAAAGCAAACCGACCAGGTAAGGTCAATGGTAATTAGTCACCAACTTTCGAATTCATCACCTATATATACACTATAATAATCTGTTTAAGCATGTGAGAGGTCTTATGCAGAAATTCCGAGCTTTGGTGTGAAACTTAGCTATCAGTCCCGTTGTTTAATACCAGCTATTTTTCAGCTACTATCGAAATTAAGCTCTACCTACTCCAATGAGAAATTAGTTAAACAGTGTGTGGGGTAATTAACATTACCTCACAAAACGAAAATATTGAGTACATGTTATTGTATGAAAATGTAAGATGTTGGTAATTTACATTGGCGATTAATCAATAGGTGCAAGAATTTGCACGTAGATGTACCTGAGAGCGCGACCATGTCCCTCTGGGAGAGGCCCTTGGCGGCGAAGAGTGAGGTGAGGTTGGCAAGCCCCGAAGTGGGCGGGGGGATGTCATTGTTGGCGCCGTTGAAGCTCGCCGTGGTGGAGTCCCTCCGTCCCATCTTCACCTCCCAGCTCGGGCCACCCAGCTGCACGTACGTACACATGTCACACCTATAGTTAGCTTCAGTTCAAGTGCACGTACGTACGTCGGCGCGCCACCACGGCATGTCCACTATATACTTACAAAGACGACGCTCTCCTCTGCGGCGATGGCGAGCACGTCGGCGCAGGAGACGACGCCGGGGCACGCCTTCTCGACGGCGGCCTTGACGGCGTCGATGACCTCGAAGCCCCTGGCGGAGTTTTTGTTGGGCGTGGCGTTCTTCTCGCCCTGGAAGCCCGGCGCGTCGTCCAGCAGCAGCGAGGCGTCGCAGCCCTGGACGAAGCAGTCGTGGAAGAAGAGTCGGACGATGGAGGCCCCCACGCGCCGCTCCCTGGCGATCGCCGGGTGCAGCGCCGACCGCACGGCCGTAAGCATGTCCGGGCACGAGTCGGAGTAGAAGCCCGTGGAGAGCTGCGCCGACGCGCCGCCGGCGACCAGTGCCACGATTAGCGAGGAGAAGACGACGACAATGGCGCGCGCTGCCATGATGAGATCACAATGTGGTGTGTTGGCTAGATATATAGTGCCTTGAGCTCGTTTGCTGGACTGAGAGGATCTGAAGGGAGCAGGTATTTATAGCAAGAGAAAGTTGGCTTGCTGCGCATGACATGATTATTATAGTGGCTAGGATGATTAGATTACATCATCGTCTTCACCTACTCTGGACTCTGGTGGACTTTTGAGTTCGATCGAGTTGGAATCTATGGCGCGTTTCACACCAGGGAGGAAATATGTAACGAACGTTCCCTGCAAAAGGAATAGCTAGCTAGCTTTGGGTCCAGGAAGTGAAAAAAGCTAGCTGCCGACACTGTGCGACACGGTTAACTAAGCAAATTAAGACGTGTTAATCATGGAGGCATGCCTGCATGGCTAGCTGTTTCATGTTGCTTTACCTGTCCAACAAACGTGAAGGATGGTTTACGTCTCGATCGGCATGCAGCTACTACTAGTAGTAAGTGAACAGTAAGATTATTCAGCTATCATGCTCAAACTTCTCCTCTTTTTGAAGTTTCGAAGGTAGTGGGCAGATCGACCGGGTCTCCGGCAGGGAAGATTTAGCTGCCCCATGCTCGTCCGTAGAAAGTGAGGTCATGGACTCATGGTCAAAAAAATTATATATCTATATCTATAGCATGGACAATTCAATCATGAATTCTCTCTTCTCAAGGTAGTATACATATTGTCCATAGATTATACACACGAGCGCATCAGATAATTCAATCTCCTTTACCATAGACTGTAGAGAATGCAAATTTAACAATTATTGGTGTTAGTGTCAGTAGTTGTCGCTAGATGGTCCAATGATTTATTTATAATTTTATTTATTTTAAAAAAATTATACTGTTGTCGATGATTATTAATAGATATGTGAAATTTCGTGAAGAAAAAATTAGTAAGAAAATCTTACAGCTTAGCATATATAGTACTCTCCGATGACTGAATTTGTGACAAGTAATTTAGACCAGAGGAAGTAGTATTGCCGTTATGTTTTATCTCTTCAAGAAGAACACTTTGTTCCTATCTACTATTCCCCCATCCCACAATAAGATCCGCTTTGGAGTGACTAAGGAGAAGGCTATGATCTAGGGATCCACCCTAGCCACCGCTTCTATTGTCCTTTCTCCACTATCTCCATTAGAAAATCGGTGGATCCCCATTTCCTCTACTTGCTATTCTTGCAGTCTTGCGATGGAACTAGGTGCTGACCTTGGACGACATGCATTCGGTGTCGTAGTAATTACCTAAAGTTAGAGTTTGGTAAATTGGTAATGATATTACAATGGCTATGGCGGCACTTTTCGGTACAAGAATTAGGCATGCCTGCCACGCCCACCTCGTTGGCGGCGATCTCGCTGGTGGCGTTGAGGAGGGCGAAGAATCGTCTAGTCGCTATTTACATGCATGGAATGGTACATATCTTTTAGTCTACGTTGTTACAAGTTTGGTGTTAAACGATTCATATCAATTCAACCGTTTGAATGATGATGACTTTATTTTCGGAGAGCCGGTACTTAATTAGGGGCATGTCCATGAATACTACCCGACTGTCATGAGCAACATCGGCCGGATCCGCTAGGCGAGCTTTGATAACAACGCATCGACGGCTTGCTTTGGTGACGGTAGTGGTCGTTAGGTGGGTCAGGGACCTCGATGTTATTTTTATTATGTTCAGGATGATTTGTACTTCTTGTGAACTTTTATAGTAGATCCAGATTCTTCTGACAAATAATAAGAGATGTTTTGGCCAGCTGTTTCAGGTCACAAAAACATTTTATATTATGGGCCGGAGGGAGTTCTAATAAGATCAATTTTATAGCGCTTGTTTTGTCACAATAGAGTATAATTCCTCTTAGGCACAGTTCACACACAACACCACCAATCACCAGACATAATTATGTTTCTGGAACCTGATAATTTCGATCTGAGTATCTGTACTCGCAGTTGTTTCTTTCATTTACTCGAGAAAATCGAAAACGACAGATGGAGAGAAGATTCCTATGGCTACCTAATTTAGTAACACTACGGGAATAACTAAATAGGCCGACGGCCTTTTTATACGCCGACGGCAAAATGTCGGGGCCCTCGGCCCGGCAAAAGTGTAGAATAAATAGGCCGACGGCCGCCGTCGGCGTAAACATGACCGTCGGCGTAGCCCACTGGGCTAACGGCAGAGCAACGGCGTTAAGTCTACGTCGACGGTAGGTTTCAGACCTATGCAGCCGTCGGCGTAGCTATTTTTCTTTTTTTGCCACATTAATCTTAGAAAAATCATAACTAAATCATTTAAATTCAGAAAAATACATATAATATATCAAAATTTGCAGAAAAATAAGATATATCTATATAAACTCAAATATTATATATTTTTATTCAAAAAATACATAAAAAATACAAATACTTTCGTATAACATATTTTTCATTTTCCAAGTGCAAAAAACGGGGTGTTTTGTGAAGCAACCACCAAAAGAAAGTTTCAAAATGATAATACCATATTTTTCAAAAATACTAGACCATATTGAATGGACAATTTCCCAACCTAGGAATCTCAAACCTTTTCGTTCACCTCTCGTGAAAAAGATAAATTCCTGCTGAATCGGCAGGAAATGAGTTAGATTTGAACTACAGGTACATGATATATTGCTCATGATTTTTTGTAAAAATCATTTTTAGGTTCACAATATGCTATTTCATCAGAGATCTAATGCAAGTTTAGTGAGACTCGTCCCCGAGCTAAGAATCATCAGGCCCCTCGATTTAGGAAGTTTAATGATAGTTTGAAATGTGCATAAAAAATTAAAAAACGATCGAAACAATGCAAAACTTTCGCGTGATGTCATATTATATGACATAGTTCCATGGAAAAATACCAGACTTGGTATATTCATTGAGTCTTAAAAAACCCTTCACAAAATGGCCTATCTCAATCGAGGTTTTCTGGATTTCAGGTCAAATGACCAATGTTATTGCTATAATCGCGGTATAGTTTGCGATAATGTGTCCATATTGTGCACACATTTGTATCATGGGATGGTGAACAATGTTGCAGGAGGAAGTTTTCCTTTTCGTCGCACCGAAAAGCCATTTTTCATTTCCCGAGTACAAAAAACGGGGTGTTTTTGTGAAGCAACCACCAAATGAAAGTTTCAAAATGATAATACCATATTTTTCAAAAATACTAGACCATATTGAATGAACAATTTCCCAACCTAGGAATCTCAAACCTTTCCGTTCACCTCTCGTGAAAAAGACAAATTCCTGCTGAATCGGTAGGAAATGAGTTAGATTTGAACTACAGGTACATGATATATTGCTCATGATTTTTTGTAAAAATCATTTTTAGGTTCACAATATGCCATTTCATCAGAGATCTAATGCAAGTTTAGTGAGACTCATCCCCGAGCTAAGAATCATCATGCCCCTCGATTTAGGAAGTTTGACGATAGTTTGAAACGGGCATAAAAAATTAAAAAATGATCGAAACAATGCAAAACCTTCGCTGGTGTCATATTATATGACATAGTTCCATGGAAAAATATAAAACTTGATATATTCATTGAGTCTTAAAAAACCTTCACAAAATGGCCTATCTCAATCGAGGTTTTCTGGATTTCAGGTCAAATGACCAATATTATTGCTATAATCACGGTATAGTTTGCGATAATGTGTCCATATTGTGCACACATGTGTATCATGGGATGGTGAACAATGTTGTAGGAGGAAGTTTTCCTTTTCATCGCACCGAAAAGCCATTTTTCATTTTCCGAGTGCAAAAAACGGGGTGTTTTTGTGAAGCAACCACCAAATAAAAGTTTCAAAATGATAATACCACATTTTTCAAAAATACTAGACCATATTGAATGGACAATTTCCCAACCTAGGAATCTCAAACCTTTCCGTTCACCTCTCGTGAAAAAGACAAATTCCTGCTGAATCGGTAGGAAATGAGTTAGATTTGAACTACAGATACATGATATATTGCTCATGATTTTTTGTAAAAATCATTTTTAGGTTCACAATATGCCATTTTATCAGAGATTTAATGCAAGTTTAGTGAGACTCGTCCCCGAGCTAAGAATCATCATGCCCCTCGATTTAGGAAGTTTGACGATAGTTTGAAACGAGCATAAAAAATTAAAAAATGATTGAAACAATGCAAAACCTTTGCGTGGTGTCATATTATGTGACATAGTTGCATGGAAAAAATATAAAACTTGATATATTGATCGTGTCTCAAAAAACCCTTCACAAAATGACCTATCTCAATCGAGGTTTTCTGGATTTCAGGTCAAATGACCAATGTTATTTCTAGAATCGCGATATAGTTTGCGCTAATGTGCGCATATTATGAACTCGTGTATATTATGGGATGGCGAACAATGTTGCAGGAGAAAGTTTTCCTTTTCGTCGCACCAAAAAGACATTTTTTATTTTTCGAGTGCCAAAAACGGGGTGTTTCATGAATCTTGACATAGTTTTAGTTGGTCTAATATTTAAAATTTATGATATATAATTAAATAGATGATAGGGATGTCATATTTGGATTCCTCTCATTTTTCTGATCGATTTGGATATATTATTTGTCAAATTGTGATTTACGGATTTGTAGATATGAATTATTCAAATTTAAATAAAAAAGCAAAATAAATAAAATTTATTTTATTTTTATTTGAATTCAAGATTATTATTACTTATTTATTGTTGTTTACTCAAAAAATTGTTTGGAATGTAAAAAAACAAATATGTCTAACATTATAGTGTAATGGTTAATAGGTTTGATATGATAATATTCACAACAATTTCTAGTTTGTTTATCGGAAGCTCATGTGGAAGGAACGAAAAAGTTAAGCGTGCTGGGGCTGGAGTAGTATTAGGATGGGTGACCGGTTGGAAAGTTTGACTAATCGTGCAATTTAACTTGCGACTAAGTATACTTAGAATTAAAAATGTCCATGTGAGATTAACAAGTTAAACAATACAAAAATGTTTAAAGAAATGAAAAAAAAAATGAAAAAAAATTGGAAAAAAAAATTGAAAAAATCTAGGCCGACGGTAAAGCCGTCGGCGTAGCCAAACGGCCGTTAGTCATCTAGGACGCCGACGGCTTTTCTACGCCGATGGGAGAAGAGGCTACGCCTACGGCGCAGTACACCGACGGCCATACGCCGACGGCAGCCATAAGGCCAGCCTACGCCGACGGCATTTAGGGCCTACGCCGACGGGACCCGGCCGTCGGCGTATTCAGCTTCTCCTGTAGTGTAAATGCCACATCATTGCATGTGGATATCTTGTTGATAAATTTTGGCTCCATAAAGTTTTTTCTTCATATGATAAATTCCACGAGCTTTTTCCAGTCCGATTGTTCAACTGTTCCCTTGTACATGGTCAGAAAACGTTGCGTGTAAGAGATTACTGTGGGAAGTGTCTTTGAAAGGAATCGATCGAGAAGAGATTTCAAAGTAGGCGGATTTAGTGGCAGTTCAAATATAGATACTAGCTAGTAGTATGTTAGTACTACTAACATGCAATAATAGTGATCATCGACGCCACCGGCCGTGACATGACATGCGTTGAAAAACCGTGCTTATTATCATTTACTTAGCTGAGTCCACTCGCGCGGTCGTCGAATAGATGCGTCGAATTGCTACGCTTTAATTAGACCGAGCAAAAGTTACTAATTTAGTATATATAATACTTACATTAGGCTGGCAAATTCATGCAAGTAGTGTTGGTGCTCTGGCGCTTTACGGTTAGACTCCAGTCAAAAGGAGTTCAATGCTGGTAGCTTCTGAATGCGAATTGCGACTTTTGGATCCGACCGCGCACCGCAATTGCCGGAAGTTCGGCAGGCCTAAAATGCTGCCGGTCCGTCACGCATGCAACCATGTCAAGGACATCATCGAACTATTACGGTTGTTTGGTACTCCCTCTGTTCGGAAATATAAGACGTTTTAGCTTTGTAAATCAAATGTATCTAGACGTCTTTTAGTGTATAGATTCGTAGAGATTTGGAGTGAACCTATACCATAAAAGGTGTCTAGATACATTCGTTTCACAAAGCTAGAATGTCTTATATTTCTAAACAGAGGGAGTAGACTGCAGCTTTTTTTAAAGCTAGTTCTGGCCAAGTTTCAGTAGGCCTGTCCAGCGAAAATAACCCTTGTGTCATGTATTTTACTTTATTTGGTTGTTTGTCTAGTTTTTCCTTTTGCCCTGGAGAGATGAGAGGGGTGGTGGCGATCGCACTCTATTTTGTTACCTCGTGATTAACCATTAAAACCACCTTTTTTAAAAAGGGGAAAAACTCCGGCCTCTGTATCGATTGATGCACATAACCTTTATTAAAATCAAGATCCAACATCCAACAGTCAATACATATTACACATCATGGGTCGTTTAAAATTGATACATGGATCAACTAGCGAAAAAATATGAAATAATAGAAAACTAAGTATCATGTAGTCGATTAAGCGTCTGCCAGCATGATTGACTGAATATGTGGTCGACGACCATCAGCAAATGGCTGCACCCAGTAGCCATACGTCCAAAGCTGCACTCAATGTGTCACCATATGAATAACATGCAAAATATTAAAAGATTTTGATTTGTTAAAGATAGTGTCATTCTTGCATCTCCAGATAGACCAACATAAGATAGAGACACCGATGTGAATGCTAGCCTTAGAAGATTTATCAACACCATTCAAACCAATTTCCAAACATGTTTGTGATATTAGTTGGAGGTGGTAGCACTACTAGAAAATAGGTCGTTTGTGGCGCACCTGTAAACAGCATATGTGGCGCACTAGTGCGCCACGGGCCTCGCGCTACGGCTATCTCCTAGCAACGACCTGTAAACAGCATATGTGGCGCACTAGTGCGCCACGGGCCTCGCGCTACGGCTATCTCCTAGCCGTGGCGCACTGCCTGGTGCGCCACGGTTGTGTCGAGATAGGCGTGGCGCACATGCCAGTGCGCCACAGAAAGTAGTCCAGGTGCGCCACGCGTATGAAACGATAACCGTGGCGCACTGCGTGCTGTGCGCCACGGATACAATTTTCAAAATTCAAAAATAAGCGGCAGATCTGGATCTCGCTGTCAGTGCCGCTGGTCGTCGTCGTCGCCTCGTCGCCTCGTCGTGGTCGTCGTCGCCTCGTCGTGGTCGTCGTCGTCACCTCGTCGGAGAGGCCTCGTCGTCGTCGGAGCTGCAAGGAGGAGGAGGAGAAGAAGAGGAGGAGAAGAAGGAGCCCGCCATCGTCGTCGTCACTGCAAGGAGGAGGCCGCCATCACCATCTTCACTGCAAGGAGGAGGAAGAGGAGGAGAAGGAGAAGGAGAAAGAGAAGGAGGAGGAAGAGGAGGAGAAGGAGAAGGAGAAGGAGGAGGAGGAGGAAAATGAGAAGAAGAAGAAGAAGAAGAAGAAGAAGAAGAAGAAGAAGAAGAAGAAGAAGGAAAGGAGAAGGGAGGAAAAGGAAAAGGAGAGAAGGGGAGGGGAAAGAAAATGGGTAGGTGGGCGGGATGGGGATTCAAATTTTGAATCCTGCCCAACTTACTCGTAGCGCACTAGGTGGTGGTGCGCTACAGGTAAGTTGCCCTTTATTTTTTTTGCAAGAATCTTTTGACCGTAACTTTTTACTCTTTTCGAATTTTGAAAATCTAAAAAATCGCTAAACAACCGGAGGTGGTTGCGAGCGGATGCGAAATCTCGTTCTCGTCATTTTGGTATATTATACGATTTTTTTCGACACCGTATGCAAAAGTTACGGCCATTTTACCGGGGCATGACTTTTTTTTGCAGATAAAGTCGAAATTATTGTTTGTCAATTTCCCTACAAACTGTACCACATTACCTACCTAAATATCAAAGGATTTTATTTTTTGAAGTGTTTATCATTTTCTTTTATTTTCTGCAAAACATAAAAAGGCGATCTACGCGGGGGGAGTGGCGGTGGAGTTGGTGCAGGCCACTTAGCAGTAGAGCACTAGGACAGAATGCCCTACGGCTAAGTTGACCCAGCTGCTGAAGCACACATGCCCGTAGCGCACTAGGTCAAGGTGCCCTATGGCTAAGTGACACATCCGTGGCGCACCTTGACCTAGTGCCCTACGGGTATGCGTGTTGCGGCCACCTGTGCCCTGGCTCACACATAGCTGTGGCGCACCACCCCTATGTGCGCCACGCTTATGGCAGTTAGTCGTAGGACACTTATGGGCAGTGCGCCACGCCTATTTTACTCGTGGGACACCACTAGCAAGTGCGCCACATAAGTGTGGATTACTTGTAGCCGTTTTCCTAGTAGTGTAGTTCGTAAGAAAAATTGACAACACTACTAGGAAAACAACCATCTGTGGCACATAGGTTTTGGACTTCTGTGGCGTATATGGGAAAGCGCCACTGATACCACGCCACTGAATTATAATTTTATGGCACATATTGCCAATAAGCGCCATAGAATTTTTTTTTCAAAATTTAAAAAAAAGCAGGCCAGATCTAAAAAAAGGCAGGCTCCTACGACTCCACTAACCAACAAAATCTCCGAGCCTATCTCCTGCAACGCCTCATATTATCGATATTGGACCGGCGGCGAACATGAGGAAGGACACGGTTAGGCCGTTGGGGTCACTGGAGCGCGGCCGTAGCACGCATGCATCTAGGAGGTGCGTGGCCGGCCACTGTAATACAGCGTCCAGGAGGTGTGGCCGGAGGCAGCGAGCAGGGAACAGCGGGGGCGGACTTCCTTGATCCCTCGGGCAGGGCGCGGGCACGTAGGAGGAGAGCAACGGGTGTTACCTCGCCGGAGGAGGCGGTTACCGGCGGCGGCGAAGACTTTGTAAATGAATTGTTCAGTTTTGACTGTGATGGTAGGACAGGTAATTCGGTCAAACAGCCAGGAACAAAACCGAAAAAATAATGTCGAACGAAAAGGGTTACGTATTTTTGACGGATGGAAACATACTTGGCTAACCTACCTTAAGCAAAATTAGATAGATAGATAGATGGATGGATAGAGTTCACGAGGTTAGTACGTTGCATCCACGGAGTGACTCGCCACGGTCCGCGAGCGTTCCTTCGATCTGGGTCTGTCCCGGAGTGCTGTAAAGTTTGTATTGTACAAAACGCTGAGAGTCCGCGAGTGGAAACCAATCAGCCCAACTTGGCTAACCCTCAGTCAGCCTACCAAATACGCTCCTACCGTGCATGTACGCCGCGTATTCCACCGTAAAATATGAGAGGCAAAGCGTCCCTCGGCCAGCAAGCCCGGTCTTTTGTTCGACCAGTCACTCATTGGCTAGCTCCTTGGAAGTCTTCTCTTCCGTTATGTACGAAAAACTATCATTAGCTATCTATATCAATCATTTGGTACTCCTACTCGGAAACGACATGCACTCACAAACAAACAGACATACTACAATCTAACCACTGCGATCGACAGTCAACACTCAGAATCTTCAGCGAACAACCAAGACATGCATGTTGTCGTTGAACTTTCAAGCTGTGTGGTCAGAGAAGTACAGCTGCACGCAATGCAGCATTTTTTTACAAATATGACCCTCTGCAGTTTGCCATAGTTAAAAATACCTCCCACACGTCGCAAAAGCCAAAAATGCCTTGGCGGGAGGCTGAAAAGGCGACACGTGTCACCTCCCGCCACGGGGGGTGGCGGGATGTTCCTTCCGCCACAGGGGGTGGCGGGATGTCCCTCCCGCCATGGGGAATGGCGGGATGAGGTGGGCCCCACGGTGGGGCCAGCGGGAAGGTTCGACTTGGCGCTGGCGGAAGGTTCGACTTCGCGCTCGCGATGGTGGGCCCCACGACGTTATTCCGCCACCGTCAAAGGCGGAAGGAACATTCCGCCACCCCCCGTGGCGGGAGGTGACACGTGTCGCCTTTTCAGCCTCCCGCCAGGGCATTTTTGGCTTTTGCGGCGCAAGGGGATATTTTTGACGATAGCGAATTGCAGAGGGTTATATTTATAAAAAAACGGCAATGCAGCAGCTTAGCGTTTTTGATACAACAGTACTTCCTCCGCGGAGTTGCTATTGGCCGGTCGTTGGAATTCTGCCGCCAAAGCAAGACCGACCATGGACTCATTCGATCTGCCATATTCATCCGAATGTGCACTGCCTGCCGGTAACATATATACTCCGTATATGTACATGCACAGTAGTAGTTTGGTGATGTCCTTGCCATTCTGGCATGCGTGACGGATTGCAGCATTTTAGGCCTGCCGAACCTCCGGCGATTGCGGTGCGATCGGATCCAAAAATCGCAATTTGCATCCAGCATTGAAATACTTTTGGCGGGAGTCTAACCATAAGGGCAACTCCAACTATCCCGTAAAACAGAACGGCAATGGGTCTGAAATCTATCCGTTTGCGGGTCAGGAGGACTACACGGGCAAGTCTGGCCTGTGCGCGGGTGGCTGTGCACCAATGGCCCCCACATAAGGGCTTGTTGGGTTATTCCACTCCCCAAGTGGATTGGGGTGGAACGGAGGGGAATCAAGGGGATTTTGATCTAAAAGGGAATTAATACCCATCAATCCCTGCCATCCCCGGCCAATTCCCTTAAAACCGAACAAGGCCTATGTGGGTCCCGCAGTCCTTGAGCTCCTATGACAGCGTTCCAGCGATGGTTACCGGCCGGCATCCCATCGGCAATTCTCGTCCGCGGCCGCGCGTGGCCTCAGTTGTTTTCTGCGCGGGGCACATCGTTTTCCACAAGCCAAATTCTTTCCCGCCATGGCCTCGTCGTTTCTTTACCAAGGGGCATCGGCCGGTCTAAAAAAAAGCTTGCGGGATGGAATGGAGAGTCACATCCACCATGCCATTCCCACAACTCTACCATGCCTAGGCGCCTCCCCACCACCTAGTCTCAGCTTGGCGAGACCGCCTGGCTACGGTACTCAAAGCGGGGCTCGATGTTTCGTGTAATATAACCATCATGGGTGTTCAGGTCCCGTTGTTGGTTATTGATGTTAGGAATAGATAACTTGTATTTGTCTGGGGCCAAAGGCCATAATATATAGTACATGTACAGGTGGAAATATGCAGGAAAACCCCCTAACAGGGGACATACAATATACAAATATACATCTAACGCCCCCCCCCCCCCCCCCCCCTCAAACTCATGGTGGCTCGACAACACTGAGTTTGGAGAGAAAGAAAGTATGCTGCGCAATAGTCTGTGTCTTCGTAAAGAAATCCGCCAACTGTAACTCTGAAGGTACATACTGAAGCGCAACAACCTGAGTCTGCATCTGAGCACGTGTATAGAAATCATCAACACCAATATGCTTGGTAAGCTCATGCTTGACCAGGTCACGTGCAACACTAATAGCACATGTACTGTCAGACAAAATCAGAGTGGGTGTGGTAATAGAGACCCCAAAATCCACAAGCAACCACCGTAACCAGGTCACCTCAGCAATCAACAAGGACATAACATGCAACTCAGCCTCAACACTCGAACGGGAAACCGCTGTCTGTTTTTTCGTCTTCCAAGCAATGAGCAAACCACCAAGAAACACACAATAAGCAGAAGGTGAACGGCGATCCGAAGGATCACTCGCCCACGTGGCATCCGAATAGCACTGAAGCTGGAGGGAGCTGGAACGAGGAAAGAAAATACGACGAGTGATCGTACCACGAAGGTAACGAAGAACACGGAGAAGATGACTATAGTGAACAGTGGTAGGAGCGGAAACAAACTGACTCAGAATATGAACAGGATAAGATATGTCAGGACGAGTGACAGCAAGATAAACGAGACTCCCAACAAGATGGCGATAACGCGTCGGATCAGGAAGAGGACCACCATCAGTAGGGTGAAGCTTAACATTAAGCTCCATAGGGGTCTCAACAGTGCGCTCATCCCCAAGAGCAGCACGAGCAAGAAGATCCTGAATATACTTTTCCTGGGAGATGAAAAAGCCATTAGAGATGGAGGAAACCTCAATCCCAAGAAAATAACGAAGAGGACCAAGATCAGTCATAAGAAACTGATTACGAAGACGCGCCTTAACAAAGGCGATATACTCAGGATCATCATCAGTAATAATCATATCATCAACATAGAGAAGAAGAAGAGTGCGTCCACGAGGAGAAGTGTGAACAAACAGCGCTAGATCATGAGCACTAGGAGAGAAACTAGCAGCAGTCACCATAGAGGCAAAGCGCTTAAACCAGGCACGAGGGGCCTGTTTGAGGCCATAGAAAGAACACCGAAGACGGCAAACCATCCCAGCAGGAACGGCATACCCAAGAGGAGGCTATATATAAACCTCCTCACTCAACTCACCATTAAGAAAAGCGTTCTGAACATCAAGCTGGGACACAGACCAGTGACGAACAGAAGCGACAACAAGAAGAGTGCGCACAGTGGTCATATGAGCCACATGAGCAAAGGTCTCATCATAGTCACGATCGTGCTCCTGCTGAAAACCACGAGCCACAAGACGCACTTTATAGCGCTCAAGAGATCCATCAGAGCGAGTCTTAATTTTATAGACTCACTTACAAGTGATAGGACGAACACCGGGAGGGGGAGAAACAAGATCCTAGGTGCTAGTGCGCTCAAGCGTAGCAATCTCCTCAGCCATGGCCATCTGCCATTCAGGATGATGCTCAGCATCCCAATAAGAAGTCGGCTCGGAGGCAACAGAAAGACCATACTGACTAGGATAGTAACGGTTGGGGACACGACGCTGACGAACATGACGAGTAGAAGGAAGCTCATCAGAGGAAGACTCATGAGATGAAGGAATAGCAGAGGAAGGCTCCGGAGAATGAGGAGAACTAGGAGAACTAGACGGAGCAGAGGAGGATGGTGTCGAAGAAGAGACAGCAGGGGGAGGGGATCATGAAGAAGACACAACAGGAGTAGAAGGAGGTGTGTCAGGAAAAAGAAGAAAAGAGATATCTTCCACAGGGTAGGTACCAGCGGTGGGACGAGGATACAAAGGACGCGTCTCATCAAAAGTAACATCACGAGAGATACGCATCCGACGACCAACGGGGTCCCAACAGTGACAGCCCTTATGCTTATCACTATCCACTCAACAGACTGAGCGTTCGGTTTGGTGCGTTCACGAGGAGCAAGGAGAACATAGCAAACACAACCAAACGAGCGAAGCATGGAGTAGTCTGGAGAATGTCCAGATAGACGCTCAAGAGGAATACCACCCTGCAGAACGGCAGAGTGCTGAATATTGATGAGATAAGTCGACGTAGCGACAGCCTCATCCCAGAAATGCGGAGGAAGGGAAGAAGCAATCATCATGGCACGAGTGGTCTCAAGAAGATGGCGATGCTTACGCTCAGCAACGCCATTCTGGTCATGTGCGCCAGAGCAGGAGAACTGAGCAATGGTACCCTGCTCAGCAAGAACACCTGCAACATCTAGGAGATATACTCACTAGCAGAATCAGCACGAAACACACGAATGGGTGTAGAATATTGAGTACGGACCATGGCCACAAAACGCTGATATATGGAGAGCACTTCACTGCGAGAGCACATAAAATACAACCAGGTGTACCGAGAAAAATCATCGATAAATAAAATATAGTAGCGATGGCCTCCTTTCGAAGCGAAAGGAGACAGACCCCAAACATCGGAATGAACTAAATCAAAAGGTCGCTGAGATACAGACACGCTAGTAGGGTAGGGAAACTGAATATGTTTGCCCAACCTATAGCCCTGACAATGTAAAGACCCATCTCCTGAGACAGACCCCAGAAGACCACGATGAACTAATGACGACAGGCGAGAGTCACAAAGGTGACCAAGACGATAATGCCACTGCTGAAAGGAGCTGGTAGCAGAGGCGACGGCCGGAGAAGAACTGACAGATGAAGTGGCAGCGGAAGGAACACGAAGCCAGTCTAACTCCCAAAACCCTGAAGAATCACGGCTGCGAGGGCCATCTCCAACCAGGGCCTATGTGCGACGGTCCTGAACAATACAAGAATCAGCATCAAGAATGACGTGACAACCAGAGTCAGTAAGATGGCTAGCAGAGAACAAATTCATCTTAAGACGAGGAACATGAGAAATATCAGGGACAGAAAAAGAAGAAGTAGAAAGGGTGCCCCGACTAGAAACAGGAAGAGAGGTACCATCGGTCGTGAGAACACGGACATGAGAGGGGAGAGAACGAAGAGCGAACAGAAAAGAAGACTCAGAGGTCATATGAAAAGAAGCTCCAGAATCCAGATACCACGGAGACGTACCTGACTGTATAGAAGGTGGTGGTCGCGCAGTGCCTGAAGAATCAGTCACAGAACCAGCAGTGCCCGTCGAAGAAGAGTCTATAGCAGCAAGCAGACCACGAAGACCCCTGATGATGTCCTGATCAGAGAGAGCAACTGCTGAAGATCCGGAAGGAGCCGACTACCCATGAGCCTGGTGCTGCTGACGTAAACTGGGATCCCATGTATAACAGGTAGCCCAAGTGTGGCCATACCTATTGCAGTAAGAGCAGTGACGAAGAGAACCACGGCGACCCTGACCACGAGCCTTCTGGTGCTGACTCTGACCCTGAGACTGCTGGTGCTGAGGCTGACCCCGAGACTACTGGTGCTGAAGCTGACCCTGACCTAGAGGAGTGGGTAGTATCGGCGGCGGCACAGAGGACCGCGGCTGAGTCAAGGGAGCAGGCGGCAGAGGAGGACCACGAGTAGCAAGCACAAATGGTACCGCAAGAAGACCAGCACCACGAAGACGAGTCTCCTCAGCCCGAAGCTCAGACAACACCTCAGAGAGCAGAACACGACCACGAGCATTCAACTGAGCACGGTGGGGCTCGAACTCCTGGCGGAGACGAGACAGAAACTCATAAATACGGTGGAACTCCAAATCCGAGCACACGATCTAGCAGCACAGACATGTGCCACAAACAGCAGTCCGAAGAGAATCAAGCTGACGCCAGATAGCAGCACTCTGAGTATAGAACTCATCAATAGTCGAATCACCCTGCTGAAGAACATGCTCCTGGCGAACGACGAACAGGTAAAGAGCATCCTCAGACGGTTGATAGCGCTGACGAAGATGTGCCCACTGAGCAGCAACAGTGGGAGACTCATGAACTCAGCAGCAAACTGGGGCAGAACACTGGAGGTAAGGTCAGCAGCAGCACGAGCATCCTCATCGACCCACTGAGTGTAGGCAGTCAGATCGTGGCGGTAGGCCTCGAGATTAGAAGAGTACTGCTTGAACTTCAGGTCATAAGCAGCAACAGCACTATCATCGGCACTCTGAGCAGCACCCTTGGCCTCCTGAGAAGCATCAGCGCCGAGAACAATCAGCGTCGGCGGAAGAGGAGCCACAGGAGCAGGGGGGCACGGCGGACAGGAGACCTCGCCGGAGAGCACACCCCAAAGACGGAGACCGCGTATGTGAACACGCATAAAGGCAGCGAAATCAGGGTAATTCGCGCCATCAAAGATCACTAGGCAATGAGGAATCGCAACATAACCCGATGAAGAAGACATCTCTCTCTCTCAATCAATTTTTTTTAACTCGTGATCGATCTCAGCGACACAGAACGAGAACAAACTGGAGGCCGACAGGGGAAGAGGCTGACGCCGACGGGGGTAGAGGCGGACGCCGGCGGAGTGGAGGCGGCGTCCGGCGGCGGGCCTCGGCAGTGCGCGTGCCAACGTGAGGGAGTGCGACGGCCGGCGGCGGACGGTCCGCGAGGGCGGCTGGCGGCGGACGGTCGGCGGGCGGCGGCCGGGCAGAGGGCAGACGGCGACGGGGCAGAGGACGGGCGACAACGGGAAGAGGACGGTCCGGCGGCGGCAGCAGACGCTTCGATCGGATCTAGACGAAATCGGGACAGATCGATCCGATCTGGGCGAAATCGGGTCAGATCTGGACCGAAAAAGATCAATCGGTGGAGAAAACGGGCGGCAACCGGCGGCGGCGGCGACAGGGACGGTGGCGGCGACGAAGTTGTGAGAAGAAAACTAGGCTAAACGTGGCTCTGATACCATGTTAGGAATAGACAACTTGTATTCCTCTGGGGCCAAAGGCCACAATATATAGTACATGTACAGGTGGAAATATGAAGGAAAACCCCTAACAAGTGGGGACATACAATATACAAATATACATCTAACAATTGGTACCAAAGAGTGTTTGGAGCCATGTCTGCATATCACTTAACCTGACCGGCCAGGTCGCACACGTAATGATAAACGATCAAATTATGATAATAGTATATGTGGTTAAGAGAGTAGTCTAAAATATGTTTCAGAGACACCAAAATAGTTTCGGAGTTATTGAAAGAGTTTCAGAGAGAGAACGAAATTGTTTAGGAGACATAACCTAAACTAGTGAGGTGGTTTCGAAGTCATCGAAAGTGTTCTCAATGTTCACCGAAATAGTTCAAGAGTTGGTTTCATGTCGTAGAGCATTCGAATAATTTCGCTATATATGTGTGTTTGCATATATTTGATGTACCAGTCTTTATTTGAAAGATACCGGAGATGGATAAAACCATCGGGAGAGATTCTGGTGGGGGGCATTGATCCGGAGGTGCATCCCACATGGGGATGGCGCATGGTCCACCTAGGCCCACATGCCATAGTGCGTGCAACCACCCAATGAATGCACCAAAACCTTCCTATTATGCATTGTGCTTTGTTAGGAAAGTTTAGGTTGTATCTTCTTCTCCCTCTTGATCCATATTAAATGTCACTGAAATGGGTGTATCTAGTATTAAAATATGTCTAGATACATCCGACTCGAAGACACTTAAAATAGATTGGAGGGAGTATTAAAGGTCTGAGATGATCTTCATTAATTGTAAGGATGTGATATCTTGCAATTTAGAAAAATACTTATTATATGTTCTAATTAAGGTATGGTATTATCTTGCATTAATGTGGAGATATCATATCTTGGAAAGGAGGGAAGGAAATGATCTAGGAGATCAACACCTGCCTAAAAGGGCGGTGCCACCTCTGGGCCACCCTGTCTGTCAGCCCCTAGGGTAAACTCTAGGGCGCCAAGGTCCTCTCCTTCCTCATATATATAGTGACAACCCCTCCCCATTTAGGGCACACATCTCTCCACGCGGTGGATGTCCTCTCCCTATCTCTCTCCTTCGTGGAGGTTCTCCACATACGCATGCCGCTGGGCTGCGATATTATTACTGTAGGCGCGACACTCTGGACGGCAGAACGCTACATGGATTGGGAAGCTATATGCATGCGACCTTTGGAGGGATCTTGCTTTCAATACTTAGATCGAGTGGGAGTTCTCCTCGCGGCTGGGAAGGATACGCCTAACTGCAGGGATCGACGTGATCGTCATCAACAAACTACACCAAGAATCTTCCGCTACATTCTTCGATGAGTTCATCTAGATCTATTCGGTTAGATCTATATCCACGCATTACGTGTTTCTTCATAGATCGATCTTGGGTGTGTTCTATAGGACGGTAGTGCTGACCACCGATCTTCAGAGAAATGCGTAGGGTCGCCGGAGTTGAGCTTGAGCTCCCACGAGGCACTGGAGTAAGAAGATGAAGTGGAAAGGCGAGAGTGAGAATGAGGGTTTTCACCGCGGCCTCCCACTATTTATAGACCCAGTTAAGACATATGTGTGGCCAAATCTATAGTGTGAACACGATGATGTGTTTGTTAGATTTCTACCAGGCGTCATGGAAGTTGCACGGTAACTTCACTGAGTGTCATTTCGCTATGTAAATGCCTCGATCTGTGAATGTGGGAAGTGGTGCAATGATTACACTCCTACGATTTGGTAAATTTGGTGGTGACATCTTGCACCAAAAGAAACATTCCTACATCACGGTAAATCTTTTAGTGAGATTCTTTTGAAGATGACCGTTGGATTTGACGCCGAGGAATCCTGCCGTTTGAAGCAAGCCATCATCAATCCGACTAGGTTTAGCTGTCTCGTTTCCTTCCTTCTTGCGACCCCATGTCCCTAAACTATCTATGAGGACCCTCTCATGGTGTACTCGTCGATAATACCACACAACACTCTCTGTTGTTTGTGAACACTAGATAAAGAGGTCATCGCGCAACTCAATCATGGTGGCGTAAAGATTCCGGTGCTCTTGGGATCTCAAGTTGAGTTGCGGAGATTGTCTAAAGCTTGATTTTGAATGTCTGGTTGCCATCTCTAAGGGCACCGTGTAGTAGATCAAGGCACCTTGCTCCGCCGCTTGATGCGGTTGGCCGAACAGGCCGGATCACAATCCAAAAGTGACCGCGGCCCGATCCAAACAAATAGAAACAGACATTTTGAATCGGCCCGGTGGAGATGTCCTCGTGCTCTTGAAAAACAACAAGCACTCGCATAAGGACATAAAATTAAACCATTGCTATCGATAGGGAACACATGGAATCTTCAGCGAACAACCAAGACATATACTCACATACTGTCCTTGAATTTTCAAACCTGTGGTCAGATAAGTACAGCCGCATGCACAGCAGCAATGTTTTGATACTTCATCGGCAGAGTTGCTATTGGATGGGCGTTGGAATTCTGTTGCCAAAGCAAAGTCCGGCCATTCATGGACTGTTCCGGCTGCTACATGCGGCACGTCGATCACATTGCCGGTAACAACAACATAGAAAATTAAATATGCACGTACATATACAGTACGGATTAGTAGTTTGGTCATGTCTGCGCTTTCGTCGCCATGCATGCGTGCGTGAGGGACCGCAGCATTTTAGGCGTGCCGAACCTCCGGCGATTGCGGTGCGGTCGGGTCCAAAAGTTGCAATTCACAATCAGCAGCTACCTGCAGCATTGAATTCCTTTTGTCTGACCGTAAAGCACCGGAAACTAGCATATCACGTTAATTCAAGGTGTCGAGTGGGATCCCGGTAAAATTAAAAGGTAGTGTAAATTTTAAGCAAAATTTTAAACTAGATTTTGATAATAAACTAGAAGTAGTATAGCGGCGGAAACCCACATGACATCCTAAGAGCATCTCCAACAAAAGTGCTAAAATAGTGCCGCATCCAAAAAAAAAACCGCCAATTTACCGCACACCGGCGTGTTTTCGGCGCTCCAAGAGACATTGTAAATTTGCGCACGCTGTAAATATTTTAGAGCACGCGTGCAGCATGTTCGGCGCTTGCGCTACATTGCGTGGCAAAACTCTGGGTCAACGATCGAACCCAACGACCGACATGAAAAATCCCTGCGCGCATCTTCTCCGTTTCCACCACCTACCTGGCGGCGCCTCTGTCTCGATTCCATGCCGCTTCCGCGGCACCGTTGCTCGCCACGGTAGATTAGCGGGCCCTACTACTCCACTAGTTCTTTTGGGCGCTAGCGCTGCTTAAATCGGGTCGTCATCGTCGTGGCCACACAGTTTTGTCGATTCACACCTCCACCGTGGATTTCGTAGCCCGGCGAGCACCTCCACTGCTCCGCCCGCGCGACATGAGCAGGATAAGCCGCGCGCAGGGTATATGGCGCCCAAATTGATTTTCCGTTTGTTTATAGGTTATTTTAGAGGCCAACTAAAATTAGGATTTTCATTGTAGATGAGTGTAGAGGTCCAACCTTTAATAAGGTAGAGATCTCTGTGTTTACAATGCTAGTCCCTGGATCAATAGCTAGCATCCACAATTAAGATGTAATATCAAGAAACAAAGGTCATAATACAACTTTATAACCAGGAGAAAAATAATTCATTACATCTTACATAGCTCATTTGGCTATCTCAATACATTGCAGCAGAATATATTATAGCATGGAGTCCTTCATCTTCAAAGTGCCACAGGCAAACATGTTGGTTGTAGACTTCTAATCCTATTCAACACACTTCACTAATATCAAACAAACCTGCAACATAATAAGTTACAGCCACAAGGGTTAATACATTTGAATTGTATTGGCAAGTGATACTATGGTAGTATAGTGGTATCTATCATCTATATGCATTTGGCTAAGTGGAGCTTAGGCTTGCTTTGCTCAAAATAGATTTTTCTTATCATTTGAAAACAGTAAGTTTTTGTTTGTCAAAAATCACCCAAGGAACCACCAATAGAAATTGGTGAACCTTAAACCCTTGTTCAACCACAAGTTTTAACTTAGAAATTGGGATGAGGAGATTCTTGATAGCTTCCTTGTCTTGATGCTCAAATTGTCCTTTGCCAGGGACATGGCTAAGTACTTAGTTTCTTCCATCTGCAGAGGTTGTGCACTTTCCCCACAAGACTTGATTTTCACCAAGACGGGACCTTTCATAAGCCTTCCCTTAGACCAAAATGGACGCGCTCCAAACCTATCATTTCCCTACCACCAACTGTCCATTTGGCTAAGTTATTGTAACCTATATGATCCAGACAGACCCCATAATGCCATGTGGCTGCACTAGAAGCTTCTTAACATATGGCATCTCAAATCCCTTTGTTCCTGGGTGGCAATCCACAAGTGAGATACACAAGGTAAACCATAGAAATGGGCCTCGTGTAACCACTCAACACAAACCATTCTTTCCATTCCACCCAGGTGATTCATTCACTTAGTTGTTTTATTAAGCAAGACATAAGTCCTTGACTTAGAAATATTCCATAGCATGAATATAAGCCACCCTTGTTTTCTACTAGCTAAACTAAGCATGATAGTAGTAGGAATCTTAACATAGGATAATTCTACTAAGGTTTCATCTACTAGGATTTCCCATGGCATGGTTTATACTTAGCAAAATTTCCATGCAAGTCCTACTTAGAAATAT
Organism: Avena sativa; assembly: GCA_916181665.1. Taxonomy (NCBI): domain Eukaryota; kingdom Viridiplantae; phylum Streptophyta; class Magnoliopsida; order Poales; family Poaceae; genus Avena; species Avena sativa. The sequence continues at coordinate 235,980,755 of OV702296.1, read as the reverse complement.
CACTGCATAGTGAAAATAATGGGACAAAGGTATGAAGCATCACTTGCCTTTTTGGTAGATAATTTAAGTTAACTCCTTGATCTTGTAATAGTCACACTCTCAAAATCCACTATAATTCAATCAAGCAAGCAAATATTCAATCTACCATTCAACCAAACATCACATAAAATAATAAGAACAAGGCAATGCATGCAAACATGCCAAAGATTGTTTTATTTGGAAAAGTGGTTTCTAATAGGTTATAAACATTTGGAAACACCCATTGGTCATTTATAGAAGTGGTAAAACCATTTGATATCAAGTTAGTGAAAAATGGTCACTTTAAGTCATTTTTGTTTTGTTAGAAGTGGTTCAAACCAAAGTAATATTTTCTAGTGTTTGACCAATACATTTTAAACACAAATGTTAGTGTTTTATGGTCAAGTGTTTAATATTAAAACCATTTGCAAAAGATTACACCTATAAACCATTTTTATACCAAAACAATATTTTATGTTGTTAAAATTGCCTTTTAGCAAAGTAATAATTTATAGGGTTCATCAAATATATTTTTAAATCTCAAAACTTGGTGTTTAGGGTCAGATAGTTTAATTCAAATAATTTCCCAAAGGTTTTTCTCCAAAAAGCATTTTTAACATATAAACAATATTTTTGTTTGACTAGAAATGTTCTAATTCAAAATTTTATTCCTTGGTTTCATCAAATACACTTTTAATTCCACAAGTTGTTTTATATGGTCAGTAGGTTCAAAACAATCTAATTTCCAAACATTTTACCATAAAAATAATTCTAGAATAAATTTTATATCCAAATTATGCCTACACATGTTTTTGTAAAAACAAACAATTTAACAGAAGCAATGTACTAAACAAAGCACATGGTTGAAAAGTACTTGTTCTGCTGATTCCATTGATATAAAATTTATAAAATTTGGACGTGTGGATTAAAAGTTATACAATTTACAAGTTTGATCATCTAATAGAACAAATTTTGTTTTTAAAACAAATCACAGGCCATGTGTCACGTCCTGATTCGTCCATACAGCTTCGCATGGATCAGCCAATGCGGTGCGTTGGATCTAAAGTGAATCGCACGGATCAGATCAAAGGATACCCCTTCGGGTTGTGTTCTACCGTAGCCACTGGATCAAGATCCTACGGCCGTTGATCAAGCGACCAACAACTGGCGGCGCGTGGCGACGGTGAGCGGCGGCGCGCTCGGTCTACGGCGCTGTGGCGACTACTGGAAGCGAGGAAGAGAATGGGGAGGCTCACCAGGCTCGCAAAGATGTGTTGGAGCTCAACATGGCAGTAGCTTGTCGAGGGACGCACTGAATCACCGGTGATTCCTCGCCGGAGGTGTGCCTGGCGTCGGGCTTCTCTGTCCGTCGTCGTTGGTCAAGATACAGTGCGTGCTAGAGATCTCGTCAGAAAAGTGACAGACGGAGGCGACATGCAGTGGTCGTCCTTGCCGACGTTTTGGGACAAGCGCGGGCAGGTTCGGGGTACTGGGAGACGCGTACGGTGATGGTGAGCAAGCTCGTGGGGACTGGGAGGCAAGGGGCGGCGGGGAGTTGCCGGAATTGGAGAAGAGGCTCGTCGGAGACAGAGATGCTCAAGAGCGAAATCGGGGCAGCCCTGTGGCCGAGAGGGAGGGGTGAGCGAGGGGAAATGGAGAGGAGAGAGGGGCATTTAAGGGGGCGTGGTCAGGGGACGGTTTAATGGCGTCGTTACCGCGAATTTAATCGGAGAAACGGTGATAGAAACGGCTGGGGAGGAGGGCGTGGTCGCCGTGGCGGGTGAGGAAGAAGACTGACTGGTGGGGTCTGCTTGACAACGAGAGGGAGAGAGAGGCAGTGGGGACCATCAGTCAGTGAGGGGGCGGGTCGGATCTGGGGTGTGAAACATTTTCCTGCGGCGTGAGGGGGATGGGTTAGCTGGGTCTGGACCGGTCTTGTTGGGTTGGGCTGGTTGGTTTTCATTTTTTTATACTGATTCATTTTTATTTTTCTATTTTCATTATGTGTTTTTATTTTTGTTCAAATAATTCAATCTCCATTTAAATTCAAACCTCTACCAAACTTTGTGTATATTCAAATACTGATTATTAATACATTCTAAAGTCAAATTTAGAATATCTCTTTTATTCTTTTTAGGGTATATTAATTATTTAAAATAGGCCCTTGTATTAATTCAAATAAAATTTGTTAATGTTTTCAAACTCCATTTGAAATCTAAATTTTTACCAAACCTTTTCAGTAGGTTTTATTAAAAATAAAACACTTTGAAATATAATTTAAAATACTTTATTATGTTTTGATGTTCATTTATAATGGGAAAATGTCTTTACTTAAATGAAATTGGATAATAATTAAAACTTCATGATTTTATTAAATAATCCTTTACTCTTTTTATTAAACAAAAATATTTTATTTTATTTGCTTGGCCAAGTTTTAATTTGGCCTTTTAAAATAGTCTTTATTTATTTATTTCTTCCTTTGCTTATAAAATCCATATCTTTTTTAAGGATCCAAAAATGGTGATTCCAATTTGTAAAATCTTATTTGATATTTATTTATCCTTTTAAATCTCTTTAGGATTATTTACTCACCATTTGGTATGGATTTTTAGATAGGTGCTTTATTAGCTTTGGAAATTCAATTTCCTGGTCTTACTATATTCATAAGATTTTATCTATGGTCCCAAATTAAGTGAAACCAATTTCTATGGTTTTATAATATTTCTATTTGTCAACCTTGATTATTTCTAAGTGTTTGTTGACAAATTCTATATGGATTAAATCCATAGGCTTGGAGTAATCTTGGAAATGATTTTCTTCCATTAGGGTCTTAGGGATTTGGTTTATTTTCCAAATATTTAAATTTCAAGATGCATTTATGAAGAATGCATCTCACTTGATTTGAATTTTTTGTTGGGTTCAAATTTTATTCAAAGTTTGTTCAAGATGGGTTTTAATGTTTCCATTTAGAAACAAAAAGTTTCTTTTTACCCTAAATTTCAACAATTATTTATTTTGTTTATTTATTTTTCACATTTCAAAATTTGGAAAATTTTGGGATGTGGCAGGATACCACCCTTAAAAGAAATCTCGTCCCGAGATTTGGGAAGGCTAGGGGTTACAAGTTGGCTTCATGACATCTAGGGTACTACCACCCTTAAAAGTTTTCCAACTAGATTACATCTTGGCTTGCTTGGGATCTTGATGAAACTTCTCTGGGCAAACATCTGCATAGTGTCCTTTGTTTCCACACTTGAAACATGTGACAAGGCTGAGATCCTTCATAGGCTTGTTTATTTTGTGCTTCATCTTTTCTGGACAATTGGTCGCATAATGTCCTTGGTTACCACAATTGTAACATGTGACAAGGTTGAGTTCTTCACGTATCTTCTGTGGACAAGTTGATACATAATGTCCTAGCTCTTTGCAGTTGTTGCACCACACTTGGCTAATTTCCTTATACTTCTTCTTCTCTGGACATTCATTGGCATAGTGTCCCATTTCTTTGCAATGGCAACATTGCACTTGGCATTTGTCCTTCTTCTTCTTGGGTTTCTCCAAAGCTAGGAGTTCTTCTAGTTCATGCTCTTCATATCTAACCTCAAAGGTGGGAAAGTCTCCTGGTCTCCTTAATCTTTTCCTTGGATAATACATATGTTTCCTCTTTTGTCCATCAAGTTGAGTCATATTGTATGGAGGTGCAAGCTGAGATTTTCCTTTGTCTTCATCCTTCTTGATAGAAGTTGTTTCCTCATGGGGGTTTAAAATCTGTTGATGCACTCCACCTTGTTTCCTTTGTTGAACTATGAAATATATGGGGCATTGGATAGGGACATGATTATTTCCTTCACATAGGAAACAAGTAGCTTGAGATGTGGGGCATTGATTAGTTGGATGTTTCTCTTCACAATTAGGGCATTGATCTTCATGCTCTTTGGAAGTGTGATCCATGTCTCCACAAATATTGCAAGCTTGAGTTCCTTCTAAAATATCATCCTTGACATCATTATTGTCACAAGCTCCTTGGGAAAGGTTGTCTCCCATGTTGATCATTTGATTTGTCACCCTTTGCATCAATTGGGTTTGGGTTTCCAAAAACCTTTGCATGGTTGGGTCTAACTCATTGTTGTTGGCTAAAAACTGAGTTGTCACATGGTTCAGCTAGGTTTGGGTTACTATGAGTTCTCTCATGTGCATCTCTTGGTTGTTGTTGTCACCATTCTTGATGTTGGAGTTTCTTGGGGAAGTCATCTGTTTGGGTTGGATTGGGATTAGAATAGACAAAGATTTCTAAGGAAATAATTCTAATCACACACATCACAATTCACACAAGCAATGTGCAAGCAATCACAAACATTCCACTCAAACAACAAGTTTCAAGCACATTTTTAGGCAACAAAATATTTTTGCTACACCACATAAGTTGGTGGGTTTGATCTAAACTAAATATGGTGGTCCAACTATATGGTTCACTTGAGATTCTTACATTCTTCTTGGTTGTTTCTTCATAAATGAGATCATTGTATCTTTGGAAGAATTCTTGTATCTTGGTCACAAAACTTCAAAGGTGATGATGGTTCCTTCTAAGTTGTGTTTCCTTAGTCTTCAAGTCTTGAATAATATTCTTGTCTCACTTGTAGTCCTTAGTGATGTCCAAGCTGAAGTCCTTGATGAAAACTAAAGTTGAAGTCATTGGTGATGTTGAAGTTGAAGTCATTGGAGTTGGTGAAGTCCTTTGCTCAAGTTGATGTCTTTGTTCATCAAGTTTGAAAAGGAAGAGATGTAGAATCAAAACCAAAATGGTTGAGGAAAGAGTTTACAAGATTTTTTGTAAATAAGTTTTGAAACAAATACAACTCCTATTTTTCTAAGGGGTTTTGTCCAATCCTAGGGTTACAAATCCTACAGGCAACACAGTGCTCTGATACCATCTATAGAGGTCCCAACCTTTAAGAAGGTAGAGATCCCTATGTTTACAATGCTAGTCCCTAGATCAATAGCTAGCATCCATAGTTAAGATGTAATATCAAGAAACAAAGGTCATAATACAACTTTATAACCAGGAGTAAAATAATTCATTACATCTTACATAGCTCATTTGGCTATCTCAATACACTCCAGCAGAATATATTATAGCATGGAGTCCTTCATCTTCAAAGTGCCACAGGAAAACATGTTGGTTGTAGACTTATAATCCTATTCAACACACTTTACTAACATCAAACAAACCTGCAACATAATAAGTTATAGCCACAAGGTTCAATACATTTGAATTGTATTGGCAAGTTATACTATGGTAGTATAGTGGTATCTATCATCTATATGCATTTGGCTAAGTGGAGCTTAGGCTTGCTTTGCTCAAAATAGATTTTTCTTATCATTTGAAAACACTAAGTTTTTGTTTGTCAAAAATCACCCAAGGAACCACCAATAGAAATTGGTAAACCTTAAACCCTTGTTCAACCACAAGTTTTAACTTAGAAATTGGGATGAGGAGATTCTTGACAGCTTCCATGTCTTGATGCTCAAATTATCCTTTGCCACGGACATGGCTAAGTACTTAGTTTCTTCCATCTGCAGAGGTTGTGCACTTTCCCCACAAGACTTGATTTTCACCAAGACAGGACCTTTCATAAGCCTTCCCTTAGACCAAAATGGACGCGCTCCAAACCTATCATTCCCCTACCACCAATCGTCCATTTGGCTAAGTTATTGCAACCTATATGATCCAGGCAGAGCCCATAATGCCATGTGGCTGCACTAGAAGCTTCTTAACATATGGCATCTCAAATCCCTTTGTTCCTGGGTGGCAATCCACAAGTGAGATACACAAGGTAAACCATAGAAATGGGCCTTGTGTAACCACTCAACACAAACCATTCTTTTCATTCCACCCAGGTGATTCATTCACTTAGTTGTTTTATTAAGCAAGACATAAGTCCTTGACTTAGAAATATTCCATAGCATGAATATAAGCCACCCTTGTTTTCTACTAGCTAAGCTAAGCATGATAGTAGTAGGAATCTTAACATAGGATAATTCTACTAAGGTTTCATCTACTAGGATTTCCCATGGCATGGTTTATACTTAGCAAAATTTGCATGCAAGTCCTACTTAGAAATATCACTAATGCATAGTGAAAATAATGGGACAAAGGTATGAAGCATCACTTGCCTTTTTGGTAGATAATTTAAGTTCGCTCCTTGATCTTGTAATAGTCACACTCCTCAAAATCCACTATAATTCAATCAAGCAAGCAAATATTCAATCTACCATTCAAGCAAACATCACATAAAATAATAAGAAGAAGGCAATGCATGCAAACATGCCAAAGATTGTTTTATTTGGAAAATTGGTTTCTAATAGGTTATAAACATTTGGAAACACCCATTGCTCATTTATAAAAGTGGTAAAACCATTTGATATCAAGTTAGTGAAAAATGGTCACTTTAAGTCATTTTTGTTTTGTTAGAAGTGCTTCAAACCAAAGTAATATTTTCTAGTGTTTGACCAATACATTTTAAACACAAATGTTAGTGTTTTATGGTAAAGTGTTTAATATTAAAACCATTTGCAAAATATTACACCTATAAACCATTTTTATACCAAAACAATATTTTATGTTGTTGAAATTGCCTTTTAGCAAAGTAATAATTTATAGGGTTCATAAAGTATATTTTTAAATCTCAAAACTTGGTGTTTAGGGTCAGAAAGTTTAATTCAAATAATTTCCCAAAGGTTTTTCTCCAAAAAGCATTTTTAACATATAAACAATATTTTTGTTTGACTAGAAATGTTCTAATTCAAAAATTTATTCATTGGTTTCATCAAATACACTTTTAATTCCACAAGTTGTTTTATATGGTCAGTAGGTTCAAAACAATCTAATTTCCAAAGATTTTACCATAAAAATAATTCTAGAATAAATTTTATATCCAAATTATGCCTACACATGTTTCTGTAAAAAAACAATTTAATAGAAGCAATTTACTAAACAAAGTACATGGTTGGAAAGTACTTGTTCTGCTGATTCCATTGATATAAAATTTATAAAATTTGGACGTGTGGATTAAAAGTTATGCAATTTACAAGTTTGATCATCTAATAGAACAAATTCTGTTTTTAAAACAAATCACAGGCCACGCATCACGTCCTGATTCGTCCATACCGCTTCGCACGGATTAGCCGATGCAATGCGTTGGATCTAAAGTGGATCGCACGGATCAGATCAAAGGATACCCCTTCGGGTTGTGTTCTATCGTAGCCACTGGATCGAGATCCTATGGCCGTTGATCAAGCGGCCAACAACTGGCGGCGCGCAGCGACGATGAGCGGCGGCGCGCTCGGTCTACGGCGCTGCGGCGGCTACAGGAAGCGAGGAAGAGAATGGGGAGGCTCACCAGGCTCGCAGAGACGTGCTGGAGCTCAACGTGGCAGTAGCTTGTTGAGGGGCGCACTGAATCACCAGTGATTCCTCGCCGGAGGTGTGCCTGGCGTCAGGCTTCTCTGTCTGTCGTCGTTGGTGAAGATACGGTGCGCGCTGGAGAGCTCGTCGGGAAAGTGACAGACGGAGGCGACGTGCAGTGGTCGTCCTTGCCGTCGTTCTGGGACAAGCGCGGGCAGGTTCGGGGTACTGGGAGACGCGTACGGTGATGGGGAGAAAGCTCGTGGGGACTGGGAGGCAAGGGGCGGCGGGTAGTTGCCGAAATTGGAGAAGAGGCTCGTCGGAGACACAGATGCTCAAGAGCGAAATCGGGGCAGCCCTGTGGCCGAGAGGGAGGGGTGAGCGAGGGGAAATGGAGAGGAGAGAGGGGCGTTTAAGGGGGCGTGGTCAGGGGACGGTTTAATGACGTCATTACCACGAATTTAATCGGAGAAACGACGACGGAAACGGCTGGGGAGGAGGGTGTGGTCGCCGTGGCGGGTGAGGAAGAAGACTGACTGGTGGGGTCTGCTTGACAACGAGAGGGAGAGAGAGGCAGTGGGAACCATCAGTCAGTGAGGGGGCCGGGCGGATCTGGGGTGTGAAACATTTTCCTGCGGGGTGAGGGGATGGGCTAGCTGAGCCTGGACTGGGCTTGTTGGGCTGGGCTGGTTGGTTTTCATTTTTTTATACTAATTCATTTTTCTTTTTCTATTTTCATTTATCTATTTTGATTTTTGTTCAAATAATTCAATCTCCATTTAAATTCAAACCTCTACCAAACTTTGTGTATATTCAAATACTGATTATTAATACATTCTAAAGTCAAATTTAGAATATCTCTTTTATTCTTTTTAGGGTATATTAATTATTTATAATAGGCTCTTGTATTAATTCAAATAAGATTTGTTAATGTTTTCAAACTCCATTTGAAATCTAAATTTTTACCAAACCTTTTCAGTAGGTTTTATTAAAAATAAAACACTTTGAAATATAATTTAAAATACTTTATTATGTTTTGATGTTCATTTATAATGGGAAAATGTCTTTACTTAAATGAAATTGGATAATAATTAAAACCTCATGATTTTATTAAATAATCCTTTACTCTTTTTATTAAACAAAAATATTTTATTTTATTTGCTTGGCCAAGTTTTAATTTGGCCTTTTAAAATAGTCTTTATTTATTTATTTCTTCCTTTGCTTATAAAATCCATATCTTTTTATTTAAGTATCCAAAAATGGTGATTCCAATTTGTAAAATCTTATTTGATATTTATTTATCCTTTTAAATATCTTTAGGATTATTTACTCACCATTTGGTATGGATTTTTAGATAGGTGCTTTATTAGCTTTGGAAATTCAATTTCCTGGTCTTACTAAATTCATAAGATTTTATCTATGGTCCCAAATTAAGTGAAACAAATTTCTATGGTTTTATAATATTTCTATTTGTCAACCTTGATTATTTCTAAGTGTTTGTTGAAAAATTCTATATGGATCAAATCCATAGGCTTGGAGTAATCTTGGAAATGATTTTCTTCCATTAGGGTCTTAGGGATTTTGTTTATTTTCCAAATGTTTAAATTTCAAGATGCATTTATGAAGAATGCATTTCACTTGATTTGAATTTTTTGTTGGGTTCAAATCTTATTCAAAGTTTGTTCAAGATGGGTTTTAATGTTTCCATTTAGAAACAAAAAGTTTCTTTTTACCCTAAATTTCAACAATTATTTATTTTGTTTATTTATTTTTCACATTTCAAAATTTGGAAAATTTTGGGATGTGACAATGAGATTCTCGTATGATTCATCCGATGAGGAGATGGATTTAGAAGAAGAAGAGAGGAAGAATAATAAAATATGTTGATGATCTTGGCTATGCGCGTGAAGCGGCCGAAGCATGGTGGTTCCGGTTTCGGTCGTCAAAAGTTGTGGATGGAGCAGATTGGGGCGCACAACAAGTTGATTCGAAGCTATTTTGCCGAAAATCCAACCATCCTGGAGAGTTACTTCCGTTTCTGTTTTAGGATAAGTATCAACTTGTTCGACCATATTTGTAAGAAGGTGAAGAAGAAGGATCTATTCTTCAAGCAAAAGAGGAATGCTTGCGGCGAACTTGAACATAGCACTTACCAAAAAGTGACCGTCAGGGTGAGAGTCAGGCAATCGAGTGTGTCAAACACTTTGCAAAAGCCATTGCCGAAGTGTTTGGCGAGACCTACTTGAGATCCCCCAATGCTGAAAATATGGCTAGGCTTTTGGCGATGAACAAAGCTAGAGGTTTGAAGGTATGCTTGGCTCAATTGATTGCATGCATTGAAATTGAAAGAACCGTCCTGCGGCTTGGCATGGACAATTCAAAGGCCACAGAAGGATTCCACCATCATCCTTGAAGTCATGGCCGATGAAGAGACTTGGTTTTGGCATGCTTTTTCGAAAAGTTGGGTTCTTGTAGTGACATCAATGTTCTCCAACGCCCACCACTCATGATAAGGATTGCCAAGCGTGAAGGTCCACCAGTGGAGTTTGTAGTAAATGGCCGTACCTACAACTATGGCTACTACCTTGCGGATGACATCTACCCAAGGTGGCAAACATTTGTGAAGCCGCTTAAAGATCCAAAAGGTAAGAAAATAGTACAGTTTCATAATGCACAAGCAGCGGCTAGTAAAGATGTGGAGAGAGCATTTGAGATTCTGCAAGCCCAATTTGCTATTGTGAGGGTACCGACTAGATTTTGGGATTAATATATTCTTTGGTATATCATGGCGCTTGTGTGATCATGCATAACATGATCATCGAGAATGAGCGTGGTCAAATGTTAGACTACTCCTCCTATGACTTGATGGGAGTTCCCTTCCAAGTGCGTCGGAGACAAGAGAGAATATCCCGCTTTATTTCGTCATATCATGCCATTCGACAAACCGATGTGCATGATCAACTTCAACTAGATCTCATCGAGGAGTGGTGGAAGTGGAATGGAAAACAATGAATAACTTGATTTGTTTTACCATTTGTTGTATTGTTGTGTTGAATAATTGAACTATTTACTGTGTTTTGAACTATTTTTTAAGATGGATATGTGTTTTATGTTTGTAGAGCCCGGCACGCCGTATTTTCCAGCGTCCAGTCGAGCGCAGTTTTAACGCGCGCGAGTTTGTAGCATCCGGTGGAAGAGGGAGTATTGGTACGTGTGACGTTATAATAACCAAATATGATACTCCATCTTCCTCTCTATTTATTAAATCACTGCTCTAAACAATTTTGCTGAGTTAAACCTTCAATTACTCGTAAAGTTACTTGCATTATGAGTAGCCTAAGTTAAATTTTTGGTATCTTGTCGACGGACCGCGCGGACGCAGCTAAGCCAAGTGATGATAAGCTAGCGGCGGTTTGTCAAATGCATGTCATGTCACGGCCGGCAAGTGGTGTCCATCACTAGTGCACGTTAAGTATAGCATCTCCTATATTTGTACTGCTACTAAATCCGCTACTTTAAAAGCTTCTTGATTGATCCCCTTCCAAGACACTTCCCATTGACATATAAGGGGCAATGCATGTACTCTCGTTCTCTTCCACGCAACCTTCTCTGACCAGTAGATGAGCATTATTGTGACCCGAAAAAGCTCGAGCTATTTCAAATGAATAAGAACTTTATCGACAAGACACACCCGCGGGCATGCACCGAATGGAGTAGCTAGGGAGCATTACCAATGTTCTCCCCGTCGATTCTTTTCGATTTCCACGAGCATCTGCGTACTCCGTACCGTTTCCAATTCACGGTCCCCCCACCCGCACCCACATCCACACCCACACCCCCACATTCAGATCAGCGAAAATATGGAAGTGGTAGTCGGAACAAAAATACCGGTACTTCGCCTCGTTGGTGCTCCATGGGAGGATACTCATAGCTGACAACCTAGATTTTAGAGGATGGCTGCATGATCCCATCTGCAAGCTTTGTGAAATCTAATGGGAGACCGGGCAACACCAATTGCTAGAGTGCAGCTTCTCGACCACAGTTAGGGCATCTCTAACCGATCTTCTAAAACCGGTTAGAGGAGTAAAATTTGGTAGATGCCACGCCTAACCGATCTTCAAAATGGTTAGAGGAGTAAACTTTTGTTGGAACACCCCATGCCGACTGGCCGGTCCCGAGGCTGTTCCACACCGGAGAAAAAGACTAGGAGAAGGCACACACAGTACACAAGTAGATGACACAGGGAACAAAAGGGAACTTTATTAAAAACTCTCTCGGTAAACTCCCGTACATAGATTGTTCCTCTATTTATAGGCTAAAGGGGGATACGATACCCACATGGGCCAACCCTAGCCTGGTAGAGACCACACCGAGTGGGCCCAGTTTCCCAACACTCCCCCTGGGTATCTTATCTGTATAACCACGGCTTAAAACTCCGAAAAACCCAGTGGGAAAAATATGGAGAAATGCACACGGTATACTTCTTGCTATGTTGCACGAATTGCCTCATTAAAAACCTCATGCGAGAAACTTCATAAAACTCACTAAGGAAAAAAGAGTACAATTCACCTAACTGCAAAGTTAAGTACTCAATCATCGGGATCAAGATTTTAGCGATGAGTTTGTGAAGATTCTCCCCCTGAACCTTGCATCTCCCTAAGTCTCATCATGCCGATCCCTCAGACACATCTCTCGAAAGAAGACGCTGGCAATGATTTAGTGAACAAATCAGCGAGATTTTCACACGACTTAGTATGCAAGACTTTCACTTCGTTCATCTTTTGCAACTCATGTGCATAGAAGAACTTGGGGTTTATATGCTTTGTGAGATTGCTCTTCACGTAACCCGTCTGGACTTGTGCAACACAAGCGGCATTATCTTCATAGATAATTGTTGGGGTTTGTACGGTGTTCAGTCCACATGACATCTGGATGTGACTGACTACTCGTCGAAGCCATACACATTCTCGTGGTGCTTCATATAATGCTATGATTTCCGAGTGGTTCGTCGAAGTTGACACAAGAGTTTGCTTAGACGATTTCCAGGAAATTGCCGTTCCACCACAAAGGAAAACATATCCAGTCTGCGACTTGAATGTATGCGGGTCCGAAAGGTACCCAGCATCTGCATAGCCTACAACAGATAGGTCTTGGTTCTTTTGGTAAAACAAGCCAAGGTCCTTTGTCCCTTGTATGTACCTAAAGATGTCCTTAACGCCTTTCCAATGCCTCTTGGTAGGCTCAGAACTGTACCTTGCAAGCAAATTGACGGCGAATGCAATATCCGGCCGTGTACAATTTGCGAGGTACATAAGTGCGCCAACTGCACTTGAGTAGGGGAATTCCGGTCCCAGAATTTCCTCCCCCTCTTCTTTAGGCATGAACGGGTCCTTGTCTTGCTGCAAAGATCTTCCGACCATCGGGGTCTTAGAAGGATATGCCTTTTCAAACCCAAATCGTTCCAACACCTTCTGGGTGTAGGCCGACTGGTGAACTAGAATCCCAGCAGGGGAATGCTCAAGTTGCAGACTGAGGCAGAACTTGGTTTTGCTTAAGTCTTTCATCTCGAATTCCGACATCAGGTAGGAACTCGCTTCCTCAATATCGTCAGGTGTACCGATTATATTCAAATCGTCCACGTACACCGATATAATACAGAAACCATCCTGGGATCTCCGTATAAAAACACATGGGCAATCTTCATTGCTCGCGTAGCCCTTCTGATGAAGGAAATCGCTTAAACGATTATACCACATCCTACCTAACTGTTTTAGTCCATACAATGACTTCTTAAGCTGAACACTGTATAAGCTCATGTTTGCTCTATCCTGGTTCGGGACAGGGATACCTTCTGGTACTTTCATGTATATGTCCGAATCCAAGTTACCATATAGGTAAGCGGTGACAACATCCATTAGTTTCATTTTTAAGTCCATGTTTACTGCCATTGAGATCAAGTATCTAAAGGTAATTCCATCCATGACTGGGGAGTAAGTTTCCTCAAAGTCGACACCTGGTCGCTGAGTGAAACCTTTAGCAACGAGCCTTGCTTTGTACCTTACTACTTCATTATTCTCGTTTCTCTTTCGAACAAAAACCCACTTATGGCCAACAGGGTGAATGTGGGGAGGAGTTAGACAAACAGGTCCAAATACCTCTCTTTTGTTTAACGATAATAATTCAGCGGTAATTGCCTTCTGTCAATCTTTCCAATCCGACCTTTTCTTGCAATCAGCGAGCGTGTTAGGCTCAGGGTCAAGATCTATGATTGAGGCAATTTTCTTGGCAAAATTAACGTCGACATTTGCCATGGCTCGGTTGTATGACTCGCCAAAATTAACATAGTTAATGGCCATTTCGTCATGGAGTGCATCAGGCACATCCTCTTGCTCCACCGGATTTCCCAATCCAGGAGCTAGGTCCTTTAGCTTTCCTGCTCCGATGTGTGTGCACACAACTTCGCTGGGTATTTCCGATATAGGAAAGTTCAAGTCCGGAATTTCGTGCACTGAAATATCCGTACTCGTGCCAGGTCTCAACTGGCTCCCCTCAACAGGGGCAGACTGTAATAAATCTCTCTTATCCTTTTTCTTCGGACGTCCCCGGGTACTTGGGATTTGAGAAACCGGAATCCGCGTCCTCTTAGGCCTTGGAGCAGGAGCGGATATACCATCATTTTTCTTTGGTATTTCAACCCTTTCCGGTGCATTGCGTGCATGCACATGCGACTTTGTCACAGTCTTTAAATCACTAAAATGATCGGGCAGTTGATTCGCTAGGGAGTGCAAATCTAGTATCTTTTGGACTTTTCTATTAGTCTCAACAGTGCGCGGGTCATGAGCGTGGATCCCCATGGCTTTCCACGTGATTTCTCGACTTTTGTCATCCAGGGGTTGATTACCTCCCCCCAAAGTCGGAAAAAGATCTTCGTCAAAAATGCAGTCAGCAAAACGGGCCGTGTGACAGTCACCTGTCAAGGGTTCCAAGAACCTGATTATGGACACAGTCTCATAACCAACGTATATCCCCGACTTACGGAGCGGTCCCATTGCTGATCGCTGGGGTGGTGGTATAGGTACATATACCTGGCAGCCGAACCTACGTAGGTGGGAAATTTTCGGTGCCGACCCTTGCGCAAGTTGGATGGGAGAGTGGATGTTGTAGGCTGATGGTCGAAAGTTGATGAGATTAGCGGCGTGTAACACCGCGTGTCCCCAACATGTAGTTGGTAAATTACAACCCTGAAGGAGTGGTCTGGCAATGAATTTAATCCTTTTAATCAATGCCTCCGCAAGTCCATTTTGAGTGTGGACATGCGGTACGGAGTGCTCAAATTTGATTCCAGTTGCCATGCAATAATCATCGAATGCCTTTGAAGTAAATTCTCCGGCATTGTCCATTCGAATAGACTTTAAACGATAATCAGGAAATTTATTCCTTATTTGTATGATCTGGGAGATCAACTTTGCAAAAGCATGGTTCCTTGTTGACAGCAGGCAAACATTGGACCATTTAGAGGAAGCATCGATGAGCACCATGAAGTACCGAAACGGCCCTGAGAGGGGCTGAATTGGACCACATATATCCCCTTGAATACGTTTCAAGAACGCGGGGAGTTCATCCTTCACCTTTAGGGGGGACGGTCTAATGATCAATTTCCCCGTAGCGCATGCGGAGCACACGAAATCATCGGGATTCGGGAAATTTTTCACATTAACATTATGACCATTCGAGTTGTTAATTATATTTCTCATCATCCTAATACCGGGGTGGCCTAACCTATCATGCCAAAGGCAGAATAGTTTGGAGCTTCTAAAGACAGTCTTAAGGGTAGTGTAAATAGGTGGTGCTAGTATCTTAGTGTAGTACAGCCTAGTAGCTAATAAAGGGAGTCTTTCGATAACATGTTTACTATTTTTGTCGCGATTGGTAATGAGTAGGAACTCCTTTCCATTCTCATCATCATCGGTTTCTACATGGAAACCATTTGCGCGGATGTCTCTAAAACTTAAGAGAGTACGATTCGACTCCGGATACAACAATGCCTCTTCAATGATCAGAGTTGTTCCATTAGGGAGTATGACAGTTGCTCTTCCGGAGCCAACTACATTCGGACCGCAACCGGCGATCGTCATTATGTTACCAGGGTTTTTGGTAATGGACTCAAAATACTTTGTTTCTCTCAAGATGGTATTTGTGGTGCCGCTATCAGCCAGGCACGTTTCCTCTATTTGGGCGCCACACGCGTTCTAAAATATAGTGCCTAATTAATATAATGGAGCAAGGAAGATGCTACATCAAGTAAGTAAAACACATAAACATTTCAGAACATCACATAATCAAATAATGGAATAGATGAATGAAATAAATGTCATCCAATCGCCGAAAACAAATAAATGTTATGCTCTTATAGAGCTCACAACCATATCGAAAATTGTATCTGATTATTGCGGAAAAGGAATCATCTCAACAAAAGGAGCTCAGGTGGATTCTGCAAAGAAATCACCAAGCTCAGCCAGTATCTCAAGGTCAGTGGGCTTCTCTTCGTTGGCCATCATCATGGATAAGGGGCCTAGCTGAGGCGGCGGGGGCACAACGTGCTCAACCTCCATGGGCACAGCGGCGTCCGTGGGGACCGCCGAGGGTGCTGCCACGTGTGCTACGTCCTGCGCCACAACGTGCGCGACATTCTGCACAAGCGCCGCTCCGGGCGCCATTGGTGCCTCAACCTGGACAAGATGCGCCTCGCGCGCCTTCTTGTTGGCCTTGAACGCGTCCACGACGTGTTTAGGGGCCAAACACTGCCTGGAGAAGTGAGTCTTGGAGCCACAGCGGAAGCAGTCCTGGGGCCTCGCCTCCCCCTTGCCCGCCTTGCGTTGCTTGGCCGGGTTGGAGGAGTTGGGGCCCTTCTTGCCTCTCTTCTTGTGGATGGGCTTGCGCACCTTGTAGGCACCAGCATTGGTCTCATGACTTGGGCCCCCTGCGAAGGGTTGCGCGGAGAAGTTCTTTTTCAGAACATTATCCTGCGCCTCGGCCACCTGGAGAGCATCAATAAGCGCTGCATATTCCGTGAATCCTTCCTGGCGAAAGTTTTGCGAGGACTGGATGTTGTCCGGATGGAATGTGGAGAGGGTTTTGTCTATCTTCTGCTGATCGGTGGTACTGGTCTCACACAGCTGAAGAATAGTACAAATCCGGTGCAACCTGGAGTTGTACTCTCCCACCGTCTTGAAGTCCGCAAACCTCAGACGAATCCAATCTGCCTCCGCCTGTGGCTGAATGGTGTACTTCAGCCTAGAGAACCGCTTGTTGAGGACGGTCCAAAGGGCAGAAGCACTCCGTTCTGCCATGTACTCGTTCTTGAGAGTCTCACACATGTGATGGCGGAGGAAGTGCAGGGCTTTAGCGTTGTCCGCCGGGATGGTTTTGCTGGAGGCCGTCGGGGTCCCCTCAATCAACGCATCCTTGATGCATCGGCCCCCAAGGACGATCTCAACGTCCGAGGCCCAAGTCAGGTAGTTAAGCCCATCCTGGATCAACTCCGGGAACTCGCGGCTGACGATTCCGGTCATCTGCAATTTATGCAAAGTGTGTAAGATTACAGCAGGTAATCGGTTGCATAAATACGATAATCGATACAGTAATTCAAATATGTCGGCGTTCTAAAATTTAATTTAAAACTGTACATGCTAACTATGTAATACAAGGAATTAAAAGTATAAGAACATTTAATTATTGTACAAAACATAATGTGAAAGCATGTACAAAGAAATGATATAGTGGACGCGTATGAAACCAAAAAAAACGGTCCGAAAGGTCCTATATGTTTGCCCGGCAGCGGGCCAAATCTGTGACTAGCCACGTTGCCCTCCCCCTCCTCTGTTTTTTTTAACACAGCCATATGGGCCAGAGCGACCTGGCTGCTGGGCCGAATGTGGGCCAGCCCACCCTGTACTGTCCCAGCCCGACTTGCGGGGGGAGACGGGGCAGGCATCCTGCCCCCGAGCAGGGTGGCGGCGGCGGCAGTTGGCCGGCCGGCCGACGGCGCTGGGCAACCAGTGGGTCGAGGGGGGGTGGGGGCGTACATCGGCTGGCGAGCGGCGGCGGCCGGCGTCAGCGCGCGTCGCGGGTGGCTCGGCCGGCGAGTGGCGGCAGCATGCGCGCGTGGCCGGCGAGCAGCGGCAGCGTGCGCGCGTCGCGGGTGCGTGGCCGGCGTAGCCGGCGAGCAGCGGCAGCGGGCAGCTGCGCGCGTGGCCAGCGGACGCGGCCAGCAGCGGGCGGTGCGGGCGCGGCACGGCGCGGCCAGCGTGGTCGGGCGGCAGCGCTCGCAGCCGCAGCCAGTGCACGCGAGCGCGGCGGCGTGGCCAGCAGGCCGGGCGGCAGCGCGCGGCCAGTGCACGCGGGCACGGCAGCGTGGCCGGTGGCGAGGCCAGCCAGCAGTGCGCGGACGCGGCCAGCGGCGGGCGGCGCGGTACGGCCAACGGCGGGCGGCACAGCGCGGCGCGGCGAGCGGCAGGCGGCGCGGACGCGGCATGGCCAGCGGCAGGCGGCGCAGCGCGGCCAGCGGCCTGTGCACGCGAGCGCGGCGGCACGGCGCGGCGCGGCCAGCGGCCTGCAGCGCGGGCGCGGCACGGCGAGCGGCAAGCAGCGGCCATGCGGCGGCCGACGGCAGCGTGCGACGGCGGCGGCGTGCGGCCGGCGAGCGGCAAGCGGCGGTCAGCAAGACCAGCGCGCGTGGAGGCGTCGGCCAGCGGGGCCTTGTCGTGGCGGCGCGGTGCTCGCGTACGCGGCCAAGGGTTGTGCGATTGAGTTGTGGCCATCGGGGCCAGTGCGTTCGCCTCTTGATGAACAACGATCAGAGAAATAAAAAAAATTCCCAGATGGTGTCTGATCAAAGGGATTTGACGTGATATGTACAGCAGGTGCTTGCGGCGGTACGGATCAGCGAGATCTGCGCGTACCGACTCTCTAGAGTGTAGTCAACAAGTCTCCAGATCCGAGAGTATCGATATTGGTCGGTGACAGCGTGTCTGCTCGACTCTCGGGGAGAAATCCACATAGTAGATCAGATCTGATCTACGATCTAAACGCAAAAATCGAAAGGAAAACGCGAGACGAATCTATTTTTGCGGTCAGATTTGTGTTAGCTTCAACGAAAGCCTGCGTAATGCAGGCTCGACGGTGGCTTGACGGAGGCTCGGCGGAGAGACATGTGCTGATAACGTATTGGAACACCCCCTGCCGACTGGCCGGTCCCGAGGCTGTTCCACACCGGAGAAGAAGACTAGGAGAAGGCACACACAGTACACAAGTAGATGACACAGGGAACAAAAGGGAACTTTATTGAAAACTCTCTCGGTAAACTCCCGTACACAGATTGTTCCTCTATTTATAGGATAAAGGGGGATACGATACCCACATGGGCCAACCCTAGCCTGATAGAGGCCACACCGAGTGGGACTCTACCGGCCCAGTTTCCCAACAACTTTTACTCATCGGAGGAGTAAAAGTGACGGCCGATGCCTAAATTTACTCCTCCGAGACCACTTCTGAGAAAACCTCCCGCCTCCCGTCCGACCGCACCCATTCGTGCCGGAGTTGCCGCCAGCGACCCCCATACCCCGCCGCCCCCACCCCGGTCCCTACGCCGCCCTCCGGCCTGCCCCTCCGTCGCTCTACCGCCTCTCGTCGTTGCCAGAATCGATGGCGAGAGAGAGCTTTCCCTGGCCGCCGCCCTGATTTGGTGCAAATCGGTCTCCGTCGGCGTCGATTCGTCGCAAATCGGAGCCGGTGTCGCCTCCGGTGACCACGAAAACACGGAGTCGGCTCCTAGGAGGCCGGCCACCACCAATGTTGCGACGAGGCTCGCCCCCTCCTCCTCGCCCACCACATATCCCGCGAGCCCCGGGGTTGGTACCGCCTCCCCTACCGCCCACGACGGGTTTGGTCTGCGCGCGAGACCTCTGGCCGGAGTTGGAGGATGCAGGGCCGGTCTCCACGGATGCTGCTGTCGGGATGGATTGCCGGCACCGCCGGCCGCAACCAACACAAGAGGAAAAAGGTGATTTTTCCTCTTTTTCTTAATGTAAAATCGGAGTAGAAGAAGTTGTGGCTTACATGCTTTTTGTTACAAATGCAATACAAGAAATTCTACATGGACCGAGGACGAAGACAACGAGTTGTATTTTGCATGGCACCATCAAACTCTTGTAGATGATGCATTATATGAAGAGAGTGGTGTTCGTTCACCATTTCAACAATTTTAGGAAAAGATTTATGAGAATTTTAATGAAAAGACAAGAAGAGGTAGATCGATTAGCTCGATCTTGAATAGATAGCATATTCTTGTTATGCGTTCTAATGCTGTTAAGATGACATAACTCGAATAGTTTGGTTTACGTTAGTTTGTACCGGTAAGTATTCTCTATGTACTGATTGTATCGGGTTGTATCGGTATGTTTTGTGTGCATCGGGTTGTATCGGTATGTATTTGACTATTAATCTATGATTATATATGCATATGTATGAACCTATTGCATTGCAAATAAGGAAAAACATTTTTACTCCTCTAAATATAGGGGTTCGGTTAGAAACCTCCAACCTTTAGAGGAGTATTTTTACTCCTCTAAGTTTTAGAAGTCGGTTTACTCTAAAGTTTTGGGATGGTTAGATATGCCCTTTAGGGAGAAACCTTTGTTTGGAACAGATCAATCTACATTGCCCCTCCTCCTTTAGGGAAACGTATCAATAATTGGTGGATGGAGTAATCTCAGGTTTGCTGAAGAATAAATCAAGAGAAACCAGCGGCACCATCATCTACACCACGTGGGGGATATGGAAGGAGAGGAACATGAGGGTTTTCCTGAATACCGCTCTTCTTCCGGAAGCGATGGCCCACATGATTCGGGAAAAGATCACGCAGCGGGCTTTCGCCCATACCCAGGATCCAAGAGGCATAGCGTTGTCTTAGGGGGTTTGGGGTTCTGTTAGTCCCCTTGTTGCTTTGTATTGAAACATGAACGCAAAACATTTGTACATAAACATCTATTCTATCTAATTGAATGGAGACCAGATGCCTAATTTCCCCAAAAAAAACTAAGGAAGAACTCTGAGTGTAGATGTTCAGCTCGAAATGATCAGGTTTTAGCTAATTAAGTTTGGTATATCGTGTGAACTGTGCTAATAGCAATTACACACTCTAGCCAAAAAATACCTACAAAATTTACCTTATGTTAGTATAATTTTTCTGACATATAATTCAGATTTTATTGACCAACATTATGGTCAATTCTTTTCTTGAATTATGTGTTAGCATAATAAGCCAAAAAGGAGGCAGTAGTACTTGTAGATAGGAAGAATGAATTTTCCTCGGAGAAAAAAAAGCACATCAGTAATAGTACTATCCGATCATCAGCAGATATTAGGGCACCCACAATGTTGCTATAGCTAAATCTGACAAAAAGCTGAATTTAGCTTCACCATGCAATTTGGCTACACCTCCACAATGTAGCTATTCTAAATTCCTGCACCATGCAGTCCCACTCCTGATAAGAATAGCCTTATTTTTTGTCTAAGATATGACAACAGAGGACACATGTCACACGCAGGTTGGCTAATCAATTTGGAACCACATTTGGCATCGGAGCACCCTCTTGCTTCGGTTCCCTCTTTTGTTCAATTTGGAACCACCCCCACAATGTAGGGAACTAGTTCCAAAAGCCAAAAAGCAAATATAGAACCACTTTTGGCTATACATTGTGGGTGCCCTTAGCAAGATCTTCACAAGTGGTGAAATAGACCTACTCTACAAGCTGTCAGGCTATGGCAGAGAACTTTCTGATGTGACGTGCGCACATACTACCTTGAGACGAGAATTCACGGTTGAATTGTCCATTGCTACGGATGAGATATGCAAATATTTTGACCATGGATGAGTCCATGACCCAGCCCATGCATGTCGCCAGTTTCTGATGAGCATGGGACATCCGGCTGGCTAAATGGTCACGGCCGGAGACACGGTCCATATGCCCACTAAACTTGAAAAAGAGGAGAAAAATGAGGATGATAGTACAGTAGAATCGATCATCTTAGTGTGCACGTAGTAGTAGCTACTTCCTCTTGTTACAAAATATAAGATGTTTTATTTTTTATGAAGAGAGTGTATTTATATCTTTTTAGTGTATATATGTTCAAAGTGAACATGAGTGAACCTATACACTAGATACGTTTCTTTCACAGAAGCTAAAACATCTTACATTATGAAACGGAGGAAGTACAATGCCGACAGGGACATAACTTAACTTTAGCGGCTTCCTCCTCTCTCCCTGGAGGCGACGGCGATCCACTACCACCAGATCTCCACAGGCCTAACCATTGGTTCTCTCTCCCTTCTCTTGCTGCTCCGGAGACAGGAGGAAGGGAGACCTCATTCCTCTATTCTTGTCTAGTAGATAGGGTTAGGGCTTGTCTGTAGTGGCACGCCATTGGGGTGGTGGGAGCGGCCTCCAGGAAAATAAATTTGCCTCAATTTTATTTCCACATCGGCAGCAACCTTTAGATGTCCCGGAGTGGATGACAACGCGTGATGCTCTATCCTGCAGATCGGGAGCTTGGTATTCTTGCCGTTCATCGGATCTGGTGAGATCAATTTCTCGATGTGCCACTAGCATTCGTCGTTATCCACAATGGCGCTAGCGGCCGGGGCAAGTTGGTTCCTCTAGAGCGAGGATGTTGGTCCGAAGGTGGTGGATCTATCGTTCTTCGCCGACTTCGTCGATGAAAGGCGACAGATCTTGCTTCAAAACATCATGGGGACGTCCCCTGATCGACATGCCACAGTGACACGTGCTTCGTTGCGTGCAACATGCATGTTCATTGACTCACAAAGCCTCGTCGGCGATGATTTTTTTGGATCTTGCATGGGCGGAGGTTCGTCGTCTCTTTTAGCGTGCGTCTCTATGGCGTTACATCGAATAATGGTACACTGGCTTCAACCCCATCTTGATGACGTTTATAGCGTCGAGAAGCCTGTGGGATATGGTCTACGTCGAGCGTGTGCTCCACCTTTGTGTGGTGTTGATCTCGTCGCCGATCTGGTCCTGACGGCCTTGGAGTGCGGAGGTGTGGATTGTTGCTGGTTTGTGGCGGATGGTGGAGGATCCGATCGCTTGATAGATGAGGTGGCGTTGGCCCTGGATCCTGCGTTGAAGATGCTCGGAGGCCTCCTCCGGCCGATGTTCCTTAGCAGCAAGCTAGATCCAGTCTTACGGGGCTGATGGTTATTGTGGCTCATTAACGCCTCATGGCTAGGGGTTTTTTCGGTGTCAAAGTGTGGACCAGATGCTGGTCTTCTTTTTATCCAGTGGCGGCGACGAATTGGGTTTTTAATAGTTGCGGCGAGGATGGTTTACAGCTGTCCAACCGTTTGTTTTTTCTTATTTTCTATTACTTGTATGTGTATCATATTTGTATTGCTATAGTTATAACTATATGTGTATCATCTTTATATTGCTACCGTTATAACTACAAGTAATGTATGCTCACGGACATACATAGTAAGAAAAATTAAATACACACATGTGTCTTCCTACACGTACATGCACAGTAGTAGTTTGGTGTGATGTCCTAACCTCCGGCGATTGCGGTGCGGTCGGATCCAAAAGTCGCAATTCGCAGCTACCTGCAGCATTGGATTCTTTTTTACTGGATTCTGACCGTAAAGCACTGGAAACTAGCTAGCATATACGCAAGCATGTAACGTTAATTTGTTCGTATCTTTTCCACGACAGCGCGTGGACGCAGCTAAGCCAAGTGATAATAAGCTAGCGCGCGGTTTTTCAAATGCATGTCATGTCACGGCCGGCATGTGGTGTCCATCACTAATGCACGTTAAGTATAGCATCTCTACATTTGTACCGCTACTAAATCCGCTAGTACTTTGAAAGCTTCTTGATTGATCCCCTTTCAAGACACTTCCCATGGACAATTGGACATATAAGGGTCAATGCATGTACTCTTGTTCTCTTCCACGCAACGTTCTCTGACCATGTAAGAGAGTAGATGAGCATTGTGACCCCAAAAAGCTCGAGCTGTTTCAAATGAAAAACAACTTTACCGAGCCAACATTATCGAAAAGACACACCCACATAGTGACGGACCTAGAACAATATTGTAGGTGGGGCCAAAAGATAATAGATAGCGGTGGTCCCTTTTGGCCTTCACTAAGGTCCGCATCTACGCCCACATGAAAATATAACACCTAATGGTGTAGGCAGGGCCCTGGGAGGGGGTGTGGCCCCCTTTTGGCCTCCACTAAGGTCTGCCTCTTCACCCACATGAAAATATAACACCTAATGGTGTAGGGAGGCCCTTGGAGTAGGGGCATTAGGAATTAATGTTCTCTCCGTCGATTCTTCTCGATTTCCATGACGAACCGCTGCCAATTCGATGGTGCTTGCCTGCCCCATTTATATCAGCCAAAGTATGGAAGCGCACTCGGAGAAAAAATGATGGTACTTCGCGAGTACTCCATGGGAAGATACTCATAGCGGACAACCTATCTCTTAGAGGATGGCTGCACGATCCCATCTGTGAGATTTGCAAAATCCACCCGGAGACCGTGCAACACCAATTGCTAGAGTCTAGCTTCTCGACAGCGGCCGGAGAGAACATGTTTGCTTGGAACGGCTCAATCAGAATTGTCCCTCCTCCTTTAGACTAAAGTATCAATAACTGGTGGGATGGAGTAATCTCAAGTTTGTTGAAGGAGAAATCGAGAGAAACCAATCTACGACACGTGAGCCGAGGGATATTGAAGGAGAGGAACATGAGGATTTTCCGGAATACCGATCTTCTTCGGGAAGCGATGGCTCACCTGATTTGGGAAGGGATCATGCAGCGCCGCAGCGGGCTTTCCCCCACACCCAGGATCCAAGACACATAGCGTTGGCTTAGGGATTTTGGTGTTTCTGTTGGCAAAAATCTAACGTGGCACAACAATTAATAAAGAAAGAGATGGTTAGAGTATCATAGGCAGATACCGTATCATAGTACGTAAAACTAGAAAATCATCATACATATAAATCTTATACATAATTTTGTATTGAGATTCTACAAATTATTAGTACTAGTATGATACTATCATATGATACCAGGCACTATAAAGATAGTACATACACTAGTATTATATGCATGATACTAGTAGTATGATACTACCACTATGACCAGCCTTAGTCGCCTTGTTGCTTTGTATAAAACTAACGCAAAACATTTGTACATAAACATATATATTCTATCATAGAACGGAGACCATATGCCTTATTTCCCCCGAAAAACTAAGAAAGATTTGTGCACTAGTAGAAAACAGGCTATCCGATTCGTGCCCTCTAATAGCATTAGTCCCGGTTGCGCCACGAACCGGGACTAATGCTGGCACGCGTCCCGGTTCGAGCGGGCACGGTGGCCGGAGGCATGCGTCCCGGTTGATAAGGGGTCATACGTCACAAACCGGGACTAAAGGTTGGGCGTCAGCCACGTGGCGTGGCACACACCTTTAGTCCCGGTTTGTGACGTATGATCCCGCCCTCTATAAATGTGACGCCCCAGCCCTCTGCCTCCCTCTGTTTTTTCTTGGCGGAAGGTGTGAGAGGTGTGCTAGTTTATTTTTTTCATATGCATGCATTCAAGGTGTTTGATGAAATGTTTGAGTGAATGATCTTGTTTAATTTCTCACAGAACAAAAATATAGAAGGTGTCTGAGACGCACTTGAGCTTTCTTCTCTTTATTTTCCTCGATCGAGGTTAGCAATTTTATCTTTTCTCTGTCATTGATACAATGCATGTGTCGATATGAATTGGTCATTTCACTATTTATAATGTCCTGTTTTTGATAAACTTACTTATATGATGCAGATGAACGGTCGGGAATGGATGTACGATGATAAATAAATTCTCTGCCGCGGCACAAAAAGTGGCCAAAATGCTGCCACGGCAACAAAAGTTGCCAAAATGAATTCTCTGCCGTGGCAGAGAAATATGTCAAATCTCTGCCGCGGCAGAGGGTTATTTGTCCCGGTTCGTGTTACGAACCGAGACGGTTGCTCCTCCCCCTCGCCCTCTGCCGCGGCCACGTGCGCCCTTTTGTCCCGGTTGGTGGGGCAACCAGGACTAAAGGTTGAGGCTTTAGTTCCGATTGCCCCGTCCCGGTTGAGGAACCGGGACTAAAGCCCCTTACCAACCGGGACACATGGGGCTGTTTCCACTAGTGGTGCTAATAGCAATTACACACTCTAGCCAAAAAAAACCTACAAAATTGACCTTATGTTAGTATAATTTTTCTGACATATAATTCATATTTTATTGACCAACTTTATGGTCATTTTTTTCTTAAGTTATGTGTTAGTCTAATAAACCAAAATAGAGTAAGTAGTACTTGTAGTTGTAGATAGGAAGAATGAATCTTCCTCGGAGAAAAAAAGCACAGCAGTAATAGTACTGTGCGATCAGCAGATATTAGTAAGATCTTCACGAGTGGTGAAATATACCTACTCTACAAGCTGTCAGGCTATGGTAGAGAACTTTCTGATGTAACGTGCGCATATACTACCTTGAGAAGAGAATTATTCACGGTTGAATTGTCCATTGGCCATTGCTATAGATGAGATATATAAGTATTTTGACTATGGATGAGTCCTTGACCCAGCCCATGCATGTCGCCAGTTTCTGATGAGCATGGGCCGTCCGGCTGGCTAAATGTTCACGGCCGGAGACAAGGTCCACCTGCCCACTAAACTTGAAAAGGAGGAGAAAAATGAGGATGATAGTACTAGTAGAATGGATCATCTTAATGTGCATGTAGTAGTAATAGCTACAATGCCGATGGAGACGTAACTTAACTTCAGATTTGTTTGGCAGGGGAAACGCCGAAACGGTGATGCAAAATTTATGGTGTTTGGTTCCAGCCACAAATTGCCAAGCTAGTATATGTTTGGTTGTTGTTACACTTTAGGACTGCCACACTTAATTATTTGTAGGATCCACATGTCATAGCGGTAATTATTTATCACACTTTGTGGCTCTCAATTTCTTATCTACACTCTTGTGGTAGCTTGAATCAGCCTTTCTTCCCGCTTTATAAATAAATCCACAACCGAGTACAAGGTACAATAGTACCACAGGCATCATAGTGCCTAAAAAGAAAGAAAAAAGAGGAGTTCATTGGCGCTAGGGCAACAACACAGTAAAGCCCAAAGGGAAAAAACAAAAAGGAGGCACAAGAGAACGCCCTCTAGGGCTACTCCTCAGGATCAGCAACCGCGAAGCGTCGTGCCACCGCTCTCAACGATTAAAGGGATCCGTACAGGTGCACTCGATCCCGCTGCTTAGATAGCGGGTACCACAGCTGAAGGTTAAGCCAGAAAAGCAAAAACAGAGTCAGATGTCCGTCGCGGGAAGATCTTCTCGATCACCATTTTATTACGAATGTTCCAAAGAGTCCAGGTAAGGGCCGTAAACACTAGCCAGAAGAGGTGGCGCCTTTCTCCTGGACGGTTTGCCTCCGTCTCCAGGAACTCACCGATATCCTGAGTCTGCCAGGTAGGGCCCAGGGCTTCCCGGATAAAGCTCTATAGAAACTAAGCGGCAAAACACGTAAACATTATGTGGTAACAGATCTCCGAGGTCCCACATAATGGATACATCCCGTTGGCAAGGCCATTCCGCTTCGCCACCTCTACCCCTGAGGGGAGTCGATCTAGTAGCAACTGCCACAGGAAAATCCTGACTTAGGGGTATTGGGGCTTTCCAAAGATGGGACGTCCACGGAGCTCCGGACCCTGGTAAAGGGTCCTATATGCCGAACTAACTGGAAATTCTCCCAAAGAAGACTGGCGCCACGACACCCTGTCCCTCCCAACTGAGAGGGACGAATGAAGGGTGTCTCGCAAACTACCGAAGTCATCCACTTCGACGTCGCTAAAAAGGTTCTCCGAAATGGGATGTTCCAGATGTCCCTTGCTCCGCCTCAGCCACTAACATCATAGGATCTGCGCAAATGGCGAAAAACGCATGGAACTTCTAACATAGAGGAGTCCCCTAAAGCCAAGGATACAATCAGAAGAGGGTCTCTCGGCTGTTACCTACGGTGAAGAGAATGCCCCTCCTGATAGCCACACTTGTCAAACATAGACTTGGCAAACTTTGGCTAGGAACCAAACAGACCATTAGCTAGTAGTTAAACCAGAGATTAGTAACCCTTAGCTAGTAACAAAACCATAGATTAATAGTAGTAGTCCAGTACTCTCTTCGTTTTATAATATAAAAAAGTTTAGTTTTATAAAATGAATGTATCTAGATGTCTTTTAGTGTCTAAATTCACTGTAAACCTACACACTAAAAGATGTAAATTACTAGATATATTTCTTCTACAAAATCTAAAATATCTTATATTTTGAAACAGAGGGGGAGTAGTTAACAAAACTGTCGGTAGGCGAGGGCAGTTGGGCAGTGGCTCCTGGTTCCTCAGTAGCCAAGCTCGGAAAGCAACATGAAGGAGATCGAGGAGGCATCCATGCACATGCATGCTGCATGCTTGACATGGCTTTTGCTTAACCGTGTTGTCGATTCGACCGTACAGCGTCGGCATCTACCTTTTCTCACTCCCAAAACTGTTCCTTTTTTTTCATGGGGAACGTTCGTTACATAGTTACAGTGAGCGGGATCCGTATACCTGGCCCTCGTGTGAAAAACGCGCGAAACTCACCGGTTCAACCCAAACTCAAAGTCCACCATAGTAGGTGAAACGATGATGTAATCTGATCACATTTTATGGCATATATGCGAGCTATGTGCACCGTGAGTGCTTTTCTTGCTATAAATACCGCCCGGCAACGGCGATCCTCCCATCATCCAGCGCACAAGCTAGCTCAAGGCACTACACTATCTAGCCAAGCAGCAAACCGACACACGCCACATTCCGATTCCATCATGGCAGCGCGCGCAACCGTGATCGTCTTCTCGCTCGTGCTGGCGCTGGCCTTCGCCGGCGGCGCGTCGGCGAAGCTGTCGGCGGGCTTCTACTCCCGCTCGTGCCCGGGCATGCTCGCGGCCGTGCGGTCGGCGCTGCACCCGGCGATCGCCAAAGAGCGGCGCGTGGGGGCCTCCATCGTCCGACTCTTCTTCCACGACTGCTTCGTCCAGGGCTGCGACGCCTCGCTGCTGCTGGACGACGCACCGGGCTTCCAGGGCGAGAAGAACGCCACGCCCAACAAGAACTCAGCCAGAGGGTTCGAGGTCATCGACGCCGTCAAGGCCGCCGTCGAGAAGGCGTGCCCCGGCGTCGTCTCCTGCGCCGACGTGCTCGCCATCGCCGCGGAGGAGAGCGTCGTCTTTGTAAGTATATAGTAGACACGCCCACCATGGTGGCGCACCGACGTACGTACAGCGTGCGCTTGAACTGAAGCTAACTAGCCGTGACATGTGTACGTGCAGCTGGGTGGCCCGAGCTGGGAGGTGAAGATGGGGCGCAGGGACTCCACCACGGCGAGCTTCAACGGCGCCAACAATGACATCCCGCCGCCGACTTCAGGGCTTGCAAACCTCACCTCACTCTTCGCCGCCAAGGGGCTCTCCCAGAAGGACATGGTCGCGCTCTCAGGTACAGTACATAGGATACATGGATTAACCTTCTTTCAGATACTAACAAAAATTACTCGTACTAGTTTACACTGACCTAGTCTCATTCTCACTGCATCGGTGAGTATTACTTGTTCCAAACTTAACAAACATAGGTGATAAGGTGAAGCAAAGTAATAAATTTCAAAGCGGAGTAGGTAGCTTTGTATAAGCAGAAACAGCTGGTATCAAACAACGAAACTGATGATAGCTAAGTTTTGAAATTTCTGCATAAGACATTTCACAAGGGTACAGATTACACGTGATCAGTTCGAGGGTTGGTGACTAGTTACCATTGACCTTATCCCTGGTCGGCTTCCTTTCAAATTAAGACTAGACACATATGTTACTTGGCTACTAAAACAACATATTCTCTAACTATGCAAGTTGGTGAAGGATTGGTATGGAAGCAATGAGAAAAAAAACTACTTCAAGGTAACCTGACCTGGCCTTTATATATCACCTTGTTCCAGGAGCACACACCATCGGCCAAGCCCGCTGCACCAACTTCAGGGACCACATCTACAACGAGACCGACATCGATGCCGGCTTCGCTCGGAGCCGCCAGTCAAACTGCCCACGCACAGCAGGCTCCGGCGACAACAACCTGGCGCCGCTTGATCTGCAGACCCCAACCGTCTTCGAGAACGCCTACTACAAGAACCTCGTCCAGAAGAGGGGCCTCCTACACTCCGACCAGGAGCTCTTCAATGGCTGCGCCACCGATGCGCAGGTCCAGGGGTACGTCGGCAGCCAGGAAGCCTTCTTCAAGGACTTTGTGGAGGGGATGATCAAGATGGGGGATGTCACGCCCCTCACGGGGTCCAGTGGGCAGATCAGGAAGAACTGCAGGAGGATGAACTAAAAGACGACTGAAATCCTAGTAGTATATAGGATTTGATCATACCCATGTTCATTCTCCTTCAATACTGTTTCTGCAATTATCAATTGATGTACGTTGTGCCAATTTTTTCGAATAATAAAAGTTCTACGGACCACCCAAGAAGTACCCCTATCTTTTATAGCCAGACATTATTTGTGATGAATAGCTTACACCAAGGCGTGTGAAAGATCTGCACATACAAGCAGACAAGGCTAGTAGCTGTGTATTTGGGCCACGTCAAATTGGACATTAGTTGGTCATCTTCCACGTTTAGACTTGTCAAGCCATGAAGCAACTTGGACAACTACTCTTTAGCACTGTATTGTGCTGTGTAGAGAAGATCTGGGAATAAATGGGGGTTAACATTTATGCCTATCTGGTCCAGGATGCTACATCTTCATACGACTTGGGCAACTACTCTTAGCACTGTGGCTCAAGTTAACATGACCTTAACGCGTGCAGAAATAATCAAATTAGCTTGCTTATCAGGATTCTAATTTCCCAACTCAAAATCACATAGACCATAAACAGTTGAGAGAACAATTTACCTGGCATATCAATCACAAGTCAGAGCACACAATGGTAAAATCTGCAAGCATGTAAACCTACCGCCAGCTGTAGGAATTTTCCATGTAACACAGAGAAACTAGTGAGACAGAAAAGAACATCAATCAGCTCAGAAATCAATAATTCTTGCCAGCATGAAGCTTTGTACGCATTAACGCATGGCAGATACCATGCAATGTAAAACCATTGTCATGAGATCAAAGCTAGCTAGTGAAATCACAATATCACATGGAACACAGGTACAGTGGTGCGTAATTGCCAACCAAAAAAAAAATCATTGCAACAGAATGGTAGTCGTGAGCATCAATGATGGTACTACTAGCTTCGACACGTGAGCTAAATGCTAATCATGCTAGCAGAACTAAGAGGCTGGAATGGTGTCTTGCATGTACATACTTGGGAGTTGAGCAACAGAACATTAACAACTTCCAGAGCAATTTACTTTGCAAGATGGAATACATAGCTGTGACTTACTGACTTCAGTAGTTTGCAAACGGGTCGCCAAGAGAAAAATCAGATCCTCTCTTGATGCTCCGGGTGTAACCTCCTTCAGGATCAGAACAGCTAGTGACCAGCACCGAAGAGAACCTCAAACTCGCCACTTTGGACTGCACCTCTTCGATCGAAGTGAAACTGGTGGCCACCAGAATCACCACCTCCCTCAGTGCCAGTGCGCTCTCAAGGAAGTATCTGAGGAAGGCAAGCTCGTTTCGATCCCCTCGGAAACCATGGAGAATCAGCAGCTTGATGCTTGCCCGAATGCATTCTATGGTACCAGACTCGTGCCAGAACTTCAGGTTGAGCTTGCCAGTGGATTGATCAGTGTCTCCAGACTGAAAATTTGATGAAGTCAATGCCATGCAGTTCATCAGGTATTGCTAGCAATTAGCAATATGATGCAAATGAATTCCAAAAGAAGTGCCTGGGGCTTCACCTTGATGTGGAGCGTCTCAACACTCGGAAAGCATCTGAGAATACTGGGAATCATCCTGGCATCATTGCGGACCCCGAAACAAACCTCCAATGCCAGGATTCTCACACTTGGTACCATGGTGCTCAGGCTCACCCTTGTCGTACCCTGCAATTGCAATTGCAATCAAAATCTCATATATATTATATACTAATTGGAGGCTCCTTCCACACCACCACAATGATCTTAGGACATGTTCTATTTAGACAGTTCGATTTTGATTTTGTGGTTGTCAATAAACGAGAAAAATAGGCTGATGCGTGTTAACTCGGACGCCTGCCGCTCACCAAACGAAAAGCTAACCTATGTACATAATTACTGATACGATCAGGAGATGGATGTGGTTAATCTGGACTATTGAATCCATTCACCAGCAAAGGACTTAACTAAAGGTTGCCAGTATTAATATGTCTTTGTTCTACTGTCTCGTATATTAAAACAAACCTGAAAATGTTATGTCTATTTTCAAAATTCTAAAATTTGCAGATGCACACTTAATCTTTTTTACTTTCCCCAGTTTGATAAATAGGTTTTTTTGTTCATCATTTTTACCGATAGCAGAATACTGCTAGATAATATGTCATCTAGCATGAGGATATTAATTCGGCCTGCTGTAGACATCAATTCAACAGAAAAAAACAGGGAAAGAATGACTATAACGCAATAAGTTTAAGTAAATCTAATGCTTCTCTACCGTATTAGAGGGTATCTGTTCAAAATGGCAAATGGGCAAGCTTTCAAGATAGAGTTGCTCGTGCAAGATGAAGAAATTGATGCCAGTGTTGGTCATATGTGACAGTGCGCTGAAGGCGATGGTTCAGTTATTTCCTATCTTCTCCACACAATATCTAAGCATCAGATGATACAAAGGTTATATTCTGTTTCGATCAACATGTCAGCACAAGTTGCACTGTCAATATTTGAAATTTATATCTAATAGAAAAATTGTTTCAGTCAACACACTAAAGAGCATCCTAATATTTATATTTGAGCTTTGCTTCAGTACACC
This sequence comes from Avena sativa, assembly GCA_916181665.1. Taxonomy (NCBI): domain Eukaryota; kingdom Viridiplantae; phylum Streptophyta; class Magnoliopsida; order Poales; family Poaceae; genus Avena; species Avena sativa. The sequence goes on along the minus strand of OV702296.1, from coordinate 235,948,234 downwards.
CCCATAGAAAACTTCAAAAATTCTGATGCAGACCAAAAGTGGAGATTTAAACTTACCCCTTTAATAAAAAAGGGTAGTACAATCTTTTGCACCCAAATTAATCTGTTTGAAATTTTGAATGCAGGCTGGTACGGTATTAGTAGCTCTGCCGAGGGTGGACGTGCTGCAGGCTGGCAGCTGGCTATAGGGCGCAAAGGCTTCGTTTAATTCTACCTGCCATCAGCGATCTGACTTTATCCGAAAGCTCTGATCTTTGCAGTCTTGTAACCTGCAGTAATGGGGCCGCATAGAGTTCTTTGACTGAAATTATGCATCAGCTTCTGTCCTATTTCAGAATTGACTGCTGAAAAGACTACATACTCCATCTAACATCATTATTAATCAAGAAGGCTCCCATCTTTTCTAGTGTAATTATCGAACTGCAAGATGATACATCCAGCTATAGTTCCACCTACTAGTAGTCAATTGAGAGGCTGATTTATGGCCTCCATGTGGGCAACATATATCGGCAGGTCACCGAGCAAAGTTCTATCACTAATTGTTAATTAGGCAACAAAATTAGCAATGATGATCCTTCATCCTAAGGTCATAAATTTGATGTCATTAGTTCCTCTTTCTCATGAGTAAAATGTAAATACTATTTACGCCAAAAAATCAATAGGTGAACATTGCTCGTCATGATCACAAAAGTGTTGATGTGTCTGCAATTATATGTAAACTATTTGCATGCCACCCTAAAAGATTTATCCATATGTTAAATAAACCCTATTTCTTAAAACTCCACACATCTATTGATGTTCTATTTTTGTTAATACTTATGTGCTTTTTGAATTACTAGTGTACCAAATAAGATCCTCAAATTTATATTGATTGTTTATGAGTTTTATAGAATGAAAGAGGGAAAGATCAGGCACCTTGATGACAGTGTTGCCGACCTCTAGGACTTGAGTTCCTGGGTCCAACTCCAAGCATCCTAACAAGTGCAGCTTGGGGGCATAGCCAATCTTGACCTTGGTGCAGCTGTCGTTAGGGATACAAGCTTCCGAAAGGATGAGCCGCTCAAGGCTTGGGGCGTCCACCACGAAGGTTTCTTCAAAGAAGCACCCAATGAGCAGGACGCACCGGAGGCTCTGACTGACAAGGCGGAGGCGAAGCTTGAACAGATTGGTTTCGACATAGAGCGTCTCCAGCACGGGGCTCCTGTCGAGGATGTAGTCCAGATCCTCGCTCTTCATGAAGATGCCGCAGAGCCCTAGCTCCCGGAGGTTGGGGAAGGAGGAGGCGCGCGGGAGGTCGGCCGTGTCAGGGAACTTCCAGAGACCGAGGTAAAGGCTGGTGAGGGTGGCCATGTCTAAGAAGGTGGCGGGGATAACGATGTCGAGCGACCACCGGCGGCTGATGAGGACGAGTTCCTGGATACCGTTGGCGGCGAGGAGCTCCAACCAGCGCGTGAGCGGGCCACGGAACTCCTCCATGTAGCTGCTGGTGAGTTGGACGCAGCGGAAGGGCCCCGGGTGCGCGGCGAGGACGCAGGAAACGGAGGAGGTGACCCGCCGCGCGTCGGCACGAGCGCCCGCAGTGCCGTCGACGGGGAGGAGGTCGGCGTCGACGAGGATGAGCGGGGAGGAGCGCCAGACCCCGCGCCAGCGGCTGGAGAGCGCGGCAGTACGCGCGGCGTCCTTGACGGGGAGGCGGGAGACGATGTTACCGAGGAGCGCTTCGGGGAGGCAGCTGATGCGGTCTACGGCATCGTGTGCGGGGAGGGCGAAGAGGCGAGCGGCGGCGGAGACGGGCGGGTCGGGGAGGATGTAGTGGATGCCGGAGAGCAAGCGGCCCAAGACGCCTTGGCGTCGGAACTCGACCGCCATCTCGGTGTCAATGGGGCCGATCGGCCCGAGAATGTCCATGGTCGCCGCCGCCGCCGGAAGCGCCGCGATGGGGACAAGGGTTTGGAGCGCCGCGTGCTGTCACTGGAGTGGAGCAGGAACGGCAGAAGAGAAGCGGAAATGCTCCGGATTGTGGGAAGAAGCCAAGGTGGGCCCAAATGTTCAAGGCCCAAGGTCCTAAAACACGAATGTAATTTCAAAAGGAGATCGTTGGAATCTGCGACATTTAATTCATGATTTCATTATTTTCTCATATAAACTGCAGATCCTAAGCCGTTCAAAAGAATTATGTATTAAGTCAATTTATAACAAGTTCAACTTCACCATAGAGTAACTAAACTTAAGCTTGCTATAATATTGCATCTTGGGCCAAAACAGGAGGACTTGATGGCGTTTTTCAATCAGTTGCACATTGGGGATTTGCAAACAGAACTTTGGGTCATCACTTTACTTTCGAGAAAAGAAGATGCGGCACAAATTCAACAATATAGGTCAATTTGTTTACTTAATATAATTTCAAAATATTCACTAAAGTTGGTACTAATTTTATTACATTGATTGCTCCAAAAGTGATTAGACCCACTCAATTTGCTTTCATGCCTAGACGACACATTCTCGAAGGGGTTATTGTTAACCATGAAATTCATAGGAAGAAAATGGATAGTATTTTTTAAAATTGATTTGAAAAGTCTTATGAAAGTGAAATGGTCTTTTCTTCAGCAAACCTTGTGGATGTAAGGTTTTGTGCCTGAGAAGTGTAGGCTCATCGAGCAGTTTGTTGAAGGAGGGAGTGTTGGGATAAGGGTCAATGATGGCATTGGCCCTTTTCTCAAACTAGGAAAGTCTTGAAGCAAGGAGACCCATTGTCGTCTATGCCTTTTAATATTGTGGAGAATATGCTTGCTATCCTAGCTGCAAGGGCAAAAGAGGACGTTCAAGTTGAAGGCATCATTGCATATTTTATTGATGGATGTGTTCGTATTCTACAATACGCAGATGATAATGTCTTGTTTATGAAACATGACTTAATAAAAGTTTTGAATATGAAATGTATATTTTTGCATTTTTTAAAAACTATCGGGTCTAAAAATCAAATTCAAAAAAGTTATTTTTTGGGGGAAGACAAAGGAGGAGGAACAACAGTAGAAACAAAATTTTGGTTGTGAGACTAGATCTTTGCCATTTAGGTACTTAGGACTATCTATTCACCGAAAAAAACTTAAAATTTCATACTGGTAAACAATGAAGACTTGTTGTGAAGGAAAGTTGGGATGCTGGAAGCACAAGTTACTATCATATGGTGATTGACTTGTCCTTATTAATTCACTTATAACAGGTCTACCTATTTTCATGTTGTCTTTCCTGATGATACCCGAGGGGGTAAGAAAGCAGCTTCATATCTAAAGGCCTCTATTTTTCTAGCAAATTGATGAGACCAAACGTAACTATAGACTTACAAAGTGTAATATAATTTGTAGACCGAGGAGGAATTGGTATTGAGGTACTTGAAATTAAGAACAGGTGTCTTATGAGAAAATGACTTTTTAAGTTGCATCATGAAGAAGGGGTGTGGCAGAGATTGTTACGAAATATATATCTTACTTGGAAGATATTATCTGAAGTCCAATCAAAACCAACCGACTCCCCTTTTGAAAGGGACTTATGTGGGTGAAGGATGATTCTTTAGTTGAGGTCATTTTATAATTGGAGATGGCTCCAGTAGACGGTTTTGCACATGGTTAGGAAATACAACAGTTGCGCAACAATATACATCCCTCTATAATGACATGTGGGGCCTGAGTATCATACGATATGTCCAAAAGAAATCCAAACTCCTAATACTAACCCTTCATCGCTGCCCAATAGAATCCCAAAAATCCCATGTGAGATGCATCTAGAGTGGACGAGTTGGGGCTATGTGGCTGATTGTGGGATGTCATGTGGTAGTTTTGCAATTGTGTTGAGACTTTAAAGTCAAACTATATATTGTTATGTAGTTATGCAACTTACATTGGCCTATAATGTTATTTTCTTTCACATACGATTGATGGGTGGATTTTACCTGTGGTTTCTTTTATCCTAGCGGGTGCGGGTATGGACAAAATCTATACCCACGTGCGGGTACAAGTGACGGGAAAGATCTGCGGGTGCGAGTTTGGTTAAGCTCCGTCCGCATCCAACAAGGTGCCATCCATAGTAATGTTTGTGCCCTTGGAGTGGAACAACAACGGCCGAACGAAAGGGGAAATGATCTGTTGCAAGCCTAGGTGGGCTGAAATATTTGAAACTCATTGTTCATAGACCACTAATTTATCAAGTATAGTATAAAGTACTCTTTTATTTTTTATTCCCTCTACCCAAAAATAAGTGACTCGGATTGTCTAAATTTAGATGTATCTAGACATGTGTACATATATACGAATCTAGACAAATTTGAATCATTTATTTCCATACGGAGGAGCGGCCAGCAAATGTTGAGTGTGTAAGAGTAATTGTCTCTTTGTGTGGTTTTGTTAATTAATGACAAACCCTATGGTCTAATGATTTCATTGAGTTTTATATGTAGGAATATTCTATAGGTCATGCTTCTAGTCCATGGGGTGGATTCTAGTATGGATGCTATGAAGATAAAGATTTACATTGAGTATTGGCATCAAGATCAACGAGATGAAGAGAAAAATATGATTTGATCAAGATCTTGAGAGTTTTATCTTAATAGAAGAATTCAAGTTATGGCTCTAAGTCGGTGTCATGATAGTCTCATGAGTTGAGATATGGTTGACTAAAGGTTTAAAGCATGCGATTAAATGAAGAGTTTTTTATGTATCTCAAGATATTGAGATAGAGCATGAGAATATACATGGTTGAACAATACAAATAGTAAAGAGTGATTTCAAGTTGGTCAACTCATGAATCATAAAGAGTGTACCACATGGATCTTGTGGTAGGGTAAGCATTGTATTATACTTCATTAACTAACCCATTATATATGTGTTGGAGATATGCCCTAGAGGCAATAATAAGAGTGGTTATTATTATATCTTTGTGTTTACGATAAATGTTTACATTCATGCTATAATAGTATTAAACGGAAACATTAATAATTGTGTGATTTGTAAACTAAATTAGAGTCCCTAGTAAAACCTCTTAATAATACTATCTTGTTGGTTAATAGATGATCGTGGTTTCTCGATCATGAACATTGAGATGTTATTAACAACAAGATCATATCATTAGGAGAATGGTGTGATGGACATACTCTTATAGATAAGCGTAGCATAAAGATCAAGTCATTTTAATAGTTTGTTTGCTATAAGCTTTCTGATACATAGTAACTTAATTCCTTCGACCATGAGATCATGCAAATCACCATCACCGGAAGGATGCTTTGATGACATCAAACACCACACCGTAACTGGGTGGCTATAAAGGTGGCATTGAGTGTTCGGAAAGTATGTGTTGAAGCACATGAATCAAGAGTGGGATTTGTCCATCCATATGACGGATAGATATACTTTGGGACCTCTCGGTGGAATATCATCCAATTGGATTGCAAGCATGTGATTGGCTCACAAGGGATCACATATCATGGGAACGACAAAAGAGTACTTATCGGTAACGAGGTTGAACTAGATATGCAGAGATACCGACGATCAAAACCTCGGATAAGTAAACTATCGTGAGACAGGGAAATTGGTATCGTATGTAAGTGGTTCTTTCGATCACAAAGTAATCGTAGAAATATGTGGGAGCCATATGAATTTCTAGATTCTTCTATTGGTTATTGATCGGAGAAGTGTCTCAGTCATGTCCGCATAATTCACGAACCGTAGGGAGACACACTTAAGGATTCGATGTTGTTTAGTAGATATGGAATGTTAGTAGGGATATCGAATGTTATTCGGAGTCTCGGATGGGATCCGGGATATCACGAGGAGATCCGAAATGGTCTGGAGAATAAGATTCATATAAGGAAAGTCCTATTTCGGAGTTCGGGAAAGTTTCCGATGTTTTCATCGGAGAGGTTCTAGAAGGGTCTAGAAGGTTCACCGGTGCGGAAGGAGAATGGTCCATGAATGTGTCATGGGTAAGTGGAATTATTGGATCATATCCTAGGTCATATGGTGTGTGCATTTGTAAAAGAGAATTAAAGCTCTAAATTGAAAGTCAAACGGGAGTTTGAAAAGTCAAACTGGAACAATGGTTTCCTAGTGGGAGAAGAAACAATTCCTTCTCTCAATCCAACTTGGGTTTGGGTTTGGATTCAAACCCACCCCTCCCAAGGTTGCCCCCTCTCTCATAAATAGAGGGGGAGGGCTTCCCCAAAGCACACAAGCCCTAGCCCCTCTCCCCGCACTCGAGCCGCCGCCGCCGTGTCGCTGTCGCCACCGGCCCATCGCCGCCGCCCTAGCCGTCACCGACACCTCCTCCTCCTCCTCCCGGACTTCTAAACCCTAGATATCTAGGAAACCCTAATCCACCATAACTCTCACCGGCTTAGTTGAAGCCCTACGGGATCTTCCCTCTACTTCCAACACCACGCCGTCGTGCTGCCGGAATCACGAGGGGAGAACTACAACCTCCGTTGCCTGCTGGAACAAGGGAGAGGAAGGTCTCCATCGAGTACCGAACGTGTGATCGACTGCGGAAGCGCTGCCAGAACGCATCGCCGGAAGGATCGTCTACGCGATCTTGAGATCGACAAGTGTACGACTACATCACCCACGAGAATCTGCTCTCGTTAACCGCTTTGGAATCTTCGAGGGTCAGTGCTTCTATCGAGTCATTGCTACAATCTAGTAGATAGATCTTGGCTTGTTTGTGTGCATGCGGTAGAATTTTTTTGTTTTCCATGCTACGAACCCCTACAGTGGTATCAGAGTCGTGTCTATATGTAGATCTGTTGCACGAGTACAACACTATGGTCATTGTGGGTGGTGGTGCTTTTATTATCAATTGCTTTTGTGTACTTTGCATCTTGCGGTATGACGGGATGAAGCGGCCCGGGCTAACCTTACATGACATCGTTCATGAGACTTGCTCCACGTTTATAATGCAACTTGTATTGCATAAGTGGCTTTGCGGGTGTCTGTCTCTCCCATGATAGTTTAGATTCAATTTACAACAGGCACTTGATAGTTCAAGCATCAACGTTGTGGTTCTTGTTCGTAAGTTAGAACGATACTTATTGAAAGCCCCAAACCACGTAAAATATGCAAAGAAAATTAGAGGCGTCTAACTTTGTTTTGCATGGGTGTGCTATGATGTGATATGGCCATGATTGTGATCATATATGATGTATGCAATGTTCCTTATTGTAAGTTGGCAACCCACAGGAGCCATATGGTTGTATTTTGAATTCCGTTAAGGCCTGCGTGTCTATTCAAAGTAGTTGTAATAGTTGAAGCTGGTGGACGGCAACCATGAAACGGCGCCATTGACCTTGACGCCATACCGATGATGAAGATCATGTTCGTGCTTAAATATGGAGATCGAAAGCACAAGAAGAAAGGCCATATCATATCACATATTATGAATTGCATGTGATGTTAATCCTTTATGCATCTTGTATTGCTTAGTTTGTGACGGTAGCATTATAAGATGTTTCCTCATGCACACAAATTTCAAGTTTTAAAGTGTTCATCCTTAGTAAGCACCGTTGCTAAAGCTCGTTGTTTCGAAGCACCACGTGATGATCGGGTGTGTTAGATTCTGTGAGTGTATACAACGTGAGCAAGCCAGATTTGCTCACGCGGAAACTAAGGTTTGATCTTGACGAGCCTAGCATGTACAGACATGGTCTCGAAACACGGATCACCGAAAGGTAAAGCATGAGTCATATAGTAGATATGATGAACATGTTGAATGTTCGCCATTGAAACTACATCAACTCTTGTGATGATCGGTTTTGATGTGGTGGATTTGGTTCGTGTGATCACTAAAACAATTTGAGGGATATTGTTTTGAGTGGGAGTTCACCTAGATTATTTTAACTATTAATTAGAACTCAATTTGTCATAAACTTAGTCTAAACTATTGCAAATATGTTGTAGATCAATGGCGGCCCCTACCATCAATTTTAATGTGTTCCTAGAGAAAGAAAAGTTGAAAAACAATGGAAGCAACTTCGCGGATTGGTTCCACAATTTGTGGATTGTCCTCAATGCTGGTAATTTGACCTATGTGCTGGATGCATCGCTGGATGACCGGCCTGCAGCTACTGCTACCGATGAGGTAAAGAATGTTTTCCTCGCTCGGAAGAATTAGTACTCCACAGTTTAGTGTGCTATCTTGTATGGTTTGGAATCGGAGCTTCAGAAAAGGTTTGAGAACCATGACCCACATGATATTGTCCGTGAACTCAAAATGATATTTGAGGCTCACGCGGCAGTTGAGAGTTATGAGGCTTCTGAAAAGTTTTTTAACTGCAAGATGGAAGAGGGCAGCTTCGTCAGTGAGCACGTGCTTAAGATGTTTGGGCACGCAAGCAAGCTTCAAAGCTTGGGAATAGTGATTCCTAATGTAGGGTTCGCAACATAGAAAACAAAAAATTTCCTACGATGGGAACAACTATCTACCAAGATCTATCTACTAGATACAAACAACGGGCGGGTGTACATCCGTAGAGAACATACCCTTGAAGACCGACAAATCTTAACGAGTCCAAACTCGTGGTTGATATAGACGATCTCTTGCCGATCTCAAGATCGAGAGGAAGTCCTAGCGCCGCAAAATAACAGCGCATCCATGCTCGCACACACGTTCGAGGCACCGAGCAACCTCCGCCTCCTCGCTCCAGCGATGTAGCGGAAGCACAACTCTTTCTTGCTGAATAGCCACCGGGAACATGTATCTCGCTAGTCCGAGACCATGGGGAATAAATTCTAGAGGGGGAGAGAGATCCTTCACGAGGAGGTGTGAGTGAGAAGTGAGGAGAGGGGCTCCTTATATAGGGGAGGGGGGCAGCCCAAGGGGGCATGGCCGCCGGCCATGGAGGGTGCCCCCGCCTCTCCCTCATTCATGTGGGTGGACACTCCACTCACAAAATGCCCCTTCAATTTTCTCCACTCAAAATCCCACTCAAATTCCCATTAAATTTCCACCAAATTTAATGCAAACTCTCATTAAATAAAACTCCTTTTATTTATTCAGAATTTTGTCAATTACTTTAATGACAAACATTCACATATAACCCCTTGCTAGTATTTCATTTCACGTGCAGAAACACTTTCTGCAATTTCACCCGAAAACCCGTTTCGGTATCTAGTGAAATAAATTCATGTGCTTGTTATTCTTTCTGGCATGAAACTTTTGCTCCAAATGGATGCCGGTGTCTCTTAAGTGTGTCACCCTACGGTTCGTGAATAATGCGGACATGATCGAGACCCCTCTCGGATCAATAATCAGAAGCGGGATCTGGAGACCCATACTGACTCCCACACATTCAATGATGACTTTCTTGTGATCGTCGGACCCTTTTATGCTAGTATCTTAATCCCTTTGTTTTATGATATATTACATGTCCGAGATTCGATCATCGGTATCACCATACCTAGTTTGATCTCGTTACTGACATGCACTCTTTTCTCGTTCCCGTGATATAACATTCTAGTGATCAAATCACTTGCTTGCAAGCTAATCAATGTGATATCACCGAGAGGGCCCAGAGCATATCTATCCGTCATCGGGATGAACAAATTCCACTCTCGATCCATGGGCCTCAACATAACACTTTAGTAGTTCTGAACCCATCTTTATATCACCCTGTTATGGTGTGACGTTTGATGTTATCAAGAAACTCTTCCGGTGTTAGTGATTGACATGATCTCATGGTCTAAGGATTTCGATCACTTCGTAAGTTGTTATAGCAATATAAACTGAATGACTTTGATCGTAATGCTATACTTCGGATGAATCTTCATCACACCATTACACTAATGTTGTGACCTCGTTATTAACAACATCCAATGTCCATAATCAGGAAACCTTTGATCATCTTGTTAATCAACGAGCTAGTTTATAAGAGAGGCATAACTAGGAACTTAATTTTTGTTTATTAAACACACATGTATTAATGTTTCCGTATTAATCCAATCATAGCATGTAAAATAATCATTTATCATAAATAAGGAATACGATAATAACCACTTTATTATTGCCTCTCGGGCATATTCCCTTCAGTCTCCCACTTGCACTAGAGACAATAATCTAGTTTGAAAACTTTGCGTATTGAACACATATGGCTTTCTGGTGTTCCATATACGCAATTGCAGGTGGTTAACATAATTACGGATCTGACGCCTCAGGTCCGTGTGTATTTGCATGTATTTGCGTCTTCACACATCACTCATTCTCCAATGAGATGACATTGTATAAATTTGGTCTTTTGGTGAGACATTTAGTTCCTTGGGGTTAAATCATGTCGATACTATTGTCGTATAATATATCTTTAGTGTTAGCCCGTTGCGAACCACACCTTAGTTTGATAACAAACTACTTGACACAAATTTCCTCCTTTGCTTCTACTATAGCAGTCATATACTTAGCCTTTTGTTGTAGTATTCGTCACAATGTCTTAACTATGGATTTCATCCAAATCCATCATGGAATCTCCTTTCCATTACATCGTGCCACCCATAGTTTAAATTGAGATAAATTTAATTTGTATCTTGTGACAAAACTAGTATCAATGTAACACTTCACAATGAACTATTTGTAATTGTTTGCCACCTCTATACAAATATATTCTTAGTTCTTCCAAAAGATCATAAGAATATCCTCAATATCATCCAATGATCATTTTATGATTCATTCTGGTATATGCTCATAACACTTAGAGCATAGGACATATCTGGATGTATAAATATCATGGTATGATTGATCAAAGACATTCTTGTGATTACACTCATCAAGTATCAAAACACTTGAATCTTGTTTTACTTATTAAGTGTCGATACACTTGAATCTTGATTCAATTCTTTTCCATGCGCCAAGAACCGTTTCTTGTCGTTTCTATATTGAACTCCTTCAATATCTCATATATGTACGTTTGGTACAACCATATTAGCGTCACAGTCTATCCACTATAGACATTCATGCTAAATATTCGGGTTTTGCCTAAGTCTTTCATCGAAATAAAATTCTTAACCTTCGTCAATAAAAATTACATCATTTCTAATCAACAAGATGTCCTCCACATAATGTATTAGAAATATGTCTCAACGCTCCCACTTAATTTCTTGCAAATGCAAGCATCTCCATCGTCTCCTAATGAAAACTCCTTTTCATCACGGTGAAGATTCCAACTCCGCGATGCTTACTTCAACCATTCAAGTTTGCATGCCCTTTTAGCATCCTTTGAATTAACAAAACCCTTTGGACCGTGTCATGTACACATCCTAGGTAACCATTCTATTAGAAGAACTTTGTTTTGCTTATTCATCTACCATATACCAAATTATATGTAGTGATTGCTACTTTAATCCGTCCAGACTAAATATCGCTATGAAAGATCAAATCTTGTCATAGTCAACTCCTTAAACATTGTCATAAAATACTTTATGACATGTTGACTATTTATAGATGTGAAACATCCATGTCTGTTTCTTTATAGATCCAAATACGACCGATAGGTTTTTACACCTTTTCGGAGGGTCTTCCAAGTTCAAAACTTGATTTCTCGTGTATGGAACTATCACGGATTTTATGGCTTCAAGCCATTTGACGGAGTCAGGGCCCATCATCGCTTCTTTGCATGTAGTCGGTTCATCATTGTCAAACAATAATGATTTACTCTCAAATCTCAGTATTTGATTGTTTATCCGACCGACTTGGTTCAATAAGAACTTAGACCTCCGTGACCACAACCTTTGAGGCACGTGAGCCATGAGCATTCTGGCTGCCTCCGGAACATTTTCCGGCACTGCGCAACTCAGCACATATAGCTAAGGTTCGTTAACCTTATCAAAGTTCTATTGTCCTCCCACTAAACTTTTACGAAAAAATCCTTTTTCAAGAAACTTCACATTTCAAGCGACAAACCCTTTTGTCCTTGGTGTTACGGAGGAATAACCAATTGTTATTCGAAATAACCTACAAAGACATGCTCATCCGACTTTGGTTGTAAACATCTTACTTATGTTTAGCATACCAAAATTTAAGAAATGACAACTTGGGTTTTACCCCAAACCATAACTCATATGGTGTCATTTCAACAGATCAAGATGGAGCTCTTTTCAGTGTAAAAGCGATAGTTTCTAAAGCTTTAATCTTTTAAAACATAATGGCAGTTTTATAAATAACACCTTTGATCCAACCATGTCAAACAAGGTTTCATTACAAATCTCAAACACTCCATACTCCTATGGTGTTTCAGGAGATGTAAATCTAGGTGTTTTGCTAAACATGCAACTCAAATAAATCCCTTTATGATAAAATCATAATTCATTTATTTTCTTGTTACACTTGTAACTCAAATAAATCCCTTATGATAAAATCATAAACCATTTATTTTCTTGTTACAATGATTTTCACTTCATCTTGAAAGTCTTTGAAACGTTTTTCAAATATTTCATACTTCTTTCTCATTAAGTGAATATTCACTCAAATTTCCAGAGAAAGCATATGAAGTTGAAATCCATCGCTTACGACTATACATAATGGACTACATACATCGATATGTATAAATTCCAATATTTTAGTCGTTCGTTCTTCTTTGGCCTTTGAACGAAGTTTTAATTATCTCGAGGAAAGTCTCACAAGCGTCACTTGATCAAATCAAAGACTCCAAAAATCCATGAATATGAAGATTCTTCATGTTTTCTTTCCAATATAATTTAAACGGCGATGTCACTTTGTAAGTGATCTTTAATCATTTGTCTTGCGACATTTTAGCATTAGTTTTTATGGATGTGATTTCTCCAACTAGATTTGTAAATCATCCATATTATATGGAATATGGTAATTATTTGAATAACCTTTGTTCTCATAATACCTGATTTAAATAACAATTATTAAAACAAATCTTGAAGTCAAGCTTTGATGTCAACGAGAAATACAAACAACGGTTTGTTTGTTTTCGATGAGCATCATCACATATTCTCTTGCTAGTTACTTAGGCCATTGTGGTTCATGAATTGCGTCGTTCCGTATGAAATTTCATACTAACCAATTAGGTATCCAATACCCAAGAACCACATTATCTAACAAGCAAAGAATACAACCATAACATGTATATCATCTATATACCTAAACTGGATATTTCCAGTCTTTTCTTTTCTGCCAAATATATTTTATAGATTCTCTTTCAGCATTTCCTTTTTCCTTTTAAAAGAATCTATCAACATCAAAAGTGGCACCATATACATGACACATAGTCCAAAGCGTGTATATTCAAATAATAATACCTTTGGACTTGCACTTTTAAGTAGATCACCATCATCAAATGATTGACGTTCTTTCAAAATCCATTCTTTAGTAATCTATTAGTGTAGTAAACACTTTACATACATCTTCTATTAATCCTTATCATGACGACTTTCATAATCAAGCTAATATAGCTTATAAAGACGAATTGTGAGTATAACGTTACTTTCCAAAACCCTTTTGGATGATTAGGATGTCTAGCATCTCGAACCTTTGCAAATTCTCATCCAATATGAGAACATATATTATACTATATCATATTGCAACCAAAACATTGTTTCAGATATCGTTATATCTGTCACACATGATGGTTTCTGAAACAATTCTTTCAGCTCCTAGATAAACTTGATATTAAAACAATCAAGAATCATGGAGGCAAACATGATACTTAAGATACTAACACCGAAATTGTTACTCTTAATTTAATACTAATTATTGAACTTCATGGAGGAAACAGAGTTTGCTGAAAGTTTGCAATAGGACTTTAAACTTTGATGACACTCAACACAATATGATACCAGTTCGTAAAGTATATATCCAGAATTCTATAGTTCTATTATCTCAATTACAACTAAGCATAAGGTGGTGAACGAATGCCAATGACTACAACAAATTATGCAAATTCACTTTGATTTAATTTATGATAAATTGAGTTCTACTAATCCAAATTATAAATGAACTCCCACTCAAAAACGACATCCCTCGTGCCTTTTTGGTGATTACATGAACCAAATCCACTACACCAAGTCCGATCATCACGTGAGTCAATGTAGCTTCAAAGGCGAGCATCAAATGGTCATCATATCAAAACATATGACTCATGCTTAACCTTTCGGTCCGTGTTCCAAGGCCATGTCTATACATGCTAGGCTCTCCAAGTTAGGACCTTAGTATTCGCGTGTGTAACTGTCTTACACCCGAGATATGCTCGTGGATTCAAGTACACCCGATCATCACGTGATGTCTTGAAGCGACGAAACATTGTTGGTGTATACTTAAGGAAGAACACATTCTTATCTTGATATTTAAATGAGGGATCATCTTATTATGCTAATAAAATGCCAAACAAGCAATATAAGATGCAATCAAACATCACATGTTAATAAGTGAAATGATATGGTTCCCGCATATGATCTCCATCATGTGCACCATGGTATGATCTCTATCATACCTCTATGTGTAAGGCCAAGGTCTATGGAACCTACATGTTATGTGTGTTGCAGGAGTATCATCTCATACTTCTACTTACAACATCACCATATCATAACACTAGCCTAGCAACAATCTAAACTAGACGCCTCTAATTTATCCATTGCAAGTTTTACGTGGCTTAGGGCTTTCGAAGATAGAACCGTTCTTACCTACGAACATGAAACACAACGAGGATAACCAAATTGTTGATAACTCATTGCAAATTAGATATTGACTATAGTAGGAGAGACAGACACCCGCTAGCCACTTATGCAAAACTAGTTGCATGTCAAGTGTGGAACAGGTCTCCTGTGCGAGGACATGTAAAGTTTGTCCGGGCCGCTTCATCCCACTATGCCACCAATATCCAAAGTACAACTAAGAAGCAATAAAATGATCATCATCGCCCACATACTCATATGTGTACTACCCGTGCAAAGCATCTACGCATAGATCCGGCTCTGATACTACTGTAGGGTTCGTAACATAGAAAACAAAAAATTTCCTACGACGGGAACAACTATGTACCAAGATCTATCTACTAGATACAAACAACGGGCGGATGTACATCCGTAGAGAACATACCCTTGAAGACCGACAAAGCTTAACGAGTCCAAACTCGTGGTTGATGTAGACGATCTCTTGCCGATCTCAAGATCGAGAGGAAGTCCTAGCGTCGCAAAATAGCAGCGCATCCGTGCTCGCACACACGTTCGAGGCACCGAGCAACCTCCGCCTCCTCGCTCCAGCGATGCAGCGGAAGCACAACTCTTTCTTGCCGAATAGCCACCGGGAACATGTATCTCGCTAGTCCGAGACCATGGGGAATAAATTCTAGAGGGGGAGAGAGATCCTTCACGAGGAGGTGTGAGTGAGAAGTGAGGAGAGGGGCTCCTTATATAGGGGAGGGGGCAGCTCAAGGGGGCATGGCCGCCGGCCATGGAGGGTGCCCCCACCTCTCCCTCATTCATGTGGGTGGACACTCCACTCACAAAATGCCCCTTCAATTTTCTCCACTCAAAATCCCACTCAAATTCCCATTAAATTTCCACCAAATTTAATGCAAACTCTCATTAAATAAAACTCCTTTTATTTATTCAGAATTTTGTCAATTACTTTAATGACAAACATTCACATATAACCCCTTGCTAGTATTTCATTTCACATGCATAAACACTTTCTGCAATTTCACCCGAAAACCCGTTTCGGTATCTAGTGAAATAAATTCATGTGCTTGTTATTCTTTACGGCATGAAACTTTTGCTCCAAATGGATGTCGGTGTCTCTTAAGTGTGTCACCCTACGGTTCGCGAATAATGCGGACATGATCGAGACCCCTCTCGGATCAATAATCAGAAGCGGGATCTGGAGACCCATACTGACTCCCACACATTCAACGATGACTTTCTTGTGATCGTCGGAACCTTTTACGCTAGTATCTTAATCCCTTTGTTTTGCGATATATTACATGTCCGAGATTCGATCATCGGTATCTCCATACCTAGTTTGATCTCGTTACTGACATGCACTCTTTTCTTGTTCCCGTGATATAACATTCTAGTGATCAAATCACTTGCTTGCAAGCTAATCAATGTGATATCACCGAGAGGGCCCAGAGCATATCTATCCGTCATCGGGATGAACAAATTCCACTCTCGATCCATGGGCCTCAACATAACACTTTAGTAGTTCTGAACCCATCTTTATAATCACCCTGTTACGGTGTGACGTTTGATGTTATCAAGAAACTCTTCCGGTGTTAGTGATTGACATGATCTCATGGTCTAAGGATTTCGATCACTTCGTAAGTTGTTATAGCAATATAAACTCAATGACTTTGATCTTAATGCTATACTTCGGATGAATGTTCATCACACCATTACACTAATGTTGTGACCTCGTTATTAACAACATCCAATGTCCATGATCAGGAAACCTTTGATCATCTTGTTAATCAACGAGCTAGTTTATAAGAGAGGCATAACTAGGAACTTCCTTTTTGTTTATTAAACACACATGTATTAATGTTTCCGTATTAATACAATCATAGCATGTAAAATAAACATTTATCATAAATAAGGAATACGATAATAACCACTTTATTATTGCCTCTCGGGCATATTCCCTTCACCTAATGCTTTGGGGATTCACCGTGTCCTCCAATCACTACCACCAAGTTACAAGAACTTTGTGATGAACTATAATATGCAAAACATGGACAAGTCGTTGCCAGAACTCTTCTCCATGTTGAAATCTGCAAAAGTGGAGATCAAGAAAGAGCAACAAGTGTTGTTGGTCAAAAGACCACCAAATTCAAGAAGCAAGGCAAGTCTAAGAAAAAGGGAAACTTCAAGAAGGGCGGTAAGAAAGTTACCCCTCCGGCGAAGAAGACCAAGGCTGGGCCTAAGCCTGATACTGAGTGCTTTTACTGCAAGGGAGAAGGTCACTAGAAGCGGAATTGCCCAAAGTACTTGGCAGATTTGAAGAACGGCAACATCAAGAATAAAGGTATATCCGATATACATGTTATTGATGTGTATCTCACTAGTACTCGTAGTAGTGCCTAGGTATTTGATACTGGTTCGGTTGCTCATATTTGTAACTTGAAACAGGTACTGCAGAATAAACGGAAGCTAGCGAAGAACGAGGTGACGATGCACGTAGGAAATGGATCAAAGGTTGATGTGATCGCGGTCGGCACGCTACCTCTTCATCTACCATCGGGATTAGTTTTATACTTAAATAATTGTTATTTCGTGCCTGCGTTGAGCATGAACATTATATCTGGATCATGTTTATTGCGAGACGGTTACTTGTTTAAGTCCGAGAATAATGGTTGTTTGATTTATATGAGTAATATGTTTTATGCACATGCACCTTTAATAGATGGTCTATTCTTATTGAATCTTGATTGTGGAAATACACACATTAATAACATTGAAGCTAAATGTTTGAAATTAAGCGATAACTGGACCCTATATGTGGCACTGTCATCTTGGTCATATTGGAGTGAAGCGTATGAAGAAACTCCATTCCGATGGACTTCTTGAATCACTTGATTTCGAATCAATTGAGAGATGCGAAACATGTCTGATGGGTAAAATGACTAAGACTCCATTTTCTGGTATGATGGAGCGAGCTACGAACTTGTTAGAAATCATACATACCGATGTGTGTGGCCCAATGAGTGTAGCATCGCGTGGTGGTTATCGTTATGTTCTTACCTTCACGGATGACTTGAGTAGATATGGGTATATCTATTTCATGAAACATAAGTCCGAAACTTTCGAGAAGTTTAAGAAATTTCAAAGTGAGGTAGAGAATCAACGTAACAAGAAGATTAAATTTCTACGATCTGATCGTGGAGGTGAATATCTAAGTTACGAGTTTGGCGAGCATTTGAAGAAATGCGGAATACTTTCACAATTGACACCGCCGGAAACACCACAATGTAATGGTGTGTCCGAACGTCGTAATCGAACTCTCTTAGATATGGTTTGTTCTATGATGTCACTTACAGATTTACCGCTATCGTTTTGGGGTTATGCATTAGAAACAGCCGCATTCACATTAAATAGGGCACCATCTAAATCCGTTGAAACGACACCGTATGAATTATGATTTGGGAAGAAACCTAAATTGTTCTTCCTTAAAGTTTGGGGTTGCGAAGCTTATGTAAAGAAGTTACAGCCGGACAAGCTTGAACCCAAAGCGGAAAAATGCGTCTTCATAGGATACCCGAAGGAAACTATTGGGTATACCTTCTATCATAGATCCGAGGGCAAGATCTTCGTTGCCAAGAATGGATCCTTTCTAGAGAAGGAGTTTCTCTCGAAAGAAGTGACTGGAAGGAAAGTAGAACTCGACGAGGTTGTTGAACCTTCTCTCGAACTTGCGAGTAGAGCAGCACCGGAAGTAGTTCCTGTGATGCCTGCACCAATAAGAGAGGAAGCTAATGATGTTGATCATGAAACTTTGGTTGAAGTTGCTATGGAACCTCGCAGGTCGACGAGAACTCGTACCACTCCTGATTGGTATGATCCCATTATGAGTGTCATGTTGGTGGACAACACCGATGACCCTGCGACATATGAGGAACGATGATGAGCCCAGATTCCAATAAATGGCAAGAAGCCATGAAATTCGAGATTGGATCCATGTACGAAAACCAAGTATGGACTTTGGTGGACTTACCGGATGGCCGGAAGGCTGTTGAGAACAAATGGATTTTCAAGAAGAAAACAGATGCTGATGGTAATGTTACTGTCTATAAAGCTTGACTTGTCGCAAAAGGGTTTAGACAAATTCAAGGAGTTGACTACGATGATACTTTCTCACCAGTAGCAAAGCTAAAGTCTGTGAGGATTATGTTAGCAATCGCTGCATATTATGATTATGAGATATGGCATATGGATGTCAAAACGGCGTTCCTCAATGGAGACATTGATGAAGAGTTGTATATGATGCAACCCAAAGGTTTTGTCGATCCTAAAGATGCTAACAAGGTATGCAAACTTCAACGGTCCATATATGGATTGAAGCAAGCATCCCGAAGTTGGAATCAACGTTTTGATAAGGTAATCAAAAGTTTTGGTTTTATGCAAACTTATGGAGAAGCTTGTATTTACAAGAAAGTGAGTGGGAGGTCTGTAGCATTCTTGATACTATATGTAGATGACATATTATTGATTGCGAATGATGTAGACCTTGTTAACAGTGTCAAGGATTATTTGAATAGTAGTTTTTGAATGAAAGATCTTGGCGAAGCAGCTTATATATTAGGCATAAATATTTATAGAGATAGATCGAGACGCCTAATATCATTGTCACAGAGTACATATTTGGACAAAGTTCTAAAGAGGTTTGGAATGGAAGATAGCAAGAAAGGGTTCTTGCCCATGTTGCCCAATACGACCTTGAGTAAAACTCAAAGTCCTGCAACGGCAGAAGATAGAGAAAGAATGAGTAAGACTCCCTATGCCACAGCCATAGGATCTCTTATGTATGCCATGCTATGTACTAGACCCGACATTGCATATGCTGTTAGTTTGACTAGCAGATATAAGAGTGATCCAGGAGTGGATCATTGTACAGCGGTCAAAAACATCCTTAAGTACTTGAGAAGAACTAAGGATATGGTTCTTTCTTATGGAGGTGATGAACAACTCGTTGTTAATGGTTACACCGATGCTAGTTGGAACACCTATCCGGATGATTCTAAATCTCAATCTGGACACGTATTTACTTTGAATGGTGCAGTAGTTAGCTGGAGGAGTGCAAAGCAAAGCGTTGTGGCGAGACCTTCAACTAAATCGGAATACATAGCTTCTTCAGAGGCTTCACAAGAGGCGATATGGATGAAGGAGTTTATTACAGAGCTCGGTGTGGTTCCAAGTGCGCTGGACCCAATGTCTATCTACTGTGATAGCATGGGCGCCATAGCCAATGCGCAAGAACCAAGGTCACACAAGAAGCTAAAGCACATCAAGCTACGTTTTCACGCTATTCGAGAGCATGTACAAGATGGTGACATAAAGATTTGCAAAGTACACACAGATCTGAATATGGCAGATCCGTTGACTAAACCTCTCCCGAGGGCAAAACATGACTAGCACCAAACCTCCATGGGTGTTCGGTATATTACCATGTAATCTAGATTAGTTGACTCTAGTGCAAGTGGGAGACTGTTGGAGATATGCCCTAGAGGCAATAATAAGAGTGGTTATTATTATATCTTTGTGTTTATGATACATGTTTACATTCATGCTATAATAGTATTAAACGTAAACATTAATACTTGTGTGATTTGTAAACTAAATTAGAGTCCCTAGTAAAGCCTCTTTATAATACTAGCTTGTTGGTTAATAGATGATCGTGGTTTCTCGATCATGAACATTGAGATGTTATTAACAACAAGATCATATCATTAGGAGAATGGTGTGATGGACATACTCCTATAGATAAGCGTAACATAAATATCAAGTCATTTTAATAGTTTGTTTGCTATAAGCTTTCTGATACATAGTAACCTAATTCCTTCGACCATGAGATCATGCAAATCACCATCACCAGAAGGATGCTTTGATGACATCAAACACCACACCGTAACTAGGTGGCTATAAAGGTGGCATTGAGTGTTCGGAAAGTATGTGTTGAAGCACATGGATCAAGAGTGGGATTTGTCCATCCATATGACGGATAGATATACTCTAGGCCCTCTCGGTGGAATGTCGTCCAATTGGGTTGCAAGAATGTGACTGGCTCACAAGGAACGAGAAAAGAGTACTTATCGGTAACGAGGTTGAACTAGGTATGCAGAGATACCGACGATCAAAACCTCGGATAAGTAAACTATCGTGAGACAAAGGGAAATTGGTATCGTATGTAAGTGGTTCATTCGATCGCAAAGTAATCATAGAAATATGTGGGAGCCATATGAATTTCCAGATTCCTCTATTGGTTATTGATCGGAGAAGTGTCTCGGTCATGTCCGCATAATTCACGAACCGTAGGGAGACACACTTAAGGATTCGATGTTGTTTAGTAGATATGGAATGTTAGTAGGGATACCGAATGTTATTCGGAGTCTCGGATGGGATCCGGGATATCACAAGGAGATCCAGAATGGTCCGGAGAATAAGATTCATATAATGAAAGTCCTATTTCGGAGTTCGGGAAAGTTTCCGGTTGTTTCATCGGAGAGGTTCTAGAAGGGTCTAGAAGGTTCACCGGTGCGGAAGGAGAATGGTCCATGAATGTGTCATGGGTAAGTGGAATGATTGGATCATATCCTAGGTCATATGGTGTCTGCATTTGTAAGAGAGAATTAAAGCTCTAAATTGAAAGTCAAACGGGAGTTTGAAAAGTCAAACTGGAACAATGGTTTCCTAGTGGGAGAAGAAACAAGTCCTTCTCTCAATCCAACTTGGGTTTGGGTTTGGATTCAAACCCCCCTCCCAAGGCTGCCCCCCTCTCATAAATAGAGGGGGAGGGCTGCCCCAAAGCACACAAGCCCTAGCCCCTCTCCCCGCACTCGAGCCGTCGTCGCAGCCCCGCCGCCGCCGCCGACACCTCCTCCTCCTCCTCCCGGACTTCTAAACCCTAGATCTCTAGGAAACCCTAATCCACCATAACTCGCATCAGCTTAGGCGAAGCCCTGTGGGATCTTCCCTCTACTTCCGACACCACGCCGTCGTGCTGCCGGAATCACGAGGGGAGAACTACAACCTCCGTTGCCTGCTGGAACAAGGGACAGGAAGGTCTTCATCGATTACCGAACGTGTGACCGACTGCGGAAGCGCTACCGGAACGCAGCGCCGGAAGGATCGTCTACGCGATCTTGAGATCGGCAAGTGTACGACTACATCACCCACGGGAATCTGCTCTCGTTAACCGCTTTGGAATCTTCGAGGGTGAGTGCTTCTATCGACTCGTTGCTACAATCTAGTAGATAGATCTTGGCTTGTTTGTGTGCATGCGGTAGATTTTTTTTGTTTTTCATACTACGAACCCCTACAATATGTGCCTTTGCATTTTCTATATGGACTAGGTATTTTTCCATGGGCATGTGTCAAAAGTTAAGATTTCATATAACCCATGAGAGGATGACATGAAGTGGTGATCATCATGAAGGATGAGAAGTGCAGGTTCAATATAAGCATCTCAAGAAGATCATATGGTTGAATATTGCTATCCATACTGGTATTAATGTCATGTGAAGATTTGCCTTATGGGGGATCAAATTATGATTCTTCACGAAGCAACAAGTATCAAGTGAAGCATTTCGGCTTGGATGAGCTTGAAGCGGTGTCATCAACATCAATAGGGATGACCAAGGCAAAGGTATGGCCTTGGTAGGTTTTCTTTTTACCGGTCTCAAGGTGGTTATTGGGATATCGGATTGTAGGATAGATAGCCGCACTATCAAGAGGGGCTTTCGGCTGGGTAACTAGATCACATTGTTTTTGGGAGCTCAATCCTTTGCATACTTTTCTTCTCTCTATGTTATTTCTTCTTGGTGTTTCTCTGTGTGAGGTTCTTGAGCTTGTTTCTAACTCTTCAACAAGTCCAAGTTCATCGAAAATGGAATTCGTATGCATCTTCCATTACATTTTCGAGTTTGGAGGTTTTACCGGTTCTTCTTTAGGAAGGTTTCAAACCTCTCCTTTTTTTGTACTTTACCTCTTGATCTTTCTTGTGATTTATATTCTCTACTAGATAGGGCTTCTTCTTAGCTTTTTAAAAAGCCCAAGTTTGCTAAAATCAGAGTTCGGACGCAAAATATATCACCATTTTAGTCTTCGATGTTTTCTGTCAGCGTGCAAACCTAAACCGCCGGACGTGGCGCTGACCTAGTTGGCGCAGCGCCGACTCAGATTGGCATACACCAAACTGCTGTTTTAAAAGCCAAATTGGCATGGCGCTGACTCAGTTGGCATGGTGCCGAATCAATTTGGCGCAGGGCCTGGCACCGCCGAATTTGCTTGGAATACACGTTTTCAGCCACAACTTACATATTTGCATTTTCCTATAAAAGAGGCTTCTTTCCCAAGGTTTTTAAGTGTTCTTGAGCATGAAATTGATCACCATTGTTGACCCCTTTGAGTTTGCTTCTTCTGCCTTCCCTCTTATGATTTTTGCATCTTTTTGAGAACTTTGGAAGAGCAGATCTAGATCTATAATCTCCACCAATCAATTCCTCCTCTAAGTGACAAAACCCATTGGATCTAGATCTTGGAGTCATTTGTTGATTTCCATACTTGTTCTTTCTCTCTAATTCCTTCTTAGCACTTGTTGCTTTGGTGGGATTTGAGAGCGAGGGATTTGAACACCCTTGGTATTCTTTCTTTGCATTCTTGCATAAGTGTTGAGCTCTCCATTACGATTTGTTCGAGTGAGAGACCGTGAGCTTGTTACTTTTGGTATTTTGGAGGGTGATCTCCTAGTTGGCTTGGCGGTTGGTGCTGCGATGTTCTCTTCATGGAAGATTATGAAGAGACCTGGGATTCTCTTTCGTGAAGCTTGTGAAGTGGTTGTAGAGCTTGCCATCTCCGGAGTGGAGGAAAAATTATTTATAAGGAAAGGGTCTATTTCTTTGTGGGATAGACTCGGAGAAGAAGTTGAGCCTTCGTGGCGTTGGGAAATCCTTCATGGAATCTCACATCTCTCCAACCTGATGTACCTTACTTGTAAGGAAACGTAGAAATACATCATCGTCTTTGTGTGCCTCGGTTATCTTTAT
Organism: Avena sativa; assembly: GCA_916181665.1. Classification (NCBI taxonomy): domain Eukaryota; kingdom Viridiplantae; phylum Streptophyta; class Magnoliopsida; order Poales; family Poaceae; genus Avena; species Avena sativa. The sequence goes on along the minus strand of OV702296.1, from coordinate 235,924,492 downwards.
ACCTGATCTTACTTTTTTTGTGATAGCCATCAAGCATAAAGTACTTATATATTGTGCTATTTTGCTTAGCTTAATTTATTGTTGGTGCATTTAGTTAAGTCTATTATATTCAAGTTTTGTGCTTGTAAAATAAATGTTAGTTTAATTTTTGCATTCTATCAAACCAAAACCATAATGGTTTCTAAATTGCCTATTCAACCTCCCCCTCTAGGCGGTATATTATCCTTTTAGAGTGCTCATAAGTCACAACCAGAAAAATACTGATGTATTCTGAATCTCTACTACCTAAAAAGAATATCGTGTTCCGTCATCGACCGCCTTGCGATGCGTCGTTCGCTTCGTCGCGCTCGCGCATCCGTTTCCCACCCCTCGCTCGTGCCGCTAACAGCGCCCTCTAAAACCGCCCTCAGCCAATTAGATCGAACAGATCATCCCTTCTCTCTCCCCCTCCCCCACCGGCACGCCACCATCCACGGATCCGGATCCACCATCCCTCTCCGCACCTTCTTCGCGCCTACAAACACATATGCCCCCGCGTCCACCATAGCAGCCACCTAGCGCATCGCCTGGATGCACCGCGACGGACGGACGGCGAGCAACTCATGTTTCATCTCGACCAATGTCAGCGGCGCCACCCCCGCCATGGTAAGTTTCTTCCCTGCCCAGTTCACTGAGATTTTTTGCCCCACATCTAGCACACCCACCATGACCAAGGGCGCTTGACAAACTCGGACCTAGAGGACTCTGGTCGTGTGGTGCTTCTCCGTGTTCTTGGATTGCTCGCCTTTGATCTGACTCCATCACAAGATCCGGCACACTCGGTCCTCTGAATCCTCAGTCACTTGCCAATGCTCTCCATGGGACTTTGTTGCTGCCTGCTGGTACGCGGCACCGCTTTCTGCTGCAACTGCCGATCACGGTGATGGAGCCAGATGGGCCGGCATGGATGGATCACCCCGTCAGATCAGGTCAGATTAAGTGTTTAGGTGGATCGCACATCAGTCTCTTGCCTGACAATCGTGTCCTTGTTCAAAGAATGTATATTAGTAGAGATTTTCAGTTTGTGGAACCTAGCTGAAATATAAACTAACTATAACATCTGTTCTGTGGCTCATGAAGCGTTTAGGTGGATCGCACATGAGTCTCTTGCCTGACAATGTTTTGGCCGTCAGATATTTGTTGAAGTGTGTGCAAGTAGAATCTGACATTTATGTTGCAGTTTCTGTGAATTCTCATTATGCAGCGACCTCCTCCTCTCCAAATTACCCAGGATGACCCAAGTCCCTTGCAAAACATTGTCCTGCGTTCGATGGTTGTGTGTGCTGCTGCTGGCTCTTCACTTCTTAATACTAACTGATAAGAGGTACTGAGGGTGCTTCTGTATATTATTGTGGAGTTGGGGGGACTTTCAGCATGCAAAGTAAGGAATACATTGAGGAGGGGACGAGGGGTATATGAATTTATAGTTTTCTTTTCTCGCAATCATAAAAAGCTATTTACTAAGGATAAATCTCATAAACTAGATTCAGGACCATGTGCTTATTTTTTATTTCATAACCTCCGTGTAAGATGGCAGTTTTCCTACCAAAGGACGGTGTGTTCTACACTCCAAGAACAAGACAATGTTATAATAACATGTTCTCACCTAAAAGTTGGAGTTACCATGTAATTCTTGAATTAATATAAGAGTTGATTTCTTGATGTTTACTTTCTGGAGCTGAAATATGAACTTATCTTTGGCTCATAATGTATTTCTAACTTCTAAGTTACTTGTTATTCTATGGATTTCAGTGGTCATCCATGGTCCCTTACTATATTGGATGAAGCAGACCTTATGTGATAAGATTTCTAGGTGCAAATATTGTCACAACACCATCTTTCTTATTGTTACAATAAAACATATAATATGTACGAGGTGACGTTCTGCGCCTCTTTCCGTAGAATGCGCTGAAGCATACTATGGAGAACTATTCAAATGTGGCAAGATTCTTTTTCATATGCAATCTTTTGTTTACCTGCATCTAGCCATCAACACTATAAAATAAGGCGATTAATGAAATATTAAAGAAAGCAGTGCATGGGTAGCATGTCGCCAGCTCAGTTTTATTAAAGAAAGCGGGTTTTTTATTACTGTATACATACATTAATATGTTGCTCCCTGAGTTTATGAGTGGAACTCGGCTCACATGCTATGTTAAAAAAATGACTCACAGCTGCATTACTCGCCATTCCAGGGAGAGAGAAAACGTTGTCTGATTGGAGAGAATGACTATGAAGCATAACATGTCAATGATGAAAGAAGTGAAACCAAACAGTAGGTGAGAAAGGAGAAATGATGTCAAAATCTGTCAAATGTACACTTGCTGTTATGACAAGGCGAACGATCATTGAGGTATGCACAACGATGGTTGTATCAATGTTGTCTTACTTGTGCGAAGCTACTATGCAATTTTATATTCTCTAAACAAATTAGTCACAACAAATAATTGAAAATTGAGTGGACAGAGCGAGTATACAGTGAAACAAAATCCTCTATGTTCTCCCTTATGATGATTTTGAGAGGTTGTTTTATGACATCATCATCTAACAAAAATCAATAGAGAGTGAACCACTATGAAGTATGAACTAAATAGCTAGGTGCTAAACATGTTTTAGCATGCATGTGTAAGAATGGCTTGTTTTAATTGATCGTTTGTGTTAATTCTAAATGCTTTGCTAAAAAATATGTTGAATACTTGGGCTCTCCGTAGCATCATGGGTATTGTGCTATGTATTTAAGCTACTTAGGTTCTCAATTAGAAGACACAACGTACCAAGCTCTTACCTCTGCTGGTTTCTGCTTATGCATTTAGATTTGTGGGTGAGTGACTGAAGTGGCTATACAAGGGTGTCACACAGAAGCTGGAAGATAAGGATTTATGAACATTGCCTGGCTCATGCCTGTAGTGTTGGTTTGAATTTAATAGAGAAAAATGGCAATCCTTTGTTTAGTGTTTCAGTGCAATTTTTCAGTGAACAGAAAGGGAGAAACAGCGAGCGGTTCAAAATATAGATAGACATTTCACCTCATTGTCATTATACAAGATTGGGATGCAGTTCATTGTGCAGTTAAAAATGAGGTAACATCTTCTTATGATCAGTTCAGTCATGCGTTTCCTAGAGAGGATCTATCATTTATTGTTTAAACGAGAAATCAAGGAGTATTAGTTTCATTTGTCTGCAAGAAAAGCAAACTATACTTTTTAAAGGTTCCAATATAGAGAATCTTTTCAACAAATATTTAGAAAGTGACATGGTCTTTTATTAGCTTAAGTATCATATTCGCTTGCCTCTCGCAGATTAATGCCTACATAAAGCAATGCATTTTTCACCCATTAGCGCGTACTTGGAGTTAGTGTAAAAGCTAATTGGTATGATCATGTTCTGTAATGGTTTTTTATAGGACAGGCAATACAAGATAGGAAATTACTAAATCTCGTTTTTTAATCTCCTAATTCTATAGATTGTCATGATTTATTCAGCCTTGCATTAATTATTAATACAAAGTATTAAATTGTCATCATCGAAACCTTTGAAAAATGAGATTCAAAATGCATATCAAAGAAAAAAGAATCAAGAAAGAGCTACATTCTTGACGGTAACACACCACGACAAGAAAGTTGACCTGAATTCATGACGTCAAAAGTCTGTTATTTATTAGTGAAATTCTCCATGGCATAATAGTTATATTCAATTTAAATTAACCTGTGGCAATCGACATATTTTCACCATAGGTAAGTAGTTAGGATAATTTCTTTTCTATAAATTTTCAATGTAAGTCTTGGATGGTACAGGTTGGTGATCTTGGGCTTTCTAAAGTGAATTGTTAGAACTTCCTCTATGGTGGTGTCAGGGGAACGCTTTTCGTGGATGGCGCTAGAAATTTAAGAAATAATAAGTAGCAGCTTGGTCTCTGAAAAGGTCCGCTAATCCATTTATATTTATTCTGCCTCTGTGTTATTTAGATCTCTATATCCAGTTTCACGTATAACTCACACATCAATTTTGACATGTTTTCTTTAGGTTGGTGTCTTCTCTTTTGGGATTGTTTTGTGGAAACTAAATATGCAGAGTTACATTATGGTGTTATCAATGGTGTGGGTAGAAGTCAGTAATGACTGTGATACCATCATTGAAAGTATATGTGCATTAAATCACTAAAGTATGACGTAAATTGTTCTTTTGTTGGAAGGTGGCATTGTGAGAAACACCCACCGACCCCAGGTGCCCAAAGTGAAGATCACTGATGGAGCAATGTTGGGTGATGGAATCGTTGGAACGGCCAAGCTTTACAAGAACATGCAATGTCGGGCACTAGAATTGATGTCATGTTGCGCTCCACGGCTGCATCCCAGAACATGCATTGAAGAAACTTGTATGTATACAAGTATACTTAGGGAATTTTTTTATTTATTAGTGCCTAGATTATGCCAACTCAACTTCTACAACTAACTAAGCCACTTGAATAATTCAAGTTTTGTTTACGAAAGTTATTCTCAGATTCAAAATATGATCGCATAGTTTCCTCCTCAAATATTGGTTATCAAATATTGATTATGGCATCTCGTCTAAGATTATCTGGCACATTGTTGAATTCCCTCTCAAGCGTAGCACCTCGCCCCGAGATTGTCTTGCATGTCGCGGTGCGGCCCCATTTGGATATGTATCGACACAGTGGGGCTGATGAGGATATGGCAATGATAATCTGAATATGGAATGATTTTCATTAGTGGCGTATTCCAAAATGTAATGGTTACTAACATATCTGAATTTTGTTGAATATACTACAAGTTATCTTTTCTATATAGGTGTGTGTTTTATGTTTAAACATGTGTAAATATAAATAAATGTTAAGTTTTCAGAGAGAAACGAATCACAACTCAAATAAATGTATAGGACTTTGGTCAGTATGGTGTGAGAGGCGATTCCAAATTGTTTGCAGTAGGGTAAGGTGTGCATGTGACAACAAAGACTTTGTCAGAGTACATCCGATGGACGAATGGAGAGGAAGAAATTAGGATGCAAAATTCTTTTATTTAATTAAGGGATATGGTGAAAAATATTATTCAATTAAAACATTTTGATTGTTCACAAACAAGAGATTGCGTTTCCTCAGAAAAAATATTGCGCCAGCAGATAATTACTTCTGAATTTGGACGAAGTGTGGTACTGTTCTTCAGCACGCAGATTTGCGCAACCGTGTCCAAATCAAATTTGTGAGAGATTATATACTTTCTCCGACCCATATTAGTTGACTCAAATTTGTCTAAATTTGAATTAATCTAGACAATATTTAGTATATAGGTTCATCTAAATTTTGACAAATCCAAGTCAATTAATATGGGTCCGAGGGAGTACAAAAAATGGTACGGTTCTGTGTGGTTTGCTGCTATAGCTGATTGCTAGCTCTATGTTTGTTTGTTTTGCTGATGATTGTCGTTGCTGCTGAGTGCATAGCTGCTGTTTTGCTTTTTTTCTTGTAATTTTGTTGATTGCAAGCTATTTTCTTATACTCTCTACGTCTCAAAATAGTAGATTCATCTAAATTTTGAAAAATCTAAGATATTTATTTATATATATTTTGAGACCGAGGGAGTAATAATATTGCCAAGTTGGATGATTCTACCTTCATGAAGTTGTATCCAGTTGATCGGATGTTCTTAACTTCGTCGCTTAGCCGGTCTCCACATATCCTCTGCACTCTGCGGGCAGCCTTCTGGCGTGCGGCGTGTCCATAGGAAAATCAGGCTGCAATGCCTGTAATGCTCGATCTACCTCCTATAGGCATCAGCGCGAACATAAATGGATGTTGTTGTGCAGAAACAAAAGTGCATGTTGATTACATGTGCGTGTTTGATGGGTAGCAGTCAAGAGCGGGGCTAAAACTAGCTGCTGCTATCAAGTACTTCCTCAGTTTCAAAATATAAGATGTTTTAGGTTTGTGAAGAAAATGTATCTAGACTTTTTTAGTGCGTAGATTCACTCCAACAACGAGTGAACCTATAAACTAAAACAAGTCTACATACATCTGCTTCACAAAGCTAAAACATCTTATATTTTGAAACCGAGGGAGTACTTCCTAAATTAGTTTGCTAAAACGTTCTATAAAACGGAGGTAGTAATTTTTTAATATGCTCTTGATTTGTTTGTTTTTGACAGACGCAGTACATGATTCAGTTCATTCAGTCTTCCCATAGACATAGTTGTGAAGGGATTTGGCGGCAGGGCTGGGAGCAATAAATAGGCGTTCATGCGTGGTCGTGTTGGTTGCGTGTCTTGCGTGGTGCTCCCATACGCGTGTGTGTGGCCTAGCTAGGCCACTTTGGTGTAGTTGGGTAGGTGGATGTATTTTCTAACTTATTTATTTCTTTTATAAAGTTTTTATAAAAAAGGTTATAAAATAAAGCTAAAAAAGAGACTTAATTTAAAACAAAAGGAGGGCATTATTTTTAAAAAATAGGGCCATGCAATTATGATGTCCACGTCTCCTTGTTCAAAACGCTATAAAAATGGTCTCCATTGCACCGGCTCCCTTGCTCCTGCTCGCCGAACATCCCAACCCCCTATGCACCCGCCCGCTACCAAACATCTTGTGTCGACAAGATGAGGACCGGATACCCACAGCTAAACAGTCCACGCCTTGCAAGTCCGCTGCATGACAATGACAGAAACATGAGGTATGCATTTAGTTCAGGCGCGGTAGAAAAGGTGGTTCGTAGAGTCGGAGACGACACATGGGAGAAAAACAGTAGATGCATTTGACTGGGACACTGGAGAAAGTGCGATCTCTCGAGGCGAAGGCGACCCAGGGAAGAAGAACCAAAGCAGCTCAACTTAATATTTATATATATTTTATATTACACTTGCGACATGCACGAAAGTGTTTTTAGGAGCCGTAGCAACGCACGGGCATTCAACTAGTTCTAATTAAAAGTTCAGAATTACTACCTCTGTCCTAAGGCTTAAGGCCTATTTTTTTGAAAAGTCAAACTACCTCAAGTTTGACCAAGTTTTTAGAGAAAAATATTAATATTTATAATACGTAATCCATACCCTTTCATACATCATGAACATATTTTTAAAAATAAAATTCCTTATTTGACACTGATTTAAAATATAATTTCCTATTTGACCCAGAAAAAGTTTTCCTTCCGTATTTGACATTTAGTCCATTTTTTTTTGCCTTACATAACACCACCGTTCTATCAGTTACAAGTTACAGTCTGCCGATAGTTTCCTCTTCCTGGACTAAATTACCCTAGCCTTAGAGCACGTACATCGCGGAAGCTAACAAGCCGACGCTAGGATCAAAATCCCAGCCAACCGGCAGTTAGGCCATCAAATCCTCGGACACTTGGGCTTTTTTCTTCACAGGGAGGTCCAGCGAGAGACCGCAGCTACACGATTTTAGCGTCCTAAATAAGCGTTCGGCACTATAGGCTGAGACGTTTATCTCATATAAATTAATTTTGTAGCATTTGTTTTTATCACCTAAGCGTTTATGTAAATGTCCAGGATTATACATGCCCTTAGCAGCAATGCGGCGAGGCACATAGCGGCGGCCGACGGCAGCGATTGCTATGAGATACCAGGGGGTCGCTGTGGAGGACGGGGCTAGTGCGGGAAAAGCCGCAGCTGGCGGCGGCAAGGTGCGGCAACAGAGTGCCCGTGATGCGAGCTGGGGCCATGGCGCAGCAGATAGTGAAAAATTCCATCAGATCGCTAGTGTTGGGCTGCCTACAAAACAGATCAAATATTTAGATGATGCATTTTGAGTAGGTTTGGAACTCGAGGATTTGCTCGAGCCAAAATCAACTTGTACTTGTTCCCGTACACGTTGCTAGCTCTTATTAACTTTCCTACCAACTGCAGCGGATACAGGGATTATACATTGCAGTCTACTACCGTTAGACAATTCAGATTTTTTTCTTCATAAAAACAGCTTCTTGTTAAAAGAAGTGTATACTACGTACTTCCAGAAGTCAGTTGTTATTTGATCATTTAATCAGACCAAATATGTCACATCACGGTTACTTTTATCTTGCACATAATTTTGGTCACGCGATGCATCAGGGGCAATACCGTCTTTTCACATCACCATGTAACACCGTTGGTGCCCAAATTGAACTAGAGTGTCATATAAGGCAACAATTTTAGACGGAGTGTCAAATAAGTAATAAAAACTTTTATAAGGTCAAATAAGAAATCATATTTTAAAGTAGTGTCAAATAAGGAATTCTATCATTTTTAAATGGTATCTATATAATATAATAATTCTTGATAGTTTTTTAAAAGTTTGATCAAAATTTCCGTAGCTTGACTTTTAAAAAAAAATATAGACCTTAAGCCTTCTTGGGATGGAGGGAGTACATGTCATCTTGTTTGGTATTTGACTTGTGATATTTCTATCTAGTGCAAGATAAGTTTTTGTCTGGGTTTAGGTGCACAGCAGTTTTGGGTGGAGGATTTTCCCACGTATACGTGACAAGATACCTCTATCTTCAAAAGTTTGCTTATTACCAATTTATTAAAGAACTGTATCAAAGGATTTTGTAGTGTTAGTTAGTACGTATGAGATGCTAAATGGAACTAGGAAGAACATTTAAGGAGTGGGTTACTTTCTTCATGATTGGCTAAAGGGCAGGGAAGAAAGATTGAATTCCATCAAATCAGGAAGATTAAACATACCAGGGACAGCGGCTGGCACATGCTTCGTCAGTTGATTTAATTTCGTATCAGCAGTCAGTTAGGGACAAGACTCAGGTGCTCGGGGCTATTTGCAAGGGAGATCAATCGACAGGGGGATCTATTGAGATCGCTCAGAGAAACCACTGCAGGTATTAAAGACGAAGAGCTTCAGGAAGATCAGATCAGAAGATCGATCGTCGGCCGCCATGGCGCTGCCTGCCGATAGATTGTGTCGTGCGCCCTCACTTGGGGCTGCTGGGCTGGGCCTTTGTAAAAAAATTAGACAGATGTGTAGGATAAAGAGTATAGATAAGTATGTAGATATGGGCACCCTCCAGTCATGGGCCCTTGGCCGTCGCCAAGGTCGCCATGGGCCAGAGCTGGGCCTGGCGACACCATCATCGAGGTGCTGCGTTTTTTCATTTGCTCTATCGTATGTACATTCATACCTACGACCAATTCATATGTTTTCTTTCTTCTCTTAATTTTAATTCGGTTCATTGGGGTTGCAATTGCAGGCTGAGACAGAGGCGAGCCCAAGCAACATGGTAACAAGTGTGAGGATCCTGGCTTTGGAGTTTCGTTGTGGAGTACGCAATGATGTCAAGATGGTCCTGACTATCCTCAGATGCTTTTCTAATATTGAGATGCTCCACATCATGGTGAAGCCCCTGATGCTTCTCTTGACATTCATTTGAGCCACTATGTACTAGCTAGCATCATATTGTGAATTGCTGCTGTTACTGCATGGTCATAAGTAGCTGATGAACTTTCTCTCACTTACCGATCTTAGCATCATAGTCAAACTTGTATTCTGTTGATCAGCGAAATTTAAGGACGTCTTATATTTTAGAACGGAGGGAGTAAAAAAGTATATATACTCAACCATATACAATACACATGCAAATGCACGTCTGATTAACCACCGATTAACAAATACTTACTGGAATTTCAAACAATAATTATTGTTTCAATGGAAGTGTGATTTCTTCTGGCATCTCTACACGGTGCACCTAGACTTTGAAGAATTAAATTACAAACTATCATCGATCAATTCACATTCTCAACCCTGGCTTTGTGAGGACGGCTAACAACGTACTGAAAATTGGTGATGCAATGGCTAACAACACTGGCTTTATGAGGGCGGCTAGACTTGCACACTCTGACTCTCTTGGATAACGCCTTCTACGAGAACATCATCCAAGAAAGGGCCCTCCTGCACTCCGACCAGGAGGTCTTTAATGGTGGCACCAACAACACGCAGGTCAGGAGTTCTTTTTTCTGAAAAGAGGAGTATAGCCCCGGCCTCTGCATCGGTTGATGCACACAACAGGTCAAGAGTACATCAACAGCCACATTGCATTCTTCAAGGACTTCATAGAGAAGATATCATGATGGGGGGATAATGCGCCGATGACTGCATTGAATGGACAGATCAGGAAGACTTGCAGGGTTTTTTAACAAATTAAAAGACTAAGATTCTAGGTGTGGCGTGACATCTAGGATGTGTTCGATCGCGCCCAAGCAGCTCATAGTTCCCTCTCCTTCAGTTCTGCAATTGCGGTTTGAATAATAAAATGTTCAGGTGATACATGCAGCCCAGTAATGTATTGTACCTTTGTACACCCTGGGACGATACTTACATCATCATTGTGTAGAGAAGACCTGGGAGTAGATGGCAGGGGGCTAGCGTTTAAGCGTAACTGATCATTGTTAGGGAAATCTTTGACAGGCCACAATGGTCACCTGCACATGGACAACTATTCTTAACCCTAGTTTGGTCACCGGGACAACTGTTTTTAGCCATGCCCACGAGGCCACGAAGCTAAAGTTACCATCATCTCACAACTCATTGCAAAATTACCAAATTAGTTTGAGTCTCATGATTCAAATTTCATAACTGAAGAACCGTGTAGGACATAAAAAAAGCTTGCCACAATAACTAACTTGTTGGTGTATTTATGCAAATCAATCAGAACATAAAATGGCACAACCTGCAAGTATCAAAATTTTCTGCCAGCTGGAACGAATACTCCAAGTAATATCTAGAAGAAATTCTCAATGCAGTAAGTGGAACATGAATTAGCTAAGATATCACTAATTCTCCCCGGCATCAAAATGCAAGTGGATCAATATTAGGGTACCCTTTAACTCTTTAGTTCAACAAAATGAATTAACTTTTGTGATGACATCATCATTCTAAAAAGGTTAGTTCATTTTTTTGAACTAAAAAGGGTAAAGTGTACCCTAATGATGATCCACTTGCTTCTATACTCGTATGTGTCAAGCTTCATGCACTAGACTTCAACAGTATGTTTAGCAGCAATTGTGCAATGTAACAACATTCTCATCAGCTCAAACCTAGCTAATAAAATCACACTTAACACAAGTACAATAGGAGCTCCATAATTGCCATCAGACAAAACAGTACTTACCACATAATGGTAGTCATTTGAATCATCGAAACCAGTACTTACCACATAATGCTAATCACGTTTGCAGAAAGAAGAGCCAGGGCAGAACATCAAAAAACTGAAAACAGTGCATGTTCACACTGTGACGACACAACATTAACAACTTCCAGAGCAATTTGCTTCCCACGGGAAATAAATAGGCACCTTTGACTTCAGAAGTTGACGAAAGGGTCGCCACGAGAAAAATCAGATGCCCTCTTGAAGCTCGCAATGAAACCTCCTTCAGGATTCGAACAGCCAGTGACCAATATTTGGGAGTCTGCACTAGCACGTTTCATGGACCGCAGAGGCATCACTTTGGAATGCACCTCCTCCATCTAACTGAATGTTGGCCCACACTATCGCCGCCCTCTCCAGCACCAACGCACTCCCAAAGAAAAACTTGAGGAAAGCAAGCTCACTTCGATCCCCTCGGTAATCATTGAAAACCAGCATCTTGATCTGCGAGCGGATGCATTCTATGGTACCACACTCATTCCAGAACTTGAGGTTGAGCTTGCCAGAGGTTTTACCCGCTTCACGAGACTGAAAAAAATTATCAAATTAGAAAGTTCATCAGCTACTTATGACCATGCAGTAACAGCAGCAATTTGCAATATGATGCTAGCTAGTACATAGTGGCTCAAATGAATGTCAAGAGAAGCATCAGGGGCTTCACCATGATATTGGGAAAGCATCTGAGGAAAGCATCGGCCTAAGAAGGTGGCCGGGAGAATGAGGTCGAGCGGCCACGGGCGGTTGACGAGCACGAGTTCCTGGACGCCCTTGTCGGCGAGGAGCTGGAACCAGCGCGTGAGCAGGCCATGGGACCCTTCCATGTAGCTGCTGGTGAGGTGGACGCAGCGGAAGGGTCCCGGGTGCGCGGCGAAGACGCGGGAGACAGCGGAGGTGATGCTCCGGGCGTCGGCGTGCAGGACCGCGGTGCGTGCGGGGAGGATGTGGGAGTCGACGAGGACGAGCGGGGCGGAGCGCCAGACCCCGCGCCAGCGGCGGGAGAGCGCGGCGGTGCGCGCGGCTTCCTTGACGGGGATGCGGGAGACGATGTTGCCGAGGAGCGTGTCGGGGAGGGTGCTGAGGCGGTCGACACCATCGTGGGGGAGGAGCGCGAAGAGGCGAGCGTCGAGGGAGGCGGGAGGGTCCGGGATGGTATAGTGGGCCGTGGGCGTAGGAGATCACGCGGGCAAAGAGTCGCTGTACATCGTCAGGGTCCACCTCACCAGCAGCAACCATCATGGGGTCCATCGGAACGGGAGGCACCCGGGTGTCCATCGCCGCCGCCGGAAGCGCCACGGTGGGGACGAGGGTTTTCAGCGGCGCGTGCTGCCCGGGACTGGAGTAGGCGAGTGGAGCAGAAACGGAATGCTCCTGAGATCTTGGCCCGCTGGTTTCTCTGCAAATACTCCATTTCTTTCAAATTACTTTGCCGCCCAACAAATGTTGAGTTCCTCTAAAAAAACAAATGTTGAGTGGTCACAACCAAAAAATGGGTTACAGATTGTATTCTTCTCCCTCCGTTTGAAAATATAAGATGTTTTAGGTTTATGAAAAAGATATATCTAAACATCCTTTAGTGTATAGGTTTAAATGAATCTAGACACTAAAATCACCCGGAACATCGCAGGGTCCATCGGAACAGGAGGCACCCGGGTGTCCATGGCCGCCGCCGGAAGATCCACGGTGGGGACGAGAGTTTTCAGCGGCACGTGCTGCCCGGGACTGGAGTGGAGGAGTGGAGCAGAAATGGCCGAAGGAAAGGGGAAATGCTCCTGAGCTGTGGCTAGCCTAGGTGAGCCCAAATGTGCATATTACATTGCTCTTGGCCTACTGGTTTCTCTGCAAAATACTTCATTCCTTTCAAATTACTTTGCCGCCAATCTAAAAAAAATGTTGAGTGGTCACAACCAACAAATGGGTTACAGATTGTATTCCGGTTACTAATTAGAACTAAAGTTGTGATTTTTTTACCCACAAAAAAAGGTTGTGATTTTTCTGTTTGATGCAAGAAGATTTTTTTTCCTGCGGATTACGCTGATGGGAACATAATCAAGAGTGTGGGTTTCGATGCATATCAGTTTTTTTATCTCCTGGCGAGGTCTTTTTCCCCCAAGCATATGCGCATGATTCCTCTAAGGAGTGGACTACTGCAACTGCAACATGCTCGTAGTTACATGCCTTAGAGCAACTCTAGCAGATACGGGCAAACTGGCGTTTTCAGCGCACTGACTCAGTCTCAAATTCGTTGCGGTAGACCATATACTAAAAGACGGAACTGGAGATTTAAAAAAAAGGATGATTCGCATGAACTTTGCTGATTGTTTGCGCTGGTTCATGTTCTCCACCACTCGATCATGCCCCAAAATATTTACAGAAGGCGACGTCCCTGCATTTTTTACCACTACGTTGTCCAAAAGTGTCCGGGAGACCTCACCGGAGCTGGGGCGGCGGCACGGTGAGGGCGACCTCACTCGGAGTCGCTGGAGAGCTCGATGACCTCCGACGCCTGCTTGAGGGCCTTCGGCTCCTTCACGCGGGCAAGCCGCTCCCGCTACGCTGTCACCAACACCGCGTGTTGGTCACCACGCCTCCAGTCGGGCCTTGCGCCGCTCCTTTGAAAGGGTAATTGCCCTTATATGTGGTTTTGGTGATTAATGACAATCCCTATGGACTAATGTTTTTATTGAGTTTTATATGAAGGAATTTTCCATAGGTCATGCTTATAGTCCATGTGTTGGATTCAAGTATGGATGCCATGAAGATAAAGATATACCTTGAGTATTGGCATCAAAATCATCGAGTTGAAGAGAAGAATATGATATGATCAAGATCTTAAGAGTGTGATCTTAATAGAAGAATTCAAGATATGGCTCTAAGTCGGTGTTATGATAGCCTCATTAGTTGAGCTATGGTTGACTAAGATTTAGAGCATGTAATCAAATGAAGAGTTCCTTATGTACCTCAAGATATTAAGATGGAGCACGAGAAGATACTTGGTTGACCAATACAAAGAGTGAAGAGTGATTTCAAGTTGGTCAACACATGAAGCATAAAGAATGTACCACATGGTCTTATGGTATGGTAAGCCTTGTCAATTATGCATCATGAACTAACCCATTATATATTTGTCTTTGTGTTTTCTATATGGGACAGGTATCTTTCCATGGGCATGCTTCAAAATGAAGATATTATATAGACCATGAGAGGATGACATCAAGTGGTGATCGTCATCAAGGTTGAGAAGGGAAAGTTCAAGATAAGCATCTTGAGAAGATCATTTGCTTGAATCTTGACGTCCATATTGGTGATAATGGACATGTGAAGACATGTATTAATGAAGCTATCCCATAGTGGTGTATGGGGAAGAAAATTAGGAGTCTTCACGAAGCAACAATGATCAAGTGTTGCATCCCGGCTTGAGTGGAGCTTGAAGCGTTGTCATCAAGATCAAGCGGTATGCGCAAGGCAAATGTATGGCCTTGCTAGGTTTTACTTTTACCGGTCTCAAGGTGGTTGTTGGGAGACTGGGTTATAGGATAGATAGCCGCACTATCAAGAGGGGCTTCCGGTTGTGTAACTTGATCACATCGTCATAGGGAGATCAATCCTTTGCATACTTTGCATATTCCTATTTTTTTGCTTCTTGGTGTTTCTCCATGTTAGCTTGTTTAGCTTGTTTCTAGCTCTTCAACAAGCCCAAGTTTATCGAAAACGGAATTTGTATGCATCTTCTATGGCGTTTCGAGTTTGAAGGTTTTATCGGTTCTTATTTAGGGAGGCTTATTACCTTCCTTCATTTGGTTCTATCCTCCTTTGTTGGGCAATGATGTTTCTCTGCACAATCTTTTAGATCTTGTTGTCCTCGTCAAAACAAGCCCAAGATCATCGAAATCGGAGTTCGGATGCAAAAGTTATTGCGTTTTTCGTGAAGCCTGTTTCATCCCGGTTGTGGATTCGGTTCAACCGGCTCCCAGACCGGGTGGTCCGGTGCCAGGACCAGAAAACCGGTTCTTAAACCGGGTTTTTCGGTTTTGCTATACCCTGAGACTGTGTGCTGACCCTAATTCCGGTTTTAAGTTCGGTTTTCCGGTCCAGGAACCGGACCGTCCGGTTCTGGAGCCGGTCCAACCGAACTTTCAACCGAGTTCGCACAGATTTCTCCTAACGGCCATATTTGCTTTCCACTATAAAAGGGGGTTCTTCCCCCAACATTTTAGAGTGTTCTTGACCACTAAATTGACCTCCATTGTTGAACCTCTTGAGCTTGCTTCCTCCCCTTCCCTCCTATGATTCTTGCATCTTTTTGAGGGATTTGGAAGAGGAGATCTAGATCTACAATCCCCACCAACCAATTCCTCCTCTAAGTGAGGAGAACCCATTGGATCTAGATCTTGGAGTCATTTGTTGGTTTCCACCATTGTTCTTCCTCTCTAATTCTAAAGGGTTTCGCGGCATAGTAAATCAAAATTTTCTACGGATGCGAACAGAGGGAAGCCAAGATCTAATCTAGGAGATGCAAACAACGAGAGAGATTGGATTAGATCTTCATACCCTTGAAGATTCGCACAGCGGAACGTTCGTCGGAACATGGGTGATGTAGTCGTACTCGCTTCTCCTCCTCGCGATCCGATCCGATCTAGCACCACAAGTGGCGATGCCTCCGTGAGATGCACACGTGCGGCACCTCGACGTCTCCTCCTTCCTCGGTCCAGCAAGTATGATGGAGAGATGGGTTGGATCTACAACGCGACGGCGCGGTGCAATTGGTGGAGAATTTCTGCAGCAGGTCTTCGCCTACAAGCAGTCGGGAGGGAGAGAGGAGGGCAGCAGGGTGGCTAGGGTTGGAGGGGAAGGTGTGGGGTGGTGATGCGCCCCCAGCCCTCTATATATAGAGGGGTGGGCGCAGTCCTAACCCCTCCCCCAAGCCCTAGGCCGGCGGCCAAAGGAGGAGGAATGGGGGGCAAGGAACCCCCCTTCTAGAAGCTCTATCTAGGGTTTTACCCTAGCTGGCCGGTTGGGCCCTATGGGGCCTTGTGCCCCTGGCCCAATGCGGCCAGGGCACTCCCTCATAGGCCCATGCCCCCTCCCGGAAGGTGGGGCCACGTTGGTCCCCTTCCGGAAGGTTCTAGAAGCTTCCGGTACAATACCGATTAACCCGGAACAATTCCGAACTCCAAAAACTGCACTGCCTTATATGAATCTTATTCTCCGGACCATTACGGAACCTCTCGTGATGTCCCGGATCCCATCCGAGACTCCGAACAAAAAAACTCATAAACCAATTATCCAATCTATCCTAGCGTCGAGACACGTTAAGTGTGTGACCCTGCGGGTTCGAGAATATGCGGACATGATCTTCTATCAATAATCAACAGCGGGGTCTGGAAACCCATATTGACTCACACACATTCATCGATGATCATATCGGATGAACCACGATGCCAGGATTCAATCAATCCCATATGTATATTCCCTTTGTCTCGCGATATTTTACTTGCCCGAGATTCGATCGTCGGTACCGTCATACCTAGTTCAATCTCGTTCACAGCAAGTACTTTACTCGTTCCGTAATACGATATCACTTTGTGATTAACTCCTTAACCACATGCTTGCAAGCGGTGTTGATATCGATTACCGAGTGGGCCCGAAGTATATCTCTCCGACTTGGGAGGGACAAATCCCATCTCGATACATACAACCCAACAGATACTTTCCGATCACCTGAGAGACACCTTTATGATCACCCTCTCATAGGATGACGTTTGATGACCTCAAAGCTTTCTTCCGATACCAGGGAGTTGTATTATCTCATGGTCTAAGGAATACAATATTTGACATAAGCAAAGCTTCGCAAAGATGAACACGATGACACGATCTAATTGCTTCGCTTAGTTTGGGTCTGTCCATCACATCATTCTCCCAATGATATGATCTCATTATTAATCGACAACTCATGTCCATGGTTAGGAAACCTTAACCATCATTAATCAATGAGCTAGTCCATAGAGGCATACTAGGGACACGGTGTTGTTCACAAACCACACAAGTATTAATGTTTCCGCTTAATACAATTCTAGCATGGAATATAAACATTATCATGAACAAGAATTATAATAATAACATCTTTATTATTGCCTCTAGGGCATAATTCCAACAGTCTCCCACTTGCACTAGAGTCAATAATCTAGTTTACATTTGGCAACAATCTCACACCCATGGCACTGAGGTGCTGATCATGTTTTACACGTGGAAGAGGTTTAGTCAATGGATCTGCGACATTCAGATCTGTATGTACTTTGCTAATCTTCAGATCTCCATCTGCTATATAATCTCGGATTATATGAAACTTGCGGTTGATATGCTTGGTCTTTGGATGATATCTTGGTTCCTTAGCGAGTGCTATGGCGCCAGTGTTGTCACACAATATCTCCAGTGGGTCCAATGCACTTGGAACCACGCCAAGCTCAGTGATGAAGTTTCTGATCCAAACTCCTTCACTTGACGCTTCTGCAGCAGCCATGTATTCCGCTTCTACTGTAGATCCCGCGATCACGCTTTGCTTGCAGCTTCTCCAGCTCACAGCTCCTCCATTCAAAATATAAACGTATCCTGTCTGAGATTTAGAATCATCCTTGTCGGTGTCGAAACTAGCATCAACGTAACCTTTTACGACGAGCTGTTCATCACCCCCATAGACTAAGAACATTTCTTTAGTTCTATTTAGGTACTTTAGGATGTTCTTCATGGCTGTCCAGGGTTCCACTCCTGGATCACTTTGATACCTGCTCGTCAAACTAAGAGCATTGGACACATCCGGTCTAGTACACAGCATGGCATACATGATAGAACCTATGGCCGAGGCATAAGGAACTTTGCTCATAGCTTCCCTATCATTTACCGTAGCTGGACACTGAGCCTTGCTCAATATCTTACCTGACAACATAGGCACTGAACCTTTATTTGCCTTATCCATTCTGAACCTTTTCAGAACTTTGTCTAGGTATGTACTCTGGCTTAAAGCTATCAGGCGTCTTTGTCTATCTCTATAGATTTTGATGCCCAATATATAAGCAGCTTCACCTAGGTCTTTCATTGAAAAACACTTGTTCAAATAACTCTTCACATCGCTAAGCATGTTAATGTCATTTCCAATAATCAATATGTCATCTACATATAGTACCAGAAATGTCACCGAGCTCCCACTCACTTTCTTGTAGATACAAGCTTCGTAGCAATTTGGAACAAATCCAAAGCTCTTGATCACTTGATCAAAACGAAGGTTCCAACTCTGAGATGCTTGCTTCAGTCCATAAATGGAACGCTGAAGTTTGCATACTTTATCAGCATCCTTAGGATCGACAAAACCTTCGGGTTGCATCATATACAACTCTTCATCAATGTTGCCATTGAGAAACACAGTCTTGACATCCATCTGCCATATTTCATAATCATGAAACGCAACAATTGCTAATAAAATCCGAATGGACTTAAACATCACTACGGGAGAGAAAGTCTCATCGTAGTCAACACCTTGAACTTGTCGAAAACCTTTCGTGACAAGCCGTGCTTTATAGACGGTAACATTACCATCCGCGTCCGTTTTCTTCTTGAAAATCCATTTGCACTCAACGGCCTTTCGGTCGCTAGGAGGGTCCACCAAAGTCCATACTTGGTTTCCGCTCATGGATCCCAATTTGGATTTCATGGCCTCTAGCCATTTCTCAGAGTCTGGGCTCATCATTGCTTCCTCATAGTTCGCAGGCTCACTGTCATCTACTAACAAGACAGTTAAGACAGGGTTGCCGTACCACTCAGGAGGGGCACGCAACCTTGTCGACCTGCGACGCTCAGTAGCAGCATCGTCCGAAGCTTCATGATCCTTATCATTAGCTTCCTCTATTATTGGTGCTGGCGGCACTGGAACAATTTCAGGTGCTGCGCTACTCTCCAATTCAAGAGAAGGTTCAATAACCTCGTCTAGCTCTACTTTCCTCCCACTCACTTCTTTCGAGAGAAACTCCTTCTCAAGAAAGGAACCGTTCTTTGTGATAAACACTTTGCCTTCGGTTCTGTGATAGAAGGTATACCCAATAGTTTCCTTAGGGTATCCTATGAAGACGCATTTCTCCGCTTTGGGTTCGAGCTTGTCTGGCATCAACTTCTTGACGTAAGCTTCGCATCCCCAAACTTTAAGAAACGACAACTTAGGTTTAGCACCAAACCACAGTTCATACGGTGTCGTCTCAACGGATTTAGATGGTGCCCTATTTAAAGTGAATGCAGCGGTTTCTAATGCATAACCCCAAAATGATAACGGAAAATCAGTAAGAGACATTATTGATCGGACCATATCTAATAGAGTTCGATTCCGGCGTTCAGACACACCATTGCGCTGTGGTGTTCCGGGTGGCGTGAGTTGCGAAACAATTCCGCTTGCTTTAAGATGCGTGAGAAAATCATAACTCAAATATTCGCCCCCACGATCGGATCGTAGAAACTTAATCTTTCTGTTACGATGGTTCTCCACTTCATTCTGAAATTCCTTGAACTTTTCAAATGTTTCAGATTTATGTTTCATTAAATAGATATACCCATATCTACTTAAGTCATCTGTAAAAGTGAGAAAATAGCGATATCCACCGCGCGTCGAAACACTCATCGGTCCGCATACATCGGTATGTATGATTTCCAACAAGTCCGTTGCTCACTCCATCATTCCGGAGAACGGGGTTTTGATCATCTTGCCCATGAGGCATGGTTCGCATGTGTCAAATGATTCAAAATCAAGAGACTCCACAAGTCCATCAGAATGGAGTTTCTTCATGCGCTTTACACCAATATGACCTAGACGACAGTGCCACAAATAAGTAGTATTATCACTATCTACTTTGTATCTCTTAGCCTCAATGTTATGGATGTGTGTTTCATCCCTTTCGAGATTTAGAAGAAATAAACCATTCACAAGAGGTGCATGACCATAAAAGATGTTACTCATATAAATAGAACAACCATTATTCTCCGATTTAAATGAATAACCGTCTTGCAATAAACACGATCCAGAAATAATGTTCATGCTCAACGCAGGCACATAATAACATTTATTAAGGTTTAAAACTAATCCCGAAGGTAAAACTAAGGAGAGCGTGCCGACGGCCATCACATCAACTCTTGATCCGTTGCCAACGCGCATCGTCACCTCATCCCTCGCAAGCCGCCGTCTATTCCGTAGCTCCTGTTTCGAGTTACAAATATTAGCAACTGAACCAGTATCAAATACCCAGGCACTACAACGAGGGCTAGTAAGGAAAACATCAATAACATGTATATCAAATATACCTTTGATGGTGCCAGCCTTCTTGTCCACTAAGTACTTCGGACAGTTGTGCTTCTAGTGACCCTTGTCCTTGCAATAGAAGCACTCAGTGTCCTGCTTAGGACCAGACTTGAGCTTCTTCTCAGCAGGGGCAACGCGCTTGCCGCCGCCTTTCTTGAAGGGCTTCTTTGCACCCTTACCTTTCTTAAAGGAGGGCTTGTTGACCATCAACACATGATTATCCTTCTTGATGTCCACCTCCGCAGCCTTCAGCTTTGCGAAGAGCTCGGTGATCGTATCAGTGGAACCAATCTGATTATGAGTCACTATAAAACTTTTGTAGCTGGGAGGGAGTGATTGCAGAACCCTGTCAATCTTGAGCTCCTCTGGAATCTTGCAGTCCAGTTGCTCAAGGCGTTGAGTGTAGCCCGACATCTTAATGGCGTGCTCACTAACGGAACTCCCTTCCTCCATCTTGCAGTTAAAGAACTTCTCAGAGATCTCATATCTCTCAGAACGGGCTTGAGTCTAAAACATGGTTTTCAGCTCCTCAAGAATCTCAAAGGGCCCGGGATAGTATTCAAAACGATTTTGAAGGTCCGATTCCATAGCAAACAACATGGTGCTCTTAATCACACCACAATCATCCTTGCGCGACTGATAGACAGCTTTCTCATCAGTCGGCGCAGTTGCAGCAGGGGTGTCACCTAACGCTTTCTCAAGGACATAGTCCTTTTGACCGCCAGAGAGAATGATTCTTAGATTGCGGAACCAATTGGTGAAGTTAGAGCCATTGTTCTTAAGCTTTTCTTTCTCAGCAAAAACGTTGAAGTTGAAGTTGGACTTAGCCATGTGATCTACAATATTTGCAAGTACAAATTAGACTATGTTCATGATAACTAGTTCAACTTTTAATCAAATTACTAGATGAACTCCCACTAAATTCAACATCCCTCAAGTTGTTTAGTGAACACGATCCAAATTCACCACACCTAATCCGATCTTCACTAGAAGAGATGTGGTTTCAATGGTGGACAGCGAAGTGTCGATCATATCATTCATATGACTCATGCTTAACCTTTCGGTTCATGTGTTCCGAGGCCATGTCTGTACATGCTAGGCTCGTCAAGTTAGACCCAAGTATTTCCGCGTGTGCAAAACTGGCTTGCACCCGTTGTATGTGAGCGTAGAGTCTATAGCACCCGATCATCACGTGATGTTTGGACACGACGAACTTTCGCAATGGTGCATACTTGGGGAGAACACAGTTTTTATCTTGATCTTTAAGTGAGGAATCATCTTATAGTGCTACCGTCGCGATCTAAGCATAATAAGATACATAAAAGGATAAACATCACATGCATATAACTTTATGTGACATGGTATAGTCAATCTTCGCGCAATGATCTCCATCTTGTGCGTGCCGGCATGATCTCCATCACTCCACCATGATTGCCTCCACCATAAATAGCAACTACAACTATTGCTAACTACTTAGCGATAAAGTAAAGCTATTACATGGCGTATAAGAAGTTGACTCGTAGGTCATACACAATTATAAAGACAACCATATGGCTCCTGCCGGTTGGTGTACTCATCGACATGCAAGTCGTGAAACATTACAAAACATGATCATCGCATACAATATACACATCACATCTTGGGCCATACCATATCACAGAAAACACTCCCTGCAAAAACAAGTTAGACGCCTCTACTTTGTTGTTGCATGTTTTACGTGGCTTATGGGAGTAGCAAGCTAAGAACGATTCTTACCTACAGAAAGCCACAACGGTGATATTATGGTTGCCAAACTCCGGTGTTAAACCCATGACAACTATAGTGAGAGAAACTGACATCCACCAGCCACATGTGTGGAACAAGCCACACGTCAAGTGCGGAGCCGGTCTCGCGAACGACGTCGCGTAAGGTTGGCCTGGACCGCTTCAATCTCACTATCCCGCGTCATAAGAAGAACACAAACAAGAGGCTTGCAATAGAAAACATCAATGCCCGCAACAACCATGTTGCGTTCTACTCGTGAATCACATCTACGCATAGATCTAACTCTGATACCACTGAAGGGTTTCGCGGCATAGTAAATCAAAATTTTCTACGGATGCGAACAGAGGGAAGCCAAGATCTAATCTAGGAGATGCAAACAACGAGAGAGATTGGATTAAATATTCATACCCTTGAAGATTCGCACAGCGGAACGTTCGTCGGAACGTGGGTGATGTAGTCGTACTCGCTTCTCCTCCTCGCGATCCGATCCGATCTAGCACCACAAGTGGCGATGCCTCCGTGAGATGCACACGTGCGGTACCTCGACGTCTCCTCCTTCCTTGGTCCAGCAAATATGGTGGAGAGATGGGTTGGATCTACAACACGACGACGCGGTGCAATTGGTGGAGAATTTCTGCAGCAGGTCTTCGCCTACAAGCAGTCGGGAGGGAGAGAGGAGGGCAGCAGGGCGGCTAGGGTTCGAGGGGAAGGTGTAGGGGGGTGGTGCGCCCCCAGCCCTCTATATATAGAGGGGTGGGCGCAGTCCTAACCCCTCCCCCAAGCCCTAGGCCGGCGGCCAAAGGAGGAGGAGTGGGGGGCAAGGAAACCCCCCCTTCTAGAAGCTCTATCTAGGGTTTTACCCTAGCTGGCCGGTTGGGCCCTATGGGGCCTTGTACCCCTGGCCCAATGCGGCAAGGGCACTCCCTCATAGGCCCATGCCCCCTCCCGGAAGGTGGGGCCACGTTGGTCCCCTTTCGGAAGGTTCTAGAAGCTTCCGGTACAATACCGATTAACCCAGAACAATTCCGAACTCCAAAAACTGCACTGCCTTATATGAATCTTAATCTTCGGACCATTCCGGAACCTCTTGTGATGTCCCGGATCCCATCCGAGACTCCGAACAAAAAAACTCATAAACCAATTATCCAATCTATCCTAGCGCCGAGACACGTTAAGTGTGTGACCCTGCGGGTTCGAGAATATGCGGACATGATCTTCTATCAATAATCAACAGCGGGGTCTGGAAACCCATATTGACTCCCACACATTCATCGATGATCATATCGGATGAACCACGATTCCAGGATTCAATCAATCCCATATGTATATTCCCTTCGTCTCGCGATATTTTACTTGCCCGAGATTCGATCGTCGGTACCGTCATACCTAGTTCAATCTCGTTCACAACAAGTACTTTACTCGTTCCGTAATCCGATATCACTTTGTGATTAACTCCTTAACCACATGCTTGCAAGCGGTGTTGATATCGATTACCGAGTAGGCCCGAAGTATATCTCTCCGACTTGGGAGGGACAAATCCCATCTCGATACATACAACCCAACAGATACTTTCCGATCACCTGAGAGACACCTTTATGATCACCCTCTCATAGGATGATGTTTGATGACCTCAAAGCTTTCTTCCGATACCAGGGAGTTGTATTATCTCATGGTCTAAGGAATACAATATTTGACATAAGCAAAGCTTCGCAAAGATGAACACGATGACACGATCTAATTGCTTCGCTTAGTTTGGGTTTGTCCATCACATCATTCTCCCAATGATATGATCTCATTATTAATCGACAACTCATGTCCATGGTTAGGAAACCTTAACCATCATTAATCAATGAGCTAGTCCATAGAGGCATACTAGGGACACGGTGTTGTTCACAAACCACACAAGTATTAATGTTTCCGCTTAATACAATTCTAGCATGGAATATAAACATTATCATGAACAAGAATTATAATAATACCATCTTTATTATTGCCTCTAGGGCATAATTCCAACAAATTCCTCCCTAGAACTTGTTGTTTTGGTGGGATTTGAGAGTGGAGGATTTGAGCACCCTTGGTGTTCTTGCTTTGCATTCTTGCATAAGTGTTGAGCTCTCCATTACAATTTGTTCGAGTGAGAGACCGTGAGCTTGTTACTCTTGGAGGGTGACCTCCTAGTTGGCTTGGCGGTTGGTGCCGCGGTGTTCTCTTCGTGGAAGATTGTGAAGAGACCCGGGCTTCTCCTTCGTGGAGCTTGTGAAGTGGTTGTGGAGCTTGCCATCTCCGGAGTGGAGGAAAAGCTAGCCATAAGGAAAGGGCCTATTCCTTCGTGGGATAGACTTGGAGAAGAAGGTGAGCCTTTGTGGCGCGTGAGGAATCCTTCGTGGAACCTCAGACCTCTCCAACGTGACGTAGCCCCCTTCCCAAAGGTGGTGAAGACGGGAATACATCTTCGTCTCCACGTGCCTCGGTTATCTCTATATCCGAGCTTATTTCCTTGTGATAGCCATCGAACTTGAAGCAATTATATCTTGTGTATCACTTGTGGTATATTTATCTTGTGCTATCTTGCTTAGCTTAATTTGTTGTTGGTGCACTTAGTTGAGCCTAGTGTATTTAGGTTTTGTGCTTGTAAAATAAACGTTAGTTTAATTCCGCATTCTATCAAGCCAAAACCGTAATAGTTTTGAAATTGCCTATTCACCCCCCCTCTAGGCGACATATCTATCCTTTCAATTGATATCAGAGCAAGGTCTCTCCTTGTTTAGGCTTCACCACCTAGAGTGTAAAGATGTCGGCTAGTAGTATAGTGCACAATGACACAATTATCTTTGATGGCACAAATTATTGTATGTGGAGAAATTGCTTACTTTGTAATCTTCGGACCTTGTGTCCAAATATTGAGCGATTTCTAGATGTAGGTTTTTCTCCTCTGATGGATCCTCAAAATCTATCTTTAGATGATGAGAAAAATTTACATCTCGAAGCTCAAGTATCTAATGAGCTTATTTTCTCTTTGAGCCCCACATTTAATTTGTTCTTGACGATTGTAAAGCGCAAGTCGTCTCATGAGAAGTGTACCAAGCTTAAAGAAATATTTGGTGGTTCCATTTCTAATATTGTCGGTGGTTTCTCCGAGGAGATCTCTTTTCCTTCACATCATGAAGAGCTCCAAGTTGCTTCCACCTCCGGACGCGATGAGTTCTCATCTTCACCCACTTCACCAATGTGTGGCAAGACACAAGGTAAAGATATAGTGAGTGGTGTTGGGAATTGCAATGTTGTTATTGTGCTCGCTAATGATGATCCTTCATCTCTATCCCATTGCAATGTTTCTTATTTGGACTTAAGCACTTCTTGCAACAATAATGTTATATCCCCTTGTGTTGCTAGTCCTTGTATATCATCTAGAAATTATTTGAGTACTAGTGTAGATGATATGCTTGATTTGCCTTGTTACCATGAACAAAATGCTTCTATTTCCTCTAGTTGTTTATCTAACAGTGTAGAGGAAATCAAACATTCTATGGAGCAAGACATGATCATGAATGAAGATTCAAGAATATCCTCATCTCCATTCTCCCATGCTCACATGTTCCTAATGGCAAGAGGATCAAAGGTATCTCCTACTTTGGATCCCAATATATCTTGTAAAGACAATAGCAATGATAATGATGATAGTGATGATGACATTGATGAGGATACTAGTGCTCTCTTGCTTGAGTTGACTTTTTTGTGTACCTGTCTTCGTGGTAATAATAAGGTCGTTACTTGTCTCAAACACGTTATGGACACCATAACTAAACAAACGGGAACCATAGAGGAGTTGGATTTCCAACTTGATGATGTGAGTCGGAGATTAAATCTCCTTAAGCAAGAGCTTGCTGAGGAGAAGCACACTAATTGTCTCCTCACACAAAAAATTGAATCTTATGAGCTTGAAAAGGAAAATTCCAGTAATGATGCTTGTGCTACTAACTCTACTTCTTGTGAAGCATCCACCCTAAAGGAGAATGTTGAGCTAAGGGCTCAACTTGAGTTGCTAACTAGCAAGTATAGGAAATTGGAAGAAAGTCATGCAAAGCTCTCGGGCTCTCATAATGATCTTCTAATCTCCCATGATGGGCTAAAGTTAGCTTGTGAGGCAATTATTACTAAGATAACATCTTATGAGCCTCTTTTGGACATTAGCACAACTTCTACTCAAAATGCTATTTTGCCATGTGCTAGTCCTAGTAATCCATCTAGCCATACTGTTGATAAACCTTGTGTTGGATTAATTGCTTTGCCTTGTTGCTCTAACAATGAAGCTTTTACTTCCTCTAGCACTTGTATTTCTACTAACCTTATAGAGGAAATAAAAGAGCTCAAGGCCCAAGTCACTTCCTTAAGGAATGACTTGGAAAAGAGTCATGAAGGTAAATCCACACTCGATAATATCTTGAGTGTGCAAAAATCCCCTAATGATAAAACTAGACTTGGATTCAACTCCAATAACAAGAACAAGTCCAATACGAATAAGAAGAAGGGCCAAAACCAAGTCAAGAATTCGGCCAAGATTATTTGCTTCAAGTGCAAGGTTGAAGGACATCATGTAAGATCTTGTCCATTGAAGAAAAAGCACTTGAGTGAGAAGCAACAAGGGAAGCGGCCACAAGTTCATGTTCAAGCCCAAGTTGAAGTTAGGCCACTTCCGAAGAAAAATCAAGATAATGCTCCCGAAGCCAAGAAATCAATGAAGAAGAGAAAGGGGAGCACTTGTTGCTACATATGTCGTGTGAAGGGGCACTTTGCCTCTTCATGTTCAAACGGTACCTTATCTAACCCTATTATTGTTGATGATGATTATTCTCTTAGGAAGGATAAGGATGGCAATGTGTTTGCCAAGTTTGTTGGAACTCAAAGTGGTGTCAAGAAAAGAACCATTTGGGTTGCCAAGCCTATTGTGACTAACCTCTTAGGACCCAACTTGGTTGGGAACCAACTAGCTCAAATTTGATCAATAGGTGTTTATGGAGGGCATTGGATACTTGGATAACTCATGAATAATTAAGGTATCTTCATATGTTATATTTGATCAACCAAGTCCTTTGAATTATTATTTTCCTATCTTATATCCAATGTGCCTGTTCTCGGTAACTTGTACTTAACTCATTTATATTGTAAGTTACTTGCCCCTTTACATGTTTTGGTTTTGTACGAAGTATGTGTTTGTATTTGGTGTGCCTCATGCTTGATTATTTTGTGTATTCAAGTATGTCTAGGTGTTTGGTTTACTCGTGTGTTTTATTTTGAGCCTCTAATGCATCTAGATGATATCTTATTTGGCTCTTTTAGAGTGGTTAATGTAACATCCATTTTTGGGGGAGTGACATGCCTCGCGCATATCTCAAACCTTAAAATATGTGTACATGAGTACTACCACTTAGTATTGATATTGCAAGATTATCTAGTCACTATGTGGTGTATCATACTCATGATAAATTCAAATTATAAATGTCCATTAATTAACCTAGTTAAGGTTGTTTTGCCTCTTATTAAAAAAATGAATATCACATTATGAGGGAGTGCTATGCTTCTTTTGCATATCACAATCCTAGGAAATGTGAACATATGAGGTAGTGCCACTTAGGGTCAATATTGTTGATTATCTTGTTTCTAGGTGGCATGTTGGCTCAAACATGGTCCTATTTTTGTTAGAAGCTTTTATTGCTCGTCTCTTCGGTCTTTGTTTGAGTAAGAAATTCTTGGTGCGGTCTTTCTCAAATACATATCTCTATATCTTATTTGGGATACCATTTGCTTCAAGTTATTCTAATCATTGTTTTGCATCATTGTGTGACTAGTTGAAGCTATCAAGAATCTCTATCTTTGCATAGTGCTTAATCTTTTTATTTCTATCCTATGATTTTATTGTGAAGATTTATCTTTAATATCCGTGCAATATACCACCAAAAATCTATTCCAATACACTCATTGTCTTCGACAATTGATATACTTGTGTGTGGTAGCATTTGTGGATCATCTTCACTTTGGAGTTAACCTCTTATTGCCTTACTTTCTTTCCAAAAAAATTGTGTGGCTCCCATTGTCTTCCTTGGCTTTTGAACATATCTTTGATGATGTTTTTGATTATTATCAAATGTGTTTTAATGGAAGACAAACCTTTTCTTCTCGGAACCTTGTGCCATTGTGAAAAGTGTTAAAGGTTTGGTTTATTTGTTTAAACCTTGCTCTTTTGGGAGTTTGTTATCTCACTCTTTATTCTCTATTTTTTTTCTTGAATGAGATAAAACTTTGAGCATCTGTGTTCTTATTTCATCTTTCATGCTTAATAGTTTTTGCTCGGTTCATTTGTTGAACAAATATTGTGTTGATTTGATTCTTTGATATAGTTTTGACAACAAATGTGTTTTGTCACACCTTGTATGCCTTCTTGAATATTTTTGGTGTTTTGTCCAAAGTATATCTTCGTTGGATCTTGAAATTCTCACGCATGCATGTTTAATAAATGTATATCTTATGTCATGTTTTTATTTCTTTGATCCAATATATAGGGTATACTCCATCAAATGCTTAAACGGCTAAGATGTGCATGAAATTCAAATTTCATCTCTAAATATGCACATATTTTTATGGAATGTATCCTATGTGTTGTGGTTATTCTAACCACTTTGGACCCAATAGGTTTGGGGACCAAGATGTACTTGAATGTTGTTTTAGGTACATTGTATATGCAATAGATGCTTGTCTCGTCTATAAGGAAAGTGTTGTCACCACATGATAATTGGAGCCAAGCTAGGATGATCTAAAAATTCTTATCTACTACATCATACCATTGCTATCTCGGTAACAAGTATCTTATTCATGCATACTATTCTTCCATCCAATCTCTTGTAGGTTGCATCTTGGCATGAATTTATTTGTTTGTAAATGTTCGATTCTTGCAATTATCTTTGAAAGACTTCTGTATCCTTATTACTTATGTGAGTAATTTGAGATGATGCATATAATGGGGAGTATATAAAATCATGTTCATGATTCACCAATTCCAAATATGCCTTATAGCAATTTATTGCATATCAACTCCTCAAGGTACTCTCATGTGCAATATTGTTGAAATTGCATTGAATCGTTACTTTTGATACTTGTTGCCTTTCTCAAAGTATCTCAACTAGCATTAGTTCCCTTAGTGTTAGTTGTGATGGTTTTGAGATTTTTTATTTATTTTTATTTTTATTTGGTGAAGTTCATTGATATACCACAAGATAAAATAGAGCCATGGGCTATATATGCACTTAAGCAAAATATCCTCTTTGGTATATCTTATGACTTCCGCTTGGATATCATGTATTCTTTTTATTAACCTCTTATGTGTGGATGTTTCTTTGTGGCTTATTCTCATGTTTTTCCCTTAGAAACTTATATACACGAGAGTGTTAATCTCTTGCCTTGATATGCTCGCTCTTTTCTGACCATCTCTCTTATCCTCTTGATTTTTAATGGTATTGGTAAGGTCTTGATTTATGAGTGCTTGGTTTACTTTTATTGCATCTTCACGCACTCATATCTCATATTTGGTTTCTCTTGGACTTAAGCTTGTCTTGACAAGTGTATTGGTTTATATCTAATCCTTGTATCTTGGTTGTGTTCTAAATAATATAGAGGGAGTGAGGATTCCATGTTTGTGCATATTGTATTCAAACGAAACAACTAATTTATGCACGAACCTTGGGGAGCTTCCTTATTTCACTTAGAGCACTATTTGTCCATTTGATTATTTGGATCTTTTGATTGCTTGCTTCATCCGTTGAAGTTCCTTCACCTTGTTATCCTTTTAGCAATCCTTGATCCTCAATATAGTTTGATTTCCTCCAAGTGTTTGTCATTGGATATGTGCATGTGATTTCACTCATATTACGAGTAATGCACACCTTGTGTAGGAACTCATACTATATTGTCCTTCTAACCTTGTTATCCATTTTGGCACTTGTTGTCAATGGGGAAGAAGTTTAGAGGGTTTTAAGGGAAATGGTTTTCTACTTAAGATTGGTTTGTTCTTAAGTGGTTGCCTTTCATGCATCTCATCTTTATTATGTTTTGCATGGTTGTATATATAGTGGAAACTCTCCCAAAGGTTATGCTTGACAATATATGCAATAAAATTCAAGATCATCACACGTGCATATATTGTGGGGGAGTTTGCTCTATATATGTTGGTTCTACTCACATCTCCTGCATTAGTTGTAGTTTATGTGAGTAGAATCGGTTTTAATATGGGATAGTATCTTTGTGCTACTTAACCATATCAAATACAACATCTTGCATACAACTTATTACTGGATAAGTTGCGTACTTGTTTCTAATATTCATTATATAAACACTCTTGTTGTGATTATCATCAATTACCAAAATGGGGGAGATTGAAAGGGTAATTGCCCCTATGTGTGGTTTTGGTGATTAATGACAATCCCTATGGACTAATGTTTTCATTGAGTTTTATATGAAGGAATATTCCATAGGTCATGCTTATAGTCCATGTGTTGGATAAAAGTATGGATGCCATGAAGATAAATATATACCTTGAGTATTGGCATCAAAATCATCGAGTTGAAGAGAAGAATATGATATGATCAAGATCTTGAGAGTGTGATCTCAATATAAGAATTCAAGATATGGCTCTAAGTCGGTGCCATGATAGCCTCATTAGTTGAGCTATGGTCGACTAAGATTTAGAGCATGTAATCAAATGAAGAGTTCCTCATGTACCTCAAGATATTAAGATGGAGCACGAGAAGATACTTGGTTGACCAATATAAAGAGTGAAGAGTGATTTCAAGTTGGTCAACACATGAAGCATAAAGAATGTACCACATGGTCTTGTGGTATGGTAAGCCTTGTCAATTATGCATCATGAACTAACCCATTATATATTTGCCTTTGTGTTTTCTATATGGGACAGGTATCTTTCCATGGGCATGCTTCAAAATGAAGATATTATATAGACCATGAGAGGATGACATCAAGTGGTGATCGTCATCAAGGTTGAGAAGGGAAAGTTCAAGATAAGCATCTCGAGAAGATCATTTGCTTGAATCTGGCCATCCATATTGGTGATAATGGACATGTGAAGACATGTATTAATGAAGCTATCCCATAGTGGTGTATGGGGGAGCAAATTAGGAGTCTTCACGAAGCAACAATGATCAAGTGTTGCATTCCGGCTTGGGTGGAGCTTGAAGCGTTGTCATCAAGATCAAGCGGTATGCGCAAGGCAAAGGTATATCCTTGCTAGGTTTTACTTTTACCGGTCTCAAGGTGGTTGTTAGGAGACCGGGTTATAGGATAGATAGCCGCACTATCAAGAGGGGCTTTCGGTTGTGTAACTTGATCACATTGTCATAGGGAGCTCAATCCTTTGCATACCTTGCATATTCCTATTTTGTTGCTTCTTGGTGTTTCTCCATGTTAGGTTGTTGAGCTTGTTGCTAGCTCTTCAACAAGCCCAAGTTCATCAAAAACAGAATTCGTATGCATCTTCTATGGCGTTTTCGAGTTTGAAGGTTTTATCTGTTCTTATTTAGGGAGGCTTCTTACCTTTCTTCATTTGGTTCTATCCTCCTTTGTTGGGCTATGATGTTTCTCTGCACAATCTTGTAGATCTTGTTGTCCTCGTCAAAACAAGCCCAAGATCATTGAAATCGGAGTTCGGATGCAAAATTTATTGCGTTTTTCGTGAAGCCTATTTCATCCCGGTTGTGGATTCGGTTCAACCGGCTCCCAGACCGGGTAGTCCGGTGCCAGGACTGGAAAACCAGATCTTAAACCGGGTTTTTCGGTTTTGATATACCGAGTTTATCCGATACTGTGTACTGACCCTAATTCTGGTTTTAAGTTCGGTTTTCCTGTCCAGGAACCAGACCGTCCGGTTCTGGAGCCGGTCCAACCGAACTTTCAACCGAGTTCGCACAGTTTTCTCCTAACGGCCATATTTTCTTTCCACTATGAAAGGGGGTTCTTCCCCCAACATTTTAGAGTGTTCTTGACCACTAAATTGACCTCCATTGTTGAACCTCTTGAGCTTGCTTCCTCCCCCTTCCCTCCTATGATTCTTGCATCTTTTGAGGGCTTTGGAAGAGGAGATCTACAATCCCCACCAACCAATTCCTCCTCTAAGTGAGGGGAACCCATTGGATCTAGATCTTGGAGTCATTTGTTGGTTTCCACCATTGTTCTTCCTCTCTAATTCCTCCCTAAAACTTGTTGCTTTGGTGGGATTTGAGAGTGGAGGATTTGAGCACCCTTGGTGTTCTTGCTTTGCATTCTTGCATAAGTGTTGAGCTCTCCATTACGATTTGTTCGAGTGAGAGACCGTGAGCTTGTTACTCTTGGAGGGTGACCTCCTAGTTGGCTTGGCGGTTGGTGCCGCGGTGTTCTCTTCGTGGAAGATTGTGTAGAGACCCAGGCTTCTCCTTCGTGGAGCTTGTGAAGTGGTTGTGGAGCTTGCCATCTCCGGAGTGGAGGAAAAGCTAGCCATAAGGAAAGGGCCTATTCCTTCGTGGGATAGACTGGGAGAAGAAGGTGAGCCTTTGTGGCGCGTGAGGAATCCTTCGTGGAACCTCACACCTCTCCAATGTGACGTAGCCCCCTTCCTAAAGGTGGTGAACACAGGAATACATCTTCGTCTCCGCGTGCCTAGGTTATCTCTATATCCGAGCTTACTTTCCTTGTGATAGCCATCGAGCTTGAAGCACTTATATCTTGCTTATCACTTGTGGTATATTTATCTTGTGCTATCTTGCTTAGCTTAATTTGTTGTTGGTGCACTTAGTTGAACCTAGTGTATTTAGGTTTTGTGTTTGTAAAATAAACGTTAGTTTAATTCCGCATTCTATCAAGCCAAAACCGTAATAGTTTTGAAATTGCCTATTCACCCCCCCTCTAGGCGACATCTCTATCCTTTCATACTTCCATTGGGCCTTCTCATCCGCACCCTGCACGACGATGAGTGCAAAGTGCAGATCCTCGGCTTCCCGCTTCGCCCTAGCTCGAGCAGCCTGAACAGGACGGCGCCACGCCATTGCAAGGGCCGCGCGCTCGTCCTCGTCGTCGCCGATGAAATCCTGATCGGCGAGGTGCTCGCCTCTCGGATTCGTCGGTGTAGGGGACGTAGGTCTTCGGCGATGAAGGGGGCGTGTCGGAGTAGGAGATGATGGCGGACGACTCGCTCGAGGAGGAGGAGGAGCAGATTGAGCACTGATGCGTGGTGGACGCTTCGTTGGGAAACCCCAAGAGCAAGGTATGAAGCGGCACATCAACAAGTTTTCCCTCAGTAAAAACCAAGGTTATCGAACCAGTAGGAGGAAGGAAACATCACACAGGTGTTGCAAGCAACGTGGAAATCTGCACAACACAAACTTAAGACTTTGACCCAACTAACAGTGAGGTTGTCATCTCACCGGTTGCTGTAACAAAGGATTAATTATATGATGTGGAAGGTAATGATGGTTTGCAGCAAGTAAACAGTAACAGTGGAAGATGTATCAATGGTAAAGATTGGACCGGGGTCCATAGTTCACTAGAGGTGTTCTCCTTAGATAAACAAACATGGCATGCAGGGTAAACAAATTACAGCAGGGCAATTGACAGGACTAAGCAAGGCATAACGATGCAATACTAGACATAAAGATCCTATACAATAATATACATAGATCGCCATCCAACTGCATCTATGACTATAAGTCCACCTTTGGGTTATCATCCGAACCCCCTCTAGTATTAAGTTGCAAGCAACAGACAACTGCTTTAAGCAAATTGTGTAAGGTAAACAATCCACTTGTTCCATGAATAAGAGACCGTTGTTTTCCCCTAGTGGCAACAACACATCTATAACCGTAGAGATTTCTGTCACTTCCCTTGATTAAGTAGAGGCATGAACCCACTATCGAGCATAAATACCCCCTCTTGGAGTCACTAGCAACTACTTGGCCAAGATAGCTAGTAACAACAGAGAGCATGCAAGATCAAAAACAACACAGACATGATAGAATCAAATAGACAAAACCATTAATCAATCTGACATAGTAATCTCAATATCCATCGGATCCCCGCAGACACAACATGCATGATTACAAATAGATGAGATCTTGATCATGAACGGAGCTCACAAGATCTAGAAATGAAAGCACAAGGGAGGAGATACAACCATCTAGCTACTACATGGACCCGTAGTCCAAGGTGGAACTACTCACGCTTCATACCGAAGTCTGGCATGATAAAGAAGAAGGCCTCCGGGATGATCTCCCCTCCGGCAGGGTGCCGGGAAGAGCTTTAGATCCCCCCAAATCTAGGGACGATGGTGGCAGCGGCTATAGATGGTTTTGTGGAATATTGATCGGGTACTTAGGGTTTAGGTATCGCGGGCTTCTTATAGGCGAAGAGGCGAGACTAGGAGGCGGCCAGGGGGGGCACACCCTGCCCAGGCATGGGCCCACCCTAGGCCGCGCCTGAGGGTGTGCAGCCGCCCTGTGGCGCCCCTCCATCACTCCTCTGGACTCCGTGTTCTCCTCGGTTGACATGGTTATACCCTATGGGTACATGACTTCAGCATACCTGGTCCGGCCCAAGGAAGGCCCACAGCAGATATACGCTGGCCCCTGAAGACTTTCGGGTGGCCAAGGCCCATGACGCCTTCGGATCCTTGGAGAACAAGTCTAGCGGAGATAGGAAATTCAAAGGGGTAAAACCCTAGAACTTGTAACCAACTAGGACTATGCCTGGGACCTGCCTGAGTCTATATAAAGGCCAGGAGGGCACGTCCTAGATCTCTCGACTCATACTTTCGCACACGCATCCACGCCAGATCGAATCTGCGCACCCTGTAATCTTCGGTTCCACCGTAATCAAGAGTAGACAAGCAGGAGTAGGGTTTTCCCTCCGGGGGCCTGAACCTGGGTAAATCTCGTGTCCCCTGGTTGCTTGTCTGTTAACCGTGCCACGATCTCCAGCATCCCCATATTCTCCAAAACCCAATTCCATAACAATGGGCATTGACGAGATTAAACCTCGTCAATTGGCGCCGTCTGTGGGAATTGGGGCTGCTGATTGTGCGGTAGTGACGGTTCCGACCCGATCGATCTACAACTCCGCGGCGACGGAGAATCACCTCCTCTTCGGCGCTTTTGACTTCACCGCCCACTCGCCGGCCACCATGAAGGATTTCGAGCCCGTAGGCGACGAACTCGAAATTTTGTTCGGGAGCTTCTGCTTCCAGGTGGGACAAACTGGCACCCTCCGCCTCCCCGAGCGGGTGCACGTGCCATCAATCAATACGTGTTCGTGGGCTCCACACCCCGTGCTACGCACGTCACCATCGACAGACGAGTTCTACAGCAGTAGCAGCTGCAACTCCGATCTGTGCGATCCACCTTCGGATGAAGGGACCTACGGTTCCGGATCCGAAAGCTGCGGCAGCAGTCAACCAATCTGCAGGCGCTACCTATGCGCCGTAGTCATCCAAACCGATGAGGAAGCGCCTAACCCACCGCCCAACCGAAACGGCAAAAACGGCGAAAACAGAAGAAGCCAGTCTCCCCCACCCAACAGGGAAAGCAACGGCCACGTCATCCAACTTAGCAAAGAAGGATGGGTGCAGGCGCGCCGTGCTGTCGCAGGCGACGCCGTCCTACCTGCAGACGCCTCACGCGACCTACTAATGGCATACCACTACCTCCTCATCGAGGAGCACAAGAAACAAGTCAAGATGCAGGAGACACTGGACAAACACAAGCAAGCAGCCTCCGAGTCCAGTGCGCGACGAGCCGCGCTCTCCGCCGCGGCACCCGGCTCTAGCACAAACGGAAACCAGGGAAACAAGCATCGCTCTCGGG
The DNA here is from genome assembly GCA_916181665.1 of Avena sativa. NCBI lineage: Eukaryota > Viridiplantae > Streptophyta > Magnoliopsida > Poales > Poaceae > Avena > Avena sativa. The sequence continues at coordinate 235,888,310 of OV702296.1, read as the reverse complement.
TGGAGAACATGGATCCCAAGGAGCGACGTGATGTGACCCGAACTCTCCACACATCGTTCATGGATATGGATGCCGACGGCAACATCATCCCGAAGACGCCACAAGCCGCGATCATGGCAGCCACTGCGTATCTCGCGGCTCACCCACCTCCGGAGGGGGACCCAAAAAGGGCCATGCATAGGTCCGCACTCACCGGACTAGGCCTAATCGGAGCTGCGCTCCACGAAGACGCTCCTGCGGAGCCGAAGAAGAAAGCTCCGGTCAGACGCGATCGGAGCCCCACCCCCTCATCCGAAGAGGAAGAGGAGCACGACCTTCCTCGAAGGAAGAAGAGCTCGCACCGCCATAAACGCGACTACGACGCTAGAGACAAGCTTACGCAGCGTAAGATCGACAAAGCACACGCAAAACGCGTATGCTCGTCTGAATCTGAGATGGATGAAGACAAAGGAGAACTCTGCGGAGCTCGATGCTTCAGCAGATCCGTTCGGCGAACACAGATGCCACGCAACTTCAAGCTTCCTTCGGATACTCCGAAGTTCAACGGCATGCAAGATCCAAAGTCCTGGCTCAGCGACCATCTGTCGTCCGTCAAGCTTCACGGAGGCAACAAAGAAACCGCCATGCAATGCCTTCAGCTGCAGCTGACAGGCGCGGCGCGGGTCTGGCTTAGCAGCCTATCATCAGGATCCATCCGAAGCTGGGAGGAGCTCGCTTACAGCTTCATCCGAAATTTCAAAGGCACCAGCAAGAGGCCAGCCTCCATCGAAGAGTTGCGAGCCTGCACTCAGAGAACGGGTGAATCTATTCGCTCGTACATACTACGCTGGTCTACGACCAAAAACTCCGCAGCACACATCTCCGAAGAAAGAGCCATCGACGCCTTCAGGGACGGCGTCAAGCGCCCAGACTTCAAGGAGGAACTTGGGCGCATAAAGCCCAAGACACTCGACCACCTCATGGAAATCGCCAACAGTTGGGCAGACGGCGAAGACTGCATCCAAAGAGCGCAATCAGACGAAGAGGACGACTACGGCCGAAGACGTGAACGCCGCAGCAAGAGGAGATCGCGCGTCTACGAAGACCGCGACGGACCCGACATGGTCGCGGCCGGCTACGCCGACCGCCGTAACAACAACAGCCGCAACAGCGGAGGATACCGCAGTGGAAACTTCCGCGACAGCGGACGACCAACGCAGTCGTGGCAACGCCGCGACCGCGACAACGGACCCTCAGCATTCGACAAACTTTCGGGTCCATGCACCATCCACTTCTACATCGACAAGCAGGATGGCAAAAAGAAAGCCAGCCACATGCTCAAGGACTGCCGTGAGTTCCAGAAACTCAGTGAAGGCATGGTGCAGATGAGGCAACAAGCCCCAATCCGTACGTTCGGAAACGCACCCGCGCCAGGAGAAATAGCGCACGGAGCTCCTCCACCGCCGCCTATTGGAGGCCCAAATCAGCCAGTCGCACCAACGCAAAACAACGCCAGGGTCCCATACCCCCCACCAAAGGGAGCACTTAATATGATCTAGAAGGGACGCCCTACCAACAGGGTGCAGAAGAAAATCACCCGACAAATCAACTTGGCCGTGGCAACTCCGCCTGCAATCCCTGAGTACCTCAGCGGATCGGAGTCCTGCATCACATTCACTCGCGCGGATCACCCTTGCCAGATCCCTCGCCCAGGTCATGCTGCCCTGGTGCTGGAGGCGCAGATCGGAGGCTTCGAGATGAGTCGCGTCTTCATGGACGGCGGCAGTGGCATCAACTTAATGTTCGCAAGCACTCTAGCAGCTATGCGGATCCCGCAATGCAGCCTGGAACAATCAGACACAACGTTCCACGGCATTGTCCCAGGAAAGGGCATATTCCCTCTGGGCAAAATAGGACTCGACGTCATCTTCGGGAAGCCGGACAACTTTCGGCAGGAGCGCCTAGAATTCGAAGTGGTGGACTGGCCGTCGCAGTACCATGCCATCTTGGGGCGTGTAGCATTTGCAAGATTCCTGGCCGTCCCACATTACGCATACCTACTACTCAAGATGCCAGGACCAAGAGGCGTCATCACAGTCCACGGGAGCTTCACCCGATCGGACCAATGCGACAGGGATTTCAACAAAATCTCCCAGTCCTTCGGCATGCAAGACGAGCTCGTAAGGCTCCGCGAGGTGACGGACAATGGGCTACCCCTAGTCACAAGGCAGAACGCACCCGACATGTCCTTCGACTCCACCGTCAACACCAAGAAAGTGCAGGTCCATCCGACAGATGCCTCCAAGACGGCGCTGATCGCCAACGACCTCAGCACCGCATAGGAAGGCGCGCTCGTCGAATTCCTCCGTGAGCGCTGGGAAATCTTCGCCTGGTGTCCTGCGGACATGCCAGGAGTTCCCAGGGAATTCGCCGAGCACGCACTCAAAGTCTTCCCAGACACCAAGCCAGTCAAGCAGTCTATCCGAAGACTGTCGGAGCCACGAGCCGAAGCTATCGGCAAAGAGATCAACAGATTACTCGCAGCAGACTTCATCCGGGAAATAAAGGAAAGCGAGTGGCTGGCCAACACGGTGATGGTTCCAAAGAAGGACACGGACATCCTGCGGATGTGCGTAGACTTCACGTCACTAAACAAGCACTACCCAAAGGACCATTTTCCTCTTCCTCGGATCGATCAGATCATCGATTCGACTGCAGGTTGCGAGAAACTCTCCTTCCTAGACGCCTACTCAGGCTATAACCAGATTCGACTCAAGGTCGAAGATCAAGAGAAAACAGCGTTCATCACACCGTTCGGAGTATACTGCTACAACACAATGCCCTTCGAGCTAAAGAACGTGGGTGCCACGTACCAGCGATGCATGCAGGCCTGCCTCAAGGACCAGATCGGTCGCAACGTCCAAGTCTATGTCGACGACATAGTAATAAAAACCAAGGAGGCAAGGACACTTATCGACGATCTCCGCGAGACGTTTGACAACCTTGATCACTATAGGATCAAGCTCAATCCGGAAAAGTGCGCCTTCGGTGTCCCCTCGGGCCAGCTGCTCGGATACTTCATCTCTCAATGAGGGATTGAGGCGAACCCGAAGAAAATCAGAGCCATCATGGCAATGGAGAAGCCAAAAAACCTCAAGGGCGTCCAGCAGCTCGCAGGTCGAGTAGCAGCATTAAGCAGGTTCATCAGCCGTATGGGCGAGAAGGCCTTACCATTCTACCAGCTGTTGCGCAAGGCAGACAAGTTCAAGCGGCTCCTCTCCACCTCGCCCGTTTTGGTTACGCCAAAGGAGCGCGAGCCCCTGCTGTTGTACATAGCAGCCACACACTAGGTGGTCAGCACAGTACTCGTGGTCGAACGACCCGAAGAAGGCAAGACCCACGGGGTCCAACGCCCAATTTACTACCTCAGCGAGGTTCTTACTCCAACGAAACAGCGGTACCCGCACTACCAGAAGCTAGCCTACGGCGTGTTCATGACGGCTCGACGACTGAGCCACTACTTCCAGGAGCATCAAGTAATGGTCGTCAACGAGGCACCCCTGAACAACATCCTGAATAATCTAGAGGCCACAGGACGCGTGGCCCTGTGGGGCATCGAACTATCACCCTTGGACATCGTCTACGAGAAGCGACACGCAATAAAATCTCAAGTCCTCCCGGACTTCCTGGTGCATTGGATGGAGCTGCAGCTGCCAGACATCCCAGACATGTCGCAGTCCTGGACAATGCACTTCGACGGCTCCGAGCGCGAAGCCGGAGCAGGGGCAGGAGTCATACTGACCTCCCCGCAAGGTGATAAGATGAAGTACGTTCTTCGGATGAAATTTAGAGCCTCCAACAACGAGGCCGAATACGAAGCCCTCATCCATGGCATGAGGATGGCAAAGATATGCGGCGCAACACGCCTGGTCATCTACGGTGACTCCAATCTCGTCGTCCAACAGACGATGAATGAGTGTGACGCACACGCCGAAAACATGATCGCGTACCGCGCGCTCTACAACGCACTCGAAGGAGAATTCGACGGCTGCGAGCTTCGGCACGTCGGAAGAGAAAGCAACGAGGAAGCTGATAGACTCGCCAACATCGGCTCCACTTGTGCAAAGGTGCCACCAGGTGTGTTCCTCGAACAGATCTGCGTGCCATCCATCAAGCGAAAATTCCCCAAGGGATCACCCGAAGAAGTAGAGCACTCGGGGGCTACGCCACCCGAAGGTCACGAAGGACCCGAAAAGCTGGATACCGAAGTTGCCATGGTCAACCTAATGCAGGTCATGGCAATCGAAGAAACTTGGACGCGACCATATCTCTAGTTCCTGATAAACGGAGAACTACCTGACAGCACGACAGATGCCCGGCGCATATCTCGTCGGTCCAAGGCCTTCACCATCATCAACGGCGAGCTGTACAAACGCAGCATTACGGGTGTGCTACAACGGTGCGTCACTATCGACGACGGCAAGGCCATACTCCAAGACATCCACGAGGGCATCTGCGGCCACCACGCCGGCAGCCGCTCCCTTGTCGCCAAAGCTCTACGAGCAGGATTCTACTGGCCAACGGCCATGAGCGACGCAAAGGACATCGTCCGAAGATGCAACAGGTGCCAACGGTTCGCCGACAAACCGCACGCACCGGGGTCTGAACTCAGACCCATACCCATAGCTTGGCCTTTTGCTCAATGGGGCCTCGACATGATCGGCAAACTGCCAAAGTCCTCGAAAGGGGGACACGTTTTCCTCCTGGTCGCAGTCGACAAATTCACCAAGTGGATCGAGGCAATGCCAGTCACCAACCAGAAGGGCAAAACTGCCATCAAATTCTTCGAATCCATTGTCTACAGGTTCGGTGTACCACACAGCATCATCACCGACAACGGATCGAACTTTATCTCCGAGGAATTCCAGGACTTCTGCGAAGGCCTCGGGATCAACATCACGTATGCCTTAGTGGCACACCCGCAAACAAACGGGCAAGTGGAAAAGGCCAACGGTCTAATTGGCGCCGACATCAAGAAGCGCCTCATGAGCTCACTCGAGCACAAAGCTGGAAACTGGACGAAAGAGCTACCGTCTGTCCTGTGGAGCTTACGGACTACGCCAAACAGCTCCACCGGCTACACACCGTTCTTCATGGTGCACGGAGCTGAGACCGTGCTACCAGCCGAAGTACGCCACCAGGATCCACGAGTCGTCGCTTACAGCGAAGCCGAGTCCACGACTGCACTCGAAGACGCCGTCGACACACTCGATGAAGCGCGGGATATAGCAGCAGCTCGATCAGCGGTGTACCAGCAGAGTCTCCGCAACTATCACAGCCGCCGGCTGCGCCCAAGGTCCTTCGTCGAAGGAGACCTCGTCTTGCGACTCAAGCAAAAGCGACCGAACAAACTCGAGTCACCATGGGAAGGACCCTACGTCATCACTGAAGTCATCCCAGGTGGCGCCTATCGCCTCAAGCACGTGGAGTCTGGAGTCGCATACTCCAACCCATGGAATATCTCGCACCTGCGATGATTCTACCCGTAGCAATCCTACCCCTTTTTACTTTCAATAAGGCTTTCAGCCAAGGCTACTCAGCCGAACCATGTACCTCCTCCATTACGATATCAATAAAGCTAAGTGTCTCGCTCCCAACCTTCGGTGACCATTTTTCTGCAACTTTACTACATGCTACAAATGCACTCGGGGGCTCCCCCCACCCTCACGATTTCATCGACTGAGGACCAAACGTGTACACCTAAGTAGCTGACCACGTCAGGCAAACGAAAAGGACACGTACTCAATCAAAGCACTGCGTGCTCACAAATAAGCAAACCTTTACAACAAAGGGCACAGAAGCGCCCAGTCGCAATATACAAATTTTACATCTATCTGTCTATTTTCAGGTCCTACCTATTCTGAAGAATAACCTGAGCACGCTGCTCAAACAAACCTACAATATGTTCGGCATACTGCCTTACAGCCGCGTAATGCGGACGCATGTTCCACTCGCCACCATCTGGTCGAAGAGGCGGCCCAGCTGCTACAGCAGCCAAATCTACGTCAGGGCGATGCACCCTCACAAGAGATAAGGCAGCTTTCACTCCTGCGACGAGCTGCTGCCGCACCAGCTCCTTGACATTGCTGGCACTCCGAAACCTTGACAGAAGACCGGCAAGGGTCGTCGGCATGTCATCCAAAGGAAACATGGCGAGCAGCACCGAAGAAAGTGATGTCTGCACCTGGCGGAGCACCCGCGAAACTTGATGAACACGATCCTGCACCGTCGCTAGAACCAGGGCGCGATCGCGATCCATCCAGAAGAAGCCGCCGGCCTCCATGTCCTGTTGAGTCAAGCAATTGACCCCAACAGCGACACGCTCCTTTTCTTCCCTCGGAGCAATATTAGCACCTGCAATAACCGCATACAACAAGAGTAAGGCCAGCAGGCCCACTCGAAGAACTAAGTTACAGCCCGAAAGAAGGATCAACTTACATTGCAGTTGCTCGGACAGCCGACCCAGCTCCGCCATCAAATACTCCTCTCTGGCAGCACCACGATCTGCCTTGGACTTCCAAACGTCGGCGCGACCGCGTAACCCTAGCAAATCCCTCTCCAAGCTGTGCACGCGATCTCGAAGAAAAGCGAGCTGCGAGGAATCATCCAACGATGGTTGCAAGGGCCTTTCGGATAAAGTGTCAACTGGGCCCGCACCCGAAGGAACCTATAAGCAGCAGAAAAAAGAAAGAACCATAGACATTCAGCCAAGGATGGAGTCCAACACCGAGAAATTCATTAAACATATAAGGCCACTGCGTGGCACAAGGATGGTACTACAAAAGATATTTACAACAAAAGTAAACTACATGCTACCCTACATCTACTACGCCTAAGGCGCAGGACACTGAGTCGCCTCAGAGCCAGACTGCCTAGCTCTGGCCTCACCCTGCTGCCGCAGTGCGTACTCAGACAGCAAGTCAATGAGCTTGGGCCCATATCGTCTACAGCGAGCGGAGTAGGCAGCGAAGGCTACCTCTGATCCATCCGTAGCCGTCGGCATCCGAGAGGTGATCTGGGGCAAGTCCAGCTCCGCCCCAGCCGCCATGGCCATCGCCAGCCCGACGGACGCGCCGATGCCCTTCTGCTTGCGCTTGTAAGCTGCAGGCGCTTCGGCTGACAGAGCCTCTGCCAGGGCATCCACATCTTCAAGGGTTGCGCCCTTCGGGAAGAGCTCCTGGTAGAAGCGACCAAGGACCTCTTTCGCCTTGGCCAGGGAGTTGACGATGGTGCTACAGCGGTCTTCGACCGCCACAGTGGCATCATCCAGAGCACTCCCGTGCTCCCGAGCACCGCGGTCGAACTCGATGCCTGCGACATCTGAGACAAAAATGAAGAAGAGCATGAAGAAAGGCAGCATAGAAGAAGACCCATCAAAAAAGAAACAAGTACAAAAAACCAGCACTCACCCGAAATAGCCTTGGCAGCAGCCATGAGCTTCTCCGCCACCCCTCTTTCATGAGCAGCCGCAACGGTGGCCAGCTGCTCCTCACGATCTGCGGCCTCCTGCTGCAGACGCTCCTTCGCTTCGGCTGCCTTCGACAGCTCGAGCTCAAGGCGTTCTTTCGCGCCAACGGCATCTTCGGCCTTCTGCTCTGATTGGCCAAGGCTCTTTTTAAGAGCGTCGACCTCACGGAGAGAGTCATTATGCTCCTCTGCATTTAAGACAAGCAAGTGTCAAAGAACAAGACCATGATAAACAAGAAAAGTATTAAAAGGTAGACGGATACCTTGAAGCAGTCGAAGTTTCGCCTCCAGCGTCAGGCGCTCCTCCACCAGCCGCTTGGCCTCTTGGACAAAAGGCTGCAGGAAAAGGCAGTAGCAGTAAGAATAGGACTTGGGGGCTACGCCCAAAACAAAGAGTCAAAAACAACATCAGCACACAAAGATACTCGGGGGCTCCCCCCGTGACAGGAAGCAGAAAACTTACGTCCTCCAAAGGCGAGCCCGAAGGCCCGCCTGCGAAATTCTGAGGCGCAACCACCAGCCTCTCACGCGCAGGAGGATCTGGAGCAGCGCCACCCGAAGTCGCCACCATCTGAGGAGGATGCGACGCAATGTTCGACTCCCCCATCATCTCCCCCGCACCTGGAGCCGTCGGAGGATTGCCTGCATACGAAGCCAATCAGCACAGGTGCAAACATCATAAAGAGAAAAGGACAACAGTACAACAAGAAAAACTTACGAGCCCAGTGCACTAAGGTCGAAGATAGGAGAGGCCCTTGGGCCATCTTCTCCTATTTCTTCTCTTCCTTCTTCTCCTCCTTCTTTTCTTCCTTCTTCCGCTTTGCTGGCGGGTGTGGTGCAACAGCCCGCACAGGAATGGCAGGAAGGGGAGAGGAAGAACCTCCATGACCATCATCATGACGCTCAAGGCCTAGAGGATTTCTGGGAGTCGGAGGAGTTGAAGCATCCGAAGACTCGCTCGAGCTTCGTGATCGCTTGCGTGTATGGTCCTCACTCGACTCGTCGGCATCCTCCGCCGGAGATCGCGCCGACGGAAGTTCGGACACGGAATCCACCACTTCATTATCCGGGGCATTCGGATACCTTTCGGGCAATGGTGGTGCCATGCCCGGCACTTTGAAGCTCTACAAGATGAGAAGAAACTTTGTTAGCAAACAAAGGACACAAATACACACCCAACAAAAAAGGGGAGCACTACGTGCATAAATCTACACCTTCGGCACGGCCAACGTCGAAGAAAAGGGAGGAGTCAGTGACTTCCCCGGGAGTCCCTCATCGGCCTTGAACTTCAGCAGCACGCGAAGATCCTTGTCAAGATTCCCCTCGGAGATTTTCTCACTCGAAACCCTCGTCGGATCACGGCGTCCAGAATAAAGAAACATCGGGTGCGCCCTCGCTTGGAGAGGCTGCACCCGACGCTCAAGAAAAGTTCGGATGATGTCCACGCCGTTCACCTCCTTCTCAGGAATCAGTTGGAGATCCTCCACCCGACGATAACTATCTCCTCCACCTCACCGTCCAAGATTTGGTTTTTCCAAGACCTTTTCTTCTCAATCTTCTGGGAGGGGTCAAAGGGAACGAGACCAAAATCTTGCCCAGGCAACATGGAGTCACGGATGTAAAACCATTTCCTCCGCCAGTACTGGACAGATTCGGACATGGAAAAGGAAAAGAATTGCACATTGGGACTGAGGGAGATGATGAAACCCCAATGGGATACACACCATCCGAACCAGACCGCCTCTTCACGGAATAAAGCTTCCGGAAGAGGCCAAAGTGCGGCTCAATGCCAAGCCAACACTCGCAAAGCGTGATAAAACACGCAATGTGGAGAAGGGAGTTGGGAGACAGATGATGGAGCTGAACCCCATAGAAGAAGAGCAGTCCACGAAGGAAGTCGTGGACCGGAAAAGAAAACCCGCGAATCACGAAGGCAACAAACATAACCCGGAACCCAGATGGGGGACGGGGGATTACCTCATTGCCGGGGAGTCTCACGGCCGTCGTGTCCTGCGGGATCAGGCCCCGCTCGCGCAGTTTGCGGAGATCGCTCTCCCGCGTTTCTGATCGCCGCCAGCTACCATCGGTGACGCGAGCAGCGGCGGTGCCCTTTTTGCCTCCGGCGGCGCTGGTCCCAACCGCAGATGAGGATTTCTTTGTTTTCCCCATGGCGCTACGGCGGTGGTGGCGATGCCAAAGCAGAAAGAACAGAGGAAATGTAGAAGAAACTCTCAGCGCGTAGCGAGAATAAGCTCAAGAACAAGGAAGCAGTAAACAGATGAACTGAGGCGGTGAAAAACAAACCACAGAGGATTATAACAGCGAGGACGACACACGCCGGCCGTCCATCGAGAAGACCTAACGCCAACGGTAGATCTGGCCGTACACGTGTCAGCACCATAATGAACCGTCGTTACCACGCCGTCCACTACGCGCGGAAATCGAGGAGACGCCGAAATCATCTCCACGCCGCGCATGACCAGTCAATTCAAAGTCAGGAAGTGGGACCCACGCTTCGTCCAGTCAAGTCATCTCTGGCGTAGCAGACGCTTGAGGTCATCGATCGTCAGCACGGACATCATCAAAAGCTATACTAGCACCAACTTCGGCTTCACATCTAAGAGTACTCACTCGAATCTACGATTCGACTAAATACTCGGGGGCTACTCCTATCAGGAGCGCTGGCCGCACACCCGACAAACAAATGAGGACAAAATTACTCTCTGAGTCCTGCGTCGAGTATACGACTCCACTACGGACTCGGGGGCTAGTCCCATAGGGAGGATGGATTTAAGCATCCGAAAATTTTCGAGTCCTGCGGACTTAACAACTGAAACAATGCTTGAAATAAAGTCTCCGTTCGATTCTACGACTCGAACAGACACTTGGGGGCTACTCCCATAGGGAGCGCTGGTCACGCACGCTATGAAATCTTCGACTGCGATCTTCCGGATCAGCACGCAAAAACTTTTTGGCAACTCTGCCCCAATAAAACGCTAAGTGAGCGACAATCTCCTTGGCCACCCGAAGCACCTCCGCGGTGACAAACATTCGGATGCTGTGTCTTTCGACACAAAGATAAGACCTACAGATATCATCTGATGGCCTGGCAACGCACCTGACTGCGCTCTGCTAGTATGAAGCCGTACCAGCAGGTACGATGAAAAATCCCGACGGACGCGTTGGGTACACCAATTAAAATTACTGGAATTCCACTCCTGTAAGTCCTCTGCGGCCTGAGTCGAATTACGCCAGCATATGTTCCAAGTCCGGGTTGAGGGACCCGAACCTGAAGAAGATCGTGTTGTTTCGTCCTAAGACAGTTAACTGACCCTGATCCGTCGGGTGAGTCAGGCACACGCATCAACAATCCCTACGCCCATACACTATTAAAACATAGTTGCACCCGAAGAATGGAAGAGTCCTCAGCCGAATCTACGATTCGACTGATCACTCGGGGGCTACTGACATGGTTATACCCTATGGGTACATGACTTCAGCATACCTGGTCCGGCCCAAGGAAGGCCCACAGCAGATATACGCTGGCCCCTGAAGACTTTTGGGTGGCCAAGGCCCATGACGCCTTCGGATCCTTGGAGAACAAGTCTAGCGGAGATAGGAAATTCAAAGGGGTAAAACCCTAGAACTTGTAACCGACTAGGACTATGCCCGGGACCTGCCTGAGTCTATATAAAGGCCAGGAGGGCACGTCCTAGATCTCTCGACTCATACTTTCGCACACGCATCCACGCCAGATCGAATCTGCGCACCCTGTAATCTTCGGTTCCGCCGTAATCAAGAGCAGACAAGCAGGAGTAGGGTTTTCCCTCCGGGGGCCTGAACCTGGGTAAATCTCGTGTCCCCTGGTTGCTTGTCTGTTAACCGTGCCACGATCTCCAGCATCCCCATCTTCTCCAAAACCCAAGTCCATAACAATAGGCATTGACGAGATTAAACCTCGTCATCGGTGAAATATTGACTTTGGCTTTTGTCCCGTCCAATTCTGAGAATATTTCCTTACTAGCTTTTCTGGAACCAAAAACAGTAGAAAACAGGCAACTGGCACTGTGGCAACTTGTTAATAGGTTAGTACCAAAAACATATGAAAACACCTCAAAGTGTAGACAAAGCAAATAAAAGTAGATACTAAACAAGCATGGAACATCAAAAATTATAGATACGTTTCCGACGTATCAAGTATCCCCAAGCTTAACTCCTGATCGTCCTTGAGTAGGTAAGTTATAAAAGAATAATTTTTTAGGTGACATGCACCATCAAAACCAAGATCATACCATTTTCAAGCATTGAAAGCTGGGATCAAATAACTCTAAACATGTGCATGAAAGATGGAGTTCTAACGATAAGACAAAGTAACTATGCATCCAACATGAAAGGATACAAACAAAGATCATGAATAACATGCATTGAAAAACGTTTGTTTGTTTCACATACAGAAAACATGGTATAGTGACATTCAGCTTGTCCCTCTGGTGCTTGACGTGGAGCACTTCATTGGAAAACCCAAGAGCAAGGTGTCATGAGCACAACAACAAGTCTTCCATCAGTACAAAACGAGGTTATCGAACCAGAAGGAGGAAGGAAACGTCACACAGGTGTTGCAAGCAACACGGAGACCTGCACAACACAAACTCAAGAATTTATCCCAACGAACAGTGAGGTTGTCAAGCTCACCGGTTTGCTATAACAAAGCATTAACCGTATGGTGTAGAAGGTAATAGTGGTTTGCAGCAAGTAAATAGGTAACAGTGGAGGGTGTATCAATGGTAAAGATTGGACCGGGATCCATAGTTCACTAGAGGTGTTCTCCTTAGATAAACAACATGACATAAAGGGTAAACAAATTATAGCAGGGCAATTGACAGGAAATGAGCAAGGCAATCAATACAATACTAGACAAAAAGATCCTATGAGATTCGATTGGGCAATACAACAAGATATATAGAACGCCATCCAACTGCATCTATGACTAGAAGTCCACCTTTGGGTTATCATCTGAACCCCCTCCAGTATTAAGTTGCAAGCAACAGACAAGCAAAGTGTGTAAGGTAAACAATCCACTTGTTCTATGAACAAGAGACCGTTGTTTTCTCCCTAGTAGCAACAACATATTTACAACCGAAGAGATTTCTGTCACTTCCCTTGGAAACTAGAGGCATGAACCCACTATTGAGTATAAATACCTCCTCTTGGAGTCACTAGCAACTACTTGGCCAAGATAGCTACAGGGCCGGTCCTGAGATTTCGAGGGCCCGAGGCGAAACTAGAATTTTGGGCCCTTTAGATCCTGGTTTTTTTATGTATGCATGTAGCTAGGTTCTAAATCGTGCTCATTACCTCTCGCACTGTTATCATCTACATCAATGTTAACATTGTATTCTACACATGCCTCATCTATTAATCAACATTCCTTTGTTCCCCAACAAAAACTAGTGCCGACTAGTCTGGATTTCCCGACGTGCTAGTGTTACTCTTCAAAAATTTGTGAATAGCTCCTCTCTGTAATTTTTATCTTCATGTTCTTTCCTCTCTTTTTCTGCAGCATTCTGGATACAGCTTTCATGACCACGCCGAAAATAATGAAAAATAGGAATCAAAATTAGGACATAAAGGCATATATTAAATTAAGTGCATCTTGTGCACGTACTGAAAAATTAGAGAACATCAATCGACATACCTGATTAAACTGTTCGCAGACCACCTGCCAATGAGCGGCTTGGGTGATTGGATTCGATGAATCAGCGATTCAGCAGAGCGGAGAGTGGCAAAGGCGATGAGGCGCGCAAGGCAAGAGGCGAGCTTGAGGTAAAGCTATGTTTTCGATCCGGACTAAATCAGAATCCTCAAACATGTACAGAGTGGAGGCCCTACCGCTCCATCTGCTTCTCTACGTGCGTTTTTGGGAAACAAAATGGCCCAATCGTTGAGAACTTGTACCGCTATGGCCAGGACTTCCTTGTTAGCTATCAGTTTTTTCTACTACGTTAAGAACAACGTTGAGGTATTGGGCTTAACATATGTAGCATATATCTGGGAGGGGCCCCTAATTTTTTTGGGCCCGAGGCGGCCGCCCCTCCCACCCACCCCTAGGGCCGGGCCTGGATAGCTACTAACAGCGGAGAGCATGCAAGATCACAAACAACACAGACATCATAAAATCAAATAGACAAAATAATTAATCAATCTGACATAGTAATCTCAATATCCACCGAATCCCCGCAAACACAACATGCATGATTACAAATAGATTAGATCTTGATCACGAACTGAGCTCACAAGATCTATACATGAAAGCACAAGGAGGAGATTTAACCATCTAGCTACTACATGGACCCATAGTCCAAGGTGGAACTACTCACGCATCATACCGGAGAAGAAGGCCTCCGAGATGATCTCCCCTCTAGCATGGTGCCGGGAAGAACTTCAGATCCCCCCGATCTAGGGAGGATGGTGGCGGCGGCTACAGACGGTTTCATGGAGTTTTGATCAGGTGCCTAGGGTTTCTGCATCAGGGGCTTCTTATAGGCGAAGAGGCAAGGCAGGGGGTGCCCCCCCCGGGACAGGCTTGGCCGTGCCTGGGAGGGTGTGGCCACCCCGTGGATCCCCTCTGTCTCGTCTTCTGGATTCGTGTCGCCCACGGTAAAATATTGACTTTGGCTTTTGTCCCGTCCAATTCCGAGAATATTGATTTTCTGCCTTTCTGGAACCAAAAACAGAAAAAAACGGGCAACTGGCACTGTGGAAACTTGTTAATAGGTTATTTCCAAAAAAGATATAAAAACACCTCAAAGTTTAGATAAATCATAGCAAAGTAGATACTAAACAAGCATGGAACATCAAAAATTATAGATACGTTTCCGACGTATCAAGCATCCCCAAGCTTAACTCCTACTCGTCCTCGAGTAGGTAAGTGATAAAAAGAATAATTGTTTAGGTGACATGCACCATCAAAACCAAGATCAAACCATTTGCAAGCATTGAAAGATAGGATCAAAGAACTCTAAACATGTGCATGAAAGATGGAGTTCTAACAATAAGACAAAGTAACTCTGCATGCAACATGAAAGGCTACAAACAAAGATCATGAATAACATGCATTGAAAAACGTTTGTTTGTTTCACATACAGAAAACATGGCATAGTGGCAATCAGCTTGTCCCTCATAGAGTAGCAAATAGATGCATATGACACCTTCAAAGTTAACAAGGGTGACTAGAAACAAGTAGCACAAGAACAAGTAATATCACAATATGCATCAATCAATAATTTTGGGACACTGCACATAAAACTAAGAATGACAACTATGCTCTCTTAATGGTGCCTAAAGGTAGAAGGTGGAGACTCAATAATGGTGGAAGAAAGGCCCTTCATAAAGGAAGCAGGGATTTCAAGTTTCAAAAAGAGCTTCCAAAAATTATGGTACTTGCTAGCTTTCAGCCCTCATTGCCCCTATCATAAGCATCTTGAAGTGATTAAGGTTAAAGTGAACAAACTATGGAGTATATGCTTGACAAAGTATAAGTTAGCAATCTCAAGTCCCTTGAATACGAGGGCCACACCTCATGCTACTCAACTTCAGTCACCTGTAAGTTCTTGTTATTGTAAGTACATGCATATCATAGAGAACCGCCAACGGGGTACCCCTTGCACATGGTATAGGAGTTATCCCATAACCAAAATGACAAGGCAAGCAGACAATGAGCATCTCAGCGATCTTTTTATTTACTATGTGCATAGCTTTTTATTGATGATGCTTCATACATAGCTCACTATGGTGATGTTGCAAGTTTCCACCATGATTAGGCATGGTTTAGGCTAGCGGCCCAGATGTTTCTCTAACACAAAATACAAACTCCATAGACTTACAAGTTCCCTCTTTATTTCACATCGGTGACATCCATAGACAAAAGAGCATGATATCAACTGCATACAAAGTACAAGTGCAATATTGAAAATGTTCCCCATGACAGCATGGTTCTGCTAATTCCAACGTATAAGTGCAAGCATATACAACATAGACGACACAATGGTTCAAGTTTATTAGGGGCAAAGAATATAAAGTGTTCCATCAAGTTTGTGAGGGCTTTAATCACTAAGTTTTCACATAACAAAATAGTTTTTAATTGGAAGATAGCTAAAAATAAGAATATACTTGGAATGGTGTAACACACCATGCATAGGAGTTTATAGTGGACACTTTGGAATAACTGGGTTTCTTAGGAGTTGGAAGCATGAGTAGAGCTTACACATACAAGTGGAGGCTAGCAAAAGACTGGGAGCAACCAACTAAGAGAGCAATAATGGCCATAATCATGCAGAGCGACAAAACATTACTAATCAAAGCATAGAGTGGTACTACAAGTTAAGGACTAAATGATCATAGAGGCTAAGGTGACTTGTCATAGTCATAACATGGTGTGAGAATGTGACAAGTCAACCCAAACAAAGCATCAAAGGAGAATACCATAATACTATGCTTTTGTATGCTAAAACAACATATAATTTCTTCAAGGCACACTAAGCAATCCCAATTGTTTGGAACAAGACATGCTATAACAATAATCACTAAGCATAAGGTCAAAATAACACCTAGCATGTCATGCTAAAGTCTAAGTCACAGTCAATGCAAGCTCCTCTTGCACTTTCAAGCAGGAACTTCCTACTCCTTTTCAACACCAATCGACTTATTTGAAACAACACAGCAAGAACGGGGGGGGGTCCAAACTAGTTTATTCAAGAAAAATAAACAAGCTAAGCAAAGCAAACGAAAACTAAGACGCTCCAAGAACAACACAACAGTGCATGAAACAATAAAAACGAATTTTCTAGACAGACCTGAGCTTTTTATTGATGAAGAAGGGGATGCCTTGGCCATCCCCAAGCTTTGATGCTTATACCTATTGGATATTTCTTGGGGTGAAACCGGGTGGCATCCCCAAGCTTAAGATTTTGTCCATTCTTCATCTTATTACATCATTCTCTCTCTACACCTGAAAATTTCCCTTCACACAATCTTCATTAGCAATATTAGTGTATTCAAAAGATAATATACCTTTAGGCAAAGCTTTAGAACATCAAGAATTTTACTAAAAACACAAGCTACTGTAGCAACTCCTTCAAAAAGCTCAATTCCCCAAAAGAGAACTAAAAAGGAATCAATAAGAAGCAAATGCAAATAATGGCAGAAATCTATCAAAACAGACTAGCAGGTAGAAACCGATTTTTTCAAACTTCTTCTATTGCTCAAATCAAAAAGTGTTGAACTAACGAAAGTTAGATAACATACTGTGGGATTTATTCGTAAATTTGCATCTCAATCCGACTTACAGAGACTCCTCACAAATTTTTATGGTGGAGGACATAAATCTGTTTCGGGACAGCAACTCCCCAAATCTTACTTCCCTCTCATTAGAGGTCATTCTTGGCACAAAAAGCAAAAAAAAAGATAAGGAGAGGTCATTACTGAAGTAATAATTTCCAAGACTCATGTAAACTCTTGGGTTATCTCCCAACAAGTACTTCTCTTTAACGCCTTTAAGTTAGGCATGATAGTTTAAGAGGATGCTCATATAAGAAATATGAATTGAAGTAAAAGAGAGCATCAAGAAGCAAATTCAAAACACATTTAAGTCTAAACCACTTCCTATGCGTAGGAATCTTGTAAGAAAATAAATCAAAGAAGCACAAAGCAACAAGCATAGGAAAGCAAAACAAGTGCAACTTCAAGATTTTCAACATAAAGAGGGGAAACTTAATATTGTTGAGATACATAATACCATGTTTCCCTCTCTCACAATAACTTTCAGTAGCATCATGAATAAACTCAACAATATAACTATCACATAAAGCATGCTTTTCATGATCTACAAACACATAATTTTTATCAACCTCAAAAATAGTGGGATTAAAACCTTCAATCTCTCCTTTAGCAATTTTATAATAAGGTAACTGATCATTTAACATAGGACCATCATCTAGAGCTTTATCATAAACATTTTCTAAGCAAAACTACTTAGTACCATGCATTTCTAAGTTAGGCACAAATATAGGATTATCATAGATAACATGAGCATAACTATAATCACAAGTTTTACCCATAGCAGATATTTCAAGAGAATCCATAGGAACGTAACATTCATCCTCCTTTGGTAAACAAAGGGGACAATCAAATAATGTAAGAGGTAAATAGTTACTCTTATTAGAAGGTAGACATGGGCAGATCCATTCTTCCTCCTCTTGACCATCACGCTCCTCTTCTTTTTCATCTAATGAGCTTTCAGTTTCAGCAATTTCTTCTTCCATAGGCTCCTGCAAGGCATTAGTCTCATCCATTTGTGGAAAGCACCTATTAAAATATTCAAGAATATAGACATTTTCTTCCTTGTAATTATCAAAGCAAAATTTAAGTATCTCCTAAACCTCATATTCATAAGGTGCATCATCAGTATTTTCAAGCAAACTAGCAAGTTCAAATGCACCCTTGAAAGCAATAAATTCTTCAATTTGCTCCACATCATAAAAGTCATAATTTCCTTTAACATAAGAAGATATGGTAACATTATCATTATACTCACATTGAAAAGGCCAGTGTTTATACCTCCTACAGCAACAAGATTTATCAAAGCAATAAGTAACATTATAAGTAGAACACATGTCTCTATCAATAGTATTCAACTTATCAATTTGTTCCCATAAGTGTTTCCCTTTTTGTGACAAATGGTGTTTCTTATAATAATACTTTTGTTCTTCCGTGAACCCACCTTGCCAATAAGAACTAGTTTCAAAGAAACCATCCATTGATAGAAAGCATGACCAAGCAAGGCAATAACAGACCAGCAACTAGAGCAGGAACTAATTGTTTTGTGTTTTTGAATAGAGAAAGCAAACCAAACTAAACTAATTTTTTTTGAGTTTTTGAAAATAGGAAAACAAAAAAGAGCAAACGAAACTAAGCAAACTAAAAACAAAGTAAAGAGAAAGGAAGTGGATGACTTCCCTTGTGAAGACGTCCTTAGCCTCCCCGGCAATGGCGCCAGAAAACTTGTTGGTGCTTGACGTGGAGCACTTCGTTGAAATGTATGGTTTGCAGCATAGAAAACACAATTTTTCCTACTATGGGAACAACTATGTACCAAGATCTATCCACTAGATACAAACAACAGGCGGATGTATATCCATAGAGAACATACCCTTGAAGACCGACAAAGCTTAACGAGTTAAACTCGCGGTTGATCTAGACGATCTTTTGCCGATCTCAAGATCGAGAGGAAGTCCTTAGCACCGCAACTTAGCGGTGCATCCGTGCTCGCACACACGTCCGAGGCACCGAGCAACCTCCGCCTCCTTGATCCAGCGATGCTGCGGAAGTACAACTCTTTCTTGCTGAGTAGCACCGGGAACATGTATCTCACTAGTCCGAGACCATGGGGGATAAATACTAGATGGGGAGAGAGATCCTTCACGAGGAGGTGTGAGTGAGAAGTGAGGAGGGGGGTGCCTTTTATAGGAGAGGGGGGACCCAAGGGGGTGGCCGGCGCATGGGGGCTTCCCCCTTGCCCTTCCCTCATTCAGGTGGGTGGACACTCCACTCACAAAAATCCTTTCAATTCCCTCCACTCAAAATTCCACTCAAATTCCCATTAAATTTCCACCAAATTTAATGCAAACTCTCATTAAATAAAACTCCTTTTATTTATTCGGATTTTTTTCAATTACTTTAATGACAAAAATTCACATATAACCCCTTGCTAGTATTTCATTTCACATGCAAAAACACTTTCTGCAATTTCACCCGAAAACCTGTTTCGGTATCTAGTGAAATAAAATCATGCGCTTGTTATTCTTTCCGGCATGAAACTTTTGCTCCAAATAGATGTCAGTGTCCCTTAAGTGTGTCACCCTACGGTTCATGAATAATGCGGACATGGTCGAGACCCCTCTCCGATCAATAATCAGAAGCGGGATCTGGAGACCCATACTGACTCCCACACATTCAACGATGACTTTCTTGTGATCGTCGGAACCTTTTACGCTAGTATCTTAATACCTTTGTTTCATGATATATTACATGTCCGAGATTCGATCACCGATATCTCCATACCTAGTTTGATCTTGTTACTGACATGCACTCTTTTCTTGTTCCCGTGATATAACATTCTAGTGATAAAATCACTTTCTTGCAAGCTAACCAATGTGATATCACCGAGAGGGCCCAGAGTATATCTATCCGTCATCGATATGAACAAATTCCACTCTCGATCCATGGGCCTCAACATAACACTTTATTAGTTCTGAACCCATATTTATAATCACCCTGTTACGGTGTGACGTTTGATGTTATGAAGAAACTCTTCTGGTGTTAGTGATTGACATGATCTCATGGTCTAAGGATTAGGATCACTTCGTAAGTTTTTATAGCAATATAAACTCAATGAATTTGATCGTAATGCTATACTTCAGATGAATGTTCATCACACCATTACACTAATATTGCGATCTCGTTATTAACAACATCCAATGTCAATGATCAGGAAACCTTGATCATCTTGTTAATCAACGAGCTAGTTTATGAGAGATGCATAACTAGGAACTTTCTGTTTGTTTATTAAACACACATGTATTAACGTTTCCGTATTAATATAATTATAGCATGCAAAATAAACATCTATCATATACTTGGAATATACATAATAAATACTTTATTATTGCCTCTCAGGGCATACTCCCTTCATGAAAACCCCAAGAGCAAGGTGTGATGAGCACAACAGCAAGTCTTCCCTCAGTAGAGACTGAGGTTATCGAACCAGAAGGAGAAAGGAAACGTCACACAGGTGTTGCAAGCAACGCGGAGACCTGCACAACACAAACTCAACACTTTGTCCCAACGAACAGTGAGGTTGTCAAGCTCACCGGTTTGCTGTAACAAAGGATTAAACGTATGGTGTGGAAGGTAAGAATGGTTTGCAGCAAGTAAACATGTAACAGTGGAGGATGTATCAATGGTAAAGATTGGATTAGGGTCCATAGTTCACTAGAGGTGTTCTCCTTAGATAAACAACATGGCATGAAGGGTACACAAATTATAGCAGAGCAATTGACATGAACTGAGCAAGGCAATCAATGCAATACTAGACAAAAAGATCGTATGAGATTCGATTGGGCAATACAACAAGATACATAGACCGCCATCCAACTGCATCTATGACTAGAAGTCCACCTTTGGGTTATCATCCAAACCCCCTCCAGTATTAAGTTGCAAGCAACAGACAACTGCTTTAAGCAAAGTGTGTAAGGTAAACAATCCACTTGTTCTATGAACAAGAGACCATTGTTTTCTCCCTAGTAGCAATAGCACATCTGCAACCAAAGAGATTTTTGTCACTTCCCTTGGAAACTAGAGGCATGAACCCACTATCGAACATAAATACCCCTCTTGGAATCACTAGCAACTACTTGGCCAAGATAGCTACTAACAACGGAGAGCATGCAAGATCACAAACAACACAGACATGATAGAATCAAATAGACAAAACCATTAATCAATCTGACATAGTAATCTCAATATCCACCAAATCCCCATAAACACAACATGCATGATTACAAATAGATTAGATCTTGATCATGAACGGAGCTCACAAGATCTATACATGAAAGCACAAGGAGGAGACACAACCATCTAGCTACTACATGGACCCGTAATCCAAGGTGGAACTACTCACGCATCATACCGGAGAAGAAGGCCTCCGAGATGATCTCCCCTCCGGCAAGGTGCTGGGAAGAACTTTAGATCCCCCCCGATCTAGGGACGATGGTGTCGGCGGCTACAGATGGTTTTTTGGAGTTTTGATTGGGTGCCTAGGGTTTCTGCATTGGGGGCTTCTTATAGGCAAAGAGGCAAGGCAGGGGGTGCCCGGGGGGCCCACACCCTGCCGAGGCACGGGCCAGGCTTGGCCGCGCCTGGGGGGTGTGGCCACCCCGTGGCTCCCCTCCATCTCGTCTTCTGGATTCGTGTCGCCCACGGTAAAATATTGACTTTGGCTTTTGTACCGTCCAATTCCGAGAATATTGATTTTCTGTCTTTCTGAAACCAAAAACAGAAGAAAACATGCAACTAGCACTGTGGTAACTTGTTAATAGGTTAGTTCCAGAAAAGATATAAAAACACCTCAAAGTATATACAAAGCAAAGCAAGGTACATACTAAACAAGCATGGAACATCAAAAATTATAGATACGTTTTCGATGTATCACCCTCATGGAGTAGCAAATAGATGCATAGGACACCTTCAAAGTTCGTAAGAGTGACTAGATACAAATAGCACAAGAACAAGTAATACAACAATATGCATCAATCAATAAGTTTTGCGACAATGCACATAGAACTAAGAATGGAAACTATGCTCTCTTAACTGGTGCCTAAAGATAGAAGGTGGAGACTCAATAAAATAGTGGAAGAAAGGCCCTTTATAAAGGGAAGTAGGGATTTCAAGTTTCAAAAAGAGCTTCCAAAAATTATGGTACTTGTTAGCTTTTAGCCCTCATTGCCCCTATCATAAGCATCTTGAAGTGATTAAGGTTAAAGTGAACAAACTATGGAGTATATGCTTGACAAAGTATAAGTTGGCAATCTCATGTCCCTTGAATACGAGGGCCGCTCCTCGTGCTACTCAAATTTAGTTACTTGCAAGTACTTGTCATAGTAAGTACATGTGTATCATAGAGAACCGCTAACGGGGTACCCCTTGCACATGGTACATAAGCTTTCCCATAACCAAAATGACAAGGAAAGCAGAGAATGAGCATCTCAACAATCTTCTTATTTACCATGGGATATGGTGCTTTTTTCTCTCTTTCCTCTTTTCTCAATATGTCTCTTTTTTCTCAGTCTCTTTTTTTATAAGAAGAATGCTTCATAGATGTCACTATGGTGATGCTGCAAGTTTCCACCATGATTAGGCACGGCTTAGGCTAGAGGCCCAGGCGTTTCTCTAAAACAAAATACATAACTCCATGGACTTACAAGCCCCCCTTTCATTTCACACCGACGACATCCATAGACAAAAGAGCATGATATCAACTGCATACAAAGTACAAGTGCAATGTTGAAAGTGTTCCCCATGACAGCATGGTTCTGCTAATTCCAACGTATAAGTGCAAGCATATACAACATAGATGACACAATGGTTCAAGTTTATTAGGGGCAAGGAATATAAAGTGTGCCATCAAGTTCGTGAGAGCTTTAATCACTAAGTTTTCACATAACAAAATACTTTTTAATTGGAAGATAGCTGAAAACAAGAATATACTTGGAATGGTGTAACACACCATGCATAGGAATTTATAGTGGACACTTTGGAATAACTTGGTTTCTTGGGAGTTGGAAGCATGAGTAGATCTTACTCATATAAGTGGAGGCTAGCAAAAGACTGGGGGCGACCAACTAAGAGAGCAATAATGACCATAATCATGGAGAGCGACAAAACATTACTAATCAAAGCATAGAGTGGTACTACAATTAAATGAATAAATGATCATAGAGGCTATGGTGACTTTTTCATAGTCATAACATGGTGTGAGCATGTGCCAAGTCAACCCAAACAAAGCATCAAAGGAGAATACCACAATAATATGCTTTTGTATGCTAAAACAACACATAATTCTTTCAAGACACGCTAAGAAATCCCAATTGTTTGGAACAAGTCATGCTACAGCAATAATCACTAAGCATAAGGTCAAAACAACACCTAGCATGACTTGCTAAAGTCTAAGTCACAGTCAAAGCAAGCCCCTCTTGCACTTTCAAGCAAGAACTTTCTACTCCTTTACAACACCAATCAACTTATTTGAAACAACACAGCGAGAACGGGGTCCAAACTACTTTATTCAAGCAAACTAAGCAAACTAGGCAAAGCAAACAAAAACTAAGACTCTCCAATAACAACACAACAATGCATGAAACAATAAAAATAAAGTGTTTAGAAAGACCTGAGCTTTTTATTAATGAAGAAGGGGATGCCTTGGGCATCCCCAAGCTTTGACGCTTGTACTTATTGGATATTTCTTGGGGTGACACCATAGTGGCATCCCCAAGCTTGAGCTTTTGTCCATTCTTCATCTTATTACATCATTCTCTCTCTACACCTAAATTTTTTCCTTCATACAAACTTCACACAATCTTCATTAGTGTATTCAAAATATAATATACCCTTGGGTTTAGCTTTAGAACAGCAAAAAATTTCATTAAAAAGACAAGCTACTGTAGCAACTCCTTCAAAAAGCTCAATTTCCCAAAAAAACCCAAAAAGGAATCAATAAGAAGCAAATGCAAATAATGGCAGAAATCTGTCAAAACAGACCAGCAGGCAGAAACCTATTTTTTCGAAGACCTTCTGTTGCTGAAATAAAAAGGTGTTGAACTAACAAAAGTTTGCTAACATACTGGGGGATTTATTCGTAAATTTTCAGCTCAATCCGACTTACAGAAACTCCTCACGAATTTTTATGGTGGAGGACAGAAATCTGTTTCGAGACAGCAACTCCCCAAATCTTACTTCTCTCGCATTAGAGGTCATTCTTGGCACAAAAAGCAAACAAAAAGGATAAGGAGAGGTCATTACTGAAGTAATAACTTCCAAGACTCAAGGAAACTCTTGGGTTATCTTCCAACAAGTACTTTTCTTGAACGCCTTTAAGTTAGGCACAAGAAGCAAGAAATCAAGTATTTTCAAATGAAGAATTAAGATCAATACTTGCAAAGTCTTCAACTATGAAAGGTATCTCATCCAAATGAGTTTTGGAGGATTCCTTCTCATCTCTCTTTGGTTTACTACTTTCATCAAAAGGATTTTCAGGAATAATCCAATCAAAATTCTTTTCAAAGGCTCCATGCATCCCAACAAGCTTAAAGGGTATGGGTATCTTGAATTTCTCTCTAGGTTTGGTTCTATCTGAAGTACCCACAACATCTACACATGAGCCTAGCATATTAAAACACTCAAAGACCTTTTTGGCTTCCTTAGCAACATCATGGAACTCTTTTAGTAAAGTCTGAAGGATAAATTCTCTCTTTTCAGCATTCTTTTCTTCTTTTAGTTTTAGGAACAAAATTTGCATCATGGGGTTAAGGCTAACAAACCTAGCCTCCAACATATGAACTAAAGAAGCTGCAGCAATTTCATAATTAGGAGCAAGTTCTGCTATAGATCTATCCTCATGCTTGCTAATATGATTAAAGAATTTTTCAATATTATCTTTCCCATATGGAGCCACTACCTATTGAAAGGTCCATCAGGGTGAACTTGGGGAACAACATGGTGAGCTTGAGCAAGGTGGCGACTAGAGTAGGAGCTAATTTTTTGTGTTTTTGATAATAGAAAGCAAACCAAACTAAACTATTTTTTTTGGAGTTTTTGATAAAAAAAGAGGCAGACAAAACCAAGCAAAAGAAACTAAGCAAACCAAAAACAAACTAAAGAGAAAGGTTGAGGAGGACTCCCCTTGTGAAGACTTCCTTAGCCTCCCCAACAACTGCGCCAGGAAGTCTTGATGCGTGGTGGATGCTTCGTCGGGAAACCCCAAGAGCAAGGTATGAAGCGGCACAGAAGCAAGTTTTCCCTCAGTAAGAAACCAAGGTTATCGAACCAGTAGAAGGAAGGAAACATCACACAGGTGTTGCAAACAACGTGGAAACCTGCACAACCAAACTCAAGACTTTGTCCCAACTAACAGTGAGGTTGTCAATCTCACCGGTTGCTGTAACAAAGGATTAACCGTATGGTGTGGAATGTAATGATGGTTTGTAACAAGTAAACTGTAACAGTAGAAGATGTATCAATGGTAAAGATTGGATCAGGGTCCATAGTTCACTAGAGGTGTTCTCCTTAGATAAACAACATGGCATGAAGGGTACACAAATTACAGCAGAGCAATTGACAGGAACTGAGAAAGGCAATCAATGCAATACTAGACAAAAAGATCGTATGAGATTCGATTGGACAATACAACAAGATACATAGGCCGCCATCCAACTGCATCTATGACTAGAAGTCCACCTTTGGGTTATCATCCGAACCCCCTCCAGTATTAAGTTGCAAGCAACAGACAACTGCTTTAAGCAAAGTGTGTAAGGTAAACAATACACTTGTTCTATGAACAAGAGACCGTTGTTTTCTCCCTAGTAGCAATAGCACATCTAAAACCAAAGAGATTTCTGTCACTTTCCTTGGAAACTAGAGGCATGAACCCACTATCGAGCATAAATACCCCTCTTGGAATCACTAGCAACTACTTGGCCAAGATAGCTACTAATAACGGAGAGCATGCAAGACCACAAACAACACAGACATGATAGAATAAAATAGACAAAACCATTAATCGATCTGACATAGTAATCTCAATATCCATCAGATCTCCACAAACACAACATGCATGATTACAAATAGATTAAATCTTGATTATGAACGGAGCTCATAAGATCTATACATGAAAGCACAAGGAGGAGACACAACCATCTAGCTACTACATGGACCCTGCCCAGGCGTGGGCCCACCCTAGGCCGCGCCTGGGGGGGTTGCAGCCGCCCTGTGGCGCCCCTCCGTCTCTCGTCTGGACTCCGTGTTCTCCTCGGTGAAATATTGACTTTGGATTTTGTCCCGTCCAATTCCGAGAATATTTTCTTACTAGTTTTTCTGAAACCAAAAACAGCAGAAAACAGACAACTGGCACTGTGGCAACTTGTTGATAGGTTAGTACCAGAAAACATATGAAAACACCTCAAAGTGTAGACAAAGCAAAGCAAAGTAGATACTAAACAAGCATGGAACATCAAAAGTTATAGATACATTTCCGAGCGTATCAAGCACGTCAGCGTAGGCAGGTGTGGTGCGTGCGAGCTACCCGCCTCCGTGTCGTTGCGGGTGTGGCGGAGAAAGTGTGCCGAGATTGGAGGCGAAGGGGCGCGCTTGTGACGGCGGACCATGCTGCCATGCTCGGCATCCTCGGCCTCGCGCACGTGCAGCGCCTCCGGGACAGGCGCCTGGTTGTGGATGAAGCGGAGGGAGGTGTGCTTCCGGGCGTCGTCCGCGACGAGCGGCGCCGGCGTTCCGCCTCGTCGATGACCGACATGGCACGCGAAGCTCCCACACGGCTCACCCGGCCTCCCCTAGCTTCGATTGAGCGGCGTCGAGGTGCCATGGGTGCTGAATGGGTTGGATCTGCAGCGGCGGGGTGGAATCGGCCAGGGGACGACGGTGGCGGAGTGGTGGAGGATACAAAAATGTTCTTTGGGCTGCGACCCGAGAACTGGCTCGCGAACCCTACATAAAATGGGTGTGGGCCCGAGAAAAGTTTCCGGGCCGAGCCCGGTTTTTAGTATCTACTCTGATTGTTTTTTTCGCGGACGAGAGTTGCTCTTAGCAAGGCAGCCTATATTCTTCCACTTAGACAATCTTAGCATCAGGGTCTGGACTCCTGATTTAATTATTCTTCCCATCCAGATTCTATAACAGTCACTCCACGGAGATTTGTATACAGACAATCTAAAAAAGAAACGATTTGTATACGTAAATGTTTAGTGAGTAGTTGCACATACTCAACTCTAGAATTCAACTTGTGTAAACTTAGATTTTCAAATGTGCAATGACATTAGGTCTATATACACTTTCTAAAACCTTAGTTGTACAAACGCTAAATTCTTAAATTGCAACCATTTTTTGTTAAACCCCGGGAACGGAAAGGGCAGTTAAGTCTACACTTTCTAAAACCTTGACTTGAACATAATTTTGTTGATTTGGGGGTTTATAATTTGGTAGGGCAAAGCTGCTCCAAACTTCTATGTTTTTGTTTCCAAAGTAGAAATGTTAGTTCTATCCTTACACTTTCCAAAACATTAATTGGCACATAATTTTGCTGGTTTGGGGGTTTGTAATTTGGTAGGGTAAAGCTGCTCCAAAATTCTATTATTTAGAGTTTGTAATTCACCTACCTCAACTTGGTTGGGATAAAAGCATTTGATGGTGTTGTTTGTAAAGCTGCTCCAAATTATTATTACGTATGTTTTTAATTTCCAGGAGAATTTTTATTTTTTGTTAGCAATTTTCAAAGGAGAAAAAACTATTGTTTTCTAAACCATTGGTTGGATGATGAAGGGAGTGACTGTACTGTAGCCGACTAGTGTCAAATTACAGGTTTGCTTATGAGTTGAGTTCCCTCCCGGTACCGCTGAGCATACTATTTAGGGCTCGTTTGATTCAAAGAAATCTCATAGAAATTTTGGAGGATTTTGATCCTTAGTAATTTTTCCTATGTGCATCTTTTGATTCATAGGATTTGATCCTTAGGGCATTATGTTTTGGACACCTCAACCTCATGTTACAATTCCTTTGCTTTTCTGTGAATCAAACGCTTCTTTAAGAAAAATTTCTATAGGCTCCAAATCCTGTAGGATTCAACTGGACATAACATTCTAATCCTGCGTTTTTCCTATTCCTGTGGTTTTCCTATCCCGCGAATCAAACATGCCTTTACTCTCTTCTTTCTCTTTTGTGTACTACTTATTTTTTACGCAACCCTGCAAGAAAATGTTGATGTGACGCTGTGAGATTGTTTCTCTCAATGGTCACCTGTGTATCTTCTCCAACTCCAAGAATCAATCTCCCCCTACTCGGAACAATTGTGGTGAAAGTGCACTTGGGTTCAGCATAGGGCATTCCTATTCATGCACGTCAGGGCATTGCTATGACCACAATGTATTGACAGTGACAGGCCATTCTGTTGTGCCAGTGGTTGTCTCAGTCAGATATTGCATCTCAATTCTCAATGCATCTTTTTCACAAATACCAATGGAAATAATTGAGAATTTCATTCATAGCTAACAACAAATGATGGTAAAAGCTTATTATGAAGAAGAATCATCTTTGTCAATCTTGTTGTCCATTGTATAAAAGTCAACAGTTCTTTACAAGCAAGCAAATGACTGGACACCCTCCGAAATAAAGGGAACCAACTAACTATGGAACTCTGAAGAATCAAGCTTATCTACCCCTGCAAATAACTGTGCTATACATAATAGTGTTCACAGAAATATTCAAATTCAAATGTTCTAGTTAATCAGCAACCCCGCTTGTAGCTGCCTTCACCATCCATCATTCATACCCCATTGAGCTTCTTCCAGAGTCCGTTATTTGTACTATGCAATCTTTATGCCCACTATACTGCTAGGATCAAAAATTACTTCGCCAATTATATTTGTCAACAAATACCTGTCAATACCAAAAACTAACTACGTACTTTATGCCCAGCCAATTATCATGGACCTGTAATATAGAAGTTACGCTGTCGAATCTAGGTTTCGTTTCAGGAAAGGGGCTGGAGCATGGACCTGTTTTTGTTTATAAAAATACAGTATCACCTAAAATGTAATGAAGTGGGGGTCGGCATTTTGTCCAGCACTCGAGATGCAGAAGATAATGCATACATATCTTAATTCCGTTTAGCTGACTAAAAGAAACTGGGTATATATCATACCAAAGAATCAGTTCCAGATCTGTAGTTTTCTCATAGTTGATGAGGTTTCACCAAGCATTATACTAAGAAAACATGTCATCCATAAGTAGGTGAACATTGCCTAATACCAAGCGCTTTTGCTTCTTGCTGACCTATACAACCCATTAAAACTTTTATTTTTACCTGAATTAGAATTTTGAAGCTCCAAGTTGAATTAGAATTACTCCTGACAAATGCTGTGATGTTCATCTGTAAGTGCAAGGAAACTTTTCTTATCTCTCTGCATGACAGTAGTAAACTGCAAGGTCCAGATTTGCGGACAATCACTGTGAAGCTGCAAAGATCACTGAATTAGTTATCCAGAAAAGTAAATAAGCAGTCACTAAACCTACAGAGATGCATTTGAATGATGGGTACAAATAAGCAAGGAAAAGTTTGAAGACATCAAAGACAATAGCAAATTACATGAACTTTCGCAGCAATAGCAAATAACTCTACTCCTCAAAACATATGCACTGGGCATTTTCGAATTACCTCGTACTTGTAGGCCACATCAAATACAATGCTTAGAGCTCTTCAAAGATGGCGGTAAACCTCGAGGCGCTGCTTCGTGTCCTACGTGTACATTCTGGTACATGTGCCTATAAATGTTGTAAGCTTGTAGTAAATCAACCTAATTGTAAGCAAAGCCTATGCAACAATTACACAGACTAAGCTAAAACATGGTAAACCAAATTCTAATCCCTACTTCCAGGTGTATCTCCCTCTAGGAATCAACTTTCAAGGGAGCAAGAGAAGCCATGAGATAAGACCCTGGTTGTGTCCTCGTGTGTACCAAATATCTATAGCACCTTTGTGTGTTCCCTGAATAATGCTGGCACAAAGATGAATACACGGCCAAAAGAACTCAAATCTACCTCCCATCTCCCTCCCAGGAGCTTTGACCACCTACTAAGCCTCATGTGACACACTGGCAAGATCCCCTCCTCCAAGGTCACTAACAGCACCTTGCCTGTGCTCTCCAATGGCACCCGGTGCCTCTGCGTTCTCCAATCCATGGCGTGAGGATCAAAGATTGCTGTTCATAGGGGAAAAAACAAGGAGGTGCATCCCATGATTCTAGGAGATTGTTTGACATAACCATGGTACTCCGGATTGAAAATCATTACAGGGCAATTTTTTCGCACTGAACACATTTTGGTCATTTGGACAACCATTCTTAGCACTGTAGCTCAAGCTACCTTATCACGTGGTGAAACAATCAAATTAGCTTGCATCTGAGGATTCAAATTTCACAACTGAAGAACCAGATAGACCATAAAGAGCTGCAACAACAATTGACTTGGCATATCTACGCAAATTATTCAGAACACACAACGTCATAATCGGCAAGTATAAAATCTCCTGCCAGCTGGAAATGATTTATATGTTAATAGAAATCAGGAATACAGTACAATGAACATCAAATAGCTAGGACATCACTAATTCTCACGATCAAGAAGCCTCACATGTTTAGCAAATCCATGCAATGTATCACCATTTTTATCAGATGACAGATAGCTAATCAAATCATACGAAACACAGATACAGACATAGAGTAGTCCACTATCGCCAACCAAAAAACAATGATTGCAACAGAATGGTAGTCGTGTGCATCAACATGGTACAACTAACTTTGACACTTAAGGTAAGCATGCTAGCAGAATCAAGAGGAAATCTTCAGACACTGAAAACAAATTTCAAGCAGTGTCTTGCATGTAGGATTACATAGCAGAGCAACAGATCATTAACTATTTCCAGCGCAATTTACTTTGCATGATAAAATGCATAGGCACCTACTATGACTTCAGTAGTTCACAAAAGGGTCATGGATAGAAAAGTCTGATCCTCTCTTCAAGCATCGAATGTAATCTCCTTGAGGATCAGAAGAGAAAGTGACCAGCACCCAGGAGGCTTCATTGGCCCTCTTCATGGACCCCAGACTCTCCACTTTGGAATGCACCTCTTCCATCGAAGTGAAACCAGCATCCAGAAGAATCACCACCTCCTCCAGCACCAATGCGCTCTCAAAGAAAAATTTGAGAAAGGCGAGCTCACTTCGTGCACCTCGGAAATCATGGAAAACAAGACGCTTGATGCGTGACTGGATGCATTCTATGGTACCAGACTCGTGCCAGAATTTCAGGTTGAGCTTGCCCGTGGATTGATGCGTTTTTCCAGACTGAAAATTGGATCAAATCAACGCGGATTCAGTTCATGAGCTATTCACAGCAGCTAGCAATATGATGCTAGTACATAATGATGCAAATGAATGTCAAAAGAAGCATCATGGGCTTCACCTTGATGTGGAGCGTCTCAACATTCGGAAAGCATCTGAGGACGGTAGGAATCATCTTGGCATCATTGCGGACGTTGAATCGCACCTCCATAGCAAGGATTCTCACACTTGGTACCATGGTTCTCGGGCTCACCTTTGTCCCAGCCTGCAATTGCAATCACAATGCACCCGCCCACTTATAAGAGAACAAAGATCAGAGATTTACATCTACTATCGTTTAAATATCATATTGAAACAGATGGAAAGATCGGGCACCTTTATGATGGTGTTGCCGACCTTTAGCACATGATTTCCTGGGTCCAACTCCAAGTATCCCAACAAGTGCAGCCTGGGGGAATGGCCAATCTTGACCTTGGAGCAGCTGCCATCAGTGGTACAGCCTTGATTACCTTCCGAAAGGATGAGACGCTCAAGGCGTGGGGCGTCCACCACGAAGATTTCCTCAAAGGACCCAATGATCTGCACGCACCGGAGGCTCTGGCTGACAAGGCGGAGACGGAGCTGGAACAAATTCCCTTCGACACAGAGTGTCTCCAGCACGGGGCTCCTGTCGAGGATGAAGTCCAAATCCCTGCTCTCCATGAGGACGCTGCAGAGTCCGAGCTCACGGAGGTTCGGGAAAAGGGAGGTGCGCGGGAGGTCAGCCGTGTCGGGGAACTTCCAGAGGCCGAGGTAGAGGCGGGTGAGGGTGGCCATGTCTAAGAAGGTGGAGGGGAGATCGATGTCGAGTGGCCAGCGGCGGATGACGAGCACGAGTTCCTGGATGGCATTGACGGCGAGGATCCGGAGCCAGCTCGTGAGCAGGCCATGGAACTCCTCCATGTAGCAGCTGGTGATGTGGACGCAGCGGAAGGGCCCCGGATGCTCGGCGAGGACGCAGGACAAGGCGGAGGTGACGGGAAAGAGGTCGGCGTCGGCGAGGACGAGCGGGGTGGAGCGCCAGACCCTGCGCCAGCGGCGGGAGAGCGCGGCGGTGCGCGCAGCCTCCTTGACTGGGAGGCGGGAGACGATGTTGCCGAGGAGTGCGTCCGGGAGGCCGCTGAGGCGGTCGACGGCGTCGTCGGGGGCGAGAGCGAAGAGGCGAGCATCGGCGGAGACGGGTGGGTCGGGAAGGGTGTAGTGGGTGGGGGCAACGAAGCGGGCGAAGACGCGGTCCAATCCGCCTGGTTCACGCCAGTGGCGCAGTAGCTGGACCCTCAACTTGTGCACTAGGGCCTCCATGGTCGCCGGCGGAAACGCCGGGGAGCACACGCTTGCGAAGAGCCGACCCAACTCGTCGTCGCTGCGGACGAGTTCGAGCGCCATCTGGAGGGCGACGTTACACTGCGGGTTGTCCATGGCCGCCGCCGGAAGCGCTGCGGTGGGGACGACTTTGGAGCGGCGCGTCATGTCTGCGGAGAGTGGAGCAATAACGGCGGAAGAGATTAGGGTGCTCCAACTGGTCGCTCGCTGCGAGCGCGAGCGCTGCATCGCCTTAGACAGATCCATCACGGGCCGCACCAATACGGCCCAATAACAGGTAAGTTTTTTTTTCCCTTTTCTTCTTTTCAAATCTGAATACTTTTTATAAATCTTATAATATACTATTCCCCCGTCTCAAAATAGATGTCTCAAATTTATCAAAACATTTATAAATTTAGACACTATTTAGTATATATATTCATCCAAAATTTAAAAACACTAAAACATCTATTTTTAGACGGAGGGAGTACATGTATTAATCAATAAGTAGTAGTGCATATGCAAGAACAACCATAGCATAACAACAGATCAGATTAAGGTATACATACTGATCGGTTGATCGGTTGGGGATGAAACGGTCATGGTTGCAGCGACGTTGTCTTCGACTTGGATGGAAGATGATGAAGAAGCGAGCAGAGATGCTTTCCAAAAAAACCTTATTTGTTCTGAGTGGTTTCGGAGATCTGTTCTTCCGTTTGTCGGTGCGAGCCGACACTCATGATGGAGTAGACTATGGTGGTGACGCAAGAAGAGAGATGACAAAACCCTATATTCGACAAAAAGATAACCTTGGCTCATTCCGAAAACCTCGACACATGTGGTGGACGGGCGTCGGAGGAGGAGGGCATATAAACTGGTATGACTATCTTTCAACGTAACTAAACTTTAGGTCTCACATTCCTCTTGTTACATACATGTGAGCTACCATCAATTTTGGCTGCTTCACATTGTACACACATGGAATTTAAGATTTAAGGAAAATCTGAAATCACACGTGGGCCAAAAGATTTTGCCCAATATTTTTAACATGGAAGGTCTGAAACCCAGCTCCTGCAGCTGAAATTGTCCAATTTCAGAAACCAATCGCTGCCAAACTAAATAAAACTGGGTGATATAAAATCTAAAAGGTACCAACGGCTGCTGATCTTGCCTAGCAACATATATCCGAAACGTGACACCAGCTTCTGATCTAGCCTAGCAACATGTGCCCTACCAACCAACTAGTATTTCTCACTCACAGAATCTAAAAGCTACTAGATCAGAAAAAAAAAATGCATCGATCAGCACACACTACACCACGGGTACTGACATCCCTGCAAGCATGTTTAGATAAAATAAGCTGACTGATCTATGCTATACAGGTTTGTTGTATGCCAATAGAAGTACCCACTGATTGACATTATTCATTAATCTTGCAACAAGATATGGAGAAATTTCCATTACTTTTGTTTACAATTTGACTACTGTGTAGATCCTCGCACTTGTCAGGCTCACGAGTCACGTGCTAGGCTTGCCCCAGGTGCTCAATCAATTTAGTTTCACTATACAAATTATTTGGCTCAAAAAAATGAAAATGTAGAAAAGGACCAAGTCATAGAAAATGTAAAGAAGGGCCACAATGCATTATGCAGTACACAAATATATGATTGGCCTGATCTAATTGGTATATTCGACTGTGTTTTAACCAGAAATCAGGTAACTGGTCAGTAGGTAGCGGTAGTCCACATGTTTGCAAGTAACTCGTAGTTCCCTAGGTTTGCATCAGGTGTCCCTAAAATAGTGAACACAATAAAACATGACAAACTGGCCTGTAATGTATCCTCAAAGAACAATAGGCTTACATACCTCAGTGGACCAAAGAACACAGTAACGATCTGCAAACAAATATAATCTTCTGCCAGCTGGATAGAATTTTCCACAGAAGCATCAATTAGCTCAGAAATCACTTAGTTGTCACCAGCATGAAGCCTCATACGTTTAGCAAAAACCATACGATGTAACACCACTATCATCAGATCAAAGCTAGCTAATGAAATCACATGAAACACAGATACAGCGCTCCATAATTGACGACCAAAATACGATGATTGATGATCAGGCTAGAAGAACAAAGAGGTGGGGAGGATCCTAAAACCCTATTAATAAATCTCAAACATTGTCTTCCATGTACATATTGGAGCAATAGAACATTAACAAATTCCAGAGCAATTCACTTCGCATGATGAAATACATTGGCACCAACTGTGACTTCAGTAGTTCGCAAAAGGGTCCCGGAAAGAAAAATCAGATCCTCTTTTGAAGCTCTGAATATGATCTTCTTGAGGATCAGAACAGCCAGTGACTAGCAGTGAGAAGCCTTCACTGGCCCGCTTCACGGACCCCAGGCTGTCCACTTTGGAATGCACCTCTTCCACCGAAGTGAAACCAGTGTCCAGCAGAATCACCACCTCCTCCAGCACCAATGCGCTCTCAAAGAAAAATTTGAGGAAGGCGAGCTCAGTTCGACCCCCTCGGAAATCACGGAAAACAAGCCGCCTGATGCGCGAATGGATGCATTCTATGGTACCAGAATCGTGCCAGAATTTCAGGTTGAGCTTGCCAGTGAGTTGATCCGTATTTCTAGACTGAAAATTCGTCCAAGTCAATGCACATGGAGTTCATCAGCTATTGACAGAAACTAGCATCATGATCCTAGTACATAATGAATGCCAAAAGAAGCATCAAGGGGCTTCACCTTGATGTGGAGTGTCTCAACGCTCGGAAAGCATCTGAGGACGCTGGGAATCATCTTGGCATCATTGCGGACATCGAATCGCACCTCCATAGCCAGGATTGTCACACTTGGTACCATGGTTCTTGGGCTCACCTTTGTCCCAGCCTGCAATTGCAATCATAATGCACCCCATTAAGAGAATAAAGATGACAGATTTACATTGATCGTTTAAGAATACATACATTGAACAAATGGAAAGTTCGGGCACCTTGATGATGGTGTTGCCGACGTCTAGCGTGTGCTTTCTTCGGTACAACTTCAAGTATCCCAACAAGTGCAGCTTGGGGCAATGGCCGATCTTGACCTCGGTGCAGCTCACATCAGGGGTACATCCTTTGTTACCTTCGGAATGGATGAGCCGTTCAAGTTGTGGGGCGTCCACCACGAAGATTTCTTCAAAGGACCCGACGATCTGCACGCACCGGAGGCTTTGGCTGACAAGGCGGAGGCGAAGCTTGAACTGGTTCCCTTCGACACAGAGCGTCTCCAGCACGGGGCTCCTGTCGAGGATGAAGTCCAAATCGCTGTTCTCCATGAGGACGCCGCAGAGGCAGAGATCACGGAGGTTAGGGAAGAAGGAGGTGGGCGGGGCAGCGGCCGTGTCGGGGAACTTCCAGAGGCCGAGATAGAGGCGGGTGAGGGTGGCCATGCCTAAGAAGGTGGAGCGGAGAAGGAGGTCGTGCGGCGACCGGCCGTTGACGAGCAGGAGTTCCTGAATGCCCTTGTCGGCGAGGATCTGGAGCCAGCTGGTGAGCAGGCCATGGAAGTCCTCCATTTTGCTGCTGGAGAAGTGCACGCGGCGGAAGGGCCCTGGATGCTCGGCGAGGACGCGGGACACGGCGGAGGTGATGTGGTCGAGGTCGGCGTCGTGGAGGACGAGCGGGGTGGAGCGCCAGACCCCGCGCCAGCGGCGGGAGAGCGCTGATGTGCGTGCGGCGTCCTTGACGGGGAGGCGGGAGACGATGTTGCCGAGGAGTGCGTCCGGGAGGCGGCTGAGGCGGTCGACGCCGTAGTGGGGGAGGAGGGCAAAGAGACCAGCACCAGCGGAGCGCATGCGGGCGAAGACCCGTCTCAAGAAATTGAACACCAGATGGAACACCGGGGTTTCCATGGCCGCCGCCGGAAGCGTCCCGGTTTTGAGTGGATTGGAGCAAGAGCGGCGGAAGAGAAGGGGATTTTTTTCCGTTTTCTGCTGTGAAGAGAAAGAGAAGGGGAAATGCTCCCGAGCGGCCGGAAGAAGCCTAGATGGGCCCAATCTCAAGGGAAATGATACTGTTCCCCGGGGATAAACACGCGGGATCCCCCGAGTCGCTCGCCACCAGGTTGTTCCGTGAGACGGACCATTTCTAGCGGGTCCCACCTAGCATCTACCTTATCTCTTTCCATGGTTTCTTCCCCAATCGCTATCTTCTGCTTTTTTTCCAGCTCCTTCCGCCGCCGCACGCAGCTCCTCTCGCCGCCGCATGCCTCGGCTACCGCTCCCGTGTGCCTCCGCCGCGCGCCCCTTTGCTACCCCGCGCGCGCCTCCGCTCTACGCGTGTGCTGCCTCCCCTAGCTCCCACGGCATACACGGTTGCTCTGCTACCCACAGCCATGGCAGCGCCGCCAAGGCCTGGTTGACGGCGCTCATACCTCTCCACCCACCGGTCATCCTCCCAGCGGTCGTCGCTCCTGACGTCCCTCTGCTTCAGCTTTCCTTCTCCACAAGCTTGCAGCACTAACCAACAGTGGCGAAGGACGGAATTTTTTTGAGGTCGGGCGAACTCTAACATTAAAATCAAATTTGTCTCGACACAATGGTAATAGCATAATCATCTAGTAAAATGGTAATATCAAGATATTTAAATCAAAGTAGAACATACAAACGTACCGATAATGAACCTTTAATGCCGTTGGATCTAGATAAACGTACCGAGGAAGCTTATTCAGATTGACTTAGCAAATAAGTTTGTTGAATCTAGACCAAAAAAGTTATGAAGAACCTCTAAACATGCCTCATTAAACCGATGATCAAATTCTTTAATAATAGTCTATAGCAACTTACCTGGATAATATTTTGATCCTTCTTTTGCAGCAGAAGAGATACATCATTTTTTATTCAAAGTAGTTTTAGCGTCATCTTCATGATAAACACAAAGATAAAAGTCTCTATTTTATGAACATAACCCCTCGGCTTAGTTGGATTATGAGAATCATCTTGTTGGCCACAAAATCAAAAAATTATACCTGCCCCCTTTGAAGCTACAAATTTCTTTCCCTGCTTATCCACCTTAGTTCTTCGGACTTGACCAATGACCCCGAAATCAAAGCCAGTACCCGATCAGAAGACACAACAAAATAAGAAACCCTAATGAGATCACATAGAGGCAGGCCTAGGGATGCTGGAGGCAGGGGCAGTGGAGCTGTGGTCTGTGAACGACCAGGGAAGGGATGAGGTGGAGTTGACGATCCCGAGCGACGCCGGCGGAAAGGTCAGTCGAGGTCTTGACGA
The DNA here is from genome assembly GCA_916181665.1 of Avena sativa. Taxonomy (NCBI): domain Eukaryota; kingdom Viridiplantae; phylum Streptophyta; class Magnoliopsida; order Poales; family Poaceae; genus Avena; species Avena sativa. Next base: position 235,850,443 of record OV702296.1, on the reverse strand, counting down.
ACTCCACCGAGCGTCCTAGAGCCAGGCAGTTTCATGGCTTCCTGATCGACTGCTCCTGGGATCGAATCGTCGATTGAAGGCATCCGGCCACTTTTCCTCTCCATCGCAGCTGGCCCAAATAGGTTAGCAGGCCCATGTACATAGTGACTTCACCGAGCGTAGCCCATTTCGCTATTTTCTTTAGGTTTTGTTCTTCAGAACGCACTAAAAACGCATTGGAATGTTTGTATATCGATATAAGCATACCTATATGTGATTTTTTGCCAAAATTTAAGATAGGGCAAACACCATACCTTGCCCAAAGGGGAGCTTCGCCCCTGCTAACCAACATGACGGCCTTGAGGACAACTGGGACTCATCGGTCACCGAAGGGAGAAGACGTTGCTCTTGTACATGAACGGTGTTGCTCTGTGAAACAGACAAAGTTGCTACTGACGGTGCTACCACAGTTTAGACCGCTTGCTATTCTAGTTGACCGGTGTCGCTACTTTTGTGTCTGTCTTTGCTATGAGCGTTTTGCTACCTTAGCATATTATTTGTGCTATATATTCGTATATTTTTTGCTACTTTCGTATAATGTTTTTGCTACAACCAATTTCCATGGTTTTGATACGATGTCTCTGGCGAGAGTCTCCGGCGATGTCTCTAGGGATGTTCCTTTTTGCTATATTAGAAAAAACATTTTGCTACAACCATTTTGTGTTTTTGCTACGATAGTGTAAATTGTTTGCTACGAGGTCTTCGGCGACTTTTTTCCGCGAGAGTCCCTGGCGATGTCGGTTTTGCTACACTAGGACATTTTTTGCTATAAGGTCTCCGGTGAGGTCTCCGGCGAACTCTCCGGCAAGGTCTAGTCTATCTCTTTTTTTTTTGGACCGAACCGTTTTCTGCTACATGTAGCAAAAGCGGAACTATTTGTAGCAAATCGAGCTAATTTATAGCAAAAGCGGGAATCTGGACAAAAAAAAGGACACGTATCACACAGAGGACCTGGGGGATCGGGAGAAGTTATCCCCCGGCGGACGCGTAGTGCTCCCCCAATCTCAATATGTGAGAACTCGTTGCTCCTTGTCTACGAGCCAGCGAATCATTTTTCTTAATTTTTTGTTTTGTGCGAGTCTGCTTTTTACGGCAGCCGCGTGTGTCGCAAATTTACAAACGGGAGAGAGTTTTTTTACACCACCAAAGAAAATTAGGATAGAGAAGGTTTGGGGCATCCACCGATTTTTTTTGCCCTCCAGATACTTATATATCCTTATAATAAGGAAAACGATACAGTGCCCTCAAGGGATAACGCCTCACGATTCCTCGGGTCGTTGCCTCGCGTGTGCGATCACACCTTGGTGGGGTGGGACTCAGCCCGTCTCTCCCTTATCTCTTTCTTCCCCGTTCCCAAATCAGCGAGCTAAGTCGTCGTGCGCCGCCCACAGCCCAACCGCTCGTCGCTCGCAGCTCCTCGCAACTGCTCCTCGCCGTGCGCCATCCACAACTTCTCACACCTACTCCTCGCCGCACGCCGCCATGGCTACCGCCGGCATGCCCCTGTAGGGGATTCTGCCGCCGCATCCCATGGCTACTGCCGCCGTGCCCCGATCCCTCCGTCGTCGTGCATCGTTGTGGTTGTCGGCGCGGCCTTGGCTGGAAGCCTTCTCCCACCTTGCACCGCCTTCCGGCCAGTCGCCGCCGTCTACCCAACACACGAGGTTTGCTACATAGGGTCGTCAGCGGTGCTACGTGCGAACGTCGGAGGTGCTACAAGTGGCGTCATGTTTTGCTATATGCGGCCGATGGTGGTGCTATCTTAGTAGTAAATTTTTGCTACGAGATCTTCGGCAAGGTCTCCAGCGAAGTTGGATTTGCTACAATAGGACATTTTTTTGCTACAACTGTTTAGTGGTTTTGTTACAATGACGCAAGTTTATGCTATAAGGTCTCCGGCAAGATCTGGTTGCTATATTAGCCCAAATTTTTTGCTACAATCTTTTTATGATTTTGCTACACTAGCGCAAAGTTTTTTCTATAAGGTCTTCGGCGAGGTCGTGTTGCTACGTTAGCATAAATTTTTGCTACATGGTCGTCGGCGAGATCTTCGGCGAAATATCCGGCGAGGTCCAGTTTTTTTTATTTATTTTTGGGCCAAACCGTTTTCAGCAGGGACCTGAGGGATTTTGGGAAATTATTCCCCGAGAAACACGTAGTACGATCCTTATAATAACCGCTCGTTTGTGGATTCAATCGTATAAAAGGGCTAGAACAACAACTATTAAAACTATTTAAGAGGGGTGAAAAGGAGCTCCCTAATCTATGCATTCGAGGGTTGCAACACCGCACCGAGAGTGCCTTGTTTTCGCTAGATTGGTTGGCGAAAGTGAAACTTTAGCTATCAGTCCCGCTTCTATTCTGTCGCCGGCCAGATCTCCACCGCCCGCGCCACGTCCTCTTGCATGCCGAACCGAGAGTACCCCGTATTCGCTTTACCAATTCATGTCTAGCCTCGATAGCACACGCCACATACCTATAAATCACTCCAAATTCATTGGGATATGATCAAAGTGGCTTGTAGCTGTTGGAGTGGAGCTATGGATCAATAGATGAATTACCCTCCAAGTGGTACAAACATTGTCGATTGTCATACGTTTTGAAAGTTAATTAAGGGTGATATGATAAACATGTTTAACAAATTCTAACTGGGGAATTGCCATTATTTTACCTTAATTATGAAACTATTATATTACTACCAAAGAAGGAGAATGTGGTTCAAAGTCAATTATAGACCGATATGTTTGTTAGATGTGAGCTTCAAAATTTTCATCAAAGTGGGAACTAACTGAGTCACAAAGGTGACACAAGTAGTTATCAGACCTACTCAGACGGCTTTTATGCCAGGCAGACATATTTTAGAAGGTGTATTAATACTGCATGCATGAGACTATCCATGAACTTCATAGGAAGAAAAATGGATGAAGTGTTACTTAAAATTGATTTTGAAAAGGATTACGATAAGGTGAAATGGTCTTTCTTACAACAAGTTATTCGAATGAAGGGTTTTGAATCCAAATGGTGCCGATGGATTGAAAATTTTGTTAGTAGAGGTAGTGTGGTTGTAAAGTTAAATGATGATATAGGACATTACTTTAAGACTCATAAGGGTTTAAGGTAGGGGATCCATTATCACCTATATTTTTAACATTATTGATGATATGTTGGAAATTCTTATTGCTCAAGAAAAAGAATATGGTCAAGTCAGTGGTCTTGTACCACATCTAGTGGATGGTGGTGTATCCATTATCCAATATGTTGATGACACTATCATTTTCATAGAACACAATTGAAAGGATACAGATGCCGCCTAGAGGGGGGTGAATAGGCGGATTTTAAAACTTTTCCGAGAGTGCCTCGACAAAGGCGAAATTAAACTAGTGTTTACTTTATGAAACATAAAACCTAGAACAACTAGAGTTCACTTATGTGCACCAACAACTTATGCTAAGCAATACAAGCAACAATGTGATAGCAAGATATAGATTACTTCAAGAACGAAGGCTATCACAATGTAAAGTGTATAAGAAAATAGCTCGGGTATAGAGATAACCGAGGCACGCGGGGACGATGATATTTTACCGAGTTCCTCCCAACATGGAGTACGTCTCGTTTGGAGAGGGGGTGGTATCAAACCACCAACGCCACAAAAGGCCTCCCTTATTCTTCGGTGAATCTCACCCCAATGGGATCGATCCACACTTCCACTATCGGTGCACTTGTCGGTGGCAAATCGGAACCTCTCACAAGGTTGGGGCACTTCTCCACAACTTAATTGGAGGCTCCCAACAAACGCCACCAAGGCCACAAAACCGTCTAGGGTTCCAAGAACCCAAGAGGGACAAGCTTCTATGAGTAACACGGACCAAATCCTCCGAGGAGAACTCAAACCAATGCACCGAATGCAAATGGCAAGAACACCAAGATGCTCCAATCCCTCACTCTCAAGTTCCAACAAAGCTACTAAATGATGAGGACATCCCTATAATTACACCTACCCCAACTACTACTTAAGATGTTCCAGTTGCTGCAAACAAGGTTAAGTCCAATGAGATTAGAATTGGACCTATTACAAGAGCTCGTGCTAATCTACTAGAACAACAGGTGAATTTGTTTCTTAATGAGCCCGATGTTTTACTTAATGAGAACTTTATACTGCCTAAGTCATTGTGCTATTGTATGATCAGGTACATTGGAGAAGAAGGCGTAGCACGGAGCGAGGAGCTGAAGCACATGGAGCACAACATGATGATATCTCAAGGATCCGCGAGGGAGGAGAGGGAGGAAGGCGCGAGGGAAGATCATCAAGACGAGGGCAAAAACATCTGCCAGGACCGGAATATCCGGTTCATACCAACCGGAGTGTCCGGCCCTCCCAATAGGCCCCCGGGCATGGACATTCAATAGGCCACATCGGACACCGCCTGGAAACTTTGAAGTTTCTGGCCGGATCGGACTATCCGGCCCATACGGACCGAAGTGTCCGCCCCCACCGGACTGTTTGGCTCATACGAACCGGACTATCCGCCCCGACAAAATCCTGATCTGAATCAGGTTGTATCAGTTTGAGTCGTTTGCGTCTAGTTTCAGTTTCTGGCCGCCCCAGCCGCCAATATAAGCCTTGGGACGTCCCCATAGTTAGGGTTAGACCACGTTAAAACTATTTTAAAGTTCTTTCTTATTAAGAACCTCTGGAATTACCCTGTGATCGAATTATCTACTGCAATTGAGTGTGATCTGTTGTTCCATTGGGAATTAGTGGATTCCAAACTACCATTCATGATCGACGGCTACGTGCGCAAGAGCGTGGTGTTGTGAATATCCCATAGGGTTCGAGAGCTATTGCATTGGCATCAGGGTTCGAGCGGGAGAGTTCATAGCTACATGCTAGTTATCTATCATCCACCATCATCATCAACAAGTGCTTTCTGATAAGATCGGTCCACCCCATATCATCTTGGTATCAGATTTCCTTGTTTACTCCGTGAGCATCCACAAATCCATCCATAGATTAGTTTATTTTCAGTCCTATACAGAAAAAGGCATACAAAAAGATTTGCCATAGCCTAGATTGCATCGTTTTCACGTTCTAGTTGCTGGTTGTGTCTTCTCGTAGATCTGATCTACAAGTTTTTCTTGTGTTTTTCATTTGTGTCTAGGTTTAGGTTTTGATCTTATTTCTCCGCCGAGTACACCATCACTGTTTTTCGCAAGTTTCCATCTACTTTTCTGAGTCCACATAGCGTACATTTGTTTTCATACCATAGACACAGCCTATCTATAGCATTTGTGCCTAGAAACGTACCCACGAGACTAGTTGCTTTGCTCCGACAGGCTGCTCATTAGGGTTTGAAGTGCAGAAATTTTCGACAGGCAAAAACCGGAATATCCGACCCATATCAACCGGACTATCCGACCCATATCAACCAGACTATCCGGCGCAATCGGAGTATCCGGCCGACACACCCCGGAGTATCCGGCCAAGTTTGTTCAGAAGTTGCTGCATTTGTTTTGCATTGAGTCATATAGTTGAAAAATAATAAAAAAACAGAAAAGGAAAAGAGATTCAGTATAAAAGAAGAAGGGAAAAGAGCTACAAGCGTGACAAAAGAGATATCAAGGTGTGCATTATTAGAGGCCTAGTTGATCATAGCACTCGTAGATTGAGCAATCTTGTGCCTGTTTATTTTGAGCTATTACTAGCGTATTTCTTGTGCATTGCAATATTCCCATTCATAAGTTTCTTTGCCACGCTTATCTCCACCGTGTGTGTTTCTTGGGTTATCATAACGATCAGCACTAGGACTTGTTTGCGGTGTAGTTAGGATTCCATACCTACAGCTCCACCATAAATAACCTGTGTGCCCTGTGATCGTTCTCCATACTCTCGATATTCACTTTATCACACCAGTGCATTAGTTGTTTGATTTCGAATTGGTAAAGCATCTCTATTCACTTTGAAACGGTAAGATCTACTTTCTTGTGAGTTGAAGTGAGTTGTGAGTGTTCCACCATATCGATTTTTCTTTTTGCACTAATCTACTAATCATGTCTACTAGTGATGATGCCGTGTCACAGAAAAAGACGGACGACGAGCTTGTCAACTGGCGGGAATATGAAGCATTGAAGCCCCATTTGACACGTGTGTTCAACCACACAACAGGTGCCATTGACAAGAATATTCAGGACATGCAAGTGACTTTGGAAGCAAATGTTGAGGCGGTCGCTACCATACAGACACAAGTAACAACTATCAACACCAATGTCATAGCTTTGCAACGTTCTCTTGATGCTCTCACAATAGCAATTGGACAAAGGCAGCAATATGATGATGCCCATGAAGATGAGGAAGCAAGTAATGCCGATGATGGTCAACAACCAAATCTGGTTGGCAGTGGCTGTGCTCCTCAACCTGTTCATGGACGTGGCTTTGCTCCAATTGGGCGTGCTCAGCGTATACCTCACCAGGCCGTTGATGATGGATTAGGCAAGCCTAAGTTCTCAATTCCCAAGTTTGATGGCTCCATTGATCCTGAAGATTACCTCACATGGGAGTTGAAGATTGAGAAGCTCTGGCGCTTGTATGAGTACACTGAAGAAAAGAAGGTCAAGCTTGCAACATCAGAATTTGATGGTTATGCTTTGCGTTGGTGGGATACCCTTGTGCAGAATCGAAGGGATGACAATGACCTTCCGGTTATGACTTGGCGAGAAATGAAGCGTATCATGAAGGAACGCTTTGTACCTACCAACTACCTGCGCTCAATTTTTGATAAGTTGACAAACTTGCGACAAGGCACCATGTCGGTTGATGAGTACTACATGGAGATGGAGACGCTTATGCAGCATGCTAGAGTTCGTGAATCTCTTGATATGACCATGCAACGATTTCTCAATAATTTGAAGCTACCAATCAAGACCATTGTTCATCATCATATGTATGAGACTATGAATGAATTGTTGCATCATGCAAGGGAGGCCAAATCACAGCTTCCTGAAGAGGCGAAGGCGCGTGCAAGATATCCTTCCACAAGCGGCTTTTCTACAAGGTCTACACCGCCGCCACATGTTTCTACACCTAATGCGGCTGCTGGTCACACTACTACACCATCTTCCAAGCCTACACCGTAGTCATCCTATGGTTCTCAAGCTAGGAAACCTGTTGCTCCTGCTGCTAGCACGGGTTCCAATATGTCAACAGCTCGTACTCATGATGTGGAGTGCCATACTTGTGGAGGAAGGGGACATTTCTAGAAGGATTTCCCAAACCGCAAGGTGATGTTTGTTAATGATCAAGGCGAGTATGAGAGTGGATATGATGTTGACCCTGATGATCATGGTGCTGATTATGAGTAGAAAGGTATGGATGCCTTTACTGAACATGCGCCTACTATAGTGGTCTCTCCACGTATTATTAGTGTGCATCCCGTTGTTGACTCTCAGCGCTGCAACTTATTCCAAACAAAATCTCTAGTTGGCCCAAACAAAGCTTGCAAAGTGATTATTGATGGAGGTAGCTACAGAAATCTTGCAAGCAAGGAGTTGTGTGCCAAGCTGAATTTGACATACTTGCCTCATCCCAAGCCATATTACATATAATGGTTGAGTGATAGTGGTGAGATGAAGGTAAACCATATGGTACGTGTGAACTTTGAAATATGGCCATACAAGGATTCTATTGATTTTGATGTGGTTCCTATGACTGTGTGCCATTTACTATTGGGTCGGCCTTGGCTTTATGATCGCCATGTGCAACACAATGGCCTATCCAATACATATCATTTGGAGTTCAAGGGCAAGAAAATCAATTTGCAGCCTATAATACCACAACAAATTGTCAATGAGTCTCGCCAGAAGATTGAAGTGAAGTTGCAAGATGCACCTAGGAGAGAGAGTGTTGAAACTGTGAGTGTTGTAAATGAGCCCCAAAATACTAATATAACGAAAAGTGAGAGAGTGCCTAATCTAGTAATACTAGCCACCAAAGAGGACATGAGAGAATTCAGTGCGGATACTACAGCCATGCCACTTGTGCTCATGTATAAGGGCGAGGTTTTGGTTTCTAACGACATGACCCCTATTTCTCTTGGTGTATCTACTATTTTGCAGGATTTTGGTGATGTGTTTCCAGAAGATGTACCAGCTGGATTGCCTCCATTGCGTGGCATTGAGCACCAGATAGACTTGATCCTTGGCGCTACATTACCAAACCGGGCACCATACCGAAGCAACCCCGAAGAAACTAAGGAAATACAGAAACAAGTACAAGCATTGCTCGACAAAGGGTACATTTGTGTCTCTCTTAGCCCTTGTGTTGTTCCTGTTATTTTAGTACCTAAGAAAGATGGTACTTGGCGCATGTGTGTAGATTGTAGAGCTATTAATAACATCACTATTCGATATCGTCATCCTATTCCACGCTTACAGGATATGTTAGATGAATTGAGTGGTGCTGCTATTTTCTCTAAAATTTATTTGCGTACTGGATACCATCAAATTAGGATGAAAGAAGGGGATGAATGGAAAACTGATTTCAAAACAAAATTTGGTTTGTATGAGTGGTTAGTTATGCCTTTTGGTCTTACTAATGCACCTAGTACATTCATGAGATTAATGAATCATGTTTTGAGAGAATATATTGGTTGTTTATTTTGATGATATACTCATATACAGCCGCAATGAAACTGAACATTGTGATCATATTAGAAAAGTTTTGCAAGTGTTGCATGATAATCAATTATATGCTAATCTTGAGAAGTGCACATTTGCAAAAGATAAGGTCATATTTCTTGGATATGTTGTATCTAAGCATGGGGTAGAAGTAGATCAATCTAAAATTGAAGCAATTCAGAATTGGCCTATCCCCATGAATGTTAGTCAAGTGCGTAGTTTTCATGGCTTAGCTGGTTTCTATAGGCGCTTTGTGAAAGATTTAGCACTATTGTTGCACCATTGAATGAATTGACCAAGAAAGGTGTACCATTTGTATGGGGCGCAACCCAAGATATTGCATTTGATACATTGAAACGTCTGCTTACTACTGCACCTTTGCTTGCATTACCTGATTTTTTAAAGCAATTTGAAGTTGAATGTGATGCTAGTGGTATAGGAATTGGTGGCGTTTTGATGCAAGAGGTTCGTCCTATAGCATATTTTCTGAGAAACTTGCTGTTTCTAGACTGAATTATCCTGTTTATGATAAAGAATTGTATGCACTTGTTAGAGTTCTTGAGGTTTGGCAATATTATTTGTGTCCAAAAGAATTTATTATACATTCTGATCATGAAGCATTGAAGTATCTTAAAGCTCAATCAAACTTGCATAGACGCTTATCTAAAAGGGTTGAGTTTATTGAGTCGTTTCCTTACATCATTAAATATAAGAAAGGAAATGAAAATGTGGTTGCTGATGCTTTGTCTAGGAAGAACATGTTATTGACACATCTTGATGTTAAAATTCCTGGATTAGAGAGTATTTCTGCGCTTTATGCAACTGATCATGATTTTGCTGAACTATATCGTTTGTGTGCTTTGAAACATGCCTAGGATAAGTATCATATACATGATGGCTATTTGTTTAGAGCTAACAAACTATGCATTCCAGAATCGTCTTTGCGTTTGTTTTTAGTGTAGGAATCACATGCTGGAGGTTTGATGGGTCATTTTGGGCGTGAGAAGACATTGCTCATGCTAGCTGATCACTTTTATTGGTCCAAGATGAGGTGTGCCGTCTATCGATTTGTGAGTCGTTGTATTACATGCAACAAGTCCAAATCAAAGCTAAATCCCGATACGCCCAATTTGCATCACCATTCTATATCATAATTTACCTCTATTCATTGATATTTGTCTTATTATGAGGTATTACTTATGGCTTTTCATCTGTTTATGCATGTTGGATGATTCCTGGAGGATGGACTGCCGGAGTCTGGATTCTGATGGAAAAGAAGGCGTTTTGGTGCAATTTTGCGAAGATTAGAAAAATACCAGAAAAATATGGAAACATATTATTTTACCAGAAGACGAAGGAAGCCAGAAGGAGGGACGGAGATGGGCCTCAGGGGGGCCACACCCCCCTAGGCACGGGCCCACCTGACCCCGCGCCTAGGGTAGGTGTGGCCCACCTGCCCGGCCTCCGACTCCGCCCCTTCACCTATATATTCCCTACGGAACCCTAATCCTAGGGGAGCGATCATAGATAGATTTCCGCTGCCTCTGGGGAGCAGAAAACACCGAGAGAGAAAGATCTCTCCGGTAGACAGATTTCTGTCAGGGGAATTCCTTTCTAGAGAGGGGAGACCGTCGCCATCGACACCATCATCAAGCTAGGCTTCATCGGGATCATCATCCACACCATCATCTCCACCAGCACCATCACCACCACTCCATCCTGCTGTAACAATTGTGTTGGATATTGCTTTAGTTCTTAGGGGAAACTTTCCCAGTGTTGATTACTATTGTAGTTGATGCTTGTGAGTGGAACCATTGGATTATTTTTTATGTTCATATTATTATCCATTATCATATCATATTTGATCTTGATCCATATGATGTCTTGTGAGTAGTTCGTTTAGTTCTTGAGGACATGGGAGAAGTCATGTTGTTAGTAGTGAATCTATGATGAGTTATTATTCAATGGTTTAATATTTAAGTTGTGGTGCTATTCTTCTAGTGGTGCCATGTGAACGTCGACTACATGATACTTCACCATTTATGGGCATATGGGAATGCATTGTGTATTTTGCTACTAAGCGCGGGGTTGCCGGAGTGACAGAAACCTAAACCCCCGTTAGGACACCTTTGCACAAGGGAGCGTAGGATCTCAGAGTTTAAGGCTGTGGTTAGATTTATATCTTAATTACTTTCCTGTAGTTACGGATGTTTGCAGGGGGTTTAATCACAAGTATGTATTAGTCCTAGTAAGGGCGGTATGTTAGCACAGGTTCACCCACACTTACAACACCAGAGAAGAGTACTCAGCTATTTGAAGCGAAAACACTTGACAGAATTCCCATGTGTCCTCAAGAACGTTTGGTCCTTATAAGTATTTCCATCGGCTTGTCCTTTGCTAATAAAGAATTGGGCCACTTGCTCCGTTTGTTCATTACTTCTGTTACTTGCTCTTTATTTTGTTGCCTTGTCAGAAAACCACTAAAAATACGTTTGCTAAGTATTCACAGGGATTTCCTGCTCCATACCACTGTTCGGCACCTTCTTCTCCTTGTTGGGATCGACACTCCTATTTATCGTAATTACTACGATACACCCCCTACACTTGTGGGTCATCAAGACTATTTTCTGGCACCGTTGCCGGGGAGTGAAGCTCTATTGAAGAGTGGAAGTGGTAAGGGAAACTTTCACTGTGAGTATTGCTCTTGTTACTGCTTGTTACTTTGTTTCCAATATGGATAACCCACTTGGTTTTCTGTTTGGGAAAACTACTACCACTTCTAGGGTAGTAGATGAACCACCTCCTGTTGAGATAGATCCTTTTAAGATACCTACAAGTATTTTTAGTCGTGTTATGGATAATTATTATTTTGGGGATGGAACTGTCCATCCCGGTGATCACTTGCTTTTTATCCATGAATTATGCGGTTTGTTTAAGTGTGCAGGTATCACAACTAAACAGGTGAAGAAGAAGTTACTCTCCATATCCTTGAAAGGGAGAGCTGAAGAATGGTATAAGATGCTGAAGAATGGACAATCCATGGAATGGGGGGAGATGTCATCTCTCTTTTACTCTAAATTTTATCCTCCCAGTGAGATTCATAAGGATAGAAATCTTATATATAACTTTTGGCCTCTTGATGGAGAGAGAGTAAAACTCAAGCTTGGGGGAGATTGAAGTTACTAATGCTTAAATATCCTATTCATGAAATCCCTAACAATATTATTCTCAATAAATTTTATGCTAGGCTTTCTCTTCATGATAAAGATTTACTAGATGCTTCTTGTGCTAGATCATTCACACATATGAAGGAAGAAGCTAAATGGGATCTTCTAGACCGTATTCAAGAGAACACTAAATCTTGGGAGAATGACAAAGGAAGAAAGTCAGGTATAACCTATGATTATGAATGCATTAAATCTTTTATGGGAACTAATTGCTTCTGTGATATTAGCAATGAGTTTGGTCTTGATTCCCAAAGTATTGCCAACTGTTTCAAGGCCTTTGCCTATTACATAGAAATTCCCAAGAACAAGTGGAATAAGTACCATGCTCCTTATAAAGATGTTGTTAGTCATGTTCCAGTTAGAAGTACTCAAGTTTGTACTACTAATCATAATATGCCTGAACCTCATGTTGATAAAATGCCTTTCCCAGCTAAGGTAAAGGAGTATTCTATGATTATTAGTGCAAATAACAAAGGTACAATGAACATCGTGGAGCCTGGTAAGCATTTGAGTGATGAACGTGTGGTAGCTATTGTGAAATACACTGTCACTAGAAATATAGAGGATGAGCATATTGTCTTCTATGAAGACGCTTCTAATATTATCTCTCATACTAGTCAGGCTATAAAATCTAGTGTTCCTGTGCTTTCTATTAAAATTGGTGATCATTGCTACTATGGTTTATGTGATATTGGTGCTAGTTCTAGTCTTATTCCTTATGAGCTTTACAGGGAAATTATGCATGAGATTGTTCCTTGTGAGCTTGAGGACATTGATGTGGTTATTCACCTTGCTAAAAAGGAAACCATTTGCCCCATTGGCATTGTAAGAGATGTGGAGGTTCTTTGTGTCAAGATTAAGTATCCTACTGATTTTCTAGTGCTTAATTCAGCAGCTAGCAAAACTTGTCCTATCATTTTTGGTAGGCCTTTCTTGAACACTTGTGGGGCTATTATTGATTGTAAGAAGGAAAAAGTTTTAACTAAGTTTGATGGAGATTCTTATGAGTTTAACTTTTCCAAATTTGCTAAAACTCCTTGTGAAAATAGCTTGCCTAATAAAGATTTCAGGATGGAACAACTTGCTTCTATTGATCCAGTCTATGACCTTGGACCTCTTTTTGGTGACTGTAAGTATGCTTATTTTGATGATAAATTTGTTTCCAGTGACAGTTATATTGTCAACTTTATTCAAAGTGCTACTGAAAGTTATTTTGAGAGAGGGAAACATTGTTTTATGCATCTCAATGATGTTAAGTTTCCCCGTTTTATGTTGAAAGCTTTAAAGTTGCATCTGTTTTGTCTTCCTATGCTTGTGGCTTTTTGTTTCAACAATTTGTTTTCTCATGATACCCCCCATGCATAGGAAGTGGGTTAGACTCAAGTGTGTTGGTTATTTGCTTCTTGATGCTCTCTTTCACTTCAGATATATATCTCCTATGTGAGCATCTTTGGAAGTTTCAAGCCTAAATTAAAGGCATTAAAGAAAAGTACTTGTTGGAAGATAACCCAAGAGTTTTGTCGAGTCTTGGAAGTTATTACCTATGTAATAACCGCTCCTTATCCTTTTTGTTTTGGTTTTTGTGTCAAGTTCAGCTACTTTTGTGAAGTAGAGGAGTTGTGAAAAGTGGTTGTTCTGGGACAGATTTTTATGTTGCATTGTAAAAATTCGTGAGAAAGCTCAGTACTTCAGATGGAGCTGAATTTTTCTGATCTTGTTCTCCAAGTTGTTACCCAACTTTTATCAGTTCTGCACTTTTTTATTTGAGCAACAGAAGGTCTTCGAAAAAATCAACCTTTACCTGCTGGTCTGTTTTGACAGATTTCTGCCATCATTTGCATTTGCCTCTTACAGAAGCTATTGTTTTGATGGGTTTTCAGAAGTGTGCACCAAAGGTTTATTGTTTTTTTGCTTACCCTAATGTTGTTATTGAGTTTGTGCAAGGGTTTTGTAAGAAGGAAATTTTCAGGAGAAGGAGAAGAGGATTCTGCAGAGTTCGTCAATGAATAGGTAAAAGTGGTGAAAACTGAAGGTTTGTGAAACCCCAATATTTTTATATTTTTGATGTTGTTAATACATAAGGAAGACTACAAGACGGAACTAAAGAGGAAACGGAGTCCGGGGTGGACAAACCCACCCCAGGCGCGGGCCCAGCCCGGCCGCGCCTGAGGGGGGTGTGCCACCCTCGAACTCTGTCTCCGCCTCATTTCCGTGTCAATACCTTCCTTATGCCTGGAAACTTCGTAATATATAACCCCCCGGATCCCCCGAGGTTCGTGCATTGTGTTCTCGTCGTGTTTTCATTTCGATATTTTTCTGTCACGAAATCTTCTCAAGTTTAGAGCACCATGGCCTCCGCCAACGACAAAGGGAAGAAGCCCGAGGAAGAAGAACCTTAAGTCCCCAAGGAGGAGGAGATTTTGGTAGTTTATGAAGGATATATGGAGAAGGACAAGCAACCGGACACTCGCACTACCATCGCAAGCATTGGATTGGTGGAACAACCTACCAAGTTTAAGAGGACAACACAGATGTCTACAGGAGGGAAACCTCCACGTCTCTTCTACAATCCACGGTCATCTCCTCCGCGTAACAAGAGACCCTTCCATACACTTATACATGAATATCAATACCAATAGGTTCCCAAAGGGAATTTGCCCTCGGTTTGGGATATGCCTCGTTCTAACAATGCAGAGAAGGATCATGTTAAGGATGAAGAGTGGGGAAAGAATAACAAGAATTGGGATTCTCGGACTGACATGATCATGAACTGTATAGAGAAAAACTCGGAGCTAATCCGTACTCTTACTTTTGAGTTCGAGGAGTTGAGGAAACTTATTGAGGAGCTTATCAAGAGAACACCACCACCACCGAAGGAGTAATTTGTCATCAGGTTTGGCATCCCCTTGGCTTGTTCCAATCTTGGGGGAGTGCCGCGGTATCACCACCATTATCTTTTATCTTTTACCTTTTTAGTGGATTCATATCTGTGGTAGAAAGGTTATCTTATAGTTTGGTTTGCATGTGGAAGTATCTCTCATTTAGTTGATTATCTATGTATCCTGGTGTGAGTGCCTTTATTGGAATATTAATGAGAAGTCTCATCTTTTACTTTTTGCACTTATTAGTTTTAGTTTGCAATCTCTATTATATGATGGATCTTGTTGTTCAGTATTGGCACCACTCTAGGATCATCAAGTGGACCTAAATTGGTTTTGGCAAACCAAGTTCTGGTCAGTGGCATTAATTTGAAAGAAAAAGAAAGAAAGAAAAAGCTTATAGGTATTTGGTATCATTTGTTTTCTTTCTTGTTGGCTCATAAGCTTAGTACTCTTCATTTAAGATTCTTTTGTGTTTTCAAGGAAGATTGCATGTTTGTCTTTATTACTTGTATGTTTGCTTGTTTCTTTCAACTCTCTTGCTTTCTACCCAGACTTGCTAGCCAAAAACCTGTTTTGAGAAGGCATACTTCTCATGTTTCCAAAATCCTTTGAACCCAAAACTTTTGCCATTTGTGTCCACAATATCTACCTAGTAGCTTTTGCTATTCCAAGAAAATTCTCAAGCTTCATCTACCTTTCAAATTTAAAAGTATTTTGTTATGTGAAAACTAGTAAGTAAAGCTCTCACGAACTTGATGGCACACTTTATTTCTTGCCCCTAATAAACTTTAACCATTGTGAACATCGAAGTTGTATATGCTTGCATCTATACGTTGGAATTAGTAGAATCGTGATATCACGGGGAACGTTTTCAACATTGCACTTGTACTTTGTACACGGTTGATATCGTTCTATTTTGTCTATGGATGTCAACAGTGTGAAATAAAGAGGGAACTTGTAAGTCCATGGAGTTTGTATTCTGTGTTAGAGAAACATCTGGGCCGCTAGCCTAAGCCATGCTTAATCATGGTGGAAACTTGCAGCATCACCATAGTGAATCATCTATGAAGCATCCTCAATAAAAAGCTATATGCATAGTAAATAAAAAGATTGCTGAGATGCTCATTGTCTGCTTGCCTTGTCATTTTGGTTATGGGAAAGCTCCTGTACCATGTGCAAGGGGTACCTCGTTGGCAGTTCTCAATGATATGCAAATACTTACAATGACAAGAACTTACCTGGAACCAAAGTTGAGTATGCATGAGGAGTGGCCCTCATATTCAAGGGACATGAGATTGCCAACTTATATTTCGTCAAGCATATACTCCATATTTGTTCACTTTAACCTTAATCACTTCAAGATGCTTATGATAGGGGCAATGAGGGCTCAAATCTAGTAAGTACCATAATCTTTTGAAAGTTCTTTATGACTTGTAATCCCTTCTACCCTCTAATAAGGGACCTTTCTCCCACTTCCAAGTTGAGTCAGTAAACCTACTTCCTCTCTATCTCTAGCAAGCTTTTGAGTTGTTGTGTTTCAAGCATTCATATGGTGATTTATTCAATCATGTTCTTCATCTTCCTTGTTTGCACAAAACTCTTATCTATTGAGTATTACTTTGAAAGCCTGCACTTGTAAAAAAAACCTTTTTGAGAAAAGAGTGCTCCTGTTTTAAAACTTCTACAAAAACCTTTGTGAAACTGTTTACCAGGTGTTCTCTGACCAAGAACAAGTTTGCCAATTCCAATTATGATATATCTTTATGCATCTCTATTGTGACTGTTGTACTTGGCTGCAAGCTAAGTTATATAATGGTGAGTTGCTTTCTTCTATGAGTTGTGCAATGGTAAGTGTGATGCTTCTTGTTCGAATTCTTTTATTGGCACTTCACTCCATAAACCTGTGGACATGTTTACTGAGCTCATTATTCGCTTGGGGACAAGCGAAGTCTAAGCTTGGGGGAGTTAATACGCCCAATTTTTATCACCATTCTATATCATAATTTACCTCTATTCATTGATATTTGTCTTATTATGAGGTATTACTTATGGATTTTCATTTGTTTATGCATGTTGGATGATTCCTGGAGGATGGACTGCCGGAGTCTGGATTCTGATGGAAAAGAAGGCGTTTCGGTGCAATTTCACGAAGATCATAAAAATACCAGAAAAATATGGAAACATATTATTTTACCAGAAGACGAAGGAAGCCAGAAGGAGGGACGAAGATGGGCCTTAGGGGGCTCAACCCCCTAGGCGCGGGCCCACCTAACCCCACGCCTAGGGCAGGTGTGCCCACCTGCCCGGCCTCCGACTCCGCCCCATCGCCTATATCTTCCCTACAGAAGCCTAATCGTAGGGGAGCGACCACAGATAGATTTCTGCCGCCTCTGGGGGCGGAAAACACCGAGAGAGAAAGATCTACCCGATAGACAGATTTCTGCCGGGGGAATTCCTTCCTGGAGAGGGGAGACCGTCGCCATCAACACCATCATCAAGCTAGGATTCATCGGGATCATCATCATCATCCACACCATCATCTCCACCAGCACCATCACCACCACTCCGTCCTGCTGTAACAATTGTGTTGGATATTGCTTTAGTTCTTAGGGGAAACTTTCCCAGTGTTGATTACTATTGTAGTTGATGCTTGTGAGTGGAACCATTGGATTATTGTTTATGTTTAGATTATTATCCATTATCATATCATCTTTGATCTTGATCCATATGATGTCTTGTGAGTAGTTCGTTTAGTTCTTGAGTACATGGGATAAGTCATGTTGTTAGTAGTGAATCTCTGATGAGTTATTATTCAATGGTTTAGTATTTAAGTTGTGGTGCTATTCTTCTAGTGGTGTCATGTGAACGTCGACTACATGATACTTCACCATTTATGGGCCTAGGGGAATGCATTGTTTATTTGGCTACTAATCGCGGGGTTGCCGGAGTGACAGAAACCTGAACCCCCGCTAGGACACCTTTGCACAAGGGAGCGCAGGATGAGTTTATGGTTGTGGTTAGATTTATATCTTAATTAATTTCTTGTAGTTACGGATGTTTGTAGGGGGTTTAATCACAAGTATGTATTAGTCCTAGGAAGGGTGGTATGTTAGCACAAGTTCACCCACACAACACTTACGAACACCAGAGAAGAGTACTCAACTATTTGAAGCGAAAGCACTTGACAGAATTCCCATGTGTCCTCGAGAACGTTTGGTCCTTATAAGTATTTCCACCGGCTTGTCCTTTGCTAAGAAAGGATTGGGCCACTTGCTTCGTTTGTTTGTTACTTCCGTTACTTGCTCTTTGTTTTGTTTCCTTGTCAAAAAACCACTAAAAATCCGTTTGCTAAGTATTCACAGGGATTTCCTGCTCCATACCACTGTTCAGCACCTTCTGCTCCTCGTTGGGATCGACACTCCTATTTATCAAAAGTACTACGATACACCCCCTACACTTGTGGGTCATCAAAGCCTCATGGTTTGTATACACCTCTCTCTGCACCCATTATACCTTGGGAAGATATTAGCATGGACTTTGTGCTAGGTTTACCCAAAACTCATAGAGGTCATGATTCTATTTTTGTGGTAGTGGATAGATTCTCTAAGATGGCTCATTATTGCCTTCCACAAAAGCGACGATGTGTCGCATATTGCTAACCTGTTTTTAGGGACATTGTTAGACTACATGGAGTACCAAAGACGATTGTTTCTGACCGTGATGTGAAGTTCATGAGCTACTTTTGGAAGACATTTTGGGGGAAGCTTGGAACTAAGTTGCTGTTTAGTACTACTTGTCATCCCCAAACAGATGGTCATACGGAGGTGGTGAATAGAACATTATCACAATTGTTGAGGACAATAATCAAGAAGAATCTGCGAGAGTGGGAAGAGTGTTTGCCACATGTTGAGTTTGCATGCAACCGGGCTGTGCATTCTACTACTCAGCTTTGTCCTTTTGAGGTGGTGTATAGGTTCAAGCCATTGACGCCACTTGATTTGTTGCCTCTACCATTACATGAGAGAGTTGATATGGAGGCATCAAAACATGCTGAATATGTGAAGAAAATACATGATAAGACTCGAGAGGCTATTGAGAAGAAAGGCAAGAACATTGCTGTTGCAAGGAATCAAGCAAGAAAGGAGATTTTGTTCAAGCCTAGAGACATGGTATGGGTGCATCTGCGCAAGGATAGGTTCCCCAAGCTTCGACAATCCAAATTGAAGCCCCGTGGTGCTGGTCCTTACAAGGTGTTAGCCAAGATTAATGATAATGCCTACTCGATTGACATTCCTATTGCTGAGTTTGGTGGTGTTAGCAACAACTTCAACGTTGCTGATTTGTCACCATATGAAGGAGAAGACATTGGAGCGTCGAGGTCGACGCCTTTTGAAGGGGGGGAGATGATGAGGACATCCCTACAATTCACCTACCCCAACTACTACTGAATATGTTCCAATTGCTACAAACAAGATTAAGTCCAATGAGATTAGAATTGGACCTATTACAAGAGCTCGTGCTAAGCTACTAGAACAACAGGTGAATTTGTTTCTTAGTGAGCCTGATGTTTTACTTAATGAGAACTTTATATTGCCTAAGTCATTGTGCTATTGTATGATCATCTACATTGGAGAAGAAGGCGTAGCACGGAGCGAGGAGCTGAAGCACATGGAGCACAACATGATGATCGCCCAAGGATGCGCGAGGGAGGAGCGGGAGGAAGGCGTGAGGGAAGATCATCAAGACAAGGGCAAAAACATCTGCCAGGGCTGAACTGTCTGGGTCATACCAACCGGAGTGTCCGGCCCTCCCAATAGGCCCCCGGGCGTGGACATTCAGTAGGCCACATCGGACACCATCCGGACACCGCCCAGAAACTTTGAAGTTTCTGGCCGGACTGTCCGGCCCATACGGACCAGAGTGTCCGCCCCCACCGGACTGTCCGGCTCATACGGACCAGACTGTCCGCCCTGACAGAATCCTGATCCAAATTAGGTTGTATCAGTTTGAGTCGTTTGTGTCTAGTTTCGGTTTGTGGCCGCCCCTGCCGCCCATATAAGCCCTGGGACGTCCCCATAGTTAGGGTTAGACCACGTTAAAACTATTTTGGAGTTGTTTCTTATTAAGAACCTCTAGAATTACCCTGTGATCGAATTATCTACTGCAATTGAGTGTGATCTGTTGTTCCATTGGGAATTAGTGGATTGCAAACTACCGTTCGTGGTCGACGGCTACGTGCGCAAGAGCGTGGTGTTGTGAATATCCCATAGGGTTCGAGAGCTGTTGCATTGGCATCAGGGTTCGAGCAGGAGATTTCATAGCTACAGGCTAGTTATCTATCATCCACCATCATCATCAACAAGTGCTTGCTGAGAAGATCGGGCCACCCCATATCACTAAAGCTATTGGGGGAACAAGAGAGGAGGAATCAAAGGGGAACACAAAATCCCCCAAAATCTAGATCCCCAAAGATACACTCACAAAGAGATGTTTTGGTTTGGTCAAAACGTGGATCTAGATCTCCTCTCTCTTCCACTCAAATATGGTCAAGAATCATTGGAGGGGAAGAGATTAATCGAGTTTTAAAATCTAGAGCAAATAGGGGCAAAGCTTAGAGAAATACAGGAGGGAGAAGATTTTTAAAATATAAAGGGCAAAGTTATTTAAAGGGCTAGGAAAATACTGCCCGTTGGGGCAAAAACGATCTGGACCGGCCGGTAGTACCGGAATGGACCGGTACTACCGGACCAGACCCAACAACGAGCGAGCGAGAGGCAGCAGGGCGGGCAACAGTGCGCGAGCCAGAGAGAAACGAGCGGTAGGCGAGCGATGGCTGCAAGATGGGCCTAGCGCGGGGCCAGCAGAGCGAGAGGCGGGCAAGCAAGCCAGGCTGGAGGGTGCGCAGCACAGTGCAGGAGGTGGGGCCAGTGCGGCTGCATGCACGCGGGATCGAGGCGGGACGCGCGGGTCAACGCGAGCGGCAGCAGTGCGCGAGCGTGAGCAGCGGCAGCGGCCCCAACGGTCAGCGCGAGTGCCGCGGGCGACGCGCTTGCGCGAGATCTGGGCGGGCGATGGCAGCAACCGGGGAACATGCGTGCGCTCGCGAGAGTCAACGTGGCTGCACAAGGAGATGGGCTGGCGCTGGCGCAGTGCGGCCTAGAGTTGGGCCGGTACTACCAGCCCACCCAGGCAGTAGTACCGGTCCGGACCGGTAGTACCGGATTTGGCTGCCGCACAAGGCAGAGAGCTGGGCGACGCGCACTGGGTCAACCCGTACTAGGTTGCGGTAGTACCGGTCGGCCCAAAAAAATAAAAGGCCTTTTCTTTTTCTGTTTTATAAATCAAATTGGTAAAGTTCAAACTATGATAACTTTTGATTGGTAGCTCCGATTGACCCGATTCCGTATTGGAAAGAGGACGACATGAGCTACCCTATAAAAAAAGTGAAAACATTGGTTATCACCAAGTGAGAATGTATCAAGTATAATAATTTGAGATACCTCACTTGGTGAGAAACTGGAAAACCGCATAGATCAAAATCGCAACAAGATATAAAAGAGAGATCTGATTTTGATGAACAAGAGATTGTTATGGAGATTACCACAAGATCTAAATGCTCACATGGATAAGACCAAAAAACAATCAAATATGGTGATGCAAGTATGCAAAGGTTTGAGCTCTCTTTGAATGATGTGATCGAGTTACTCTGTTATCTATCCTAAACCCGGTCTCCCACACACAACATGAGGCCGGAAAAAAGTAAAACCTATCAAGATGATACCTTTGTATTGAGCATTCCACTCGAGCTAGATGTAGACGAACTTGACCTTCTCAAGATGGAATGCCTTTCTTGATTCCTCATCATCGATCTATGATCACCGAAGATGACAAGCAACAAACATGAGATCTTTGATACGTCCAAAACGTATCTACTTTCCCGAACACTTTTGCTATTGTTTCTCCTCTAAACTTGTGTGATTTGGATACAACTAACACGGACTGACGCTGTTTTTAGCAGAATTACCTTGGTGTCTAGTTTTTGTGCAGAAAATGAACTATCAGGAAAAATCTCGGAAAATATGCAAAAAATTATATTTCACCATAAGATCCACGGAGCCAGAAGAAGAGAAGGAGAAGGGGCCTGGGGGGCCCACACCCCTGCCAGGCACGGGCCCACCACTGGCCGTGCCTAGGGGGGTGCAGCCACCCCAGGCACCCCCTCGGCCTCCCTCTGTGCCTATAGGTTGCCTCTCGACCTAAAAACCGAGGGGGTTCGATAGTTTTACCAGAAAGAGCTCTGCTCTGCCGCCACCACCAGAAACCAAGATTCGGATCCAGAAACTCCGTTCTATCACCCTGCCGGGACGGGAAATTTGGATAGGATCATCGCCATCGTCATCACCAACGCATCTCCATCAACCATCCATGTTTCCCTCATCCATGAGTGAGTAATCCCCCGCTGTAGGCTTGGGGATGGTAGGGATTGGATGAGTTCTATCATGTAATCGAATAAGATTGTTAGGGCATAATGCCTAGTATCTCTATTAGTGCTATTTGACTTTGTTGCAACTTGTTGTGAATAATGCTTGTCACTAGGGCCCGAGTTCCATGATCTCAGATCTGAACTTATTATTGAATCATTATGATAGTAATGTTTGTTATCGTATCTGCAAGTTGTGTACACATATCATTGTCCGGATACAAAGGCCCCAAAGTGACAATAATTGGGACAACCGGAGGGGATGGCTGTGGTGTGAGGATCACATGTGTTCACAGAGTGTTAATGCTTTGCTCTGGTGCTCTATTAAAATGAGCACCTTAATTGCCAGTAGTTCCCTAGAGGCCCCGCTGCCACGGGCTGGCTGGACAGAAGATGTTGTGCAAGTTCTCATTGCAAGCACGTATGACTATATTTGGAGCACATGCCTAGGATTGTTTAGTACTTGGATGCTTGTTATTATTTATCTGCAATGCCCTAGATCTTGAAGTTACATGTTTAGACTCGTCCATGCAACGCCCGTCCATTCATCCCTATGCCTACCGCACTCGAATCCCACTGTTTACTGTTACTGTTACTGTTACTATTGCTCTTGTTCCACTGTTGTTGTTGTTGTTCTACTATTGCTACTACAAACTGTTGCTACTGATAAACTTCTGATCGCAAGAAATATTTCCAGGTGCAGCTGAATTGACAACTAAGTTGTTAAGGCTTGCAAGTATTCTTTGGCTCCCCTTGTGTCGAATCAATAAATTGGATAATACTACCTGCGAAGACTGTTGTGATCCCCTACACTTGTGGGTCATCAAGACTATTTTCTAGCGCCGTTGTCGGGGAGCATAGCTTTATTTGTAAGTTCACTTGGATCTATTATTGTTCACTGCTACTCCTTTCATCATGGGGAAGTGATGACCCACAAGTATAGGGGGTGTATTGTAGTACTTTTGATAAATAGGAGTGTCGATCCCAACGAGGAGCAGAATATGCTGAACAATGGTATGGAGCAGGAAATCCCTGTGAATAATTAGCAAACGGATTTTTAGTGGTTTTCTGACAAGGCAACAAAACAAAGAGCAAGTAACAAAGGTAACGAACAAACGGAGCAAGTGGCCGAATCCTTTCTTAGTAAAGGACAAGCCGGTGGAAATACTTATAAGGACCAAACATTCTTGAGGACACATGGGAATTCTGTCAAGTGCTTTCGCTTAAAATAGCTGAGTACTCTTCTCTGGTGTTGTAAGTGTTGTGTGGGTAAATGATGACCCACAAGTATAGGGGATCACAACAGTCTTCGCGGGTAGTATTACCCAATTTATTGATTCGACACAAGGGGACCCAAAGAATACTTGCAAGCCTTAACAACTAAGTTGTCAATTCAGCTGCACCTGGAAATAGTTCTTGCTCACAGAAGTTTATCAGTAGCAACAGTTTGTAGTAGGAATAGCAAAGCAACAGTGAAACAGGAGCAATAGTAATAATAACGGTAACAGCAGGATTCGAGTGCGGTAGGCATAGGTATGGATGGACGGGTGTTGCATGGACGAGTATAAACATGTAACTTCAAGACCTAGGGCATTGCAGATAAATAATAACAAGCATCCAAGTACTAAACAATCATACGCATGTGCTCAAAATATAGTCATACGTGCTCGCAATGAGAACTTGCACAACATCTTCTGTCCAGCCAGCCCGTGGCAGCGGGGCCTCTAGGGAACTACTGGCAATTAAGGTGCTCCTTTTAATAGAGCACCGTAGCAAAGCATTAACACTCCGTGAACACATGTGATCCTCACACCACAACCACCCCCTCCGGTTGTCCCAATTATTGTCACTTTGGGGCCTTTGGATCCGGACAATGATATGTGTACACAACTTGTAGATAATATCACAAACAATACTATCATAATGATTCAATAATAAGTTCAGATCTGAGATCATGGCACTCGGGCCCTAGTGACAAGCATTAAGCACAATAAGTTGAAACAAAGTCAAATAGCACTAATAGAGATACTAGGCACTATGCCCTAACCGATCTTATTCGATTACATGATAGAACTCATCCAATCCCTACCATCCCCAAGCCTACAACGGGGGATTACTCACTCATGGATGAGGGAAACATCGGTGGTTGATGAAGATGTGTTGGTGATGACGGATCCTCTCCAAATTCCTCGTCCCGGTAGGGTGCCAGAACGGAGTTTCTGGATCCGAATCTTGGTTTCTGGTGGCGGCGGCGGAGCGAAACTCTTTCTGGAAAACTATCACCCCCACCTCGGTTTTAGGTCGAAAGGCAACTTATAGGCACATAGGGAGGCCGAGGGGGTGCCTGGGGTGGCTGCACCCCCTCCAGGCGCAGCCAATGGTGGGCCCGCGCCTGGGGTGGGTGTGGGCCCCCTAGGCCTCCTCTCCGTCTCTTCTTCTGGCTCCGTGGATCTTCTGGTGAAATATAATTTTTGGCATATTTTCCGGAATTTTTCCCGATAGTTCATTTTCTGCACAAAAACAAGACACCAAGGTAATTCTGTTGAAAACAGCGTCAGTCCGTGTTAGTTGTATCCAAATCACACAAGTTTAGAGAAGAAACAATAGCAAAAGTGTTCTAGAAAGTAGATACGTTTTGGACGTATCACGCCCCCCAGCTTAGCTTATTGCTTGTCCTCAAGCAATTCAGTTGAAAACTGAGTGCGATAAAAGAACTTTCACGAACACTTTGCTTCATATGATGTATATATTCTTAGCACATGAGTAGATGCTTAGACAATTCATAATAAACAGTATGCAGCTAAGTCTACTCAATAGTCATTGCAAGCTATGAAGAGAAACCAACTCAATAATAATAAGTAGCATGGAACATAAACATAAGCAACATTGCAATGCTCATAATAAGGTATGATAGAGTGGTATCTCGCTTGCCTTTGTTTCAAGATCACAATATAAATGCCAAGGAACCTCTGCAGTTCAAGTGAAGACTAGAGATAAAGATATCAGAGATACAAGCATCAAAGTCATGACATAATTAACCAAGTTTTGGAACAAACACAATAATGACAACTATGCTCTCAAGAAGGTGCTCATAGAATAAGTGGTGATTCAACAAGGTGGTGAAAACGGTTTTGGAAAATTTGAAAGGCTTCCAAATGCCGAAAGGAAGGTACTCATTAGCTTTGAGCTCTCATTGCCCCTATCATAGGCATCTTCATGTGGTTAAGGTGAAAGTGAGGTCCACTCTGAATCATATGCTTGACAGACCATAGACTGGACATCCCAAGTACCTTGAGTATGAGGGCCGCTCCACATGTTACTCAACTTTGGTCACCTGAAAGTTCTTGTCATTATAAATACATGCATATCATTGAGAACCGCCAACGGGGTACCCCTTGCACATGGTACATGAGCTTTCCCATAACCAAAATGACAAGGCAAGCAGATAATGAGCATCTCAGCAATCTTTTTATTTACCATATGCATAGCTTTTTATTGAGGATGCTTCATAGATGCTCATTATGGTGATGCTGCAAGTTTCCACCATGATTAAGCATGGCTTAGGCTAGCGGCCCAGGCGTTTCTCTAACACAATGTATAAACTCCATGAACTCACAACCTCCCCTTTTATTTCACATCGTCGACATCCATAAACAAAAGAGCAAGGAATCAACTGGATGAGATATCCAAACAGTGTTGAAAGCATTCCCCGTGACAGCATAGTTCTGCTGACTCCCAGCATATAATTAGCAAGCATATAACTTTCATGGACAGGTCACGATGGTTCAGAATTATTAAGCTCAAAGAATAAAGTGTGCCATCAAGTTTGTGAGAGCTTTACTAACTAACTTTCTCAAAACAGACAAACATTTTATTTTGAAATAAAACACGACATATGGAATATGCACTGAAATAGCAAATGATGCTAATAGGTAGGTATGGTGGACACAGCTGGAAATATTGGTTTTGGGGAGTTGGAAACACAGGTAGAGCACATACTCAGTGCAAGTGAAGGCTAGCAATAGAGAGGGAGCGACAAACGAGAGAGCAATAACTGTCATAATCATGCTTGCAACAAAACAGGACAAATTATGGCATGAAAGTGATACAAGAACTCTGAGGCAAAATAACTCATCGAGGATTACTGACTATTGATTAGTCATATGCATGCGTGAGCATGTGCCAAGTCGATTCACATGAACAGTCAGAGGAGGATACCACAATATCATACCAAAGTATGAATAAAACAATGCAAGCAAACATTCCTATGACATGCTACAAACTATTAGCAAGCTAGAGCTAATCATAGACAAGCAAGAACTACTAAGCATCCATAATAACATACACCTTACACAAACAGGCTAAGCATGCTCACAATGATGAGTATATGTACAAAAATGAAACAAATAGAGTTCGTTACCAGCCTCTTACCACACCTCGAGTTGTCTTAATCTTCATTATTGCCCTTCACTTGTGTGACTTGAATAATTAACATGAAACCAAAATCCACTGAGGACGACTGAACCCTGCAAAGAACTCACAAAACCAAAGAAGAACAACAAATATTTTTGGTGTTTTTGATTTTTTCAAACAAGCCAACAAAGCAAAAACATACAAAGCAAAAGAAAAAACCAAAAACAAAAACTAAGACGCTCCAGGAACAACACAACTGTGCATGAAACAATAAAAACGAAGTGTCTAGAAAGACCTGAGATTTTTATTGATGAAGAAGGGGATGCCTTGGGCACCCCCAAGCTTTGACGCTTGTACCTCTTGAATATTTCTTGGGGTGACACAGGGTGGCGCCCCCCAAACTTTATCTTTTATCCACTCTTCATCTCATTACATCATTCTTTCCTTACACCTGAAAATTTTCCTTCATACAAAGTTCACACAATCTTCATTAGCAACAATATTGCATTCAAAAGATAATAGACCTTTGGGTTTAGGTTTAGAACAACAAAACTTTCACTAAAAACACAAGCTACTGTAGCAACTCCTTCAAAAAGCTCAATTTCCCAGAAAGAACCCAAAAAGGAATCAATAAGAAGCAAATGCAAATAATGGCAGAAATCTGTCAAAACATACCAGCAGGCAGAAACCGATTTTTTCAAAGACCTTCTGTTGATCAAATCAAAAAGTGCCGAACTAAAAAAAGTTAGCTAACATACTGGGGGATTTATTCGTAAATTTTCATCTCAATCCGACTTACATAGACTCCTCACGAATTTTTATGGTGGAGGACAGAAATCTGTTTTAGGACAGCAACTCCCCAAATCTTACTTCCCTCTTATTAGAGGTCATTCTTGACACAAAAAGCAAACAAAAGGATAAGAAAAGGTCATTACTGAAGTAATAACTTCCAATACTCAAGGAATCTCTTGGGTTATCTCCCAACAAGTACTTTTCTTTAACGCCTTTAAGTTAGGCACGACGAAGAGCAAATATTAGAAAGGAGAAAAATAAAAGTGAGCAAGTATAACCACAGTGAAAGCATTATTTTGTTTATTAAAATCCTTTTGTTAACAAGGTTGATCAAGTCTTGTTACCAAAACAATCTTATATGAAACAAAACTTTGTATTCCACAAGGTGATTAGTTACCTCATACTTGATAGCAATGGTCCCAATCATAATAGTTTCAAAATTTTCTTGTGGAATGGGACAATATATTTCTCCAGCCTTGATGCTCTCAATATTTTCAATGGAATTCAGGCAATAGCTCTTAACAACCTTCTTGGGGAAATAGACAGTTTGATCTTTGTCATTAATATTAAATGTTACTTTTCCTTGATTGCAATTGATGACACCACCTACAGTATTAAGAAAAGGTCTCCCAAGAATAATAGACATATTATCATCTTCAGGCATTTCAAGCACAACAAAATCAGTTAAAACCATGCAATTATGAGCAACTTGAACAGGAACATCCTCACATATATCAACAGGAATAGTAGTTGACTTATCAGCCATTCGCAAAGATATATCGGTTGGTATCAACTTTTCTAGCTGGAGTCTCTTGTAGAGAGAAAAAGGCATAACACTAACTCCAGCTCCCAAATCACATAAAGCAGTTCTAACATAATTATTCTTAATGGAGCATGGAATAGTTGGTATACCTATATCACCAAGTTTCTTTGGAACCTTACCATTGAAGGAATAATTAGCAAGTAGAGTAGAAATCTTCTCATTAGGAATCTTCCTTTTATTAGAGACAATATCCTTCATATACTTTGAATAAGGAGGCAATTTAATAGCATCAGTCAAAGGAATTTGCAAGAATAAAGGCTTCATCCACTCACAAAACTTGTTGTAGTGTTCTTCCTCCTTTGACTTGTGTTTCTTACCTGGAAAAGGCATAGGTTTCTGCACCCAAGGTTCTCTCTCTTTACCATGTTTATTAGCAACAAAATCTTCCTTTGTGTACCTAGTGTTCTTAGTGTGCTTATCAGGTTCTTCCTCACCTTCCTCCTTATCAGGAGACTCATTATTATCATTACCACTCCCAGTTTCAGCATCAGAGACATATATACTATTAGGATCTACAACAGGTTCAAGTGGTTCCTCAACTATCTTATGTTTCTTTTTCTTCCTCTTACAAGGACTACCACTATCTTAACCTTGTTGAGAATCTAGCTCTATTGTTTTAGGGTGTCCTTCAGGATATAAAGGATCTTGAGTAGCTATACCACTCCTAGTTCCAATTCCATAAGTATGTTTATCTCCTGAAGCATTAACTAGCATATCCTTTTGTACCTTAGAAAGTTGATCAAGTTGGGTTTGAACCATTTGAAAGTGTTTACAAAGCATTTTAATATCATTAGAAGTTCTTTCCACAATATCTTTCAACTCATGGATAGCCTTAGAGTTTTCCAATAAATGATTCTGAACTTGTTTATTAAAATGACCTTGTTTAACAATAAAAATGTCAAGTTCCTCTAAGCATTGATCAGGAGGTTTACCATAAGGAATATCTCCTTCATCAAAGTGTTGGAGAGAGTGTACCTCAATAGTGGATGAGTGGGGAATTGGCTTACATAATTCTTCTATAGGAGGTAGATTCTTCACATCTTCAGCTCTAATACCTTTCTCCTTTAGACACTTCATGGCTTCCTTCATCACTTCATCATTTAATGCAATAACTCCCCTCTTCTTTGTTGTTGGTGCTGGAATTGGTTCAGGGACAACTGGTTCAGGAGTAATAGGCTCAGGTGTATTCAGCTCAGTTGAAGTCCAATCATCATAATTCTTGCTTATTTTAGCCATTAATTCTTCAGCATCTGTAGGAGTCCTTTTCCTGAAAACACAATCAGCAAATCTATCTAGGTAGGTCCTAGAATCATTAGTTAGTCCATTATAATAAAGATCAAGAAGCTCATTTTTAGGTAATGGACATCCTGGATATGCATGAATCAAGGCACAAAATATTTTCCATGACTCAGGCAATTTCTCTTCCTCTCCCTGTTTAAAATCAAAAAGTCTCTACAAAGTAGCATGTCTAGCACTGGGAGGAAAATATTTATGGAAGAAAGAAGCAATCAAGCAATCAGGGCTATCAACGGAACTAGGAGGTAATCTATTAAACCAAGCCCTAGCTTCTCCTTTTAGTGAAAAAAGGAAGATCTTAGAAACGAAGTACTTACGCATCTTAAAATCATCATAGAACAAAGCACTCATAGTAGAAAGCTCATTCATATGATCCACAACACTCTCATTTTCAGTACCACAAAAAGGTTCTTTCTCAACAATATCTAAATAAGATAAATCAAGAGAGAAATCATAATATTCATCTTTAATATCTATGGGAGAAGTGGCAAACTTAGGATCAGACGACATCTTAGGCATAATAGTACGTCTAGCAAGGAGACTCTTCATAGCACTAGTACCATGTGTGTTTCGGCACTCTTCAACAAAATCACCAGTGAACTCAATGTAACCATCATTAATATCATAACTCTCACTAGCCTCAGGTGAGCTAACAGGTGTAACAGTGTATTCACTAGGAGTTTCGGTATTTCCTAGACTAGCCATAGTAGCATCTAGAAAAGGACCTCTTGAACCACTCGCATCAAGCACAGTAGAAGTAACTGTTGGAGATATGCCCAAGAGGCAATAATAAAGTGGTTATTATCATATCTTCATACTTATGATAAATGTTTACATACCATGCTATAATTGTATTAACCGGAAACATTAATACTTGTGTGATTTGTAAACATAAAAGAGTCCCTAGTAAAGTCTCTTGTTAAACTAGCTTGTTGGTTAATATATGATCATGGTTTCCTGATCATGAACATAGAGATGTTATTAACATCAGGGTCATATCATTAGGAGAATGATGTGATGGACATACTCCTATAGTTAAGCATAGCATAAAGATCAAGTCATTTAATATAGTTCATTTGCTATAAGCTTTCTGATACATAGTAACCTAATTCCTTCGACCATGAGATCATGTTAATCACCATCACCGGAAGTATGCTTTGATGACATCAAACACCACACCGTAACTGGGTGGCTATAAATGTGGCATTGAGTGTTCGGAAAGTATGGGTTGAGGCATATGGATCAAGAGTAGGATTTGTCCATCCATATGACGGATAGATATACTCTGGGCCCTCTCGGTGGAATGTCATCCAATTAGCTTGCAAGCATGTGACTGGCTCACAAGGGATCACATATCACGGTACCGAGAAAAGAGTACTTATCGGTAACGAGGTTGAACTAGGTATGCAGAGATACCGACGATCAAAACCTCGTATAAGTAAACTATCGTGAGACAAAGGGAAATTGGTATCGTATGTAAGTGGTTCATTCGATCGCAAAGTAATCGTAGAAATATGTGGGAGTCATATGAATTTCCAGATTCCTCTATTGGTTATTGATCGGAGAAGTGTCTCGGTCATGTCTGCATAATTCACGAACCGTAGGGAGACACACTTAAGGATTCGATGTTGTTGAGTAGTTATGGAATGATGAGTAAGAGACCGAATGTTGTTCGGAGTCTCGGATGGGATCCCGGATATCACGAGGAGATCCAGAATGGTCCGGAGAATAAGATTCATATAAGGAAAGTCCTGTTTTGGAGTTCGGGAATGATTCTGGTGTTTTCACCACGAATGTTCTAGAAGGGTCTGGAAGGTCCGGCACTCCGGAGGGGAAGGGTACATGGATGTGTCATGACAATGTGGAATGGTTGCATCATGTACTAGGTCACTTGGCTGGGCAATATATAGAGAGAAATCAAATCCAAGTTTGAAAGTCAAACGCCAATTTGAAAAGTCAAATATAAAGTTTGCTTGGTGGAGGGAGAGTAGGAAACCTACTTGGGGAGGAAGTCCCACTCCCTCCCACCCGTCGGCCATGAGGAGGAGTTGGAAGAGGACTCCCTCCTCCCCAAACCGCCTCTCCCCTCCTATATAAGGAGGGGTAGGGCGCCCCCTCTCCCTACACCTCCAAACCCTAGCCTAAGGTGCCACCACCACCACCAAGTGCTGCTGTCGCCACCACCTAGGGATCTCCTCCCAAGTCGCCGAGTTGGGGTATCCCAAACCCTAGCCGTCGGCTACACCTCTCCTCTTGGTGCCCTCTAAACCCTAGATCACCAAGGCCTCTCTCATACTCCACCATACTCGCTCCGGCTTAAGGCGAAGCCCTGCGAGATCTCCCCTCTACTTCCGACACCACGCCGTCGTGCTGCCGCAATCGTGAGGAGAGTACTACAACCTCCACTGCTTGCTGGAACAAGGGAGAGGAAGGTCTTCATCGAGTACCGAACGTGTGACCGACTGCGGGAGCGCTGCCGGAACACAGCGCCGTAAGGATCGTCTACGCGATCTTGAGATCGGCAAGTGTACGACTACATCACCCACGAGAATCTGCTCTTGTTAACCGCTTTGGATCTTCGAGGGTTAGTATTCTATCGACTCGTTGCTACAATCTAGTAGATAGATCTTGGCTTGATCATAGATTAGATCTTGATTGTGTGTTCATGCGGTAGAATTTTTTGTTTTCCATGCTACGAACCCCTACAGTGGTATCAGAGCCGTGTCTATATGTAGATCTGTTGCACGAGTAGAACACAATGGTCATTATGGGCGGTGGTGCTTTTATTATCAATTGCTTCTTGTGTACTTTGCATCTTGCGGTATGGTGGGATGAAGCGGCCTGGGCTAACCTTACATGACATCGTTCATGAGACTTGCTCCACGCTCAACATGCAACTTGTATTGCATAAGTGGCTTTGCAGGTGTCTGTCTCTCCCATCATAGTAAAGATTCAATTTACAACGGGCACTTGATAGTTCAAACATCAACGTTGTGGTTCTTGTTCGTAAGTTAGAACGACACTTATTGAAAGCCCCAAACCACGTAAAACATGCAAAGAAAATTAGAGGCGTCTAACTTTGTTTTGCAGGGGTGTGATGTGATGTGATATGGCCATGATTGTGATTATATATGATGTATGCAATGTCCCTTATTGTAAGTTGGCAATCGGCAGGAGCCATATGGTTGTCTTTTAAATTTCGTTAAGACCTGCATGTCTATTGAAAGAAGTTGTAATACTTGATGCTTGTGGACGATAACCATGAAGCAGCGCCATTGACCTTGACGCCATGCCGATGATGATGGAGATCATGTTCGTGCTTGAAAATGGAGATCGTAAGCACAAGAAGAAAGGCCATATCATATCACATATTATGAATTGCATGTGATGTTAATCCTTTTATGCATCTTGTATTGCTTAGTTCACGACGGTAGCATTATAAGATGATCCCTCAAGCACACAATTTCAAGTTTTAAAGTGTTCATCCTTAATAAGCACCGTTGCTAAAGCTCGTTGTTTCGAAGCATCACGTGATGATCGGGTGTGTTAGATTCTACGAGTGTATACAACGTGAGCAAGCCAGATTTCTTCATGCGGAAGCTAAGGTTTGATCTTGACGAGCCTAGCATGTTCAGACATGGTCTCGGAACACGGATCACCGAAAGGTAAAGCATGAGTCATATAGTAGATATGATGAACATGTTGATTGTTCGCCATTGAAGATACATCAACTCTCGTGATGATCGGTTTTGATGTGGTGGATTTGGTTCGTGTGATCACTAAAACAATGTGAGGGATATTGTTTTGAGTGGGAGTTCAACAACAATATGATTAAAAGTTGAATACTATTTATCATAAATTAAATCAAAGTGAATTTGCATAATTGTTGTAGTCATTGGCATTCGTTTACCACCTTGCGCTTAGTTATAATTGAGATGATAGAACTATAGAATTCTGGTTAGTTACTTTACGAACTGGTATCGTATTGTTTTGAAGTGTTAATCTAAAGTTTAAAAGTCCTATTGCAAACTTTCAGTAAGTTCTGGTTACTCCATGAAGTTTAATAATTGGTATTAAATCAAGAGTGACAATTCCAAGTGTTAGTGTATGAGTATCATGTTTGTCTCCATGATTCTTGATATTCAAAGGATTGTCTTAATATCAAGATTATCTAGGATCTGAAAGAGTTGTTTCAGAAACCATTATGTGTGGAAGATATTGTGATATCTGAAACGAAGTTTAGGTTGCAACATGATAGAGTATAATATGGCAAAAGTCATGTTCTCATATTTGATGAGAATTTGCAAAAGGTTGGAGACACTAGTTGTCCTAATCCTCCAAAAGGTTTTGGAGAGCAACATTATACTCGCGATTCACCGTTATAAGCTAAAAGTAGCTTGATCATGGATAATTCCATGATAAGGGTGAATATTTGATGTAGGTAAAATGTTTACTACACCAAGAGATTACTAAAGAAAGGAATTTGAAAGAATACCAAACATTTGATGATGGGGATCTACTTCAAAGTGCAAGTCCAAAGACATTGGTATTTTACTATACATGCTTTGGACTATGTGTCATGTATATGACTCCACTATTGATATTGATAGATTCTTTCAAAACAGAAAAGCAAATACTGAAAGAGAATCTCATAAATATATGGTAGAAAAGAAAAGACTAGAATTGTTCAGCTTAGGTATATAGAGGATATACATGTTATGGCTATATTCTTTGCTTATTAAACAATGTGGTTCTTAAGTATTTGATACTGAATTTGTTGGTATGAATCGTCATATGAAACAACACAATTCATGAACTACAATGGCCTAAGTAACTAGCAAGAGAATATGTGATGATGTTCATCGAGAACAAATAAAGTGTTGATATGTTTCTCATTAACATCAAAGCTTGCCTTCAACATTTGTTTTATCAGGTATTATGAGAACAAAAGGGTTGTTCAATTAATTGCCGTAATCCATAAAATATGGATGATTTACAAATCTCGTTGGATAAATCACATCCATAAAATAAGTGCTAAAAATGTCGAAAGACAATTGATTGAAAGATCACTTAGGAAGTGACATCGCCGTTTAAATTATATTGGAAAGAAAACATGAAGAAACTCCATGTGGATGGAATTTTGGAGTCTTTTGATTTTTGATCAAATGACGCTTGTGAAACTTTCCTAGAGATAATTAAAACTCCGTTCATAGGCCAAAGGGAACGGATGACTAGCTTACTGAAACTTGTACATAATGTTGTATGAAGTCCATTATGTATAGTCAAGAGCGATGGATTTCAACTTCATATGCTTTCTACGAAAATTTGAGTGAATATATGAATATTTACTTAATAAGGATGAAGTATGAAACATTTGAAAAGTTCAAAGATTTTCAAGATGAAGTGCAAAATCATTGTAACAAGAATATAAATAGTTTATGATAAGATCATAAAGGAAGATATTTGAGTTACAAGTTTAGCATAATACCTAAGATTTAAGGAATCGTTCCGTGGATTTGCATTTCCCGAAACACCATAAGAGTATGGAGCGTTCGAGATATATAATTAAACCTTGTTTGACATGGTAAGATCAAAGGTGTAATTCATAAAACTGTCATTATATTTTAAAGATTAAAAGCTTTAGAGACTACCATTTTTTCCACTGAAAAGAGCTCCATCATAATCCGTTGAATTGACACCATATAAAGTTATGGTTTGGGATAAAACCCAAGTTATCCTTTCTTAAACATTGGTATGCTATGCATAAGAAAGATGTTTGCAACCAAAATCGGATGAACATGTCTCTGTATGTTATTTTGAATAATCGTTGAGTATTCTTCCATAACACAAGAGACAAAAATGTTTGTCGCTTAGAACGTCAAGTTTCTTTGAGAAATAAATTTTCCGTGAAAAGTTAAGTGGGAGGACAATAGAACTTTGATAAGGTTAAAAGAACCTTAGCTATATGTGTAAAGTTGCGCAGCGCCGAAAAGTGTTCCGGAGGCAGCAACAATGCTCATGGCTCACGTGCCTCAAAGGTTGTGGTCACGGAGATCTAAGTACCTATTGAAACAAGTAGGTCGGGTAAACAATCAAATACCAAGATTTGAGAGTTAAATCATTATTTGACAATAATGATCCAACTACATGCAAAGAAGTGATGATGGGCCCTGACTCCGTCAAATGGCTTGAAGCCATAAAATCCGTGATAGTTTCATATACGAGAGATCAAGCTTTGAACTTGAAAGACCCTCTGGAAAGGTACAAGACCTTACAGTCATATTTGGATCTATAAAGAAATAGACATGGATGTTTCACATCTATGAAATTATCGACATATCGGGAAAGAGTTCACGACAATGTTCAAAGAATTGACTATGACAAGATCTGATCTTTCATTAAGCGATATTTAGTCTAGACGGATTAATATAGCAACCACGACATATAATTTTGTTATGTGTTGAATAAACAAAACAAGTTCTTCTAATAGAATGGTTACCTAGGACGTGTGCATGACACAGTCCAAAGGGTTTTGTTAATTAAATGGATGCTAAAAGCATATGCAAACTTCAATGGTTGAAGTAAGCATCGCGGAGTTGGAATCTTCACTATGATGAAACTATTAAAATAGTTTAATTTCATCGGAGACGATGAAGATGCTTGCATTTGCAAGAAATTAAGTGGGAGTGCTAAGACATGTTTCTAATACATTATGTGGAAGACATATTGTTGATTGGAAATAATGTATCCTTTTATTAACATAGGATAAGAATTTCATCTCGATGAAAGGCTTAGGCAGAACCCGAATATTTGGCATCAATATCTATATAGATAAATTGTGACGCCAATATGGTTGTGCCAGAAGTACATAGATGAGATATTTAATGAGTTCAATATAGAAACTACAAGAAAGGTTCTTGTTGCACAGGAAGGATTAAATAAACATTTAAGTATTTTGATACTTGATAGATACAATCACAAAGAGTATTTTATCAATCATGCTGTGATGTGTACAAATCCAGATATGTCCTATGCTCTAAATGTTATGAGCATATACCAGAATGATTCATAAGATGATTATTGGACGATAGTAAAGATATTCTTATGATCTTGTAAAAGAACTAAGAATATATTATTTTGTAGAAGTGACAAATAGATGGTTAGTTCATTGTAAATGAATTACATTGATACTAGGTTTGTCACAAATTACAAATTAAGTTTATCTCAATCTAAACTAAGGGTGGCACAATATGATGGAATGTGAGTTCCATAATAAATTTTGATGAGTTCCAAATTTAAGACATTGTGACAGATACTACAACAAAAGGCTAAGTATATAACTGCTATTATAGCAGCAAAAGTGGGCATTTGTGTCAAGTAGTTTGTTATCAAACTAGGTGTAGTTCATAGCAGGGATAATGCTATGAAGATATGTTGTACGAAAATATTATCAACATGTTTTAACCCCAAAGAACTAAAGGTCACACCAAAGGACCAAATTTGTACAAAGCCATCTCATTAGAGAATGAGTGATGCGTAGAGATGCAAACACATGCAATTACACATGGACCTGGAAGTGTTAGATCCGGAGATCAGTTGACCACTAGCAGTCGTGTACATACGACACCAGAAAGTCATAGGTGTTGAATACACAAAGGTTTGAAACTAGATTATTGACTCTAGTGCAAGTGGGAGACTGTTGGAGATATGCCCAAGAGGCAATAATAAAGTGGTTATTATCATATCTTCATACTTATGATAAATGTTTACATACCATGCTATAATTGTATTAACCGGAAACATTAATACTTGTGTGATTTGTAAACATAAAAGAGTCCCTAGTAAAGCCTCTTGTTAAACTAGCTTGTTGGTTAATATATGATCATGGTTTCCTGATCATGAACATAGAGATGTTATTAATAACAGGGTCATATCATTAGGAGAATGATGTGATAGACATACTCCTATAGTTAAGCATAGCATAAAGATCAAGTCATTTAATATAGTTCATTTGCTATAAGCTTTCTGATACATAGTAACCTAATTCCTTTGACCATGAGATCATGTTAATCACCATCACCGGAAGGATGCTTTGATGACATCAAACACCACACCGTAACTGGGTGGCTATAAAGGTGGCATTGAGTGTTCGGAAAGTATGGGTTGAGGCATATGGATCAAGAGTGGGATTTGTCCATCCATATGACGGATATATATACTCTGGGCCCTCTCGGTAGAATGTCATCCAATTAGATTGCAAGCATGTGACTGTCTCACAAGGGATAACATATCACGGGAACGAGAAAAGAGTACTTATCGGTAACGAGGTTGAACTAGGTATGCAGAGATACCGACGATCAAAACCTCGGATAAGTAAACTATCGTGAGACAAAGGGAAATTGGTATCGTATGTAAGTGGTTCATTCGATCGCAAGTAATCGTAGAAATATGTGGGAGCCATATGAATTTCCAGATTCCTCTATTGGTTATTGATCGGAGAAGTGTCTCGGTCATGTCCGCATAATTCACGAACCGTAGGGAGACACACTTAAGGATTCGATGTTGTTGAGTAGTTATGGAATGATGAGTAAGAGACCGAATGTTGTTCGGAGTCTCGGATGGGATCCGGGATATCACGAGGAGATCCGGAATGGTTCGGAGAATAAGATTCATATAAGGAAAGTCCTGTTTCGGAGTTCGGGAATGATTCCGGTGTTTTCACCAGGAATGTTCTAGAAGGGTCTAGAAGGTCCGGCACTTCGGAGGGGAAGGGTACATGGATAAGTCATGACAATGTGGAATGGTTGCATCATGTACTAGGTCACTTGGCTGGGCAATATAGAGAGAGAAATCAAATCCTAGTTTGGAAGTCAAACGCCAATTTGAAAACTCAAATCTGAAGTTTGCTTGGTGGAGGGAGAGTAGGAAACCTACTTGGGGAGGAAGTCCCACTCCCTCCCACCTGCCGGCCATGAGGAGGAGTTGGAGGAGGACTCCCGCCTCCCCAAACCGCCTCTCCCCTCTGAAAGAACATTTCTTAATCCCTAGTGTTTTGTGTGTTAGATAACAATACCAAGGATCATTTAATGTGTGTTGAAGTGTTGCAGCTCAGAACTCTGCCTTTGGGGCGGATAATCCGGCCCCACAAGGGGCGGATAATCCGCCCCTCTCTCTGCCCAAGCAAGCGCAAGCCCCAGAAGGGGGGGCGGAATTTTGGCCGGATTCTCCGGCCCCGCCGGATAATCCGCCCCTCAGGGGGGCCGGATAATCCGCCCCTCCTGCTCATCGCCAAGGCGCAAGCCCCAGAGAGGGGGCAGAGTTTTGGCCGGACTTTCCGGCTAGGCCGGATAATCCGCCCCTCAGGGGGGCCGGATTATCCGCCCCCCAAGATCTTCTCCAAGTTTCACCAAGGCGCAAGCCCCAGAGAGGGGGGCGGAGTTTCCCCCGGAGAATCCGCCCTTGGGGCAGAGTTTTCCCAGGGGGCGGATAATCCGCCCCAAGTGGGGGGCGGATAATCCGCCCCCAAAGTTGTGCAACGGCCAGATCTAGGGAGGGGGTATTTAAGCCAGCCATCCCCCTCCTGCCAGAACTCTTGATTCATCTCGAAAAAGAACAGATCAGATCTGAAAGCTTCATCCAAGAGTGCTCCACCTAGATCCACCCAAAGGCCCCATCCCTTGGGGAATCGAAGGAGGAGAACTCGATCTTCATCATCAGCAATCAAGCGCTTCATCTCCTCTCCATTCATTTGGAGAACCTCCGATCTAGTATTTCTTGCAAATATCTAGATCCTCGTTTTCGTTTATATTGATAAACCTTGTTCTTGTGGCAGCTTGTTGTCATCTCGGGAGCCCCCAATTCGGTTGTGGGTGT
Organism: Avena sativa; assembly: GCA_916181665.1. NCBI lineage: Eukaryota > Viridiplantae > Streptophyta > Magnoliopsida > Poales > Poaceae > Avena > Avena sativa. The sequence continues at coordinate 235,810,948 of OV702296.1, read as the reverse complement.
GTGCCCCGATAGTGTTGTAAAAGGCACCGGTTCCCGCCTCAAAGGGATCCAATAGTGGAGAAGGTGGATCAGGCCTCTCGTGGCAAGATCCATCGGAGAATAGGGTGAGGCCTATTGTGGCGTGGTGGTCTTAGAACCGCCCACCCCTCCAACGCAGATGTACTTCCCTTAACAAGGAAGGAACTACGGTAAATCAAATCCCTGTGTCTCCGCGTGCTCCACTACGGTTTCCTCGCTCCTCTTTTACGTGCTTAGTAGTTAGGGTTACATATAGGGAAATTCTCGTAGTTGCATATCTAGAGAATTTACTTTGTGTCAAGCCTAAAATTGAAAAAGTATTAAAAATTGATTAGCACCTATTCACCCCCCCTCTAGGTGCCCATACGATCCATTTCAATTGGTATCAGAGCCTCGGCTCTTATTTCGGGCTTAAGCGCTTAAGAGAAGTATGGGTTCCAAGGGAGATGGGAGTGATGCTCCGGAGGTAGTCACCATGAACGATCTCAAGACATTGGAAACAACCTTGGTGAGTTCAATGGAGGCTAAGATGGAAGAGATGCGTCAATTGATAATGCGTCTCTCCACATCCGCAGCATCACCTCCATCTAACTCTGAGGATATCACTCCGCAATCCAAGGAAACGGGTAAAACTGTTTCCAAAGATAACGAAGTGATAGGTGATGATACTAGTAAGAGCTCCTCCTCGAAAAAGGATAGCGGTAAGGATGGATACAATGAGGTTTCTCATGTGTATTCTCCTGATCCGCCTATTCCTCACCCACATATACATAATAGGGGTGATCCACCCAAACTTTCAGCATCTACTTTATCTCAATGGCAATTTTTGATGAAATCTCATGTGTGCAGTTCCTCCATAGAGTTGTGGAAGATCATCAAAAATGGTCTTCACGTTGGAAATCCTAACAATCTCACAAGGAGAGAAGTGGTCGATAGCCAACTCAATGCTACAGCTCTACACATGATACAGCTTGGTGTGGGTGACAAAGACATGCCACACATTCAGCATCTTAGCACAGCTAAAGAAGCTTGGGATGCTCTCACCGAGCTCTTCATCGGAAATGAAAGTATGAGAAGGAATAGATATGATGCCTTGAGCAATGAAGCTGAAGGATTTTATATGCTGGATGGAGAAGACCACGAGGAAATGTATAAGAGGCTCAAGGCAATAGCTACAACCTTCAGAAACCACGGTGCAGCTCATGTTGATGATGCTTGGATCAAGCGCAAGTATGTCAGTGCTCTTATGCCATTTGAGCCCACAGATTTGAAAAGTCTCCAAGGTAGGCATAATTATCACCTCATGTCATCCAATGAGGTAATGCAAGAAATGGCCGCCTTCAAAGTGGTTGCCAAGAATGCCGAAGATGCTCGTGCTCGAGCTATGGGGATGCAAAAGGGGGTCAACATGGCTTTGAAGACTAGTGTGATTGATCATGATGAATATGCGGTAGAAGGTCTGGACTGTCCCGAAGATATAAAAAGGATCCATGGACAATACTTGGCTCTTTATGCAAGAAACTTTTGGAAAGATCCAGCCAAGGCTAAAGCTGAACTAGATCGCAAGAGTGGAGCCTATGGAAGAAAAGAAAATGGTCCAAAACTGAGAACATGCTTTAATTGTGGTGACCGACTGCACTTCGTAGCTGAGTGTCCATATCAAAGTAGAGAGGATAATGGAGGAAGACTCATTTTCAAGGACAAATCAAAAGCTCCACGTAAGAAACAGTTTGTAAAGAAGAATGCTCCTTTCAAGAAGCAACCAAAGATTGTTCTAGTGGCTCAAGAAGAATATTCATCAGGGAGTGAAGATGAGGACGAGGACGATAGCTCTCAAGAGGTGGCTGCTATAGCCACCACATCTACATCAACATCTCTCTTCGACTCTTCGAACGAAAACATCATCAACAAGAATGCTACTTGCCTCATGGCAAGAAGCTCCGAGGTAACTTCTTCTAACTCTTATTTTCCCAAGGCTATGATAGACATGGATGATCCTGCTAGTCTTAAGGTTAAAGAAGAGATTATTGCTTTGGATTATTTCTATACTAACTTGCAAGGTGAGCACAAAGTTCGTTTTGAGGCTCTTATGGATCAGCTGGCTCAAAACGAAGCTCTCCTCGAAGAAAAGGGCAAAATTGAAAGGGAGGATGCAATGGAAATTGCATCCCTAAAAAATGCTCTTGAAGAAGAAGAAGAAGCTCGGGTCTCTCTTGAAGAGAGGCTTGAGTCTATGGAAGAGTCACATGAAGAAATTGTGACTAAACTCGTTAAGGAACGTGACAATGCTGTCACCAAGGCAAAGAAATTAAAGAAGGAAAGGATTGACTTTGGGGCTGCTCATGATAGACTCTCCGAGGAATTGGAGAAACTTGACAATGCTCACAAGGCGTTGAAAAACGAGTTCTCTATTCTCAATGAGTCACATGATCAGCTTCAAAGTCGATTGGCAGAATATGACACTCCTAGCTCGTCCAACTCAACATATAGTAACAAGAAAAATGCTAGTGTGGAAAAAGAAGTGATCAAGGACATCACTACAAAGGACAAAGGTGTACTTGATGAAGTCCTTGGCAAGCAAAGGTCAAATCATGGTAAAGAGGGACTTGGGTATGTCACCAAGTCCAAGAAGAAGAAAACCAAGAAGAGCAAGACCAAGAATGTGCAATTAAATACAAGCACTGCTGAGAAGGTTGTCACAAAAGACAAGACTAATAATATTGGTTTTGCAGGGTCTCACAATCCGAATTATGAACTCTTTTGTGATGACTATGGCGATGTTTATGCTTATTATGTTGGTCCTTTTGATGAATATATTGCTTGGTCTATTTGGGTCCCAAAGACCCTTGTTACTAACATGAAAGGACCCATTGAAAAATGGGTACCTAAAACCAAGAAGTAATTTTCTTGCAGGGCTATGCTTCCGGTGGGTCGAAATGGGTGCTGGATAGTGGCTGCACTAGTCATATGACCGGAAGCAAGGAGATCATCACGGAGATGCGTCCAAATCTTGATAATATCACAGTCTCCTATGGTGATAAGTCTAAATCTCAGGTATTGGGTCTTGGCAAGGTTGTGGTTGCCCACGATATCTCTCTCATGGACGTCATGCTTGTTGAGACCCTTGGCTACAATCTTCTTTCCGTTCGTGCCCTTGGCAAGATGGGTTTTGCTGTTTTTATCGATGATGATTTGGTGGTACTCTTATGGAGCAAGTCTCTAAAGGTCGCTTTCATTGGATACGTCGAAAATGACCTGTATGTGGTGGACTTCTCGGGGAAAACCACTTCGGGTCCGATGTGTCTATTCGGAAAGGCCGACGTGGGCTGGCTATGGCATCACCGTTTAGCCCATGTCAACATGAGAACTTTGCAAAGTCTCCAAAAGGGTGGCCACATACTTGGACTAAAAGACAATGTCTCTTTTGCCAAAGATCGTGTTTGCAGGGCTTGTGTTGAAGGAAAAATGCATGATTCTCCCCACAAGAGGAAGACTATTGTGTCATCAAAGAGGATCTTGGAATTACTCCATGTGGATTTATTTGGTCCTCCTTCTCATGCAAGTCTTGGTGGGAAGAAATATTGCTTGGTCATCGTCGATGATTACTCAAGATATACATGGGTATATTTCTTCAAGCTGAAATGTGAGACTCAACAAACTGTCATCGACTTTGCCAATGAAGTTCAACATCAACACAATGTTCCCATCTTGGCAATTAGAAGTGACAACAGCACAGAATTCAAGAACTACACTTTAAACGAGTTTCTTAGCGAAGAGGGGATTAGACACCAATATTCCGCTGCGTACACCCCTCAACAAAATGGTGTAGCCAAGAGGAAGAACCGGACTTTGATGGATATGGCAAGATCTATGCTAGCTGAATTCAAGTCTCCTTATAATTTTTGGGCTGAAGCTATATCCACTGCTTGTCACTCATCAAACCGGCTCTACCTTCGGAAGATCTTGGACAAGACCCCATATGAAATACTTACCGGCAACAAACCCAACATCTCATACTTCAGGGTATTCAGGTGTAAGTGTTTCTTTCTTATTAAAGGTGTCCGTTTGTCAAAATTTGAATCCAAGGCTTTAGAAGGTATTTTTGTTGGTTACGGTGCCGAATCCCACACTTATAGAGTCTACAACAAGCTCACTGGGATTGTTGTAGAATCTTGTAGTGTGGAGTTCGATGAAAATAACGGCTCCTTTGTAGGGCAAGTTGATGTTTGTGATGTAGATGTTGAAATACCCCAAGATGCCATAAGAAGAATGGGCGTGGGATTTTTCCGCCCCATTGAGGAACCCCTTGTGGCGGATCGGGAAGGACAATGCTCCACACATGTGGAGACCTCATCTACACAAGATCAACAAGCTCCTACTGTTGGAGACAATCCTGCACCAACACCACAATCTACTGAAGACCATCTGTCCACTGGACAAGCTGGTAGTCCCAGGCCGGACAATCCGCCCCCTCCAAGGGGCGGACAATCCGCCCCTGGCACTCCAACTCGTACCAGGGGATCCGACGGAGAAATCAACATCTCTGAAGCTCCCAGGCCGGATTCTCCGGCCCCCAGGGGCAGAGTATCCGGCCCTGGGTCTCCAACTCCAGTTAGGCTTTCTCAGGAAGATGGTTCTAGTACTTCACCTCCCAGGCCGGATAGTCCGGCCCCTCCAAGGGGCGGATTATCCGGGCCTGAAGAAAATGTTCAGCAACAATCTTCTGACAGTAACGGTGACCAAGATCAAGGGCAAGGAAGTAATCAAGACAAGGATACAACAATTGAATCCACTCCTCCTAGAAACAATAAGGACATTGAGGCTCGTCGCAAGGCTCGTGCTGATCGCAACCTTGAACTAAGAGGTCACACTCTTGACAAGGTTGTTGGTGATCTACGACGAAGGGTATCCACTCGAAGAGAGCTTGCCAGCTTCTGTGATCATCAAGCTCACATTTCCATGGTTGAACCAAAGAAGGTTTTTGATGCTCTTGAAGACCCCGATTGGGTTGTTGCAATGCATGAAGAATTAAACAACTTCGAACGCAACAAAGTTTGGAAGCTCGTAGAAAAGCCAAAGGATTGCCGCAATGTTATCGGCACCAAGTGGATCTTCAAGAACAAACAAGATGAAAATGGCATTGTTGTGAGGAATAAAGCACGACTAGTGGCTCAAGGGTTCTCTCAAGTTGAAGGAATTGATTTTGGCGAGACCTACGCTCCTGTGGCTCGCCTAGAGTCCATCCGTATCCTTCTTGCATATGCAGCCCATCACAATTTTAAATTACAACAAATGGATGTTAAGAGCGCTTTCCTTAATGGTCCTCTACATGAGTTAGTATACGTCAAGCAGCCCCCGGGGTTTGAGGACCCCAAATTTCCGAACCATGTCTACAAACTCGATAAGGCAATCTATGGCCTTAAACAAGCCCCACGTGCGTGGTATGAGAACCTTAAAGAGCTTTTGCTAGACCGTGATTCGAAGTTGGGCAAATCGATCCCACTCTTTTTACTAAGAAGGTTAATGGGGAGCTTTTTGTATGCCAACTTTATGTAGATGACATTATTTTTGGCTCTACTAACCAAGCGTTTAACGATGAATTTTCGAAGCTTATGACTGACAGGTTTGAGATGTCCATGATGGGTGAGCTCAGGTTCTTTCTTGGATTTGAGATCAAACAACTTAGAGAGGGAACCTTTATTAATCAAGCTAAGTACATCCAAGACATGCTTAAAAGGTTCAAGATGACGGATCTCAATGGCGTTGCTACCCCAATGCAAACAAAGTCTCATCTTGAGCTCAATCCCAAGGGTAAAGACGTGGATCAAAAGGTATACCGATCCATGATCGGCTCTCTCCTTTACCTTTGCGCATCTAGGCTCGATATCGTGTTAAGTGTAGGAGTGTGTGCAAGGTACCAAGCCGCTCCTAAAGAAAGCCACTTAGTGGCAGTCAAGCGAATCTTCCGATATTTGGTTCATTCCCCAAATTTTGGGTTATGGTATCCCAAGGGTTCAAGTTTCTCTCTATGTGGTTACACTGATTCAGATTGGGCTGGTGACAAAGATGATAGGAAATCAACCTCTGGTGGATGCCAATTCTTGGGCAGGTCTCTAGTGTGTTGGTCATCAAAGAAACAGAATTGTATCTCACTCTCAACCGCCGAAGCTGAATATGTTGCTGCTGCAAGTGCTTGTACTCAATTGTTATGGATGAGGCAAACTTTAAAGGAATATGGTGTCAATTGTGACAAAGTGCCTCTTTTATGCGACAATGAAAGTGCTATCAAAATTGCTTACAATCCCGTGCAGCATACAAGAACAAAACATATAGAGATTCGCAATCACTTTATTCGGGATCATGTTGCTCGTGGAGATATTGCTCTATCCTTTGTGAGCACGAAGAACCAACTTGCTGATATTTTCACGAAGCCCCTTGATGAAGCAAGATTTTGTTATTTGAGGAATGAGCTAAATATCATAGATTCAAGGAGCTTGGCTTGACTACCCTTGCACACTCACTTGCTCTTATTCATGTATTTGGTTTAGATGTGGGCATAGACATAGGGGGAGTGTGGTCCTAATTGATTGGGCCAACCCTCCCCCCATAATGCCGAAAGCAAGTAAAATCATTTCCCTTAATATCATTTTGTGATATGTGGGTCATCGATGAGCATTGGTTTTGAACTCAAGATACATCTTCGCGGTGTCATGCCATGCGCTCCAACATGGTGGCTTCGGCCACCACCCTCTTCCTTGAGAAGAGTTGGTTTTTCATGGGTTCCGTTGGATTTTCTTGCATATCTCTTGTTCTTATGGAAAACACACTCACATTTGGCTTTTGATTGATTTGATTCTTGCAAATTTGGGTGTGTAGTACCATCTCAGTTTGATGCTCTCAACCCAAGCCTTTCTCCCCGTACGACGAGGATGAGGAGGAGTGATCTCCAGGGGCGTTAGCATCGCTCTTCTTCCTTTTTGGTGTTTCGATGCCAAAGGGGGAGAAGTAGTTCTATTAGGTCTCGTGGATTTGCAAGGGTTGGGCACAAGCTTTTCGATTTTAGTCATTTTTATTTGCTTGCTTGTGCCTTTTCTAGCGTGAACTCAGTTGCTATTTGTGGTTGTTTGTGTAAGACTATGTCGTACTCCACAGTTTGGTACTATGTTTGGTATTCATGGATTTCTGGATTTATCTATCATGGACCCCATGGAATTCTGGAAGTGTGAAGCTTATTTGATGGCATATGGATTCATGGGATTATCTATGTATGCCTTGGCTATATATTCCGGTGGTATGACATTTTTTCCCAAACCTTAAAGTAGTGTTCTACCCAGTGTGTGTATTTGTATTCAAATGCAAATCTTAAATATGCACACATCTAGGGGGAGCGTATTTCATTATCCAAGGTGGCATTTGCCGGTTTTATTGCAAATCCTATTATTGTCATCTAACACCAAAAAGGGGGAGATTGAAAGAACATTTCTTAATCCCTAGTGTTTTGTGTGTTAGATAACAATATCAAGGATCATTTAATGTGTGTTGAAGTGTTGCAGCTCAGAACTCTGCCTTTGGGGGCGGATAATCCGGCCCCACCAGGGGCGGATAATCCGCCCCTCTCTCTGCCCAAGCAAGCGCAAGCCCCAGAAGGGGGGCGGAATTTTGGCCGGATTCTCCGGCCCCGCCGGATAATCCGCCCCTCAGGGGGCCGGATTATCCGCCCCCCAAGATCTTCTCCAAGTTTCACCAAGGCGCAAGCCCCAGAGAGGGGGCGGAGTTTCCCCCGGAGAATCCGCCCTTGGGGCGGAGTTTTCCCAGGGGGCGGATAATCCGCCCCAAGCGGGGGGCGGATAATCTGCCCCCAAAGTTGTGCAACGGCCAGATCTGGGGAGGGGGTATTTAAGCCAGCCATCCCCCTCCTGCCAGAACTCTTGATTCATCTCGAAAAAGAACAGATCAGATCTGAAAGCTTCATCCAAGAGTGCTCCACCTAGATCCACCCAAAGGCCCCATTCCTTGGGGAATCGAAGGAGGAGAACTCGATCTTCATCATCAGCAATCAAGCGCTTCATCTCCTCTCCATTCATTTGGAGAACCTCCGATCTAGTATTTCTTGCAAATATCTAGATCCTCGTTTTTGTTTATATTGATAAACCTTGTTCTTGTGGCAGCTTGTTGTCATCTCGGGAGCCCCCAATTCGGTTGTGGGTGTGTGCCCCGATAGTGTTGTAAAAGGCACCGGTTCCCGCCTCGAAGGGATCCAATAGTGGAGAAGGTGGATCAGGCCTCTCGTGGCGAGATCCATCGGAGAATAGGGTGAGGCCTATTGTGGCGTGGTGGTCTTAGAACCGCCCACCCCTCCAACACAGATGTACTTCCCTTAACAAGGAAGGAACTGCGGTAAATCAAATCCCTGTGTCTCCGCGTGCTCCACTACGGTTTCCTCGCTCCTCTTTTACGTGCTTAGTAGTTAGGGTTACATATAGGGAAATTCTCGTAGTTGCATATCTAGAGAATTTACTTTGTGTCAAGCCTAAAATTGAAAAAGTATTAAAAATTGATTAGCACCTATTCACCCCCCCTCTAGGTGCCCATACGATCCATTTCACCCTCCTATATAAGGAGGGGTAGGGCGCCCCCTCTCCCTACACCTCCAAACCCTAGCCGAAGGCGCCACCACCACCACCAAGTGCTGCTGCCGCCACCACCTAGGGATCTCCTCCCAAGTCGCCGAGTTGGGGTATCCCAAACCCTAGCCGCCGGCTACACCTCTCCTCTTGGTGCCCTCTATACCCTAGATCACCAAGGCCTCTCTCATACTCCACCATACTCGCTCCGGCTTAAGGCGAAGCCCTGCGAGATCTCCCCTCTACTTCCGACACCACGCCGTCGTGCTGCCGAAATCGCGAGGAGAGTGCTACAACCTCTGCTGCCTGCTGGAACAAGGGAGAGGAAGGTCTTCATCGAGTACCGAACGTGTGACCGACTGCGGGAGCGCTGCCGGAACGCAGCGCTGGAAGGATCGTCTACGCGATCTTGAGATCGGCAAGTGTACGACTACATCACCGATGAGAATCTGCTCTCATTAACCGCTTTGGATCTTCGAGGGTTAGTATTCTATCGACTCGTTGCTACAATCTAGTAGATAGATCTTGGCTTGATCATAGATTAGATCTTGATTGTGTGTTCATGCGGTAGAATTTTTTTGTTTTCCATGCTACGAACCCCTAGAGTAACATCATAAGCATAAAAAGAAGTTTTAGACTCAGCAATAGTAGCAGTGTGTATAGCATGTGTATGTGGTGGTGGTGTAACAAGCTTACTTATAACATACGGTGAATCAAGAGCAGCAGGGGTGTTTAGGACCATACCTCTTTGTAACATCCCAGCATTAGAGCCTAGAAATAAGCTGAACCCAGATGTGTGCATTGCATTCATGCATAGAAAATCTGAATAATTTTCGCACTTTTGAACAAAACTTGTCAAAGTGATTGAAGCTTCTCTTAACTTGATAGAATTGAAGCAGATCATCAAGTTGACTGCGATAAGTTTCAATATGACCTTTGCTAAAACCTTATTTGGGTAAACATGATTTGATCTAAGGGTAGATCAGATATAATAAATGCTACTCATAATACATTGCTTAAATAATTAATATCTGATCCTTAAGGGATTCTATCATCATATTCAACACAACAATTCATAAGTTCCAAGTTAAGATTACAAACTAAAGTAATAAAAATGTAATGACTAATCCTGACCTATCTTATTCTTATCTATTCTTACTATGAGTACCATAGTAATACTTAACTTTAACTCTTTAATGAGATTGAGTTGGAAAGAGACTAAGTCAAGATCATTCACTATATATCTTTCTTTCCATGTAAATTTTTATGGAACTTATCTTAATATCTGTTGTTCATCAATGTTGAGTAATCCACCATTGATTTACAAATTCTCTAACTATCAATCCTTGATCTACTATTTCTTGATCTTATCATAACATCTACTTAAATCTTTTAAAGAGGGCATAGCCCATGAATAACCTTAATCCAATATGAGATACTAAGAAGATAATTTCAATACAATTGAAAAGTAGTATTGATAAAGCATTGTTTAGCCAACTAAGAACTTAAGCTATAAATGATTAAAGGATTATATTGATCATGCCTTACTCACCAGGATGGTCTACCTATATCTAGTATAAAGGATATTGGTGGGTAGAACATGGTTGAAACCCTAGTAGAGATAAGTTATCCTAGAGTAGTCATTACAAGACACATAAATATAATGTAGGGTTGGAGTGTGAGTTATTGGAGTAAAGTAAATGTAGGATGATATTATTCAATTAAAGCTAGTTTAGCATAGGGTTATGGAAGAAGTGTTATTCATCTTAAAGGATAGTAAGCCTTAGAGAAAGATAGTTTGATACATACATACATCTGATGAAGAAATAATAGTGATGGATGATTAAGGAAGATTATGAGTGGAGTTTGAAAGAACTACTTGTTGGATTGATGATTATCAACAGTAGAGTAGTGGGTATAACCAAGCAAAGATATGAGAAAACTATGAAATACTTTAGTATCAAACTCATTGGATTCATCCATGAGTTTATAAGAATAAAAGGTGAATAAGAACATTCTTGTGAAGTAAAGCTCATCATACTAACTATGATGATGGATAGGAAGAAGTATTATATCTAGGAAAGGAATTCTTTAATTAAAGGTCAAGGATGGTGAAGAATGGAAAAATAGACATTCTTGTTAAACAACCAACTCTAAATCTTAAACCAAGTATAATGTCCATTCAGGGAATTGATTCATCATCTTATGTTAATATCACTTTATAGGAATATTTTCCTATAACAAATCACATAAGCACATCTCTGCCAATTCCAACCATCATAATTATATGTGCTTAGGAGTATCTTTATCAATTTCTTTCTATAAAACATTCTAAATATAACTTTCTAGTCCTAAAGGTGATGTCATCAAATATCCCAAACAAAAAACAATATGCTTAGTTATTAAATCTTTACCCACATCCATAAAGGAATCTAAGTATATTAAAAACCCTAAACCCTAGGGTAAATATTCATAATTCAAAACCCTAACCTTCTTTGTTTATCATAATAGAATATATACATTGCCATTTTCCAAATAAATGGAAGTAGTAATAACCATATTACTTTCTTTTATATTTCATGCATCAAATAATGATATAGGATTATTATACATATAAAAATTTCTATTCAAAACTATGAGCCAACTAGAGTTAAGTTTTAAAAACAATAAGAAGGTATCATTTAATAAATCCATGGTTAAAAGAGGAAAGAAAAATAATAAGAAAAGCTTCTACAAAATATTAAAAGGGGTTCATATAGAGAAAATAAAAGAAATATAAAAATATTATATAATAAAAGTTTACAAATGATAATAAATTTATTTTAGTATTACTACAATTATCCAGCAAATAAATTCTACAAAGAAAAGTTCAAATTAAAGATTATATACAAAGCTGAAAAGGAAAACAGAAAATAGAAAAAATAGAAAACAAATAAAAAAACAAGACTTGGCCGTGGCCCAACTCCTACCTTCTTACTTGTCGCCCAGGTGCAGCCCACAAAGGCCCAATAACCAGCCCAGCTCATTCTCTCCTGTGACTGACGAGTGGGGCCAAGGAAGGATCGCACACAGGGGTTTTCCACCAATAAACGCCAAGGGGTTTTCTGCAATAAACACCAGGGGGTTTTCCGCAAAAGTGACATCATCGTCATCCTCACGCACACAGGCAGCTCGCTGGATGAGCTCGCCGCCGCCCGATGTCGTCGTCGTCATTAGTCGTGCGTCAAGATGCTCGACGTCATTCTAGAGGGGGATAAGAAGGCCACCGTGACGCCCTGCCTCAATCCCTATCCACAATCCCTCCTTATCCTCTCCGATTCAAATGGGGCCGAAACCCTAGCTCACCGGAGCCACATCTCGTCGTTGAACCACATCTCCCCACACTCTTCCAACCAGCCATGGAGAAGCCCCGTCCTCCGTAGATCCTCTGAGTAGAATCTTGCATCAAGGGGAGCACTGGAGAGGGTGAATTTTTGTCGTTCCTCTTTGCGGCAGTTCGTCGGAATCCTCGTCGAAGAGCTCGCCTTCGACCACGCTTGTCCTCGCCAACCTCTCTATAGTCATCAGGGTGAGTTCCTGAACACTCCAGTATCCCTAAATCATCGTATCTCGTTGTTAAACACCGTCGCACCTTCTGTCACCGTCGGCCACCGTCGGAGCTCGTTGGAGGTGAGGCTCCGATGACTATTTCCGAGCAGCGCCGCCACTTTAGGGTTCAACGCGTTGTGCTGATTCAAACTAGGTTAGTTTCGCTTCTTAGGGCACCGTGGATCGTCGGCGACCAACCACTGACGATTGATGGGGATGTACCTACCGGGGTATACCCAGCAGGACGTTTCCGACTGGCCCAAAGAACTGGCGAGTGGGCCTGCAAGACGGCGACTGGATCAAAGCCCGGCGTGGATCCAAGCGACTGGAAGCTGAAGGCCCAGGCGAGTAGATAGGCCCAGTCGGATTAGGTTAAACAAGCACCGAAGCCTTAACTGATTCGGTTGAGATATGTAAACCCTAGGGGAAGTGAGCCTATATAAACCTCCCTGCGGGGCGTGTAGAGATACGTTCCATCATACCTCCAAGCGACTCGCCGCCTAGCCGCCGAGCTCGCCCATTGTACCACCTGCATAATACAATCTAGCAGGAGTAGGTCTTTACCCTCCGGGGGGCCGAACCTGGGTAAAACCCTGAGTCTCCGCCCTCATCTCGCACCGCAGATGGCTGGCCGCCCTTGCCCCTCGTTCTACTACTCGCTGCCGATTGCAGCATCTGCCGTGACCATTCCCACGACAGTGGCGCCCACCGTGGGGCCTGGCCGGTCTGGCCGGTGTTCTGCGGCGAGATCCAATCTGCCCATCAACGAGACGGTCGCCACCGGCCGCATGATAGCGATGGGCGAGATGCTCCAAATCTTGCCGAGCAGCTACGTCCCGGTGGCACGACCCATCACGCACAGCGTGATCCTGCCGGTCGGCACGATCAGCCTCTTCGTCGGCCTCACCGACGTCATCATCTCGGAAGACTCGGCTCGCATCCGCGAGTCGCCGCCACGCGATCGGCTCTCCGAGAGCCAGATCCGCACGATCCATCGCCTTGCCTCCGAGTACAATTCGGCCCACAGCGACGTGGTCGAAAACTCAGCGGCCGCGGAAGACGCGGCCCTCAACGACGACGCCGACTCGGCGACCCCGGCATCACTCATCGGGTCCATCACCGCGGCTTCACCCGCGGGCTCCATCACTCAAGTCTCCAATGTGGGAGACTTCGAGGACCCCTCCATCCTCGGGATCTTCGAATTCAACTCCGGATCGGAGAATTCCGCCGACCCTCGCGACGAAACCGGTCGCCACGCCGCGACCTACATGGCGACCGGCACCGATCCGCCGGAGGATCCATTCTCCACCCCAATCCCTCCTAACGCCACGACAACGGAGGTCGAGGAACTTCGCCTGAAACTGGCGGAGGCGGTGCGCAAGGAACAAGCCGAGCGCGAAAAATTCTGCCTCGAGCAGGTGACGGCGCAGGAGCTATCGCGCTACCACCAACAGCGGATCAGGTCGCGCCTGAACCCCACCGTTCAGGGGCGCGCCCTGAACTTCGACGATGAAAACGACCCGGCCCGCGTGGCCGAGCGCGCGATCTGCGAGAACGCGCCACCAGGAGGAAGCGCCCGACCCCTGCCAGGGTCGACGGCGATGGGCGCCCCGCCTCCACCCAACCGCACACCCCCAGGGACCAGCCGCGGATAGTAGTCTCCTCACGGGAGCGAGACGCAAACGGCCTTCCACTGTTCTCCACCCCTATGGACAACCTCATGGCAGGCCGAGCAGCAGCCGACAGCATCACGGCCACCGGCGACGGCGCCCTACAGATCCAATACGTCAGGGCCCTACTCGCAAAGGCCGTCGAGCAGCAAAGAGCGGGCGCCGACTCGCAAGGTCGAGTATACTCGCGTTCCTCGGGAAGCAGGGCGGCCTCGAGCGGCCGCCCAATGGCGGCAAACACACTCAACTGCCCACCACCGGAGCCACTGCAGCTCCAACACCGACCCGCGAACGCGGCACTCTCCACCAACGACCCCAGGCCGGCGACCAACCTCGTCGCCGCCAACGGTCAACCCATCGACGCCCGCACCCACATCATCAACAACCAAAGCTGGCGCGCACGCCAGCCCGACGACCTGCGACACACCCTAACCAATCGCCGCGACGGTGAGCCCATGGGGTCGCTCAGTCGACTCGGCCCCAAGTGCTTCGGACCAATGATCCGAGGCGAGAAGTACCCGCCAAACTTTAAGGCGCCGAAGGAGATAGAAAAGTACGACCCCTCGTACGACCCCGCCGTCTGGCTCGACACATACCTCATGGCAATGGGGATCGCAGGCCACACCGACCTGCTAGCCTCCCGTTACCTCCCCCTGATGATGGAGGGGACGTGCAGGCAGTGGATCAACACCCTCCCTCAGGACAGTATAGACTCCTGGGAGGAGATGCGCGACGCTTTTGTCAGGCACTTCGAGTGCTCCTACACCCGTGCCACCACTATCGAGGACCTGGAGCGATGCGTCCAGGGACCCCGCGAGTCGACCCGCAACTGGGTCCAACGGTGGCAAGAACTCTGGTACAACGCGGTCGGCATCCACCCGGACACCGCGACCCATTGCTTCAAGACCTCGTGCCGCTACGAGCCCCTGGTCGCCAAGCTCAAGCGACACTCTCGCACACTCGACAACATCCCCGACCTCCTCGAGATCGCCAAACGGTACGTGGAGGAAGATCCAAACCAGAAAACTGACGACGAGTCAGGAGGTCAACGCCGCACGAGCGGCAATGACAGCGGACGACGGTCCGACCTACGCTACAGCAACACTCGCCTCACCGGCAAGCGCCGCAGTGACGGGCGAGTCGACTTCATCGCCAACGTCGGGCACGCGCAACGCGAGCCCAAGAGCTTCCGCCGCGACGGAGGACAACGCCGCGACGGCGGCAACTACAAGGCCAAGCCAAGGTTCGACCCCGCGGCTCTCCTTAACCAACCATGTGCGTTTTATAGCAGGGAAGGAAAGCCCGCCACGCACACCACCGTCGACTGCAACACCCTCAGGGAGATCGAGAAGGCACGGCGAGCACGGGAGGACCCCGACAACGACCCGCCAAACGGCGGAAAATTCGGCAAAGTGGCCGGCTCGCTCCACACCTTCACGGGCTTCAACACGAAGCGCGAGAAGAAGGTCATCGCCCGCGCCGTCGCCGTCAACGCGGTGGCCCAGGTGGACGTTCCCCAGTTCCTCAACTGGTCGGAGCAGCCCATCACCTGGAGTCGCCAGGACCACTCGCCGCGCATCGAGTATCCAGGGCGAGTCGCCCTGGTGGTCAAGCCAAAAGTGGGCGACTACTGGCTCCCCAAAACATTGATGGACGACGGCAGCTCCATCAACATCCTGTACCTAGACACCTTCAGGCGGCTGCGGCTCCCGCAGTCGATGATCGAGACAACCCACACCACGTTCCACGGCATCGTCCCCGGTCGGAAGGCGTACCCGATCGGTAAGGTCACACTGCCAGTCACCTTCGGCACCCCAGCAAACTTCCGCACTGAGCGGATCGTCTTCGAGCTGGTGCCCTTCGACAGCCCCTACCACTGCGTCCTGGGGCGCCAGGCGTTCGCCAAGTTCATGGCAGCGCCACACTACGCGTACAACGCGATGAAGCTCCCTGGGCCGTGCGGCGTCATCACCATCAACGGCGACCCCGACATGGCCACCGAGTGCGAGGCCAAAGGAGCCGAGCTCGCCGATGCTGTCATCGCGGCAGAGGCCAACCACGCTGACGAGCTCGCCAAGTACGCGAGCGGGGTGAACAATGATGACCCCACCATACTCAAGAAGCCTAACTCGGAGGGCGCAAACACCTCAACCTTCGAGGCAACGACGCACACGCGCACCGTCGAGCTGGTCCCCGGCGACTCCAGCCAGACGGTGACGATTGGAACAGGGATGAGCCCAGCCTAGGAAGCCGCGCTCATCGAGTTCCTCCGTGAGAACAGGGATATCTTTGCATGGAAGCCCTCCGACATGCCTGGTGTCCCTAGGGAGCTCGCTGAGCACAAACTAAACGCCGACCCCAAAGTGCGACCCGTCAAGCAGTCGCTGCGGCCCTTCAATGAAGAGCGCCGCCGAGCCATTGCCGAGGAAGTGCAGCGTCTACTCGCGGCAGGCTTCATCCGGCCAATCAAGCACTCCAAGTGGCTGGCAAACCCAGTCCTGGTCGAGAAGAAGAACGACACCTGGAGGATGTGTATCGACTACACAAACTTGAACAACGCCTGCCCAAAGGAGCAGTTCGTCCTCCTGCGGATCGACCAGATAATCGATTCCACCGCGGGCTCGGAGTCGCTGTGTTTCCTCGACGCCTACTCTGGTTACAACCAGATCAAAATGGCTGTCGAGGACGAGGAGAAGACGGCGTTCATCACGCCATTCGGAGCCTTCTGCTACACCACCATGACCTTCGGCCTCAAGAACGCCGGGGCGACCTACCAGCGGTGCATGCAAGAATGCCTTGCGAGCCAAATTGGCCGCAACATCCACGTCTACATCGACGACGTGGTCGTAAAGTCCGCTCGCCAGGGCGATCTACTCGCCGACCTGGCGGAAACGTTCGCCAACTTGCGAAAATACAAGATAAAGCTCAACCCAGGCAAATGCACCTTCGGTGTACCTACAGGACAACTACTGAGGTACGTCGTCTCCAAACGAGGGATTGAGGCGAACCCCACGAAGATCGACACGATCGCCCGGCTCGGCAAACCCGAGTGCCTGCGCGACGTCTAGAAACTGGCCGGGCGAGTAGCAGCTCTCAGTCGCTTCATCCCCCGCTTGGGCGAAAAGGCGATGCCCCTATACCGCCTGATGTGCAAGAACCCCACCTTCCAGTGGGACAAGGAGGCGGACGACGCGCTCCGCGATCTCAAAAAGGTGCTACTCGCCGCACCGCTACTCGCTGCCCCCGCCGACAAAGAACCCATGCTAGTCTACGTCACGGCTTCCGAGCGCATCGTCAGCGTGGTCATGGTCATCGAGCGACCGGAGGAAGGAAAGGAGCGCCCAGTACAGCGACCGGTCTACTACATCAGCGAGGTCCTCACCGAGTCGCGCCAGCGGTACCCACAGTACCAGAAGCTGGTATACGCGGTCTTCAGGGCACAACGACGCCTGCCGCACTGAGCACCCGATCACGGTCGTCTCCTCCGCACCGTTGCAGGACATCATCCGCAACCGTGAGGCGACCGAGCGAGTCGCCAAGTGGGCCGTCGAGATCGGCGTCCACAACATCAAATACGAGCCACGAAGAGCGATCAAGTCGCAAGCCCTAGCGGACTTCATCACCGACTGGGAAGAAGCCCAGCAGCCAGAGAAGCTGCCATACCTCCACTACTGGAGCCTGCACTTTGACGGCTCCAAGAACGCGGACGGCGCAGGGATCGTGCTAACTTCTCCGAAGGGCGACAAGCTCCGCTATGTCCTCTGCCTGGACTTCACACCCTGCACAAACAACATGGCCGAGTACGAGGCCTTACTACACGGCATGAGGGCCGCCAGGGAGATGAATGTCAACCGCCTACGCTGCTACGGCGACTCCGACCTCGTCGCAGGGCAAGTCGCTGGCACCTGCGACGCCGTCTCCCCCACCATGGCGGCGTACCGCCAAGCAGTGGACAATTTGGGCGGACACTTCACAGGCTACTCCGTCGAGTGGATCGACAGGCGGAAGAACGAGGAGGCCGACGCCCTCTCTCGCATCGGGTCGGCTCGACTCGCACTACCTGCCAGTGTCTTCCTCGACACGATCACCAAGCCATCAGTCTCTCCCCCAAGGGAGATCGATATCGGAGTCCCGCTCCAACCAGAGGCAGCCCTGGTCGCACTCGTCAACGAGCAAGACGACTGGACCAAGCCCTACATCGCCTACCTGGAAGCCGGCACCTTGCCGGCAGACGAGATGGAAGCTTGGATGATTGCCCGTCGATGCAAGTCCTACGCCATCATCGACGGCGAGCTCCACAAGCGCAGTGTCACCGGCGTGTTCCAACGCTGCGTCCAACCCGCCGAAGGACGCAAGATCCTCCACGACATCCACTCCGGTGACTGCGGCCACCACGTCGGCGCCCGCTCTCTTGTCGCCAAGGCTATGCGACATGGCTTCTACTGGCCCACCGCACACGCCGACGCTGTCGACATTGTCCAGCGGTGCGCCGGGTGCCAGAAGTACGCCAACAAGACGCACGTGCCGAGCTCAGCGCCCAAAACAATCCCCATCACCTGGCCATTCGCTGTGTGGGGTATGGACATGGTAGGCCCCTTCAAGAAAGCTCCATCCGGCTACACCCACCTCCTGGTTGCGGTCGACAAATTCACAAAGTGGGTGGAAGCCAAGCCAGTTCGAAAATGCGACGGGAAGACCGCCACCAAATTCCTACGCGAGCTCATATATCGCTACGGGTTCCCAAACAGCATCATCACGGACAACGGCACTAACTTCGCCAAGGAAGCCATGGCCAAATTCTGCGAAGAGCACCACATTCGGCTCGACCTCGCGTCAGTCGCCCACCCGGAATCCAACGGCCAGGCGGAACGGGCCAACCAAAGCATCCTCCACGGCCTGAAGCCGCGACTCCAAGTACCACTCGAGTGCACCGCCGGGTGCTGGGTCGAGGAGCTACCCTCCGTCATCTGGGGAATCCGCACCTCGGTCAATAGGTCGACAGGATTCACCCCCTTCTTCATGGTATACGGCGCCGAGGCAGTCATGCCCACCGACCTTGAGCACGACTCGCCAAGGGTCGTCCACTACACGGAAGCTGCGAACGAACTCGATGTCAAGCGACCATGGAATGTAAACCTCCTACGGAAGTTCTACGCCTAGAACCCCACATATGTACTCTCCAGTCGCTATGAAATAAAAAGAAACGGTTACCGCAAATTGCGCCTACTCTCCATGTCTTGTGCCACTCGCACTCGTAATAACAGCGTTACACTAACCGCAGAAGTCAACCTTTGGTACAGCGATCGGCACGGCTAAGTAGTGCGGTGCAAGGGCACTGAATCACCTCAGGTCTTGCATCGTCCATGAAAAACGCCTACCCGGAGCCCCATTGGAGTCGCCTAGCTCGACTGGTTCTACGAACCAAGACAACTGCCCACGCTTCTTACAACGACCATGGTCCTCTGCATCCTTGACATAGCGACTCGAACGGCTAAGTACCACGCTCGGGGACTGCAGACCAGTTCACCGCGAGCGGTCCGGGAAAACGCCAAGTAAGAGAGCATGCCCAGGACTCGCCACGCGACTGACCCCACGGGTCAGGCAGGAGTGACGCGCTCGAACTAACGCGCCAAGTCCTCACTCACCCTCGAGTCGCGACTGGAACAGCCAAGTACCACGCTCGGGGACTCGGCCACCCGACCTCGTTCGCGGAAGGGAAAACGGCGAAGTACAGAGCGTTCAAGGGAGTCGTCTAGCGACTGGCTCTTCGAGCCTGGGCGAGTCGACCACAATCACAAACACACAAAAACAACAAACATAACACATACGAGGTAAACCCCACAAAAGGGCGGACGCGCTCGGGGACTCGTTCAAATGTCAATCACAAACACGCGACAAATACCAAAATAGGCACGATGTCTCATTCGATAGCATGTTGCATTGTCTCATATTACAAAATATGCCCGCATGGCAGACCTGCTACTAACGCCACAAGGCAAACTATCCTATTCTGCAGGCTTAGACGACGACTCGCCAACATCCCGGCGATTGCGGATGAACGGCGTGTATGGGTTCGACGGATACGTCGTTAGTTCACCCGCCATCGCCGCGCGGAAGGGTTGCTCGACCTTGAAATCATGATGCGGCGGCTCGGGGTCGTTCGGCACGACGACCGTCTCCTGGTACGGAAGGAGGTCGCCCATTGCCCAGACACGCTCCGAGTACGCGGCGGCGCGATCTTGCAACTTGAGGACCTCGGAAAGCTATACCGCGCCAGTCGACGATGGGTAGCCACTCGTCACATCGTCGATGTCGAAGTCCTCGGGAAAGTGGGCAAGTCCAAGACTAAGTGCCGTCGCCGCTCCGCGCCGAAACGCCGACCGCGTCATGAACTCAACGACCGCGGGCGTCTTCTCCAAATACCTCCACACCTCAACGAGGTCGCTGGGAATCACTTCCGTGGGCGATATCTCTTGGAGATAGGCACGGATGCACGTCACCGACAACGTTGCCGAGTCCACAAGCATGCTTACACACTCCCGCGCGTCGAACGAGCTCGCCTCTTCCGCGCTATCGATGATGCGACCTGCGAGTAGAAGACAATAATGAATACGACGGACACCACAAATGGCACAACTACTGAAAGAGGCAGATGCACTTACCAATCAACGGGCGGGCGAGATCCGTGATGAAGCATTGAAGCGATGTATGGTCGTCCTGAAGCCCAGCAACAAGGGCATCCGACACTTTGCGATCCTCTTCGGCGGCTGCAATGGCGGCCTTGGCTCGCCCATCAGCCGAGCTCGCTTCTTCCTTCGCTTCCCGCAGCTTGCGCTCGAGGTCGGCGATCCGCTGTTCAGCCGAACTCAAAGCCGATTGCGCCGCCGCCAATTCACCAGCGGGGACAAGCCTCTGGCAAGCTTCCTCTGCCTTCATGGCAATAGCCTGAAGCCCTTTGTTCGCCTCCTGGACGATGGCCAATTCCTTCTCCGCGCGCTGCTTCGCCACCAATCGGTCAGCCGATTCAAGTTGCAGACCCTGCACATCACCAAAAAGGTTAATCAAAGAAATTCTTAAGTGCCCACCCGCTGAAATTCAGCGAGTGCGCACTCGGGGACCGGTACTCAAAGAAATTCCTAAGTGCCCACCCGCTGAAATTCAGCGCGTGCGCACTCAGGGACTGGATGCGAAAAATAAAGATAAGACATTAAAAGAATCAGGACGCTACAAAGCACCGACCTGATCCTCGGGGACTGGATGTACCTGGATGGCTGCGCCAAGCATGCCGTGGAGTTGTATCGCGTCCACGGACGTGAGGAGAGCCGGCGTATGCCCACGACGTTGGTCGACTTAAGCATCGGCGATCCCAGGAGCGTGCCTCGAGGGCGAAGTTCCACTCGCCGCGGCCGCCGTGGTCATGAAGCGTGGGAAGGTGGCGATAGAGGCACCCGCCCCAAAGGAGGTCGGCTCGGCCGTTCCAGGCAAGGGAGCGCTCTCCTTCGTGGACGCGGCCGCCTCCGTTGCAGGTCCAGCCGGCGCGGCCGCCGTGTCGTCAGAAATCGTGACGACGGTGTCACCCTTGGCCTTCTTGCTGCCATCCGCAGGGGCGACGACTTCGTCCGCCTTCCTCTTGCGGGAAGGATCTTCCTCGCTGACGACGGGTGGCACCTTAGCCACGGTTGGGTAGCCCATCCTCTTCACTCCGGTCCTGTACATCAGTCGTATAAGCAAGATAATTCAAGCGATTTTGAAAGACGAAGGAAGGCGAGTGTACTCACTTGGCGACCGGAATGAAGCGCAGCCCCGTACGGAGGCCGGCTGGCTTCTCCAGTTCCGGGCCCAGTCGGCGGCTGAGCCTCATGTCCAGGACGTCGCGTGCCCAAGACACGGACGGCTTCTTCGTCGTCGAGGCTGCAACCGGAGCCTCTGTAACCTCTTCGACAGGAGCTTCCCTGCGAGGCGAAGCCGCTACGGCAGGAGCATCCCCCAGCCCCAAGACTGGGGCGAATGGCGGGGGCATCGAAGCCACTGGCACCTCAACGGTGGCCGTGTCCAGCGCGGCTGCTGCCGGTGGCACCTCGTCCTTGATAGGGCTGGGGGCGTCAGGACTGCTTGCCGAGTGTGGTGGCGAGGCCGGCCTCATCGGCTTCGTCTTCCTTCTTGGAGGGGCCTTCGCCTCCTTCTCCTTCCTCTTCTTCTTTGACGGAGTAGCCTGGCGGCACGAGGTCGTCTCCGGAAGTTCTTCTTCATCATCATGGCGCTCGAGGCTCTTGCTCGCCTCGAGCTCGCGCTGACGTTGCCCGCGGGTCTTGCGAGCCAGCGGGGCAGCTTCTTCCTCGGACCCGTCGTTGCTGTCGCTTTCGTCACTCCTGGCGGGCGACTCGCCCATGTCTTGGACGGACGATCTCGAATTCTCGTCATCCGAAGGTGGGAGCCACCCCTCCACCACTTGGAACAGCTGCAACAAAGGCAAGTTGAAGTTAGTATAACCGCGACTGCAAAAGGACTGCGACTGCGAATGATACGAAGTGATTACCGTTGGGGCTGAGCGCTTCGCAGTATAGGGGCGACCCCAGCTTGAGCGTCCAAGTACACCGCTTGGGTGATTTTCTTTAGGGCCGCGGTGTAGTCATCGAGCCTCCACTCGGCCAGGCTAGCCTTTGTCGGGTCGTCCCGGCCGGTGTACTGGTACATGTAGTGCTCGCGCCGGGCCAGCGGGACGAGTCGCCGCCCGAGCCAGCAGTTGTACAGGTTTATCGTCTGGAGGCCCTTCTTCTTCAGACCGCGGATGGTCTGAAGCATCTCGTCAACGACCATCCGCTGGTCGCTGGGAAGCTTGCCGATTTGAAGGCGGCGCGGCTCGGACCGGTCGGCGGAGTACCGCGGAATCGCCGTCTCGCCTTCCGGAGTCGCCTCGGCAACGTAGAACCACAATTTCTTCCAGTCGCTCGCTGCCTTGGCGGGCAGCATCAGGTCGAAGAATGAGGCCTTCGACTTCAGCTGGAAGGTTAGGCCACCCGCGGCGAGCATTGGGCCGCCCGCCTCCTCGCGGTTGATCCGTCCATGGAATAGATCTTGCCAAAGAGGGAAGTAGGGCCGGCAGCCCAAGTAGCACTCGCAGAACGCCACAAAGATGGCGAGCTGCTCGATGCTATGGGGACCCAGATCCGACGGCTGGATCCCGTAGTAGGCGCAGAACCGCCGGAAGAACAACGACGTGGGGAATCCCAATCCCCGCTCCAGGTGACTGGTGAAGCAGATGAATTCCCCCTCGCGCGGGCTCGGGGTCACCTCTCCGGCCGCGGGGATGCGCCAGCAGCCGGCGCGCAGGATCCCAGCCTCCTCGAAGGACGCCAGTTGTGCCCTCGTACATTTGGACCTCCCCCAGGGTTCGGTGGATAGGGCCATGGCGGAGGACTTTGTGGGGGGTCGGAGGATTTCGGGTCGGCTGGATCGCGAAGCGAAGGGAGGCGAGAATGCGTGCAGTCGGAGAGAATGGCGAGAAGATAGCTCTCTGATCGCCTGCCATTCCCCTTATATAGCGGTTGTTACCCGCCAAATCAGGAGGCCGTTACTACACGGTGATTACGCCAAAAGTAACCGTTGGATTACCGCAACGGCTAGTTTGACCACGCTTAACGGTCCAACTTCAGCCACTCGGCTCACCAACCTACTCGCTGCGAACAGCGATTCGCCGATTCGACTCGCCAAAGCTGCGAACAGAATGACAAGTTTTTCCTATATACAGGAGCCCACCGACGATTCGACTGGATGCCTACTCTGAAGCCGCATGCTCCGACTGCCAGCAGTCACCTACGCCCAATCGACGACGGCCTCGGGGACTACTGATGGGGATGTACCTACCGGGGTATACCCAGCAGGACGTTTCCGACTGGCCCAAAGAACTGGCGAGTGGGCCTGCAAGACGGCGACTGGATCAATGCCCGACGTGGATCCAAGCGACTGGAAGCTGAAGGCCCAGGCGAGTAGATAGGCCCAGTCGGATTAGGTTAAACAAGCACCAAAGCCTTAACTGATTCGGTTGAGATATGTAAACCCTAGGGGAGGTGAGCCTATATAAACCTCCCTGCGGGGCGTGTAGAGATACGTTCCATCATACCCCCAAGCGACTCGCCGCCTAGCCGCCGAGCTCGCCCATTGTACCACCTCCATAATACAACCTAGCAGGACTAGGTCTTTACCCTCCGAGGGGGCCGAACCTGGGTAAAACCCTGAGTCTCCGCCCTCATCACGCACCGCAGATGGCTGGCCGCCCTTGCCCCTCGTTCTACTACTCGCTGCCGATTGCAGCATCTGCCGTGACCATTCCCCGAGTGGATCGTCGGCGACCAACCACTGACGATGGTGGTGGTGTTGACGCCATAGCTACGTCACACCGACGCCACCCTGGACCAAGTACCCTGTTTGACCTGGTCTTTGTCTCACGTGGCATGTGACATGGCCTAAGGCCCATATGTCATTGACTAGGGGTAGCCAATCAGTTGGTAACAAATGCATTTTCTTTAACCTGTGCGCTGAGGTGGCCACTGGCCCACTGGTCAGTGACTCAGGCTAGATGTAGGTGCGGTCTAAAATGTAAATTCATGTTTAAGAAATAAATAAAATGTTATAAACTTAATTATTAATATGAAATCAAATAAATGATTAAATCTTGTTTAATTAATAACTTTTGATTTATAATTCAGAAAATGTGTATAATATATGAAAATTTGTAGAAAAATAAAATCTATAACTTAAACTTATTATCCAATATTATTATGATGATTATTTAAATAAATATTATTTAATAAAGGTTTAAAAGTAATAAAACCTTGATACTTCATATTTTAATAATGATAAAGATTAAGAATATGAATAATATACCAAAAATCTTAGCAAAATAAAAATTATAATTTAAAACTATAATCATGCATTATTATTTCACTTACTTAAATATTTATTATTTATTAAGTATTTTTTAAAAAATATTAAATCTTATAAAAATCATATCTTATTATTTATAAATCATAAAAATAAATATAATATACCAAAATGATCACAAAAATAATATCTACATGTTAAAAATATAATATTTCACTATTGAGTTAAATAAAAAGTTCAGGTACTCTAATAACTTGAATTTAAACCTATTTCCTTAGTTTAAAAATTCATATAAGGGTAAATAAAATTTGTTAATATTTCTAAAATGAGTCAATTAAGTCTAATAAATAGTATTAGTCTTAAATATTAATAATATGAAGCCATAATGGTTTAAAACATTATAAATACCTTTTTATTAAATTATCTTCAACCTTAAGTGAAGATTACATTCTAAAAGGATTCCTATTCATAATAAAAACCTTAAAGAACAACTTGTGAATAAATCAGTTCCTTTCTATCTACTTTAACCACCAGATTACAAAAACTACCACAACACTATAGTAAGTTCATAAGTAATTAAGTAATATCATATCTTGGTTTATAAACTATAACCACTCATCTATAAAAGGTAAATGATACTACTCCATTATAAAATCAAGAAACCACTATACCAAGTAAAAGAATAACCATTCTTATGTAACCTTAAGGAAACATTACCAGGTACACAAGATACAAATATCATAAGCATTATACTTTCAAACTATCTTTGTTTTAAAATTAACTTTAGTCAACAAGAATCTAAATATAACACTATAAGCATTATTATATGTTTTATAGTTAACTTTGGTCTGAACTAGTTAAGTTATAAAGCATCTCAAGCCAAAACTATTCAAGCAAACACAAATAACATCGACCACCACTAACTAACCATAAAGATTGTTTAAACCTTAGAAAGGGAATCTTTTCTTCAAAATTTATTCGTTTTGCCACTTCAGACAATATATGACAAATAATCAAGATCACATTACTTCATACTTCACTTGTATACCTAGGAGCAATAACACTTAAGCTATTTATAAGTGACTCTACTTATAAAGTAAATTTTGGAGATAAACTATTAAAGTGTAAACAATTTTGAATAGCATTTCATAGATATATATTTTATTGATGCATAAATATGTGTTGTTCACACACACTCACAAGCCCTAATAAGAAGCACAGGTGTGAAATTTATCTAAAAGAACAACACATTCTAAAGTAACCATTTCCGGAATCCAAACCCTAGAACAACGTTATTTCCAACATCTTATGTCCAGCCAGCCCGTGGGAGCGGGGCTCTAGGGAACTATTGGCAATTAAGGTGCTCCTTTTAATAGAGCACCGGAGCAAAGCATTAACACTCCGTGAACACATGTGATCCTAACACCACAGCCATCCCCTCTGGTTGTCCCAATTATTGTCACTTTGGGGCCTTTGGATCCGGACAATGATATGTGTACACAACTTGCAGATAAGATCACAAACAATACTATTATAATGATTCAATAATAAGTTCAGATCTGAGATTATGGCAGTCGGGCCCTAGTGACAAGCATTAAGCACAACAAGTTGCAACAAAGTCAAATAGCACTAATATAGATACTAGGCACTATGCCCTAACAATCTTATTCGATTACATGATAGAACTCATCCAATCCCTATCATCCCCAAGCCTACAGCGGGGGATTATTCACTCATGGATGAGGGAAACATCGGTGGTTGATGGAGATGCGTTGGTGATGACGATGGCGATGACCTCCAAATTCCCCGTCCCGGCAGGGTGCCAGAACGGAGTTTCTGGATCTGAATCTTGGTTTCTGGTGGCGGCAGCACAGCGGAATTCTTTCTGGAAAACTATCGAACCCCCTCGGTTTTTAGGTCGAAAGGCAACTTATAGGCGCAGAGGGAGGCCGAGGGGGTGCCTGGGGTGGCTGCACCCCTCCAGGCGCGACTAGTGGTGGGCCAGCACCTGGGGTGCGTGTGCCCCCCCCTAGGCCTCCTCTCCGTCTCTTCTTCCGGCTCCGTGGATCTTCTGGTGAAATATAATTTTTTGACATATTTTTCGGGATTTTTCCTGATAGTTCATTTTCTGCACAAAAACAAGACACCAAGGTAATTCTGCTGAAAACAGCGTCAGTCCGTGTTAGTTGTATCCAAATCACACAAGTTTAGAGAAAAAACAATAGCAAAGTGTTCGAGAAATTAGATACTTTTTGGACGTATCTTTTTGGATATCTCATCCAGTTGATACCTTACTCTTTTGTTTGCGGATGTCGACGGTGTGAAATAAAAGGGGAGCTTGTGAGTTCATGGAGTCTATACATTGTGTTAGAGAAACGCCTGAGCTGCTAGCCTAAGCCATGCCTAATCATGGTGAAAACTTGCAGCATCATCATAATGAGCATTTATGAAGCATCCTCAATAAAAAGCTATACACATAGTAAATAAACAGATCGTTGAGATGCTCCTTGTCTGCTTGTCTTGTCATTTTGATCACGGGATAGCTCCTGTATCATGTGCAAGGGGTACCCCATTGGCGGTTCTCTATGATATGCATGTATTTACAATGACAAGAACTTTCAGGTAACCAAAGTTGAGTAGCATGCGGTGTGGCCCTCGTACTCAAGGGACTTGGGATTTCTAGTTTATGGTCTGTCAAGCATATGATTCAGAGTGGACCTCACTTTCACCTTAACCACATATGATTCAAAGCTAATGAGTACCTTCCTTTTAGCATTGGGAAGCCTTTCAAACCTTTCAAAACCTTGTTGAGTCACCACTTATTCTATGAACACCTTCTTGATAGCATAGTTGTCATTCTTGTGTTTGTTCCAAAACTTGGTTAATCATGTCATGACTTTGATGCTTGTATCTCTGATATCTTTACTTCTAGTCTTCACTTGAACTTCAGAAGTGCCTTGGCATTTATAATGTGCTCTACAAAAAAACGCAAGCGACATACCACTCTATCATACCTTACTATGAGCATTGCAATGTTGCTTATGTTTATGTTTCATGCTACTTATTATTATTGAGTTGTTTTCTCTTCATAGATTGCAATGACTATTGAGTAGACTTAGTTGCATACTCTTTATTATGAATTGTCTAAGCATCTACTCCTGTGCTGAGAATATTTACATCATATGAAGCAATTGTGTTTGTGAAAGTTCTTTTATCGCACTCAGTTTTCAACTGAATTGCTTGAGGACAAGCAATAAGCTATGCTTGGGGGAGTTGATACGTCCAAAACGTATCTACTTTCCCGAACACTTTTGCTATTGTTTCTCCTCTAAACTTGTGTGATTTGGATACAACTAACATGGACTAACGCTGTTTTCAGCAGAATTACCTTGGTGTCTTGTTTTTGTGCAGAAAATGAACTATCAGGAAAAATCCCGGAAAATATGCCAAAAATTATATTTTATCAGAAGATCCACGGAGCCAAAAGACGAGACGGAGAAGGGGCCTGGGGGGCCCACACCCCTGCCAGGCGCGGGCCCACACCCCTGCCAGGCGCGGGCCCACCACTGCCGCGCCTAGGGGGTGCAACCACCCTAGGCACCCCCTCGGCCTCCCTCTGTGCATATAAGTTGTCTCTCGACCTAAAACCGAGGGGGGTACGATAGTTTTCCCAGAAAGAGTTCCGCTCCACCGCCGCCACCAGAAACCAAGATTTGGATCCAGAAACTCCGTTGTGGCACCCTGCCGGGACGGGGAATTTGGAGAGGATCATCGCCATCGTCATCACCAACGCATCTCCATCAACCATCCATGTTTCCCTCATCCATGAGTGAGTAATCCCCCGCTGTAGGCTTGGGGATGGTAAGGATTAGATGAGTTCTATCATGTAATCAAATAAGATTGTTAGGGCATAGTGCCTAGTATCTCTATTAGTGATATTTGACTTTGTTGCAACTTGTTGTGCTTAATGCTTGTCACTAGGGCCCGAGTGCCATGATCTCATATCTGAACTTATTATTGAATCATTATGATAGTAATGTTTGTGATCTTATCTGCAAGTTGTGTACACATATCATTCTCCGGATCCAAAGGCCCCAAAGTGACAATAATTGGGACAACCGGAGGGGATGGCTGTGGTGTGAGGATCACATGTGTTCATGGAGTGTTAATGCTTTGTTTTGGTGCTCTATTAAAAGGAGCACCTTAATTTCCAGTAGTTCCCTAGAGGCCCCGCTGCCACAGGCTGGCTGGACAGAAGATGTTGTGCAAGTTCTCATTGCGAGCACGTATGACTATATTTGGAGCACATGCCTAGGATTGTTTAGTACTTGAATGCTTGTTATTATTTGTCTACAATTCCCTAGATCTTGAAGTTACATGTTTAGACTTGTCCATACAACGCCCGTCCATCCATCTCTATGCCTACCGCACTCGAATCCCACTATTTACTGTTACTGTTACTACTGCTCTTGTTCCACTGCTGTTGTTGTTCTACTATTGCTACTATAAACTGTTGCTACTGATAAACTTCTGTGAGCAAGAACTATTTCCAGGTGCATCTGAACTGACAACTCAGTTGTTAATGCTTGCAAGTATTCTTTGGCTCCCCTTGTGTCGAATCAATAAATTGGGTAATACTACCCACGAAGACTGTTGTTATCCCCTACACTTGTGGGTCATCAATCTTCTAGAGATGGAGCATTTTGAGCTTGCACAACACATCTTATTCTCATTTCATCTATATTGACGCCAACACATGCTCCAAGCAATGCCAATGCACAATTCCTACATGTACAACTTAATACACACATTAGTCCATAAAGATTGTCATTAATTATCAAAACCACACATGGGGGCCCACATGTTCTTTCAACAATCTAGAAAAGGATCTTAATATGAAGTTGATTTTGTGCATTTTTGAGCAATTATCGGGTTTAAAATAAACTTTCATAAGAGCGAGCTATTTTGTTTTGGTAAAGCAAAGGAAATGCATGACCAATATATGAATCTATTTGGATGTGGAATGGTATCATTTCCATTTAAATACCTAGGGATTCCTAATCATTATAGAAAATTGAAAAACAGTGAGTGAAAACGGTAGAAGATCGTTTTGAGAGAAAAGTTGCAAGCTAGGTAGACAAATTATTATCCTATGGAGATAGGTTAGTGCTTATTATTCAGTCCTAATGAGCCTCCCAATGTTTATGCTATCTTTCTTTCAAATACCCAAAGGGGTAAGAAAATGAATGGATTTTTCTGCTCACGTTTTTTCTGGCAGAGTGATTGACGAGGGGTAACCTCGGCAATGCCCATGGTTATGGACTTAGGGTTTCATGGAAAAGAGAGCGCTGATGATTTCGTCAGCTTATCAGACAAATAAGGAAGTCGATATCGTCTGATTATTATGAGAAGTTGATTACAAAGTCATCAATTTGCCAGTTGCGATCTAGCTCATGGCAGATTGAGTATTTTTGGAAAACTAAGGTGCCTTCTCTGTCGGCTACTCCCTGCCTTTATATGTGAGGCTGAGTCTTGAAACCGTGTAAGGATAGGTCACAAGTTACAATTACAGTACTAGGACTATGTCGGTTTGCACTTTTATCTTAATCGCCAAGCCAAGCTTCTGTCCATCGGATGCTTCTTGGACTCTTTACTCTTCATGGGACTCATGGGCCATGGCTGTAGTACACCCAAGGTAACCAATCACGAGAACCCGATAAGTCATACCCATGTCAGTGATGGTCATAAGAGAAAGTATATACTTACTCGTTGGAACATCATCTGTCAACCTAAGGATCAGGAGGGCTTGGAGTAGAGGTTTTAGAGATTAAAAATAAATGTCTACTTAGTAGATGGATTTTCAAATTATTGTCAGAACATGGTGTCTAGCAGGAGTTAATTCAAAACAAAAACCTCTATTCCATATCTTTGTCTCAAGTGAAGGAAAAACCCAATGAATCCTCTTTTTGGAAGGGCCTCATGAAAGTGAAAGAAGAGTTTTTTGAGCGTGGTTCTTTTAAGGTAGGTAATGGGGAAGCAATACGATTTTGGGAAGATTCTTGGTTGGGAGATACTCCTTTAGCTCAACAATATCTATCACTTTATAATATTTCACAATGAAAATGAGTTTCGATTGCTAATGTTATATCTCAAGTGCCACTGAATATAGGCTTTAGACATGCACTAACGAGTAATAAAGGTCATAGATGGTTGCATCTTGTTAACAGCAACTGCCTAATGGATATTAATTTAACCATGACTCCTGGTGTATTCAAATGGAATTTGACCAACTCTGGTTCCTTCATAGTTAAGTCTTTGTATTTATAATACATGAATGACAATACGAGGTTCTTTCATAGTACATTTGGAAAATAAAAGTATCATTAAATATTAGAATTTTCGTGTGGTTCTTGTATAAAAGAGTACTCTTGACAAAAGATAATCTCTTAAAAATGAAATGACAGGGGAGTAAAAATGTTGCTTTTGTGACCAAGATAAAATAATGCAACATTTGTTTATATCATGTCCTTTACAAAAAAGTTGTCCGGCCTATTATTTATATGGCTTTTGATATATTCCCTCCAAATAATATCACTAATCTTTATGAGAACTGGTTGTCTAGAGTTAAAAAAAAGTATAAAAAGTACAGACCCGAGTGGATGCATGTGCTTTGCTTTGGGCCATCTGGCATGTTAGAAATGGATATATTTTTAACAATACAAAAACAACTTCTTTTATACAGGTTATACTGCTAGCTACACAATGGATCCGTTTTTTGTCCTACCTACAACCAACAGAGCGGTGACAAGGTCTGGTTACTGAGTGCAACCATTTGGAGATGGTCGCTAGGGACTTATTCACTCGATGCAACTGGCGTTTTAATCATAAAATAACATGTTGATGCAGAGTCATTTCATGTGTTCTTTTGCTTTTATATGATTGATTTGTATGTCCACCATGTGTGACCTATGATGTATTTTTTGTAAAACCTTAATTTCAACCTATCGATGCAGAGACCGGGGCATTTTGTCCCCATTTCGGAAATAGTAAGTTTTCTATTGCATTGCTTTTTGTGTGCATTGGTTGGAATGTATGTGATCAAATGCAATTGCTTTTGATTGTAGGATCATCTTGCTCAAGAGAGACACAAGGGTATGAAGGGATCCAAAAAAATAAGACGTCCATGCTTCATCATTGTTGGAAGTTACTTTAGCGTAGCGAGAAACAAAAATTGAGGGAGCAAGAAGTTGCACCGAAAAAGAGGGCAATGGTCCAATTGGATGATGATAAAAGTGATGGAGGGAGAAACAAGAACAAGACAGAAGGAAATAAGAAGGCGAAGGAGAGAATTAGGAAGCAAGACTAGGCATCAAGCTCGAGGGACAAGATCGATGACATGATGAAATCGAAAGAGATTTTGACGACCAAGACATTGGAAATAAAAATTCTCATTGCAGAGAAAAAATCAAGAGAAGCAAGCAAGGTGGCTAACACTCTGGAAACATCAACTAGGGAGGTGGCCTTGGACAAGATAAGAGCCCGTACCGAGGAGAAGAAGGCCATTGCGAAGGAGAAGGGGGCATGGTCGACCTCATTATAGAGAACAAGACCATGATGATGGATCTGAATACTATGGACTTTTTCACAAAGGAGTGGTGGCATTTGGCAAGGATGGATATCTTAGAACAAAGAAGTAAAACGTATCTTGGAACAAAGAAGTCAAGCTATTTTTGGTGGTGGTGCGGCTAGTGGGCTAGTGGAGGTGGAGGTGATGGTGGAGCTACAGCTAGTGGTGGTCTAGGTGACGGTGGTGTCGGCTCCGTCGAGCTTTGTGAGGACCATGATGCTTGATGGTGCTTCCTTCGGCGTGTTAGTCATCCTTTTAGCAAGAACTATGAGGACGATGTAGTGCAAAATCGATTTGGCTATTTAACACCATGTAGTCTATTGTTCGATTTAGTTTGTCTATGATAGATTTTTGTTAAGGTCTAAACCAAACGATAGATGTATCCTACTTGGCCACAACCCAATAGAGCCTTTATAATGCGCTTTGTATGGCTATTATCCAAGTTTAATAGAGCCCTCATAATGCGCTTTTCGTGGCCTTTATCCAAGTTTTAAAGGTAGACGATATAAGAGGACAGCTAGAGATACTCCAACGGACCCCCTCCCCTACCCTCGGGCCAAGACCCAATGCGCCCCGCAAATGGACCGTTGCCATGTTATTATCCGACTGGCCCCCATTTCTAGCCCAAATTTGGGTTGATATGCGTGGACGCAAACTGACCGTGTCCTCCCATGGCATGCAATTCGGCGGATATTTTTTCATTCATTTCATTGGATGGACTTTTACAGCTAAAAAGGTAAACCTAAGATAGCTAGGACGCCCCTGGGCCGCCCACATCTGTGTAGCTAGCTTGGTCATCGACGCCAGCATCAAGATAGCTTTCTTGGCCCTCGCCGGCCACGATGTCGTGGCTCCCTTGGCCCTCGTAGACCACCTCGTATGACGGGGCTTCCATGTTCCTCTAGTCTCACGTCGTCGTGCCACCTTGCGTGCCAGGCCACCGTGGCTTCCTTGGCTCGGTGGTGCCTCTCGACAACCGCGTGACGCTTGTTGAGCCAGGCGAGGCTCATGCGAGCTCGCCCTACCGCTTGCCAGTCCCTCTCCGCTTCCGCTGTCGCCAACATCACTATGTCTGCCTCCACTCGGGCTTCATCGGCCGTCAGCAGCTCAGGCGTATGCGCCTGCATCATATCAGTTGCCACACGCGTGGCAGCGAGAGAGTCTATTGCCAGCGCGCCTCTTTCACCTCCAGTGTGGCAAGGAGGGCGTAGCATGCGCGCGACGCGTCTCTTCTGCTTGCCGACACGCCTCCTAGTGCGCCTAGTGCTGCTCGTCTTCCATGAAACAACGACCACTCTTCTAGCTCGGTGGTCGCGCACGACATATCGATGACGGAGGCCTCAATCGATGCATTGGAGGCCTCCAGGCCGTGTTGTCGTGTGGTCTAGAAGCACTGTAAGAGGACAACCTGCTCCTCGGTCATCAGCGCCCGCATAGGATCCTCCTCCACTCCTTCCTCCTAGTCTACCTCGTCGTCCTCCTCTTCTTCGCTCGCCTCCAGGACGGGAGTGTATGAACTAAGCTGCGCGTAGGTGGTGGGAAGACAACGAACCATGGTGGTCACGACAGTTGTGTCGACCGGTCTTTATAGTAGCGACTATCCCTGGGTGGGAAACGACACGACCGGGTAGGAAATGACTCGCGCAAGCAAGAAACTGTGGGTGTGGGTCATGCAACGGGAAGCACCTCGGTCGCCATTAATGAGGCAGTTGTGTGTACATTTGGCCCAGTAATTAGACCACCCACGGTGTTGGACAAAAGCGGTTCTTAGCCTCTATCGAATCGGTTTAATACAGTGTGGAGATATACTTGAATCGACTCATACAAAAAAGCAATGCATGCAATTGAATCGGTTCAAAGCGATTCAAAGGATTTAAATATAATTTTGTGTCTGATACAAGTAAGAAATAACCAGACACCACGTTTCGATGGAAAGGATTGAGACAGAGAAAAAAGTTCTTTTATAACTCTTGGGTCCCATGTCCTCGTACCCGTTAGGGTTTTGTCCTCCCGCTGGCAAAAAGGCGGCGAGTTCCTGCCTACCAA
Organism: Avena sativa; assembly: GCA_916181665.1. Lineage (NCBI taxonomy): Eukaryota > Viridiplantae > Streptophyta > Magnoliopsida > Poales > Poaceae > Avena > Avena sativa. The sequence goes on along the minus strand of OV702296.1, from coordinate 235,776,494 downwards.
GATCTCCGATCTCCGGTCGTTCCCATCCCCGTCTCCGTACCCTAATTTACCACGTGGTTGCTTCCTCCCCTGCTGTAAGGGGAACCTCTGGTTCTCGCCTCCGGTCAGGAACACTGCTCTGGTGGGGTTTAGGGCTGTTGTTTGTTTCGTCCATGGCAGAAATTCGGCCGTCGGCGAGTGTTGGATCTGGCAAGCTGGGTGAAGATGAGGAACCAGATGCTGCCTCGTCGTATTCAAGCTCGATGAAAGATGGTGGGATTGGCTCTATGTTTGATCAACTTGTAATTGGTGAGGATGAATTTGATGACTTCGTCATCGAGGAGGACGAAGAGGCTTTGGCAGAGAATACACGCTGGATGGCGGTGGCTCGAGTGCTGATTGATAAAAATTTCAGTCATGAGGCTTTGTTTCTGCATATGCAGAACGCTTGGAACCCGGCGCGAGAAATCAAGATGCGTGCGGTGGGTGAAAACAGATTCATAATTCAGTGCTTCTGTCTTGGGGACTGGGAGAAGGTAATGGAAAGGGGACCCTGGCTTTTTAGGGAATGGGCACTGATCATTGCCCCGTATGATGGATTCTCGGAACCAGAATCGGTGCAGCTGGACTTTATGCCGATTTGGATCCAAGTTCACAAGATACCTGAGGGTTTTAGGAAAGAGGAGGTAGTTAAGCAACTCGTCCAAAGGGCATGTGGGGAAGTTTTAGTGCTAGAGATGATACCTTCAGGTGGCTTTAGAGGCGATTTTGTTCGTGCTCGTATACGCCTTGATGTGCGTAAACCCCTCACTAGGTTTGTTTCATTCTCACGGGGAGGTAAACGATACCTATACGCTGTCAAATATGAAAAGTTAGGCTTGATCTGCTATGCCTGCGGGCTAACTGGCCACGGACAAAAGGAATGTGGTCTTGGAGTTTTTGTGGAGAAGGACCTAAAATTTGGTGAATGGATATATGTTAACCCCCCTTCTAGCAGAGGTCGCAATACGGGAATCCTGAAAGGTGGAGCTCGGGGTGGTCGTGCTGATTTTCCTGTAGGAGGGAGCGGCGTTGGCCATGGACGTGGTCTGGATATAAACATGGCTGGCCGGGGTCGTGGTAATTACGTGGATTGGAGGGAGCACCCAGAGCGTAAGCTACATGGGGCAAAGGTAGATGGTTCGCTCACAAGCCGGGAAGAGCTGACTGCTACAGCTACTAGTCCTATAAAGAATGGCTCTGGTGATATTTATATGACCGAAGCAGAAAAGAGTGCTCGTAAGAGGTTGACGTATGCACAACCAGCTGCTACTACTGATGGTGTCCTAGCGGTGACCAATTCTACTATGATCACTGATCCTTCTCTGAACGCTCAGGACGATGTAGGGAATACTGGCAGTACTGAAAAGAAGAGACAAAAGAAAGCAGATGGAAAATCGACCTCAGCAAATTCTGGATCGGCGGCATCCTTTGAGGATGACCGCCGGGTCCATGAATTGTATCAGTTTGAACTGCCGCGGTGCTGGGAATTCCGCGACAGTTCAGGAACTAGGAGTCCTACAAAGGGCACACTAGGCTAAAGTTATATTCCTGTGTGAGACAAGACAAAGTTGTGATCGGATGCGTAAGCTTCATAACCGGTTAGGTTTGCGAGGTTTTACTGGGATTAACAGTGATGGCAACGGTGGTGGTTTGGCCCTTTTTTGGCACAAAAGTATTCATGTGGAAGTAAAGGAAGCTTGTGACAGATATATTGATGTTTGGATGCGGTTAACACCGGACGATCCATTGTTTCATGCAACTTTTGTATATGGTGAACCCAGAACTGAAAACCGCTATCGAATGTGGAATCAACTTGCAGCATTGCGTGCTACTTCCTTGCTGCCATGGATGTTAGTGGGGGACTTCAATGAAGTTCTATGGTCTTTTGGACATTTTTTCATCAGACCTCGATCTGAACGACAGATGTCTGACTTTCGCGATTGCGTGCAGCTATGTGGGTTGGTTGATCTTGGGTTTAATGGATTACCGTTTACGTATGACAACCGACGGGCAGGTAATCATAATGTGCGGGTCAGGCTAGATCGTGCGCTTGCAGATGATCATTGGAGAGATATTTTTTCTGATGCATCAGTACTCCACCTCGTGTCCCCTTGCTCTGACCATTGCCCTATACTCTTGTCATTGTTAAAGGAGGAAGTGATGCCTAGGGGTAGGCCATGTTTCCGTTATGAAATTTTTTGGGAAAGAGATCATGCATTGAAAGAAGTGATTGAATCGGCTTGGAAAGATTTAGGCCATATGGCTAATCTGGGGTATGTGAATAGAGGTCTTGGATCGATTATGAAGAGATTGCAAGGCTGGGGAAGGAGGAAATTTGGGAATGTGACTCGTGAAATATCGAAGTTGAGAGATAAGCTTGCTGCCTTGCAAGCTAATGATGCACCAAGAGATCTGATACGTTCTACTACTGATTTGATGAATGAATATTTGTATAGAGAGGAGATGCTTTGGCTCCAACATTCACGCATTGATTGGCTACGTGAAGGTGACAGAAATACCAAGTTCTTTCATCACAAAGCGATATGGAGGGCAAGGAGAAATAGGATATCAAAACTAAAGGATGATCTTGGAGAAGTTCAAACTGTTCCCTCTAAGATGCAAAGGATATACACAAGGGATCCGAATATTGATCACTCATCTATTACCGATCTGGTGCAGGAAAAGATAACACGAGAGGTTAATGACAGATTATGCTCTGAATTTTCAGATGAGGAAATCTCTGAAGCTTTGTTTCAAATTGGTCCTATAAAGGCCCCAGGCCCAGATGGATTTCCGGCCAGGTTTTATCAGCGAAATTGGGCAATGTTGAAAACTGAGATTGTTATGGCAGTGAAACACTTCTTCGATACTGGACATATGCCGGAGGGGGTTAATGATACTTCCATAGTCTTGATTCCCAAAGTGGATAATCCTTCAGAGCTTAAGGAGTATCGTCCCATTGGATTATGTAACGTTTTATATAAAATAGTGTCCAAATGTTTAGTTAACAGACTGCGGCCGTTACTTGGCGAGGTAATCTCAGAAAATCAAAGTGCCTTTATTCCTAGGCGTTTGATTACAGATAATGCTTTATTGGCCTTTGAGTGTCTCCACTTTTTGGAGCATGACACTACTACTAATTCTCCTTTTTGTGCCTATAAATTGGATCTGTCCAAAGCATATGACAGGGTTGATTGGTCTTACTTGGAGAGTACACTGCAAAAGATGGGGTTCTGTCATCGGTGGGTGCAATGGATTATGTCTTGCGTTACCACGGTGAAGTATTCAGTTAAATTCAATGGAACCTTATTGGAAGCTTTCTCTCCCTCATGAGGGTTACGACAAGGAGATCCCCTATCTCCCTTTTTGTTCCTCTTCGTGGCGGATGGTATCTCAGCTTTGTTGCAGAAAGAGGTAGAAAATGGTGGTATTTCTCCAATTATTGTTTGTCGAAATGCCCCTGGAATTTCTCATTTACTTTTTGCGGATGATACACTCCTATTCTTTAAGGCAACAGAAGCACAAGCTCTACGGGTTAAGAATGTTCTGAATACATATGAGGAGGGTACAGGACAACTAATAAATCCATAAAAATGCTCTATTATGTTCAACTCTTTATGTCCTGATAACTCTTAAGTGTTGGTGCGCTCAGCGCTTGGTGTGGTGCAGCAGGTGTTTGAGGAGAAATATTTGGGACTACCTACTCCTGAAGGACGTATGCATAAAGGTAGGTTTCAGGATCTTCAATCCAAACTAAGTAAGTTATTGATGGAATTGGGAGATAGTATGTTGGCTCAGAGTGCTCGCGAGATACTTATCAAGGCAATTTCCCAAGCCATCTCTGCCTATGTCATGGGGGTATTCAAGCTACCAGATTCTATTTGTGACGAGCTCACAAGATTAATTCGTAACTATTGGTGGGGTTCAGAACAAGGGAAACGAAAGACTCATTGGGTTAATTGGCCTAAGCTCATTAGAGCAAAAGATCAAGGAGGCATGGGATTCCGTGATATGCGGTTATTTAATCAGGCCTTGCTAGCCCGTCAAGCATGGCGCTTAAATGCATTTCCTAACAGTCTGTGTGCGCGGGTGTTGAAAGCCAAATATTACCCAAGGGGGAATCTGATTGACACGGTGTTTACAGGAAACCCATCTTCGACTTGGATGGCGATATCATATGGTCTGGACTTGTTGAAGAAAGGGTTAATTTATCGTGTAGGCGATGGTACAAGCATCAGGATTTGGCGTGATAGCTGGATCCCGAGACAAACATGCATGAAAGTGCTTTCGCCCAGAAAGAGTAACCGTATGCACCGGGTATCTGAACTTCTGGATGATAATCTGAACTGGAAAGAGGATGTAGTTCGATCAACCTTTCTGCCCATAGATGCAGAACTGATCTTGAAGATCACTCCTGCGAGCCGGATAGGGGAGGATGTTCTTGCATGGCAGCCCGAGAGGTCAGGGATTTTCACTGTCCGAAGTGCTTATAAGTTGGCCCTGGGAGAGCACCCTGTACAATGCTCGTTTGCTGCAACTAGTGCTAGAGGTGATGGCAAAGATCGATGTTGGGATGCTATTTGGAAATCAGCCTTACCTCCCAAAGTCAAGGTTTTTGCGTGGAAGGCAGCAAGCAGCGCTTTGGCTACAGAAGCAAATAAAAAGAGGCGTACCATGCGTGTTACTGGGTTATGTAATATCTGTGAAAGGGAGCAAGAGGATGAGGCTCATGTCCTGTTTCGGTGCTCGCATGCATATCAATTATGGACTGCTATGAGAGGCACTTGGCATCTACCTCTGGATACAGATATACAGACTAGTTCTTCGAATTGGTTCAAAGAAGTTCTGTTAAAGCTCCCTACTAATATGTGTGAATCATTTATTCTAGTGGCATGGCGTGCTTGGTATGCACGCAATGAAGTTACACACTCCAAGCCCCTGCCGTCGGTCTAAGGATCTAAACGCTTCCTGTGCTCTTTTGTGAAATTATTCCATGATATAAATGAATTGTCTACGGACGATATTATTAAGGGGAAGATGGTCATGGTTACTGATCAGGCTACGCCTAAGTATGTTAGTAAGAGGAAACCAGTTGAGAAACGCTGGCAAAAACCTTCTTCGGGTTGGGTGAAATTAAACTTTGATGGTTCAGTCAAAGTTGAGGATGGTTCATCTGGCGCTGGAATGGTCCTTCGAGATGAAGATGGCAAAGTTATTTTTTCGGCATGTCGACAGTTATTCAATTGTTCAGATCCCCTTGAAGCTGAGGCTAAAGCTTGTGAGGAGGGACTGAAACTATCCTTGCAGTATTCAGATAAGCCAATAGTTGTGGAATCTGATTGTGGACATCTGGTGTTGGCAGTGTCAAACAATGATCAAGACCGTTCGAGCCTGCTGCAGATTATTTCTGAAATTAAGTTCTTAAGTATGAGTAATAGAGTTATATCCTTTGTAAAAGTTGATCGGTCATAAAATAGGGTTAGTCACTGCCTCGCTAATTTTGCGAGAGCAGAGTCCAGAACTGTGGTGTGGTTAGGGTCGGGTCCTGAATGTGTTCATAGGGCTCTTGACATAGACATTTCTGTAATACCTATTGCTTAATATATCGACTTTTACCCGCAAAAAAAAAACTCTTGGATCCCATGTACAGTGTTTGAACCGGTTGTATACACTACAGTCAAATCAGACCGATTCGTTCTTTTACTTGAATCGCACCACCAGTGTGGTTGGTCTTAGGTGACCTGGCACCTGCTGGCCAGACAGAGGCCTCGAGCCTATCCTCGAGCCACCGCAAACACACTGAATCATGGCTATCCGAAATACGGTCGTCCGTTGGAGTTGTCCCGAGCCTTATCTAGGTTCAAGGCAAGTCTTACGTTATGTTAAAAAAATAGTGGGGATTTTGATACACTGGTTACTATTCCCTCCGTTCAAAATTTAAGATGTTTCAGTTTTTTTTATAAAACATATATATCTAGATGTCTTTTGGTAAATTTAAGATGTTTTAGTCTTTTTATGAAACACATATATATCTAGACGTCTTTTAGTAAATTTAAGATGTTTTAGTATTTTTATGAAATACATGTATCTAGGCGTCTTTTAATATGTAACGGCACAATGCTTCGAACCTACACACTAAAGGCTAAAAGGCGTATGTTATATTCGCGCGAGCAACGGCACAATGCATGTTTTAGGGCAGTTAGGAAAATCTGGCTCTAATGGTGTTTTACATGATTCAGCTCCAACCTGTGTGCTGGCAATTATCACAAAAGGTTGCAAGACTATTATGCCTAATTAATAAACCTCACGCTTCCTGTAAAAGAATATAGTACCCAGTGCATCAAAATTCCCGCTCTTTGGTCCAGGCTTCTTCTCTCTTGAATTGAAAGACACCGATGTTAATGCTCTATATTATCGTATAAGCAAACTGGCAACATCCTTTGGGCACATAAAACATGTCAATTTGAACACCAAGAATAACACATGTTAGGCATTTATGTTTCTCCTTAAAACTAGCAACGAGTACATCTCTCGATTAGCTAAATGATGGACATGAATGAAACAAGATCATACGATGTAAGCAAAATATTAAACAAAAAGAGATAATGCAGTTCTAAAAAAAGAGAGGATCGTTACGGGTGAATGACTGTCAGCATCAAATAAGAACTGGAGGTAGCACAAAGCAAAAGTTTTTTTTTTGCAAACAGTAGAAGAGGAACAAACCAGCAGAGGAACACATACATAAGTCTGCTATATTTCCGAATGTACAGTGCCCAATATGCTATATTTCAACATTTTAGCTTGCATTTAAAATTCAATTCAAAAACCAGGAGCATATGCTCCCGGGAGCCAAAACGCCTCATCCGTTGGATCAGCTATATCAAGAACAAATAAAATTCTTACAATGTGGACTTTCGTTATAAGATGTAGAGCATGGTTATCTAGGTCCCTGATGCATACATCAACCAATAAGGTGATGATCATTTAATCAGAATAATAGATAAAAATAAGTATATTTCTTTAGATGGTAGAATGTCAAGCCATGTAATACTTATGTTTTGGTTACTGAACCACTGTCACCTCTTTCAAGATCTACACATTAGATTCTTTAAAACTAAAACACAACATAATATTGCACAAAAACTTCTGACATAATATCTTTAGCAACCCTCCATAGCCCAGTAAGTTCGATAAAATAATAATATTGCATCTTATGATCATGAATATTAAGTGCAGTATCTGTTCTCATTAGCATAAAAATAGCAGAAAAGGCAAGTTTGCGCTTTTAGAAGTTGCTACCAATCTCCCAGAAAAGGCACGCTTGGCTATTTACATCTCCTGCAAGTACTAAACTAGTACTCCCTCCGACCCATATTAGTTGACTCAAATTTGTTTAGATACGGATGTATCTAGCATGAAAACTTGACTAGATACATTCGTATCAACTAATATGGGTCGGAGGAGTAACATGTTTCTGAAGCAGAGCAAGTGCAACACCAGCAGCAATTTCTGAAGGTCTGAAAATCCAGCTTCTGAAGTGGAAATTATCGCCCTTCAGAAATTAATCATTGCCAAACCAAATATAACTGGGTGCCATAAAATCTGAATGGTGCCACCAGCTTCTGATCTAGCCAAGCAACATGTCCCTTAGCAACTACTACCTCCGTCTAGAAATATAAGACATGCTTTGTGAAACGAATGTATCTAGACGAGTTTTGTGTATAGATTCGGAGTGAACCTATACACTAAAAGACATCTAGATACATTTGTTTCACAAAGCTAAAATGTCTTATATTTCTAAACGGAGGGAGTATGTCTCACTCACCGAATCTAAAAGCAAGGTCAGAAAAAGTATATGCATCGATCAGCACACACTACTCCACGGGTACTGACATCCTTGCAAGCATGTTTAGATAAAATAAGCTTACAAATGCTCTATGCTATGCAGGTTTGTTGCACACGAATAGAAGTGCCCATTGAATATTAATCTTACAACAAGACATGGGCAATTTTCCATTATTTTTGTTTACAATTCAACTACTGTGTTAATTCTCCTCGCACTTGCCAAGCTCATGTGCAAGGCGTGACCCAGATGGCCAATCAATTTAGTTACTATACGACTGACAAAAAATGAAAGGTAGAAAATTGCCAAATCATAGAAAATGCAGAAAAGGACCACGGAGCATTATGCAGTACACAAATATATGATTAACCAATATATGATCAGCTTGATCTAAGGATTGTTATGATGACTGTGTTTTAACCAGAAATCAGGCAACTGGTCAGTAGGTAGGGGTAGTCCCTATGTTTGCAAGAAACTCGTAATTCCCTCTCTTAAATTCTGATTCTGCAAATGTGAACTAATGTATGTTAGCCCGTTGGAATATAAAATGTCTAAGAATCACCCAAGAAGTACTTTCATCACTACTGCCTGTAATTATTGGCAAACAGCCTACAATATAAAAACGCTACTACATGAAGAAAATCTGCAAGAACGAACAGACAAATCAGGCGACTGGTCAGTAGGTAGGGGTAGTTCCTATGTTTGCAAGCAACTCGTAGTTCCCTCTGTTAAATTCTGATTCTGCAAATGTGAAACTAATGTATGTTAGCCCGTTGGAATAAAAAATGTCTAAGAATCACCCAAGAAGTACTTCCATCACTACAGCCTGTAATTATTGGCAAACAGCCTACAGTATAAAAACACTACTACATGAAGAAAATCTGCAAGAACGAACAAACAAATCACGCAGCAAAGGGATGTAAACAAGATACTGCCATACAAACATTTTTGCAAATACTGTTACAAAATGTCATAGCATAAGCATACAACATCCAAGCCCTAGAATGCTCAGTATTTGTGTTCTCTAGAAGGACAACTACTCGTCATTGTGTAGAGAAGATCTGAGAATAAATGGCTGGGAGCTAAAATCTAAGCTGAACTGGTCAAGGATGCTACACATCATAGTTTGATCAGCTCAGATGGATAACTATTCTTAGTAATGTAGCTAAAGTTATCATGGCCTTAGCGCATGGCGAAATAACCAAATTAGCTTGCATATTAGGATTCAAATTTCACAACTTAAGAAAGAGATAAACCATAAAGAGCTGCCACAAATATTGGTTGGGCATATCAATGCAAGTCAATCAGAATACGCAACTGCACAATATGCAATCACCAACAATCTTCTGCCAGCTGGAAATAATTTTTCATGTAACATCATGATATAATGAGATTTGTATGACAGTAAACAGGACATCACTAATTCTCACCACATAATTTCATCTGTTTAACGCGAAAGCATGCAATGTAACACCATTGTCATCAGATGACAGCTAGTTAATGGAACCACATCAAACAGAAATACAGTGGTCCATAATTGCCAAACAAAAAACAATGCTTGCAACCGAACGGTAGTAGTGCATACAACCAACAGTACTACAAGACTTAAGCTAATCATCCTAGCAGAACACGGAGGCTGGAGGAATCTTTAAACACTGAATACAAATCTCAAAAGGTTTCTTGCATGTACATACCGGAGCATCAGAGTAGTGAGCAAAAGGTTCGCGGACAGAAAAATCAGAACCTCTCTGGAAGCTCCGAATGCAACCTCCTTGACGATCAGAACAGACAGTGACCAGACCCGAGGAGGCTTCGCTGGCCCGTCTCATTGACCACAGGCTCTCCACTTTCGAATGCACCTCTTCCATCGAAGTGAAACCAGCATCCAACAGAATCTTCACCTCCTCCAGCACCAATGCACTCTCAAAGAAAAATTTGAGGAATGCGGTCTCACTTTGGCCTCCTTGGAAATCATGGAAATGGAGCCGCTTAATGCGTGACTGGATGCAATCTATGGTACCAGACTCGTGCCAGAATTTCAGGTTGAGCTTGCCAGCAGATTGATCGGTTTTCGTAGACTGAAAATTCAATCAAGTAAATGCACATGTAATTCATCAGCTATTGATAGCAATTAGCAATATTATGCTAGTACATGAGGTGCAAATGAATGCCAAAAGAAGTGTCAGAGGCTTCACTCAGATGTGGAGGTCCTCAACATTAGGGAAGCATCTGAGGAAACTGGGAATCATCTTGACATCATTGCGGACTCCAAAACGGACATGCATACAGAGAAATGTCACGCTTGGTACCATGGTGCGGGGGCTCGCGATTGTCTTATCCTGCATTTGCAATCACAATGCACCCAATTGAGATAAGAAAGATAAAAGATTTACACTGATCGTGTAAGATAAAATAAAATAAATTGAATGATGAGACACCTTGATGATGGTGTCGCCGATATCTAGTTCGTGATTTTTTGGATTCAGAAATCCCAAATAGACCAATTTAGGGGCATGGCCGATCTTGATCTTGGAGCGATTGCGACCAGGGGTACAAACTTCCGAATGGATGAGCTGGTCAAGGCACGGGGCATCTACCACGAAGATTTCTTTGATGAAGGAGCAGACGAGACCCACCTGCCGAAGGCTTTGGCTGACAAGGCGGATGGGAAACTCTAATACATTGCCTTGGATAAAGAGCTTCTCCAACACGGGGCTCCTGTCGAGGATGAAGTCCAAATCCCTGCTCCCCATGATGACGTTGCAGAGCTCGAGCTCACGGAGGTTAGGGAAAAAGGTTTGCGTGGAAGGCCGACCGTGCAGGGGAACTTCCAGAGGCCGAGGTAGAGGCGGGTGAGGGTGGCCATGCCTAAGAAGGTGGCGGGGAGATCGAAGTCGAGCGGCCACCGGCGGTTGACGAGGACGAGTTCCTGGATGCCCTTGTCGGCGAGGAGCTGGAGCCAGCGCGTGAGCAGGCCATGGAACTCCACCATATAGCTGCTGGTGAGGTGGACGCATCGGATTGGCCCCGGGTGCGCAGCTAGGACGCTGGAGACGGCGGAGGTGGCTGGAAAGAGGTCGGCGTCGACGAGGACGAGCGGGGCGGAGCGCCAGACCCCACGCCAGCGGCGGGAGAGCGCGGCTGTGCGCGCGGCGTCCTTGACGGGGAGGCGGGAGACGATGTCGCCGAGGAGCGCGTCCGGGAGGCGGCTGACCCGGTCGACGGCGTCGTTGGGGGGGAGGGCGAAAGAGGCGAGCGGCGGGGGAGGCGGGCGGGTTGGGAACGCTGCAGACGGGCGGGGAGAACAAGCGGGCAAAGAGCGATGGCCACTCGTTCGGGTGCTTGCTCAGGAAGTCGGTCGCCACAGCCATTGCTGGGCCGAGCGGCCCTAGGGTGTCAATGGACCCCGCCGCCGCCCGCCAGGAGAGGCCTTCTACATCGTCCGGGTCAAGGCCTAGGAGCCGGAACTCAGCCGCCATGGCGGAGTTCGTAGGAGCGGGCGACCCTTGGGTGTCCATAGCCGCCGCCGGAGGGGCCGCGGTGGGGGCGAGGGTTTTGACTAAGCGCCGCGTGCTCCCTGCTATCTGTGGAGTGGAGCAGAGCAGCTACGGCGGAACGGAAGGGGAAGAATGCTTATGAGCTGTGGCCTGTGGGAAGAAGCCTCGGTGGGCCTAAATGTTCGGACCGGTCGCTCGTGGCCCACGAATCAGCAACGCAGTTGTTGACTTGTTTCTGTCTCATTTCACAAGAAAAAAATTAAAAAATCAGGGAAAAAAAGTGTACTAAGTTATTTATTGGAATTTCTAAAAGAGATATAGCTGGATAAAGAATCTACATTCGATTTTATTGTTCCGTGGCTTATTTTCTTAAGTATAATAATCCCTTCACTCATTGTTTGCAAATCTGTGAAGGTAGGCCCGCTCCTACCATCTGTGGGTAACAAAATTGCTTCAACCAGGGAAATGATCTGCTATTGGTATTAAGTGTTACTCCCTCGATGTTTTATTACTCCCTCCGATCTTATTATGGATCGACTGACTAGGTTTTTCTAATGCACATGTACGTAAACAAGTTTTACCGCCTGCAAAAAAAAAGTAAACAAGTTTTACCATGTTGTTTTACTTATTTTGATTCGTATATACTCCAAATCAGGGTTTTTATTAACACAATAGTGTCTAAATTAGCCACACACAAAAATAGTGTCCAAATCAGGTTTACTTTTGGTTCGTGATTGCTTAGATTTTATAACTGAACAGTTTAGCAGTGGTTGTGAACAATTTGGAACCTGAGGTGTTGAATGCAGACGATTATCGTAGAATCTTCTTATGTTATGTTTGGATGTTGGAAAATAGACATGGAATTGGAATTCTGAAATTGTTGGACCTAATTCAACCGTTTGGAAGGGCCTTGAAATTTTAGCATGGAAACAAACGAAGATTCTGAGCCGTGACCCCGCAAGCGCCCGCTCGGCCTTGGCAGTTTCCGAGCTATCCCGCACACGACCCTTTGTTCCGCTCAGACCCACACACACCCCTTCGTTCCGCTTAGCCCCCGAGCGAAGCCAGCGACACGAGATCCCGTCCTTAGCCGGAGGCGGGCCTGATGCCCAGCGCCGCTGTAGTGATTTCACGACTCCCCCCATCCTCTTCTCCCTCTTCCCGGCCTACTCTACCCCTTCTCGTCCTCCTCTCCCTCTTGGAATGGCTAGGGGAGCCCGCCTCTAACCCTAGCGAGCCAGCGGCTGCGACCATCAATGGGAGGCAGGGGTGCCCAACCATCATGGGAGGCAGCGGTTCCTAGTCTTACTGAGGCCAGCCATCCACTATAACTCCTCTTCTTCCTGTCCTCTTAAATTTCTTGCTACATCTATTCCAATCGGAAGGCCCTATTCTAATATAATATACAATTGTGCATACACGTGTAGAAAAGTTTATATTGTCAAATCTCAAAAAACATTCAATTCCATGTTATGTACATCCAAACATTATTGGGAATTGGGTACTGCCCTATGATTCTGACAGAAAATTCCATGCACATCAAAATGCCAGAATTAGAAATCAAAGCCATTTCCTTTCCATCATGAATTTGGAACCTTCAGCCCAATTCAATTCCAAACTTATTTTCCAACATCCAAACACAGCATTAGAGAATCTCCACTTGTCTACTTAAGACGCCGATCTGGACGTCGAAATTTCGCCTAGTCGTGTTCTGGATTTGGGCGAACTTTGGTTCTGCCTTCCCAGGCCGTACCTAGGATCCCGGGAACGCCATGAAAACGCCGGACGAAGCGAATTCGGCGAGTGAACCTGTCCAGTCAGCATATAATTGCCCATATTTATTCAAAGTTCGCCCAAAGTTTGCTCATATTCGATCATATTCGCCCAAAGTTCGTCCATATTCGCCCAAAGTTCGTCCATATCTCCATATTCGCCCAAAGTTTGTCTATATCGACCATATTCGTCCAAAGTTCGCCCAAAATTCGTCTATATTCGTCCAAATTTCGTCCATATTCGCCCATAGTTCGTCCATATCGCCAATATTCGCCCAAAGTTCGGCCATATCGACCATATTCGCCCAAAGTTCATCCATGCCAAGACCGCTTATATTCGTCCATATTCGCTCATATTCGCCCAAAGTTCGTCCATATCGACCATATTTCCAAAATTCGCTCAAAGTTCGTCCATATTCGCCCAAAGTTCGTCCATATCGACCATATTCGCCCAAAGTTCGCCCATATTCGCCCAAAATGCTTATATTCACCCAAAGTTTGACCAAAGTTTGCCGAAATTTGTTAAATTTTAATCAAACGCGGGAACTCGTTTGTGTACGCGAGTGGAAAACTCGACGTTCTCAGGCCGAAAACAAGTTTCGTTCGGTTAAAATTTGGTCTAGATTTCGGGCTGGATTCGCCCAACGAGTGGATTTCGGGTCGGGTTCGCCCAATGAGTAGCATCTAGCATCCCTGCATTTTGGATTCTCGGGATTGCTAGTTCTGCAACGGGTGGCCAAATGCTGATATACACAGCTGTGAACTTATGTTTGGAATTGCCAGTTCAGCATCGGCCACACTGTATAGGAATGTTCAGGTTACGTTCTACGAAATCCTAGAGATTTACTGTTGTTTGATAGATTTTTATCATTTTTGTCACTATCACCGATCTCAATCTCAGTTTTTTCAATTGACCGATCAAAAACTCCTATATCACTGCTCCATTACAACACTTATCGGTTTTGCCATCCCGTTATCTCTGTTGTTAGTCTATAATTAGTTTTGCTATTTGCAGAGTGAGGCAGTGAGAAACACATTCAATATGTCGAAGGTGCATACAGTTCGATGTTTGAAATCACCGACAAAGGACTGGACAATGTTCTTTCTACATCGACGCATTCCACAAACTCATTCATTTGGTCTAACAACTATTGTTGGTCGTATGCATTAATTGAGTTAGCCTAGAATTTGAGGAGCTGACAGAATATGAAAATGCTAGCTCGATAGTTTTATTTTTTCCAAAAAAGGGTGATAACCTTAAACCTTTACACTGGTTGATGCACACAACTATATACTCACTCCGTTTCAAAATATAAGATGTTTTAATTTTGTGAAGCAAATGTATCTAAATTTATTTTAGTATGTAGGTTCACTTAGATCTAGAGTGAATCTACATACTAAAACAAGTTTAGATACATTTTATTCATAAATTTAAAACATCTTATATTTTTATATTTTGAAACTGAGGGAGTATCATTCATTGTTGAAAGCCAGGCAATGTCATGCTTAGAAGGTGAACAAGTCGACTCAAAATTGGGTAACGAAAGTGATAGAATCTCTTGGCAAGCAGGCATGATTTGGATTTTAGCCCAAGATAAACATGAGACTTCCATATCTATTGTTAGTGCATCACTAGCAGCACCCGTAAACAGGCATGAACCCGTAAAATTCCGGTGAGTTTACGGGCCATGCGCTTACACTGCGAGCTAGCAGTGCCCCTACTCGGGCCGGCCCGTAAACAATTTTTACGGGTGCATGTGAATGAGCTCGCCCGGCCTCTACATATAGGGGCACGAGAGGGGAGTAGTGGTCTGAACCCTTACTCCTCCGCACACCCAACCCTAGCGCCGTCGCTGCCATCTACAATTCTGGCAAGCAATTTAGCGGCCATGTCGACGCAAGGGCGCGGATTTGGCGTCGGGGGAGGCCGCAGCGGAGGGGGCTGTTGCCGATGCGGGGGAAGCGGCATGGTGGAGGCGGGCTGCGTCCGACATCGAGCGAGGATTTCCATAGCTTTGTTGCGCGTTCACGGGCTGCCTCGGTCGCCGTGACGAAGCGGGCGAGCCACAAGTACACCCGTGTCGGCGCACTAGTACCGCGGAAGCTCCGGTGGTACTATGAGGAAGACGTCTCCGACTCTGACTCCTCTGACACGGAGGCGGTCCGTGCTCCTCCAACACCTGCGACGTTGTTGCATGCCCCAAGGTACACCAGGGATAACTCGTAGGGGGAGAGCTCGCAGACACGGGCGCTGACCGAGGACGACTGGCCAAGCAGCAAGGAACAAGAACTAGAGCTGCTGCAGCGCGCCTTCATAGCGTCGGAGGAGGCCTATGAGGCCGAGCTCCACAGGGATCGCGAGGAGATGTAGCGGGGTCTAGCCATGATCTAGACTATGGAGAACACTTGCGAGGGCGCAACCGCCAGCGAGCCTGGAGTCCCCTTCGTCGTCCTCGACGATTAGGCGGTGCCGTCCATGGCGTCGCGCTCGTGGAGCTTCGGCGATGCTTGGATTTTGGTCGACATGTGCCTCGCAGCCGCCCCCTTAGTATGTAGTTTTGGGCAGCTTGTATGTAGTTTGTATAGACTTTCTATGTGAACTACTGCTTTGGGTTTGTCGAAGTGATAACATGTATGTCCAACCAACCGGTGAGATATTAAATAAACAAAAATTGATGGAGAATCCAGAATGGGAAAAGTGATTATAGACTAACGGTGAAGAGACGTTAGAATGGCAAAACCGAGGAGTGTTGTACTCCCTCTGTCCCGGTTTAAAGGGTCTATACCTAGATATCTAGGTCGTTAATTTGATTAATAAAATATTAATTATTTAACATAAAAATTATATCATTAAAAATTTAGATGCTATACTTTCTAATGATATAATATTTATGTTCAATAATTTATATTTTATTGGTCAAATAAACAATCTAGGTATACATGTAGGCCCTTTAAACCGGGACAGAGGGAGTTCGAAGCAGTGGAATTGGAGTTATTTTATTGGTCTGGCAAAACTAAGACGAGTTGGCCATAGTGGCAGAAATAATAAAAAACACTTCACGGATTATACCAGAAAGCCACCTATGGTCTTTGGAAATGAATATTTTTAAACGATCTTTGGTGTTAGGCAAACCGAATACCTAGCATATTCGGTTTATACCCTGCCATATTTAGTGCTTGATATCTGGCCATTATGGTTAGGATGGATTGGCCATTATGGTTAGGATTGGTATTCATGTATATCTTGTATACGTGAAAGACCACAATGTGTGGCAAATTATTCTCCTCTTCTAATTCTATCATGATATCAGACAAACAATCTCACGCCTCCGCCCCCTTCTTCTACCGCCGCCGCCCTAGGGTAGCCGCCCCACCTCGCCGCGCCGCCTCTCCCATGGTCGCAGCCGCTGAGCCCTCCCTTTCCCCTCCCCCTCCCCCCGCTCCACACCACCACGCCGCGCTCTGGGCTCAAGCCACGGCAATCCAGAGCATCAAGTCTCTCATCCCGTCACTCTCGACCTCAAGGCCTCCAACTTCACCAAGTGGCGCAATCTCTTGCAGGTCGCCGTCACCCAGTACGCCCTCGCCGACCACCTCGTCTCCGTCGTCCCCCTCTCCACCAACCCCGAGGACTGGCTGCGGATGGTGTCAACACCTGGATTTTTCAATCCTGGATGCCTGTTATGCCATACATCGCAATCCCAGGATTACCATTTTTGCGAGACATAACAGAATTGGATACCATAGTGCATCATCCATTACAAACGATACAGAAGTTCTTACACAAATAGGGATCTCATGATCCAGTTCTTAATACAACATCAAGCAGCGGAATACGTAATAATAACGGTAGCGTAGGCGAAGCTCCATCTTCGGGGTCACAGGCAATGCTGACGATGGGAGATGATCCTAGTTGCCGTAACCTTCCTGGGGTCCATCTTCCAGGTACTCCTCTTTATAGTCTGGCCATGGGAATAGCCAGGGACAAAGCCATGAGTACTCTTTAAGTACTCGTAAACTAATACTAACAGGTAAGGGGTTTTTGGATAATGGGACACTAGGCTCTAAGGTTGTTTTGTAAAAAGCCAGGTTTATCTCTACTAGGTTCCAAAGCTAGTCACAATTTTATAACTCCTAAGTGGGATCTTGTAACTTAGGTCACAACTCTGTTGTGGTCAAGTCAAAGTCTCAATTCATTTCACAAGTCATTTTGAAAAGTCTGACGGGGAACAGTATGGCCACTCCAACTGTCCATAACCGCGGACGCGGCTATTCGAATAGTTTGACACTCTGTAGAGATTGTACACTTTCACCACAATATTCGATACATCCGTCAGGAACAAATCCTGAATTCACCATACTCGGTATGCGGATAATCAATCCTAACCTTTCAATTACACACCCTAGTATAAGCACCTCTCCTGTGAGTTTGGCCTCCCAACCATGACCAACTGTCATCTTGGGTACTGCACAGGTGGACAATCTTCACAAGGTAGCCTCAGCTCAGACCTTGGCCGTGAGGGAGCTAATACTAAGGAATATAAGTTTCCAGTCAAGCCCTACCCAGTATTCGGGTATTGTGGTTGTACGAAAAAAATTGGAATGGTATCGCATCCAGACAACCATCAGTTTTATAAAGGGCTAAGGCTCATGCCTCATCATTTTCATCACCAAAATCATCAAGTGTTCAGAAACACATGTCCAAAACATTTCAATAGAATGATCCATCATTCCAAGGTTTTCATAACCATTTTTCCACCAAGTATTCCCATCTAAGGTTGATCAAGTTTTATGCTTAGCACTAGCATCTATAAGTGGGGGTAGTACTAAGGAGGGGTGGTAAACTAGTGGAGTTTTAACTAAGTACAACCTTAAGTCTTAGGCTGAGATCAAGGTTTCTAACTTAGGCCGAATTTTATGCTCTTTATGCAACCTTCAGTATCTTTCCAAAATCTACCAATCACTTAAGTAAACTCTAAGTAAGCTTTGATAAAGAAATAAAGTAAGAAGCTTGCACATAAAACTAGGATTGGTTTATCAAGTGGGTATGATCACATATGCTTAAGGCATATAGTAGTCATAGCACAAGTATGGGTTTGTGGCATTAGTAGGGTATTTTGCAAGGGTTAGCTTGCATAGGTCAACTTGATTAGTAAGGCTTGCACAGGTATCGTATCAGCTTGCATCAATATCAGTATAAGGTTGCCTTGTGCAGAGCAGTGGTTGAAGTTCTCCTCGGCTTCTTCTTCGTAGTATCCTCCTTCCTCCTCGTATCCTTGGTCGGTACTAGCGTCTATGAATAAATACGAGGTACACAATCATCAAACAATACTTAACTACTTGCAATCATCACACACAAAGGTCCTATAGATGATCTTGCATCATCTATAACATTACAAGGTTAAGGCTTGGTTTAATTCCTTTTTATTTTTAGAAAAGTAATTTCTACTCATTGAAAAACTACTTAAGATTTAATATTCTCCAAACTAAACATGGGATCATGTTGACACATGTCATCACCACATATTGTAGTCCATGAGAATGTGATTTAAAGTGGTGTCACAATTTAATAAGGTTTTACCCTTTTATTTTAATTAATTAAAGTGGCTAGAAATGCTTATGTAGCATTCTTTTATTACTTGGACAATATTTCTGCAAGTAAACCTATATGTTTTTATATATTCTGAAAGGTATGGTTAAATGTGATTTTTGAGAGTTGGAAACAACTCAAAAGCTATTATAGTTTAAATTTGAAAAATGTTTGAATGCAGAAAAGCTTCTGCCTTGTTATTTTTACCATGGGTGATCTATAGATCCGAATGACTTGAATCCAACGGGCTTGGATTCAGCATTCACAGACCTTTTCAACAAAATTGGTTTCATTCAGTTTGGTGCACTGAATCGATCTGGGTTGATTTTTGAAGTTGTATACAAAAGTGTGTTTGAATTGAAATAGAAAAAGGTTTAATTTGAATAACTGGGCTGCGCGGGAAAAGTTACTGGGCCGGCCTGCTAAGCGCAGTGCTCCCGCGGGCTGCTTAAGTGGGTGTCCCCACTCGTCAGTGACACGGGGCTGGGCGAAGCGGTATGGGGCAACGTGGGTCGTTCGATCTAGTTCTAATCTAACGGCTGGGAGTCATCGTCGAGGCGAGACAACTCCGGCGAGAACAAAACCTAGCGCGGCCAGTGAGGGTTGCTAGGGGCTCACTGGGGTGCTGGCGAGGGTCGGCGAGGCGGGCGAACGATGAAGTCGACGACGGCGAACTCAGGGGTGGTCGCGGCAGCTCCTGGGGCGGCTCCAATCGCTGGCTCCCTTCTTCTCCAGCAGCGGCAGGCTCCAGTGAAATTCCGGCGAGGTGGTGCTCGCCTTGCTCTGAGAACGGTGTGGCACGATCAGTGAGGAGAGGGGAGTGAGATGGTGTGAAGAAATCGAGCGGGGGTGGCCTCTATTTATAGTCGAGCGAGGGGACCGTTGGGGCGCACGGTGAGCTCGTCGGGGGCGATGTTACAGGCGGCTATTGGCATGGGCAAGGGTAGGGGACGGTGCGGTTTCTCCTGGCGATGCTCAACGACATGGTCTCGAGGCATGGGCGGTGTGGTTTGGTCTGGAACGGGCGGTGCTCTGCGGGGCAGAGGCGGCGTCTTCGACGGCGGGCGGTGGCTGTGCGGCACGGGGCGGCAAACGGGGATGTTGAAGGGAATATGCCCTGAGAGGCAATAATAAAGTGTTTATTATGTGTATTCCAAGTATATGATAGATGTTTATTTTGCATGCTATAATTGTATTAATACGGAAACGTTAATACATGTGTGTTTAATAAACAAACAGAAAGTTCCTAGTTATGCCTCTCTCATAAACTAGCTCATTGATTAACAAGATGATCAAGGTTTCCTGATCATGGACATTGGATGTTGTTAATAACGGGATCACAACATTAGTGTAATGGTGTGATGAACATTCATCCGAAGTATAGCATTACGATCAAAGTCATTGAGTTTATATTGCTATAACAACTTACAAAGTGATCCTAATCCTTAGACCATGAGATCATGTCAATAACTAACACCGGAAGAGTTTCTTGATAACATCAAACGTCACACCGTAACAGGGTGATTATAAAGATGGATTCAGAACTAATAAAGTGTTATGTTGAGGCTCATGGATCGAGAGTGGAATTTGTTCATCCCGATGACGGATAGTTATACTCTGGGCCCTCTCGGTGATATCACATTGATTAGCTTGCAAGCAAGTGATTTGATCACTAGAATGTTATATCACAGGAACGAGAAAAGAGTGCATGTCGGTAACGAGATCAAACTAGGTATGGAGATACCGATGATCGAATCTCGGACATGTAATATATCGTGAAACAAAGGGATTAAGATACTAGCGTAAAAGGTTCCGACGATCACAAGAAAGTCATCGTTGAATGTGTGGGAGTCAGTATGGGTCTCCAGATCCCGCTTCTGATTATTGATCTGAGAGGGGTCTCGATCATGTCCGCATTATTCACGAACCGTAGGGTGACACACTTAAGAGACACCGACATCCAATTGGAGCAAATGTTTCATGCCGAAAGAATGAACAAGCGCAGGAATTTATTTCACTAGATACCGAAACAGGTTTTCGGGTGAAATTGCATAAAGTGGTTATGCATGTGAAATGGAATTCTAGCAAGGGGTTATTTGTGAATGTTTGTCATTAAAGTAATTGACAAAATTCTGAATAAAATAAAAGAGTTTTATTTAATGAGAGTTTGCATTAAATTTGGTGGAAATTTAATGGGAATTTGAGTGGACTTTTGAGTGGAGGGAATTTAAAGGAGATCTGTGAGTGGAGTGTCCACCCACATGAAGAGGGGAGGGCAAGGGGGCAGCCCCATGCGCCGGCCACCCCCTTGGGGTTCCCCCCTCCTCCTATAAAAGGAGCCCCCCTCCTCACTTGTCTCTTACACCTCCTTGTGAAGGATCTCTCTCCCCTTATAAAATTTATCCCCCATGGTCTCGGACTAGCGAGATACATGTTCCCGGTGGCTATTCGGCAAGAAAGAGTTGTGCTTCCGCTGCATCGCTGGAGCGAGGAGGCGGAGGTTGCTCGGTGCCTCGAACGTGTGTGCGAGCATGGATGCGCTGCTGATTTGCGGCGCTAGGACTTCCTCTCGATCTTGAGATCGGCAAGAGAACGTCTACATCAATCACGAGTTGAACTCGTTAAGCTTTGTCGGTCTTCAAGGGTATGTTCTCTACGGATATACATCCGCCTGTTGTTTGTATCTAGTAGATAGATCTTGGTACATAGTTCACATCGTAGGAAAATTTTTGTTTTCTATGCTGCAAACCCTACAGTGGTATCAGAGCCGGATCTATGCGTAGATACTTTACACGGGTAGTACACATATGAGTATGTGGGCGATGATGATCATGTTGTTGCTCCTTTGTTGTAATTTTGGATATTGGTGGCATAGTGGGATGAAGCGGCCCGGACAAACTTTACATGTCCTCGCACATGAGACCTGTTCCACGCTTGACATGCAACTAGTTTGCATAAGTGGCTAGCGGGTGTCTGTCTCTCCTACTATAGTCAATATCTATTTTGCAAGCGAGTTGTCAACAATTTGGTTATCCTCGTTGTGGTTCATGTTCGTAGGTAAGAACGGTTCTATCTCGAAAGCCCTAAGCCACGTAAAACTTGCAATGGATAAATTAGAGGCGTCTAGTTTAGATTGTTGCTGGGCTAGTGTTATGATATGGTAGTGTTGTAAGTAGAAGTATGAGATGATACTCTTACAACACACATAGCGTGTAAAATCCATAGACCTTGGATTTACACATATAGGTATGATAGTGATCATACCACGATGCACATGATAGAGATCATCTGTGGGAACCATATCATTTCACTAATAAACATATGATGTTTGATAGCATCTTATATTGCTTGTTTAGCGCTTTGTTAGCATAATAAGATGATCCCTCATTTAAATATCAAAATAAGAATGTGTTCTTCCTTTAGTATGCACCGATTATGTTTTCGTCGCTCCAAGACATCACGTGATGATCGGGTGTTCTTGGATCCACGACCATATTTCGGGTGTAAAACAGTTACACACGCGAATACTAAGGTTCTAACTTGGCGAGCCTAGCATGTACAGACATGGCCTCGGAACACGGACCAAAAGGTTAAGCATGAGTCATATAGTTGATATGATGCCCATTTGATGCTCGCCTTTGAAGCTATACCGACTCACGTGATGATCGGACTTGGTGTAGTGGATTTGGTTCATGTAATCACCAAAAAGGCACGAGGGATGTCGTTTTTGAGTGGGAGTTCATTCGTAATATAGATTAGTTGAACTCAATCTATCATACACTTAGTCTAAACTTTACAAATTCTGTTGTAGATGGCACCACCTGCTTTTAATTTCAATGTGTTCATGGAGAAAGAGAAACTAGCAACGAACGGTAGCAACTTTACCGAATGGGCCATGAATTTGAGGATTCTCCTCTCTGCTGCACAAAAGCAATATGTGATAGAAGCGTCGTTAGGCCCCCCACCTTTAGATGATGCCCCTGACGAGGAGAAGAATGTCTATCAGACTCGTCAGGAGGACCACAACTTAGTTCATTGCGGCATATTGTATGGGCTAGAGCCGGAACTTCGAAAGCGTTTCGAAAACGGCAATGCATTTGATACAATGGGTGAGTTGAAAATGATTTTCGACACACATGCTGCTGTAGAGAGCTACAACGCTTCAGAAAAGTTCTTTAGCTGCATGATGGAAGAGCACAGCTCCGTTAGTGAGCATGTACTCAAGATGTCGGGTTACGCCTATAAGCTTGTGTCATTGGGAATATCGATTCCCATTGACTTAGTCATCCATCGTGTTCTGCAGTCTCTGCCACCTAGCTATAAGAGCTTCGTGATGAACTATAATATGCAAGGCATGAAGAAGTCTCTCCCCGAGCTTCTGTCAATGCTTAAAACTGCAGAAGTGGAGATCAAAAAGGAACATCAAGTGTTGATGATCAATAGGAACACTGGTTTCAAGAAAGACAAGAAGGGAAAACGGAAGGAGAGTAAGGGCGGCAAGCCTGTTGCTGCGCCTGAAAAGAAACCCCGAGTTGGACCTAAGTCTGATTCCGAGTGCTACTATTGTAAGGGGACTGGTCACTGGAAGCGCAACTGCCCCAAGTATCTGGCAGACAAGAAGGCTGGCAAGGCAAACAAAGGTATATATGATATACATGTTATTGATGTGTACTTGACTAGTGCTCGCAGTAGCACCTGGGTATTTGATGCCGGTTCAGTTGCTAATATTTGTAACTCGAATCGGGGGCTGCGGAACAAGCGACCGCTAGCAAGGGGTGAGGTCAAGATGCGTGTCGGCAATGGATCAAGCGTTGATGTGATCGCCATCGGAACGCTGCCTCTCCACTTGACGTCGGGATTAGTTATAAACTTGAATAAATGTTATCTGGTGCCTGCACTGAGCATGAACATTGTATCTGGATCGTGTTTGATGCGAAGTGGTTATTCATTTAAATCCGAGAACAATGGTTGTTCCATTTATATGAATGAAATATTTTATGGTCATGCACCGATGATGAATGGTTTATTTCTATTAGATCTCGATGATAATGTTACACATATTCATAATGTTGATGCTAAAGGATTAAACTTAATGATGATATATCCGCATATATGTGGCACTGCCGTCTAGGTCATATTGGCATTAAACGCATGAAGAAGCTCCATTCGGATGGACTTTTGGAATCACTTGATTATGAATCATTTGATACATGTGAGCCATGCCTTATGGGCAAGATGACTAGAACGCCGTTTTCTGGTTCAATGGAGCGGGCGACAGATTTATTGGAAATCATACATTCTGATGTATGTGGTCCAATGAGTGTGTCGGCGCGAGGTGGATATCGTTATTTTGTTACTTTCACGGATGATTTGAGTAGATACGGTTATATCTACTTGATGAAACACAAGTCTGAAACCTTTGAAAAGTTCAAGGAATTTCAGAATGAAGTGGAAAATCATCGTAATAGAAAGATCAAATTTCTACGGTCCGACCATGGAGGTGAGTATCTAAGTTACGAGTTTAGCACTCACATGAAAGAGTGTGGAATTGTTTCACAACTCACACCTGCCGGAACACCACAGCGAAATGGTGTGTCAGAATGTCATAATCGTACTTTATTAGATATGGTTCGATCTATGATGTCTCTGACGGATTTGTCGTTGTCATTTTGGGGTTATGCACTAGAAACTGCTGCATTCACTTTAAATCGGGCACCATCTAAATCCGTTAAAAAGACACCGTATGAATTGTGGTTTGGAAACAAACCTAAGTTGTCATTTCTTAAAGTTTGGGGATGCGATGTTTATGTGAAGAAACTTCAACCGGATAAACTCGAACCCAAAGCGGAAAAATGCGTCTTCATAGGATAGCCTAAAGAAACTTTTGGGTATTCCTTCTATCACAGATCCGAGGGCAAGGTTTTTGTTGCCAAGAATGGATCCTTTCTAGAGAAAGAGTTTCTCGCGAAAGGTGTGAGTAGTCGGAAGGTAGAACTCGAAGAGGTTATGGAACCTTCTCTTCAAAGTATGGCGAGTAGCGCAGCGCCGGAAGTTGTTCCGGAGTTGGCTCCACCTGTTGAAGAGGGAACTAATGATAATGATCATGAAACTCCGAAAGAGAGTACTACCGAACCTCGCAGGTCAAACAGGACGCGTGCAGCTCCCGAGCTGTACGGAAATCCTATCATGAATTTCATGGTTGATGAAAATGATGACCCCGCGACGTATGAAGAAGCGATGATGAGCCCGGATTCCAACAAATGGTTAGAAGCCATGAAATCCGAGATGGAATCCATGTATGAAAATCAAGTTTGGAACTTGGTGGAATTACCTCACGACCGAAAGGCCGTGGAGAACAAATGGATTTTCAAAAGGAAAACTGATGCTGATGGTAATGTGACCGTCTATAAAGCTCGACTTGTCGCAAAGGGGTTTCGACATATTCAAGGAGTTGACTACGATGAGACATTCTCTCCCGTAGTGATGCTAAAGTCAGTTAGGATTATGTTAGCAATTGCTGCATATTTCGATTATGAGATATGGAAGATGGATGTCAAAACCGCGTTTCTCAATGGTAATATTGAAGAAGAGTTGTATATGATACAACCAAAGGGTTTTGTCGATCCTAAGGATGCTAACAAGGTGTGCAAGCTTCAGCGATCCATCTATGGATTGAAGCAAGCATCACGAAGTTGGAATCTCCGCTTTGATGAGGTGATCAAAGAGTTTGGATTTGTCCAAACTTATGGAGAAGCTTGTATTTACAAGAAAGTGAGTGGGAGCAATGTGACATTTCTGATATTATATGTGGATGACATATTATTGATCGGAAATGATATAGATCTTTTAAACAGTGTTAAAATTTATCTAAACAACAAATTTTCAATGAAGGACCTAGGTGAAGCGTCATACATATTAGGCATAAAGATCTATAGAGATAGATCTAGGCGCCTAATAGGGCTATCGCAAAGTACATACCTTGATAAGATTTTAAAGAAGTTTAAAATGGACGGAAGTAAGAAGGGGTTCTTGCCTATGTTGCAAGGCAAGACATTGAGTAAGACTCAAAGTCCGGCTTCGGCGGAAGAAAAAGAGATAATGGACAAAGTCCCCTATGCTTCAGCCATAGGCTCTATAATGTACGCCATGCTATGTACAAGACCAGATGTGGCACATGCTATTAGTTTGACTAGTAGGTACCAATCGGATCCAGGTTCGGAACACTGGATAGCGGTCAAGAATATCCTTAAGTACTTACGAAGAACTAAGGATATGTTTCTTGTATACGGAGGTGAAGAAGAGCTCGTCGCTAAGTGTTATGTCGACGCTAGCTTTGACACTGATCCGGATGACTCTAAGTCTCAATCCGGATACGTATTTCTCATGAATGGCGGAGCGGTTAGTTGGAGGAGCTCCAAACAACCTGTGGTAGCGGGATCAACAACGGAGGCCGAATATGTTGCTGCTTCAGAAGCGGCTCAGGAAGCAGTTTGGATGAAGGAGTTCATATCCGAACTAGGAGTGGTGGAAAACGCGTTGGACCCAATGGTGATCTATTGTGACAACAATGGTGCCATTGCCAATGCCAAAGAGCCAAGGTCTCACAAGCATTCCAAGCATATTAAGCGCCGGTTTCACTCCATCCGCGAGCATGTCAAGGATGGAGATATAAAGATTTGTAAAGTACATACGGATCTCAATGTAGCAGATCCGTTGACTAAAACTCTCCCTAGAGCAAAACATGATCAACACCAGAACTCAATGGGTGTTAGATTTATCACTATGTAACTAGATTATTGTCTCTAGTGCAAGTGGGAGACTGAAGAGAATATGCCCTGAGAGGCAATAATAAAGTGTTTATTATGTGTATTCCAAGTATATGATAGATGTTTATTTTGCATGCTATAATTGTATTAATACGGAAACGTTAATACATGTGTGTTTAATAAACAAACAGAAAGTTCCTAGTTATGCCTCTCTCATAAACTAGCTCGTTGATTAACAAGATGATCAAGGTTTCCTGATCATGGACATTGGATGTTGTTAATAACGGGATCACAACATTAGTGTAATGGTGTGATGAACATTCATCCGAAGTATAGCATTACGATCAAAGTCATTGAGTTTATATTGCTATAACAACTTACGAAGTGATCCTAATCCTTAGACCATGAGATCATGTCAATCACTAACACCGGAAGAGTTTCTTGATAACATCAAACGTCACACCGTAACAGGGTGATTATAAAGATGGATTCAGAACTAATAAAGTGTTATGTTGAGCCTCATGGATCGAGAGTGGAATTTGTTCATCCCGATGACGGATAGATATACTCTGGGCCCTCTCGGTGATATCACATTGATTAGCTTGCAAGCAAGTGATTTGATCACTAGAATGTTATATCACAGGAACGAGAAAAGAGTACATGTCGGTAACGAGATCAAACTAGGTATGGAGATACCGATGATCGAATCTCGTACATGTAATATATCGTGAAACAAAGGGATTAAGATACTAGCGTAAAAGGTTCCGACGATCACAAGAAAGTCATCGTTGAATGTGTGGGAGTCAGTATGGGTCTCCAGATCCCGCTTCTGATTATTGATCCGAGAGGGGTCTCGATCATGTCCGCATTATTCACGAACCATAGGGTGACACACTTAAGAGACACTGACATCCAATTGGAGCAAATGTTTCATGCCGAAAGAATGAACAAGCGCAGGAATTTATTTCACTAGATACCGAAACAGGTTTTCGGGTGAAATTGCGTAAAGTGGTTATGCATGTGAAATGGAATTCTAGCAAGGGGTTATTTGTGAATGTTTGTCATTAAAGTAATTGACAAAGTTCTGAATAAAATAAAAGAGTTTTATTTAATGAGAGTTTGCATTAAATTTGGTGGAAATTTAATGGGAATTTGAGTGGACTTTTGAGTGGAGGGAATTTAAAGGAGATTTGTGAGTGGAGTGTCCACCCACATGAAGAGGGGAGGGCAAGGGGGCAGCCCCCATGCGCCGGCCACCCCCTTGGGGTTCCCCCCTCCTCCTATAAAAGGAGCCCCCCTCCTCACTTGTCTCTTACACCTCCTCGTGAAGGATCTCTCTCCCCCTCTAGAATTTATCCCCCATGGTCTCGGACTAGCGAGATACATGTTCCCGGTGGCTATTCGGCAATAAAGAGTTGTGCTTCCTCTGCATCATTGGAGCGAGGAGGCGGAGGTTGCTCGGTGCCTCGAACATGTGTGCGAGCACGGATGCGCTGCCGATTTGCGGCGCTAGGACTTCCTCTCGATCTTGAGATCGGCAAGAGAACGTCTACGTCAACCACGAGTTGAACTCAAGGGTATGTTCTCTGCGGATATACATCCGCCCGTTGTTTGTATCTAGTAGATAGATCTTGGTACATAGTTCACATCGTAGGAAAATTTTTGTTTTCTATGCTACGAACCCTACAGATGTCTGGTGGTCTTCTGGGTTGATGGCGATCGTGTGTGCACGCGGTGAGGGCGGCGCGCGGTCTGTGGGCTTCAGTCGAGGGTGGCGCTCTGGCGCACGCTCGGCATGGTCTGGGCGCGGCTTGTGCGCGTGGTCCAGGGCTTGGCAACGCTTGCGGCTGGGACAGTGAGTGGCGGTGGACGGTGGGCTGCCTCCCAGACATGCTGGCTAGGCTTGCTGCTGCTCCTAGCTTGCTGTTGTAACATCCCAAAAATACCAAACTTAGATCAACAAACACTAATCATCAAGTTTAGGGTTAACAAAAACTTTTCTAAATCAACTCATGAATGTATGCAGATGAGAATGCATAGATATTTTTGAAATTCTTTAAACCCACCTTGTTTGTGTGATCCATTGCTTGTAAAATGTTTCTTAGGTGAAAATAACATCATCTAAAACATTTCCCACACTTTTCCTAAAGACAAGTAAATCAAAACAAATATATTAAGTGAATGGTCATTTTGACCAATTTAACTCCCATGCCTACTTTGGCTATCTCAAACTTTCAGAACCTAACAGAAAATTTTCTGGATCTTTGCACCCCTTGAATGTACTCATAACAAAGTATCAAGGCCATCCAGAAACTTTCAAATGCATAGTTTAAATGACATTTCAAAATTGAATCTTCTTCATATGGGAAGATCCCAATGTTTTTCAAAACCCACTCAAACAAGCTCAATTTTCAAAACCCAAGCATCTGCAGACTCACCAGAACCAATCTAACAAACCCACCAAAAATCATTTCAAAATTCAAAACTTGAGTTCATGCGGCCATTTCATCAAACAGGTTGCAGACACAAATCAAACAAAACCACAAACACTATAGTGTGCAGTGATTCTTGCCTAACTTGTTCCCTAGTTAGCTCACACACAGCTCAGTAGATCATCTAGAAAGATTAGCCCAACACTAGCACCCCTGTGAGCTTGCCATTGCCATTAATGGTGAACAGCCGAGCACACCCATGTCACCCCATTGTGGACAGCAAGCTAGGAGCAGCAGCAAGCCTAGCCAGCATGTCTGGGAGGCAGCCCACCGTCCACCGCCACTGCCTGTCCCAGCCGCGAGCGTTGCCAAGCCCTGGACCACGCGCACGAGACACGCCCAGACCTTGCCGAGCGTGCGCCAGAGCGCCACCCGCGACCAGCGACCACAGACCGCGCGCCGCCCTCACCGCGCGCACACACGATCACCACTGACCCAGGACACCGCCAGACACCCCCGTTTGCCGCCCCGTGCCATATAGCCACCGCCCGCCGTCGAAGACGCCGCCTCTACCGCGCAGAGCACCGGCCGTTCCAGACCAAACCACACCGCCCCATGCCTCGCGACCATGCCATTGAGCATCGCCAGGAGACACAGCACCGTCCCCTACCCGTGCCCATGCCATTAGCCGCCTGTAACGTCGCCCCCGACGAGCTCACCTTGCGCCCCGACGGTCGCCTCGCTCGACTATAAATAGAGGCCACCCCCGCACGAATTCATCACACCATCTCACTCCCCTCTCCCCACTGACTATGCCACACCATCCTCAGAGCAAGCCGAGCACCACCTCGCCGGAATTTCACCGGAGCCCGCCGCCTCTAGAGAAGAAGGGAGCCAGCGATTGGAGCCTCCCCAGGAGAAGCCACCGGTACCAGGAGGTTCGCCGTCGTTGACTTCGTCGTTCGCCCGCCTCGCCGACCCTCGCTAGTACCCCGGTGAGCCCCCCAGCACCCCTCACTGGCTGCGCTAGGTTTCGTTCTCGTCGGAGCTGTCTCGCGTCGACGATGACCCCCAGCCGTTGGATTAGAGCTAGATCGAACGACCCACATCACCCCATACCGCTTCGCCCAGCCCCGTGTCACTGACGAGTGGGGACACCCACTTACGCAGCCCGCGGGAGCACTGCGCTTAGCAGGCCGGCCCGTTAGAATTTCCCGCGCAGCCCAGCAATTCAAATTAAACCTTTTTCTTTTTAAATTCAAACACACTTCTGTACCCAACTTCAAAAATCAACCTAGATCGATTCAGTGCACCAAATTGGATGAAACCAATTTTGTTGGAAAGGTCTGTGAATGCTTAATCCAAGCCTGTTGGATTCAAGTCATTTGGATCAGTAGATCAACCATAGCAAAAATAACAAGGCAGAAGCTTTTCTGCATTCAAACATTTTTCAAATTTAAACCATAAAAGCTTTTGAGTTGATTTCAACTCTCAAAAATCACATTTAACCATACCTTTCAGAATATATAACAATATATAGGTTTACTTGCAGAAATAATGTTCAAGGAATAAAAGAATGCTTCATAAGCATTTCTAGCCACTTTAATTAATTAAAATAAAAGGGTAAAACATTATTAAATTGTGACACCACTTTAAATCACATTCTCTTGGACTACAATATGTGGTGATGACATGTGTCAACATGATCCCATGTTTAGTTTGGAGAATATTAAATCTTAAGTAGTTTCTCATTGAGTAGAAATTACTTTTCTAAAATAAAAAGATTTAAACCAAGCCTTAACCTTGTAATGTTAGAGATGATGCTAGATCATCTATAGGACCCTTGTGTGTAATGATTGCAAGTAGTTAAGTATTGTTTGGTGATTGTGTACCTCGTATTTATTCATAGACGCTAGTATCGACCAAGGATACGAGGAGGAAGGAGGATACTACGAAGAGGAAGCCGAGGAGAACTTCAACCACTGCTCTGCACAAGGCAAGCTAACACTTGCAAGATACTATACCTATGCAAGCTTATATTGACATTGATACAAGCTAACCCTTGCAAAATCCCCTATTATTGCCACAAACCCATACTTGTGATATGAATACTATATGCCTTAAGCATAAGTGATCATACCCACTTGTTAAACCAATCCTAGTTTTATAACAAGCCTCTTACTTTTTTTCTTTATCAAAGCTTACTTAGAGTCTACCTAAGAGTTTGGTAGATATTAGACAGTTGTGATCAAGTTTGCCTAAAGAGCATAAAATTTGGCCTAAGCTAGAGACCCTGATCTCAGCCTAAGATATAATGTTGGACTTAGTGAAACTCCATTAGTACCACCCCTCATCATTATTACCCCCACCTGTAGATGCTAGTGCTAAGCATAAAACTTGATCAACCTTAGATGGGTGTATCGAATGTTGTGGTGAAAGTGTACAATCTCTGCAGAGTGTCAAACTATTCGAATAGCCGCGTCCGCGGTTATGTACAGTTGGAGTGGCCATACTGTTCCCCCATCAGACTCTTTGAAAATGACTTGTGAAACGAAGTGAGACTTTGACTTGACCACAACAGAGTTGTGACTTGAATTACAAGATCCCACTTAGGAGTTAATAAATTGTGACTAGTTTTGGAACTTAGTAAGGATAAACCTGGCTTTTTGCAAAACAACCCTAGAGCCTAGTGTCCTATTATCCAAAAACCCCTTACTTGTTAGTATTAGTTTGCGAGTACTTAAAGAGTACTCATGGCTTTGTCCCTGGCTATTCCCATGGCCAGACTATGAAGAGGAGTACCTGGAGGATGGACCCCAGGAAGGTTACGACAACTAGGATCATCTCCCATCGTCAGCATTGCCTGTGACCCCCAAGATGGAGCTTCGCCTACGCTACCATTATTATTTCGTATTCCGCTGATTGAAGTTGTATTAAGAACTGGATCATGAGATCCCTATTTGTGTAAGAACTTATGTATCGTTTGTAATGGATGAAGTACTATGGTATCCAATTCTGTTATGTCTCGCAAAAATGGTAATCCTGGGATTGCGATGTATGGCATAACAGGCATCTAGGATTGAAAAATCCGGGTGTTGACAACTGTCGACTATGGGGTGGCAAGGGGGTGCTCGGCTGTTCAGCATTGATGGCAATGCCAAGCTCACAGTGGTGCTAGTGCTTGGCTAATCTTCCTAGATGGTCTACTGAGTTGTGTGTGAGCTAAATGGGGAACCAGTTAGGCAAGAATCACTGCTCACAATAGTGTTTGATGTTTGTTTGATTTGTGTCTGCAACCTGTTTGATGAAATGGCCGCATGAAATCAAGTTTTGAATTTTGAAATGATTTTTGGTGGGTTTGCTAGATTGGTGCTGGTGAGTCTGCAGATGCTTGGGTTTTGAAAGTTGAGCTTGTTTGAGTGGGTTTTGAAAAAGTGGGATCTTCCCATATGAAGAAGATTCAATTTTGAATTGGCATTTAAACTATGCATTTGAAAGATTCTGGATAATCACAAAGTGGGCCTTGATACGCTGTTATGAGTACAATCAAGGGGTGCAAAGATCCAGAAAAGTTTCTATTAGGTTTTGAAAGTTTGAGATAGCCAAAGTAGGCATGGGAGTTAAATTGGTCAAAGTGACCATTCCCTTAATATTTTTGTTTTGATTTACTTGTCTTTAGGAAAAGTCTGGGAAATGTTTTAGATGAGGTTTATTTCATCTAAGAAACATTTTAAAAGCAATGAAACAAACAAACAAGGTGGTTTTAAAGAGATTCAAAATCCATGCATACACATATGCATGCATTCATGATTTTATTTAGAAAAGTTTTTGTTAACCCTAATTTTGATGATTAGTGTTTGATGATCCAAGTTTGGTATTTTTTGGGATGCTACAAACCTTCCCCCTTAAACAAAATCTCGTCCCGAGATTTGAAA
Organism: Avena sativa; assembly: GCA_916181665.1. Lineage (NCBI taxonomy): Eukaryota > Viridiplantae > Streptophyta > Magnoliopsida > Poales > Poaceae > Avena > Avena sativa. The sequence continues at coordinate 235,743,638 of OV702296.1, read as the reverse complement.
AAGGACGAAAAGATTACCTAGGACTTGAAGAGATCGGGAAACTCCGTCCTGATGTGATCTTCGCGTTCCCAGGTAGCTTCCTCTTCTGTGTGGTTGCTCCACTGAATCTTGAGAAACTTGATGCTTCGGGTTCGGGTAGTTCGAAAAGCTTCTTCCAAAATGCGGATGGGTACTTCGGGATAGGTCAGGTCATCGTTGATCTCTATGGTCCGATGATCGATATTCTTGAACACTTCGGTCTTCTCGGGGACTTCGAGACACTTGCGAAGTAACGAGATATGGAACACATTGTGCACAGCTGACATCTCTTCAGGTAGTTCTAGTTGATACGATACTTTTCCTCGACGGTTCAAAATTTTGAAAGGTCTGATATATCTGGGGGCTAACTTTCCTTGGAGTTGGAAACGCTGCATTCCCTTCAATGGCGACACTTTTAGATAAACAAAATCTCCTATATTGAAGGCGAGGTCTCGACGTCTCTTGTCGGCATAACTCTTCTGTCGGGATTGGGCTGTCTTGAGAGGGATCTGGATCAGCTTTCGGAACTTCTGGAGCGTCCACACCCCGAGTTCTTCGGAGCTCATCTCAATGATCAAGGAGGAGAAGATCTGCAGTGGCTAATTGTTGCAAGTCTCCGAGGAAAGATTGAACCTCCCACTGCGGAAGGAATTCAGTTCACCTTAAGAGAGAACAACTGGCTCGATGGACTTGCCAGAGCAATGCAGGAATCTCTTTCCCGTCTGTGTGGGCAGAGCATCAATCAGATCAAGGGTACTCGCTTTGAGTTTTTCCCAAGACGTGATGCAAATGGACAACCACTGGAAGCCCCTTACCACCCCGAGCTGAAGACTCAATTGGACCACCTTAGCTTCATGATGTATGACCGTCAACAGGCGTTGGACAACTGACGTGACTATTGCAACCACAAGTCTGCCATCATCAAGACGAAGGATCAGACCATCGCCCTACTAGCAAAGGATCGCAAGTCTCGCTGCCGTCAGCTTGACAAGAAGGAGCGTATTATTGCTCGTCTTCGCCATCGCATCTCATCTCTGGAAGAGACCATCCACGAGAGAGACATGCAGTTGGAGGAAAGGGAGAATGCCGGAGAAGATCTTCGTGGAGACCCTTACTCTTATCTCAGCGATGACGATGATTTTCTGGAGGATCAGGCCATGGACTTATTCACCGATGAGGATGATTTCGCCTTCATCGATGATCCTGAAGATGATGAAGCCACAGACTCCGAGGAGTAGTAGCACTGAGCACTAGCATATTGAGTAGTAGTCGGTCCCACTGTATCGTAGATTCCAGGATGGTTCTTAAAACCATCTGTTTTCCTTGTTGTGGTGTGTGTTGTAGTGTGTGCTATGAGTGAATGAATGAAAAAGCAAGTTGCTAGAAAATCCTGAGTCAAACCCTAAAAACTTTTCAAAGACCCAAAACCTTAGAAATTTCCCTCTTTTCTCATGATCTATATCAATCTTCAGATGCCACGTGGAGGAAGTGGTTCAGCCCCGGACCCGATGTTGCAGATCCTGCAAATGTTGACTTCTGACCGCGAAGCTGAAAGAGCGGAACGTCAAGCCAACCTAGCCACTCTGCAACAGATAGCCCAGCTAGCCCATAACAACCAAGGCCATGGAAATCAGGACAACCACGGATCTAAGCTCAAGAATTTCCAGAATACCAACCCACCCGTTTTCACCAAGTCGGAAGAACCCCTAGACGCCGATGATTGGCTGCAAACCATGGAAAATAACTTAGAAGGAGCCGGAGTGGAAGCCAACGAGAAAGTCTTGTTCGCCACCCATTATCTAGCCGGAGATGCCAGGGCATGGTGGAACAGTGTTCGTGAAATGACCGGAGGCCAGATGATGACCTGGGAGGAATTCAAGGTCAAGTTTAGCAGAACCCATGTGCCACCAGGTTTGATTAAGAGAATGAGAGACGAGTTCAGAGAGTTGAAACAAGGAAGGATGACTGTAGTGGAATACCGTGAATTTTTTTTGTCATTAGCTAGGTATGCCCCGGATGAGATAGACAACGAAGCCAAGAAGAAGGAAAGGTTCCTGAATGGTCTGCATGACGAGATGCAGACGGTGTTAGTCAATATCCCCTTTGCGGATATTGAAGCCCTTGTCGACTCTGCTATCCAAATGGAAGGAAAGATCAACCAGGCCAATGAGAACCGCAAGCGTCGCATGATGCATCAGCCAGGAACCCATCAGACCCCAAAGTATCGCCCCAACCCATCTCCAGGATTTGCCCCAAGAACCAATAGACCCCCTATGACCCGTCCCACCTATCCCAACCGTGGAAACCCTAGACCCGGAGGAAATCACAACAACCCCGGCAACTCTAGCAATTTCACCCGTGCCCCACCAAAGTTCAACCCCAACAATGCTACCACCAACCCCAACACTGCCCCAAGGACTGGAAGCAATGTTGTGCCTGTCGCAGCCAAGGACAAGTCACAAGTGACCTATTATGACTGTGGAAACAAAGGCCACTATTCCAACGAGTGTCCCAACAAGAAGAATGCTACAGCTCCTAATACCAATGTCCCAGCTCAGCAGCAGCGTCGTGTCCAGCCAGGGAGAAGATTTGCCCCAGGGAATTCACTCAACCGCAATGGCCGTCTTTTTCTCATGCATGCTGAAGAAGCTCAGGAAGCGCCAGACATCGTGCTGGGTATGTTTTCTGTTAATTCAGTATTTGCAAGAGTGTTGTTTGATTCTGGTGCATCGCATTCATTTGTCACCGAAGAATTTGCCTGCACTAGTAAAATTCAACCAACCAAATTGAAGCATGTGATGATTGTACAGATTCCCGGATCAACCACCAAGGCTAGGCAAATTTGCAAAGTCGTCCCTATCTGAATCCATGGCATAGATTTTTATGCTAATCTAATAGTACTCGGAACTAAAGGTTTGGAAGTAGTACTAGGAATGGATTGGATGTCCAAACATAAAGGATTGATTGACTGTGCCAAGAAAGCCATCACCATGACCAGTACCACCGGAATATCAGTCGAGCATATATCTGAAACCTTACCTCGCTAATTCAAGTGTAACAAGAGTCTAGCCCAACCTACCATTGACCAAGTCCGGATAGTCTATGAATACCCCGATGTATTTCTAGATGTTTTGCCCGGTATGCCCCCAGATCGGGATATCGAGTTTATCATCGAACTAATCCCCGAAACAGGACCCATAGCCCAGAGACCCTATAGTATGAACCCATCAGAACTAGAAGAACTGAAGAAGCAACTGGATTCCATGTTGGAAATCGGATTGATTCAACCAAGTGCGTCACCATGGAGATCACCTGTCTTGTTTGTGGATAAGAAAGATGGAGGTAACCGTCTGTGTACGGATTATCGGAAGTTGAATGACGTCACCATCAAGAACAAGTACCCCTTGCCCAAGATAGAAGATTTGTTTGATCAGTTGACCGGTGCCCAAGTGTTTTCTAAGATTGATCTTAGAACTGGCTACCATCAACTCAAAATTCGTGCAGAGGATATTCCAAAGACTGCCTTTACCACTCGATATGGATTGTACGAGTATACAGTCATGTCTTTTGGATTAACCAATGCCCCCGCTTATTTCATGAATCTCACGAATAAGATTTTTATGGACTTCCTGGATAAGTTTGTCGTTGTTTTCATCGATGACATTCTGATTTATTCCAAATCAGAAGAAGAACATGAGCTACACCTAAGGACCATTCTTGGAACCCTTAGAGAGCATCAGTTGTATGCAAAGTTTAGCAAATGTGAATTCTGGTTACAGGAGGTAGGATTCCTCGGTCACATTGTATCAGCCGGAGGAATTGCCGTTGACCCTGCCAAAGTGAAAGATGTAGAAGATTGGCAAGCCCCAACCACTCAAACCCAAGTTCGTGCTTTTCTCGGATTGGCGGGATATTACCACAAATTCGTAGAAGGATTCTCAAGTATCGCCCGACCCATGACCCAATTGCTGAAGAAGGACAAAAAGTTTGAATGGACAGACAAATGTGAAGCGAGTTTTCAAGAACTCAAGAGGAGATTAATTTCAGCCCCAATCTTGATTATGCCGGATATTACGAAGCCCTTCGATGTGTATTGTGACGCATCCAAGATTGGTCTCGGATGTGTGCTAATGCAAGAAGGCAAAGTTATATCTTATCTATCGCGACAATTGAAGCAACATGAGCAAAATTACCCAACCCATGACCTCGAACTCGCAGCCGTAGTTCTAGCCCTGAAGACATGGCGACATTACCTAATGGGAAATCGTTGTGAGATTTATTCGGATCACAAGAGCCTAAAGTATATATTCACTCAGAAGGAGCTGAATATGAGGCAGAGAAGATGGATTGAACTAATCAAGGATTATGACCTGGACATTCACTATCACCCTGGAAAAGCCAATGTGGTAGCCGATGCCCTTAGCAGATTGCCGTGCCGCTTGAACTCCATGATTTTAACGGAGCAACCAAGTTTGCACAAAGGGATGGAAGATTTTCGAATAGAGTTAGTAAGTGAAGGATTTTTGGCTAGCATAGAACTTCATCCCACTTTGATCAGTCAGATTAAAGAGGCGCAGAAAGGAAATGCTAGTATCGACGGAATCAAGCGTCGTATCGGTACAGGCAAAGTACCCGGATTCACCGAGGACGAAGAAGGAGTTTTGTGGTACAAAGGACGCCTTTGTGTACCAGCAGATTCGGAGTTGAAAGAAGTTATCTTGAAGGAGGCTCATGATACTCTTTATTCTATCCATCCCGGAGGAACTAAGATGTATCAAGATTTGAAAGAGCAATTTTGGTGGCATAAGATGAAGAGAGAAATCGGAAGCTATATCGCCAAGTGTGACATATGTCAGCGAGTCAAGGCAGGACATCAAAGACCCGCTGGATTGTTGCAACCCTTGCAAATTCCGGAATGGAAATGGGATTCTGTAGGAATGGACTTTATCACTGGACTACCTACTTCTAGTAGGGGAAATGACTCTATTTGGGTCATAGTGGACAGATTGTCCAAATTCGCCCATTTCTTGCCCGTCAAAACCACCTATCAGAGTTCGAAGCTAGCCGAGTTGTACATCGCTAGAATAGTTAGTTTGCACGGAGTCCCCAAGAACATAGTATCGGATCGAGGAACTCAGTTTACCTCGAGATTCTGGAAGAAAGTCCAAGAAGGTTTAGGAACCCGCCTAGATTTCAGTACCGCGTATCACCCTCAGACCGATGGACAAACTGAGCGAGTAAATCAAATACTCGAGGATATGCTGAGAGCATGTGTGTTAGAATATGGATCCAAATGGGAAGACTGTCTGCCTTTTGCAGAATTTTCTTACAACAATAGTTACCAAGCCAGTTTGCAAATGGCCCCATTTGAATTCATGTACGGAAGAAAGTACCGCACCCCTTTGAACTGGTCGGAAGTAGGAGAGAGTCAGATCTTCGGACCCGACATCCTACGAGAAGCAGAAGAGAAGGTTCACAAGATTCATGAGCATCTCAAGACCGCCCAATCCCGACAGAAGAGTTATGCCGACAAGAGACGTCGAGACCTCGCTTTCAACATCGGAGATTTTGTTTATCTGAAAGTGTCGCCATTGAAGGGAATGCAACGTTTCCAACTCAAAGGGAAGTTAGCCCCCAGATATATCGGACCTTTCAAAATTTTGAACCGTCGAGGAGCAGCAGCAAGCCTAGCCAGCATGTCTGGGAGGCAGCCCACCGTCCACCGCCACTGCCTGTCCCAGCCGCGAGCGTTGCCAAGCCCTGGACCACGCGCACGAGACACGCCCAGACCTTGCTGAGCGTGCGCCAGAGCGCCACCCGCGACCAGCGACCACAGACCGCGCGCCGCCCTCACCGCGCGCACACACGATCACCACTGACCCAGGACACCGCCATACACCCCCGTTTGCCGCCCCGTGCCATATAGCCACCGCCCGCCGTCGAAGACGCCGCCTCTGCCGTGCAGAGCACCGGCCGTTCCAGACCAAACCACACCGCCCCATGCCTCGCGACCATGCCGTTGAGCATCGCCAGGAGACAAAGCACCGTCCCCTACCCGTGCCCATGCCATTAGCCGCCTGTAACGTCGCCCCCGACGAGCTCACCTTGCGCCCCGACGGTCGCCTCGCTCGACTATAAATAGAGGCCACCCCCGCACGAATTCATCACACCATCTCACTCCCCTCTCCCCACTGACCGTGCCACACCATCCTCAGAGCAAGCCGAGCACCACCTCGCCGGAATTTCACCGGAGCCCGCCGCCTTTGGAGAAGAAGGGAGCCAGCGATTGGAGCCGCCCCAGGAGAAGCCACCGGTACCAGGAGGTTCGCCGTCGTCGACTTTGTCGTTCGCCCGCCTCGCCGACCCTGGCCAGTACCCCGGTGAGCCCCCAGCACCCCTCACTGACCGCGCTAGGTTTCGTTCTCGCCGGAGCTGTCTCGCATCGACGATGACCCCCAGCCGTTGGATTAGAGCTAGATCGAACGACCCACATCACCCCATACCGCTTCGCCCAGCCCCGTGTCACTGACGAGTGGGGACACCCACTTATGCAGCCCGCGGGAGCACTGCGCTTAGCAGGCCGGCTCGTTAGAATTTCCCGCGCAGCCCAGCAATTCAAATTAAACCTTTTTCTTTTTAAATTCAAACACACTTCTGTACCCAACTTCAAAAATCAACCTAGATCGATTCATTGCACCAAATTGGATGAAACCAATTTTGTTGGAAAGGTCTGTGAATGCTTAATCCAAGCCCGTTGGATTCAAGTCATTTGGATCAGTAGATCAACCATAGCAAAAATAACAAGGCAAAAGCTTTTCTGCATTCAAACATTTTTAAAATTTAAACCATAAAAGCTTTTGAGTTGATTCCAACTCTCAAAAATCACATTTAACCATACCTTTCAGAATATATAACAATATATAGGTTTACTTGCAGAAATAATGTTCAAGGAATAAAAGAATGCTTCATAAGCATTTCTAGCCACTTTAATTAATTAAAATAAAAGGGTAAAACATTATTAAATTGTGACACCACTTTAAATCACATTCTCTTGGACTACAATATGTGGTGATGACATGTGTCAACATGATCCCATGTTTAGTTTGGAGAATATTAAATCTTAAGTAGTTTCTCATTGAGTAGAAATTACTTTTCTAAAATAAAAATATTTAAACCAAGCCTTAACCTTGTAATGTTAGAGATGATGCTAGATCATCTATAGGACCCTTGTGTGTAATGATTGCAAGTAGTTAAGTATTGTTTGGTGATTGTGTACCTCGTATTTATTCATAGACGCTAGTACCGACCAAGGATACGAGGAGGAAGGAGGATACTACGAAGAGGAAGCCGAGGAGAACTTCAAGCACTGCTCTGCATAAGGCAAGCTAACACTTGCAAGATACTATACCTATGCAAGCTTATATTGACATTGATGCAAGCTAACCCTTGCAAAATCCCTTATTATTGCCACAAACCCATACTTGTGATATGAATACGATATGCCTTAAGCATAAGTGATCATACCCACTTGTTAAACCAATCCAAGTTTATAGCAAGCCTCTTACTTTTTTTCTTTATCAAAGCTTACTTAGAGCCTACCTAAGAGTTTGGTAGATATTAGACAGTTGTGCTCAAGTTTGCCTAAAGAGCATAAAATTTGGCCTAAGCTAGAGACCCTGATCTCAGCCTAAGATATAATGTTGGACTTAGTGAAACTCCATTAGTACCACCCCTCATCATTATTACCCCCACCTGTAGATGCTAGTGCTAAGCATAAAACTTGATCAACCTTAGATGGGAATACTTGGTGGAAAAATGGTTATGAAAACCTTGGAATGATGGATCATTCTACTGAAATGTTTTGGACATTTGTTTCTGAACACTTGATTGATTTTGGTGATAAAAATGTTGAGGCATGAGCCTTAGCCCTTTCTAAAAACTGATGGTTGTATGGATGCGATACCATTCCAATTTTATCGTACAACCATAATACCCGAATTTTGGGTAGGGCTTGACTGGAAACTTATATACCTTAGTATTAGTTCCCTCACGGCCAAGGTCGGAGCTGAGGCTACCTTGTGAAGATTGTCCACCTGTGCAGTACCCAAGATGACAGTGGTCATGGTTGGGAGGCCAAACTCACAGGAGAGGTGCTGATACGAGGGAGTGTAATTGAAAGGTTAGGATTGATTATCCGCATACTGAGTATGGTGAATTCAGGATTTGTTCCTGACGGATGTATCGAATGTTGTGGTGAAAGTGTACAATCTCTGCAGAGTGTCAAACTATTCGAATAGCCGCGTCCGCGGTTATGGATAGTTGGAGTGGCCATACTGTTCCCCCGTCAGACTCTTTGAAAATGACTTGTGAAACAAAGTGAAACTTTGACTTGACCACAACAGAGTTGTGACTTGAATTACAAGATCCCACTTAGGAGTTAATAAATTGTGACTAGTTTTGGAACTTAGTAAGGATAAACCTGGCTTTTTGCAAAACAACCCTAGAGCCTAGTGTCCTATTATCCAAAAACCCCTTACTTGTTAGTATTAGTTTGCGAGTACTTAAAGAGTACTCATGGCTTTGTCCCTGGTTATTCCCATGGCCAGACTATGAAGAGGAGTACCTGGAGGATGGACCCCAGGAAGGTTACGACAACTAGGATCATCTCCCATCGTCAGCATTGCCTGTGACCCCCAAGATGGAGCTTCGCCTACGCTACCATTATTATTCCGTATTCCGCTGATTGAAGTTGTATTAAGAACTGGATCATGAGATCCCTATTTGTGTAAGAACTTATGTATCGTTTGTAATGGATGAAGTACTATGGTATCCAATTCTGTTATGTCTCGCAAAAATGGTAATCCTGGGATTGCGATGTATGGCATAACAGGCATCTAGGATTGAAAAATCCGGGTGTTGACAACTGTCGACTATGGGGTGGCAAGGGGGTGCTCGGCTGTTCAGCATTGATGGCAATGCCAAGCTCACAGTGGTGCTAGTGCTTGGCTAATCTTCCTAGATGGTCTACTGAGTTGTGTGTGAGCTAAATGGGGAACCAGTTAGGCAAGAATCACTGCTCATAATAGTGTTTGATGTTTGTTTGATTTGTGTCTGCAACCTGTTTGATGAAATGGCCGCATGAAATCAAGTTTTGAATTTTGAAATGATTTTTGGTGGGTTTGCTAGATTGGTGCTGGTGAGTCTGCAGATGCTTGGGTTTTGAAAGTTGAGCTTGTTTGAGTGGGTTTTGAAAAAGTGGGATCTTCCCATATGAAGAATATTCAATTTTGAATTGGCATTTAAACTATGCATTTGAAAGATTCTGGATAATCACAAAGTGGGCCTTGATACGCTGTTATGAGTACAATCAAGGGGTGCAAAGATCCAGAAAAGTTTCTATTAGGTTTTGAAAGTTTGAGATAGCCAAAGTAGGCATGGGAGTTAAATTGGTCAAAGTGACCATTCCCTTAATATTTTTGTTTTGATTTACTTGTCTTTAGGAAAAGTCTGGGAAATGTTTTAGATGAGGTTTATTTCATCTAAGAAACATTTTAAAAGCAATGAAACAAACAAACAAGGTGGTTTTAAAGAGATTCAAAATCCATGCATACACATATGCATGCATTCATGATTTTATTTAGAAAAGTTTTTGTTAACCCTAATTTTGATGATTAGTGTTTGATGATCCAAGTTTGGTATTTTTTGGGATGCTACAAACCTTCCCCCTTAAACAAAATCTCGTCCCGAGATTTGAAAAAGGACGAAAAGATTACCTAGGACTTGAAGAGATCGGGAAACTCCGTCCTGATGTGATCTTCGCGTTCCCAGGTAGCTTCCTCTTCTGTGTGGTTGCTCCACTGAATCTTGAGAAACTTGATGCTTCGGGTTCGGGTAGTTCGAAAAGCTTCTTCCAACATGCGGATGGGTACTTCGGGATAGGTCAGGTCATCGTTGATCTCTATGGTCTGATGATCGATATTCTTGAACACTTCGGTCTTCTCGGGGACTTCGAGACACTTGCGAAGTAACGAGATATGGAACACATTGTGCACAGCTGACATCTCTTCAGGTAGTTCCAGTTGATACGATACTTTTCCTCGATGGTTCAAAATTTTGAAAGGTCTGATATATCTGGGGGCTAACTTTCCTCTGAGTTGGAAACGCTGCATTCCCTTCAATGGCGACACTTTCAGATAAACAAAATCTCCTATATTGAAGGCGAGGTCTCGACGTCTCTTGTCGGCATAACTCTTCTGTCGGGATTGGGCTGTCTTGAGGTGCTCACGAATCTTGTGAACCTTCTCTTCTGCTTCTCGGAGGATGTCGGGTCCGAAGATCTGACTCTCTCCTACTTCCGACCAGTTCAAAGGGGTGCGACACTTTCTTCCGTACATGAATTCAAATGGGGCCATTTGCAAACTGGTTTGGTAACTATTGTTGTAGGAAAATTCTGCAAACGGCAGACAGTCTTCCCACTTGGATCCATATTCTAGCACACATGCTCTAAGCATATCTTCGAGTATTTGATTTACTCGCTCCGTTTGTCCATCGGTCTGAGGGTGATACGCGGTACTGAAATCTAGGCGGGTTCCTAAACCTTCTTGGACTTTCTTCCAGAATCTCGAGGTAAACTGAGTTCCTCGATCCGATACTATGTTCTTAGGGACTCCGTGCAAACTAACAATTCTAGCGATGTACAACTCCGCTAGCTTCGAACTCTGATATGTGGTCATGACAGGCAAGAAATGGGCGACTTTGGACAACCTGTCCACTATGACCCAGATAGAGTCATTTCCCCTACTAGAAGTAGGTAGTCCAGTGATAAAGTCCATTCCTACAGAATCCCATTTCCATTCCGGAATTTGCAAAGGTTGCAACAATCCAGCGGGTCTTTGATGTCCTGCCTTGACTCGCTGACATATATCACACTTGGCAATATAGCTTCCTATTTCTCTCTTCATCTTATGCCACCAAAATTGCTCTTTCAAATCTTGATACATCTTAGTTCCTCCGGGATGGATAGAATAAAGAGTATCATGAGCCTCCTTCAAAATAACTTCTTTCAATCCGAATCTGCTGGTACACAAAGGCGTCCTTTGTACCACAGAACTCCTTCTTCATCCTCGGTGAATCCGGGTACTTTGCCTGTACCGATACGACGCTTGATTCCGTCGATACTAGCATTTCCCTTCTGCGCTTCTTTAATCTGACTGTTCAAAGTGGGCTGAAGTTCTATGCTAGCCAAAAATCCTTCACTTACTAATTCCATTCGAAAATCTTCCATCTCCTTGTGCAAACTTGGTTGCTCCTTAAAAATCATGGAGTTCAAGCGGCACGGCAATTTGCTAAGGGCATCTGCTACCACATTGGCTTTACCAGGGTGATAGTGAATGTCCAGATCGTAATCCTTGATTAGCTCAATCCATCTTCTCTGCCTCATATTTAGCTCCTTCTGAGTGAATATATACTTTAGGCTCTTGTGATCCGAATAAATCTCACAACGATTTCCCATCAGGTAATGTCTCCATGTTTTCAGGGCTAGAACTACGGCTGCGAGTTCGAGGTCATGGGTTGGGTAGTTTTGCTCATGTTGCTTCAATTGTCGAGATAGATAAGCTATAACTCTGCCTTCTTGCATTAGCACACATCCGAGACCAATCTTGGATGCGTCACAATACACATCGAAGGGCTTCATGATATCCGGCATGGTCAAGATTGGGGCTGAAATCAATCTCCCCTTGAGTTCTTGAAAACTCACTTCACATTTGTCGGTCCATTCAAACTTCTTGTCCTTTTTCAGCAATGGGGTCATGGGTCTGGCTATACTAGAGAATCCTTCTACGAATTTGCGGTAATATCCCGCCAATCCGAGAAAAGCACGAACTTGGGTTTGAGTGGTTGGGGCTTGCCAATCTTCTACATCTTTCACTTTGGCAGGGTCAACAGCAATTCCTCCGGTGGATACTATGTGACCGAGGAATCCTACCTCCTGTAACCAGAATTCACATTTGCTAAACTTTGCATACAACTGATGCTCTCTAAGGGTTCCAAGAATGGTCCTTAGGTGTAGCTCATGTTCTTCTTCTGATTTGGAATAAATCAGAATGTCATCGATGAAAACAACGACAAACTTATCTAGGAAGTCCATAAAAATCTTATTCATGAGGTTCATGAAATAAGCAGGGGCATTGGTTAATCCAAAAGACATGACTGTATACTCATACAACCCATATCTAGTGGTAAAGGCAGTCTTTGGAATATCCTCTGCGCGAATCTTGAGTTGATGATAACCAGTTCTAAGATCAATCTTAGAAAACACCTGGGCACCGGTCAACTGATTAAACAAATCCTCTATCTTGGGCAAGGGGTACTTGTTCTTGATGGTGACATCATTCAACTTCCGATAATCCGTACACAAACGGTTACCTCCATCTTTCTTGTCCACAAACAAGACGGGTGATCTCCATGGTGACGCACTTGGTTGAATCAATCCGATTTCCAACATGGAATCCAGTTGCTTCTTTAGTTCTTCTAACTCCGATGGGTTCATACTATAGGGTCTCTGGGCTATGGGTCCTGTTCCGGGGATTAGTTCAATGATAAACTCGATATCCCGATCTGGGGGCATACCGGGCAAAACATCTGGAAATACATCGGGGTATTCACAGACTATCCGGACTTGGTCAATGGTAGGTTGGGCTAGACTCTTGTTACACTTGAATTGGTGAGGTAAGGTTTCAGATATATGCTCGACTGATATTCCGGCGGTACTGGTCATGGTGATGGCTTTCTTAGCACAGTCAATCAATCCCTTATGTTTGGACATCCAATCCATTCCTAGTACTACTTCCAAACCTTTAGTTCCGAGTACTATTAGATTAGCATAAAAATCTATGCCATGGATTCGGATAGGGACGGCTTTGCAAATTTGCCTAGCCTTGGTGGTTGATCCGGGAATTTGCACAATCATAACATGCTTCAGTTTGGTTGGTTGAATTTTACTAGTGCCGGCAAATTCTTTGGTGACAAATGAATGCGAGGCACCAGAGTCAAACAACACTCTTGCAAGTACTGAATTAACAGAAAACATACCCAGCACAACGTCCGGCGCTTCCTGAGCTTCTTCAGCATGCATGAGAAAAAGACGGCCATTGCGGTTGAGTGAATTCCCTGGGGCAAATCTTCTTCCTGGCTGGACACGAAGCTGTTGCTGAGCTGGGGCATTGGCATTAGGGGCTGTAGCATTCTTCTTGTTGGGGCACTCGTTGGAATAGTGGCATTTATTTCCACAGTCATAACAGGTCACTTGTGACTTGTCCTTGGTTGCAACAGGCATAGCATTGCTTCCGGTCCTCGGGGCAGTGTTGGTGTTGGCGGTAGCATGGTTGGTGTTGAACTTGGGTGGGGCACGGGTGAAATTTCTAGAGTGCCCGGGGTTGTTGTGATTCCCTCCGGGTCTAGGGTTTCCACGGTTGGGATAGGTCGGACGGGTCATAGGGGGTCTGTTGGTTCTTGGGGCAAATCTTGGAGATGGGTTGGGGCGATACTTTGGGGTCTGATGGGTTCCGGGTTGATGCATCATGCGACGCTTGCGGTTCTCATTGGCTTGGTTGATCTTTCCTTCCATCTGGATGGCAGAATCGACAAGGGCTTCAGTATCAGCAAAGGGGATATTGACTAACACCGTCTGCATCTCGTCATGCAGACCATTCAGGAATCTTTCTTTCTTCTTGGCTTCGGTGTCTATCTCGTCCGGGGCATACCTAGCTAATGACAAAAATTTGTCACGGTATTCCACTACAGTCATCCTTCCTTGCTTCAGCTCCCTGAACTCGTCTCTCATTCTCTTGATCAAACCTGGTGGCACATGTGTTCTGCTAAACTTGACCTTGAATTCCTCCCAGGTCATTATCTGGCCTCCGGTCATTGCGCGAACACTGTTCCACCATGCCCTGGCATCTCCGGCTAGATAATGGGTGGCAAACAGAACTTTCTCATTGGCTTCCACTCCTGCTACTTCTAAGTTATTTTCCATGGTTTGCAGCCAATCATCGGCGTCTAGGGGTTCTTCGGACTTAGTGAAAACAGGTGGGTTGGTATTCTGGAAATTCTTGAGCTTAGATCCATGGTTGTCCTGATTTCCATGGCCTTGGTTGTTGTGGGCTAGCTGGGCTATCTGCTGTAGAGTGGCTAGGTTGGCTTGACGTTCCGCTCTTTCAGCTTCGCGGTCAGAGGTCAACATTTGCAGAATCTGCAACATCGGGTCCGGGGCTGAACCACTTCCTCCACGTGGCATCTGAAGATTGATATAGATCATGAGGAAAGAGGGAAATTTCTTAGGTTTTGGGGTCTTTGAAAAGTTTTTAAATGTTTGACTCCAATTTTTCTAGCAACTTGCTTTTTCATTCATTCATAGCACACAGTACAACACACACCACAACAAAGAAAAACAGATGGTTTTAAGAACCATTCTAGAAACTACGATACAGTTTGACCGAATACTACTCACTACGCTGGTGCTCAAGTGCTACTACTCCTCGGAGTCTGTGGCTTCATCATCTTCATCATCATCGATGAAGGCGAATTCATCCTCATCGGTGAAAAAGTCCATGGCCTGATCCTCCAGAAAATCATCGTCATCGCTGAGATAGGAGTAAGGGTCTCCACGAAGATCCTCTCCGGCATTCTCCCTTTCCTCCAACTGCATGTCTCTCTCGTGGATGGTCTCCTCCAGATATGAGATGCGATGGCAAAGACGGGCAATAATGCGCTCCTTCTTGTCGAGCTGACAGCGACGAGACTTGCGATCCTTTGCTAGCATGGCTATGGTCTGATCCTTCGTTTGGATGATGGCAGACTTGTGGTTGCAATAGTCACGGCAGTTGTCCAACTCCCGCCGACGATCATACATCATGAAGCTAAGGTGGTCCAATTGAGTCTTCAGCTCGGGGTGGTATGGGGCTTCGAGGGGTTGTCCATTTGCATCACGCCTTGGGAAAAACTCAAAGAGGGTCCCCTTGATCTGATTGATGCTCTGCCCACATAGACGGGAAAGAGCTTCCTGCATTGCTCTGGCAAGTCCATCGAGCCAGTTGTTCTCTCTTAAGGTAAACTGAATTCCTTCCGCAGTGGGAGGTTCAATCTTTCCTCGGAGACTTGCAACAATTAGCCACTGCAGATCTTCTCCTCCTTGATCATTGAGCTGAGCTCCGAAGAACTCGGGGTGCGGATGCTCTAGAAGTTTCGAAAGCTGATCCAAATCCCTCTCAAAGATAAGGTCTCCTCCATTCCCCAACTAATAAAACTTGTTGTACTTCACGTCCATCTATAAAAATAGAGGATGAGTAGATTAGCAGGGTGATCAAGTGTGTCAAAATTTTATGTATTTTGCAAGAGTTTTTGAGGAACATGAATTTTTATGAAAGAATCAAAGAGATAAGAATGAGAATAAGTTTTTGTAAATATTTGTTTTTCTTTGGTTTTGAAACTAAGTTTTTGGTTCAAACGTCCAGTCTAACTAGGGTATCCTATGGTTAGGATGGCTCTGATACCAACTTGTCAACACCCGGATTTTTCAATCCTGGATGCCTGTTATGCCATACATCGCAATCCCAGGATTACCATTTTTGCGAGACTTAATAGAATTGGATACCATAGTACATCATCCATTACAAACGATACAGAAGTTCTTACACAAATAGGGATCTCATGATCCAGTTCTTAATACAACATCAAGCAGCGGAAGACGTAATAATAACGATAGCGTAGGCGAAGCTCCATCTTCGGGGTCACAGGCAATGCTGACGATGGGAGATGATCCTAGTTGTCGTAACCTTCCTGGGGTCCATCTTCCAGGTACTCCTCTTCATAGTCTGGCCATGGGAATAGCCAGGGACAAAGCCATGAGTACTCTTTAAGTACTCGCAAACTAATACTAACAGGTAAGGGTTTTTTGGATAATGGGACACTAGGCTCTAAGGTTGTTTTGCAAAAATCCAGTTTTATCTCTACTAGGTTCCAAAGCTAGTCACAATTTTATAACTCCTAAGTGGGATCTTGTAACTCAGGTCACAACTCTGTTGTGGTCAAGCAAAGTCTCAATTCATTTCACAAGTCATTTTGAAAAGTCTGACGGGGAACAGTATGGCCACTCCAACTGTCCATAACCGCGGACGCGGCTATTCGAATAGTTTGACACTCTGCAGAGATTGTACACTTTCACCACAACATTCGATACATCCGCCAGGAACAAATCCTGAATTCACCATACTCAGTATGCGGATAATCAATCCTAACCTTTCAATTACACACCCTAGTATAAGCACCTCTCCTGTGAGTTTGGCCTCCCAACCATGACCAACTGTCATCTTGGGTACTGCGCAGGTGGACAATCTTCACAAGGTAGCCTCAGTTCAGACCTTGGCCATGAGGGAGCTAATACTAAGGAATATAAGTTTCCAGTCAAGCCCTACCCAGTATTCGGGTATTGTGGTTGTACGAAAAAAATTGGAATGGTATCGCATCCAGACAACCATCAGTTTTATAAAGGGCTAAGGCTCATGCCTCATCATTTTCATCACCAAAATCATCAAGTGTTCAGAAACACATGTCCAAAACATTTCAATAGAATGATCCATCATTCCAAGGTTTTCATAACCATTTTTCCACCAAGTATTCCCATCTAAGGTTGATCAAGTTTTATGCTTAGCACTAGCATCTATAAGTGGGGGTAGTACTAAGGAGGGGTGGTAAACTAGTGGAGTTTCAACTAAGTACAACCTTAAGTCTTAGGCTGAGATCAAGGTTTCTAACTTAGGCCGAATTTTATGCTCTTTATGCAACCTTCAGCATCTTTCCAAAATCTACCAGTCACTTAAGTAAATTCTAAGTAAGCTTTGATAAAGAAATAAAGTAAGAAGCTTGCACATAAAACTAGGATTGGTTTATCAAGTGGGTATGATCACATATGCTTAAGGCATATAGTAGTCATAGCACAAGTATGGGTTTGTGGCATCAGTAGGGTATTTTGCAAGGGTTAGCTTGCATAGGTCAACTTGATTAGTAAGGCTTGCACATGTATCGTATCAGCTTGCATCAATATTAGTATAAGCTTGCCTTGTGCAGAGCAGTGGTTGAACTTCTCCTCGGCTTCTTCTTCGTAGTATCCTCCTTCCTCCTCGTATCCTTGGTCGGTACTAGCGTCTATGAATAAATACGAGGTACACAATCACCAAACAATACTTAACTACTTGCAATCATCACACACAAAGGTCCTATAGATGATCTAGCATCATCTCTAACATTACAAGGTTAAGGCTTGGTTTAATTCCTTTTTATTTTTAGAAAAGTAATTTCTACTCATTGAAAAACTACTTAAGATTTAATATTCTCCAAACTAAACATGGGATCATGTTGACACATGTCATCACCACATATTGTAGTCCATGAGAATGTGATTTAAAGTGGTGTCACAATTTAATAAGGTTTTACCCTTTTATTTTAATTAATTAAAGTGGCTAGAAATGCTTATGTAGCATTCTTTTATTACTTGGACAATATTTCTTCAAGTAAACCTATATGTTTTTATATATTCTGAAAGGTATGGTTAAATGTGATTTTTGAGAGTTGGAAACAACTCAAAAGCTATTATAGTTTAAATTTGAAAAATGTTTGAATGCAGAAAAGCTTCTGCCTTGTTATTTTTACCATGGGTGATCTATAGATCCAAATGACTTGAATCCAACGGGCTTGGATTCAGCATTCACAGGCCTTTCCAACAAAATTAGTTTCATTCAGTTTGGTGCACTGAATCAATCTGGGTTGATTTTTGAAGTTGTGTACAAAAGTGTGTTTGAATTGAAATAGAAAAAGGTTTAATTTGAATAACTGGGCTGCGCGGGAAAAGTTACTGGGCCGGCCTTCTAAGCGTAGTGCTCCCGCGGACTGCTTAAGTGGGTGTCCCCACTCGTCAGTGACACGGGGCTGGGCGAAGCGGTATGGGGCAACGTGGGTCGTTCGATCTAGTTCTAATCTAACGGCTGGGAGTCATCGTCGACGCGAGACAACTCCGGCGAGAACAAAACCTAGCGCGGCCAGTGAGGGTTGCTAGGGGCTCACCGGGGTGCTGGCGAGGGTTGGCGAGGCGGGCGAACGACGAAGTCGACGACGCCGAACACAAGGGTGGTCGTGGCAGCTCCTGGGGCGGCTCCAATCGCTAGCTCCCTTCTCCAGCAGCGGCAGGCTCCAGTGAAATTCCGGCGAGGTGGTGCTCGCCTTGCTCTGAGAACGGTGTGGCACGATCAGTGAGGAGAGGGGAGTGAGATGGTGTGAAGAAATCGAGCGGGGGTGGCCTCTATTTATAGTCGAGCGAGGGGACCGTTGGGGCGCACGGTGAGCTCGTCGGGGGCGATGTTACAGGCGGCTATTGGCATGGGCAAGGGTAGGGGACGGTGCGGTGTCTCCTGGCGATGCTCAACGACATGGTCTCGAGGCATGGGGCGGTGTGGTTTGGTCTGGAACGGGCGGTGCTCTGCGCGCCAGAGGCGGCGTCTTCGACGGCGGGCGGTGGCTGTACATCACGGGGCGGCAAACGGGGATGTCTGGCGGTTTCCTAGGTCGGTGGGGATTGTGTATGCATGCGGCGAGGGCGGCGCGTGGTCTGTGGGTGATGGTCGAGGGTGGCGCTCTGGCGCACGCTCGGCATGGTCTGGGCGCGGCTTTTGCGCGTGGTCCAGGGCTTGGCAACGCTCGCGGCTGGGACAGTGAGTGGCGGTGGACGGTGGGCTGCCTCCCAGACATGCTGGCTAGGCTTGCTGCTGCTCCTAGCTTGCTGTCGACTATGGGGTGGCAAGGGGGTGCTCGGCTATTCACCATTGATGACAATGGCAAGCTCACAGTGGTGCTAGTGCTTGGCTAATCTTTCTAGATGGTCTACTGAGTTGTGTGTGAGCTAAATGGGGAACCAGTTAGGCAAGAATCACTGCTCACAATAGTGTTTGATGTTTATTTGATTTGTGTCTGCAACCTGTTTGATGAAATGGCCGCATGAAATCAAGTTTTGAATTTTGAAATGATTTTTGGTGGGTTTGCTAGATTGGTGCTGGTGAGTCTGCAGATGCTTGGGTTTTGAAAGTTGAGCTTGTTTGAGTGGGTTTTGAAAAGGTGGGATCTTCCCATATGAATAAGATTCAATTTTGAATTAGCATTTAAACTATGCATTTGAAAGTTTCTGGATGATCACAAAGTGGGCCTTGATACTCTGTTATGAGTACAATCAAGGGGTGCAAAGATCCAGAAAAGTTTCTGTTAGGTTTTGAAAGTTTGAGATAGCCAAAGTAGGCATGTGAGTTAAATTGGTCAAAGTGACCATTCCCTTAATATATTTGTTTTGATTTACTTGTGTTTAGGAAAAGTGTGGGAAATGTTTTAGATGAGGTTTATTTCATCTAAGAAACATTTTACAAGCAATGAAACAAACAAACAAACAAACAAGATGGTTTTAAAGAGATTCAAAATCCATGCATACACATATGCATGCATTCATGATTTTATTTAGAAAAGTTTTTGTTAACCCTAATTTGAGGATTAGTGTTTGATGATCCAAGTTTGGTATTTTTGGGATGTTATAGATGGACTCCACCGTCCTGCGCTGGCTGTACGGCTCCATCAACACCGACATCGTCGACATGGTGATGACGGAGGCGCCCAACGCCTTCACCATCCTCTCACGCATTACCGCCCTCTTCCGTGACAACCAATAGGTGCGCACGGGCTACCTCGAGCAGAAGTTCCGGAACATCGAGCAGGGCGACAAGAGCGTCCATGACTACTGCCTTGAGCAAAAATCGGTCGCCGACGCCCTGGCCGACAACGCCCTCGTCTGGAACACCATCAAGGGTCTCTCCAACGATTTCAAGGAGGTTGGTAATATGGCGCCATACATGACGCCCTTCCCTGACTTTCTGCAGTTCCGCAACCTACTGCTCCTCCACGAGCTCAAGCCCTCCACCAAGCGCTCGTCCACGCCAGGGGTCTTCTACTCCACCCGGCGCTCCACCTCTGGGTACTGTGTCTTCCTCGGCGACAACTTGATATCTTGGTATTCCAAGTGTCAGCACACGGTGTCTCGCTCTAGTGCTGAAGTGGAGTATCGGGTTGTCGCCAACGCCGTCACCGAAGCAAGTTGGCTTCGCCAACTCCTCCAGGAGCTTCATCGCCCCCTTCATAGTGCCACTGTTGTCTTTTGCGACAATGTGAGCGATGTGTACATGTCCACGAATCCCATCCAACACCAACGCACCAAACACATCGAGATCGACCTTCACTTTGTTCGCGACCGTGTTGTGTTGGGGCACATTCGAGTTCTTCATGTGCCATCGTCTCGACAATTCGCGGACATCTTCACCAAAGGCCTAGCATCACCGCTGTTCTTGGATTTCCGGTCTAGTTTCAGCGTCCGAGAGTCTCCCGTTGCGACTGCGGGGGGCGGGGGTGTTAGGCAAACCGAATACCTAGCATATCTTTATACCCTGCCATATTTAGTGCTTGATATCTGGCCATTATGGTTAGGATGGATTTGTAGGGTTCGCAGCATAGAAAACAAAAAATTCCTACGATGTGAACTATGTACCAAGATCTATCTACTAGATACAAACAACGGGCGGATGTATATCCGTAGAGAACATACCCTTGAAGACCGACAAATCTTAATGAGTTCAACTCGCGGTTGATGTAGACGTTCTCTTGCCGATCTCAAGATCGAGAGGAAGTCCTAGCGCCGCAAATCAGCAGCGCATCCGTGCTCGCACACACGTTCGAGGCACCGAGCAACCTCCGCCTCCTCGCTCCAGCGATGCAGCGGAAGCACAACTCTTTCTTGCCGAATAGCCACCGGGAACATGTATCTCGCTAGTCCGAGATCATGGGCGATAAATTCTAGAGGGGGAGAGAGATCCTTCACGAGGAGGTGTGAGAGACAAGTGAGGAGGGGGGCTCCTTTTATAGGAGGAGGGAGGGAACCCCAAGGGGGTGGCTGGCGCATGGGGCTGCCCCATTGCCCTCCCCTCTTCATGTGGGTGGACACTCCACTCACAAATCTCCTTTAAATTCCCTCCACTCAAAAGTCCACTCAAATTCCCATTAAATTTCCACCAAATTTAATGCAAACTCTCATTAAATAAAATTCTTTTATTTTATTCAGAATTTTGTCAATTACTTTAATGACAAACATTCACAAATAACCCCTTGCTAGAATTCCATTTCACATGCATAACCACTTTATGCAATTTCACCCGAAAACCTGTTTCGGTATCTAGTGAAACAAATTCCTGCGCTTGTTCATTCTTTCGGCATGAAACATTTGCTCCAATTGGATGTTGGTGTCTCTTAAGTGTGTCACCCTACGGTTCGTGAATAATGCGGACATGATCGAGACCCCTCTCGGATCAATAATCAAAAGCGGGATCTGGAGACCCATACTGACTCCCACACATTCAACGATGACTTTCTTGTGATCGTCGGAACCTTTTATGCTAGTATCTTAATCCCTTTGTTTCACGATATATTACATGTCCGAGATTCGATCATCGGTATCTCCATACCTAGTTTGATCTCGTTACCGACATGCACTCTTTTCTCGTTCCTGTGATATAACATTCTAGTGATCAAATCACTTGCTTGCAAGCTAATCAATGTGATATCACCGAGAGGGCCCAGAGTATATCTATCCGTCATCGGGATGAACAAATTCCACTCTTGATCCATGAGCCTCAACATAACACTTTATTAGTTCTGAATCCATCTTTATAATCACCCTGTTACGGTGTGACGTTTGATGTTATCAAGAAACTCTTCCGGTGTTAGTGATTGACATGATCTCATGGTCTAAGGATTAGGATCACTTCGTAAGTTGTTATAGCAATATAAACTCAATGACTTTGATCGTAATGCTATACTTTGGATGGATGTTCATCACACCATTACACTAATGTTGTGATCCCGTTATTAACAACATCCAATGTCCATGATCAGGAAACCTTGATCATCTTGTTAATCAACGAGCTAGTTTATGAGAGAGGCATAACTAGGAGCTTTATGTTTGTTTATTAAACACACATGTATTAACGTTTCCGTATTAATACAATTATAGCATGCAAAATAAACATCTATCATATACTTGGAATACACATAATAAACACTTTATTATTGCCTCTCAGGGCATATTCCCTTCAGTCTCCCACTTGCACTAGAGACAATAATCTAGTTACATAGTGATAAATCTAACACCCATTGAGTTCTGGTGTTGATCATGTTTTGCTCTAGGGAGAGTTTTAGTCAACGGATCTGCTACATTGAGATCCGTATGTACTTTACAAATCTTTATATCTCCATCCTTGACATGCTCGCGGATGGAGTGAAACCGGCGCTTAATATGCTTGGAATGCTTGTGAGACCTTGGCTCTTTGGCATTGGCAATGGCACCATTGTTGTCACAATAGATCACCATTGGGTCCAACGCGTTTGCCACCACTCCTAGTTCGGATATGAACTCCTTCATCCAAACTGCTTCCTGAGCCGCTTCTGAAGCAGCAACATATTCGGCCTCCGTTGTTGATCCCGCTACCACAGGTTGTTTGGAGCTCCTCCAACTAACCGCTCCGCCATTCATGAGAAATACGTATCCGGATTGAGACTTAGAGTCATCCGGATCGGTGTCAAAGCTAGCGTCGACATAACACTTAGCGACGAGCTCTTCTTCACCTCCGTATACAAGAAACATATCCTTAGTTCTTCGTAAGTACTTAAGGATATTCTTGACCGCTATCCAGTGTTCCGAACCTGGATCCGATTGGTACCTACTAGTCAAACTAATAGCATGTGCCACATCTGGTCTTGTACATAGCATGGCGTACATTATAGAGCCTATGGCTGAAGCATAGGGGACTTTGTCCATTATCTCTTTTTCTTCCGCCGAAGCCGGACTTTGAGTC
Source organism: Avena sativa (assembly GCA_916181665.1). NCBI lineage: Eukaryota > Viridiplantae > Streptophyta > Magnoliopsida > Poales > Poaceae > Avena > Avena sativa. The sequence continues at coordinate 235,720,632 of OV702296.1, read as the reverse complement.
TTACTCAATGTCTTGCCTTGCAACATAGGTAAGAACCCCTTCTTACTTCCGTCCATTTTAAACTTCTTTAAAATCTTATCAAGGTATGTACTTTGCGATAGCCCTATTAGGCGCCTAGATCTATCTCTATAGATCTTTATGCCTAATATGTATGACGCTTCACCTAGGTCCTTCATTGAAAATTTGTTGTTTAGATAAATTTTAACACTGTTTAAAAGATCTATATCATTTCCGATCAATAATATGTCATCCACATATAATATCAGAAATGCCACATTGCTCCCACTCACTTTCTTGTAAATACAAGCTTCTCCATAAGTTTGGACAAATCCAAACTCTTTGATCACCTCATCAAAGCGGAGATTCCAACTTCGTGATGCTTGCTTCAATCCATAGATGGATCGCTGAAGCTTGCACACCTTGTTAGCATCCTTAGGATCGACAAAACCCTTTGGTTGTATCATATACAACTCTTCTTCAATATTACCATTGAGAAACGCGGTTTTGACATCCATCTTCCATATCTCATAATCGAAATATGCAGCAATTGCTAACATAATCCTAACTGACTTTAGCATCGCTACGGGAGAGAATGTCTCATCGTAGTCAACTCCTTGAATTTGTCGAAACCCCTTTGCGACAAGTCGAGCTTTATAGACGGTCACATTACCATCAGCATCAGTTTTCCTTTTGAAAATCCATTTGTTCTCCACGGCCTTTCGGTCGTGAGGTAATTCCACCAAGTTCCAAACTTGATTTTCATACATGGATTCCATCTCGGATTTCATGGCTTCTAACCATTTGTTGGAATCCGGGCTCATCATCGCTTCTTCATACGTCGCAGGGTCATCATTTTCATCAACCATGAAATTCATGACAGGATTTCTGTACAGCTTGGGAGCTGCACGCGTCCTGTTTGACCTGCGAGGTTCGGTAATACTCTCTTTCGGAGTTTCATGATCATTATCATTAGTTCCCTCTTCAACAGGTGGAGCCAACTCCGGAACAACTTCCGGCGCTGCGCTACTCGCCATACTTTGAAGAGAAGGTTCCACAACCTCTTCGAGTTCTACCTTACGACTACTCACACCTTTCGCGAGAAACTCTTTCTCTAGAAAGGATCCATTCTTGGCAACAAAAACCTTGCCCTCGGATCTGTGATAGAAGGAATACCCAATATTTTCTTTAGGGTATCCTATGAAGACGCATTTTTCCGCTTTGGGTTCGAGTTTATCCGGTTGAAGTTTCTTCACATAAACATCGCATCCCCAAACTTTAAGAAATGACAGCTTAGGTTTGTTTCCAACCCACAATTCATACGGTGTCTTTTCAACGGATTTAGATGGTGCCCGATTTAAAGTGAATGTAGCAGTTTCTAGTGCATAACCCCAAAATGACAACGGCAAGTCCGTCAGAGACATCATAGATCGAACCATATCTAATAAAGTACGATTACGATGTTCCGACACACCATTTCGTTGTGGTGTTCCGGCAGGTGTGAGTTGTGAAACAATTCCACACTCTTTCATGTGAGTGCTAAACTCGTAACTTAGATACTCACCTCCACGGTCGGACCATAGAAATTTGATCTTTCTATTACGATGATTTTCCACTTCATTCTGAAATTCCTTGAACTTTTCAAAGGTTTCAGACTTGTGTTTCATCAAGTAGATATAACCGTATCTACTCAAATCATCCGTGAAAGTAACAAAATAACGATATCCACCTCACGCCGACACACTCATTGGACCACATACATCAGAATGTATGATTTCCAATAAATCTGTCGCCCGTTCCATTGAACCGGAAAACGGCGTTCTAGTCATCTTGCCCATAAGGCATGGCTCACATGTATCAAATGATTCATAATCAAGTGATTCCAAAAGTCCATCCGAATGGAACTTCTTCATGCGTTTAACGCCAATATGACCTAGACGGCAGTGCCACATATATGCGGATATATCATCATTAAGTTTAATCCTTTTAGCATCAACATTATGAATATGTGTAACATTATCATCGAGATCTAATAGAAATAAACCATTCATCATCGGTGCATGACCATAAAAGATTTCATTCATATAAATGGAACAACCATTGTTCTCGGATTTAAATGAATAACCACTTCGCATCAAACACGATCCAGATACAATGTTCATGCTCAGTGCAGGCACCAGATAACATTTATTCAAGTTTACAACTAATCCCGACGGCAAGTGGAGAGGCAGCGTTCCGACGGCGATCACATCAACACTTGATCCATTGCCGACACGCATCTTGACCTCACCCCTTGCTAGCGGTCGCTTGTTCCGCAGCCCCTGATTCGAGTTACAAATATTAGCAACTGAACCGGTATCAAATACCCAGGTGCTACTGCGAGCACTAGTCAAGTACACATCAATAACATGTATATCATATATACCTTTGTTTGCCTTGCCGGCCTTCTTGTCTGCCAGATACTTGGGGCAGTTGCGCTTCCAGTGGCCAGTCCCCTTACAATAGTAGCACTCGGAATCAGACTTAGGTCCAACTCGGGGTTTCTTTTCAGGCGCGGCAACAGGCTTGTCGCCCTTACTTCCCTTTCGTTTTCCCTTCTTGTCTTTCTTGAAACCAGTGTTCCTATTGATCATCAACACTTGATGTTCCTTTTTGATCTCCACTTCTGCAGTTTTAAGCATTGACAGAAGCTCGGGGAGAGACTTCTTCATGCCTTGCATATTATAGTTCATCATGAAGCTCTTATAGCTAGGTGGCAGAGACTGCAGAACACGATGGATGCCTAAGTCAATGGGAATCGATATTCCCAAGGACACAAGCTTATCGGCGTAACCCGACATCTTGAGTACATGCTCACTAACGGAGCTGTGCTCACCCATTGTATCAAATGCATTGCCGTTTTCGAAACGCTTTCGAAGTTCCGGCTCTAGCCCATACAATATGCCGCAATGAACTAAGTTGTGGTCCTCCTGACGAGTCTGATAGACATTCTTCTCCTCGTCAGGAGCATCATCAAAAGGTGGGGGGCCTAACGGCGCTTCTAGCACATATTGCTTTTGTGCAGCAGAGAGGAGAATCCTCAAATTCATGGCCCATTCGGTAAAGTTGCTACCGTTCGTTGCTAGTTTCTCTTTCTCCATGAACACATTGAAATTAAAAGCAGGTGGTGCCATCTACAACAGAATTTGTAAAGTTTAGACTAAGTGTATGATAGATTGAGTTCAACTAATCTATATTACGAATGAACTCCCACTCAAAAACGACATCCCTCGTGCCTTTTTGGTGATTACATGAACCAAATCCACTACACCAAGTCCGATCATCACGTGAGTCGGTATAGCTTCAAAGGCGAGCATCAAATGGGCATCATATCAACTATATGACTCATGCTTAACCTTTCGGTCCGTGTTCCGAGGCCATGTCTGTACATGCTAGGCTCGCCAAGTTAGAACCTTAGTATTCGCGTGTGTAACTGTTTTACACCCGAAATATGGTCGTGGATCCAAGAACACCCGATCATCACGTGATGTCTTGGAGCGACGAAAACATAATCGGTGCATACTAAAGGAAGAACACATTCTTATCTTGATATTTAAATGAGGGATCATCTTATTATGCTAACAAAGCGCTAAACAAGCAATATAAGATGCTATCAAACATCATATGTTTATTAGTGAAATGATATGGTTCCCGCAGATGATCTCTATCATGTGCATCGTGGTATGATCACTATCATACCTATATGTGTAAATCCAAGGTCTATGGATTTTACACGCTATGTGTGTTGTAAGAGTATCATCTCATACTTCTACTTACAACACTACCATATCATAACACTAGCCCAGCAACAATCTAAACTAGACGCCTCTAATTTATCCATTGCAAGTTTTACGTGGCTTAGGGCTTTCGAGATAGAACCGTTCTTACCTACGAACATGAACCACAACGAGGATAACCAAATTGTTGACAACTCGCTTGCAAAATAGATATTGACTATAGTAGGAGAGACAGACACCCGCTAGCCACTTATTCAAACTAGTTGCATGTCAAGCGTGGAACAGGTCTCATGTGCGAGGACATGTAAAGTTTGTCCGGGCCGCTTCATCCCACTATGCCACCAATATCCAAAATTACAACAAAGGAGCAACAACATGATCATCATCGCCCACATACTCATATGTGTACTACCCGTGTAAAGTATCTACGCATAGATCCGGCTCTGATACCACTGTAGGGTTTGCAGCATAGAAAACAAAAAATTTCCTACGATGTGAACTATGTATCAATATCTATCTACTAGATACAAACAACGGGCGGATGTATATCCGTAGAGAACATACCCTTGAAGACCGACAAAGCTTAACGAGTTCAACTCGTGATTGATGTAGACGTTCTCTTGCCGATCTCAAGATCGAGAGGAAGTCCTAGCGCCGCAAATCAGCAGCGCATCCATGCTCGCACACACGTTCGAGGCACCGAGCAACCTCCGCCTCCTCGCTCCAGCGATGCAGCGGAAGCACAACTCTTTCTTGCCGAATAGCCACCGGGAACATGTATCTCGCTAGTCCGAGACCATGGGGGATAAATTCTAGAGGGGGAGAGAGATCCTTCACAAGGAGGTGTAAGAGACAAGTGAGGAGGGGGGCTCCTTTTATAGGAGGAGGGGGGAACCCCAAGGGGGTGGCCGGCGCATGGGGGCTGCCCCCTTGCCCTCCCCTCTTCATGTGGGTGGACACTCCACTCGCAAATCTCCTTTAAATTCCCTCCACTCAAAAGTCCACTCAAATTCCCATTAAATTTCCACCAAATTTAATGCAAACTCTCATTAAATAAAACTCTTTTATTTTATTCAGAATTTTGTCAATTACTTTAATGACAAACATTCACAAATAACCCCTTGCTAGAATTCCATTTCACATGCATAACCACTTTATGCAATTTCACCCGAAAACCTGTTTCGGTATCTAGTGAAATAAATTCCTGCGCTTGTTCATTCTTTCGGCATGAAACATTTGCTCCAATTGGATGTCGGTGTCTCTTAAGTGTGTCACCCTATGGTTCGTGAATAATGCGGACATGATCGAGACCCCTCTCGGATCAATAATCAGAAGCGGGATCTGGAGACCCATACTGACTCCCACACATTCAACGATGACTTTCTTGTGATCGTCGGAACCTTTTACGCTAGTATCTTAATCCCTTTGTTTCACGATATATTACATGTCCGAGATTCGATCATCGGTATCTCCATACCTAGTTTGATCTCGTTACCGACATGTACTCTTTTCTCGTTCCTGTGATATAACATTCTAGTGATCAAATCACTTGCTTGCAAGCTAATCAATGTGATATCACTGAGAGGGCCCAGAGTATATCTATCCGTCATCGGGATGAACAAATTCCACTCTCGATCCATGAGCCTCAACATAACACTTTATTAGTTCTGAATCCATCTTTATAATCACCCTGTTACGGTGTGACGTTTGATGTTATCAAGAAACTCTTCCGGTGTTAGTGATTGACATGATCTCATGGTCTAAGGATTAGGATCACTTCGTAAGTTGTTATAGCAATATAAACTCAATGACTTTGATCGTAATGCTATACTTTGGATGGATGTTCATCACACCATTACACTAATGTTGTGATCCCGTTATTAACAACATCCAATGTCCATGATCAGGAAACCTTGATCATCTTGTTAATCAACGAGCTAGTTTATGAGAGAGGCATAACTAGGAATTTTCTGTTTGTTTATTAAACACACATGTATTAACGTTTCCGTATTAATACAATTATAGCATGCAAAATAAACATCTATCATATACTTGGAATACACATAATAAACACTTTATTATTGCCTCTCAGGGCATATTCCCTTCAGGATTGGCCATTATGGTTAGGATTGGTATCCATGTATATCTTGTGTAAATGCCTATATATATGAGATACGTGAAAGACCACAATGTGTGGCAAATCATTCTCCTCTTCTAATTCTAACATTTGGAAATGAATTGGCTAGTGATACGGTGAACCTTTAAGGGTGGTCCGATCTTCACGGATCTCATGATAGAAATCATAGTAATAGCATGGAAAGGGAAGAGGTAGAGAAAGCAGACACACACCATGCGAGAAACGCGGGGAACTCTACACAAACACAACACGATACATAGCCAATTGCTCTCGCCAATGGCACTGATCAGATAGAATCCTTGCAACGAAATATTGAGCAAGACGTTCCCTCAATCCCAATTGGAGAGGGATGAACACCTTGGTGAGGTCCTTGATAACCGTCTACTCATGATCATGCAAGAGAAGGCTTTGTACATCTCATAGATTTAATCTATAGAGGTCTTGGATAAAGACTCCCTTAGTAAGCGAGATGAGACACAGCTAGGAATATCCAAGTTAGGGTTTCTAGTCTTATCAATGTCTAAGGGGAAAAAATGATGAGCCATATGGCTATTTATAGTGCAAAGGGCAAAGTGGTATGTAGGCGAAAGTAAGGAGAATGTTTCAGGGCATCAAACCCAATTTTGCAATATTGGTGGTAAGTCGGTAGGATCGACTCCAAACCAACGATGTCGATGGTCAGGTCGGTGAACCGACGGGTAGACCGATTTGGTACTAGATGTCATATCGGTGGGTGTCAAGGCATCGGTGGCTACCGATGTGTCGGTGGGGTTGTCGATCGACCGACGCTGGCACCGATTTCTCAGCTTCTTCTCTTCCTCTTGTCCATCTTCTGGGCTAGCGTGGGGATGATCTTGGGCTCCAAACCTGAGTGTGCAAAGGGTGTTGGTATGAAGTAGCAATCCATCCAAGGGATATTGAAGTCACACATATATAGGAGCGAGTTCACCTTATTATGAAGGAGTTTGGCTCGGGTGCGAGTCATATGTCCACTTGGAGGACTTGGCGGTGTCGAGATAGAGTTGTCCGTAAGGCGGGCTATATCAACTAGTCACGAGCGAGTTCACCTTATCATGAAGGGGTTTGGCTCAGGCGCGAGTCATAGGTCCACTTGGAAGACTTGGCGGTGTCGAGATAGAGTTGTCCGTAGGACGGGCTATATCAACTTGGGAGATTTGACGGTGTCGAGATAGAGTTGTCCGTAGGATGGGCTATATCAACTAGTCACTTTGATGTACACTCTGTATACTGCGAGTGTTGAGTAATTTGTTCTCTGCAATGTGCTGTTAATATCCCCGTTTTACTTGCTAATCTTCAGTTTTGCTTATGGTTCGTGAACTGGATCACTTCAGGCAGCTACTTGAACGACATGACCGTTGCCTTCCCACAGGGAGGGTGAGAAGCACCAAGTATGGCTTCAAGGGCAATCGTCAGGAGAAGGAAATCATCTTTTGGATCATGTTAACATGCATACTACACCTATTCTGCCATCCTCCTCTACCTTGCAGCATGGGACTTTTGGTTTCAGCCAAGAATAGCACAGCGTTTTCTCCCTAAAAGCCTAGGGCTAGGGGACTCAAAATCGTGATTTCTCATGATAGTTAAGAAACCGGAAGGAATTAATTCTCGTTGCCTCTTGGAGGTAGAGGTTTGTTGCATACTTGCAGCCAGTCTGCATAGCATCAACTGCAACCAATGGGCAACCCAAGCTGGATGTTCAAGAAGAACAGAGTGGATGGTCAGAAGCAGAGTAAAAGGAAGAAGAGAGGCATCCCCAGAAGAATGTGATCAGGCTGTGTCAGGCCTAGATCACTGCAGAAGCTATGGCTTCGATGAGAAGGCACTGTATACTTATATTACTTTTCCTCGCACTCAAAATATAGGACATCTGCTTTCTGACCCCATTTCCTGTCATTTTAACAGCTCGTCTTACTTCTGTCTGATCTTTCTAGCAGCATTTTGGGCACTGCTTCTTCTACAAATTACCCCTTTTTTTGTTCGTCTGTGTAGATCTGATTGGACTGTAACGCTGAAGCATTGTAAGGATGAATTCATTTCTACACTGCAGCATTATTGGGTAGGAACAAAGCTACTCTGGGCTATATTTCTTCACGATTGCTGGTGGAACTTTCTGCTGAACAAAAGCCTCTCAAGGAGGGAGAGGCAGAAACTTACCCGCGCAACAGCAAAGATCTTCAGGCTGGTACTGTGTTCATCCTTGTTCCATTCATCCTCAAGTTGCTTCCAGATATGTTTAGGTAGTATTACAATTCTCAGCATGCCAATATGCTACTGATTGCGTATGTTAATTTATGTTCCAACCAATGCATGTTAATGTAGCCAACAAAATGAATTGTTGCAAACGAACAGGTTGTGACATATCATACCGAAGGCAGGCCCAGAAGAGATCCCAATTTGGTTAATTGTGCTCATTTCTGTTACGTCTCAAATACAAGTGCTCACAACTGGCAACTGCTATATCTTAATTCCTGTAAAAAAAATGTTACAGTATATCTTAGCAGTACTAGAGTATGAATGAACAATTGCTTTTGATGAGCCGCCAAAAGCAAACAGAAGCTTAATTATACAAAACAAAATTGTATGACTGCCTTTAGTCAACCCATTTTGCATAAGATCATGTCTACTCCTTTTTCTTTTTTCTATGGATAAATTCATGCTGTTAACTGTCCAAACTTCATTTTTTTTGTAAATCAAGCAGGTCCAAACTGTCAAAACATGCAAAATAAATAAATATTTAAATGCATGCAAATTAATCGACTCACTTTGCATAGAAAGTGCACATCAAGATTCACATTTCACAGTAGCAAAATAGTGTACTATATAGCCCTTGCTAGTGCATGCATCTGAGAATGAATGGCAAGGCTTGGAGTTTAAGCCACAATTCCTCACATAATATCTTTACCAACCCTCCATAGCCCAGTAAGCTAGATAAAAAAACAATATTGCATCTTTTTATATGATCATGAACAGTAAGTGCAGTATCTGTTCTCATTAGCACACAAAATACTAGCAGAGAAGGGCAAGTTTGCGCTTTTAAAAGATGTTACCACCCTCCCAGAATACTCAAAAGGGTATTAGGCTATTTTGGAAACAGATTAACCCCATTTTCCATTCAGAAGATATAATTATTCGTATATCATAGCTTTGAGGTGTGGATACCTCAGTTATATGGTTTCAGTCTTAGCTATTTATAAAAATGGTTCGAATTATCAAACTTCAGAAACTAATCGTTGCCAAACTAAATAAAAATGGTTGCTAAAAAAATCTGAAACGTGCAACCAGCTGCTGGTCTATCCTACCAACATGTCCCCTAGCAACCATGTGTTTGGAATAACTTTGAGAACAATTAAGTGTTTGGAATAACTCATCCATATCAACCTTAAATTCTGGAACCATGAAAATGGGTTCTTTATAATGATCAATAAAAAATCTTGCTGACAAAAGGGAACATAACAAAATTGTTGTCATTAGCTGAAATAAGAGGGGTAAAGGAAAAACAATGTAATTTCAAATATAACCTTCATCCGTTCCTCTTTCATGTATTTTGTCAATAAATACATGAAATGCTCCAAGCTTCAATCACTTAGCAGTGTCTCAGTAAAATACCACTTGTACAGAATATTAAATCTGCGCTTTACTAGATAACTAACACTTGAAGGTAATATTGCATGCCAAAAATACAGTGGAGATAATTTAGTAAAGAAGTTTACAAATAATAAAAAGTTATAGATAGACTAATATAAAAGGTAGCATGTGTGTCCTCACATAATAGGCAAGTAAATCTTTACCCAGGGAATTTTGAGCTGAAAAAAGCATAGAAGTATAAAACCACATAAGAGACAGGCCTTCTCCATTCATAAAATCCAGTGAATTGTGGTAAACTTATTCACATTTATTTCTGCATAGTCAACCTCCCAACTTAGTGAGAAACCTTCCAAGCGATTTGCTTCATGCATGACTATGACACACTACTACACAGACTTTCATCTAAATCTTCTGAAACTGGACTGAAATGAATTGACATAGCATGATATAGAAGTATTCAAACATAGTAGGAAAGACCATAGATTACTCATTTACACAAAATGCTGGGTCCCGGAAGCTCTCCAACGAACAAATGATAACCAAAATTCAAAGCATCAGAACATTTTGAATGTACAAAATCCCATGCTGACAAAATACCCAAGCCTCTACTCTCTGGAATACCTCCAATGCAAGGATTCTTGTCCTAATTAAACTTACAGGGTCATTGGTGATAAATAAGATAATGCCATAACAAACATTTCTTCAAATGCTGTCAAAATGTCAAATCACATTCAGAGAACATTAGCATGACAGTTAACAGAACATCAAATTAGCTGACACATCCTAATTCTCACCAGGATAAAGCCCCGGTCTGTTTATCAAAAACCAAGCAATGTAGCACGATTGTCATCAGATTACAACCAGCTAATGCAATTGCATGAAACAAAGATACAGTGATATGTAACTGCAAGCAGAAAAGCTAGAGTGCAACAGAATGGTAGTCATGCTCGTGCGGATCAACAACAGTACTACGATACTTAAGCTAATAATACTAGCAGAACCCAGAGGCGGGCCAATCCTCAACCACTGAAAACAAATATTAAGCGGTGTCTCACATGTACATACTGGAGCAACACGGCATTAACAACTAGCAGAACAATTTACTTTGCATCAACGACACCTGCTGTGACTTCAGCAGTTATCAAAGGGTCGTGCACAGAAAAATCAGAACCTCTCTTGAAGCTCCGAATGCAACCTCCCCGAGGATCAGAACACCAAGTCATAAGCACTAAGGAGGCTTCACTGGCCCATTTGATGGACTCCAGACTCGCCACTTAGGAATGCACCTCTTCCATCGAAGTGAAACCAGGAGCCAACATAACCACCACCTCCTTCAGCACCAATGCATTTTCAAAGAAAAATTTGAGGAAGGCGAGCTCACTTCGACCCCCATGGAAATCACGGAAAACGAGCAGGTTGATGCGCGATCGAATGCATTCTATGATACCAGACTCGTGCCAGAACTTCAGGTTGAGCTTGCCAGCAGATTGATCAGTTTTTCCACACTGCAAATTCGATCAAGTAAATGCAAGAGTAGTTCATCAGCTATTGATAACAAACAGAAGTAAGGTGCTATTACATGGTGCAAATGAATGCCAAAAAAAATGTATTGGGCTTCACCCTGATGTAGAGCCTGTCAACATTCGGAAAGCATCTCAGGAAACTGGGAATCATCTTGGCATCATTGCGCACTCCGAAACGCACCTCCATAGCCAGGAATGTCACACTTGGAACTATGGTGCTTGGGCTCACCCTTGTCCCAGCCTGCATTTGCCCTCACAATGCACCGAATTAAGAGAAGAAAAATCACAAATTTACATGGATCATGTAGGATTCAACAAATGGAAAGGTACTGCACCTTGATGATGGTGTTGCCGACATCTAGGACGTGATTTTCTGGATCCAAGTATCCCAACCAGTTCAGCTTGGGAGCATGGCCAATCTTAATCTTTGTGCGGTTGCCATCAGGGGCCCAAACATGCGAATGGACGAGCTGTTCAAGGCGTGGGGCATCCAAAACGAAGATTTCTTCGATGAAGGACGAAAAGAACTGCACGCACATGAGGCTTTGGCTGACAAGGCGGAGGCGAAGCTTGAACAGATTGCCTTTGACAGTGAGTGTCTCCAGCACGGGGCTCCTGTCGAGGATGAAGTCCAAATCCCTGCTCTCCACAAGGACGTTGCAGAGCTCGAGCTCCCGGAGGTTAGGGAAACAGGTGGAGCGCGGGCGTCCGGCCGTGCAGGGGAACCTCCAGAGGCCGAGGTAGAGGCGGGTGAGGGTGGCCATGCCTAAGAAGGTGGCCGGGAGAGCGAAGTCGAGCGGATACCGGTGGTTGACGAGGACGAGTTCCTGGATGCCCTTGCCGGCGAGGAGCTGGAGCCAGCTCGTGAGCAGGCCAGGGAACTCCGCCATGCGGCTGCTGGTGAGGTGCACGCAGCGGAAGGGCCCCGGATGCGCGGAGAGGACGCTGGACACGGCGGAGGTGACAGGGAGGAGGTCGGCGTCGGCGAGGACGAGCGGGGCGGAACGCCAAACCCCATTCCAGCGGCGGGAGAGGGCGGCTGTGCGCGCCGCATCCTTGATGGGGAGGCGGGAAACGATGTTTCCGAGGAGCGTGTCGGGGAGGCAGCTGACGCGGTCGACGGCGTCGTCTGGGGGTAGGGCGAAGAGGCGAGAGGCGGCGGAGACGGGCGGGGTGGGAAGGTCGTAGTTGGTGGGGAAGAACAAGCGGTCGACGAACTTTTCGTACTCGTTCAGTTGGGTGTCCAGGAACTCGCGCGCCACCGTGACCATTGGCGCGAGCGGCCCTAGGGTGTCAATGGTCGCGGCCGTCGCCCGCCGGAAGAGTCCTTCTGGCTCGTCCGGGTCAATGCCTAGGCGCCGGAACTCGGCCGCCATCGCAGGGTTCACAGGAACTGGCGACACTCGGGTGTCCATGGCCGCCGCCGGAAGCGCCGCGGTGTGGCCGTGTGGGGGCGCCTGGGCGAGGGTTCTGAGCACGACGGCGGAAGGGAAGGGGATTTTTCAGAGAGAGAGAGAGAGAGAGAGAGAGAGAGAGAGAGCGGAAGGGAAATCCTATACACCACCCACTGCGGCGCGAGCGCAGCGGGCGTTTGGGCTTCAACTAAAAGCGCGGCCGGGTTTTTTTCAGGTTTTATGGTTTTGCTGTGCGGTTATGTTTTCTGTTTTATTCCTAGTTTTACAGTTTTTCGCCGGTTTTCCCTTTTTTTCAAGTTTTGTTCAAATTTTGAAAAATGTTTTAGATTTCAAAATTGTTCAGATTTAAAAAGTAGATTTTATCTTTTTAATATTTGAATTTTGTTCAGATCTGAAAAATGCTTTGAAGTTCTGGATATTCAACAGAGCAAGAAAAGTACTCCCTCCATCTCAAAATAGATGGCGCAGGTTTATCAAATTTTGGATAAATATATATACTAAATTGTCTCTAGATTTATCTAAATTTTGATAAATTTATGACATCTATTTTGAGATGGAGGGAGTAAGTGATTCGAATCAAGGTAATGGCACAACAAACGGTGTGTAAGATGGATATTTTCCAACCAAGTTGTTATATCATAACCAGATGAACATGCAAGTCCCGGAATTCATATAGTGTACCATATAGCCGTTGCTAGTGTATCTCTGAGAATGCATGACAAGGCTTGGGGACTTGGGGTTTAAGCCATAATTGATCATGTTACATATCATAAACCGGTCAAGTGTGCCTGACCATGTAACTGATCATGTTTTATATATCATAAAGTTCAGTATTTGAAGTCCTTGATCTTCGTCACGATCATCATGTAGTTCTTCGCTAGATCCTGAGGCACCTCTACTTATCCAGAATTGGATTAGTGGTTTGAGAAGTTACATACTACAAGGTTTTGATACAGTTAAGCAGTTTTTCCTGTGCTAATAAGACTCGAGCTTAATTAAGTGATCTTGAAGGTTGAAATAAAAGTCTGAGCAGCCCGGGCACTTTGTAGGAAATTCTCTGAACATATCTTGAGATTCTTTATTTACCCAATCTAGATAAATGGGTATAAATTTGTGTAATTACCAGCGGGAGATCAGACAATTAAAGAAACCAGAATTCGACAGAGAAACAAGGTTTTAGAGTTCTGCTGAAAGGCGTGTACATAGCCCCCGTTTCTAATCATTTCTCTTATTATGTAATACAGTACTGCACTATATAGTAGTGGTAGCAGGTTAGATCAGTATGCAATTTTGATTCCCTGCTGTAATCTGGTCCATCGTCCAAACTTAGATATGGATGCTCCAACATGAACTGAATAAATAGATAAGGCTGTAGCTGTCTCTAAGGTTCAGACTTCTCTCATTCAGACTTTGTCTTATTGTCAGATTTGCGCACTGAACGGCGCCGATTAAGAAGAGCAGTCTGACACATTATCAGATATAGGGAGGTCAATGTGGAGTTATTTTTTTCAACATGATAGGCCCAAAATGATAACAGAAATACTTCCTCCGTTTCAAAATATAAGATGTTTTAGGTTTGTAAAGAAAATGTATCTAGACTTTTTTTTTTGTAGATTCACTCCAAATCTTAATAAACCTACGTACTAAAATAAGTCTAGATACATATACTTCACAAAGCTAAAACATCTTACGGAGGGAGTATTATATATGGCCTAGAGTTCGGATTGAGGGATTGATCCATGTGCACAAGGGGAAATTTTTACACTTCATGTGAGCTAACTTGAAGGGTTCAGATAGAGAGAAGGGCGTGTCGTGGATCTCATGGTGAAGCCTCCTCAAAGAGTGTGATTCAGTTCCAGCCTCAACCCTAGGACTGTGTTTTTCTCCAGACAACAGATTTACAGGAATATTAAGTGTTAATGCGAAATTAGCAGCACTATAGTTGTTTATAGCATTATGTACACACTTTCATAGAAATGCTTGGAGAATAAATTTATTTGCATACTTCAAAAAAAAATTATTTGCAGGTGTTCGACAGGAAACAGTTGAGTTTCAACATAAAGGGGCCTCCTGTTGCAGAAGAAGGAAAATAGGGGGAAACAATGCCAGCGAAATATTCGAATGGAAGTACAGAAGGCTGCATAGGTTTTCATCTTCATACCCGAGCAATCTAGTGCAGTAGCACTCCCTAAATGACAGCAAAAATGGTACTCACAGTTCAGTCTTTCAGCATTTGAATTTGACCAAATGCAATGTACTCCCTCCGTCCAAGAATAGATGTCTTAGGTTTTTCAAATTTTGGATGAATCTATATACTAAATAGTGTCTAGATTCATTTAAATTTTGACAAATTTGAGACATCTATTTTGGGACGGAGGGAGTATAAGAACTGACAGCAACAGAAATTGATAAGAAACCTATCTATGGTCAACTGCAGATTCATATTAGCTAAGTTCAAGCCGAACATGTGCATGTAAGACAAGTTTATATGAGCCCAGGTGGACAGGCAGAGTCATCCATCTTAACCCTGAAACTGAAAAGTTACAAACACGACAATCTTATTTGACCTTTAATCTTACAAACAACAAAAACTAGAACTGCTCCTTGGTGCTTCCAAGTTTCAACAATCAAATTCGGTTGATACTGCACTAATTAGGTTGGTTTTTCTGTTATTTTATAAAGAAATTTGATCAGAGGTTAGGACGTTTGTATGTGCACACTAACACTAGCCATAGGAAAGGTAGAAAAGGGCCACAACGGGTTATACAGTACCCAAATATGTGATTAACCAATATATGATCGGTTTGATCTAATGGCTGGTATGTTCGACCTTGTTTTGACCAGAAATCAGGCTGGTCAGTAGGAAGTCTATGTTTGCAAGCATCTCATAGTTCCCTGTGTTTAATTTTGATTCTGCAATTGTAAAACAAATCAACCTTAGCCCGTTGGAATATAAAAGGTCTAAGGATCACACATGCGAACTCCCATCTCTATAGTGAAGAATTATTGGTAAACAGACTACACTATAGAAACACTCCAGCATGAAGAAAATCTGCAAGCACAAACAGACAAGTCAAGAAAGCAAAGCAATGTAAATGAGATAATGTCATAACAAACATTTTTGTAAATACTGTTACAAAATGTCATAGCATATGCAGACAAGATGCAAGCCCTAGAATGCTAAGTATTTGTCTTCTCTAGAAAAACATGTCACCGTGTAGAGAACACCTGAGGCAAAATGGCAGGGGGGCTAGCATTTTAGCCTAACTGGTCAAGGATGCCACACACCAGTTTGATCAGTCCAGATGGACAACTATTCTTAGCAATGTAGCTAAAGTCTCCATGACCTTACCACTGGCGAAATAACCAAATTAGCCTGCATATTAGGATTCAAATTTCACAACTGAAGAACAAGATAATAAAACATAAGAAGCTGCCACAAATATTGGCTAGGCATATCTATGCAAATTAATAAGAATACACACAACTGTGCAATCCACCAGAACCAAAAATCTTCCACCAGCTGGAAATAATTTTTCATGTAACAGATTTGCATGACAGTAAACAGAGCATCAATTAGGTAATCTCATCACTAATTCTCACCAGCATAAAGCCTCATCTGCTTAGCAAAACCATGCAATGTAACACAATTGTCATCACATCACAGCTTGCTAGAAATTACATGAAATAAAGATACGGTGGACCATAAGTGCCAACTACGAAACAATAATTGTAACAGAGGGAAGTCGGCGCATCAACAATGGTACTACGACACTTCAGCTAATTATACTAGCAGAACCCAGGGGAATCTTCACACACTGAAAACAAATCGCAAAGTTTGTCTTTCAAGTACATACTGGAGCAACAGAAAATGAACAATTATCAGAGAAATTTACTTCGCATCATAAATGCATAGGCACCTGCTGTAACTTCAGTGGTTAGCAAAAAGGGCCGAGAACAGAAAAATCAGAAGCTCCAAACTTAACCTTCTTGAGCATCAGAATAGCAACTGACCAGAACTGAGGAGGCTTGACTGGCCCGTTCCACGGACCCTAGACTCTCCACTTTGGAATACACCTCTTCCGTCGAAGTGGAACCGGCGGCCAACTGAATCATCACCTCCTCCAGCACCAATGCGCTCTCAAAGAAAAATCGGAGGAAGGTGAGCTCACTTCGCCCCCCTCGGAAATCAAGAAAAAGGAGCCGCTTGACATGCGATTGGATGCATTCTATGGTACCAGATTCGTGCCAGAATTTCAGGTTGAGCTTGCCAGCAGATTGATCAGTTTTTCCACACTGCAAATTCGATAAGTTAATGGACATGCAGTTCATCAGCTATTGGTAGCAAATAGCAATATGATGCTAGTACATGATGGTGAAAATGAACGACATAAAAAAGTGTCAGGGGCTTCACCTTGATGTATAGCATCTGAACATTCGGAAAGCATCTGAGGAAACTGGGAATCATCTTGGCATCATTGCGAACTCCGAAACGTGCCTCCATAGCCAGGACTGTCACACTTGGAACCATGGTGCTTGGGCTCACCCTTGTCCTAGCCTGCGTTTGCAATTATGATACACACCCAATTAAGAGAAGACGAATTTACATTGATCGTGAAAGAAATAAACTGAAAGATCAGGCACCTTGATGATAGTGTTGCCGAACTCTAGGACCTGATTTTGTGGATCCAAGCAAAGGCGGAGCTGGGCCCCAGGCTGCACGGGCCATGGCCTGGGGCGTACGAAATCCACTAGCCTAAATATTATAGCTCGGCCCGGGGCGTAGCCCAGCCCAATAAAGAAATAAACCAAAGTCTGGCCATGCGATTGCTGCTTGCCCCACGTTTTGCCCCAGGAACAAATCGAACACAGCAGGAAACGAGTGAGTTCCAGCTTCCAGGAACGAGAAATCCCCCGCCGCCAGCTCGTCCAGCCGGGACCCCGTCGGCGCCGTCCCGCCGTGGCGCCGCGCCGCCGTCCTGCCGTGGCGCCGTGCCGTCGCCCACTCCGCAAATCTGCCTAGATGACCTCTGTCCCGAGCAGTTTTAGACTTTTAGTAAATCTTGCTTTGATTTATACTTTACAGGAAGACAAGATGAACAAACGAAATAGAATTGATAGCTTTTTTCAAGTACAAACCACAGATTCGGGTCCTTCAACTCGAGCAAGTGATAATGTTCCCCGTGTTACAGCTGAACTTAGGCCTGGTGATATTGAATCAGATCCTGGTTTGAGAATACCAATTGAGAATTTGGATCCAGATATTAGAGATCTGGCTAGAAGAGAGTACATTAGTAGGGGTCCATGCCAACCAACTAATCATACTTATGAACGGAAATGGGTAGGAAATGGTTACAGAAGCTTTCATGATTATTGGTACAATGATCATCGTGGCTGGTTGGAGTATAGCATTGCTAAAAATGCCGCCTTTTGCTTTTATTGTTTTCTGTTTAAGCAACCAAGAGCTGAAAACTATGGTATTGAAGCATTCACCAAGAATGGGTTTAAAACATGGAAGGATGGTCCTAGTGTTCTTACTCGCCATGTTGGTAAACATGACAGTGCTCATAATAAAGCTAGACAACATTATATGGCTTTCAAAAATCAGAGGCAAAATCTGCCAAATGTGATTGATCGGGGAACCAATAGTGACCAAGAAAAATACAAAGCTCGTCTCTTGATTGTATTGGGTGTGGTAAAATTTTTGCTTCTACAAGGTCTTGCTTTTCGTGGACATGATGAGTCTAGTAGCTCAAAGAATAAGGGTAACTTTAAGGAGATGTTCGAATGGTACACGAAGAAAGATCCAAAGGCAGAAAAATTGATTGGGGAAGCCGCGGAGAACCATAAGTTGACTTCACCTGAGATACAATTGGACTTGTGCAAGGCTTGTGCGCAAGAGACCACCAAGGCCATTATTGCGGATATTGGAGATAGTAAATTTTCCTTGCTTGTTGATGAGTCCAAAGATGCATCTATCAAAGAGCAAATGGCTATGTGTTTGAGGTAGGTTCCTTGGCTTGTATTGTATGCAAATCTGATTGTATGTTTGTGTGTTGTAATTATATTTTATCAAAGTTGTTACATATTAATCATGCTCCTTTTCTCTCATGTAGGTATGTCAACAAACGAGGGGAGGTGATTGAGAGATTTATTGCAATTGAGCATGTTCCTGATACTAGAGTAGCTTCACTCAAGGTAGCTTTGGATGGTATGTTTGCTACTTATGGCTTATCTATGTCCAATTTGAGAGGGCAAGGTTATGATGGGGCTTCAAACATGAGAGGAGAATTTCGTGGGTTGCAAAGATTGATCTTGGAGGAAAATCCTTATGCTCATTATATACACTGCTTTGCGCATCAGTTTCAATTAGTTGTTGTTGCGGTAGCAAAGTGTTGTTCTTCAGTAAGGGATTTTTTTGAATACACTAGCATGGTTGTCAACATTGTTAATGCTTCATGTAAAAGACATGATCAATTGTCCCAAGAGCAACATGATGAAATTGTGCGACAGTTGGAGGCGGGGGAAATTCATGGTGGTAAGGGGAAAAACCAATTAACTAACCTTGCAAGACCCGGTGATACACGGTGGGGATCGCATCATAGAACCTTATGTCGACTTGTTTTGATGTGGAAACCAGTTTTGAAGGTATTAGAAAATCTATTCATTGATGCAGAAAATGTTGCACAAAGAACCACAACCGGAGGGTTGATAAAGCACATGGAGACATTTGAATTTGTTCTCATATTGCATCTTATGATTAGATTATTGGGCAAGACTAACGATCTATCATATTGCTTGCAAAGGAAAAATCAGAACATTGTGCGTGTTGTGGGGTTGATTAAAACCACATTGGAGAGAATTCAAGAGATAAGGCAGGATGGTTGGGATGAGCTCCTTAAAGAGGTAACTGACTTTTGTGTCAAATACAATATTGTAGTGCCAAATATAGAAGATACAAGAACTTCTAATGGTCGTTCAAGGACTTGGGGTGGACAATTGGTAACTTACTATCATTATTTCAGAAATGAAATATTCAATGTGCTCCATGATCAAATTATTGTTGAGTTAAACAACCGCTTTGCTGAAAGATCTACTCAGTTGTTGAGATGCATAGCTTGTCTTGATCCCAGGAATTCATTTGCCAATTATAATGAAGACAAGCTAGTTGATCTTGCTAATATGTATGTTGCTGACTTCTCTACATATGAAGTTACCTTTGTTCTTAGAAACCAACTAGACTCATTCATCCAGGAAGCAAGAGCTGATCCACATTTGATGAACTGTAATGATCTTGGACATCTTGCCATGAAGATGGTTCTAGCGGATATGCATACAACTTTCCCCTTGGTTTACCGCCTTGTTGAGTTAGCATTGATTTTACCGGTTGCAACTGCGACAGTGGAAAGAGCCTTTTCAGCAATGAGCATTACCAAGACTGGGTTGAGGAACAAGATGGGTGATGATTGGATGAATCATAGAATGGTCTGTTACATTGAGCGAGATGTATTTGTTAGTATTGAAGAGTCAAAGATCATAGAGAGATTTCAAGGTTATCGCAATCGCAAAGGCATTTTACCTCGTTCTAGAGGTAAGTTTTCATATTTTGCATCCATTATTAACTATTTCACTTGTTGTTTATGTACTGATCGGCATGTCAAATTTATATTTGAAGGTTCAGGTTCTTCGACTATTGAAAATGTAGTTCTGGATGTAGTCATGGGAGGCTTAGGACAACAAGATCTTTGATTTGGTATCATCTTATGCTTTATATTATATTTTGTTATATCTTACGTTATGGATGTAGTCATGGAATATTGTGTTTAAATTCGTATTTTTTATGCAACTGAGCTTCCATCCTGTTATGCCTTAAAACTGGGGTATTTTTTAGGGAAATTTTGAGCCTTTAGTTTTTGGCCTGTGGCGTCATCAATTCCTGGCTACGCCTCTAGATCCAAGTATCCCAAAAACTGAAGCTTTGGGGCATGGCCGATCTTGACCTTGGTGCGATTGCCATCAGGGGTCCAAGCTTCCGAATGGATGAGCTGCTCAAGGCGTGGGGCGTCCACCACGAAGATTTCTTCAATGAAGGACGCCATGAGGCGCACGTACTGGAGGCTTTGGTTGATAAGGCGGAGGCGAAGCTTGAACAGATTTCCTGTGACAGAGAGTGTTTCCAGCACGGGGCTCCTGTCAAGGATGAAGTCCAAATCCCTGCTCTCCACAAGGACGTTGCAGAGCGCGAGCTCACGGAGGTTAGGGAAACAGGTGGCGCGCGGGTGTCCGGCCGTGCAGGGGAACCTCCAGAGTGTTGGAGATATACCCAAGAGGCAATAATAAAGTGGTTATTATCATATCTTTGTGTTTATGATAAATGTTTACATTCATGCTATAATAGTATTAACAAGGAAACCATTAATACTTGTGTGATTTGTAAACTTAATTTGAAGTCCCTAGTATGGCCTCTATACTTCACTAGCTTGTTGGTTGATTGATAATGTGGTTTCTTTGTCATGAACATTGAGATGTTATCAACAACAAGATCATATCGTTAGGAGAATGATATGGTGGACATACTCCTATAGACAAGCGTAGCATAAAGATCAAGTCATTTCAATAGTTCAATTGCTATATGCTTTCTGATACATAGTAACCTAATTCCTTCGACCATGAGATCATGCATATTGCCTTTACTGGATGGATGCTTTGATGTCATCAAACACCACACCGTAACAGGGTGGCTATAAAAGTGGCATTGGGTGTTCGGAAAGTATTGGTTGAAACACATGGATCAAGAGTGGGATTTGTCCATCCGCATGACGGATAGATATACTCTGGGCCCTCTCGGTGAAATGTCATCCAATTAGCTTGCAAGCATGTGACTTGGTCACAAGGGATCACATATCACGGGAACGAGAAAAGAGTACTTATCAGTAACGAGGTTGAACTAGGTATGCAGAGATACCGACGATCATGACCTCGGATAAGTAACATATCGTGAGACAAAGGGAAATTGGTATCGTATGTAAGTGGTTCATTCGATCGCAAAGTAATCGTAGAAATATGTGGGAGCCATATGAATTTCCAGATTCCTCTATTGGTTATTGTTCGGAGAAGTGTCTCGATCATGTCCGCATAATTCACGAACCGTAGGGAGACACACTTAAGGATTCGACGTTGTTTGAGTAGTTATGGTATTATGAGAAAGAGACCGAATGTTGTTCGGAGTCTCGGATGGGATCCGGGATATCACGAGGTGATCCGGAATGGTCCGGAGAATAAGATTCATATAAGGAAAGTCCCATTTCGGAGTTGGGGAATGGTTCCGGTGTTTTCATCGGGAACATTCTAGAAGGTCCCGGAATGTCCGGCACTCCGGAGGGGGAAGGGTACATGAATGTGTCATTGTAAGTTGGAATGATTGCATCATGTACTAGGTGTTCTTGCTGTCCAAAATAAAGGGTTTATTTAAATCCTTAATTGAAAAGTCAAACGGCTAGTTTGAAAGTCAAACGGCAATTTTGGGAAGTGGGAAGAGAGGAGGATTGGTGGAGGCCGAATTGGAGGAGGGTTCCTCCCTTGGCCGGCGCCCCACCAAGCCGACTTGGGGAGGGACTCTCCTCCCCTTGGCCGGCCAGCCCTCCCACCTATATAAGGAGGGGCAGGGCTCCCTCCTAGCATACACAAGTTCCTATCTTCTACCTCCGGTTTAGAGCCGTTTTGGTTTAGAGCTTCTAATTGCTTTAGCCTGCGGTTTAGAGCCTTCTAATTGGTTTAGAGCCTTCTAATTGGTGTGTCTAATTACTAGACCACTAATAGCCTCTCTCATAAGCTCCACCATACTCGCACCGGCTTAAGGCGAAGCCCTGCGGGATCTCCCCTCTACCTCCGGTACCACACCGTTGTGTTGCCGGAATTACGAGGAGAGTGCTACAACCTCCGCTGCCTGCTGGAACAAGGGAGAGGAAGGTCTTCGTCGAGTACCGAACGTGTGACCGACTGCGGGAGCGCTGCGGGAACGCGGCGCCGGAAGGATCGTCTACGCGATCTTGAGATCGGAAAGAGTACGACTACATCACCCACGAGAATCTGCTCTCGTTAACCGCTTTGGAATCTTCGAGGGTGAGTTCCTCTATCGACTCGTTGCTACAATCTAGTAGATAGATCTTGGCTTGTTTGTTTGTATGCGATAGAAAAATTTTGTTTTCCATGCTACGAACCCCTACAGTGGTATCAGAGCCGTGTCTATATGTAGATCTGTTGCACGAGTAGAACACAATGGTCATTGTGGGCGTTGATGCTTTTATTGTCGATTGCTTTTTGTGTACTTTGCATCTTGCGGTATGTTGGGATGAAGCGGCCCGGGCTAACCTTACATGACATCGTTCATGAGACTTGCTCCACGCTTAACATGCAACTTGTATTGCATAAGTGGCTTTGCGGGTGCCTGTTTCTCCTAGCATAGTAAAGATCCAATTTACAACGGGTGATCAACAATGCTAGTATCAATGTTGTGGTTCTTGTTCGTAAGTTAGAACGACACTTATTGAAAGCCCCAAACCACGTAAAATATGCAAAGAAAGTAGAGGCGTCTAACTTTGTTTTGCAGGGGTGTGCAGTGATGTGATATGGCCATGATTGTGATTATATTTGATGTATGCAATGTTCCTTATTGTAAGTTGGCAACCGGCAGGAGCCATATGGTTGTCTTTAATTTCTGTTAAGACCTGCGTGTCTATTCAAAATAGTTGTAATAGTTGAAGCTGGTGGACGACAACCATGAAGAAGCGTCATTGACCTTGATGCTATGCCGGTGATGATGGAGATCATGTTCGTGCTTGAAGATGGAGATCGGAAGCACAAAGAAGAAAGGCCATATCATATCACATATTATGAATTGCATGTGATGTTAATCCTTTATGCATCTTGTATTGCTTAGTAGACAACGGTAGCATTATAAGATGATCCCTCATACACATAAATTTCAAGTTCTAAAGTGTTCACCCTTAGTATGCACCGTTGCCAAAGCTTGCTGCTTCGAAACACCACGTGATGATCGGGTGTCTTTGATTCCGCGGGTGACTACAACGTAAGCAAGCCAGATTTGCTTATGCGGAAGCTAAGGTTTGTCTTGACGAGCCTAGCATGTACAGACATGGCCTCAGGAACACGGATCGCCGAAAGGTAAAGCATGAATCATATAGTAGATATGATGAACATGTCGATTGTTCGCCATTGAAACTATATCAACTCTCGTGATGATCGGTTTTGATGTGGTGGATTTGGTTCGTGTGATCACTAAAACAATGTGAGGGATATTGTTTTGAGTGGGAGTTCACCTAGATTAATTTAATTATTAATTAGAACTCAATTTATCATAAACTAAATCAAAGTGAATTTGCATAGTTGTTGTAGTCATTGGCATCCGTTTACCACCTTGCGCTTAGTTATAATTGAGATAATAGAACTATAGAATTCTGGTTAGTTACTTTACGAACTGGTATCGTATTGTTTTAAGTGTTAATCTAAAGTTTAAAAGTCCTATTGCAAACTTTCAGTAAGTTCCGGTTACTCCATGAAGTTTAATAATTAGTATTAAATCAAGAGTAACAATTCCAAGTGTTAGTATATAAGTATCATGTTTGTATCCATGATTCTTGATATTCAAAGGATTCCCTTAATATCAAGGTTATCTAGGATCTGAAAGAGTTGTTTCAGAAACCATGATGTGTGGAAGATATTGTGATATCTGAAACGAAGTTTTGGTTGCAACATGATAGAGTATAATATGGCAAAAGTCATGTTCTCATATTTGATGAGAATTTGCAAAAAGGTTGGAGACACTTGTTGTCCTAATCCTCCAAAAGGTTTTGGATAGCAACATTATACTCATAATTCATCGTTATAAGCTAAAAGTAGCTTGATCATGGACGATTCCATGATAAGGGTGAATATTTGATGTAGGTAAAATGTTTACTACACCAAGAGATTACTAATGAAAGGAATTTGAAAGAACACCAAACATTTGATGATGGTGATCTACTTCAAAGTGCAAGTCCAAAGACATTGGTATTTAATTATACACGCTTTGGACTATATGTCATATGTATGACTCCACTATTGATATTGATAGATTCTTTCAAACAGAAAAGGAGATACTGAAAGAGAATCTCATAAATATATGGCAGAAAAGAAAAGACTAGAATTGTTCAGTTTAAGTATATAGATGATATACATGTTATGGCTATATTCTTTGCTTGTTAAACAATGTGGTTATTAAGTATTTGATACTGAATTTGTTGGTGTGAATCGTCATACGAAACAACACAATTCATGAACTACAATGGCCTAAGTAACTAGCAAAAGAATATGTGATGATGTTCATCGAGAACAAAATAAAGGGTTATTGTGTTGCTTGTTAAACATCAAAGCTTGCCTTCAAAGATTTGTTTTATCAGGTATTATGAGAACAAAAGATTGTTCAAATAATTGCCGTAATCCATAAAAGATGGATGATTCGCAAATCTCGTTGGAGACATCACATCCATAAAACTAGTGCTAAAAATGTCGAAAGACAAATTGATCGAAAGATCACTTAGGAAGTGACATCGCCGTTTAAATTATATTTGAAAGAAAACATGAAGAAACTCCATGTTGATGGAATTTTTGGAGTCTTTTGATTTTGATCAAATAACGCTTGTGAAACTTTCCTAGAGATAATTAAAACTTCGTTCATAGGCCAAAAGGGAACGAATGACTAGCTTATTGGAACTTGTACATATTGTTGTATGAAATCCATTATGTGTAGTCAAGAGCGATGGATTTCAACTTCATATGCTTTCTCCGAAAATTTGAGTGAATATATGAATATTTACTTAATAAGGATGAAGTGTGAAATATTTGAAGAGTTCAAAGACTTTCAAGATGAAGTGCAAAATCATTGTAACAAGAATATAAATAGTTTATGATAAGATCATAAAGGAAGATATTTGAGTTACAAGTTTAGCATAATACCTAAGATTTAAGGAATCGTTCCGTGGATTTGCATTTTCCCGAAACACCATAAGTGTATGGAGCGTTCGAGATATGTAATTAAACCTTGTTTGACATGGTAAGATCAAAGGTATAATTTATAAAACTGCCATTATATTTTAAAGATTAAAAGCTTTAGGGATTACCGTTTTTCCACTGAAAAGAGCTCCATCGTAATCCGTTGAAATGACACCATATAAAGTTATGGTTTGGGATAAAACCCAAGTTGTCCTTTCTTAAACATTGGTATGCTATGCATAAGAAAGATGTTTTGCAACCAAAGTCGGATGAACCTGTCTTTGTATGACTATTAAGTATTCCTCCATAAACACCGGAGACAAAAGTGTTTGTTGCTTAGAACGTCAAGTTTCTTTTGGAAGGAATTTTTCGTGAAAAGTTAAGTGGGAGGACAATAGAACTTTGATAAGGTTAAAAGAACCTTGGCTATATGTGCAAAGTTGCGCAGCACCGAAAAGTGTTCCGGAGGCAGCAATAATGCTCATGGCTCACGTGCCTCAAAAGTTGTGGTCACGGAGGTCTAAGTTTCTATTGAAACAAGTAGGTCAAGTAAACAATCAAATACTAAGATTTGAGGGTTGAATCATTATTTGAGAATAATGAACCGACTACATGCAAAGAAGCGATGATGGGCCCTGACTCCGTCAAATGGCTTGAAGCCATAAAATCCGTGATAGTTCCATACATGAGAAATCAAGTTTTGAACTTGAAGGACCCTCGAGAAAGGTGTAAGACCTTACGGTTGTGTCTGGATCTATAAAGAAGTAGACATGGATGTTTCACATCTATGAAATATTCGACATGTTGGGAAAGAGTTCACAACAATGTTCAAAGATTGACTATGACAAGATTTGATCTTTCATAGCGATATTTAGTCTAGACGGATTAATGTAGCAACCACTACATATAATTTTGTTATGTGGTAGTTGAATAAACAAAACAAGTTCTTCTAATAGAATTGTTACCTAGGACGTGTGCATGACACGATCCAAAGGGTTTTGTTAATTCAAAGGATGCTAAAAGCATATGCAAACTTCAATGGATGAAGTAAGCATAGCGGAGTTGGAATCTTCACTATGATGAAACTGTTAAAAGGGTTTAATTTCATCAGAGACAATGAAGATGCTTGCATTTGCAAGAAATTAAGTGGGAGCGCTAAGACATGTTTCTAATACATTATGTGGAAGACATATTGTTGATTGGAAATAATGTGTCTTTTATTAACACATATTAAGAATTTCATCCCGATGAAAGACTTAGGCAAAACCCAAAATATTTGGCATCAATAGACGCTAATATGGTTGTGCCAGAAGTACATAGACAAGATATTGAATGAGTTCAATATAGAAACTACAAGAGAGGTTCTTGTCGCACAGAAAGGATTGAATGAGTTCAATGTTGATGATATATTCAAGTGTATTGACATTTGGTAAAGTGAAACGAATAATCAAGTATAGATTGATACTTGATGTATGAAATCACAAAAAGTATTTATATCAATCATACTGTGATATGTACAAATCCAGATATGTCCTATGCTCTAAATGTTGTGAGCATATACCAGAATGATTCGTAAGATGATCATTGGACAATAGTAAGGATATTCTTATGATCTTTTTGAAAGAACTAAGAGTATAATATTTGTAGAAGTGACAAATAGATGGTTAGTTCATTGTAAGAGTACTACATTGATACTAGTTTTGTCACAAAGTACAAATTAAGTTTATCTCAATCTAAATTAAGGGTGGCACAATATAATGGAAAGTGAGTTCCATAATGGATTTGGATGATTTCCAAAGTTAAGACATTGTGACAGATACTACAACAAAAGGCTAAGTATATGTCTGCTATTATAGCAGCAAAAGAGGGCATTTGTGTCAAGTAGTTTGTTATCAAACTAGGTGTAGTTCACAGTGGGATAATACTATGAAGATATATTGTGCGACAATATTATCAACATGTTTTAAACCCAAAGAGCTAAAGGTCACACCGAAAGACCAAATTTATACAAAGCCATCTCATTAGAGAATGAGTGATGCGTAGAGACGCAAAGACATGCAATTACACACGGACCTGGAAGTGTCAGATCCGGAGATCAGTTGACCACTAGCAATCGTGTACATACAACACCGGAAAGCCATAGGTGTTATATACACAAAGGTTCGAAACTAGATTATTGACTCTAGTGCAAGTGGGAGACTGTTGGAGATATACCCAAGAGGCAATAATAAAGTGGTTATTATCATATCTTTGTGTTTATGATAAATGTTTACATTCATGCTATAATAGTATTAACAAGGAAACCATTAATACTTGTGTGATTTGTAAACTTAATTTGAAGTCCCTAGTATGGCCTCTATACTTCACTAGCTTGTTGGTTGATTGATAATGTGGTTTCTTTGTCATGAACATTGAGATGTTATCAACAACAAGATCATATCGTTAGGAGAATGATATGGTGGACATACTCCTATAGACAAGCGTAGCATAAAGATCAAGTCATTTCAATAGTTCAATTGCTATATGCTTTCTGATACATAGTAACCTAATTCCTTCGACCATGAGATCATGCATATTGCCTTTACTGGATGGATGCTTTGATGTCATCAAACACCACACCGTAACAGGGTGGCTATAAAAGTGGCATTGGGTGTTCGGAAAGTATTGGTTGAAACACATGGATCAAGAGTGGGATTTGTCCATCCGCATGACGGATAGATATACTCTGGGCCCTCTCGGTGAAATGTCATCCAATTAGCTTGCAAGCATGTGACTTGGTCACAAGGGATCACATATCACGGGAACGAGAAAAGAGTACTTATCAGTAACGAGGTTGAACTAGGTATGCAGAGATACCGACGATCATGACCTCGGATAAGTAACATATCGTGAGACAAAGGGAAATTGGTATCGTATGTAAGTGGTTCATTCGATCGCAAAGTAATCGTAGAAATATGTGGGAGCCATATGAATTTCCAGATTCCTCTATTGGTTATTGTTCGGAGAAGTGTCTCGATCATGTCCGCATAATTCACGAACCGTAGGGAGACACACTTAAGGATTCGACGTTGTTTGAGTAGTTATGGTATTATGAGAAAGAGACCGAATGTTGTTCGGAGTCTCGGATGGGATCCGGGATATCACGAGGTGATCCGGAATGGTCCGGAGAATAAGATTCATATAAGGAAAGTCCCATTTCGGAGTTGGGGAATGGTTCCGGTGTTTTCATCGGGAACATTCTAGAAGGTCCCGGAATGTCCGGCACTCCGGAGGGGGAAGGGTACATGAATGTGTCATTGTAAGTTGGAATGATTGCATCATGTACTAGGTGTTCTTGCTGTCCAAAATAAAGGGTTTATTTAAATCCTTAATTGAAAAGTCAAACGGCTAGTTTGAAAGTCAAACGGCAATTTTGGGAAGTGGGAAGAGAGGAGGATTGGTGGAGGCCGAATTGGAGGAGGGTTCCTCCCTTGGCCGGCGCCCCACCAAGCCGACTTGGGGAGGGACTCTCCTCCCCTTGGCCGGCCAGCCCTCCCACCTATATAAGGAGGGGCAGGGCTCCCTCCTAGCATACACAAGTTCCTATCTTCTACCTCCGGTTTAGAGCCGTTTTGGTTTAGAGCTTCTAATTGCTTTAGCCTGCGGTTTAGAGCCTTCTAATTGGTTTAGAGCCTTCTAATTGGTGTGTCTAATTACTAGACCACTAATAGCCTCTCTCATAAGCTCCACCATACTCGCACCGGCTTAAGGCGAAGCCCTGCGGGATCTCCCCTCTACCTCCGGTACCACACCGTTGTGTTGCCGGAATTACGAGGAGAGTGCTACAACCTCCGCTGCCTGCTGGAACAAGGGAGAGGAAGGTCTTCGTCGAGTACCGAACGTGTGACCGACTGCGGGAGCGCTGCGGGAACGCGGCGCCGGAAGGATCGTCTACGCGATCTTGAGATCGGAAAGAGTACGACTACATCACCCACGAGAATCTGCTCTCGTTAACCGCTTTGGAATCTTCGAGGGTGAGTTCCTCTATCGACTCGTTGCTACAATCTAGTAGATAGATCTTGGCTTGTTTGTTTGTATGCGATAGAAAAATTTTGTTTTCCATGCTACGAACCCCTACACAGAGGCCCAGGTAGAGGCGGGTGAGGGAGGACAGGTCTAGCAAGGTGGCAGGGAGAGCGAAGTCTAGTGGCCACCGGCGGTTGACGAGGACGAGTTCCTGGATGCCCTTTTGGGCGAGGAGCTGGAGCCAACGCGTGAGCAGGCCATGGAACTCCTCCATGCGCCTACTGGTGAGGTGGACGCAGCGGAAGGGCCCCGGATGCGTGGCGAGGACGCTGGACACGGCGGAGGTGACAGGGAGGAGGTCGGCATCGGCGAGGACGAGCGGGGCGGAGCGCCAAACCCCACGCCAGCGGCGGGAGAGCGCGGCGATGAGCGCGGCGTCCTTGACGGGGAGGCGGGAGACGATGTTGCCGAGGAGCGCGTCGGGGAGGCGGCTGACGTGGTCGACGGCGTCGCTAGCGGGAAGGGCGAAGAGGCGAGCGGCGGCGGAGACGGGTGGGGTGGGAAGGACGTAGTGGGTAGGGCGGAACAAACAGGTGAAGAACTCTTCGCACTCGTTCAGTTGGTTCTCCAGGAACTCGTTCGCCACCGCGATTATTGGCCCGAGCGGCCCTAGGGTGTCAACGGCCGCCGCCGCTGCCCGCCGGAAGAGGCCTTCTGCCTCGTTCGGGTCAATGCCAAGGCGCCGGAATCCGGCCGCCATCGCAGGGTTCACAGGAACGGGCGACAACCGGGTGTCCATGGCCGCCGCCGGAAGCGCCGCGGTGTGGGACGAGGGTTTTGAGCGGCGTGTAGTCTGTATGTCGAGTGGAGTGGGAGGCGGAGCAGGAACACGGCGGAAGGAATTTTTTTTTTCGACGCTGCTATATGGCAACTGTTCTATAAATGATAAAACCTGCCTGACTTCGAGTTCAGCAAGTACATGCATGGTATACTGTTAAGCACTAAAGGACAAGATTTCTAATTAGTCAGCTTAATTTAAAAACGAAAATTTAAAATGTTTTCTAGGTCAAACCGTTTGTCCGAATTAAGATCCGTTTTCACTGTTAGGCTAGTCGTGACGAGATCTTTAAAACTAGATCTCATGTTGGTATGTTCTGATAACTTTTTTTGGACCAAAAGTTATCCATCCGTAACACGCAAGTTATCCGGGTTTTAGTATGTAAGTTATCTACCCAATGACATGTAAGTTATCCACCACTATAAAATTTACTCACGAATCACATGCTGCTTATATATTGGGCATCAAAATCTATATATTGGGCATCAAAATCAATGAAAGACCTAGGTGAAGCTGCTTATATATTGGGCATCAAAATCTATAGAGATAGACAAAGACGCCTGATAGCTTTAAGTCAGAGTACATACCTAGACAAAGTTCTGAAAAGGTTCAGAATGGATAAGGCAAAGAAAGGTTTAGTGCCTATGTTGTCAGGTAAGATATTGAGCAAGGCTCAGTGTCCAGCTACGGTAAATGATAGAGAAGCTATGAGCAAAGTGCCTTATGTCTCGGCCATAGGTTCTGTCATGTATGCCATGCTGTGTACTAGACCGGATGTGTCTAATGCTCTTAGTTTGACGAGCAGATATCAAAGTGATCCAGGAGTGGAACACTGGACAACCGTGAAGAACATCCTAAAGTACCTAAATAGGACTAAAGAAATGTTCTTAGTCTATGGGGGTGATGAACAGCTCGTCGTAAAAGGTTACGTCGATGCTAGTTTCGACACCGACAAGGATGATTCTAAATCTCAGACAGAATACGTTTATATTTTGAATGGAGGAGCTGTGAGCTGGAGAAGCTGCAAGCAAAGCGTGATCGCGGGATCTACAGTAGAAGCGGAATACATGGCTGCTGCAGAAGCGTCAAGTGAAGGAGTTTGGATCAGGAACTTCATCACTGAGCTTGGCGTGGTTTCAAGTGCATTGGACCCATTGGAGATATTGTGTGACAACACTGGCGCCATAGCACTCGCTAAGGAACCAAGATATCATCCAAAGACCAAGCACATCAACCGCAAGTTTCATATAATCCGAGATTATATAGCAGATGGAGATCTGAAGATTAGCAAAGTACATACAGATCTGAATGTCACAAATCCATTGACTAAACCTCTTCCACGTGTAAAACATGATCAGCACCTTAGTGCCATGGGTGTGAGATTGTTGCCAAATGTAAACTAGATTATTGACTCTAGTGCAAGTGGGAGACTGTTGGAATTATGCCCTAGAGGCAATAATAAAGATATTATTATTATAATTCTTGTTCATGATAAAATTTATATTCCATGCTAGAATTGTATTAAGCGGAAACTTTAATACTTGTGTGGTTTGTAAACAACACCGTGTCCCTAGTATGCCTCTATGGACTAGCTCATTGATTAATAATGAGATCATATCATTGGGAGAATGATATGATGGACAGACCCAAACTAAGCGAAGCAATTAGATCGTGTCATCGTGTTCATCTTTGCGAAGCTTTTCTATATGTCAAATATTGTATTCCTTAGACCATGAGATAATACAACTCCCTGGTATCGGAAGAAAGCTTTGAGGTCATCAAACGTCATCCTATGAGAGGGTGATCATAAAGGTGTCTCTCAGGTGATCGGAAAGTACTTATTGGGTTGTATGTATCGAGATGGGATTTGTCCCTCCCAAGTCGGAGAGATATACTTCGGGCCCACTCGGTAATCGATATCAACACCGCTTGCAAGCATGTGGTTAAGGAGTTAATCACAAAGTGATATCGGATTACGGAACGAGTAAAGTATTTGCTGTGAACGAGATTGAACTAGGTATGACGGTACCGACGATCAAATCTCGGGCAAGTAAAATATCGCGAGACGAAGGGAATATATATATGGGATTGATTGAATCCTGGCATTGTGGTTCATCCGATATGATCATCGATGAATGTGTGGGAGTCAATATGGGTTTCCAGACCCCGCTATTGATTATTGATATAAGATCATGTCTGCATGTTCTCGAACCCGAAGGGTCACACACTTAACGTGTCTCGACGCTAGGATAGATTGGATGATTGGTTTATGAGTTTTTGTTCGGAGTCTCGGATGGGATCCGGGACATCACGAGAGGTTCCGGAATGGTCTGGAGAATAAGATTCATATAAGGCAGTGCAGTTTTTGGAGTTCGGAATTGTTCTGGGTTAATCGGTATTGTACCGGAAGCTTCTAGAACCTTTCGGAAGGGGACCAACATGGTCCCACTTGTCGGGAGGGGGAATGGGCCTATGAGGGAGTGCCCTGGACGCATTGGGCCGGGGGCACAAGGCCCCATAGGGCCCAGCCGGACAAACAAGGGGAAACCCTAGTTTGGAGCTTCTAGAAGGGGGGATTACTTGCCCCCCACTCCTCCCTCCTTTGGCCGCCGGCCTAGGCTTGGGGGAGGGGCTAGGGCTGGCTCCCACCCCTCTATATATAGAGGGCTGGGGCACACCACCCCCCCACACTTTCCCTTCAAGCCTAGCCACCCTGCTGCCCTCCTCTCTCTCTCCCTCCCGACTGTGTGTAGGCGAAGCCCTGCTGCAGAAACTCTCCACCACTTGCACCGCACCGTCGCGTTGTAGATCCAATCCGTCTCTCCACCATACTTGCTAGACCGAGGAAGGAGGAGACGTCGAGGTGCTGCACGTGTGCATCTCTCGGAGGCATCGCCACTTGCGGTGCTAGATCGGAGCGAATCGCGAGGAGGAGAAGCGAGTACGACTACATCACCCACGTTCCGACGAACGTTCCGCTGTGCGAATATTCAAGGGTATGAAGATCTCATCTAATCTCTCTCGTTGTTTGCATCTCCTAGATTAGATCTTGGCTTTCCTCTGTTCGCATCCGTAGAAAATTTTGATTTACTATGCCACGAAACCCATCAGTGGTATGAGAGCTAGATCTATGCGTAGATGTGTTTCACGAGTAGAACGCAACATGGTTGTTGCGGGCGTTGATGTTTTCTATTGCAAGCCTCTTGTTTGTGTTCTTCTTATGACGCAGGATAGTGAGATTGAAGCGGTCCAGGCCAACCTTACGCGACGTCGTTCGTGAGACCGGCTCCGCACTTGACGTGTGGCTTGTTCCACACATGCGGCTGGTGGATGCCAGTTTCTCTCACTATAGTTGTCATGGGATTTACACCGGAGTTTGGAAAACATAATATCACCGTTGTGGTTTTCCGTAGGTAAGAATCGTTCTTAGCTTCTACTCCCATAAGCCACGTAAAACATGCAACAACAAAGTAGAGGCGTCTAACTTGTTTTTGCAGGGAGTGTTTTCCGTGATATGGTATGGCCCAAGATGTGATGTGTATATTATATGCGATGATCATGTTTTGTAATGTTTCATGACTTGCATGTCGATGAGTACACAACCGACAGGAGCCATATGGTTGTCTTTATAATTGTGTATGACCTGTGTGTCAACTTCTTATACGCCATGTAATAGTTTCACTTTATCGCTAAGTAGTTAGCAATAGTTGTAATTGCTATTCGTGGTGGAGGCAATCATGGTGGAGTGATGGAGATCATGTCGATACGCACAAGATGGAGATCATTGCGCGAAGATTGACTATACCATGTCACATAAAGTTATATGCATGTGATGTTTATCCTTTTATGTATCTTATTATGCTTAGATCGCGACGGTAGCATTATATGATGATTCCTCACTTAAAGATCAAGATAAAACTGTGTTCTCCCCATGTATGCACCGTTGCGATAGTTCGTCGTGTCGAAGCATCACGTGATGATCGGGTGCTATAGACTCTACGTTCACATACAACGGGTGCAAGCCAGTTTTGCACACGCGGAAATAATTGGGTCTAACTTGACGAGCCTAGCATGTACAGACATGGCCTCGGAACACATGAACCGAAAGGTTAAACATGAGTCATATGAATGATATGATCGACACTTCGTTGTCCACCATTGAAACCACATCTCTTCTCGTGAAGATCGGATTAGGTGTGGTGAATTTGGATCATGTTCACTAAACAACTTGAGGGATGTTGAATTTAGTGGGAGTTCATCTAGTAATTTGATTAAAAGTTGAACTAGTTATCATGAACATAGTCTAATTTGTACTTGCAAACATTGTAGATCAAATGGCTAAGTCCAACTTCAACTTCAACGTTTTTGCTGAGTAGGAAGAGCTTAGAAACAATGGGTCTAACTTCACCAACTGGTTCCGCAATCTGAGAATCATTCTCTCTGGCGGTCAAAAGGACTATGTCCTTGAAAATGCGCTAGGTGACGCCCCTGCTGTAGATGCGCCGGCTGATGAGAAAGTTGTCTATCAGTCGCGCAAATATGATTATGGTGTGATTAAGAGCACCATGTTGTTTGCTATGGAATCAGACCTTCAAAATCGTTTTGAAGACTATCCCGGGCGCTTTGAGATTCTCGAGGAGCTGAAAACCATGTTTCAGACTCAGGCCCGTTCTGAGAGATATGAGATCTCTGAGAAGTTCTTTAACTGCAAGATGGAGGAAGGGAGTTTCGTTAGTGAGCACGCCATTAAGATGTCGGGCTACACTCAACGCCTTGAGCAACTGGACTGCAAGATTTCAGAGGAGCTCAAGATTGACAGGGTTCTGCAATCACTCCCTCCCAGCTACAAAAGTTTTGTAGTGACTCATAATCAGATTGGTTCCACTGATACGATCACCGAGCTCTTCGCAAAGCTGAAGGCTGCGGAGGTGGACATCAAAAAGGATAATCATGTGTTGATGGTCAACAAGCCCCCCACCTTCAAGAAAGGTAAGGGTGCAAAGAAGCCCTTCAAGAAAGGCGGCGGCAAGCGCGTTGCCCCTGCTAAGAAGAAGCTCAAGTCTGGACCCAAGCCGGACACTGAGTACTTCTATTGCAAGGACAAGGGTCACTGTAAGCGCAACTGTCCGAAGTACTTAGCGGACAAGAAGGCTGACACCATCAAAGGTATATTTGATATACATGTTATTGATGTTTTCCTTACTAGCCCTCGTTGTAGTGCCTGGGTATTTGATACTGGTTCAGTTGCTAATATTTGTAACTCGAAACAGGAGCTACGGAATAGACGGCGGCTTGCGAGGGATGAGGTGACGATGCGCGTTGGCAACGGATCAAGAGTTGATGTGATGGCCGTCGGCACACTCTCCTTAGTTTTACCTTCGGGATTAGTTTTAAACCTCAATAAATGTTATTATGTGCCTGCGTTGAGCATGAACATTATTTCTGGATCTTGTTTATTGCAAGACGGTTATTCATTTAAATCGGAGAATAATGGTTGTTCTATTTATATGAGTAACATCTTTTATGGTCATGCACCTGTTGTGAATGGTTTATTTCTTCTAAATCTTGAAAGGGATGAAACACACATCCATAACATTGAGGCTAAGAGATGCAAAGTAGATAGTGATAATACTACTTATTTGTGGCACTGCCGTCTAGGTCATATTGGTGTAAAGCGCATGAAGAAACTCTATTCTGATGGACTTTTGGAGTCTCTTGATTTTGAATCATTTGACACATGCGAACCATGCCTCATGGGCAAGATGATCAAAACCCCGTTCTCCGGTATGATGGAGCGAGCAACGGACTTGTTAGAAATCATACATACCGATGTATGCGAACCGATGAGTGTTTCGACGCGCGGTGGATATCGCTATTTTCTCACTTTTACCGATGACTTAAGTAGATATGGGTATATCTATTTAATGAAACATAAATCTGAAACATTTGAAAAGTTCAAGGAATTTCAAAATGAAGTGGAGAACCATCGTAACAGAAAGATTAAGTTTCTACGATCCGATCGTGGAGGTGAATATTTGAGTTATGATTTTCTCACGCATCTTAAAGCAAGCGGAATCGTTTCGCAACTCACGCCACCCGGAACACCACAACGCAATGGTGTGTCTGAACGCCGGAATCGAACCTTATTAGATATGGTCTGATCAATGATGTCTCTTACTGATTTGCCGTTATCATTTTGGGGTTATGCATTAGAAACCGCTGCATTCACTTTAAATAGGGCACCATCTAAATCCGTTGAGACGACACCGTATGAACTGTGGTTTGGTGCTAAACCTAAGTTGTCGTTTCTTAAAGTTTGGGGATGCGAAGCCTACGTCAAGAAGTTGATGCCGGACAAGCTCGAACCCAAAGCGGAGAAATGCGTCTTCATAGGATACCCTAAGGAAACTATTGGGTATACCTTCCATCACAGAACCTAAGGCAAAGTGTTTGTCGCAAAGAACGGTTCCTTTCTTGAGAAGGAGTTTCTCTCGAAAGAAGTGAGTGGGAGGAAAGTAGATCTAGACGAGGTTGTTGAACCTTCTCTTGAATTGGAGAGTAGCGCAGCACCTGAAATTGTTCTAGTGCCGCCTGCACCAACAACAGAGGAAGCTAATGACAAGGATCATGAAGCTTCGGACGATGCTGCTACTGAACGTCGCAGGTCGACAAGGTCGCGTGCCCCTCCTGAGTGGTACGGCAACCCTGTCTTGACTGTCTTGTTGGTAGAAGACAGTGAACCTACGAACTATGAGGAAGCGATGATGAGCCCAGACTCTGAGAAATGGCTAGAAGCCATGAAATCCGAATTGGGATCCATGAGCGAAAACCAAGTATGGACTTTGGTGGACCCACCTAGCGACCGAAAGGCCGTTGAGTGCAAATGGATTTTCAAGAAGAAAACGGACGCGGATGGTAATGTTACCGTCTATAAAGCACGGCTTGTCGTGAAAGGTTTTCGACAAGTTCAAGGTGTTGACTACGATGAGACTTTCTCTCCCGTAGCGATGTTTAAGTCCATTCGGATTTTATTAGCAATTGCTGCGTTTCATGATTATGAAATATGGCAGATGGATGTCAAGACTGCATTCCTCAATGGCAACATTGATGAAGAGTTGTATATGATGCAACCCGAAGGTTTTGTCGATCCTAAGGATGCTGATAAAGTATGCAAACTTCAGCGTTCCATTTATGGACTGAAGCAAGCATCTCAGAGTTGGAACCTTCGTTTTGATCAAGTGATCAAGAGCTTTGGATTTGTTCCAAATTGCTACGAAGCTTGTATCTACAAGAAAGTGAGTGGGAGCTCGGTGACATTTCTGGTACTATATGTGGATGACATATTGATTATTGGAAATGACATTAACATGCTTAACGATGTGAAGAGTTATTTGAACAAGTGTTTTTCAATGAAAGACCTAGGTGAAGCTGCTTATATATTGGGCATCAAAATCTATAGAGATAGACAAAGACGCCTGATAGCTTTAAGCCAGAGTACATACCTAGACAAAGTTCTGAAAAGGTTCAGAATGGATAAGGCAAAGAAAGGTTTAGTGCCTATGTTGTCAGGTAAGATATTGAGCAAGGCTCAGTGTCCAGCTACGGTAAATGATAGAGAAGCTATGAGCAAAGTGCCTTATGTCTCGGCCATAGGTTCTGTCATGTATGCCATGCTGTGTACTAGACCGGATGTGTCTAATGCTCTTAGTTTGACGAGCAGATATCAAAGTGATCCAGGAGTGGAACACTGGACAACCGTGAAGAACATCCTAAAGTACCTAAATAGGACTAAAGAAATGTTCTTAGTCTATGGGGGTGATGAACAGCTCGTCGTAAAAGGTTACGTCGATGCTAGTTTCGACACCGACAAGGATGATTCTAAATCTCAGACAGAATACGTTTATATTTTGAATGGAGGAGCTGTGAGCTGGAGAAGCTGCAAGCAAAGCGTGATCGCGGGATCTACAGTAGAAGCGGAATACATGGCTGCTGCAGAAGCGTCAAGTGAAGGAGTTTGGATCAGGAACTTCATCACTGAGCTTGGCGTGGTTTCAAGTGCATTAGACCCATTGGAGATATTGTGTGACAACACTGGCGCCATAGCACTCTCTAAGGAACCAAGATATCATCCAAAGACCAAGCATATCAACCGCAAGTTCCATATAATCCGAGATTATATAGCAGATGGAGATCTGAAGATTAGCAAAGTACATACAGATCTGAATGTCACAAATCCATTGACTAAACCTCTTCCACGTGTAAAACATGATCAGCACCTTAGTGCAATGGGTGTGAGATTGTTGCCAAATGTAAACTAGATTATTGACTCTAGTGCAAGTGGGAGACTGTTGGAATTATGCCCTAGAGGCAATAATAAAGATGTTATTATTATAATTCTTGTTCATGATAAAGTTTATATTCCATGCTAGAATTGTATTAAGCGGAAACTTTAATACTTGTGTGGTTTGTAAACAACACCGTGTCCCTAGTATGCCTCTATGGACTAGCTCATTGATTAATAATGAGATCATATCATTGGGAGAATGATATGATGGACAGACCCAAACTAAGCGAAGCAATTAGATCGTGTCATCGTGTTCATCTTTGCGAAGCTTTTCTATATGTCAAATATTGTATTCCTTAGACCATGAGATAATACAACTCCCTGGTATCGGAAGAAAGCTTTGAGGTCATCAAACGTCATCCTATGAGAGGGTGATCATAAAGGTGTCTCTCAGGTGATCGGAAAGTACCTGTTGGGTTGTATGTATCGAGATGGGATTTGTCCCTCCCAAGTCGGAGAGATATACTTCGGGCCCACTCGGTAATCGATATCAACACCGCTTGCAAGCATGTGGTTAAGGAGTTAATCACAAAGTGATATCGGATTACGGAACGAGTAAAGTACTTGCTGTGAACGAGATTGAACTAGGTATGACGGTACCGACGATCAAATCTCGGGCAAGTAAAATATCGCGAGACGAAGGGAATATATATATGGGATTGATTGAATCCTGGCATTGTGGTTCATCTGATATGATCATCGATGAATGTGTGGGAGTCAATATGGGTTTCCAGACCCCGCTATTGATTATTGATATAAGATCATGTCTGCATGTTCTCGAACCCGAAGGGTCACACACTTAACGTGTCTCGACGCTAGGATAGATTGGATGATTGGTTTATGAGTTTTTATTCGGAGTCTCGGATGGGATCCGGGACATCACGAGAGGTTCCGGAATGGTCTGGAGAATAAGATTCATATAAGGCAGTGCAGTTTTTGGAGTTCGGAATTGTTCTGGGTTAATCGGTATTGTACCGGAAGCTTCTAGAACCTTTCGGAAGGGGACCAACATGGTCCCACTTGTCGGGAGGGGGAATGGGCCTATGAGGGAGTGCCCTGGCCGCATTGGGCCGGGGCACAAGGCCCCATAGGGCCCAGCCGGACAAACAAGGGGAAACCCTAGTTTGGAGCTTCTAGAAGGGGGGATTACTTGCCCCCCACTCCTCCCTCCTTTGGCCGCCGGCCTAGGCTTGGGGGAGGGGCTAGGGCTGGCGCCGACCCCTCTATATATAGAGGGCTGGGGCGCACCCCCCCCACACACACTTTCCCCTCAAGCCTAGCCGCCCTGCTGCCCTCCTCTCTCTCTCTCCCTCCCGACTGTGTGTAGGCGAAGCCGTGCTGCAGAAACTCTCCACCAGTTGCACCGCGCCGTCGCGTTGTAGATCCAATCCGTCTCTCCACCATACTTGCTGGACTAAGGAAGGAGGAGACGTCGAGGTGCTGCACGTGTGCATCTCTCGGAGGCATCGCCACTTGCGGTGCTAGATCGGAGCGGATCACGAGGAGGAGAAGCGAGTACGACTACATCACCCACGTTCCGACGAACGTTCCGTTGTGCGAATCTTCAAGGGTATGAAGATCTCATCTAATCTCTCTCGTTGTTTGCATCTCCTAGATTAGATCTTGGCTTTCCTCTGTTCGCATCCGTAGAAAATTTTGATTTACTATGCCGCGAAACCCATAAATTATATTTTTACCTATGTTACCACTTGATCTTTATGTTTCGTGTTAGTTGAAATTTATACACCCAAAGCTGAAATTCTAGATCCGTCCCTGCCTCCGATCCATATTAGTTAACTTAGATTTATCAAAATTTGGATAAATCTATATATAAATAATATCTAGATTTATCTAAATTTAAACAAACTTGAGTCAACTAATATAGATCAAAAGAAGTAGTTTTTTTTATCATTTTTGTCAACGTGACCAACACCAACATCAATTTTGCCATTTAACTGATCAAAACTTCAGTTTTATCATTGCTTCGTTACAACGCCCTTCAATTTGTCATTTTGTTCTCTCTCCCCCATTAGTATATAATTATTTTTGCCATTATAAGTTCGTTATCCGTTTCTCTTTATTTTGGTTGGATCTACATGTTTTTGACAAAATCCAAAAAAAAGTAATTCACCATGCCGGATGTCTCTAGCCAGATGCAAAAATAATGTTATTTATAACAATTTGCATCATGTGGTTGATTAGTAGCTTACGAGAGTAGTAATAGATATTGAAGTCTCCTATTTATCTTTGGTTAAAATCTAAACTTTTATGGCTGCTTGCCAAAAGATTTTATGACTCTACCCGCAAAAAAAAGATTCTATGACTCATGTATCCTATTTTGAGTCGACTTGTTTAGCTTTGATGCCGAATGTGTCTTACTTTAACATGAATAAGTATGTGGTTATATGCATTAACAACGTAAAGGCTGAAATTGTCCTCCTTTTCATAAATTAATTGTTGTGCTAGCATTCTCATATGCTAACCGAGAGTCCTCAAATTAAGGCCTATTCAATTTATGCATACCATTAATAATAGTTCTTAGACAAGTTGATGAATTTTGTGGATATGTGTCTTTGTAGAATGAACATTGCCCAATTATTTGTTGATAATTTTAAACATTGAACTATTTGCACAATTGACATATTAGATGTGTTTCTGACTGTCCCGCTCTCTTCAGATAGCAAAACTGATTATAGACTAACAATGGAAAAATGACGGAATGACAAAACTGATGAGCGTCGTAACGAGGTGGTGGTAAAATA
Organism: Avena sativa; assembly: GCA_916181665.1. Lineage (NCBI taxonomy): Eukaryota > Viridiplantae > Streptophyta > Magnoliopsida > Poales > Poaceae > Avena > Avena sativa. The sequence goes on along the minus strand of OV702296.1, from coordinate 235,679,179 downwards.
GGAGTTTTGATCGATCAAATGGCAAAACCGAGTTTGGGGTTGGTCATAGTGGAAGAAATTATAAAAACCCATTTTTATTTCGGAGAGAGAACTTCGTGCTCACTTTATCAAAAGTTTATACTCCCTCGGATCCATAACAAGTGTTGTCGATTCAGTACAACACTTATGCATCGGAAGGAGTAATAATTACCGGAATGTTTAATCCAACCGGAGGGTTTGAGAATCAAACACGACGACCTATAGTCAAAGTAGTAGCCATGCACGCCAACTTGTGTGCTACCGTGTTGGAGCCCCGACATCCATGGCGGAAGGGAATTCCACCCCTCATCCACTCTTGTTTTGATTTCTTGCATAATCTGGCTGAAGATGTCCATGTTCTTATCCTGCAATCCTTTCACGACCTTCATGCAGTCTAACGCAATCACTTCGTCGCCTACATTCAGATCAACTGCTAGGGCAAGTGCCTCTCGGCATGCCATTGCCTATAGGCACCTAGGGTGGATGATCCCATCAAGGGCCCCACCGATGCGCCTAGATAGATGTCCTTTGATGATCGACAAATGACCCCCATAGCTACGTGGATTGCTGTTTTGACCACCACCCCATCCACGTTAGTCGTGTATCTGCCCACTGGCAGTGGCATCCATATTGGCGAGGGAGCGCCCCGAGGACCAGTTTGCCATGGGACTCTGATACACCCCGTGAATCACTTTTCGCCTAGCATGCCAACTTCCCCACATGGTGAAAAACATCTGATTGAGGTCAGGTCCTTCTACATCGTGTTCATCATGGCAAACAACCACCGACACACCACCGGTTCCATTGGCAAACTAATGTGCTCAACAATCACAGGATCCACAAGCACCCACAAGCATTGCGATATGTTTTAAATGTGGAGCCAGAATAGGAACGACGCAAGGAAAGGGGGAGATGGTTTTTTTGGATAAAAATAATGGAAGGGAAGGGGAAGTGAATGAAGTGATCCTCAATTGCGGGAAGAAACCTAGGCGGGCTTAAATGTTTGAGACTAATCACTCTTATGGACTATGAGTCGGTCACCAAGAGTTATTGAATTTCCTGCTAAAAATACATTTATTTGTAGGTAAACTAGTTGTTGATTTCCTTAAAGTTGGGATCCTATAAAAAACTTATTGATTGGAATTTCAAACAGATATCGTTGGATGAAGAATAAATTTTCAAAATGTTGACCATGTGTGTTTTAAATCAGATGAAACTTTACTAAAGATTTTAATATATGCTTATTTTAATTGCAAATAGTGTAACCAAGAAGTGATAGATGAACTATTGCAACATATAATACCTCAATCCAGGCCCAAAAGAAATCCCAATTTGGTGGATTGTGTTGAGCCTTAAATTTTAATAGGTTAGCGAAAGCTTTGATTATTTCTGTAAACATCTCTCACATCTCAAAAACAGGTTATCCCAACTAGTAACTGTTATAACAATGTCATATCTTAATTCCTATCATAAAAATGAGCCTCCAACAACAAACAAAGGCCACCCTTTCAAGATCCGTCTGTATTCATGCATTCAAGACATGACATCAAGATTCACATTTCACAACACAAGAGTGTAGGAATTGACTTTCTCAACTTAATCAACCAGGAAAGACCAGATACTTACTGGAGCACGCTAAAGGAAATTGGTAAAAACATTAAGCAAAAGCTCAGATATCTCTGTTTCTCTAGTAATATACTATCTGAAACTTGCATTAGTCTGAAACTTAGCACTGAGCATTTTTATATGCCTCTTAACAACAACCACACTTTGACGCTTAGTAAACAATACACCGTGAAAATTCTAGACATTCAATTCCAACAAAGTTGTCCTGGAATAACCAGATTAACATGCATGCAACTCCAGCTCCCTGTTTTCAAATAATGTACTCTATAGCCCTTGCTAGTATATGCATCCGAGAATGAATGACAAGGCTTGGGGTTTAAGCCATTGGTCATGTTACATATCATAAAGTTGTAAAGTGTGCCTAAACATGTAAATGATACACCTTAAGGCATGTCTAGTTAATGCAAGTGCATATTAGTACTCCAATTTCACATTAGAAGAAACCATAAAATGATAGAGCTAGTTGTGGCAATAAGGTACTCGACAGGTTTATGCAAAATCAATTAGAATACACAAAGGCATAATGTTGAAGATATAAAATCTACTTCTAGATGGAAACAAGCATTTCATGGAAGTGAGAAACATGCTTTAGGAAATTTGTAACATAGCTAGCACCTTAAAGCTCATGCTTAAAGAAATTTCATTATTGCTTTTAATAAAAAAAGTGCACCTTAACGGGAGCCTAATACTGGTCATAGGAGTATCAGGTATCACGCAATCCATGTCATCAAAAAGATGATATGACAGAGTAATTAATGATGAAAGAGATGCTAGTGGTATCATGTTACGATACAGTATCATAGCGCATATACCTATAAAAGTCAATAGAAAATAATTCTTGTACACAAATTTTCATTGACATTATACAAAATAATAAATAGTATAATATTATGATATACTATATGATTCTATGCATTATAGAGGTTGTATCATACACTAGTATCATATGCATGCTACATGATACTAGTAATATGATACTCTCACTATGACCAGTCTAACATGCACACTAAACAAGGGTCTATATGCTCACTTTGGTCAAAAGAAACGGTCAACTTATTAGGTGTGAGAAAGCAAACTATGAGATTTCGACCGAATTTGTATACACCAACCATGTTTATGCACATTACATCTTTGCAGAAAGCTAATACAAGATGATATTAATTAATTCTATGCGTACCCATGGTTGTATGTATAATCTACGGAATGAAGGTAATACTTTTTGTGAACATTATATTATTTTTAGGAGCATGCATTGACACCCGCTCTCACATTGATGGTATATACATGGGTCATCAAGGGCAGGTGCGAAGACGAAATAGTTTATCTAAAACACAATAATGGATAATAATGTTCAGGACTTCAAATTCAGTTACGATCTTGGAAAGTAGTGTATGAAGCGAAGGCTAGAACTGATTGCACTAGCATCCTTAACACCAGCTGCCCGTCCGCTGTAGCAAAATTTAACCCGAAATATTTCCTAAGTAGTAATAGTAGGAACTATACATTCGTCAACAACAGTCGATATGTCCGAGTGGTTAAGGAGACAGACTTGAAATCTGTTGGGCTTCGCCCGCGCAGGTTCGATCCCTGCTGTCGACGATTTGTTTTTTTTGTCCTTCCAACTCCGGTGCACGCTCCACTCAACTCCTTAGAGGCCTGCCGTTTTGCCATATGATCCATCTATGTTTCAAGAGGGAGTTTTGTCGATAGAAATGTGGGAAAGAAGTACTCAAAAGATGTTAGTATCCATAATATATTGTTGGGCTTAATATAATCCTTTGTTTTCTTTCTAAATATAAAACATTTTAGGAGTTTAAATCAAAATTTAAAAAATATTTCGTATTTAAGAATATAGGGAGTACTCGATAATCAAGACATACACGTGACATTACAAAGAGGGAGCACCATGTATTTGGCTTGGCGTTGAGTATGAGTAGAGGGTAGGGCTTCCGTAGTTTCCTAGAGTACACGCGCTAGGTTAGTTAGTGTACACACTTGTAATAAAAGAACCGAATATGCCTAGATTAGCATATTGCCGCCGCACACGGCCGGAGTTAGTCTTCCTTAACCGCCTCCACTTCCTCCCCTCCACGGATCCAAATCCTCCACGCCAGCGCCACCCAGCACCCCGAGCCGAGCCGAGCCGGAAAGCGACGCCAATCAACAACAATTACTCGCCTCGCCCACGCACGCAGACCGTAGTATTTAATCCCATCCGGCTTCAATAATCGCGTGCGCACAAGCATAAAAATCACGGCGACTTTCCCCGACGCACGGCACCACCACCTGCTCCGCTCCTCCTTCCCGGCGGCTTCGCTCCGCAACCGCAAGGTCGATTTGATTCTCCTGCCTCCGATTTCTCTGGGTTTTCGATCGTGGTGTTCGATTCATGTACTGTTTTCGCGCCTTCCCACCATCGATTCGCTTCCACCTCCCGTCGATTCCCCCGCCCTGGTCGATTTCATCGGTTATTATACCTCTCTGTTTCCTCGCTCCTTGCGTCGCCGGCTACGTTCTGTGTTTTTTCCCCTAATGGGATTGGAACTGGATCGGAGATATACAGGCTCAGCTGTTGCTTATGTGACCAGTTCACCCCTTGCTTCTTTCTGTGGGTTTCCTGATATTTTGTATTGCAGGTCAACGAGGGGACCTATCGCGTCGATGGGTCTGGGACTTATTAGAGCGCCCTTCTTTCTCCTCGCCTTGCTGCTCGTCAGCCTGGGAGCTGCACAAGCCCGGAGCACAGGTATGTCTTCACCCAATAGACCTTCCATGCTGCTACCTATATGATGTTTATTAGTATTCATCTCTGTCTTCCGTGGTCGGAATTGAGGATATCCTGCTAGATTGCTAGGTAGCATTAGCAACTTCGGTTTCAAAATATAAGTGTGCCGTATCTTCCATCTGCTGCCATAAACAGCTTAGTTAAGAGTGTGCCAGTGTAGCAGCATGATAGAATTTCCTTTTCTGAACCTAAAACCATGCATTACTGTATATAAGACAGTCTTTTTTCCTTGCATCTTATAAGGATAGTCTTTGGATAGCCAATTTCATACTAGTTAACATCGCTTTTTTGAATGGTCATGGTTAACATTGTTAAGTTCTCTCATGCGTCAGTGCCTAGTTTTGTTAGTTCGTCCGTAACTCAAAGGCCTAGATGAGGAATGTACATGAACAGGATACACCCATGATACTGTATAACCCGGCCTATCTAGATTCATGGAATTGTTCCTCCTTGCGTCCGCAATTGTTCTTTGGCCAGTAATATCTGATTTATTTCTCCACAGTTTTCCTTCATATCGAGAAGGAGGACCAAGGCTACGGTCAAATTTCCAAGGAGGAATTAACTTCGAGCAAAATTCCTGTGCATGTTGACAGGGGTATCCCACTATGCTCAGCGTGTCAGAACTTCACAACTGAGGCACTTAGCTATGTTAATGAGAAACAGTCACAGGATAAGGTGATGCAGTTCCTTCATCATGCTTGTTCTCAGACATTATCACTGGAAAAGAAGGTAATTGTTTTCAACACTCTGGTCTGTTTCTGTAATCGGTTACATGCTGAGTTTCTATGTACTACAGAAAAATACCAGCATTATTAAAATGTATTAAAGCACAGTACTGTATTTTCTTGCTAAATGCTGTGGTGGGAAAATAACTCCCAAAACATAAATCTGTACATGGATTATCTTAGCATGGACATTCTCTCTCTCTCTGCAGTGTGTTGAGTTGGTGGACTACTATGCACCTCTCATCTTTGCCAAGATCGCTGAGATCAAGCCAGACGAGTTGTGCAAACAATATGGCTTCTGCAACTCTCTTCTGTCTGGTGTGAGAAGTGAGAGTACATGCGTGCTTTGCCACCAAGTCATGGATGAAATTGAGTCCAAACTGAAAGATCCTGATGCTGAGGTAATTCCTTTGTTTTACTTCATTGTTGCTTTGCTTCTGCCCTGACTTTTTATTCTGTCTGCCCCTAATATTTTCCATGTGATATATGTAGTTTGAGATAATTCAACTTCTCCTCAAGGAATGCAACAAGCTTCAAGGTCATGTGCAGCAGGTAAGCTATCTATCACTTCTAATGAAAAGAATGTATCCCAAAGGAGATATTCAGCTTCTTCAGTTAACTTTCATTAATACGAAGGGCACACGTCTTGACATTTTCCATGTTTGACAGTGCAAAAGATTGGTCCTGCAATACATCCCTCTCATTCTGGTCAATGGAGAGAAGTTCCTTGAGAAGAATGATATATGTGAGATCCTTAAAGCCTGCGACGCAGGCAAAAAGAAGATGGTTGGATCATTCTCCGAAGGGGGATTGCTGAGCGATGCATGATGGTAGGAAGTTTACACAACCGTGTAAATCCGGCACGGTCAGAACGCGCAAGTTCTTTGTTGTACATAAGGATAAGGGTTTAAAATTTAATTGCCTTTTTGTCTCCATGTTGCCCCTGCATTCCTTTGGATGCCTTGTGTATTATAAACGACGTTATGAATAGGCTGTACTCTGTCTAGTCAACTTGGTGCTTATACATAGATTTATACTATTATCATCTCAATTCAATCTAGTAAATATATTAAGCTATGTTGTACTTGTTACTCTGTCAGTGATTAATTTGTACTTACATGTGCCTATTATAATGGTCTAGAGTCATATGCCTTGTTCTGGTTATCAGATTTCAGTACTAGTGTCTTAACAATATTTGATCTTGGAAATTATATGATCATTAAGAAATAAGAAGTTTGAACTTTTACAGCTGTGATTTTGCAATAAAGAAATTTCTGTAAATACAAGATTGAGTCTCCGGAATGTTGTCAATTCTCAAGATTGTATTGGCAAAGGGAATTTATGCACATGGTCACCGGTGTTCTCTTCACTTTCAAAATTTTGAAAGTTTCACAAGATCACGCTTCTCTGTCTCAAAAAATTTATGACGTTAAATATTTAGATGGATATATACAGGAGGGGTGTTCGCAAAAGTCCCGCTAAAAGAACTTTATATTTTGGGAGATATAAAAAAGACAAATTTCTAACAAACTGACTGAAATTTGTCTTTTTTGTATGTAAAATAAAAAATTATACCCCAAATCCGAGGGATACGTGACTTTTATCCCCGGGTCGTGTGGATGCGCAGATGTCGTGGGTGGGGCCTATCTTAATTACATCGATTGATTCCTGTCGCAATTACTTTCCCACCATGGGCAAGACAAGGAAGATTCCTCTACCGCTGACGCTACGGCGAGGGCCATCGGATGGGCTTTTTCCAAGTGCAATGCGTGGGAGTTGCGCGACGCTAGCAAGGCCTGTCTCCTAGAGGAGGATTCCTTCAAGCTTCCTGGAGACGAAGCTGTTCTAGCACCCGAAGCTGGATGACGGGTAATGTTTCTCTATTTTCTCTACCGTGGCCTCTCCCTTCCAGCTCACGAGTTTCTCCGTGGCCTTCTCTTTATTATGTGGAGAACCATATCTTTTGAACAAGCTCACGAGTTTCTTCGCGGCCTCCTCTTGTATTTATTTTGACTATATCTTTTGAACAAGCTCAAAATTGGTCTTTTTGGACAAAATTTAAAACCTAAATTATGAAACACAATGAAACATAATGGTGGATTTTGAAACCCAATGAAACTCTAAGAAAATATATTGTTTTAGAAAATAAAAATCACCAGGTTTCATAAAGTTCTTCAAAGTTTCACCGTGTTTTAAAAATTGGTTTTCAAATAGTGTCAAAATATATTCAATATTAGTCTTATTTTAAAGCTCTATTCACTAGAATCTCATATATACAAACGATTCTTAATTTTGTATTGTGATTCAAAATATACAAACGTTTTTAAATTGTACAACACTATGGAAGACACAAGCTTGCATGCAGCAAAGGAGACCCTACACGCAATACCGTGTGCACGCCAGAATTGCCGCTCTACAAGGTCTGGTTTGATCCTGGTAGGCACATAGTTTAGTGTGGCAGGAGGTTCTGCGACAGGGCTACCATGCCGCGGTGTGTGGTGAGAGGTTACGGAGGCTCCCTATGCAACTTGATCAGGCACGAAGTTTCTCATGTGGTCCTTTTTGACAAGAGAAGGATTTTCGGCTAAAGCTTCGCCCCTATCATGGTCAGGGTTGGCGATGGTGGTGCCTACGGGCGTTCTCTTCCTCCTTGAGGGCATCATTACGGAACTCCATTTTTATCTCTTCTCGAAGGATTGTAGTCTCTCAGCGAAAACCTAGCTCTAGAGAGAGCAGGCAGCGACGACTACGACGTGACCTTCTTGGAGGAATCGTCTTGGAGACACATCCTAGATCGGTTGCATGGGTTTCTGTAGCATCCCAATTGTCTAACAATTGTAATGCTACTTGGTCTAGTAATATAATGGCTACTTCAAACATATAATTGTTGCATCATCATTATATCATGCTCATGACATCATGCCTCCTTGCATTTGAGCATCATATAAAACCCTTTTTGTTTTGGTTCTTCTCTCATATGCATTGTTAATTGTATTTGCCTCTTGATATTGTATTTGGTTCTTGATATATTGTTTAATGCCCAAGTTGAGTTGGGGGCATATCTTTTATTAACTCCACCACCTTTTTCTTTCACCACCTTATAATTCCACCATCCAACTAAATATGAGCTTTGCACTTTATTTGAGTTTACCTCTAGCTCATGTGGGTTGGGATGGATCCAATTCTTTTCCACATGCTCTCATCTTAGCATCATGTTGTTTTCACATTATTGATATATGAGAGCCACTTGGCCACCTTTGCATGCCTTGTGAGTGGAACCCTTTTTCCTAGCTTCCATATGGATTATTATGGATTTATGCTCATGTGGGAATATTTTTGGGACTAGTAATCATCTAGTGGAACATACACACTAGCATGTCCCATTTTATTTCAAACATGGCCATCTCCAACTACTCCACATGGGGCATCCTTTCATTTCTTTTGCTTGGCTTTATTCCACCTTTGGAAATGCATAATAATAATGCCATGTAATAACATTGTTTTCACAAGAGTCAATATGGCAATAAATATTTTTGCATGGGCCATGCAAGTGCCACCTTTTCTAGTATGTGGTTTTTATTTGAATCTTGAGTGGACCATCATCTCTCTCTATCTCTATCCTTTCTTTTGGCTTGATCTAAGTTAATCTAGCTTAAACCCTATCATCACATCCCTCTCTTTTTCTTGTCTTGTTTTTGTTTGATCTTGGTTGTTCTTGGCTTGACCTTGTCCATAGCAAACCCTAGCTTCAAACCACTCCATCTCTCTCTAAACCCTAAGCTAACCCTAAACCTACCTCTCCATCTCCTCTAATCTACCCATACCCCCCTCTCTCCTAAACCCTAATCTATACCTAAGCTAAACCAAACCCTAAGTACCCTCCCTCTTCTCTCCTCTCTAGCCGAGCCACCCCACCATGACCTACCCTAGCTTGGCCACCCTGCCACCTAGCCCCAACCCTAGCTAAGCCTAACCCGAGCCATACCCTCCTCTACTCCCAACCCTAGCATCCACCCGAGCCACCCCTCTCTCTCTCTAGCTCTCTCTCTCTCTGCCAAGGGGACCCCAGCCCGAGCCTGCCCTCCCAGACCACCATGCCCCACCTGGAAGCCCCTCCTCTACCTGCCCTGCCCTGCCGACCCTAGCACGTGAGGGAGGAAGGAGAGAAAAAGGGTGGCCGAGCCACCTTTTTCCATCTACCCCACCTCCCCACGGCATCTCCCCCTCTCTGCTACCTACCACCACCCCACCACCTCTCTGCCTCGCCCAGCTACCCCCCAGATCTACCCCAAGGGCGCCCTGCCCTATCCCCTCCCTTATCCATCGCCACCGGCTACACCATCGCCGGCACCCTCGGCCTCCTCTCGGCTACACCGTACCGGGCGACGAGCGCGGCGTGGAGGCGGTCGAGGCGTACAAGGAGACCCCCTGCAGCAGCCCCGTACACGGAGCCGCGAAGAGGAAGCCCCAGACCGCCAGAACCATTGACGCCCGCGCCATAACCCTAGTTCATCTGTCCGTCTGCATCACCGTCGCCTTGCTGCTCGCCGACCCGATCCACCTCCACCGACGCCCCCGCGGTGAGCGCCTGACCCTCCCAGACACCCCTGCGTGTCGATCCGTTGCCTGGTCGTGCCGTGCGTTTCATCGAGCACGCTCTGTGCGCCGGCGAGCGCAGCGTCGACTCGCTCCCCCGACGCGCAGAAACCCTAGCTAGGCCACGCCCACCTCCCTGACACCAAGCCCAAGCCAGCGTAGTGGCTCCGCCTCTGCGCGCACGCCCGCAACGTCTCTGGTTCGAGCCCGCGCGCCGCGCTCTGCCGCGGGCGTGCATCGACCTGTCGCGCAAGAGAGAGAGAAGAAGCACAGTACGGCGTGGTAGTTTTACAGAACACCCCCTCCGTTTCTTTTCTGCTCAACCCGCACTCCCTCGTGGCCCACTTGTCAGCCTCGTGGCGTTTTTGCAAAAAGGCTCCCCTGCTTTGGCCGCATCAACCCGCAGTCCCCCCTGAGCCGCGTGGCAACCTCGAGCCCGCCCACTGGCGTGTGGGTCCGCTTGTGCCGTGGTCCCACCTGTCATTCGCTGGAGCTAGATTAGGCCGCGGTGTAAGCTGTTCTGCGCGCTGGGCTGCTGAGTCAGCCAGTGACCCCACCCGTCGGTGTCTGTGTCTGAATCTGTCTAGGTATAAAAAGGTTTTCTAGATTTCTGTTTAATTCAAATCTTTTTAAATTTATTTCAAATTCAAATTCAAATCTATTTTATAATATCTTTTAATTCTTAACTTCAAATAATACAAATAATATATGTTTTCAAATCAGAAAAATGTGAGGAATTCAAATATGGCCTCTAAAATATATTTTGAACACTTCAAAATTCCAAGTTGGTTTAATTACAATAAAATGCCCTTTTGACTTAATAAATTAATAACTTTTGTTTTATAAATCCAAATTCAACAAATGATATGTCTAAAATGATTAGCTCGACGAGACCTTTCTGTTTATGCAATCCTTTGTCTATTTTGCAGCATGCATCATATAAATATAATGTGTACAGCAACTAATATGAGGATAAAATGGGGCCAAAACCCAATAAAAATGTTTATTCTTGTATTCCACACCTCACCCATGCCATGCTACTTTATTGCCATGCAAATTGTGCATCATTCATCATGACATGATTGTTTGCTTGTCGCATTTATTCATATGCTTGCGCACTTTATTTATGTTGGCCCTTGTTTGTTTGGTTCTTCTCCGAATAGACGCTGAGCAGGGGATATATCAAGAGAACCAGGAGCACTACCCAGATCCATCCCTTGCTTCAACTGAGCTGCCAGGCAAGCACTACCACATGCTTGCATACATATAGTACTTATTGCCTCTATCTTATTCTTGCATCATTGAATCGCGATTGCATTAAATTGAATCCCAAGTATTGCATAGCCTTTACTTTTAAACCCCACCGCAGCTTGTTCCCCATCCCATGAGCCATTACTACAGGAGTTGTTTGAGCCATGCGAGTCGTAGAACAGCATGTGTAGGGTATGTGAGTGTCTGATGGATAACGAGGTACCTAAACAACTTAACCTGAGTAGTAATGGGATAACTAATGAAAGTGGCATCGGTGAGCCATATTCGCTATTTGGTTTTTCAGGCTCACTTGTGTCCCGTAGGACCCCGAGTACTTGATTCCTGTTCCTTGAATATTCGTGCTATCCACATCTGGGAGGCTTATGAACCCCCCTGAGCCAGAGCTTGATTCATTCTTATTTCTTGAGGGCCACAAACTAGTTTGAGGTTTTATTTACTATCCTGTACTTATGCCATGCTTTACTGCTTTATTTAAAATTGTGCGAGGAGCACACTGTACTGTTTAGGAAAGCGGAGTGTTTTCGCGGTGTCGACAAGCCCAGTCACATTTTCGGATTCCCAGTCGTTCACAGCCATTGGCGCAAACCTTGAGGCCGTCTCGGAGTCAGCTAACTTCGTTGCGGGTAGCTCAATGGGGTGGCCCCCTGAAATATTTCTGAATCCTGTGATCGCTTTATCGTGACTGCCTCGTTGGGTTTTGATTTGGTTTTTCCGAGGCATATCGAGTGTGTGTTGCTATTTGTGCACCCCTGCAGGGTAAAACTTTCTGAAAGCCGTGTCCGCGGTTATGGACGACTTGGAGCACAGTTTCTCGATCATAGACAAGCATAACTAAAGTACCGCTTTTAATTTGACTAGACTAGGTACCTGACTAGTAAATAGTGCAACACTCATGGAATGGATAATAAAACTGCCAACGGATGGGGAGGGTTGTTCGTCCGCTTCCTCGTCGGTAAGCGAGGAGGAGGATGGATCTGTTAAGATTACCGTTATAACTGTTATAACTGTTGTTATTAATTCACGGACATCCGTCTATCTTTGGTTAGGCGGATGGTTAGCGAGTATCTATAGAATTGCTAGGGTTTATCTTTTGCTGCAGTTGCGTCACCCCAGGTTGTGTCCCCTTTAGCGGCATAAAGACTTGCTGAGTACCGCTAGGGTCTCACACGATAAATTATTGGTTCAGATGAACAGGTACCCTCGCAAGATGGATACTGGGTGGAAGAGACGGACGATGTGGGCAACGATCATTCGGTGTAGAGATTCCGGGAACGGGGATCCGTGAGATCTGTGGGCGGGATCTGCTTATTTATGGGGCATCTTATGCCGATTTGCTTCTTATCCGTACTCGGATTGTGTCTTCCGCTTCCGCCTGATACTCTGTTGATTGATGTATGAGGAGATATCCTAAACTATTATATCTATCTAGGATATTTGGATCTTGCCGTATGGCGTTGCTATATTTCCTTTCTTTTTAGATGGAATGGCTCTGATGTACTGTTGTATGATGGCTTGCATACATACTCATTTGTGTATGTAGTTGATCCCTTCGCCTGCCGATTACGCCGCCCGTTCTTGTCCCGATGTTTGGAAATGATTGGGACGGCCGAAAGGTCTACCTGTGAGTGGCATTTGGGCCCCACCGTACTATTTCAACCATTCCCGTTCATCCAGGCTTGTAACTAGGGGCGTAATTCACCGAGGTAGTTACAGTTTCCTCCATTATCAGGGTTGGTGGATTCGGAGCAGTGTGACTCCGGAGCAGTTGGTGTGTGCCGACAACCTTAGGAAGCGATGTGGTAGCTGCTCTATAGGGTAGGGCGACTACTTGACATGGCTTGGGTGACAACTTTGAGTGGCATGGATCCAGGTTTGTTGACTCGGTCGACGCATCCCATTGAGGACGGTATGTCGGGGCGGCGACCCCGAAAGTGCTATGACAGATGTGGTCTACGGACGATGGGCTTATGCAGTTTGGGTTGCGGACTATTGGGTCGTGCAACATTGCAGCTCAAGGTTGATTAGTGGTTATGTTGGGACGGACCCCGGAAGGCGGTGCCGCCGACGCACAACATTGTGGACTGGAGGGAAGTCGGGGCAACGACCCCGGGAGTCTGGCAAGTTTGTGGACATTCGCATCGTTTTTGTGTGGGTGACAAGGTTATCCTTGATGTTGGTTGTAGGCATGTTGGGCGTCGTTTTTCACGCTAGGTCCGATGTAGTGCTGGTTTCTCTACCTTTGCGAGAGTGTCCTGAGTCTACTCCTCCAATCAGTCAGTAGTTTCTTCTCTCCGACAGTGGTAGAAGTCCGACATGTGATGACTTACATATGAGAAGATACACTAGTGTGCAATAGATTTTTTTCTTCAACTAATAGTTCTTCAAAAGGTACAAATTAATATTTTGTCAAAAGTTATACTCTCTCCAATTCAAATTATAAGACGTTTTAGTCTATCAAAATTATTACTCCCTCCGGCCCATATTAGTTGACATGAATTTGTCTAGATTTAGACGTGTCGGAAAATATTTAGGAAAAGCGGCCGTAATATGGGGAGCAGTAAAAAGAAAATATTTCGGTTAAAATGTGATCAGATTAAAATCCCACGGAATCTCAAGCATACACGGGTAACGAAATCGAGAAGAAAATTAAAAAAACCACCACGTTACAGGCTAGGGTTTTAAAAAACCACCACTTTACGTTAGGGTTTCAAAAAACCACCACTTCAAAGTTGGTTCGTTTCAGATAGCACTAATACTAGAATGGGACCACCACTTCGGAGTTGGTTCGTGTAAAAAAACCACCACTTCAGAGTTGATTCGTTTCAAAAGCCCACCACTTTAGAGTGGGCCCATCCTGTCAGTTTTATCATTAGACTAGCGCCAAACCGGTAGTGCTATCTGAAACAAACCAACTCTGAAGTGATGGTTTTTTAAAACCCTAACGTAAAGCGGTGGTTTTTTGAAACCAAGCATGTAATGCGGTGGTTTTTTGTAATTTTCTCCGAAATCGAGTGAACGAGAGGTGGGCGGCGTGACAAGAAGGGAAGGGAAGCAGAGGCGAGTCAACTCTAACCCGCACGGTCGCCGGCAGGAGGGGAGGATGTCGACGACGACGACGACGACAACGCCCCACCGGCTCCGCGCGCGCGTCGAGGATGCGGTGGCGTCCCTGGTGGCCGTCCGCCCCCACGAGATCGCCCCGCTGATGAGCGCCGCCTCCACCTTCTTCTTCGTAAGCCATCTCTCGCGGAATCCTCCTTCCAGGATCAGCCATCAACGGAAAACGGAAAATTGATCCTGTCGGTGATGCAGATCCTGAGCGCCTACTTCGTGGTGCTGCCGCTGCGGGACGAAGGGGCGATCTCGCTGGGCCTTGGCGCCCTCCCGGGCCTCTTCGCCGGCTCGCTCGTGCTCACCGTCCTCGCCGCCCCTGTCGCCTCCCTCGTGTTCTCCCTCCCCTCCATCCCCAAGAGCAAGGTCCGTACTCTCCTCAATTGGGTCGTTTTAGCTTGGAGAGCTCACTGAGTTCACTCTTGATAAATGTAGAGAAATTGCATTAGGTTCTCACGAATGTTGAACATGATTTGGCTCAACTAAGTTCAAATAGCGTGTGTTTCTTAGAGTGCCAGTGCTGGTCCAGTTCAAAAAAATCGGCATTGGATTTTAGTCTTGGTTTCCTGCAGTCAAATTAGGCCTATGAACTGCAATCTTTGTGTGCAAGCTGAAAAAGAAAAATGTATGCTTCAGATATCTTTGTACTGAGGTAATCTGCAGTTGCTTCTGCTGTAAATTTCTATGTAGCAGAGAGAATAGATACCTTTGTAGTGACCTGCCCTCTCATGTGGTTTAGCCAATTTGGCTGGGGCTAGAAGTCAACTTTAAAAATAAGCTTCTGTTTTTTCTTTGACTAGACCCTGTTTTTATTCAAATATAATTTGTGGTGATTTTATGAACTCAATTTATCTGGCAGTCATTTTCCTTCACTGACAGAAGCTAATTTTATTATTGATACCTGGAATTTCAGGCTTTGGTTTTGATACACAGGTTCTTCAGCGTATCCCTTCTTGTATTTTTTGTGCTTTGGTTTGCCTCAAAGCATGGCTCCACGTCTATCTCCCAGGTAACACGCACTGATAATATGGTGGATTATTTTTATTTGTGTGTGCATGATTATGTTTTCCTAGAATTTGCTTCTATGTCATCCTGATAATCTCCTAGAACTTTAGTAATATGTTTTTTAAATGCATCTATTATCTATTTGTCTTGCATTCCGGCCACTTGTTTCTAAATTTTCTGATAATGAAGACTTAGCCGAACTGATTTTTGTTTGTTTTCTTGATGTTATGATCAAGTCAACTGAAGATAGTTCAAATAAACCTGCCGGGTGGGGAAACCACAGCTGGTTCTACATAGTTGTGAGAATAAGCTTCTTTCTTTGGGTAAGCCCTTTCCAATTACATGATCATGTTCATATTTTGAGACTCAAGCTGTTATTCATTTGAAATACTATCTCCATCTGAAGGTTGCTTTGCTTAATCTCATTACAATATCATCCACTTGGGCAAGGGTAATTGATGTCATGGACAGCGAGGTATCATTTGACAATTGCACCTTAAAATATTGGTAACTGCTAAGACTTTTGCCTTTTCTTTTCAAATCCTTATTCTATTTTTATTTAGTCAGGTTCAAGATTGTTTGGTTTTATCGGGGCTGGTGCTACGCTAGGGCAACTCGTTGGTTCTTTGTTTGCTGCAAGCTTGGCATGGATGGGACCCTGTACGTATGTTTTTCTAAGGCATTCCTGTGCATAACACAATGGCCTCCTTTCTGTTTTTTCATGGACACAATGTCGTATTTTTTTGAATTTTCCTCAGTTCTGCTCCTGTTTTCCTCCATCTTGATGGAACTTGCTGCTATGTCATCAAAAGGAATTTGCACCGATGCTAGTCATGGTTCAACAGAACTGCCATCAATTGGGTATGTAATCTTTCTGGACATGGGTTACAAGTTCTTATCCTGTTAATTTTGGCATGAGCAACTGCTGCATTTTGTATGCGTAATTACGGGCTTTATTACCCTTAGAGAACCTCAAATCTCATTCTTTCTTTACTTCCAGGTTACATGTTCTCTGAATGCTCCATTTTATGACCAACTTTATTTTTATTGGTTTCAACAACTTATAATAAAAATATGAGTTAAATGATTACCTTTCATGATAACTACTAAAATATGAGTTAAATGATTACCTTTCACAGTAATTTTGTAATTTTTCCTGATGATTTGATTTGACTTGTTGGTGGTTCCTTGTGTTCATAAGAATTTAAGACCTCCCAATACATTGCCAACTGCAGAACAGAACAGAGTCCAAATACTGAACTTGGTGATGAAATATCTTCACTGGTCACTTCACCTAGAGTACCTTCCGATTCTCAAAAGACCAAACCTGGGTTTTTTGTGATGTTTGAAGGTTTCTGGCTGATCATGCGATCGCCCTACCTGATATACATATCTCTATTTCTATGGATGAGTGCAGTTGTTTCATCCTTCTTTTACTTCCAGGTATGATATATCTCTATCTGTGTATTGACATATCAGTAACAAATTCTGTAATGCTGTGAGCATGTTGCTTCCTTAAATAAATGGTCAGAATACAAAGGGCCCCTATTTACTCCCCCAATATCTCTTTACCCTGTTTTTCCAGAAAGTAACAATAGTTGCTACTACAATATCAAGTCCAGCTGCAAGAAGGAGAACATTTGCGCTGATAAACAGCTTTATAGCAGTTTTTATTCTTGCTGGACAGCTCACTTTGACGGTATTATGTCCATTTCAAAATTATTTCATTTTGCTCTACTTTGTTAATCCCTTTTCCAGTCTGACTAAGTGCATATTAGCCAAAGAAATATCACCCGTTAGAACAAATATGCTGTATATCATGGACAAAGAAGTACCTTTTATGGCACTATGCATTGTCTAATTGTAGTAGCAGGTATATATAGTATAGTCGATTGAGGCACCAACATCAAAAGCTGTTTGATTTTCTGTTAAATTACTAGTACATTGCGGGGGGTTTCATCAACAAGACGGTGGTCTAATCCATTAGCATCTGCATGCAAGGGCTACCATGTACAATATTATTTTGTCGAATTTTTCTTTTAATTAGCACCCCATCATATATATTAAAGATGTGCATAAATATAATCACACTTATATCACAGGCTTTTCATATCTATAATGTTTGTGTCCTTAATGGATATCATAATTACAAAAAGTAACCTCTTCATAACTTACACTGCAAGATCAGTTTTTCCATTGCACGTCCAACATTGTAAATTGCAGACAAGAATTGAATTAAACTTGTTGTGCATCTCAAAAATTTCACTTCTTTTGTATACTGCATCGATCTGCTTGTGGTGGTATAGTCTCTGTGGACCACCTGGTACTATTTTCAACAAAATAACCTTCTATCATTCCATTGAGTCTCAATTGTTTTTCGCTTCCAATGTAATTCCCATGTACACTGAGACAATTTCTAGTTAGATACCTAAGACTGTCGTCCAACTGATGCATTCCGTGTCTCACCTATCTAACTATTCAACAATGATATTTCATGTTGAATAAAACAACACAAATCAGAAAATCAAAATATTTCTTAGTCAAATGGTAGCTAGAAGACTCCGCAATGACCAACGTAGATTATTTTTTCTTTTTTATCCTTATGGTAATTGTTGGACACCATGTTAGTATAAAAGTGGTGTCCTAGGAGAGCCTAGAATATTCTAGTGAGTATTAGTATAGTAGTGCTGTCCTAGGAGAGCCTAGAATGTTCCAGTGAATGTTGGAGTCTAAGTTAGTGTCCTAGTAGAGTCTAGAGTATTCCATTGTACTAGATAAGATGTAGCCTAAGTTTAGCTATATATAAAAGGGTGTGGTGGTCCAAGGGACTAGCCCATCCCAGAATTTTCCCCCTAAAGACTACATGGTATCAGAGCCTTGGTGTTCCTGAGAAGTGGCAATGGTGATGAAGCAGGGCTGCTCTGCTGTGGCATAAGCTGAGGAAGCGGGCGCTTGGTCCTGGTGGTGGCTGGTGGTGAAATAGCGGCTTGTGGAAGAGCTCCAGACATTTAGGTGGGAGTGCAGGCAGGGGTAGCTAGCTCAGGTGGAGAAGTGCTGGTCAGGTTGACTTGCAAGGAAGAAGTAAGGAGAAGCAAGGGAGCTGTGGCTGCTCAAAGCAGAGGTAATTGTTGTTTGCGGTGTGTGCTATAGAGGACAGAAGAGAGCTTCGTGAGCTTGTGTCTCTCAGCAAAAGCAGCAGGGACCGGACGTTGTGCTGCTCTACTTTGAGGGTTGTGGCGGACAGCGGTGTGTGTGTAGTGCAGCCAGGAGAAGTGGTCAGACAGTGCGGCTGGGAGTGGGCTGTACTGCAGCAGAGGAGCAGTTTGAGTTGTGGTATAGCTGTGGAGAAGAGCGTGTTCAGGCTGGACTTGTAGAACAGCTGAACAGCGTTGTGGATTCAGTCTCAAGTACTGAACCTAGCCGTTCACTATTTTTGCTCAAGTGATCTGCAAGAGAAGGTCAACTAGAGCAGACAGGAGTCATAGAAGCTTGTTTATTGGTGCTTTTCAGCAACACTGATCAATGGGGGAAAATCAAAGAATTGATAAGCTACTTGAGAAAATGACTCAATTGATGAAGGAGATAGAAGAATTGAGAGAGTCGAAGAGGATTGCAGAAGTTCCAAAGCAAGGTGGAAAAACAACAGCCCTACAAAATTGTGTAAATCTCGCACAAGCGGAAGAAGGTATGTCAAATCGAGCTCCTACGTTAGATGGAACTTGTTCAAACTGGATACTAGATTCGGGGGCATCTGCACATGTCACAGGAAGGTGGAGTGAGTTCGCATCATATGCTCCAAATCCACCCATGCATAAAGAGACCATCCAAACAGCTGATGGAACTTATCAGCCTGTCAAAGGAGTTGGCACGGTGAAATGCACTCCGTCAATTACATTGTCTTCGGTCTTGTATGCTCCATCATTTCCAGTGAGTTTGGTGTCTATGAGTGCCTTGGTTGACGACGTTGATTGTCGAATTATTGCTGACCGATACAACTGTATAATTGAGGAGAGGACAACTGGAAGGAGACTTGGGGTCGGTGTCAGGCATAAGGGACTATGGTACTTGGATAGACATGAAACAGATGATGCATTATGCACCGCTTTGACAGTTGTTGCTGGTGACGATGAAGCAAAGGTGATACTCTTACATTGTCGGATGGGCCATATGTCCTTTGATACTATGAGTAAGATATTTCCCGAAGAAATGAAGAAGGTGGATAAAGAAAAACTTGTGTGTGATGCTTGTGAATATGGAAAACACACAAGGACATCATATGTGAGTCGTGGACTCCGAAGCACATCGCCTTTCGTGTTGATTCACTCTGATGTCTGGACTTCTCCCGTGGTCTCTATTAGTGGAATGAAGTACTTTGTCACCTTCATTGACTGTTACTCGCGGATGACTTGGATATATCTCATGAAACAAAAAAGTGAGGTGCTTAGTTGTTTCAGGGACTTCTATGCATATATCCAAAATCGTTTCAACATTGGTATTCAAATTATTAGGACTGATAATGGGACAGAGTATGTGAACCATGAATTTGGCAACTTTCTTTCAAAAAAAGGAATACTTCATCAAACTTCATGCCCTGATACTTCTCCACAGAATGGAGTAGCTGAGAGGAAGAATCGACATCTGCTGGAGGTAGCCCGATCGCTTATGTTTACTATGAATGTACCAAAATTCTTATGAAGTGAAGCAGTTATGACTGCTACTTATCTCATCAACCGAATGCCATCAAGAATTCTTGGGATGAAGACCCCATATGAAATGATCTTTGGTAAAAATGAGTTCATTGTTCCACCAAAGGTGTTTGGCTGTACATGCTTTGTTAGAGACCATAGACCTTCAGTAGAAAAATTGGACCCACGTGCTGTGAAGTGCATCTTCATTGGATACCCATCTGGACAAAAGGGCTACAAGTGTTGGAGCCCTAGTGAGCGGAGAACATTTGTTAGCATGGATATGACATTTAGAGAGTCTGAGCCATTCTACGGAGAAAAGACAGACCTCAGCTCGTTATTTGACTTTGACTCTCCTAGCACAATTGATGCTAGTCGAGAGGGGGAGATTGAACTGGTGAGGACAAAGGAAGATGAACAATCTACAGTTGTTGTTGGTTCAATTCCATCTCCTGTGAGTGAAGAGAGATGGACAAAGCCAAATGAGGAAGAAAATTTAAGTGTGCATACAAGGAGACAAGCTACAAGCGAAGAGAGATGGAGAAAACCGAACGAGGAAGAAAACTTAAAAGTGTATACACGAAGAAAACCGCAACATGAGCAGCAGCAACAGGGTCCTACAGCAGGTGACACACAGGTGCAGGGGGAGCAACATGCTCCAACAAGTGTTGAAATTGTTGAATTGACTGATGGCGCGGGTCCATCTAGTACGAGAGATTCAATGGACTTGCCCATTGCCTTAAGAAAAGGAATCCGAGTTGGAGCTAAAAAACCTCCAAATTGGTACCGAGATGAGCATGACATAGCTAATTATGTATCGTATACATCTCTATCAACAAACTACATGGCCTTCATTGCATCATTGCAATCCGTTGAGATCCCAAGAGACTGGAAAGTAGCAAAGCAAGACCCGAAGTGGCGAGAGGCCATGATAGAGGAGTTAAATGCTCTCGAAAGGAATAAAACTTGGGAACTTGTACATCTTCCAGCAGGAAAGAGAGCTGTTGGGTGTAAATGGATTTACACTGTGAAACAAAATCCAGAAGGGAAAATTGAAAGGTACAAGGCAAGACTAGTTGCCAGAGGATATAGTCAAGCATATGGGATTGACTATGATGAGACATTTGCACCGGTGGCAAAGATGAACACGGTGAGGATCCTTATCTCTTGTGCAACTAACTTCGGGTGGCCTTTGCATCAGTTGGATGTCAAGAATGCATTCTTGCATGGAGATTTACAGGAGGAGGTATACATGGAGATCCCACCTGGTTTCTCCACTCCTAGAACATCAGGAAAGGTATGCAGGTTGAGAAAATCTCTATACGGCCTCAAGCAATCTCCACGGGCATGGTTTGATAGATTTAGACGAGTTGTATGTGGCATGGGATATAAGCAGTGTAATGGGGATCATACGGTGTTCTATCGGCACTCAAATAGCCAGATTACAATCCTTGCTGTATATGTTGATGATATCATAATCACAGGAGATGATGCAGTGGAAATATCACGACTGAAAGACAACCTACGCAAGGAATTTGAGGTAAAGGATCTTGGTCAACTCAAGTACTTTCTTGGCATAGAAATTGCTAGATCCCCCGAAGGGATTGTGCTCTCCCAGCGAAAGTATGTATTGGACTTGCTTAGTGACACGGGCATGCTTGGGTGTCGGGTTGCATCAACACCTATCGACCAAAACCACAAATTATGTGCCGAATCTGGTGATCCAGTGGATAAGGAGAAGTACCAGAAGCTTGTTGGAAGGCTCATCTATCTATGTCATACAAGACCTGATATTTCATATGCAGTGAGTATAGTGAGCAGATACATGCATGATCCTAGGAGCGGACACTTGGATGCGGTCAATCAAATCCTCCGGTACTTGAAGGGTAGTCCAGGAAAGGGACTATGGTTCAAAAGGAATGGTCATCTAAATGTGGGTGGGTATTGTGATGCTGACTGGGCAAGTTGCTTGGATGATAGGAGATCAACTTCTGGTTATTGTGTGTTTGTCGGGGGAAATTTGGTATCATGGCGAAGTAAGAAGCAGCCGGTGGTTTCAAAGTCAACAGCTGAAGCTGAATATAGAGCTATGTCGCAAGGTTTGAGTGAGATGTTATGGGTGAGGAATCTTCTTTCGGAGCTGAAAGTGTTAAGGAAAGGCCCTTTAAATTTGTGGTGCGACAACCAATCGGCGATCAACATCGCAAACAACCCTGTTCAACATGATAGAACCAAGCATGTGGAGATTGATCGCTTCTTCATAAAGGAGAAGTTGGATGACGGTATAATTAAGATAAGTCATGTAACCTCTAGCGAGCAAATCGCTGACTGTTTAACTAAAGGATTAGGAATTAAAGAGTGTAGTTCAGCTTGTAACAAGATGGGAATGATAGATATCTATCACCCATCTTGAGGGGGAGTGTTGGACACCATGTTAGTATAAAAGTGGTGTCCTAGGAGAGCCTAGAATATTCTAGTGAGTATTAGTATAGTAGTGCTGTCCTAGGAGAGCCTGGAATGTTCCAGTGAATGTTGGAGTCTAAGTTAGTGTCCTAGTAGAGTCTAGAGTATTCCATTGTACTAGATAAGATGTAGCCTAAGTTTAGCTATATATAAAAGGGTGTGGTGGTCCAAGGGACTAGCCCATCCCAGAATTTTCCCCCTAAAGACTACAGTAATCACAACATTCTTGGATTTCTATCAGTTCATGCTATGATTTAAACGAGTATTTATTTCAGGGCCATATCCTTACAATAGCTGGTATAACAGTTGCTATTTGTGCATCTCCATTCATTGCTGCCTCAAATATGGTTGCCCTTGCTGTATGGCCAACTTGGGTTGCTGTAGCTGTCACTGAAACTATTCGAAAGGTACCAATAGACACACTCTAATTGAGGTTTTATTGCAATCACTGTTTTTCTTCTACCATTAAATATTGGTATGAAAAGACACATTTCAAAAGGTAATGCGTATCCAAAAGATGAGTTGTTATGACCATTGTATATGAACAAAGACACGGTATATCTTGAGTTTTTATTGTGTGAAAGAGCTTGTGTCTTGCAGTATATTTTTCTTATTGGTAATACTAAGTTGAGAAATCATCATTTAAGGATTAATTTAAGTTACATTTCGAATATTAGTACAGCTTCATACAGTTGCAGCTTAATTGATGCATGATTGTAGTTTCCTGCTATGATCAAAATTTACTTCTTAGTTCCTTGTTGTCATCAATATGTTAACACAAAAGCATTGGTTCTATTATTGTATATATATCAAATATGATTATTTGTCAATGGTTTGTGACATGATTGTTTGGTCTCATCATCGACCAACACTGATTTAGGGCACAACATCTAGAAAAAACCACTGATTTTGGGCATAATGAATGCCGTTCTATATTAGGAGAAGCCTGTTGGGTACCTGCTCACTATTGTATTTTACTCCATGTTATTGTTCCTATATCCATGTATACTCTGTAATAAACACATAATTGTTCTTTTTTTTGCTATACATGATTATCTAATTTGCCGTTTCCCATTTTTACATTGCAGGTAACCGCTTATGTTGTAACAAGACCTGGAAGGGAGTTGTTATTCACAGTTGTCTCACAAGACGAAAAGTACAAAGCAAAGGTAGAAGACTCCTTACCTAATGATAACCATCAGGAAACATAATGGAACATAGCGTGATACTTTATAGACGATCAAAGCATAATAGAATATAAATGAGATGTCAACTTTTTGCACTCATTTTGACCGGTTTCCACCTGAGTATATTTGGAGGGAGGTCCACCAGATGCCACTTGGGCCCAGAATGATTTTCTTAACTTGGATCACCGCAGAAGGAATCAGTATGATTTTTCTCCCAAAATATGGTACTTTGTGTCAAGTGAATAATTTGAGCATCTAACATTTGTCCATTTCTAATTAACTATGGTGCATTAGAGCTATACTTCTCTCCTAAAACATAAAGCCGGAGTACCTATGATTGAACTAATTTTTTTTTCTAATTTCAGAGATAGTAGATGCTTACTGAGAGGAAGTGTTTTTGCAGTTAACTGCTTACTTTTGTTGCGAATATCTGATTCTTTTAAAGCATGTTGCCTGATACTGGCAAAGCATGTGAATATGATCTTGTTTCTCCACCCATTTTGCATACTTAATTTGCCTTTTTTCCCTTGTAGGTATGTATAGATGTTATTGTTCAAAGGCTTGGTGATGCGACAGCTGCTGGAATTTACAGGTTGCTGTTCAACAGCTTTGAGAAGAAAACATCCATGGTCAACCTCTATGGATTGCCGGTACGAATCATGTTTGTGGTCATTTACTTGCTCGTTTGCTTGCTGTATGGTATTGTCTGTCATGCATGGTAGTTTATCTCTTAATTAAAAAGATAGCTCTTGGCTTCTAGTCTGTTTGATTGTGCCTCAGGAGGTAATTTGTGATACAGATGATTGCACTCTACTTTGGTAAGAACTAAATTGTGATACACTCAGAATCCTCCTATGAAGATGCTTTAAGTGTAAAATTTTTGTGGCTGGAGATTTAGGTGCTCAAAAGTGTGTAGTCTCACCAGAGTAGGATGGAGGAGTCTAGGGAGTTCTTGGGAACTTTGCTTGCTGAACTGCTGATCAGATTGAATATAGGAATTCATACTGAAAATTAGAATATGTTGCTTTGAACCTATCTCTACTTGTACATAAAAGCTTGGTTAACTTTTGCAACTACTGGCTAAAACTTCTTCCATTTCCAAAAAAACTACTGGCCAAACCTTCTTTCTGGGTAGCTAGCAATAATTGCCAGATAAATAATCTTGGGTGTTACTGCGAAGCAGAATTTTATAGTATTTATTTTAGGTCTTGGGAGATATCACTAACAAATTTTGCTTATCCCTTGTGATACGATAGCTCTGCTTCCTCTGGCTTCTCACTGCATTTCATTTGGGACGGCTCCAGACAAATCTTGCCAAGCTTCAGGCAGCTTCTGACCTATCCTAGTTCTGAACAGTAACAGGTACCTGTAGACCTAAAAAATAATTACGGAGTATCATCAAACGAGCAATAATGTGGTGCTTCTTGATATGTTTCTGTGTTGTTGCTGAATAGAGCTGTTTGTGCCTGACCTTTACTTCTCTAGGATATTGACTCAGTACAAGTGGAGGGCTTCCAGAATGCAGAAACATGGCATGTCGAGAAGTCGAGTTGCCACTCGCATTGATTTTGTCTGCACATTTCTAGGATACTGTAAATTGGGCGAGGAGCCTTGGAATATAACACCAGATATAAACTGCAGGAAGAGTCAGTCAGAGGAGGACATAAATAGTATCAGCATAGAGTAGAAGAATACACGATTTTTGTATCTGATTTTTAGTTGAACTATTCATGGCAGAAAATTGTGTCATGCAAACTGTGAGCGTATGCGTTGTTTACCTGAAAAGTAGGTCTGGTTCTGTTGGGCATTATTCTGCTCTGCTGCGGAAAACTCTGTAGTGTCCAGTAGCGCACCAAGACTGCATGCTATTTGCAGATATGTTTAAGTGTAATACTTACAAATTTAAATGCAATCATCTGAGCCTCTAATATTCATGGTACAACGAAATATTTCTGTGTTTTGTGTGTGGGGATTGAACTGTCGTTCCTGTGAAATTCTTGCCAAATTTGTATGTTCCAACACAACAGGGCAATATTTACACATCAAAATCACATTCACATTGCATACCTATCCAAAATGATATAATATGGTACTACCTACTTCGATTTTTGTTTTGTTTTGTAATGCTCACATTCTGCAACACGTACACCTAAAGAGGGCTTGCGTTTCTTTAATGTCAGATCTTTTAAGTGGTAAAAGTTAATGTCACAATCCCCGCAAAAAAAAAAAACAAGGCACGATCTTTGTGCCGGTCATTTGAAAATTACGCATGGTTCGAAAGAATCGAGAGAGATATAAAATGGCGGGAGGAAGAAGAGGAGAGCACCATCGATCGATCGGCCGTGTGAGCATTGCTCTTTGCGCCTCTTCGTACAACTCCGAATTTGGTACTAGTAGTAGGTAATAAGAGAAGAAGAAGGTGGCAATGGCAGCGTCGAAGGAGCGCAGCAGCGTCGTCTTGCTCGCCGTGGTGGTGGCGGCGGTGGCTGTGGCAGCGCTGCAGCTGGAGCCGGCGGAGGCGTTGAGGGGCAGGTCTCGCGTGCTCTGGTTCCCCCCGAGCAACAGACAGCGCAGCGGTTACCCGGGTTTCCCCCGCGGCAGGCCGTCGCCGCCACCTTCGGGCAGGCAGTCGCCGCCGTCGGTGCCCGCCGGCAGGCTCACACCGCCGTCGCCGTCGACTCCGCCCGCGCCTGTCGGGTCGCCGCCGTGCGTCGGCGGGGGGCAGCAGCAGGCGCCGCAGCCCGGGTTCCCCGGGTTCCCCGGCATGCCCGGTGCCAGCAGCGGGTCTCCGCCTTCGTCGCCGACGGACTGCGTGACGCCGCTGGCTGGGCTGATGACGTGCACGTCGTTCCTGACGGGGAGCGAGGCGGACACGCCGACCCCGCAGAGCGAGTGCTGCGGCGGGCTGAACATGTTTTTGAACAGCTCGGCGGCGGCGGACGACCGGTCGCTCCGGTGCCTGTGCCCGGTGATCCTCGGCGACGTGAACCGCATGCTCCCCAAGCCCATCGACCCCGTCCGCATGATGTACCTCCCCATCGCCTGCGGCGTCGTCCTCCCGCCTCAAGTCCTCTTCATCTGCTTCAGTACGCCAACCACGCCATTGCCGATCTCTCTCCTTCACTCTCACTCCCTTTCTCGTGAGTCATGAATCATGACCATGGTGATGGTTTTTTGGAATGCAGCTGGGCAGCAGACGCCGCCGGTGGTGACGCGGATCCCGGAATCCTGGGAGAAATCGTTTTCTTCAGGTCAAAACTACTCACTAGTACTACTTCTGAATTCTTTTTTTTTTCTAACCTTGTTCATCGTTAAGCTTTGGTTGCTTTCTGAATTCTGATGTCTCCACATGCTTCTGCAGAATCGTCGCCTTGATTCGGCCGGCGCCGACCGATCGGATTTGGTTACTGCTCATCGACACACATACATAACTAATCTACTCTCAGATATATCTATGTACTGTACTACTGGCTAGTATCAAGTTTAAGATTACGGCATCAGAAAATAGTATGCGTAGTTACCCACTTGCAACCATCAGAATCATGTCATGTCAGGGTCGTGGTGTAGTGCTGCTGATCCATGTAATAGCTAGCGTGCTTTCTTTTTTTTCTCATCGTTGAGATATAATACAAACAAACAAATATATAAGGTCAGATTGCAGTGAACTCTTTACTACGTGGTTCTTCTTTGAATCTTTGGCGAGATTTCTCATGCTGATTTCGTATTTGGAATGTTCATCTAGCGCCTGCAATGTGTTGGGTGAGTCGAGCCCGTTCCATGGCATGTGTTCTGGAGTTTTTGGTACACGGATGCAGGTATAGCATATTAGTGTCGGAGAACATGCACCAACAAGGGAGTTTGAATCAGGAGAAGTAACAAATAGGGTTGCAAAGCACCACTCGACCTGCCCCTGCTTCACATATAGTCAAAATTGGTTTGTCTAGTTTTAAAATTTTCCAGCAAAATTATTCTAGTTTGATACACATTACATCCAGACGTTTCTTCCCACATTCACTTCGAAAAAAACATGCTCCTTGAGAGCTACGACCAGCGAGCAACGGAAGATGAGCTGGGCTTAGCGTATGAGGATTGTACCTCTCGATCATGATACCTCATCCGTCTAATCCTAGTATATGAAATATTGTGCAAATAAACTTAGTAATTTATCGACCTAAACTTACTGTCCATCTTTGAGGATGTTTCTTTCGTGAAAACATGGAGGATAAATATGTTACACTTCAACAGAACTTTTAACATGTGTGAAACCTCAACAAAGCATTTTTTGTGCGGTTGAGATATTCGTAGAATATATGGCTTATATCCAACAGACCAGCCGTTCAGGGTAGCAACTAGCAATCAAAGAAGTTTCCGTGATCCCCCACTTAAGCCTTGTTTGGTACTAGTGTTTTGAGGAAATTACCGGAACAGTGGCCGGTTATCTCTTAATTATGATTAGCACGCTCTTAATCGTGATCTGAAAATACGCAGCAGAATTAGTATAAACTTCAGCACCACTTGTATGTTAACTAACAAATCGTTGCTTTTCACGGAAAAAAATATGCATTAAACATATATGGAGACACTCTGCGGTGTCTCCCTTTGGTGAGAAGCTCTCTCTTGATCCTAGACAATGTTCATGGTACCAAGTCGAACTTCTTTAGCCAAAATATACTTTTAATCTTTGTGTAGATCCAAATGCATAACATGCAACTATGTGCCCAACTCCGCTTCTTGCCATTTCAAGAACAAACTCAACTCTGGTTCAGCCAACCAGATCCTTGGGTCATATTATGTCGAGTATATAATATGGTTGTATGGAAGAACATATGACTGAGACGTAGGAGATATCATGCATCTCTTTCTTTCTTTTAACCATAGTTGTAATACCGAGACTAACTCAATGCTTCATACAAATAAGAACTTCTTTCTTCACCTTGTTCCATTCTGAACTCCTTTAGAACTCCTTTAGAATCCCACCTAGGACATTCTGAACATCTTCAGAATCAAGTCTAGGAAGCATTCAACAATAATGTTTATTAAACTTCCCAATCTATCTTGATAGATTCCATTGTTTAATAACTTTTTCAACTTTATCCATATTTACTATATTAAATAATATTAATACAAATCACATCATTCATATATGTCATCCACATGTTTTAGAATGATGACACGCTCCCACTCAAATATGATATCCATATATGAGATCCAGGGATTTCACTTAGCTCCCACTCAAAATATGTCTCCTACATATTGAGTCTTAGCCAAGCCATCAAGCTCCCACTCAAATGCAAGTCATCTCAATAATCTTGGACATTCCAAAATTCTTTGATCATCATCACATTGAGAATTCCAGCTGCGAGTTCCCAATATCCCTATATTGTTGGTGTAAATCCAATAGACTCAAGCATCGCTACATATGTAGTCAACTTCTTAAATTTGTCCAAACTTACTTTTGTGACAAATCAAGCTTTATGTATTTCACTAAGTTTCATTTATTTATTATGACATGCAGTCATTTAGAAATATTAAGTAACCACGTTTACTTAATAAGATCAAGTAACACCTTACTTTTCAATCTTAAATGTAACTTAATACATGATTTTATGACTCCTAGTCATTTCTCGCATTTAGCTCCATCACGCTTCTTTGAATTTCGTAGGTATGTCTTATTCAAAATAACATGACAAGTGAATCATTAATATAATTTCGCTAACTTGCAGAATATATATTCTTGAATCCTACTTTCTTTAGTAAAAGTATTCGTTGAAACTTTATGATCATTATCTCCTCTATTTGGAGAGTTTGGTTTCACGAAACAAATTTCGCTGCGCCACTCAACAATCAGGAGATGGGGTCAAATACCTTGTTTTTGGACTTTTACTTTCTCCCACTTGTATCTTCATTAAGACACATCAAACCTTAGGACAACATCAGGTTTGCCCTTTGTGGAACATGTATCCTAGGAATACACTACAAAGACTTGGTTTATTTGCCACGATTTCGAATTATCAAAATCTCTAGAAACTCGAACATCTCATAACTCTTATGATGTTGTTTTCACGAATCTTTAGATGTTCCTTTGTATTTCAAAACGAGTGTTTGCTTATTTCGATATTTAACTCTAAACGATAACTATAACCCTGATAAGAGATAATATTAGACCATATGTATCTAATACAAAACAATTATGATATCTAGACATATCAACAACTTGAATTTGTCCTATTATCATAATTTGTGAAACATCTTTCACAAGCCTCTTTATGCCAATACTTAACTTAAATACTTTAGTCATATCAATCAAATCAAAGAGACTTTGTATTCTTGTTAATTCCATATCCCACTTTGTTTTAAACTCGTTTGAGCAATTCAAATCATTTTAAAACTTATGTTTCATTAAGTAAATACACTTATTCACTTAAGTCCATAATGAAATAATGATTCCCACTATTTTTTGAAAATACGATACATCACCATGTATAAAATTCAACATTTCTCCGCATATTACCGTTTTATCAGAATGTGGAGTTTTAGTCATCTTGCCAAATGAGGCATGGTTTTGCAAAGTCATTAGATCAAATATCTAAGACACCGATTTTCATCTAAGTGAAAAACATGCAATAACCACCATGACTTAAACAATAGTGTCATTTCATTATTAACCTTTGGATATCTTTTAGCATTCTAATCCTTTATAAATACTTAACATATTATCATTAACATAGTGATGAGAATAACTCATTTATAATCATAACATGACCATAAAGGTATTACTCATAAGAACAGTACAACTGGATTGTAACTTATTCATATGAATAATCGTCTTGCCAAAAGTAAGACACACAAACAAGAATTATAAAATTATATTCAAGTCCACTAATCCAAATGATAATCTCTAAGGGAAGGAGTGATGTTGGCGATTAACTAGTTTGCTTGCCATAACCAAGCCACATTGCCTCAATTCCAGCAATTCTCAAGCAGACCATCATGTTTTTCACAAAACGAGACAAGTATCCAATACTTTGTAAACTGCAATGAGTTTTATAAGAATCACATTTATAACTTTGTATATCTGACATATATCCTTTTCATCCATGAACTCCATTACAATCAAGCCCCTCTGAGAGTTCTCAACTCTAATGCAAGATTGCCAAGTGATTCTCCAAATATTCTGTTTTCATCCATCATGGAGGAAAACTCATCCACCGGCTCATACTTTATGTGCCTGATTTTGCAATATACAAAATTGTAGTCCAACTCTCCATCATATGGAGAATGGTACCTTTTGGATGACAATGGAGACAACGCAATCTTTGTGGAGTCATTGGATTATCTTCTAATAGTTATTGTATCAAGAAGAGAAGATCATCTTATTACGAGGATATCCCTCGGGAGTGGGTATTAACCTATGAAGTTGGACCCTTTTGCTAAGTTCCATATCTAGCAAGAAATTTCTCATGGTCGCAAAAGACCTCAATTAGATAGGCCATGATCTATTAAGATATTTGCAAATAGACATCTAGACTTAGTTTATAATATGAGTTCAATTCATAATTGAGATCCCACTAAAATAGTCATCCCCTGGACGATTTCAGCGATCACATGATCTCAATTCACTATGCAACCCCCGATCGTCATGGCTGGCAACATAGCTTAAATGGTATACATTCTTCAATTTCAATCACATCATCCATGTGACTCATGCTCAATCTTTCGATCATCTTGTGTTCCGAGGCCATGTCTGCACATGCTAGGCTCGCCAACTCAAACTTGTGTGTATTGCAGTGCAACGCTTGCACCCACTGTATGCGAACGTAGGTATGTACGACACCCGATCATCACGGCCTTCCTCATACCGAAGAACTTTCTTGGTGGTGCACACACAAGGGGAACACTATCATTGGAATTATGGAAAACACAATATTTCGAGGCCATGTCTACACATGCTAGGCTCGCCAATTCAACCTTAGTGTATTGCATGGCACATACATGTCTTGTAACCCACATCGTATGCGAACGTAGTTATGTCTAGCCCCCGATCATCACGGCTGGCTTCATAATGACAAACTTTATTGGTGTTTGCTACTAAGGGAGAATACAATATTGGAATTAATAGGGATCATATTATCTATGCTACCGTTGAGTATTGAAAACTAGCACACAATAAGATGCAAAACTGGTATCAACATCACATGTATATTGTGATATGATATGGTCCTTCTTGCGCCTTGATCTCCATCGAGCGCTCCGGCATGATCTATTGGAGAAATTCCCAAGAGGCAATAATAAAGTAGTTATAATTATATCTTTATGTTTATCATAAATGTTTACATCTCATGCTATAATTGTATTAACAGGAAACATTAATACTTGTGTGTTTTGTAAACATAAGAGTCCTAGTAAGCCTCTTGTTAAACTAGCTTGTTGATTAATAGATGATTATGGATTCTTGATCATGGACATTAGATGTTATTAATAACAAGATCATGTCATTAGGAGAATGATGTAATGTACACACTCCTATAGTTAGCATAGCATAAGATCAAGTCATTTATAGTTCGTTTGCTACAAGCTTTCAAATACATAGTAACCTAATCCTTTGACCATGAGATCATGTTAATCACCATCACTGGATGGATGCTTTGATGGCATTAGGTATTAGGTATTATGAAAGTATGGATTGAAGCGCATGGATCAGGAGTGGGATTTGTCCATCCATATGACGGATAGATATACTTTGGGCCCTCTCGGTGGAGTGTCATACAATTGGCTTGCAAGCATGTGACAAGGTCACAAGGGATATCACATCATAGTATGAGTAAAGAGTACTTATCGGTAACAAGGTTGAACTAGGTATAGATATACCAACGATCAAACCTCGGATAAGTAAAGTATCGCGTGGCAAAGGGAATCAGTATCATATGTAAATGGTTCATTCCATCATGAAGTCATCATAGAAATATGTGGGAGCCTTATGGATTTCCAGATCCCTCTATTGGTTATTGATCGGAGAGGTGTCTCGATCATGTATGCATAGTTCACGAACCATAGGGAGACACACTTAAGGATTCGATGTTGTTTAAGTAGATACGGAATGTGAGTTGGAGACTGAATGTTGTTTGGAGTCTCGGATTGGATCCAGGACATCACGAGGAGATCTGGAATGGTTTGGAGAATTAGAATCATATAAGGAAAGTCAATTTTGGGAGTTCGAAAATGTTTTCGGTGTTTTGACCGGAAGCTTCTAGAATGTTCTGGAAGGTCCACCACCCCGGGAGGGGTCACTTGGGATGTGAAATGCCCTAGGGGCTGGACGCACTAAGCCCAAGGGCAACTCGGGCAAGGACTAGGAAGAAGGGGTCAAACCCTAGTTTGAAAATTCAAATCCTAGTTTGAAAAGTCAAATCCTAGTTTGGGAAGGAAAGGGAAAACTTGAAAGGAAAGTTTCCACCTCTCCTCTTCCTAGACGAGTTAGGGAGGGTCTCTCCCCTTGCTAGCCGAGTTGGGGGGCAACTTGGCTAGGGCAGGGAGGCCCTTGGCCGCCGTCCCCCACCCATATAAGGAGGGTTGGGGCGCCCCCCTTGGCACCTTGTCCCTTGGCGCCTAAACCCTAGACGCTGCACCCCTATCTCGTGTCCACCGTCCTTCTCCGGCTTAGGCGAAACCCTGCAGAAATCTCTCCTCCTCCACCACCACACCGTGATGCTGTTGGGATTCCGAGGAGATCTACAACCTCCATTGCACCCCTGGAACAATGGAGAGGAAGGTCTTCATCCACTACCATATGTGTGTTCGACCGTGGAAGCGTTGCTAAAACGTGGCGCCGGAAGGATCGTCTATGCAATCCTGAGATAGGCAAGTGATCGACTACATCAACCACGAGATCCTAATCTCGTTAAACGCTTTGGATATACGAGGGTTAGTTCTCTACAATCTCGTTGCACCGATCTCGTAGATTAGATCTTGGCTTTGCCATATATTAGATCTTGTTTGTGTGTTCATGCGATAGAAATATTTTGTTTTCCATGCTACAAACCCTACATGATCTACATTGTGCCACCAGTTTTGACGCCAAGTCCACGGCGCCATCAGTAGGCTGTCCATCGGAACGATGACTATTACTACACAACTTAGTAATATAAAAGTAAACTACTTTACCTTCATAACGACCATGACCTTATCAAATCACTTGCCCCTCCTGCAAAATAAAGTTAGATGCCTCTATTTTATCGATTGCAAGTTCTACGTGATTGTTAGGGCTTTCGCAATAGAACCATTTCTAATCTACGAACTTACCAACCACGACATGGATCCATACATTTGTCTCTACTACACCCCTTTTGGGGCCCTCCATTGTAAATGCTATATCAACTATTGTAAGAGAGACATACACCTGCTAGACACTTATACGGAACTAGCCGTATGTCGAGCGTGGAACCATTCTCACGTAAGAGTACACATAAAGTCGGTCCAGGCCGCTTCATCAAACAATACTGCAATATGAACAAGTACACGTGGGAGGGTAAAAACTATAGGATCAATGCCCGAACAACACATGTGCATACTGGCCGTATAACACTACTACACATAGATTAGCTCTGATACCACTGATGGGATTCCGGTACAGAAAACAAAAAAATTCTACATCAGATCACCCTACTACCCAAGATCTATCTACTAGTAATGCAGTAACGGCCGAGAGGTATCAGATACATACCCTTGTAGTCCGAAAGTGGTTAACATTCCGAGAGGAACGTGGGTGAAGTAGTTGTGCTCATAGCCGACCTCAAGGCCGCAAAGATCCTCGCAAGACACCCCTTGATCCATCCTCGTGCAGCAATCTAGATCATGACATCCAAAGTGTTCCAAGTGTTGCACCTCGTGGCTTCGTACACATACGGTGTACGACAAGACCTCTGTCTCTCCCGATCCTGCTGGGAGTCCGGAAGTAGATCTCCGGCTCTTAGAATCCCTGCAGCGCAAAGGTGCGTCGTATCTTGCGCAAACAACCCTGGGCCGTGCCAACGCATGGAGACAACTAGAGAGAGAGAGAGAGAGAGAGAGAGAGAGATTGGAGAGGAGGAGGAGAGATCCCAACTCATGGGGTCCAATCATGTTGGTGTGTTCCTCCAAGGGGGAGAGAGGGCCTCTTTATATAGGGGAGGAGGGGGCAGGCTTGCCCCTCCCCCAAGCCAACCAGGAGGCGTCCAAGGGTGGGAGGCAGCTCTAGGGCGCCCCCAAACCCTAACCCTTGCCGCCAGCTAGGGGGGCAGCCCTAGGCACCCAAACCCTAGGCGCCTTGGCCCTTCCCACTTTCGGTTTCCCTCATGGGCCCTTTTTCCCTAGGAAGTTTGGCCCATTAGTGGAATAACCTTTGAAATTAGGTTTTAATATTATATTTAATATTAATTACATTACTTAATATGTAAATACATGTTACAAAATCCGATTTTTCCCAAAACACCTTTTAGTTCCCCTTCTATATCCTTCGAACAACTTCGGAACTTCCCGGAACAATTCCGGTCCTCTCACTAGAACTCTTCTGGTTTCCCTTCTTTCTCCAAACAACTTCAGATCTCTCTCCGTGGAACGATTCTGACTTTCTCTTTCTCTATTATGATTCCAACTTACGGAAGATCTCCAGCTCATCGTACCCTTAAATGGATCCCCTCACGGCTCGGGAATGGCACAAACATGATCTCCATCAATGATCAACAGCGGGACCGAGATGCCTATGATGATCCTTGTACATTCCAAATGATGATGTCGTTTGAACCGTAAACATCGAGTCCATTTCCCTTTGTTTATTCGATACTACTTGTCCGAGATCCGATCGTTAGGTATCTCCATACCTTGTTCAATCTCGTTACCGACAAGTATTGTTTACTTGTTATCGCGATATTACATCCACGTGACCTAGTCACATGTTGCAAAATTATGGATGTAATCTCACCAAGTCGGACTAACTATATCTTACCCGTCATTGGGTGAACAAACCCCGATCTTGATGCATAGGCCTCAACCTGTTCCTCTGGATACCCAACATACACCTTTATAATCACCATTTCACTGAGTGATGTTCACGGTCTAAGGAGAAGGAGAGACTATGTTTCTGACTAGCAACGATGAACTTTGAGATTTGATCATGTCGCAATATTTTAGGAATGTACATCACATCATTCACCAATGATATGACCTCATTGTCAACTAGTGCCAAAGCACCGACATGATGAGGAAACCTTGATCACCAATTGACCAACGAACTAGTATCAATAGAGGCTACTAGGGACTTATGTTTCATATCACACATGTATCAGTGTTTCCACTTCATATAGTTATAGAACAATATGAAACTATTACGAACTTATTGGGATATGAAAATAATAAACCTTTTATTATTTTCCTCTAGGACATATTCCCTTCAAAGTGACACAACAGTTGTCGGGCATGGAACTCAGCAGCAAAAATGCTTGCACCTCATCCTCGAAGTTGATCTTCATGGCAGAGAGTTGATTTATATAGCACTGGAAGACATTCAAGTGTTCAATAACACTTCTACCATCCTAGTACTCAAGCTTGGCTAGTATTTTGATTGTCGAGGCCTTGTTCATAGTTGTGTTCCTCTCATACATTCACTCCAACTTTTGCCACATCTTATATGCATTTGTGTCATTTGCAACATGGTGGAATATATTGTGGTTGATGTACAAATGAATCATACCTACACCTTTTCTATTTAGCACTCTCCATTATTCTTCCATGACACCAGATGTCGGTATTGTCTTTCACAATTGGCTCATACAAATCCTTACAGTAAAGGATTTATTCCATCATGGGATTTCATAATGAGAAATTAGAAGAATCAATTTTCATGCCACTTGTGGTGGCGCCTTCTTCCAAAGCCATTGTGAGTTAGCAGCAACCTTAGAGAAAACCTTGAGCTCTGATACCACTCTATTGGGGAAATTACTGGGACAATGGCCGGTTATACCTTAATTGTGATTAGACACTCTTAATCGTGATATGAAAATACGCAGTGGAATTAGTGTAAACTTCAGCACCACTTGTATGCTAACTCACGGATCGTTGCTCTTCACGGAAGGAAACATATGCATCAAACATATATGGAGGAAACAAGACACTTCACAGTGTATCCCTCTAGTGAGAAGCTCTCTCTTGACCCTAGACAATGTCCATGCACTACAAGAAAAAAAATCCCTTTACAACGGATGATTTTCGTGGTTGAAGGTCCGTTTTTCGTGGTTGAAAAGCCTTCTACGACGGATGACCGTCGTGGTAGAAGCCCCGTCACAAATGATTCTACCATGGTTTTTTTACCATGGCAGAATGCACCCTTTAGCCACGAAAAGTCGTTTCGTCGTAGATCTGTTCGCCAGCCGCGTTGAGTACTAACGTCATGCAAACTGTCATGTGGCGAGCGCCGTTAATTGCCAGTTAATGCCATTAAATGTCAATGAAACCGTGTTAGAAGCCAGGCCTAGCCAAGGCCTGGTAATTATTAAATGGGCTTGCCCATTAAGAAAGCCCAACAGGATCATGGTTCGTTACTATTTCATCATGCACTGTTACAAATGGGCCCACTGGTGCTATCGTGGGCGGCTCGTAAACTTTCTAGCCCGTTACTCTTTCCACATACACTGTTTAAAATTGGCCCCGTTTGCACGGCCTATAAATATACGAGCCCCTTAGTGTTCCACCCTGCACTGTTCGAAATGGGCCCATTTAGCCAGCCCGCTTTGGCCCGTAACCTTTTTGACCAGTTACTGTATAGTTATGCACTGTTCGAAATGGGAACATATACTTTGGTCCCGTTACTATTCAGGCCCGTAAAAGTCCAGCCCATGTTCTGGCCCATTACTGTTCTAACCTGGTAAGTTCCTCGGCCTGTTACTGTTCCGACCTGGTGCAAATTCGGCCTATTACCGTTCTGGCCTGCTATGATCCTAGCCTTTTTCTGCCCTGGCCTGCTACTATTCTGACCCTTTACTGTTTTGTCCATTTAAGGTTCTGGCCCGTTATTTTTCAGGTCCCTACTGTTTTGAGTATTACTGTTTTGGCATGTTACTATTTCAACATGTTACTGTTCCAGACTATTACTATTTAGAGTTGTTACTGTTTTGGCCTGTTACTGTTTTAGCATGTTACTGTTTCGGCCTGCC
Organism: Avena sativa; assembly: GCA_916181665.1. Classification (NCBI taxonomy): domain Eukaryota; kingdom Viridiplantae; phylum Streptophyta; class Magnoliopsida; order Poales; family Poaceae; genus Avena; species Avena sativa. The sequence continues at coordinate 235,641,523 of OV702296.1, read as the reverse complement.
ACTGTTACGGCATTCCACTATTATAGACCGTTACTGTTACTAATCTCGCCTGTGGGTCAGCCCCATTACTTTTACGGTCTTTTACAATTTCTGCATTTTTGTAGCCCATTTCGATATCATAAAAGGTGTACAACTTATGAGCATTTTTACTGTTCATCGTCGGCCTAATACAAGATGGGCAAATACAGAGCACGATACTATACCCTAATCGACCTGGCTAGTGCAGGTACGGTATCGCCTACCGCTATGTGTGGACGACATTGATGACCCACAAGTATAGGGGGTGTATCGTAGTACTTTTGATAAATATGAGTGTCGGTCCCAACGAGTAGCAGAAGGTGTTGACTAGTGGTATGGAGCAGGAAATCTCTGTAAATACTTAGCAAACATAATTTTAGGGGTTTTCTGATAAAGCAAGGAAATAAAGTGCAAGTAAATAAAGACAACAAATAATTACAGCTAGTGGCCCAATTCTTTCTTAGCAAAGGACAATCCGGTGGAAATACTAATGAGGACCAAACATTCTCGGGGACACATGGGAATACTGTCAAGTGCTTTCGTTTCATATAGGTGATTAATCTTCTTTGGTTTTATAAGTGTTGTGTGGGTGAACCTGTGCTAATGTACTGACCTTACTTGGACTAATACATACTTGTGATTAAACCCCTTGCAAGCATCCGCAACTACAAGAAAGCAATTAAGATATAAACCTAACCATAGCCTTAAACTCTGAGATCCTACACTCCCTTGTGCAAAGGTTTCCTAACGGGGGTTCAGGTTTCTGTGACTCTGGCAACCCCACAATTAGTAGCCAAATACACAATGCATTCCCCTAGGCCCATAAATGGTGAAGTATCATGTAGTCGATGTTCACATGACACCACTAGAAGAATAGCACCACAACTTAAATATTAAACCATTGAATAATACCTCAACACAATTCCACTACTAACAACATGACTTCTCCCATGTCCTCAAGAACTAAACAAACTACTCACGAGACATCATATGGATCAAGATCATAGATGATATAATGATGGATAACAATCTGAACATAAACAATAATTCAATGGTTCCACTCACAAGCATCAACTACAATAGTAATCAACATCGGGAAAGTTTCCCCTAAGAACTATGCAAGATTCAACACAATTGTTACAGCGGGATGGAGTGGTGATGATGGTGTGGATGATGATGATCCCGATGAAGTCTAGCTTGATGATGGTGTTGATGGCGACGATCTCCCCTCTCCGGGAAGGAATTTCCTCGGCAAAAATATGTCTGCTGGAGAGCTCTTTCTCTCTCTCGGTGTTTTCCGCTCCGCAGAGGCGGCGGAATCTTTCTGTGGTCGCTCTCCCCAACTTTAGGGTTTCGAGGAGAAGATATAGTCAAGAGGGCGGAGCTAGAGGTGGGCCAGGGTGGCCACACCCCCTGTAGGCGCGGCCTATGTTGGCCCGCGCCTGGGGGGTGTGGGCCCCCTGTGGCCCAACGCCGCCTCCCCTTCTGGCTTCCTTCGTCTTCTGGAAAAATATAATTTTCCATATATTTTTTGGTATTTTTCTGATCTTCGCAATCAAAACACCGCTTGTTTCCATCAGAATCCTGACTCCAGCAGTTCATCCTCCAAGAATCATCCAACATGCAAAAACAGATGAAAAGACATAAGTAACACCTCTTAATATGAAATATATCAATGAATAGAGACAAATTATGATATAGAATGGTGATGAAAATTGGACGTATCAACTCCCCCCAATCTTAGACCTCACTTGTCCCTAAGCGAAAACTGAGCTCAGTAAACATGTCCACAGGTTTATGGAGTGAAGTGTCGATAAAAATAATACGGACAAGAAGCATCACACTTACCAATACACAACTCATAGAAAAAAGCAACTCACCATTATATAACTTAGCTTGCAACAAGTATGGGAGCCACAATAAAGATGCATAAAGATAAATCATAATTGGGATTGGCAAACTTTGTTCTTGGTCAGAGAACAGTTGGCAAACAATTTTCAAGTAAAGCTTTTGTAAGGAAGTTTATAACAGGAGTACTCTTTTGCTCAAACATAAAAGGTTTTTCACAATGATGGCTTTCAAATTAATACTCATTTAGATAAGAGTCTTGTGCAAACAAGGAAGATAAAGAACATGATTGAATAAATCATCATATGAATGCTTGAAACAGAACAACTCAAATGATTGCTGGAGATAGAGAGGAATAGGTTTACTGACTCAACTTAGAAATAGAAGAAAGGCCCTTCATAGAGGGAAGCAGGGATTTCAAGTTCATAAAAAGCTTTCAAAAGATTATGGTACTTACTAGCTTTGAGCTCTCATTGCCCCTATCATAAGCATCTTGAGGTGATTAGGGTTAAAGTGAACAAACATGGAGTATATGCTTGACAAAATATAAGTTGGCAATCTCATGTCCCTTGAGTACGAGGGTCGCTCCTCATGCTACTCAACTTTAGTTACTGGTAAGTTCTTATCATAGTAAGTACATGCGTATCATAGAGAACCGCCAACGGGGTACCCCTTGCACATGATACAGGAGCTATCCCATAATCAAAATGACAAGGCAAGCAGACAATGAGCATCTCAACAATCTTCTTATTTACCACGGGAAAATGGTGCTTTTTTCTCTCTTTCCACTTTTCTCATCTTTTTTTTTATTTTTATCTATCTCTTTTTTTATAAGAAGAATGCTTCATAGATTGCTCACTATGGTGATGCCGCAAGTTTCCACCATGATTAGGCATGGATTAGGCTAGTGGCCCAGGCGTTTCTCTAACACACATACGTAACTCTGTGGACTTACAAGCTCCCCTTTTATTTCACACCGACGACATCCGCAAACAAAAGAGCATGATATCAACTGGGTAGATATTACAGGTGTTGAAAGCATTCCCCATGATAGCACGGTTCTGCTAATCCCAACATATAGATGCAAGCATATACAACTTCGATGACACAATGGTTCAAGTTTATTAGGGGCAAGAAAATAAGGTGTGCCATCAAGTTTGTGAGAGCTTTACTAACTAGTTTTCACATAACAAAATAATTTTTAATTTGAAAGATAGATGAAGCTTGATAATTTACTTGGAATAACAATAATGCTAATAGGTAGATATGGTGGACACAAATGGCACGGGTTTTGGTTTAAAGGATTGGATGCATGAGAAGTGTTCCCTCTCAGTACGGGGTTTTGGCTAGCAAGGCTGGGTAGAAAGCAAAAGAGTTGAAGGAAACAGACAAACATACAAGTGATAAAGTCAAACATGCAATCTTTCTTGAAGACACAAAAGATCTTAAATAAAGAATACTAAGCTTATGAGCCAATCAAGAAAGAATATAAATGATAAAAAATACATGTAAGTGCTTTTCTCTTTTCCTTTCAAACCTCAAAAAGTGTTACTACTGATGAGAGCTAGGTTTGCCAAAACCAATTTAGATCTACTTGATGCTCCCAAAGTGATACCAATATTGATCAACAAGATCAATCATATAATAGATATTGCAAACTAAAATAAGAAGTGCAAAAAGTAAAAGATGAAACTTCTCATTAATATTCCATAAAGGCACTCACACCAAGGGATACATAGATAACCAACTAAAGGAGAGATACTTCCACAATGCAAACCAACCTATAAGATAACTTCTCTACCCAAGATATGACTCTACTAAAAAGGTAAAAAGATTAAAGATAATGATGTGATACCGTGGAACTCCCCCAAGATTGGAACAAGCCAAGGGGATGCCAAACCTGATGACGAATTACTCCTTCGGTGGTGGTGGTGATGTTCTCTCGATAAGCTTTTCAATCAGTTCCCTCAAATCCTCAATCTCGAAGGTTAGAGTACAAATCAACTCCGAATTATGCTCAATGCGGTTCATGATCATGTCAGACCGAGAATCCCAGTCCTTGTTATTCTTTCCCCACTATTCCTTCTTAGAGTGTTCCTTCCCTGCATGGTTAGAACGAGGCAGATCCCAAACAGAGGGCAACCTCCCTTTAGGCATCTTTTGGAATTGTTGCTCATGTATAAGAGTATGGAAGGGGGTTTTGGTGCATGAAGGAAGTGACCGTGGAGCGAGGATATGATGCAGAGTTTTCCCTCCCGTAGACATCTGTGTTGTCCTCCTAAGCTTGGTAGGGTTTGCCACCACTCCAATGCTTGCAACGGTAGCACGGGTGTCCGGATGCTCGTACTCCTTCACGTCTTCTTCATCCCCAATCAAGATCTCCTCCTCCTTGGGGTTTTGAGGATCATCTTCCACGGGCTTCTTTCCCTTGTCATTGGCGGAGACCATGGTGCCTCTAAGCTTGAGGAGATTTCCTGACAGAAACAGATCGAAACAAAAACACGACGAGAACACGATATATGAACCTCGGGGGATCCGGGGGGTATATATTACGAATTTATATGACATAAGGAAGGTACTGTGCGAAAATGGGGCAGAGACGGACTCTAGGGGGCCCACACCCCCTGGTGGCGCGACCAACTGGGGCCCGCGCCACTGGTGGGTGTGGCACACCTGGGCTCCGTTTCCTCCTCTGTTTCGTCTCGTAACTTTCCATATGTAATAAAAACATAAAAAAATATAAAGAAAAAGGTTTTTTTGCGAACCTTCTGTTTGCAGCACTTTTACCTATTTAAAGACGGACTATGCAAAGCCTCGCACAAACTTCATTGGCAACATTAGTGTATGCAAAAACAATAAACCTTTAGGTTCAAACTTCAACTGAAATTCATCAAAACAAAAGCTACTGTAGCAACTCCTTTCCAAAAGCCCAAAAAGAATCTGAAAGGGAATCAATATAAGAGGCAAATGCAAATGATGGCAAAAATCTGTCAAAACATGCCAGTAGGTAAAGATTGATTTTTTTATAAAATCTTCTGTTGCTCAAATCAAAAAGTGCAAAAATAATGAAAGTTGTATAACAACTTGGGGAACAAGCACAGAAAATTACAGCTCCATCCGAAGTACTGAGATCCTTCGCGAATTTTTACAATGCAACACAAAAATCTGTCCCAGGACAGCAACTTTTCACAACTCCTCTACTTCTCAAAAAGAGGTTGATCTTGACACAAAAACCAAACAAAATGGATAAGGAGCGGTTATTACTGAGGTAATAACTTCCAAGACTCAACAAAACAAAAGCAAACTAAAATGGGTTATCTCCCAAAAGCTCTTTCTTTATAGCCTTTAAGATGGGCATGATAATTTCAAAGATGCTCACATAGGAGATATGGATTTGAAGTGAAAAAGAGCATCAATAAGCAAATATCCAACACATTTAAGTATAACCCACTTCCTATGCAAGGGAGTCTCATGAGAAAATAAATTACTAAAGCAAAAGGACACTAGCATAGGAAGACGAAACAAATGCAACTTCAAAGCTTTCAACATAAAACAGGGAAACTTTATATTATTGAGATGCATAAAACCATATTTCCCTCTCTCATAATAACTTTCAGTAGCACTTTGAATAAAGTTGACAATATAACTGTCACAAGAAACAACTCTATCATCAGAATGAGCATACTTACAATCATCAAAAAGAGGTCCAAGATCATAAACTGGATCAATAGAAGCAAGCTGATCAACCCTGAAATCTTCATTAGGCATATTATTGTCATAAGTAGCTTTAGCAAATTTGGAAAATTTAAACTCATAAGAATATCCATCAAACTCAGTTAAAACTTTCTCCTTTTTACAATCTATAATAGCTCCACAAGTGTTCAAGAAAGGTCTACCAAAAATGATAGGACAAGTTTTACTAGCTGCTGAACCAAGCACTAGAAAATCAACAGGATAAATAATCTTACCACAAAGTACTTCCACATCGCTTACAATACCAATAGGGCAAATGGTTTCCTTATTAGCAAGGTGAATAACCACATCAATGTCCTCAAGCTCACAAGGACCAATTTCATGCATAATTTCCCTGTAAATCTCATAAGGAATAGCACTAGAACTAGCACCAATATCACATAAACCATAGTAACAATGATCACCAATTCCCACAGAAAGCACAGGGACACTAGTTTTCCTAGCTTTACTAGGATGAGAGACAATATTAGAAGCGTCTTAATAGAAGACAATGTGCTAATCCTCTATACTTTTAGTGACAAGATCTTTCACAATAGCTACAACAGGTTTTACATTTATTTGTTCATCAGGTTCTACAACTTTCTTTGTAGCTTTGTTAACCGCACTAATTATCATAGAACACTCCTTTAACTTAGCTGGGAAAGGTGTTTTCCCAACATAAGGTTCAGGCAAAATATGATCAATAGTACAAACTTCAGTATTTCTAGCAGGAACATGATTAACAACATATTTATAAGGTGCATGGTACTTATTCCACTTCTTTTTAGGAATTTCTATATAAGAGGCAAAGGTCTTAAAACAATTGGCAATACTTTGAGAAACAAGACCATACTCAGTACTAATATCACAGAAGTCATCAGTTCCCATAAAAGATTTAATGCATTCATAATCATAATCTATACCTCACTTCTTCCTTTGTCATTCTCCCATGCTTCAGTGTTCTCTTGAATATGGTCTAGAAGATCCCATTTAGATTCTTCCTTCATGCATGTGAATGATCTAGCACAAGAAGCATCTAATAAATCTTTATCATGAAGAGAAAGCCTTGCATAAAAGTTATTAATAATAATATTGTTAGGAAGTTCATGAATAGGACATTTAAGCATTAGTAACTTCAATCTCCCCCAAGCTTGGGTTGTACTCTCTCCATCATGAGGCCAAAAGTTATATATTAGATTCCTATCCTTATGAATCTCACTGGAAGGATAGAATTTAGAATAAAAGAGAGGTATTATTTCCTCCCATTCCATAGATTGTCCATTCTTCAGCAGCTTATACCATTCTCCAGCTCTTCCTTTCAATGATATAGAGAGTAACTTCTTCTTCACCTGTTCAGTTATGATACCTGCACACTTAAACAATCCGCATAATTCATGGATAAAAAGCAAGTGATCACCAGGATGGATAGTTCTATCCCCAAAATAATAATTATCCATAACACGATCAACAATACTTGTAGGTATCTTAAAAGGATCCATCTCAACAGGTGGTGGTTCATCTACTACCCTAATAGTGGTAGTAGTTTTCCCAAACAGGAAACCAAGTGGGTTATCCATATTGGAAACAAAGTAACAAACAGAAATAAAAGCAATACTCATAGTAGAAGTTTCCTTTACCAGTTTCACTCTTCAATAGCGCTTCAATCCCCGGCAACGGCGCCAGAAAATAGTCTTGATGACCCACAAGTATAGGGGGTGTATCATAGTACTTTCGATAAATAGGAGTGTTAATCCCAACGAGGAGCAGAAGGTGTTGACTAGTGGTATGGAGCAGGAAATCTTTGTAAATACTTAGCAAACAGATTTTTAGGGGTTTTCTGATAAAGCAAGGAAATAAAGTGCAAGTAAATAAAGACAGTAAATAATTGCAGCTAGTGGACCAATCCTTTCTTAGCAAAGGACAATCCGGTGGAAATACTAATGAGGACCAAACGTTCTCGAGGACACATGGGAATACTGTCAAGTGCTTTCATTTCATATAGCTGATTAATCTTCTTTGGTTTTATAAGTGTTGTGTGGGTGAACATGTGCTAATGTACCGACCTTACTTGGACTAATACATACTTGTGATTAAACCCCTTGCAAGCATCCGCAACTACAATAAAGCAATTAAGATAAAAACTTAACCACAGCCTTAAACTCTGAGATCCTACACTCCCTTATGCAAAGGTTTCCTAACGGGGGTTTAGGTTTCTGTAACTTCGGCAACCCCATAATTAGTAGCCAAATATACAATGCATTCCCCTAGGCCCATAAATGGTGAAGTATCATGTAGTCGACGTTCACATGACACCACTAGAAGAATAGCACCACAACTTAAATATTAAACCATTGAATAATACCTCAACACAATTCCACTACTAACAACATGACTTCTCTCATGTCTTCAAGAACTAAACGAACTACTTATGAGGCATAATATGGATCAAGATCAGAGATGATATAATGATGGATAACAATCTGAACATAAACAATAATTCAGTGGTTCCACTCACAAGCATCAACTACAATAGTAATCAACATCGGGAAAGTTTCCCCTAAGAACTATGCAAGATTCAACACAATTGTTCAGCGGGATGGAGTGGTGATGATAGTGCTGGTGGAGATGATGGTGTGGATGATTATGATGATGATCCCGATGAAGTCTAGCTTGATGATGGTATTGATGGCGACGATCTCCCCTCTTTGGGAAGGAATTTCCCCGGCAGAAATCTGTCTGCCGCAGAGCTCTTTCTCTCTCGGTGTTTTCCGTCCTGTAGAGGCGGCAAAATCTTTCTATGGTCGCTCTCCCCGACTTTAGGGTTTCGAGGAGAAGATATAGGCGAGAGGGTGGAGATAGAGGTGGGCCAGGGTGGCCACACCCCTGTAGGCACGGCCTAGGGTGGCCCACGCCTGGGGGTGTGGGCCCCATGTGGCCCAACTCCGCCTCCCCTTCTGGCTTCCTTCGTATTTTGGAAAAATATAATTTTCCATATATTTTCTGGTATTTTTCTGATCTTCTCGAAATTGCATCAAAACACCACTTTTTTCCATCAGAATTCTGACCCCGGAAGTTCATCCTCCAAGAATCATCCAACATGCAAAAACAGATGAAAAGACATAAGTAACACCCCTTAATATGAAATATATCAATGAATAGAGACAAATTATGATATAGAATGGTGATGCAAATTGGACATATCATACATCAACTAAATGCCTACATGGCCTATGCAATTAGTCTAGATATTACATAAAATGCAAACTACTTCAAAATATTACATATTATCAACTCAAGGGAAAGAAAAATCGGCATTTCAGTTGTCAATCGAGTTGATAGCTGTCCTCATTTTGTTTTCTCTATCACCTGCATCTCCCTTTTGAGAGTGACATCTACATTGGAATACAAACTTGAGACATGATCTTGCAGCCCCCTCTTTGGTGATGATAGCAATAATTGCAGTCTCAAACTAAGTAATAACAAGTTAATACGTCAAACAAGGCAAACTAATCATTTAACTGATACGACAGGAGATATGAACTGGAGTTTACTACTGGTTAATGGTTCAAATATATTGACCATTACGTCAAACAAACATGACAAGCAAGCATTAGACAAGTGTGCCTACCGTGAAACAAGAAATATAACAATATGTGTTTTTTAGAATTTTAGAAAATATAAACTAGCCAGGTTATTTCAACAAATATATATGGAAGCAATCATTTATCCTGGAATGCAATAGACATTGGGTGAACCATAATTTGCGGTGAGCTACACAACGGGCATGCAGTTACTATCGTATCTAGGAACCGAACAGAAATTATAATGGCATCATAAGAGAACTTGTAGAGCAAGAATGCAAACCATGGATGAACTATATAGAGAGAGGATAGTTATGTCGCTGCTTAGGACGAACCATTAGATATGAAATATAATGGCATTGCTTGTGAACCTGTAGAACATGACAAGCAAGCATTAAACAAGTGTGCCTACAAATGAATTGAGCAATTGAACAGAGTGTTTCCTAGAATTTTAGCAAATATGAACTAGCCAGATCATTTCAATAAATATATATATATATGGAAGCAGTAGTATGTCATGGAATGCAAGAGACATTGGTTGACTCGGAATTTGTGGTGAGATAAACAATGGGCATGCAGTTACTTTTGTAGATAAGAATGAACGAGATAGAAATTATAATGGGATCATGCGAGAATTTGCAGAGGAGAAACGCAAACCATGAATTAACTACACAGTAGAGGATAGTTATATCGTTGCTTAGGATGAACCAGGACCAGATTATAAATATAATGGCGTCTCTTGCGAACCTGTAGAAGAGGACAAGCAAGCATTATACAAGTGTGCCTACAATGAAATGAGCAATCAATCATAGTGTTCCTTAGAATTTCAGCAAATATAAACTGGCCAGGTCATTTCAACAAATATATATGAAAGCAGTCATTTATCCTGGAATGCAAGAGATGTTGGATGATCCAGAATTTGTGGTGAGCTATACAATGGGCATGCAGTTACTGTCGTAGCTAGGAACCGCATAGAAATTATAAAGACATCAAAGAGAACTTGTAGAGCAAGAATGCAAACTACGGATCAATTATATATACAGTAGAGGATAGCTATGTCGCCGATGCGTCCTAAACGTATTTATAATTTTTGGTGCTCCATGCTTGTTTTATATCATTTGTCTTATGTTTTGTCTACACTTTGAGGAATTTTTATACATTTTCTGGAACTAACCTATTGACAAGATGTCGCAGTGCCAGTTGCCTGTTTTCTGCTGTTTTTGGTTTCAGAAAAGCTACTAAAGAAATTTTATCAGAATTGGACGGGACAAAAGCAAAAGTTACTATTTTTCCGATACGACATGAAGCCCGAAGGAGAGACGGAGGAGGGCACCAGGGTGGGCACACCCTATGGTGGTGCGGATACACCCTGGTGGCGCCACCAAGGGGTGTGGGCCCCCTAGGCCTCCACCGACCTTGCCCTTTCACCTATAAGAAGCCCCCGAGTCAAAAACCCTAAAAGAATCGGCATACATACACGAAAACTTCCGCAGCACCGCCGCCACCGAAGGGGAGATTCGGGGGACAGAAGTCTCTGTTCCGGCACCCTGCCGGGACGGGAAATTGCTCCCGGAGCCATATCCATCGATCTCCACCGCCATCTCCATCGCTGTTGCTGATTCCCCTGATGAGGAGGGACTAGTTCTTCCTCGAGGCTAAGGGCTCTACCGGTAGCTATGTGGTCATCTCTCTCTCTAAGTGCTTTAATCAATATCCGGCTCTCCCCACGTGTGTGAAAGTGACAACGTGCACACCGTGTGGCACTTAGGCTATAGATTACACAAATACTTGTCATGAGTTATATTTGGAGTTGGATGTATCTATGAAATTGTGGTGTTTGTCGGAACCATCTAGCGCTCAAGGTGACAGTGTGGGGTTATCCAGATGGGGAAGCAAGCTTTAAGGAGTGCTTTTGTAGCCCTACCGTGGATTAGAGTTGTCCAACTGGAGAGTAGTTTAGAGTAGTATCATGAAGAGAAGATATTTATATGAGAGTGTTCACTAGTGAAAGTATGATCCCTAGGACTTGTTTCTAAGCATTGAAACACCATTTGCAACTAGATCTGTTACATGTTTGCTTGCTGCCATCTTTATTTCAGATTGCCTTCTTCCTTCCATCAAGCTCTTTTCTGGCACCGTTGTCTTATAATCATCCATACCACTTGTATTTCACTATCTCTTCGCCGAACTAGTGCAGTTATACACCTGACAAGTGTATTGGGTGTGTTGGGGACACAAGAGACTTCTTGTATCTTGATTGCAGAGTTGCTTGAGAGGGATACCTTTGACCACTTCCTCCCTGAGTTCGATAAACCTTGGGTAATCCACTTAAGGGAAAGTTGCTGCTATTCTTCAAACCTCTGCACTTAGAGGCCCAACAACTGTCTACAAGAATAGAAGCATGCGCAGAAATCAAGCTCTTTTCTGGCGCCATTGCCAGGGATATACAGGACAACTTTAACCTTTTCCTCCCCGTCAAAAGCTCTTTTTTGGCGCTGTTGCCGGGGAGGTAAGGTAAAAGGTACTCACATCCTCTGGCGACTAAGCTATCTTCTAGTACTGTTGCTAGTGTGTGAGTGCTCGAAGTTATTTCCTTTAGATTCTGCAATTTTGTCTTTTTGTTTCCTGTTTTCACTAGTTAGGCTTAATGGAAAACAACAACAAAATTAGAGATCTTTATAGTGTTTATCTTGAGTTAGGACATGAAGTGTTAGAAGAGAAAATTAAAAAAAACCTATGGAACTTTATTTGCATGTAATAACAATGTTATTAGTATGAATTCATTAAACACTATTATTGCTAATGCTATGGAAAAGTCTAAGCTTGGGGAAGCTAGTTTTTATGAAAATGATCTTTTTAGTTCCCCAACTTTGGAAGATAGCTATTCTATTGCTTATGATGATACCAAACCTCCAATATATGATGATTACAATGATGAATATGATATTTTCAGTCCACCTACTATTGAGGAGAAAATTAATTATGATTACAATATGCCTCATATATCTGATGATTATGGTGATGAGAATAATAATGATAGCTATTTTGTTGAATTTGCTCCCACTACAACTAATAAGAATGACTATTCTTATGTGGAGAGTAATAATTATTATATGCATGTGGCTCATGATAAGAATGTTTTATGTGATAGTTATATTTTTAATTTTATTCATGATGCTACTGAAAGTTATTATGAGAGAGGGAGACATGGTTTTATGCATCTCAACAATATTAAGTTTCCCCTCTTTATGTTGAAAATTTTGAAGTTGAACTTGTTTTGCTTTCCTGTGCTTGTTGCTTTGTGCTTTCATGACTTGTTTCTTTACAAGATTATTTTTCATAGGAAGTGGGTTAGACTTAAATGTGTTTTGTATTTGCTTCTTGATGCTCTCTTTTACTTCAATTCATATTTCTTATGTGAGCATCTTCTCAGACTATCAAGCCTAACTTAAAGGCGTTAAAGAAAAGTACTTTTGGGGAGATAACCCAATAGCTTTCTTGAGTCTTGGAAATTATTACTTCTGTAATAACCTCTTCTTATACTTTTTGTTTGATTTTTGTGCCAAGAATAACCTCTAATGAGAGATAAGTAAGATTTGGGGAAGTTGCTGTCCCGAAACAGATTTTTGTGCTTCACCGTTAAAATTCGTTTAAAATCTCTGTATGTCGGATTAAACTGTAATTTTCTGAATAAATCCCCCAGGTTGTTAGATAACTTTCGTAAGTTCAACACCTTTTGATTTGAGCAACAGAAGGTCTTTGAAAAATTGGTTTCTACCTGCTGGTCTGTTTTGACAGATTTCTACCATTATTTGCATTTGCCTCTTTATCGATTTCTTTTTTAGTTCTTTTTGGTAAATTGAGATTTTTGAGGGAATTGCTACAGTAGCTTGTGTCTTCAATGAAAGTTTTGCTGTTTTAAAACTAAACCGCAAAGGTCTATTACTTTTGAATGCACTAATGTTGCTAATGAAGATTGTGTGAAGTTTTGTATGAAGGGAAATTTTGAGGTGTAGAGAAAGAATGATGTAATGAGATGAAGAATGGAAAAAAGCTCAATCTTGGGGATGACACCCCATGTTTCTAGACACTTTGTTTTTATTGTTTCATGCACTATTGTGTTGTTCTTGGAGCGTCTTAGTTTTCGTTTTTGGATTTTGTTTGCTTGAATAAAGTAGTTTGGAACCTCGTTCTTGCTGTGTTGTTTCAAATAAGTTGATTGGTGTTGGAGAGGAGTAAAGTTCTTGCTTAGAAGTACAAGAGGAGCTTGCTTTGACTGTGACTTAGACTTTATCATGCCAGGCTAGATGTTGTTTTGACCTTATGCTTAGTTATTATTGATATAGCATGACTTGTTCCAAACAATTATAATTGCTTAATGTGACTTGAAGGAATCGTGCGTTGTTTTAGCATGCAAAAGCATAGTATTGTGGTATTCTCCTTTGATGCTTTGTTTGGGTTGACTTGGCACATGCTTACACCATGTTATGACTATGAACCAGTCACCATAGCCTCTATGATCATTTAGTACTTGACTTGTAGTATCACTTTTTGCTTTGATTGGTAATGTTTTGTCGCTCTGGATGATTATGGCCATTATTGCTCTCTTAGTTGGTCGCTCCTAGTCTTTTGCTAGCCTCCACTTGTATGAGTAAGCTCTACTCATGCATCCAACTCCCAAGAAACCAAGTTATTCCAAATTGTCCACTATAAATTCCTATGCATGGTGTGTTACACCATTCCAAGTATATTCTTGTTTTCATCTACCTTCCAATTAAAAAGTCTCTTTGTTATGTGAAAACTTAGTGATTAAAGATCTCACAAACTTGATGGCACACTTTATTTTTCTTGCCCCTAATAAACTTGAACCATTGTGTCATCTATGTTGTATATGCTTGCACTTATACGTTGGAATTAGCAGAACCATGCTATCATGAGGAACGCTTTCAACATTGCACTATACATTGTACACAGTTGATATCATGCTCTTTTGTTTATGGATGTAGTCGGTGTGAAATGAAAGGGGATCTTGTAAGTCCATGGAGTTATGTATGTGTGTTAGAGAAATGCCTAGGCCGCTAGCCTAAGTCATGCCTAATCATGGTCGAAACTTGCAACATCACCATAATGAGCAATCTATGAAGCACTCTTCTTATTAAGAAAAGATATAGAAAAGAAGAAGAAAAAAGATGAGAAAAGAGGAAAGACAGAAAAAAGCACCATTTTCCCATGGTAAATAAGAAGATTGCTGAGATGCTCATTGTCTGCTTGCCTTGTCATTTTGATTATGGGATAGATCTTGTATCATGTGCAAGGGGTACCCCATTGGCGGTTCTCTATGATACAAATGTACTTACTATGACAAGAACTTACCGGTAACTAAACTTGAGTAGCATGAGGAGCGGCCCTTGTATTCAAGGGGCATGAGATTGCCAACTTATACTTTGTCAAGCATATACTCCATAGTTTGTTCACTTTAACCTTAATCACTTCAAGATGCTTATGATAGGGGCAATGAGAGTTGAAAGCTAACAAGTACCATAATTTTTGGAACCTCTTTATGAGACTTGAAATCCCTGCTTCCCTTTTATGAAGGGCCTTTCTTCAGCATTATATTGAGTCTCCACCTTCTATCCTTAGGCACCAATTAAGAGAGTATAGTTGCCATTCTTAGTTCTATGTGCATTGTCCCAAAACTTATTGATTGATTCATATTGTTGATATTGCTTGCTCATGAACTATTTGTATCTAGTCACTCTTATGAACTTTGAAGGTGTCCTATGCATCTATTTGCTACTCCATGAGGGACAAGCTGAATGCCACTATGATATGTTTTCTATATGTGAAACAAATAAACGTCTTTCAATGCATTGTTATTCATGATCTTTGTTTGTAACCTTTCATGTTGCATGCATATTTACTTTGTCTTATTGTTAGAACTCCATCTTTCATGCTCATGTTTAGAGTTCTTTGATCCCAGCTTTCAATGCTTGCAAATGGTTTGATATTGATTTTGATGGTGCATGTCACCTCAAAAATTATTATTTTTATCACTTACCTACTCGAGGACAAGAAGGAGTTAACCTTGGGGATGCTTGATACGTCGAAAACGTATCTATAATTTTTTATGATCTATGCTTGTTTAGTATCTACTTTGCTTTGCTTTGTCTACACTTTGAGGTATTTTTATATGTTTTCTGGGACTAACCTATTAACAAGATGCCACTGTGACAGTTGCCTGTTTTCTTCTGTTTTTGGTTCTAGAAAAGGCAGAAAATCAATATTCTCGAAATTGGACGAGACAAAAGCCAAAGTCAATATTTTACCATGGGGAACACAGAGCCAAAAAATGAGACAGAGAAGAGCCACCAGGGGGCCACACCCCCTGGCCGCGCGGCCAGGCCTGGCCTGCGCCTGGGGGGTGCGGCTGCCTTGGGTGCCCCTGCCTCGCCTCTTCGCCTATAAGAAGCCCCGATACCAAAACCCTAAGTACCCGATCAATCTTCCACTAAAAAGTCTATAGCCACCGCCACCATCGTCCCTAGATCAGGGGGATCTAAAGCTCTTCTCGGCACTCTGCCGGAGGGGAGAGATCATCTCAGAGGCCTTCTTCATCATCATGCCAGCCTCCGGTATGAAGCGTGAGTAGTTCCACCTTGGACTACGGGTCAATGTATTATCTAGATGGTTGTCTCTCCTCCTTTGTGCTACCATGTTTATATCTTCTGAGCTCCGTTCATGATCAAGATCATCTATTTGTAATCATGCATGTTGTGTTTGCGGGGATTCGGTGGATATTGAGATTACTATGTCAGATTGATTAATGGTTTTGTCTTATTGATTCTATCATGTCTGTGTTGTTTGTGATCTTGCATGCTCTCCGTTTCTAGTAGCTATTTTGGCCAAGTAGATGCTAGTGACTCCAAGAGGGAGTATTATGCTCGATAGTGGGTTCATGCCTCTATTTAATCTAAGGGAAGTGACAGAAATATCTAAGGTTGTAGATGTGTTGTTGCTACTAGGGAGAAAACAACGGTCTCTTGTTCATGGAACAAGTGGATTGTTTACCTTACACACTTTGCTTAAAGCAGTTATCAGTTGCTTGTAACTTAATACTGGAGGGGGTTCGGATGAGAACCTGAAGGTGGATTACTAGTCATAGATACAGTTGGATGGAGGTCTATGTATCTTGTTGTATTGCCCAATCAAATCTCATAGGATCTTGAATGTCTAGTATTGCATTGTTATGCCTTGCTCAGTCCTATCAATTGCCCTGCTGTAATTTGTTTACCTAGCATGCCATGTTTGTTTATCTTAAGGAGAACACCTCTAGTGAACTTTGGACCCCGATCCAATCTTTACCATTGATACATCTTCCATGGTTACTATTTACTTTCTGCAAACCACCATTACCTTCCACACCATACAGTTAATCCTTTGTTTTTAGCAAACCGGTGAGATTGACAACCTCACTATTCGTTGGGGCAAAGTCTTCAGTTTGTGTTGTGCAGGTTTCCAAGTTGCTAGCAACACCTCTGAGTCGTTTCCTTCCTCCTACTGGTTTGATAACCTTGGTTTCTTTCTAAGTGAAGACTTGTTGTTGTGCTCATCGTACCTTCCTCTTGGGGTCTCCCAATGAAGCTCTACAATCAACTGAGCCACCATCAACGTCGTAAATGTATCTATAATTTTTGGTGCCCCATGCTTGTTTTACATCATTTGTCTTATGTTTTGTCTACACTTTGAGGCATTTTTATATATTTTCTGGAACTAACCTATTGACAAGATGTTGCAGTGCTAGTTGCCTGTTTTTTGCTGTTTTTGGTTTCAGAAAAGCTAGTAAAGAAATAATCTCGGAATTGGACGGGACAAAAGCCAAAGTTACTATTTTCCCTGACACAAAACGAATCCCGAAGGAGAGACGGAGGAGGGCACCATGGTGGGCACACCCTATGGTGGCGCGGGTAACCCCTGGTGGCGCCACCAGGGGTGTGGGCACCTAGGCCTCCACCGACCTTGCCCTTTCACCTATAAGAAACCCCCGAGGCAAAAAAACCTAAAAGAATCGGCATACATCCACGAAAACTTCCGCAGTGCCGCCGCCACCGAAGGGGAGATTCGGGGGACATAAGCCTCTGTTCCGGCACCCTGCCGGGACAGGGAATTGCCCCCGGAGCCATCTCCATCGATCTCCACCACCATATCCATCACCGTTGCCGATTCCCATGATGAGGAGGTAGTAGTTCTTCCTCTAGGCTAAGGGCTCTACCGGTAGCTATGTGTTCATATCTCTCTCTACGAGTGATCTTATTATGGTCATGAGCTTTGTAATGAAGTAGATCTACTTTGCTACTCAAGTGCTTTAATCAATCTCCGGCTCTCCCCACGTGTGTGAAAGTGACAGTGTGCACACCGTGTGGCACTTAGGCTATAGATTACACAAATACTTGCCATGAGTTATATTTGAAGTTGGATGTCTCTATGAAATTGTGGTGTTTGTCGGAACCATCTAGCGCTCAAGGTGACAGTGTGGGGTTATCTAGATGGGGAAGCGACCTTTAAGAAGTGCTTTTGTAGCCCTACCGTGGATTAGAGTTGTCCAACCGGAGAGTAGTTCAGAGTAGTATCATGAAGAGAAGATATTTATATGAGAGTGTTCACTAGTGAAAGTATGATCCCTAGGCCTTATTTTTAAGCATTGAAACACCGTTTGCAACTAGATCTGTTACATGTTTGCTTGCTGCCATCTTTATTTCAGATTGCCTTTAGTATCTTCCTTCCGTCAATCTCTTTTCTGGCACCGTTGTCTTATAATCATCCATATCACTTGTATTTCACTATCTCTTCGCCGAACTAGTACAGCTATACACCTGACAAGTGTATTGGGTGTGTTGGGGACACAAGAGACTTCTTGTATCTTGATTGCAGGGTTGCTTGAGAGGGATAACTTTGACCACTTCCTCCCTAAGTTCGATAAACCTTGGGTAATCCACTTAAGGGAAACTTGCTGTTGTTCTACAAACCTCTGCACTTGGAGGCCCAACAACTGTCTACAAGAATAGAAGCGTGCATAGACATTAGTCGATGCTTAGGTGGAACCATTAGATATGAAATATAATGGCATTTCTTGTGAACCTATAGAACATGACAAGCAAGCATTACACAAGTGTGCCTACAAATGAATTGAGCAATTGAACAGAGTGTTTCCTAAAATTTCAGCAAATATAAACTAGCCAGGTCATTTCAACAAATATATATGGAAGCGGTAGTACATCCTAGAATGCAAGAGATGTTGGGTGAGTCATAATTTGCGGTGAGCTACACAATGGACATGCAATTACTTTCGTAGCTAAGAATGAACGAGACAGAAATTATAATGACATCATGCGAGCACCTGTAGAGCAGGAACACAAACCACGAATGAACTACACAGTAGAGGATAGTTATGTTGTTGCTTAGGATGAACCAGCACTAGATTAGAAATATAATGGTGTCTCTTGCGAACCTGTAGAAGAGGACAGACAAGCATTAGACAAGTGTGCATACAATGAAATGAGCAATCAATCAAAGTGTTTCTTAGAATTTCAGCAAATATAAACTGGCCAGGTCATTTTAACAAATATATATGAAGTCGTTTATCCTAGAATGCAAGAGACATTGGTGACCCAGAATTCGTGATGAGCTACACAATGGGCATGTAGTTACTGTTGTAGCTAGGAACCAAATAGAAATTATAAAGGCATCATAAGAGACCTTGTAGATCAAGAATACAAACTACGAATGAACGATATATACAATAGAGGATAGCTATGTCACTGCTTAGGACGAACCATTAGACATGAAATATAATGGCATTGCTTGTGAACCTATAGAACAGGGCAAGCAATCATTACACAAGTATGCCTACAGATGAATTGAGAAATCGGACAGAGGGTTTCCTAGAATTTCAGCAAATATAAACTAGCCAGGTCATTTCAACAAATATATATGGAAGCAGTAGAATATCCTGGAATGCAAGAGACGTTGGGTGATTCAGAATTTTTGGTGAGCTACACAATGCGCATGCAGTTACTTTTGTAGGAGTAGCTAAGAATGAACGAGACAGAAATTATAATGGCATCATGCCAGAACTTGCAGAGCAGGAACGCAAACCACGAATGAACTACAAAGTAGAGGATATTTATATTGCTTCTTAGGATGAACCAGAACCAGATAAGGAAACAATGACATCGCGCTTGTGAACCTATAGAAGAGGTTGTGCAAACCAACATGTTTAGTGTTCCGTTTTGAGTTCTACACAAAGAAAAAACAAATAGTCAGTGTTGCATCTTTTAAAGATCCAAATAGCAACAACAAAATTATTATCGAACTGGTACGATGAGTTTAAGCAGGTACTATAGGATAGCAAAATGATACCAGGGAGGAAATAATAGCAGGAACTTAGCTCAGGATGAACCGGATAGATTTAGTAACCGTGGAGCAGAGAATCCACACTAATATTTTTCACTAACTTTACATTTTGCAAAAAAACTACACAATAGCAGGTGATGGAGCGCTGAGTAGATGTAGAAGAGCTTCGTTGGAAACCCCAAGATCAAGGTGTGAAGAGCACAGGAGCATGCCTTCCCTCAGTAAGAAACCGAGGTTATCGAACCAGTAGGAGGAAGGAAACGTCTCAAAGGTATTGCAAGCAACGTGGAAACCTGCACAACACAAACTCAAGACTTTTCCCCAACGAATTAGTGAGGTTGTCAAGCTCACTGGTTTGCTATAACAAATGATTAACTGTATGGTGTGGAAGGTGATGATGGTTTGCAGCAAGTAAACAGTAATAGTGGAAGATGTATCAATGGTAAAGATTGGACCGGGGTCCATAGTTCACTAGAGGTGCTCACCTTAGATAAACAACATGGCATGAAGGGTAAACAAATTACGGTAGGGCAATTGACAGGAACTGAGCAAGGCATAAGAATGCAATACCAGACAAAAAGATCCTATGAGATTCGATTGGGCAATAAAACAAGATACATAGACCGCCATCCAACTATATCTATGACTAGTAATCCACCTTCAGGTTCTCATCCGAACCCCCTCCAGTATTAATTTACAAGCAACTGATAACTGCTTTAAGCAAAGTGTGTAAGGTAAACAATCCACTTGTTCCATGAACAAGAGACCGTTGTTTTCTCCCTAGTAGCAACAGCACATCTACAACCTTAGATATTTCTGTCACTTCCCTTAGATTAAATAGAGGCATGAACCCACTATCGAGCATAAATACTCCCTCTTGGAGTCATAGACCGCCATCGAACTGTATCTATGACTAAAAGTCCACCTTGAGGTTATTATCTGAACCCCCTCTAGTATTAAGTTGCAAGCAGCAGAAAATTGCTTTAAGCAAAGTGTGTAAGGTAAACAATCCACTTGTTCCATAAACAAGAGACTATTGTTTTCTCCCTAGTGGCAACATCACATCTACAACCGAAGAGATTTCTGTCACTTCCCTTGGAAACTAGAGGCATGAACCCACTATCGAGCATAAATACCCCCTCTTGGAGTCACTAGCAACTACTTGGCAAAGATAGCTACTAACAATGGAGAGCATGCAAGATCACAAACAACACAGACATGATAGAATCAATAATACAAAACCATTAATCAATCTGACATAGTAATCTCAATATCCATCAGATCCCCGTAAACACAACATGCATGATTACAAATAGATTAGATCTTGATCATGAACAGAGCTCACAAGATCTATACATGAAAGCACAAGGAGGAGATACAACCATCTAGCTACTACATGGACCCGTAGTCCAAGGTGGAACTACTCACGCTTCATACCGGAGAAGAAGGCCTCCGGGATGATCTCCCCTCCAGCAGGGTGCCGGGAAGAACTTCAGATCCCCCTCCTGGTCTAGGGACGATGGTGGCGGTGGCTACAGATGGTTTCGTGGAGTTTTGATCGGGTGCCTAGGGTTTCTGTATCGAGGGCTTCTTATAGGCGAAGGGGCAAGCCAGGGGGACCACCAGGGGGGCCACACCCTGCCCAGGCGCGGTCCAGGCTTGGCCGCACCTAGGGAGGGTCTGGCCGCCCTATGGCGCCTCTTCGTCTCGTCTTCTGGCTTCATGTCGCCCACGGTAAAATATTGACTTTGGCTTTTGTCCCATCCAATTCCGAGAATATTGATTCTCTGCCTTTCTGGAACCAAAAACAGAAGAAAACAGGCAACTGGTACTGTGGCAACTTGTTAATAGGTTAGTTCCAGAAAACATATAAAAACACCTCAAAGTGTAGACAAAGCAACGCAAAGTAGATACTAAACAATCATGGAGCATAAAAAATTATAGATACGTTTCCGAAGTATCAGCAGGCAATTACTGTTGTAGGGAGTAGCTAAGAACATGTGCATGACAAAATAACAAACATGTGCATTACTTGAAATTTGTAGAGCAGCAAATGAAAACAAACATGTCCAGTGACCTTGTATGTAGCACAAATAACATGCATGCCCAATGACTTGTATGTACTAGCACAATTACAAAAATAAAGTTCACTGTGACATGCTTTAACCCGCTATATTGCCGAGAAAACAAAAAGGGGTCATAGATTAGGTTACCTCGGTCGGAGAGGCGTCTAAACATCGTCGGTACTGTGCGGGCGACGTGCAGGTCACAGAGGGTGCTGCGGTTGCGGCTAAGTAGATCTTGGGCGGTCGGCGAAGCAGATTTTGGGCGATCGGGGAAGCAGATGTTGGGCGGTCGATGCCGGCTTGAGCGTGGTGGAAGAGAGCGATGTTGATGCAGATCCAGTGCGGTGGACAGAGCGTCACTAAGGCAGATCTGGTGCAGTGAACGACAATGACCGTGCAGCTGGTCTAGAGCGATGGACATGAAACTCGTTGAACTAGAACCCATCTGGTGGACACCGGTGAGGTGGCTCCGGTATGATTGGGTAGCATTCGGCGGCAGGGAAGCAGAGCTTGGGCGGTCGATGTAACCATCGGCATGGTGAACGAGACCACAGCTCCGCTGCCATGGCATAGAAGCCCGATGAACTAGAGCCGGTGGGGTGGGTGTCAGTGAAGTGGATCCATGGCGGTGCATGAGACCATAGCTCAAGCGGCTCAGGCCGTGGAATTGTCGCCGGCCGGTGCGCGCGGTGGTCGTGGAGGGGATAGAGGAGCTTGGGATTTTTGGGAGGGCCGACGATAAAAACTACGCGAATAGGGACCATATAGGTGAACATGATACAAATTACGATCGTGCCCCCAAGATACCAACATTAGCATGCCCATTTGTCGTCTGGACAAAGGGTAGAATGGGATTTTTACAGTCAAAAGTTTTTGAAACTGAGGAGCATGAAATGCTTCAAGGTCGATGTGTGATATTGCCGCTTGATTGAGATTTTGAATTTGTCTAGCGCCCATCTTCTATTCTAATAAAATGGTACTACCTGGTGGAAGATTTTGGCTCAAATTTTTTGAAACGGAGGGGCGGGAAGGTCAGTGGGTGGTTTTGCCGCTCGGTTGAGATTTTGAAATTGGCTAGGGTACATCTAATAATAAAAGTATTAGAAAAATGGTACTCCAACTGTGGAAGATTTTGCCTCAAAATTTTGAAATACAGGCGCGCGAAATGCAACTGATTCGGTGGGGAATTTGCCGCTCGAATACGATTTTGAATTTTGTTGCTAGCGTCCAAGTAATAATATAAAAAAGCTAGTAGACCGTATGCTATTTGTCCAGGTATTCAAGTCCCAGAGTCACATCAACTGATCATCCATGACCACAATTAATGCGACGACTAATATTTTTAATTTGGCTAGCGTCCAAGCAATAATAGAAAAAAGGGGTATCTCCCTCATCAGGAATTGAATGTCAAGTTTGACATCAACTGATCATCAATAATAATGAAAATTGGATACCTCCAATTCAAACAGGGTTGGCGACGGCTTTTGTTCGCTCGACTAAGAGTTTTGAATTTCGGAAGCGTCCAGGGAATAATACTAATGGTACTCCTTCCGTACGAATTGAAGGTTGGTCATCAAACACTTACCATATTGGCAAACAAAATTGGATACAAAATCTCTATTTCAAACAAGATAGGAAGTAGGTTTTGTCGATGGACTGAGATTTTGAATTTGGCGGTTTGTCCAAAGAATAAAAAACCTTTGTGAGGTTCATGAATCCATGGCTTGAGAGAGTGAGGTTCGGGCTAGGATTTTTGTGCATGGAGCATAGTGTGAACAGATAAAAGCATGATGCAAAACAAATAGTCCCTTCGTTTTTGTTATTACATGGCACCAAACACAGCCCGGGCTCAGTAGTAGGAACCATTTCGCACGACCACTGTACTCACCTGTCATTGTATTGGTTCATCTTCAATTTAGAAGAGTATGTTCATCTATGAGTTCTCGAGAATTCTCCTGATCTCGTAACATCTTCAACTCTACATCACTTGCTAATAGTCTCTGTCTCATCTCATCGATTGTCTGTATTTGCACTTCTTGTTTAGCCCGTACTGCTACAATTTGTTCCTGATAAGACAAATACACTGACTTGAACTTGGACTTGGACTGCAACAACCCAGCATTATGCAGGAACGTACTTTTACGATGACCTTCACCTTTTAGTACCATGTTAAATGTTTCCAGACATTCGTCTTGCTTTTGTTCCAAACTGTTTTTCCCAGGTTTTGCCATCTCCTCGTTCAATATAATCTGTAAGGTTATCGGTTGGTAGACACTGATGAGAGAAGAGAAGCCACTACAGAGGACATGCAGACAACACATTTAACCTGTCTATGAACAAATCTTACAAGTTGCCATGGATGATTATGCATCATATACACTGTAGTAAAAGCATACTAGCTATCTGATCATACTGATAATACGTTTATTACTAACACTCAATAATAGGACTATGCCAATATTGCATATGTATGTTTCTTCATCGCCAAGTGTATGATATCACAAGACAACTCTTTGTAGCGTTCAAAAATGAAACTAACGCTAGTTGGAAATCATCTATCGTAATTAAATGAAAAAAAGTCAGAAGCAGTTCATGCAGTGTTGCGCATCCAACTGTAACATATAAATCACCGAGGGAGTGTCATCACAAAATATCAATAGAACAGAAGACTTACGATAACACTCTTAGCGGAGGGATTGAGCCCATCTTTTTTGCTCGTCTGGCATGCCTCAAATTTTTGTTGCAGACTTATCGCATCTTTCTGCAACATGGGCGGAACACATGATCAAAATATAAGAAGCACAAAGTCTCTACAAGATAAAAAACTAATTATGCTTACTATTGCGCTCAGGTGCCCAACCAATGCACGAGATCCAGTTTGGTTTGTTAAGCGTTGTGCGGTATGGTTCCTCTTGTTTTTCTCAGTGTTCATATGAAAAAGTAGACTAGTGATACATATGCGTAAATTGGTATTTTGAATGTGATCTGGGCTCGGTATTCACAAACCATACCGTAATCTTTGGATCAAACCAGTGGTCGAGAAGATCTATCCACTGTTGGTCAGTCATAGAATGTTCCGTAGGATACGTTCTTCGAATATCCTTACTTGCCTTACCATCAAAGTATTTATTCTTTATCCTATGGCGCTGCTGGCGCAAAGAACAAGAGAACATTTCCATGAGAACATACTCTACATCCTCATTATCCTGATCGAAGTTGAATTTTGTCTGTCGGCAAGAATGGAATAGTTGATGTGTTATGTGACTTAGAATAGAACCAACGGAAAGTTTGAAGGCATAGGACAGAGCACCATGACTTACATGTAACTTTTGGAGTAATAAATTTTAATGGTCAGGGGTTTGTTGTTGGAGCTTGAATGATCGAAAAGATGGGAATATCATCCTTGACAAAAATGCCTATTTCTGATGCTAGGAAAGCATATTCTTTTGGATCTTCTGGCATTCACTTTCCAGGCACAATTGAATTGATGCAATATCTAGATTGCGTTTCGGAAATTTGAGATTCAAGCTTTTTCCTACTGTTGGCCCCCTTTTCTTAAATATTCGTGTAGATGCCAATTCAACCGTTACATCAGGCTATCACGGTATATATAAGGGAGCATGCAACGATAAGCATTGGAACACATACCTTGTTTGGTGGTCGGCTGATCAACAGGTGGGTGATCATCGCTAGCTTGTTGGTGTTGTGCCAGCAGATTTAGGCTAGTAGAGGTCGAAACTGGTTGGGCTATCAATTGTTCATGGCTATCTGGATTAGCAATTTCCGATTGTGCAATGTGTGGAATGGTATTTGCTGCATCTATATCTATTGGAACCTGTGGTGTGCCGCTAAGACGAGCCTTTTTAGTCTTATGCGAGTTTTCTAAATTTTGTTTATTGTATTTCCTGGCTTGTGTTTGTGTTCCACCTATAGCATTAGCAGGGACGCTTGTCGACGCTTCAGGTTTGTACCTGAACCTGATGATTCCTGACACACATAAATGATACGTCAATCAATTATAGTTCTATATGTAATGAGACGCGGATGGAACAGAAGAACAATAAGGCAAAACGTGTTTAACATATATGATACATGAACTAGGCAGAGGGCATTGCAGAATATTTGGTTGGATTGAGATAGAAAACATGGAAGATGCAATAGATATCACAATGAAAAAATAGAGCAAGCACCTTGTGGGGTGGACAAGCGGGTGGACTATGGGGGAGGTCCTCAACGGGTCCAAATTCCTGAGTGATGTCTCCCTCGAGGTATTGTTCATCAATAGAAACCAATGTTGAATTAGACACTTACCGGACATAGTTTTTATCCCTGGTGGTATCTGAAAGGGTCTTATCTGAAAGGACATTAATCTATGAAAGTCCTATGTATAATGAGACACATATAGAATAGAATAGAAGAACAGTAAGGCAAGACAAGCTGAACATATATGATGCATGAACTAAGCAGATGGCATTGCACAACATTTGGTGGGTTTGAGGTACAAAACATGGAAGATGCAACAACTATCTCAATGACAAGACAGAGCAACCATCTTGGGGGGTGGACAAGCGGGCGGACTAGGGGGTGTTCTCGACCGGTCCATCTTCCTATGCTAGGTCTTTGTTGGGTTTTTTGCCATCTCGAGGATCAGATTCTACTTCAGAAACCTGGCCTTCATGACTGGTGGTGGTAACTATGAAAGATCTAAGTCTCCGCAAGCCTAGCGACCTTGCATGTTTGGAATTCTTTAGTAATCTCTCTTCCCAAACCTTCCGTTCTCCCTTATCAGTCGGCCCCAAAGCAGCTTCCATGCATGAGCAAAAAATACCTTATGAGATTTAAGAGCGAAGTGTGTGTAGAGGAGCAAATTAGTACAGTGCTAGCAAGCAGTTGAAAGCTCTGAAGGAACAATGACAGACATATGAATGCAAACAGTGCGAGATGGCTGTGAAACAAGCGATGAACTACCTTTTGATCGCGATTACGCGTTTTCCTGTCGCTGGCCTTGCCTTTAACGGGCTTATGGCGAGCTACGACCTCGCCGCCCGCAGCTGAGCGGGTTTTGCTCGCCATCTCTCTAGCGTCGTAGACAAGGTCGGGGAAAAGATCTAGTGTCGTGGAGTCGGGCGAAGTGGATCGAACAAAGCCATGACGGTGTCGCTGGTGACGGTGTTGCTGAGCTGGTTCCGACACCGTGGACCTCGGGTACAGAGGAGGTGATCTGGTGCGGGTCGGCGTCGAGGCGGGGAAGCAACCTCCAACTTGCTAGACAAGGCAGCTAGTAAAACGTATTCAGTCGCTATGTAGTGCCGATGGAGAGGTTGTGAAGGGGAAATGGGACGGAAGGGGCATGGCCATGTGATACGTCCAAAACGAATCTACTTTCCCGAACACTTTTGCTATTGTTTCTCCTCTAACTTGTGTGATTTGGATACAACTAACACGGACTGGTGTTGTTTTCAGCAGAATTGCTTTGGTGTCTCGTTTTTGTGCAGGAATCAACTTTCAGGAAAAATCCCAGAAAATATCGCAAAACTCCTATTTTACCAGAAGACTCACGGAGCCAGAAGACAAGACGGAGAAGGGCCACGAGGGGCCCACACCACGCGGGCCAGGCCAGGCCGTGCCAGGGGGTGGTGTGGATGCCTCGGGCGCCCCCTCGACCTCTCCTTTCGCCTACATAAGCCCTCTGACCTAAAAACACCAAGGGGTCGATGCTTTTTCCAGATAGAGTTCCGCTGCCCCGCCACCACCAGAAACCACAATTCGTAACCAGAAACTCCGTTCTGGCACCCTGTCAGGACGGGGAATTGGAGAAGATCATCGCCATCATCATCACCAATGCCTCTCCATCAACCATCCATGATTCCCCCATCCATGAGTGAGTAATCCCCCACAGTAGGCTATGGGGATGGTAGGGATTGGATGAGATCTATCATGTAATTGCATAAGATTGTTAGGGCATGGTGCCTAGTATCTATTGTTAGTGCTTTTTGACATTGTTGCAACTTGTTGTGCTTAATGCTTGTCACTAGGGCCCGAGTGCCATGATCTCAGATCTGAACATGTTATTGATTCATGATGATATTATTGTTTGTGATCTTACCTGCAAGTTGTTTACACATATCATTGTTTGGAACCCGAGGCTCCGAAGTGACAGAAATCGGGATAACCAGAGGGGATGGCTGTGATGTGAGGATCATGTGTGTTCACAGAGTGTTAATGCTTTGCTCCGGTGTTCTATTAAAAGGAGTACCTTAATTTCTAGTAGATTCCCTTGAGGCTCCACTAGAACGGGCTGGCAGGATAAAAGATGTTGTGCAAGTTCTCATTGTGAGCATGTATGACTATATATGGAACACATGCCTATGATTATTTAGTACTTGGATGCTTTACCTTATTTATCTGCAAATGTCATTGCTCTTGATATTACATGAATAGTCTTGTCCATGCAACGCCCGTCCATCCATCCCTATGCCTACCGCACCTAAATCCTTCTGTTTGCTACAATTGTTACTATTGTATTTATTTTACTACTGTTGTTACTTTGCTATTGCTACTACAAAACTGTTGCTACTGAGAAACTTCTGCGAGCAAGACTATATCCAGGTGCAGCTGAATTGACAACTCAGTTGTTAAGGCTTGTAAATATTCTTTGGCTCCCCTTGTGTCGAATCAATAAATCGGGTTTTACTTCCCTCGAAGACTGTTGCGATCCCCTATACTTGTGGGTCATCAAGACTATTTTTTGGCGCCATTGTCGGGGAGTCCTCAGGTACGTATCAGGATGAAGGCACTTCTTCATCAAATTATGGAGGCGCTCCTTCTTGGCCAGGATGGGATTGATCTCCACTTAGGCCAAAAGCCTAAGCTTGGGGGGAGGTGAAAGAACATGTGGGCCCCCATGTGTGGTTTTGGTAATTAATGACAATCTTTATGGACTAA
Source organism: Avena sativa (assembly GCA_916181665.1). Classification (NCBI taxonomy): domain Eukaryota; kingdom Viridiplantae; phylum Streptophyta; class Magnoliopsida; order Poales; family Poaceae; genus Avena; species Avena sativa. Next base: position 235,612,923 of record OV702296.1, on the reverse strand, counting down.
TGTGTGTATTAAGTTATACTTGTAGGATTTGTCCATTGACATCGCTTGGAGCATGTGTTGGCTTCAAGGTCAATGAAATGAGAAGAAGATGCGATGTGCAAGCTCAAAATGCGCCATCTATAGAAGATCTCATGGTTGATGCTTGCCATCCTCGGTGATCATGGATCGATGATGAGGAATCAAGAAAGGCGTTCCATCTTGAGAAGGGCAAGATCGTCTACATCGAGCTCAAGTGGAATGCTCAAGGCAAAGGTATAATATTTATAGGTTTTCCCTTTTGCCGGTCTCATATTGTTAGTAGGAGACCGGGTTTAGGATAGATAGCCGTACTATCAAGAGGGGCTCTCGAATGAGTAACTCGTTCACTTCGTTCGGAGAGAGCTCAAACCTTTGCATATTTGCATCATCATATTTGGTTGTTATTGGGTCTTATCCATGTGAGGATATAGATCTTGTGGTAATCTCCATAACAAGCTCTTGTTCATCAAAATCGGATCTTCCGTTTGTATCTTGTTGCGATTTTGATGTTGGCGGATTTTCGGTTTCTCACCAAGTGAGGTATCTCACATTATTATACATGATACATTCTCACTTGGTGATAACCAATATTTTCACCTTTCATAGGGTAGCTCATGTCGTCCTTTTTCCAACGCAATTGTAATCGGGTCGATCGGAGTTACCAATCAAAAGTTATAGAGGTTTGAATTTTCCTAGGTACCAAAATACGGTAGTACCGCATTTTAGTACCTAGCGCGGCAGTAGGTTTTGGAAAGTTGCCAAATGCCACTGCCCTCCTAGGTACCAAAATGCGGTAGTACCACATTTTATTACCTAGCACGGCAGAAGGTTTTTGACAAGTTTCCAAAAGCCACTGCCGGGCTAGGTACCAAAAAGCGGTAGTACCGCATTTTAGTACCTAGCGAGACAGAAGGATTTTTACTTCGTCATTTGGATCTATCCTCCCTTGATGGACTATGATGTTTCTTTGCATGATCTTGTAGAGGTTGTTGTCCTCTTCGAAACGAGCCCAAGATCATCGAAATCGGAGTCCGGATGCAAAAGTTATGGCTGTTTTTGTTCTGTGATGACCGGTAGTACCGGACCAGGATCCGGTAGTACCGGGTTCCGGTAGTACCGCATTTTAGTACCGGGGAGCACAGAGAAAAATGCGTATTGGAGCCCCAGGAACCCCAGGAAATGTCCGGTAGTGCCGGGAAAGTCCAGTAGTACTGGTAAAAAGTCCGGTAGTACCGGGAATCGCATTTTTGGGCTGCAACGGTTGGATTTTGGAGGGACCTATATAAGGGGCCTTCTTCCCCAATGGTTCCTCAACCATTCTTGTAAGTTTTCCCCTCCATTGTTGACCTTCTTGAGCTTGCTTTCTCTCAATCCCTCCGATGATTCTTGCATATTCTTGAGGGATTTGAAAGAGGAGATCTAGATCTACAATCCCACCAATCAATCTCTCCTCTAAATGAGGGGAACATATTGGGATCTAGATCTTGGAGTCTTTTGTGGATTTCCTCCATTGTTCCTCCTCTCTTATTCCCCCATAAGATTTTGTAGCTTTGGTGGAATTTGGGAGAGAAGGATTTGAACACCTTTGTGGTGTTCTTGCCATTTGCATTTGGTGCATCGGTTTGTGTTCTCCTCGGAGGATTTGGTTCGTGTGACTCATTGGAGCTTGTCCCTCTTGGGTTCTTGGAACCCTAGATGTTTTTGTGGCCTTGGTGGCATTGTGGCCTTTTGTGGCATTTGTTGGGAGCCTCCAATTAAGTTGTGGAGAAGTGCCCCAACCTTGTGAGAGGTTCCGGTTGCCACCGACAAGTGCACCGATAGTGGAAGCGTGGATCGATCCCGTTGGGGTGAGATTCACCGGAGAATAAGGGAGGCCTTTTGTGGCGTTGGTGGTTTGATACCACCCCCTCTCCAAACGAGACGTACTCCATGTTGGGAGGAACTCGGTAAAATATCAGTGTCCCCGCGTGCCTCGGTTATCTCTATACCCGAGCTCTTTACTTATGCACTTTACATTGTGATAGCCTTCGTGCTTGAAGTAATATATATCTTGCTATCACTTTGTTGCTTGTATTGCTTAGCATAAGTTGTTGGTGCATATAGGTTAACCTTAGTTGTTCTAGGTTGTGCTTAACAAAGTAAACACTAGTTTTATTCCGCCTTTGTTGAGCCACTCTAGGAAAAGTTTTAATCGCCTATTCACCCCCCCTTTAGGCGACATCCGTATCCTTTCAATTGGTATCAGAGCCCGATCTCTCATTTTAGGCTTCACCGCCTTGAGACTAAAGATGTCGGCTAGTGGATTAGTGCACAAGGACACGCTCACATTCGATGGCACAAATTATGATGTTTGGAAAATTCACATGCTTAATTTATTTCGGGAAATTCACCCAATTATCGAGGGATATCTATATGTGGGTTTCTCTTCTCCTATGGATACCCAAAATGAATCTTTAGAGGAGAAGTTGAACTCTCATATAGATGCTCTAGCTACTAAAATTCTTTTGCATGTTGTGAGAAATGTAGTTCTTTCTTCTATCATGCCTTATTCAAGCGCTCGTGAGATATGGACCAAGCTTCAAGATAAATATAGCAAGTCCAACATTTTTCAGGATGATTGTGTTGCTTCCACTTCCGGTCGAGATGAGTTCTCATCCTCTACCACTTCACCAACATGTGATTTTTCACAAGGTAATGATATGGTGAGTGGTGATAGAAATTGCAATTTGGATAGTGTGCTTACTATGTGTGATCCTTCACCTTTATCAAGTTGCAATGATCTATCTTTGGACCTTAACACTTCTAGCACTCAAAACTCCTTACATGCTTGTGTTAATAGTCCTTGCATATCATGTAGAAATGACTTGAATAAATCTCATGATGATATGCTTGTGATGTCTTGTTGTCATGATAAAAATGCTTCTATTTCCTCTAGTGCTTATGTTGCTAACCATGTAGAGGAAACCTAAGATTCTATGGACCAAGACAAGTTCTTGAATAGAGCTACAAGTGCAATCTCATCATCACCTTCCTCCGGTTCTCACATATGCCTTATGGCTAAGGGAACAAAGGTAACCTCTTTGGATCCCATTGTATCTCATGATGATGATGAGGTTGAAAATGATAATTATAGAGGTAAGTATGATATTACCTCTATTAAGAAAATGGGAGAGGTTGTCTATGGCGCTCTCTTCAAAAATAAAATTTCTTCCTCCAACTTTCTTGAAATCTTGAATTATGCTATATAAGGCAATGATCTTATTGAGGAGCAAGAAAAAATAATTGATGAACAATTTGCGCATGAGCGTAATTATGCTAATGAAATTGCTCAACTAAATGACTCCCTTGAAGAAGAACAAACCACCAAAGAATCTCTTGAGGAGACTTTCACTCTAGAATTATCGAGAGTAAAAGAATACCATGATAGAGAACTTGTGGTGGCAAACTCCTTCAAGTTTAAAAATGATGAACTTGAAGTTTCTTATGCTAAACTTGTTGAGGATTTTAAGCATCTTGATAATGGCTCTCGGGTTGTTAAGAGGGAGCTCATCAAACTCACCAAGTCGCATGAGCAACTTAAAGCTTCATATTCAAAAGAGCTTGCCAAGTTGCCCTCACCTCTCGCTAATAATGATGATGCTTGTGCTACTAACTCTATTTCTTGTGAAGCATCTATTTTGGATGAGAATGTTGAGCTAAAGTCTCAACTTGTGTTGCTAACTAGCAACTATGGGAAATTAGAAGAAAGTCACGTTAAGCTCTCAAGCTCGCATGAGGATCTTCTAGTCTCCCATGGTAGGCTAAAGTTAGCTCATGAGGCCATCGTGTCAAAGGTAACATCTAGTGGGCCTCATGTGGACATTAGCACTACATCTACTCCAAATGTTATATTGCCATGTGCTAGTCCTTATAATTCATCCTCTCACAACCATGCTATATCTCGTGATGAATTACATTCCGTGCCTTGTTGCTCTAACAATGTAGCACCTACTTCCTCTAGTACTTTTGTTGAAACTAACCATGTAGAGGAAATCAAAGAGCTCAAGGCTCAAGTCACTTCTTTGAAGAATGACTTGAAAAAGGGTCATCAAGGGAAGGTCACACTCAACAAAATCTTGAGTGTGCAAAAATCCCCCAATGACAAGAGTGGGCTTGGATTCAACTCCAATGTCAAGAACAAGTCCACTATCAAGTTGAAGCACAAGGACAGCAAGAAGAATGGCCAAGATCAAGTCAAGAATCTGGCCAACATTGTTTGCTTCAAGTGCAAGGAAGAAGGGCATCATGTCAAACATTTCCCATTAAAGAAGAAGTCCCTTGGCAAGAAGCAACAAGGGAAGCGACCTCAAGCTCTACATCTTTTTAGAGATGGGCCTCCTCCCAAGAATACTCAAGATCTTCCTCAAGTTGTTGATTCATCCAAAAATAAAGATGGCAAGATAAGAACTTGCTACATTTGTCATAAGAAAGGGCACATTTCTTCCTCACGCACTATTGGTATCTCCTCATACAACCCTATCATTATTGATGATGCTTATTCTCTTTATAAGGATGAGGTTGGCAATGTGTTTGCCAAATTTGTTGGTGCCCAATGTGGTGTCAAGAAAATAACCATTTGGGTTGCCAAGCCTATTGTGACTAACTTCTTAGGACCCAACTTGGTTGGGGACCAACAAGCAAAAACTTGATCTATAGGTGTGTTATGGAGGACATTGGAGTCTTGGCTACATTATGAAGAATTGAGGGATCTTCATCAATTGTTATTGTCAAGCTAAGCCATTTGTATTATCTTGATTATATTATATTTCCAATGTTCCTCCTTGCGGTAACATATGCTAAACTCTTTACATTGAAAGTTACTCGCCCCCTTGTGCACGTGTTGGTTTTGTATCTTCCATGCTTTTGTACATGTTGTGCTTTCCACTTAATTATCTTGAGGTATCAAGCATATTTGTGTATGATTAGGTGTCACACCATGTATGTGTGTTTCTTGTGTTTGAGCCTTTCTTGATTATATTTGATATCTTATTTGGATCTTGTGAGAAATTAATGGATTATCCCATTTTGGTGGAGTGTTATGCTTGGGCATTCCACAATCCTAAAAATGTGTGTACATGAGGAATACCACCTAGTATGTATATTGGATTATTGTCTAGTCTCTATGTGGTATAATTCTCATGAGAAATTTAAGTTTTATAATGTCCATTAATTATCTCTATTTGTATTCTTTTGCCTCGTGTCGGTTTTATGGTAGTATCACATTATGGGGGAGTCATATACTTAGTGCATATTACAATCCTAGAAAATGTGAATATTCGAGGTTGTGTCACTTAGAATTACTATTGATAATTATCTAGCACCTATGTGACACATTTGCTCATACAAGTTCCAATTTGCTTGAATGCATTTTTTGATCATATTTTGGATCTTGTATATGAGAGTGGTTCTTGGTATGTGTTTCCTCATATTTAGATCTCTATATCATCATGGAAACCATTTGCTTCAAGTTACTCTAATCACTAGCGATTGTGTGACTATTGGAAGCTATCAAGAATCTTGTTCGAAGTATCATGCTTAATTCTTATATTTTGTTATATGCTTCTTGTTGTGAATATGATCTTGGATATCCATGCAATCTACCTTGGGAAAATTATTCCCAATATTTCTTGTCCTTGGACAATGAGTACTATATTTATGGTAGAATTTATTGATCATATTCACTTTGGCCTTTGATCAATCTTGTCCTATCTTTGTCCAAGTAAATATTTTGTGTGCTCCCATGTATTCCTTGGTACATTTGGATCCTTTTACTTTTCTTGGTATCCTCTTGTGTTTTATTTATTGTAGGTACTAGTGATGATCCCATTTGTGTGCATTTTGCATTCAAAAGGAAAATCCTATATAATGCACTATCCATGGGGGAGCTCTCCTATATTATTTAGAACACTCATATTTATTCTTCTTTGTTTGCTCATTATCGGGTTTTATGTGCTTGGAACCTCAATCTTTTCGTTTTGGTATTTGTGTCGTTATGAGAAGTTTGGGGAGTTTGGTTTCTTGTTGGAACCTTGCTATTTTTTGGAGTTGGTTTTGTCTCACTCCTTGTTTCATGATTTGACCATTTTAGAATGAGATAAATCCTTGAGCATTTTCATTTCTATCTATCTTTTTCTCTTTTGCCTTTAGCTTAGTTCATTTGTTGAACTTGTAACCTTTCATGTGTTGGATTGGTTCTTTGATACAATTTGGAAATCATTTTTCATGTCACACTCTTGTGTGTGCAATCTCGATTTACTTGGTGTTTTTTTTGTTCAAATTGTATCTCCGTTTTGGTTCTTGAAAGCTTTATGCATGCATATTTACTATATGTTTATATTGTGGCATGCTTGCTTTCTTTGATCCAATATATAGGGGAAACTCCACCAAATCCCATCGGCTAAGTTGTGCATGAAATTCAATTTCATATCAATATGCACATATTAATGTGGAGTCTCTCCTATGTATTGTAGTTGCACTAACTACATTGGACCCAATAAGTTTGGGGACCATTTTGTACTTAAATGTGTTTTAGGTACATTGGAGATAGATTGGATGGTTGTCTCTCAATTTTGAAGAAGTGGTGCATACATGAAAATTTGAGGCAAGCTATAGGATGATCAATGAATTCATATCCTCTACATCCTACCAATTATATATCGGTAACAAGTATCTCTTTCTCATGCTCATATATCTTGATTCCAACCGTTTGTCGGTTGCCTTCTAGCATGAATTAATGTATTTGTAATTGTTGTAGTTCTAGCCATGGTTTTAAGAGGACTCTATGTTGTATATGTGGTTAAGTTGAGATGAGTGCATATAATTAGGACTATACAAAATCATGCATATGATCCTCCAATCCCAAATATGTCAATCTAGCAATTTTATTGCCTATCATTTCATCAACTTCTCTCATGTGCAATAGTGAGATTTTTGCTAGTCTATTTTATCTTATGATACTTGTTGCCTTTCTCCATATATTCCAACTTTCTCTTTTCCCTTGGTGATAGTTGTAATATATGTAGTGTGTTGGTGTTTGAAGTTCATTAATGTACAATGAGATATATTTGAGCCCTTGGCCATGCTTTGAAGCAAAAATCTAATTGATATATGTTATGACTTCATTATACTTTTCATATGCCTTCTTGTATATCTTCTTTATGTGTGCATATTTCTTTGTTGGCATTTGTATTTGTGATGTTTTCCACTTAGAGACATATACACATATGAGAGGATAATTTTAGTTGATTTTTAATCCTTGGAGACCACCTTTCTATTCCTTTTGATTCTTCCATGGGTTCCAAATTTAATTGCCTATGAGTGCTTGTTCCTCTTGTTTGCATCTTTGGGCACTCATATTTGTTCTATCATGCCTTGTATTGTTAAATGAACTCAGATGAGTGAGGATTACATGATTATGCACCTTGTTCCCAATTACAATTATCATAATTGGTGCATTATCTTTGGGGAGCTCATCTCATTCATTTAATAATGCTCATTTGTCTCCTTTCTCATTTATTGTGCCTTAAATGTTTATGGAGGAGTGAGGATTCCATATTTGTGCACTTTTGTATTGAAATACAACATTCTAAAGTGTGCACAAATCTTGGGGAGCTTCTCTATTTTATTTAAGCATTTGTTTGATCTTTCAGTTAGTGTGTTTTAAATGCTTATGGGGGAGCAAGGATTCCATATTTGTGCAATATGTATTCTAATGCATTTATTTTGAATTGTGCACAAATCTTGGGGAGCTTCCCTATTTATTATTTAAAGCACTCTTTTGCTCATATGATAATATCTTGTAGTTTCCAGTTGAACTCATTTGTTATTTTCAATTGGTTTGTCGGACCTTGTAATTGCTTGCATCATTTGACTTCATTGATTTTAGCAATCTTCGTGTCCTCGATATAGTTCTACTCCCTCCTAAGTATTCATCATTGGATATGTGCGAAGGCACACCTTTGGAGGAATTATTACTATATTTGCCTTCTAGAACTTGTCACCCATTTCGGCAATCGATGCCAATGGGGGAGAAGTTTTAGAGGATTTAAGGGAAGTTGGTTTATGCACTGAGTTTGTTCTTAAGCATTTGCCTTTCATGCTCTTGCATCTTTGTGTTGCTTAGCATGTGGTATATATAGAGTAAACTCCACTAATGATAATGATTGGCAATATATGCAATGAAATTCAAGTTCATCACACATGCATAGATTGTGGGGGAGTTTGCCCTATATATGGTGGTGGTACCAATATCACATACTTATGTAGTATTTTATATTGGTAGTACCATTTTATTCTTTAATATTCCTTATATAAACCCTCTTAAAGGGATTGTCATCAATTACCAAAATGGGGGAGATTGAAAGAACATGTGGGCTCCCATGTGTGGTTTTGGTAATTAATGACAATCTTTATGGACTAATGTGTGTATTAAGTTATACTTGTATGATTTGTCCATTGACATCGCTTGGAGCATGTGTTGGCTTCAAGGTCGATGAAATGAGAAGAAGATGCGACGTGCAAGCTCAAAATGCGCCATCTATAGAAGATCTCATGGTTGATGCTTGCCATCCTCGGTGATCATGGATCGATGATGAGGAATCAAGAAAGGCGTTCCATCTTGAGAAGGGCAAGATCGTCTACATCAAGCTCCAGTGGAATGCTCAAGGCAAAGGTATAATCTTGATAGATTTTCCCTTTTGCCGGTCTCATATTGTTAGTAGGAGACAGGGTTTAGGATAGATAGTCGTACTATCAAGAGGGGCTCTCGAATGAGTAACTCGTTCACTTTGTTCGGAGAGAGCTCAAACCTTTGCATATTTGCATCATCATATTTGGTTGTTATTTGGTCTTATCCATGTGAGGATATAGATCTTGTGGTAATCTCCATAACAAGCTCTTGTTCATCAAAATCGGATCTTCCGTTTGTATCTTGTTGCGATTTTGATCTTGGCGGATTTTTGGTTTCTCACCAAGTGACGTATCTCACATTATTATATATGATACATTCTCACTTGGTGATAACCAATATTTTCACCTTTCATAGGGTAGCTCATGTCGTCCTTTTTCCAACGCAATTGGAATCGGGTCGATTGGAGTTACCAATCAAAAGTTATAGAGGTTTGAATTTTCCTAGGTACAAAAATGCGGTAGTACCGCATTTTAGTACCTAGCGCGGCAGTAGGTTTTGGAAAGTTGCCAAATGCCACTGCCCTCCTAGGTACCAAAATTCGGTAGTACCGCATTTTAGTACCTAGCACGGCAGAAGGTTTTTGACAAGTTTCCAAAAGCCACTGTCGGGCTAGGTACCAAAATGCGTATTGGAGCCCCAGGAACCCCAGGAAATGTCCGGTAGTGCCGGGAAAGTCCGGTAGTACTGGTAAAAAGTCTGGTAGTACCGTTGATCGCATTTTTGGGCTGCAACGGTTGGATTTTGGAGGGACCTATATAAGGGGCCTTCTTCCCCAATGGTTCCTCAACCATTTTTTCAAGTTTTCCCCTCCATTGTTGACCTTCTTGAGCTTGCTTTCTCTCAATCCCTCCGATGATTCTTGCATATTCTTGAGGGATTTGAAAGAGGAGATCTAGATCTACAATCCCACCAATCAATCTCTCCTCTAAGTTTGGGGAACATATTGGGATCTAGATCTTGGAGTCTTTTGTGGATTTCCTCCATTGTTCTTCCTCTCTTATTCCCCCATAAGCTTTTGTAGCTTTGGTGGAATTTGGGAGAGAAGGATTTGAACACCTTTGTGGTGTTCTTGTCATTTGCATTTGGTGCATCGATTTGTGTTCTCCTCGGAGGATTTGGTTCGTGTGACTCATTGGACCTTGTCCCTCTTGGGTTCTTGGAACCGTAGACGGTTTTGTGGCCTTGGTGGCATTGTGGCCTTTTGTGGCATTTGTTGGGAGCCTCCAATTAAGTTGTGGAGAAGTGCCCCAACCTTGTGAGAGGTTCCGGTTGCCACCGACAAGTGCACCTATAGTGGAAGCGTGGATCGATCCCGTTGGGGTGAGATTCACCGGAGAATAAGGGAGGCCTTTTGTGGTGTTGGTGGTTTGATACCACCCCCTCTCCAAACGAGACGTACTCCACGTTGGGAGGAACTCGTTAAAATATCGATGTCCCCGCGTGCCTCGGTTATCTCTATACCCGAGCTCTTTACTTATGCACTTTACATTGTGATAGCCTTCGTGCTTGAAATAATATATATCTTGCTATCACTTAGTTGCTTGTATTGCTTAGCATAAGTTCTTGGTGCATATAGGTGAACCTTAGTTGTTCTAGGTTGTGCTTAACAAAGTAAACACTAGTTTTATTCTGCCTTTGTTGAGCCACTCTAGGAAAAGTTTTAATCGCCTATTCACCCCCCCTCTAGGCGACATCCGTATCCTTTCAGGAGGTATACCGACAGCACACTCATCTACATATCATGTTCCGTCGGTACTTTGCATATCCATGTTTCGCTTTCTTTTTACTTTTTGTTTTTGCTTTCCAAAACACAAAAATACCAAAAATATTTTTGTTGTTTCTCTTTGTTTGCTTCAGCCTATTTTAGCTTTGGTTTGTTATAAGAAAAATCCAAAAAGATTTTGTTTTGTTTGCTTTTGCTTTTAGCAATTGCTTTAAAAATAGAAAACCCAAAAAAAATTTGTTCTTCTCTGGTTCAGCGGTCCTCAGTGACTCCTTTGGAGTTTGGTTTCATATTATTATTCAAGTCACACAAGTGAAAGGCAATGATGATTTATGACAACTCGAGGTATGGTAAGAGGCCGGTATGAATTATTATTCAAGTCACACTTGGAATTATTATTGTTTGCTGCTATCTGTTCATCATGGGTAAAACTCGTGATGGAAAAGTTCTATATAACCATCCACTGCAAGAAGAGGTACAGTTCTGAACACCTCTGTTGCTCTTGATTCACCATCCGTTATGAGTAAGCTCTTTACACCACTACCACATACACATGTTACACATACTGCTACTTCTGCTGAACCAGAAATTGCTTCTGATACTCATGATGTTACTTCTACTATGCTTGATGAGAGTGGTTCATTAGGTCCTTTCCTAGATGCTACAATTGCTAGAACTATAATGGGAAACACTGAAACTCCTAATGAAGATACTACTACACCTGTTAGCACACCTGAGTCTAGAGAGAGACCTAGCTATGATATTAATGATGGTTATATTGAATTGACTGATGAATTTATTGAAGAATGTCGAAACACACATGGTGCAAGTGCTACTAAAAGCCTTCTTGAGAGACAAACAATTAGACCTAAACTATTTCCTGATTCTAAGTCTGTCACATCTCCCATAAACATTAAAGATAAGGATTATGATTTCTCTCTTGATTTATCCTACATAACCATTGTTGAGAAAGAACCTTTTGTGGGACTAAAAATTAAAGTGCGGTGGCACATATGACTGAGCTTTCTACTATGTGTGGCTTATTTTCTGATGATATTAAGATGCGCACCTATTTTGTTGCTAATTTTTTTCCTTTTTCATTGAAAGGAGAGGCTAAAGCTTGGTTTGATAATTTACCTCCTGGATCCATTGAAAGCCCTAATTGCTTGATTGATACTTTCTTTATGAAATATTTTCCTCCTAGTGCTCGACATGCTATTTTGTAGGAACTTTTTGATTTTAAACAGGGAAAAGAGGAGAATGACGGGAATATGCCCGAGAGGCAATAATAAAGTGGTTATTATCATATTCTTTATTTATGATAAATGTTTATTTTACATGCTATAATTGTATTAATATGGAAAGGTTAATACATGTGTGTTTAATAAACAAAAAGAAAGTTCCTAGTTATGCCTCTCTTATGAACTAACTCACTGATTAACAAGATCATGGACATTGGATGTTGTTTATAACGAGTTCACAACATTATTGGAATGGTGTGATGAACATTCATCTGAAGTATAGCATTACGATCAAGGTCATTGTGTTTATATTGCTATAACATCATACAAAGTAAATTTAGTCCTTATACCATGAGATCATGTCAATCACTAACACCGGAAGAGTATCTTGATAACATCAAACGTCACAACGTAACAGGGTGACTATAAAGGTGGGTTCAGTGCTACGAAGGTGTTATGTTGAGGCTCATGGATCAAGAGTGGAATTTTTCCATCCCGATGACGGAGAGATATACTCTAGGCCCTCTCGGTGATATCACATTAGTTAGCTTGCAAGCAAGTGATTTGATCACTAGAATGTTATATCACGGGAATGAGAAAAGAGTACATGTCGATAACAAGATCAAACTAGGTATGAAGATACCGATGATCGAATATCGGACATGTAATATATTGCGAGACAAAGGGATTGAGTTACATGCGTATAAGGTTCACACGATCACAGAAGTCATTGTTGAATGTGTGGGATTCAATACGGATCTCCAGGTCCCGCTGCTGATTATTGATCGGAGAAAAGGTCTCAATCATGTCTACATTATTCGTGAACCATAGGGTGACACACTTAAGGGATACCCACACCATTTGGAGCAAATAAGATGCGAGAGAAAGAAAAAGAAAGCGCATGAATTTATTTCACTAGACACCGAAATTGTTTCGGTTGAAATTGCTAAAACTGGTTCTGCATGTGAAATTGAAATATTGTAAGGGGTTTTATGTGAATGTTTGTTAATTAAAGTAATTAACAAAATTCTAAATAAATAAATAAAAGAGTTTTATTTAAATAGAGATTACATTAAATTTTGGTGGAAATTTAATGGAAATTTGAGTGGAGAAAATGGAGGGTCATTATTATGTGAGTGGAGCTTCCACCACATGAATGAGGGAGAGGTGGGGGCACCCTCCATGGACGGTGACCATGCCCCCTTGGTCTTCCCCCTCCCTGTATAAGGTGCAGCTCCTCCTCCACTCTCACACCTCCTCGTGAAGGATCTCTCTCCCCGCTTTAGAATTTCCCCATGGTCTCGGATCAGCGAGATACATGTTCCCGATGGATTTTCTGGAAGGATTTGTTGCTTCCGCTGCTTTGCTGGAGCGAGGGCGTGGAGGTTATCGGGGTACCCGATTGTGTGTGCGATCACGGATGCACCATGATGTGGCTTAGATCACTGTAGAGATTCATTGGGAGACCCCAAGAGGAAGGTATGATGAGTACATCAACAAGTTTTTCCCTCAGTAAGAAACCAAGGTTATTGAACCAGTAGGAGGAAGGAAAAGACTCAAAGGTGTTGCTAGAAACTGGAAACCTGCACAACACAAACTCAATACTTTGCCCCAACGAACAGTGAGGTTGTCAATCTCACCGGTTTGCTGGAAACAAAGGATTAACTGTATGGTCTGGAAGGTAATGGTGGTTTGCAGAAAGTAAACAGGAATAGTGGAAGATGTATCAATGGTAAAGATTAGACTGGAGTCCATAGTTCACTAGAGGTGTTCTCCTTAAGATAAACAACATGGCATGCAGGGTAAACAAATTACAGCGGGGCAATTGACAGGACAGGGCAAGGCACAACAATGCAATACTAGACATTCATGATCCTATGAGATTTGATTGGGCAATACAACAAGATACATAGACCTCCATCCAACTGTATCTATGACTAGTAATCCACCTTCATCTTATCATCCAAACCCCCTCCAGTATTAAGTTGCAAGCAACAGATAACTACTTTAAGCAAAGTGTGTAAGGTAAACAATCCACTTGTTCCATGAACAAGAGATCGTTGTTTTCTCCCTAGTAGCAACAGCACATCTACACCCTTAGAGATTTCTGTCACTTCCCCAGATTAAATAGAGGTATGAACCCACTATCAAGCATAAATACTCCCTCTTAGAGTCACTAGCATCTACTTGGCCAAGATAGCTACTAGAAATGGAGAGCATGCAAGATCACAAACAACACAGACATGATAGAATTAATAAGATAGAACCATTAACCAATATGACATAGTAATCTCAATATCTATCGGATCCCCGCAAACACAACATGCATGATTACAAATAGATGATCTTGATCATGAACGGAGCTCACAAGATCTAAACATGGTAGCACAAAGGAAAAGAAACAACCATCTAGCTACTACATGGACCCGTAGTCCAAGGTAGAACTACTCACGCTTCATACCGGAGGCTGGCATGATGATGAAGAAGACCTTCGAGATGATCTCTCCCCTCCGGCAGGGTGCCGGGAAGAGCTTCAGATCCCCCTAATCTAGGGACGATGGTGGCGGTGGCTATAGACTGTTTCGTGGAAGATTGATCAGGTACTTAGGGTTTTGGCATCGGGGGCTTCTTATAGGCGAAGAGGCGAGGCAGGGGCACCCGGCGTGGATGCACCCCCCTCAGGCGTAGGCCAAGCCTGGCCGCGCGGCCAGGGGGTGTGGCCCCTGGTGGTACCCTTCGTCTCGTACTCTGGCTCCGTGTTCCCCACGGTAAAATATTGACTTTGTCTTTTGTCCCATCCAATTCCGAGAATATTGATTTTCTGCCTTTTCTGGAACCAAAAACAGAAGAAAATAGGCAACTAGCACTGTGGCATCTTGTTAATAGGTTAGTCCCAGAAAACATATAAAAATACCTCAAAGTGTAGACAAAGTTAAGCAAAGTAGATACTAAACAAGCATGGAACATCGAAAATTATAGATACGTTTTCGACCTATCACACCACTGCTTTGCGGTGCTGGACTAGATGGTGCTGGACCTGCTGGACCGGATGGAATTCTTCTCGATCTTGATATCTGCAAGCGTTCGACTACATCATCCACGAGTACAACCTCGTTAACGATATTCGGTCTTCGAGGGTATGTATTCTATGGATGTATATCAACCCATTGCTTGTATCTAATAGATATAAGTTGGTACATAGTTGTTCCCATTGTAGGATTTTTTTTGTTTTCTATGCTGCGAACCCTTCAGAGAAACTGCCTGAATCATGGGCAAGGTTTTATGCTTTAATTCATGCACATCCTGGATGTCCATGACCTAAAAATGAGCTTCTTGATATATACTATAATGGACTAACTGATGAATCTAGGACATACCTAGATAGTTGTGCTGATTGTGTTTTCAAGAAAAGAAGTCCCGAAGAAGCTAAGGAATTAATGGCTAAAATAAGCAAGAATTATGATGATTGGACTACATCTGAGTCAACAACACCTGAACCAACTACACCTGAACCAGTTGTGCATGAGCCAACCCCAACACCAACACCCAAGAAGAGAGGAGTGATTCAACTAAATGATGAAGTGATGAAAGAAGCTAGGAAATGTTTTAAGGAGAAGGGTATTAAATCTGAAGATGTGAAGAATTTACCTCCTATAGAAGAATTATGTAATCCAATTTCCCACTCATCCACTATTGAGGTACACTCTCTCCAACATTTTGATGAAGGTGTTATTCCTTATTCTAAACCTCCTGATCAATGCTTAGAAGAATTTGATATTTTCATTATTAAGCAAGATAATTTTAATAAGAGAGTGCGGAATCATTTAATGGAAAACTCTAGATCTATTAATGAGTTGAAAGATATTGTTGAAAGAACCTCCAATAATGTTAAAATGCTTGTTAAACATAAAGCCATTCAAGTGGACAGAGTTAGCTAGGACAAAGTTTGAAAACTCATAAAATATGGGAATCATAAGTACAACATGCCGGTCCACTATATATGTCTGAAAGCTTGGCTTGTGGCATTCTGATTCATATATATTCTCTAGACTTTCTTTTCATAAAGGAACATTATGGTCATCACTCTGGAAATTCAGAATGTAATTTCCTGATAGTTGGAAACTCACTACGATGGTCTTGTTTACTACAAGAATATGCACCACCCATGAAATGACATTCAATTTGAGAGCAATCTATCGCGCTTACTTGAAGCTCAAATTTGACCTAATTTCGGAAATAGATAATGTTCTTTCCTGATAGTTGGAGACTCACACCGACGACATTGCTTACTAAAAGAAGACACACCTATCTACCTTCTAAAAATACAATTAATTCAAGAGCAATCTATCACGCTTACTAGTAACTCAAGTTTGACCTAATTTTGTTAAGTTGTCAAAATGCAAAATCTCAACAAGAAGTTGAACCTGTTGTCAAAATTCTCGGTGGTGGTTTGTGGTATGACATCCGGATCTATGCGTAGATGCTTTGCACGGGAAGTACACATATGAGTATGTGAGCGATGATAATCATGTTATTGCTTCTTAGTTGTACTTTGGATATTGGTGGCATAGTGGGATGAAGCGGCCCGGACAAACTTTACATGTCCTCGCACATGAGACCCGTTCCATGCTTGACATGCAACTAGTTTTGCATAAGTGGCTAGCGGGTGTCTGTCTCTCCTACTATAGTCAATATCTAATTTGCAACGAGTTGTCAATAATTTGGTTATCCTCGTTGTGGTTCCATGTTCATAGGTAAGAACGGTTCTATCTTCAAAAGTCCTAAGCCACGTAAAACTTGCAATGGATAAATTAGAAGCATCTAGTTTAGATTGTTGGTGGGCTAGTGTCATGATATGGTGATGTTGTAAGTAAAAGTATAAGTCGATACTCTTACACATAAAGGAATAATGAAGATCATACCACTATGCACATGATGAAGATCAAGTGCAAGAACCATATCATTTCACTTTTTCACATACGATGTTTGTTTGCATCTTATATTGCTTGTTTGACATTTTATTAGCATTATAAGATGATCCCTCATTTTTATATCAAGTTAAAAATGTGTTCTTCCTTAAGTATACACCGACTATGTTTCGCCGCTTCAAGACATCACGTGATGATCGGGTGTACTTGAATCCACGAGCATATCTTGGGTGTAAGATAGTTTTACACACACAAATACTAAGGTTCTTACTTGGCGAGCCTAGCATGTACAGACATGGCCTCGGAACACGGAATGAAAGGTTAAGCATGATTCATATGTTTTATATGATGACCATTTAGATGCTCGCCCTTGAAGCTACACCAAGTCATGTGATGATCGGACTTGGTGTAGTAGATTTGGTTCATGTAATCACCAAAAAGGCACGAGGGATGTCGTTTTTGAGTGGGAGTCCATTTCTAATTTGGATTAGTAGAACTCAATTTATCATAAATTAAATCAAAGTGAATTTGCATAATTTGTTGTAGTCATTGGCATTCGTTCACCATTTTATGCTTAGTTGTAATTAAGATAATAGAACTATAGAATTCTGGATATTTACTTTACGAATTGGTACCGTATTGTTTTGAGTGTCAATATAAAGTTTAAAGTCCTATTGCAAAACTTTCAGCAAACTCTGTTTACTCCGTGAAGTTTAATAATTAGTATTAAATCAAGAGTAACAATTCCAGTATTAATATCTAAAGTATCATGTTTTCCTCCATGATTCTTGATTTAAAATCGAGATTATCTAGGAGCTGAAAGAATTGTTTCAGAAACCATCATGTGTGGCGGATATAATGATATATGAAACAATATTTTGGTTGCAATATGATAGAGTATATTATATGTTCCCATATTGGATGAGAATTTGCAAAGGTTGGAGATGCTAGACATCCTAATCATCCAAAAAGTTTTTGGAAAGCAACGTTATACTCACGATTCGCCTTTATAAGCTACATTAGCTTGATCATGAAAGTCGTCATGATAAGGATGAATAGAAGATGTATGTAAAGTGTTTACTACACTAAAAGATTACTAAAGAATGGATTTTTGAAAGAACGCAATCATTTGACGATGGTGATCTGACGAGGTTTGATCTCATTAATGCCCATTGTTATGGACTTG
This sequence comes from Avena sativa, assembly GCA_916181665.1. Taxonomy (NCBI): domain Eukaryota; kingdom Viridiplantae; phylum Streptophyta; class Magnoliopsida; order Poales; family Poaceae; genus Avena; species Avena sativa. The sequence continues at coordinate 235,595,099 of OV702296.1, read as the reverse complement.
GGTTTTGGAGAAGATGGGGATGCTGGAGATCGTGGAACGGTTAACAGACAAGCAACCAGGGGACACGAGATTTACCCAGGTTCAGGCCCCCGGAGGGAAAACCCTACTCCTGCTTGTCTGCTCTTGATTACGGCGGAACCGAAGATTACAGGGGTGTGCAGATTCGATCTGGCATGGAGGTGTGTATGCGAAATTATGAGTCGAGAGATCTAGGCCGTGCCCTCCTGGCCTTTATATAGACTTAGGCAGATCCCGGGCATAGTCCTAGTCGGTTACAGGTTCTAGGGTTTTACCCCTTTGAATTTCCTATCTACTCTAGTCTTGCTCTCCAAGGATCTGAAGGCGTCATGGGCTGGGCCACCCGAAAGTCTTCATGGGCCAACGTACTTTTGCCATGGGACTTCCTTGGGCTGGACTAGGTATGCTGTGATCACGTACCGTAGGGTATAACCATGTCAGTAGCCCCCGAGTGATCAGTCGAATCGTAGATTCGGCCGAGGGCTCTTCAATCCTTCGGGGGCAACTATGTATTAACAGTATGTGTGTAGGGATTGTTGATGCGTGTGCCTGACTCACCCGACGGATCAGGGTTAGTTAACTGTCTTAGGACGAAACAACACGATCTTCCTCAGGTTTGAGTCCCTCAACTCGAAACTGGAACATATGTTGGCGTAATTCGAATCAGGCCGCGGAGGACTTACAGGAGTGGAATTCCAGTGATTTTAATTGATGTACCCAACGCGTCCGTCGGGATTTTTCATCGCACCTGTTAGCGCGGGTTTTTACTAGCAGAGCGCAGTCGTGTGCGTTGCCAGGCCATCAGATGATATCTGTAGGTCTTATATTTGTGTCGCAGACACAGCATCCGAATGTTTGTCACCGCGGAGGTGTTTCGGGTGGCCAAGGAGATCGTTGCTCACTCAGCGTTTTGTTGGGGCAGAGTTGCCGAAAAGTTTTTGCATGCTGATCCGAAAGATCGCAGTCGAAGATTTCATAGGGTGCGCGACCAGCGCTCCCTATGGGAGTAGCCCCCGAGTGTCTGTTCGAGTCGTAGACTCGAGCGGAGACTTTAGTTCAAGTACTTTGTTTATTTTTAAGTCCGTAGGACACAAAAAAAATTCGGATGCTTAAATCCATCCTCCCTATGGGAGTAGCCCCCGAGTCCGTAGTGGAGTCGTAGACTCGACGTAGGACTCGAAGAAATATTTTGTCTTTATCCGTCTTTCGGGTGCGCGGCCAGCGCTCCTGATAGGAGTAGCCCCCGAGTATTTAGTCGAATCGAAGATTCGAGTGAGTACTCTTAACTGTGGAGCCGAAGAATTGTAGTTGATGCTAGTATAGCTTTTGATGACATCAGTGCTGACGATCAATGACCTCAAGCGTCTGCTACGCCAGAGATGACTTGACTGGACAAATGTGGGTCCCACTTGCTGACCTTGAATTGACCGGTCACGCGCGGCGTGGAGATAATTACGGCGTCGCCTTGATTTCCGCGCGTAGTGGACGGCGTGGTAACGACGGTTCGTTGTGATGCTGACACGTGTATGGTCAGATCTGCCGTTGGCGTTAGGTCTTCTGGATGGACGGCTGTCGTGCGTCGTCTTCGTCGTTATAATCTTTGGGGAAAGCTGTAGTTTGTTTTCACCGCATCAGTTCTTGTTTTCACTGCCTCCTTGTGCTCTAGCGATTCTTGCTGCGCGCTGGGATTTCCTTCCACATTTCCATCTTCCCTTCTGCGCTTTCACCGCCGGCGCCGCCGCAGCGCGATGGGGAAACCGAAGAAATCGTCATCTGCAGTTGGGACCAGCACCGCCGGAGGAAAGAAAGGCGCCACCGCTACCCGTGTCACCGACGGTGGCTGGCGGCGATCAGAGACGCGGGAGAGTGATCTCCGCAAGCTTCGCGAGCGGGGTTTGATCCCGGAAGATAGGGAGGCCGTCAGACTCCCCGGCAATGAGGTAATCCCCCATCCCCCAGCTGGGTATCGGGTTATGTTTCTCGCCTTCGTTATGCGTGGGTTTTCTTTTCCAGTCCACGACTTCCTACGTGGACTGCTCTTTCTCTATGGCATTCAGCTTCATCATCTGTCGCCCAATTCTCTTCTCCACATTGCTTGCTTCATCACTTTTTGCGAGTGTTGGCTCGGCATTGAGCCGCACTTTGGCCTCTTCCGGAAACTTTATTCCGTGAAGAGGCAGTCTGGTTCGGATGGTGTTTATCCCATTGGGGGTTGCATCATCTCCCTTAGTCCCAATCTTCTTTTCTTTCTTTTCTTTTTCCATGTCCGAATCTGTCCAGTACTGGACGAGGCGATGGTTTTATATCCGCGACTCCGTAGTGCCTGGGCAAGATTTTGGTCTTGTTCCTTTTGACCCCTCCCAAAAGATTGAGCTGAAAAGGTCTTGGAAAAACAACATCTTGGATGGCGAGGTGGCGGAGATAGAGGCCCTTTACCGTCGGGTGGAGGATCTCCAGCTGATTCCGGAGAAGGAAGTGAACGGAGTGGACATCATCCGGACATTTCTCGAACGTCGGGTGCAACCTCTCCAAGCGAGGGCGCACCCGATGTTTCTTTATTCTGGGCGCCGTGATCTTGACAGGACCCTTCGCTCGCTGCTGAAGTTCAAGGCCGGAGAGGAAATCCTAGGGAAGTCGTTGACTCCGCCATTTTCTTCGGCGTTGGATGTTCCACAGGTGTAGATTTGTGCGCGTAGCGCTTTTTGTCGACTGTGTATTTATTTTCCTTTGTTTGCTAACAAAGTCCCTTCTGGTTTTGCAGAGCTTCAAAGTGCCGGGCATGGTTCCGCCATTGCCTAAAAAATATACGAATGCCCCGGATAATGACGTGGTGGATTCCGTGTCCGAGATGTCGTCGGCGCGATCTCTGGCGGAAGATGCCGATGAGTCGAGTGAGGACCATACACGCAAACGATCACGGAGCTCCAGCGAGTCTTCGGATGCCTCGACTCCTCCGACTCCCAGAAACCCTCTGTGCCTTGAGCGTCATAGTGACGGGCATGGAGGCTCTTCCTCTCCCATTCCTGCCATTCCTGTGCGGGCTGTAGCGCCACACCCGCCAGCGAAGCGGAAGAAGGAAGAAAAGAAGGAAGAGAAGAAGGTGGAGAAGAGAGCCCGAAGGACTCCTCCTGTCTTTGACCTGAGCTTGCTGGACTCGTAAGTTTCTTGTCTTACCGCTGTCCTTTTTCTTTCTTGATTTTGCACTTGTGTTGATTGCCTCGTATGCAGGCATTCCTCCCACGACTCCTCCAGCGATGGTGCTCGAGAGATGATGGGGGAGTCGAAAGTTGCGTCTCCTCCTCCTCAAACGGTGGCAACGTCTGGGGGCGCCGCTCCGAATCCTCCTCTGCAGGAGGTGCAGGTGGTTGCGCCTTAGAATTTTGCCAGCGGGCCTTCGGAGTCGCCATCAGAGCATGTAAGTACATCTGCTTCGTACCACGGGGGAGCCCCCGGGTGTCTGAAAAATTTCGTGTCTTGTTCTTTTTTGAATCTTCGGGAGGGGGGGGAGTGTCTTCGTGTTTGAGTTTTGCCTTTATTCCGTAATGTTGGGCACAGCCCCCAAGTCCTTTTTCCTTACTGGTGTTTCTTTTTCTTCAGCCTTTTGTGCAGGAGGCCAAGCGGCTGGTGCAAGAGCGCCTAGTGCTAGAGGCTAACCTCCGACAGCTGCAAGGTACCTATTTGCTTTTGGTACTTTTTCCATTTATTTCGGTCCTTCTCTCTGACGTTTGCTTGTTTTGGATGCAGAGGAGCATAATACTTCTCTCCGTGAGGTCGACGCTCTCAAGAAGAGCCTTGGTTAATCGGAGAAGAAGGCCGAGGCCACCGTTGGTGCGAAGGAAGGCCTCGAGCTAGAGCTGACCAAGGCAGCCGAAGCGAAGGAGCATCTGCAGCAGGAGGCCACGGACCGTGAGGAGCAGCTGGCCACTGTTGCGGCTGCGCGTGAGAGGGAGGTGGCAGGCAAGCTCATGGCTGCTGCCAAGGCTGTTTTGGGTGAGTGTTGTATTTGTGCTTCTTTCTTCTTGTTTTCTTGTCTTCTTCTGTTTTGCTTTTCTTCATGTCCCCTTTTTTTTGTCTCAGATGCCGCAGGCATCGAGTTTGACCGAGGCGCTCTAGAGCATGGGAGTGCTCTAGATGATGCTACTGCAGCGGTCGAAGATTGTTGCAGCACCGTCGTCAGCTCCCTTGCCAAGGCGAAGGAGGTCCTTGGCCGCTTCTACAAGGAGCTTGTCCCTAAGGGCGCGGCCCTTGATGATGTGGATGCCCTGGCGGAGGCTTTGTCAGCCGAAGCGCCTGCGGCGTACAAGCGCAAGCAGAAGGGCATCGGCGTGTCTGTTGGGCTGGCGATGGCCTTGGGGCTGGAGCGGAGCTGGACCTGCCCCAGATCACCTCCCGAATGCCGACGACCGCAGATGGATCCGAGGTAGCTTTTGCTGCCTACTCTGCTCGCTGCAAGCGATCTGGGCCAAAGCTCATGGATTTGCTGTCTGAGTATGCGCTACGGCAGCAGGGGGAGGCCAAGGCTAGGCAGTCTGGCTCCGAGGCGACGCAGGGTGCCGCGTCTTAGGCGTTGTAGATGTAGGATAGTTTGTTATCTGCTTTTGCTGTAAATATTTTGAGGAACACAATCCTTGTGCCACATAGTGGCCTTTATATGCTCAATGAATTCTTCTGAGTTGTGCTCTACCACTGTCTGAATGTTTGTGTCCTTTGCTTTTCTGCTGTTCTAGGTTCCTTCGGGTGCTGACCCTGTTGACACCTCGCCTGCAGCGCAGCTGCGGCCATCTTTGGATGATCCTTCGCAACTCGCTTTCCTTCGGGACTGTGTTCGTAGTCTTGAGAGGGAGTTGCTTGGGTTGCGAGGTCACGCCGACGTTTGGAAGTCCAAGGCGGATCGCGGTGCATCCAGAGAGGAGTACTTGATGACGGAACTACTTCGGCTATCTTAGCAGCTTCAATGTAGGTTGTTCTTTATTTCGAGCTGTAGCTCAGTTCTTCGGATGAGTCTGCTGGTCTTGCCTTTTAATTTGTGCAATTGTCGCAGGTGCTAACCTTGCTCCGAGGGAATAGAAGGAGCGTGTCGCTGTTCGGGTCAATTGCTTGACTCAACAGGACATGGAGGCCGGTGGCTTCTTCTGGATGGATCGTGACCGTGCTATGGCTCTGGCGACGGTGCAGGATCGTGTGCACCAGGTTTCGCGGGTGCTTCGCCAGGTGCAGACGTCGCTTGCCTCGGTGCTGAATGTTATGTTTCCTTTGGATGCCGCGCCGACGAGTCTTGCGGGTCTTCTGTCAAAGTTTCGGAGCGTGACCAATGTCAAGGAGTTGGTGCGGCAACAGCTCGTCGCCGGAGTCAAGGCTGCTTTGTCTCTTGTGAGGCTGCATCAGCCTGATGTAGATTTGTCTGTAGTGGCGGCTGGGCCGCCTCCTCGGCCGGATGGTGATGAGTGGGACATGCGTCCACATTACGCAGTTGTAAGGCAGTATGCCGAACAGGTCGTAGATTTGTTTGAGCAGCGTGCTCAGGTTATTCTTCAGAATAGGTAGTACCTGTAAAAGAGATAGATGTAAAATTTGTATATTTCGACTAGGCGTGTTGTACCCTTTGTTGTAAAGGTTTGTTTGCTATAAGCACGTAGTGCTTTGTTTGAGTACGTGTCCTTTTCGTTTGCCTGACGTTGTCAGCTACTCAGGTGTACACGCGTGATCCTCAGTCGATGAAATCGTGAGGTGGGGGGAGCCCCCGAGTGCGTTTGTAGCATAAAGTAAAGTTGCAAATAATGAACGGGAGTTTGAGGCGAGACACTTAGCTTTATTTATATCGTAATGGAGGAAGTACATTGTTTGGCTGAATAGCCTTGGCTGAAAAAGCCTTATTGAAAGTAAAGGGATAGGTAGCTAGGGGTAGAATCGTTGCAAGTGCGCGATGTTCCATGGGTTGGAGTATGCGACTCCAGACTCCACGTGCTTGAGGCGATAGGCGCCACCTGGGATGACTTCGGTGATGACGTAGGGTCCTTCCCATGGTGACTAGAATTTCTTCGGTCGCTCTTGCTTGAGTCGCAAGACGAGGTCTCCTTCGACGAAGGACCTGGGGCGAAGCCGGCGGCTGTGGTAGTTGCGGAGACTCTGCTGGTACACCGCTGATCGAGCTGCTGCTATGTCTCTTGCTTCGTCGAGTGTGTCGACAGCGTCTTCGAGTGCAGCCGTGGATTCGGCTTCGCTGTAAGCGACGACCCGGGGGGCCTGGTGGCGTACTTCGGCTGGTAGCACGGCCTCAGCTCCGTGCACCATGAAGAACGGTGTGTAGCCTGTGGAGCTGTTTGGCGTAGTTCGTAAGCTCCACAGGACGGATGGTAGCTCTTTCGTCCAGGCTCCTGATTTCCGTTCGAGTGGACTCATGAGGCGCTTCTTGATGCCAACGCCGATTACGCCGTTGGCCTTTTCCACTTGCCCGTTCGTTTGCGGGTGTGCCACTGAGGCGTACGTGATGTTGATCCCAAGGCCTTCGCAGAAGTCCTGAAACTCCTTGGAGATAAAGTTCGATCCATTGTCGGTGATGATGCTGTGCGGTACGCCGAACCTGTAGACAATGGACTCGAAGAACTTGACGGCAGTTTTGCCTTTCTGGTTGGTAACCGGCATGGCCTCGATCCACTTGGTGAATTTGTCGACTGCGACCAGGAGGTAAACGTGTCCCCCTTTCGAGGATTTTGGCAGTTTGCCAATCATGTCGAGGCCACATTGAGCAAAGGGCTAGGCTATAGGTATGGGTCTGAGCTCCGACCCGGGTGCGTGCGGTTTGTCGGCGAACCGTTGGCACCCGTTGCATCTTCGGACGATGTCCTTAGTGTCGCTCATGGCCGTTGGCCAGTAGAATCCGGCTCGTAGAGCTTTGGCGACAAGGGAGCGGCTGCCTGCGTGATGGCCGCAGATGCCCTCGTGGATGTCTTGGAGGATGGCTTTCCCATCACCGATGGTGACGCACCTTTGTAGTACACCCGTAATACTGCGCTTGTACAGCTCGCCATTGATGATGGTGAAGGCTTTTGACCGACGAGATATGTGCCGGGCATCTGTCGGGCTGTCAGGCAGTTCTCCGTTTATCAAGAACTGGAGGTATGGTCGCGTCCAAGTTTCTTCGATTGCCATGACCTGCATTAGGTTGACCATGGCTACCTCTGTGTCCAGTTTCTCGGGTCCTTCATGTCCTTTGGGCAGCGTAGCCTCCGAGTGTTCTGCTTCTTCGGGTGATCCCTTGGGGAATTTCCGCTTGATGGATGGCACGCAGATCTGTTCGAGGAACACACCTGGTGGCACCTTTGCGCAGGTGGAGCCGATGTTGGCGAGTCTATCGGCCTCCTCGTTGCTTTCTCTTCCGACGTGTCGAAGCTCGCAGCCGTCGAATTCTCCTTCGAGTGCGTTGTAGAGAGCGCGGTACGCAATCATGTTTTCGGCGTGTACATCGCACTCGTTCATCGTCTGCTGGACGACGAGGTTGGAGTCACCGTAGATGACCAGGCGCGTTGCGCCGCAGATTTTTGCCATCCTCATGCCGTGTATGAGGGCTTCGTATTCGGCCTCATTATTAGAAGCTCGGAATTTCATCCGAAGGACGTACTTCATCTTGTCGCCTTGCGGGGAGGTCAGTATGACCCCTGCTCCTGCTCCAGCTTCACGCTTGGAGCCGTCGAAGTGCATCGTCCATGACTGCGACATGTCTGGGGTGTCTGGCAGCTGCAGCTCCATCCAATGTACCAGGAAGTCCGGAAGGACTTGAGATTTGATTGCGAGTCGCTTCTCGTAGACGATGTCCAAGGGTGACAGTTCGATGCCCCACAGGGCCACACGTCCTATGGCCTCTGGATTATTCAGGATGTTGTTCAGGGGTGCCTCGTTGACGACCATCACCTGGTTCTCCTGGAAGTAATGGCTCAGCCGTCGAGCCGTCATGAACACGCCGTAGGCGAGTTTCTGGTAGTGAGGATACCTCTGTTTTGTTGGCGTGAGTACTTCGCTGAGGTAGTAGATTGGGCGTTGGACCCCGTGGGTCTTGCCCTCTTCGGGTCGTTCGACCACTAGCACGGTGCTGACCACCTGGTGTGTGGCTGATATGTACAGCAGCAGAGGCTCGCGCTCCTTTGGCGTGACCAAGACGGGCGAGGTGGAGAGTAGCCGCTTGAGGCTTTCGAATGCGTCATTGGCTTCCGGCGTCCACTCGAATTTATCTGCTTTGCGTAGCAGCTGGTAGAATGGTAAGGCCTTCTCGCGCATGCGGCTGATGAATCTGCTTAGCGCCGCTATTCGTCCTGCGAGCTGCTGGACGCCTTTGAGGTTTTTCGGCTTCTCCATCGCCATGATGGCTCTGATTTTCTTCGGGTTCGCCTCGATCCCTCGCCGAGAGATGAAGTATCCAAGCAGCTGACCCGATGGGACGCCGAAGGCGCACTTTTCGGGGTTGAGCTTGATCCTGTAGCGATCGAGGTTGTCGAACGTCTCGCGGAGATCGTCTATAAGTGTTCTTGCCTCCTTGGTTTTTATCACTATGTCGTCAACATAGACTTGGACGTTGCGACCGATCTGGTCCTTGAGGCAGGCCTGCATGCATCGCTGGTACGTAGCACCTGCGTTTTTTAGCCCGAAGGGCATTGTGTTGTAGCAAAATACTCCGAACGGTGTGATAAACGCCGTTTTCTCCTAATCTTCGACCTTGAGTCGAATCTGGTTATAGCCTGAGTAGGCGTCGAGGAAGGAGAGTTTCTCATAACCTGCAGTCGAATCGATGATCTGATCGATCCGAGGAAGAGGGAAGTGGTCCTTTGGGAAATGCTTGTTTAGTGACGTGAAATCCACGCACATCCGCAGGATGTTCGTGTCCTTCTTTGGGACCATCACTGTATTTGCAAGCCACTCGCTTTCCTTGATTTCCCTGATGAAGTCTGCAGCGAGTAGTCTATTGATTTCCTTACCGATAGCTTCGGCTCGTGGCTCGAACAGTCTCCGGATGGACTGCTTGACTGGCTTGGTGTCTGGAAAGACGTTGAGTGTGTGCTCGGTGAATTCCCTGGGAACTCCTGGCATGTCCGCAGGACACCAAGCAAAGATTTCCCAGCGCTCACGGAGGAATTCGACGAGCGCGCCTTCCTATGCGGGGCTGAGGTCGTTGGCGATCAGCGCCATCTTGGAGGCATCCGTCAGATGGACCTGCACCTTTTTGGTGTTGACCGTGGAGTCGAAGGACATGTCAGGTGCGTTTTGCCTTGTGATTGGGGGTGCCCCATTGTCCGTCACCTCACGGAGCCTTACGAGCTCGTCTTGCATGCCGAAAGACTGGGAGATTTTGTTGAAATCCCTGTCGCATTGGTCCGATCGGGTGAAGCTCCCGTGGATTGTGATGACGCCCTTTGGCCCTGGCATCTTGAGTAGTAGGTATGCGTAGTGTGGGACAGCCAGGAACCTTGCGAATGCTACACGCCCCAGGATGGCGTGATATTGTGACGGCCAGTCCACCACTTAAAATTCGAGTTGCTCCAGCCGGAAGTTGTCCGGCTTCCCGAAGATGACGTCGAGCCCTATTTTGCCCAGGGGGAATATGCTCTTCCCTGGAACGATGCCGTGGAACGTTGTGTCTGACTGTTCCAGGCTACATTGCGGGATCCGCATTGCTGCTAGAGTGCTTGCGAACATTAGGTTGATGCCGCTGCCGCCGTCCATGAAGACGCGACTCATCTCAAAACCTCCGATCTGCGCCTCCAGCACCAGGGCAGCATGACCTGGGCGGGGGATCTGGCAAGGGTGATCCGCACGAGTGAATGTGATGCAGGACTCCGATCCGCTGAGGTACTCAGGGATGGCAGGTGGAGTTGCCACGGCCAGGTTGATTTGTCGGGTGATTTTCTTCTGCACCCTATTCGTGGGGTGTCCCTTCTGGATCATCATTAGTGCTCCTTTCGGTGGGGGTACCCGTTCCCAGCGTTGTTCTGTGCTGGTGCGACTGGTTGGTTTGGGCCTCCGATAGGCGGTGGTGGGGGAGCTCCATGCGCTATTTCACCTGGCGCAGGTGCGTTTCCGAATGCAGGGATTGGGGCTTGTTGCCTCATCTGCACCATGCTTTCGCTGAGTTTCTGGAACTCGCGGCAGTCCTTGAGCATGTGGCTAGCTTTCTTTTTGCCGTCCTGCTTGTCGATGTAGAAGTGGATGGTGCATGGACCCGAAAGTTTGTCGTATGCTGAGGGTCCGTTGTCGCGGTCGCGGCGTTGCCACGACTATGCTGGGCGTCCGCCGTCGCGGAAGTTTTCTCCGCGGTATCCTCCGCTGTTGCGGCTGTTGTCGTTGCGACGGTCGGCGTAGCCGGCCGCGACCATGTCGGGTCCGTCGCGATCGTCGTAGACGCGCGATCTCCTCTTACTGCGGCGTTCCCGTCTTCGGTCGTAGTCGTCCTCTTCATCCGATTATGCTCGGTGAATGCAATCTTCGCCGTCGGCCCACCTGTTGGCGATGTCCATGAGGTGGTCGAGTGTTTTAGGCTTGACGCGCCCAAGTTCCTCCTTGAAGTCTAGGCGTTTGACGCCGTCCCTGAAGGCGTCAATGGCCCTCTCTTCGGAGATGTGTGCTGCGGAGTTCTTGGTGTTAGACCAGCGTAGTATGTACGAGCGAATAGATTCGCCCGTTCTCTGAGTGCAGGCTCGCAACTCTTCGATTGAGGCGGGCCTTTTGCTGGTGCCCTTGAAATTTCGGATGAAGCTGTAAGCTAGCTCCTCCCAGCGTCGGATGGACCCTGATGATAGGCTGCTGAGCCAGACCCGCGCCGCGCCTGTCAGCTGCAGTTGAAGGCATTGCATGGCGGTTTATTTGTTACCGCCGTGCAGCTTGACGGATGACAGATGGTCACTGAGCCAGGCTTTTGGATCTTGCGTGCCGTTGAACTTCGGAGTATCCGAAGGAAGCTTGAAATTGTGTGGCATCTGTGTTCGCCGAACAGATCTGCTGAAGCATCAGGCTCCACAGAGTTCTCCTTCGTCTTTGTCCATCTCGGATTCAGACGAGCATGCACGTTTGGCTCGCGCTTTGTCGATTTTGCGCTGTGTAAGCGCGTCTCTGGCGTCGTAGTCGCGTTTATGGCGACGCGAGCTCTTCTTCCTTCGAGGAAGGTCGTGTTCCTCTTCCTCTTCGGATGAAGGGGTGGGGCTCCGGTCGTGCCTGGCCGGAGCTTTCTTCTTTGGCTCCGCAGGAGCGTCTTGGTGGAGCGCAGCTCCGACAAGTCCGATTCCGGTGAGTGCGGACTTATGCATGGCTCTTTTCGGGTCCCCCTCCGGAGGTGGGTGGGCCGCGAGATACGAAGTGGCTGCCATGATCGCAGCTTGCGGTGTCTTCGGGATGACGTTGCCGTCGGCAGCCATCTCCATGAACGATGTGTGTTGAGTTTGGGTCACATCACGGCGCTCCTTGGGATCCATGTTCTCCACCCGAGAGTGGTGCTTGTTTCCTTGGTTTCCATTCGTGCTAGAGCCGGGGGCCATGGCGGAGAGCGCAACTCGTCGCGCGCTGGACACAGAGGCTGCTTGCTTGCGTTTGTCAAGTGTTTCCTGCATCTTGACTTGCTTCTTGTGCTCCTCGATGAGGAGGAAGTGGTATGCCATCAGTAGTTCACGTGAGGCGTCTGCAGGCAGGACTATGTCGCCTGCTACGGCGCGGCGTGCCTGGACCCATCCTTCTTTGCTGAGTTGGATGACGTGGTCGTTGTTTTCCTCGTCGGGTGGGGGGGACTGGCTTCTTCTGTTCCCGCCATTTCCGCCGTTTCTATCCCGCGGGTTAGGGTTTGAGTTGGGCGGCGGGTTAGGCGTTTTCTATTCCACGTCGCTCTGGATGACTGCGGCGCATTGGTAGCGCTTGTAGATCGGTCCGCTACTGCCGCAGCTTTTAGATCCGGAACCGTAGGTCCCTGCATCCGATGGCGGATCGCACAGATCGGAGTTGCAGCTGCTGCTGTCATAGGAATCATCTACTGGTGATGTTGTGCGTAGCACGGGGTGTGGGGCCCATGAAACGGTCCTGATTGATGGTAGGGGCACCCGCTCAGGGAGGCGGAGGGTGCCAGTTTGCCCCACCTGGAAGCAGAAGCTCCCGAACAAGATTTCGAGTCCGTCGCCTACGGGCTCGAAGTCCTTCATGGTGGCCGGCGAGTGGGCGGTGAAGTCGAAAGCGCCGAAGAGGAGGTGACTCTCCGTCGCCGCAGAGTTGTAGATCGATCGGGTCGGGACCGTCACGACCGCACAATCAGCAGCCCCAGTTCCCACAGACGGCGCCAATTGACGAGGTTTGATCTCATCAATGCCCATTGTTATGGACTTGGGTTTTGGAGAAGATGGGGATGCTGGAGATCGTGGAACGGTTAACAGATAAGCAACCAGGGGACACGAGATTTACCCAGGTTCAGGCCCCGGAGGGAAAACCCTACTCCTGCTTGTCTGCTCTTGATTACGGCGGAACCGAAGATTACAGGGGTGCGCAGGTTCGATCTGGCGTGGAGGTGTGTATGCGAAAGTATGAGTCGAGAGATCTAGGTCGTTCCCTCCTGGCCTTTATATAGACTTAGGCAGGTCCCGGGCATAGTCCTAGTCGGTTACAGGTTCTAGGGTTTTACCCCTTTGAATTTCCTATCTACTCTAGTCTTGCTCTCCAAGGATCTGAAGGCGTCATGGGCCTGGGCCACCCGAAAGTCTTCATGGGCCAACGTACTTTTGCCGTGGGCCTTCCTTGGGCTGGACTAGGTATGCTGTGATCACGTACCCGTAGGGTATAACCATGTCATGATCTACTTTAAAGTGCAAGTCCAAAGGTATTAGTATTTAAATATACACGCTTTGGACTATGTGTCATGTATATGGCACCGCTTTTGTTGTTGATAAATTCTTTTAAAAGGAAAAAGGAAATGCTGAAAGAGAATCTATAAAATATATTTGGCAGAAAAGAAAAGACTGGAAATATCCAGTTTAGGTATATAGATGATATACATATTATGGTTGTATTCTTTACTTGTTAAACAATGTGGTTCTTGGGTATTGAATACCGAATTGGTTGGTATGAAATTTCATATAGAACGATGCAATTCATGAACTACAATGGCCTAAGTAACTAGCAAGAGAATATGTGATGATGTTATTCGAAAACAAACAAACGGTTGTTTGTATTTCTCGTTGACATCAAAGCTTGCCTTCAAGTTTGTTTTAATAATAGTTATTTAAATCAGGTATTATGAGAACAAAGATTGTTCAAACAATTACCGTATTCCATATAAGATGTATGATTTACAAATCTAGTTGGAAAAATCAAATCCATAAAACCTAATGCTAAAATGTCGCAAGACAAATGATTGAAAGATCACTTACAAAGTGACATCACCATTTAAATTATATTGGAAAGAAAACATGAAGAAACTCCATTTTCATGGATTTTTGGAGTCTTTGATTTGATGAAATGACGCTTGTGAGACTTTCCTCGGGATAATTAAAACTTCCTTCAAAGGCCAAAGAAGAACGATCGACTAAATTATTGGAATTTATATATATCGATGTATGTAGTCCATTATGTGTAGTCGTAAGCGATGGATTTCAACTTCATATGCTTTCTCCAGAAATTTGAGTGAATATTCACTTAATGAGAAAGAAGTATGAAATATTTGAAAACATTCAAAGACTTTCAAGATGAAGTAGAAAATCATTGTAACAGAAAAAATTATGATTTTATCATAAAGGGATTTATTTGAGTTGCAAGTTTAGCAAAACACCTAGATTTGCATCTCCTGAAACACCATAGAAATATGTTCGAGATTTGTAATAAAACCTTGTTTGACATGGTTGGATCAAAGGTGTTATTTATAAAACCGCCATTATGTTTTCAAAGATTAAAGCTTTAGATACTACCGCTTTTACACTGAAAAGAGCTCCATCTTGATCCGTTGAAATGACACCATATAAGTTATGGTTTGGGATAAAATCCAAGTTGTCCTTTCTTAAATTTTGGAATGCTAAGCATAAGTAAGATGTTTACAACCAAAGTTGGATGAGCATGTATGTGTAGGTTATTTTGAATAACCATTGGGTATTCCTCCATAACACCGAAGACAAAAGAGTTTGTCGCTTAGAACATGAAGTTTCTTGAAAAAGGCATTTTTCGCAAAAGTTAAGTGGGAGGACAATAGAACTTTAATAAGGTTAACAAACCTTAGCTATATGTGTTGAGTTGCGTAGCACCGGAAAACATTCCGGAGGAAGCCATAATGCTCATGGCTCACGTGCCTCAAAGGTTGCGATCACGGAGGTCTAAGTTCCTATTGAACCAAGTAGGTCAGATAAACAATCAAATGCTGATATTTGAGAGTAAATCATTGTTCTTTGACAATGATGAACCGACTACATGCAAAGAAGCGATGATGGGCCTTGAATCCGTTCAAATGTCTTGAAGCCATAAAATCTGTGATAGTTCCATACACGAGAAATCAAGTTTTTTGAACTTGGAAGACCCTCCGGAAAGGTGTAAAAACCTATTGGTCGTATTTGGATCTATAAAGAAATAGACATGGATGTTTCACATCTATGAAATAGTCGACATGTCAATAAAGTTTTTACGACAATGTTCAAGGAGTTGACTATGACAAGATTTAATCTTTCATAGCGATATTTAGTCTAGACAGATTAATGTAGCAACCACTACATATAATTTGGTATATGGTAGTTGAACAAACAAAACAAAGTTCTTCTAATAGAATGGTTACCTAGGATGTGTGCATGAAACGATCAAAAGGGTTTTGTTAATTCAAAGGATGCTAACAAGGGCATACAAACTTCAATGGTTGAAGTAAGCATCGCGGAGTTGGAATCTTCACCGTGATGAAATTGTTTCCATCAGGAGACGATGAAGATGCTTGCATTTGCAAGAAATTAAAGCGTTGAGACATATTTTGTAAGGTTCCCAACCTTTAATAAGGTAGAGATCCCTGTGTTTACAATGCTAGTCCCTGGATCAATAGCTAGCATCCACAGATAAGATGTAATATCAAGAAACAAAGGTCATAATACAACTTTATAACCAGGAGTAAAATAATTTATTACATCTTACATAGCTCATTTGGATATCTCATTACAATGCAGCAGAATATAACAATAGCATGGGGTCCTTCATCTTCAAAGTGCCACAGGCAAACATGTTGGTTGTAGACTTGTAATCCTAATCATTAAACTTTACTAATATCAAAACCTGCAGCATAACAAGTTACAGCCACGAGGGTCAATAAATTTGAATTGTATTGGCAAGTGATACTATGGTAGTATAGTGGAGTCTATCATCTATATGCATTTGGCTAAGTGGAGCTTAGGCTTTCTTTGCTCAAAATAGATTTTCCTTATATTTTGATAAACACTAAGTTTTTGTTTGTCAAAAATCACCCAAGGCATCTCCCAATAGAAATTGGTGATCCTTCAACCCTTGTTCAACCACAAGTTTTTAAGTTAGAAATTGGGATGAGGAGATTCTTGATAGCTTCCATGTCTTTATGCTCAAATTGTCCTTTGCCAGGGACATGGCTAAGTACTTAGATTTTACACTCTGCAGAGGTGGTGCACTTTCCCCACAAGACTTGGTTTCACCAAGACAAGATCTTTCAGAAGCCTTCCCTTAGACCAGAATGGACGTGCTCCAACCTATCAAACCCCTACCACCAACTGTCCATTTGGCAAAGTTATTGCAACCTATATGATCCAGGCAGATCCCATAATGCCAAGTGGCTGCACTTGAAGCTTCTCAACATTTGACATCTCAAATATCTTTGTTCCTGGGTGGCCAAGATACACAAGGTAAACCATAGAAATGGGCCTTGTGAACCACTCAACACAAACCATTCCTTCCATTCCACCCAGGTGATTCATTCACTTAGTTGTTTTATTAAACAAAACACAAGTCCTTGACTTAGAAATATTCCATAGTATGAATATACATTCCACCCTTGATTTCTACTAGCTAAGCTAAGCATGATAGTAGTAGGAATCTTAACTTAGTAAATTTCTACTAAGGTTTCATCTACTAGGATTTCCCATGGCATAGTTTACACTTGGCAAAAATTCCATGCAAGACCTACTTAGAAATATCACTAATGCATAGTGAAAATAATGGGACAAAAGTATAAAGCATCACTTGCCTTTTTGGTAGAGAATATAAGTTCACTCCTGGATCTTTGCAATATTCACACTCTTCAAATCACTACAATTCAATCCAACAAGCAATATTTCAATCTACCATTCAAGCAACATCACATAAAATAATAGAAACAAAAACAATGCATGCAAGCATGCCAGACTTTGTTTTATTTACAAAAGTGTTTTATAATAGGTTATAAACATTCTAAAACACTTTATTGGTCATTCTATAAAGTGGCAAAACTATTTGCAAAATATTTTATCTATAAACCATTTTTAACCCAAATCATTATTTTATGTGGTTGAAAATGCCTTTATCAAAGTAACAATCTTTATAAAGTTCACCAAATACATTTTCAAATCATAAAACTTGGTGTTTAGGGTCAGAGAGTTTAAATCAAAACATTTCCCAAAGGTTTTCTCCAAAAAGCATTTTTAACAAATAAACAATATTTTTATTTGACCAAAAATGGTTTAAATCCAAGGTTTATTCTCTTGTTTCACCAGATATATTTTTGAAACCACAAATTGATTTCTATGGTCAGTAGGTTCAAAACAAACCATTTTCCCAAGATTTTATCTCAAAAATCATTTTAGAACAATTTTTATATTCTAAACATGCATACACAAGTTTCTGCAAAAACAATCAATTTAACAGAAGCATTTTACTAAACAAAGTGCATGGTCAGAAAGTACTTGTCTTGCTGATTCCATTGATATAAAATTTGCAAAATTTGGACGTGTGGTTTGAAAGTTATGAATTTTTCAAATTGGAACATCTAATAGACAAGTTTCTGGTTTTTAAAACAATCACAGGCCACGCGTCGAGTTGCTATTGGTCAGTACCTCTTCGTGCGGATCGATAGATGCGAGCCGTTTGATCTAAGTGACATCGCACGGCTCAGAGGCACTACTTACCCCTTCGGGTTAGTTTCTTTCCTAGCCACTAGATCGAGATCGGACGGCGCTCAGCATGCTTGCCAACGAGTGGCAGCACTGGCGGCGGCAGGTGGCGGCGGAGCGGTCAGACGGTGGCGGTGTCGACATTACAGGAAGCGAGAGAGCGAAGGGAGATGCTCACCGAGTTCGCCGTGGCGTGGGGATGCTCAAGGTGGTGGTAGTTTGTCGAGGGGCGCACGGTGGTGACGGTGATTGCTCGCCGGAGAGATGCCTGGCGATGGGCTCGTCTGTTCGTTGTCGGAGGCAGGTCTACGGTCCATGCCAAACAAAACAAGAAATGCCATTATGTTAGCGAGAGAGAGGCGAGTACGGGAGTATCAGCCAGAGGGAATGGGGCGGCCAGGAATTACCAGGAGGTTTCGCCGGAGAGGTAGCAGACGATGGCGGCGGGCAGTGATCGTCCTTGCCGACGCTCTGGGGCGAGCGCGGCTGAGCTGAGGCCACTGGGAGATGCGTATGGAAGAGGGAAGCAGGCTCGCGTGGTCGAGGAGGCAAGGGGCGATGGCGAGTGGCCAGAATTGGAGGTGGAGCTCGCCGGAGACAGTGACGGTCAGGAGATGATTCCGAGCAGCCTGGTGGATCTCGAGGCGTGATGTTTTGGGGGAAAGGAAGAGGGGAAACGGGCGCTTAAGTGAGTGTGGTCAGGGGGCGAGGATCACGCGGCATTGAAGAGAATTTACCACGCGAATTAATCGGCAGTAACGGGAGGAAGAACTGGTCGCGCGGGGAAGACGCTGACGTGGTCGTGGGGTCCGTTTGACAGCGAGAGAGGAAGAGAGGGAATTGGGTCCAATGGTCAGCGACTTAGCGGGTTCGGTCTGCAGTGAGGAAAAACGTTTCGGGAATAGAGGGAGAGGTGGGCTGCTGGGCCTTAGTGGGCTAGCTGGGCTGGGCTGGGTTCGTTTCCATTTTTTTATACTAAACCTTTTTCTTTTCTGTTTTTGAATATTCTGATTTGATTTTCATTCAATCAATTCAAGCAACAAATCAATTCAAACTTCAACCAAAATTTGTGTAGATTCATATACTGATTAATAACACATTCCAAAGTCAAATTTAGAATAATATATTTATTCTTTTTAGGGTCTTTTAATTATTTAAAATAGGCTCTAGTATTAATTAAATAAGATTTAATAATATTTTTCAATCTCCATTTGAATTCAAATCACCACCAAACTTTTGGTGAATTTAAATTCTGTTTATCAACATATTTCAAAGTCCAAAATAAAATAATTCTTTTATTCTTTTAGGATCTATTAATAATTAAATAAAAAGTCCATAGTCTTTAATTCAAATAGGTTTTAATTTATTTTAAAACTCTTTTTGAAATCTAAATAATATCAAAAATCTTTTCAGTAGGTTTCATTTGAAAACTAAAACACTTGGAAATCTTAATTAAAATAAATTAACAAGTTTTAGTGTTTATTTAAAATGGAAAAACCTTTACTTTAACAATAATGGATATTAATAAATCCTCATTATTTTATTTAAATAAACCTTTACTCTTTTTATCAAATAAAAACATTTTATTTCAAAAGCTTGGCCAAGATTTTAATTTGGCTCTATAAAATAATCCTTATTTATATTTCTACCTTTGCTTTATAAAAACCATTTCTTTTTATTAAAAGATTCAAAAATAGTGATTCCAACTATTATAACTTTATTTATTATTTGTTTATCTCTTTAAATCTCTTTAGGATTTTATTTGATCAAAATAGGTTTTGATGTTTCCAATTGGAATCAAAAAGTTTCTTCTCACCCTAAATTTAAACAATTATTTATTTTGTTTATTTATTTTTCACATTACAAGATTTGGAAAATCTTGGGATGTGACATATTTCTAATACATTATGTGGACGACATCTTGTTGATTGGAAACGATGTATCTTTTATTGACAAAGGTTAAGAATTTCATTTCGATGAAAGACTCAGGCAAAATAGAAAATTTAGCATGAATGTCTATATGGATAGACTGTGACGCTAATATGGTTGTGCCATATATGAGATATTGAAGGAGTTCAATATGGAAACAACGAGAAAAGGTTCTTGTCGCATGAAAAAGAATTGAATCAAGATTCAAGTGTACTAACACTTGGTAAGTGAAACAAGATTCAAGTGCT
This sequence comes from Avena sativa, assembly GCA_916181665.1. NCBI lineage: Eukaryota > Viridiplantae > Streptophyta > Magnoliopsida > Poales > Poaceae > Avena > Avena sativa. The sequence continues at coordinate 235,575,814 of OV702296.1, read as the reverse complement.
TTGACACTTGGTGAGTAAAATCACAAGAATATTTTGATCAATCATAACGTGATATGTACACATCCAGATATGTCCTATGCTCTAAGTGTTATGAGCATATAACAGAATGAATCATAAGATGATCATTGGACGATAGTAAGGATATTCTTATAATCTTTTGGAAGAATTAAGAATATATTCTATTTCTATAAGAGACAAATAGTTCATTATAAAATGACACTAGTTCTGTCACAAGATACAAATTAAGTTTATCTCAATTTAAACTATGGGTGGCACAATGAAATGGAAAGAAGTTTCCATGACGGATGTGGATGAATTCCAAAGTTAGAACATTGTGACGGATACTACAACAAAAGGCTAAGTATATGACTCCTATAGTAGCAACAAAGGAGGGCATTTGTGTCAAGTAGTTTATTATCAAACTAAGGTATGGTTCACAACGCGCTAACACTAAAGATATATTGTACAAAAATAGTATCGACATGATTTAACCCCAAGAAACTAAAGGTCTCACCAAAAGACCAAATTTATACAACGACATCTCATTAGAGAATGAGTGATGCGTGAAGATGCAAAGACATGCAAAGACACACGGACCTGAAAGCGTCAGATCCGTAGATTATGTTAACCACTTGCAATCGCGTATATTGAACACCAGAAAGCCATAGGTGTTCAATACGCAAAGGTTCTAAACTATATTATTGTCTCTTTTGCAAGTGGGAGACTGAAGGAAATATGCCCGAGAGGCAATAATAAAGTGGTTATTATCATATTCCATATTTATGATAAATGTTTATTTTACATGCTATAATTGTATTAATACGGAAATGTAAATACATGTGTGTTTAATAAACAAAAATAAAGTTCCTAGTTATGCCTCTTTTATAAACTAGCTTGTTGATTAACAAGATGACCAAAGGTTTCTGATCATAGACATTGGATGTTGTTAATAACGAGGTCACAACATTATTGTAATGGTGTGATGAACATTCATTCGAAGTATAGCATTATGATCAAGGTAATTGTGTTTATATTTCTATAACATCATACAAAGTAATCTTAGTCCTTAGACCATAAGATCATGTCAAACACTAACACCGGAAGAGTATCTTGATAACATCAAACGTCACACCGTAATAGGGTGACTATAAAGGTGGGTTCAGTGTTATGAAGGTGTTATGTTGAGGCTCATGGATCAAGAGTTGAATTTGTCCATCCCGATGACAAAGATATATACTCTGGGCCCTCTCGGTGATATCACATTAGTTAGCTTGCAAGCAAGTGATTTGATCACAAGAATGTTATATCACGGGAACAAGAAAAGAGTACATGTCGGTAACGAGATCAAACTAGGTATGAAGATACCGATGATCGAATCTCGGACATGTAATATATCGCGAGACAAAGGGATTGTGTTACATGCGTATAAGGTTCACACGATCACAAAAGTCACCGTTGAATGTGTGGGAGTCAATACGGATCTCCATGTCCCGCTGCTGATTATTGATCGGAGAAAGGTCTCGATCATGTCTACATTATTCGCGAACCTTAGGGTGACACACTTAAGGGATACTGACACCATTTGAATCAAATAAGATGCCAGAGAAAGAAAAGGAAAGCGCATGAATTTATTTCACTAGACATCGAAATTGTTTCGGTTGAAATTGCTGAAACTAGTTCTGCATGTGAAATTGAAATATTGTAAGGGGTTTTATGTGAATGTTTGTTAATTGATGTAATTAACAAAATTCTGAATAAATAAATAAAAGAGATTTATTTAAAGAGATATTACATTAAATTTGGTGGAAATTTAATGGGAATTTGAGTGGAGAAAATGGAGGGTCATCTTTATGTGAGTGGAGCTTCCACCACATGAATGAGGGAGAGGTGGGGGAACCCTCCATGGACGGCGGCCATGACCCCTTGGGCTGCCCCCTCCCCTATATAAGGATCACCTCCTCCTCCTCCACTCTCACACCTCGCGAAGGATCTCTCCCTCCCTTTAGAATTTCCCCATGGTCTCGGATCAGCGAGATACATGTTTCCGGTGGCTTTTTTGGAAGGATTTGTTGCTTCTGCTGCTTCGCTGGAGCAAGGGCGCGAGGTTGTCGGGGTATCCAAACGTGTGTGTGATCACGGATGCACCACTGCTTTGCGGTGTTGGACTAGATGGTGCTGGACCGGATGGACTTCTTCTCGATCTTGAGATCGGCAAGCGTTCGACTACATCATCCACCAGTACAACCTCGTTAATGCTATTCAGTCTTCAAGGGTATGTATTCTATGGATGTATATCCACCCGTTGCTTTATCTAGTAGATAGATCTTGGTAAATAGTTGTTCCCATCGTAGGAATTTTTTATTTTCTATGTTGCAAACCCTTTAGAGAAACTGTATGAATCATGGGCAAGGTTTTGTTCTTTAATTCATGCACATCCTGGATGTCCATTACCTAAATATGAGCTTCTTGATATATACTATAATGGACTAACTGATAAATCTAGGACATACCTGGATAGTTGTGCTGATTGTGTTTTCAAGAAAAGAACTCCCGAAGAAGCTGAGGAATTAATGGCTAAAATAAGCAAGAATTATGATGATTGGACTACATCTGAGTCAACCACACATGAACCAACTACACCTGAACCAGCTGTGCCTAAGCCAACCCCAACACCAACACCCAAGAAGAGAGGAGTGATTGAACTAAATGATGAAGTGATGAAAGAAGCTAAGAAATATCTTAAGGAGAAGGGTATTAAGTCTGAAGATGTGAAGAATTTACCTCCTATAGAAGAATTATGTAAGCCAATTTCCCACTCATCCACTATTGAGGTACACTCTCTCCAACATTTTGATGAAGGTGATATTCCTTATTCTAAACCTCCTTATCAATGCTTAGAATAATTTGATATTTTCATTGTTAAGCAAGATAATTTTAATAAGAGAGTGCGGAATCATTTAATGGAAAACTCTAGAGCTATTAATGAGTTGAAAGATATTGTGGAAAGAACCTCCAATGATGTTAAAATGCTTGTTAAACATAAATCCATTCAAGTGGACAGAGTTAGCTAGGACGAAGTTTGAAAACTCATAAAACATGGGAATCATAAGTACAACATGCGGTCCACTATAGGCTTGTCACATTCCAATCCATATATATTCTCTAGACTTTCTTTTCGGAAAGGAACAATATGATCATCACTCTGAAAATTTAGAATGTAATTTCCCGATAGTTGGAAACTCACAACAATGGTCTTGTTTACTGCGAGAAGATGCACCGCCCATGAAATGAAATGAAATTCTAGAGCAATCTATCGCGCTTACTTGTAGCTCAAATTTGACCTAATTTCGGAAAATAGATAATGTTCTTTCCTAATAGTTGGAAACTCACACCGACGACATTGCTTACTAAAAGAAGATGCACCCATCTACCTTCTAAAAAGATAATTAATTCAAGAGCAATCTATGATGCTTACTAGTAGCTCAAGTTTGACCTAATTTTGTTAAGTTGTCAAGATGCAAAATTTCAACAAGAAGATGAACCTGTTGTCAAAATTCTCGGTGGTGGTTTGTGATATGTATATTAAATGACTCCCCCCATGGTTACCTCCCAAAAATATTTTAAAACTTTCAACGCAATCTACAATTTACTTGTAGTTGAGGTTTGATCTAATTTTGATAATTCGACATAAAGTCATTCAAGTGGACAGAGTTAGCTAGGACAAATTTTGAAAACTCATAAAAGATGGTAATCGTAAGTACAACATGCCGATCCACTATATATGTCTGAAAGATTGGCTGGTGCCATTCAGATCCATATTCTTCAGACTTTTTTGAAAAGGAACAATCTAATCATCACTGTGGAAATTTAGAATGTGATTTCCTGATAGTTGGAAACGCACACCTACGGTGTTGTTTACTACGAGAATATACACTCATTTATCCATGAAATACATTTAATTCGAGAGCAATCTATTGCGCTTACTTGTAGCTCAAGTTTGACATAATTTCGTTAAATTGTCAAGATGCAAAATCTTAATAAGAAGTTGAAATTCTCGGTGGTGATATGTGATATATTAAATGAACCCTCGATGGTTACCTAGATCCAAAAAATTCACAAATCTTTCAAAGCAACCTACAATTTAATTTTAGTTCAAATTTGACCTAATTTTGATAAATCGGTATAAAGTCATTCGAGTGGGTAGAGTTTGCTAGGATGAAGTTTGAAAACTCACAACATTAAACATGGGAATCATAAGTAAAACATGTTGGTCCACTTAATATGTCACAAAGCTTGGCTTGTGGCATTCAGATCCATATTCTTCGGGCTTTCTTTACGTAAAAGAACAATCTCATCATCACTCGAGAAATTGAGAATGTTCTTTTCCAGATAGTTGGAAACTCACACCGACGACATTGTTTTACTATAATAAGATGCACCCATCTACCTCAGAAAAGATATCTAATTCAAGTGCAATGTACTTCACTTACTTGTATATCAAGTTTGACCTAATAATTCCGTTAAATCGGCAAGAAGTCAGTGAAGCGTGCGAAGTTAGCTAGAAAGCTTCAAAACAAAACTATAAGAAACCATGGTCCACTTTGTGTGATAATTCGGACGATTGCATTTTCTTCTAACTGTGGTAGGTCCCGTAGGAGCGAGGTGCTTCAGTTAACACACGGTCGGTGGAAGTATGAGTTGCATAGAGGACCTCATAAAAATGAAACTTACATCCAAGTCCATGCAGTTAGCACAAGATCCCTAAAACTGTTTTGAGGTTTGTGTATACTAGCGTTTATTCTGATAAAGACTATCAATAGAATCTTCTAGATGCTAAGAACGGAAAAGAAGATCCAACGGTTAGCAATATTTGGATTTGCCAGTCTTGATCCAATGGATCATGTTCAAAGTTATCATTACACTATATAGTTTTTTTGACAAAAAAGATAAGATAAGAAGTACTACTGTGCATGGCCGGTCTTTTGAATAACCTTTCCCTCCCGATATCTGGGAAGCAAGTGAAAATTTCAAAACCTAAAAAGTTTGAATCTTTTTGCCGCCAAGGACCAAAGTGGTTTACTTCTTATGTATTACTCCTCCTACTCCACACCAACGGAACACGCCAGAGAAATAGAGTTGTCCTCTCAAGTAAAAGTTAGCATGGTGAAGAAGTAAAAAAATTAAGAAGGAAGTATGGTTAATATGGCTAAATTATTGTCCATAGGTGCCATTTATTTTATAGTACATAAAGTGGTTGGATAATTTACATGTTATATTTTTCAAGCTTAATTTTCTACCTAATTTCACCCACTCAGACGACTTTATGTCGATATGTCGAATTAGGTATAATTTAATAATCTAAAAAAGTTCGCGAGAGAAAGTTCAATAGTATAACCGAGTCTTAGCTATAACAAAGTGACAGGTCATCTACTGTTGGCCTTATACTAGCACATACAATACCTAGAGATTAAACTATACAACAGCTAGCATCACGATACAACAACCTCGTCAAAAAGTAATAAGATTAAACATGAATAAAATGAAAACCTTTCTATGCCCGCTTGAAAAATCCTAAAACTTGGGAATTGTAAGATATCATGGTACACTTTGTCTGAAAATTGGGGTGGTGAAATTCTTTATTTATTTTTTGGAACTGGGGTACCGTAGGTCCTAGAGGAGCGAGACACTTCAATTATCGCGCTAGGGCATGTAGTCACTTCAAGGTGGTTTGTGGACCTATATGTAATTATTGTTACTTTTGAGTATTTTTGAAACTTGTGTTTATGGTTATTAATAGTGGTTGAATTCTGGAAGAATTTTGGAAATTTTCAAGAGTAATAGTCTATCATGCTCACGTGTATTCAAGTTTTGCCTAATATCGTATTATTGACATACAATCATTTAAGTGTGCGAAGTTTTAGTTATAAAGCTTGAAAAATCCTAAAATTTGGCATGGTACACTTTGTATGAAAATTGTGATGGTGGCATTCTTTTTATTTTTTAACCAGGGTAGGTCTCGAAAGAGCAACATGCTTCAATCAACATGGTCAGTGGAATTAAAGGTTACATCAAAGACATAAAATATAAAATTACATCCAAGTAACGAGCAGCTAAAAATTTAGCTTGGAAAATTAGTCGGGTCCGGCTCAATTTCAACCGAGCAGTTGAGCCATACTCTTCGTACAACTGCTTGCCACACATAGAAAAAAGCACCCTCATTACTGTTGATCATGGTCAAAGGGACAAGATTGCTCTGAAGGAGTAGAGGAGCACACAAGGATGTGAAGCATTTCTGAGGACTGAATTCACTGATGTACCTTGTTAACGTCAGGCAAAGGTCCAAAGAGGTCGACCTGCCCCCCCTATGATGACCCACAAGTATAGGGGATCGCAATAGTCTTCGCGGGTAGTATTACCCAATTTATTGATTCGACACAAGGGGAGCCAAAGAATACTTGCAAGCCTTAACAACTGAGTTGCCAATTCAGCTGCACCTGGAAATAGTTCTTGCTCATAGAAGTTTATCAGTAGCAACAATTTGTAGTAGCAACAGCAAAGCAACAGTAAAAATAGAACAAGAGCAATAGTAACAGTAACAGTAAACAATGGGATTCGAGTGCAGTAGGCATAGGGATGGATGGACGGGCGTTGCATGGACAAGTATAAACATGTAACTTCAAGATCTAGGGCATTGCATATAAATAATAACAAGCATCCAAGTACTAAACAATCTTAGGCATGTGCTCCAAATATAGTCATACGTGCTCGCAATGAGAACTTGCACAACATCTTCTGTCCAGCCAGCCCGTGGCAGCGGGGCCTCTAGGGAACTACTGGCAATTAAAGTGATCCTTTTAATAGAGCACCGGAGCAAAGCATTAACACTCCATGAACACATGTGTGAAGGGAATATGCCCTGAGAGGCAATAATAAAGTGTTTATTATGTGTATTCCAAGTATATGATAGATGTTTATTTTGCATGCTATAATTGTATTAATACGGAAACATTAATACATGTGTGTTTAATAAACAAACAGAAAGTTCCTAGTTATGCCTCTCTCATAAACTAGCTCGTTGATTAACAAGATGATCAAGGTTTCCTGATCATGGACATTGGATGTTGTTAATAATGGGATCACAACATTAGTGTAATGGTGTGATGAACACTCATCCGAAGTATAGCATTACGATCAAAGTCATTGAGTTTATATTGCTATAACAACTTACGAAGTGATCCTAATCCTTAGACCATGAGATCATGTCAATCACTAACACTGGAAGAGTTTCTTGATAACATCAAACGTCACACCGTAACAGGGTGATTATAAAGATGGATTCAGAACTAATAAAATGTTATGTTGAGGCTCATGGATCGAGAGTGGAATTTGTTCATCCCAATGACGGATAGATATACTCTGGGCCCTCTCGGTGATATCACATTGATTAGCTTACAAGCAAGTGATTTGATCACTAGAATGTTATATCACGGGAACGATAAAAGAGTGCATGTCGGTAACGAGATCAAACTAGGTATGGAGATATCAATGATCGAATCTCGTACATGTAATATATCATGAAACAAAGGGATTAAGATACTAGCGTAAAAGGTTTCGACGATCACAAGAAAGTCATCGTTGAATGTGTGGGAGTCAGTATGGGTCTCCAGATCCCGCTTCTGATTATTGATCCGAGAAGGGTCTCGATCATGTCCGCATTATTCACGAACCATAGGGTGACACACTTAAGAGACACCAACATCCAACTGGAGCAAAAGTTTCATGCCAAAAGAATGAACAAGCGCAGGAATTTATTTCACTAGATACCGAAACAGGTTTTCGGGTGAAATTGCATAAAGTGGTTATGCATGTGAAATGGAATTCTAGCAAGGGGTTATTTGTGAATGTTTGTCATTAAAGTAATTGACAAAATTCTGAATAAAATAAAAGAGTTTTATTTAATGAGAGTTTGCATTAAATTTGGTGGAAATTTAATGGGAATTTGAGTGGACTTTTGAGTGGAGGGAATTTAAAGGAGATTTGTGAGTGGAGTGTCCACCCACATGAAGAGGGGAGGGCAAGGGGGCAGCCCCATGCGCCGGCCACCCCCTTGGGGTCCCCCCCTCCTATAAAAGGAGCCCCCCTCCTCACTTGTCTCTCACACCTCCTCGTGAAGGATCTCTCTCCCCCTCTAGAATTTATCCCCCATGGTCTCGGACTAGCGAGATACATGTTCCCGGTGGCTATTCGGCAAGAAAGATTTGTGCTTCTGCTGCATCGCTGGAGCGAGGAGGCGGAGGTTGCTCGGTGCCTCGAACGTGTGTGCGAGCACGGATGCGCTGCTGATTTGCGGCGCTAGGACTTCCTCTCGATCTTGAGATCGGCAAGAGATCGTCTACATCAACCATGAGTTGAACTCGTTAAGCTTTGTCGGTCTTCAAGGGTATGTTCTCTACGGATATACATCCGCCCGTTGTTTATATCTAGTAGATAGATCTTGGTACGTAGTTCCCATCGTAGGAAATTTTTTGTTTTCTATGCTGCGAACCCTACAGTGGTATCAGAGCCGGATCTATGCGTAGATACTTTGCACGGGTAGTACACATATGAGTATGTGGGCGATGATGATCATGTTGTTGCTCCTTTGTTGTAATTTTGGATATTGGTCGCATAGTGGGATGAAGCGGCCCGGACAAACTTTACATGTCCTCGCACATGAGACTTGTTCCACGCTTGACATGCAACTAGTTTGCATAAGTGGCTAGCGGGTGTCTGTCTCTCCTACTATAGTCAATATCTATTTCGCAAGCGAGTTGTCAACAATTTTATTATCCTCGTTGTGGTTCATGTTCGTAGGTAAGAACGGTTCTATCTCGAAATCCCTAAGCCACGTAAAACTTGCAATGGATAAATTAGAGGCGTCTAGTTTAGATTGTTGCAGGGCTAGTGTTATGATATGGTAGTGTTGTAAGTAGAAGTATGAGATGATAATCTTACAACACACATAGTGTGTAAACTTCATAGACCTTGGATTTACACATATAAGTATGATAGTGATCATACCACGGTGCACATGATAGAGATCATCTGCGGGAACCATATCATTTCACTAATAAACATATGATGTTTGATAGCATCTTATATTGCATGTTTAGCGCTTTGTTAGCATAATAAGATGATCCCTCATTTAAATATCAAGATAAGAATGTGTTCTTCCTTTAGTATGCACCGATTATGTTTTTGTCGCTCCAAGACATCACGTGATGATCGGGTGTTCTTGGATCCACGACCATATTTCGGGTGTAAAACAGTTACACACGCGAATACTAAGGTTCTAACTTGGCGAGCCTAGCATGTACAGACATGGCCTCGGAACACGGACCGAAAGGTTAAGCATGAGTCATATAGTTGATATGATGCCCATTTGATGCTCGCCTTTGAAGCTATACCGACTCACGTGATGATCGGACTTGGTATAGTGGATTTGGTTCATGTAATCACCAAAAAGGCACGAGGGATGTCGTTTTTGAGTGGTAGTTCATTCGTAATATGGATTAGTTAAACTCAATATATCATACACTTAGTCTAAACTTTACAAATTCTATTGTAGATGGCACCACCTGCTTTTAATTTCAATGTGTTCATGGAGAAAGAGAAACTAGCAACGAACGGTAGCAACTTTACCGAATGGGCCATGAATTTGAGGATTCTCCTCTCTCCTGCACAAAAGCAATATGTGCTAGAAGCGCCATTAGGCCCCCCACCTTTTGATGATGCCCCTGACGAGGAGAAGAATGTCTATCAGACTCGTCAGGAGGACCACAACTTAGTTCATTGCGGCATATTGTATGGGCTAGAGCCGGAACTTCGAAACCGTTTCGAAAACGGCAATGAATTTGATAAAATGGGTGAGTTGAAAATGATTTTCGACACACATGCTGTTGTAGAGAGCTACAACGCTTTAGAAAAGTTCTTTAGCTGCATGATGGAAGAGCACAGCTCCGTTAGTGAGCATGTACTCAAGATGTCGGGTTACGCCGATAAGCTTGTGTCCTTGGGAATATCGATTCCCATTGACTTAGGCATCCATCGTGTTCTGCAGTCTCTGCCACCTAGCTATAAGAGCTTCGTGATGAACTATAATATGCAAGGCATGAAGAAGTCTCTCCCCGAGCTTCTGTCAATGCTTAAAACTGCAGAAGTGGAGATCAAAAAGGAACATCAAGTGTTGATGATCAATAGGAACACTGGTTTCAAGAAAGACAAGAAGGGAAAACGGAAGGGAAGTAAGGGCGGCAAGTCTGTTGCCGTGCCTAAAAAGAAACCCTGAGTTGGACCTAAGTCTGATTCCGAGTGCTACTATTGTAAGGGGACTGGCCACTAGAAGCGCAACTGCCCCAAGTATCTGGCAGACAAGAAGGCCGGCAAGGCAAACAAAGGTATATATGATATACATGTTATTGATGTGTACTTGAATAGTGCTCGCAGTAGCACCTGGGTATTTGATACCGGTTCAGTTGCTAATATTTGTAACTCGAATCAGGGGCTGCGGAACAAGTGACCGCTAGCAAGGGGCGAGGTCAAGATGCGTATCGGCAATGAATCAAGCGTTGATGTGATCGCCATCGGAACGCTGCCTCTCCACTTGCCGTCGTGATTAGTTATAAACTTGAATAAATGTTATCTGGTGCCTTCACTGAGCATGAACATTGTATCTGGATCGTGTTTGATGCGAAGTGGTTATTCATTTAAATCTGAGAACAATGGTTGTTCCATTTATATGAATTAAATATTTTATGGTCATGCACCGATGATGAATGGTTTATTTCTTTTGGATCTCGATGATAATGTTACACATATTCATAATGTTGATGCTAAAAGGATTAAACTAAATGATGATATATCCGCATATATGTGGCACTGCCGTCTAGGTCATATTGGCGTTAAACGCATGAAGAAGCTCCATTCGGATGGACTTTTGGAATCACTTGATTATGAATCATTTGATACATGTGAGCCATGCCTTATGGGCAAGATGACTAGAACGCCGTTTTCCGGTTCAATGGAACGGGCGACAGATTTATTGGAAATCATACATTCTGATGTATGTGGTCCAATGAGTGTGTCGGCGCGAGGTGGATATCGTTATTTTGTTACTTTCACGGATGATTTGAGTAGATACGGTTATATCTACTTGATGAAACACAAGTCTGAAACCTTTGAAAAGTTCAAGGAATTTCAGAATGAAGTGGAAAATCATCGTAATAGAAAGATCAAATTTATACGGTCCGACCGTGGAGGTGAGTATCTAAGTTACGAGTTTAGCACTCACATGAAAGAGTGTGGAATTGTTTCACAACTCACACCTGCCGGAACACCACAGAGAAATGGTGTGTCGGAACGTTGTAATCGTACTTTATTAGATATGGTTCGATCTATGATGTCTCTGACGGACTTGCCGTTGTCATTTTGGGGTTATGCACTAGAAACTGCTGCATTCACTTTAAATCGGGCACCATCTAAATCCATTGAAAAGACACCGTATGAATTGTGGTTTGGAAACAAACCTAAGCTGTCTTTTCTTAAAGTTTGGGGATGCGATGTTTATGTGAAGAAACTTCAACCGGATAAACTCGAACCCAAAGGGGAAAATGCGTCTTCATAGGATACCCTAAGGAAACTATTGGGTATTCCTTCTATCACAGATCCGAGGGCAAGGTTTTTGTTGCCAAGAATGGATCCTTTCTAGAGAAAGAGTTTCTCGCGAAAGGTGTGAGTAGTCGGAAGGTAGAACTCGAAGAGGTTATTGAACCTTCTCTTCAAAGTATGGCGAGTAGCGCAGCGCCGGAAGTTGTTCCGGAGTTGGCTCCACCTGTTGAAGAGGGAACTAATGATAATGATCATGAAACTCCAAAAGAGAGTACTACCGAACCTCACAGGTCAAGCAGGACGCGTGCAGCTCCCGAGCTGTACGGAAATCCTGTCATGAATTTCATGGTTGATGAAAATGATGACCCTGCGACGTATGAAGAAGCGATGATGAGCCCGGATTCCAACAAATGGTTAGAAGCCATGAAATCCGAGATGGAATCCATGTATGAAAATCAAGTTTGGAACTTGGTGGACTTACCTCACGACCGAAAGGCCGTGGAGAACAAATGGATTTTCAAAAGGAAAACTGATGCTGATGGTAATGTGACCGTCTATAAAGCTCGACTTGTCGCAAAGGGGTTTCGACAAATTCAAGGAGTTGACTACGATGAGACATTCTCTCCCGTAGCGATGCTAAAGTCAGTTAGGATTATGTTAGCAATTGTTGCATATTTCAATTATGAGATACGGCAGATGGATGTAAAAACCGCGTTTCTCAATGGTAATATTGAGGAAGAGTTGTATATGATACAACCAAAGGGTTTTGTCGATCCTAAGGATGCTCACAAGGTGTGCAAGCTTCAGCGATCCATCTATGGATTGAAGCAAGCATAACGAAGTTGGAATCTCCGCTTTGATGAGGTGATCAAAGAGTTTGGATTTGTCCAAACTTATGGAGAAGCTTGTATTTACAAGAAAGTGAGTGGGAGCAATGTGGCATTTCTGATATTATATGTGGATGACATATTATTGATCGGAAATGATATAGATCTTTTAAACAGTGTTAAAAGTTATCTAAACAGCAAATTTTCAATGAAGGACCTAGGTGAAGCGTCATACATATTAGGCATAAAGATCTATAGAGATAGATCTAGGCGCCTAATAGGGCTATCGCAAAGTACATACCTTGGTAAGATTTTAAAGAAGTTTAAAATGGACGGAAGTAAGAAGGGGTTCTTACCTATGTTGCAAGGCAAGACATTGAGTAAGACTCAAAGTCTGGCTTCGGCGGAAGAAAGAGAGATAATGGACAAAGTCCCCTATGCTTCAGCCATAGGCTCTATAATGTACGCCATGCTATGTACAAGACCGGATGTGGCACATGCTATTAGTTTGACTAGTAGGTACCAATCGGATCCAGGTTCGAAACACTGGATAGCGGTCAAGAATATCCTTAAGTACTTACGAAGAACTAAGGATATGTTTCTTGTATACGGAGGTGAAGAAGAGCTCATCGCTAAGTGTTATGTCGATGTTAGCTTTGACACAGATCCGAATGACTCTAAGTCTCAATCCGGATACGTATTTCTCATGAATGGCCGAGCGGTTAGTTGGAGGAGCTCCAAACAACCTGTGGTAGCGGGATCAACAATGGAGGCCGAATATGTTGCTGCTTCAGAAGCGGCTCAGGAAGCAGTTTGGATGAAGGAGTTCATATCCGAACTAGGAGTGGTGGCAAACGCGTTGGACCCAATGGTGATCTATTGTGACAACAATGGTGCCATTGCCAATGCCAAAGAGCCAAGGTCTCACAAGCATTCCAAGCATATTAAGCGCCGGTTTCACTCCATCCGCGAGCATGTCAAGGATGGAGATATAAAGATTTGTAAAGTACATACGGATCTCAATGTAGCAGATCCATTGACTAAAACTCTCCCTAGAGCAAAACATGATCAACACCAGAACTCAATGGGTGTTAGATTTATCACTATGTAACTAGATTATTGTCTCTAGTGCAAGTGGGAGACTGAAGGGAATATGCCCTGAGAGGCAATAATAAAGTGTTTATTATGTGTATTCCAAGTATATGATGGATGTTTATTTTGCATGCTATAATTGTATTAATACGGAAACGTTAATACATGTGTGTTTAATAAACAAACAGAAAGTTCCTAGTTATGCCTCTCTCATAAACTAGCTCGTTGATTAACAAGATGATCAAGGTTTCCTGATCATGGACATTGGATGTTGTTAATAACGGGATCACAACATTAGTGTAATGGTGTGATGAACACTCATCCGAAGTATAGCATTACGACCAAAGTCATTGAGTTTATATTGCTATAACAACTTACGAAGTGATCCTAATCCTTAGACCATGAGATCATGTCAATCACTAACACTGGAAGAGTTTCTTGATAACATCAAACGTCACACCGTAACAGGGTGATTATAAAGATGGATTCAGAACTAATAAAATGTTATGTTGAAGCTCATGGATCGAGAGTGGAATTTTTTCATCCCGATGACGGATAGATATACTCTAGGCCCTCTCGGTGATATCACATTGATTAGCTTGCAAGCAAGTGATTTGATCACTAGAATGTTATATCATGGGAACGAGAAAAGAGTGCATGTCGGTAACGAGATCAAACTAGGTATGGAGATACCGATGATCGAATCTCGGACATGTAATATATCGTGAAACAAAGGGATTAAGATACTAGCGTAAAAGGTTCCGACGATCACAAGAAAGTCATCGTTGAATGTGTGGGAGTCAGTATGGGTCTCCAGATCCCGCTTCTGATTATTGATCCGAGAAGGGTATCGATCATGTCCGCATTATTCACGAACTGTAGGGTGACACACTTAAGAGACACCGACATCCAACTGGAGCAAAAGTTTCATGCCAAAAGAATGAACAAGCGCGGGAATTTATTTCACTAGATACCGAAACAGGTTTTCGGGTGAAATTGCATAAAGTGGTTATGCATGTGAAATGGAATTCTAGCAAGGGGTTATTTGTGAATGTTTGTCATTAAAGTAATTGACAAAATTCTGAATAAAATAAAAGAGTTTTATTTAATGAGAGTTTGAATTAAATTTGGTGGAAATTTAATGGGAATTTGAGTGGACTTTTGAGTGGAGGGAATTTAAGGAGATTTGTGAGTGGAGTGTACACCCACATGAAGAGGGGAGGGCAAGGGGGCAGCCCCATGCGCCGGCCACCCCCTTGGGGTTCCCCCCCCCTCCTCCTATAAAAGGATCCCCCCTCCTCACTTGTCTCTCACACCTCCTCGTGAAGGATCTCTCTCCCCCTCTAGAATTTATCCCCCATGGTCTCGGACTAGCGAGATACATGTTCCCGGTGGCTATTCGGCAAGACTTCCGCTGCATCGCTGGAGCGAGGAGGCGGAGGTTGCTTGGTGCCTCGAACGTGTGTGCGAGCACGGATGCGCTGCTGATTTGCGGCGCTAGGACTTCCTCTCGATCTTGAGATCGGCAAGAGATCGTCTACATCAACCACGAGTTGAACTTGTTAAGCTTTGTCGGTCTTCAAGGGTATGTTCTCTACGGATATACATCCGCCCGTTGTTTGTATCTAGTAGATAGATCTTGGTACGTAGTTCCCATCGTAGGAAATTTTTTGTTTTCTATGCTGCGAACCCTACAATGTGATCCTCACACGACAACCATCCCCTCCGGTTGTCCCAATTATAGTCACTTTGGGGCCTTTGGATCCGGACAATGATATGTGTACACAACTTGCAGATAAGATCGCAAACAATACTATCATAATGATTCAATAATAAGTTCAGATCTGAGATCATGGCACTCGGGCCCTAGTGACAAGCATTAAGCACAACAAGTTGCAACAAAGTCAAATAACACTAATAGAGATACTAGACACTATGCCCTAACAATCTTATTCGATTACATGATAGAACTCATCCAATCCCTACCATCCCCAAGCCTACAGCGGGGGATTACTCACTCATGAATGAGGGAAACATCGATGGTTGATGGATATGCGTTGGTGATGATGATGGCGATGATCCTCTCCAAATTCCCCATCCCGGCAGGGTGCCAGAACGGAGTTTCTGAATCGAATCTTGGTTTCTGGTGGCGGCGGCGTAGCGGAACTCTTTCTGGAAAACTATCAAACCCCCCTCGGTTTTTAGGTCGAGAGGCAACTTATAGGCGCAGAGGGAGGCCGAGGGGGTGCCTAGGGTGGCCGCACCCCCTAGGCGCGGGCAGGGCCCACCCACGCCTGGCAGGGGTGTGGGGCCCCTAGGCCCCTTCTCCGTCTCGTACTCTGACTCCGTGGATCTTCTGGCAAAATAGGATTTTTGGCATATTTTCCCGGATTTTTCCTGATAGTTGATTTTCTACACAAAAACTAGACACGAAGGTAATTCTGCTGAAAATAGCGTCAGTCTATGTTAGTTGTATCCAAATCACACAAGTTTAGAGGAGAAATAATAGCAAAAGTGTTCGAGAAAGTGGATACGTTTTGGACATATCAACTCCCCCCCAAACTTAGCTTATTGCTTATCCTCAAGCAATTCAGTTGAAAACTGAGTGCGATAAAAGAACTTTCATGAACACATTTGCTTCACATGATGTAAATATTCTCAGCACAGGAGTAGATGCTTAGACAATTCATAATAAAGAGTATGCAACTAAGTCTACTCAATAGTCATTGCAAGCTATGAAGAGAAACCAACTCAATAATAATAAGTAGCAAGAATCATAAACATAAGCAAATTGCAATGCTCATAATAAGGTATGATAGAGTGGTATCTCGCTTGCCTTTGTTTGAAGAGCACAATATAAATGCCAAGGCACCTCTGAAATTCAAGTGAAGACTAGAAGTAAAGATATCAGAGATACAAGCATCAAAGTCATGACATAATTAACCAAGTTTTGGAACAAACACAAGAATGACAAATATGCTCTCAAGAAGGTGCTCATAGAATAAGTGGTGACTCAACAAGGTTGTGAAAACGGTTTTGTAAAGTTTGAAAGGTTTCCAAATGCTGAAAGGAAGGTACTCATTAGCTTTGAGCTCTCATTGCCCCTATCATATGCATCTTTATGTGGTTAAGGTGAAAGTGAGGTCCAATCTGAGTTATATGCTTGACATACCATAAATTGGAAATCCCATGTCCCTTGAGTACGAGGGCCGCTCCGCATGCTACTCAACTTTGGTTACTGGTAAGTTCTTGTCATTGTAAATACATGCATATCATAGAGAACCGCCAACGGGGTACCCCTTGCACATGATACAGGAGTTATCCCGTGATCAAAATGATAAGACAAGCAGACAATGAGAATCTCAGCAATCTTTTTATTTACTATGTGCATAGCTTTTATCGAGGATGCTTCACAAATGCTCATTATGGTGATGCTGCAAGTTTCCACCATGATTAGGCATGGCTTAGGCTAGCGGCCTAGGCGTTTTTCTAACACAATGTATAGACTCCATGAACTCACAAGCTCCCCTTTTATTTCACACCGACGACATCCGCAAACAAAAGAGCAAGGTATCAACTGGATAAAATATCCAAAAAGGTGTCAAAAGTGTTCCCCGTGACAATGCGGTTCTGCTGACACCCATCATATAATTTGCAAGCATATAACTTTCATGGACAGGTCACAATGGTTCAAGATTATTGAGTGCAAGGAATAAAGTGTGCCATCAAGTTCGTGAGAGCTTTACTAACTAACTTTCTCAAAAAAGACAAAAAAATTATTTGGAAGAAAACACGACATATAAAATATGCACTGAAGTAGCAAATGATGCTAATAGGTAGATATGGTGGACACAGTTGGCAATATTGGTTTTGGGAGTTGGAAGCACAGGTAGATATCATACTTCGTGCAAGTGAAGGCTAGCAATAGAGAGAGAGTGACAAATGAGAGAGCAATAACTGTCATAAACATGCTTGCAATAAAACAAGACTAATTATGGCATGAAAGTGATACAAGAACTCTGAGGCAAAATAAATCATCGAGCCTTACTGACTATTGTTTAGTCATATGCATGCGTGAGCATGTGCCAAGTAAATTCACATGAAACATTCAGAGGAGGATACTACAATATCATACCAAAGTATGAATAAAACAATGCAAGCAAACATTCATATGACATGCTAAAAACTATTAGCAAGCTAGAGCTAATCACAAGCAAGCAAGAACTACTAAGCATTCATAATAACATACACCTTACACGAACAGGCTAAGCATGCTCACAATGATGAGTATATGTACAAAAATGAAACAAATAGAGTTTGTTACCAGCCTCTTACCACACCCCAAGTTGTCTTAATCTTCATTATTTCCCTTCACTTGTGTGACTTGAATAATAACATGAAACCAAAATCCACTGAGGACGGCTAAACCTTGCAAAGAACTCACAAAACCAAAGAAGAACAACAAATATTTTTGGTGTTTTTGTTTTTTTTAAAAGCAAACAAAGCAAAACAAAACAAAGAAAAGGCAAACCAAACAAGAAGCAAAGAAAGCAAAATCTTTTTGGATTTTTATTTTAAGGGAAACCAAAGCAAATAAACAAACCAAGAGAAACAACGAAAATATTTTTGGTATTTTTGTGTTTTTGAGAAAGAAGCAACAAAAACCAAAAAGAAAGCGAAAATAATGGATATACAAAGAACTGACCGAACATGATATATAGATGAGTGTGATGTCGGTATACCTCCCCCAAGCTTAGGCTTTTGGCCTAAGTGGGGCTCACTCCCATGGTGCCCAAGTAGGTGCACCTCCGTAGTATGACGAGGAGGCTTCCTCGTCGTGGTACGAGCTCGAGGATTCCCCTGTGTAGTGTACAACAGGGTCATATGAGGGCGCTTCCTCCTGATAGTGCCCATGGAAGTTAAGAGAGTGCAGCTTGTCATCCATCTCCTCCTTGGAGCGTGACAAAGGTCCCTGAGAAATACTGAACCAAGTGGTTTGGGGAAGAGGGATATCTCTCTTCCCCGTCAATAAACAGCATTCTATAAACCAAGTTCTCAAGGGTAGAGATAGTGGTGACAAAGTGGTGCGCCTTCATGGCAGCAAGATCAAGCCTCTCAGGAGCCAAGACTGTATCATTTGGACCAACAACAATGTCCAAGGCAGCAGCAACACGCGTAGCAATAATTCCCCCATAAATGGGTCCCTTAGCAGTTAAGCGACGAGCAATGAGAGAACAAAGATTGTACTTGTTTTCATTGTTGAGTGCAGCAGCTAAGAAAGCCAAATGATAGCTGGAAATATTACTAGTGTTCTCCCTACCAAGAACACCAGTGGCAAGATAGTAAGCGAAGTACCTGATGGCTGGAAGCTGAATGTTTCTTATCTTACCCCGTTGAGCTCTATGATTATCATCATTGGTTATTCTACGATAGAGCTCCAACAAATCAGCGGGTTGAGCTGGAATCTTCTTTGCTGACCTAGCTGTACCAAGTCCCAGAGCCCCACAAAATTTCTTCAATGACATATGGTAGGACCTACCATAAACTTTGAAAGAAACATCTGGATTGAACATGCTGTTAGTAAAGGAGAAGCTCTCCACAAATGTTTTAGTGAGCGTAGCATATTGCATGCTCTCATCCTGCATAAGGCTTGTTAGTCCAGCCCTCCGAACCAAGGTCATAAAATCACCAAGAATCCCAGCAGCCCGCAAGAAGGTTTGGCAAGGAAAGGTGGAGGGGTGCGCATCCCCCTCATCTCCCTCGTCGCCAAATCGCGGAGTGATGAGATCTAGCACGAGAGGATGATATCGAAGGCCTTGCCCTTCTAGGTGAATCACTCTCAAATAATTCACCAAATGTGTGGTTGTCCATGACCTCTTTATTTCTGAAATTTTTAGACAAACATCAAACCAAGTGATTTCCAAGTTGATAAATGATGAGCAACTACTATAGGAACTTGCTAGAGGGCTACACATGCATCAAAATTAAATCTCTAAGCATAGAACAAGCATGCAAGCTCAAACAATCTGACACCTATAGCAGCAAAATACTCAAGATACAATCTACCAATCACAAATCTAATTGGACAAGTGGAGGAGGCACATACCAAGGAGCAATCCCTCCAAAAATCAGCAACAAAGATGGGCTGAGCAAGGAGATCGAAAATTGCGAGCAAGAACGGCAATAACTCGAGCTTGAGCAAATTTTTCGGTGTTTTTCGGGAGAGAGAAAGAAGATGGCTGTGAGGGGGCACCTTGGAGGGGCTTGGGTGGGCCAGACCCCCCTAGGCGCCACCCATGGGTAGGCCGCGCGTACCTGGGGTGTGGCTGCCTGGGGTGCCACCCTGGGTCACTCCATGTGTCCCTCTGCCCCTTTTTTCGAGGAAAATTTTATTTTGAATTTTTCGGGAAACTTTTTTTTGGCAAATTTTCAGGGTAAGAAAATTGATTTTCTCACAGAAAAGATTTTTTCAGAAGAAGCAAAACGCAAACAAAAACCAAACTACAGAAGTTCTAAGACACTCTCACAAGCAAACAACTATATAACAAGAGCAAAAGCAAAGACTAGGAAGGAGAAAAGTAGAAGAAAGCAAGAATAACCACAGTGAAAACATTATTTTGTTCATTAAAATCCTTTTGTTAACAAGGTTGATCAAGTCTTGTTACCAAAACAATCTTATATGAAACAAAACTTTGCATTCCACAAGGTGATTATGTTACCTCATACTTGATAGCAATGGTCCCAATCATAATAGTTTCAAAATTTTCTTGTGGAATGGGACAATATATTTCTCCAACCTTGATGCTCTCAAAATTTTCAATGGAATTCAGGCAATAGCTTCTAGCAACCTTCTTGGGGAAATAAACAGTATGCTCTTTGTCATTAATATTGAATGTTACTTTTCCTTGATTACAATTGATGACAACACCTGCAGTATTAAGAAAAGGTCTCCCAAGAATAATAGACATATTATCATCTTCAGGCATTTCAAGCACAACAAAATCAGTTAGAACCAAGCAATTATGAGCCACTTGAACAGGAACATCCTCACATATACCAACAGGAATAGTAGTTGACTTATCAGCCATTTGCAAATATATATCAGTTGGTATCAACTTTTCTAGCTGGAGTCTTTTGTAGAGAGAAATAGGCATAACACTAACTCAAGCTCCCAAGTCACATAAATCAGTTCTAACATAATTATTCTTAATAGATCAAGGAATAGTTGGTATACCTGGATCACCAAGTTTCTTTGGAACCTTACCATTAAAGGAGTAATTAGCAAGCAAAGTACAAATCTCCTCATTAGGCCTTGTTTACTTCTCTGGTATTTTTATTCCTAAAAGATGTGGGGATACGCGGGGATTTGGTCTCCACCCAATACTCTCCAATCCCCGCAAATACCTTTCCCCCAAAATACTCTACCATGATGAAGAGTTTTTAATCTAGCCAAAAATACATTAGTATGGAGGAGATTTGTAGGGATTTTCCGGGATTATCCCCTCCAAACCCGGCCTAGTAAACAACCTATCAGGGAAATTCCGAGATACAAAATAATCCCCTCCCATGCCCTCAAATACCCTAGAAGTAAACAAGGCCTTAGGAATCTTCCTTTTATTAGAGACAATGTCCTTCATATACTTTGAATAAGGAAGCAACTTAATAGCATCGGTCAAAGGAATTTACAAGAATAAAGGCTTCATACACTCACAAAACTTGTTGTAGTGTTCTTCCTCCTTTGACTTACATTTCTTACCGGAAAAGGCATAGGTTTCTACACCCAAGGTTCTCTCTCTTTACCATGTTTATTAGCAATAAAATCTTTCTTTGTGTACCTGGTGTTCTTAGTGTGCTTCTCAGGTTCTTCCTCACCTTCCTCCTTATCAGGAGACTCATTTTTATCATTACCACTCTCAGTTTTAGCATCAGAGACAGATATACTATTAGGATCTACAGCACGTTCAAGTGGTTCCTCAACTCTCTTATGTTTCTTTTTATTTCTCTTACGAGGACTACCACTATCTTGTTTATTAAAATGACCTTATTTAACAATAAAAATGTCAAGTTCCTCTAAGCATTGATCAAGAGGCTTACCATAAGGAATATCACCTTCATCAAAGTGTTGGAGAGAGTGTACCTCAATAGTAGATGAGTGGGGGATTGGCTTACATAATTCTTCTATAGGAGGTAGATTCTTCACATATTCAGTTCTAATACCTTTCTCCTTTAGACACTTCTTAGATTCCTTCATCACTTCATCATTTAATGCAATAACTCCCCTCTTCTTTGTTATTGGTGTTGGAACTGGTTCAGGCATAACTGGTTCAGGAGTAATAGGCTCAGGTGTATTTAGCTCAGTTGAAGTCCAATTATCATAATTCTTGCTTATCTTAGTCATTAATTCTTCAGCATCTGTAGGAGTCCTTTTCCTGAAAACATAATCAGCAAAGCTATCTAGGCAGGTCCTAGAATCATCAGTTAGTCCATTATAATAAATATCAATAAGCTCATTCTTAGGAAATGGACATCCAGGATGTG
This sequence comes from Avena sativa, assembly GCA_916181665.1. Classification (NCBI taxonomy): domain Eukaryota; kingdom Viridiplantae; phylum Streptophyta; class Magnoliopsida; order Poales; family Poaceae; genus Avena; species Avena sativa. The sequence goes on along the minus strand of OV702296.1, from coordinate 235,553,711 downwards.
CATGAATCAAGGCACAAAACCTTGTCCATGACTCAGAAAATTTCTCTTCTTCTCCCTGTTTAAAATAAAAAAGTCTCTGCAAAGCAGCATGTCTAGCACTGGGAGGAAAATATTTCTGGAAGAAAGAAGCAATCAAACAATCAGGGATATCAATGGAACCAGGAGGTAATCTATTAAACCAAGCCCTAGCTTCTCCTTTTAGTGAAAAAGGGAAGATCTTAGTAACAAAGTACTTGCGCATCTTAAAATCATCAGAGAATAAAGCACTCATAGTAGAAAGCTCATTCATATGAGCCACAACACTCTCATTTTCAGTCCCACAAAAAGGTTCTTTCTCAACAATATCTAAATAAGATAAATCGAGAGAGAAATCATAATCTTCATCTTTAATATCTATGGGAGAAGTGGTAAACTTAGGATCAGAGGACAACTTAGGCATAATAGTACGTCTAGCAAGGAGACTCTTAATAGCACTAGTACCATGTGCGTTTCAGCACTCTTCAACAAAATCATCAGTGAACTCAATGTAACCATCATTAATATCATAACTCTCACTAGGCTCAGGTGAGCTAACAGGTGTAACAGTGTCTTCACTAGGAGTTTTGGTATTTCCTAGACTAGCCATAGTAGCATCTAGAAAAGGACCTAATGAACCACTCGCATGAAGCACAGTAGAAGTAACATCATGAGTATCAAAAGCAGTTTCAGACTCAGCAATAGTAGAAGTGTGTGTAGCATGTGTATGTGGTGGTGGTGTGACAAGCTTACTTATAACAGACGGTGAATCAAGAGCAGCAAAGGTGTTTAGGACTGTACCTCTTCTTGTAGTTGATGGTGAAATAGGGACATTTCCATCACGAGACTTCCCCATGATGAAAGGAGTAGCAATGAACAATAATAGATCCAAGTGAACTTACAAATAAAGCTATACTCCTCGGCAACGGTGCTAGAAAATAGTCTTGATGACCCACAAGTATAGGGGATCGCAACAGTCTTCACGGGTAGTATTGCCCAATTTATTGATTCGACACAAGGGAAGCCAAAGAATACTTGCAAGCCTTAATAACTGAGTTGTCAGTTTAGCTGCACCTAAAAATAGTTCTTGATCACAGAAGTTTATCAGTAGCAACAGTTTGTAGTAGCAACAGCAAAGCAACAGCAGTAGCAACAACAATAGTGAAACAGGAGCAATAGTAACAATAACGGTAACAATAGGATTCGAGTGTGGTAGGCATAGGGATGGATGGACGGGCGTTGCATGGAAATTTCTAAACATGTAATTTCAAGATCTAGGGCATTGCAGATAAATAATAACAAGCATCCAAGTACTAAATAATCTTAGGCATGTGCTCCAAATATAGTCATACGTGCTCGCAATGAGAACTTGCACAACATCTTCTATCCAGCCAGCCCGTGGCAGCGGGGCCTCTAGGGAACTACTGGCAATTAAGGTGCTCCTTTTAATAGAGCACCGGAGCAAAGCATTAACACTCCGTGAACACATGTGATCATCACACCACAACCATCCCCTCCGGTTGTCCCAATTATTGTCACTTTAGGACCTTTGGATTCGGACAATGATATGTGTACACAACTTGCAGATAAGATCGCAAACAATACTATCATAATGATTCAATAATAAGTTCAGATCTGAGATCATGGCACTCGGGCCCTAGTGACAAGCATTAAGCACAACAAGTTGCAACAAAGTCAAATAGCACTAATAGAGATACTAGGCACTATGCCCTAACAATTTTATTCGATTACATGATAGAACTCATCCAATCCCTACCATCCCCAAGCCTACAGCGGGGGATTACTCACTCATGGATGAGGGAAACATCGATGGTTGATGGAGATGCGTTGGTGATGGCGATGGCGATGATCCTCTCCAAATTCCCCGTCCCGGCAGGGTGCCAAAACGGAGTTTCTGGATCCGAATCTTGGTTTCTGGTGGCGGCGGCATAGCGGAACTCTTTCTGGAAAACTATTGAACCCCCCTCGGTTTTTAGGTCGAGAGGCAACTTATAGGCGTAGAGGAGGCCGAGGGGGTGCCTGGGGTGGCCGCACCCCCTAGGCGCGGGCAGGGCCCACCCACGCCTGGCAGGGGTGTGGGCCCCCCCAGGCCCCTTCTCCGTCTCGTACTCTGACTCCGTGGATCTTCTGGAAAAATAGGATTTTTGGCATATTTTCCCGGATTTTTCCTGATAGTTGATTTTCTACACAAAAACTAGACACCAAGGTAATTTTGCTGAAAACAGCGTCAGTCCGTGTAAGTTGTATTCAAATCACACAAGTTTAGAGGAGAAACAATATCAAAAGTGTTTGAGAAAGTAGATACGTTTTGGACGTATCACCCTACCGAGTCGATTCCCCCATCCGCACGTCCGCCGGCCGCAGGTTCCTCGCGCTTGAGCTCGAACTCGAGCATATCATTCTCGTAAGCAAGGGCCAGCATAGGATCGATAGGTTCGAGGGGACCCAGGAGCGGGTCATCTGCCATGACCAGGGCGACCTGGCGCCCACCCGAGTTGTTTGTCCCGGTCGCATGCTCGATGGTTGCAAGTTCCCGGCGAAAGGATTGCCCGCTGTCTCGCACGGGCTTAAATTGGCCATGGTTGATGTCCATCCAGATCGCTCCTGGACACAGCTCCATCATAGTGGAAGTGGAAGCACATCGGCGCTTTGTTGTAGAGGTCCACTCTTCTTCGGCTACCGTGTTGACGCCTCCGTGATGCGGCCAGCATAGGATCGGTACCCTCGAGGGGGCCCAAAATCGCGTCGTCGGCCGACACGACCATCACACGTTTACCGCGGGCATCCAGGCACCCTACAGAGGCGGCTCCAACAGCGGCATGTTCCCAGCGGATGAACTATTCCCGGGACATGCCTCAAGCCGAAGCAGACCTCCGAGGACAATGCAGCCAATCCATCGGGATACCTTCAAGTATTTGTGAGGGGAACATGCCTTTCGAGGAATAAAGAAATTTCGCCGTAGAGTAGCATGAAGGAGATTTGATCGGGTGCTTAGGGTACAAATGGTTTCGTGGAGATTTGATCGGGTGCTTAGGGTTTCTGCATCGGGGGCTTCTTATAGGCCAAGGGGGATGCCGAGGCGGTGTCCAGAGGGGCCACACCCCTCCCAGGCGCGGGCCCACCCTTGGTCGCGCCTAGGGGGGTCTGGCTGCCCTGGCACGCCTCTCCGTCTCCCCTCTGGATTTATTGTTCCCCACGGAAAGTTATTGACTTTGGCTTTTGTCCCGTCCAATTCCAAGAATATTTCCTTACTAGCTTTTGTGGAACCAAAAACAGCAGAAAATAGGCAACTGACACTGTGTCAACTTGTTAATAGGTTAGTACCAGAAAACATGTAAAAAGCACCTCAAAGTGTAGATAAAGCAAAGCAAAGTAGATACTAACAAGCATGGAACATAAAAAATCATAGATACATTTTCGACGTATCAAGCATCCCCAAGCTTAACTCCTGCTCGTCCTCGAGTAGGTAAGTGATAAAAGAATAATTTTTGAGGTGACATGCACCCTCACAATAAAGATCCAACCATTTGCAAGCATTGAAAGCTGGGATCAAAGAACTCTAAACATATGCTTGAAAGATGGAGTTCTAACAATAGGACATAGTAACTATGCATGCAACATGAAATGCTACAAACAAAGATCATGAATAACATGAATTGAAAAACGTTTGTTTGTTTCACATACAGAAAACATAGCATAGTGGCAATCAGCTTGTCCCTCATAGAGTAGCAATATAGATGCATAGGACACCTTCAAAGTTCACAAGGGTGACTAGAAACAAATAGCACAAGAACAAGTAATATCACAATATGCATCAATCAATAAGCTTTGGAACAGTGCACACAGAATGACAACTATGCTCTCTTAATGGTGCCTAAAGGTAGAAGGTGGAGACTCAAGTAATGGTGGAAGAAAAGCCTTTTTGTAAAGGAAGCAGGGATTTCAAGTTTCAAAACGAGCTTCCAAAAATTATGGTACTAGTTAGCTTTTCAGCCCTCATTCCCCCTATCATAAGCATCTTGAAGTGATTAAGGTTAAAGTGAACAAAGATGGAGTATATGTTGTATGAAGTATAATTTGGCAATCTCAAGTCCCTTGAATACGAGGGCCACACCTCATGCTACTCAACTTCAGTCACCTGTAAGTTCTTGTCACTGTAAGTATTTGCATATCATAGAGAACCGCCAATGGGGTACCCCTTGCACATGGTACAGGAGCTTTCCCATAACCAAAATGACAAGGCAAGCAGACAATGAGCATCTCAACGATCTTTTTATTTACTATGTACATAGCTTTTTATTGAGGATGCTTCATAAATAGCTCACTATGGTGATGCTGCAAGTTTCCACCATGATTAGGCATGGCTTAGGCTAGCGGCCCAGGCGTTTCTCTAACACATAATACAAACTTCATGGACTTACAAGCTTCCTCTTTATTTCACACCGGTGACATCCATAGACAAAAGAGCATGATATCAACTGAGTACAAAGTATAAGTGCATTGTTGAAAACGTTCCCCGTGACAACACAGTTCTGCTAATTCCAACGTATAAGTGCAAGCATATACAACATAGATGACACAATGGTTCAAGTTTATTAGGGGCAAGGAATATAAAGTGTGCCATAAAGTTCGTGAGGGATTTAATCACTAAGTTTTCACATAACAAAATAGTTTTTAATTGGAAGATGGCTGAAAACAAGAATATACTTGGAATGGTGTAACACACCATGCATAGGAGTTTATAGTGGACACTTTGGAATAACTTGGTTTCTTGGGAGTTGGAAGCATGAGTAGAGCTTACTCATACAAGTGGAGGCTAGCAAAAGACTGGGAGCAACCAACTAAGAGAGCATAATGGCCATAATCATGCAGAGCAACAAAGCATTACTAATCAAAGCATAGAGTGGTACTACAAGTTAAGGACTAAATGATCATAGAGGCTAATGGTGACTTGTCATAGTTATAACATCGCGTGAGCATGTGCCAAGTCAACCCAAACAAGGCATTAAAGGAGAATACCACAATACTATGCTTTTGCATGCTAAAACAACACATAATTTCTTCAAGGCACACTAAGCAATTCCAATTGTTTGGAACAAGACATGCTACAGCAATAATCACTAAGCATAAGGTCAAAACAACACCTAGCATGTCATGATAAAGTCTAAGTCACAGTCAATGCAAGCTCCTCTTGCACTTCAAGCAAGAACTTACTACTCCTTTCCAACACCAAGCAACTTATTTGCAAAACAACACAGCGAGAATGGGGGTCCAAACTACTTTATTCAAGCAAACTAAACAACCTAAGCAAAGCAAACGAAAACTAAGACGCTCCAAGAACAACACAACTGCGCATGAAATAATAAAAACGAAGTGTCTAGACAGACCTGAGCTTTTTATTGATGAAGAAGGGGATGCCTTGGGCATCCCCAAGCTTTGACGCTTGTACCTCTTAGATATTTCTTGGGGTGACACCATGGTGGCATCCCTAAGCTTGATCTTTTGTCCATTCCTCATCTCATTGCATCATTCTCTCTCTACACCTGAAATTTTTCCTTCATACAAAACTTCACACAATCTTCATTAGCAACATTAGTTTATTCAAAAGATATTAGACCTCTGGCAAAGATTTGGAACAGCAAGGCTTTTCACTAAAAACACAAGCTACTGTAGTAACTCCTTCAAAAATCTCAATTCCCCAAAAGAGAACTCAAAAAGGAATCAATAAGAAGCAAATGCAAATAATGGCAGAAATCTGTCAAAACAGACCAGCAAGTAGAAACCGATTTTTTCTGAACATCTTCTGTTTCTCAAATACCGGCGGCGGCTACAGACGGTTTCGTGGAGATTTTATCGGGTTAGGGTTTCTGCATCGGGGGCTTCTTATAGGTGAAGGGGGAGGCCGAGGCGGTGGCCAGAGGGGCCACACCCCTCCTAGGCGCGGGCCCACCCCTGGCCGCGCCTAGGGGGGTCTCGCTGCCCTAGCACGCCTCTCCGTCTCCCCTCTAGACTTCTTGTTCCCCATGGAAAGTTATTGACTTTAGCTTTTGTCCCGTCCAATTCCAAAAATATTTCCTTACTAGCTTTTCTGGGACCAAAAACAGCAGAAAACAGGCAACTAACACCGTGGCAACTTGTTAATAGGTTAGTACCAGAAAACATGTAAAAAGCACCTCAAAGTATAGACAAAGCAAATCAAAGTAGATACTAACAAGCATGGAACATAAAAAATTATAGATACGTTTCCGACGTATCACCAAGCTTACCCTAAAAGAAGACAAGTGCATGAGCTACAAGCGTGGAAAAAAAACAAAGGGAAAGAATTACAGTGCAGTTAACACGCTAGCTGAAACGTTCCCAAGATTTTCTCACCTGTTTTATATGCTAGTTCTTGGTACCAACGGAACGTCCGCAAATAGACAGAGTAGTAATTAGGAGTATTACTAGTACTATCAACGAGTAGAAGTGTGAATTTGGGTATCCTACGAGAGTAGATAAGACAAGATAAAGATAATATAAGAAGTATTACTATGAATGGTAGTTCTTTTGAATAACCTTCCCTCCTTATGTTTGGGAAGCAAGTGAAAATTTTGAAAACGGAAAAGTTTGATTTTTTTGCCGCTAAGGACCAAAGTGGTTTCCTTCCTAATATGTACTAGTACTACTGTATTATTCTTGCACATAGCCCTAGGTCGTCAAAGCGTCGTGTACACCGGGTCAGAGATTAATTAAAAACTAGAGTAACTCCGCACCTACTCCTATCCGGGAAACACAACGCTTCCCTAGTTTTCTCCGCGCCAGTCATTTTCTATTTCGCTTCCTAGAGTGAGATGAGGAGTTTACTAGTAGTAGAACTATTTAACTTGTAAGTGTCTCTCGCTCGCTCTCATCAACCCTATCTCTCTCTCTGCTCTCTCGCTCGGTCTAAAAAATCCCTCTTAGATCCGCACCTGAAGCTACGAATGGCATGAGTGGCGGCTCTATGGTGGACAAGTGGGTTAATGTTACGATTACCTGGAGTCATACGGTTCAGTTCTTCAGCTGCAGGCTTTATTCTTAAATTGTTTGCCGTCCTACGTACATGGTTAAGTACTTCTTTCTTCAAGATGTTTTTCTTCTTTGTCACACTGATTTGATACAACTGTTGTTTTTTGGGTTAAACCTAGTTTTCTTGCACGAGAAGTGCACTAGCTATGCGCACAAGGCATGCGTAGAAAGCGTTCAAAAATTATTTGATGGCAAGTGCTCGGGATATGAGCACAGAGGCGTCTTCGAACCAAACATTTTTGTTGATCGGCTGTCCTCGGCAGTGAGGTGCACTTGCATGAACAAAGGGTGTGCCATCAGGGGCAGCTTATTTGAGTACATCGAACACGCGAGGGCGTGACCGCACGTGGCAGATGGCGCCATAGGTTCTTGACAGAAAATAACCGTATGATATGCGGGTGTCCATGTGTGTGTTGATTTCGTCTAGAGTATGGTATTTAATATCTGCCATGGTTGTGGAGTACCTGTACTAGTTATGTTATAAATAAATTAATTCATCATCGTATCCGTATAGTTTCTCTTTTTTTACGAATAATAAGGGGATTTAGTTTTGGGGTTCGAATTGAAGCTATGATTGATAAGTTTGGAGTGCCAATTTCAAGGATTTGGTTAATTTTCCCCTAGAGATTCAATGCTTATTTTGGACTTTCCCCAATAAATAGAACCATGGAGCCGCTGCAAAAAATAATTAAAAAATAGAACCATGGAGCCCCCACAAAAAAATAATTAAAAATAATACAGTAGAACCATGGAGAGGACGAGCTAGGGCTGACGTTGGAGAGTGACGAGCTACCGCGGCCTCGTGTTCGAGATATCCACTCTCACCCATTTCCCCTGGCCTCTTCCCCCTTATCTAGGCCAACGCCAAAGAACCCAAAATTTAAAAACCAACTCCTCGCCATCGGCTAGCCAGCCACCACACCCCTCTCCCACCCCCACCCCCACCAAAAAATCCCCAAATGGTGCCGCCGCCGGAACTCGAGCGCTCCTCACAGGAGCGCATCATCGAGTCTGGCCCCCATGACTTCCGTGCCTGCTGCGTCTTCGCAGCCACAACCGACTTCTCCGTCATCGAGTTGCAGTTAGTTGACGAGGTGATGATGTACATAATGACACTAAAGATCTTCTTCTCGAGGACGTATGAGCTCAGGAGGATGCCTGGCTCCCTCCTAGCCCCTCTATAGGAGGACGATGCCGCGAACACACCCTGCAAAGAGGAGGTGTTGAATCTCAGCCTGCCTCCTAGCAAGCTGCGAAGAGCGAGCAAGGTCGTGCGAACTATGAAGAAGGTTCTTGGCCGTGTATGGCTGCTGAAGAACCTGCAACTCATGGCGGAGGAGTGGGACATCATCATGCCTTACGACATTCTGGACCGGCTTTGGCATGAGGCGTGTGTGTGTGTGTCGACGGGTTCCACTTCCACCTAACCCTCGGCGTCGATCCCAGCTCATCGTCAACCTGCTGGCGCTTCAAGATAGTTGGTACCTGGTTGAGCAGGAGGATGGTCACTGCAACATATGCATGCAAGCACTGTCGAAGCGCACAACGGTGCATCTCCGGGGATGCAACCATCTGTACCACTGCAAGTGCATCTTCACTTGGTTTGAGACCAACGCCAGCTGCCCTATCTATCGAGACAGTGTGCTCGCCCATCTCTACTGACACGAGGTGCATATGCCCCCTCCTGTATGAAATTTGGTCATGTGGTTTCTAATTAATTAATGTACTAAACCTGTTCTACATATGTTTGCACTTGTCGAATTAAGCTTAATCCAATTTAGACCAAAAAAACAATTAGTCTAGAATTACAACCCAGCAGGAAAATGTCATCATGTCTCATACATTTAAAAATGAGAAAACCAAAACGAATCAATGTTCATCATCTCACTGCATAATTTGGAACAACAGTCTAATCATCGTCACCATCATCGCTTTCAGCACCGCCGTGTTCTAGATTCACATATTCCGACTGGGTTGGATATTCTTCCTCTTGCCATTCATCATACATGTCCTAAGTTTCATCAGGTAGAACCAGTTTATTCCTGTCTTTATCCACTATATTAACCTCGACAGTGAAATCTACTTGTCCATCATGCGCAGAGCTACCTCTAGCAATCAAATTTTCATCAACGTCAGCCAGTTCAGCTACCATACAAACACTGCGATCATCTTGGTGGGCAACATCAATGGTGACTGGCTCGTCATACTCATTCACATCACATGTGCTCCTTGCCTAAAACTTTTGCACATATTGTCAGTCGTTATTATCTCTGTCATCCAAGAATATTACCTTGGAAGCTTGAGTTACCAAAATATAAGGTTCCTCCTTGTACAACTCAATAGTAGTATCAATCGATATGAAATTCCCATCATTTCTGGGGCCTCTTTTCTTGTTCGGATCTTGGTCATACCAATAACACTTGAATAGAATCACATATCGACCACCAGTCTTGTTGTTATAGTTCAACTCAATAACCTCTTTTATGCGACCATAACGATCGTAGTCCTCTGACTTCTTCATTTTAGCTGTCAAGTGCTCTCCACTGGTCGTGATGCCACTGTTTTGTGTCTTCAAATGTTTATCACGCTCATAAGTGCTGTAGTGGATACCATCTTCATTACAAGATGAAGCTGTCTGCACCCTCTTTGCAGGACCACGTGATAGGGCATAAAGACCATAACTAACATCGCCCGGGTTCTCTTCACACAGCTTTGTGATCTGCGGTTATACAAAATAATCAAGAGGTCATCTCATGTGCAGAATTCATATGCAATTCAAAGTTCAGTTGAACATCTTACATGATTCCTAAACCATTCCTAAAACCCACCCCACATACTGGTGCAACATAATATTTTCATTTGGTTGCTTTAAATAACCTACAAAAACGATACTCAAGTCAGACATCTGAACATATCTTGCTACAAGTTTCATTTCATATATGTGAGGATATGTATGAATAGTACTCACACAACAAAGTTTTCAGCCTCATCAGCATTATTCAACACATAACAAGTGAGTTGGTCATATTCATGTTGCATCAATGTTCCATGTTCCTTTTTTCCTACTAGGCGAACACTATGGTTAAAAACATTTTTTCAACTTCTTCAGTTCTGCCACCCAGATTGGATCTCGTTTTATGATCAGGAATGTATCTTGAGTAAAATGGAAATGCTTCAACAACAATATATGCCTCTGTAATGCAAGCCTCTACTCTAGCCTTGTTCCTAACAATATCCTTGAAAGTGCAAAGTCGATGTTCTATAGGATACATCCATCCGTACTATACGGGACCTCTATCAAGTGCATCTTCAGGCAGATGAACGGCCAAATGCACCATCACATCAAAAAAGGATGGAGGATATATCGGCTCAAGCTTGCATAGGATTTCTGCTATGTTTGTCTAAAGACGCGCTACAACTCTTCTGTCCAGAGTTTTGCTACAAAGTTCCCTAAAGAACTTTCCCAATTCTGCAAGCACGTTGTAGAAATCCTTGTTCACTAAACCCCTAACGCCAAGAGCTAAAAGCCTTTGTAGTAGGATGTGGCAATCATGAGTTTTCAACCCTTAGCTTGTTCCCCTCTGTAATGATACAATTTTCAATGTTGGAAGCAAATCCAGATGGGAACTTCACACCATGTAGGAAGTCATAAAATAGTACCATTTTATTCATCGGCAAGGTAAATTCTGCGCCTCGAAATTTGTAATGTTTTTCACCGCTCTTATCAATCGTATCTTCAGGATGCAACTTCAAGTTGTTGTTAACATTGAGTTTTTCATAGTCAAGCCTAGCATTATAACTATCTTTTGTCTTGGTTGGAATGTTGAGTAATGTGCCTATAATGCTGTCACATATATTTTTCTCCCTGTGCATGACATCAATATTATGTTGAAACATCTTACCAGTCCAATACGACAAGTCCCATAGAATGGATCTGCGCTTATAAAATATTCTCGATTCCTTTTCCTTCCTTTGGGAAACTGCTGCTATTTCTTCCGCCCTCTTCCTTTTGGATGTTGCTCCTACTGTCGGTGCATCTTCCATATTATTTCTTTTACCTTGTTTGGCAGCTGGTTGTTTTCCTGGTTTGACATTTCTGACATTTTCTAGATGCGCCTGTAACTCAGCTGTAGTGAACTTTTGTGGTGAAGTGCCATAATCAGTCCTATTTCCATAGAACTACATTTTTTTAAGTTTTTCCGGAATTTGTGGCATACAGGAAGAAAAACCTGGTGGCCAAGGTAATCGACCTTATTTTGTAGCCTCACTGCGACCTGTTTTGACTCACGGCGAACACATGCGTTGTAACCTCCTGTCACTCTGTTTGGCATAGTGCCAAGAGCTGGAAAATCATGGGTGCAGAACAGCGCAATAGCACGCAGAGGGAACTTGGCATCTTCAGGTTTGCTTGCAAGGATATCAAGAGTCATGACACCCTTCCATAGTTTCTGCAAGTCTCGTATAAGAGGCTGCATGAACAGATCAAAATCCTTACTAGATGATTTGGGACCTGGGATGAGTCAAGTCAACAAGCAGTTTGACTGATCAGTGCATGCCCAGAGAGGCAAGTTGTAAATTGTAACAAGTACTGACCACATGTTGTACGAGTTACTCATGTTGCCAAATGGGCCAAATCCATCTATATCTAGGCCAAGTCTCAGGTTCCTTGGATCCGTAGCAAATCATGGATGAGCCTTGTCAAAATTCTTCCATTCATCGCCATCAGCAGGATGTCTCGGTAAGTAATCGCCTGGCTTGAGAATCTCTTTATGCCATCTTGTTTACTCAGATGTTTGTTCTGACTGAAATAGCCTCTACAATCTATCTATAATTGAAAAATATCTTAGAACTTTACAAGGATCTTTCTTCTTTTTATCACCATTTTCCATCTTGATTCGTTACATACTGGGCATTCATCGAGGTTTTCATAATCCTCCCAAAACAGTACACAGTTATTTGGACAAAAATGGATCTTCTCATATGATAGTCCGAGTACCTTAATATATTGTTTCATCTCACAAAAGGATTTTGGCAGTCCTTTCCTAGGGATTGACTCGTTGTGCAACTTAATCAATGCATCAAAAGCTTTGTTGGTAACCTTGTTGGACGTCTTTTCCTTTAGCAATTTTATAATCATTTCGAATCTTGACATACCAGAATTAGGGTCCACTGAACCTTGGCATCTTCTATTAGGTCAGAGAAAGGTGATCTTTTAAGAGAAGGGCCACCCTTTTTGCTTGCAGCGGGGTATAGGTCCCTTAGTGGTTGTTTGGATGGAGAGTATTAGGCTTACGTTTTAGCAAAATGCGTTTTAGATGGATATTTTGGAAAACCGGATTTACACATCAATTCGGTTAGGAACGTGTCCGTGGAAAAACACGTTTGGGTCAGCAAAGGCTTAAACTAGTTTTAGATCTTATCCCCTCGACTTCCTCTAGCTGCCCAGCACTTCATCCCCTTCGTTGACTCAGCTTCGCTTCATACCACATCCTGCCTGCAATCCACCATGGCGGAGCTCCGCGAGCTCGCGAGGTGCTCAATGGCGACCGCTCCGACGCCTGTAGCAGCCTTACCTAGGCTAGAGAAAACCTTGGGAGCGTGGTCGATGCCATCGCCTGAGACGCCCGTGGCAGTCGTCCCCCGAACGGTGGAGCTCAGATGTGACTCCGCCGGCCTCGACGCCCGTGGTAGTTGCCCCCACGTAGGCAAGTATCGAATCTGTCCGCGGTGAGGGCCGTGGCAGTCCCTGCCACACTGCAGAGCTTGGATTCATGAGTTTTTTCGACGTCGTCCACCACGAGGGCCATGGCACTGGTCCGAACCACTTCCGGCAGCGTGATCTGGAGCTTACTTGTTCACGGGATGAAGTACCTAGGACTGGTGTCGCCTCCTTCCGTAAAATTTCAGGTGAATTTATTATCCTCTCTATGTATTTGTTTGATCGGAAGCTTTATCTGAAGATTCAGTACTAAGTAAAATTTGCTTCAAACGTACATTATTCTCATATTCTCACGGTTGATAGTACTCCATGTATCTCCACATTAGTAGCTAGGTCGAAACAGTGATCCAAGATCATGTATAACATTGTAACAATGTAATCATTTGAAGGAAATAATTACTGTCTAGTTCATTTGCTGAAACTATTGGTAGAAAATGAGATTTCAGTATTGCTATCATCCTCAACCTAGAAAAGAGTAAAAGATCTAGAACATACAAAGAAACGTGATGAAAATTTCTAATGGTAATTACCCAATGTATATGTAAATAAAGAACTGTGGGAAAAATAAATGTTGTACTGCTTAATCATCTTCTTGAGATTGATTGGTACGTTGTTCATGATCAGTCCACAACTGTCGAGCGATGCCTCCACGAATTCGCTCACCAACAGCTCGCTCATCTTCTTGTACATTTGCCTGCCCTCTAACTTCATGATCACCATTGTCCACAGTACTTGGTTTTTCTCCATGCTCATATAGCTCAAACAACTCATCGGATTGATTAACCTTCCTTATGAAGTTATGAATGATGCAACAGGCCATAACAATTTTGACTTGAGTTTTATAAGAATAAGGAATTCCTCCTTTCCTACAGAAAATTGGAAAACGAGCTTTGAGAACACCAAAAGTTCGTTCAACAACATTCTGTAATTGTGCATGCAGATGATTGAACAAGTTTTGCGCATTCTTGTATCGTCGATTTCTTCCACGAAAAGAACCAATATGATAGCGATCTCCATGATAGGGGGCAATAAATTTTATAGTATTTGCGTACCCTGAGTCGACGAGATAAAATTTACCTACATGCAAAGTTTGTTATCACACTCATTATCTGTATTATATGTCTGAGACAATAAAGATAAAAATTTACTTGTATGCATCTAAAATGTATTTCAAAAACTTTACCTTCTAGAACAACAAACCCATAAGTAGTAACATCCCACCGTAGAACAGCTTGATCTGATGCAGAACCTTCCCATCCAGCAGCCACATATGAAAATGTCATGTCAAATGATACTATTGCCATTACATTCTGAGAAATATAACCATGCCTATTTCTATAAGGAGTTTATCTATCAAACTTGATTTTTGCATCAATATGTGTCCCGTCGATTGCTCCTATACAATTCTATTCCAAAAAAGTTGATAAGAAGAAAGTAAGGATTACAACTTTGTACAAGTCATATGTAAAATAAACATGTGCTTGAGAGAAGAAATATACCTTAAAGTATGGGTACTACCTTGAGTTGCCCAATATTTTTGTTGGAACAACATCGGGCGGATCTGTTATGCAAATATCAAGCAAACCATTTATAGCTTTTAAGACTCTATAGAAGTGTCGACTTATTGTTTCTCCAGAATGTTGAAATTTATCCTGCAGAACACTATTCCTAAGATTGTGACCAATTGTATGCAGAAATATCACTAGTTGTTCATTCACATCCATTCGTTCAGTATCCTGAAGTAAATTCCTCTAACACAATGCATCGCGCAGTAAGAAGAATGTGTGCTTTTCAACACGGAGTTGTTTATAAAATCGAACTGGATGTCCTTCCAACCACTCTCTAGTTTTCTGAGCAACAGTCAATTTAGAGGTGTTACGGCATGTTTTGAATAGTCTAGTGAACAACACGTCTCGAAATACTGACACTGCAGAAATGTTATTAATTATGATTTGCTCAGAATCAGAAAATTCTTCATCATCCATATTTTCCATGTTTCTGCAAAATTACAAACAATAATATTGATTAACTATAGTACGTACAGCGTCCAAATTTCTTTGTTCATGAACTGATAGAAATTATATTATAATATGACAAAACGTCTCCCACAATGAATGCCATCAACTTCCGCCAGTTCATTAACTAGCATGAGAATTTTTAATTGGAATCATATAATCAACAAGTAGTACCAACCAAACTAGTATGAAAAATATTAAGTGATAATGATTGTTCGAATACAAACTGATAGAAGAAGATAATGGAAAATTGACCTAGTATAAAATCTCAATGGAATAATAAAGAAAAAACTAAACGTCTTGGATCCAAAGAGACCGAGTCTCTTCATCCATCTCAATGAAAATCGCCCTTTGGTTGCCATCTACAAATGCCTGTGCAGCTTTTAGTTTTTTCTTCACCTCAAGGTCAGGCATACTATTTAATATCATCATGCATGCCTTCACGGAGTATGCTTATGTCTGTTGTGCTGCATTTTTCTTTGACTCAACAATGCCGAGTGATGCATCAGCAAGGCGATCTAATGCGGTTATAGCATCACCAGCTGTGCGTTTTCGACCTTTCGAAGTATCTTGTGATCCACTTGCATTAAAATTCTTACTTTTATCTGGTTTAGTGGTATCGGGCTTCTTAGAACAAGCAACAGAGTGGTCATTTGCTTCATTGTCCTCAAGATCCACTACCTCATTCGAATCAAATTCTACTTTACTGGTTTCACCTTTCCCTTTGGTAGATATAGCACCAACTCCGGATGCGGTAGAGCTAGCACATATGTCTACAGGGTCTATCCAAGTAGGACACACTTTATCTCGATATTCTTGAATATTCTTATCCTTCTGCAGTTTATTAGTATATTGTTAGTCTATTGGTTAACCATATGCTTGCAATTATATATAAATTCAATGTACTTAAACTCACCTAAATGAGATCCTCCCAAGTTTCATCGGAAGCTTTGATCATTTTATCCTCATCATCCTAGCCAAACCCAGTGAGTTTTAGAAGTCTATCCATGGTAGCATAACAACTCCTGTAGTACTTGTGACAATTTTTTATTTGTTGCAACTCAAGTTTGTCTACCTTTGAGTCATTGAACTGTTCTTGGATTTCACGTCATGCTTTCTTTATGTAACCTGTTCCTTACTTGCCTCCATTTCAGGTTTGATCTTTCAATATATTGAGCAATATTTTGTTCTCTGAAGATTTCCATACATGAAGCTTTATGGGATGCTTATCGTTGTTCTCCTTCTTAATTTGTTTTACCTTATCAGCCATATTTTCTACATGGAAATAAAACAACAATGTCATTACTAGTTGTTCGTACTACAAACTGGAATTTGGTATTTTACAGAAGCTCCACAAAAAAAACATAGGGAGCAAGTGTTTTTGTTTAACTATTACAGAAGCTATTATCTTTCTATGGTTTATGAATATGTTGAAGATCCGATATAATAATGATTAATATAGTAAGTATAAATGAACTGTCTATGGTCAAGGATTCATACATGGCTAGTGGTTGGCATTAAAAGATTGTATATTGCTTGCACTCGTTCACTAAATGGAGGGAGGATACAGTCATATCAGCTTGTTATTGTTACTATGATTTACACAACTAGAACTCATCTGAATAAAACTAGAACAGCCTATGTATATATTCAGTACACTTTCTTACACGTCCATGCCTAACAGTTAGCCAAAACTCACAATGCTCTGATCTATTCAAGATAGTTCATACACTTCTATAGAATTATTTCTCCTTTGTTGATCTGATTGTAGATATTACCTGTAGGATGATGAACCTGCGGTCTGACTGCTGACGATCGAAACAAGTGGAGGAAGTGCCGCCTCAGTCTTTCCAGCCGGTGTCCTGAATTATTGATCTGACGGCGTCAGCCCCCAGCCATGGAATAACTACGAGGATGTTTGTTTCTAGATCTGTGTTGTACTGTGTCTCGTCTTCTACCAACGTCACGTATACATAGAGGAGATGAAAAAAAGGGCGCGTAGGGAGTGGCGGGAGCGGCAGACTTGTGGCGCTAAAAAGTTTGTTGAGGAAGGAGTGTCCAGAAAAAGTTTGTCAAGATATGAGTTTTCTATAATCGTGTTTACATAAAAACGACTATTAGTTGTTTTGTCCAAAACTCGTTTTTCTAGCTTTGTGGAAACCAATTTTTATTAATCCCCCGGTTTTGTGGCCGCACCCAAACATAGATTTAGTCTGTTAAATGGTTACGCAGGATTAGGAAAAACTAGTTCTGCTAATTTGCCGTATCCAAACAAGGCCTTAATAAACCAGAAAGGTCATCATCCTCGATCTAACGAGCTTCAGGCAAACCAGAATTAGCTAGAGTATCAAGAACATGATGATTATATGGTTCACCATGTTTAGTCCACCTAATGTATGTGCGTTGCATCCCATTAATGAATATATGGTCTGCAACTATGCTCTGACTAAGCTTTTTATAATTAAGGCATTGTTGGCATGAGCAAAACATATCTGAATCGCCGTTATGCTGTTTAACAAACTTCATGGAGTCATTAACACCTGCCAAATATGAAGGTGTTGCTTTTTGTCCGTTCAATATCCAATATCTATCCATCTATTGAGGATAGAGATGGTCATAATCTTTCATGATATTTTAGCGAACATGTTGATTACATATCTAGTTAAGCCAAGATATCTGAGCAAACTGATGGAATATAGAACTATAAATGCCACGTAATTATAGCCGATTTCAGTAATTTTAGCCTATTTTGGAAATTAAGTGCAAAACCATGTTACATATTTGAGAGAACAGATTGACCGAGCGCAATAAAATACTAACCAATTCAAGCAAACATTGTGATCAAGTGCAGAACAATGTCAAACGAATAGATCAAGTACGAAATGACTTCTAGGAAACGATTTGAGCGAACTACGGAAATTATAAGTATATCATTGGGATCGACCAGCTGACCGTCGGTCTGTGTGCGTCTTGAGAAGAAAGCCGTCACCAGCGATGGTGTCAGCCGCCTCGGCTTGTAGATGGAGGGTGAATGTATTGGAGCGTGACTTGTGATTTTCATGGCCGGTGCGTCTCTAGAAGAATGGCGCAGAGACAATAGCTGACTGCTGGAGTGAATGTGCGAGTAGGAAAGTTTTAGCGTGTGTGGGCTGTATGTTCTGGTTGTCAGCAATTTTCACGCGAAATATCTGCCAATTTTTTTGTTCTTGTATTTTTCTTTCTTGTTGATGTCTAGAATTTTTATTACTAAGCCCATAAAATTAGCCTATGAGGTCCAAGCATAGCCGAAAACTTTCTAATTCGGCCTTTTCATGGTCTTGTGGCCGCTAATCATAGCCCATTCAATTTAGAAGTGAGCCTGTTGAATATTGTCTACGACGATAAAAAAGCTCAGCCTACCTATTTTTATGTGTAAAAGCTACTGTATTATGTAGCAGTTTTTAGTTTAGCTGCCAGAAGTGCCGCATTATTATTTTAAAGGAGATAAATATGGTCAAAGAAAGTCTTTTAGACTTAAAGAAGAACCGTTTAACATTTTTGTTGTATTAACTGTTTATTTTGTAGTGATAATGCATGTCGTTTATCTATTCTGAGGTCTCGAGTTCGAATGATAGGCAATTTTTATTTTTCTTATAGTCATTTTTTTTACTGTGAGGCTGACATCTGGGACCCAGAGAACTACTACTGTGTCTAGCAATGTTGCCAAGGTCAGAATGTCGAACTCGATCTAAAAAATAGTCCAACACATTTACATTTCTTTCAAATAGAGGCTGACATCTAGACCTAGTATAGACACGTTTCCTGCACAAAGAAGGCTGATATCTGGGACCCAGCAATGGACCAAGGTCAAAATAGTGGTTCGTGGAAATTTCTATTATTATATACTAACGCCGACGTGTGGAACCCAACAATAGAGTATATATTAATTTTTTTAAGAAAAATACTGATACCTGAGTCTCAATAAATTGATGTTGTATCTAGCAATATTGCCAAGGTTAGAACGACAGACTCGACCTGAAAAAATAGTCCAACATACACACAATTATTTCAAATTGAGGCTGACATCTGGGAACAACCTACACACATGTCTTCACAGAGGAGGCTGACATCTGGGACCTAGCAACAGACCAAAGTCAGAACAACGGAGGCGGCTGAAAAAAGTCCATCATAGCATATTTCATTTACAAAGAGGCTGACATGTGCGACCCACCAGAGATACCTTATATAAGTGCTACATCGAGCAACATTGCCAAGTTCGAATATGGTAGACGCGAGCGAAAAAAATCCAACATGCACACATTCTTCTAATGAGATGCTGATATGTGGGACCCAGCAGCGTGACCAAACGGCAGATGCTGACATGTGGCACGTTCTTAGTTCGGAACATGATAGCTAGAGAAGAATATTTCATCATATATACACGATTTTTATAATGAGAGGATGACATGTGGGACCCACAAGCTTGTATAAACGACCGATGTATCGAGCATCTTTTCCAAGTTCGAAACACGGAGGCGTGAGGGTAAAAAAACTCCAACATGCATACGTTTATTTTTAATGAGATGCTGATATGTGGGACCCAGCAGCCTATATAAATGGCTGATGCATTGAGCAACGTTGCCAAGTTCGAAACACATAGGCGATCGAGAAAAAAGTTCACGTTAAACAATACACAATTCTCTCATAAATTAGATGCACATAAACGCTGCGAGGTTTCTTCTGAACCTGCAACCCATGAGGACTACCCACTCATAATAATAAGATCAAGGATAGAAACATTGTGCAAAATACTTAGATTGAAATCGAATATTCTTGCAATGGTCATCGAATCACGAGAAGATCTCAAATACAAAGTAATGGCTATGGCTAATGGAGAGGATGGGGATGGAAGAGATGAACTATGGTGTGGATATCCTTTGATGGTGTTGTGATGCAATCTGAGAATGGTGGCCTTCTGCACGGCGGCTGAGACCTCGAAATATATAGGCGCCTTCACGATAGTTGTAGGGTTTGATAAGACGGAGCCGTCACCACCCCGTACGGGCGGGACACGCCCGTACCAGTGGTCGTTATGTCGACTGGCGCCTGGTATTAGTCCTAGGAATACTTGGTCGTCAAAACTTTTTTAAAATCATCATTTATGGCTCCAGATTTTGCAATAAAAGTGTGATTTTCTGCACAACATAAATCAAAGGAAGGTTTTACATATCTTTGCAATAATTAGTCAATAGTGAAATCAAGAGAGATTAATGTCAATTATTTGATGAAAAACAATGTTTAAACGCGAAGAAAGATGACGATTTTTTGAGCCATCACTCTACATACTCTATAGTACAATGTCTCTTAAGAGTTTGACCCCGCAGGTTTGATGTTATGTGGACATGACCGCGAAACTCTTTCCGCACAATAATCAATAGAGAGATCTGGACACCTATATTGAATCCCATGTAACCACTAATGGATGTCGTGTACTATCCATTTGCATCACGATATATGAAAATCCCAAGGCAATATAATTAGGTATCCTTGTAATGCAACTATTTGATTACTATAACATGTTAACCTTGTTACTGGCTTGTCTTTTTTTTCCTCATTTGCATATTCTAGTATCCAGTGATTCACATCACCTTATGTCTAGCCAGACGAGTAGTGATATCCTAATATCAAAAAGGGACCAAGAGTATCTCTCTATCGTGCCGGACGTGCAAATCTCACTCTCGGACTATCTTGTACCCCATCATATGTTTCCAACATATTCGAAAGATGACTGTTATGATCACCCCATGACATTTGAGGTTTGGTGACTATCAGGACATGTCTTTCAGTATAAAAGACAACTGATATCCTCATGGTCGAAGGACAAAGTAATACAACAATAATAATGACATACCAACAACTAAATGACAATATTTATCTTTTATTAGATCGTATGACTTGGGTTGGTTCAACATCCTTATTCAGTCAACAATATTATTTTACTGCAAAATGGTATCCTCGTTTAAATAACTATACCATGATTTGGAAACTTGATCGTCGATTGACAATGAGCTAGTCTTGCATGTCAGACTAGGAACACTTCGCATTTATAACTTTACACGTGCTTCTGAGTTTTCTCTTTATTCTCACATTCAAGACATAGAGCAATTACATAACATAAAGAATAAACTATAATTATGAATAAAATGAATAACAAATAATCATTTATTATTTGCTCTAAGGCATATTCCCAACAAGGACCCGCCACCACCGATGAAGGAGTGTTCGGCCTTCGAGCAACAACCGGAGGAGTGGGCGGGGTGGGCATTCTCCACCCTAGAGCGCGGACGGCCGTACTAATCTCAGTACGGCGGCATGGCCACACAATACATGGACCCGCCGCTACTACTACCACCCGACGTCTGCTACATCAAGGAGGAGGAGGCGAAGGACCCACCGGAGGACTACCCGGCGGAGGACCACGAGATGATGGTGGAGGAGCAACTCCTCACCACCATTGAGCTCTCCCGACAGGAGGAGGAGGCAAAGTGGATTGTTCTCCACAAAGCCATCGAGGAGTTCGCGATGCAGGCGGCTTCACTGCCGACAGCCCTCCTGATGCGCCACTCCTCCCTCCGCCATTGACCGAAGAAGCCTGGCCATCACCGCAGGTCTTCATCATCATCGACGAAGACTAGGTTGTTGGCCGTCACCGCAACTATAAGAGGACTAGGTCCTTATTATCTATATATTTTTTAGTTGAACAATGCCTCTTTTGTAATATATAATGTAAAATTATATTTTCTTTATGTTTCCATTTCTTTTTTGTGTATTTTTTGATGATAGTCGTCGGGTGCACAGCCACCCGCAATCACACACTGCGAGGACACGAGCCTCGTAATTTTTCGTGGGACACCGCAAACGGACCAATACAGACAAAACCGCTGAAGCTAGATTGCAAAAGCTGTGTACTCCTGATATTCTTAGTGTATGTGATGGTGATTATACTACTCCCTCCGGTCCATATTAGTTGATTCAAATTTGTCTAGATTTGCATGAATCTAGACATTATTTAATATATAGGTTCATCCAAATTTTGGAAAATCCAAGTCAAGTAATATGGGTCGAAAGGAGTACTATAAATAATGATTTTTCATGTCATGCATTTATTTCCGATAATTACGTTTTGTTTTGTAGTACATCTCTTAAAAATATTAAGTTATCAATAATTTTTTCATGCCGGTTTTGTAGAAAGTGGTACGGGCACTTAGCTAGTCAAATAAGTATTTTTCAACCACTCACGAGTCCTTTATGCAAGTACCAGAGGCAAATGAAAACATAGAAAGCATGAGAGTAATCCAAAAATAACAAAAGAAAAGGAGGCAAAAATGGGCGTAAGCCAAGAAAGACGAGGGGGAGAAGCGAAGCGAGCACGACACGAGCAGTGTCTGACGCTTTATCCGGTTTCCCCTTCTTCCCTCGCCGCCCAAACCAAGAAGAAGGGAAAAAGAAATCGAACGAAATTAAACAATCCGAGAGGAAAGCTAGGGTTTTCGCCATGACCACCGCCCACCTCGAGCTCCTCCACCCCATTCCCAATCTCTCCTAGAGCAAGGCGGATCCCCTCCCCCCGCGAATCTCGCATCCGCGCCAAAGGAGCCGCCTTTCCTTCCCTTTTCGCCCGCTCCCTCTCCTCCATCCGAGGGTTTCCTTTTCCCTTTCCCTCTTCAAAGCCGCCGCATCGCATCGCATCGCGTCGCTGACGGAACAAGCAAGCAACCCGCGCGCTGGGCTAGCGTCATCAGGTAGGCGCTGGCGATCGAGCTCCGGGCGAGGGCTTTGGCGGCGGCGGAGGCGGTCGGATAATGTGTATACTGTGCGCCGTGCAACGGTGGTCGCGGCGCGTCGCCACCATGCTGCCGTGGCTCGTCCTCCCGCTCATCCTCCTCTGGGCGCTCTCCCAGCTCCTGCCCGCCGCCTACCGCTTCGAGGTCACCTCCCCGCGCCTCGCCTGCGTCTCCGTCCTGCTCCTCACCCTCTTCTGGTACGAGATTCTTCTCCCACGCCTCTCCCTTTGGCGCGCTCGCCGCTCAGCGCGCCTCCGTGAGGAGCGCCGCACCCACGCTCTTGAGCTCCAGAAGCTCCGCAAGACCGCCACACGCCGGTGCCGCAACTGCAATAACCCGTATAGGGACCAGAACCCTGGCGGCGGGAAGTTCATGTGCTCCTACTGTGGTCACGTATCCAAGCGGCCTGTTCTTGACCTTGGCCCTGCAGGGAAGGTCCCAACTGGGTGGCCTTGCAGTCAGGATTGGGCCAATGCTGTTGGTGACCCGGGTTACTGGCTTGACCTGCGGTGCTCCGCTGATAACTCGTACTCAGGGTTCTCATGGCGGCTGTTCTCGTGCTTTTACGTGAGTATGGCGTGGTTCTGGAAGAAAGTATTCAGGTTTGGGTCATCAGGGGACAGTGGTGACTTGGGCCGGGATGGCAGAATGTTGACAAAAGGGGGAGAGAATGGAGGGAAGGCTGATGAGAGCAGAGTGGACAAGGCAAAAAGAAAGGCTGAGGAGAAGAAGTTGGCGAGGCTAGAGAGGGAAATGCTGGAGGAGGACGAAAAGAAGCAGCGGGAAGAGATGGCAAAACTAGTGGAGGAGCGGAGAAGGCTGAGAGATGAGAAAGCAGAGGCCGAGGAAAGATCCAAAGGCGCTACCCCTGTCGGGGAGAAGGATTCTAGGAAGGAAGCAGAACGAAAGCGGCATGAGAGAAGGAGGAAGGAAGACAAGGGATCAAGCAAGAGTAATTCAGATTGCGAGGATATTGAGAGAAGAGTAAGCAGAGAGGGTGAGTGGAAGCGGGACTTTGACAGAAGGAATGAGCCAGACAAACGGGATGCAATTAGAGTTGGGGCAGAGGGATATAAGCCTCATAACTTTGATGCTAACACTCAGGGTAGTAAAATAGTACAGAGCAGGACGAAGTACTTTGGCCGTATGACTGGAGGTTTGTTATCTTCTTCCAGAGGTTTTGGCGGTGGTTCCATTTTTGGTAGAAGTGCTCAGGCCCCTGCTCCTCAAGCTAACAAGGTGACCAAACCGATTGTTACTGCAACTGACCAGAGTAACACAGTTAAAAGGGATCCCCAGCCTGCAGCTGCACAAGCAATGGCCAAATCTTCTACAACTGGAGAAACTAGAAACATGTGGACTAATTCTTATCAACCTGTAAGAAGCAAACATGACTATATTACTCTAAATTTTTGTGATTATACCAATTGGCATAAGTTCTTTACACCTATTTGCCATTTTACATCTAATTATTTGTATTATGCTATATGCAGGTTAGTCCAAATATGCAGCCACATCCTAAGAAGTCATGGCATCAACTGTTTAGTCGCTCAACGTCAGTTTCCCCTTGTCCTGATATTACTGCTTCAGCTCGCGAAAAAAATCGGCAGCCAGAACCAAATGGAGCTCAGATAAGCAGTACCCACAATTTTCTTGCTCAGTATCCTCCTCTGGACAGCAAGCCAAGGTTAAACCAGTCCATCCAATTTACAGGGTTTCCACCAGTAAATGGGGTACCTGCCAACAAGCCTATATCTCATTTTCCAGCTGGACATGTGCCCTTCTATGCTGAGGCTGAACCAACAGTATTTGAAGAGCCAGAGAGATTTGAGGACCCATGCTATGATCCAGATGCAATTGCATTGCTTGGGCCAGTTTCAGAGTCCCTAGACAACTTCCCTCCAGACTGGGATAACAGGTTTATCTTGAGTGCTGTCACCAAGGAACCACATGTTAAGCCGTCACCAATTGAGTCTCCCCTGTCAAGATCACGTGCTGTTGAAGAAAAGCCTACTAAACCCTCACATTTTTCTATTTCCAAAGGGCCTGATGGTTCCGTGACTCCTGAGGCTACAAATGAGCATGGCACATGGCAAATGTGGAGCACACCATTGGTTCAAGACAGTTTAGGCCTGCGAGGTCCTCAGACGCAGTGGCTTCTACCAAATAAGAATCAGTTTAACCATGATGTCAGTAACTTGAATGGCGGAACAAGGAGCGCCCTTGGTACTGGTGTGCATAACAATGATTTATGGCTGCAGAAATCACCCTTCCAGCAATTGCCTCTTGATACAGAGAGTCTGTTCCTTTCACATGATTTTCCAGAAAATGGTATTCACCGTGACATGGGTTTTGGATCTCCAAACAAAGTAGCCCGTGCACACCCCTTTGGGCCACCTGGTCCTGGTCCTGGTCATCCTTGGTCCAAGTAAGTCCTTGTGATGTTTTCTTTCATTCTTTTCTAAATCTTTTGCGGCAATAAGGTCTTAGGTTATTACCTGTTTACTCCATTGACAGTGATCTTTTTTTCATGAGATTGTGTCAAATTGTTAATGTGTGATATGGGTGGTCCAGTTTACTACTAAGTATAGCTTTATCTATCAATACATATAAGACCCCAAGTGCTCAAAAGACAAATGATTTTATATTCCTACATGAACATGTCCATGAGTTCATATATCATGCACATGTTATGTGTGTGTAATTGTTTGCAGTTTATTTTATAGTTTTCAACCAAGAGATTTTTGTAATATTGCCAAACAGATTGGTAATCAAGGCAAATTAAAAGGAAAGTGCATTGTTTTGTATGCAACACAACCAAGGCTGAGCCTCATCTTTTATTATATAACATGTGTGTAAGACTCTTTGGCCTCTGAACCTAGCTCCGGTAATATTTTACAGTTTGGTGGAAATTTTATATATTTCTTGTGCAAGAGAAATACTGAAATATGTTACTTAACATGCAATTCGGTACTTTTGCTTATGTGATTAATCAGTCCTGCAATTAGGTTGGTTAGCTGGGTTAGTAGTAGGAAAACGGAATTTATGAGAGATTGTTTTATTGGTCAGCCTATTCGACCATTGTGTTTCCTTAGTTTAATGCTGGGTTGAGGGGGATTGAAAGGCTTTGATCTGGCTTAACTTAACCCTCCATCAGCCCAGCGTGTTTGTTGGTGAAACACAATCTATTATACGTATTGTTAGTCAAGACTTTGTTTCAACAGTTTCGTGGATCACAGCTATTATTTCCATTTATTTATGAGAAGCTTAGTAGTAATGCTATTTTCAGTGCAGTAGGCTAGTAGCAAAGAAATATAAATAAAAATATGATTGATACATTGTGGGGTGTGTGTGTGTGTGTGGAAGGGGGGGGGGGGTAGATGATATTTCGTTAGGGTCCTTATTGAAATGATTTAGCGGCCTTTGACTTAAACTTCAGCATGTGCATTATGTTACTACTGTCTGGCATTGGTGAAGGGAAGCGCTTCCTCCAAGCCAATGATGTTTTGTTTGTTGGTTTGTTGCTAGTATTTATTAAAAAAATGCTGTGTTTTTGATAATCATTCTGTTGCAAAATAAGGTATATGGCTACCCATATTGAAGCTTTCACCAAGAATTAATCCAATAATATAAATGTGGTTCTACACAAAAAGGATACGACTGGATTCATCTTCCGAAGCACTTACATATGATTATGTTTTTTGACCATCAAGGAATTTACAGTCGAAAGTCCTATTTAGACAGTCAAAATACGGCCTACATTTTGCAGCGGATCGAGTATCTCGTAGTTTAGATTTGCTCTACCAGTTTGCTTTACTAGTTTACCTGTTGGGCTTGTTGTGAATGAGGCATCTTCGAGCATGATATCTAGTTTTGTTTCCTGTCTTGCATTGGTGAGACATGCCTTTGTTTCAAAAACTTAGTTGTGGAAGCGACTCTTGGAAACACAAAATTGAGTATATTCTTAGCTTAGCTAGATGAATTGGGTCAAGCAGGTGTACATGGTATGGATGGTACAACTGGGAACAACTGGTTTAAACAGACCTGGTTCCATGCTTGAGCCTCTTAGCCAATAACAACTCACGTTAAACTACTTACTGTGCAAACTTTCTAGTTCGGACTTTTGGGACCAGGGATGATAAAATCATCATTTTATTCACCTGGTCTGTTTTTTTCCATAAAAAAAATGCTCTTTTCATACAGGGTTGGTTGTGCAGGCTGGAGTAGCAACACTGTTGGGTTGGTACGGAGATGCTAATGGTTTCCCTCTGGAACCAGGTTAAACAGTTTAAAACTCTAGGTTAGTGAACCGAGGCATGCCCGGATGGCTAGGTAGTGATGATACTGCCCAGCCCGCCCGCGTTCGAGCCTCCGCGCTTGCAAACGCGTGTTGTATACACAACTACCTCTATCAGAACCAGAGCTGCGGGTTTCTTCCCCGTACGGCCAACCATTAAAACTCTAGGTTAGTAACTTAGTACTAAAGCGAGTATAATAGGGTTATTTCTAGGCTATCTATTAATCCATGTTTACTGGATTAACAGATTTTAGCCACTTAGTTTTCTAGGCTATCTATTGATATATGTTTATTAGATTCAAAGAAGATTTAGCCACTTAGTTTGGAGAAGTATCTTCTATATTCAACTTTGAGCCCATACAGCAATATTCATGTGACGAGAATTACAGAGATCTATGGTTGTTCAGAAACCATCAATATTAGTTCTAGGCTTGATGTAGGTCTGCATTGAGCAGGTTTGGTACATGGGTGTCAGTTAATTATTCACCGTTACTGTGAAGTACCAGGAGTCACCACCATTTATCAGTTTTTCCTTACCGGCATTGTTCGGTATCACTTGAATGTGTGGCATTTCGTCTGGTAGATAGGATTCACTTCAATGTTTTAAGCACTCTAATGCTGAGAAAGTATCTTAAAACTACATTTGAACATATTTGGTCATTTAATTTTTTGAGGACTGTTACCTGTTTGGTCAGATATTGCATCTACATGTTCTTAGTTTTCTAGTAATATATTCTCAAATCTGTGTATGGCTTACGCGAGATGCAAGCTATATTAATCTATTATCATTATCTATGGGTGCTTGAGTTTACTTTGAGTTTTTCTGTTACAGTTGGAACCTCTCAGAAGTATACGAACTTTTCATAGGAATGTTATGCTTGTTCATAAAATTAGAACTCGTGCCTTGTTATGTTTACAGGGAGGAACTGGTGCAGAATGGACCTCAGGAAGCTAGTCAAATCCACTCACCCACTGGAGCTCATGCCGGTTTATTTCCAACTAATCCCGATGTACAGTCAGTTTGGTCTTTTGATAAAAAAAGAGACAGCGTGGAACTTATAAAATGATATTCCTGAGCCAAGGCTCCCTTGCCTCCCACCTTCTAGTTTAGGGAGTTGAGGAGATATGTTGGACTGTATTCCCTTACCGAAACGAAACATAGCCCTTTTATTTAGCAATGCGCACATGTTAATGCTGCCCTCACCTGGTGTTTTTGTTTGGTGTCTCTCAAGTTCTTTTTTGCGTGGATTTTATGCAAAATGCAGTGCGAACTCAATGAGCGCGGCATTGGATGTCTGAGCCAAGCTGATTTGCCCTTGCCCTTGCAGCGAACAGTGAGAGACCATCTGGTTTCTGGGTCACTTGCCTGATGGCAGGTGCTGCTGGCACTATCTGCTTTGCTTCATCTTATCTTGCTCTTCTTTTTTGTGTCCATCTCAGTGATGGAGAATGATATTGCAATTTTGTTCAATCTACGTCGTAGCTTGTTTTGCATTTCTATGAAAGGTGAGCTAAACTTTGCAGTGGAGACAGGAGCTATCTTGCAGAATTTAGATTACACTGAATAAAACCTGTCATCTTCTCTCAGTGCAGAAAATACTGTGACTTTACCAAGCAAATACTGTGAGCTGAGCAAAGACATACCTAAACAATATGATATAAATTAAACCGAAAATGACATCTTTATGTCTAAAAGGATTGTATATTACTATACATTATTAGGCGAGACAATAAGTGTGAATGCTTCTAGATGAATCTGAAAATTTTGCTGAATTACTACAACTCTTTCATGATCTCCCTAATTTGCGAAGCATTTAATTTCTCAAAATTTCTTCATTTGAAACTGCCATATATGAGAATTGATTTAATAATTCCATGTTGCCGTATGTAGGTGCTTTTTCATGCTAACAGAAACATTTTAATCCCGTCATGTTAGCAGAAACTAAAGGGCAACACATCCACCCTTTCAGTCACACCATCATTAGAAGTATAGTTACTATTTTGTGCTTGCTCTCTTAACACTGGAGGTATCATCACAATGCAAGATAAAAAGCAAATGACAAAACAAAGCACACCATCATTAAAAGTATAATAACTATTTTGTACTTGCTCTCTTAACCCTGGAGTTATCATCACAAAGCAAGAACAAAAGCAAATGACAAAACAAAGCACTAGGGACCACACGTTTTGGATACGGACATGGTCTTCAAAACAAAATTTGTCTGCTGATTTATTTCTAGAACTGCACAGTATTTCCTATATGATATTATGAACTGCTTTTGAAGATAAAGCTATACATATGATTTCCATGTTTGTACTCTGTTATATTCAAAATTATGGTAGCATTTCGAGGAATCGACGAAATGTAGTTTACTATATTCTGTTAACTGTATTAGTTGTTTCTGAACTTCCACATCGAAAAGTAAATATTCCCAACTTAACTTAGGATAGAAAAGGGCTCTCACGATCTAGGTTTCCACGCGCCACCCCTCTTATGCTGGTTCATCGTCATCCTCCTCCTCCTTCGCTTGCTCCACCAGTGGTAGTGTGCGGGAGGCCCCGACCAACTAGTGGGAGTTGTAGTGATGGTCACATGAGCACGAGACTCCGTAGTACCTTTTGTGGGAGGATTTACAAGCATATATCGAACCTAAGGATCTAAGATTAGCCATATTCTCTTACCGAGGCTAGAGTATTCATGGCCTCTAGTCACGTTCCCAGTCAAATCGGACTTCGGAAACTACTCTATTCGTGTTATGTTCTACCGAGCACGGATGGTGAAACATAAGGTAAAAACAAGAATCATACATGAGAGATGATGAAAAAAAAGAAGCAAAGTTGATTGTCTTGATGAGACATACAAAATTCATGTTGGTAATTTCTTCATCGAGATTGTCGGTTTCTTCTCTCTTTTAGCTCCCAAATTGGTGGTGATCACGAGTCTAAGCACTCATGGGAGTTAAAGTCTAACTAAAACTGTTGACATAGGTATTGCCCTACGGATGCCTAATGTTAACCTACCCGGTCCGGTCCAGCAGAAGCCCACGAGACGATGTACCCATGATGGAGAAGCCCAAGAGGATTTCGGGTGGCCCAAGCCCAAGAAGGATGCGCTCCTTAAATAACACGACTCGCTTTAGATAGAAATTCAAAGGAAGAAACCCTAACTTGTAACCGACTCGATCTATCCGGGACCTGGCCTATCTATATAAAGGCCAGGAGGGCACGACGAGGAGGACGAATCCACAACCCTAGCATACACACCGCCAGATCTCATCTGCGCACCCCGGTAAGCTTCGCCATTAATCAAGAGCAGACAAGCAGGAGTAAGGTTTCCCCCGAGGGCTCGAACCTGGGTAAATCTCGTGTCCCGTGTTGCTTTTTTGCTATCCGTTCCGCGATCTCCAGCGTCCCCTCCTTCTCTAAAACCCAAGTCCATAACAATGGTCATTGATAAGTCGAACCCTCGTCAACTGTACAAAGAAGAAGAAAAATCAAACATACTAAAATGCAATGGTTCATAGCATATTCTAAGATGAATCTCGAGAATATCAAGGTTATAACTCAAAGAAAGGATGAATATAAAATGGACTCTTCATGTAGCTAACCCGGTCTTAAGCATTAGTTATGTCTCCCTATCAGTGTGTGTGCCGTCAGATCCAACAGAGCGATTGGGAGGACATCTAGGTCTTCGTTGTTCGTCACTTCGGCCATGCGGCTATTATGATGGTAGTGCTTAACAAGGTATCCTTTGGCTTCTTCTCTAGCTTCAATGGTACATGTGTTGTGGGATCAAACAACGAGTTCTTTGAGGAAGTACGAGAGTTGGTTTTTTTCTTCGTCAGACCGATGGTGTTGTGGCAATAATGAGACGATTTAGTTATTCTATCGACTCAGATGGATGTTTAGGTGTGATTAGATGGATGTTTAGGTGTGATAGCCTCAATGTCATCTTCTTTTCCAGGCCTTGGATCCTTCAAAATTGATGTCGTCGATATTTCTCGGTAGAGGTCGACTGTTTGCATGGATACTACTTTCTTGTCCTATTGATGACGTGAAACTCCAAAGACGACAATATTGTCACGCCATCGACATGTATCGTATGTACGTGATTGAGACTCCTAGGGGCTGGACTATATTTTCCTTTTTTTTAGGGGCTTTCTTGTAATGGTGATGTTTAATTACTATAGAGATCTGATTTCTCCACAAAATGAAAATCAGGTTTTTTTTTCTTCCTCCCTATTCATATACATACGAATTTAAACAAATTTATGATATCTTCTGGGGACAGATGTAATAGATATAATTCACAACGGAGGGTATACAAAATTATATATTACAGTAATAAAAAAAAGCGAATACAAGAGTAATGCAAAAAAAAAAAAAAACTAGAGAAAGGAGGCAAAAATGACGCTTTATCTGGCTCCCTTCCCTCGCCGACCAAACCAAGAAGACGAAGAGAAAAAATCAAACGAAATTACACAATCCGAGAGGAAAGCTAGGGTTTTCGCCATGGCCACCGCCCACCTCGAGCTCCTGCACCCCTCCAATCCCAATCTCTCCTAGGCAACGCGGATGCCCTGCCCCGCATCTCGCATCCGCGACAAAGAAGCCGCCCTTCCTTTCGGCCTGCCCCCTCTCTTTCATCTCAGGGTTTCCTTCCCCTTTCCCTTTCCGCCCTCAAAGCCGCCGCATCGCATCGCGTCGCCTCCCGAGCAAGCAAGCGACCCGCTATTGTCATCAGGTAGGTGGTGAGATTCGGAGGGAGGCGCTGGCGATCGACCTCCGGGTGAGGGTTTCGGCGGCGGCGGCGGCGGTCGGATAATGTGTATACTGTGCGCCGTGCAACGGTGGTCGCGGCGCGTCGCCACCATGCTGCCCTGGCTCGTCCTCCCGCTCATCCTCCTCTGGGCGCTCTCCCAGTTCCTGCCGGCCGCCTACCGCTTCGAGGTCACCTCCCCGCGCCTCGCTTGCGTCTCCGTCCTCCTCCTCACCCTCTTCTGGTACGAGATTCTTCTCCCACGCCTCTCCCTTTGGCGGGCACGCCGCTCTGCGCGCCTCCGCGAGGAGCGCCGCACCCACGCTCTCGAGCTTCAGAAGCTCCGCAAGACCGCCACACGCCGCTGCCGCAACTGCAATAATCCTTACAGGGACCAGAACCCTGGCGGCGGGAAGTTCATGTGCTCCTACTGTGGCCACGTATCCAAGCGTCCTGTGCTTGACCTTGGCCCTGCAGGGAAGGCCCCGGCTGGGTGGCCTTGCAGTCAGGATTGGGCCAATGCTGTTGGCGACCAGGGTTACTGGCTTGACCTGCAGTGCTCCGCCGATAACTCATACTCAGGATTCTCACGGCGTCTGTTCTCGTGCTTTTGCTTGAGTATGTCATGGTTCTGGAAGAAAGTGTTCAGGTTTGGGTCATCAGGGGTTAGCGGTGGCTTGAGCCGGGATGGCAGAGTGCTGACAAAAGGAGGAGAGAATGGAGTGAATGCCGAGGAGAGCAGAGTGGACAAGTCGAAAAGGAAGGCTGAGGAGAAGAGGCTGGCAAGGCTGGAGAGGGAAATGCTGGAGGAGGAGGAAAAGAAGCAGCGGGAAGAGATGGCAAAACTAGTGGAGGAGCGAAGAAGGCTGAGGGATGAGAAAGCAGAGGCTGAGGAAAGGTCCAAAGGCGCTACCCCCGTTGGGGAGAAGGATGCTAGGAAGGAAGCAGAACGGGGGCGGGTGGAGAGAAGGAGGAAGGAAGACAAGGTTTCAAGCAAGAGCAATTCAGATTGCGAGGATGTTGAGAGAAGAGTAAGCAGAGACGGTGAGAGGAAGCAGGGCATTGAGAGAAAGAATGAGACAGACAGGCGTGATGCAACAAGAGTTGGGACAGAGGGATATAAGCCCCATAACACTGAAGCTAACAATCATGGTAGTAAGATTGTACAGAGCAGGGGGAAGTACTTTGGCCGTATGACTGGAGGTTTCGGTGGTGGTTCTTTTTTTGGTAGAAGTGCTCAGGCCCCTGCTCCTCAAGCTAACAAGGTGACTAAACCACTTGTTACTGCAACTGACCAGAGTAATGCAGTTAAAAGAGATGCCCAACCTGCCGCCACACCAGTAATGTTTAAATCTGCTACTGCTGGAGAAACTAGAAATTCATGGAGTAATTTTAATCAACCTGTAAGTAACATGGCATTACTGTTTTAGTGCACACTGTTATCAGTCGAACAAATAGCCTATTATTGTTTTCACCTGGTTGACCATCTTACATATTAACTATTTGTGTTATGTTATGCAGATAAGTCCAAATATGCAGGGACATGCTACAGGCGTTAAAAAGTCATGGCATCAGTTGTTTAGTCGCTCAGCATCAGTTTCCCCTCTTCCTGATGTTACTGCTTCAGCTCGTGAAAAGAGCATGCAGCCTGAACCAAATGGAACACAAATAAGTAGTGCTCAGAATTTTCTCTCTCGGTATCCTCCTCTGGACAACAAGCCAAAGTTAAGCCAATCCATGCACTCGACAGGGTTTCTGCCAGTGAATGGAGCACCTGCCAACATGCTGCTATCTCATTTTCCAGCTGGACACTTGCCCTTCTATAAAGAGGCAGACACAACATTACTGGAAGAACCAGAGCAATTTGAGGATCCATGCTATGATCCAGATGCCATCGCATTGCTTGGGCCTGTTTCAGAATCTCTAGACAACTTCCCTCCAGACTGGGATAGCAGGTTCGTCTTGAATGATGTCCCCAAGGAACCACATGTTAGGAACCCCATGCCTTCACCAATTGAGTGTCCTCTATCAAGATCACGGGCCGTTGAAGAAAATCCTGTTAAACACTCACATTTCTCAACTGCAGAAGGGCATAATAGTTCAATGTCAGCGGAGGCTACCAATGAGCAGGGCACATGGCAGATGTGGAGCACACCATTGGTTCAGGACAGTTTAGGCCTGCGAGGTCCTCAGGCACAGTGGCTTCTACCGAATGCAAATCAATTTAACCATGGTGCCAATCATTTGAATGGTGGAACAAGAAGCCCCCTTGGTGCTGGTTTGAATGATAACGGTTTATGGCTGCAGAGATCACCCTTCCAGCAATTACCTCTTCATACAGAGAGTCTGTTCCTTTCACACAATGTGTCAGAAAATGCTATACACAATGACTTTGGTTTTGTATCTCCAAACAAAGCAGCCCGTGTACACCCTTTTGGGCCACCTGATCCTGGTCATTCATGGTCCAAGTAAGTCCTTTGAATTTTTTTATTTCCTGCAATATTTACGTTTTATATCCTTATCAATTGTTTGACATTTTTAACGTGAGCCCAAAAACTTGTTCATATGCTGTAAGAGAATAATCACCCGCACAGCCGTACACCCTAGCCTCCATATGTTGGTAGTGTGTATTTTTGTGGCTATGTTAGACTAGTTATTAATATGTGATAGCTTTGTGTATCAATACAAGTATAGCTTTGTGTATCAATACAAGTAAGCAGCAATGCACTGAAACATTTATATGATATTTCTACAAGAACATAGACATTTATATGATATTTCCATATGGCATGTACTCCCTCCGTTCCAAAGCTTAAGGCTTATATTTTTTTTCAAAAGTCAAACTATGTAAAGTTTGACCACGTTTTTAGAAAAATATATTAATATTTACAATATGAAATCCATACCGTTTGATACACCATGGAACATAGTTTCACATGGTTTCTATATAATATCATAGTTCTTTATATTTTTTTCTAAAAGTTTGGTCAAACTTTGTGTAGCTTGACTTTTAAAAAAAAATATAAGCCTTAAGCTTTGGAACGGAGGTAGTATCTGTAACTATAGAAGCTTAATAGACATGTTCTGTAATAGTATGACTGACTGCTTAGATATTTCTACACTATTCCATGCTAGAATGAGCCATCTTGTTGTATTGTGAAACACATGTACTCCATGGGTATTTGGTTGGTCCTTTTGTCTCTAGGCACTAGAAGCACCAATAATCTTTGACACATCGGTGGAAATTTCGTATTAGTGCTGTGTATTTGAAATAATTACGAATGCTACATGGTATGCAGTTCAGTTGTTCTGCATATGTGGTGAATGATAATGCCATTTTGGCTTTAGATTTTTATTTATTTCTGTATTTGGTGTTTGCTGGTGGTTCATGCTGATGGTCAATTGGTATCTGAAACTACTACCTCCATTCCATAAATTTTTCTAAAAGTCAAACAACACAAAGTTTGACCAAGTTTATTGAAAAAACTATCAACGTCTACAATACAAAATCAGTACCATTAGATACATTGTGAAATATACTTCCATATTATGTCTATTTGGTCATGTAAATGTTATTAGTTTATTCTGTAAGGTTGGTCAAACTTTACACTATTTGACTTTAGCAAAAATATTATACTCCTTTTTGGGAATGGAGGTAGTATTAGGTACTCCCTCCGATCCAAATTAATTGACTCGGATTTGTATAGATTCAGATGTATCTAGCACTAAAACATGTCTATATACATCCGAATTTAGACAAATCCAAGTCAATTAATATGGACCAGAGGGAGTAGCAAGAATGGCAATTGAACCTTTCAATTAGATATGTTGGTTGCTTGTCAAAAATTTGTTGGAAGTGAACCACCTGGAAGATAAGAGACTCAATGGTTATTGTTTCCATTTACTTGAAACTTTCTTCCTGTGCTATTTTCAGTTTAGTCACTGGCACACTGAAGTCAGTCTTAGTCTACAATGTCAAACAGAAATGTATTATTTAGAGGGTATGAATTGCCTGGCAATCATCAAGTCATCATACCTGGAATGAGAACAGTGATAAACCTTTTAAGTAATAAAGTGCCCTTGATCGAAAGAAATAGTGGGTACGTGATGTTCTCTTAGGGCACACAATGCACTTCACTGTTCTTTGATGTATCGATTCCAGCATGTCCTTTCTGTGGCTTATCTGCCATTTGTGCTGTGCATAATAGCTCACTGCAAGCTAAGTCCGTCCTGTTTATTGCTATCATATTCTATTTTTTGTTATGCTGTTACAAGCGCTTTAATTTTACCTTACCAGTTTAAGGGACTGACAATATGCTCAGTTTGTAAGTTGGATCATTTTAATATTTGATATCAAACTCTAGGGCAACTAAATGAATTCCGTTTCACCCAGAAAGCCAAGATGAATCGTCCGTTTGCTTGTATGCATAATGGCACACCTATTAGCTCGTGTAGCCTTCAAGAAATTGATAGCATAAATTAAGTGTTCGGAATTCTAGATGTATAGAATTTTTATGAATAATATTCACTAGCGGCGATCGGCTACCTGCATCCATTTTGCCCTTCCTTTGAATGAGCGATCTTTGAGGGTGGTAGCTAGTTTTGTTTCCTGGCTTGCATGGACTGGAGGTCCTTTATGTAAAAAGCTTAGTCATCGAGGTGTTGCCACTTGCCAGGACACACCAAAATGTGCATCATTCTTGACAGCAGATTTGGTTCAAGATGGAGTACTTGTTATGGTTTGTCCAACTGGGAGCAACTGGTTCTAACATACTAAGGGCATGCTTGTTTTGAGCCCAAGTTTTTTTTTTTTTGATCTGAAAACTGTAGGGGAGGCCCTGACAGTAAATTTTTTATATTAAAGTGAAAAGAATATTTACAAGTGCCCAAGTTCACCTCACCACAAATTTGGCTATGCTTACCATGATATGCAAGAGAAATGAACTAGGGCAGGCCAGTTAGCATGAAGCCACGACACCACTCATCAACTCCATGCTGGAAAAACATACCCTCAGTTCCAAGCTGGAGACATTGAACCAACCATCAACTCCAACATGAGAAATACGAAAGAAACTAGCTTCTAGATTTGTAGTTTTCTTTTGCAATCTGTAGTTATCTTTCATGTTAAATTAGTTAACATGAAATTAGCTTCTAGAAATTAGCTTGTATGCACTTTCTAAAAAATTGGGGCAAGAAATGAGAAAATATTATTTTTTTCATTTTGGTTGAAAATTGCTCTTTCCCTTCGGTTGAAAATTGCCAGTAGTTCCTTTGCTTGTTTTGTGGAGGTCTGGGTGGAAAGGCTGCAGAATTGATAACGAACAATGGGAGGTCACTAGTTGCATCCTTGTGAGTTGGTATTGAAGCTATTATAGGAGAGTTTATGTTTTACGGCGTCTTATTTTAAAATTTATTCACTTAGTTTGGACTAGTATGTCCTGGATTCAGCTCTACTTGGACATACACATGTGTCAGAATCCAACTCAGACTCGGATTCAGGTGTTCTGACCCGGCATGGTTTTATGGACGTGAATGTGACATGGATTTGGGATGTCTGACGTGGCGGAGAAGTAAATACAAAATAGGTAGTAGGTGTCTGGGTAACATGGAAACACGATTTGTGTGATGAGAGTAATGGGTTCCATTGCTGGTCAGGCCCAGTAGTATAGTTACTACTGTATTTAATGTTGGTCCTTTGCCCTGGAGTAGGTGTTAGAGAATGCCTTAAAATTACTTATAAAACAGATTATGGCCATCTATGTATTATGGAGCTTATTAGTGAGATCTTGCATTTGCTGGAGCAGGTGCCTGCAACCATTCCTGGTGCCAACAGACTATAATTGATCGGAGAACCATATAGCTTGCATTGTTTTCTTAATAAAGAATCAAAGAATATCACTTGGGCTTTTGGTCCAGGCCCAGGACTGAAGCCTGGGTGGCCCTAGTCCTGGCTGTGCATATTTTCTATGTTCTCAAGAGATATTACATGTTCAGTTTATCTATGTGTAGTGTTATTCTGTACTTGCTTGATAGAATTAGTACTCATGCCTTTGCTATGATCAATGCAGGGAGGAACTGATGCTGAATGGTCCCCAGGTAGCTAGTCAAGTCCGTTCACCGACTGGAGCACATGCTGGTTTATTTCCAAGTAATCCAGATGTACAATCAGTCTGGTCTTTCGATAAGAAAATAGACAGCATAGAAGTTATAAAATGATGATAGGCCGCCTGAAGCAAGGCGCTCCCTTGCCTCCCACCTTCCAGTTCAGGGAGCTGAGGAGATAAAGCATGCCGGACTGTATTCCTTTATGCCGAAAAAGAAACATAGCCATTTTATTTAGTAATGAATGAATCACCCACCTCTTAACATTGTGCCCATGCATCAGTTGTCAGGCTTCTCGCCCGAAGCTCTTGTTTTGGTGCGTATTTTTGGTGGATTAAATGCAATGTGGTTCAGGATCTCGTCGCGCACTTGCTTGCTTTTTTGCATGGTCGTTCATTGTTGTGACCGGTGAGGTCATCACATTAGCGGAGTGCTCATGTTTGGGCAGACACTGAAATCTTAGCTAGTCCGTGTGAAGTTTGCCTGTTACTACGTATCATATTCTGCAGATGGTACTGCATTCAGTGCTGGAGTGAAAACAATGGCTGAGAAACTGCTGCCTGTTGAGATTAGCTGCCTCGGTGGTGCATCTTATCCAGCCGGGCCTTGCTCTCTGCGATGCCCATTTAATTTTGTTGGAATGGAATGGAAGGTGACGTTGCAAAGTTTTCAATCCGCATGCGTCCGTTGTAGGATCAGCTTGGTTGACAAAAAATGGAAATAAAACCCATACCAAGTCCGAGTGCGTGTGTGTAAAACATGTGCTGCAACTTGCAAGTGGCACACTAGTTGCCAGTGGCCACTTGCGACCATTTTGCCAGCCTAACTTAGATTTTTATTTTTCATTACCTGTGGTGCTGCGGAACGAAATTTCCATGGTGATGTGGACATGG
The DNA here is from genome assembly GCA_916181665.1 of Avena sativa. Classification (NCBI taxonomy): domain Eukaryota; kingdom Viridiplantae; phylum Streptophyta; class Magnoliopsida; order Poales; family Poaceae; genus Avena; species Avena sativa. The sequence continues at coordinate 235,515,020 of OV702296.1, read as the reverse complement.
CTGTTGCCGTGTGACGAAAGCTCGGAAGTTTTTTGACTTGGTTAGGCCATCTGTAGCTGGAACAATGCGGATGATCGGCAGATACTCCGGGAAACCATCAAGGCACAAGTCCTTTTAGATGATGAGAGCTTTGTCTTTGCGTGCTGTATGGGGCATGCATCTCCTCCTTCAGGTTGCATACCACGTCTTTGTGGACAAGCCAAAAGCGAATGACTGGTGCGCAAACCCCTCAAGACTGAAGTGTGTATTTTTTTTGCCAAATCTGACTTTTTGGCGAAACTAATTCTACGTCTGACCCCTTCTCGAAACTAATTCGAAATCTGATCCCTCCAAGGGATCAGATTTCGAATTAGTTTCGAGAAGGGATCAGATTCGGTTAAAGTTACAAGATTTGGACAGATTTGACAAAAAATACCTGAAGTGTAGGCTGAAACTGAAAGGGTTGAAAAATCAAGCGAGAAGCATATCCCTTAGGGCATCCACCATGTGCAAAAAACCACATCTTAAAGTCCTATGTGGCAAGGCTTGTAGTCTACCTTATACATAGTGGAGGAAATATGAGTTGTCCATAAGCTTATAGGTGACCTTAAGCTTATGGGTTGTTCACAAGCAATAGAAAAATAATTTATTATCTCTTTCCTCTCATGCATGAGTGCACATGACATGTGGGTCCTAGCTTAAGGTTAAAGTTCACCTTATACATAGTAGAAGATTTTACAAGAGAGGTAGGTCCCACCTTATGGCTAAAGTTCACCTCATACATAGGTGATGCCCTTAGGCTATGGACATTGTCCTTTCGTAGTGACTGATGCGTAACATGTCGCGATAACGTACTACTAGTAACTAGCAAGAGTACCATTCACAGTTAGAATTGCGTATATGTTTCTTTATATTTGTGGCAGCAATGTCGGAAAGCTCTGGTGCTATCTGTGTATTAAAAATTTAAAACTATATTTACAAGTTTCAGACAATTTTGAAACAGAATCCTAGAAATTGTTAACAATGTACTATCTCACAAATGTGCAAAATCTCAATTCAAAATATTCTGCATTCCGAGCTAAAAAAAAAGACAAAGTGTGACTCTTTTTGTGATTTGAAATCACTACTCCCTCCGTCCCAAAATAGATGTCTTAGATTTGTTAAGATTTGAATGAACCTATATATATAAATAGTGTCTAGATTCAGCCAAATTTTGACAAATTTGAGACATCTATTTTGGGACGGAGGAATATATTATAGATCTTACTAAATAATAAATCAAAATGATTTTTGATTTTTTAAAGAGCGCCATCATTGGTGCCCATCAGCGACGTCTCCGGGAATTGGGGGCCCCGGTGCGACTTGAGAAATGAGGTTCTAATTTTTTTCAAACTCGACAACGAGTAAAGCCACAAAATTTACTTAATTACTTCAGAATGAGCTAGTTAGTTAAATGTTTAAAAAATATACTCCGACTAAGAATAAGTGATTAAGATTTATCTAAATTCACAATAGTAACGTGTCGAGATAAATATAAGCCACGTATTATTACCGGACGGAGTGAGAACAGAAAAATAAAGTAACATCATATTCCACCGAACTATTTCATACATGACTATACGGGTTGGAGCGATCATTCCTTTGATCCTGATTGGGCAGGGAGGGGGAGGGGGTGTCACGCCGGCAAGCAGCTGGAACTACAATCAGCGACCGGCGCAAGGTGAGGGAACAGCTGAAGAGACGAATTCGTTTCCGTCGACAGATCAGTATGTTGCCGTCGCCTAGTGTCGCTCTGTCAGTCTTGATCTCACCTCTCAGCCCTCTGTTGCGGGCAGAAAAACGCGAGCGGCAATCGCAATCCACACATGGAAGGCTGGAACTGATTGGGATCGAGACTGTGCCATCGTGGTCTTCTGGAGTTTAGCGTTTGCCTATTGGTGCAAGGCTGCAGGAGAAATGTAAGCGGCCAGTTGCAGCTGGGCCAGAAAATTGCTTGCGACCGTTGACTAAGTGTACTAGGAAGTAGAAATTTGGGGGCCCTGTTCCGATGATCACTTCGAACATGCCCATCGACGGGCCTGGTGCCCATGTGCACCAAATCTCCATTCTAGCAATGTTAGTTATACAACTATACTATATAGTGTTATGGTTGGTGTAGTTGCAGTTTCATTCTATGCATGACGATTTGTTTTGGTTCGAGATTTACTCCAACACAATGTGTACTCTTTCTCTGCCATCTATTTGTTTACATAAAGGTATATTGATTGTTTTCTTTCCCTTTAGGGGATATGTTAATATATATGGTACGTCTTTGACATACTCTCGAAAGAAGTACTCCGTATTTCATATGGTTAGGCCTGGCCGGGTACGTAGGTAAGCTGCACATGGCTTACACCCTGAGCTCGTAACCGACTCAACGACACCCACGTTCCTCAGTCCATTCCTGATTTCTTCCTGGAACCGAATAACCGGTTTCGTAAGCGACGACAACAATGCCGTAGCTGTATCCCATCCACCTTCGGAGGCAGCTAGCTAATAGTTATCTGTATACAATCATTTGTGCTCTCCACCACTGAACTGACTAAGCACTAAGCAGTGGTTGGCAACCACTCATCACCTACGGGTATGTTGACATTCAGAAACAAGCAAACGACCCGGTGGGATTAGGCTAATCATTCATTGTTGACACTCTGGCTGATTGTCAATGCACCACTTGTTAATTTCTTTCTCTCTGAATTGGACCAACTCTTCTGTCCAGTGGCGAAGGACGGAAAGAATTTGAGGTAGGGCAAACTTAAAGAAATGATGCGAAGACAAAATTCTGTAGAGACACCATTAATGCTATATATATATATATATATATAAGATTCTAACACAATCACTTAGTAGTACGATAGAAACAAAAACTTATTTGAATATATTTACAACCTAAAAACGTACCAACGATGAAGTTTTAATATAAGTCCTAGAAAATGGCAAAACTCTACTTCTTTTAAAAAAATCTTCTGTACTTTTTTTGATCATGACTTCTTAATATCCCTTAGCCAATGTAGCACGTCGTCAAGTCATCAAAAAGTCATCGCGACATCTCATTGCTCCACTCGGTCTTGATCATATTTGTTGCCAAGAAAACCCTTTCAATAGTTGTTCTCGTCACTAGTAAAACAAATCAGCAAAAATGAGACGATAAACCAACTGAAACGTGATATACTTTTAAATACCGAGATAATCTTTAAAGTATTAATTTCTCTGTGTAAGAATGATGAATAGCTTAATCTTAACTTGTATATGCTCATGCTCATAATAAGATCAATGATAAATCTCTCTAAGACGAGCAATCTTATTCACGTGAGTCTCTTGAATCAAGACAAGAGAATTTCTGAAGCAACTATAAGATATCTCATTAAAGTGATGGTAAAAATTGGAGGTAATAGTCTATAGCAACATAGAAGGTGATCACAGTGTAAAAATAATCAATATTGACCTCTTGTCTACACATTTTTTTGATTTCCCCTATTTTATTACCATTCATCCATACTTAGGATTGTGATGTTGTCTGTGCAAATTGACATCGTCCAATAGGGGTTCTAACCACAATATATCCAATTGAGCAAACATGTCCACATATCCTTAGCGGAAGACATTGACTTAAGTAATACAATTATAATTTTAGATCAATAGAATATATATGCAAAGACAAAGTAGAACCATAGAACATAATCCATCACATACCTAAAGTTGGTTTTGATACCCCATAAGCTGTCAAAACTACCCTCAAGTTCTCCTTAAATATCCCACCTAGGACATTGTTTATAGTAGAGATTTGCTAGATTTAGATTTAGATATTGCAAAGAGAAATATTTGGTTTCCAACTAGATAAGATCTAGTCCCTGTTTTGGGTTCAAAATCAGTTTTACGCAGTATTCACTAAAGCAAACATAACTTTCTTATATAGAGTCCGTTTCTAATATATAACTAGTCAAATTGTTTAGAAAAAACATGCGCATTTCAAGATTTTTGTCAAAAATCAAGATAGGATGCCTGCTCTACCTTGCCCTACTGGGAGCTTCGCCACTGCTTCTGTCTCCGAATTGGATGAACTCTTCTGCCTCATGTCGTGGGTTGTTGTACGTAGTGGACGAGCAAGTTTGAGCCCCATTTCTACCTTAATTTAAAAAAAGCCTGATAGGAAAGTTCAGAGAAGGAGAGAGAGGGGCATCCAACAACTTAGCCGTGGTCAATACTATTTCCCGTCCATCTTCTAGAAGGCCATTATTTGTTTCGCTTTCGTACGTTATTCACCACACATCCAGTGGTACAAGACGTGGGCAATGGGCCATCATACGCCAAGCAGGTGAAACAACCTTGAAGCTAAGGAGAAATGAAAAATAAAATAAAGAATAAAGGATATTTATTGACCATTTTCAGGGCCATGTTAAAATGTACATGAAGGCTAATTTACAGATCATCATGTCTTTCGTAGCACCGCTTTTTTTAGAAACGTAACACGGACACACACGACTACAAATACGTCAATAATCGTCCATATGAACACACATGCACACACTCTACTCCTTAGTGCATCTTCACGGTCTGAGAAGACAGGTCTTAGGATTGACGAAGACATCACAAACACCTCGCCATCGATATTGGTAACACTGTCTTCTACTAAAACAAGTTATGACTTTTATGAGAAATCAAAACACACCACACTCATAACCATCCAACGAAGGTTGGTTCTCTTAGAGCATCTCCACTCGGCTTTTCAGGACGCCGATCCCAGGGCGAATTTTAGGTTCGGACGCCAAAATCGACCCAGTCGCGTTCCTAGGACCCTGGTTTCGTCCGAATTCGGGCCAACTTTGGTCCAGACTTCCTAGGCCATTCCCAGCATCCCGGGAACGCCCTGAGAACGCCGAACGAAGCGAAAACGGGCGTGTTCCAGATCTGTCTGCGACAGAAGGCCAAACTCCCGCCCTTTTTCTTGCTCCCCTCCTACCTTTCTTCCCCATTCCCCCCACTCCCGCCAGTTCGCCGAGCTCCCGCCCGCCATGCCGCCCAAGGGTTTCGTCAAGTCTAGATCGAACCTCGGCGAGGAAACAAGGGAGAAAAAGGCGAGGAAACCGAGAGCGCCGACGGCGAGGCCGCCAGGCGTGACCAACACCGAGTGGGCGGCCACTGTTGCGAAAAGGAAGGTCAAGTCGGAAGGTCAGAAAGGACAAGGCGAAGCTCAAGCAAGAACATGAGCTCGCTGACGAGCAGGTAGCGATGAGGGCGAATTAGGCGGCAGCGTCGCGCGCGGCGATGATGGCGAAACATGTCGTTCCGGTGCCGTATCCCCCCACTGGGGAAGCCAGGCAAGCGTCAGCTCACCGGCCGGATTCTTGTCGATCTCGCCGGTCGGCTTCCAGGAGAGTCAGGCGAACCCTCGGTAGAGGTACTCCTCGTCCCCCGAGTTCGACGGCGGGTTCAACCCGAACGTGGTCTTCCCCTGCCCCGCACCTCCTCCTTCGGCCTTCAACGTCGACATCAACATCCCCTACTCCACCTCTCCGCTGTACGGAAGTTCTTCGCTGGCGATGCGTCGCGACCCACTCCCGTTCAGCGGAAGCTCGTCGCACACAACCTACGGCGAGGCCGACGCGCATAACCTGTTCAGCGGAATGTCGGTCGGCATGTCAGCCGAGGCATACATGCAGGACATGATCGCCCAAGGCTCGGCGCCCTCCGTCAACCCCTCCTTCTTCACTCAAGAATAGTACCGGGTCGATGCCGAACATGACATCGAGTCTCAGGATTTTGCCGACCTCGATGCCGAGGAGACGTAAGGTGAACTGACGCAGGCCGAGGACGCCGAGGTTGATGCCGTGGTTCCGACGAAGGGCAAGAAGAAGCCGGGCACATCGGCGTCGGAGCGATGGATCAAGTGGACGGTGCCCGAGGACATTAGTCTCGCCGACGCCTGGAAATCGGTGAGTATGAATCCCATCACCGGTGCCAACCAAAACTCCGACAACTATTAGAAGCGCATGAAGCTAGCATTCGACGAGCGTAGCCTTTGCGACCCGAAGTATAACAAAATTCATATGGAGCGAGGGGAGAAGGCGATGACCAACCATTGGGGGCTCATCCAGCTTGCGTGTAGCAAGTGGCACAGCTGTGTGGAAGAGATGGAACGCACACAAGTCAGCAGTGAAAACATGGACAACAAGGTATTTCACGAACACTATCCGAAGTTATGACAATCTCAAGCATATCCTGACACACTTTGTCTTGCATTTTGCAGCTTCTTCGTGCACTCGGTTTGTACCAGGACGATATGAAGGTGGAGTTTAAGTTTCACCATGTGTTCACCGGGATCGAGCACTGTGAGAAATGGCGGTACACTCGCCTGAGCCTCACCAAGACCAAGGACGGCGTGTACAATCCGGAGGCTCCTCCCTTGCCACCGACGAAGGAAGGCCGGAGATCGGCCAGAAGAAGGCCAAGATGCTCAAAGCCACAGGACCTCCCGCCGAGCGCCTGCAGGCTTCTATCGAGAAGTGCATCACCGACACGAAGGCACACATCGAGAAGAGGGTGGAGAAGTCCGACGAGATGTGGGCACAGCTGCTCCAGAACCAAGGCCGAAAGATCGATCTACTGAAGGCCAACTTCGCCGCCAAGAAGAGGAACACGGATCTCCAGTTCCTCATGGGCGGCGAGGACATGTCGACGATGAGTTCGCCGGTCAAGACCTGGTACATGGCGCGCCACAATGCCATTCTTCAGGAGGACGACACGGAGATCACGCCAGGGCCTACGCCGAACGCCACTGCCACGCCGAGCTCTGCTTGCACCTCCTCCAACTAGTCGGCGTCCGCCGGCGATACGCCCAACCCCGTCGCATCGTCCACGCCAGAGGATTCCATCCCCGTCGACGACTGGTCGCCGAGTTTTTTATCTAGTTCTGTAATAATTTATCGCCGAACTTGTTGAACATACTTCTGTCGAACACCTTTGGTCTGAGTTTTCGCCGGCGGGAACGATAAAATTCAAATATTCCGTCGTTTTCTGCTTCGCTTGGGAACTCGGCCTGAAAACGGGTGTACGTTTCGTCCGGCCATAGTTTGGTCCAGATTTCGCTCTAAGAATACCTAGTGAGTGGGGATGCTCTTAGCACTCATTTTCAAAGTATCATCATCCTCTCTAGTCATCGTCTCTAACACCAGCATATTCCACTGTGTTTGTATGTAAAATGATACTATTCCCCTTTGGGATCAAACGATTCGATCCCTGGGTCGCTAGCTCACGCTCGCGACGACACCCGTGTTCACTGCACGAAAGCGCTGTCGGGGCCCGCCGCCGCACTGCTGCGTTGTGCCACGCCTGCAGCCCCACGCCACCCCACGGGCCGCCGCCGCGTCGCCGGGCCGCCGCACTACTGCGCGCTGCCATGCCTGCATCCCCACGCCACCGCATAGACGCGTCGCCGGGCAGCCGCCGCGTCACCGGGCCGCCACACTGCTGCGCGCTGCCATGCCTGCAGCCCCACGCCACCGCACAGACGCGCTGCCGGGCCACCGCCGCGTCGCCGGAGGCCATCGCCGCACTGCTGCGCTCTGCCGCTGCCGCACTCACCCTCCTCCCGGTTGGGTACAACTCTCCCTCTGCCTCCTTCAATCAGTCACTGCACCGTCGCTAGCTCACGCACTCTCCCTCTGCCTCCTTCAATCAGTCGCTGCACGAGTCTGTCGGCGGCAAGGTGCTCCTGGGAGTGCACAGGCGTGTTATGGGAATTTTTTGACTAGGGATTTGCTATATACCATTATTTGTTTTGCTAGAACTGTTGTATGTGTTCATTACGATATTGTAAACATTTTGCTACACGATGTCCGGCGAAGTAGGTTTTGCTATGTAGCAAATTTTTGTTTTGCTATAAAGCCCCAGCAATGTCTCCAGCGAAATAGATTTTTGCTACATTTTGCATTTTTTTTGCTATAATATTTTTATGATTTTGCTACACTAGCATAAAGTTTTTTGCTACAATGTCTTTGTAGATGTCTCCGGTGAAATCTATTTTTTGCTACATTAGCACATTTTGCTTGCTATCACCATTTTATGGTTTTGCTACGATAGCGTAAAGTTTTTGCTACACGGTCTCCGGTGAGATCTACCGACGAAAGTCTCCGGTGAGGTCGGATCTGCTACATTAGCACAAATTTTTGCTACAAGGTTGCCGGCGAGGTCTCCGACGAACTCTCCGGCAACGTCCAGTCTATTTATTCTTTTTTCTAAAATGAACCGGTTTTTTTGCTACATGGGTCTATTTGTAGTAAAATATGGTATGTTTGTAGTAAAAAGCAAGATTTTGAACCTTTTTAGACGACAGCGGTGTCAGCATAAGGACCCGGAAGATTTTTGGATATTATCGCGGAAGACACGACCCAATTTGTATCGACCGGACAAGCGTGCGACATTATCTCAAAAAACAGTACCAGTATACATATACATGGTCAACAAGAGACTCTTCCTACTTAATTAACCAATGGACAACGTTTCTGTCACTGGGGTGCGGGCCCAGAATCCAACTTCACCGACAGGGCCTTTCCTCCTAACTTCGTGTCCCACCACAAATTTCCCCTTCTTTTTCTTTCGGAAAGAAAATCAGACATCCTTCCTTCTTCGTCTTCCTCCTGCCGCCGACGGGATCCAAGAGGGAGGGCTTCTCCCGGCCGGCCGGCGCGAACTCAATAAACAAATCCGCTCTCACGCCTCCTCGAGACCAGAGTTGTTTACTGCTCCTCCATCGTCACAAGGGATAATAAAAAAGCTCCATTGCCCAAAAGCCGCAGGCGTTAGGTGGTGCCTGGTGGTGGTGGTGGTGGTGCGCGCTAGTCAAACAAGAGGGGAGGACGCGGGTCAGGGAAGATTCCACATCCATACACCCACCAACCTGCTCCTCCCTCCTCTTCCCCTTTCTTCCACCTCCCTATCCCTAATCCCCTCCTTCCATTCTCGCCGCGCCGCAGCACGCCAACGAGAGGGGGGAGGACTTCTTGCTTGATTTGATCCCCGAAGCCCGCCGGTAGATTCCCGCGTGATTCGACAATGTGCCCGCTGCGGGTCATACTCATCTTCCTCTCCGCCACCATCGCCGGCTTCTTCCTCCTCCGGAACATCAAGGCCGAACCGGACCTGTTCCAGGACGACGACGCCCCCGCCGGGGACGACGGCGAGGAGTCCCCCAGGGACGCCGCGCCGCTCCATTCCAAGGTATCGCTCCTACCCTGCTTGCAGTTACCTTTTGTGCTCTTCTAATCTCAGCGCACATTAGCACAATCGTTATACTGTACCATTTTTTTTGGCCGGTGCGTTCGTCAACGATTATCAGGCCTTTGTTTTGTACATACAGCTATAGTGAGATTAACCCCTATACATGCATTGCCTGCTAATGAACTGCTTATTTTCATTGGCCATGGTTGATTTAAAAAGCGCGCCCTGGAGCGTGCAATCTCGCTAGGTGTGTGCATATGCGACATTGGCGCTAGGCAGAGACAAAACTAGAAATTTAGGACTAGCGCTTTTTTTTTGAATCTTGAAATTAGCCGTGGATATGTTTATGTGCTTTTACACCTCGCACGTGCACAGAGGAAACACAAAAACATATTTTCGTGCTACGGAGATTCTTAAACATGAAGCATCGACACATTCTTCATGGTTGGGACTTGCTGGCTAATTGTTGTTAATGCCATCGTGCAGAGACGCCATAGATAAGATAGCCATACTCTTGTTTACACACAGGGGTACCTTTGTTGATAGTGGTGGCTTGCATAGATCGATTGCTGCAGGTGATGAATGTGTTCTAATTCTGCTAGTCTTTTTTTTTACCCTGGACTGTGAGGCAGCCTCAGAGCATAATTTTATTCCAAAAATAAAAGGTACTGTACAAAAGATGAAAACAGAACACTAGGAGGAAGGGGAAAAAACCTACCTAGTAAGAACTAGATACAACCTACGGCGAAGCAGCCAGCCAGGACTTGAAGCTATCAAGGTTTTTAGCTTTGATCCTATGGCTAAGAAGATACAAATCATATACTCCCTCCATCCAGAAATAACTGACTTGAGTTTATCTAGATTCGAATGTATCTATACACTAAAATACGTCTAGATACATTCGAATCTAGACAGACCTAAGTCAGTTATTTTTGGACGGAGGGAGTACAAAATTGCACTTCCACCTTGCAAAAATGGGCCTCTCATGTCTAAAGATTTTTGAATTGCGAAGGATCCAAATGCCGTGATCATAACTTCCATAAAGAAAGGGTGTGTGAAGCTCTGACGCGCAGCAGTCACCGTTGCTTGTAACTCACCATTTCCTCCTGACCAATCTATCTGAAGATAATTCCATACCCTGGCACTGAAATTGCATTAAAAAATAAGTGTATTCGATCTTCATATGATCTCAAGGGGCAAAGAACACAATGTGTATCATCAGTGACTTTCCAGTGCCGTCTTTGCAGCAAATCCCTTGTATTCAAACAATCCTTGAGCAATAACCAAGAGCCACTTAAACACCGATGGAGTAGATATATGTGAATGTATAATAGCATAAAATTTTGCTGCTGTATATTGTTCTCCCCAAAATAAGTCCAAACATCAACCTGATCCATTAAAGGACTGGATTGCATGTAATTCTGCCAGTCTTGCATTAAATGGGGGAAAACAATGAGAAGGGATGGACACCCTTTTGGTGATGAACCAAACTTGGAAATGTTCTGAAATTTTCACCAGTCCGAGACTACAATGTGTCAAGGTTGCAGCCACGCTCGGATGTTCTGTTTCTGTTGCATCAATCGGATAAAATCTGCGCATTCCCATACACATTTCTGATGTAGCATCAGAACTTATATTATTAGTACTAGATAATATACACTGCATACGTATTTGGAACTATATGCAGACATGATCAGAGATAAGAATCGATGGGCCAAGTTAGAAAACTCATAGTTAACCGACGTGTACTGGTGCACAGTTGATCTTTAGTTGGTAAGTGTCTTTATATTTAAGATTGTACGGCATTTGTCCATTAAGACGTTCTGTGATGAGTACTGGCCACTTTCATATTGCTTCTGTGATGAGTACTGGCCGCTTTCGACTGAACGAATATTTGCATGCAAAAGGAGCCTTACTCTTCTTTGCACATAGGAGAACTTTATTAACAGTGATGATATGCGACTTCATAGATAAACATAGCTACAGCCTACAAATTTGTGCAAATTTTGTCAGTCTTGCACGTAGTGGTAAATACGTAAAGTGTCCTCATTCGGATTTTCCATTGTTCAGAGACTTCAGAATGTTAAGGTTTGCAGGCCCATTAAAACGTTCTGTTGCTCTTGCATAACGGGATCTAACAAATATGTGTTTGTTTACTCTTTCCAGATGTATCATCCAAAACTATACTAGATAATATTTACTGTATATGTCTATCTAGAACTATATGCAGACATTATTTAAATCACTACTCGATTGGTTAAGTATTCAAAGAGTTGATGTATGCATGTTAACTTGGCTATGGTTACCCGCTTACCGTTAGTGGAAGTTGGCAAGTGTCAATATACGGAAGAAGGTTGAGCCACAGTTTCCCATTGTCTACACAAATTTGCAAGAAATATGCTTGTGGCTTTCATACTGTGAACTGGTCCCTAAGACTGAAGGACTATTTGCTTGCAAATGTAGGTTGCATCGGCTGCGAAGACAGGATTCTGGACAATGGTGGACATGGCAAGCGGACGGTACCTTTGGAGGACTCTTGTTGCACCACCGGCAAAATCTGAATCCGAAAAGGCCCGGTGACGATTTACCATCATTATCTATTTCATTGTTCTTGTAATTGGAGTGCCCAGAGTGGGGAAAATTTGCATTATATCTGCTGTGTTTAACATCTTGTGTAATGCGGCGGTGGTTGTAACATGGGGGTTATATGTTGAAGTATATGTGCAAAATTGATCATATATGAACCTTGTGTTGTATACGGCAACTGTAAGTTGGGGCAATGCTGGGAGCCTGGGAGTATGGTGTATGGATTTGGAACTAAATTTGCATGCTATTAAGTTTTGTTTTCCAGTTTGTGGATGTTCAAATGCGCCAGTTCTACTATGTAGTATCAATACGGGATCCAATAATCTGCTGAAATAAAAGCTGAAATTTTCCTTTGGTGAAGAAGTTGTTTTTCTGGCTGTTGTGTTACCTGTGATGCTACCTGTTGGAAACCATGTGAGAGCTGTTGCTTTTTTGAACTGTAATTTTCCCTAGTAATACCTATCATACAGCAAAGGAATGCTCTTATTTTTGATAGTGTTACCCTTCAGTTAGGGCTTGGTCCTTTTCTTTTAAAAGGGACCTTTTCCTTCTTTCTTACAGAATGAAGGATGATCTGAAACTCCCTCTTATAGCTTGGCTAGGAGCTTTGTAGTTGTCTTGGGCCATGCCCTGGGCTAGGCCCTGTTGTATATTCCCTCCTCCCTTTGCATCTTGTACAAATTTCTTCTTTTAATAAAATTATACTGTCAGGGCCTTCCCTATAGTTTTCAGCTAAAAAAAAACCCTACTCCCTCCGATTCAAATTAATTGACTCAAGTTTGTCTAGATTTGGATGTATCTAGTACTAAAACATGTCTAGATACATCTGAATCTAGACAAATCTGAGTCAATTAATTTGGATCGGAGGAAATATCGAAGGAATGTATCCTCTGGGTAACAAACTTTAAGTTGCCGTGTGTGAAATATGTAAAACATGCAGTCTGCTGTCTTAATAAACCTGTCAAGTACTCCCTCCGTTTAGAAATATAAGATGTTTTAGGTTTATGAAGGAGATGTATCTAGACACCTTTTAGTGTATATGTTCAAATGAATCTATACACTAAAAGGTATCTAGATACATATCATTCACAAACCTAAAACATCTTATATTTCCAAACGAAGGGAGTACTTGCAGAAGCTGAATGTGTATTACTGTACATCTTGTGTGCAATGTGCTGGCGGCTGTAAGCATGGGGGTTATATTGTTGAGGTGTGCAAAATTGTTCATGCATGGACCTTTTGTATATGGCGATTGACCGACTGTAAGTTGGGGCAATGGTGTATGGATTTCGAACAAAATTTTGCATGTTTTTGCCTTTCGTTTTCCAGTCTGTCGATGTTCACATGTGGCTCTTCAACGATATATCAGTTTGTCCTTCAAGAATAATATCGGTTTGTGGTATGGGATCCAATAATTTTCTGAACTTATTATAAAGCTGATTTTCGACTTTTCAAATTAGTGGTTCAAGCAGCTGTGCTTTTGAGTTGTCTTTGTTGTCTGTTGTGGCATCTGTAATGCTACCTGTTACAAAACCTGTGAGCTGAGAGCTCTTGCTTTTCTGTTTATGTAGTAATACCCTGCATACAATTGCTGAATAAGTGTATACTTTAGCTACTCTCTCCGATCCATATTAATTGACTTTGATTTGTCAAAAAATTGGATGAACCTATATATAAAATGGTGTCTAGATTCATTCAAATCTAGATAAATTTGAGTCAATTAATATGGACCGGAGGGAGTAGCAACATTTGCATCGCTGTCTGCCTGTCTCTCATATACACGAAACTTACATGCTGCTGTCTCAGATAAAATTCTCAAGTACCTTTCCCTCAAAAAAAAGAAAAGAAAAGAAAAGAAAGTAGTAGTACCTCAGTAGCTGAACGTGTTTTGTTTACTTCTCTCGAGTACTCTGAACAAATTCTCCACCCCGTCTGGTCTCCTCGATCCTTCCGTGCTGACAAGCAGGCCATGGATTCTGCTGCTTCGTATTTGGCTTCTTTGATCTCCTTGACCAGCTGTTGAATGAAACCTCAGAAAGACTTTCAGAACAACTCAAAAAAAAATTAAAACTTGAGAGGCGTGACTGGCCCAGTAACCCCAGGCCACATTCAGGATTCAGCCAGAGCCCAGAGCACACCAGCGCGCAGCTCACCCTTGGTCTCGGGCAAAGGCCTGTCGCACATTTCCGCAGGAACTCATTGCATAAACATCGATCTCAATAATTTCGTCAAAACAAATTCTCAAGCTCTACTGCTGTACTGGTTGGCCACATGACATGCCTTCGTTAAGCACGTTGCTCTGGCATAGGGACCAGGGAGGGAGAGGGAGTCACCCCCTGTTCCAAGGGATGCTTAAACAGATTCGGTTCTACCGGAATCAATCCGCGCGTGTCTCACGTTGAGCGAGAGCATAAGACTGCAGTTTCCTGATGTTCACGCATCTTGGTCGTAAATGATTCATCTCCACTTCTCAAGTCTATCCAGAGCAGGCCATGTCGCAATTCTAAATTGCGTCGTCATACATGTACATATAAAATTTCAGACATTCACAACACCTTCAGAAAGTTAAAACACGATTTGACTAGGCGGGTGACAAAGCACATCAGAGGTGGCGGTGTAAGATAGGAGAAACCATACATTGTGGTGCTTTGTATTGCTCATTATATAGACTTATAAGGCTAGAGTCCGTACCGTACAATACACGAACAGTTATACATAGACTACACATATACAACCATATATCTATACAAATACAATATGGTTATATATTCTAACAGGCGGAAACGAGCGACAATTCCTCCGTGACATAATTGTATTCATATTTTCTTGGTGATCTGTGGTGATCCGTCACAGGCATCTATCATATTGTTGATGGCATAAGGCATCAAGGACAGAACCATCTATATATATGTTGGAAACCTGGTACATCAAGAGTTTATGTAAGTATCTTTCAACAACTTGGGATAGCTGTGTTTTTGTTTCCTGAATAAATCATACGTAGTAGCTAGTAATTTAACCTCTGAAATGCTTTTTTGCCTGGCTGGCTAGGAAACTGAAGATAAAAATGAGCTATGGGATGTTGGATCTATCCTCAGTGAAAGGGACAATTTCTCTAAAATTTCCTGACAAGTGGTGTTTTAGATAGTTTCTGGATCAAATTTGTCCGCGAGTGCGGGGTATTTTATCTTTTTTAACGATAAAGTTTGGCAAAAAGGATATCATGCTTGTGGAAGGAGAGAAACATGCGGATTTTCCCACCGATGACGCTTTTGACCTAAGCGAGGTGGCCTTGATTACTCACGACAATCACGTAGGCGGCTGCGCCTCAATCTTATACTTATACCTGAGGCTGAGCCAAGCCTGTTTCCTCTTTGTTTTCACTTCACTTTGTACACTATCTTACAGAAAATGGCATCACTCTTGCCGCTTCTCATAAAAAAACATTCTGCACTTGGCTCCTACGGGTTGGATCAAGCATATGTTTCACGGACAGACAGAGATCCATGCTGGGTTCCAAGAGATTAGACCAACCATAATCTATCATCGTCAATTGGGCATATAAAACGGAGTACTTTTTTTTAGACTGAAGGCACCACATGCCCGACTTTAAATTAATAAAGCCCCAACATAAGCAAGAAGTTATAGCTGTGAACACAGCTTACAGACCACGCCCGCAGGCACCACCACAAACACAGAAAGAGTTTATGACCGCTACACTAGCAGGCCAGAACCACAGGAGTTCAACAACATAACATAAAACATGACGAGCACCAAAGGGGCAGGCAACTTAGGGGTCGGAGTTGTTTGCGACAGGGGAGTGCGTCTTAGCGAACAGCCTGCACAACATGTTGAGCATCTCCTTCAGGAAGAGCAGCGCCTTGGATTTCTGCAGGAGCCTCCATTGCTGTATAATAAGAATGGTTTTAAAAACAATGTCAGCATGTTGACGCGGAAACTTGGATTCAATCGTGAATTTGTTACGGGTGGTCCAAATGGCCCAGCACTGAGCAGTAAAAAACAGTCACAGAGCCTGCCGGACATTTCCGTGGAACCCTTCCACCACCTCACACCACTGGGACCTAGATGAAGGATTCCAGGCCGATCCAAACATCGAGCAGGCCCCACTCCAGGCAAATTTGGCCGGACTACACCGGAAGAAGATGTGGTCAACATCCTCCGGCTGGCCACAAAGCGCGCAAAGACCTAAGGATGAACCCTGTCTCTTCAGGATCTGATCGTTGGATGGGAGTCTACCACGTAAGCGCAGATTCCAGATATGGTCCAAAACTTGATATTGAGTCCCCTTGGATAGCTCCTGATACATCGATCTGGTCGAGAACCTGCCATTGGTGTCCAGCTCCCAGGAAACGAGATCGCGC
Source organism: Avena sativa (assembly GCA_916181665.1). Taxonomy (NCBI): domain Eukaryota; kingdom Viridiplantae; phylum Streptophyta; class Magnoliopsida; order Poales; family Poaceae; genus Avena; species Avena sativa. The sequence goes on along the minus strand of OV702296.1, from coordinate 235,498,821 downwards.
TCCTCCAGCAGCTCCACCGTATCCAGCTCCACCAACAGGTCTTGCCATTGAGCCAGTTCCTTTGGCCCAAAGGATCTCCTAAACTGGGGATGCCAAGCTCCCCTGACCATGGCTTTACCGACAGATAAAGCTGGATCCGTGGAAATGGCGAACAGTCGCGGGAATCTCACGCTGAGGCGGCAGGGCCGATTCACAAATCGGTCCAAAACCACACATTGGAGCCCCTGCGAGGACAGAATCTGGCCCCCAGTTTGAAGAGGTGCTTGATTTTGTGAATGTTATGCCAGAACTGGGATCCCCCTGCAGCCGTAGACTTGAACAACTCAGCCACCTTATACTTAGCTTTCAACAGTTGGAGCCAGAGGAGCTTCTCATCGTCTTCGGTGAGCATACGCCAGATCCACTTCATCATCAGAGAGATGTTCATGCGCTTCGTGTTTGTCACCCCAAGGCCTCCCTGGCACTTAGGGGTGCATATCTCCTTCCAGCTAACCATGTGGTACTTCCTTTTATTCCCCTGACCTTCCCATAAGAACCTTCCTCTGTGTGAATCGAATCCGGCGTGGGTACCGTCCGCAAGGAGGAAAAGGCCCATAACATACGTAGGGAGGCTGGAGAGGCACGCATTGATAAGTGTAAGCCTAGCAGCCGAGGACATGAACCCGCCTTGCCAGGGCTCCACCCTCCTGCCCACAGTAGTAACCAATGGCTGGAGATCGTTGATGGTAAGCTTGCGATCAGCAATGGAGAAGCCCAAATATGTGAACGGGAACTTGCCTTGCTGGCAGTTGAGAAGGTTAGCTACTCTGGCCTGATCTCCCTGCTCTCCCCCCATCACAATTACCTCACTCTTATGGTAGTTGATCTTCATTCCGAAAAAGAGTTTAAAACACACGAGGATAAAACGGAGTACTCACTCTGTTTTAAAATATAAGATGTTTTAGCTTTGTGAAACAAATGTATTTAGACTTTTTTTAGCGTCTAGATTCATTCCAAACATGGATGAACCTATATATTATAACAAGTCTAGATACATTCTCTTTAAAAACTAAAACATCTTATATTTTAAAACGGAGGGAGTAGATGGTTAGTGCTCCCGCTACCAGGGTTACGACAAAAAACAGTGCTTCCTTCTTACAAACGGATTATTTTTGGTCAAATGACACCTAAGAATCCATATAAAATTGATTGCCGAAACCTGACACCAATCATCAGATCTATCATCTATCTCTATCTTCTGGGACAGAGGATGTGCTGCAAAAATCCTTCACCGATAGAAAGCTTCCAAAGTCCAACCAACCTGTAATCTAATACTGTATATTTCAGCACCTTCACATTGTGACGTCGACGTTAGCGTTCATCAATGCTCTGCACATCTCTGTCTTGATAAAAAATATCTGGAAACGTCGTACTAGTAGGTAATGCTAAACATTTTTCTTTCGCGGGGAACAGAACAGGTAATGCTAAAACATACTAGGGACTTTCTTTTACTTGTCATGAATGCAGCGACAGGAAACATCCCTGTGAAGAAAATGGAGAACCATTATTACTCTGCTTTTGCCTCGTCAAGGGGAGCAAGATTCAGAAGGAGATTTGATCGGTACATACTCGTCCAAAAATGAACTCCAATCATTTGGTTAATCACCATGGTCATAAGATGTTGTAAATCAACCTGCAGACTGCAGTTTTTATCTGTATAATAACCTACAAAGTTCCAAGTAACCAACCAATACAAAGATAAGCAGTTCATTTAAAATTTGTTAGCTGGCCTGAGACAGGAGGTTAGGCATGGATTATATCTATATGCCGTAGGATGAGAATATTCATCCGTAGCAGGATTGTTCCTTCTGATCTGCGGCGATGCGTCGAATCCGGCATATAGCAGGGTTCATGGCATCAGGCATAAAGGGCATAAAGAGTTTATCTTTTGACAACTTGGTGTTGCTGCGATTGGTCTGTTCAGTCAGCTGTGCAGTGTTACCCCTTGAATTGTTTGAATGGTTGATTAGGGAAGTGGGAAAAAGATGGCTCTTGGATGTTGGATTTATCCCTCATGGTAGTGACAGTCCTACCTATGGAGCAGCGGGACCCTATGGTTATTGGTGGCAGCCAGCTCCTGATAGTCGCTCATGATATTTTCAGCAAGGCTTCTTGGCGGCATTACATAATGTTTGATCTCTGTATGCTTCTTCTTTTCATTTGGTTGATTCATGTTTCAACCCTATGCGATCCGTGAACTTGTAATAATTGGATGGTTAAACTTGGTAATAAATGAGGCTCATCACTTGATGCAGAGGCCGGGGTGTTATTCCCCCATTTCGAAAAAAAGTGACAGTTCTTTGATCTCCTCAAAAGTGCAGTCTGGTAAAAACATTCTGCACTTGTTTTATAGCTTCAAACCGATTAGATCTACCATAATATACCATCATCAGTTGGGCATCTGAAACATAGATGCTTAATGCCCTCAGGATTACGACAAAACAAACACTTCATTCTTAACAGATTATCTTTTGTCAAATAACACCTACTCTCCATATCAAACTGTGCCGAAACCTGACACCCATCATGCTATATCTCCGTATCTTCCAAGACAACGAATGTACTGAAAAGTCCTTTACCGGTAGAAAGCTTCCAAGCAAACCTGTAATCATCATAAGATATATCAGCATCTTCACACTTGAGGCAATAACATTAGCGTTCATCAGTGCTCTGCACATCTCTTTCTTGATCAGAAACATGAGACGTCGTCGTAGGTAATGCCAACCATTTTTCATTTGCGGGGAATAGGTGTTGCTAACATGTTAGGGATTTTCTTTTTTCGCATAAAACATGTGAACAATCATGTCATCGTGCCACAAGTTTAGCATGAACACCATTTTCAGAAATAATTCCATACTGTTTACTTGTCATTTTTTCACGAATGAAGTAAGGCCATGAAGTAATCGGGAACAACTTTCAACTCATTTTTTTTCGCGAAAACGCAAAGCTTGTGTTTCGATTCATTGATAGAAAAAAAAAGATTTCTGTACAAAATTTACACGCTCGGAAACAAGCGAACACCCTGCACAACACAACCCACTCGACACGGTAGATCTAGACGGCGGGTAACAGGGAACGCAGTCCCTTTGCCCCGGCATCAGCCCAGGTGCGAGCCTTGGATCGGATTGTACTCAGGAGCCCTCCCAGATCCGGTGAGATGTTCTCGAAGACGACAACGTTCCTAAGCTTCCTGATCCACCATGCCATCAGCATCACAAGTGATGATGTGCCCTTACGCATGGCACGGGGAGTAGATTGGCACACCTTGAGCCACCAGTCGACGAAGTCCATCTCATCCTCCTTCGGGGGGGGGGGGGGGGAGGGGGGGGCAGCCGTAGATCGAATCCAGGACAGGACCTCGTGCCAGATCGATCTCGAGAAGGGGCATCCAATGAATAGGTGCCTCATAGTCTTAACCGATTGATTGCACAAGGGGCAGCGCGGGGGATGCGGTAGTACGCGCCGAGCCAGCCTCTCACCTGTCCAACAGCGGTCTTGGCAAGCCAGCCAGACAAAGAACTTGACCCGTGGCGGGGCCCATGTCTGCCAGTTCAGCCTCCAAGAGCTTGATAGGAGAGCCCCCTCAAAGAGGAATTCGTAGCAAGACTTGGAAGTACTGTGCATCTGTCGTCCACCGCCAGAGAAGGGTGTCTGTCTCCTCTGACAAGTGGAAGTCCCGAAGCTTGATCCATAGCTGAACGTACTGCCAGAGAGCAAGCGAGCTCAGCGCGCCCTAGATGTCAGCGATCCATTGGCGCTGAAGGAGCGCCTCTCTCACCGTGTGACTCTTACGAGCGCGTTTTTGGATTAGCGCGAAGAGCTCTGGCGCTATCTCCTCAATGGTCCTCCCGTCGAGCCACCGGTCCGTCCAAAAGAGGGCTATGTTCAACTTTTAAACAAATATAGAAACATTACTCTGCTTTTGCCTCGTCAGTGGGAGCAATATTCAGAGAACGAGCTCCTATGCTTTAGTAGCAATATATCTAGGGACTTATACAACATGCATATATGTAGGATATGACACCAGATTAAACACTTTCGGATGCAGAACAAAAAAATGAACTAAAAATTTAAATAAAATCTTACTCGCATTTTCCTTTTTCTTTTCATACATCATGTTCGCCGAAGATGGACTACACCATGCTTTTCATGTTTATCTGCTTGTAAAATAAAACAGGATTTCAAAACATTGTATTTGATAGGTACATAGTACTTCTTATAAAAAATGAACTCCAGTTATTACATGATTAGTACATGGTCATCCAACGTTGAAAATCGACCTGCGGTTGTTTTACATTATAACTTCCAACTAACCAACACATAAAAAGATGAAATAGCTCATTTAAAATTTGCTAGTTGCGACGGGAAGGTTCTCATAGACATGTTAAATTTATACATCGTAAGATGACAATCATCATATGTAGCAAGATGATTTCTGATCTGCCGCGGTACGTCGCATTCAAGCATCTATAATGGTTCATGGCATCAGGCATCAAGGACAGAAGCATCTCTGCTAGAAACCAGGGATATAAAGAGTTTATCCTTCGACGAGTTGGTATCGCTGTGATTGGTCTGTTCAATTCAATCAAGTGCATAATGTTACCTCGTCAACATTGTAACTGATACGTAGTACATAGTAATGATACAAAAATGAACTCCAGTTACTACATGATTAATCCATTGTCATCCAACATTGAAAATCAACCTGAAGTTCTTTACATTATAATCAACAAAGTTCCAACTAACCAACCAGTACAAAGATGAAACAGTTCACTTAAAATTTGATAGTTGCGATGGGAAGGTTCACATATATAGGTTAAATCTATATGTTGTAAGATGACAATATTCATCTGTAGCAAGATTTTTATTTCTGATCTACGGCGATACATCGCATTCAGGCATCTATCATGATTCATGGCATCAGGCATCAAGGGCAGAAGCATCTCTGCTAGAAACCGGGAACATGAAGAGTTTATGCTTCGACAACTTGGCACTGCTGCGATTGGTCTGTTCAATTCAATCAAGTGTGTAATGGTCCCTCTTCAATTGTTTGAATGGTTGATTAGGGAAGTCTAGGATGTTGGATCTATCCTCTATGGTAGTGACAATTTCTTATATTTCTTAACCAGTGATGTTTAGATACTTTCTGGACCAAACTTGTCTGCAAGACAGCAAGTGAATCATATATGCTTGATATTTAACATCCAGTATCGGTAACTACTCTTTCTGCAGGCTGGTGACCGTTTCTGGTGAAGCTGCAGCTATCTGTATTTTGTTGGCTATCTATTAAGTTTACTTCTACTTTTCAGATCAGACTGGTCAGGAACCACTTGTTGGTTTTCTACTTCCTGAGTACAGTCTGTACATTGGGTTGTTGATGAATATGACAGCTGAGCAACTCTGTTGATATGAATTTTTCTTCTAAGATTTGGTAAATAGAACCTAAGTATCGATCTCCTGATATATTTTTTTTCTTTTTTTTTCAAAATAGGGAGCGAAGCCCTGGCCTCTGCATCAAGCGATGTACATAGCATTTATTTATTATTAGAACAACAACGTCTGGAAAAAACCATACCGCAGATTTTGCAACCTAAATATCAATCTCCTGATATAAACCAACATACTCCCTCGTCTCAAAATAGATGTCTTAGGTTTTCTAAAATTTGGATGAATCTATATACTAAATAGTGTCTAAATTCATCTAAATTTTAATAAATTTGGGATATCTATTTTGAGACGGAGGGAGTACTACATACTGCAGATTTTAGTCAAGTTACTCAAATTATTACAACTCACACCAGAAGATGAATGGAACAGATGCCACTTTCTTTCAGAGATTGCAAACCACAGAGTTCAAGTGCTTTTTTTTAAGCTTAATTATCATCTCAATGCACGCTGGACAACGAGAGGAACTGAACAGAAACAAACTTTTTTTTATTATGCATCTCAACTTCTCATCAATGCCTCAACAAGTAATCTTTAGGTACAAGAAAAAACATATACTACAAAGAACACACGCATGTAGAACGAATCGTTCTAGCTGAAAAGGTAACGAACTTGATGATCGAAAACTAAATACTCAGCACTTCCAAAAACCTAATCTTCTTGCTGCTGGTCATCTCCATGCCAGGCCCAGACTATGTCCTTCAGCGCTGGCCGGATGTCCTCCATCAGTTCCCGGTACTCCAGCGGATCGCCACCTGTTTGTTTCATCTCGATGAGATGGTGGGAAGGCGTGATCTCAAAGATCTCCGTGTCCAACTGAACAACACCGTTCCTCCCCTCCTTCCGCGCTTGCATCTTCACCACGCCATTGTCCTTCTTCCTTACCCTGAGATTCAGCGCCTTGGCGACGCATTCCAGCTTCGAGATGATGTCTGAAGCAGGCTTGTCTGAAGTGAACCTTGCCTCCTTTCTGCATTCCTCTTGGATGAATAGGCCGGACAGGTCAAACCCCGTGGAGAAGGAGATGATCTCGAAGGCATTTAAGTTTGTCACTGTCATGGGCTTCACATCTTCAGGAGCTGTCTTCCTGGGCCTCACACCAGCTGTGGCATTTGAGGTGACATTCTCACTGGGAGTTCTCTCCTTCACTGCAAGGGTGCTCCTTGGACCTTTTCGGAACCAGGTAGACTCTTTTATCTTCTGGATGGATGCCCTTGTGCTTGGATTGGGGTCCAGGATCTTGTACAGAAGCTTCTGGAGCTTGTGTGAGAACCAGCTGGGGCACCTGAAATCGCCTTGCTCAATCTTCCGATACATCTCCATCAAGTTGTGACCATGGAAAGGGAGATAACCAGCAGCCAAAACAAACAGGACAACACCACAAGACCAGATATCTGATTTTGCACCATCGTAGCCTCTCTTGCTGATCACCTCCGGAGCTACATATGCAGGCGTTCCACAGGTGGTGTGGAGCAAGCCATCTTGCCTCTTCGATGCTGAGAGTGCGCTCAACCCGAAATCCGAGACCTTCAGGTTCTCATTCTCATCCAGGAGCAGGTTCTCAGGCTTGAGATCCCGGTGGTACACACCTTGGCTGTGGCAATAATCCACTGCACTGATGAGCTGCTGGAAGTACCTATGTGCAGCAGCCTCTGTGAGCTTGCCACTCTTTGCAACCTTGTCGAAGAGCTCGCCACCTTTCGCATACTCCATGACAAAGTATATCTTGTTCTGTGTCGCCATGACCTCGCGAAGCTGAACGACGTTCTTGTGTGCCACCAACCGCATGGTTGTGACCTCACGCTTGATTTGCTCCGAGAGACCAACCTTCATCACCTTCTCCTTGTCCAGCATCTTTATGGCGACGCTCTGGTTCGACTCGAGGCTCCTGGCATAGTGCACTTTGCCGAATGTCCCTTTCCCCAACAATCTCCCCAGCTCATACCGCTCCATCAGAATCTTCCCTCTGCTCTCCATGTCTTCTGGCTGTATAAACACCACAGCCTATATATATACTATTGCTGCTACAATTCAGATGGACTGCAACACTTCAACCATCCTCCCCTTGGTAGTCTTGATCCACAACAGTGAACAGCACTTTCATGTCACGGCGGAGTCTAGATGGTGTGGAGATGATGCAGAGATGATGGTTGCTCGCATACAGAGTTGACCAAGTCAGCTCTCGCGGAGCAGCGGCGATCTCCTTTATCGCGCAGGTGAAATTTCTTCTAAGCAAGCACATCTTTCAGCATTCCCTGAGGCTTTGAGTGCTTGTTTCGTATTGGAGTTCTCTGCAAATAAGAAAAGAATTTTTTAGATTCTGCAACTGAAAATTCAGAGATATAACCTTGTAGTATGGGTTGTTGAAAAAACAACAGAATACTGTTCTGTTCAACAACTAGAGCATCAGGGATATGTTGATCGGTGATCCGTATATGAAACAAAATCATAGTGGTGTGCATACAACAAACTAGTGGAAACAACAGAGAACGTATCTTGACTTATTTATCTTTCGAATCACGTTTGCAACCAATTCAGAGTGTTAACATAGGTATGCATCCAAACCAGAGTTCAGACCCATTTGGACATATCAAACAACTGCTGGCTTGCTAGATCTTGGGCTCTTCGACAAAGCTATTGCGTGTTTCTAAAAACTTAGACATTGTAAAAAAAGAAAAAACACAAGGGGACCGACAAATTCAAAGAAGGAAAAGGCCAATTTTGCAGAAAACATATCTTCAGCGCTTCGAGACGCCTGCTACATCTTCAGCGCTTCGGGCAAAGTCTAACAAGTTAGACATTGTAAAAAACATAACGCGACCGACAACTTCACAGAAGGAAAAGGCCAAAAGATGTTGAATAAACAAGTGCGCCTCTCCACCAATCCTAAAACTATGAGCAGCATACGAGCTTGGAAATTGTCAGATCCAACCGCCTGAATGCACTGCCAGATCGGAAGGGAAAGCAGGCTCGCCGAGAATTAGAAGGCCATAAATTTGGCTCGTATCCTCGAATTTGCCCATACTGGCCGGCACGCAGAATTGAAAAGAAACCGAAGAACACGCAGCCAACAGAACAAAATCTAGCTAAGCCAGGAAGGATTCCCTACATCAACGGCTCGCACCAAGGCTGAACGGAATTCCAAGAACAACAAGGAACGGGGGGAGGAAGCAGTTTGCAATTTGCATACCTTCCCGCAGCGCGACGAGGAAGAAGCTCCGGATCGAAACTGACGCCTCGAGGCAATTTTGCTTTCTGTGGGGGATTTAGTTGGTGGGAGCTTTTGGGGTGGTGTGTGTGCTTGTGGTTGTGGACGAGGAGGAAGGCCCTTCTTATAGCAGAGCAGAGTAGAGCCGCCGGAGGGGTAGGGTGGAAGAAGGAAGGAGAAGCAGAAAGAAACCAGTCGAAGTCGAGGCTGGTTTGACCAAGATGCCCCTGCTGCGTTTCCTGGGCACCGCATCGCAGAGGTGAGAGGGCATATTCCTCCTCTCATAACAGTACACCGTATCATTGCGTGTCTTCCTGATTAGGATTGTACTCAAGGAGACCCGTGCTCGTACGATGCGTGTTGCGATGTGACGGCGCAATGGTATGCTGTTTAATTTAGGTTTCGTTTCGACCGCTAGATCACGTGAGAATTGACAAATCTAACCTTATGAAAAAGTCCAGCTAAAGATATCATCACTTCATACTTTTAGATAAAAAAAAATCCGACCATTTAGTTTATAACCCAATGCTCCATGGTGTTGGCCATTGAAAGGGGGTCGCCGTGAGATCATGGCGTTGGGTATAAGATGAATAACTTTAAGGAAAAAATCCAAAGCATTTTTAATATAGTAGAAATATGCGTACGACCTAGATGCAAGTATGAAGACTTAAACCTGAACGGGTGAGGGTGCATCAGCCTAGCCCAATCACTGAGCTATGCCTCAGTCCACAGTGGCGTTGGGTATAACAACCCAATGCTACATACCCTGGCGTCGAGGTATACTTTTATTTTGCTCATTTTTTTCCGATGTCAAGATATGTTGAGGTCGATGTAGACAAGTTCAACAACGTCGAAGATGTGGCTTTAAGCTAAAGGGTTAGATTTTTTTATGCTATGAAATGTGGGTTATTATTGGGAGAATTATTCAGAAAAGATTCACTTTGGCCCTAGATCAATGTTCTATCGCCGTGAGTGTCTTGGTTAACATCATGAAAGTGAGCATGTTTATTTGGACATGTAAGCTTTCTATTGCAATTTTGAAAATGTCTTAGAATTACCCTTAAGAGAAAGCACCATGACATCACGGCTCTGCCCGTAGTATGGCCACCTATAATTTTTTTTGGTAAATGAATCGTCTTGACCGACCGATCAAACCATCATATTGAGCTAGGTCAAGGTGATTGTTCCATTTATGCTCTAATCCCAATGTGGCTTTCTCTATTTCTCTCTCGGTTGTACGCCCGCCTCTGTCTTGCGTGGGATCTCACTTTCGAGTGTCACATCCTCACCACTAGATGCTCTCCACCGCCCATCATATCCATTAAAAACATTATTCACCTATGTCCACTTTGTTATACTCCGCCTGTTGTGCTGCCATGGTCGGCCTCGTGCTGCTGCAGTTACAACTCAAAATCAAAGCCATCCACCCATGATAGAGCTCAAGGAAGATGACATTATTTGGGGAACGAGTTCATCTTGCCAGATTGGTCATAATGTAGCGCGATCCTGATTCACCGTCAACGAGTTCGATTCGTCGAGGTCGGTGCCAAAAAATAAAGGTTTGGTGATTTTTTTTACTTTTGGATGTTGCATAATCTCAGCATGTTAGGAACTCATTTTTGTTTTGTTGCAAATACATGGAAAATACGCTACAATGACTCCATGTGTTTGTTGTAAATGTTTCGTTCATGCTACAAGCGTTTTTCACCTTCCATCATATGCATGGTGATTTGCTGCAACCAATGAGAATTTGTTGCATAGAGATTTGCTTTCCTACATTGTTGGTTTGTAAATGTTGCCACACTTATTGTGATGTTTCGATCGCACTGAGAAAAAAATGTTGAGATGATGTTGCATACATACTAAATAATGACGTGACGTCGCATCGTGGGGTGTATACTGTGATCACTGGGCGGCTTAAACCTCGCGTTTTTATAAAGCCAGACAACAAGGGAGGTGACTGATCGCCAGTGATCTCTTCCTAGCTAACGTAGAGCAGCGCTAACTCTTTCCATAATGCATCACAAAGATTTACGTTCACAGATTTAGTGTTGTTTAGATGAGGAAGTGGTGGACTGTCTATTTAATAACATATAACCGATTAAAAATTTGTTCAAAGAAAGAACCGACTAAGAAAAGATCAATAAATAAGAACAACTATATACCGAACTGGTATGAACGAAAACATGTGGCAGGCATGAGGCTCTAAACCCATCTAGGGTTCCGTTTTCTCGTCGGCGACGTCGTCGGTCTACTCCACCTCCTTTGGTCAGGACGACAACGCGCTTTTGTCTTATGCTAGTGTTTGTATTCGTCGCTAGGTAGTCCAAGGACAGATGTGTAATTGTATTACCTTTTGGTCTTTGTACTGATGATAATTATTAATAAAATCGATGGAACTTTGAAAAAAGAAAAATCAAGCTACTCATCGGAGATAAGAAATATGATGATACGGAGAGGCCACATGGGATGGATAAGCGCTGCGGCGGTTTCTAGTTAGTTACTTAATTACTTCGTCTACGGAAGATCATAGCAGGAAGTGATGTCCTGCTTGTTCTCGTAGATGTTTGCAAAGAAGAGTGCATGCTACCCTAGTGTAGAGCCTTGTGGTGTGCATTTCACCACACATTTGTGGCAGAGATGTGTTGTTCGAGAATGATGAGAAGACACGCGGAAGCAGGTAGAGTTTTGGCAGATGACAAATGAGACTTGGGTTCATTTGCAACAGCAAAACAGTTGGGACACGTACGGGATCCGGAATGATACGGCCAGTTGCTGGTTGCAGCGTACGTCAACAGAGTCGTGGCGCCACATGCAAGAGATGCAACACCAACCAATCATCCGGATTCATTTCAGGGATTATCCTTTACTAGAAAAACTGCCAGCAACTCTCATTTCGAAAAATCTAGTCTCTTTGCTGACGTGACGAAGATCGAGAAACACGTACGCGGTGCCTTGGCCATATTGCCTGTACATGTGCCTCTCACACCAACCACTAATATTTCCCATGCATGAGATGGAAATAATAACTACAGTACACTAAAACAAAAAAGAGCAGAATGATATAAGTATATCCGAAAAAACTCAATATTTCCAGTGGATCCTTTTCTTCCAAAGACATACTAGTATAATTTTCATGAGAAATCCCACATCAAACCACATTTACATGAAATAACAATTGATATGTTGAGATGTTTCTAGTTGATACAATCCAAAAGTCGGCTTTTGGTACATACGTACCAAAGATGCACACAGTCAACAATACAAGCACACAAATATGGACAAATTAATTAACCATGATGAGCCCAGAGGTTATGTACGCACTTGCTACACACGCCCGATTATGATGTTGCAATCACCGTCGGTGGTTTCTCATCCTGCGTGTCAGTGTGTCAGATACATCTCCTATAGAATGTATCCACGCACGAGTAGGTTATATCGGCATATATACAACCATGGCGGCTTGTCAGGGGTCTTGTTCACATTTGACTTGAATAATAATTATGTTTTTCCTTTGAAAGATCTAGTTGTGATTTACCTAGGTTTTTTTTATGGTGCACGAGAGGAAGAGCTAAGACGCCTCGTTTCTGGCTCTCCCTCTCCTTCTTCGTGTCTCCCTTCCCTTTAGAGTCTCGCGTGTGTTGCCGGGCCAATCCCGAGCCAAATCCGGCGGCGAGGGAGCGGCGCCGGAGTAGTTAGTCTAGTTTTTAGGTTTTGCTTTGCCCATGTGCAGTTTGGGAGTAGGTCGCGGCGGTGTTTCAGCTGCTGTCGGCACGCCCTGGGTCTCTCCTTCCTGGTGTTGATCTTCCTTTGGCAGGGAAGCTGATATCCGAAGCTATTCTCTGCCGCTGGTGTCACGCGTTGCGGTGGGGGTGTCAACGAGCCCGTTCAACCTTCCAAGGAGGAAGGCATCGACGAGCTCGGGTTCAAGCTTCGTCAATAAGCGCGGTGGTTGGCAGGGCGACGACACCGATGAACAAATCTTTCTTCTGGCCGGCCGTGGAGGCGAGGGGGAGGAAGATTTGGGAGTCATGTGTCTGCCACACCAATAATCACTAGTATTCCGCATGCATGAGAGGGAAATAACTACACTAAAAAAAAAGAGCAGAAGGAGTACTCATATGTATATCCGAAAAAACTCAATAAATACTACAGGTTTCCAGTGGGTTCATCTCTTCCAAAGACATATAATTTTCATGAGAAATCCCACATCAAACCACATTTACATGAAATAACAATTGATATGTTGAGATGTTTCTAGTTGATACAATAATCCAAAAGTCGTCTTTTGGTACATGTACCAAAGATGCACACAGTCAACAATACAAGCACACAAATATGCACAAATTAATTAACCATGATGAGCCCAGAGGTTATGTACGCACTTGCTACACACGCCTGATTATGATGTTGCAATCACCGTCGGTGGTTTCTCATCCTGCGTGTCAGTGTGTCAGATACATCTCCTATAGAATGTATCCACGCACGAGTAGGTTATATCGGCATATATACAACCATGGCGGCTTGTCAGGGGTCTTGTTCACATTTGACTTGAATAATAATTATGTTTTTCCTTTGAAAGATCTAGTTGTGATTTACCTAGGTTTTTTTTTATGGTGCACGAGAGGAAGAGCTAAGACGCCTCGTTTCTGGCTCTCCCTCTCCTTCTTCGTGTCTCCCTTCCCTTTAGAGTCTCGCGTGTGTTGCCGGGCCAATCCCGAGCCAAATCCGGCGGCGAGGGAGCGGCGCCGGAGTAGTTAGTCTAGTTTTTAGGTTTTGCTTTGCCCATGTGCAGTTTGGGAGTAGGTCGCGGCGGTGTTTCAGCTGCTGTCGGCACGCCCTGGGTCTCTCCTTCCTGGTGTTGATCTTCCTTTGGCAGGGAAGCTGATATCCGAAGCTATTCTCTGCCGCTGGTGTCACGCGTTGCGGTGGGGGTGTCAACGAGCCCGTTCAACCTTCCAAGGAGGAAGGCATCGACGAGCTCGGGTTCAAGCTTCGTCAATAAGCGCGGTGGTTGGCAGGGCGACGACACCGATGAACAAATCTTTCTTCTGGCCGGCCGTGGAGGCGAGGGGGAGGAAGATTTGGGAGTCATGTGTCTGCCACACCAATAATCACTAGTATTCCGCATGCATGAGAGGGAAATAACTACACTAAAAAAAAGAGCAGAAGGAGTACTCATATGTATATCCGAAAAAACTCAATAAATACTACAGGTTTCCAGTGGGTTCATCTCTTCCAAAGACATATAATTTTCATGAGAAATCCCACATCAAACCACATTTACATGAAATAACAATTGATATGTTGAGATGTTTCTAGTTGATACAATAATCCAAAAGTCGTCTTTTGGTACATGTACCAAAGATGCACACAGTCAACAATACAAGCACACAAATATGCACAAATTAATTAACCATGATGAGCCCAGAGGTTATGTACGCACTTGCTACACACGCCTGATTATGATGTTGCAATCACCGTCGGTGGTTTCTCATCCTGCGTGTCAGTGTGTCAGATACATCTCCTATAGAATGTATCCACGCACGAGTAGGTTATATCGGCATATATACAACCATGGCGGCTTGTCAGGGGTCTTGTTCACATTTGACTTGAATAATAATTATGTTTTTCCTTTGAAAGATCTAGTTGTGATTTACCTAGGTTTTTTTTTATGGTGCACGAGAGGAAGAGCTAAGACGCCTCGTTTCTGGCTCTCCCTCTCCTTCTTCGTGTCTCCCTTCCCTTTAGAGTCTCGCGTGTGTTGCCGGGCCAATCCCGAGCCAAATCCGGCGGCGAGGGAGCGGCGCCGGAGTAGTTAGTCTAGTTTTTAGGTTTTGCTTTGCCCATGTGCAGTTTGGGAGTAGGTCGCGGCGGTGTTTCAGCTGCTGTCGGCACGCCCTGGGTCTCTCCTTCCTGGTGTTGATCTTCCTTTGGCAGGGAAGCTGATATCCGAAGCTATTCTCTGCCGCTGGTGTCACGCGTTGCGGTGGGGGTGTCAACGAGCCCGTTCAACCTTCCAAGGAGGAAGGCATCGACGAGCTCGGGTTCAAGCTTCGTCAATAAGCGCGGTGGTTGGCAGGGCGACGACACCGATGAACAAATCTTTCTTCTGGCCGGCCGTGGAGGCGAGGGGGAGGAAGATTTGGGAGTCATGTGTCTGCCACACCAATAATCACTAGTATTCCGCATGCATGAGAGGGAAATAACTACACTAAAAAAAAAGAACAGAAGGAGTACTCATATGTATATCCGAAAAAACTCAATAAATACTACAGGTTTCCAGTGGGTTCATCTCTTCCAAAGACATATAATTTTCATGAGAAATCCCACATCAAACCACATTTACATGAAATAACAATTGATATGTTGAGATGTTTCTAGTTGATACAATAATCCAAAAGTCGTCTTTTGGTACATGTACCAAAGATGCACACAGTCAACAATACAAGCACACAAATATGCACAAATTAATTAACCATGATGAGCCCAGAGGTTATGTACGCACTTGCTACACACGCCTGATTATGATGTTGCAATCACCGTCGGTGGTTTCTCATCCTGCGTGTCAGTGTGTCAGATACATCTCCTATAGAATGTATCCACGCACGAGTAGGTTATATCGGCACATATACAACCATGGCGGCTTGTCAGGGGTCTTGTTCACATTTGACTTGAATAATAATTATGTTTTTCCTTTGAAAGATCTAGTTGTGATTTACCTAGGTTTTTTTTATGGTGCACGAGAGGAAGAGCTAGACGCCTCGTTTCTGGCTCTCCCTCTCCTTCCCCGTGTCTCCCTCCCCTTGAGAGTCTCGCGTGTGTTGCCGGGCCAATCCCGAGCCAAATCCGGCGGCGATGCCGGCCGAAGGCGGCGAGGGAGCGGCGTCGGAGTAGTTAGTCTAGTTTTTAGGTTTTGCTTTGCCCATGTGCAGTTTGGGAGTAGGTCGCCGCGGTGTTTCAGCTGCTGTCGGCGTGCCCTAGGTCTCTCCTGCCTGGTGTTGATCTTCCTTTGGCAGGGAAGCTCGCCGCCGGTGGACTAGAGCTCAGGCATCTCCACCAATAAAGCTGATATCCGAAGCTATTCTCTGCCGCTGGTGTCGCGCGTTGCGATGGGGGTGTCAACGAGCCCGTTCAACCTTCCAAGGAGGAAGGCATCGACGATCTCGGTTTCAAGCTTCGTCAATAAGCGCGGTGGTTGGTAGGGTGACGACACCGATGAACAAATCTTTCTTCTGGCCGGCCGTGGAGGCGAGGGGGAGGAAGATTTGGGAGTCATGTGTCTGCTACTCGGCCGACGTTGGGGTTCTATAGCTGCAGTGGCGAGCTATTCCACAGAAGCTTTGGTCAAGCTTATGATCCTGGCCGGAAGACGGCAGCTCGCGGCGCCAGTTTGGCGTCTTCGAAACCTCCATGAGAGGCCTCCTTTTGATGGCATGGCGACGACGAGCAGCGCTGCCCCCTTCCCAAGTGGCTTGTTCCCCGGTGAAGGCGATGGCGGCCGGAGTTTGTGATCATCGCGTAGCAGCGTTGGGAAGAAGATAGGACTTGATTGCGTTTTCTGCGCAAATTCTAGGGTCCTCAGTGCTTATTTCAGGGGTCTGTTTGTAATTTTCCATTTTGTCAGGGACCTCCTTGTATTCTGTACTCCCACCGCTTTGACTTAATGCAGCTCTTCTGGGTCCTTCGGGACCGTCCCCGTTTCAAAAAAAAAAACCTAGGTTTTGATTATTTTTCCTTGTGAAAGTATAAATATTTTTTCTTGGTAACAGTCGTATGACCGGTAAAGGTACTTGTTGTGACTTTGGTTAATAAAGTATTTTCTACAACGGTATGGAGATTAATTAACACTTTACATGCTTAAGGATGTCTTACATAAAGGCACTTCTCACACAAATTTACCCTTTAATTGGGATATCTCGGATTTGATCTAGAGTGAGTGACTTGACTTTGTCAATACTCGAGCTCCACACGTCAAGTTTACGTAGGTGCCTAGATGGTGTATGTGTACAAGGCAAGCGTGCAGTGATATGAATGTGCGCATCTTCGAGATGTAACATTGCCTCGGCGGCAGAATACCTAACCTTGTCCAGAATTCTGACCCGATTAGTTCTTTCTTTTGTAGAGAGGTAGGGAGGGAGATGTAGCTCGATTCATTCGTTTCTTGCATGCAACACATGGCAAGAACACAAACACCGTTCTATCTCTTGCTACATTTGTGGTTTTATTAACCACAACAGCACTCGCCCAAAACTAGGTCTTGCCTAAGTGCCTTTCAAAATTGGACGCTGAGAGTGATAAGATCCTGCCAAAACGAGCGAGATGAAATTGTTTCGTGTTAAACATTTCCATTTCTCGCATACATCTGCCATGACATGGCCGGTACGCCTAGACATATCAATGAATATATTGGGAGCATATACTTTCCGTCTGTTGCAAAATCATATCAGCCTCCCCTCCTGGGAAAACCACCTCTCTGTCGCGACACGTTTAAGTTGGAGAGCCTCGGTTGTTCCTCTATCTACCAAAGAAAGAAATCTCATAGAATGATGCAGGTCTTGACCACGAGAAGAGATCAGAAGAAGGAGCGAGAGGGAGCAAGATTTGGCACTGAATAACAGCGACATGCAACTGATTTAGATGGATACGTGCGGATACAGCGTCTTGGTGCCACATGCAGCACCAACATATATACTAGAGTAGTAATATTTTTTTCTTTTGAAATCAACATACTACTACAATCGCTGCTCATTTGAAAAAAAAAGTGTCTTCAAAAATATAAAAATGGCAAATATACCGCATTATATTACCTCCTCAGTTTCAAATTAAATGAGGTAGTTTTGACTAGATAGAGATATCCAGACACGTTTCAACGTGAAGATACATTCTATCTAGATAAATTAGCTTGATTAATTTAGAAGAGAGGGATACATGGAATATCATCAAGTACTGCAGGAAACACGTGGTCCCATGCATGTCTGGATGTACATATGATTTTGACTTTGATACCGACCATTGATATTTTTTCACAGGTAGTAGTAAGGGAAGAAGAATGCCTATATGCTTATACCACACAAAAAAACTTATAAAAGAATGATGTCAGTCAAATTAAATTCCTTACAAGATCCAAAGTTTTGAAAATGACCCACATTGTTGGAACTTCAGTACTACATGTGTCTTGAAAAGGATGTCGTAAATTGTCTAAATTCAGATGTATATATATACAAAAGAATACCAAGATACATCGAAATTTAGATAAATCTACGATATTGTTTTCAGGACGAAGGGGGTAATCACTACAGGAATGGGAAGCTACGCCGACGGTCGGTCGCTACGCCGACGGCCAAACGTCGGGGCCGTCGGCGTAGCCATCGTCCAGGCCAGCCCCGCCAAGCAGCCGTCGGCGTAAAATTGCCCTCGGCATATTCTATGCTACGCCGACGGCTGCCCTCGGCGCCGACGGCTGCCCTCGGCGTAGCTATTTTTTATTTTATCTCATTAAACTTTGAAAAATCATAACTAAATCATTCTAATTTGGAAAAATACAAATAATATATCAAAATTTGCAGAAAAATAAGACCTATCTATCTACACTCAAATATTACACATTTATAAATAAAAATTAAGTAAAATATAAAACATTATATATAGTTTAAAACGGGCATAAAAAATTCAAAAACGATCGAAACAATGCGAAACCTTCGCGTGGTGTTATATTATATGACATAGTTAGAAGGAAAAATATCAAACTTGGTATATTGATTATGTCTCAAAGAAACCTTCACAAAATGACCTATCTCATTCGAGGTTTCTTGGCTTTCGGGTCAAATGACCAATGTTATGGCTAGAATCAAGGCATAATTTGTGATAATATGCCTATATTGTGCATACACATTCATCATGGGATGGCGAACAATGTTGCAGGAGGAAGTTTTCCTTTTCGTCGCACCAAAAATCCATTTCCCATTTTCCGAGCATAAAAACGGACGGTTTTGTGAAGCAACCACCAAATGGCTAATTCAAAATACTACCACCACATTTTACAAAAACACTATACCACCTTATACGGACAATGTACCAACAGGGGGATCCGAAACCTTTCCGTCTACCTTTGGTGAAAAAGACAAATTCCTGCCGAATCGGTAGGAAGTGGGTCAGATATGAACTACAAGTACATGATCCGATGCTCATGTTTTTTTACAAAAAATACTTTTAGGTTCACAATATGCTATTTTATCAAAGATCCAATGCAATTTTAGCGAGGCTCGGCCCCGAGCTAAGAATTTTTATGTCTGCCGTTCGACAAAGTTTGACGATAGTTTAAAACGGCCATAAAAAATTCAAAAACGATCGAAACAATGTGAAACCTTCGCGTGGTGTCATATTATGTGACATAGTTATAAGGAAAAATAGCAAACTTGATATATTGATTATGTCTCAAAAAACCTTCACAAAATGACCTATCTCATTCGAGGTTTCTTGGCTTTCGGGTCAAATGACCAATATTATGGCTAGAATCAAGGCATATTTTGTGATAATGTGTCCATATTATGCATACACATGCATCATGGTATGGCGAACAATGTTGCACGAGGAAGTTTTCCTTTTCGTCGCACCAAAAAGCCATTTCCCATTTTCCGAGCATAAAAACGGACGGTTTTGTGAAGCAACCACCAAATGGCTAATTCAAAATACTATCACCACATTTTACAAAAATACTATACCACCTTATACGGACAATGTACCAATAGGGGATCCGAAACCTTTCCGTCCACCTTTGGTGAAAAAGACAAATTCCTGCCGAATCGGTAGGAAGTGGGTCAGATATGAACTACAAGTACATGATCTGATGCTCATGTTTTTTTACAAAAATTATTTTTAGGTTCACAATATTCTATTTTATCAAAGATCCAATGAAAGTTTAGCGAGGCTCGGCCCCGAGCTAAGAATCTTTATGTCCGCCGTTCGACAAAGTTTGACGATAGTTTAAAACAGCCATAAAAAATTCAAAAACGATCGAAACAATGCGAAACCTTCGCGTGGTGTCATATTATGTGACATAGTTATAAGGAAAAATAGCAAACTTGATATATTGATTATGTCTCAAAAAAACCTTCACAAAATGACCTATCTCATTCGAGGTTTCTTGGCTTTTGGGTCAAATGACCAATGTTAGGGCTAGAATCAAGGTATAGTTTGTGATAATGTGCCCATATTATACATACATATGCATCATGGGATGACGAACAATGTTGCAGGAGGAAGTTTTCCTTTTCGTTGCACCAAAAATCCATTTTCTATTTTCCGACCATAAAAAACGGACGGTTTTGTGAAGCAACCACCAAATGGCTAATTCAAAATACTACCACCACATTTTACGAAAATACTATACCACCTTATATGTAAAATGTCCCAACAGGGGGATCCGAAACCTTTCCGTCCACCTTTGGTGAAAAAGACAAATTTCTGCCGAATCGGTAGGAAATGGGTCAGATATGAACTACAGGTACATGATCCGATGCTCATGTTTTTTTACAAAAATCATTTTTAGGTTCACAATATGCTATTTTATCAAAGATCCAATGCAAGTTTTCCTTTTCATCGCACCAAAAAGGCATTTTTCATTATCCGAACGCAAAAAGGGGATTTTCTAAAGCAACCACCAAATAGCTAATTCAAAAACGGAAGGTTTATGATCAGTTGATATGGATATCATATTTAGATTCCTCTCATTTTTCTGATCAATTTAGACATATTATTTGTTGAATTTCGATTTACAGATTTAAAGATATTAATTATTCTATATTAAATAAAAAATACAAAAAAATAAAATTATTATATTTTTATTTGAATTCAATATTTTTACTTATTCATTAATATTTACTTAAATAATTGTTTGTAATTTCAAAAAATACAAACATGTGACATGATGATATAAGAGTTAATAGGATTGATATCATAGTATTGACACCAATGTATGAATTACTTTGCGAAAACGAATTCTGAAGGAACGAGGAAGTTAAGCGTGCTGAAGCTGGAGTAGTATTAGGATGGGCGACCTGCTGGAAAGTTTGACTAAGACTGGAATTTAATCAAATATTAAGTATAATTAGTGTTAAAAATATTCAAAGTAGGAGATTAACAAGTGAAACAATTCAAAGAATAAAAAAATTGAGAAAAAATAAAATAAAATTATTTTTTTCAAAAAAAAATGTTTTTGCAACCGGCAGACAGGCTATGCCGACGGCCGCTAAGCCGACGGCATTACGATACGCCGATGGTTTGAGTGTGCTTCGTCGAGGGAGATCTTTGCCGAGGAGGCTACGCCGAGAACAACCCTCGGCGTACCATACGCCGAGGGTATTTTGGCCTATGCCGACGGCCTTTTGCCCTCAGCGTAGCGCGCGTGTCCCGTAGTGAATGCACTAGTGATGTTGTAAGGCAGTGAGATACTTTTATGTTTTAAAGCATACTCTCTCCGCCCAAAAATGTAGAGGCGTCTAAGGTTAATTAAAAGTCAAAGTTTCTAAGTTTGACTAAGTTTATAGACAAAAATATGATCTATAATACTAAATTAATATCAATGGATTCACCATAAAGTATAATTTCTCAGTGTGTTCATTTTAGTATTGTAGATGTAGAAACTTTTTCCTAAATATTTGGTCAAAGTTACTAGGATTTGATTTTTGACTAATCTTTTTATGGAGTTTTGACTAATCTTAGTTACATTTTAGGACAGAGGAAGTAAATATTTGCATGATAGATGCATACATCAAACCGAATTGTGCCGTCAATGAAAAATGGGTAAGATCTGTAGGTGCTCGAGCAGTAAACATGATTGCGGTGGCACATCATGGAATATCGTACAGAATACTGGATACATTCATTCGCATGCTGCATGTGGACGTGGTATAAGGCTGGAGCACTAGATGTACATCGGTATCTTAATCTGGCCAGGATTTGTGGCTTCATACATCACCAGGTAGCTAGCTTTTGTCACCTTGTGGTCCCGTTATGAAGCAGCTCATGATCACATTCATCAACCGGTGGAGTAGAAACAAGCCTCGTCGCCAACCGAAATCTGTTGATTAGATTCCTTGCAGTGGAAACACTACACTCCGATTTGAGTTCTAGCCTTGACAAAGTGCTCACATTTATTTCAGGATTTAATCGGCGATTTTTTTTCTATTTTTTTTTTGAACTGGCGATATTTTTTAGACATTGGTAAAGTGGTTGTCACCGGTGAGACGTTTGTGGTGACTTGTCATCCGTAAGATTTGTCAGCTTAGTCCCTCGAAGATATCATAGTGTGGAGTGTGTGCGTATTCATAAGAACGAATGTGTGTGCATGTTTATGAGCTATGTATTTGTATGTGTTTTTTAGAAAAGTTAATGAAATTAGATATGTCTTAAAGCGCCTTCTAATAATGTGTTATGGAATTAGCACACACTAAACTTGAGCTGAAAACTATGGAGAAACATAATATAACTTCAGAATAATTTTATGTACTAACTCACGATCGTTGCTTATCATAACATAAACTCGTTTTTTTTGAACTGAAGAGGGGTCCCGAAAAACCCCAAAGCTGCCATTAATATTCGGTCGGTGAGTACAATAAGCAAACAGGCCCCTTACAAGAAAACAATTGCAGAGAAGGCCTATGAATAAGCAAGGAGGACCCTATATAAAAAACTAGAAAAGCAATAAGGTCCCTCCACCATTGCTGAGCTCTCGCCGCCGGCCATCTTGAACCAGCCGGGGACGAACCACTTGGCCAGAGGAAGACGGTGAAGCCCGACGCAGAGCTCCCAGTTGGCCTCCATCCTGGAGGTTCGATGTGGGCCATCGATGCACGACTTGCGCCCTTCCTGGGCGAAGATGCCGCTGGCAGCCGAAGCCACCGCGCTGGTTGTTCATCGAGGCAACAGAGCAGCTAGGACATCAGCGCCATCACGGCTCTCCTTTCCTCCCCCTCGCCTCCTTGGACGACCATGTTGATGAGAAATCCCACGATTCCGCTGAGACACAGCCGCCGATGCTTATGACGGGATCCCGCAAGATGAGCCGCAGACGACGCCTCCCGCCACGAGAGGATGACGCCACGATTTGACGGCGACCCACTGGAGCAGCACCCATGCGCTAGTGGGGAAGAACCCTGCCCTCCCCTTACCGAACTACTATTCCGCTCCATTCATCCCCTCCCCTCGCCTCCACGGCTGGCCGGAGAGAGAGACCAGAAAAAACAGAGCAGCAGAAGAAGGGAGGAACAGCCTGACCTTGAGCTTATTAGCGGAGATCCCTGGGAAAGCGCCGCTCCTTTATGCCTCCGACCGCCGGGGACCACCACCATGACGCCGCCAATGCAGGATGCACCGGATCTGTCCCAAATAGACCAGTGCCCTACTCCAAACTACCGGCATCTCGGCGAAAAACCTAAAACTACTCCTACCATCTACTCCGGCACCTCCCCATCCCCCCTCCGGCCGGCAAAGCCGCCAGAGAGGGGTTGGGATCGGGCCAGTCTCTAGTGGTCAACGACCAGGAGGGGAAGGTGGAGAAGAGAGACGGGGTTGGGAGAAGAGAGACGGTCTCGCAGCAGTAGTTCCTTGCTTCCCATAACAGAAACTCATGAATCAACATATATGGGGAGTAGGAATAAGTTTCGTCTAAAACTAGGACAAGTCAAGAGTGCTTTTAGCATATTGGTAGTACAGACATAAATTGATTTTTCAACAAGCAGATAGTAAAAGAACTAGGTACTACCAGTAAAAAAAGTGTAGTTGCGACATCAACATAGAGACACCGGATTGTAATGTGAACTCCCAACCCCAACTTCAGGTAAAACTACGGGACAAAGCCATGCAAATCATTTTTCACTATTATCAAATATGGGTTAGACCAAGATTTTCTCTACTAGACTCTCATACATAAAGAATCCATTATCTTGGATGTGAATACCAATATTTATGGTACAAGAGTTAGGTTAGAACAATCTCACCAAAGATGGTGGAACTATATCTTGAAGGACGCAATTTAGTAGATTTGCAATTCATAACCTTGGGTGACACTCTATCTGATGACAAGGTTCTTTCTTCAACATTGTCTTCTTCCCTTATCCTATTTTTCTTCACATATCCAATGGAGGATAACACAGTAATCTTGAGACTTCACATCTCATTTAAATTAGAAAATATCCCCATGTCATAATCGTAATGTGTGGTTGGCTCCTGAACATGTTTTGGGTTTCCTAAAGGTCTTTATTTAATCAATATCCGCATAGCCAACATCATGAAGATATCCCAACAAACATCCCCTCCCACTCATGAGAGAGACACTTACCATGCACGCTACCTTGTAATGTGCTTGTAGCTTCACACTTGGTAATATCTTAGTAATCATATCCAAAATATTCATGTTGCTATAGATCTTCTCAACTTGTAGCGACTTGGAATTCGCAACATCTCAAATCCATGAAATCTTACATTAATGTGTTTTCTTCGAGATTGAAAGAACAAATTCTTGGCAATATGAATAACACTTTGATGGACACAAAACATAATGTTATTTTCGTGCTCCATCCCCAGCTCTTATAATGAATTCTTCATCCACAACACCAACAAGCATCAATAGCTAGAAGATATGTAATCACCTTTTGTGGTTGGGAATGAAACCAATTTCTACAATCTTGATTGTTGATGAGTGCAGCAGCACTTCATTGGGGGACCCCAAGCGGAAGGTATGATGCAGTACAACATGCAAGTTTCCCTCAGTAAGAAACCGAGGTTATCGAACCAGTAGGAGGAAGGAAATGTCCCAAAGATGCTGCAAGCAACGTGGAGACCTGCACAACACAAACTTGAGACTTTGCCCTAACTAACAATGAGGTTGTCAATCTCACCGGTTTGCTAAAAACAAAGGATTAACTATATGGTGTGGAAGGTGATGATGGTTTGCAACAATTAAACAGTAACAGTGGAAGATGTATCGATGGTAAAGATTGTACCGGGGTCCATAGTTCACTAGATGTGCTCTACTTAGATAGACAACATGGAATGAAGGGTAAACAAATTACAGCAGGGCAATTAACAGGAACTGAGCAAGGCATAACAATGCAATACTAGACAAAAAGATCCTATGAGATTCGATTATGCAATACAACAATATACATAGACCGCAATCCAATTGTATCTATGACTAGAAGTCCACCTTCAGGTTATCATCCGAACCCCCTCCAGTATTAAGTTGCAAGGAACAGACAACTGCTTTAAGCAAAGTGTGTAAGGTAAACAATCCACTTGTTCCATGAACAAGAGACCATTGTTTTCTCCCTAGTGGCAACAACACATCTACAACCAAAGAGATTTCTGTCACTTCCCTTGGAAACTAGAGGCATGAACCCACTATCGAGCATAAATACCCCCTCTTGGAGTCACTAGAAACTACTTGGCCAAGATAGCTACTAACAACAGAGAGCATGCAAGATCACAAATAACACAGACATGATAGAATCAATACGACAAAATCATTAATCAATCTAACATAGTAATCTCAATATCCATCGGATCCCTGCAAACACAACATGCATGATTACAAATAGATTAGATCTTGATCATGAACGGAGCTCACAAGATCTATACATGAAAGCACAAGGAGGAGATACAACCATCTAGATACTACATGGACCCGTAGTCCAAGATGGAACTACTCACGCTTCATACCAGAGGCTGGCATGATGAAGAAGAAGGCCTCCGGGGTGATCTCCCCTCCGGCAGGGTGCCGAGAAGAGCTTCATATCCCCCCAATCTAGGGACGATGGTGGCGGCGGCTATATATGGTTTTGTGGAGTTTTGATCGGGTGCTTAGGGTTTCGGCATCGGGGGGACTTTATAGGCGAAGAGGCGAGACAGGGGGGCGCCAGGGGGCCCACACCCTGCCCAGTCGTGTGCCCACATAGGCCGCGCCTGGGGGGTGTGTGGCCGCCCTGTGGCACCCCTCCATCTCGTCTTCTGGCTTCGTGTCGCCCACGGTAAAATATTAACTTTGGCTTTTGTCCCGTCCAATTCTGAGAATATTGATTTTCTGCCTTTCTGGAACCAGAAATAGAAGAAAACAGGCAACTGGCACTGTGGTAACTTGTTAATAGGTTAGTACCAGAAAGCATATAAAAACACCTCAAAGTGTGGACAAAGGAAAGCAAAGTATATAGTAAATAAGCATGGAGCATTAAAAATTATAGATATGTTTCTAACGTATTAATTGTCATGACACTACTACTTCGCGTGCATAAATCACCATCACCATGTATCTAGAATTCAACTTCTTAGAATCGGCCTCCACATATAATAATCTAGATATGTATAGCCCAACGATATAGGTTCGTTGCATCCAAAGCATAAACATGGGCTATAAGTTCCTTCGAGATATCTGAGAATCCACTTTCTAGCATTCCGTTGGGTTCCCTAGATTTGTCATGAACCGACTAACAACTCATATGCATCGACAATATATAGTTGAGTGCAAATTGTGGCATACAACAAACTACCTACTTCTTGTTGGTATATGATACTTTACTCATTTATTCTTTATCATTTTTGATTGTGGGATATTTAACTAAACTCAATTTATGATGGCATGCAAGTGGAGAGATAACAAACTTTGCATCCTAAATACTGAACATTGCAAGTATCTTTTCCATGTATATTTCCCTATACGAGCCAAAGTAACTTGTTTGATGTATCACGGAAGATTTTTATGCCAAGTATTCGCTTAGTTGGCCCCAGATCCTTCATGGAAAATTATATACCCAATGCCATCTTGAGGAAAAAAAATCCTCTTCATATCAATTCTAGAAATCAATATGTCATCGACACACAGCAATAGAATAGTGTAGTCTCCCTGGAAGTAGGTTCCATCATTTCTCATTTTTTTCATAAAAAAAAATATGGAGTGACATATTTATTCCTTCATATATATAATGATTAGTTGTGGTTCACGGTCACTCAGATTACTCATAAAATACTCAAACTTATTTTACCACTACCGATGAGTTTACTTCAAGCCATACAAGATCTTCTTCAATCTACAAACCAAGTCCACCTTGCGTGTAACTATGAACCCCTCTAGCTACTCCATTATCTTCTTATCTGGATCACCATGTAAGAGAGATGTCTCAACAAATGTTCTATTTCTATGTCCATGGTGTCAGCCATGCCATGCACAACAATTTGGATTGAAGAAATCTTGACCAATAAAGAGAATATTTATTTTTTGAAATCAATATGTTTTTATGACAAAAACAATTTACAACCAATCTAGCTTGGTACCTTGGATGTGAGTTATTTTTCACTATATTCATCCACTTATTCTTATTTGACTTCTGGCCCTTAGAAAAATTCATCAAAAGAAAGGTGCCATTCTCATAAAGGACTTCATCTCAT
This sequence comes from Avena sativa, assembly GCA_916181665.1. Taxonomy (NCBI): domain Eukaryota; kingdom Viridiplantae; phylum Streptophyta; class Magnoliopsida; order Poales; family Poaceae; genus Avena; species Avena sativa. The sequence continues at coordinate 235,471,691 of OV702296.1, read as the reverse complement.
CCCTGCATGGCTTTCTAACCATTCGTATTTTATGCGCATCATACATTGCCTCCTCATAGCATGAGGGATCATCTAAATCACTCATGAACACATATTCATGTGGTGGATACTTGCTGCTAGGTACTACAACTCTTCAATTCTTTTCTATTGCACCAGTGTTGACTCATGTGGATTATCACCACACATATCATCATGAGATAAATCTTCATTGCTTTGACTTGTACTATCTTGGTTAGTTGCATCTTCATTACCTTTGGCATCACTGTATCTCCGATGATTGTCCCACACAAAGGTATAAAGAATTGAATTGTCGTGCCCAATAGGAGAATGAATTGGATCCACATCGACATGAGATGTGGCGGTCTTTGGCTTTTTTTATCTTCCAGTATCTTTATTGTTTCATACTCGATGAAACACAACATTGTGGATTCTCATAAAAAATTATTATTGTATCCCATAACTTGAAGACAAATGTTTCACTTAGATTGTTGGGATGGTGCATTATTTTGTCTTGGTTTCACACTTGGATCTCTCATCCATGGGATGTACAACTCTATGCCCAAAGACCTTCATGTTCTTGTATGATATATCCTTCCATGACCAAACTCTTCAAGGGATATCACTTGGAAGCGTGCCCTTCTCATTTGTATGCCCAAGCCCGTTTGTGCCACAATCAAGCAAAGTTTCTTTCTTGACAATGTTCAACACTTCATTGCACATCTTGGTTTTAGCGTGATAGAAACAACTTTGCTTACTTTCATCAAGATACAATCAAAAAGACTTCGGTGATATTTGATTTTTCTTCACCAAAATAATTGCCATGGATAATATAATCAAGATTTTCCGCTGGCAATATAATTAACATTATATCAGCAACACATGTTTGTCTCAATGCATAAATTGTCTTTGCACATTTGCCAGAACACACCGCACGGCCAAAAAGTGAATGTTTGGCCCATTTTCTTCAAACCCGGCCATAATATGGTCACCAGGGAAAAAGTGAAACTTTTCATTATTGGCCACATGGTGTGTTCTGGCAAATGCGCCACAAAATTATAACGGTATCTTGCAAAGACATAATCGGCTGGTGTGTTTCAGCAAATGACAAAAAATAACGGTGTCCTATAGCAGACTTTCCCAATATCATTTTACTTAGATTTTTTTATTTCGTATGAGGAGAGAAAATATATGTAAGCACCATATATTTGTGTCCATGGTTCCAAATGATTTCAGAGACAAGTTTAGAATGCTCTCCACTCTAGCCGGAGTGTGACAAAACTCAATGTTTCCTTGTTTAAATGGAAGAAGAAGAAAAATGCGCATATCATTGCACCAATGCTTGTTCTATTTAGTAGACCAAGTAGCTAAAAATTCTTCTCTACATTCACTATCGTCCGAAACTCGTCTCCTTTTCTAGTACTCCCTCCGTCTTAAAAGTATCACAAATTTGTCAAAATTTAGATTTATCTATATACTAAATAGTGTATAGATACATTCAAATTTATCCGCGTCATCTATATTTTTTTAGGATGGAGGGAGTACCGGATATGAATGACACCTCCTTTTTTTGGGGCAATGTGTAGATTTCATCCGTAAACAACCAAAGCACGATATGAGTTTTTTTGCGCAGAAATGAACATGGGACTTCAGATCAATCCCTAAAGCCTAATAAACGGTCTCTCCCAAGGGCATGCAAAGGTCTACTGAAGTCCTCTGAATTCTGATGACTCGGTCTGAATCATGTCGCCTGAAGTTGAAAACGAAGATGAGCAAGTAAATGGGCTGATGGACCAATGTCCTGGAATGCGAAGGATGTTATTTGCAGCAGCTACATCAGCCACCAGCGTCTTTGCTATCTGCGACTGCGAGGAAGGTGGGATTCTTCGATGAGAGAGCACAGCAGCACCAAGTACATAGTATCTGTTGGAACACCCCCTGCCGACTGGCCGGTCCCAAGGCTGTTCCACATCCGAGAAGAAGACTAGTAGAAGGCACACAGATTACACAGGTAGATCACACAGGGAACAAAGGGGAACTTTTATTAACTTTCTCTCGGTAAGCTCACGTACAAAGATTGTTCCTCTATTTATAGACTAAGGGGGATACGATACCCACATGGGCCAACCCTAGCCTGGTAAAGGCCACACCGAGTGGGCCTCTACCGGCCCAGTTTCCCAACACTCCCCCTGGGTATCTTATCTGTATAACCATGGCTTAAAACTCCGAAAAACCCAGTGGGAAAAATATGGAGAAATGCACACGGTATACTTCTTGCTATGTTGCACGAATTGCCTCGTTAAAAACCTCATGTGAGAAACTTCATAAAAACTCACTAAGGGAAAAAAGTACAATTCACTTAACTATAAAGTTAAGCACTCAATCATCAGGATCAAGATTTCGGCGATGAGTTTGTGAAGATTCTCCCCCTGAACCTTGCATCTCCCTAAGTCTCATCATGCCGATCCCACGGACACATCTCTCGAAAGAAGATGCTGGCAATGATTTAGTGAACAAATCAGCGAGATTTTCACACGACTTAGTATACAAGACTTTCACTTCGTTCTTGCAGTTCATGTGCATAGAAGAACTTGGGGTTTATATTCTTTGTGAGATTGCTCTTCACATAACCCGTCTGGACTTGTGCAACACAAGCGGCATTATCTTCATAGATAATTGCTGTGGTTTGTACGGTGTTCAGTCCACATGACATCTGGATGTCGCTGACTACTCGTCGAAGCCATACACATTCTCGTGATGCTTCATATAATGCTATGATTTTCGAGTGGTTCGTCGAAGTTGACACAAAAGTTTGCTTAGACGATTTCCAGAAAATTGCCGTTCCACCACAAAGGAAAACATATCCAGTCTGCGACTTGGATGTATGCGGGTCCGAAAGGTACCCAGCATCTGCATAGCCTACAACAGATAGGTCTTGGTTCTTTTGGTAAAACAAGCCAAGGTCCTTTGTCCCTTGTATGTACCTAAAGATGTCCTTAACGCCTTTCCAATGCCTCTTGGTAGGCTCAGAACTGTATCTTGCAAGTAAATTGACGGCGAATGCAATATCTGGCCGTGTACAATTTGCGAGGTACATAAGTGCGCCAACTGCACTTAAGTAGGGGAATTCCGGTCCCAGAATTTCCTCCCCCTCTTCTTTAGGCCTAAACGGGTCCTTGTCTTGCTACAAAGATCTTTTGACCATCGGGGTCTTAGAAGGATATGCCTTTTCAAACCCAAATCGTTCCAACACCTTCTGGGTGTAGGCCGACTGGTGAACTAGAATCCCAGCAGGGGAATGCTCAAGTTGCAGACCGAGGCAGAACTTGGTTTTGCCTAAGTCTTTCATCTCGAATTCCGACATCAGGTAGGAACTCGCTTCCTCAATATCGTCAGGTGTACCGATTATATTCAAATCATCCACGTACACCGAGATAATACAGAAACCATCCCGGGATCTCCGTATAAAAACACATGGGCAATCTTCATTGCTCGCGTAGCCCTTCTGATGAAGGAAATCGCTTAAACGATTATACCACATCCTACCTAACTGTTTTAGTCCATACAATGACTTCTTAAGCTGAACACTGTATAAGCTCATGTTTGCTCTATCCTGGTTCGGGACAGGGATACCTTCTGGTACTTTCATGTATATGTTCGAATCCAAGTTACCATATAGGTAAGCGGTGACAACATCCATTAGTTTCATTTTTAAGTCCATGTTTACTGCCATTGAGATCAAGTATCTAAAGGTAATTCCATCCATGACTGGGGAGTAAGTTTTCTCAAAGTCGACACCTGGTCGCCGAGTGAAACCTTGAGCAACGAGCCTTGCTTTGTACCTTACTACTTTATTATTCTCGTTTCTCTTTCGAACAAAAACTCACTTATGGCCAATGGGGCGAATGTGGGGATTGAGTTAGACAAATAGGTCCAAATACCTCTCTTTTGTTTAACGATAATAATTCAGCAGTAATTGCCTTCTGCCAATCTTTCCAATCCGACCTTTTCTTGCAATCAGCGAGTGTTAGGCTTAGGGTCAAGATCTATGATTGAGGCAATTTTCTTGGAAAAATTAACGTCGACATTTGCCATGGCTCGGTTGTATGACTCGCCCGAATTAACATAGTTAATGGCCATTTCGTCATGGAGTGCATCAGGCACATCCTCTTGCTCCACCGGATTTCCCAATCCAGGAGCTAGGTACTTTAGCTTTCCCGCTCCGATGTGTGCGCACACAACTTCGCTGGGTATTTCCGATATAGGAAAGTTCAAGTCCGGAATTTCGTTCATTGAAATATCCGTACTTGTGCCAGGTCTCAACTGGCTCCCCTCAACAGGGGCAGACTGTAATAAATCTCTCTTATCCTTTTTCTTCGGGCGTCCCCGGGTACTTGGGATTTGAGAAACCAGAATCCGCGTCCTCTTAGGCCTTGGAGCAGGAGCGGGTATACCATCATTTTTCTTTGATATTTCAACCCTTTCCGGTGCATTGCGTGCATGCACATGTGACTTTGTCACAGTCTTTAAATCACTAAAATGATCGGGCAGTTGATTCGCTAGGGAGTGCAAATCTAGTATCTTTTGGACTTCTCTATTAGTGTCAACAGTGCGCGGGTCATGAGCGTGGATCCCCGTGGCTTTCCACGTGATTTCTCGAATTTTGTCATCCAGGGGTTGATTACCTCCCCCCAAAGTCGGGAAAAGATCCTCGTCAAAAATGCAGTCAGCAAAACGGGCAGTGTGACAGTCACCTGTCAAGGGGTCCAAGAACCTGATTATGGACACAGTCTCATAACCAACGTATATCCCCGACTTACGGAGCGGTCCCATTGCTGATCGCTGGGGTGGTGGTATAGGTACATATACCTGGCAGCCGAACCTACGTAGGTGGGAAATTTTCGGTGCCGACCCTTGCGCAAGTTGGATGAGAGAGTGGATGTTGTAGGCTGATGGCCGAAAGTTGATGAGATTGGCGGCGTGTAACACCGCGTGTCCCCAACATTTAGTTGGTAAATTACAACCCTGAAGGAGTGGTCTGGCAATGAATTTAATCCTTTTAATCAATGCCTTCACAAGTCCATTTTGAGTGTGGACATGCGGTATGGAGTGCTCAAGTTTGATTCCATTTGCCATGCAATAATCATCGAATGCCTTTGAAGTAAATTCTCCGACATTGTCCATTCGAATAGACTTTAAACGATAATCAGGGAATTTATTTCTTATTTGTATGATCTGGGAGATCAACTTTGCAAAAGCATGGTTCCTTGTTGACAGTAGGCAAACATTGGACCATTTAGAGGAAGCATCGATGAGCACCATGAAGTACCGAAACGGCCCTGAGAGGGGCTGAATTGGACCACATATATCCCCTTGAATGCGTTCCAAGAACGCGGGGAGTTCATCCTTCACCTTTAGGGGGGACGGTCTAATGATCAATTTCCCCGTAGCGCATGCGGAGCACACGAAATCATCGGGATTCGGGAAATTTTTCACATTAACATTATGACCGTTCGAGTTGTTAATTATATTTCTCATCATCCTAAGACCGGGGTGGCCTAACCTATCATGCCAAAGGCAGAATAGTTCGAAGCTTCTAAAGACAGTCTTAAGGGTAGTGTAAATAGGTGGTGCTACTATCTTAGTGTAGTACAACCCAGTAGCTAATGAAGGGAGTCTTTCGACAACATGTTTACCATTTTCGTCGTGCTTGGTAATGAGTAGGAACTCCTTTCCATTCTCATCATCATCGGTTTCGACATGGAAACCATTGGCGCGGATGACTCTAAAACTTAAGAGAGTACGAGTCGACTCCGGATACAACAATGCCTCTTCAATGATCAGAGTTGTTCCATTTGGAAGTATGATAGTTGCTCTTCCGGAGCCAACTACATTCGGAACGCAGCCGGCGATCGTCATTATGTTACCAGGGTTTTTGGTAATGGACTCAAAATACTTTGTTTCTCTCAAGATGGTATTTATGGTGCCGCTATCAACAAGGCACGTTTCTTCCATTTGGGCGTCACACGCGTTCTAAAATATAGTGCCTAATTAATATAATGGAGCGAGGAAGATGCTACATCAAGTAAGTAAAACACATAAACATTTCAGAACATCACACAACCAAATAATGGAATAAATTTCATCCAATCGCCGAAAACAAATAAGTGTTATGCTCTCATAGAGCTTACAACCATATCGAAAAATTGTATCTGATTATTTGCGAAAAAGAAATCATCACAACAAAAAGGAGCTCAGGTGGATTCTGCAAAGAAACCATCAAGCTTAGCCTGTATCTCAAGGTCAGTGAGCTTCTCTTCGTTGGCCATCATCATCGAGGCAGCGGAGATGTCTAGCTGAGGCGGGGGGCACAACGTGCTCAACCTCCATGGGCACAGCGGCGTCCGTGGGAACCGCCGAGGGTGCTGCCACTTGTGCTACGTCCTGCGCCACTACGGGCGCGACGTTCTGCACAGGCGCCGCTCCAGGCACCAGTGGTGCCTCAACCTGGACAAGGTGCGCCTCGCGCGCCTTCTTGTTGGCCTTGAACGCGTCCACGACGTGTTTAGGGGCCAAACACTGCCTGGAGAAATGAGTCTTGGAGCCACAACGGAAGCAGTCCTGGGGCCTCGCCTCCCCCTTTCCTGCCTTGCGTTGCTTGGCCGGGTTGGAGGAGTTGGGGTCCTTCTTGCCCTTCTTGTCTCTCTTCTTGTGGATGGGCTTGCGCACCTTGTAGGCACCGGCATTGGCCTCATGACTTGGGGCCCCCGCGAAGGGTTGCACGGAGAAGTTCTTTTTCAGAACATTATCCTGCGCCTCGGCCACCTGGAGAGCATCAATAAGCGCTGCATATTCCGTGAATCCTTCCTGGCGAAAGTTTCGCGAGGATTGGATGTTGTCCGGATGGAATGTGGAGAGAGTTTTGTCTATCTTCTGCTGATCGGTGGTACTGGTCCCACACAGCTGAAGAATAGTACAAATCCGGTGCAACCTGGAGTTGTACTCTCCCACCGTCTTGAAGTCCGCAAACCTCAGACGAATCCAATCTGCCTTCGCCTGTGGCTGAATGGTGTACTTCAGCCTAGAGAACCGCTTGTTGAGGGCGGTCTAGAGGGCAGAAGCACTCCGTTCTGCCATGTACTCGTTCTTGAGAGTCTCACACATGTGATGGCGGAGGAAGTGCAGGGCTTTGGCGTTATCCGTCGGGATGGTTTTGCTGGGGGCCGTCGGGATCCCCTCAATCAACGCATCCTTGATGCATCGGCCCTCGAGGACGATCTCAACGTCCGAGGCCCAAGTCAGGTAGTTAAGCCCATCCTGGGTCAACTTCGGGAACTCGCGGCTGACGATTCCGGTCATCTGCAATTTATGCAAAGTGTGTAAGATTACAGCAGGTAATCGGTTGCATAAATGTGATAATCGATACAATTATTCAAATATGACGGTGTTCCAAAATTTAATGTAAAATCGGTACAAACTATCTATGAGATACAAAGTATTAAAAACATGCGTTAGTTAATGACTATAGTAAAACATAGTTCAAAAGCTTGTGTAAAATCGGACCGAAAAAACAGAGCAGAAACGGTCCAACAGCCCCGCAAACGCGTGTTCCCATGCCCATAAACGGCCCAAAAACGGCCGAAAAACGCGCGGTCTCCCGTGTGTCGGCCCACCCTACACCGTCCCTGATCGAGTGGGGCGGCGGCGGCAGCAGGCCGCTCCGGCGATGGGTGCTCGCGAGTCGACGGCGCGGTGGCGCATGCGGGCGCGGGCGGCCAGCGGGGCCAGGCGGCGGGCGCGCAGCAGGCGGCAGGTTCGCGCGGCAGGCATGAGCAGCAGCAGCGCGCAGCGTCGCGAGCATGGCCAGCTGCGCATGGCGCAGGCGCGCAGCGAGCAGCATCGCGTCGTGGAACGGCGCGCAGCCAGCGGGGCCGTTTGGGAGCGCGCAGCGGCGAGCCAGCAGCGCGGCCGGAGGCCAGCAGGCGCGCGGCGCGCGGCGTCGCGAGCGGCAGCGCGCAGCGGCGCGACCGGGGCCAGCAGGCGCGCGGCGCAGCTAGTGGGCGGCGCGGGGCCAGCGGCACGCGGCGTGGCGCGGCGCAGGAGCAGCGGGCACGGCTCGCGGCGGGCGCGGCTCGGTCGACGGCGACGGCCAAGGCGCGGCGCGGGGCGAGCATCACGCGGTGCCGGCGAGGCGCGGACAGCGGTCGGCGGGCGGCGCGTCCGGTGGCCGGCGGCGGCCAGCAGGGCCTGCACGCGCGGCGGCGCGGGGCCAGCGGCACGCGGCGTGGCGCGGCGCAGGAGCAGCGGGCACGGCTCGCGGCGGGCGCGGCTCGGTCGACGGCGACGGCCAAGGCGCGGCGCGGGGCGAGCATCACGCGGTGCCGGCGAGGCGCGGACAGCGGTCGGCGGGCGGCGCGTCCGGTGGCCGGCGGCGGCCAGCAGGGCCTGCACGCGCGGCGGCGCGGCGGCGGCGCCCACCTGCGCGCGGCCAAGCGCGGACAGCGGGGCCTGCACACGCGGCGGCGCGGCGGCGCGAGCGCGGCAAGGCGGCGGCGCCCACCTGCGCGCGGCGAGGCGCAGATAGCGGCCGGTGGGCGGCGCGGCAGCGCGCGGCCAGCGGCGACGGCCAGCGGGGCCTGCACGCGCGGCGGCGCGCGGCGAGGCTAGCAGCCAGCAGCCAGCAGGGCTTGCGGGGCGGGCGCGTCTGTTAGCCGCCATGGCTTCTGCAGGTTGCAAGCACGAGCGTACGTTTGGTTACAAAAGAAAAATACATGCAAAAACTGTAGACCGATCCGATCTACTAATTAAAAATCTAGATCGGCACAGCCGGTGCACGCATCGACTGTACAGTCAACAAAATTCTAATCCGGGAGTGATTAGATCGACATTGGTCGGCGACAGCAGGTCAGCTCGACTCCCGGGAAGAAAAATCCGCACCTTAGATGGGATCTGATCTAAGATCTGAACGCACATCTAGAAGGGAAATCGTAAGACGAATCCATTTTTGCGGTCAGATTGGGGTTACCTTCAACGAAAGTCTGCGTGAGGCAGGCTCGACGGTGGCTTGACGGAGACTGGACGGAGAGACACGTGCTGATAACTTGTTGGAACACCACCTGCCGACTGGCCGGTACCGAGGCTGTTCCACATCCGAGAAGAAGACTAGTAAAAGGCAAACAGATTACACAGGTAGATGACACAGGGAACAAAGGAAAACTTTTATTAGCTTTCTCTCGGTAAGCTCACGTATAAAGATTGTTCCGCTATTTATAGACTAAGAGGGATATAATATCCACATGGGCCAACCCTTGTCTGGTAGAGGCCAGTCCAGTTTTCAATCCATCGATCGGAAAAGAGCGCTTGATTCAGCGTTCGTCGAGGGGCCTTCACAAGACGACAGTCAAAGTGTGAAACACGCTGTCTGGTTGCGTAAAAAAAAATCGATCTGTTTTTCAGCTAGCCCGCCTGGCGCCTGGAGCTAGCAATCCACTAGTTCTGATTTTCTGAATCCCAATCCATCGATCGGAAGGACGACGAAGTAGCAGAGTGGTTGCGCAAGTGTGTGGGTCTCATCTGGAGGGGACGCGGTGGGTCGCCGCGGGCGTCGCAATAATAGCGAGACAAGCATGTCTTGATGTACGTGTTGATCGACGATGGGTCGGTGTCTGGGTGCCACGTCCCGTCCGCATCCCGCACCTATATCGGCCTCGACCCACCACATACTCTGCCCTGGCGAGACCAATGTTTTTATTTCTAGGTGGATCACCATCTCTCTGGCTCACGGTCACGGGTGACTCGGATGCTCATCGCCACATGGATGATGGCTAATCCATCCGACACATATTCCAAAACAAACACACAAGTTGCACAATGTAGTGGAACAGACAAGTAGTAGTAGAAAAAAAAACGTCAATTAATATAGAGAGACACCCACACACAAAAAAAGAGCGAGCCAAATTGCAATACCAACATACTACACCCTCTGTCCTGAATTAGAAGCCGCTGATTGACTAGATTCGCATACACTGTTTAGATATATGCATTTTTACATAAATCTACGATAAGTAATTCTGTACAGAGGGGTATAAACATGGGTGGACCCGGCGTCCCTCCAGCCGCCCAGGTTTATTAAGAGCGCAAAGCTTGCGGTTTTATAAAAAAATTATAGCAATTTTGTCTGAAAATCCACATCTTAAGTTTATTCATCTAGGCTTTCAAAAGTTTCTAGGTCCGCCGGTATAAAAGGTGTCTGACTACAAGAAAAAGTAAAGATCAAAGATGCCACGAACTTATAGAGGTATCGCAACTAAGGGCACAAATGAAATATGCTCTAGTATTTGAAATTTCACTAACCTGAGTTTAAGAGAAGTTCAAGATTAATTCCACGACTGCCTAAATTCTACTCCATACAAGATTATATTTGCACAAGGTTTGTTTGATTGCACCACGGAAGAAACGGGCTTCTTTCAAAGAGAGGTTTGAGACAATGAATAAGTCATTATATATAGTACTTCCTCCGATCCATATTAATTGTCACATCTAGTATTAAAATAAGTCTAGATACATCTATTTCTACGACAAGTAATATGGATCGGAGGGAGTACAAAATAATCTTTGTGAAATTTTTTGTAAGATTGAATCTTATAAATCAGACCACCCTCGTACAAAAAAATCACAAATTGTATTTCTCCAAGCTTTATATATTAAATACTAGATGAAAGAGGTCCCTAGAGATAAACGACAACTCGGAATCAAGCTGAGCTATGCAACCAGGAGAAATATTTTTTGTTAAACCAAGAGTAAAGTGACCTGTTGTCTACCAGACTGGAGCAGCATATCCTGGTTCTCCATAACCATTGGAGGCCACTGAGGCGCTGATAGGTACAGCTTATCGAAATTATATTTGATAAATAAATGATGGCATGGTGCCTACAAACTATGCATACGGATCAGCACGGTCCACATAAGGATTACATTTCTCTATGTTCGGTAATGGCCGGTGATGTGCACCCACTCGAGAAGTGATCAGCATGTGACTCGGCTCGAAGAAACAGACAAGTCAAGGGCGCATTTTAACACTTAATCTCCGGCCATACGTGCCTGCATATATGTCACGAATAAACCGTGTCCTTTGTCTGCTGATTTTGCTCCTTCGGTATTATATATATCATGTGAATCTAGATAAATCTGTGACATCAAGGAAGTACAAAGAAAACATTGTCGTTCGATGAGATAACCTATATTTCCACAAAGATTACTCCATCATACTTCCGCCAAAATGAACTCTCTAACTTTGAACTAAAATCACGAGAAAAGTTATGTAACGGAGGAGTATAGCATTATACTAAATTTCATGAAGTTTGCTCGTGGTCCTATCTCCTATTATGTTGATAATGACCATTATGTTGTTTTTTTACATAAGAGAAGAAGAATGCTTATCAGATCACTAAAAAGATTCATATCAAAGAAAATGATAAATCCGAGATACTACGATAAAATCCTTATAAAATCAAAAATATTGAAAATGACCAAACATCCTTTAAGCTTTTCTGTCCGTACTGAATACTCCCTCCATCCTAAAATAAGTGTGTTGAGTTCGTCTAGATTCGCATGTATCGGTTTTTGTTTCGTTCCGACAAGACAAGCAGAAACCGGAACCGGTCCTCTCCCTCCTGCGTCGCTCCCGCGAGCGACCGGGGGGAACCCTAATCCCGCCGCCGCCGGTCGCCCCCCGCCCCCTTCCTCCCCCTCGCCGTCGCCAAGGCCTGCTGCCGGGCAAAGCTCGGCTAGCATCGGCGGCGGAGGGGCGTCTTCTCCCCCTCGCGCGGTGGCGGCGTCGCGGGCCGGCGACATCGAGCGGAGGCGTGGCGCGGGGCACTGCGTCGCGGCGGCGCGCTCCGACGGCTGTGCTTAGAGCGGGCTCGCGGAAGGGAGGGCTACGCGGGGGTTCCCCCTGGTGGCGGCGGCCGGTTCTGCTTGCCCCAGATCTGACGGCGGCGGGCCGGCAGCCCTGGTGGCGGCGGAGCGGGCTGGTGGATCTCGGCCGGCCGTGGCGGGGTGGCGGCGTTCTCGGCTGCTGCTGCCCCTGGGCGACGCGGGTCCCTCTGCCCCTGCTGACTCCCTAGGGTCGGCTCGGGTAGGCCCTGCGGCGACGGCGACATCCCCTCCGGCAGCGGCGGATCACGACGGGGTCGGCTCGGTGGTGGTGGGATGGGAGGGAGTTCCCCGGGGCGCGGTCGGCGGCGTAACCTTGGCGCGGCAGCGGGCTGATCTTGGCCAGATCTGGGCCTGATCTAGGCCTGCGGGCTGATTTGGGCCTGGTCTCGGCTGGTCGGCCCTGCCATTGCGTTCGGACAGCGGCCGCTTCGGTTGGTGGCTGGTTGTACCCCACACCTTGGTGGCAACGCGAACCTTCTGCCACGTAAGGTAGGACTCTTTGAGTGTGAGGCTGATGGTGGTAAGGACTCGAGCTCGTGGACGCCGGGGCGGCGGCCTCGAAAGGTGGACGGCTTCGACTTCCCTCCGGTGAAGTTGGCTTTGGGAGGTGACGTGAGACCCCTAGACCAGCGACGGTCCGGTTGGCCCGGGAGAGCTCAGGGGCGATGGTGTTGCTACTTGCCAGCCAGGATTTGCCGGTGCGGCGGATCCCCTAGTGGGAGGAGGAGTGGGGTCTGGAGCGGCGGTTGGCGTGTTCGGTGGCACTATTGCTGCAGTGTGGCGGTGGGACTTCACGAGCCTCCGCGGGTTCGGCCGGGCCTGAGGGTCTGGTTTGTCTTGCTGCTGCACCCGGTCGGCTACCACCTGCTGGTGGTGGAGGTAGTTCCCTCCCGCGTACTATTGACATGCCGACCATCGCCGAAGTCTCCGCTCCCTCGGCCTACCGGCTTCGCTCCGTGGTTCCCGGTGTGACGGCGATGGCGACTTCAATACCAGGGTGGCGCGTGCTCGTGGGTGACGGGTTTGGTGGAGCTTTTCAAAGTGCTCGGGTGGGTGGCTCCGGAGGGGTCGGGAGAAATCCTTGTCTGTTGACACTGGCACGGTGATGCCCGTGGGTATCACCTTACTTCTTGAAGGGTGTCGGGGGCCTCCCTTCCCCACCACCCCGCTGCGGACCAGGGGAAACCCTAGGCCCCGGCCGGACAGAAGTGTCGTCGTCATCACTCCCCTTCTTGGAGGTGCTGTCTTGGTTCGCAGGCGCTTTGGACTGTGGGATGTGTGGTGGTACTTCTTTGGGGGGCGCACCGGTTGCAAGTTGTTTCCGTTTTTGGCACACCGCCGTTCTCGGTTTTCTTTTTATTTTCTTTCTTCTTGCGTTTCGTGTAGGGCTTGGGTTCTACCCGGCGCCTTGTATCTTGTGTTGTTTGTTCCTTTGGGCAATGTGCTGTCTGGCCCAGCAGCGGTCTCACCTGTGTGCTTTATTTATAAAGCGGGGCGAAAGCCTGTTTCGAGATTCGCATGTATCTAAACTCTAAAATAGGTCTAGATATATGTGAATCTAAACAATCCAAGTCACTTGTTACAGAAAAGAAAGAGTATTTAAAGATATTACCCAGTGAAAATTAAGTTACAATTAAAACACTATGGAAATCACGTTTAGATTCCCTAGATATATGTATTCCTTCTGTTACACATTAACAATGTCTACATAAACATGTATCCAGACGCGTTTTATGTTTACATGCAAGTCTAGACAAATATGTGAAAATTAATACCGTAACAGAGGTAGTATGTTAGAAAAGTGATGTTCTATACACATGTAAAATTTGAAGTATAAACACATGCTTATTTAGGAGGTAAGAAAAAAAACAAGATATGCATGAAAAGTGATGGTGTGTTGTTTGGTAATATCCATTGTTGATTTGCTTTTTCAACCTCCTGAATGGATTTGTTTTTTGAACTTGAAATTTCACATGTTAATAAAACATCAGCTCTCTAAGGTAATTTGTTTCTCATAACTTTTAGAAACTTCGACACTTAGTTTCATGCACAAGTAAATGGGTAAGATTTGTAGGTGCTTGAGAAGTTGTTCTTTCTGCTTACTTACGCCTTCATTCTACTCCACTCAACTAGGTTGCGATGGCTCATCGTCGAATCTCGTCCAAAACTCTGGCTCGATTCATCCGCAAGATGCATGTGGACGTGGTAAGGCCGGAGCACCTGCATACATCGGTCACTTGATCTGGCTAGGATTTGTGGCTTCATACATCACCAGGTAGCTAGCTCTGTCAACTAACTCGTGATCCGATTATGGAGCAACCCATGATTGTATTCATCAATCAACCACAAGCAGAAACCAAACTCGGTGAGCCGTGAAGTTAGGTCTTGCGTACGACACTTATTTAATATCGTACCCCCTTTCTATATATGAAGACCACTCTTGTTTTAAGTCAAATTTCTTTAGTTTTGATCAAATTTATACTCTCTTAGTCCTAAAGAGGATGTCGAAGATTTGTTTAAATTTGCAAGTATCTGTATACTTTCTTCGTCTCAAAATAGACGTCGCAGATTTATTAAAATTTAGACGAATCTAGACACTATTTAGTATATATATATATAATTTTTGATAAATCTGCAATATTTATTTTAAAACTAAAAGACGTCTATTTATTAGACAAGATGAGTAGGGTGGTTGAGCGAGCGTGCAAGAAAATTCATTGAGCATCTGGACGCGGCGGGTCGCCGCGCGCGTCGCAATAATACCTAGACAAGCATGCTCACACGTACTACGTGCTGATCGACGCGGCGCACGGGTCGCTTCCACGTCCCGTCCGCGTCACGCTCCTATCGAGCTCGAGCCACACCACATACTCCGTTTTCTCTGCCATAGCGAAATTGAGTATAGCTTTTCCCCTCTGGCTGGAATGGATCGCCATCTCTGGCTCAAGGATGACTCGGATGCTCATCGCCACAGCCCGCAGCTCACATGGATTACGTACGTCTAGTCCATCGTCCTAGATATTCCTAGAGAATATTGGGGAAGGGGCGCCAAACAAGTACAGCACGAGCGCCAAACAGCAAGGAGGGCCAACTTGCGATGGTCAAAGTTGCTAGTGTGCAGTAGTGTGCGAAAAGACCTGTTGGAAAGAAGCCATGAAGCACATTGCACCTTTTGCGTGAAACATGTAAAGATACTATTTCCTCCGTTTTAAAATAGATGTCTCAAATTTGTTAAAATTTAAATACATCTATACACTATTTAGTATATAAATTTATTCAAATTTTTAAAAAGTTAAGACATCTATTTTGAGACGGGAGAGTATCATAGTTGGTGAGTTAAAAAATGGGCTAGTGACTGGACCCAATGCACAAGTCTGGCTGAGATTACTTTTCAGAATAGTTAGGGCATCTTCGATACAGAGCAAACACATGATTTGAAAAGTACAAAAAAATCAAAAACCTCTGAACCAAGGAGGCCGTCCCCCATAGTGATAACGATAACTCAGAAATAGATAAACCAAAGGCTGAGTTATGCAGCTAGGAGAAAAGAACGGTGTTAGACCAAAGGAGACAGCGACCTGCTGCCTACAAGATTGGAGCAGAATCTTTGGTTCCCCCATAACCATTGGAGGTCACTGAAGCCTTGATGGATACGGCTTTATCATATTATTACGTATAGGTGGCATTTTCGTTGCTATTTATTTGAATAATGATTGCCTGCAGCTATGATGCATATGGATCAGCACGATCCACATATAGGTAATACTACCTGTTTTCTTTGTTCCATTTTTTCGACTATTTTTCTTTTTGTTTGGTATAATATAATGGGGGAGGCGAAGTGGACCTCTGGAGAAGCGATCAGATAAGTTTTTCTTTATAGATGCTGAAAACCAACGGCAGCAGGCAGTAAAGACCCGATGGATCAATGTCCTGCATTCTAGAGAATATTATTTGCATCAGCCAGGTGTAAAATCTGTGAGGAAGGTGGCAGTCCTCCCCTCCAGGACAGAGCACGAGTCATAGCAGCGGGAGCAGCACCATCTATCGACTCCTGCGCTTCAGCGTTTAGCACGGAAGAGAAATTTTTTTTAGACAACAACTGATAGAATTTCAACATTGACGAAATGATTACAAACGACTGTACAAATAAATAAAAACACAATATGGTCCTAGAATTTTGCAAGAAGGACCTCACACCGTACTTCCACAACGCAATCAAGCTCATCGTCCTCGTCGTCACCAACCAAGTACATGGACCGGATCCAGAAGCAGCACATCTTCAGACGCCATCGTATCACCGCCGTCGTCGTCGCCAAATTGGGCTTTGAACACCGTAGGAGTGCCCACCCCGAGGGGTGAGAGCTAAGAACTTTTCCAGACCATCGGGCATGCAGGAGATGGGGGACAACAAGCGGTACCTCCAACCGAAGATCCCCGAGCAGTAGAGCCAAACCACCAGCAAAACGCGCCACCGTCTGGCAGATTTAGGGTCGACACATCGAGCCGCCTCCTCCCCATGCCACCAAGGCCGGTCGGAAGAAGCTTCAAGACACGACAGTCGCACACCACCATAAGAATACAAACAATGACCCTAAAAAGGAAGTGGTGCCACCCCCTTCCTCTCCCTCGCCACCACGGCCGGCCGAGGCCCGAGGGGAATACAATAGCATCAGCACCCCTTCGGCTCATGAACATATCCCACAAACTCCAAGGCAGGGTCGAAAGTCGACTACGCCCGGGGAAACCACCCTCTGCAAATCTGAGAGGACACCAGGCCAGCAGCTCGTCGGCGCCGCCACAAGTGGCCTCGCCGAGATGGAGATTGAGCTCCAGCACCCTTATTCCGACGCGACGCCGCCTCCACCATCCCGACTGAAAGTACCGACTTGATACGACTAGAGGGGGGGTGAATAGGCGTCTATCCAATTTTAATTTGTTTCTCACTTTTAGGCTCAACGAGAAAGGAAGTTATCTAGAGATGCAACTAAGTGAACAACCTAAAGCAAGAAAACAAACACCAACCACAAAAACAGTAAATAGCAAGGAGTAAAGGAAGGGAACGAAGTAACCGGAGAGGGGACACGGAGATGTAATTCCCATAGTTCACTCCCAAGGAGCTACGTCTACGTTGGAGAGGTGTCGGGGCCACACAAGGTCACCCGAGCGCCACAAAGGCCTCACCTTCTTCTCCGGTGAGCTCCCCCACAAAGGAGGCCTCACAATCCACTAACCGGTGACCTTGAAGGCGCCAACCGAAACTTTTACACCAAGGTTGAGGGGGAGGCTCCACAACTCAATTGGAGGCCCTCAACGATACCTCGAAGCTTTACAAAGCAAGCCTTAGCTTCGAGGATGCCTTACACCGTCTAGGGTTCCAAGAAACCCAAGAGCAACAAGATCCACAAAGGATGAGTGGGGGAAATCAAATCTTCTTTGGTGGAAGTGTAGATCTAGGTCACCTCCCTCACTTCTCAAAAGATCAGGTCATTTGAGTGGCTAGAGAGAGAGATCTAGTGAGGTGAAGCTCAAGCATTAATGGAGGAGAGAGAAAAATTCGAGAGAGGAAGGGAGGAGGAAGAGGGGTGCCTTAAATAGGCCCCCTCGCGCTGAACCGTTACAGCCCCCGCGACCTCACCGGAAGTTCGGTGCGAGGCCGAAAGTTCCGCCCAGCCTGGCTCCAACGGTTATCAGACCATTGAAGCCCGCTCTAGAAGCACAACCGGAAGTTTCAGTCAAAACAGACCGGAAGTTCCGGTGAACTTCCGACGCAAGTTCCGGCAAACAGAACACTTCAAAACATAAGGTTACTAAGCCTTCAGCGGAACTTGGAGCGAAACTAGGGGCGGAATTTCTGGATCGCGAACCGAATCTGGCCGGAAGTTCCGGCGGCTGGGCAGAAGTTCCGCTCAGGATCTTTTGGCAGGACAAGTTCCGATGCAAATTACAAAAAATAACGGTGTCCTATAGCAAAGGCTGAGTTATGCAGCTAGGAGAAAAGAACGGTGTTAGACCAAAGGAGACAGCGACCTGCTGTCTACAAGATTGGAGCAGAATATTTGGTTCCCCCATAACCATTGGAGGTCACTCGAGCCTTGATGGATACGGCTTTATCATATTATTACGTATAGGTGGCATTTTCGTTCCGATTCATTTGAATAATGATTGCCTGCGGCTATGATGCATATGGATCAGCACGATCCACATATAGGTAATACTACCTGTTTTCTTTGTTCCATTTTTTCGCCTATTTGTTTTTTCTTTTGGTATAATATAATGGGGGAGGCGAAGTGGACCTCTGGAGAAGCGATCAGCATATGTGACTCAGCTAGAAGAAACTGACAAATCAAACCGTGTTTTAACTATTGTTCTCCAGCTATTTGCCACGAGTAAACCGTGTCCATACATGTACTAGTATTTTTCTCACTTCTCCAACCGTCGTTCGATGCGATATTAGACGGTAATCTTTCCACGAGATTAATTAACAAGAGCACTAGCTACTCGGGAGGGGATAAGATAGGAGGACCTGATAAGTTTTTTTTTTATAGATGCTGAAAACCAACGGCAGCAGTCAGTAAAGACCCGATGGATCAATGTCCCGCATTCTAGAGAATATTATTTGCATCAGCCAGGTGTAAAATCTGCGAGGAAGGTGGCAGTCCTCCCCTCCAGGGCAGAGCACGAGTCATAGCAGCGGGAGCAGCACCATCTGTTGACTCCTGCGCTTCAGCGTTTAGCACAGAAGAGAACCTTTTTTTTAGACAACAACCGATGGAATTTCAACATTGGCGAAATGATTATAAACGACTCTACAAATAAACAAAAATACAATATGGTACAAAAATTTTGCAAGAAGGACCTCACACCGTACTTCCACAATGCAATCAAACTCGTCGTCCTCGTCGTCACCAACAAAGTACAAGGCACCGGATCCAGAAGCAGCACATCTTCACACGCCATCGCATCACCGCCGTCGCCATCGCCACATTGGGCTTTGAACACCGTAGGAGTGCCCACCCTGAGGGGTGAGAGCTAAGAACTTTTCCAGGCCATCGGGCAGGCAGGAGATGGGGAAGAACAAGTAGTACCTCCAACCGAAGATCCCCGAGCAGTAGATCCAAACCACCAGCAGAACGCTCCACCATCTGGCAGATTTAGGGTCGACACATCGAGCCGCCTCCTCCCCACGCCACCAAGGACGGTCGAAAGAAGCTTCAAGACACGATAGACGCACACCACCATAAGAATACAACCAACGACCCTAAAAAGGAAGACAGTGGTGCCACCCTCTTCCTCTCCCTCGCCACCACGGCCGGCCAAGGCCCGAGGGGAATACAACAGCATCATCACCCCCTTCGACTCATGAACAGATCCCACAAACTCCAAGGCAGGGTCGAAAGTCGACTACGCCCGGAGAAACCACCCTCCGCAAATCTGAGAGGACACCAGGCCAGCAGCTCGTCGGCGCCGCCACAAGTGGCCTTGCCGAGATGGGGATTGAGCTCCGGCACCTTTATTCCGAAGCGACGCCGCCTCCACCATCCCGACAACGTCCCCTGAAGCCCTAGCAAAAAAATCAATCCGAGCCGCTACCTGGCGCAGCAGGAGAAGAACCCGCGGCCACGCCACGCCACCCGGGCTTCGCCCCGGCGGCGGGAGGAGGGAATGGTAGGGGCTAGGGTTTGGGAGGAGCACGGTTGTGAGAAAGTATATATTCGATTCTAGTTTTTGTTCTTGAATGCAGATAGAGACTCTCGTTGAGGGGCACGTTGAATATAAGTACACTATAATACAGTTTGTTTCCAGATCGGTATTTTGGTTAAATTAGTTAATGTATAAATCCTGTATAATATCAAAATCAAGAGGTTTCGAGTTTAAGATCAGTTCACGTGCTATTTAAATGGGAGAACTGATTCCGCGGTCTACGCATGCACTACTTTGGCTCCATTAACGTTGGCGAGCTGAACCCAGGAGCGGGCATATTTCAAAATAATTTCGCTAGGAGGTGAGATAAGGCATGAGGAGTTTCACTGAACAATTACAATTCTCAACAAAAAGTACACAGTGGTAATCCGTACTCGGTAAGATTGGTCCCATGTCGTCACGAGACGAACTAGTGAAAATGCAAAACACGCTGTCTGGTTAAGGGCAAAATCGATCTGTTTTGAGAAAGGACACCACCGGCTCGGCAGCAATCAGTATAGCAACGAAATGAGTAGGGTGGTTGAGCGAGCTACTCCCTCCGTTTCAAAATATAAGATATTTTAGGTTTGTGAAGAAAATGAATCTAGACTTTTTTTAGTGTGTAGATTCATCCCAAAGTTGAGTGAACCTACATACTAAAACAAGTTTGGATTCATCCTCATCACAAACCTAAAACATCTTATATTTTAAAAACGAGGGAGTATAGCTTGCACGAAAATGTATTGAGCATCTGGACGCGGCGGGTCGCCGGCGGGCGACGCAATAATAGCGAGACAAGCATCATGCTTACACGTAGTAGTAGTAGTAGGTGTTGATCGACGATGTGTCACTACCTACCACGTCACGTCTCCGTCTCGCGCCTATCGAGCTCCCCCCCCCCCCCCCCCCCCCCCCCCTGGCTGGAATGGATCGCCATCAGGGATGACTCGGATGCTCATTGCCACAGCTCACATAGTCACATGGATTACGTCTGATCCATCCGAGATATTCATACACAACTTGCAGTATATTGCACGTTTTGCATGATCAGCTTCCGTAGCTAGCCCTTTGGGTATGTAGTTGGGTGGGATTGCTGCGTGAAACACGGGATGATACTACGTATCATACTAGTTGGTGAGTTAAAAAAAAAGGGCTAGCGACTGGATCCAATGCACAGGTCTGGCTGAGATTCCCTTTTCAGAATAGTTAGGGCGGCATCTTCGATTCAGCGGAGGAAACACGCTGATTTGAAAAGTGCAAAAAAGTCAAAAACCTTTGAACCAAGGAGGCAGTCCCCCTAGAGATAACGATGACTCGGAAACTAAACCAAAGGAGAAAAGAACAGAGTTAAACCAAAGGAGACAACGACCTGTCGTCTACAAGATATATTGGTGCAGAATCTTTGGTTCCCCCATAACCGTCCATTGGAGCCAGCCTTGGAGGTCATTCAGAAGCCTTGATGGATACGGCTTTGTCATATTACCTGTACCTGTAGGTGGCATATTTCCGTTGCGATTTATTTGAATAATGATTGCCTGCAGCTATGCATATGGATCAGCACGATCCACATTTTCGTTGCCATTTTTTCGCCTATTTTTCTTTTTGCTTGGTATAATGGGGGGGTGGGGAGGCGAAGTGGACCTGTGGAGAAGCGATCAGCATATGTGACTCAGCTAGAAGAAACTGACAAATCAAACCGCGTTTTAACACTCTAGTTCTCCAGCTACATACATACACGTGCACGCAATTTTTGCCACGAGTAAACCGTGTCCTTCTTACCTGGGTATACTGTTTGACTACTGGAGTTTACAGTAATCTTCACTTTTCCAATCGTCGTTCATTTGCTTCTTCACTTTTCCAACCGTCGCTCGATGCGATAGCCAGTAATCTTTCCACGAGATTGATTAACAAGAACTACTCGGAGAGGATAGGAGGACCTGATAATAAGTGATGAAAGGAAAAGATTAGGGAGAAAATAATCTGGTGAATCCATACACGCCCATGGAACGCTGAGGCCTGCTGGCAATAAATAGGCCGCCCGCCTCACTCCTGGAATATTCGAGCCCAGTCACGAGGCCGACCGACGCTGAGTCTGAGAAATTTAATTCCTGTTTCTAACCTACTCCGCTCCACTCCCTCCTTTTTAGTCCCACCTCGCTTCCTGGGTGACAAACACACCAGCTTAAATACCCGGCTGAAGGAGAGTGCACGCCGAGCTCAGTCGCGAGAGCTTGTGACCCATGTGGGGGCATTAAGGTGGTGTGGATGTTTGGAGCGGACTCTGGACCTGGGCCTGTCTTGTAATTTCTGGCTTGCCCGTTCCAAGTTGCGTAGTGGGCTGAGCGGTTTAAGCGAAAGCTTGGGCCTCTCTGTCCCTGAAGCGGCAGGCACCGCGTGAGGCTGGTTTCACAGAGCAGCGTTCACTGCCCGCTTCCAACGGTGGAAGGATAACAGGCCGCTGCAACATGGGCCCGCTCTGGCCCAGAGTCCTTTCATAACAGACCACCATCTTTTTATATTTTTATTATCTCATTCTGAATATGTGCAAAGAATTTTTATTATCCATAACAGAGTCCTTTTCTCTTCAGAGCAGTAGGTCTGTGCAAAGAATTTTATGTAGAGCGAGAGTTAACAGACTGCACTGTTATTTTGTTTTCGCATCAGTCACTACTAGTTCAATTAGGTTTTATATTTTGTTTTCGCATCAGTCACTACTAGTTCAAATAGGTTTTTTATATTTTGTTTTCACCTGGCCTAGAATCCTTCCATAACAGACCACCATCTTTCTATTATCTCAAATTTCTTAATATTTTGCTTCTCACCTTTTCTCTTCATCAGAGCAGTAGGTGCAGAGCGAGAGTTAACAGACTCTGTTTCATTCAGAAGGATTTAGTTACTTTCAGAGGCTGCACTGCTATTTTGTTTTCGCATCAGTCATTACTAGATTTATTAGGGGTATCCACAGCCGAAATCGTAACTTATCAGTCAGCCCTTTATGCCTGTACTTTCCAACCATTTGTCGCATCATCATTTTATCTGGTAGCTCGAGGACATCGAGCAGAACAAACTTGCCGTCTGGAATCAACTGCTTTCACTCTCATAAATCCTTCAAAACTTTCATAGCCTCTACTCTCAAGCTTAACTAGGTCAAGTTTCATTTTTTTTGGATGCCCCATGATTACCCTTCCCCAGATGACCGGATTACAACGACAAGAATACAAGAGATGGCCCCAACGGGAAGTGTAAAAGCACATCTAGCCATTGGCGACAACGGTAACAAAGCACAGCTATGAACTATCTCTGGTTAATTTTTCGACTGACAGCAAATCTAACACAGCACATACAGTTTTTACCTCTGTACCTACCAATTCCATCAAGCATCTAATGTTTACTTCAGACAAGGGGGGCCTTCCAACACCAAGGCCTCTCTGGAAACCCAACAGGTTACGCTATCTGGACAAAAATAACATACACAAGCTAAGCTAACTTCTTTTTCTCCCCCCAGACAAAGTATCTACAAGGTACTTATTCTTTCTTTTCCTCTTCTCTCTTTTTCGAGGGAAATGGGGGGAACACGGTGAGATTTTAGTCACAGCAAAAGCAGCACAGGCTGCGCTCCGGTGGCAGACCAGGTATAAAGTCAGGATGTACATGATGGTGATTATTTTGTAGAGTAACCCCTCTGCTATTGCTGCGCTGGGTGTGCGCGGTGTATCGGTATCTTTCTCTTGGCTTCACATGTCCTTGGTCCTGTCAGCTGGAGAGTGGCGGGAAGTCGCCGTTGTCCTTGAGATGATATGGCCCAGCGTTCCTGCAAAATTGAACAGTCGAATTACGTATTGTAAGCGGATGGACACTGAAAGCATGCATGCGGACTGAGCATCAAAGTTAAAAAGTGAATGTGGAGAGGAGGGTAATGCATGAATGCCAATCGAAAGTAGGAAGCCCTCTGGGGGATGGCAGCGGACAAGGATCTAAATCGTATGATGTCGAAAACAGAAGGCCATGAATTGTTAACGTGTGGTAATCCCAGTAATTGATTCTACAACCTCACGGCCACATTAAGGCTTTGCTTCATGTGTCGACAGGCATACTAAGCGGCAAACTTATGTGGAAAAGAGGCATCCTATTTCTTTACAGCTGCATACCAAATGAATAAAGAGATTATCTATGTTAAAAAGAAGACGTATTCTCAACCAAAAAAAAACAGTGCTTTCACAGCGGTACTGCACAAACGAGAAATGAGCATAGCTATTTTTATTAGGATCTGCTAATAACATGCTATCCTTGATTCTGACCCCTACAAGAACGATGTGATAAGGTTGGTTTCATAGATCGTAAGGAAATTCGTCTTCCCTTCACAGATAGGCTAAAGCATGAATGATGGCCATATTAATCAGTTTGGGGGAAACTCCAACCTAACACTAGAAACATGTTTATGAAATTATCAACTGTAGCATGTCTCAATAGAAAATAATCCAGCTGTAACATGGTAAAGAAAGAGCTATTAGCTAGGTGTCCCACCCATGCAACAGTTGGTATTATTGCTTTTGAGGACCAAAGTAATGCATCACACTTACCTTATACGATTAGAACCCTTTCCAGGGTTTGGTGCTGGAGACACAGGGCTTACAGGTATAGAAGGTTGACCGTTGGCAGCAGAATTTGATCTGTTAGCTTGGTCTTGGGAGGTACTCCTAGCTTCCAAAGGCAATGCCCCCAAAGTCCCGAATTCAAGTTTATTGTCTTGTGCGTGAATAAAACCATTGCCACGAATATTTTCCCTTGGAGCCCGGGGAGACGGAGATGATAATGGTATATTCAACGAGGAGGGTATTCCATGATCATTTGCACCAGAAATATAAATCTGCAATGGTACTTGCCTCCATTCCTCCGGCGGTGCCATATCTGCAGGCATATCCATTCTGGGATAGCGTGGACCCCTGTGATAGTGATTCGGATGGAAATTAGTATGCCTTCCTCTTTCCCCTCGTCCAGCGGGTTGCCTGTCCTTGCACAAAGTCTAAAACATCCAACAAGGCAGACAAACTCAGCAAAAACACAAGACACGGACAACTGAATGACACAAATACACCTTAGCTGCAAAAGTAACACAATTCTGCTGTAGAAACATAAAACTAGCACTAGCAGGGCTATTTTCTAGCCTCATGTACAAAAGATAAGGTAACTCCAATGGCGAAATGATTGAAGTAGACAAGAAAAGTAGTGTGGGTGATCCAAATATGTCATATGCACGGAATAAAAAAGAATACTTAGGAGAATACCAGATATAGTTAAGTAAAATGCAAAGTTTAAGTTGTATAGGCAGGCATACGAATGTGCAAAAAAGGGAACATACTGGGTCAGGAAAGTAGGTGCCTGTTCCGCGAGCTCGCATAGGATCATCTGGTTGATAAAATGGCCTTACAACAAAATAGCCAGGTGAATAAGAACCAGGGGATATTCCACTTGTACCAGCATACCCATAACCATTTCTTCTGCTATGGCCATTCGGCGAGCGACTGTTCTGATACTGTGCAGGTGGCGGAGGATGCATTTGATAGTAGACTTGATTAACTGGGTAATCATGGTTCACTTGATAATCTTGGTGGCACCCTTGCGCATAGTGGAGATTATATAAATTTGTTCCGTCATCTCCAGTAAGATCTGATAAAATGTCATTTGTGGTACCACCATCACCACTAACTTCTTTAATGTGTACTCCATTGCTATCTGACTCTTTTGCTGGTGTCATGCAGTTCTCCACCATATGAGAATTCTCATCACCATACATATTTCCTATGCACCCTGTCGATGTCATTCCATGGTGTGACGGGCTTGTATCGTAGTTGACACCACCCTTGCCATTTCCTGGCTCATACAAGACATGTGGTACATAGTGAGATTTGGTAGATGGCAAAATTTCACTAGTCGACGGTGCAGCCTCACATAGGTCACTGGCATCCCTCATATTAATAGAGCTAGTTACATGATTTGAAACAGACTTCGTTTCCTCATGCTCAAACATAGGACTTTGTTCTTTTTCCTTCAAAGATCCATGATTATTGAGATCTGAAATGCTAATGTTCTTGAACTGATCAGACAGATCACCAAAGGAACTACTGTATAAATGTGAAGAATCCTTGTTGTCTCTTTCAATATTGAAGTCCAGTGCAATGTCCTGCACATCTGGCCTTACCATAGTGTGGTTTCTCTTCAGTGTGTTCCTAAAGAATTGGTTCACTTCAGGCACAGCAGAATTGGCAGGCACTTGAAGGATCTTTCCAAGCTTCCTGGCACCAAGATCAAATGCACTTCGTATCCGGTAAAAGTTACCTGCACACCGGGGTGGTATTACGCCAGGGAAGCAAAAAAAAGATCTGGTCTAAACATCTTGGATAATACTAAGGACAAAATAAACAACTCAACAGCTTAATGTGAAAAGTGCAGTATACCATAATGCCAGTGGGCTGGGTTCAAACAATAATTATCCACTCAACAGATAATAAATCCATGCCATCAGTATCCGTGTTCTAGCCTATCAGACAGGCAGCGCAGGCAGCGGCATCCCGGCAGAGAGGTGGTGCAAAGACGCAGGGGCATGAAATCAAAAGGGTAGGCAACGCAATTGAGCATAGTGGTACTGTTTGATTCAGTAACTGAGAATTCGCTTCTATGCGTAACTGAAATGGAATCTCTTGGCCCGTACATGAAGGGAAACTAAGCACGGACAAGCAACAGCGAGAATGTAGCAAAAGCAGACAGTCCAAATGACACTAGTTGCAGTTAGCGGTTAGTTCTAGAAACAAACAGGCTTTAAGAAGGTAGATACAAAGAAAATGAACAAGCAAGACAGTAGAACAATGTAATGTGGGAAGCCCAATGCAACCAATCATGATGTGACTATGTGAGCTGATGGTGCAATAATTTTGCCAGGTCAAAACATAGTAAATGTCCAAAAGCGAGCTGAGCTATATATATAATGAAAGTATTCAAATTTGATAAAAGCAAGTCAGCCCACATTCTTCACCTGAGTTGCAGTGTCAACTACCAGAAGAAAATGAAGTCATAAACAATGTAAGATTCCAATTTGCAACAAACAAGTTTAAGCATAAACCCATTCTGAAATAACTCGTATGGCACAGTTTCAAGTGCAATCCTCCCTTTGTACTATCAAAATTCATGACTGAGCAAATAACAAACCTTTGCTGACACTCCGCCCAAGATTGTTATTCTGCTTCAGTGGATCTATTATGTTGAGAAACTTTCTTGAGAACAGTCGAGTACTTTTCTCAGAGTTCCTAGGAGGGACAGTAAATTTTTGTGCACATTCTTTGAGAAACTCCTCCCGTTTACGAAAATCACCATCATGAGTGTCTGGTGTGTCACCTGTGCATGAAAAATATTGTGATGACCAATTGTAACAGAAATAAAGTCAACCAAAGGAACAGATCAGAGTGCATTCACTTACAAACTAGCTCAGGTAGGGAAGACAGTGGTACAGGACCATATAAGCTAATACCCTTGTTGTCCCAGTCAAATTTGCTATAATAGTCCAGAAATCTATAGAGGACCTGCACAAGAGTAGATAGTTATGTCACACATGGGATGGGAATGTGCGCATCTTAGGGAAGCAGTAACTTTACAAATGTGGAAGACAAGTCCAAACTTACAGCTAATGGACCATCCAAAGACTTGTGGAAAAGATGGAAAATATATAGCACCAATATCTCCAATGCATAGGTAGAAATTAAACCATGGTGAGCACCAAGGATGCGGCTTTCATAATAACACCAGGCTTTTATCAGCATTATACTTTTCTTAAAAAGGTGTTTTTTCCCAAAACTTTCATCAACCTGCAAAACATGACGGTTATAAATATGCATGCCAAAGAGCAGACTGGCTTAAGGATACCTTCATTATAAGTCGAACCTCATAAAGAAGAGAAAAGGGAACAAATGCTTTATTGCATCAAATATAAAATAGAAGATAGACTGATGCACTAAAGCAAAATAAACAATCAACTACATGTTTCAGTTTTTCAAATATTACCTGCTCAAGAAAACAAAGCGTACAGAGTCCGCCAATCTGATTAAACGAAATGTCTACAACGATATTTTGGACAAGGCATTTGACCAGCTTGACCTGCCATCAGAAAGACTTATCAGTTGAAAGATTTGGATGATAAATACTGATCGCAAGCATGTTCACCAGTGCACAATCCATAGAATCTCAACAGAAAAGGTGAACTTACGCAATGATAATCTATGATATATTGGTGTATCCATGTGCATAGGAATAGCACAGTGGAGGACAGTACAGTACACTTGAAGAATGTGGGCAAGAATTTATTTTATGGTTGGCAGTAACATTGGAATGTTCACATGTGTATTTGATAGCATATGAGAAGATGGATTATGCTTTTGTCACTACCCCACTACCCCTATTTATGAGGGCTGGAATGTTGGGTTCACATTAAAAGGCAGTTGGAAAAATTAAATATAAGTAAATCAAAAGAATTTCACTACCCGGACTTGTATAGGGTACATAACAAATAAGCATTACTAAGACGTCATAGCAATAACTTAGAAGTGTGTGGATTAGGTCTAAATGGACATATATTAAAAAAACAGTCGAAGTGGCGAACCTCGGCATGGATATACTGGACATCCTTCACTTCAAATTCAGCATCTCTCCTCAGCTCTTCTGATTCTAGAACAGCCCGTACCTCATTTGCTAGGTTTTCATCAGACCATGTGGAACCAAATGCAGTCAAATCAATATCTCCATCAGGAAGATATGTTTTCAGCGGGACAGATCCAAATGGAAATACCTATGTTTTACACACACACACACAAAGAAAATATTAATTTTATATTTCTATAATGCTGAGCAATTATTCAACATAACAGAACCAGTCTTGGTAGGGTGTAAAGCTGAAGGAATATTCTTTTTACCATTTTTGTACACTACAAAATCTGAGATTTTCAGGTTGTCCATCTAACATCAAGTTGGTATACCTAGTACAACTGATGGACTCTTCATAGAACACTCACAGTGAACCTCAGAGGCTATAGAGAAACTTTGATTTTTTCCTTTGTCTCGAACTTCGTGAATTTATGTGCATGATGTGTATACTTGTTTTGCTGTTCAGTGCACAATCTATATGCAATGCATCGGTACTCTGTTTCCGTATAAAATTACAGATACCTGATCCATCTACCAAGCACCCTGAGAATGCAAACTTCAATGCATATAGGAAGTTGTACTGAACAAATTTCCTGTCATCGATGCTAACGGTGAAGTGTATAGACAGCACAAAAATTGGCAGCACAGAGATGGTTTACCCATACACGTGTCCATAAGTGGCGTTACATGTTTGCCATGTGAGATAACATCAAGTATAAGCATACTGAGCACACAAATAAGGAAGCATACTGAGCCACTGATTTTCATAACAACAAAACAAATGCATCCGCATGTGTAGATCATTCATCTCAAGTTCAACAGAATCTCCTGTGTCCCATAGTATTAATGATCTAAAAACAACCTATAACTATATAGTGCAACAGATATGCAACCATCAGCTTTACTCAAATAAGATAAATATATGCAGATGAAGCCAAGACTGGTGCGTGCAAATATAGCACAATAAGGACACCTTCTCCAAAGGAACATATTAACATGCGCAAGGCATGGAGGGCCACATCACAGAAATGGTCAGTAATGTACATACGTTACAACCAACAGGCAGCCCAAGATCAACTACCCGGACACGTGACATCCATCGATTGCCACTTGCATAAATAAATCACCCTTAAAACATATGCCGTGGAACCTGGAGTGCAATTTCGATAATGACATTAAAACATTCATGGCCAATAAAAACATGACAAATCTAGTACCCCCCAACTTGTATGTCAGTTTGGCGGCATCACTAGCGCTAAAGAAAAACACACATTTCAGCCCATTGCAGTAGAGTTAAACGAAACCGCAAGCATAGTCACTAAGAAATGAGCAGCAGTAATTCACCATTGCACCTATCAGGTTATCCTGAAAACATTTCCATGACCTAGTGGATGAAGAACAGTAAGGAATCCCCTCCTAAAGCATCTTAAGGCAGCTACACATAATCCTTTATGCGCGAATAGAAGGCATGGCTTCTAAGCAAACGGAAGACTAGGGCAAGCATAAGGGTTAGAGAACCGAGGCTCAGGAAATAAAACGAGAGGAGTAGCTGGTTTTTTACCTCGCAGCCGACGGTGCACCTGATGAGGCGCTGGACGTACTGCACAACCGCGGCCCTGCGGCCCTCGGAGGGGACGGAAGGCTGGATCCGGCCAACGACGGCGAGCGCAGCGTCCTCGAAGGGCACCCAGGCGTCGGAGGAGATCGAGGACGGGTCCGGGTTCGTCGTCGCCGCCGCCGCCGCATGGTCGGGCTCCGGCACGAGCACCACGGGGCACTCGTGGATGTCGACCATGGGCGCCGGAGCTCGGTCGGTCGCTCGAAGCCCCAGCAAGCCGCTCGTCCTCCTCCTCCGGACACGAGTAGCGGACAACCACCCGAGGGAGGCGGGCCCGGGTGGAGAGAGGAGACGCTGGAAGCGGACCGCCGGGAAACGGCGTGCCCACAGGCCACAGAGGAGAGGACCGTACGCTGGGCTGGGGGAGGGTGATCGGCGAGGGGCGCGGGGGTCGCGATCTGGGCGCGCCGCCGGCGAGGGGACGGGAGGGGATAGGGACAGCGGGATTAGCGGAAAAAAAGAAGACGAGGAGGAAGAAGAAATGGATTTTTAATACGTGACGGGATGAAAAAGGGTCAGTTATTTTTCTCTCTCTGCGTCTCCTCCGCGGCTTGTCTCTGTGCTCCCTCGCGTGAAGAGATAGATGGTGTGACGATGACGTCTCCTCCGCGTGCGTGCGTGCGTGCGTGCGCGAGGCTCGATCGGCGGGAGGAAGAAGGTAGGGGGGAAGACGACGAACAGGGGGGAGAGAGAGAGAGGGGAGGAGGAGGAGGCGACTTGAAGCCAAGATTTCCTTTTCGTCTTTTCCTTTATATTTCTCTTTTCCGGTTTCAGGAGAAAAGATTTCTCTTTTCCTTTTCCTGCTGCTCTGAGTTCTTGATCGGCGGCGTCGCTGTCCCGTGCTCTCGAGCGACGACTCAATGAAAATGGAGTCTGCTCCATTGAATCTTCTTTGTCTTTGGATTGCATCCTTGGTAAACTTTGGACAGTTGGGAGATGTGCGACAGTCAG
This sequence comes from Avena sativa, assembly GCA_916181665.1. Lineage (NCBI taxonomy): Eukaryota > Viridiplantae > Streptophyta > Magnoliopsida > Poales > Poaceae > Avena > Avena sativa. The sequence goes on along the minus strand of OV702296.1, from coordinate 235,440,820 downwards.
CCCATAGAGGAAGACTTTCAAGTCCTCGTGTGTGTGGAAGCTGCCTCTCTTCAAGGCCATGCCTTTTTTTTAGGGAATTCAACGTCACGGGTTAGCTAGCTATACAACAACATTACTATCATGGATTCATAGAGATTAATTATGGTGTTTATTGCCTAAGACAACAGAATATTTTTCGGGCGACGCTAGCAATCGGACGCCGATTTAACCTTCCCATCGGACCAAAAAATACCCGTAGAATTGAGAGTAGTTGGACCGTTGATTTGTGATGGCTCCCGAAGCGTGCGTGTGCCTTCCTGTCCCCTGATTTAATGCTTCCATAAGGCATTCAAATACATGCTTATGATTAATTATCATGAAAGCTAGTTATTAGGTGGGAAACTAATTACATGAAATTAGCTTCTATTTGAACTATTCATCTGTTGTTTCAGGAAAAAAAATCGATTACAAATTCATATGGAATGCTTCCTTAGAAGCAAATCTTTTTGGTTTGCTTCCTTAGGTATTGAACTTGTTTCTAGTTTTATTTTAATAGTGCTTCGAGTGCGACAAAATTTGCTTCCCACGATAAATTTGGTTATGTTTCTAGTGTAGTGTTTGGTTCTATTTTCAGCAAATTCATTCTTCCTTCTGCCCACGAATTTGCTTAGATGGTGAGTTAAACTTCCTCCATTTTAACAGATGTTTATCAGTTATTTTTCTTCCAGAAACAACAATTGACTAGAATTGCTTCTAAGAAAGTATAGTGCTTTTTTGCACTAGAAAGAACCGCTATCATAAGTACACATAATTCAAAAGAAGTAGGAATGTGCTTCCAAGAAATACAAATGAGATTTGCGACTTCCAAGAAATACAAATGAGTTTTGTTCTTCAAACTTTCATGTACAATTTTTTTTGCTTCCATGGATAAAGAATTTTGCTACCATGGACACAAATTCTTGATTCCATGCTTGCGCTTCAAACAAATTGACAGTTGCTTCCTAATTCCGTACAACCCATAACAACACCGTCAACTAGTCGACGATGTCTTGGCTCGCAACCTCTGAGACATAGCGGTCGGCATCACCGTCGTCGTCCAGTACGCCGATATGTTTCCTTGAAACATGAGATGCTCCTGTTAAAAAAGATATGAGATGTTGACAAGCATAACCTTGGTCTTGTCATCCACGAATTCGACCTTGACTTCTTCATTATGGGTGTCGTTGATGCAGGCAAAACAAAACCGGCGATACAATGGTTGCAGCAGGCAACAACACAACGAGTGTGCCTAAATCGTGTTGACTGTAAAATAAAATGGCATATCAATAGTCATTAACAACATGGATGATGGATCATAAATAAGGGAAGCATAGATTATATTTTCCTTTAGATAAAGAATATGAGCATCTGATAAATCATGTGAGTGCTGATCCACAATTGCATGACTGATGAAACAAATGTATACTAGTTGGGAAGCACAAGCAAAGGAAATCATAAGATTCGTGGTAATGAAGCATGATGAATACTGTGTAGAAGCATATACATTTGAAAATTAAAATATAAAAATGGTTGCCTCAAATTCTGCAATGAACCGATTCAGCAGAGATATGTGAAGCATCGATACTTCAACATGGGCATCGTTGTGTAGAGAACATAACCATCAGTATGTATACACACAAATTACATCTCCGCTACCACCGGTTCTATGAACAAGAACTTAAAATTCAGCCGTAGTTACCTACAACCAGATCTGTAGTCCTGGAATGGATCCGGAGGACCAGTGGAAGTAGATTGTGGCCAGCTGCTTACATCGGAGTATAGCCCGGTCGGCCCGGTAGAGTTGCCTCCGGTACCTAGAGGTACCAGCCGACGGTTTTTCCCCGCAGCGGAGCGACATGCGTGCCCGTGGGCTAGATGAAGAGGGGGATGGAGAGGGCTGGATCGAATGCAAGCAGAGCGAGGCGAGGAATGGCAAAGGCGATATGGGGGATGCGAGCTTTGCAGCGTTGTGCGGGGGATGTGGGGAAGGGGATGAAGTTTCTGCGTTTAGCTGGATTAGGGGTAGGCGTTATGGGTGGTTGGGGCAGGGTAATGTGATGTCATGGTAAGCGTTTGATTTAGACAAGATTGATGGCATCGAGGAGGCCGGATGATTTGCTTGCCATCGGACTGTGATAGATAGTATTTACCATTTTTTCTCGACAAATCACTACCAAAATAAGGTGTATTAAGTGGGTTCACACCGGCTTACAGATAGATTGTCGGCTCAACCGGGCGGACCCAATAATCTATATGACACTCCCACACATGTTGACACACGGCCGACACGATTGGTTTTCTTTGGCGAGCCATCCTCGACAGCCACACATCCATCCCGCTCCACCTTGGAATCCATCTCATGCTCGCCTCCAATAACCATCATCGACATTGCCCCGATCTGACACCACATGCTCGAGAACAACATACGGCCACCCCACCACATGTGGCTGAGCACTGGAGGAGGTCCCGGGTCGCTTATTCGGCTTGGCGACAGGGATCTTGCCGACTCCGCCCACGGCAAGAGGGGGAGTGTCATGTACCTGGCCAGCTGCATAAGTAAATGACAGGCTTACTCGAATAAGTTATAGGGCTAAAGTCTAAAGGCAAGTACCTCCAAAATCTCACAATCATCATCATCGTCAGACCAATCTCGTAAGGGGTTTCGAGTGTTGCTCTTACCCGAAGTTGAAGCGGCAGCTGCTGTAACATCCCAAAAATCATGATTTCAAAGCTTGCACATCATTCATGCATTCATAATCATTTTAGGATCATTTTCAAATGAGATTTCACAAACAAAAGCATTTGAATGTCTATTATTTTATGTAAGCAAGGCAATGGCCCACTGCTACTCTCTAGTATGAGATTATTTGATTTAAACTAGAAAGATTTGAACTTAGAGTTGATTAATATTTTCTAAAAGCTTGGACAAAGTTTTAAAAACAAAGTATGAATTTAAAACCACTCATATGTCTTTATTAAACAATTGATAAAGGCATTGTTTATTTTTAAACTCCAATGTGCCAATGTATTTTCAAGTGTACAACATTGTTCTGTAGCCAAATATGTACTTATTTCACCTTACAAAAATCCAGGAGTTGTTTGAATTCAAACCACTTTAAATTTATTTGAAAAGGATTTCTAGAAAATCAAACAGAAAAAGAAAAGATAAAAGAAATAGAAAAAGGCTAGCGCCAGCATTTGAGCCCAATAGCAGAAGCAGCCCACTAGCCACCCCACCCGGTTTTCCCTCTCTCCCTGTTTTTCTCACCGCACCAGCGCTACCCAAACAGTCGCTGACTGGTGGACCCTCGCCAGCTCATCTCTGTCTTCCCCAAATCACGCCCACGACCACGTCACCGGCTGTTTCCTCCGTCATCACTGCCGCGCCTTAAACTTGAGTAATTACCGGCGTTTCCGTGCGTGATCCTTGCCCCAGCTCCGGCTACAAAACCCCCTCCCACCCCGCATTTTTTCCCTCACTTCCCTCGCTGCCAGGCTGCTCGCATTCAAGCTCAAACCACCGCAGTACCGACGACCTCCGGCGGCAAATTCCGGTGAGCCCTCTCCTCCCCTTGCCTTCTGGTCTTGCTAGCACGTTCCCTGCATCCTTGCGCATCGTTTAACACCGTTGCTGTGTGCTAGGACAACCCCGAGCGTCGGCAACGTTGACGACTGCGCGAGCCCGACGAAGCACTCAACTCCGGCGAGCTGTTCTGGTTAGTTCCGAGCGCGCCTTGCCTTCTCTTTGATACTCGCATGACCAGCATCGCTTCCCGCATCTGACGCACTGCTTATTTATCTCTGGCATGATCTACATCCTCGGCAACATCGACGAACAGCCGTGCCCGACGCCTTCACGAACTCCGACGAGCAATCCCTAACGACTCACAGCGCCCCTCCGCCAACGAAGACCACCTTGAGCATCAGCATCGTCACGCGAACATGGTGAGCTACCCCACTGCCCTTCTCGCTTCATATAACGCCGGTGACATCACTGTCTGAACGAGCCGCCGCCAGCCACCGTCACAGCGCCGCTGACTTTTGGTTCATTTGATGTGGACCGTTAGATCTAGATCGGGCGTGTAGGAATAGATCACTTAAGCGAAGAGGTAAGTTAGATCTGAGCCGCGCGATGCGTTTTAATCCAACGGCCCGCGGGCGTGATCCGCGTGAAACGGTATCAACCAATCAGACAGCGCCGCGTGGCCTGTGTTTTGATTTAAAATCTGAAATTAGATCTATTAGTTATTCAAACTTGCAAAATTCATAACTTTTGATCCACACGCTCAAATTTTGTAAATTTTATATCATTGGAATTAGGAGAAAGAATTATATCCAATTATGCACTTTGTTTAATAAATTGCATCAGTAAAATGGGTTGTTTTTGCAGAGACATTTATAAGCTTATTTTGTATATAAAAATTGTATGGAAAATGTTCTAAGGGCCAAATTAATTTTATTTAGTGTATAATTGTTTTGTTATGATTCAGTACTGTTCCACTTGTCTTGTTTGATTTAGAAAAATCATCACATGGCATTTGCATGCATTCATATATTTTTGCTTGTTTATTTTGATATGTGAATTTGGTGCTATCATTTTATGTGTAGATTTTGGTGCTAATAGTGATTGTGGTTGTGAAGATTGTTGCTACTCCCCCAACTACCAAGGTAAGTGGTGCTTCATATTTTTATCCCAATATTTTGACTATGCATTAGGAATATTTTGTATAGGGCTTGCATCAATATTTTGCTAGTATCTATATGCTATGCTTGGGAAATCCTAGTAGTTGTAGAATTGTTAGAATTTTCTCTAAGTTAAGATACTTGTTATTGACATGCTTAGCCTAGCTAGTAGCAACCAAGGGTGGAATATATACATGCTATGGAAAAATATTGCTAAGTCTTTCACTTATGTTTTTGCTTAATAAAACAACTAAGTGAATGAAACACCTGGGTGGAATGGAAAGAATGGTTTGTGTTGAGTGGTTACACAAGGCCCATTTCTATGGTTTACCTTGTGTATCTCACTTGTGGTATGCCACCCAGGAACAAAGGGATTTGAGATGCCAAATGTTAAGAAGCTTCTAGTGTAGCCACATGGCATTATGGGCTCTGCCTGGATCATATAGGTTGCAATAACTTAGCCATTTGGACAGTTGGTGGTAGAGGGATGATAGGTTGGAACGCGTCCATTTGGTCTAAGGGAAGGCTTCTGAAAGGTCCTGTCTTGGTGAAACCAAGTCTTGTGGGGAACGTGCACCACCTCTGCAAAAGGAAGAAACTAAGTACTTAGCCGTGTCCCCGGTAATGGACAACTTGAGCATCAAGACATGGAAGCTATCAAGAATCTCCTCATCCCAATTTTCTAAGTTAAAACTTTTTGTTGAACAAGGGTGAAGGTTCACCAATTTCTATTGGTGGTTTCCTTGGGAAAGTTTTGCCAAACAAAAACTTGGTGTTTTCAACTGATAGGTAAAACCTATTTTGAGCAAAGCAAGCCTAAGCTACACTTAGCCAAATTCATGTAGTAACTAGATGCTAATATTCTACTAAGGTATCACTTGCCAATACTATTCCAATGTATTGACCCACTGTGGCTGTAACTTGTGATGTTGTAGGTTACTCTAATGATGATTAGGGGTTATGAGTCTACACTCAACATGCTTGCTTGTGGCACATGAAGATAAAGACTTCTATTTTTATATTTTTAAGTTAAACTCTTGTACTAGCCTATGGCTATGGAGTTGTAAAAGACTATGTTATCTCTAGAATGACGATGTAATAATGACCTTTGTTTCTGTGTACTTTATCTTAAACTGTGGATGCTAGCAATTGATCCAGGGACTAGCATTGCAATCATAGGGATCTTTACCTTTATAAAGGTGGGATCTTACAGATGGTATCAGAGCGCTGTGTTGCCTGTAGGATTATAACCCTAGGATTGGATTAGAAACCACTAAGGAAAAAATTTCAACAATTTCCACACTTGTATTTTCTTCTCGTAAACTTTTCTAATCTTCTTTCTCATCTCTATTTGTAGATGAACTCCATCAATGAAGTCGTGAGGAAGGGACCACTCATGACCATGACCTTGGAGTGTGAGACTGAATTCCCCAAGGCCCTCAAGAACCTCATGGTTACCATGGGGATGCATGGTGCAGCTGTGTACAAAGGATTCCCAGTGATGGATGAAGAAATAGAGTACTGGTGGGTGCAACTTCACTTGTACAAAAACAAGGAAGACAACCACAAGGAGTCAGGATTCTGCATGGTCATCAACTCAGAAATGCACACAACATTCTTTGACTCTGCAAGAAATGCAGCTTGGAATGCCATCGAGGAGCTTGGTGATAGAATCAAGTGCAGAATGCTCAACACCCAAAATGACCTTAGGGAAGAGAAGAAGCATACCCAAGAGTTAGAGGCTACTAACCAACGTTTAAGAGAAGTCATCATTGACTTAGCCATGGATTCATGTGATCAAGATCGACAGATTGCCTCTAGGGATGCCCTGTTAACCAACTTGGCAAGTGAGTGGGGATTGTGATGTACTCCATTAGTTGGACCACCACACTTATCGTTTTATTTCCAAAAATTATCTAAGTTATGTTGAACCTTTGATGCTTGAAATGGATTTGTGTATGCCATGACTTGTGTGATTGTTGCAAAAGATATGCTTGTGATACTTTGTCTTGTGATCTATTGATGTTGATTCTAACTTTTCTCTATCTTATATAAATAGATGCCTAATGTTACTATCAACATGGCCAAAGAGTTCAAGGGAACTCATTTTGGTACTCGTCTCATTGAGCTCACTAGTGTGCTCAACCTCCCACTTCCTAGCATCATGACGCTTCCCCTCACCAAGTTTGAGAGGAAGGACCTTTGGGGCTTCAGAGTCACTCAGCCGGGACGCCAGGCAGAGCCAGCCACGGAGGCCATCACTTTCAAGCTGATGCATGACGACAAGGAGAGAGGCTTAGATATAGTCATGCAGGAGTTACTTGGGAGACTGGTAGGGAGACACTCTAGAGAGCTTAGAGGTCTTTACTTTCACCCCTTAGGGAGACGCGACGAGGAGGGTGAGGCTATTGAGTATGAGGATGCTGCTAGAGAGACGATGGAGCCGATTCGTCTGTACCTTCAGGACCTAGAGGTTCTTATTAGGCATCTAGGTACTGATAGGACCAACGTCATGCTTAGCAATGACGAGCTCCAGGTGCAGCTTCGTGAGAAGGACAAACTCTTCGCGGAGCAAGACGAGATAGTCAAGGAAATGGAGGCCAAGTTTGAAAGCCAGGACAAGAAATTCAAGAGCCAGGAGAAGAGAGTCCAAGACCGAAACAAGAAGATCCAGGAGATGAAGGAAGAGCTGGAGGCCAAGGACTTCGAGCTCGAGCATCAGCAGGGAGTGATCGAGAGGCTTCGCTCACAGAAGAGGGATCTTAGGGCCAAGATAGAGGCCTTGACTACCAATGTCGAGGAATACAAGACCGCTATGGAGAATGCAGGTCTTACACTTGCTGATGTGGAGGTTGATGCAGAGGAGTAGTGATGACTACTCATTTATATTTCATCTACCGTACTTTTGATTATTGAGTCGCAATGACCATCCAACATGTGGGTGGCTTGCTATGGTGTGTTTGCTTTTCCAAACTTGTTGTTTACGTCGTTTGAATCTTATGTTATTTTGATGCTTGGTTTGGTGATTGTTTATGTGATGTATTGTGCATGATAAGCATCTATGGGTATCTCATTCTTATCCTTATGAAAACCACAGATGCCTCCTCGACGTGCCAACCCCAACCCAAACAACAACAATGTCACCCCCGAGATGCAGCAGTTGATGACAGCACAGGCACAACTGATGCAGATGATGACCACTTTTATGTAGAATCAGAATAACAACAACAACAACAACAATAACAACAACAACAACAACAACAACAACAGCAATAACAACAACAACCCGAACAATCCACCAGGATTTGACATGCTCACCATATTCCTAAGATTGAGGCCTGCAAAGTTCTTAGGAACTACTGATCCCATGGTGGCCAATGATTGGCTACGTTCGGTGAACAAGGATTTGGTAACTGTCGGCTGCACCGACGAGGAGAAGGTCAGGTTTGCAGCACATCTGTTGGAAGGACCAGCAGCTAATTGGTGGGATAACTTCCAGATCACCACTCCCATTGAGGATGTGACCTGGGATATCTTTGAAGATGGATTCCGTACAGCTCACATCTCATCCGGAGTGATGAATTTGAAGGAGTTCCATAACCTGAAACAGCGTCACCGCAGCGTGGCTGAATATATTGAGGAGTTCAACAATCTAGCGCGCTATGCACCAGATGAAGTTGATACTGATGCCAAGAGGAAGGAGAAATTCCTCGAAGGATTGAATGATGAACTGAATCTGCAGCTATCCGTTGCCTATGTCCCAACCTACCAATCACTTTGTGACAAGGCTACCATCTTGGAGAACAAGATGAAACAGGTTGAAAGCAGAAAGAGGAAACACAGCTTTGACAAGCACAACTCGGGATCGTCTCACAAACGTTCCCATCATGATGATAGTAGGAGTTCTGGATCCCACAAACATGGAAAGTACAACAACCACCACGGCCACAACCGCCATCATGACAACAAGCATCACCGTAGTCATGATAATGACAAGTATAAGAACCATAAGAGTGGATACAAGAGCCACCACAATGGAAGTGGAAGTGGTAGTGGAAGTCAGCCTGTCAATAAAGATCTCAGTCAGGTTGAATGCTTCAACTGTAAGAAGATGGGGCACTATGCTAATGAGTGCCCAGAAAAGAAAGTTGAAGGTGCCAGCAAGCCCAACCCTTTCTAGAAGGGACAAGTAAACCACATCAATGTGGAAGAGATTTATGAGGAACCTGATGCTGTGGCTGGTAAGTTCAAACTCAATTCTGTTCTAGCACTTGTTCTTTTTGATACTGGCGCATCGCATTCATTCATATCAAGAGCATTTGTTGATAGAAATGAACTTCCAGTTGAAACTATTGGGTGTCCTATAAAAGTAAGTTCTCCTGGTGGAGAAATGATAGTGAACTCTGGATGTCATGACCTAGTCATAGAGTTTGGGAAGTATAAATTTCCCGTTAATTTGATAATCCTAAATTCCCAAGGATTGGATGTCATTTTGGGAATGGACTGGATGACTAAGTACAAGGGAGTGCTAGATTGTGCCAATCATACTGTCACACTCACAACTCCGGATAATAAAAGGATTAGATTCAAGACTAACTTTGAATCAAAAGGGAGTAAGCTAAATTCTCTTAAGGGGGTTACCATAGACAGCGTGCTAATTGTGAGGGAATATCCGGATGTGTTTCCGGAAGAATTGCCGGGAATGCCACCAGATAGAGATGTGGAATTTCTGATTGACTTGCTGCCAGGATCAGGACCAATAGCAAAGAGACCTTACAAGATGTCAGTTGACGAGTTGAAAGAACTCAAGAAACAACTTGGAGAACAATTGCAGAAAGGATTTATTCAACCAAGTTCTTCATCTTGGGGAGCACCAGTCTTGTTTGTGGAAAGATAGAAGTCAAAGGTTATGCATAGATTATCGTTCACTCAATGAGGTGACTATTAAGAACAAATATCCTTTGCCCAGAATCAATGACTTGTTTGATCAGTTAGAAGGAGCCTGTGTGTTCTCAAAGATTGATCTCTGGTGAGGCTATTTTCAACTTAAGATAAGGGAACAAGACATACCTAAGACTGCATTCACCACTAGGTATGGATTGTATGAGTACACCATGATGCCATTTGGTTTGACCAATGCACCAGCTTACTTCATGAATATGATGAACAAGGTGTTCATGGAGTTCCTTGACAAGTTTGTTGTCGTTTTCATCGATGACATTTTGATCTACTCCAAGAGCAAAGAAGAGCATGAGGGAGATTTGCGTTTGATACTTGAGAAGCTTAGAGAGCATAAGATGTATGCCAAATTCAGCAAGTGTGAATTCTGGTTGAATGAAGTTGGATTTCTTGGACACATTGTGTCAGGAAATGGTGTTGCAGTTGATCCCGCAAAAGTGTTAGCTGTAACAGAATGGGAATCTCCTAAGTCAGTGAAAGAAGTACGTAGTTTTCTTGGCTTGGCAGGATACTATAGAAGATTCATTGAGAATTTCTCCAAGGTAGCTAAACCAATGACGGAGTTACTAAAGAAAGACAAGAAATTTTCTTGGACTGAAGGATGTGAACTCAGTTTCCAAGAATTGAAGAAGAGACTTGTGACAGCACCAGTCCTATGTCTGCCAGATTTGGAGAAGGATTTCCAAGTTTATTGTGATGCATCTCATCATGGATTAGGTGCAGTTCTGATGCAAGAAGGGAATGTTGTGGCTTATGCCTCGAGACAACTCAAAACACATGAGGTAAATTATCCTACTCATGATTTGGAGTTAGCCTCTGTTGTCCATGCACTCAAAACATGGAGACATTACCTTTTGGGAAAGCGATGTGAAGTGTTCACAGATCACAAAAGTTTGAAGTATATCTTCACTCAGAAAGAAATCAACATGAGACAAAGAAGATGGCTAGAACTCATCAAGGACTATGACTTGAGTTTGCAATACCACCCAGGTAAAGCAAATGTTGTAGCGGATGCACTAAGCCGTAAGGTATTTGTAAATGGCCTTACTAAGGGAGAGTTGCCAGATGATCTGTGTGCCCAATTTAGAGACCTTAGATTGGAGATTGTGCCTGAGGGACATCTTGTGTCATTGGATGTTTAACCCACCTTGTTGGACAAAATCAAGGAAGCCCAAAAGACGAACAAGGAAATTGAAGAGATTAAAGAAAAGATTGGCAAAGGAAAAGCCAAAGGATTCCATGAAGACGAACAGGGTACTTTATGGTATGGAAAACGTATCTGCGTTCCGCAAGATCCGGAGCTTCGGAAACTGATATTACAAGAAGCACATAACTCACCATATTCCATTCATCCGGGTAACACCAAAATGTACATGGATATGAAGGAAAGATTTTGGTGGAATAATCTCAAGAAAGACATCGCCGAACATATTGCTTTGTGTGATGTATGTAGTAGAGTGAAAGCGGAACATCAGAAATCAGCAGGATTGTTGCAACCACTACCTATTCCTGATTGGAAGTGGGACAAGATTGGCATGGACTTCATCACCAGATTGCCAAGGACCAGGTGAGGATATGATTCTATTTGGGTAGTAGTGGATCGCCTAACTAAAGTGGCTCATTTCATACCCGTGAAGACAACCTATACAAGTGCTAGGTTGGCCAAGATCTATATGAATAGGATTGTGTGTCTGCATGGAGTACCCAAGAGTATTGTGTCTGGTAGGGGAACTCAATTCACTTCTCATTTCTGGAGGCAATTGCATGAATCATTGGGAACGAGATTAGAATTCAGTACTGCTTTTCATCCCTAGACTGATGGACAGACAGAAAGGACCAACCAGATTCTAGAGGATATGTTGAGGGCATGTGCCCTAGACTATGGAGCTAGTTGGGATGAAAGCCTGCCTTACGCAGAATTTTCTTACAACAACAGCTATCAAGCCAGTATTGAGATGGCACCGTTTGAGTTTCTCTATGGGAGAAAGTGTACTACCCCATTGCTATGGAATGGTGTGGGAGAAAGAAACTTGTTCGGGCCAGAACTAATCAAAGAAGCCGAAGAGAAAGTCAAGTTAGTAAAGGACAAATTGAAGATAGCAAAGTCCCGACAGAAGAGCTACGCAGATACTAAGCGTAGAGAGATCACCTATGAGGTGGGTGATAGAGCTTATCTTAGAGTGTCACCACTTCGTGGAGTGAAGAGATTTGGAGTCAAAGGAAAATTGGACCCAAGATATATTGGACCATTCAAGATTCTGAGTCGTAAAGGAGAAGTAGCTTATGAGATTGAATTGCCGGAATCATTGTCTGTCGTTCATAATGTATTTCATGTGAGTCAGATAAAGAAATGCCATCCGGAGATGGAAGAGACTTCTTTAAAGGATACAATACCTTTGGAGGAGGTCCAATTGGAAAGTGATCTCACTTATGAGGAAAAACCTATCAAGATTCTTGAGACTGCAGAAAGAGTTACTCGGACAAAGACTATCAAATTCTGCAAAGTTCAATGGAACCATCATTCCGAAGAAGAAGCAACATGGGAAAGAGAAGATGACCTTTGGAAAGACCATCCTCACCTATTTGCTAGCCAATCCGAATCTCGAGGGTGAGATTCACCTTAAGGGGGTTAGATTTGATGGAGGGGTTAACCTCTTGGGTGCCTGATCTTCACGGATCTCGTGGTCAAATCGATGGGAAAGCGAGGGGAAAGGGAGAAGGTAGCGGAAGCGAACACACACCTCGTGAAGAACACGATGAACACACGCAAAACTCACACGATACAAGGCCGATTGCTCCCGAACGGCGGCCACCGGTCCAATAGAATCCTCGCAAGGAAAGATCGGTCAACGTGCTCCCTCAAATTCACATCGGAGAGGGAAGAACACCTTGGGGAGGGTCTTGACAACTTGGAGACGAGACATGAACTCCAAGGCCTTGTTCAATGATGGATGCGTGATGCAAAGTCCAATCGAGGTTGGTGACGATAGTCGGTCCCCTTGCATAATGGGATGAGGCAAAACTAGAGATTCCACAATGGGGGTTGTCTTTAGTCTATCATCTATGCCTCCAGGATACATGAGGGGTGGGGGCTCTATTTATAGGCCAGCCACTAAACAAGGGTAGTTTGGGGATAAACTAGGCGAATAGGTAAGTAAAGGGGAATATATGGGCTGTGGCCCAACTGGTGCGCGCAGGCAGACATGACCGATAGTACCGGACTTAGGACCGGTAGTACCGGTCATCACCGGTAGTACCGCTCTAGCACCGGTCGTACCGCTTGCGGTCTTGGAGCATCCGTTGGAGCCGTCAGTAGCGAGCGGTAGAAGGGGGCGGTAGTACCGCTGACCGGTAGTACCGGTTCCGACAATCGGTAGTACCGCTTGGACCTGGCAGCTATCGACCTGTCTTCTTCCGTCTCCTCTTCCAAGCCTCCGTCTTGTCGGGCTTGATGTTCCGGGCTTCCTCCCTTGCCTCCGTACTGGTCGGTGTGAACCTATCATGCATATGTGACGGAGTATGAAGTAGCATACCATTCAATAGGGCAGGAAGGGGCTCGCATAGAGGAACGGATTCACCTTTGGAGTCCATGACGACTTGGCGTAAGTTGGAGACCTTGATGTAGTAACGACCGTAGGTCGGGCTGCATCATCTCCCCTCCCCTTCAAAAAGAGTCGTCCTCGACTCTACATGCTCATCACAAAGTAGAAGCGGTCGAGAGACCTTCTTGATCCTGGGGTTCACCATATAGTCGTCCTCGGGAAGATTGACTTGACAACACTTCAATGTTCCTTCACCTTCCATGAAGCCTACAAATCTCACAACAAAAGCAAAGCAACACTCAAAGCGTAGCCAATTCATGAAGATTATTGCATGAGTCCTCAAGTAGAAGGAAGTCACCTTATCTTGTAGAAATAGCTCGATGAAGGGTAGCGATAGGTAACTCTCTTCGGTTCTTCTTGTCAACACGTGGTTGGTAGAGGTTGACGTGTATGCACTTGTACCTTCACACAACAAAGACCAAGCAAAATATTTTCGTGCGTGATAGAGGAGCATGTCAAATGTGGCATGTCCATTCTTGTTCACAACACTATCAGTACAATGCATGTATAGCAAATGGGATGCATATGCAAGGTCAAAGTGCATGGAAATCGTTTGAACATCGTCCAAATGTGGAAACATAAAAACTCCATATAACGTATTAGTGGGGCATTCAAAGCATTGGATCCAAATTGCAAACAACATCTTTGATGCAAGAATAGGAGAATGTGGCAAAAACACACGAGGAAGAATGTCCAAAGCAACAACAATATGTGTGCAAACCAACCATTGGAAAGAGAAATTGTTTGACATGTTGGATGTCACACACAAATCATCGAAAGCAAATATCATGGGAAAATGAGTATCCCAAGCGGAAGCAAAAACAACATATTTGCAAACAAACCAAATGAAAGAGCAAGTGGTCCTTATGTTTGTTGCAACAACAAGACGAGATTCTTGGAAGCTCTCATGACAATACATGCTCTTAATGGAATTGTGGTTGCACCCAAAACATCGGAAAGAGAAAATGTTCAACATTTTTGTTGCAACACACAAAACATCATTATCTAGATGCGAAGAAACATGAACGTCACAAGGGGAGATAATACCATTAACATGCTTGCAATCAAACCATATGAAAGAGCAAATTGCCAACATGAAAGATGCAAAGCATGCAAAAGGTATCAGAGCTGGGTTCGATCTTGAACTCACTTGTGGGATGCTCTCTAGAGCTCTTTTTGTCAACTCGTGCTCAACCGAGGTTGACATTCTCGTGCGGGTACCTACACACATCATATGTAAAAGGAAGAACGTGTGTGCATGGTAGAGATACACATCATCCATCATGACGTATCTCTTTCTGTGCACATCACCATTAATTTCAATCAAGTATGAAATAGATGCATGGTGAGTATGCAAGTGGGGAACATGCTTATCATGGCAATCATCAAAATCTCCAAAAATTGAGAAAGCTATGGGGGCCATCTCATTATAACGCATATGATCAATATTGTTGCAAGCAAAACAAGTGAAATAGCAAGCATTCATCTTATCGCAAGCAACGGGAGAAATTGAATGACTAGCATGACAAGGCAAGTCCAAAGCAATTGGAGGATACACACAAGATGCATAGCATGGCATGTTTATGGCAATGATATAGCAATCAAACAATTCCACATGATCAATATTATGCAAAGGCAAAGCATCACATGGGAATATGGATGAAGCATAAGTAATGTCACAAGTATCATCCATAACATGCATATCCTCACAATTCATCATGTCCACTATTGGGATCATGGCATCATCAACACCCTTATTGTTACCTTGGTCATACCTCTCATATGAAGTGGGTGTTGTGGAAGTAGTGGCCTCCTTGTGGACGACTTCATCTTCTTGATGTGTCCATGGCATAGCATCATCTTCATCCACCATGTACATCTTCTCCAATTGAGGCATCATTGCTTCATGGCTTGGCGCTTCTTCATCCATGGAACCTAGCATAACACAAGATAACACACTAGAGGTAGAGGGTAAGTTGTTAGAAATCGAAATGGTCTCACTTGACCTATCAACTACCACTCTCAACTCACTAGGAGTATCACTCATGCCCTCCAAGTGGAAGCGCTCAATCTCACATAAGGTGGAGTCACTCATCTCACTCTTGTTCTCACTCAAGTGGGCTAAGTGGCTCTCATACTCACATGGGATTGGGGGCACATCATCACTCAAGCATATAGGGATAGGCTCGGTTTCCTCAACTCCATGCGCCTCCTTTGGTGAAGGGAAAATCCCATGCTCACCATTCTTGACCTTGTCGCCTTCAAGGTTGGATGCCATAAGATGGGCATCATTGCTCTCCTCCATGGTCGAAGGGAAAATCCCATGCTCGACCGTCTCGTGGCCATTGCGTAGTAGTGGTGGAGGTAGGCTCATGCTATCCAACTTGGCGAAGTAGAGGTCTACATTTTCCTCGTTGGCGAGGTTGTGGAAGTCAAGCGTAGGCATTGAAGCTTGATGGCGTGGAGGAAGGCTTGCCCTTGGTGCCATTGTGGTGGTGGCACGAGTAGTTGAAAAGGTGCCCTATGATGGTGTCGACGGAGGTCATTGGCGTGCCTTGCCGATGGTTGATGTAGGTGGCGCACTTGGTCATCCACATGACACTCGCGACGATGATCATTTGCCTTGGCACTCTTCTTGTGCTTGTGGTGCCTTCTTGAGCTTGCTTGAGCATTATGGTTGATGCTCATCATGAATTCTTCGTCTTTATGGCAAAGATGCCTTTGACGATGTCTTGTATCCTCTTTATGGTGGCGATGCTCATGAGAGGATGTTTGTCGATGAAGAGTCTTGTTTCTTGGCGCCTCTTGATGCATATGATGTTTGGACGCCACTCTTGTTTGGATAGGAGTTGGAGCTTGGCGCCTTGGCGGTGATGAAGCTTGGCACCTTGGAGATGGTAGAGCTTGACGCCTTGGAGGTGATGGAGCTTGGTGCCTTGGAGATGGTGGCGCTTGACGCCATCTAGGTGGTGGCACATGTCGCCTTGGAGGTGGATCATCGAAGTAGGTGGTGCCCTTTGGTGTGGCACGCTTGGCCTTGAAGGTCATGGAATCTTGATGATGCACCTCCTCTTGCTTGGCGTAGTAGGCTTCCATCTCCACACGGTGGAGGAATTCTTCATGGCTCATGGAGGAGCCATCAAAGTCGATGAAGTTCTCCGTGTCCTCCATGCTTGGCGAGGCGTCATCGATGTCGCACTCGAAGTCGTCCATGCTTGGGGAGTATTTGTTGGTGTAGTACTCCATATCACCCAAGCATGTGGAGCCATTGTCGGTGTAGTGCTCCATAGGCTCCATGCATGAGGAGCCATTGTCGTAGGTGTAGTGCTCCGGGTCCTCAAAGCATGCGGAGCCATTGTCGGTGTTGTGCTCCGTCATGTCCTCTATACTTGTGGAGTCGTAGTCATGGTGGCTCATCATGGATTCTTCATAGATATCATCCTCGGTTCCGGAGTCCCTAGACATGATGCACAAGACCAAGTGGTGTATATGGAAGTGGTAGTGGGAGTTAGGGATACAACGTCAAACCTTACTTTACCTTGGAAGATCGTATCGTACAAGTGGCCACACTTGAGAGCAATAAACCAAGCAAAGTGAAGTTCACGCGGAACACCAAAACCAACCACGAACCAAAAAACACACACACACAAGGCCTATGGTGGATAGGTATGGAAAGTGGCATGTCAAGAACCAATCCGAAATCAAGATGTTGTAATGGCAAGTAAAGAACCACAATGATCACAAAGCAAAACAAGTTAATCGACAAGATAGGAAATATGTACAAAGAAACACACACGGTGGGATAAATGGGACTTGTGCGACGGAGAAAGTGAGCTAAGAACCAAATGATTACCTAGCGAAGACTATAAGCTCGTGTCACACAAGTACAAGGAGAGACGCTAGTTCGATTGCACAAAATTGGTGGGCTACAAGATATGCACAATAAGTACCACCTATATGATGTTCATCGAGCTTGCGCTTCCTATTCTATAAGGCACATGTATATCTCTTTCTTTTCTTTTCTTCTTTTTCTTTTTTTTTCTCTTTTTCTCTCTTTTTTTTCACTTGCCTCTTCCTTGTGCCAACAACTATACAAGATAACTATATAAGATAGCGCTCACAATGTTTGCTCGGAATCTACAAGGTATCAAATGTGCATAGCCCAAGCAATCATAAGAGGAACTAGTCTCAATAGGTGTTTGTTGCTCGCAAAGATAGTGGGGTTCACAAAGGAATGCAAGTGGGGAGAAGTCGCGGAATGTTTATACCTTTCGTCGACGATCTTCACCCTTTATTGTTGGATTCCGCCTTGCTCACAGAATTTGTATGGAGTATATAGAATGAACAACATGGATGATGATGTATAGCTCCTTCTCCTCTTCGAAACGAGCTAAAGAACACCAAAATCCGAGTTCGAATGCAAAAGTTATGCTCAAAACGGTGAGGGGCTGAAATCTGGGAATCTGTTTTTTCTGTTCAGTACTAGGGGGTAGTACCGCTTGGATGAGAGGTAGTACCGGTTGTGAGCGGTAGTACCGGATTTTGGGACCGGTAGTACCGCTTGGTCCTGGGACGCCCAGATTTGACGTGTTTTCGCGATTTTGGGGTGATTTGGGCGGAAAATCTTCAAGAAAAACACCAAATCGAAGGGGGAAATCAAGGAATTAGGCTATGGGAACGCAAAGGAAGGTAGATCAGCAAGTTTAGCAAGTAATCCACGGATCAAAACCTACCAAAACGCACTCAAATCACAGATCGATCCAAAACACGAATTGGGGCTATTTTTGGTGAAATTTTCGAATTTATGGGGAAAAGACCAAATCGATGAGAAATCCGTGGCAACCAAAAGCTGGTAATACCAGATGATGGAGGGGTTAACCTCTTGGGTGCCTGATCTTCACGGATCTCGTGGTCAAATCGATGGGA
This sequence comes from Avena sativa, assembly GCA_916181665.1. NCBI lineage: Eukaryota > Viridiplantae > Streptophyta > Magnoliopsida > Poales > Poaceae > Avena > Avena sativa. Next base: position 235,422,632 of record OV702296.1, on the reverse strand, counting down.
AAGCGAGGGGAAAGGGAGAAGGTAGCGGAAGAGAACACACACCTCGCGAAGAACACGATGAACACACGCAAAACTCACACGATACAAGGCTGATTGCTCCCGAACGGCGGCCACCGGTCCGATAGAATCCTCGCAAGGAAAGATCGGTCAACGTGCTCCCTCAAATCCACATCGGAGAGGGAAGAACACCTTGGGGAGGGTCTTGACAACTTGGAGACAAGACATGAACTCCAAGGCCTTGTTCAACGATGGATGCGTGATGCAAAGTCCAATCGAGGTTGGTGACGATAGTCGGTCCCCTTGCATAAGGGGATGAGGCAAAACTAGAGATTCCACAATGGGGGTTGTCTTTAGTCTATCATCTATGCCTCCGGGATACATGAGGGGTGGGGGCTCTATTTATAGGCCAGCCACTAAACAAGGGTAGTTTGGGGATAAACTAGGCGAATAGGTAAGTAAAGGGGAATACATGGGCTGTGGCCCAACTGGTGCGCGCAGGCAGACATGACCGGTAGTACCGGACTTAGGACCGGTAGTACCGGTCATCACCGGTAGTACCGCTCTAGCACCGGTCATACCGCTTGCGGTCTTGGAGCATCCGTTGGAGCCGTCAGTAGAGAGCGGTAGAAGGGGGCGGTAGTACTGCTGACCGGTAGTACCGGTTCCGACAACCGGTAGTACCGCTTGGACCTGGCAGCTATCGACCTGTCTTCTTCCGTCTCCTCTTCCAAGCCTCCGTCTTGGTCGGGCTTGATATTCCGGGCTTCCTCCCTTGCCTCCGTACTGGTCGGTGTGAACCTATCATGCATATGTGACGGAGTATGAAGTAGCATACCATTCAATAGGGCAGGAAGGGAGCTCGCATAGAGGAACGGATTCACCTTTGGAGTCCATGACGACTTGGCGTAAGTTGGAGACCTTGATGTAGTAACGACCGTAGGTCGGGCTGCATCAAGATTTGTAACATCCCAAAAATCGTGATTTCAAAGCTTGCACATCATTCATGCATTCATAATCATTTTAGGATCATTTTCAAATGAGATTTCACAAACAGAAGCATTTGAATGTCTATTATTTTATGTAAGAAAGGCAATGGCCCACTGCTACTCTCTAGTATGAGATTATTTGATTTAAACTAGAAAGATTTGAACTTAGAGTTGATTGATATTTTCTAAAAGCTTGGTCAAAGTTTTCAAAACAAAGTATGAATTTAAAACCACTCATATGTCTTTATTAAACAATTGATAAAGGCATTGTTTATTTTTAAATTCCAATGTGCCAATGTATTTCCAAGTGTACAACATTGTTCTATAGCCAAATGTGTACTTATTTCACCTTACAAAAATCCAGGAGTTGTTTGAATTCAAACCACTTTAAATTCATTTAAAATGGATTCCTAGAAAATCAAACAGAAAAAGAAAAAGATAAAAGAAATGGAAAAAGGCTGGCGCCGGCATTTGAGCCCAATAGCAGAAGCAGCCCACTAGCCAGCCCACCCGGGTTTTCCCTCTCTCCCTGTTTTTCTCACCGCACCCACGCTACTCAAACAGTCGCTGACTGGTGGACCCTCGCCAGCTCATCTCTGTCTTTCCCAAATCATGCCCACGACCACGTCGTCGGCTGTTTCCTCCGCCATCACTGCCGCGCCTTAAACTCAAGTAATTATCGGAGTTTCCGAGCGTGATCCTTGCCCCAGCTCCGGCTACAAAACCCACTCCCCACCCCGCATCTTTCCCCTCACTTCCCTCGCTCGCTCCGCCACCAGGCTGCTCGCATTCGAGCTCAAACCACCGCAGTACCGACGACCTTCGGCGGCAAATTCCGGTGAGCCCTCTCCTCCCCTTGCCTTCTGGTCTTGCTAGCATGTTCCCTGCATCCTTGCGCATCGTTTAACACTGCTGCTGTGTGCTAGGACAACCCCGAGGTTCGGCAACGTCGATGGCTGCGCGAGCCCGACGAAGCACTCAACTTCGGCGAGTTGTTCTGGTTAGTTCCGAGCGCGCCTTGCCTTCTCTTTGATACTCGCATGACCAGCATCACTTCCCGCATCTGACGCACTGCTTATTTCTCTCTGGCATGATCTACATCCTCGGCAACGTCGATGAACAGCCGTACCCGACGCCTTCACGAACTCCGGCGAGCAATCCCTAACGACTCCGAGCGCCCCTCCGCCAACGAAGACCACCTTGAGCATCAGCATCGTCACGCGAGCACGGTGAGCTACCCCAATGCCCTTCTCGCTTCCTATAACGCCGGCGACATCACCGTCTGACCGCGCCACCGCCAGCCACCGTCACAGCGCCGCTGACTTTTGGTTCGTTTGATATGGACCGTTAGATCAAGATCGGGCGTGTAGGAATAGATCACTTAAGCGAAGAGGTAAGTTAGATCTGAGCCGCGCGATGCATTTTAATCCAATGGCCCGCGGGCGTGATCCGCGCGAAACGGTATCAACCAATCAGACAGCGCCGCGTGGCCTGTGTTTTGATTTAAAATCTGAAATTAGATCTATTAGTTGTTCAAACTTGCAAAATTCATAACTTTTGATCCACACATTCAAATTTTGTAAATTTTATATCATTGGAATTAGGAGAAAGAATTATATCCAATTATGCACTTTGTTTAATAAATTGCATCAGTAAAATGGGTTGTTTTTGCAGAGACATTTATAAGCTTATTTTGTATATAAAAATTGTATGTAAAATGTTCTAAGGGCCAAATTAATTTTATTTAGTGTATAATTGTTTTGTTATAATTCAGTACTGTTCCACTTGTCTTGTTTGATTTAGAAAAATCATCACATGGCATTTGCATGCATTCATATATTTTTGCTTGTTTATTTTGATATGTGAATTTGGTGTTATCATTTTATGTGTAGATTTTGGTGCTAATAGTGATTGTGGTTGTGAATATTGTTGCTACTCCCCCAACTACCAAGGCAAGTGGTGCTTCATATTTTTATCCCAATATTTTGACTATGCATTAGGAATATTTTGTATAGGGCTTGCATCAATATTTTGCTAGTATCTATATGCTATGCTTGGGAAATCCTAGTAGTTGTAGAATTGTTAGAATTTTCTCTAAGTTAAGATACTTGTTATTGCCATGCTTAGCCTAGCTAGTAGCAACCAAGGGTGGAATATATACATGCTATGGAAAAATATTGCTAAGTCTTTGACTTATGTTTTTGCTTAATAAAACAACTAAGTGAATGAAACACCTGGGTGGAATGGAAAGAATGGTTTGTGTTGAGTGGTTAAACAAGGCCCATTTCTATGGTTTACCTTGTGTATCTCACTTGTGGTATGCCACCCAGGAACAAAGCGTTTTGAGATGCCAAATGTTAAGAAGCTTCTAGTGTAGCCACATGGCATTATGGGCTCTGCCTGGATCATATAGATTGCAATAACTTAGCCATTTGGACAGTTGGTGGTAGAGGGATGATAGGTTGGAACGCGTCCATTTGGTCTAAGGGAAGGCTTCTGAAAGGTCCTGTCTTGGTGAAACCAAGTCTTGTGGGGAACGTGCACCACCTCTGCAGAAGGAAGAAACTAAGTACTTAGTCGTGTCCCCGGTAATGGACAACTTGAGCATCAAGACATGGAAGCTATCAAGAATCTCCTCATCCCAATTTTCTAAGTTAAAACTTGTGGTTGAACAAGGGTGAAGGTTCACCAATTTCTATTGGTGGTTTCCTTGGGAAAGTTTTTCCAAACAAAAACTTGGTGTTTTCAAGTGATAGGTAAAACCTATTTTGAGCAAAGCAAGCCTAAGCTACACTTAGCTAAATTCATGTAGTAACTAGATGCTAATATTCTACTAAGGTATCACTTGCCAATACTATTCCAATGTATGGACCCACTGTGGTTGTAACTTGTGATGTTGCAGGTTACTCTGATGATGATTAGGGGTTATGAGTCTACACTCAACATGCTTGCATGTGGCACATGAAGATGAAGACTTCTATTTTTATATTGTTAAGTTAAACTCTTGTACTAGCCTATGGCTATGGAGTTGTAAAAGACTATGTTATCTCTAGAATGACGATGTAATAATGACCTTTGTTTCTGTGTACTTTAAGATAGAGCTTACTCGGCGGGCCAGAGAATCGTGGGTGAGCTCCTTCGTGGAGTGCCGAGTGGGGTCATGCGAGCCACTCATGAAGCACATCTTGTGGCTCCTGGCTTGGATGGGGCTGACCCGGCGTGCAATGGATGTGCACAGATCCGTGTCGGCAAGATGGAAATTCTCATCCGGCGACAGCAACCTCTCTAGAATGACGTTGGCCTCATTCACCGCAGCGTTTTGGTCGCGCGGGTCAAGCTGCCATTTTGCTGGGGACCTCGTCCGAGAAAGGGGGAGACGGATATAATCAGTGGCCCCGCTGTTTTTGACATAGAAGAAAGTCCTATGCCATTTCTTGCAAGAGTCTAGGCCAGTAACCCGAGGAAAGATGGAATCTCTCCTGGGTGTGATGCTAGCGGCACCGCACCGGGTCGGCCTCTTCTCGGCTCGGGGAGCTCCAGGCTGAGGAACCACTTGGACCCTAAAACTAAAATACTTGGCCCACAGTAGAACTGTAGGCCAAATGTCAAGGTAGGACTCGCAAGCAGAAATAAAGCAAGAAAGGGAGCCAATCGCATTGACAGGCAAGTGATGGGTCTGAAGATGAAAGGTGGAGAGAAAAGAAGCAAAGAAACTGCTCAAGGGCATGGCGAAACCTCGCTCGAAATGAGAGAGGAAAACCACCCTCTCATTGGCATCGGGTTTGGGGAAATCTCACCGACGGGAAGACGGCAGTCCACCTGGAGCGGGATGCTCCTGGTGGAACGCAGCCACTCAAGCTCCTTGCCGGCGGGAACCTCCTGTTCTTCGGCTCCCTCAGCGGCGTCGCAAGCGTCCATGATTTCCCTAGGGTCGGTCTCCTCCGCCATTGGAAGAGGCTTGGAAGAGCAAGGACCCATGGTGGAATGGAAAGAGGAAAAAGGCAATCGCAAAGCAAGGACAGAGGAGAAGAAGAACCGCAGAAGAGGAAGTTGGATTTTGGAGGCGCAAGGAAGAAGAAGAGGCTGCGGGGAAACTGAACGGGCGAGGGAAGTTATGATCCCCTCACCCCTACTTAAGGGCAGTAAAAACCTCAATCGTGGGATCCCCCAGCACCATGCAGCTAGTGTGTGACCGTGTATTCGGCCGAGTGAGCCGGTCATCGAGCGCCACGTGTATGCGATATACGGAAAATTCATTTCCACGTCACGCAACGAAGGACAAGGGGCGCAGACCAATGGGACTGCCATAGTGACGGGGAATTACTGCACAGCCGTCACTGTGCAGTCAGGGCTTGGAACAAAATTTGAGGCAAGTCACCATGATTACCAACTGTCAGTGACTGAAGCACGCCGAAAATTACTCGGAATTGGCCAAAATGACTCGGCACGAGGCAAAAACGAGCCAAAAAGTCAAAGAATAGACCCGAAAACTGTCTGATAGACTCGGCAAGGTGCAAGGTTGCGCCAAACAGTGCGCCTCAAATGGGAGATAAAGACAAAAGAAGAAGTTCCAATTACATTAAAGGAACCTGGAGATGCCTAACAGCTAGAACTGCTAGACCTCACCAGCTTCGTGGACTAATGTCGGAGGGACAACCCCCGGTAGGGTCACAAGGGGTAAACCACAACCCAACTTGGCTTACACCGAGTGAAGGAAGAACCAGGCCGGGAAAGGACTGCTGGGTAAGATGGTCATATGCGGCTGACATAGACCCTATGTCGGCCCGTATAAGACAAGTTAGTGGATCTTGCAGGAACCCACGAGCCGAGTCTGACGAGGAAGGGCCGAGTTAGATAAGACATGTGGCACCTTTCCGAGTGAGGTTCAGGAGGGACCAAAGTAAAGCGCAGTCAAAAGAGAAGGGCGACGCCGGGTGACACGAAAGGAGCTGAGTGACGCCTAAAGCAAGGGCTGGCGTACAAAGTTACTGCATGACGCCAAAGGAACTGGAGGCGACGTACTTGAAGACCGTTAGCTGTCTAGCTTTATGGACCGGGCCACTGGGCTCAGTACAAGCCCATGACCCAACCCGAACAGTAAGGACAAAGATCCAAACATTAACCCTAGGACCCACAAGGGGTGTAACCTAGCTAGCCATCGCCTATATAAGGAGGGGGTTAGCTAGGGTTAGAGGAGGTTGGACCTTGTAGCGAACCAGTGCACCGGACTCTAGTTCATACAACTCAAGGAGCACTTGTAAACCACTAGCATCAATAAAATTCCTAAGTGTGAAGAGTTCATCTTGTTCTTCGTGCATGGCAAGACCGTGCACTCCCTCCCCGGTGACCACAAGCACCCATTCAGCCCCCAACTTAAGCCTACCCATGGCATCTGCCGTGACACCACCACGACATTTGTACCTATTGATTTTATTTTCATGGAGATGGGGAGAAATACCTCAAGTCCTATAATACTTGGTAGACCCTTTTTGAGAAGAGAAAATCCCTTATTTGACACTTCTTTTCAATATGATTCCTTATTTGACACCGAAATTTTTTCACTTCCTTATTTGACCACTTGTGTAAAATTTCTGCCTCACATGACACTACCGTCGATTCCATCAAATGGTTTCCGGCTGGACGAAAATGCCACTGGTCTAACACGCACACACGGCCGGATACGAACAGGCACACACGAAACAGCCACGAATGGGTCCTCTCTTGTGCAACCCGTCCCCGCCCCTGTCTCTTTTTGTTCTCTCCCTGAAACCCTAGAGGGGGCGGTGCAGCATTGGTGGCCTTGTTGTTAGCTACGGCGGAGGCCTGATCCCGAGGAGGCATGGACCAAGGCGCAGGGGCAGGTGCAGCCACGGGCATCACAAAGGGCGGCCAAGGTGGGGACGCTGACGGGAGCTCCGAAGCAGACGGACATGGCGCCATGGAGGATGGGCTTTGGCGTGGACGCGGGTGTGGGATCGACCATAGGTGCGGGATCGGCTACAGGTTCTGCATCGACGAACTGGCAAGAAGGGTTAGTATTTGAGATCTCTTAGTATTTCTACTAATTACTCTCCAAATGTAGTGTGGATTTGGTGAAAAGTAGTAGCAATGTTTATGTATATTTATCTGCCATTTGTAGGATGGATCAAAATTCTAGTTACTTACTCATAATTATATTGTTTGGAAACCAAAAAAGGCTAGAAAGGATATCAAATGTTTTTGTTTTGATAAGGTCATTGATTCAGACTTAACTAATTAAAAGGATTTGGTTGAATCAATCGTGGAGCAGTACACACGACGTTATTTAGAAGTTCCACATGTTCAGTACTATGTTGATGTTCTCAAAATGCTCCTTGAAGTTAAATCCGACCAAGAGTTGATGTCTATGTTTGATAAACACGCCAAGACAAAGGTTGTGCAAATTTTTGTTCAATATTGTGATCCCTCTGAACCATATGAGCCTATCAAAGATTATTGTAGTGATGATGTGCATATCCAAGCCGACAACAACATAAAAGAGTCTGAGGATAGTTATCTTTGCAACCCAATGCCCGAGAATGAGCATGTTGGTATTGATGAGGAGAAAATGTATTTGGACAAAGAACCTATTCCTCTAAATGTGGTTCTTTTTTCTAATAAGGAGAAGGACAAAACCTATGTTCTTGAGGATGGCAACGAGGATGAGAGTGAGGAAGATAGTAAGGATGAGGTTGAAGTCGAGGAGGAGGAGGAGTTTCATGAGGCAAACCATGACCCAAATGTGGAGTATGATAAGGACGACCCTCCAATGACTGTAGGTTCCACATATCCTAGTATGGCTGAGTTTAAATTGGCCCTTTCTCAGCATGCAATCAAACGTGAATTTGAGTATAACACGGAGAAGAGTGCACCATGTAGATTCAGGGGCTATTGTCAAAGAAGAGATGAAGATGGTTGTCCATGGAAGATACCAGCTTCTACAACAGTCGATATGCATATTGTAGTGGTAATTGTCTAACTTTACTCATTTCTGAATATTTCTTGCATAATTGTTTAAGTGTTTTTAGCTAACTTGTGTTCCTCTTCCGTAGGTGAAAAAAAACCTTGTGATAATGATTTCTCTAGTACAACAAGGAAAAAGAAAGTGAAAAATGCAACCAAGCATTGGATATGTGAGAGCGTGAAGAATTGGCTCATTGAAGATGCAACTTTAGGAGCGAAGGCATTACGGAAGAAGCTTAGGGTGTGCTTGGTAGCCCGATCCAACCAAAATATTCTCATCTCAACCGAGTTTTTTAAGCATTCACGTGTTTCGTAGACTGTTTTTTCTCACCTGGGCAGTGCCCACCTCGCACGAAAAAGGGCTCTCAACCCTGCCCGGTAGAGAAGCTCAAATCGAGCTTCGCTACTCGGGAGGGCTCGACTCACCCGAAAATCCCCACCCCCCCGCATCCCCGCACCTAGGCCCGAAACCCATAGGGGTCACAGCCCCACTCCTCATTTCCTGCTCTGAATCTCTCTCTGTCCCCCCCCCCCCCGCGGTGCCCACATGAACACATCGTTGGCCTGCTCCTCCTCCCTTTCTTTCGAAGCCGGCCTCCGCCACCACCTTCCTCTCGATGGTGGCCTCTATCACAAGCCAACCCTACGGCCACGAACGCAATGCTCCTCCTGGCGCGACCACCGGCCGCCTCTGACCATCACCCTCTTCCGGTCCGTCCCATTGCCCTCCTCACGCCACCCACTGCTGTAGAGGGTCGTCGTCGCCGAGCGGGAAGCTCCCAATCTGCCCAACACGCGTCGCTGCATCACTTAGTGACCACCGCCGGCGCCCTGAGTCCCGACGGCGACGAGAATCTGCTCCCAGTGCGGCGACATGGATACAAAGGGCCTGATTTCTTTTTAGATGTTTTGTCTAGGGACCTTTGTGCAAGTGTTTGGACCTCTGTGTTATTTTTTAGTTTTTGGTCCAATCTCAAACCATACGGGGCTACCAAACAAAGTATCAGTTCAGCTTCTCTCAACACACACGGGCTAACAAACACACCACAAAATCTCAGTCTAGCTATATATGGGTAAGCTTCTAGCCTTGAAACAACTATATGGTGATTGGGATAGCAGCTTTGACAATTTGTATAGGTTTAAGGCACAAGTTGGAAGTTGTTGTCCTGGTAGCATAGTGCAATTCGACCATCATACTATAAATGATAAGATCATGTTTATAAGAATTTTTGTTGCTTTGAAACCTTGCATAGATGGATTCTGTAGTGGTTGTAGGCCGTATTTGGTAGTAGACAGCACCTTCTTGATAGGAAGATTCAGAGAGCAAGTGGCTAGTGCTACTGCCATCGATGGGCATAATTGGATGTATCTGGTTTGTTTTGGAGTTTTCGACTCTGAAACAAATGAGAACTGGATATGGTTCATGCAATTGCTTAGATAGGCCATAGGATCACCAATAGGTTTAGCTATATGCACGGATGTTGGCCAAGCAGTAATGATAGGGGTAAAAGAAGTGTTCCCGGAGGCAGAACATAAGGAATGTATGTTTCACTTGGTGATCAACTTCAAGAAAACAATTCATGGAAAAGTGTTTGATGACCACCTATGGGATGTTGCTTACTCATGGAACCCATATTTGTTTGACAAACATTGGGTTGCAATGGAGGAAGCCAAACCAGCTGCAACTGCATATGTAAGGAAGTGGCACAATAGGATGTGGTCTAGAAGTCAGTTTTCACCCATATGCAAGGTGGACTATGTGACCAACAACTTGGCTGAGTGCTTTAACAATTGGATTAAGCACCACAAGTCATTGAACTTGGATGATTTCATGGACAAGGTGAGACAGCTAATTATGATCAAGTGGAGCGAAAGGAGGAAAGTAGCAAAGAAGTTGGATGGATTGATTCTGCCCCACATAATAAATAAATTGAATGCAATGACCAGAGAATTAAACTTGGAGGTGGTAGAATGATCAGAAGAAGTGGCTGAATTGACCACATTAGGAGGCAGCGGCTTTAGGTTTGTTGTTAGCTTGCAAGAGAGGACATGCTCTTGTAGACAATGGCAAGTTTGTGGCCTTCCTTGCAAACATGCTCTTTCTTTCATCACATCACTTAGCAATGCACATATAAAGAACTGTGTTGAATTGTATTACTCCATTGAAAAATTTAGAGCAGTCTATGCCGAACTAGTCCCTGCTATGCCTAACAAGACTCAATGGCCTAAATCTGACCATGGATTCTTCATGCATCCACCACTACTAAAAGTCACGGCTGGTAGGCCTAAAACTGAGAGGTATAAAGGCTATAGCGACAAAAAAGTAAAAAAGTCAAGCACTTGTGCCCTATTTGTAAGGAATATGGGCATCATTGGCAGAATTGTAAGAAGGATAACTCGAATGACCTTGCTGCAATGATGACTATTAGGTAACATAGATTAACTTGGATTTTCCATTTTTTTAAGCAACTACACATATTAACTACTTTTTTGATTGCTCATGTAGAGAACCACCAAAGAAGAGGACAAAAATCACCAAAACATTCCAGTCATCCATTGTGCCTTGCGAGGAGGGAGCACCAACAAGGATGTGTTTTCCACCAAGGTTAGCACTTCTTTACTTATGCTACTGGTTATACGAAAACTGAGTTTATGTTCTAAGTAGCTTTTGTTTCTCACCATAGCCAAACCTTGGAAACTTCAACTAAGAAAAAGAGAAAACATGTCAACTTTAAATCTGGAAAATCAAAGAGGTAATTTCTCACCATAGCCAAACCTTGGTATATTTTGTGTTTATTATTTTCTATATTTAATTACTTCAAACTTACTGCTCTCGTACATGTATGTGTAGATCAAAAACTGGCTCAAGTCAACTATCCATTGAGATTTCTATGCCTAGTGAGCAAGGAAATGTTCTTGTGAAGGTAAAGTCTAAGAAGAAAAAGAAAGAGATTACTGAGAAGATTCCTATGGTGCCACTGGACAGTCCAGAAATGAGTACAAGGAGCAGAAAATTTACCCCTCCTAGCCCTGCAATGAAAGCAAAAGAAGGATCATCTTATGATTTGCATATGTTTGTGTGATCTTCCTTTGATGTTATGGTTCCTTTTAGAGAGGTCTTTTTTCCTGACTGTATGTGAACTAGTGGTGATATTATGGTTCCTTTTGCCCGATATATGTGATGTAAACTTATGGTGACTTATGGGTGAATATGGATGCTTATGGTAGCTGTTGGGACTTCCTTGTGATATATATACGAACTGTATATCTCTATGAACTATATGCACGGATATAGGTTCAAATTACAAGGGAGGTGCTATCCAATTTTTAATTTTGTCATATATTAGCAAATGATCAACATGCACGGTCCGGTTCTCAAGTGCACATGCCTTGATTAATTGTTTCCATCACACATACAACAATATTTCTTCTTATTTTGTCATATCATGTACCAAAGGAAAAACGTCTTTCTAGGTCCCAAGTTAACCCCGTTAGCTCTCCAAATGCACTAAAGTGTCATATAAGGCGGAAGTTTTACACAAGCGGCAAAAATAAGGAAGTGGAAAAATTTCGATGTAAAATAAGGAATCATATTGGGAAGTGGTGTCAAATAAGGAATTTTCTCTTTTGAGAACCACATGTGCAGTTATTGATACAAAATAAGGAAATGTGAAGTTTTAATTTCATCATAAGAAGTGTATGGAACACTTTCCAAGGAAGAAGGAGGTATCAAAGAATCACAAGCTACCACATGAATTCCATGTCACCTAAACCAAGTAAGTAAAGCCTAGCTATATGCCTATAAATAAAGCGTTTTGCAGGAGGCAACTAATGACTGGGTTCCTGCACCAATAACAGGGTTATTGCGGTACTTGTAGCAGCAAATATTTAAAGAGTTTGTCCCGATGGGAGCTCAGCGAACATGACCCCGCAACCACGTTGTCAATGCGGCCACATTCGCACCAAAACCATGGTTTGGAAATAGTCTACTCTATAGATTGCTAGGATAAATGAATTTACGATGATTGTAACAACTACTACTAGAACTAGAGGAAAACTAGAACAAAAGTAAAACTAGAAAGAGGTGAATGCAATGAGATGAAATTTTAATGCTATGATTCCTCAAGTAATATTGTGTATACTCGTATGCATGATAAGTGCTTATGTAATAGCTATAAACTGTACTTGTGATGGTCCCTCAAATATTGTTGTCTCGCACCGTTGGTAAGTGGCAACTAGACAAATCAATTGTCCACACCCTCTTTGGACATGGGTCATCTCATAAGAGAATAGTGTATTAAGGTAACAATACCAATCAAGGTAAACCAGAGCAAAGACATTAAGTTCTATGGACAACCGTACTCCTAAGCAAGTAGTGTGCTAGTCACAAGATATCATGTCTGTCACTTTGGGGTCAACAAACAATTTGCAACACTATACCTATCTATATCATGAGTGATCTTGGGGAACTTTTGGAGATGCATCCTAAGCTGCTATTGCCTCCACAAATCACTTATAGCAAATATCCTATTAGTTCTACCCATGGAAGAACAGAGACTAATGATAAGTTTTGTGACACACTTTGAATCCCTAGTAAATTCCTCAACAATGGATTGGATGTCTCCAATCACTAGAATAATATCATGAATAGAACAATATAAAGAGAAAGCACAAACATATTAATTAACAAGAACACACCACACTTTAATTACTCAAATCATCATAACATTAATAAAAGGGGGTTCAAGCCATGTTACAACCCATCATGGATACCATGATGGGGAAGGATGAAGGAGTAGCGATGATGGAGATGGTGATGACGACGCGATGATGGTGGCGTCGGCGTGGTGATGGCGACGTCCTCCTTCTCCTCCTCTTCTTGCTTGGATGGCTTGATGGTGTTAATGGAGATCTTGATCTTTGTGGAGCTTGAGAGGCTATGGAGGCGGCACGGAGGCAGGGCGCCACCATGGAGGCGGTAGATGGGATCTAGATCTTTTATATGGTTGGTGGTGGCTTCCTTCTCTCTCCCTTGACTCCTCCCTCCTTTATATAGGCCTTGGGGTGCCCTAGGGTTCCCCCAATACCGTCATATGACTTAGGGAAGATTCTGGAGCCTCCGGGGGCGAAATCTCGTTGTTTGGGACCTTTTCCGTAGCTATACGGCCGCAAATATACGTCGGGATCAAAAGCTCCGATCGTATAGTTGGTCGTTAAACCTTCGGTATCTTCAGTGTTTTGGCCGCCATTTCTTCATACGAACTCCGTTTTGGGTGTTCTTGGGGTCGTTGGATTTGTCTCGGAGAGGTCTACAACCCCATGGTATTGGATATTTATTTTGATAAGTTGGAAAAATCACTTTTCCAACCTCTCAAATGGCTAAGTATGTCCCTACAGCTCCTCCATACTATGCTCTCTTTGTTCCTTTTGCCTTTGTTTTGTCCATAATCATCATCAACACCTACACACATGTCAGGGATAAAATTCTACCTAAACTATTAAATGTGCAAAGCTCATATTCAATGTAATGAAAACAAATAATCATGCATATCAGGCATAACAATAGTTAGATGGAGCATGATATGATAGCCAAATGACACAATTTATATAGCTAAAAAGTGTTGTATTATCACAGCCATAAACTTCCCCAAGCTAGATCTTGCTCGTCCTCGAGAAAAAGGGATAGATAACTTAATGGATGTGATCTTTGCTTATCATTGAAAATCAATGCATCGTATTCTTGTTTTTCCTGCAAGCTCAAAGCAAGAGAGCACATAATCATACAAGGCAATATAAGCTCAGTTATATTATTCCAAACCACCTGAGATTAGTCAAAAACTTCTATTCCCCATGTCAAAGTTAAATCTAGCTTGCAAGTAAACTTGTGACCCTTCTATACGCACTTTATTATATTTTTTTTATTTTTATTTTATAAGGCAAAGATGAACACGGTTAGTTGTCAATCATAAATAGAGATAGAGTTTTGCAATGCTGCCAACTGATGTCATCTGTTAAAGTATCTCAAGTGCAAACTTTGATTGTTGATCCTATATGAAATCTATTTCTTAGTAACGAGACCATGCCAAAAGAGTGGTATATGTTCAATAGAGACTGTGTAGGCTAGGAAGGACACTCGTGACCATTACCAAGGTTTCCTTTTTCGGTATAATGATTTCTCATAGTGGTCAGAGGAGTATTCCAACTTTTGCTTTTAACGCGGGCCCATAAGAATACCAATGCATACCCAAATATAACATTTTTGCTACATATGTTGGACAACTCATAGCCAAACACCAAGAGTTTTCTCTTTTTGGATTGTAAAATGCTAGCAGAGTTGTTAGCATCCCATGTTGTACGACAGTGGCGCAAGACACGCATAAAGCAATATCTCACTTTGATTTCCAAGACAATTTTTTTGCATATGTAATCTCAAAATTTTGAAACATCATTTCTTATTTGCCAACTCACTTAGTAAGCATCTATTAAGACCATCATTTTCAACACTATGGGGTCGTGCTACTCTATAACCATTCACTTAAGACAATTCTGAACAGTGACAACTAGCAAGTTTCAAAGAACTTCTTTATTATATTTTTTATTTTCAAAATGTAGAGAACATGGCAATGTATATTTAGAGGATCACAATATTTTTCACAAGCTAGATAAAAGTTGAACAAGGTGCATCAAAGCTATGGCTTGTCCCCTATGGGGCCTAACATGAGCAAGTATATCCCTTATATAAATATGAACAAAAACTCACCTAAGCAAGCATTCAAAAACAGAGGGATACACAATATCATGAAAACTTTTTAAGATAAAGAACATTGCACAAGACTCTACGCATGCAAAATAACCTCCCCAAGCTAAGAACTTTTCAAATACCATCTTGAGAAGATCATGAAAACAAAAGAGAAAATGCAGTTATCAAAAGAGGGTATAAGAAGTGGTTACCTCCCCATTCTTAAGTTAAAGCAAGGGTGACACATTTTACCGTTGAGGTACTAGTAACCTCTATTTCAATGGACAAAGAACCTTTTCTTCAACATGTGTTTCTTGATATGGCCCGATGTGCCTTCCTTGAGAACCTGCTTAGAAACTAAAAATAAAACAAATATTTTGGTGTTTTTGAAGACACGGGTTTAGCTCACAAGTGATAAAAATACAAGTCTCACTGAGTCGGTTCATCAACCTAAGCACCACACTTAAGTCAACAAACTAGTTATAGAAGATGCATCTCCTAGATTGTGATGAGGTGAAAGTGAAACATGATACGAGACACGAGTGTGCAACCCATATATGCTTTTTAAAAGAGGTTCGAGTTGGAAAGTTTTACCAGACATTAATAGGTAGGCATATTGAATTGAAACAACTAAGTGGCTCATGCGAGTGTTTGTACGGTTGGCACTACCGTACACGCTGTCACACAATGTTCAAGTCCCTGCGAAAATAACACACAAAATGAAATGCATCGGTTTGGTATACGAACATAGTTCGTTTATCCCAGTGATAAAAGGAAAGTAAAAAAGAAAACATGAACTTCTATAGAGAATTATAGTCTAGGAAGTTTCTGAGGTAGAACTTTTATTGCTTACAGATATTCGGCTTCCCCTCGATCAAGGGAGAAGATCCCATGTGGAGTTTTGAAGTTTTTAGAAGAAGTAGGGAGAAAATATATCGAAATTTTGATACCGGGATTACGTTCCCATAGAAATTTTGTGGTCGCATCAACTATACGGCCGGAAAAATATTTCCCGCTATATAGTTGGTCGTCAAACGTGCAGTAATTTGAAATATGAATTCTATGCAGGTGTCGATATATATACGTCGGCAACTATACGGCCAGACCAAAAAGGTCTCGCCATATAGTTGGTCGTTAAACCTTCTATACCCTGGAAATGAAATTTGACAAAGGGATCTATAACTATACGACCGCAAATATACGACCGGAATTTTTATTCCCGCCGTATATTTGGTCATTAAACCTTCTGAAGTCGCCATTTACCTGTTTCTTCAAAAATTCTTTCTTAACCTTAATCTTAGCGAAACACCATGTTTTGACAGAAAAATGATAACTTTAATTTTCAACCAACATTAGCATGTATAAAACGGAATTTAAGTACAACTAAGTTATGCAACACATAATATAGTGACAATAAATTCTACCTTTTGAAAACTTCAACAAGATAACTCTAATAGCAAGACATGCAAAGAATAAAAGTGCCAATGCAACATAAATGCAACTAGATTCAAGACACAAAACTAAGAAAGACGCCTAATGACTTCCGAGTTGCCTCCCGGGAAGCGCTCTCTTTAAAGCCATAAAGCCAGGCTAGGATGCTCCAGACATTACCCACCTGGATCCCAAGGTATATCGACTCAAGGTGAGGTTATACATACCAGTTTGGAGCATCTTGGAGTAGAGTTCGGTCGGAGTCGTACCCGCTTATGGTGTATCATCATCATGTAGATGAACAAGTTCTCGCTTTCAAGCGAGTGTTGATGCACCAAGCTTGGTGAACATGCCTCCGTGTATAGATGCAATGAGAGGATTTGAGATTCATATAAAATTCTTAAATCTTAACCTTGGTTACCTGTGTAGGTAAACACTTCATAGTACTCTTCCTTCATAGCAGGGAGTTCAGGAACCTGCATGTTAGTATCGCAAGGTTCTATCTCTAGTTCATTATTATTAATGCTCTCCATATGAGTGTCTAGGCACAAGGCCTCCGCGGAACAATTATCAACAGCTTTAGCATCATAAAAATCACTACTAGAGTGAGAGGCATCACAAACAAAAGTTGTAGTGTAACTCTCTTTGTCAACCTCACCTTTTTGTTCCTCCTTTTCATCGACTAGTGTTTTCATAGCAATGATAGAATCAAAAGTAGGAGTTGAAGGTGTGAGCGGGTGATCAATACGTTCTTTCTCCTCTTCCTTGTGCTCCTTTTCCTCTCCACTTAAATTATTTTCACAAAAGAGGAATATGAGGTATACTAAATTAAAAACTCCATCAAGTGCTTCACATTGAACATCGATACTTCCTAGTACAAATACCATTTCAGATGCATCTTTGAAAAGAATGTATTCTAGTACTTCCAAACTAGCATAGGATTTATCTCTATTATAATTTGCTAGAGTAGGATTGTTGGAACACTTACATTGAAAATTAAGGTGGTCATCTGTTATACAAATTGTGCAATAAGATCCATCATTAGCACGCAACCATAATGAATGCCTTTCCAATTGGTCCAACAGTTTCTTTATCAGCTCATGTCTAGTAACTAGGCTTGATGAACTTGAATCCTTTATCTCCTCCAATGCTTGTATTATCTGTTGAACAAAATTTATCTCGAAAGACATGATTAGTAGCAACTATAAATTTTTGGTTTTGTATTTTTTTATTCTTTTCAATATAAAATAAAGCAGTAAGATAATAGCAGCAAACGGAAATAAACTATGTAGGAGTAGATAACCGAACGCTTTGCTCCCCGGCAATGACGCCAATTTGATGACTGGGTTCCTGCACCAATAACAGGGTTATTGTAGTACTTGTAGCAGCAAATATTTAAAGAGTTTGTCCCGATGGGAACTTAGAGAACACGACCCCGCAACCATGTTGTCAATGCGGCCACGTTCGCACCCAAACCGTGGTTTGGAAATAGTCTACTCTATAGGTTGCTAGGATAAATTACTTTAAGATGATTGTAACAACTACTACTAGGACTGGAAGAAACCTAGAACAAAAGTAAAACTAGAAAGAGGTGAATGCAATGAGATGAAATATTAATGCTATGATTCCTCAAGTAATGTTGTATATACCGGTGTGCATGATAAGTGTTTATGGAATAGCTATAAACTGTACTCGTGGTGGTCCCTGAAATACTGTTGTGTCCCACCGTTGGTAAGTGGCAACTAGACAACTCAACAGTCCACACCCTCTTCGAACATGGGTCATATCGTAAGGGAATAGTGTATTAAGGTAACAAGACCAATCAAGGTAAACCAGAGCAAAGGCATTAAGTTTTATGAACAACCATACTCCTAAGCAAGTAGTGTGCTAGTCACAAGATATCCCATATGTCACTTTGGGGTTAACAAGCAATTCGCAACACTATACCTATCTATATCATGAGTGATCTTGGGGAACTCTAGGAGATGCATCCTAAGCTTCTATTGCCTCCGCAAATCACTTATAGAAAATAGCCTATTAGTTCTACCCATGGAAGAGCAGAGACTAATGATAAGTTTTGTGAAACACTATGAATCCCTAGTAAATTCCTCAACAATGGATTGGACTTCTCCAATCACTAGAATAATATCATGAATAGAACAATATAAAGAGAAATCACAAACATATTAATTAACAAGAACACACCACACTTAAATTACTCAAATCATCATAACATTAATAAAAGGGGGTTTAAGCCATGTTACAACCCATCATGGAGACTATGATGGGGAAGGATGAAGGAGTAGCGGTGATGGATATGGTGATGATGGCGCGGTGATGGTGGTGTCGGCGTGGTGATGGCGGCATCCTCCTTCTCCTCCTCTTCTTGCTTGGATGGCTTGATGGTGTTGATGGAGATCTTGATCTTGGTGGAGCTTGAGAGGCTATGGAGGCGGCACGGCGGTAGGGCGCCACCATGGAGGCGGTAGATGGGATCTAGTTCTTGTATATGGTTGGTGGTTATTTCATTCTCTCTTCCTTGACTCCTTCCTCCTTTATATAGGCCTTGGGGGTGCCCTAGGGTTCCCCCAATACCGTCATATGACTTAGGGAAAGTTCTGGAGCCTCCGGGGGCGAATTCCCGTTGTTTGTGAACTTTTCCGCAGCTATACGGTGGGAGCAAAAGCTCCGGCCATATAGTTGGTCGTTAAACCTTCGGTATCTTCAGTGTTTTGGCCGCCATTTCTTCATACGAACTTCGTTTTGGGTGTTCTTGGGCTCGTTTGATTCGTATAGACGAGGGATACAACCCCATGGTATTGGATATTTATTTTGAGAATTTGGAAAATTCACTTTTCCAACCTCTCAAATGGCTAAGTCTGTCCGTGCAACTCCTCCATACTATGCTCTCTTTGTTTCTTTTGCCTTTGTTTTCTCCATAATTATCATCAACACCTACACACATGTCAAACACAAGGAAGAGGGATAAAATTCTACCTAAACTACTAAATGTGCAAAGCTCATATTGAATGTAATGAAAACAAATAATCATGCATATCAGGCATATCAATAGTTAGATGGAGCATGATATGATAGGAAAATGACACAATTTATATAGCTAAAAAGTGTTGTATTATCACAACCGTTGCAACCCGGTTATTTTACTATAATTTGGATTTTGTTTTGAAATCTTGTTGTAGCAAGAGAGTTTTTGGTTTTGATTTTATTTCTGTAATTTTTAATAAAGAACCAAGTGGAACCCATTTTGGATGCATTAAAAGTTGCTAAACTTATGGAGTAGCAAATTTCTGCAGAATAGTTTTCAGTGCAAGAATTTTTAATTTTTTCTGTAACTTTGATTGCACTCAAATTTATACAGAATTTAAAAATTTTCATCCTATGTATGCAAAAAAATTGCTAAAATCCCTAACATGTCTAAGTGGGCGATTTTTTTGTTATGCTGCTGCTGAAAATCTAGACATATTTTGCCATGTTTAGTTTTAACCATTCCCAAGTGTCCTAAAATGATTTGTATGAGTCATATTTTATGCTAGGGATATGTAGGAACATTATATGCTTGATGGAAAATTTATAAAGAATTTTGTCTTTGATATATATGCATCAACTATTATACTCTTGTGCTAGTAATGTCACCACTCAGAAAAGAGATGGGAGAAAAAAAATTGTGTTGAAGTTTTTTGGCAGAGAATAGAGGAACATCACACAAAAAGCAATCCAAGGATGGTGAAAACCATAAGCTTGGGGATGCCCAAGGCACCCCACTGGACCTACTCAACTCTCAGTTTGCAAATGTCTAAACTTTGTTTTTTGAGCAACATAGAACTATCGTAGAAACTTGGAGTGTCTGTTTTGTCATTTTACTTTTGTTTTGCATTAAAAAGACCACCACCATTATTATAAATGTTTATGTTAGCTACTGAAAATAAACTTTACCTTTAATGAGATTAAAACTGCATAAGAATGCCATTGAATAAAAGAAAAGGGGAGATAAAAGCAAAAAGCTAAAATTCATGTTGCGTCTAGTTCTTAAGCTCAATTACTTTATGTGAAGTATGATCTGTTTGTGCCTATTAATTTTTATCCTTTGCTTGTGTATATATATGCTCGACATTAAGGAGTAAGGTGAGGAAATAAATGTTGACATTATAAACTATATGGCACACTCTTTAGATCTCATTTTGCTAAGCCTTTTTCTACACAAGCTAAGACTTGTTCCAAGCCCCATAAAACTAGACTAGGCATATCCACGTATTTGTGGCAAAAGCTACTTTCAAGTATAGTATGTATGTTAATCCTCCAAACATTCTTAAAAACACCCTTTTATGTTTTTAAAGCTCATAAGAAAGTAAGGTTTGGGGTGATACCACTATGAAAATTTTTGTGCTTAACATCTTATTAGTTGTTGTTGGCTAAACCATGCTGGCATGGCACATGATTTCAATGTTGAATGTTGATAATTAATCATGTTTAAGTTCTGCCTATGGATTGCATTGATGTGAAATAAAGTGTGCACACTAGAGTAGGCATGTTGAGAGAAAACGCTCCTGAACTGCTAGCTAAACCCATGCATGACATGGTGGAAACTTATAGCATGATGATCCTTGTTGATATGATTCATATGTCTATTTTTCTTGTTCTTCTAGAGTAGAGATACCGCCCCCTCCCACCTTGAACATAACGGAGGAATTATATTATCTCTTATGCTAAATGAATAAATAAACAAATAAATAAAAAGGGGGGCATATAGCTACTCAGGGGCAAGAGGTACTTCAGTGATGCGGTTTCTAAGACCAACAAGAGCATACAATTACAGGCCTCAGTTGAGTAGCATGAGGAGTGCAAGATCATAGGTTATGTGCATGAAACAATCAACTTGTAAGATGTTTAGTACATAAACCATATGAAGCTTTGAAATAAAAGATACTTGGAACCCCATCCTTATTAGTATTGTTGACATGAACTACATAGCTCAAAATCTTATTTTACATTCTTTATGGAGGATTAACATATGTATTCAATGCTTACATTTGGTACAGGATGCAAAACATTTCAAGGGAAGACATAAAACTAAGAAATGAGTCTTCCAGTCAAGGGCATGGAACTAAGAAGTAGCCCAAAAATAAAGGCATGAAACACCAATGCCAATCGTGAAAAGAGTCTCTTATTCTATAGGTTCATCAAAGTGTGCTTGAAGGTTTATTTTGTTCATCATTTGTTTTATCACACCATCACTTATTACATATTTATAGATGTGTAAAAGATACAACTTGATAGTACATTTGCATATTATGTTTCATTGAAACTAATTAAGCCTATGAACTCTACATGATAATGAAGGAAGCAAAGGTAACAAACTCCAAATTCCATGTTAAGTTTTATCACCTTCATGATCGAGGACGAGCATAGGTTAAGCTTGGGGATGTTGATGCATGTAAAATGCATACATGAACTTTGTAGTTTGTTAACATGTTTCCCACATATTTGCATCATATATAATGTTATATCCATGTTTTATATTGATTTTTTGGGATTTACCCAATGGTAAGAAAATTGGTAATCGTTAACTGCTCGGTTGGCTTAGGAGTAGCGACTAATCAGAAATCGGACGATTAACTGATTTAATCGGTCGACTATTAATCGGTGCATCCTATAAAAATTAGCACCTAAAACACATATTAATGCTATTGCACCTCAACTATCTACCCTATTAAGGGTATCCTTAAGCTCCTAGATGAGATCCTCAAGGCGCTCGAGCTCTTGTATCTGAGGTCTGGTCGGCAACTACGAGGAACTTGTCAACAACGACAAGGAACTGGTTGGTGATGGCAGAAATCAAGCTCCTGGAGGCAGGGATCGAGCGGAAGCTTCGCAAAACCTACTTCATTGGGGTGGGCTAGCGGATGGATGGGCGATATGTGTTGATAATTTTGCAACTTTTTTACCAAGTGTAGTGATTAATCGAGAATATTCCTAGTAATCGGAGTGTTAGACCTATTAATCGGGCTAAACGATTAACACAAACGATTAGTGGTAATCGACACGGTCAGGTCCCTAGTAGCGATTAATCGGCCTATTAATCGCTAATTGGGCCTAGTTTTGAATAGTGGATTTACCAATGATGCCCTTTATTTTGGCTATAACCCGGCAGGGCAAAAAAACATGTTTTCAATATTTTTGATGTTTCAGGACCTATACGAAGTCAAATGGACCTACACTTTTGGGAATGCCAATATTTATACATGAGAAACATCTGGAGCACAAGAAACCCACCTAGAGGTCCAAGAGACCCAAATGAGCCAAGGTGGCGTGCCCAGCCTAGGCGGGCACGCCACCCATGCTCGTTTTCTGCTCGGCCATCTGATCGCCTCGATTCTTTTGCCCACAGAGTTCTCTTGACCTAAAAATCTCTATACAAGGACCCCCGGGAGTCCTCGAGAGAGAGCACACTAGAGACGAAAACACCACCAAACAGAGTTAGATCCAGCAAAGATTGGAGGGGGGAAACTCCATCGGATCCACCTGCGGGGAGATCTCCACCCTCTCCAACATCTCCAGCATCATCACCGTGATGAAGAGAGAGTAGTCCACCTCTGGGATATGGTTTTGTGGACGTACATTGATCTAATTCTCTCTTGTTCTTCATAGATCTAGTATCATATGAGCTGCCTAAATGATTATGGTCACATTTGTAATTCCTATGTGGTGTATCTTTGTTCTATGATTTGATATTTGAGATTGGAGTCTATTTTGTGTAAGATGTTTTCATATATGCATATCATGCACCCCATTCTTAATTTCTTGTTTTGATCCAACTTGTATGCAAGTACTTGTATGGGGAGAAGTGTGTGTTCAATGGAGTAGCATGGTGGTAGAGATTGAATTGTGACAATTAATATTCCAGATATACTTTGTTTTTTACCTTTTTTTTGTTGCCTCACTAGGGATAAAGTGAATCATGTGCTATAGTTATCATGTGACAGTGTGATAACCTTGTTAGGTCAAGGTGACATATGTGTATTTCAAACATCATATAATATTCTTAAAGTTATACTCTAATTTGTTCTTAATTCAATATTGCATGGAGATTTCCCTTTCTTGAGGAGTATAAGAGAGATGTATTCCATCTCTATGTTAGAATGTGATGCCCATATTAATTCCTTTATCAAGCACATACAGAATTTCCATGAATCTTTATCATTGATGAATTGGTTTGTGATTACTACAACTTAAAATGAGAGCAGACAAGTAAACCCATAAACTGATTATCATAAGAAAAAACTTTCCATTGCATCTACTATCCTTTATAAGTTCTGCAATTTATTATTTCAAACATATAAAAATACTTTCCCTACTTGCAATCACTCATAAAAAACCCCAAAACAACTCTACTATCTTCCATATCATCTAGTTTGCATTACTTTACCTTATTTACTTTAGTTTGTTTTATATTTTATTTCATATTACTAATACGAAACCTTGTGCTTGACAACCACTTGGTGGAGTTGGGGACACAAGAAAAATTATTTCATCTAGTTTGCATTATAGGTGCTTAAAGAGGAGAAGACAAATACCCTTCTATAACCAATTCCCCGAGAGTTCGATATAAACCCCCGAGTCACCCTTGTGGGGAAAAGAAGCTTGCTACCACACTCTACACTTGGAGTCCCAACAAAAAGTGGACAAAGTTGTTGCCATTAGACGTCCCTCCTAGTACGACAACTACTTGTGTGGTATGAGTGGAAAATATGTACACTTTTAAGCATGTATAATGTGCATAAACCACTTATCTCATGCTCCATCCAGTTATTACTATGCCTAATATGCATGATTACAAGTTCTTGCTCATTTTCATAAGAGTGTTGCCTAATATGCATGATTACAAGTTCTTACTCGTTTCTAATGAGTGTCGCACAACTATTAGTGTTATTAGGATTTTATTACTTTTCCTTCTCTTTGATATGCGTGTAGGTGCTATAGACAATTATGGATAAACCAGGGCAAGAGGAGCAAAGATATCGAGTGAAATATAGAAGAGTTACATGCACCAAACTTAGCCATATGAGGGGTGGGGAAAATACATTTTTTCCATCAACCCAAAATGAAGATCCAAGACAATGACGGTGTAGCTCTCGTCCATATGAATCAAATAAGATGAAAAACACAAAAAGAAGAAATGGTGCCCAAAATATCAAAGACATCTAATGGTTTAACAACCACCAGTATTGTCGCGTCTGCCCGTACGACCCACCCATATTGTGGATTCTGGGTGACAGAAACCATTTGAACTGACGCATTTGTTCACCAATTTTTCCCTCATTTGTTCCTGGACCTTCCTTAGTTCATCGGAAATGTAGGAGGGGATATTCAGGATCCTCCACTAGTACAAACGCGTTACTTAGAGGCGGTTATTGATGGGCCTCCTGGTGGAAGTTACTGAATCAGAATATGTACCTATCTATTATCTTTTTCACCAAAGCAAAAAAGGACAATGTTATCCTACTTTAAGTTGAAGATTCTCACAACCTTCTCCCATCCAGTTGTTAAAATTGTATTTGACCCAGCTCCCATCTTCATCCTGATCATATTTGATTTTTGCTGTTCATTTGCCAAACATGGACATCAATAGGTTCATCAAGGCGATTCCTTAGGTATTTTGTTGTGAAATCAGCTCCAAATGTCTGGGCAAGTACAGAGAATTAAAGAATTAGCATGCTTGTGATTACTGGAAGTATTTAAATATCACAGGGTAGTTTTTAATCACATTATCAAGAATATATCATCTTACCAGTTTGCACTTGTTTTTCATGACAGATGAATAGAGTAGCCTGTAGACGTAGTACTTGATTTTTTCTGAAAATTCGAGTTCACACAAGTCTAAGAGGAAGTCTACATTAACTTCTTTCATATACATGTCGTTTCCAAAAAATCTCTGCTTATCAAAATCAGTGTCCCCTTGTGTTGAGGCCCTTATGCAACAACACATAAAAATTTCAATAAAGTGGAATATTAATGTCTACCGTCTAAACGCATACAAAACATATGACTGTAATTTTGATGTTCTTTTGATACCTCTAAACTCAAGCCTCTCACTGGGCTCTTCATCTGATGACTGGAATTCAAAATTACCAAAGCTAATGTGAAAACTATCGTCGCTAGAGAGTGTTATTGCATCATCACTACATGTTCACATCTGTTAAATAGATATAGACAAAGAGCATCTTAATACAATCAAGATGCAAGCAGACTAATGAAGTGACAATTAAAATAGATACAGACCAATAAAGTGACAACTAAATCTCTATTTATAGAAGGGCAACAAATAATGAGGAATCAATAAAGAATTACATTTTTTGAGATTTATACAAGGGGAAAAGAGCTGGGGCGGATGCATGCCGGCTGGGCGAGGCTCTCCCGACGGTTTCGTTGGCTCTTTGTAGCTTGGTAACCCTGAACCTTAAAATCGAGAATAAAAATGGCAAATTCCATGACAAAAATCCTAAATCAAATCTCTACATTAGGGTTTTGGGGGTTTTGTTTTCAAGCATATCTACCTGGACGACGAAGGGGTCCTTGGAGGCGAGGGAGAGCGTTTGCACCGCAGGGGACTGAAGGCGACAGTGATGGAGGGCGGCAACAGTGGACAGTGGTCTGGGCGGGCGGGGATATGGCTAACTTTAGATAGAAAGTTTAAAGGGTAAAACCCTAACCTGTAACAGACTCGACCTTACCCTGAGACCTGGCCTGCCCATATAAAGGCCAGGAGGGCATGGCGAGGAGGACAATC
This sequence comes from Avena sativa, assembly GCA_916181665.1. Lineage (NCBI taxonomy): Eukaryota > Viridiplantae > Streptophyta > Magnoliopsida > Poales > Poaceae > Avena > Avena sativa. The sequence goes on along the minus strand of OV702296.1, from coordinate 235,396,690 downwards.
TCAACCCTAGCATACACACCCGCCAGATCTCATCTGCGCACCACTTTAATCATGGTTTTGCCGTCAATCAAGAACAGACAAGCAGGAGTAGGGTTTTCCCTCTGGGGGCCTGAACCTAGGTGAAAGTGCGATGGACGTTGCCTAGAGGGGGGTGGATAGAATTTTAAAAATATTACAGTTTAGGCTCTAAAAATGCGGAATAAAAACTAACTTTTAATTTATTGAGCACAAAATCTTACTATTAGGTTCAACTAGGTGCACCAACAACCTATGCTTAGCAGGCCTGTTGACAAGCTCGTGCAAGCTATGAGACAGCACAGGGCCCCAAACAATTTGGGCTCCCCAAATAAAAGACCATCCGCTAATTACCTTGGAAATCTCAAGCTTAAGGTCGAGCTGTCTTGGCCTCAATATCCGCAATGCTAGCCTAATAGTATGCCCAAGTCCAACCGCGAGTAAATTTGACGGTAGTCCACACCAGATTGTTCGAGGGTCTATCCACGAATTGATGGAAACGATCGATTGCGCCGAGAGCCGACGATCTAACCTTGGTGGGAAGGGGGGCTACTAGTCCGTGGTGGTCCTTCTTCCTTGGAAGAGAGATGATCTAGCTTCATGGATGGGGATAGGGCGGCGACAGCAGGCAAGCCTAGCAGGAATTGGAGGCCACTATGCTCTCAATCTCACTCGTGGTGCGTTCCAGATCCATCCTCGTTTTCTATTGTTGTCCTGTCAGTATATATGCAAGTTTGGTTGTCATAGCTTGGATGCGCTGTGTCGTTTCCCACTTTTGTGTTATAGAAATTAAGAACGTTCAAGGTTTTGTTCATGTTATTATAAACATCAGATGTAGTACTCCTGTCTTAAAATTAACGTTGCAATTTTTTCTAAATTTGAATGCATTTAGTATTAAATAGTGTCTAGATACATGTAAATTTAGAAAAAAATTGTGACATCTATTTTGAGACGAATAGAGTTGTATATAGAAGTAAGTACTCTCATTTTCAAGTTTGCCAACAAAGCCACCGGAGACGAATGAATCGATGAATTGAGTCTATTATGCCAGTTTCCCCGAGTCCATGACCCTGTCCTGTTTCTGCTCCCTCCTTATGGTTGCATCGATACAGATATCCTTTCTACTGATAAGTGCGTCCATTTTGTTATGATCTTATGGATTTGGGAAAACTAATTCAAGATATATTTCCAAATAGTATGTGAATAATACATAAGAAAGTTGTAACTCAATGAAAGTATGCCTTAGCTATATTACTCGCTTGTTTTTTTGTTAAAACAAACTAGGGCCCTATTTCTGTCTCGCAGATGCTACATTTTCATCTCGCACAGGGGGCCCAAATTTCTGAAGACGGCCCTAATGCTTAGCAAGACAAGAAACAAGGTGATATCAAGAAGAAATACTTCAAGCACGATGGCTATCACAATGTAAAATGCATAAGTAAAGGGCTCGATTGAGAGATAACCAATGGACGCGGAGACAAAGTTTTTATCCCAAAGTCCACTTCCAACGAAGCTACATATCTGTTGGAGAGGTCCGATGGTGCAATGCTCTCTGAACGCCACAAGTGGCTCACCTTGAGGTGTGGTGGCTCAATGCTCACCCAACGCCACACACGGCCTCACCCCAAGATGCGAAGGCACGCAACTTGTCGATGCCACAACAGACTCACCCTATTCTCCCGTGAGCTCGCCACAAAGACCTACTCACGATCTACTATGGACACTTGAGGGGGGGGTCACCAAACCCGTACAAGGTTGGGGCTATCTTCCACAACTCAATTGTAGGCTCCCAATAATAAAGCCACAGAAGTCCACAAAGCCACGAAAGGACACGAAGCCACGAAAGGCCAGAAAGCCACAAAAGGCCACAAGCTTGAATCCACTCCACAATGGAGGACTATAACACACCAACCACACAACCGTCTAGAAGCCAAGAGTAACAAGCCCACAAGCTTGAACTCTCCGAATATCCGAGGAGAACTCAAACCTATGCAACAAATGCAAGGGAAAGTCCTTCACTCCCAAATTCTAACAAATCTACAAAAGCTATTGGGGGAATAATGGAGGAAGAACACAAGGGGATAACACAGAACTCTCGAAGATCAAGATCCCAAGGATTCCTTCACAAAGAAGGGATTTGGATTGGTGGGGTTGTAGATCTAGATCTCCTATCAGAAATTATTCAAAAATATGCAAGAATCATAGAAGGGAAAGGGGGGAGGACAAGATCTTCAAGGTCAACAATGGAGGAGAGAGAGATAGCAAAAACAGACCCAAAAGAACTAGTATCCACGAAGGGGTTTTAAAGGGCTCCAAGATCTGACCGTTTGGGAAAATCACACCTGGACGGAAGTTCCGGGGAGCCAATGGAAATTCCGGTCAGCCCCGGCTCCAACATCTCGAAAGCAGTTGAAATGACCTGGTTGTACATGCCAGAAGTTCTGCCCGACCCGAGCCGGTACTACCGGCCTAAGTACCGACAAATAAATGCATCCAAATAGAAAGAACACTAGGGGCTGAGCGGAAGTGAAACCGGGATTTCACTGGAACTACCGGCGGCAAATATTCCCAAGCGGTACTTCCAGTGGGTACAGAACTATAGCCTTAACATCCGACCAAGATTCCTCCAAATAGAATACACCCCAAACAGAGAGGTTACTGAACGCATCCCAGGGGCATCGGAACATTGGCCGGAATTTCACCCGGCACTACCGGCGACAAAATTCCCTATCACTACTGCCAGTGACGGGCCAGAACTTCCGCATTGGGATGTTTCAAAAACCAAAACTGTAATAACTTTCGTATCCGAACTCCAAACGATATGAATAGATTTTTTTTGGAAAGATAACGCGAGTAGAATATATATGTGAGATATCCCCCAAGGGAGAAAATACCATGAATATATATGTGCGATATCTCCCAAGGTGTGGAGCCAAAAAACCGCAAGATCAAAAACGCAATAAGATATGCAAGGGAAATCCATTTTTTGATGAACTAGAGCTTGTTATGATGATAACCATAAGCTCTAGATCTTCTCATGGAAAAGAACCAAACAACAACCAAGAAAGATGATGCAAGAACGCAAAGGTTTGATCTCTCTTCGAAAGATGCGATCGAGTCACCCACTCGAGAGCCCCTCTTGATAGTACGACTATCTATCCTAAACCTGGTCTCCTAACAAAAGGCCAGTAAAATATAAAACCTATCAAGATCATACCTTTTCCTTGAGCATTCCACTTGAGCTTGATGTAGACCGTCTTGTCCTCCTCAAGATGGAACAACTTTCTTTATTGATCTTGCTTACACTTTCTTGATGAAGACTTGTGAATTTATCCCCCATAATCCAAGGGGAGACCTCTTATTTGAACTTGTCTTTATCATTCCATGATCACCGAGGATGGAAATCTCCAAGCATGAGATCTTCTAGAGATGGTGCATCTTGATCTTGCACTTCTTCATTCCTTCTTGAGTATTGATCCATCGAGATTCAACTCTTTGCACTTGTCTTGATCAACCTTCAAGCTCCTTCTTTCTTCATGATTCCAATGGGCATACCTACAAGTGAACCTTAATTTGCACATTAGTCCATAGGGATTGTCATTAATTACTAAAACCACACACGGGGGCATACATGCCCTTTCACTGGGTAAACCTCATGTCCCGAATTGCTTGTCTGTTAGCTGAGCACGATCTCGAGTGCACCCCTCTTTCCTCAAAACCAAGTCCATAACAATGGGAATTGATGAGTTGAACCCTTTTCAATTAGCGTTGTCTATGGGAAATGGGAGGACCAATGTTGCGATCGTGATGGCCCCATCACCCGCGATATTCGACTCCTCGGCATCGGAGAACCACCTCCTTTTTGGCACCATCGACTCCACTGTCCACTCACTGGCAACGCTCCCGACCTTCGATTATATAGGAGACGGAGTCAACATGATGATCGGGAGTCTATGCTTCCAGGTCGGAAATATCGAGACTCTTTGCATCCCTAAGCGGATGATGCCACCAGCGATCGCACCTGCCTCTTGGACACCACCGATCGACACTCTGAGTGAGCTCGACAATCCCACGTCGATCTACAATTCGGATAGCAACAATAGTTGCGACTCTAATATGCATGATCCTCTATCATACGAGGGGGCCTACGGCTCTGGATCTGAAAGCCGCGGGAGCAATTACCTCCCCCACCACTACATGTGTGCCATTGTCATCAACGACAAAGACACTCGAGCGAATGACAGTAACGGAACTAACCCGCCCAACCCCGACGCCGGGAATGGGGCAATTCTGCAAACCTTAATGGGTGCATCCCTCAAAACCCTAACGCTGCCAATAGCGGCGACTCGGGTCATCCTCAGATCCATCTAGACGCTGGATGGGAAAGAATTAGGGAGGCCCTCAGGGGTAACCCCTTACTATAAGACGCATTCGGCGACATGCTGATGGATTATCATTGGCTCCTGGTGAAAGAGTTCCACCACTAGCAGGAAATAAATGCTCAACTAGAGCAATGCAAGCAAGCATCCAATGAGTCAAGTGCCAGGCGGTCAGCGCTCTACTCCATTGGTGGGTCCTCTTCCATGGACAATGGCGACAATGCCCACAAAAGGCGTTCTCGGCTGGAGCGTATGGGCCCAAAAGCAAGGCGTGAAGCCACCAAGGCCCCCGACTTATCATTCATGTTAATGGACTCATGAGGCAATATGATGCTTAAAATGCTGCAAGCCGCGGTTATCACAGATACCACGTACCTGCTAACCAACCAACCACCAGTTGGGTATCCACGATCCGCCATGCATTGACCCTCTATTGCGGGCCTTGGGCTCGTAGGAGTTGCGTTGACCGGGAGGCAACTTGCGGTGACCCAACATACCACTTCATGTGTATTACACTTTAGTCATTGACATGGCTCTTACAGAAGACCGTTCCACAAATATCACATCCCTCAGAGTGGTACAACAAAAACATTGCGGGTCCAAATTACAACATACACATTATTATTATTACAATACCAAAATATCAGTACCTCAAAGTTATTCAAACTTATAAACCATACTTATAAGTTTCAGTGGAAGAACGAATATTCAAACACATATCATCACTTGAGCTCAACAACTTATTATATAAGGTTTGTGCTGCTCGGCTCGACTTAAGTACTTTATAACTATGGGCAACTACTCTGACGTGTTGCCTCTAACTCCATAGAGTATCTCATAGTCCACCCCTTCCACTCCTCCGGATAGGTCTGGTTCCTCATAGTATACATCCTCCCGTCCTTCGGTAGCATAGATCGGAGTGTCTTCTGGCTCCTCAGAGTCTAAGCAGGGGATCAAAGAAAAGTGTGAGTAATAGCATTACCCAGCAATTTCATTATATGCAAAGTGGTAAGTTTGATGCTCTATCTACCACCTCGGACTATCAGTCCTTAGCACTATGCAATTTTCATAAAAAATTCTTCAAAGGTTGATTTTAATATCAAAAACTATGCCCATTAGCCTTCACAGGTTGACCAGAACTTTATGGAGTTCCTTTCCTGCTGCGTTCGTAGCTCCTTCCTGGAACAAGGAGTAACATGTCACAATTATTACACTTTGCAGAGGTGCGTTGCTTTACACATGAGAGATCAAATCCTTGTTGTACAACCGAGCGTACTTTTCCGTCCATAATTCCTTGATGTGGGGCCCAATAGATGATCCAAGCCAATCACTGCCCTTCTCCACGACCATATGTCTGCACGATCCTTTCGGCCGGACTACATCTCTGTTAAGCCCCCTTTCAGGCAAGCTATAACCCTGATGAGTTCTCGAAGACTCTATGAGCCGGTTGTGCCCCTGGCAAGCTCCATAAATGTCTGACTATACCTCCGACAGCCGTTCATAGATAATCTAGACACCAAAACCATGGGGCCTAAGGGTGCCCACCCATATGTTGAATCCACGCAAAGAATTACAGCGTCATGTTAAGGTAGTCTTGCCTACATACGAAAGGAATAAGATCCAACTGACTTCTCTATACCATTCCAAATCTCATGGTTAACACATATTATACAACGCTAGAATCACTGATGCCATGGGTTATTAATTCCTATGTGGTGTATCTTTCTGCACATGGAATCCTAGATTCCATTGCCCATCTTATATTTATCATCACTCAGGATGTTAATAGCATTTTATTTCTTTGAGAAAATAGTGTTTTCTTTCTCCTTATTAAAACATAGGTGATAACACACAAGTTGCAAATACTTTGATAAAACACATCAAAGGACATGAGAAAGTGATGAACTTGCCTTATGATTGCAAGGTAGTGAACTTGGATTCTTGCACTCGACCTTGAGATTCTATTTATACAAAATACCATTATGGCCCGGTAAGGAAAATATTTAAAGAAGCAATAATGAACATGCATACTAATGTAATACATCATTTTATTATTTATCTTCTTTGCGTGTTTTACCCACATTATTGAAGTCCAAAAGCTCCATTATTAATAAAATAAAGTGAATAGTTGATAATTCCTAAAATCTTGTAAATATTATATTTAATATTTTTGTGATAACATACATTAATTTAAAAGTCTAAAACTAATTTTATTTAATTTTAACTCTTTTTACGTTTTTCTCAAAATTCTATTAAAGAATAAGTGTTTTAATGTATAGGATTCTATTTTATTAAACTAAAATATAATTTGATATTTTCTTAAATACTATATCTATTTAGATTCATAAAAGTGAATTTTATTTATTTATAGGTATTTTATTTATTTTTTATAAAATTCCATAACTAATTTATGTTATAAATGTAATTAACCTAGATTTATCATTTTCAAGTGCAATTCACTAATTTTATTGAGTGGATTACATTTTTATGAACACACAAATATATCGTTTGTAGTGGGTTTATTTTAGTCTTTTAAATAATGGACTTAGGGTTCTTTTTATTTGGAACTTGGCCTGGCCCATTGGACTGGCCCAGCCCGACCCGGCCCAACTGGTTTGGGTCAAACCCACCCAAAGGACCACCGGACCGCCTCACCAGACCATTTCTATCCTTTCTCTCTCGCTCGACTCATCCTCATCCTCTCGTCTTCTTCCTCTGGCGACAGTGAGTCGCCCCGCCGTCGTCGCTCTATTCCTGCCGCTCTTAACCTCCCCACATGCCGCTGCGGTGCAAGATGACGATGTTGACGATGCTACGTCACCCTATCCTCTTAGATGTCTCGCCCGCGCCCTCTACTGACTATGTCGCCCCTCACTGGCGGCTAGGGTTTGGACCTCGCTGGTGGTTTGGCACTCGACGCCCCCTGGCGCTGCCCTGGTGCTTTGGCGATGATGTGAGTGCCCCCTCTTCGATAACCACCAAGGATGCGGCTCAGCGCGGGTTGCAGTGCCTCCTGGGTGCTCCCCGTGCCGCCGTGTTCTTCCTCGACACTGGCCACCGCTTCCTCTTCTAATTTCTTAGCAAGGACATCTGGTAAGTGGTGATTTTCCCCTTTCTTTTCTTGATTCTCTCTGTCATCCCTCACTGTGGTATTAGATTTATCCCAGATAGCCCCTGGTTAGTTCTAGGGTTCTCTAATGATTAACACTACTTGTGGCTTGTGACTGGATTGATTTAAGATTGATGGTTCCATGGTTGATGTGATTTACTAGTGATTATCTACGTACTGGTTCATAGTCTATGGATACATGTTTTTATAGTGCTACTAATGATGATCTACTTAGCTAAAGATCTCTAGAATGAATCTTTTAGCACTAATGGCTCTGGTACTTCTATTGATAGTGGTTGTTAAACAGTAGAATATACTGAATCTTGATTGATATCCATGATATTCTGAGATATTACTAGATGTTCCTCTCCAATGGATCAAACTAATGATTCCTAAAATGATTAGGAAGATGATTTAATTGTTCCTTGAGAAAATATTATGTGATTAAAACTTTTCTTGATGATAGAAAAGATTTGATTGTGACAGAGGTGATACCATCAATTGGAATGTGCCCTGTAGCACTACATGGCTTGATTTGCTGCTATATAGCTTAGGCTAGAAAATATAGGATTTGGTCTGAGACTGGTCTTTGATTAAGAACAGATGCTTTCTTTACTACTTATTTATTAAGTATCCTATGATGTATCTATTATGTCAATTGCATAAATCCCGAGGATACTTCTCCAATATCCATTCACTATATATGTACTAGCTCAAGTGTTGGATCATAAGATTTGGATTATACCCTGGTATTTGGAGTGGACTATGGTAGTTGTAGCTTTGTGCTACTGTTGCCTGCTACCCTGATGCCTGTTTTTGCTGATTGCTGGTTGCTAGTCTTTCTTGGCCTTGTTCTACTCCTCCTTGCTTCCCTTGAACTTGTTCTACTCCTCCATGTGTTGCTGCTCCTGGCTCCCGCTTTCTCTTGTTGTCCACCTAATCCACCCCCTCCATCAGGTGATCATCTTGGGTGGTTTCCTGGCTGATTGCTATGGTGGATTCTTGGTTGATCTAATGGAAATATAGCAAGTACTAGTGGTGGTTCTTTGTGTGTTCTTGAGATATAGAACTATGGCTATGTTTGTGAGCTTGTGAGTAAATCAGACTTTGTTGTATGCGTGCTATGGTTTTGATCTTTCTCCTCCTCTCCCTATTGTCGACAACACACTGCATGCAGTTTGTTGAGTGAGCTGCTTCACTGTGGCCCTTTTCCTTTGGATCAGATCAAGTGAAAAAATATCCAATGTCCGCGTCCTTTTACTATTAACTCATCTGGTGAAACTTCCCCTTTATCTTATGATGCTGTACTAAAGCTTATTTAAATTTACAAGAACAAATACTTCCTCTTTGGTGAAACTTGCCCCTTTTCATTGCTCAATAAGGTAAAATGAACAGTGCATTTCAGTGCTCAAAACTAAGAGCAATACTAATGAAATTCACTTTATTTGTTTATTTATATTATATTTGTTTTGCAGGTAAATAAGCTTTAGTAACCAGGATATATAGATTAGGAAATAGATATATATATATATTAGTTTAGGAATTTTCTTTATTTAATTACTTTTGTAATCTTCCATCTCTTTTTTGTAAAAGATCAATGTAAATTTATTCTATTATTCCATAAAGGTTTCCTATTCTTTGAGAAATGCTCCTGTAATGTTCTTACTTGATATACATTTGTATTTGTATTGTGGTAATTGAATAAAGGAAAGAATAAGAAGCATTTTTCTTATTTGAGTTATTCTATTTGTATTGTTTTCAATTCTCTTTAATGTATTGTAAATATTATATATTCAAACAATCTTAACTAAATCATTTTTAAAATAATAAAATACTGAATACTTCTAACTTTTAAATCTTTTAAAAATGATTCAAATTTAAATATATATTCAAATTATTCACCCAAAATCATTTAAATTGCTAGAGATCATGTCAAAATTTATAACAATCACTTATAAGGAGCTAAACCTATCTCCAAATAGTGAAGGAAACTCTGATCTCCAAGGTTTTTTCTGGCAAAAAATTCCCAGTTTTATAGATGCATTCATCAAAATGCACAAATTTTACTTCTACCCTTTGTTGGTTCCTAAACGCTGGGATGTTACACAACTCCTGAACCAAAGAAGGCAGCAGTGAAGTTCGCGAGGAATCGCTCTCCCTCATCCGACGAGGATGACCATGACCTGTCATGGCGACGCCGCAGCCCACGACGAAGGAGCCGCAATTATGACGCTCGTGACGAGCTCGCGTATCACAAATTTGACAAGATGCGCGCCAAATACACGTGCTCCACTGAGTTGGAGGAGAAAGACACAAAGTTCTGCGGCGCTAGATGCTTTAGTCGAGCCATATGACAATCGCGAATGCCAAAAGGCTTCAAACTTCCTTCGTATAACCCGAAGTTTGACGGCCTTCAAGAGCCGAAGATCTGTCCGGACGACCATATCTAGTCAGTCAAATGTCATGGTGGAAGCAACAACAAAACCATGCAATGCCTACAGCTGCAGTTGAAAGGTGCGGCAAGAGCCTGGATCAACAACTTCCCTCCCGGATCAATCCATAGTTGGGAAGAGATGGTTTACAGTTTTGTCCGCGACTTCAAGGGCACCTACAAGCTGTCAGCTTCAATTAAAGAGCTATGCACCTGCTACCACAAGCCTAACGAGCCACTTCGCTCCTACATCCAATGATGGTCCATCATTAAGAACTTCATGCAAGACATCTTCAAGGAGTAGGCAATCGACGCATTCAACGGCGGCATGCGATGCCACGAGCTTAGGGAGGAGTTAGGCCGCACCAAGCCTAAAACCATCGATCACTTGATGGATATTGAGAATTTCTAGGAAGATGGCGAAGATGCCATCCACAACAACCGAGTACGCTCGGATGACAAGGATGACCTTGGCCACAGACGCGAACGCCGAGAAAAAAGGAAAATGCGTGGTTACGAAGACCGCAAAGAAGTCGACATGGTCATGGCTCGCTACGACGACCGCCGCAGCGGCAACCGCAATAACGGCTACCGCAACAGCAGCTACCACGACAGTGTAAAAAATTACGCAATCGTGGCAGTGCCGTACTCATGATGATGCACCCTCCACCATGGAGAAATTGTCGGGTCCCTCTAACATACACTTCTACATCGACAAATAGGACGGCCAGAGGAAATCCAGTCACCTTCCCAAGGACTGTCGAGAGTTACAGAAACTCCACGACGGGTATTCCCAACTACAACGCGACATGTTAAACCAAGGGTACGACACCTCCCCAGGACCCATCACATATGGTGCTCAACCGACACCACCTGGAGGACCCGCATAGCCTGCGGCTGTGCCGGCACAGAACAATGGAGGAGAATAATACTCGCGTCCGCTAGAGACCATGGGCATGATCCAGAAGGGACGTCCATCCAATAGGATCCAGAAGACGATCACCTGCCAAATAAACTTGGTCGTCCCTCCCCACCAGCCGTACATGAGTACCTCAGCGGCTCCAAGTCCTGCATCACCTTCGATCGATCCGACCACACTTGTAAAATCCCTCGTGTAGGCCACTCTGCCCTGGTGCTCGAGGCACATATATGTGGGTTTGAGATGATTTGGGTCTTTATGGATGGCGGCAGCGGACTCAACCTCATGTTCTCCAGCACCTTGGAAGCCATGCAGATCACAATCTCTAGCCAGGATGGCATCCGACACAACCTTTCATAGCATTGTCCTAGGAAAAGGAGTTTACCTCTGGGAGAAATCTAGCTTGATGTCATGTTCGGCATTCCCAAGAACTTCAGGCGCAAGCGACTCGAGTTCAAGGTGGTCGACTGGCCATCATAATACCACGCCATCCTTGGTCGCATGGCATTCGCAAGGCTCTTATCGGTACCGCACTATGTGTACCTCCTACTAAAAATGCCAGGATCAAACAACATCATCACCGTTCCAAGGAGCTTCACCATATCTAACAACTATGATAGGGAATTCAATCGAATCTCCTAGTCCTTCGGCATGCAGGAGGAACTCTCAAGGCTAAAGGAGTCCACAGACACCAGCCTCCCTCCCGTGACCAAGCAAAACGCAGATGATCAGTCATTCAACTCCGCGATCAATACAAAGGAGATCTAGGTCCACTAGATGGACCCCAACAAGACGACCCTCATCGCCAACAACTTGAGCCCCGCATAGTAACTCGCACTCGTTGAATTCCTCCGTGAGCACCGGGAGATCTTCGCCTGGTGTCATGTGGACATGCTAGGAGTTCGGAGGCACCAGGCCCTTCCGCCATGGAAGTGGACTCTGGCGCTTCTACCAAACTCGCTGTTGTCGGCGAGCAAGCGACGCAGGAGAGCACTGCTCTTCAAATGGCTGAAGCTCCGGCTAAGGATGCCATCGGTAGCGGCAAGGCGGCAGTGGGAGCTAGTACCTCTGCCGAAGGCGGCGCCCCTACTCCCCAAAAACCCTTTGAGCTTCCGAAGATAGTTTACCCGGCGCTCCTGCCGAGTAACACAACTATGGTTTCTGGAGGAGTGCCGTCATCTCCGACGTGCGGTATTGAGGAGCTGCTCCGACAAGCAGATATCTTGCGGGGAAACAGCATTTCCTTTGGCAAGCTGCTGGTACGCCGCAGGAGCTTCGGCTGACAATGCATCCGCCAAAGCATCAACATCTTCGAGGGCGACGCCCTTGGGGACGATCTTCTTATAGAAGTGCCCAAGAACCTCCTTGGCTTTAGCAAGCGAGCCGACCACGGTACCACAGCGGTCTTTGACTGCCGCAGTGGCATCATCCAGAGCACTTCCGTGGTGTCCTTAGGGAATTCGCCGAGCATGCACTCAACATGTATCCTGATGCACGACCAATCAAGTAGTCGATGCCTCGACTGTCTGAAGGACGAGCCAAGGTGGTTGGTATGGAAGTCAACAGACTCCTCGATGCCTATTTCATCTGAGAGATCAAGGATAAAACCTGGGTATCTAACCCTGTGCTAGTACCAAAGAAGGACACCGACATACTAAGGATGTGTGTGGACTTCAAGGCCCTCAACAAACATTGCCTGAAGGACCACTTCCCGTTACCACCGATCGATCAAATAATCGATTCCACCATGGGGTGTGAGCGCCTCTCCTTCCTTGACGCCTACTCTGGATACCACCAGATTCTAAAAGTGGAGGACCAAAAGAAAACGTTCTTCATCATGCCATTTGGCGTCTACTGCTACAACACGATGCCCTTGGGGATAAAGAATGCAGGCGTGACCTATCAACGGTGCATGCAGGCCTACCTCAAAAGTCATCTTGGTTGTAACGTCTGTTGGAATTATGCCCTAGAGGCAATAATAAAGATGTTATTATTATAATTCTTATTCATGATAAAGTTTATATTCCATGCTAGAATTGTATTAAGCGGAAACTTTAATACTTGTGTGGTTTGTGAACAACACCGTGTCCCTAGTACGCCTCTATGGACTAGCTCATTGATCAATGATGGTTAAGGTTTCCTAACCATAGACATGAGTTGTCAATTGATAATGAGATCATATCATTGGAGAATGATATGGTGGATAGACCCAAACTAAGCGAAGCAATTAGATCGTGTCATCGTGTTCGTCTTTGCGAAGTTTTTCTTATGTCAAATATTGTATTCCTTAGACCATGAGATAATACAACTCCCTGGTATCGGAAGAAAGCTTTGAGGTCATCAAACGTCATCCTATGAGAGGGTGATCATAAAGGTGTCTCTCAGGTAATCGGAAAGTATCTGTTGGGTTGTATGTATCGAGATGGGATTTGTCCCTCCCAAGTTGGAGAGATATACTTCGGGCCCACTCGGTAATCGATATCAACACCGCTTGCAAGCATGTGGTTAAGGAGTTAATCACAAAGTGATATCGGATTACGGAACGAGTAAAGTACTTGCTGTGAACGAGATTGAACTAGGTATGACGATACCGACGATCGAATCTCGGGCAAGTAAAATATCGCGAGACGAAGGGAATATATATATATGGGATTGATTGAATCCTGGCATCGTGGTTCATCCGATATGATCATCGATGAATGTGTGGGAGTCAATATGGGTTTCCAGACCCCGCTGTTGATTATTGATAGAAGATCATGTCTGCATATTCTCGAACCCGCAGGGTCACACACTTAACGTGTCTCGACGCTAGGATAGATTGGATAATTGGTTTATGAGTTTTTGTTCGGAGTCTCGGATGGGATACGGGACATCACGAGAGGTTCCGGAGTGGTCCGGAGAATAAGATTCATATAAGGCAGTGCGGTTTTTGGAGTTCGGAATTGTTCCGGATTAATCGGTATTGTACCGGAAGCTTCTAGAACCTTCCGGAAGGGGACCAACGTGGTCCCACCTTCCGGGAGGGGGCATGGGCCTATGAGGGAGTGTCCTGGCCGCATTGGGCCAGGGGCACAAGGCCCCATAGGGCCCAGCCGATCCTAGATAAGTTTAAACTCGTTTAAACTAGAGATAGGATTTCTAGATAAGGGAGAGTTTAAATTGTTTAAACTAGAGATAGGATTTCTAGATAAGGGAGAGTTTAAATCGTTTAAACTAGAGATAGGCTTGGAGGATGGGCAAGGTCTGGCCGCACCCCCCCTCTATATATAGAGGGCTGGTGCGCCCCCTCCCCCCAACCTACACCTTTCTCCAAACCCTAGTTGCCTTGCTGCCCTCCTCTCTCCCTCCCGACTGTTTGTGGGCGAAGCCCTGCTGCAGAAATTCTCCACCATATACACCACGCCGTCGTGTTGTAGATCCAATCTATCTCTCCACCATACTTGCTGGTCCGAGGAAGGAGGAGACGTCGAGGTGCCGCACGTGTGCATCTCACGGAGGCACCGCCACTTGTGGTGCTGGATCGGATCGGATCGCGAGGAGGAGAAGCGAGTACGACTACATCACCCACGTTCCGACGAACGTTCCGCTGTGCGAATCTTCAAGGGTATGAAGATCTAATCCAATCTCTCTCGTTGTTTGCATATCCTAGATTAGATCTTGGCTTTCCCTCTGTTCGCTTCCGTAGAAAATTTTGATTTACTATGCTGCGAAACCCTTTAGTGGTATCAGAGCTAGATCTATGCGGAGATGTGATTCACGAGTAGAACACAACATGGTTGTTGCGGGCGTTGATGTTTTCTGTTGCAAGCCTCTTGTTTGTGTTCTTCTTATGACGCGGGATAGTGAGATTGAAGCGGTCCAGGCCAACCTTACGCGACGTCGTTCGCGAGACCGGCTCCGCACTTGACGTGTGGCTTGTACCACACATGCGGCTGGTGGATGTCAGTTTCTCTCACTATAGTTGTCATGGGATTAACACCGGAGTTTGGCAACCATAATATCACCGTTGTGGCTTTCCGTAGGTAAGAATCGTTCTTAGCATCTACTCCCATAAGCCACGTAAAACATGCAACAACAAAGTAGAGGCGTCTAACTTGTTTTTGCAGGGAGTGTTTTTCTGTGATATGGTATGGCCCAAGATGTGATGTGTATATTGTATGCGATGATCATGTTTTGTAATGTTTCACGACTTGCATGTCGATGAGTACACAACCGGCAGGAGCCATATGGTTGTCTTTATAATTGTGTATGACCTGCGAGTCAACTTCTTATACGCCATGTAATAGCTTTACTTTATCGCTAAGTAGTTAGCAATAGTTGTAGTTGCTATTCGTGGTGGAGGCAATCATGGTGGAGTGATGGAGATCATGCCGGAACGCACAAGATGGAGATCAGTGCGCAAAGATTGGCTATACCATGTCACATAAAGTTATATGCATGTGATGTTTATCCTTTTATGTATCTTATTATGCTTAGATCGCGACGGTAGCATTATAAGATGATTCCTCACTTAAAGATCAAGATAAAAACTGTGTTCTCCCCAAAGTATGCACCGTTGCGAAAGTTCGTCGTGTCCAAGCATCACGTGATGATTGGGTGCTATAGACTCTACGCTCACATACAACGGGTGCAAGCCAGTTTTGCACACGCGGAAATACTTGGGTCTAACTTGACGAGCCTAGCATGTACAGACATGGCCTCGGAACGCAAGAACCGAAAGGTTAAGCATGAGTCATATGAATGATATGATCGACACTTCGTTGTCCACCATTGAAACCACATCTCTTCTCGTGATGATCGGATTAGGTGTGGTGAATTTGGATCGTGTTCACTAAACAACTTGAGGGATGTTGAATTTAGTGGGAGTTCATCTAGTAATTTGATTAAGTTGAACTATTTATCATGAACATAGTCTAAATTGTACTTGCAAATACTGTAGATCCAATGGCCAAGTCCAACTTCAACTTCAACGTTTTTGCTGAGAAAGAAAAGCTTAGAAACAATGGGTCTAACTTCACCAACTGGTTCCGCAATCTAAGAATCATTCTGTCTGGCGGACAAAAGGACTATGTCCTTGAGAAAGCGTTAGGTAACCCCCTGCTGCAACTGCGCCGGCTGATGAGAAAGCTGTCTATCAGTCGCGCAAAGATGATTATGATGTGATTAAGAGCACCATGTTGTTTGTTATGGAACCGGAACTTCAAAATCGTTTTGAAAACTATCCCGGGCCCTTTGAGATTCTCGAGGAGCTGAAAACCATGTTTCAGACTCAGGCCTGTTCTGTGAGATATGAGATCTCTGAGAAGTTCTTTAACTGCAAGATGGAGGAAGGGAGTTCCGTTAGTGAGCACGCCATTAAGATGTCGGGCTACACTCAACGCCTTGAGCAACTGGACTGCAAGATTCCAGAGGAGCTCAAGATTGACAGGGTTCTGCAATCACTCCCTCCCAGCTACAAAAGTTTTGTAGTGACTCACAATCAGATTGGTTCCACTGATACGATCACCGAGCTCTTCGCAAAGTTGAAGGCTGCGGAGGTGGACATCAAGAAGGATAATCATGTGTTGATGGTCAACAAGCCCTCCTTTAAGAAAGGTAAGGGAGCAAAGAAGCCCTTCAAGAAGGGCGGCGGCAAGCGCACTGCCCCTGCTGAGAAGAAGCTCAGGTCTGGTCCCAAGCCGGAAACTGAGTACTTCTATTGCAAGGACAAGGGTCACTGGAAGCGCAACTGTCCGAAGTACTTAGCGGACAAGAAGGCTGGCACCATCAAAGGTATATTTGATATACATGTTATTGATGTTTTCCTTACTAGCCCTCGTTGTAGTGCCTGGGTATTTGATACCGGTTCAGTTGCTAATATTTGTAACTCGAAACAGGAGCTGCGGAATAGACGGCGGCTTGCGAGGGATGAGGTGACGATGCGCGTTGGCAACGGATCAAGAGTTGATGTGATGGCCGTCGGCACGCTCTCCTTAGTTTTACCTTCGGGATTAGTTTTAAACCTTAATAAATGTTATTATGTGCCTGCGTTGAGCATGAACATTATTTCTGGATCGTGTTTATTGCAAGACGGTTATTCATTTAAATCGGAGAATAATGGTTGTTCTATTTATATGAGTAACATATTTTATGGTCATGCACCTCTTGTGAATGGTTTATTTCTTCTAAATCTCGAAAGGGATGAAACACACATCCATAACATTGAGGCTAAGAGATGCAAAGTAGATAGTGATAATACTACTTATTTGTGGCACTGTCGTCTACGTCATATTGGTGTAAAGCGCACGAAGAAACTCCATTCTGATGGACTTTTGGAGTCTCTTGATTTTGAATCATTTGACACATGCGAACCATGCCTCATGGGCAAGATGATCAAAACCCCGTTCTCCGGTATGATGGAGCGAGCAACGGACTTGTTGGAAATCATACATACCGATGTATGCGGACCGATGAGTGTTTCGACGCGCGGTGGATATCGCTATTTTCTCACTTTTACCGATGACTTAAGTAGATATGGGTATATCTATTTAATAAAACATAAATCTGAAACGTTTGGAAAGTTCAAAGAATTTTAGAATGAAGTGGAGAACCATCGTAACAGAAAGATTAAGTTTCTACGATCCGATCGTGGGGGCGAATATTTAAGTTATGATTTTCTCACGCATCTCAAGGCAAGTGGAATCGTTTCACAACTCACGCCACCCGGAACACCACAGCGCAATGGTGTGTCTGAACGCCGGAATCGAACCTTATTATATATGGTCCGATCAATGATGTCTCTTACTGATTTGCCGTTATCATTTTGGGGTTATGCATTAGAAACCGCTGCATTCACTTTAAATAGGGCTCCATCTAAATCCGTTGAGACGACACCGTATGAACTGTGGTTTGGTGCTAAACCTAAGTTGTCGTTTCTTAAAGTTTGGGGATGCGAAGCTTACGTCAAGAAGTTGATGCCAGACAAGCTCGAACCCAAAGCGGAGAAATGCGTCTTCATAGGATACCCTAAGGAAACTATTGGGTATACCTTCTATCACAGAACCGAAGGCAAAGTGTTTGTCGCAAAGAACGGTTCCTTTCTTGAGAAGGAGTTTCTCTCGAAAGAAGTGAGTGGGAGGAAAGTAGAGCTAGACGAGGTTATTGAACCTTCTCTTGAATTGGAGAGTAGCACAACACCTGAAATTGTTCCAGTGCCGCCTGCACCAACAATAGAGGAAGCTAATGACAAGGATCATGAAGCTTCGGACGATGCTGCTACTGAACGTCGCAGGTCGACAAGGTCGCGTGCCCCTCCTGAGTGGTACGGCAACCCTGTCTTGACTGTCTTGTTAGTAGAAGACAGTGAACCTACGAACTATGAGGAAGCGATGATGAGCCCAGACTCTGAGAAATGGCTAGAAGCCA
This sequence comes from Avena sativa, assembly GCA_916181665.1. Taxonomy (NCBI): domain Eukaryota; kingdom Viridiplantae; phylum Streptophyta; class Magnoliopsida; order Poales; family Poaceae; genus Avena; species Avena sativa. The sequence continues at coordinate 235,378,433 of OV702296.1, read as the reverse complement.
TGAAATCCGAATTGGGATCCATGAGCGAAAACCAAGTATGGACTTTGGTGGACCCTCCTAGCGACCGAAAGGCCGTTGAGTGCAAATGGATCTTCAAGAAGAAAACGGACGCGGATGGTAATGTTACCGTCTATAAAGCACGGCTTGTTGCGAAAGGTTTTCGACAAGTTCAAGGTGTTGACTACGATGAGACTTTCTCTCCCGTAGCGATGTTTAAGTCCATTCGGATTTTATTAGCAATTGCTGCGTTTCATGATTATGAAATATGGCAAATGGATGTCAAGACTGCTTTCCTCAATGGCAACATTGATGAAGAGTTGTATATGATGCAACCCGAAGGTTTTGTCGATCCTAAGGATGCTGATAAAGTATGCAAACTTCAGCGTTCCATTTATGGACTGAAGCAAGCATCTCGGAGTTGGAACCTTCGTTTTGATCAAGTGATCAAGAGCTTTGGATTTGTTCCAAATTGCTACGAAGCTTGCATCTACAAGAAAGTGAGTGGGAGCTCGGTGACGTTTCTGGTACTATATGTGGATGACATATTGATTATTGGAAATGAGATCAACATGCTTAACGATGTGAAGAGTTATTTGAACAAGTGTTTTTCAATGAAAGACCTAGGTGAAGCTGCTTATATATTGGGCATCAAAATCTATAGAGATAGACAAAGACGCCTGATAGCTTTAAGCCAAAGTACATACCTAGACAAAGTTCTGAAAAGGTTCAGAATGGATAAGGCATTGAAAGGTTCAGTGCCTATGTTGTCAGGTAAGATATTGAGCAAGGCTCAGTGTCCAGCTACGGTAAATGATAGGGAAGCTATGAGCAAAGTGCCTTATGCCTCGGCCATAGGTTCCATAATGTATGCCATGCTGTGTACTAGACCGGATGTGTCCAATGCTCTTAGTTTGACGAGCAGATATCAAAGTGATCCAGGAGTGGAACACTGGACAGCCGTGAAGAACATCCTAAGGTACCTAAATAGGACTAAAGAAATGTTCTTAGTCTATGGGGGTGATGAACAACTCGTCGTAAAAGGTTACGTCGATGCTAGTTTCGACACCGACAAGGATGATTGTAAATCTCAGACAGGATACGTGTATATTTTGAATGGAGGAGCTGTGAGCTGGAAAAGCTGCAAGCAAAGCGTGATCGCGGGATCTACAGTAGAAGCGGAATACATGGCTGCTGCAGAAGCGTCAAGTGAAGGAGTTTGGATCAGGAACTTCATCACTGAGCTTGGCGTGGTTCCAAGTGCATTGGACCCACTGGAGATATTGTGTGACAACACTGGCGCCATAGCACTCGCTAAGGAACCAAGATATCATCCAAAGACCAAGCATATCAACCGCAAGTTTCATATAATCCGAGATTATATAGCAGATGGAGATCTGAAGATTAGCAAAGTACATACAGATCTGAATGTCGCAGATCTATTGACTAAACCTCTTCCACGTGTAAAACATGATCAGCACCTCAGTGCCATGGGTGTGAGATTGTTGCCAGATGTAAACTAGATTATTGACTCTAGTGCAAGTGGGAGACTGTTGGAATTATGCCCTAGAGGCAATAATAAAGATGTTATTATTATAATTCTTGTTCATGATAAAGTTTATATTCCATGCTAGAATTGTATTAAGCGGAAACTTTAATACTTGTGTGGTTTGTGAATAACACCGTGTCCCTAGTACGCCTCTATGGACTAGCTCATTGATCAATGATGGTTAAGGTTTCCTAACCATAGACATGAGTTGTCAATTGATAATGAGATCATATCATTGGAGAATGATATGGTGGATAGACCCAAACTAAGCGAAGCAATTAGATCGTGTCATCGTGTTCGTCTTTGCGAAGTTTTTCTTATGTCAAATATTGTATTCCTTAGACCATGAGATAATACAACTCCCTGGTATCGGAAGAAAGCTTTGAGGTTATCAAACGTCATCCTATGAGAGGGTGATCATAAAGGTGTCTCTCAGGTAATCGGAAAGTATCTGTTGGGTTGTATGTATCGAGATGGGATTTGTCCCTCCCAAGTCGGAGAGATATACTTCGGGCCCACTCGGTAATCGATATCAACACCGCTTGCAAGCATGTGGTTAAGGAGTTAATCACAAAGTGATATCGGATTACGGAACGAGTAAAGTACTTGCTGTGAACGAGATTGAACTAGGTATGACGATACCGACGATCGAATCTCGGGCAAGTAAAATATCGCGAGACGAAGGGAATATATATATGGGATTGATTGAATCCTGGCATCGTGGTTCATCTGATATGATCATCGATGAATGTGTGGGAGTCAATATGGGTGCCCAGACCCCGCTGTTGATTATTGATAGAAGATCATGTCTGCATATTCTCGAACCCGCAGGGTCACACACTTAACGTGTCTCGACGCTAGGATAGATTGGATACTTGGTTTATGAATTTTTGTTCGGAGTCTCGGATGGGATCCGGGACATCACGAGAGGTTCCGGAATGGTCCGGAGAATAAGATTCATATAAGGCAGTGCAGTTTTTGGAGTTCGGAATTGTTCCGGATTAATCGGTATTGTACCGGAAGCTTCTAGAACCTTCCGGAAGGGGGCCAACGTGGTCCCACCTTCCGGGAGGGGGCATGGGCCTATGAGGGAGTGTCCTGGCCGCATTGGGCCAGGGGCACAAGGCCCCATAGGGCCCAACCGATCCTAGATAAGTTTAAACTCGTTTAAACTAGAGATAGGATTTCTAGATAAGGGAGAGTTTAAATTGTTTAAACTAGAGATAGGATTTCTAGATAAGGGAGAGTTTAAATCGTTTAAACTAGAGATAGGCTTGGAGGATGGGCAAGGGCTGGCCGCACCCCCCCTCTATATATAGAGGGCTGGTGCGCCCCCTCCCCCTAACCTACACCTTTCTCCAAACCCTAGTTGCCTTGCTGCCCTCCTCTCTCCCTCCCGACTGTTTGTGGGCGAAGCCCTGCTGCAGAAATTCTCCACCATATACACCACACCGTCGTGTTGTAGATCCAATCTATCTCTCCACCATACTTGCTGGTCCGAGGAAGGAGGAGACGTCGAGGTGCCGCACGTGTGCATCTCATGGAGGCACCGCCACTTGTGGTGCTGGATCGGATCGGATCACGAGGAGGAGAAGCGAGTACGACTACATCACCCACGTTCCAACGAACGTTCCGCTGTGCGAATCTTCAAGGGTATGAAGATCTAATCCAATCTCTCTCGTTGTTTGCATCTCCTAGATTAGATCTTGGCTTTCCCTCTGTTCGCTTCCGTAGAAAATTTTGATTTACTATGCTGCGAAACCCTTTAACGTCCAAGTCTATGTCGACGACATAGTGGTCAAGAACAAATAGAGAACGACGTTGATCGATGATATCCACGAGACGTTTGACAACCTCGACCACTACAAGATCAAGCTAAACCCGTAAAAGTTGCCTTTGGTGTCCCTTCCGGTCAATTACTTGGGTACCGTATCTCCGTGAGAGGAATCGAAGCAAACCTGAAGAAAATAAAGGCCATGCTGGCCATGCAGAAGCCAAAGAATATCAAGGGCGTCTAGTAGCTAGTTGGGCGAATCGTGGCCCTTAGTCGATTCATTAGTCAGATGGGAGAGTAGGATCTCCCCTTTTATCAACTCCTCCGCCAAGCAGAATAGTTCGAGTGGACGGCTAAAGCTCAAGAGGCATTCGAAGACCTCAAGCGTCTACTATCAACCTCGCTAGTCCTAGTGATGCCTTAGGAGAAGGAGCCTATGCTTCTATAGCCGCACCATGCTCATCGTCGAGGGAGCCAAGGAAGGCAAGATTCATGGAGTACAATGCCCAGTGTAATACCTTAGCAAGATACTTACACCAACGAGTAGAGGTACCCTCACTACTAGAAGCTAGCCTACGCCATGTTCATGACTACATGTCGACTGTGCCACTACTTATAGGAGCACCAGATTGTGGTAGTCAACGATGTGCCACTATCACACATCCTCAACAACCCAGAAGCAACGGGGTGGGTGTCCCTCTAGGGCATAGAGTTGTCCCTGTGAGACATCATATACGAACGGCGCACCGCCATCAAGTCACAAGTGCTCCTTGACTTCCTGGTCCACTAGATGGAACTCCAACTGCTAGATACCTCGAGCATGTTAAGAGTCTAGACGATGCACTTCGACAGGTCCAAGCATCAAGAAGGATCCGGATTCGAAGTGATCCCGACGTCCTCGCAAGGTGACAAGATGCGGTATGTGTTGTGAATGAAATTCCGTGCATCCAACAACGAAGTAGAGTACGAGGCCCTACTCCACGGCATGCAGATGGCCAAAGCTTGCAGCGCCACTTGACTGGTCATCTATAGTGACTCCAACCTCGTCGTTCAGCAAACAATGCATCAGTGCGACACCATCAGTAACAACATGATCGCCTATCATGACCTCTACAACGCACTCGAATGAGACTTTGACGACCGTGAGCTCCGGAATGTCAACTAATGGATCCAAATTTGCCATCTTCCACCCTGTTTAAAAATTATTTTTAGTCAAGCAGTTGACAAGAAACTCTCAATCCTTGCCACTAATGACTAATAAATTCAAAGATATGCAAAACCTTCCTTTGAGTTGTGTTGTGCAGGAAATCATGACTTTTAATGTGAAATCAGAAGTCATAATGAAGGATTTTGAGGAAGTCCACACGACCAAGTAATTGGGAAGCAATTTACAGGCGTCAATACATGTAACGACCAACGCTACGGTCAGGGTCCGTCTGTACCGTCCACACGTACTAGGTGGTGGCGGCTTTGTCTCGTTAAACCCTATGACTTTCATGAAGACGCCTATATATTTTGAGGCTCTAGCCACCAGCCAAGGAGCCGCCATTCTCAGATTACATCACAACAACACCAAAGGAGATCCACGCCATCGTTCATCGATTGTTCATCCATTCCATCATCCATCCCCTCCATTAGCCATAGCCACTAATTTGTACTTTAGAGCTCCTTGTGATTTGGCGACCATTGTAAGAATATTCGATTTTAATCTAAGTATTTTGCACAATGTTTTCTATCCTAGATCTATTCGTTATGAGTGAGTAGTCCTCACGGGTTGCGGGTTGGGCAGAAACCTCATAGAAATTATGTGCATCTAATCATGGGAGTATTGTATTTTGTTTGCAATTGAGATTTGTATCTTTTGTTTCTTTGTCTCTTGTCTCGATTTGTGGACTTGTAGGTACCCAAGATCCCATAGATTGATAAAGGCTTGAGGTGAGATACTTGGCTAGCGGAGATCTCGTAGGAACCTTAGAGACAGAAAGGGTAGTACGGTCTTCGCTTAGCGACCCATTCAGGATCACAACAACATCATCGCTTAATGCTTTGATCTGTGTTTTACACTTAATAATCGTTTGTACCTCGTTGCTTCGGTGTGCACTCGGTTGGATTAAAAGACTAGTTCTATGCCCGCTGCATCACAGGGGCTCTAGTATATTAGGATGTGTTGTCCACAAGAGATTATACCCAATCAAACATTACACATGACTATGCTTATTATTATATTTTATCCCATATGATGTGCAGTTGCAGGGGGATCTTTAACCCTGGCCTATCTCCATCCATTGATTCAACCCATTATAAAGTAAAATAGATTGGTCTGATAAACTAAGGTAAAACAATGAACAAAGTCTTGTAGACGTGCACTTTTTATTTCCTTTTAGCATTGCTTTCTAAGGTTCGATTAAACCTAGGTATTCTAGGGAAAAAGCTATTATACTACATCCGTGAATACGGATCAAAGGTATCATCAGCCGTGAAAGCAATGAAGAAGCTGGCAAACTCACTAACATTGGCTCTACCTGTGCCCCGGTTCCACCAGGCGTGTTCCTGGAGCAGATATGTGAGCGCTCCATCAAGTGCAAACCACCCAAGGACACGTCGGACGCAACAACACACTTGGGGGTACACCACCCAAAGAGTCTGGGGTACCCATAGAAGAAGGTCATGCTCATCGATCCATCCTGAACTCAGCCGTACATCATGTATCTTCTGAGCAAGAAGCTATCGGACGACCCAACGGACGCGCGACACATCGCTTGTTGTTCAAAGGCCTTCACCATAATCAACGACGAGCTCTATAAATGGAGCATTACCGGAGTCCTCCAGCGATGTGTCACCAACAGTGATGGAAGGAGCATCCTCCTCAGCATCTATGAAGGCATCTGCGACCATCATGCAGGCAGTTGCGCCCTAGTCGCCAAAGCCCTATGGGGTGGCTTCTACTGGCCAACGGCGATGTGCGACGCCAAGAGCATAGTCGAGAGGTGCAACGCCTGCCAACGGTTCGCTGACAAGCCACACGCGCCAGGCTCGGAGATGCATCCAATACCACTGGCCTGGCCTTTTGTGCAATGGGAACTCGACATGGTTGTTAAGCTGCAAAGGTCATCACCCGGAGGTTATGTCTACCTTCTCATCGCTGTCAACAAGTTCACCAAGTGGATCGAAGCCACGCCCGTCACCAACCAAACTGGCACCACCGGTGTCAAGTTCTTCGAATCCATCGTCTTCAGGTTTGGTGTGCCACACAACATCATCACCGACAATGGAACAAACTTCACCTCGAAGGAATTCCAAGACTTCTACGACAATCTCGGCATCAACATTATTTCGCCTCATTCGCACACCCTCAGTCCAATGGTTAAGTTGAAAAGGCCAACGGCCTTGTCTACAACGGCATCAAGAAGCAACTCTTGCACCTATGGAGCGAGCAGCGGGAGCCTAGGCATAAGAACTACCCTTGGTGCTTTGGAGCTTGTGCACAACGCCCAACATCGCCATTGGCTATATGCCTTTCTTAATGGTGAATGGTATCGAGGCCGTACTACCAACCTAAGTGCACTACTAGCCCTTGTGGGTCGTCACTTACAGCAACGTCGAATCTATGGCCACACTCGAGGACTCTGTCGACCTACTGGACAAGGCACACGACATCGTCGCTGCTCGTTTGACGGTGTACCAGCAAAGCCTCCGCATCTACCACAGTCGATGGCTATGACCAAGGTCCTTCGTTGAAGGCGACCTCGTCCCGCGACTCAAGCATAAGGGGCATCTGAAGCTCAAGTCTCCCTGGGAAGGACCCTACATGGTCACTGAAGTAATCCCAGGTCGCGCCTACCGCCTCAAGGACGTAGAATCTGGAGTAACATACTCCAACCCCTGGAACATCACGCAACTGTGACGCTTCTACCCCTAGATGTTTTTACTTTCAAATAAGTCTACTCAACCAAGCCACTTAGCCGAAACATGTACCTGCTATTCTGCAATAAATAAAGCTAAGTCCCTCTCCCAATGTGTCTTCTCTCTTACATTTTATCATGCATATTATACTCGGGGGCTACGCCTCACCCGACGACCTCGTCGACTCAACACCACTGCATCTACCTGAGTAGATGACTACGCAATCGAACCCTTGAAAACTCCAACCCAGTTGCAAACCAACCGACAGGCTGTCAAGGAGCTGAGATTGGCGGAGCGTCGGGCTAACGAAAAGGGAATGCCTATTAACACAATCGAAACGCATAACATGCACTACTCACACAATCTTTACAAGGGAAAATCTGCCCAGTCAAAACAATACAACATTTACATCTTGCATATGTACTACGCAGGAAATCTAATCACTACCATCACTCAAGAATATCATTGGTGTGATCGTCGAATAACCGAACGATATCCTTGGCAGGCTGGGCGACCGCACGATAACGGGGTCGCATGTTCCATGCCATTCCCTCTAGAGAACAGGTGGCCCCTCTGCTATAGCTGCCATATCTACATCCGGGCAGTGCAGGTGCAAAAGGGACAATGCAGCCTTGGCACCCACGACGAGCTGTTGGCGCACGCACTCCTTCACTACACCCAAGTTTCAGAACTTCTGAAGTATCCCCAACATGTTGGAAGGAGCCTTGTCCAGAGTGAACATGTCGCTGAAGAATGATGTGAGTGCTAACCTAGCGCTCGTCAGCACCTCAAGCACCTGGTGAACTCGGTCTTGCATCATTGCCACCACGACCGCTCGATTCCGGTCCATCTAGAAGAACCCCCAACCTATAGTTCTTGCTGGGTGTGTCGTGGTATTGCCGACGAGTACGCCATGGAGGGGTCCTCATAGTGCGTGTTTAGATACGTGGGGGAAGGCGGACGGTTGAGGTTGACGGGTACGAGGTAACACAGCTTACCCAGGTTCAGATCCCACAACGGTGGCGGAATCCTACTCCTGCTATAAATCACTATAATGGCTATACGCCGAGTTACAGAGATAGGTTCGCTGTGCGAGGTGTGTGCTAATCGCTACTTGGTCATCTAAGATTGTTGCCCTAAAGGCTCCCATAGGCCCGACTTATATAGTCGCCAGGTCCTAGGGTTACAGGGAAAAGTCCTAGCCGGATAGGTTACAGAGTCCTACACTGTCTATTACTAGTCTTGTGTGTCTTGTACTCCAAGGCTCCGGGTACGTGGGTGACTCCAACCGTAGCCTTCCTTTATATGGCATGGGCCTCCCTTCTGGATCCATCTAACTGGGCCGCCCAGCAGGCCATGGGCCATGCTACCAAGTGTGGGCCACCCGGGTTATCCGGATAGGAGACATGCTATGAGGATACCCATATAGCATATCCCCAACAGTGAGGCCGTTTAGCTGAATGTCAATTTGCTCCTTCTCTTCCTGTGGAATGAGATTTACAACTACAATAACAACAACAAGTTAGTCGACCAAAAAGGCAATAGAAACAAGGACTGGGCGGTCGAATCCTTCTTACAACGCACCTGGTCACCAATTTGCGCGAACTCTTCGAGGAGATACTTCTCCCTCTCAGTGGCCTTCTCTGCTTTTGACTTCCACACGTTGGCATGGCCACAAATGATGGCAACATCCTTCTATAGGATCTTAATGCGATCGTGGAGTAGAGGAAGTTGTGATAATTCACGCACCTTCGGTTGTGGAGGAGCCGAAGATACATGCAAGTTTGCTGGGACAACACCCGACGAACCCTATGCAAGGTACAACAACAGAAAATAAGAACAAGACAAAGACAAACATCATATAGAACATATATTTACACAAAAGGCTACAATGTAGAGGTTTGATAGACATGATTGATACAAAAGGATGACAAACTACTACGAGCAAATAGCAGGCAGCTACGCAGAGGCATCCGACGGATTCACGATGTACGCGGTAGCCTACTACTCTGTGGCTTGTGCCGCGGCCAATCGCTTTTGCTTCGCCGAGTACTTTGCGAGCAACTCTATGAGCCGCAGACCGTACTTCTTACAGCGAGAGGCGAAAGGAGCGAAGGCTACCTCAGTCCCATCCACCGCCACTAGCATTTTGGAGGCTGCCTTCCTGAGGTACAGTTGGGCGCCGCAAGCTTGCACCATCGCTAGCCCGAGGAAGGCACCCATGCCCTTCCGCGTCTTCTTGTAATCCATAGGCGCATCCCCCGCAAGCGCCTCCACCAGAGCGTCGACATCCTCCAGGGCAGCGCTCTTTGGGAATATCTCCCGGTGGAAGCGATCGAGCACCTCCTGGGCCTTGCCCAAGGTGTCCCGAGTGGAGTTGGAATGGTCTTCAACCGCGGCCATGACACTAGCTAGTGGGTCACCGCGCTCAAGGACCTGGTGATCAAAGACAACACCGGTCGCCTCTACACACACAACACTCCCAATCAAATAAAGAAACAAAGAACTATAACATCCCAAAAATATTGACCATGCTTATCAAATTCTAATCACTAAAATTAGGGTTAACAAAAACTTTTATTAAATACAAACCATATGAATGCATGTGTGTATGTGAGGATTGTATGAATGCATGTTTGGGCTTGTGTGATTAACCTAAATAGCAAGGAATGGTTTAAAGATGAAAACAACATCATCTAAAACATTTCCAAGTAGAAACAAATCAAGAGAAAATCAAAAACAAATCAAATAAGGCAAATCGTCATTTTTGCCAATCTTGCTCACTAGGTCACTTTGAGTGTTTCTAGTCCAAGATTTCAAACAGAAACTTTTCCATTTCTTTTCACCCCTTGCAAGACCAAGTAAAAGTGAATCAAATCCCACCTTTCAAACTTGCATAAACTTTTGGCAACCCCATTCAAATGACAATTTAAAATTGAATCTTTAACATATGAGAAGATCCCACATTTTCAAAACCCAACTAAACCAGTGCCCCTTGACTAATTCAACTAACCAGAGACTCCCTAGTATGTGCCTAGCAAACCCACCAAGTTTGAATGCAAAATTCAATTTTGAATTTCTTTCGTCCATTTCATCAAACACCTTGTTTGCAGCAAACAAACAAACATCAAGCACTATTCGTAGCAGTGATTTTGGCCAACCTTGTTCCCTCTCTGGTTGCAGCAAGCTTTTAGTAGATCATCTAGCCCCTTTAACAATCTTTAGCACCACTGTGAGCATGCAATGGCCATCAATGGTGAGCATGCCGAGCCTAACTTGCCACCCCCAAGTCGACAGCGAGCTAGGACAAGCACCAAGCCTAGCAAGCATGTCTGGAGCACTGACCACCGTCCACCGCCACCACCTGTCCAAGCCCCGAGCCTTGCCAGCCCCTGGACCACACTGCCTGAGCATGCCAAGATTCTCTGCGTGCGAGCCGAGAGCGCGCTAGTGCGCTGCACACGGCACCAGCCCACAGACCGTGCGCCGCCCTATCCACTTGCAGACGTGATCGCCAGCACCCCAGCACCCTGCCAGACAACCCCGTTCGCCGTCGCGCGGACCACGGACGTTGTGCGCCATTAAAATCCCCGTCGAACCTGCCCAGAGAGTCGCGACGTTCTGACCGTTCAGCACCGCCCCACGCCACGTGACCATGCCGTTGAGCTTCGCCAGGGAGCACAACACCGCCCCTTATCGTCGCCCATGCCATTAGCACGCTGTGCCGACGACCATGACGAGCTCAGCCCGCGCCATTCGGTCCCCTTCAGGCACTATAAAAGGAGGCCACCCCCGTTCGATTGGAGCACACCATCTCACTCCCCACCTCTCACTGATCACACCCACTCACTCCCGGAGCAAGGCAAGCACCAGGTGGCCAGAATTTCGCTGGAGTTCGCCGCTGTAGAGGAGGAGAGGCGCCGTCGATTGGAGCCGCCCCAGGAGGAGCTATCGGTACCAGGAGACTCGCCGTCGTCGACTTCGTCGTTCGCCCCCATCGCCGACCATCACCAGAGCCCCGGTGAGCCTCCCACGACCCCCACTGGCCACGCTAGGGTTCTGTCTCGCCGGCGTTGCCCGACGTGGATGATGAACCATAGTCGTAGGATTAGAACTAGATCGCACGACCGAGATTCACCCATACCGCTTTGCCACTCGCTGTCTCACTGACGAGTGGGGTCGCTCACTTAACCAGCCCGCCCACGCGCTTTGCGTAGTGGGCCGGCACAGTTAAACCTCCCGCGCGACCCAACAGTTCATACTTAGGTTTATTCATTTAATTTCAAACTCAGTTCTGTACCTAGATTCAAAAATCAACCCATCTCGATTCACTAAACCAAAATGCATGAAACCAATTTCGTTAGAAAGGTACTGGAGTGCTTAATCCAAGCCAGTTGGATTCAAACCATTTAGAATTGTAGATCACCCATGGTAAAAATAACAAGGCAGAAGCTTTTCTGCATTCAAACATTTTTCAAAATTCAACCATAAAAGCTTTTGAGTTGATTCCAACTCTCAAAAATCACATTTAACCCTACCTTTCAGAATATGTAAAAATATATAGGGTTACTTGCAGGAATAATGATAAAGTAATAAAAGAATGCCTTATAGGCATTTCTAGTCACTTTAATTAATAAAAATAAAAAGGTTAAACCTTATTAAATTGTGACACCACTTTAAATCATAATCCCAAGTACTGAAATATGTGGTGATGACATGTGTCAACATGATCCCATGTTTGAGTTGGAGAATATTAAATCTTGAGTATTTTTCAATAAGTTGAAATTACTTTTCTAAAATAAAATAAATAAGATAAGTGCTTTAATCTTTGTGATAATAGTGATGATGCTAGATCATCTAGTGTGAACCTTTGTGTGATAAATATAAATATTTAAGTATTGTTTGGTGATTGTGTACCTCGTATTTAATTATAGACGCTAGTACTAACCAAGGATACGAGGAGGAAGGAGGATACTACGAGGAAGAAGCAGAGGAAAACTTCAATCACTGCTCTGCACAAGGCAAATCTAATACTACTAGTTTAATTTGCAAGCAAATACTTGCAAGCTACTCGTTAAGCAAGCTACCACTTGCAAGCTCTACTTGCAAACTTATACCCATTCGATGATACCCAATCCTAGTTTTACTTGCAAAGCTTAATACTTTATTTCTTTATCAAAGCTTTCTCTTAGAGTTTACCTAGTACTTGTAGATAATAGAAGGATATTGGAAGGTAGCATAAAGAGCATAAAACTTGGCCTAAGTTAGATAATCTTGATGTTACCCTGAGGCATGAGATTGAACTTAGATAATATACACTTGTTTACCACCCCTCATTAGTATTTACCCCCACTTGTAGATGCTAGTGCTAAGCCTAAAGCTTGATTAACTTTAGATGGGAATACTTGGTGAAAATGGTTATGAAAACCTTAGAATGATAAGTCATTCTACTGAAATGTTTTGACATGTGTTTCCGAACACCAAATGATTTTGATGATGAAAATGTTAAGGCATGAGCCTTAGCCCTTTATAAAACTGATGGTTGTCTGGATGCGATACCATTCCAATTTTACCGTACAACCACGATACTCGAAATTTGGGTAGGGCTTGACTGGAAATTTATATACCTTAGTATGGGTTCCCTTGAGGCCAAGGTTTGAGCTGAGGCTACCTTGTGAAGATTTTCCACTTGTGCAGTTCCCAAGATGACAGTTGGTCATGGTTGGGAGGCCAAACTCACAGGAGAGGTGCCTATACTAGGGCGTGTAATGGAAAGGTTAGAATTGATTATCCGCATACTAATTATGGTGAATTCAGGATTGTTCCTGATGGGTGTATCGAATGTTGTGGTGAAAGTGTACCACCTCTGCGAAGTGTCAAACTATTCGAATAGCCGCGTCCACGGTTATGGACAGTTGGAGTGGCCATACTGTTCTGTCGTCAGATGTTTCCAAAATGACTTGTGAAATGACTTATGACTTTGACTTGACCACAACGGAGTTGTGACATGAAATTCAAGTTCCCACTTAGGTGTTATAAAACTTTCAACTAGCTTTCTTTGTTTCTGAACTTAGTAGAGGTAAATCTGGCTTTTTGCAAAACAACCTAGAGCTTAGTATCCTACTCAAAACCACTTCACTTGTTAGTATTAGTTTGCGAGTACTTAAAGAGTACTCATGGCTTTGTCCCTGGCTATTCCCGTGGCCAGACTATGAAGAGGAGTATCAGGAAGATGGACCGCAGGAAGGTTACGACAACTAGGATCATCTCCCATCGTTAGCATTGCCTGTGACCATGAAGATGGAGCTTCGCCCATGCTATCGTTATCTTTACGTTATTCCACTACTTGAATTGTATTAAGACTGGATCATGAGATCCTTAATTGTGTAAGACCTTATGTATGGTTTGTAATGTATGATGTACTATGATTTCTAAGGTCACCAACCTTAGAAATTTCCCTCTTTTCTCATGATATATCTCAATCTTCAGATGCCACGCGGAGGAAGCACTTCAGCCCTGGACCCAATGTTGCAACTCTTGCAAATGTTGGTTTCTAACCGCGAAGCTGAAAGAGCCGAATGTCAAGCGAACTTAGCCACCCTTCAATAGATAGCTCAGATGGCCAACAACAATCAAGGCCATGGAAACCAGGACAACCATGGATCTAAGCTCAAGAATTTCCAAAACACCAATCCACCCGTTTTCACTAAGTCTGAAGAGCCCCTCGATGCTGATGATTGGATGCAAACCATGGAGAACAATCTGGAAGTTGCAGGAGTGGAAGCTAACGAGAAAGTATTGTTTGCTACCCACTACCTGGCCGGAGATGCAAGAGCATGGTGGAACAGCGTTCGCGCGACGACAGGAGGTCAGATGACGACTTGGGAAGAGTTCAAAGTCAAGTTCAGCAGAACCCATGTGCCACCGGGTAGGGGTGGGCATAAAAAACCGAAACCGAACACCGAAACCGAATTAACCGGAACCGAAACCGAAACCGAATACACCGAACCCGAATTAGCCGAAGCTAATTTCGGTTAGTAAATATGATTAATCGAATTTATAAATATTAATTCGGTTTTGATTCTCTGTTAACCGAAATAACCGTATAAACCGAAAAATATACGTAACAGAGCTAAATATATTTGTGATTCTGTGTCTCAGGCGTCCATTACTGTACGTAGATACTAGCTCATGCGACAAAAATACATGCATGCAAAAGCTGTCAGACAGTCCATGCATGTACATATGTCTCCAGCCACATGCACGTACTTGTTCGTGATTTAACAACTCATATATGTACGTATGTCTCCAGCCACATGCACGTACATGTTCGTGGTTTAACTATTAATTGTGTCTATGAATTTTGTTAGAAGCCTTTTAATTGTTTTCATGTTTCGGATATAATCATGTATTTTAGCTGAACTCTCAGCACATACAATTTGTTGAATGTATACGTCTTGGAAGATAGACATCATTTTTTTTAAACGAGCAAGATAGACATCATGCTTCTTATGTTCTTTTTGTACACATGCATTCAAGACATCGGCTAGCCATGTATTGCTTCAGGTACTCGCCGACCTGGAGGTTGCTTCCGGTGCGCCGATGAGTGGTTTAGCTCGTATGGATCTACATAAATTATGGCACAATGTTGTTATTTCCAGAAGTTCGGTTAAAAACCGAACACCGAACCGAATTGTCCACTAACCGAACTATCGATTAATTAGAAAACCGAAATAATTTCGGTGCCTATTTTGTAGAAACCGAATTATAGAAAAACCCGAAAAACCGAACCGAATTAACCGAAAAAACCGAATACCCACCCCTACCACCGGGTTTGCTCAAGAGGATGAGAGATGAATTTAGGGAACTGAAGCAAGGGAGGATGACCGTAGTGGAATACCGTGACAAATTCTTGTCATTGGCTAGGTATGCACCGGATGAGATAGATACTGAAGCCAAGAAGAAGGAGAGATTCCTGAATGGTCTACACGATGAGATGCAGACAGTGTTAGTCAATATCCCCTTTGCTTATATTGAAGCCTTAGTTGACTTTGCCATTCAGATGGAAGGAAAGATCAACCAATCTAATGAGAACCGCAAGCGTCGCATGATGCATCAACCAGGAACCCACCATACACCAAAGTATCGCCCCAACCCATCTCCAGGATTTGCCCCAAGAAACAATAGACCCCCGATGAACCGTACGACCTATCCCAACCGTGGAAACCCAAGGCCCGGAGGAAACAACAACCCCGGCAACCCCAGCAATTTCAACCGTGCCTCACCCAAGTTCAACAACAACAATGTCGCCACCAACACCAACACTGCCCCAAGGACTGGAAGCAATGATGTGTCTGTTGCAGCAAAGGACAAGTCGCAAGTGACTTGTTATGAATGTGGAACCAATGGTCACTACTCTAATGAGTGCCCCAAGAAGATTTCCATAGTCCCCAATGCAAATGCCCCAACTCGGCAGCAGCGTCATGTTCAACCTGGAAGAAGGTTTGCCCCAGGGAATTCACTCAACCGCAATGGCCGTCTCTTTCTCATGCATGTTGAAGAAGCCCAAGAAGCGCCAGATGTCGTGCTGGGTATGTTTTCTGTTAACTTAGTACTTGCAAGAGTGTTGTTTGATTCTAGAGCATCACACTTGTTTGTTACTGAAGATTTTGCATGCACTAGTAAGATTCAACCAACCAAATTGAAGCATGTTATGATAGTTCAAATACCTGGTTCAACCACCAAAGCTAGACAGATTTGCAAAGTCGTACCTATCCGAATCCATGGCATAAATTTTTATGCTAATCTAATAATACTCGGAACTAAAGGTTTGGAAGTAGTACTAGGAATGGATTGGATGTCCAAACACAAAGGATTAATCGACTGTGTCCAGAAAGCCATAACCATGACCAGTACAGCCGGAATATCAGTAGAGCATGTATCGAAAACCTTGCCCCGTCAATTCAAGTGCAACAAGAGTATAGACCAACCAACCATTGACCAAGTCTGGATAGTCTGTGAATACCCCGATGTATTCCTAGATGTTTTGCCCAGTATGCCCCCAGATCGGGATATCGATTTTATCATTGACCTAATCCCTGGAACCGGACCCATAGCCCAGAGACCATATAGTATGAACCCGTCTGAACTAGTGGAACTGAAGAAGCAATTGGATGCCATGCTAGAAATAGGATTGATCCAACCAAGTGCGTCACCATGGAGATCACCTGTTTTGTTTGTGGACAAGAAAGATGGAGGTAACCATTTGTGTACGGATTATCGGAAGTTGAATGATGTCACCATCAAGAACAAGTACCCGTTGCCAAAGATAGAAGACCTGTTTGACCAGTTGACTGGTGCCAAAGTGTTTTTTGAGATTGATCTTAGAACTAGCTATCATCAATTCAAGATTCACGCAGAGGATATTCCAAAGACTGACTTTACCACCAGATATGGATTATATGAGTATACTATCATGTATTTTGGATTAACCAATGCCCCCGCTTATTTCATGAACCTCATGAATAAGATTTTTATGGACTTCCTGGATAAGTTTGTCGTTGTTTTCATCGATGACATTCTGATTTATTCCAAATCAGAATAAGAACATGAGCTACACCTAAGGACCATTCTTGGAACCCTTAGAGAGCATCAGCTGTATGCCAAGTTTAGCAAATGTGAATTCTGGTTACAGGAGGTAGGATTCCTTGGACATATTATATCAGCCGGAGGAATTGTCGTTGACCCTGCAAAGGTGAAGGATGTTGAAGATTGGCAAGCCCCAACCACTCAAACCAAAGTTCATGCATTTCTCGGATTAGCAGGATACTACCGCAAGTTTGTAGAAGGATTCTCGAGTATCGCTAGACCCATGACCCAATTGCTGAAGAAGGACAAGAAGTTCGAATGGACGGACAAATGTGAAGGGAGTTTTCAGGAACTCAAGAGGATATTGATTTCAGCCCCAATCTTGATCATGCCGGATATAACGAAGCCCTTTGATGTGTATTGTGACGCGTCCAAGATCGGTCTCGAATGTGTGTTGATGCAAGAAGGAAAAGTTATATCTTATCTATCCCGACAACTGAAGCAGCATGCACATAATTATCCAACCCATGACCTTGAACTAGCAGCCGTAGTTCTAGCCCTAAAGACATGGAGGCATTATATTATGGGAAACCGTTGTGAGATTTATTCGGATCACAAGAGCCTGAAGTATATATTCACTCAAAAGGAGCTGAATCTTAGGCAGAGAAGATGGATTGAGCTAATCAAGGACTATGATCTGGACACTCACTACCACCCTGGTAAAGCCAATGTGGTAGCAGATTGCCGTGCCGCTTGAACTCCATGATTTTGAAGGAGCAACCAAGTTTGCACAAAGAGATGGAAGATTTTAGAATGGAATTAGTAAGTGAAGGATTTTTGGCTAGCATAGAACTTCAACCCACTTTGATCAATCAGATCAAGGAAGTGCGGAAGGGAAATGCTAGTATCGACGGAATCAAACTTCGTATCGGTACATGCAAAGTACCCGGATTCACCGAGCATGAAGAAGGAGTTCTATGGTACAAAGGACGTCTTTGTGTACTAGTAGATTCAGAGTTGAAAGAACTTATTTTGAAAGAGGCCCATGATACTTTTTATTCTATCCACCCCGGAGGAACAAAGATGTATCAGGACTTGAAGGAACAATTTTGGTGGCATAAGATGAAGAGAGAAATCGGAAGCTATATCGCTAAGTGTGATATTTGTCAGAGATTCAAGGCGGGACATCAAAGACCCGCATGACTATTGCAACCATTGCAGATTCCAGAATGGAAATGGGATTCAGTTGGAATGGACTTAATCACCGGATTACCTACTTCTAGTAGGGGAAATGACTCTATTTAGGTCATAGTTGACAGATTGTCCAAGGTAGCCCATTTCTTACCAGTCAAGACCACATACCAGAGTTCGAAGCTAGCAGAGTTATACATCGCTAGAATCTTAAGTTTGAACGGAGTCCCCAAGAACATCGTGTCGGATCGAGGAACTCAGTTTACCTCGAGATTCTGGAAGAAAGCCCAAGAAGGTTTAGGAACCCGACTAGATTTCAGCACAGCTTATCACCCTCAGCCTGATGGACAAACGGAGCAAGTAAATCAAATACTCAAAGATATGTTGAGAGCATGTGTGCTAGAATATGGATCTAAAAGGGAAGACTGTCTGCCGTTCATAGAGTTTTCATACAACAACATTTATCAAGCTAGTTTGCAAATGGCCCCATTTGAATTCATGTATGGAAGGAAGTGTCGCACCCCTTTGAATTGGTTAGAAGTAGGAGAGAGTCAGATTTTCGTACCCGACATCCTACGAGAAGCAGAAGAGAAAGTTCACAAGATTCGTGAGCACCTCAAGACCGCCGGGTCAAGACAGAAGATTTATGCCAACAAGAGATGCCAAGACCTCGCTTTCAATATCGAAGATTTTGTGTATCTCAAAGAGTCGCCTTTGAAGGGAATGTAGCATTTCCAACTCAAAGGAAAGTTAGCCCCCAGATATATCGGACCCTTCAAGATTCTGAATCTTCGAGGAGAAGTATCATATCAGTTGGAACTGCCAGAGGAGATGTTGGCAGTGCACAATGTGTTCCACATATGTTACTTCGCAAATGCCTTGAAGTCCCGGAGAAGACCGAAGTTTTCAAGAACATTGATCACTGCACCATAGAGATCAACGATGACCTGACCTATCCCGAAGTACCCATCCATATTTTGGAGGAAGCTTTCAGAACCACTAGAACCCGAAGCATCAAGTTTCTAAAGATTCAGTGGAGTAACCACACTGAAGAAGAAGCTACCTGGGAGTGAGAAGATCACATCAAGACGGAGTTTCCTTATCTCTTTAAATCCTAGGTAATCTTTTTTATTCTTTCTCAAACATCGGGACGAGATTTTGTTTAAGGAGGGAAGGTTTGTAACATCCCAAAAATATTGATCATGCTTATCAAATTCTAATCACTAAAATTAGGGTTAACAAAAACTTTTATTAAATACAAACCATATGAATGCATGTGTGTATGTGAGGATTGTATGAATGCATGTTTGGAGTTGTGTGATTAACCTAAATAGCAACGAATGGTTTAAATATGAAAACAACATCATTTAAAAATTTCCAAGCAGAAAAAATCAAGAGAAAATCAAAAACAAATCAAATAAGGCAAATGGTCATTTTTTCCAATCTTGCTTACTAGGTCACTTTGAGTGTTTCTAGTCCAAGATTTCAAACAGAAACTTTTCCATTTCTTTTCACCCCTTGCAATACCAAGTAAAAGTGAATCAAAGCCCACCTTTCAAACTTGCAGAAACTTTTGGCAACCCCATTCACATGACAATTTAAAATTGAATCTTTAACATATGAGAAGATCCCACATTTTCAAAACCCAACCAAACCAGTGCCCCTTGACTAATCCAACTAACCAGAGACTCCCTAGTATGTGCCTAGCAAACCCACCAAGTTTGAATCCAAAATTCAAATTTGAATTTCTTTTGGCCATTTCATCAAACATCTTGTTTGCAGTAAACAAACAAACAAACAAACATCAAGCACTATTCGTAGCAGTGATTTTGGTCAACCTTGTTCCCTCTTTGGTTGCAGCAAGCTTTTCGTAGACCATCTAGCCCCTTTAACAATATTTAGCACCACTGTGAGCATGCAATGGCCATCAATGGTGAGCAAGCCGAGCCTAACTTGCCACCCTCAAGTCGATAGCGAGCTAGGAGAAGCACCAAGCCTAGAAATAATGTCTGGAGCACTGACCACCGTCCACCGCCATCCCCTGTCCAAGCCCCGAGCCTTGCCAGCCCCTAGACCACACTGCCTGAGCATGCCAAGCTTCTCTGCGTGCGAGCCGAGAGCACAGCAGTGTGCTGCACACGACACCATCCCACAGACCGCGCTCCGCCCTTGCCACTTGCAGAAGTGATCACCAGCACCCCAGCACCCTGCCAGACAACCCCATTCGCCGTTGCGTGGACCAGGATGCTGTGCGCCATTAAAATCCCCGTCAGACCCGCCCAGAGCGTCGCGACGTTCTGACCGTTCAGCACCGCCCCGCGCCGCGTGACCATGCTGTTGAGCTTCGCCAGGGAGCACAACACCGCCCCTATCGTCGCCCATGCCATTAGCACGCTGTGCCGACGACCACGACGATCTTAGCCCGCACCATTCGGTCCCATTCAGGCACTATAAAAGGAGGCCACCCCCGTTCGATTGGAGCACACCATCTCACTCCCCACCTCTCACTGATCACATCCACTCACTCCCAGAGCAAGGCGAGCACCAGGTGGCCGGAATTTCGCCGGAGTTCACCGCTGCAGAGGAGGAGAGGCGTCGTCGATTGGAGCCGCCCCAGGAGGAGCTGTCGGTACCAGGAGAATCGTCGTCGTCGACTTCGTCATTCGCCCCCATCGCCGACCATTGCCAGAGACCCGATGAGCCTCCCACGACCCCCACTGGTCACGCTAGGGTTCTGTCTCGCTGGCGTTGCCCGACGTGGACGATGAACCATAGCCGTAGGATTAGAACTAGATCGCACGTCCTAGATTCACCCATACCGCTTCGCCACTCGCTGTATCACTGACGAGTGGGGTCGCTCACTTAACCAGACCGCCCATGCGTTGTGCATAGTGGGCCGGCCCAGTTAAACCTCCGGCCTGACCCAACAATTCAAACTTAGGTTTATTCATTTAATTGCAAACTCAGTTCTGTACCTAGATTCAAAAATCAACCCAGCTCGATTCACTGAACCAAAATGCATGAAACCAATTTTGTTAGAAAGGTACTAAAGTGCTTAATCCAAGACCGTTGGATTCAAACCATTTAGAATTGTAGATCACCCATGGTAAAAATAACAAGGCAGAAGCTTTTCTGCATTCAAACATTTTTCAAAATTCAACCATAAAAGCTTTTGAGTTGATTCCAACTCTAAAAAATCACATTTAACCCTACCTTTCAGAATATATAAAAATATATAGGGTTACTGGCAGAAATAATGATCAAGTAATAAAAGAATGCCTTATAGGCATTTCTAGTCACTTTAATTAATAAAAATAAAAAGGTTAAAACTTATTAAACTGTGACACCAGTTTAAATCACATTCCGAAGTACTGAAATATGTGGTGATGACATGTGTCAACATGATCCCATGTTTGAGTTGGAGAATATTAAATCTTGAGTAGTTTTTCAATAAGTAGAAATTACTTTTCTAAAATAAAATACATAAGGTAAGTGCTTTAATCTTTGTGATAATAGTGATGATGCTACATCATCTAGTGTGAACCTTTTTGTGATAAATAGAAATAGTTAAGTATTGTTTGGTGATTGTGTACCTCGTATTTAATTATAGACGCAAGTATCGACCAAGGATACGAGGAGGAAGGAGGATACTACGAGGAAGAAGCCGAGGAAAACTTCAACCACTGCTCTGCACAAGGCAATCCTAATACTACTAGTTGAATTAGCAAGCAAATACTTGCAAGCTACTCGTTAAGCAAGCTACCACTTGCAAGCTCTACTTGCAAGCTTATACCCATTCGATGATACCCAATCCTAGTTTTACTTGCAAAGCTTACTACTTTATTTCTTTATCAAAGCTTTCTCTTAGAGTTTACCTAGTACTTGTAGATAATAGAAGGATATTGGAAGGTAGCATAAAGAGCATAAAACTTGGCCTAAGTTAGATAATATTGTTGTCACCCTGAGGCATGAGATTGAACTTAGATAAGATACACTTGTTTACCACCCCTCATTAGTATTTACCCCCACTTGTAGATGCTAGTGCTAGGCCTAAAGCTTGATCAACTTTAGATGAGAATACTTGGTGAAAATGGTTATGAAAACCTTAGGATGACGAGTCATTCTACTGAAATGTTTTGACATGTGTTTCCGAACACCAAATGATTTTGATGATGAAAATGTTAAGGCATGAGCCTTAGCCCTTTATAAAACTGATGGTTGTCTGGATGCGATACCATTCCAATTTTACCGTACAACCACGATACCCGAAATTTGGGTAGGGCTTGACTGGAAATTTATATACCTTAGTATGGGTTCCCTTGCAGCCAAGGTTTGAGCTGAGGCTACCTTGTGAAGATTGTCCACCTGTGCAGTTCCCAAGATGACAGTTGGTCATGGTTGGGAAGCCAAACTCACAGGAGAGGTGCCTATACTAGGGCGTGTAATGGAAAGGTTAGGATTAATTATCCGCATACTGAGTATGGTGAATTCAGGATTGTTCCTGACGGATGTATCGAATGTTGTGGTGAAAGCGTACCACCTCTGCAGAGTGTCAAACTATTCGAATAGCCGCGTCCGCGGTTATGGACAGTTGGAGTGGCCATACTGTTCCGTCGTCAAATGTTTCCAAAATGACTTGTTAAATGACTTATGACTTTGACTTGACCACAATAGAGTTGTGACATGAAATTCAAGTTCCCACTTAGGTGTTATAAAACTTTCAACTAGCTTTCTTTGTTTCTGAACTTAGTTGAGGTAAATCTGGCTTTTTTCAAAACAACCTAGATCTTAGTATCCTACTCAAAACCACTTCACTTGTTAGTATTAGTTTGCGAGTACTTAAAGAGTACTCATGGCTTTGTACCTGGATATTCCCGTGGCCAGACTATGAAGAGGAGTATCAGGAAGATGGACCGCAGGAAGGTTACGACAACTAGGATCATCTCCCATCGTTAGCATTGCCTGTGACCATGAAGATGGAGCTTCGCCCACGCTATCGTTATCTTTACGTTATTCCACTGCTTGAATTGTATTAAGACTGGATCATGAGATCCTTAATTGTGTAAGACCTTATGTATGGTTTGTAATGGATGATGTACTGTGATTTCCAATCTGTTATGTCTCGCAAAAATGGTAATCCTGGGATTGCGATGTATGTTATAACAGGCATCTGGGACTAAAATCCGGGTGTTGACAAGAACCAAAAGAGGAAAGCCCATATGGTGTGTGTTACTTACCAGACAACACTTGGGTAGCAGCTATGAGTTGGTCTGCGAGGTTCTTCTCCCGCTTAGCCGCCTCTGCTGCCAGCTTCTCCTCGCGTTGTTTTGCCTCTAGCTGAAAGTGATCGAGGGCCTCCACAACGTTCTTCTGCTTGGTTTCCGCCATGCCGCGACTCTTTTTGAGAGTGGTAAACTAACGGAGTACCTTGTTTTCATCTGCAATGAACACAAGAACCATCAATCAAAGTCACTAACAGGTGGTTCAAAGCATCAACAGAAAATACTACTCACCCTGGAGTTGCTTGAACTCCGCCTCTAGACGCACATGATGCTGTCCTAGGTGATTCATCTAGCAAAGAAACAGCTACAAAGGAACGGTCAAATCAGAACAAAAAGACTCAAGGGCTGGTAAAAAAACCAAGAACACTTACATGATCACCTGAAGACTCCGAGGGTCTTTTAGTGGTCGTACCGTAATCAGCTTGCGAGTCCTCAGCTTGGAGGAACTAGAGGAGATACTATCGAAGTTGGTCGTTGCCTTCGAGGATGGTGCCGCTGCCTCAACACTCGCAACCTTGGAATCCATGGCTACCTTGTCAACCTAGTCCTTGACATACTTGTCTGGGGAGGACCCCCTATCCAACAGAATAAGCAAAAAAACGTAACCATCAGTCGCAAATTTAGCAGCGCATCTAAAGGAAAAGTATACAAAGCACTCATGTCGAGATATCGGAGAGGTCGAATATTTCTGCCTTCTTCTGCTTCTTGGCCTACGACTCAGGGACCATGGCCCGGATGGGCACAACTGGAATTGGCCCGGTAGAATCCTTCGCCGACATAGACTCCTTTGGAGAAACATGCCCTCTTGGAGATACGGGGGTAGAGGCATCCGAACCTTCACTTCGTCTCCTCTTGCGAGAATTGCCATCACTGGGCTCGGGGGCTGCACCCTTAAGAGACTAAGGAATGATAAGTCCAAAACGTATCTACTTTCTCGAACACTTTGCTATTGTTTCTTCTCTAAACTTGTGTGATTTGGATACATCTAACATGGACTGATGCTGCTTTCAGTAGAATTACCTTGGTGTCTTGTTTTTGTGCAGAAAATGAACTATCAGGAAAAATCCCGGAAAATATGCCAAAAATTATATTTCACCAGAAGATCCACGGAGCCAGAAGGAGAGACGGAGAGGAGGCCTGGGGGGGGCATACCCACCCCACTGGCCGCGCCTGGAGGGGGTGAAGCCACCCCAGGCACCCCCTCGGCCTTCCTTTGCACCTATAAGTTGCCTTTCGACCGAAAAACCAAGGGGGGTTCGATAGTTTTCCAGAAAGAGTTCCGCTCCGCCGCCGCCACCAAAAACCAAGATTCGGATCCAGAAACTCCATTCTGGCACCCTGCCGGGACGGGGAATTTGGAGAGGATCATCTCCATCGTCATCACCAACGCATCTCCATCGACCACCGATGTTTCCCTCATCCATGAGTGAGTAATCCCCCACTTTAGGCTTGGGGATGGTAGGGATTGGATGAGTTCTATCATGTAATCGAATAAGATCTCTTAGGGCATAGTGCCTAGTATCTCTATTAGTGCTATCTGACTTTGTTGCAACTTGTTGTGCTTAATGCTTGTCACTAGGGCCCGAGTGCCATGATCTCAGATCTGAACTTATTATTGAATCATTATGATAGTATTGTTTGTGATCTTATCTGCAAGTTGTGTACACATATCATTGTTCGGATCCAAAGGCCCCAAAGTGACAATAATTGGGACAACCAGAGGGGATGTCTGTGGTGTGAAGATCACATGTGTTCATGGAGTGTTAATGCTTTGTTTCAGTGCTCTATTAAAAGGAGCACCTTAATTGCCAGTAGTTCCCTAGAGGCCCCGCTACCACGGGCTGGCTGGACAGAAGATGTTGTGCAAGTTCTCATTGCAAGCACGTATGACTATATTTGGAGCACATGCCTAGGATTGTTTAGTACTTGGATGCTTGTTATTATTTATCTGCAATGCCCTAGATCTTGAAGTTACATGTTTAGACTCGTCAATGCAACGCCCGTCCATCCATCCCTATGCCTACCGCACTCGAATCCTACTATTATCGTTACTGTTACTATTGCTCCTATTTCACTGTTGCTGTTGCTGTTGTTGTTCCTTTGCTGTTGCTACTAATAAACTTCTATGAGCAAGAACTATTTCCAGTTGCAACTGGCTTGCAAGTATTCTTTGGCTCCCCTTGTGTCGAATAAATAAATTGGGTAATACTGCCCGCGGAGACTGTTGCGATCCCCTATACTTGTGGGTCATCAAGACTATTTTCTGGCATCGCTGCCGGGGAGCATAACTTTATTTGTAAGTTTACTTGGATCTATTATTGTTCACTGCTACTCCTTTCATCATGGGGAAGTCTCGAAAGTTCCCTATTTTACCATCCACTACAAGAAGAGGTACAGTCCTAAACACCTATGCTGCTCTTGATTCACCGTCTGTTATAAGTAAGCTTGTCACACCACCACCACATACTCATGCTACATATATTGCTACTACTGCTGAGTCTGAAACTGCTTTTGATGCTCATGATGTTACTTCTACTGTGCTTGATGTGAGTGGTTCATTAGGTCCTTTTCTATATGATACTATGTCTGGTCTAGGAAATACCAAAACTCCTAGTGAAGACACTGTTACACCTGTTAGCTCACCTGAGGCTAGTGAGAGTTATGATATTAATGATGGTTACATTGAGTTCACTGATGATTTTGTTGAAGAGTGCTGAAACACACATGGTACTAGTGCTATTAAGAGTCTTCTTGCTAGACGTACTATTATGCCTAAGTTGTCCTCTGATCCTAACTTTGCCACTTCTCTCATAGATATTAAAGATGAATATTATGATTTCTCTCTTGATTTATCTTATTTAGATATTGTTGAGAGAGAACATTTTTGTGGGACTAAAAATGAGAGTGTTGTGGCCCATATGAATGAGCTTTCTACTATGAGTGCTTTGTTTTTTGATGATTTTAAGATGTGCAAATACTTTGTTGCTAAGATCTTCCCTTTTTTCACTAAAAGGAGAAGCTAGGGCTTGGTTTAATAGATTACCTTCTGGTTCCATTGATAGCCCTAATTGCTTGATTGCTTCTTTTTTCTAGAAATATTTTCCTCCCGGTGCTAGACATGCTGCTTTGCAGAGACTTTTTGATTTTAAATAGGGATAAGAAGAAAAATTGCCTGAGTCATGGACAAGGTTCTGTGCCTTGATTCATGCACATCATGGATGTCCATTGCCTAAGAATGAGCTTCTTGATATTTATTATAATGGACTAACTGATGATTCTAGGACCTACCTAGATAGCTTTGCTGATTGTGTTTTCAGGAAAAGGACTCCTATAGATGCTGAAGAATTAATGGCTAAGATAAGCAAGAATTATGATGATTGGACTTCAACTGAGCTGAATGCAGTTGAGCCTATTACTCCTGAACCAGATGTCCCTAAACCAATTCCAGCACCAACAACAAAGAAGAGGGGAGTTATTGCATTAAATGATGAAGTGATGAAGGAAGCTAAGAGGTGTCTAAAGGAGAAAGGTATTAGAGCTGAAGATGTGAAGAATCTACCTCCTATAGAAGAATTATGTTAGCCAATTCCCCAATCATCTACTATTGAGGTACACTCTCTCCAACACTTTGATCAAGGTGATATTCCTTATGGTAAGCCTCCTGATCAATGTTTAGAGGAACTTGACACTTTTATTGTTAAACAAGGGTATTTTAATAAACAAGTTCAGAATCATTTATTGGAAAACTCTAGAGCCATCCATGAGTTGAAAGATATTGTGGAAAGAACTTCTAATGATATTAAAATGCTTTGTAAACACTTTAAATGGTTCAAACTCAACTTGATCAACTTGCTAAGGTACAAAAGGATATGCTAGTTAATGCTTCAGGAGATAAACATGCTTATGGAATTAGAACTAGGAGTGGTATAGCTACTCAAGATCCTTTATATCCTAAAGGACACCCTAAAAGAATTGAGCAGGATTTTCAACAAGGTGAAGATAGTGGTAGTCCTCGTAAGAGAACAAAAAAGAAATATAAGATAGTTGAGGAACCACTTGAACCTGCTGTAGATCCTAATAGTATATCTGTCTCTGATGCTGAAACTGAGAGTGGTAATGATAAAAATGAGTCTCCTGATAAGGATGAAGGTGAGGAAGAACCTGAGAAGCACACTAAGAACACTAGGTACACAAAGGAAGATTTTATTGCTAATAAACATGGTAAAGAGAGAGAGAGAACCTTGGGTGCAGAAACCTATTGTTGGGGAGGTGACCCCAGATAGGGTCATGAGGGGGAAAGACGAAAGGAGTTTCCCCTGTCATATTCCGAGTTAATGTCTATACCGGCCGAATCATGTAAAGGTCGGCCGAGGTAAGCACGAGCATGACACCTATGAGAAGGGCTGGACATTACCCGACCGACGTACAGTTTAAGTCGGCCGGGTAAGTCCGAATAACCTAAATGCAGGTGAAGGCCAAGCCGAGTTAAGCGAGACAGGGCCGAATGACATGAAGCTTGCAGGAGAAGGAGGTGCCTATAGTCAAACCCTAGTCACAGGTTAGGAAGAATCTGAACGGAGCCAAGCGCAAAGGACAAGGCGCAGAGCAGCATAAGGGCAGAAGGAGGTCACGGAGGTGACAGTCCTGGAGCCCGAGGCGTGCAGGTGGGGTTCTCTGAAACCTTGCCGTCATTAGAAGGGGGACACGGAAAGGAGGCCGCCGAGTTACTATATTGGGACAAGCATATTCTTCGAATATGCTTGCCACGTCAGCCCTAGAGGAGCCAAGGCACCCCTTTATAAGGAGAGGCTTGGATACCGAGAAAGGGATCGGCTCATTCTATACCATTAGGCTGGTAAAAGTTCATCCTCTCTTCCTGCATACAGATCAAGGAGCACTTGTAGTCCAAGAAAGGAGAAATAAAGATTTGTATGTTAGTCATTTGTGTGTAGAATTAACTACATCTTCCCTCCCTAGATCCCTCTAGCATCCATTGGCCCCATACTTTATCCTACCCATGGCATCTGCCGTGCCACCACCACAACAGTTGGCACCCACCGTGGGGCCAGCAACGGTGCTAGCTGGAGTCAAGATCCAGACGGGAAACTTCATCAACACTGGTGAGCGCGTTGTCTCTGGCTTAGTTCAGAGATTTGATCTCTGTGACTATGTCAGCGATAACGCAGGCAGCTTCAGGGGAAAGGCGCCTCCATGCAACGGCGTCTTCGTCAACCTGGGCATGCATCAGATCTACGTCAGCGTCGACACCTCCTGCGTCTACCCTCACCGAGTCATTGTTGCAGCAGATCCCCCCCTTAGCTCTGCGAACCGTTCGCGTGGAGAACCCGCTGCCAGAAGCATCGAGGTAATGGTCACAGCAGGAGTGCAGGTAGCAGCGGGGGGTGCCGGATCAAACAAGGACCCGACGACAAGAGGACATGTGACCACAAGGCAGGCAGCTCCACAGCCCACCGAGGTAGATCCTTTGGTAGCGAAGCCAGCCGAGGTGCAGGAGACGACCCCGAAGGCACCAAGGGTAAGAAGGCCACCTCTGGAAAGACCAGAAAATATTCTCCAGGCAACTATAGATAATCTGACTACGCCTGTAGCGCCGATAATTGACCCGGCTAATGCTCAGGCAGAGTTGGAAGAGACTAGGCAAAAAGTGCTTGTAGAGGCAAAAAAGGTGTCGGCATTGCGGGAGTCCCTAAACAGGACCCTGCGAGAATATGCTAAGGCAAATAAGCTAGATGTTGCCCCTGAGCGGGTTGATGAGTTAAGGTTGAGAGGAAAAAACCTCATGAATGATATCAACAAAGAGCATGAAGCTCGTGAGGGAGATTCAGTCGATCTAGGTTTGCCGAGGTATAACACCCCGGCGAAAAACCTAAGGGCTGCGAATGCCGCGACACTAGAATTGGAAGGTCTGACCGGTGAAGCCCGGCAAAAATAGCAAGAAAGAGTAAATGAGCTGGTGCGCATTGAGAACCAGCAGAATGAGGAAATGCTTAAGGCAGACCCGGCAAGACCTGGTGCCTCATGTATGGTTCATTCGGCTGGAGCAGCACCTGCCCTTTCAGTGGCGGCTGCATCTTCACCCGAAAACAATGCGCGAAAAGACAGAGCGGTAACTTCAGGAAAAAGAAACAAGCAGATTGTACCGTATGATCCGGCAGTAGATGAAAAGATCAATGAGAACAGAGGCAATGGAAGCCGAGATAACAATGGCGAAAGAAACCCCCATCATGCCAACAGAGGCGACGGAAGCCAAGGTAACGGAGACCTCGAAAGAGGAAATCATGAGAACAATATCCCGGCAGAAGGAAGGAGAGATCCGCCGCCCAATCCACAGCCGAGGTATGAACCTCGGCAGGAAAGAGAAGTGAGACCAACTCGCCACAATCAGGCAAATGAGAGATACAATGATGGTTACTCAGATATGGAATATGCGGGTCATGGTGGGAATAACCACTATGGAATGCAGGAAAGAATTATGTACAGAGATTTGCCATCAAGTGATGCAAGACTAAAACTGGACCGCCTGTACCGGTCCGAGTTGTTAGAAGAGCAGGGTCCGCCGGGTCCGGCATGTTTCGGACCACGGATCATGGGCGAGCCGCCAGTGCCGAACTTTCAGCTGGCAAGAGGCACAAAAACATACAATGGGAGCACCAAACCACAGGATTGGTTGATTGATTATGCCACAGCTGTAAAAATAGCAAGTGGAAACTTGCGATGGGCAGTAAGATATGTCCCGCAAATGCTGGAAGGGCCAGCCAGAGTATGGCTGAATAATATGCCTCCAGGCAGCATCAACTGTTGGTTAGATTTTGAAGAGATGTTTGTCAGCAACTTCACCAGTACTTACAAGAGACCAAACAGGCCGCAGCAGCTTGCAATGTGCAAGCAAAGGCCGAATGAGACAGACAGAGAATTCTTGACTCGGTGGTGTAACCTCAGGAATTCATGCGAGGGAGTTATAGAATCACAGGCGATATCTTGGTTCGCTCAAGGATGCCGTTATGACAGTGTCCTGTGGCAGCGACTGCAAATAGATATGCCGACCACTTTGGCAGAAACCATCAGGATAGCGGATTCGTATGCATTGGGAGATCCGGCGCAACCAGAGCTGATGTCGGCGGACCATCGGGAGCATCAAGATCAATATGCAAGAGATGCGGCCGGATCATCGAGGCGCAATGAGTTCAGGGGTAGAAGAAGAGAGGAAAGGCCAGATTACAGATACGCCTCCAATCAGGTGGCAGCGGTAGTGCAAAATCAGCCGAGTCACAGAAACAGTCAGCGTCAGAAGAATGGTCCTCAGCAATGAACACCAAGGAATGAAGGGAAGAGACAATGGACACCAGAACAGAAGCAATGGCAGGAAAGGCTGAAATACACGTTTGAGTCCATGTTGGATCAACCGTGTAAGTTTCACACTCCAAACCCGGCCAAGCCGGCCAATCATACAACTCGGCAATGCGCCTGGATGAAAAATGCAATGGGGAACCCGACGGGCATGCAAGCACCTTCCCATCAGGCACATCAGCAGCAGCAGCCGCAGTTGACTGGGGCAAATGCACAGTAGCTAATGTTACCCCCTCCTCCGCCGAGGTATGATAACTCGGACCGGAGAGATGCAGTGCATCAAGTGATAAATCAGGGTCAGGATGGAAGGACAAACCCCTGAAATAATGGACGCAATGATTACAGGGAACATCATCAATCATATTGCATGTTCACAATAGAACAGGAAGACAGGCAAAGTGTACAGCGCCGGCATATGGAGGTGAATGCAGTTATGCCAGCAGTACCAAGATATGTGCCTTGGTCAGATCAAGAAGTAACTTGGAGCATAAAGGATCATCCCAAAATAATGCCGAATCTGGGGTCGTACGCACTCGTACTAGATCCGACATTTGTCGGACCGAGCATTAATGTGAAATTTTCAAAAGTCTCATTGACAATGGGAGCAGTATCAATATCATGTACAAGGATACAATGCATAAAGTCGAAATATAGCAGAATATGCTGCAATCTACGAGAACCACGTTCCATGGAATAGTGCCGGGACTTTCGTGCGAACCCATTGGAAAGGTTCGAGTAGATGTGTTATTCGGCACAAGGGATAACTGCAGAGCAGAAAATTTGGAGTTTGAGGTTGTGGATCTAGAGAGTTGCTATCATGCTTTACTTGGGCGGCCAGCATTCGCCAAATTCATGAGCAGCTGCCACATAACTTACTTGAAAATGAAGCTAACCGGACCACAAGGGGTGATAATAGTAGCAGGAGATTACAGGAAGTCGATGGAATGTGCCTCGGCCGGATCAAACCTGGCCGAGTCATTGGTGATCGCAAGAGAAAAAAGAAGGATTCAAGAGGTAGCGGCTCTCGCTCAGTCGGCGCAATTGAATATGCCGGCATTGGCCAACCCACATGGAAGCGTTTCCTTCCAGCCGACTAAAGAAACAAAAAAGTCCAGATAGATGAGCAATTCCCAGAACTCACCATCACTATTGGTGCCGGCCTAGATGCCAAATAGGAAGGCGAGCTCACCAACTTCCTCCGTGAGAATCGGGACATCTTTGCATGGTCAACGCAAGACCTGCAAGGTGTGCCGAGGGAGTTGGCTGAGCACTCTCTACATGTAAGGCCAGGAGCAAGGCCGGTGAAGCAACCTCTCCGCCGCTTCGCCGAAGACAGGAGACAAATAATAGGGAATGAGATAGCTCGGCTCCTTGCGGCCGGGTTCATCATGGAAGTGCTTTATCCGGATTGGCTATCAAACCCGGTGTTGGTAGAAAAGAAAAAGGATGATCCAAATGTAGCCGTCGTATGGCGAATGTGTATTGATTACACGAACCTGAACAAGGCGTGTCCAAAAGATCCTTTTCCTTTACCTAGAATAGACCAGGTCATTGATTCGACCGCTGGTTGTGAGCTGTTATCATTTGTAGACGCATATTCTGGTTTTCACCAGATACCATTAAATCCGGCTGATCAAATAAAGACTGCGTTTATTACCCCATACGGGGCTTATTGCTATCGCACCATGCCATTCGGCCTGCGTAACGCAGGGGCAACGTACCAGAGATGTATGCAAAAATGTATGCATGACCAGATAGGAAAAAATGTACAAGTATATGTAGATGATGTGGTTATCAAAACCAAAGAGAGCAAAACGCTACTGGATGATATTCGGCAGACATTCGCGAACTTGAGAAGGTTCCGAATGAAGCTTAACCCGGAAAAATGCACCTTCGGTGTACCAGCTGGAAAACTACTCGGTTTCCTCGCATCTAGCCGAGGTATAGAGGCCAACCCAACTAAGATAAGAGCGGTAGAAAGGATGGAATTACCGAGATGTCTAAATGACGTACAGAAGTTCACGGGTTGCCTGGCCTCACTTAGCCGATTTGTATGTCGGCTGGGAGATAAGGCACTACCACTATATCAACTGATGAAAAAATCTGATAAGTTCATTTGGACACCACAAGCAGATAATGCATTCCATGAACTGAAGAAGATGTTGGTCACAGCACCAATCCTGGCCTCTCCATTGTCAAAAGAGCCTATGTTACTTTACATAGCCGCCACAAACAGAGTAGTAAGTGTTGTGATCGTGGTGGAACAAATTGAAGATGATAAATCATTACAAAGGCCGGTATATTACCTAAGCGAGGTACTATCAGCCTCAAAGCAAAATTATCCACGTTATCAAAAGATGGCATATGGAGTATACATGTCGGCGAAGAAACTTAAACATTACTTCGAAGAGCACTCGATCAAAGTGATCTGTGAAGCGCCCATAGCCGACATATTGAGCAACAAAGATGCAAGCGGCCGAATAGCAAAATGGGCAATTGAATTGTCACCTTACGCTCCGCAATTCGATAGGCAAGATGCAATCAAATCTCAGGCTGTGGCAGACTTCTTTGTGGATTGGGATGAGGTACAATATGAGCCACCATTACCAGATCCGAATTATTGGACAATGCACTTCGACGGTTCCAAGATGAGGAATGGCTTGGGGGCAGGGATAGTGTTAACCTCGCCAAAAAGAGATCAGCTGAAATATGTGCTGCAAATACATTTTGCCGCATCAAACAATGTAGCCGAGTACGAAGCACTCGTCCATGGATTGAAGGTGGCAAAAGAGATTGGGATACGCCGGATCTTATGCTACGGAGATTCAGATCTATTAGTACAACAAGTATCAGGCAATTGGGATGCGCTAGATGCCAATATGTCCTTATATAGATTCCATGTGCAAAAACTCAGTGGATACTTCGATGGATGTGAATTTCATCATATACCTCGGGCAGAAAATGACGCTGCAGACACGCTGTCAAAACTCGGATCAACCAGGCAATCAATTCCCCCGGGTATCGCCCTAGAGCACCTGAGAAAACCATCAATAACACCATCACCAGAGTCCGAATCCATCTTTATTCCAGCGAAATCAAGAGAAGATAGTATGCCGATGGAAGTTGACAAAGAATGTAACCCGGAGTTTCTGAAAGTGAACCCGGCCGATGCACGGATGGATATGGAAAAATCCGAGGTGGTTATGTCGGCGAAAAATATGGAAATATACAGTGAGATTATCCCAGAGAAAATCATGCCAACATGGGCGCAACCCATATTTTCCTTCCTTAAGGATGCGACTTTGCCGAATAACGAGGTACTGGCTAGACAGACAGTGAGAAAAGCTAAAGCTTATACAATCATAAACAATGAGCTATATAAAAGGAGCATCACAAGCGTGCTGCAAAGATGTGTGGATTCAGCGGAAGGCCAGGAGATTCTCCTAGATATACATCAAGGAGAATGTGGGCATCACGCCTCGTCCAGAGCTTTAGTGGCCAAAGCATTAAGGCATGGATTTTATTGGCCGACAGCGTTGAAAGAAGCCAAAGAATTGGTGGAAAAATGTAATGGTTGCCAGAGATATGCCAGCAAGATACATATGCCATTGTCCGAGTTAAAAACAATACCAATTACTTGGCCATTTTCTGTATGGTGCTTAGATATGGTGGGACCATTCAAGCCGGCCCGGGGCGGGATGACCCACATTTTAGTCATGGTCGACAAATTCACAAAGTGGATTGAAGTGAAACCAATAAAAAAATGTGGACCCACAACAGTAAAATTCCTCAAAGATATTATCTTGAGATATGGTTACCCACACAGTGTTATTACAAACAATGGCACAAACTTTGCTGAAGGGGCCTTTGCTTGATTCTGTCAAGAAAAACACATAAGACTAGATGTCGCCTCGGTGGCTCACCCAACATCTAATGGGAAAGTAGAAAGATCTAATGGACTAGTATTGTTCGGAATAAAACCCCGACTCGTCGAACCACTGCAAAGGTCGGCAGGGTGTTGGATCGAGGAACTACTAGCAGTACTATGGAGCCTCAGAACTACCCCAAACAGGTCAACAGGGTATACCCCATTTTTTCTGGTATATGGAGCAGAAGCCGTGAGATAAATGACGATAAATGAGGTAGCTCGCCAAGAGTTACCCAGTATACAACCGCTGAGATAAATGAGGTAGCTTGGCAAGATGATGTCGATCTTCTAGAAGAAGCCAGGGAGTTGGCACTATCAAGATCAGCTATTTATCAGCAAGACTTACGACGATATCACAGCAAGAAAGTCAATCCAAGAGTGTTTAAAGAAGGAGATTTGGTTCTTCGGCTAGTGCAACGCACAGCCGGCATGCACAAACTATCGCCCCCATGGGAGGGACCATTCATCGTGAGCAAAGCATTGCACAATGATGCATATTACCTAATTTATGCTCAGTCATCAGAAAAGAACAGGGCAAACAAAGCCGACGAAGAATTGAAAAGACCATGGAACATAGCTTTACTTCGTCCATTTTACTCGTAGGAGTCATCTATGATACGTTGTAATGTGACGCTTCAGGTGAAAGTATCGACTATGTATTAAACCTCGGCACCTCGAGCAGTAACTTGGGGACTGCCCTATGTTATTTCTCATTTTGGGTTATGTATTAAACCTCGGAACCTTGAGCAGTGACTAGGGGACTGCCCTATGTTATTTCTCATTTTGGGTTATGTATTAAACCTCGGCACCTTGAGCAGTGACTCGGGGACTGCCCTATGTTATTTCTCATTTTGGGTTATGTACTAAACCTCGGCACTTTGAGTTATGCACTTTGAGCAGTGACACGGGGACTGCCCAACGTTATTTTTTATTCCTGAATTATGTGTTAAGTTTCAAGACCTCGATTAGGGAACTCGGGGACTATAACATATTATACCTTATCTCGAATTAGGCATTAAAACCTTGATTTCTAGCGCACTGACTAGGGAATTGCCCCATGATGGTCACCTGTTACAAAAATGGGTATTAAACTTTGGCACCCCGAACGATAGGTCAAAAGCTACCTTGAACGATATTATTTCGCTTTCCCCAAATATGGGCTTCGAGATTCATAGCTCGGATAGAGATCAAGAACACAATGGTTGAGCCGTCGAATTTATAAAGGGCAGGCAATATTAAACGCCGAACTAAGGTGGGTCAAATGAAAACACACAATCCGAACTTATGAGATTGAAGGCCACCAAAGCAAAGATTTAAACCAACAAGATCTGTTTAGACAGACTAATAACGATCACCATCATACGTGCCTCAGCGGCAAAAGGCAAAATAGGTTCATACCACACAGAAAGTCGGACAATTGTTTCACACACATCACACGCCCGGCATACCGGGGATAAGAAATAACTTAAAGTTTTTTGAACCTAAGGGGCAGCGACTTGGTCAGGCACTAGGCGCTCCGAGGTAGAAGGCATCTCGGCCGAAGTTACTTCGCCCTCCACAGAACCAATAGCGACTTCGGGGGAAGCCCGGGGCTGTTGAGAAACGTTAGGTTGAGCTTGAGAGTGCCCAGTCCC
Source organism: Avena sativa (assembly GCA_916181665.1). Classification (NCBI taxonomy): domain Eukaryota; kingdom Viridiplantae; phylum Streptophyta; class Magnoliopsida; order Poales; family Poaceae; genus Avena; species Avena sativa. The sequence continues at coordinate 235,342,219 of OV702296.1, read as the reverse complement.
TTTGGAGGATGATCGCGCATCGCTCTCCCCATCCGATCTGCTGCTGGAATCACCAGAGTTGTCCGAGTCGCCCTCACCCTCGTCCTGATCGGCCGAACTATTATCAGAGGCATCTTCGACTTCGACGTCATCCGCTGGGTTGGAAAGAAAACTCAGCCCTTCAATCCAGTTATGCACATCAGCATACTCAACAAGCTGGAAGGCACGAGCTTGTCGGCGAGCAACGAATTCTGGATCCTCAACCCAACGGGAGCCAGTGCGCAAGTTTATCAAGGTATCGAGCGAAATATCCTTGTACCAAGACATAATGACTGTGAGCGCCATCAGCACCAACCCATCCAGCGGATTCCCTCCAGAGATTTAATTGGTTATGGGATGCCATTAATCTTTCCACCAATACCTTGATCTCATCAATATCAGGAGTTCCAGAAGTATTCGGCCAGAGAACATGGTAGGCCCGAATGGCTTCCTGCACCAAATCCCTGCCCATAATCTTCATCGGACCAACGGCAACGCCAACGGCAACCAAGAAGTCTTCCATCGAGTATTCCGGGCTCGCATCTGCAGGGACACCTCGGTGCACGCGAGCATTAATCATCGCTCTAGAGCTCACGGGCTTAGCTTCCGGAAAATGGTCTACGCAAAATAAAAGTATATCAGTCAAAAGTAAGAAAGAGAAGAAGATAACTCGGCCACGGTCAGAGACTTACGGTGAATATAGCTCAGCATTTTCTGAAGATCTTGAGCCCAATCAACCTTGGTCTTCTCAAAGCGAGTGATTTCCTCGCTCATCGTCTGTGTCTTAAGTTCGGCAGCCTCGAGGAGTTCTTTATCCTTTTGCAATTGCAGACTTAGCCGATTCTTCTCTTCGGAGAACTCCTGATCAACTTTCTCTAACTCAGATTTCTGAGAAAGCTTGAGGGACTCCACCTCGGCGCGCAAGCTAATTATCTCGTCATCTTTCTCTTTCAGTTGCGCCGAATGAGTAGCGGCTTGTTCTAAAAAATGCAGCATCATATCAGGCATGGGTATGCATTCTTGATGTGACGCTGCAAGAGTTTGTAACTCGGTTATACCAAAGCCGGAAGGTTATAAGAAACCCGGGATAAATCTCGAACGGGAATCAGTAAAGAGAAAGGATAACTAACCTTCCAGGGCCTTGACTTTCTTCTCAAGACGGATATTAAGATTTTTGATATTACCTGTTTACCAGCAAAATGAGCTAACACCTCAAGTCGAAAATATTAAGAGCTTTAGGGACAATACAAAAGTTTGTTAAATTACCAGCTTTCTTCACCACGGGAACAACTTTCTCATACTTCTCTTGCAATTTATTGTGTGCGAAAAGCAGCCTTTGGAATTCGGCGGTCCGCCGATCATGAGCAACCTAAGCGACAAAATAAATTGCAATGAGATATTCGTAGCTAAGACAAATCCGAATCAAGTAAAAGCTTAACTCGGATCTAGGTGGCTGGATATTCGTAGCTAAGACAGATCCGAATCAAGCAAAGCTTAACCCGGATCTAGGTGGCTGGATATTCGAAGCTAAAACAGATCCGAATCAAGCAAAGCTTAACTCGGATCTAGGTGGCTGGATATTCGAAGATAAAACAGATCTGAATCAAGCAAAGCTTAACTCGAATCTAGGTGGCTGGATATTCGAAGCTAAGACAGATCCAAATCAAGCAAAGCTTAACTCGGATCTAGGTGGCTGGATATTCGAACACTAAGACAGATAAGAATCAAGCAAAGCCTAACTCACATCTAGGTGACCTGATATTCGAACACTAAGACGAATCCAAATCAGGCAAAAACTAATAAAGCTTCCAAACGAATAACAAGTTATTCGGTTGCAAGCTTCAGGGACTAGAGTATATATAGTATCATTCGAATAACTAATCAAATTTCAATAAAAACAATTACCTCATTCATCTTATCGCTGACAAGCACGATCTTGGCAGCCAGATGCAAGCGACTGCTGATGTCAGAGAGTTGAAATGGCTGACTGCTTGGATTGCCCTCGAGCTGATCAGTAGCGTTCCAATTATTGGCATACTCAACCAAGGAGCCGAGGTTGTTCCCACTCTCAGTACGAGTCAGGACTTTACCTCGGACGCGTTGTGTAACCATCGCTGCCGCGGGACTCTTGTGGAGAGTGAGCTAAGTATCAGCGGTCGGGGTGACAATGGTCTTAGCAGAGGAAACCCCCTTGCGGAGCGCATCAGCAATCGTAGGTTGAGAAGAGCTGGCAAGTCCTTTCTGAGATGACGGAGGTTTGGTGACAACGACCTTCTTAGCCTTAGAAGAGGCGTCGGCAGGAGCTGTTACCTCGGCACTAGGGGTGGCGTCCTTGGAAACAGTAGGAACTATAGTTTCTGAGGGCACCGAGATGGTGACATCCTCGGCTGGAGTTGGAGTTGTGGTTGAAACTGCACGGGCCAAAGGAGTCTCGGGGGAAACTCCGGGGTTCACGATGGGGGCAGCGGGTTTGGTAGGAGGATCTACTGTCCGGGTTACGTTGGCATCAACAACGGAAACCACGGGTGCATCTTGCCGAGGTAATGTTTGACTCGGAGCAGGAGGAGAGTCCACGCGAGCGGGACTAGGAACTCTGGTATCTTCAGGAGGCGGAGGAGAAGGCATCCGAGTACTATGACTCGTCATGCTTGGACCACTGGGCTTAACAGAAAGAGGAGCGCTGCAAAAGCACAGAAAGTCAAATCAAAAGACGAAAAAAGAGAAACAAGAAATACAAATGAAAATGAGTGTACCCAGTAACTCCGGGCATAGTTTTACGCTTCAGAAGGTGCTGGGATGACTTTTTAGTTCGCTTCTTGGGAGCGGCTTCGGAGGCACCTGTTGGAGCGGCACGCTTCCGCGAGGTATCAGGAGGTTGGGAGGCAAGAGGCTCAGCGTTGTGCACCTGACCGGCCTGATTAGCTGGGGAAGTAGAAGCTGGAAATGCATAAGAGATAGGCATTGCGGCGACTACCTCAAGAATTTGGACGTCGTCCGAATCACCTTCCTCCCCGTGGGCCGAGGTCTTGCCACGGGCGCGAGCCGAAGCGAGGTCCGACTTGGGAACGAACTCCTCTGAGTCAGGTTCCCCGCTATCCGGGGTGTTCCGATCTGCGGTCCACGGGAGGGCCAGAACCTCGGCATCTTCAATCTTCTGCTCCGCAAATCTCTGCAAGAAAAGGGACAAAAAGGAATTAGCAAAAGGAATCACAAACGCAATTGGGGGGCAAAACATAAATGCGTGAACTTACCTCGGGAGGGGGATTCCCGCGGGTGAACGGCTTCAGTCCCCAGGTCCAATCCTCCGGCATCTCCGTCTTAAAGATAGCTCAGACACGCTTGAAAATAAGATAATTATCGAGCTCAACCGTTGAGACTCGGTTGGGATCAAGGGGACCGCCCATATAGCAGAGCTTGTGCGTGCGTTGCTGAAAAGGGCAGATCCGGCTGCTGATGAAGGTGGTCATCAGATCCTCGCCACGTAACCCAGCGCGGATCAGCTCCTTCAGCCGAATCTCGAAGGCCTCGGCCAGAGCATGGCTCTTCCTGGGATTATAAGTCCAGTTCTTCTTGGAAGGGGGGCCGATGGAGAAAGCAGGGAGCTGAATCTTGTCTTCCTTCCTAAAATTCTTGACATAGAAAAACGATCTATGCCATTTCTTGCATGACTCGAGACCAGCAACGCGAGGAAACTCAGATTTCCTCCGAGGTGTGATGGATGCGGCTCCACACTTGGTAAGCAATTTCTCGGAAGGATGAAGGGATTTGTCTGGAACGACATTGGATCGGATCTAGAAGAACTTGGACCATACATGCGCAGACGGCCAGAGGCCGAAGTATCCTTCCGAGGCCGAGATAAAAGCGGATAGAGAAGCAATGGCGTTAGCCGGAAGATGATGCGGCTGCAGGCCGAAGTAATCGAGGAATTCCCTAGAAAAATCGCTAAGGGGAAGACCAAACCCGCGAGCGAAATGGGACATAAAAACGACGTACTCACCTTCGTTAAGAACAAGAGAAGATTCGTTGTCGCGTAAGCGACAGGCTACCTCGGCAGGAATCCGGCGAGTTCTAATTAACCACTCAACCTCTCGGCGGGTAACGGTGGAACCTTGCCAGGAGCCCCGCTCTAGACCAGACGCTGCATCATCATCCTCGATGAGCGCGCCGCTAACGGAGCTTGACATAGGGTCGCCGGAGGAGTTCACAGAAGAGGAACTAGCGGCGGAGCAAAGCCTAGAGGTGCAAGGCCCCATCATGGTCCTAGGCGAAAACGGCGGCAGAGCGGAAAAGGAACCGCCGCGGGGAACCTAAAGAGCGGCAGACGCGTCTAGAGAAAAATCTAGGCAATGAGACCACAAAGAAACTCACCGACGAAGGCGCCGGAGCAAGCGTACGGGGACGAGGTCGACGGAGCAGAGGAATTAGGGCCTCACCGTTGAAGATTCCGACGAGCGCGCGACCGCAGAAGCACGAACAGGCGCAAGGGCGAAAGGAGGAAGAAGGGCAACGGTGAGCGAAGGAGGAAAGTAAATCCTCTAGCCTCGTGCCCCTCTTTATAACCGCGTGGCCTTGGCGGTAGTGGGATCGTGCGTGCGGGCATTAACCGTGTAGATCGTGTATGCGGCGTAACCGCTCGCGGCTGAGTGGAGCCACACCGACGACCACACGACGCAGGAGACGATCAGGCCCCCTGATCGATACGGTGCGCGAGGCGTCGCAGCGCCAACGCGGCAGGTGCAGTAATTACTGTAGCTTGTCAGTGGGCACTGTAGGGGAACAAAAAACTATGGAAACAATGATAAGTGTTACACGTAGGACGAGGCGTGCATGAGAAGCTGCGCGGATACCTCGGACAGGGGAAAAACAACTCGGAAACAGGGAGAAAGGAATATTGGGAAACTGATATGGCCCGGCCGAGGTTACAGGCAGGACCACACCAGCTTCGGGGACTAATGTTGGGGAGGTGACCCCAGATAGGGTCATGACGGGGAAAGACGAAAGGAGTTTCCCCTGTCATTTTCCGAGTTAATGTCTATACCGGCCGAATCATGTAAAGGTCGACCGAGGTACGAACGAGCATGACACCTATGAGAAGGGCTGAACGTTACCCGGCCGACATACGGTTTAAGTCGGCCGGGTAAGTCCGAATAACCTAAATGCAGGTGAAGGCCAAGCCGAGTTAAGCGAGACAGGGCCGAATGACATGAAGCTTGCAGGAGAAGGAGGTGCCTATAGTCAAACCCTAGTCACAGGCTAGGAAGAATCTGAACGGAGCCAAGCGCAGAGAACAAGGCGCAGAGCAGCAGAAGGGCAGAAGGAGGTCAAGGAGGTGACAGTCCTAGAGACCGGAGCGTGTAGGTGGGGTTCTCTGAAACCTTGCCGTCATTAGAAGGGGGACACGAAAAGGAGGCTGCCGAGTTACTATATTGGGACAAGCATCTTCTTTGAATATGCTTGCCACGTCAGCCCTAGAGGAGCCAAGGCACCCCTTTATAAGGAGAGGCTTGGATACTGAGAAAGGGATTGGCTCATTCTATACCGTTAGGCTGGTAAAAGTTCATCCTCTCTTCCTGCATACAGCTCAAGGAGCACTTGTAGTTCAAGAAAGGAGAAATAAAGATCTGTATGTTAGTCATTTGTGTGTAGAATTAACTACATCTTCCCTCCCCCAGATCCCTCTAGCATCCATTGGCCCCATACTTTAGCCTACCCATGGCATCTGCCGTCCCACCACCACGACACCTATGCCTTTTCCAGGTAAGAAACACAAGTCAAAGGAGGAGGAACACTACAACAAGTTTTGTGAGTGGATGAAACCTTTATTCTTGCAAATTCCTTTGACTAATGCTATTAAGTTGCCTCCTTATTCAAAGTATATGAAGGATATTGTCTCTAATAAAAGGAAGATTCCTAATGAGGAGATTTCTACTCTACTTGCTAATTATTCCTTCAATGGTAAGGTTCCAAAGAAACTTGGTGATCCAGGTATACCAACCATTCCTTGCTCTATTAAGAATAATTATGTTAGAACTGCTTTATGTGATTTAGGAGCTGGAGTTAGTGTTATGCCTTTTTCTCTCTATAAGAGACTCCAGCTAGAAAAGTTGATACCAACTGATATTTCTTTGCAAATGGCTGATAAGTCAACTACTATTCCTGTTGGTATATGTGAGGATGTTCCTGTTCAAGTTGCTCATAATTGCATGGTCTTAACTCATTTTATTGTTCTTGAAATGCTTGAAGATGATAATATGTCTATTATTCTTGGGAGACCTTTTTCTTAATACTGCAGGTGTTGTCATCAATTGCAATCAAGGAAAAGTAACATTCAATATTAATGACAAAGAGCACACTGTCTATTTCCCCAAGAAGCTTGTTAAGAGCTATTGCATGAATTCCATTGAAAATATTGAGAGCATCAAGGTTGGAGAAATATATTGTCCCATTCCACAAGAAAATTTTGAAACTATTATGATTGGGACCATTGATATCAAGTATGAGGTAACATAATCACCTTGTGGAATGCAAAGTTTTGCTTCATATAAGATTTTTTTGGTAACAAGACTTGATCAAACTTGTTAACAAAAGGATTTTAATGGACAAAATAATGTTTCCACTGTGGTTATACTTGCTTTCTTTTTCCTTTCTCCTTCATAGTCTTTGCTTTAACTTTAGTTTTGCTAGTTGTTTGCTTGTTTGAGTTTCTTAGATCTCATGTAGTTTGGCTTTTGGTTTGCTTTTGCTTCTTCTGAAAAAATTGTTTCTGCGAGAAAATCAATTTTCATACCCTAAAAATTGGCCAAAAATAAAGTTTCCCAAAAAATCCCAGAAAATTCAAAATAATTTTTTCCTCGAAAAAAGGGGCAGAGTGGCACCTGAGGTGACCCAGGGGGCCACCCCAGGCCCCCACACCCCTGGTAGGCGCGGCCTACCAGGTGGCGACGCCTGGGGGGTCTAGCCAACCTGGGCCCCTCCAGGTTGCCTCCTCAAAGCCACCTTCTTTATCTCTCCCAAAAAACACCGGAAAACTTGCTCAATCTTGAGTTCTTGCTCGCGATTTTGATCTCCTTGTTCAGCCCATCTCAAGTGCTGATTTTTGGAGGGATTGCTCCTTGGTATGTGCCTCCTCCACTTGTCCAATTAGATTTGTGATTGGTAGATTGTATCTTGAGTATTTTGCTGCTATAGGTGACAGGTTGTTTGAGCTTGAATGCTTGTTATTTGCTTAGAAACTTTGTTTTGATGCATGTGTATTCCTCTAGCAAGTTCCTATAGTAGTTTCTCATCATTTATCAACTTAGAAATCACTTGGTTTGATGGTTGTTCAAAATTTCAGAAAATTGAAGTCATGGACCACCACACATTTGGTGACATATTTGAGAGTGATGCACCTAGAAGGGCAAGGCTTCCAAGGTCATCTACCAGTACTAGACCCTCATACAATGAGGATCTCATCACTCCGATATTTGGTGACGAGGGAGATGAAGGGGATGCGCACCCCTCCACCTTTCCTTGCCAAACTTTCTTGCAAGCTGCTGGGATTCTTTATGATTTCATGACTTTGGTGCAGAGGGCTGGACTAACAAGTTACATGCAGGATGAGAGTGCACAATATGCTTTGCTTACTAAAACATTTGTGGAGAGTTTCTCCTTTACTAATAGTATGTTCAAGCCTTCTGTGTCTTTCAAAATTTATGGCAGGGCTCATTCTATGACTTTGAAGCAATTTTGCAAGGCCCTGGGACTTGGTACAACTGGGTCATCAAAGAAGATTCAAGCTGTACCCACTGATTTGTTAGAGCTTGACCGAGTAATAACCAATGATGATGACCGTAGACCTCAGTGAGGGAAGATAAAGAACATTCAACTTCCAGCCATCAGGTATTTTGCCTACTATCTTTCCACCAGTGTTCTTGGTAGGGAGAACACTAGTAATATTTCCAACTATCATTTGGCCTTCTTAGCTGCTGCACTCAACAATGAGGATAAGTATAATCTTGGTTCTCTCATTGCTCGTCGTCTAGCTGCTAAGGGACCCATTTATGGGGGAATTATTGCTACTCGTGTTGCTGCTGCCTTGAACATTGTTGTTGATCCACATGATACAGTTTTGGCTCCTGAGAGGCTTGATCTTGCTGCCATGAAGGTGCACCACTTTGTCACCACTAGCTCTACTCTTGAGAACTTGGTTTATATAACGTTGTTTACTGACGGGGAAGAGAGAGAGATCCCTCTACCCCAAACCACTTTGTTCAGTATTTCTCAGGGACCTTGGTCACGCTCGAAGGCGGAGATGGATGACAACCTGCGTTATCTTAACTTCCATGGGCACTATCAGGAGGAAGCTAATTATATGATGGGAGTCAGCAAAACCGTGCTGTCACGGGGAACGCTTTCAACACTTTTTGGATATCTCATCCAGTTGATTCCTTGCTCTTTTGTTTACAGATGTCGATGATGTAAAATAAAAGGGGAGGTTGTGAGTTCATGGAGTTTATACATTGTGTTAGAGAAACGCCTGGGACACTAGCTTAAGCCATGCTTAATCATGGTGGAAACTTGCAGCATCACCATAATGAGCATCTATGAAGCGTCCTCAATAAAAAGCTATGCATATGGTAAATAAAAAGATTGCTGAGATGCTTATTGTCTGCTTGCCTTGTCATTTTGGTTATGGGAAAGCTCATGTACCATGTGCAAGGGGTACCCCGTTGGCGGTTCTCGATGATATGCATGTATTTACAATGACAAGAACTTTCAGGTGACCAAAGTTGAGTAGCATGCAGAGCGACCCTCGTACTCAAGGGACTTGGGATTTCCAGTCTATGGCATGTCAAGCATATGATTTAGAGTGGACCTCACTTTAACCTTAACCACATGAAGATGCCTATGATAGGGGCAATGAGAGATCAAAGCTAATGAGTACCTTCCGAGAATGTAGTTATGATGAAGTTCAAGTTATGATGATTAGAAAATGTAGTGATTTCTTTAGACCATGATACCATATTTAATCATTGCCTCCCGAGAATACTTAGAGAGCATCTAACGTCACTCAGTGGAACGGTGATCATAAGGGTGTTTTGGGGTATTCAAATGAGCAGGTAGAGGCGTATGCATTGAGAGTGGGATGTGTCCATCGGCGTGACGAAATATACTCTGGGCCCACTTGGATGAGTTATATCCATAAGCTGTGCAGCGTGTGACTAGGTCACGGGGATATCACTTATTAGATCGAGAGTAACGAGGTTGACCCCAACATGGAGATGTCGTCAATAAAGCTCGGACAATACAAGTATCGCAGATACAAAATGAATAAGACACATCATTGATGGTTCAACGACAAGTTTTGTGGAATGCATATGTGGTCATCATGGGCATCTAGGTCCGGCCGATGATCATTGGTCCGAGAGGGGTCTTGACCATGTCTATAGTGTTCCCGAACCGTTGGGTAACACGCTTAAGAGTTTGACTAAGCTCGGAGATCGTTATTGGTATCATCGGAATCACCGAAGAAAAGAGTTGGAGACATCGAAAGGGTTCCGGGAAGGTCCGGAGTGGGATGGAAGGTGTTCGATAGCCACAGGAATTAATTAATATGTAATTCAATGTTAAATAGTGATTTAATCATTTATTTAATAAAAGAAAAGGATTAAAATCCCTATTGGACCAATTCCATAGGGAAAAGGACCATGAGGGAAAGAGGCAAAGGGAGGAAAGGGAGGAGGGGCCGCATGGGCCCCATGCACCCGCCGACGGGGCACATGAGGACCTTGGCTAGCGGCAACCTCCCCTCCCCCTCTTTGCTCCTTGTTTCGTCCCACATGGCTTAGGTATGAAGCCGTGTGCCCCATTTTCCCCTATATAAAGAGAGGCATAGGAGGAAATTAAATCACCAAAAAAGGCTTCCTTGCTTTAGGAATTGCCTCCAGTTGCCTCTATGTATTCTCTCTCTCTCTCTCTCGTGATCGTGGCCCCATTGTTAGGGCTGTGCGAACGAGGGACTTCTTCATCGCGGAGCACCGTCGCGCCGCGGGATTCGGATCCGGGAGATCTACTTCCGCAATCTTGGCTGGATCAGAGAGAAGCAGGATTCGTCGTCAAACACCGTATGTGTGTGACTCCCTCGGGCAATGCCATACTTTTGGTGCTAGGAGTTGTCGGGGCCGTTGGACTTCGAGACCTCGATTACGTCATCGGTATGACTATATCATCCACGTTCCCCGCGGTATGCTAACCGCGCTCAGTCTTCAAAGGTATGAATATTGTATCCCCTCCCATTACTATTACTAATATATATATCCTGGCATTAGGGTTTCAAGCGTAGGATTTTTTGTTTTCTGCCCTCGAACCCCAAAATATTGGCCTATCCGGTCTGGCCCAGCGGGAACCCACATAATACTCCACACCTAATGACGAAGCCCAGGAAGGATTCGGGTGGCCCAGGCCCATGAAGGATGCTATTCCTTGGAGGATACCGCTAGCTTTAGATAAAAAGTTTAAAGGGTAAAACCCTAACCTGTAATCGGCTCGACCTTATCCCGAGATCTGGCCTGCCCATATAAAGGCCAGGAGGGCACGAAGAGGAGGAAAATCTCAACTCTAGCATACACACCCGCTAGATCTCATCAACAACATCAAGCTGTCATGGAGGCGGTGGAGGTTCCATCATGAGCATCAGGATGTGGAGGTGCCATCAAGAGCATCAGGCCATGGAGGTTCCATCATAAGAATCAGGACGTGGAGGTGCCATCAAGAGAATCAAGCTCATCCTAGCTTAGGATGAAAATAATAGAACAATTCTCCACCATACAGCCTGAGTAGACGTAAATGGTCAAAGTAGCTTCCTGTCATGTCCTTAGAGATTTTAGTCATTTGTTTTCGGAAGAGCTTTCCCTCTTTTTGTCATGCAATAATATTTACATACTGTTTTTATTCCTTTCATCTAATGTTTTATTTGGACAGTAAGCGATGTTGTGCAATATCCGGTTATCAATCAAAACCTGTATGATAGAATCTTATATTGTATCATCCTGGGCGGGAGGATGGACTCGCTGAGGTGTTGACCAATTTTCTTATAAAACGAATTATTCCCCAGGGGCGTAGGGAGAAGTCTACTATGTTTTATTCTTGTGGAAGTATAGAAGGTTGTTACATTGGGTGATTCAATGTGGCATGTGAGAAATACTCTCTCTTAAATTTTCCATTGTTTGTCAAAAGCTCATTACAAGAGGGCTAGTAGCGTAATGCACTTTATTTGATGTTGAGCTAAGTTGATTTCCTACTTTTTCATTCTCGGTGTTGATAGGATTGGTCCATATTTTGTGTTATTTTTTCTGTGCTAAAAATTTACATCGAATACAATTAGGAAACTACTTTGTGTCTTGTATCACACAATGGTTGTGTCAGGTTCATGGTTCCAAGGCTATCAAAGGATAATTGGACAATAATACCATAATATAAAAGGTAACCAAGTTTAGAATATTTCAATGCAAAACTTACTTATATTGTGTCTTTTTTTATGAGTGTGGATCTACAATCCAATATTGAAGGTTGAATGGGTTAAAATCCATCATCTTTGTTGAGATATTGGCTTACAAGAAGAACAACATGGTTCCCTTGGTTTACACATTTATATGATGAATTAAATACTAAAGCTATATTAGGTTACACAGGTGGAGAACGTGCCATGCGTCCCGGTTGGTAAGCGGCTTTAGTCCCGGTTGCCCAACCGGGACGAAGCAATCGGGACTAAAGCCCTCACCCTTTAGTCCCGGTTTCCCCACGAACCGGGACAAAACGGTTCGTAACACGTGGCCTCTGCTCCGTGCGAGGGGGGGAGGAGCAACCGTCCCGGTTCGTAACACGAACCGGGACAAATAACCCTCTGCCGCGACAGAGATTTGGCACATTTCTCTGGGGTTTTGTTTTGAGATTAGCTTGATGAACCCAATATGGGTCAATGAACCCAATGTCATAGATTTGTCCTCTGCTGCATTCGAGAATCTTCATTCTGCATATTATAGTATGATTATATACATGCAATAAACGAGGTGAGATGGCTAGAGACTAAATTAATTACAGAATTAGTACTTACAGACAATAGGCACCGATGATCGATTTGTCCAAGGCGTCTTGATTGAATAATTGAAATAGTTCAACAAATTCAATGGCTATCATGTCTTCTACTTCTTTCCCATAATGCTTTTTTGTAACCCTCAGCATTATCCAGTTAGCCCCGGCCTTTGTGGCATGCATGTACCGGTTATGCAATCTTCGCATTTTTGTTGGAAGATTCTTTACCTCCTCAGGTTTGACGAGAGGTTTGCCGTACTGGTATTTGTATGCTACTTTACCCACGGGGAAGTACTGTAACTGGATAAGTAGTGGGCAATACTCATACCTTGAGCAGCTGCCGCTTCTCCGTATAGTGCAACTACCTCTGGATCATACTGCTCTTCGGCCGTATATTTGCTTGACCCCACATTGGTATGGGAAATCACCTTGAGAGGGGCGCAAGATTGTTTTGTTTGTTCTCCGAGCTGGGCAACAGATTTCCCACTTGCACCAGTACTGCTCTTCGACAGTTGTTGTGCCGCATGTGACTTGAGAATAGAGCGCTCATAGTCTGATGACAGCTTTGGCTTGGGTTGGTGAAGGCCCTTTAGCATTTTTAACACTCGGGCTTTATCTTCTTCGGTGCTGGGAAACTCTGGCTCTTTTGGCCGCCTCATCTTAGCGAAAAACGCTGTCGTTTCCGCCTCAACGATCACCGTAGTCTCCTCTTTAGTACAGTCATAAGCACTCTTGGGAGGAACCTTTGGTACTTTTAGAAGAGGCTCCAGTTTACGTGTCGGCGATCGCTTACCACTCTCAGAGTAGCGGTGGTACGCTTACGCTTTTTTCCTCAGGCGCCGGCGATGGCTGCCGCGGCGGCGATGGCTGCGCCGGAGACTAGTGAGGCGACGGAGATGGGCGAGGCGACGAAGACGGCTGCCACGACGGTGACGACCGCGCTAGAGACGGGTGAGGCGGCGGCGAAGATAGCCTTGGCGTGTGATTTGGAAGCACGATACATTCCTTTGGCAATAGAATGGTGACGTTTGTTGCTTCTCCCAGTTCAGTCACATCCCCTTCACCTGCAGGGTAGTCAAGCTTCAAACCTTGAAATGTAGGCATGATTTCATCCACCCCGAAAACAGCGTAGCCCTGTGGAACCGGACGACAATGGTAAGTTGGTGCAAGTCCAATTGGTAAGGCATAGCCGACCGCCACCTTCATTGATATGTTCACAACTTTTACATGTAGCTCGCAGTGTGTCATCTGTGTGATATCATCCACTGGGTAGCCAACACGAGCCATCGTCGGTGCACCATCGTCATCATCATTGTCATCACCCGGGACCTTGGTGGAAGCCACACTGCCTTTTCGATTATTCGATAGGCCGGTAGCATCAAATGCAGGTTCTACTACCATGTGCTGCTGAGATGGGCCGCTAGTACCTTGCTGGCTAAGTGCGTTAATTTGATCTCGTTGTTGATTTATTCGTTCTTCAATTATACGCATTCGCTCTTTCTGAATATCCGCTTCAACTTCCGCCTTGTCCTTTCTCCTCTTACGACTTCTATCAGGATATTTCTTCCTCTCTTCGGGAAACCTGGTGCTCCATGGTTGGGAGCCTATTGTGCCTCGTATTCGTCATCGTGTTCCTTATTTCCAAGGGCGAGTGTGAGCTCGTCATTCTCTCTATTGGGAATGATGTCCCCATCTACAACAGCCTTTACTGCTTTTCTTATGTTCTCGATTGGAAAGGGGTCTTCTTTATGTCTTATGTTATATATACACTTCCCTTCCGAGTCCAACGTGCTCTCATGCCCGTAAAACCAATTCTTTGCATGTTCGATCCAATTGTCTATCTCTGGGATGATCTTCTTAGCACGCAGTTCATCCTCAAGTTTCTTCCACTTAGAATGCCAGCCCTGTAGCCACCTTGCCCCATAGTATGGTGATACTTCTGGTTAGCAGCATTTAGCGTATTCATTTCAGACATTTTCTTAGCTTTTTTTGATGTCTTGTAATTCACAAACTCAACCCAGAATGGTTTTAACTTCTGATACTGAATCTTCTCGAAATCCGGAGTCTTCTCTTTCACGACATAGTCAAGGTGCAATATTTTCTTCCAGTTGGTGAAACACTGGGCCATCTTCTTCAAAGCCCACTCCCTGACCTTCATATGTATGGCTTTCGCATCTTGGCGTCCTCAACTGCATCCTCTGCATTCTGATCCAGCTCTACCTTCGGAGGGTGAAATTAAGCATGAGCCTCTTCCATAGTAAATCTTTGGCCACGGTAGGGAGAAATAAAGATGTTCCCTCTTCTTCCGCATTAGCAGGCCTATTCCAATTCCGAATGACGATCGGGACGAAGTCCCTAACGATTACTCCGCATTGTGCCACAAATTTGTGTGCGCAACAAGGGGAGCCGTCGGTTTGTTGTCGTCACCGACTTCTTTGATCCTGAACCTCTCATGGTCTTCCAACTTTTTGGTTGGGCCTCGTCCGCTCTTTTCAGTAGATTTGTTCGATCCGGAGGGCTAAAAGAAGATCGTTGTTAATATTTCTATATAGACAGCAGATGATTAATTAATGGATTAATTATATTACATGCACCTCGCCGGAGCGGTCCTCTTCTCGGTCACAGAAGGCATCGCCTTCTCCCTCGCGGAAGGCATCACCTTTTCCGACGCGAAAGGCATCACCTTCCGCCTCAAAGAAGTCGTCTCTTCCGTCAAAAAGAGGATCACCCTCACCGAAGTTGTTCAAAAACGTCGATACATCGACATTTTCCTCCCCGCGGATCACACCATAGACCAACTCTTCCTTTTCTTCGTCTTTGTCATGTGGTTCCATATTTTCTGCATAGATGGAAAAACGGATAAGTCAAAGCGGCTAAGGGTGAATGTTAGGTAGGGTGTTGAGAGATATAAACCCAAATTCGGAGAAACCCTAATATATACATACACAATAATAAAAATGAATTTACAATATTTACAATAATAAAAATCAACTAAAATTAATATTCCGGAGTTCCGAGGGGTGTAAAACCTAGTTCCGAGAAACCTCAGATGCATATGAGAGGGGTCACTTAGGTATACTATTTTGGTATATTATATATACCAAAATTTTGGTATATAATTTATATTTTTCTCATTTATGAATATTAAAATATGATTTTTCAAAGTATTAATACTTATAAAATATTTATAAAATAATTATTATTTAAATAGTTAACATAATAATGTATGGTAATAGTTTTAAGTTGTACATTTTATTTTTCTGATTTAAAATGAATTAGTTATGAATTTCTCCATTTTTAATTCATTTTAAATCATTTTTAGAATATTATAAAATAATTTACATTTTTTGGAATACTTTTAACATTTTATTAAACAGAAAACATTTTTGAATATGTTTATACCACTTACAGGGTGGACCCACCTGTCAGCAATAATCAATTACAAAATAATTACAGAAAACATTAAAAGAAAAGAAAAAGGGCTATGACATCGTGATGATGTCACGATGACATCACCCATGGCCTTGCTCTCAGATCGATGAAGAAACCAGCGATTGAGCGCGCGTGGGGCAGCGACAGCGGGCGTTTTGGAAAGAGCTCGTCGAGGCGAACCATATGGTGGTGGCGCCGCCCATTATTGGTCGCCGTAGCGACGAGCACAGCGGCGGACAGAAGCGGCGGCGAAACATGGTCGTCGGGGAAGAGCTAGAGAGCGAGAGGGAGAGCGTGAAGAGGTGCTAGAGCACCAGTGCTCACCACGAACGCGATGCTGGGGTCGGGTAAGCAAGGGGAGGCCGGACGAAGGCGAAACGACAGCGGCCGGAGCTCGGGAAGATGGGTAATGCAGATCTTGATTAAGGTCGAGCGGGGCCGATTCCTTTGGTGTAGAGACGCAGTCCATCACAGCGGAGCTCCTCGGCACCTCGGCTTGGCTCGGGGAGGCTCTGAACGGTGACGACGACGAGTTAGGGTTTCTGCTCAAATGGGGAAGAACGCGAGAAGGAACGAGAGGGGATGAGATTGGTACTGGGAGAGAGATGTAGGGTTTCGTAGCATAGAAAACAAAAAAATTCTACCGCATACAAACAAACAAGCCAAGATCTATCTACTAGATTGTAGCAACGAGTCGATAGAATAACTCACCCTCGAAGATTCCAAAGTGTTTAACGAGAGCGGATTCTCGTGGGTGATGTAGTCGTACTCTTTCCGATCTCAAGATCGTGTAGACGATCCTTCCGGCGCTGCGTTCCGGCAGCGCTCCCGCAGTCGGTCACACGTTCAGTACTCGACGAAGACCTTCCTCTCCCTTGTTCCAGCAGGCAGCGGAGGTTGTAGCACTATCCTCGCGATTCCGGCAGCACAACGGCGTGGTACCGGAAGTAGAGGGGAGATCTCGCAGGGCTTCGCCTTAAGCCGGAGCGAGTATGGTGGAGTATGAGAGAGTCCCTCGATGATCTAGGGTTTAGACACACCAAGGAGGGGGCTAGGCCGGCGGCTAGGGTTTCACCTAGGCGGCGGCGAGTGCCCTAGGGCCGGCGGCGGCGGCTTGGTACTAGGGTTTAGAGGTAGGAACTTGTGTGTCTAGGAGGGGAGCCCTGCCCCTCCTTTTATAGGTGGAGGGGGCCGGCCAAGGGGAGGGGAGTCCCTCCCCAACTCGGCTTGGTGGTGCGCCGGTGGTGGGGAGGAGGGACTCCTCCCCAACTCGGTTTCCTCCTCCTTTTCCACTTCCCAAAAATAGCCGTTTGACTTTCAAACTAGCCGTTTGACTTTTCAAACTAGGATTTGAATAAACCCTCTATTTTGTTCAGCGATGACACAGATTACATGATGCAATCATACCAACTTGATATAACACATTCATGTACCCTTCCCCTCCGGAGTGCCGGACATTCCGGAACCTTCTAGAACATTCCCGATGAAAACACCAGAACCATTCTCCAACTCCGAAACAGGACTTTCCTTATATGAATCTTATTCTCCGGACCATTCCGGATCTCCTCGTGATATCTCGAATCCTATTCGAGACTCCGAACAACATTCAGACTCTTTCTCATCATTCCATAACTACTCAAACAACGTTGAATCCTTAAGTGTGTCTCCCTACGGTTCGTGAATTATGCGGACATGATCGAGACACTTCTCCGATCAACAACCAATAGAGGAATCTGGAAATTCATATGGCTCCCACATATTTCTACGATTACTTTGTGATCGAATGAACCACTTACATACGATACCAATTTCCCTTTGTCTCACGATAGTTTACTTATCCGAGGTTATGATCGTCGGTATCTCTACATACCTAGTTCAACCTCGTTACCGATAAGTACTCTTTTCTCGTTCCCGTGATATGTGATCCCTTGTGAGCCAGTCACATGCTTGCAAGCCAATTGGATGACATTTCACCGAGAGGGCCCAGAGTATATCTATCCGTCATATGGATGGACAAATCCCAGTCTTGATCCATGTGTTTCAACCAATACTTTCCGAACACTCAATGCCACCTTTATAGCCACCCAGTTACGGTGTGGTGTTTGATGTCATCAAAGCATCCATCCGGTAAAGGTGATATGCATGATCTCATGGTCGAAGGAATTAGGTTACTATGTATCAGAAAGCATATAGCAATTGAACTATTAAAATGACTTGATCTTTATGCTACGCTTATCTATAGGAGTATGTCCACCATATCATTCTCCTAACGATATGATCTTGTTGTTAATAACATCTCAATGTTCATGATAGGGAAACCACAATCATCTATTAACCAACAAGCTAGTATTATATAGAGGCTTTACTAGGGACTTCAAATTAAGTTTACAAATCACACAAGTATTAATGTTTCCTTGTTAATACTATTATAGCCTGAATGTAAACATTTATCATAAACACAAACATATAATAATAACTATATTTATTATTGCCTCTAGGGCATATCTCCAACAGTCTCCCACTTGCACTAGAGTCATCTAATCTAGGTTACATGGTAATATACCGAACACCCATGGCAGTTTGGTGCTGGTCATGTTTTGCCCTCGGGAGAGGTTCAGTCAACGGATCTGCCACATTCAGATCTGTGTGTACTTTGCAAATCTTTATATCCCCATCTTGGATATGTTCTCGAATAGCTGAAAACGTAGCTTGATGTGCTTCAGCTTCTTGTGTGACCTTGGTTCTTGCGCATTGGCTATGGCACCCATGTTATCACAGTAGATAGACATTGGGTCCAGCGCACTAGGAACCACACCCAGCTCCGTAATGAACTCTTTCATCCATATCGCTTCTTGTGAAGCCTCCGAAGCAGCCATGTATTCCGATTCAGTTGAAGATCTCGCCACAACGCTTTGCTTTGCACTCCTCCAGCTAACTGTTGCACCATTCAAAATAAATACGTATCCAGATTGTGATTTAGAATCATCCGGATCGGTGTTCCAACTAGCATCGGTGTAACCATTAACAACGAGTTGTTCATCACCTCCATAAGAAAGAACCATATCCTTAGTTCTTCTTAAGTACTTAAGGATGTTTTTGACCGCTGTCCAATGATCCACTCCTGGATCACTTTGATATCTGCTAGTTAAACTAACAGCATATGCAATGTCGGGTCTAGTACATAGCATGGCATACATTAGAGATCCTATGGCTGAGGCATAGGGAGTCTTAATCATCCTTTCTCTATCTTCTGCCGATGTCGGACTTTGAGTTTTACTCAAGGTCGTATTGGGCAACATGGGCAAGAACCCTTTCTTGCTATCTTCCATTCCAAACCTCTTTAGAACTTTGTCCAAATATGTACTTTGTGACAATGATATTTCGCGTTTCGATCTATCTCTATAAATCTTTATGCCTAATATGTAAGATGCTTCGCCAAGATCTTTCATTGAAAAACTATTATTCAAATATTCCTTGACACTATTAAGAAGGTCTACATCATTCCCAATCAACAATATGTCATCTACATATAGTATTAAGAATGCTACAGAGCTCCCACTCACTTTCTTGTAAATACAAGCTTCTCCATAAGTTTGTATAAAACCAAAACTTTTGATCACCTTATCAAAACGTTGATTCCAACTTCGGGATGCTTGCTTCAATCCATAGATGGACCGTTGAAGTTTGCATACCTTGTTAGCATCTTTAGGATCGACAAAACCTTTGGGTTGCATCATATACAACTCTTCATCAATGTCTCCATTGAGGAATGCTGTTTTGACATCCATCTGCCATATCTCATAATCATAATATGCAGCGATTGCTAACATAATCCTCACGGACTTTAGCTTCGCTACTGGTGAGAAAGTATCATTGTAGTCAACTCCTTGAATTTGTCGAAACCCCTTTGCGACAAGTCGAGCTTTATAGACAGTAACATTACCATCAGCATCTGTTTTCTTCTTGAAAATCCATTTGTTCTCGACAGCCTTCCGGCCATCTGGTAAGTCCACCAAAGTCCATACTTGGTTTTCGTACATGGATCCAATCTCGGATTTCATGGCTTCTTGCCATTTATTGGAATCTGGGCTCATCATCGCTTCCTCATATGTCTCAGGGTCATCGGTGTTGTCCACCAACATGACACTCATAACGAGATCATACCAATCTGGAGTGGTACGAGTTCTCGTTGACCTGCGAGGCTCTGTAGCAACTTCAACCGAAGTTTCATGATCATCATCATTAGCTTCCTCTCTAACTGGTGCAGGCATCACAGGAACTTCTTCCGGTGCTGCGCTACTCGCAATTTCGAGAGAAGGTTCGACAACCTCGTCGAGTTCTACTTTCCTTCCAGTCACTTCTTTCGAGAGAAATTCCTTCTCTAGAAATGATCCATTCTTGGCAACGAATATTTTGCCTTCGGATCTATGATAGAAGGTATACCCAATAGTTTCCTTCGGGTATCCTATGAAGACGCATTTTTCCGCTTTGGGTTCAAGCTTGTCCGGCTGTAACTTCTTTACATAGGCTTCGCATCCCCAAACTTTAAGGAACGACAATCTAGGTTTCTTCCCAAACCATAATTCATACGGTGTCGTTTCAATGGATTTAGATGGTGCCCTATTTAAAGTGAATGCGGCTGTTTCTAATGCATAACCCCAAAATGATAGCGGTAAATCTGTAAGTGACATCATAGAACGAACCATATCTAAGAGAGTTCGATTACGACGTTCGGACACACCATTATGCTGTGGTGTTCCCGGTGGTGTCAATTGTGAAAGTATTCCGCATTTCTTCAAATGCTCGCCAAACTCGTAACTTAGATATTCACCTCCACGATCAGAACGTAGAAATTTAATCTTCTTGTTACGTTGATTCTCTACCTCACTTTGAAATTCCATAAACTTCTCGAAAGTTTCGTACTTATGTTTCATGAAATAGATATACCCATATCTACTCAAATCATCCGTGAAGGTAAGAACATAACGATAACCACTACGCGATGCTACACTCATTGGACCACACACATCGGTATGTATGATTTCCAATAAGTCCGTAGCTCGCTCCATCATACCAGAGAATGGAGTCTTAGTCATTTTACCCATCAGACATGCTTCGCATCTTTCAAGTGATTCGAAATCAAGTGATTCAAGAAGTCCATCGGAATGGAGTTTCTTCATACGCTTCACTCCAATGTGACCAAGACGACAGTGCCACATATAGGTCGAGTTATCGCTCGATTTCAAACGTTTAGCCTCAATGTTATTAATATGTGTATTTCCACTATCGAGATTCAACAAGAATAGACCATCTATCAAAGGTGCATGTGCATAAAACACATTACTCATATAAATCGAACAACCATTATTCTCGGACTTAAACAAGTATCCGTCTCGCAATAAACAAGATCCCGATATAATGTTCATGCTTAACGCAGGCACCAAATAACAATTATTTAAGTATAAAACTAATCCCGATGGTAGATGAAGGGGTAGCGTGCCGACCGCGATCACATCAACCTTTGATCCGTTTCCCACGCGCATCGTCACCTCGTTCTTCGCTAGCTTCCGTTTATTCTGCAGCACCTGTTTCGAGTTACAAATATGAGCAACCGAACCAGTATCAAATACCCAGGCACTACTACGAGTACTAGTGAGATACACATCAATAACATGTATATCAGATATACCTTTCTTCTTGATGTTGCCGTTCTTCAAATCCGCCAAGTACTTTGGGCAATTCCGCTTCCAGTGACCTTCTCCCTTGTAGTAAAAGCACTCAGTATCAGGCTTAGGTCCAGCCTTGGTCTTCTTCGTTGGCGTGGTAACTTTCTTACCACCCTTCTTGAAGTGTCCCTTCTGCTTAGACTTTCCTTTCTTGAATTTGGTGGTCTTATTGACCAACAACACTTGGTGCTCTTTCTTGATCTCCACTTCTGCAGATTTCAACATGGCAAAGAGTTCTGGCAACGTCTTGTTCATGTTTTACATGTTGTAGTTCATCACAAAGTTCTTGTAACTTCGTGGTAGTGATTGGAGGACGCGGTAAATCCCCAAAGCATTAGGAATCACTATACCCAAGCTTTGAAGTTTGTTTGCGTGCCCAGACATCTTAAGCACATGCTCACTGACGGAGCTGCCTCTTCCATCTTGCAGTTAAAGAACTTTTCAGAAGCCTCATAGCTTTCAATTGCCGCATGAGTCTCAAAGATCAATTTGAGATCCTCGACAATATCATATGGGTCTGAATTCTCAAACCTTTTCTGAAGCTCTGATTCTAAACCATACAAGATAACACACTGAACTGTGGAGTACTGAGTCTTCCGAGTGAGGTAAACATTCTTTACTTCATCGGAAGCATCAGCTGCAGGTGGGTCACCCAGCGGTGCATCCAGCACATAGGTCAAATTACCAGCTGTGAGGACAATCCTCAAATTGCGGAACCAATCCGCGAAGTTGCTTCCATTGTTTTTCAACTTTTCTTTCTCTAGGAACGCATTAAAATTGATGGTAGGGGCTGCCATTGATCTACAACATATTTGCAATAGTTTAGACTAAGTTTATGACAATTGGAGTTCAAATTAATAATAAAATTAATCTAGGTGAACTCCCACTCAAAACAATACCCCTCACATTGTTTTAGTGATCACACGAACCAAATCCACCACATCAACACCGATCATCACGAGAGTTGATATAGTTTCAATGGCGAACAATCGACATGTTCATCATATCTACTATATGATTCATGCTTTACCTTTCGGTGATCCGTGTTCCGAGACCATGTCTATACATGCTAGGCTCGTCAAGATCAAACCTTAGTTTCCGCATGAGCAAATCTGGCTTGCTCACGTTGTATACACTTGCGGAATCTAACACACCCGATCATCACGTGGTGCTTCGAAACAACAAGCTTTAGCAACGGTGCTAACTAAGGGTGAACACTTTATGACTTGAAATTCATGTGCATGAGGGATCATCTTATAATGCTACCGTCGTCTACTAAGCAATACAAGATGCATAAAGGATTAACATCACATGCAATTCATAATATGTGATATGATATGGCCTTTCTTCTTTGTGCTTCCGATCTCCATCTTCTAGCACGAACATGATCTCCATCATCACCGGCATTGCATCAAGGTCAATGACGCTTCTCCATGGTTGTTGTCCACCGGTTTCAACTATTACAACTACTTTGAATAGACACGCGGGTCTTAACATAAATTAAAGACAACCATATGGCTCCTGCCGGTTGCCAACTTACAATAAGGAACATTGCATACATCAAATATAATCACAATCATGGCCATATCACATCACAGCACACCCCTGCAAAACAAAGTTAGACGCCTCTACTTTCTTTGCATATTTTACGTGGTTTGGGGCTTTCAATAAGTGTCGTTCTAACTTACAAACATGAACCATAACATTGATACTAGTATTGTTAATCACCCGTTGTAAATTGGATCTTAACTATGCTAGGAGAAACAGGCACCCGCAAAGCCACTTATGCAATACAAGTTGCATGTCAAGCGTGGAGCAAGTCTCATGAACGATGTCATGTAAGGTTAGCCCAGGCCACTTCATCCCAACATACCACAAGATGCAAAGTACACAAGAAGCAATCGACAATAAAAGCATCAATGCCCATAATGACCACTGTGTTCTACTCGTGCAACAGATCTACATATAGACACGGCTCTGATACCACTATAGGGTTTCGTAGCATGGAAAACAAAAAATTTCTACCGCATACAAACAAACAAGCCAAGATCTATCTACTAGATTATAGCAACGAGTCGATAGAATAACTCACCCTCGAAGATTCCAAAGTGTTTAACGAGAGCGGATTCTCATGGGTGATGTAGTCGTACTCTTCCCGATCTCAAGATCGTGTAGACGATCCTTCCGGCGCTGCGTTCCGGCAGCGCTCCCGCAGTCAGTCACACGTTCGGTACTCGACGAAGACCTTCCTCTCCCTTGTTCCAGCAGGCAGCGGAGGTTGTAGCACTCTCCTCGTGATTCCGGCAGCACAACGGCGTGGTACCGGAAGTAGAGGGGAGATCTCGCAGGGCTTCGCCTTAAGCCGGAGCGAGTATGGTGGAGTATGA
This sequence comes from Avena sativa, assembly GCA_916181665.1. Taxonomy (NCBI): domain Eukaryota; kingdom Viridiplantae; phylum Streptophyta; class Magnoliopsida; order Poales; family Poaceae; genus Avena; species Avena sativa. The sequence continues at coordinate 235,318,584 of OV702296.1, read as the reverse complement.
GAGAGTCCCTCGACGATCTAGGGTTTAGACACGCCGAGGAGGGGGCTAGGCCGGCGGCTAGGGTTTCCCCTAGGCGGCGGCGAGTGCCCTAGGGCCGGCGGCGGTTATGGAGGCGGCGGCGGCTTGGTACTAGGGTTTAGAGGCAGGAACTTGTGTGTCTAGGAGGGGAGCCCTGCCCCTCCTTTTATAGGTGGAGGGGGCCGGCCAAGGGGAGGGGAGTCCCTCCCCAACTCGTCTTGGTGGTGCACCGGCGGTGGGGAGGAGGGACTCCTCCCCAACTCGGTTTCCTCCTCCTTTTCCACTTCCCAAAAATAGCCGTTTGACTTTCAAACTAGCCGTTTGACTTTTCAAACTAGGATTTGAATAAACCCTTTATTTTGTTCAGCGATGACACCGAGTACATGATGCAATCATACCAACTTGATATAACATGTACCCTTCCCCTCCGGAGTGCCGGACCTTCCGGAACCTTCTAGAACATTCCTGATGAAAACACCGGAACCATTCTCCAACCCCGAAACTGGACTTTCCTTATATGAATATTATTCTCCGGACCATTCCGGATCTCCTCGTGATATCCCGGATCCCATCCGAGACTCCGAACAACATTCGGTCTCTTACTCATCATTCCATAACTACTCAACAACATCGAATCCTTAAGTGTGTCTCCCTACGGTTCGTGAATTATGCGGACATGATCGAGACACTTCTCCGAACAATAACCAATAGAGGAATCTGGAAATTCATATGGCTCCCACATATTTCTAAGATTACTTTGCGATCGAATGAACCACTTACATACGATACCAATTTCCCTTTGTCTCACGATAGTTTACTTATCCGAGGTTATGATCGTCGGTATCTCTGCATACCTAGTTCAACCTCGTTACCAATAAGTACTCTTTTCTCGTTCCCGTGATATGTGATCCCTTGTGAGCCAGTCACATGCTTACAAGCCAATTGGATGACATTTCACCGTGAGGGCCTAGAGTATATCTATCCGTCATATGGATGGACAAATCCTAGTCTTGATCCATGTGTTTCAACCAATACTTTCCGAACACTCGATGCCACCTTTATAGCCACCCAGTTACGGTGTGGTGTTTGATGTCATCAAAGCATCCATCCAGTAAAGGTGATATGCATGATCTCATGGTCGAAGGAATTAGGTTACTATGTATCAGAAAGCATATAGCAATTGAACTATTAAAATGACTTGATCTTTATGCTATGCTTATCTATAGGAGTATGTCCACCATATCATTATCCTAACGATATGATCTTGTTGTTAATAACATCTCAATATTTATGATAGGGAAACCACAATCATCTATTAACCAACAAGCTAGTATTATATAGAGGCTTTACTAGGAACTTCAAATTAAGTTTACAAATCACACAAGTATTAATGTTTCCTTGTTAATACTATTATAGCATGAATGTAAACATTTATCATAAACACAAAGATATAATAATAACTATATTTATTATTGCCTCTAGGGCATATCTCCAACAAGATATTGGAACATGGCGGTTCTTATCCTTGCATCGAACAGTGGCGCCGAGCTCGGCGGGAAGCCTGTCGGCGTCGTGGGGGGTTCCTGTGCGCGCGTCGATAAATGAGATGGAGAAGAAGAAGAAGAGGCGAGAGCAGTTATTAAGGATGGACCTTTTGTCCCGGTTGGTGGCTCTAACCGGGACTAAAGGGTCATACGTTCCGGTTGGTGCCACCAACCGGGACGTATTAGCAACTTTTTTTCATATTTTGGGCAGAGCCCAGTTGGATCCATAAACCGGGACTAATAGTCATGTTTTCAATTTTTTCACAAATTATCTCCCTGATCCCGACTTATTTTTTATTTTGGGGTTTAAATTTGTAATGTTTTTTAAATGATAATTACTTTGAAATTTAGGAAACCTTTAAACATAAAAAGTATTTGAATTTTAATAAATAATTCAAAACCATTTTATGTTTTTAAACATAATTAATGTAACCATTTAAACTATGAACCATTTAAAATTAAAAATGAATTAACTTATATATTTTTTATATTAATTTGGAATTTAGAAAAACTTTAAACATAAAATGTGTTTGAATTTGAATAACTAATTCAAAAACATTTTATGTTTTTAAAAACAATAAATGTACGAACCATTTAAAATTAAAAAGGAATTAACTTATATTTTTTATATATTAATTTGGAATTTAGAAAAACATTAAACATAAAAAGTGTTTGAATTTGAATAACTAATTCAAAACCAATTTATGTTTTCAAAAATAATTAATGTAACCATTTAAACTATGAACAATTAAAAATTAAGAATGAACTAACTTATATTTTTTATATATTAATTTGGAATTTAGAAAAACTTTAAACATAAGAAGTGTTTGAATTTGAATAACTAATTCAAAATCATTTTATGTTTTTAAAAATAATTAATGTAACCATTTAAACTATGAACCATTTAAAATTAAAAATGAATTAACTTATATTTTTTATATATTAATTTGGAATTTAGAAAAACTTTAAACATAAAAAGTGTTTGAATTTGAATAACTAATTCAAAACTATTTTATGTTTTTAAAAATAATTAATGTAACCATTTAAACTATGAATGATTAAAAATTAAAAATGAATTAACTTATATTTTTTATATAATAATTCAGAATTTAGAAAAACTTTAAACATAAAAAGTGTTTGAATTTAAATAACTAATTCAAAACCATTTTATGTTTTTAAAAATAATTAATGTAACCATTTAAACTATGGACCATTTAAAAAGTGTTTGAATTTGAATAACTATGAACCATTTAAAATTCTCTGAGCTGCGCAGAATGCGCGGGAGGAAAAGGGCGGGAAGAAAAATTTATTACAATAGAACTGGAATTAAAGTATATAACGCAACTAACACTAAGTTACATAAAGCACGGCTGAAAATTAAGATACATAGAACAACTAAAAATTAAGATACATGGTCAGATTAAGTCCTAATCGGCCGAACTTGTTTTGGAATATTGGAGTGATTCAGTCATGCTCCTGCCTACACCAGTAATACTCGCCACTTTAGTCGTCGTACTCGCCGCGGCTGTCGTCGCTGTCATCGTCAGGGTCGCCGTAGTTGAACCATGAAGGCTGAGTACGAGTGGGCTGGACTTTAGGGTAGCGCAGGCGGGGGTTAGAGTCGACGGCCGTGTCGTGGACCATGACGCTCTGGAGAGTCCGTCCGTGCCACCGCAGCCGACGGCCGGCCTCGTTGAAGTTCGGAGAAGGTGGGCCATCCTCCTCGTGCATGATGAGCGCCATCTCACGCTGATCCCCGAAGAAGGCTTCCCAAGTCAGGAATAGTCGGGATGCCAGTTGGGATTCCTCCGCTGCTCCGGCGTGAGCTCGAAGTAGTAGTGGTTCATGATGGCCATCCGGCGCACCACACCTAGAAGGACAGGAGGAACCGGCACGCCTCCGGCGCTTAGCATCCAGCCGACAGGGACGCAGTAGCCCGGCGGGCAGGGGTGAAGGGAATATGCCCTAAGAGGCAATAATAAAGTGTTTATTATGTGTATTCCAAGTATATGATAGATGTTTATTTTGTATGCTATAATTGTATTAATATGGAAACATTAATACATGTAGTTTAATAAACAAACAGAAAGTTCCTAGTTATGCCTCTCTCATAAACTAGCTCGTTGATTAACAAGATGATCAAGGTTTCCTGATCATGGACATTGGATGTTGTTAATAATGGGATCACAATATTAGTGTAATGGTGTGATGAACATTCATCTGAAGTATAGCATTATGATCAAAATCATTGAGTTTATATTGCTATAACAACTTACGAAGTGATCCTAATCCTTAGACCATGAGATCATGTTAATCACTAACACCGGAAGAGTTTCTTGATAACATCAAACGTCACACCGTAACAGGGTGATTATAAAGATGGATTCAGAACTAATAAAGTGTTATGTTGAGGCTCATGGATCGAGAGTGGAATTTGTTCATCCTGATGACGGATAGATATACTATAGGCCCTCTCGGTGATATCACATTGATTAGCTTGCAAGCAAGTGATTTGATCACTAGAATGTTATATCACGAGAACGAGAAAAGAGTGCATGTCAGTAACGAGATCAAACTAGGTATGGAGATACCAATGATCGAATCTCGGACATGTAATATATCGTGAAACAAAGGGATTAAGATACTAGCGTAAAAAGGTTCCGACGATCACAAGAAAGTCATCGTTAAATGTGTGGGAGTCAGTATGGGTCTCCAGATGCCGCTTCTGATTATTGATCCGAGAGGGGTCTCGATCATGTCCGCATTATTTATGAACCGTAGGTTGACACACTTAAGAGACACCGACATCCAATTGGAGCAAAAGTTTCATGCCGAAAGAATGAACAAGCGCAGGAATTTATTTCACTAGATACCGAAACAGGTTTTCGGGTGAAATTGCATAAAGTGGTTATGCATGTGAAATAGAATTCTAGCAAGGGGTTATATGTGAATGTTTCTCATTAAAGTAATTGACAAAATTCTGAATAAAATAAAAGAGTTTTATTTAATGAGAGTTTGCATTAAATTTGGTGGAAATTTAATGGCATGTTTGAGTGGGATTTTGAGTGGAGGGAATTTAAAGGAATTTTGTGAGTGGAGTGTCCACACACATGAAGAGGGGAGGGCAAGGGGGCAGCCCCCATGCGCCGGCCACCCCTTGGGGTTCCCCCCTCCTCCTATAAAAGGCACCCCTCTCCTCACTTCTCACTCACACCTCCTCGTGAAGGATCTCTCTCCCCCTCTAGAATGTATCCCCCATGGTCTCGGACTAGCGAGATACATGTTCTCGGTGTCTATTCGGCAAGAAAGAGTTGTGCTTCCGCTGCATCGCTGGAGCGAGGAGGCGGAGGTTGCTCGGTGCCTCGAACGTGTGTGCGAGCACGGATGCGCTGCTGATTTGCGGCACTAGGACTTCCTCTCGATCTTGAGATCGGCAAGAGATCGTCTACATCAACCACGAGTTGAACTCGTTAAGCTTTGTCGGTCTTCAAGGGTATGTTCTCTACGGATATACATCCGCCCGTTGTTTGTATCTAATAGATAGATCTTGGTACATAGTTGTTCCCATCGTAGGAATTTTTTGTTTTCTATGCTGCGAACCCTACAGTGGTATCAGAGCCGGATCTATGCGTAGATGCTTTACACGGGTAGTACACATATGAGTATGTGGGCGATGATGATCATGTTATTGCTTCTTGGTTGTACTTTGGATATTGGTGGCATAGTGGGATGAAGCGGCCCGGACAAACTTTACATGTCCTCGCACATGAGACCTGTTCCATGCTTGACATGCAACTAGTTTGCATAAGTGGCTAGCTGGTGTCTGTCTCTCCTACTATAGTCAATATCTAATTTGCAACGAGTTGTCAACAATTTGGTTATCCTCGTTGTGGTGCATGTTCATAGGTAAGAACGGTTCTATCTTCGAAAGCCCTAAGCCAGGTAAAACTTGCAATGGATAAATTAGAGGTGTCTAGTTTAGATTGTTGCTGGGCTAGTGTTATGATATGGTGATGTTGTAAGTAGAAGTATGAGATGATACTCTTACAACATACATAACGTGTAATCTCCATAGACCTTGGACTTACACATATAGGTATGATAGTGATCATACCACGATGCACATGATAGAGATCATATGCGGGAACCATATCATTTCACTAATAAACATGTGATGTTTGATAGCATCTTATATTGCTTGTTTAGCGCTTTGTTAGCATAATAAGATGATCCCTCATTTAAATATCAAGATAAGAATGTGTTTTTCCTTTAGTATGCACCGATTATGTTTTCGTCGCTCCAAGACATCACGTGATGATCGGGTGTTCTTGGATCCCCGACCATATTTCGGGTGTAAAACAGTTACACACACGAATACTAAGGTTATAAATTGGCGAGCCTAGCATGTACAGACATGGCCTCGGAACACGGACCGAAAGGTTAAGCATGAGTCATATAGTAGATATGATGCCCATTTGATGCTCGCCTTTGAAGCTATACCGACTCACGTGATGATCGGACTTGCTATAGTGGATTTGGTTCATGTAATCACCAAAAAGGCACGAGGGATGTCGTTTTTGAGTGGGAGTTCATTCGTAATATGGATTAGTTGAACTCAATCTATCATACACTTAGTCTAAACTTTACAAATTCTATTGTAGATGGCACCACCTGCTTTTAATTTCAATGTGTTCATGGAGAAAGAGAAACTTGCAACGAACGATAGCAACTTTACCGAATGGGCCATGAATTTGAGGATTCTCCTCTCTGCTGCACAAAAGCAATACGTGCTAGAAGCGCCACTAGGCCACCCACCTTTTGAGGATGCCCCTGACGAGGAGAAGAATGTCTATCAGACTCGTCAGGAGGACCACAACTTAGTTCATTGCGGCATATTGTATGGGCTAGAGCCGGAACTTCGAAAGCGTTTCGAAAACGGCAATGCTTTTGATACAATGGGTGAGTTGAAAATAATTTTCGACACACATGCTGTTGTAGAGAGCTACAACGCTTCAGAAAAGTTCTTTAGCTGCATGATGGAAGAGCACAACTCTGTTAGTGAGCATGTACTCAAGATGACGGGTTACGCCGATAAGCTTGTGTCCTTGGGAATAATGATTCCCATTGACTTAGGCATCCATCGTGTTCTGCAGTCTCTGCCACCTAGCTATAATAGCTTTGTGATGAACAATAATATGCAAGGCATGAAGAAGTCTCTCCCCGAGCTTCTATCAATGCTTAAAACTGCAGAAGTGGAGATCAAAAAGGAACATCAAGTGTTGATGATCAATAGGAACACTGGTGTCAAGAAAGACAAGAAGGGAAAACGGAAGGGAAGTAAGGACGGCAAGCCGGTTGCCGTGCCTGAAAAGAAACCCCGAGTTGGACCTAAGTCTGATACCGAGTGCTACTATTGTAAGGGGACTGGCCACTGGAAGCGCAACTGCCCCAAGTATTTGGCAGACAAGAAGGCCGGCAAGGCAAACAAAGGTATATATGATATACATGTTATTGATGTGTACTTGACTAGTGCTCGCAGTAGCACCTAGGTATTTGATACCGGTTCAGTTGCTAATATTTGTAACTCGAATCAGGGGCTGCGGAACAAGCGACCGCTAGCAAGGGGTGAGGTCAAGATGCGTGTCGGCAATGGATAAAGCGTTGATGTGATCGCCATCGGAACGCTGCCTCTCCATTTGCCGTCGGGATTAGTTATAAACTTGAATAATTGTTATCTGGTGCCTGCACTGAGCATGAACATTGTATCTGGATCGTGTTTGATGCGAAGTGGTTATTCATTTAAATCCGAGAACAATGGTTGTTCTATTTATATGAATGAAATCTTTTATGGTCATGCACCGATGATGAATGGTTTATTTCAATTAGATCTCGATGATAATGTTACACATATTCATAATGTTGATGCTAAAAGGATTAAACTTAATGATGATATGTCCGCATATATCTGGCACTGCTGTCTAGGTCATATTGGCATTAAACGCATGAAGAAGCTCCATTCAGATGGACTTTTGGAATCACTTGATTTTGAATCATTTGATACATGTGAGCCATGCCTTATGGGCAAGATGACTAGAACGTCGTTTTCCGGTTCAATGGAACGGGCGACAGATTTATTGGAAATCATACATTCTGATGTATGTGGTCCAATGAGTGTGTCGGCGCGAGGTGGATATCGTTATTTTGTTACTTTCACGGATGATTTGAGTAGGTACGGTTATATATACTTGATGAAACACAAGTCTGAAACCTTTGAAAAGTTCAAGGAATTTCAGAATGAAGTGGAAAATCATCGTAATAGAAAGATCAAATTTCTACGGTCCGACCGTGGAGGTGAGTATCTAAGTTACGAGTTTAGCACTCACATGAAAGAGTGTGGAATTGTTTCACAACTCACGCATGCCGGAACACCACAGCGAAATGGTGTGTCGGAACGTCGTAATCGTACTTTATTAGAAATGGTTCGATCTATGATGTCTCTGACAGACTTGTCGTTGTCATTTTGGGTTATGCACTAGAAACTGCTGCATTCACTTTAAATCGGGCACCATCTAAATCCGTTGAAAAGACACCGTATGAATTGTGGTTTGGAAACAAACCTAAGCTGTCATTTCTTAAAGTTTGGGGATGCGATGTTTATGTGAAGAAACTTCAACCGGATAAACTCGAACCCAAAGCTGAAAAATGCGTCTTCATAGGATACCCTAAGGAAACTATTGGGTATTCCTTCTATCACAGATCTGAGGGCAAGGTTTTTGTTGCCAAGAATGGATCCTTTCTAGAGAAAGAGTTTCTCGTGAAAGGTGTGAGTAGTCGGAAGGTAGAACTCGAAGAGGTTATTGAACCTTCTCTTCAAAGTATGGCGAGTAGCGCAGCACCGGAAGTTGTTCCGGAGTTGGCTTCACCTGTTGAAGAGGGAACTAATGATAATGATCATGAAACTCCGAAAGAGAGTACTACCGAACCTCGCAGGTCTAGCAGGACGCGTGCAGCTCCCGAGCTGTACGGAAATCCTGTCATGAATTTCATGGTTGATGAAAATGATGACCTTGCGACGTATGAAGAAGCGATGATGAGCCCGGATTCCAACAAATGGTTAGAAGCCATGAAATCCGAGATGGAATCCATGTATGAAAATCAAGTTTGGAACTTGGTGGAATTACCTCACGATCGAAAGGCCGTGGAGAACAAATGGATTTTCAAAAGGAAAACTGATGCTGATGGTAATGTAACCGTCTATAAAGCTCGACTTGTCGCAAAGGGGTTTCGACAAATTCAAGGAGTTTACTATGATGAGACATTCTCTTCCGTAGCGATGCTAAAGTCAGTTAGGATTATGTTAGCAATTGCTGCATATTTCGATTATGAGATATGGCAGATGGATGTCAAAACCGCATTTCTCAATGGTAATATTGAAGAAGAGTTGTATATGATACAACCAAAGGGTTTTGTCGATCCTAAGGATGCTAACAAGGTGTGCAAGCTTCAGCGATCCATCTATGGATTGAAGCAAGCATCACGAAGTTGGAATCTCCGCTTTGATGAGGTGATCAAAGAGTTTGGATTTGTCCAAACTTATGGAGAAGCTTGTATTTACAATAAAGTGAGTGGGAGCAATGTGGCATTTCTGATATTATATGTGGATGACATATTATTGATCGAAAATGATATAGATCTTTTAAACAATGTTAAAAGTTATCTAAACAGCAAATTTTCAATGAAGGACCTAGGTGAAGCGTCATACATATTAGGCATAAAGATCTATAGAGATAGATCTAGACGCCTAATAGGGCTATCGCAAAGTACATACCTTGATAAGATTTTAAAGAAGTTTAAAATGGACGGAAGTAAGAAGGGGTTCTTACCTATGTTGCAAGGCAAGACATTGAGTAAGACTCAAAGTCCGGCTTCGGCGGAAGAAAGAGAGATAATGGACAAGGTCCCCTATGCTTCAGCCATAGGCTCTATAATGTACACCATGCTATGTACAAGACCAGATGTGGCACATGCTATTAGTTTGACTAGTAGGTACCAATCAGATCCAGGTTCGGAACACTGGATAGTGGTCAAGAATATCCTTAAGTACTTATGAAGAACTAAGGATATGTTTCTTGTATACGAAGGTGAAGAAGAGCTCGTCGCTAAGTGTTATGTTGACGCTAGCTTTGACACCGATCCGGATGACTCTAAGTCTCAATCCGGATACGTATTTCTCATGAATGGCGGAGCGGTTAGTTGGAGGAGCTCCAAACAACCTGTGGTGGCGGGATCAACAACGGAGGCCGAATATGTTGCTGCTTCAGAAGCGGCTCAAGAAGCAGTTTGGATAAAGGAGTTCATATCTGAACTAGGAGTGGTTGCAAACGCGTTGGACCCAATGGTGATCTATTGTGACAACAATGGTGCCATTGCCAATGCCAAAGAGCCAAGGTCTCACAAGCATTCCAAGCATATTAAGCGCCGGTTTCACTCCATCTGCGAGCATGTCAAGGATGGAGATATAAAGATTTGTAAAGTACATACGGATCTCAATGTAGCAGATCCGTTGACTAAAACTCTCCCTAGAGCAAAACATGATCAACACCAGAACTCGATGGGTGTTAGATTTATCACTATGTAACTAGATTATTATCTCTAGTGCAAGTGGGAGACTGAAGGGAATATGCCCTGAAAGGCAATAATAAAGTGTTTATTATGTGTATTCCAAGTATATGATAGATGTTTATCTTGATAACATCAAACATCACACCGTAACAGGGTGATTATAAAGATGGATTCAGAACTAATAAAGTGTTATGTTGAGGCTCATGGATCGAGAGTGGAATTTGTTCATCCCGATGACGGATAGATATACTCTGGGCCCTCTCGGTGATATCACATTGATTAGCTTGCAAGCAAGTGATTTGATCACTAGAATGTTATATCACGGGAACAAGAAAAGAGTGCATGTCAGTAACGAGATCAAACTAGGTATGGAGATACCAATGATCGAATCTCGGACATGTAATATATCGTGAAACAAAGGGATTAAGATACTAGCGTAAAAAGGTTCCGACGATCACAAGAAAGTCATCGTTGAATGTGTGGGAGTCAGTATGGGTCTCCAGATCCCTCTTCTGATTATTGATCCGAGAGGTGTCTCGATCATGTCCGCATTATTCACGAACCATAGGGTGACACACTTAAGAGACACCGACATACAATTGGAGAAAAAGTTTCATGCCGAAAGAATGAACAAGCGCAGGAATTTATTTCACTAGATACCGAAACAGGTTTTCGGGTGAAATTGCATAAAGTGGTTATGCATGTGAAATAGAATTCTAGCAAGGGGTTATTTGTGAATGTTTGTCATTAAAGTAATTGACAAAATTCTGAATAAAATAAAAGAGTTTTATTTAATGAGAGTTTGCATTAAATTTGGTGGAAATTTAATGGCATGTTTGAGTGGGATTTTGAGTGGAGGGAATTTAAAGAAATTTTGTGAGTGGAGTGTCCACCCACATGAAGAGGGGAGGGCAAGGGGCATCCCCCATGCGCCAGCCACCCCCTTGGGGTCCCCCCTCCTATAAAAGGCACCCCTCTCCTCACTTCTCACTCACACCTCCTCGTGAAGGATCTCTCTCCCCCTCTATAATTTATCCCCCATGGTCTCGGACTAGCGAGATACATGTTCCCGGTGGCTATTCGGCAAGAAAGAGTTGTGCTTCCGCTGCATCGCTGGAGCGAGGAGGCGGAGGTTGCTTGGTGCCTTGAACGTGTGTGCGAGCACGAATGCGCTGCTGATTTGCGGCGCTAGAACTTCCTCTTGATCATGAGATCGGCAACAGATCGTCTACATCAACCACGAGTTGAACTCGTTAAGCTTTGTCGGTCTTCAAGGGTATGTTCTCTACGGATATACATCCGCCCGTTGTTTGTATCTAATAGATAGATCTTGGTACATAGTTCACATCGTAGGAATTTTTTTGTTTTCTATGCTGCGAACCCTACAAGGGGTAGTTTGAGGCGCAAAGCGCCTCTGCCTAGATATGAGTCTAGAGATGTGCAATGATAATGAAGGCCAATCCTACATATATATAGTGAGAAATGGCGGGAATAAAACTGGCGGAAAGAAATGGCAGGAAGAAAAATGACGGGAAGAAAAATGGCGGGAAGACAGAGGCGCGAATTTTTTACCAACCGGGACTAAAGGGTCATTTTGTGAAGGTTTTTTCGAGCCATGATCAATATACCAAATCTGGTATTTTTCCTTGCAACTATGTCACATAATATGACACAAGTTAAAGGATTTACATTGTTCGGACTTTTTTGAATTTCTTATGCCCGTTTTGAATTTTTCCCTTTTCGAACTAAGGTCGAACCGGTGTGCATGAAGATAGAGGACGAGCATCGTTAGAACTTGCATTGGATCTCTAAATAAACCACATATTGCGAGTCTAAAAATGATTTTTTTCAAAAAATCACGGGCGTTAGATCATATACCTGTAGTACAAACCGGACCCACTTTCTACCGATTCGATAGACATTTGTCCTTTTTACCCAGAATGGACGGAAAGGTTTGAGATATCCCAGTTGGGAGATAGTCCATGTAAGGTGATCTAGTATTTTAGAAAAATAGGACAGTAGCATTCTGAAATAGCATTTTGGTGGTTGCTTCACAAAACGACCCGTTTTTTGCGCTCGGAAAATGGAAAATGGATTTTCCGTGCGATGAAAAGGAAAACATCCTCCTGCAATATTGTTCTCCATCCCAATATCTACATGCATGCATAATATGGGCACAGTATCACAAACTATGCCGCGATTCAGCACATAACATCGATCATATGGACCGAAAGCCATGAAACCTCAAACATGATAGGTCATTTTGTGAAGGTTTTTTAGAGACATGATCAATATACTAAGTCTGGTATTTTTTCTTTCAACTATGTCACATAATATGACACCACGCGAAGAATTTACATTGTTCGTACTTTTTTAAATTTCTTATGCCCGTTTTGAATTTTTCCCTTTTCAAACTAAGGTCGAACCGGCGTGCATGAAGATAGGGGACGAGCATCGTTAGAACTTGCATTGGATCTCTGAAGAAACAACATATTGTGAGTCTAAAAATGATTTTTTCAAAAAATCACGGGCGTTAAATCATGTACCTGTAGTACAAACCAGACCCACTTCCTACTAATTCGGCAGACATTTGTCATTTTTACCCGGGATGAACGGAAAGGTTTGAGATATCCGGGTTGGGAGATAGTCCATGTAAGATGGTCTAGTATTTTAGAAAAATGGGACGGTAGCATTGTGAAACATCATTTTGGTGGTTGCTTCACAAAACGACCCGTTTTTTGCGCTCGGAAAATGGATTTTCCGTGCGACGAAAAGGAAAACTTCCTCCTGCAACATTGTTCTCCATCCCAATGTCCACATGCATGCATAATATGGGCACAATATCACAAACTATGCCGCGATTCAGCATATAACATCGGTCATTTGGACCGAAAGCCATGAAACCTCGAATATGATAGGTCAGGCTGAGGTGGGCATCCTATAAATAGAGGGAAAGACCTATAAATAGAGAGAAAGGGTTCATATTTAGTCCCGGTTAGAGGGATTTCGGCAGGCTAGGCCAGGCAACACTAATGATACGGGTGAGTGTCAACATTATGTCTTGCGGCTTATACCTTATCCCGGATGGTGTCACCAACCGGGACTAAAGATGAATCTTTAGTCCCAGTTGGAGACACCAACCGGGATAAAACACGAGTCAACACTAATAATAGGGGTGAGTGTCGACACTATGCTGAGCTGCTTGTACTATAAATAGGCATCCTTGTGAGTCCAGTCCTCCAGTCAGATTGAGGCATCTCCAAGATTGTTTTCGAGAGCATGGACACCACTACGGCCAATTTCAGGGAGATGACGCCGGAGCCTAGTCCTCCGGCATCTCCAAGAAACTGGTCATAGAGGCACTCCCTAATATGTGAAATTACTTAGCTCCCAGGCGTATTGATCTAGTTAGAGAAGTTACAAGCTGCAAGATGGTGTGCGAGAGCAGGGACACCACTACAGCCAGTTTCAGGGAGATGCCGTTGGGCCCAGTCCTCCGGCATCTCCAAGAAACTGGTCATAGAGGCACTCCCTAATATGTGAAATTAGTTAGCTCCCAGGCGTATTGATCTAGTTAGAGAAGTTACAAGATGCAAGATGGTGTGCGAGAGCAGGGACACCACTACGGCCAGTTTGAGGGAGATGCCGCTGGAGCCCAGTCCTCCGGCATCTCCAACAAACTGGTCATAGAGGCACTCCCTAATATGTGACCACGCGCATTTGGAGATCAGATCTTAATGGTAAGTATGAATCGGGACAACTTCTTCATAGTTTAGGAAAGTCATTCTACGAATCGGGACTAAAGGCCCCCTTTAGTCCCGGTCCAGCCACAAAACGGGACTAACACACAAGACATTTATTAACATTAAAAACCGAGACTGCAAAATCAGGACTAAAGTCCCCCTATATATAGTCCTGGTCAAGCCACAAACCGGGACTAACACTCAATACATTTATTAAACTTGGTTGCAAACATCATAAAATATCCTTCACAAAATGAGCTATCATGTATCATGGCATTTAGGTTCACAATATGCAGCCGACCGGCCAGACATGAACTAGAGGTACACAATATAAGCATGAACTTCTTGGCGTATGTCCTTCCTTATGATCGCTTCGGACGTAACCATGGAGCATATTCTTTACTTAACGAAATGCTTGGGTCAGTTTTGATTGTGAAGGGCAGAATTTCATCAAACTTATTATAATCTTCTGACATGTCTGTCTTGTCCTCGATTCCCACGAAGTTTCTTTTCCCTGAAAGAACTATGTGACACTTTGGCTCATCATATGATGTATTCGTTTGCTTATTTTTTTCTTTTTTCGGTCTGGAGGACATGTCCTTCACATAGAAAACCTGAGACACATCATTGGCTAGGACGAATGGTTCATCTCTATAACCAAGATTGTTGAGATCCACTGTTGTCATTCCATACAACTGGTCTATCTTTACCCCTTTCCTATTCAGGTTGACCCATTTGCAGCGAAACAAAGGGACCTTAAAAGAGACTCCATAGTCAAGTTCTCATATCTCCTCTATGTAACCATAGTATGTGTCCTTTTGCCCATTCTCGTCTGTTGCATCAAAGCGGACACTACTGTTTTGGTTGGTGCTCTTTTTTCAGCATCTTTTCAAATGCGGAGTCAGTTAGACCACACTCTGCCTTCCATCGCAGCAATTCCAGCGTAGTACCGAGCTTTGTGCTGCCATCTTCGCAATTTGGGTACAACAATTTCTTGTGATCTTCTAACATGCCCTCCAACTTCAACTTCTCCTTTTCTGTTTCACAGTCTTGCTTTGCATCAGAAATGACCCTACCAAGTTCATCAGTGGGCTCATCTGATGCCCGTTCTTCACCTCCTTCCTCTTCATTGTCTTCCATTGCAGTATCACTGTATTCAGAAAACATACGATGATAGTTATTATCATCATATTCTTCTTCATTGTCTTCCATCATAACCCCTCTTTCCCCGTGCTTGGTCCAGCAATTATAGTTGGGCATGAAACCTTTCATAACCAGGTGGCCGCGAATGATTTTTGAGGAAGAGTACTCCTTGTTGTTCCGACATTGAACACACGGACAACGTATAAACCATTCTCTTTGTTTGCCGTAGCCACATCGATAAATTTATCCACGCCTTTAATGTACCCAGATTCATGTCAGTCACCGTACATCCATTCCTGACCATTCATCTACACCATATAATTAAGTTTATCAAAAACGGAACATCGGTGAAATGACCAATTCACATCGACACATGCATTGTATCAATGACAGAGAAAAGATAAGATTGCTAACCTCGATCGAGGGAAATAAAGAGGAGAAAGCTCAAATGCGTCTCGGGCACCTCCTATATTTTTGTCCTGTGAGAAATTGAACGGGATCATTCACTCAAACATTTCATCAAACACCTCGCATGCATGCATAGGAAAAAAAATAAACTAGCACACCTCTCACACCTTCCACCAAGAAAAATTAAAGGGGAGGCAGAGGGCTGGGGCGTCGTATTTATAGAGGGATGGCTCATACGCCGGGACTAAAGTGGGCGCCAGACACGTGGACTCCCACACACTTTTAGCCCGGTTTGTGTTACAAACCGGAACGTATGAGCCCCTACCAACCGGGACGCATGCCTCTGCCCCCGTGCCCGCTCGAACCGGGACGCATGCCAGTATTAGTCCCGGTTCGTGGAGAAACCGAGACTAATGCTGTTGGGGAGGCGCGAACAGATAGCCTGTTTTCTACTAGTATATTATATATATTGGGTTAGAACTAGACCATAGAGATCACTAATCCTCGATATGCTTTAAAGTGTTCATGTCAACAAAATTTGACCCTTTGAAGTTCATATATTTGAACTCCTATGTTTTAGAGGTTATACAATTGCATACTAAGCACATTCATGTTATTTCTTAATTTTCATAATAGAAACCTCAAACGCTACATGAATAGTGAAATAATAATGTATTTTTATGATAAAAATGTCAGTGCATAAGTACCGACATCTAATTTGCTCAAGATATGATCTTTCACATATTTTCCTCTATCTATTTTTTTTGAACAATAAAAGGGTCAAAGACCCTAGAAGCTGCGTGTTGCGACGTGACAGGTACAAAGATCATGAAGGCCCCTAGAAGTTAACACCCTAGCAAAACTAGAAAAGAAGAAAAGGGGCCTCCACTTTACAAAAAACACCCTAGGACTAAAAGATAAAACGCAATCAAGTCCCCGGGCGCCGCCACCACCAAACTCTGGCGACCTCCAGCGAACGGCGAGGTCAGAAGGGTCTCTTGCTCGTGGCGCCCATTGAACCAGAGAGGAAGCGAAGCCACCGCCCCTCTTGCACTCGGCCGGGACGAACCACTTGCCAAGAACAGGAGGTCGAGCTCCAGAGCCACGCTTCACAGAAGGGCCTCCCATGGAGGTTGAATCCCGAGGCCGCCATTCGGCCAGAAAAGGCAGAAGTCCAGTAGCCTTGCTAACCATGGAACGCTGCGATGGAGGGCATAAGGAGCAGCTTCAGACGACATCAACATCATCTTCCGCTCCGAGCAAACCCCTCTTCCATCCATCGCCACCACGGCAGGCCAAGAGAAGGGGGCCAGGTCACCGTCGATGAAGACAGAGGCCAGAACACACGCTTATGATGAGGATTCGCTTGGAGTAGCGCCACCGACATCTTCCACCTCTGAAGCTCGCCAAGGACCACCCACCGCAGCCTCCTGCCGCCGCGCGGATGCGACATGAGACAGAATCCAACGCCTCTTCCTCCCGCGGCCGCATCCCCGCTCGAATCCCTCCTCCCCTTGCCTCCATGGCCGACCGGAAGAGGGGAATCAAGCAGAATACCACCACCAGGAAGAAGAGCCGCACAGCAGCTCGAACACAGACGACCACCGACCGAATTCCTCTTTCCCCTGCCACCACGGCCGGCCAAAGAGAGGAGATTCCGTCGTCCATCAACCACAAGCTCAAGCAGGCCTTATTAAGAGAGGAGGAGGGCTCTACCACCGTCACCATCACCGGAGGGGCAGACGGCGTTGAGGGGAGAAGCCCGACTGCCGAATCTGGCTGGGAAACGGCGGGCTCCTAGGCGGCAGAGGCCACCACGACCAGGGACTCAGCCCCAAGACAACCTACATCTAAACTACAGAGCCCCCCCTTCAGCCCCGCTCGACCGGCAGCGCCGGCGAGCAAGGCCTTGGGACGGCGCCAGCGGGAGGAGCTTCTTGATTTACTGTAGCACACGGGAAGGAAGAGGAGAGTTGTCGGTATCGGAGAGCGCTTTGCTTCCTCTATCTATTATGTGTGTCTCGTGATTCTGCTCTTTTAATTCGCGCAAAGATTCTCTTCCTCACGTGTTCTCATTTCTTCATCTTCGCCAACCTATACCCTCATGCAGGGGAACACACACAACATAACGTAATCGTCGTGTGCTGACATGTGTTGTGAGTCTTTTCCGGTAAATGATAAAAAACTAGACAGAGAATAGCTCCACGGGGAGACTTTGTTTTTCATTTTTCATACTATCTTCATACCGGTTTATTGAGCTAACACGGAGTTTAAAAAAAAGTTAACTATAAAATTTATCAATAAAACATGAGTTATATGTCATAAAAATTATACCATTTAAAAGCTCTTTCAATGATATAATTTTTGTGATATATGAATCATATTTCATTGGTCAAATTTGTAGTCAAACATATTTCTTAAATTTCGTGTTATTATGGAACATCTCCTGTTATAACTTTCATGTAAGCTGTAGTGGACAAATTATTTTTGTTTCTCTTCTTTTCTAGCGTTCATATTGACACCTCGGGTAAAAGGAAGCTCTACGTTTAGGGCATGTCTACCAGGCCGACGCATCCCGTCCGAGCGTGTCCGAACTCGTTCGCGCGGATGTACGAGACGTGCGCGGTGCCCCAGCGACCCGACTTATCCGAACAAACGCCTCTGGCTCGACTCATCCGTGCACCTAATCTGGGACTCTGTTGCGTCGGCCCAGACAACGCTCTTGTCCGAGCGCGTCCTCCCAATAAGTTGCCCGGGCCCTCTCGCTAGGGGCACAGCAGCAACTCTCCTCCCCCAAACCCTCGCACTCCATATCCCGCGACTCGAGTAAGTGCAATATTTGCCACTACTGCAGGCCACGCGCGTTGCCGGAGTTGTCTGGACGCGCCGCAAGCAATTCCACCGCCCCGGCCTCTGCCTGTGGATTGGACGCGCGACACCCTCTACGTGGCGCACAACCTGCTGATCATTTTTCTACGGTACGTTCGCCGACCCTTTCTAGGTTCTATCCGGTCCGCTGTGGGAGTTGGCATCGCCATTGATTGTAGGGGTTCGTAGCATGGAAAACAAAAAAAAATCTACCGCATACAAACAAACAAGCCAAGATCTATCTACTAGATTGTAGCAACGAGTCGATAGAATAACTCACCCTCGAAGATTCCAAAGTGTTTAACGAGAGCAGATTCTCGTGGGTGATGTAGTCGTACTCTTGCCGATCTCAAGATCGTGTAGACGATCCTTCCGGCGCTGCGTTCCGGCAGCGCTTCCGCAGTCGGTCACACGTTCGGTACTCGATGAAGACCTTCCTCTCCCTTATTCCAGCAGGCAGCGGAGGTTGTAGCACTCTCCTCGCGATTCCGGCAGCACGACGACGTGGTACCGGAAGTAGAGGGGAGATCTCGCAGGGCTTCGCCTTAAGCCGGAGCGAGCATGGTGGACTATGAGAGAGGCCCTCGGTGATCTAGGGTTTAGACACACCAAGGAGAGGGGGCTAGGCCGGCGGCTAGGGCTTGGGGAAAGCCCCAAGTAGGCGGCTAGGGTTTGCCCTAGGCGGCGGCAGCAGCAGGAGGTGGTGGCGCCGACAGCTTAGGGTTAGGGTTTTGGTGAGGCAAGGTGTAGTCTTGGAGGGGCAGCCCTGCCCCTCCTTATGTAGGTGGGAGGGCGCGGCCAAGGGGAGGGGAGTCCCTCCCCAACTCGGCTTCCAAGGCCGGCGGTGGAGGGAGAGGAACTCCTCCCCAAGTAGGTTTCCTACTCTCCCTCCACCAAGCAAACTTGCCGTTTGACTTTTCAAATTGGCGTTTGACTTTTCAAACTAGGATTTGATTTATCCCTTTATTTTGCTCAGCGATGACACCTAGTACATGATGCAACCATTCCAACTTGTTATGACACATTCATGTACCCTTCCCCTCCGGAGTGCCGGACCTTCCGGAACCTTCTAGAACATTCCTGATGAAAACACCGGAACCATTCTCCAACCCCGAAACTGGACTTTCCTTATATGAATATTATTCTCCGGACCATTCCGGATCTCCTCGTGATATCCCGGATCCCATCCGAGACTCCGAACAACATTCGGTCTCTTACTCATCATTCCATAACTACTCAACAACATCGAATCCTTAAGTGTGTCTCCCTACGGTTCGTGAATTATGCGGACATGATCGAGACACTTCTCCGAACAATAACCAATAGAGGAATCTGAAAATTCATATGGCTCCCACATATTTCTAAGATTACTTTGCGATCGAATGAACCACTTACATACGATACCAATTTCCCTTTGTCTCACGATAGTTTACTTATCCGAGGTTTTGATCGTCGGTATCTCTGCATACCTAGTTCAACCTCGTTACTGATAAGTACTCTTTTCTCGTTCCCTTGATATGTGATCCCTTGTGATCCAGTCACATGCTTGCAAGCTAATTGGATGACATTCAACCGAGAGGGCCCAGAGTATATCTATCCGTCATATGGATGGACAAATCCCACTCTTGATCCATGTGTCTCAACCAATACTTTCTGAACACTCAATGCCACCTTTATAGCCACCCAGTTATGGTGTGGTGTTTGATGTCATCAAAGCATCCTTCCGGTGATGGTGATAAGCATGATCTCATGGTCGAAGGAATTAGGTTACTATGTATCAGAAAGCATATAGCAATTGAACTATTAAAACGACTTGATCTTTATGCTACGCTTATCTATAGGAGTATGTCCATCATATCATTCTCCTAACGATATGATCTTGTTGTTAATAACATCTCAATTTTCATGATAGGGAAACCACAATCATTTATTAACCAACAAGCTAGTATTATAAAGAGGCTTTACCAGGGACTCTAATTTAGTTTACAAATCACACAAGTATTAATGTTTCCTTGTTAATACTATTATAGCATGAATGTAAACATTTATCATAAACACAAAGATATAATAAACTACATTTATTATTGCCTCTAGGGCATATCTCCAACATTGATGGCCGCATACTTTGCAGATGGGTAGCAACTGAAGGGCAATAGAGTTCTTCTACAAGAATTTCGTGGAGTCATCGTCCGAGGAGGAGTCCGACGGTGAGACCGAGATTTTGCTGGCGGCTGCATAGATGGTGCACGGACACTACCTCCTGCCACCGCGCAGAGGTGGCTCGTTCAAGCGGCGCGAAGCCAACCAGGAGCGCGACCGAGAAGAAGGCCACATACGCCTTTACAAGGACCACTTCCATCCAACTAATCCAGTCTTCAAAGAGAAGGCATTCCGCGCCGCTATCAGATGCCGAGGGACCTGTTCTTGCAAATTCTCAATGAGGTTGATGGAGTACGATAACTACTTCGAGGCCAAGTACGATTGTACCAGTAAGATTGGCTTCTCCTCTTACCAAAAATGTTTTGCTGTCATTCGGCAGCTTGCATATGGAGTGCCTGGTGACCTCCTCGACGACTACATACGAGCGAGTTCACATGCCATAAGGCCATGTACCAGTTTTGTAGCGTGGTTATTGCGGTGTTTGGCAAAGTTCGCCCGAGAGAGCCAAACAATGAAGACACTGCCCTCCTTTTGTCCATCAACGAGAGAAGGGCGTTTCCTGGTATTCTTGGCAACATCGACTGCATGCATTGGCAGTGGAAGAACCGTCCCTTTGGTTGGCAAGGGCAGTTCAAAGGGCATATGTAGAGGGGTGCACCGTCATACTAGAGGCTGTCGCATCACAAGGTCTCTAGGTTTGGCACTCCTTTTTTGACATGGCTGGATCAAACAATGACATCAATGTGCTGCAGCGGTCTTTGGTGTTTGCTAGACTAGCAGAAGGCAATGCCCCATAGATTCTTATCAGATCAATGACAATTCATATAATATGTGTTACTATCTTGCTGACGATATCTGTTCTTACTGGGCCACCTTTGTAAAGACAATCCGCAATTCTAGAGATGAGAAGTGCAAGAGTTTGCGAAAGAGCAAGAGAACGTTAGGAAGGATGTGGAACAAGCATTTGGTGTACTTCAGTCAAGGTGGGCTATTATTTGGTACCTTCTAGAACCTGGAGCACAAAGAGGACGTGGGATGTGATGACTGCTTGTGTCATCATACACAACATGATCGTCGAGGACAAGCATGATGACGACATCTTGGACCAAGGCTGAGACTTTCAGGGTCAGTTGGTTGAGCCAGAGCCAGATCTATCGTTTTGAAAAGATTTTATGCAAGTACATGGAAATTTGCGTCACAGGTAAACCCACGGCTTTAACTAGATTTGGTTGGTCATATATGTGTTCGTGCGGGAATCGTGTAATTTAAATGACGGTTTAGTTATTTTTTATCGAACCATGTGAGTTCGAACTATTTAAATGTAAGCATTATTTCAATTTAATTATCTAGTCTAATTTATTTGCTTTCCAAAAATTAATTATATAACGATGTGTGCTTCGGTCCCCCCTAAAGTTAAGTTTCATGGACAGTTTTATTTCTTTGATCCGTCGAAACCCATATCGAGGCCACGTATATCTCTGTATATGTGTACTCGGTCGAACTGAGTATAATCCATGTTCCGGACGGCTGATCCCACCTCTTATTATCGCGACCTACGTCTTTGCATGTCATATTTAATTTTTTTTTTTGTTGTTATATAACTTACGATTTTCTCTTCTGCAGGCACATGAGTATTCGTGTACAGGGAGTATACGTCTAAGAGGACCATATGGACTTCGGGTGGATTCGTACGGTCCTAAAAACAATTGGTATGAGTTTTTGTTTGTCAAAGTTTGAAAAAAAGAAGGGAAAAGAAGGGAGGGGACTGAAGCAAAAGTGTTATATAACAACATTTGCAAACATATGAATTTCTGGCCGCGCTGACCAAGCGTGAACGTCTGACCGAACAGACCGGACTCCCTCCCTACATCAATCGCGGTCCAATCAAATAGACAGAAACAGATTGTTTGGGTTTGACCGCATGGATCGGCGAGATGCCCTGAGCGGTCATCTTGGTGCATCCGGATGAACTGCTAGGCCCACCCGTCAGCATGTCACAGTCCACTAGCCCAGTTGCCACACATCAGGGCCACTCGTGGTGGACGTGGACCCGCTTCATGCACTCGACGGCTCCCGGCCCCAATACGCCGGCCGCCGCCGTGCGTCGCCTCCCACCTCGGAGTGCCGCCGCCGGCTACCAGCTACACGCACTCCTCGCTAAGCACGGCCTCCTCCACCACCCGGCATTCCTCCGCGCCCTCCTATCCCGCCTGCCTGCCTCCCCGTCGTCCATCTCCCTCCTACTCTCCGCCCCTCCGTGCGTCCTCTCCCCGTCCCTCTTCTGCCCGGCCATCACCGCGTTCTCCTCCTCCCCGGCCCCGTACTCATCTCTCGTCATATTCAACCACGTCTCCTCCCTCTCCCTCCCCACCCCGCTCCCCGCCTTCCCCGCCCTCCTCAAATCCTGCGCTCGCGCTTTCAAGCTGTGCTCCCGAGCCAGCGCGTCCGCCGCGGCTTTCGCCACAAAGGGCATGGAGCTACACTGCCGCGTTCTGAAGCTCGGCTGCGGCGCGGATCGGTACGTGCAGAACGCGCTCGTGTCCATGTACGGCAAGCTGGGCCGCCTCGGGGACGCGAGGATGGTGTTCGACGAAATGCCCGTCAGGAACGCTATCTCTTGGAACGCGCTGGTGGGGGCACACGGTGCGGTGGGAGACTCACAGGGTGCAGAGAGATTGTCTCAGGATACGCCAGATAGGAACATTTCGTGGTGGAACGCCGAGATTGTGCGGAATGCGAGGGTTGGGGATATGGAGGCGGCGGCGAAGGTCTTCAGAAAGATGCCTAATAGGGATGCCGTGTCATGGAACTCCTTGATCGGTGGCTATGTGAAGCTTAAGAATTATAAGCAAGCATTGGAGATCTTCCAGGAGATGCAGAACAATGGCGTCAAACCAACTCAGATAACACTCGTGTCGGTCCTTGGGGCGTGTGCACAGATTGGCGATCTGGAACTTGGGAAGGGTGTCCACAGTTACCTTGGTATCAATGGCATTGCAGCTGATGGGTATGTCGGTAACGCTCTCGTTGATATGTACGCAAAATGTGGCAGGTTGGAGCTTGCCAGACAGGTCTTTGAGAGCATGTTAACCAGGGATACTACTTGCTGGAACACGATGATCGTTGGGTTGTCGGTCCACGGCTACTCACGAGAGGCTCTGGATCTATTTGATTCGATGAAACTTGAACCTGATTGTGTCACATTCCTCGGTGTCTTGACTGCCTGCAGCCATGGTGGGCTAGTGAACGAGGGTAGAACATATTTTAATAGCATGGCTGCAGACTACAAAATTGTGCCGGATGTGAAGCATTACGGCTGCATGATAGACATGCTCTGCCGCTGCGGGAAAGTTGCAGAAGCTTATGAAATGATCAATGATATGTGCGTCAGGGCAAACTCCGTTCTTTGGAAGACGGTGTTGGCTGCATGCCGAGTGCACGGGCACATGGACCTTGCTGACAAGGCCTTCTGCAAACTGCATGAGCTGATGCCAGCCGACGATGGGGATGTGGTCACGATATCAAATGTGTATGCAGAAGCAAAGCGATGGGATGATGTTGAGCGTCTGAGGACGAAGGTGATTGAACCCAGGTCTTGGAAGCATGCCGCACACAGTCAAGTTAATGCAGCGTAGCCAATTATTTCTGCCGGAAACTGGAGCCTACAATGGCTGACTTCAATTACCATTTGGTATATGTTGTCAGCTATCGCAAATTGAATTTGTCGGTAAAAAGTGAAGGAATTAAATTGCTGGAGTCTGATTTTGGAAATTTGAGTACACCCAGGCTGCAGCTTCAGCAGGTGACTTGGCGTTCCACATTTTACTGTGCTGTATATTGTGCTAATGTTCATATACTTAATGGCTGCTTGATGTAATTCTGTAGGCCACGCATCGTTGCCTCGACTCTTCCAAGTTCCAAGTGAAGACTGAAGAGAATCGTCAAGTTAGTAACCATGCTGAGTTAGTTAATCTGTTTACACAACAAAGATGGGATGGACTTGTTTTAAGAGCATCCCAACTCGTTGGACGAACCCATGCCGAAATCCGGACTTTTTTGGCCAGACGAAACTTGATTTCGGCTTGGGTACGTCTAGTTTCCCACTCGCGTACCCAGGCCGAGTTCCCAGGTTAGACGAAATTCAGTTAAAATCGGCGTAATATGGGCGAATATAGGTGGATTTCATTAACTAGGGCAAGGACGCACATATTCGAATTTAATAAACTAGAAAAAGGCCGCCGCCGCCGTGGTCGACGGCGGACGCCGCATCTACAGGCCGAGGCGGGGGTGGTTGCCAGCCTGGATGTGCTCCATGACGTCGGCGAGAGTTCGCCGTGGAACGCTCCACCAGTGGCGACAGAAAGCCATATTGTGACGCGGCGGCGGCGGCGAACCCGACGGTCCGTCGTGTCGGGCGAGTTCCTCGAGGCGCCTGTCGGCGAAGAACTGACTCCAGATCACCAAGTTGCCAGGATCCTCGGCGAGATCCGGGTCTTGCATGGCGGCTATCACCGCCTGGATCTCTCCGGCGAGGTCCTCGTCGGCCGGCACCGGCGGAATAGGGATCCCACCGGCGCTGAGTTGCCAGGCGAAGGGGAGACGAGTGTCCGGCGGCGCCGTATAGCCCGCCTCGTGGAGCAACCGGGCTTCCCACGGCTGCATCGTCCGTCGGCCGGAAAATCTCTCGGCCATGGCTTTTCGGCGGAGTTGAGGAGGTGGAGTGTCCGGAGTTCGCCGGAGTTGAGAGTGGTGTGAGAGACTGTGAAGGGAGATGGCGAGATGTACACCTTTTATAGGTCGAGTTCTGCAGCGAGGGCGGGAGGGGTGTAGCGGCGAGGGCTGGAAAAGGAAAACAGCGGAAAGGATAACGACGACTCGGCTTCTGTCGCTGACAGGCTGGTTCACTTGGCCAATTTGCTGCGTCCGGCGTTCCCAGGACGTACCCGTAAACCTGGGTTCAGCCTGGGTAGTCCGGATGAAAGTTGGTCTAAATCCGGCCCAAACAGGTCCCTGGGTACGCTGATTTTGGCGTCCGAACGAAATTTCGGCGTCCGGATCGACGTCCTGGGTAGCCAGGTGAAGATACCTAAGGTGGAAGCTGAAAAGCTTGAAAAAGCTTCATTTCCTTAGTGGGCCGTATGATTCGAGGAGCTGGAAATATTCCGTAGTGGAGCTATTGCAGTTTTAAAGCAATGTCTTTGGCCTAAAAACTATCATCTTTTGCCGGTAATGGTAGAAAAAAAACACCAACAAGCCTGCTTGAATGGCTCTGTTCATCTGTTGCGAGGCATTCTTGGCTTACTCTTGTAGTGTTGTTCAATAAAAATGTTTACACATGACACATCTGACGTGAACTTCAGATAAATTTTGTTACAGAATGGATTTTGGGTTGTTAGAAACAAGAGTCAAAAGTTGGAAAAATCACATTTGATAACGGAGAACGTAGCAATCAGTTTTGTTTGTTTTAACGACCAGGCAAAGTCTTCCCCACTTGTCCAGTCGTCCCTACGAGTCGACGACCCCTTTTATCCTCTTCCTTCTTTTTCTTCCCTCGCGATTCCACCGAGAAGGCCGAAGCACGCCGCCTCCGACGAAAAATTCTCCTCTTGTAGCCATCGCCATCGTCGTCCGCTCTACTTGCGTCAACTGTTCCCACAGTCTTGTACTGGTCTGGTCTGTCCCTTCGCCGTAAACCCGAGATCCCTTCTCCACAAGTCCAACCCATCCAGTTCGTCCTCCTCGGCTCCTCGCCGCGGATTTGTTTGCCACGTGGCGGCAGTTAATCCCGGAAAGTAATCCGCGGATTTCGCGAGAGGATTCTGCAGTTCTCTCCCCGGATTTCCCGAGAGCTGAATCTCTGACCGCATCATATAGCCTGCCTGCCTCAGTCAATCCTTCCTCGTTAGTGGCCGCTCCCGATTTCTGGAATGGAAGAAGACGCCCCGGCGGCGCTGCGCGTGATCCGGAGCTCCATCGACGCGCTGGGGAGAGGGTTCGATGCCAACCACGACATCAGGCTGCTCTACTGCAAGGGCTCTCGCCTCGTCGAGGTCGACGACCACGAGCTCACTTCCAGGGATCTGGTCCTGGCTGATGGGCTCACTGTCCCCGGTGTACCCAAGGATGTCAGTTGTTCGGCTGAGACTGGAACTGGTGGACCGGAGACCGCCGGACCATGTGGCTTCCACGAGGTGACGATCACTCGTTGATTTTGACAGTAATTTTGTTGCGCTTGTCTCTGAGTTTTGTTTGTTATTTTTTCGGTAATCACAAGTTGTATGGTCAATTGCATGCTGGTTCTGAACTGTTTTTGGTATCGTAGTAGAGTCAGGATGTAGTGGGTTTTTAGACAAAGTCAGGATATGTATACATTGTTAAGCACATGTTATGGAAAAGGGTCGCAATTAGTCAGTGAAGATGTGCTTTGGGTTACTGTCACATGTCTACCTGAAACTTTAAAGACCTAGCTAGTAGTATCAGTGATAAGAGGACTATGGTGCTTTACAAATACTCCCTCCGTTTCTATGAATAAGGCGCACTCGCTTTTCAAAGCTTTGATCAATAATATCTCTATTATGTTATACGAAATTGGTATTGTTGCGTTCGTATCGGAAAACACTTTCTAATGATATCAACTTTTTATCAAATAGTCCTCCTATAGTTGTACTTATTTCTTGGTTAAAGCGAAATCTTGGAATACGCATGCGCCTTATTCATTGGAACGGAGGTACTACATTGCTTGTCTAGTGAAACTGTGAGACTAGGGAATTCAGGATCTGTGTAGTATATCAGTTAAAGTAAAGTACAGGCATTCAAATAGAGAATCCGGAGTTCACAGGGTTGAAACAAGTGTTGTTCTGTCACAATATTATACTACCAGAGTTATTTCTGGTACAATTTATATTGCCGCTTGTTGTTGTGGTTCTCTGCTATCTGCTCTTACTGTCAGTCCGCCAGAAAAGATTTTAGGTTTCGACCGATCATGAGATCTACATTATGTTTCTTACAGGCTAGTACCAATAGCTCAGTACTACTTCAGTACACATATTTCTTCTTGGATCTGTAGTCTTTGTTGCCCCATTGGACATGATTATCAAGCATAAATCTCTATTAATCATGGCTTAAGAATCCTTTTTTGGTCCAACATCAACTGCCTAGTTAATTCCCATCTTGCTTCATGTAGTCTTCCAGTCTAACTTGTCTTTTCCTTAATTCCCATCTTGCTTCATGTAGTCTTCCAGTCTAACTTGTCTTTTTCTTAATTCCCATCTTGCTTCATGTAGTCTTCCAGTCTAACTTGTCTTTTCCTTTTCTGATTGTAGATGGCAGGGTATTTTAACAAAAAATCCCAGCTTGCAGGAAATATACCTCTTGGAAGCTTTAATTCAGCATATAGCTTCACTGGATCCAAAAAATTCGATGCCATGACTACCAAAAGTCTTGGGATGGAGGGAAAGACTGTTTCTTTATATAAGGCCCAACTTGTACGACAGCCTTTATCGCTGGTAGAGGAAGTTAAGCATGCAGTGCCTCACTCATGGGAACCATCATCTCTAGCAAGGTAAACAAACACATGCAGATTGCTCTAAGAAGATGAAGGCCTTAACAGTTTGCAGCTTTGAACAGGTTCATTCAGAATTATGGAACACATGTCGTAACATCAATTACCATTGGTGGGAAGGATGTGATTTACATCAAGCAGCATATGTCATCATCACTTTCTGCGGTTGAAATAAAAAATTACATACAGGATCTTGGATATCAGAGGTTTTCTGAAAATGAAACCCTTACAGGCTCAGGCCCTATAAGACCAATGAATAAGGTTTGGTTTTCTTTAGCTAGACTCATCCACAGTATAAGTTAAGAAAATCTTATTGTACTTCAGTTATGATTTTTGGTCAGGAAACAGAAACTCTTGGGTTCAACAGCCAAGGAGTATATCCACAACCTCCAAGTACACCATATATTCCTGCAAAAGAGGCAAGGGCATGCTAACCTAATTGAATTTCCATGCTGCATTTTCTTTATGTTTTGACAACACTGAGCAGCAGTTAGTATATTTGGTGAACAATCTTTTGTTAATTTCCTCTCAACAAAGTATTAAAGTGGTGTTTAATTGATATCAGAGTACAAGTAGTACCTTTCTGTGTTTGATATAGTTTCATGACACCAGTTCACTATGTGTTATGTTATGTGAATTTCGTACTAACATGTCCATTACACACCATTATTGCAGTATTTACCTAGTCATCATCATTATGCCGTTACAATTTTTTACTAGCTGCTTGACTGTAAAACATCACAGTTCACATGTAGATCTATTGCTGATACCCTTCACATGTATTTTGCTATAACTTCCTGAAAGAATGCTTTATAACTCTAGGCTAAATGGATCCTGGGCGCTGTATTTGGTTAGCATGTGCTGAAACTGCATTACTCAATTGGTTGATGTCAATTTTGTGACCATTTGCTAGAATAAACTCTGGTGTCGAATCTCTTTGTAGTATTTCTTAGTGCATTGGTGAACATACCAATCGACCTTGCCAGCTTGGTGATCATTTCTTTTTGTGTGCCATTGTTGTATTACTTAAGTAATGTACTAAAAATTTTGAGCGTTCCAACGGATTATTCTGCAGGATATCACTGTAATTTTCAGAAGAAGAGGAGGAGATGATTTAGTTCAAAGTCACACAGAGTGGGCAAGAACTGTTAACTCGGCGCCTGATATTATACATATGACTTTTGTTCCTATAACAACTCTGTTGGAAGCAGCCATCCCTGGAAACGACCATCTCATCCGGGCGATCAACCTTTATCTAGAATGTAAATATTTGCTTCGTATATATTTATTTTTGGAGTATGTCCTGCTTCCATGCATGATTTTTTTGTACATATTATATGGAAACAATAGAACCTCTTTATTTATAACAGAAAAATAATTAAAAAACATATAACATAAATCGTCCCTCAATTGTATACTTTGCACATCTGGACCAGGCTACCAGTCTACTTTCCAAAATATGCTGTCGTAATCAAGCTATATTGTATTTGCAAAATCAGGAGTTTTGGGGTTACATTCTGTTCAAATTTAATTGTTGTCGAAAAATAGTACTCCCTCCGACCCATATTAGTTGACTTGGATTTGTCAAAATTTGGATGAACCTATATAATAAATAGTGTCTAGATTCATCCAAATTTAGACAAATTTGAGTCAACTAATATGGGTCGGAGGGAGTAATTGTTTGATTTGATTATTAACCATTCTCTATTCCTTTTCCTTAGATAAACCTCCAGTTGAGGAGCTACGTTACTTCCTAGAGTTCCAGCTTCCCAGAGTTTGGGCGCCAGTTCGTGATGAGCACCCTGGCTATCAAAGAAAAGAGCCTGTGTGTCCATCCTTGCAGTTCAGCATGATGGGGAAAAAACTGTATATCAGCCAAGAACAGGTACTTAGAGTTAGCGGTGATGATTCTCATTTCATTGGAAGCTTATTGATGCGTGCATGTCATTGTTATCTTTGATGTAATCTTAGTCAGTTAAACATCAAATCAACAAACAGGGAGAGATTTTAGAAAAAAATTGTCTATTTGTGTCGGTATATTTCTTTGGTATACCTTACTTGTCGTACAGCAACTTTACTTAGTAGCCATACCTTTCTTATTAAACCAAAAGAAAAATGCTAATATTATCATTCTTACTGTTTTAGCCGATATAGCCCTACGTTTAGATATGTCCACTAGAAACATGAAGTTGCCTTAGAGCCTGGATTCCAGGACTAATCTCTATACAACTCTGCTGTAATATCTGTATGTAGATAAGATGGATATTGTAGAGTTTGAGAGACAACCACATGTTACTATTTCAAATTTGTGCCTGATATACATAGAGAACAACTAAACAACAACAGAGGAACAACTTGTAGAGGTGCTCGGATCCTTGCGATTAAATCTGAGATTGGTTTTCGATTAACCGGCTACCTTCGGTCGGTTTCTGCTTGTGGTCACGTTTGGTTCAGGTCTTAATGGGCTGACTCTAACAAGAGTTTGGTTTAGTTTGGTTTCTAACAGCAAATGGTTGGGTATGGTTAGGTATGGGTTTGAATGGGTCCGGTTACAAACAGTTGTGATCCACAGTTTACAGCCGGTTTGGGGCATTTTGGTTCCATTCCCGATAACACAGTAATCTTCATCCGTCGTCCATGCATGCGCGGCAGCCGCCCGCACGCGGCTCACCGGTTCCACCTCCGCGAGAATCGCGTGTGGCTCGTCGGCCTGCTGGCCTCCACGACACATGCCGTCGGCGTCGCGCTCGGCTCGCCGGCCTGGCCTCTACGACAGACGCCGCCGCCGCGCTCGGCTCGCCGGACGTCGGCCGCGGCAGCTGCCGTCGCGGCTCGCGGCTCACTATCGCAACACACGGAGCTTGCCATCAGTAGCCGGAAAGGAAAAACGGCGGCGAGGTTTTGTAAACCACCTCTGGCGATATGAAAGAGACGCCATGTAATGACGAGAAACACGGCGGAAGAGATGGACGCCGCTAACGCGCAGGGGACAGACGCAGGGCGCTGCGCAAGAGGGGCGCGGCGTGTCGCCGGAGGCGCCGCACGGGGAGGTGCTGGCGGAACGCGCCGTCTCGTGCTGCCTCTTCTGCGCGTGCTTGCCGGTGGCCCGTGCTCCAGTCTATGCCGTGCGGCAGTGCTGGAGGCTGAGGAGGAGGCGACTTGCTCGGCCCCTCAGTCACACGGCGCTGTGGGAGAGTGCATGATTTGAGCGTGGAGGCCTGGGCATGCTCGGTCGCAAGATCCAGCGGGAAGTTGCCCAGGGAGACCGTGTTGAACACCAGCGCGTTGCTCTTTTCGCAGTACCAGAGCAGCTTGACGTCGCCGATGTCGCCAACGTCGTCGTTCCCGTCGCCGCTGCAACATGTGATCGCCCGGCGCAGACTAATGTCGCAGCTGCTGTGCCGGGATGACGCCTTCATCGAGAACGGCAGGGAGGTTCTTCGGGTGCTTCTCCGAGAGAGCAATGTTCGCTGGCACTACCGCTCCCGACATCCACGGCGCCGTGGGCACATCAGTCCAGGCGTCCAGCCCATTTTCATGGCGGCGATCATAATGAGGAGATGGAGTCATGGAGGAGGTCAAGGGCTACTGGACCGGCATACTGAACATAGTTAACTCCTCCATTCCGCGTTAGAGGACTTCCGGCGGCGACTCACGGCAGGGTGCCTGACACGACTCCGCCGCCCGACGTCCCGCTGCCCCTGCCTCGCCCGAAGGCACGATGACCGTATAGCGCGCTAGCTAGCTGCTGGTATGGATAGCCTATGAGAGTTCGATCTGTCCGTGTGGTTTGCGTGCTTTTGCATGCAGTGGTGGAAACCATCGTGAGCTACAACCTTGGCCAGCAAAACCATTTAATCGAACAGTTCTTAACCCATTCTCGAAAATGGTTATAAACCACAGTTGACGACTCAGTTTGGTTCGGTTTGGGTCTAATGTAAATCAGGTTTGGTTTTGGTTGGGTTGACATAAATATCAAATGAGTTTGGTTTAGGTTCGGCTGCCAATTATGCTTGCGTGGGTTTGGTTGAGGTATGGCTTAGTTCTGAAACCATTCTCACGTTTACTTGCGATCTACGAATAGTGCTCTTTCCCTGGACTTGTTGCAGGACTTGAAGGATGTTATGTTTTATGAGTGGGTTAGAATGTTGCTAACCAAGTTTTACACTTCTTCCAAAAACCATCTATGCTGGCCTCAGGCTCGGCTTTACTTTGGCCGATATGGTCCATCGCCTTGTCACGTACTTTCCAGTGAGGGCAACCTGCACAAGCTGGCGTGATTTTCTTCCCACGGATGCTACTTTCATGAGAGCATTCTGCAGTGTATAGCTAGCTAGACTAGATTGATTGATCCATTTATGGTGTAGTACAACAAGGCTTCTTTTCTGGTGTTCCTTTATTGTTTTAAATAGACCCTGATACAGAACTAGTATCTGTGTCTGTAATGTAAGTGGATACTAGTCTCACAACACCTGCACAAGTCTCGTACAATTATCCTTTAGGCTTTGTTATGCATCGTCATATCTTTTCAGGTATCAGTGGGTCGCAAGCCAATAACTGGCCTAAGGTTATGCTTAGAAGGTGCTAAGCAGAATCAGCTATGCATCCAACTGCAGCATCTAGCATCTCTTCCAAAGATTCTTAAGCCTTACTGGGATGCACACATCACAATTGGCGCGCTGAAATGGCAGGGGCCAGAGGAGCAGGACAGCCGCTGGTTTGAGGCTGTGAAGTGGAAAAACTTCTCCCACGTCAGCACAGCTCCAGTGGAACACCACGAGACACTCTTTGGCGACGCCTCTGGCGTGTACATTGTCACCGGGGCGCAGCTCGGGGTGTGGGACTTTGGATCGAAGAACGTCCTCTACATGAAGCTTCTGTACTCGAGGGTGCCCGGCTGCACCACCCGGAAGTCGCTATGGGATCATAGTCCTGCCACCAGTAGCAACCATCCGGATTTGGGGGACTCGGGCGCAGGCTCAAGCGACGCGGGGAAGTTCGTGAAGATAGTGGACAGGTCGGAGCTGTGCAAAGGCCCCGACGACATGCCGGGACACTGGCTGGTGACCGGCGGGAAGCTTGGCGTTGAGAAGGGTAGGATTGTTCTGAGAGTGAAGTATTCCTTGCTGAATTACTGACAAGTGTGTGTTGTTGCGAACTCTGTATTGCAGCGTATTCTGTTGGGATTACAGTTGTAGTTGTTAGAGTTCCACTATTTTTGTTGGTAATCAAGTGATGGTTTGATCTGGTACTACTCCCTCCGTTCCAAACTATAAGGCGTTTCAACTTTTGTGAAACGAATGTATCTAAACGACTTTTAGTGTGTAGGTTTACTCCTAGATACGTTGGTTGCACAAAGCTAAAACGTCTTATATTCGTTCGTTTCACAAAGCTAAAACGTCTTATATTTTAAAACGGAGGGAGTATTTGTTTGCAGCTGATCGCTCTCTCTATGGCTTTTACATGAGATTTTTCTCTATGTAATGGGAAGTTTTGTGGTGGAGTTCGATCCTGTATAGGGCTTCAGTCTTGTACTCTCCCTGTTCCATAGTATAAGATGTTTTAGCTGTGTAGAATGAATCTGCACACTAAAAAAAAATCTAGATACATTTTTTTCACAAAGCTAAAACATCGAATCTACACACTAAAAGAGGTTTAGATACACCTTTTTTTTACAAAACTAAAACATCTTATATTATGAAAAGGAGGAAATAAATGCATATTCGTCATTACTTGTCAAACTTTTTTGTATCAGGAATCATTCCTTGATCATGTCATTGCTAATGCTACTCAGTGATGAAGTTTGAAAGTTAAAGTATTTTGGCTTTTCGAGAGGATGAGTATCTATGAGCTAATTTTCTGAACTTCCTGATGACAAAGTGGACCATGACAGTAGTTCCACTTAACTCTTTGTAATGTAGGAAAACTGCAGAAATAAGCAATCACTCAGAAGAGATGGATGGGAGAACAAGTCAACTGTTGAAACTATAGGACTTTCTTTTTGTAGGAATTTGCGAATTTGAAGATTTTATTACTCTCTCCTTTTCAAAATAGGATGCATATAGTTTATTGTCAAAGTCAAACTTTCTAAAGTTTGATGAACTACATAGAACAATTTATGACTATTTATGACCTCAAATTAGTATTGTTAGGACATTCACTTTGTATAAGTTTGGTGTTGTAGGTATTTTTTTTTCAATATAGTTGGCAAATGTAAAAGTTTGACTTTGACCGAAAACTTTAAACATCCTGTTTTAGGAACGAGGGTGTAATTAGCTCGAGAGAGAAGGCTGAGAGAAAAGAGTGAAAAATCATCTAAAATTCTGAACTATCGGAGAGAAAACTTGTATGAAGGTAAATCTAGTGTTTCGTTTTCTTCAAATTTTGTACCCTCTCTAATCCAAATTAATAAACCCAAATTTATTTAGATTCGAATATAGCTCATATTTTAGTGTTAAATATATCCAAATCCAGATAATTCTGAGTACATTTATTTGGATAGGATAGATAGGATAGGAGTGTCACTTACCGTGGAACTAAACTTGTGCCGGATGCATGTTGTGGGACCAATCTCGTTACTAAGATGGGGTGAACGTCAGTGTCACTTACTACGGGCGTCGGCACCGCATGGAGTAATCGATCGACGACATGGGAGCAAGGGCTTCACTAATGGTTGGGCCTATGTGTGCATGTGAATTGCTTATCCTGACCGATCAGGATGAGATGATCAGATAACAGATGAACAATAGATTAGTCGACTGTCGCTGACCCATATGGCACATGCACGGAAGTGACCGATGACCAGTCGATCCATACCAGGTTCAGCACAGTTTAAAAGCCTTGATTTTTTTTTGAACGGTAAGAGACTACTAGGTGGGTAAAATTACAAAGAGGGCCCTTGCAAAAAGCAAGCCCTCGCAAATTACAAGAAGAACCTCAGATAAAAAGAAAGAAAAGCGATCCGGTCCTTCTTCTCCACCGCATCCATGACTAGATCTCGAACCATGGTCGTTGGCGACGGCGTCGGGTGAAGGGAATATGTTCCGAGAGGCAATAATAAAGTGTTTATTATGTGTATTTCAAGTATATGATAGATGTTTATTTTGCATGCTATAATTGTATTAATACGGAAATATTAATACATGTGTGTTTAATAAACAAATAGAAAGTTCCTAGTTATGCCTCTCTTATAAACTAGCTCGTTGATTAACAAGATGATCAAGGTTTTCTGATCATAGACATTGGATGTTGTTAATAACGAGGTCACAATATTAGTGTAATGGTGTGATAAACATTTATCCGAAGTATAGCATTACGATCAAAAGTCATTGAGTTTATATTGCTATAACAACTTACGAAGTGACCCTAATCCTTAGACCATGAGATCATGTCAATCACTAACACCGGAAGAGTTTCTTGATAATATTAAACGTCACACCGTAACTGGGTAATTATGAAGATGGGTTCAGAACTACTAAAGTGTTATGTTGAGACCCATGGATCGAGAGTGTAATTTGTTCATCCCAATGACGGATAGATATGCTCTGGGCCCTCTCGGTAATATCACATTGGTTAGCTTGCAAGCAAGTGATTTGATCACTAGAATGTTATATCACGGGAACGAGAAAAGAGTGCATGTCAGTAACGAGATCAAACTAGGTATGGAGATACTGATGATAGAATCTCGAACATGTAATATATCACAAAACAAGAAAGTCATCGTTGAATATGTGGGAGTCAGTATGGGTCTTCAGATCCCGCTTATGATTATTGATCGGAGAAGGGTCTCGAAGATGTACGCATTATTCGCTAACCGTAGGGTGGCACACTTAAGAGACATCGACATCCATTTGGAGCAAAAGTTTCATGCCGGAAAGAATAACAAGTGCAGGAATTTATTTCACTAGATACCGAAACAGATTTTCGGGTGAAATTGCAGAAAGTGTTTTTGCATGTGAAATGAAATACTAGCAAGGGGTTATATGTGAATGTTTGTCATTGAAGTAATTGAAAAAATTATGAATAAATAAAAGGAGTTTTATTTAATGAGAGTTTGCATTAAATTTGGTGGAAATTTAATAGGATTTTGAGTGGAGGGAATTGAAAGGATTTTTGTGAGTGGAGTGTCCACCCACATGAATGAGGGAAGGGTGTAACATCCCAGCATTTAGGAACCAACGAATGATAGATTTAGGAATCTTTGAAATTGCATGAATTCATCTATAAAAATGTGGGTAAATTTTTCGCCAAATAAAAACCTAAAGTGATCAAAGTTTCTTTCATGCTTTGAGATTAGGTATAGTCTTGAAGGATGATTGTTATAGACTTTGATATGATCTTTGTGGATGAGTGTGTTTTGGGAAATGAAATTGGAATTTAAACTTGAGTGTTGCATTTATAATGTAGAAGGATTTAGAATTAGGTTTGAGTGATTTGATTTAATCAAGAGTTAACAATTAATAACTCAAACTTTAAATAAAATAAATTAATCAATAAAATGAATATTTATTCCATAATTTTATTCAATAAATAAGTTACAAAATGTAACTTATGGAAATGATCAAGAATCTTTACAATAGTAATGAAATAAAAGAATCTTTATATATATTGAGTAATATTACAATCTTTAGTACAAAAGGATAAAATAAAGATTACAAAAGAATAAAAGAAAGATTACAAGTGACTATTCTATAAATAAAAAGAAAACCTAAACTAAAGTCTTGAATCTTTAAGTCTGGTACCTTCAAAACAAACACAAACTAAAAGAAAGAAAGTGAAGGATTAAAAATTGTTTTACTCTCAGAATTGTCAGTGAGTTGCATTGTTCAAAATTTCATCATTGAGTAATCTTTAAAGGGGCAAGTTTCACCAATATGAAAGAACTGAATCTTTCATAATTTAAGCCAGAAGTCAAATAACTCCAAACAGCAAGGAGGGGCAAGTTTCACCAGACAAGTAAGTGTAACCAGATCAAAGTAACTTTCATATCCAGAGCATATCCACAAGGTGTGCAGCAGGCACACAAGAAGCACACACACACCAAACTGCATGGTGTGTGCTGTCAGCACAACATCAACAGGCCACACACACAAAACTACTCAGCACAGCCGTGGGAGGCATCTCTAACACCATTCTCTAATGCATACACACCAAGCCCAGCAGCCCAGCTAAACCAAACCAAAGCCAAACCAGATCACACCAACCAAACTCTTGATCATCTCACCAAGATGGTGACATAAGGAGGGGGTAGATCAGGTGGATAGCAAGCACAAGATCAAGCCACCAGGACCAGGAGGTGGAGAGCTAGATCAAGGAAAAGTCCAGGAACTGGAAGTATCAGGAGGAGCATCAGATCAAGCTAGCCACAAGATCAACAACTTGCAACCCCAACAACAACCAAGTGTGGTGATTAGAAAAGACCATCACATGATTTATCTGTCTAAGTTAGACAAGCATCCATGAGTTGTCTCATACTCAAATTCTCAGAAAAGCACCCAAGTGGGGTGATTCCATCATTGAAGTTTTAAACATTAAAAGCAATCAGAAAACTATATAGACCCAACTAGGATCTCAGGACAAATCATTGATCCTAGCTATCAAGCTATATCTAAATTCCAGGAATGAATATAGCCAAGATCTGAACTTCTAGGCACATCTCTAAATATAGGAGTAGCACCTTAGAATTTAATCTTATGGATCTATATAAGTTATCAAGCCTACAATCATTTTTTCCCAACCTTGATTCAAGAAGCAGTAGCTGGTATCACTACCAGAACCAATCCATGAGAAATAACAAGATAAGGACCTAGATCCTAAACCTCAGACCAACATCATAGGTTTTAGGAATTCAGGGAAAGAAGTTCCACTTATCTCTGATGCCAAGTTAAGCTTAAGCAAAAGCAAGCTAAGTAATAGAACCTAATCTTGTGTGTCATACTAGGATGGTGTCACAAGAACAGCTTCTAAATTAAGCAGGTTAAGCATTCAACTTTCACAGTTACACTCACAGCCAAATATGAATCATTTTCCTGATACTAATCACATGAATCATTTCTAAGAATATCCATATATATATATATCATCACTGTAAGAGACCATTAGATCTCAAGCTATATATGCATTCTTAAGCCAACAGTACAAATACAGTGACTTCATCACCCAAAAATCAATTTCATTTACCAAGCAATGACAGTGGTGAGTTCTCAAACCACTAAGAATTCCCAAGTAATGATTCTAGAGCAACCTTATCATCTGAACCATATCAAGTTAACCAATGGAATCAATCTGGTAAACCACTAGCATCACCAAAGCTAACCAAAGTAGTAATCCATAGCAAACAACCACTTAGTATGCTTAGGGATCATCAATACATGATCCAAATCATCAGATATTCAATCAACAGAGGGATATGAACTCTAAGCAGAACAAAAACCCTAATCAGGACATAACCACTAGCCAGGAGTAGCTACTATCAACATAGCATAGGGTGGCCTAGCACAGAGGACACAAGGGGAAGAAGAACAACTTACTGATGAATGTTGCCGTGGGTGAGAAGAAGAAGCAGAGGTCGACGACGAGCACGGTGGCACGGGGAGCACCCCCAAGGGGCGTGCGACCCACACCACGCCGAGGCGGTGACCCTCACCACGCCTGAAGGCGAGGAACACCAGCACAGCACACGGCAGCAACAGCGGCGACAGCACCCGCACCACCCCAAACCCTAGGGTTCGGGATGGAGCTAGTCTGGCCACGAGGGAGCTCTAGATCCAAATCAAATTGGACAGGAAGATAGAGCATGGTCGACAACCTCGCCCTGCACCACGACAGCGGCCAGGGAGGACCACGGCGACGGGCAGCGCACGACAACGACGCCATCGACCACGGGGTCAAGGAGGAGAAGAGAGAGATGAGATCGAGAGAGTGGGCTGGGTTGGGCCAGGATCCCTTCAGGGTGTCGTTTTGGCTCTGCCCTATTGGGTCACAAGGGCCCAATAAGCCAACACAGTCAGCCCAAATCACTTAAGGCCAATTTTTAAATGAGAAAAGACCAAAATGCCCTTGAATTTAAATAAATTCTAGAAAATAAAATAAAAATCCAAAATCTATAAATAAAATATTTTTGGATTCACAATAATCAAAATATCCAAATAAATTAAAAAATAAAATTTTAGACATATAAATTTTATTTAGAATTTTGTAATATATAAATTCCTTATGGAATTTTACAAAATTAATAAAAGATGATAAAAATAAATAAAAATCACTTTCATTATATATGAATATTTTAGTATTTTAGAAAAATACTAAACAAATATTTAATATCAATTTTTGGTATTTAAATGATAATTCTTAAAGGAATTATTAAATAAATAAAATTCAAATAAAAGGAAATAAAATAAAAGAATACAATATTCAATAAATATTAAAAATTAATATTTATAAATCCTTTATTATTAAAAAGGATTTTTATAATTTAAATAATGGGGTAGAATACATATAAAACTAAATAATGCATTACATTACCTTGCATAATCATTTTGCTTCTTTAAATATTGTCCTTACCGGGCAATAATGATGTTTTTGTAGACATAGAAGCTCAAGGTCCAGTGCAAGCATCAGACTTCACTACCTTGCAATCACAAGGCAAGTTCATCACTTGCTCATATCCTTTGAAGAGTCTTTATCAAAGTATTTGCAAATTGTGTGTTATCATATATACTCCAATGAAAGAAAATATTATTTTCACAAATAAAGAAATCTTAGATATCATCCTAAGTGATGATATGATGGAGCAATAGAACTTAGGGTTCTATTTGCAACAATGATGAACAATTAGGGACTTAATAACCCATGACATCAGTGATTCTAGCGCTGTATATCACGCGTTAGCCATGAGATTTGGAATGGGTCAGAGAAGTCAGCTGTATCTTCTTTCTCTCGCATGTAGAAGGATGTGCAGGTCGTGGATGTTATCCTCGTAGCGTGCATATTAATTGGTAATTCATAGAGGATATGCAGCATATGGGTGGGAACTCTCAACGTCCCACGATAGTTCTGGCATCTAACGGTCTGTACAGACCATTGCCATAATTCAATATGTGGGCATGGTGTACACCAAGGAGGCATGCGAGGTCGCGAAGGGGGCAGTGATTGGCTTGGACCAACTACTGGGCCCCACATCATGGAATTGTGGACGGGAAAGTACGTCCGGTTGTGCAACAAGGAGTTGATCTCTCATGGGTAAAGTAACGCACCTCTGCAGAGTGTAAGAATTGTAACTTGTAACTCCCTGTTCCGGGAAGGAGCTACGAACGCGTTAGGAAAGGAACTCCATGAAAGTTTTGGTCAACCTGTGAAGGCTGATGATCATAGATTTTTATAATAAAATCAATCTTTGAAGAAAGATTTACAAAAACTGCATAGTGCCAAGGACTTATAGTCCGAGGTGGTAGTTAGAGCATCAAACTTCCCACCTTGCATATAATGAACTTGTTGGGTAACGCTGTTACTCATCCTTTCCTTTGATCCCTTGCTTAGACTCTGAGGATCCCGAAGACCTGCCAATGTATGCAGCCGAATGCCAAGAAGATGTGTTCTACGAGGAGCCTGACCTGTCAGGAGGTGTTGAAGGAGTGGATTACGAAATCCGCTATGGTGTCGATGATAACGATTCCAACTAAGCATCCTAGTTAGTAGTAACCGACAGAGCCGAGCAGCATGAACTCTATAGAATAAGCTGCTGGGCTCAACTCCTAGATGGAGTTGCTACTTTAAAATTCCGCCGAAACACTTTATATTTTGGTTTGTAAGTTGAATTCTTTTGAAGTCTTGAACTTCTGGTATTGTAATAATAATAATGTGTGAATGTTTGTAATATGGACCCGCAATGTTTCTATTGTACCACTCTGAGGGATGTGATATTTACAGAACGGTGTTATATGGATGTTATGTCAATGACTATAGTGTAATATACATGCAGTGGTATGCTGGGTCACCGCAGAGGGCAAGGGGGGAGCCCCATGCGCCGGCCACCCCCTTGGGGTTCCCCCTCTCCTATAAAAGGCACCCCCTCCTCACTTCTCACTTACACCTCCTCGTGAAGGATATCTCTCACCTCTACTATTTATCCCCCATGGTCTCGGACTAGCGAGATACATGTTCCCGGTGGCTATTCGGCAAGAAAGAGTTGTGCTTCTGCTGCATCGCTGGAGCGAGGAGGCGGAGGTTGCTCGGTGCCTCGAACATGTGTGCGAGCACGGATGCACTGCTAAGTTGCGGTGCTAAGGACTTCCTCTCGATCTTGAGATCGACAAGAGATCATCTACATCAACCACAAGTTTGACTCGTTAAGCTTTGTCGGTCTTCAAGGGTATGTTTTCTATGGATATACATCCGCCTGTTGTTTGTATCTAATAGATAGATCTTGGTACATAGTTGTTCCCATCGTAGGAATTTTTTGTTTTCTATGCTGCGAACCCTACAGTGGTATCAGAGCCGGATCTATGCGTAGATGCTTTACACGGGTAGTACACATATGAGTATGTGGGCGATGATGATCATGTTATTGCTTCTTGGTTGTACTTTGGATATTGGTGGCATAGTGGGATGAAGCGGCCCGGACAAACTTTACATGTCCTCGCACATGAGACCTGTTCCATGCTTGACATGCAACTAGTTTGCATAAGTGGCTAGCTGGTGTCTGTCTCTCCTACTATAGTCAATATCTAATTTGCAACGAGTTGTCAACAATTTGGTTATCCTCGTTGTGGTGCATGTTCATAGGTAAGAACGGTTCTATCTTCGAAAGCCCTAAGCCAGGTAAAACTTGCAATGGATAAATTAGAGGTGTCTAGTTTAGATTGTTGTTGGGCTAGTGTTATGATATGGTGATGTTGTAAGTAGAAGTATGAGATGATACTCTTACAACACACATAACGTGTAAGTTCCATAGACCTTGGCCTTACACATATAGGTATGATAGTGATCATACCACGGTGCACATGATGGAGATCATATGCGGGAACCATATCATTTCACTTATAAACATGTGATGTTTGATTGCATCTCATATTGCTTGTTTGTCATTTTATTAGCATAATAAGATGATCCCTCATTAAAATATCAAGATAAGAATGTGTTCTTCCTTAAGTATGCACCTATTATATTTCGTCGCGCCAAGACATCACGTGATGATCGGGTGTTCTTGGATCCACGACCATATTTCGGGTGTAAGACAGTTACACACACAAATACTAAGGTTCTTACTTGGTGAGCCTAGCATGTACAGGCATGGCCTCGGAACACGGACCGAAAGGTTAAGCATGAGTCATATGGTAGATATGATGCCCATTTGATGCTCACCTTTGAAGCTACACCGACTCACGTGATGATCGGACTTGGTGTAGTGGATTTGGTTCATATAATCACCAAAAAGGCACGAGGGATGTCGTTTTTGAGTGGGAGTTTATTCATAATGTGGATTAGTTGAACTCAATCTATCATAAACTTAGTCTAAACTTTACAAATTCTGTTGTAGATGGCACCACTTGCTTTTAATTTCAATGTGTTCATGGAGAAAGAGAAACTTGCAACGAACGGTAGCAACTTTACCGAATGGGCCATGAATTTGAGGATTCTCCTCTGCTGTTGCACAAAAGCAATATGTGCTAGAAGCGCCGCTAGGCCCCCCACCATTCGATGATGCCCCTGACGAGGAGAAGAATGTATATCAAACTCGTCAGTAGGACCACAACTTAGTTCATTGTGGCATATTATATGGGCTATAGCCAGAACTTCGAAAGCATTTTGAAAACAGCAATACATTTGATACAATGGGTGAGTTGAAAATGATTTTTGACACACATGCTGCTATAGAGAGCTACAATGCTTAAGAAAAGTTCTTTAGTGGCATGATGGAAGAGCACAACTCCGTAAGTGAGCATGTACTCAAGATGTTGGGTTACGCTGATAAGCTTGTGTCCTTGGGAATATCGATTCCCATTGACTTAGGCATCCATCGTGTTCTGCAGTCTCTGCCACCTAGCTATAAGAGCTTCCTGATGAACTATAATATGCAAGGCATGAAGAAGTCTCTCCCCAAGCTTCTGCCAATGCTTAAAACTGCAGAAGTGGAGATCAAGAAAGAACATGAAGTGTTGATGATCAATAAGAACACTGGTTTCAAGAAAGACAAGAAGGGAAAACGGAAGGGAAGTAAGGGGCGGCAAGCCGGTTGCCGTGCCTGAAAAGAAACCCCGAGTTGGCCCTAAGTCTGATACCGAGTGCTATTATTGTAAGGGGACTGGCCACTAGAAGCACAACTGCCCCAAGTATTTGGCAGACAAGAAGGCCGGCAAGGCAAACAAAGGTATATATGATATACATGTTATTGATGTGTACTTGACTAGTACTCGCAGTAGAACCTAGGTATTTGATACCGGTTCAGTTGCTAATATTTGTAACTCGAATCAGGGGCTGCGGAACAAGCGATCGCTAGCAAGGGGTGAGGTCAAGATGCGTGTCAGCAATGGATCAAGTGTTGATGTGATCACCGTCGGAACGCTACCTCTCCACTTACCATCAGGATTAGTAATAAACTTGAATAATTGTTATCTAGTGCCTACACTGAGCATGAACATTGTATCTAGATCGTGTTTGATGCGAAGTGGTTATTCATTTAAATCCGAGAACAATGGTTGTTCTATTTATATGAATGAAATCTTTTATGGTCATGCACCGATGATG
The DNA here is from genome assembly GCA_916181665.1 of Avena sativa. NCBI lineage: Eukaryota > Viridiplantae > Streptophyta > Magnoliopsida > Poales > Poaceae > Avena > Avena sativa. Next base: position 235,274,773 of record OV702296.1, on the reverse strand, counting down.
AATGGTTTATTTCTATTAGATCTCGATGATAATGTTACACATATTCATAATGTTGATGCTAAAAGGATTAAACTTAATGATGATATATCCGCATATATGTGGCACTGTCGTCTAGGTCATATTGGCGTTAAACGCATGAAGAAGCTCCATTCAGATGGACTTTTGGAATCACTTGATTTTGAATCATTTGATACATGTGAGCCATGCCTTATGGGCAAGATGACTAGAACGCCGTTTTCCGGTTCAATGGAACAGGCGACAGATTTATTGGAAATCATACATTCTGATGTATGTGGTCCAATGAGTGTGTCGGCGCGAGGTGGATATCATTATTTTTTTACTTTCACGGATGATTTGAGTAGATACGGTTATATCTACTTGATGAAACACAAATCTGAAACCTTTGAAAAGTTCAATGTCGGGGGGATAACCCCCGGTAGGGTCACGAGAGGGGAAACATAGCGCAGCTGGGTTGGCTCTGAGTAAAAAATGAACCAGGCTGGGTAAGAACGGCCGGGAAAGAGAAGCATGAGAGCCGAGATACAAACTATCTCGGCCCGTATAGGACAAAGTTGTAACCCTTGTAGGTACCAACGAGCCGAGTCAACCAAGGAAGGGCCGAGTCAAGAAGGACACGTGGCACCTTTCCGAGTAAGGTTCGGGAAGGGCCATGTTAAAGCATGGTCAAAAGAGAAGGGCGACGCCGGGTGACACAAAAGGAGTCGGGTGACGCCCAAAGCAAGCGCTGACGTACAAAGTAACAGTGTGACGCCAAAAAGAATAAGAAGCAGCTTACCAGAAGACCGTTAGCTGTCAAGATTTATGTACCGGGCCTATGGGCTTAGGGAAAGCCCATAACCCGGCCATATTGTAGGGACTAAGATCCAAACAGTAAACCCTAGAACCCAAAGGGGTATTAGCTAGCTAGCACTGCCTATATAAGGGAGTGCATAGCAGTAGTAGAGAGGGGGGTGGGAGGAAGTAGAGAACAGGTGCTACGTACTCAAGCCAATACATCTCAAGGAGCACTTGTAATCTTTGGGGTATCGATCAAATTGTCAAGTGTGGAGAGTTCTTCTTGTTCTTCGTGCATGGCTCGACCGTGCACTCCCTCCCAGGTGACCACAAGCACCCATTCGGCCCCCCAACTTAAGCCTACCCATGGCATCTGCCGTGCCACCACCACGACAGTTGGCGCCCACCGTGGGGCAGAAGCAGGTGCTTGATGGAGTCTTCATCCGGACGGGCAACATCATCACCAAGACCGGCGAGCGCGTCTACTCCGGCCTCATCCAGAGGTTTGGAGTGCTCAACTTCGTCAGCGACAACGCGAGCTGCTTTGGGACCAAGCCGTTCCCTAGGGGCGGTCTCTTCATAAAGTTCGGCGAGCACCAAGTCTACGTCGCGGTGCGCGTGGAGCTCGCATATCCTGAGCACGTTGTCCTGGCGCCGGATCCTCCAACGGCTCAGTCGCTGGGAAACCTCTCCAACTCGTCTCCATGGAGGTAATGATGACAGCCCCAAACCCCACAGCTCCCCCAGTAGTTCCAGTAGAGAATGAGAATGCAGAGGAAGGAAATCACGAGGAAACGCCAAGGGCTGCAAGAACAGCAAAGGCGCCGCTGGAAAAACCAGAGACATAGCTAGGAGCAAAAGAGCTAAGGAGCTGCAGGAAGCGACAAACAAGTTGGCAGAGCCAGTGGCACAAGCAACTGATCCGGAGCGTGTGCAAGCCGAGTTGGAAGAAACCAGGATAAAAGTCCTGGAGAAAGCAAAGGAGCTAGCACAGTTACAGCAGGATGTGAATATCACTATCCGAGAGCTTAACTCGGCAAATCAAGTCAAGGGCGCAAAGACACGGCTTGATGCAACGATATTGAGAGGAAGGAACCTCAACGAAGAAATGGCAGATGCGACATCAAATATAACACCAGAGAACAGCAATGAGACGGCCATGCGTCCAACGTACAACATAGCAGCAGCTAATCTGCGAGTGGCAGAAGCAGCAATGGCAGAATTGCCCCACTTGGAGGGGAAAGCAAAGAAAAGGCAGCAAGAACGAGTCAATGAGTTAGTAAAAGCAGCCAGCATGCTAAATGAGGCGTATTACAGAGCAAATCCGGGTATAGCAGGGAGATCACAACTAGTTCACTCAACGACTCCTGTCCCGGCAAGATCGGCTGGGCACACGGCATCCTCACCCGGAGCGGTGCCCAGGCTGAGAAAGGAAAAAAGTGTGGATTCTGGAAGAAACAAGCAGATGGCCGCCTATGATCTGGCAGTAGTTCAAGGAAATCCGGCGCATGCGCAAGGGGCAAAAAGAAATAATCCCCGAGAAAATGAAAACCAGGAAAAAATTGGACAGAGAAATGACAACGGAGGGCAAAATTTTGCGCCTCATACTCGACGCGCAACTCGCTCAGCAGGAGGAGGAAATCCAGCTCCGAATAACGCACCAGCTCAGCCAGAAAGAAGACAGCAGAGCACCGGAAAAGCAGTTCAATAGCCAGCTGACCCGAACGCGAATAAGTATAATGATGGTTACTCGTCCATGGTAAATGACGGGTATGAGCTGTCGGATCATGCATATCAAGCAATGGGAGCGAGATACGAAGGTAGGAACCTTCAGTCGGATGATGCCAGGCTGAAGCTTGACCGCATAAAAATGGCAGAGATAATTGAATCACAAGGTCCGCAGGGTCCACCGTGCTTTGGCCCAAGGATCATGAAGGAGCCACCGGTGCCAAATTTCCAGGTGGCCAGAGGGACAAAAACATATGATGGAAGCACAAAGCCAGAGGACTGGCTCATAGATTATGGAACCGCTGTGAAGATGGCGCAGGGAAACTTGAGATGGGCAGTACGTTACGTACCGCAGATGATGGAAGGACCAGCTCAGGTATGGTTGAACAATTTGCCACCCGGAAGCATCAACAGTTGGATTGATTTTCACGACGCTTTCGTGAGCAATTTCACGAACACTTACAAGAGGCCGAATCGCCCACAAAAACTAGCAATGTGCAAGCAAAGACCGAATGAGACAAACAGGGAGTTCCTCACAAGGTGGTGTATGATGCGTAACTCTTGTGAAGGGGTAATCGAGTCACAAGCAATCGCATGGTTTGCACAAGGATGTAGACATGGGAGTGTGTTATGGCAAAGGTTACAAAGAGATATGCCGACAAGCCTGGCAGAGACGATAAGAATCGCCGACTCGTATGCGTTAGGAGATCCGACTCAGCCACTGCTCATGTCGGCAGACGGGATGACTGAGACTCAGATCTATGACGATGCCGGGTTGCAAAGGCGCCAGGAGAGATCCGAATACAGAAGCAAGAGAAGAGACGAGAGGCCGGATTACAGGTATGGTTTGGCTCAGGTTGCGGCAGTGAGTCAGGATCATCCAGATGCTGGAAGCAGTTAGCGTCAAAGGACAAATGGTCAACAACAATGGGTGCCAAAGAATGATGGCAAAAGGCCATACGACCAGAGGAAACAGTATCAGGACCGACAAAAATACACCTATGAGATGATGCTGGATCAGCCGTGTAAGTTTCACACGCCTAGTCCGAGTAAGCCGGCAAATCACTCAACAAGGCAATGCACTTGGTTTCAGAAAGGATACAGAGTGGAATCACCGAGTAAGCAGCTTCCACGACCTTCCCCTCCACCACTTACAGGAGGAAATGCTCAAGCAGTAGGAGCAGATAACCGATATGAAAACAGGCAGCCGAGATATCAGAATCAGGAAAGAAGAGAAGTTGTGCACCAGGTGCACAATCCAAGAGGTGACGATGCTCATATCGGGCACGGAACCAGAAATGAGTACAGAGAACATCAACAGAGCTATGTTGTCTTTGTCACAGAGCCAAATGACAATAAGAGCCAGCAGAGACGAATGATGGAAGTGAATGCCATGATGTCGGCAATTCCCAAGTACATGCATTGGTCTGAGCAAGAGATAACTTGGAGTATAAAAAATCACCCCAAGATCATGCCAACCCCTGGAGGATACGCTCTGGTATTGGATCCAACATTCATGGGCCCAGATATCAACGTGAAGTTTTCAAAAGTACTGATTGACGGTGGTAGTAGCATCAACATCATGTATAAGGATATAATGCTCAAGTTAGGCATTACCATGAACATGCTGGAGCCGACTAAGACCACTTTCCCCGGGATTGTGCCGGGATTGTCCTGTGAGCCAATTGGCAAGATCTGGGTCGACGTCTTATTCAGAAACAGGGAAAATTGTCGCACTGAAGCTATAGAGTTCGAGGTGGTAGATCTGGTCAGCTCATATCATGCCTTACTCGGCAGGCCGACTATGGCAAGATTCATGGATACTACCCATATGGAATACTTAAAGATGAAACTGCCAGGCCCATGTGGGGTGATCATAGTGGAAGGAGATTACAAGAGATGTATTGCTTGTGCTTCAGCCGGATCTTCACTGGCCGAGTCACTCGTCATAGCACAAGAGAAAAGTCAGATGTTGGAGGTGGCAGCATTGGCCAAAGCAGCACAAATGTCCATGTCGGCACTCACCAACCCGCATGGCAATGTGTCATTTCAAGCTACCAAGGAAACCAAGAAGGTTTAGGTGGATGAAACTTTCCCAGAGCACATAGTGACCATTGGGGCTGGCCTTACAGATAAATAGGAAAGCGAGCTCACCAGCTTCCTCCGTGAGAATTGGGACATCTTTGCATGGTCCACTCAAGATCTGCAAGGAGTTCCGAGGGAGCTGGCTGAGCACTCTCTTCATGTAAGACCAGACGCAAGGCCGGTGAAGCAAACCCTCCGCCGCTTCGCCGAAGATAGGAGGAAAGTAATAGCGGCCGAGATTGCAAGAATTTTAGCTGCTGGATTCATCATGGAAGTGCTGCACTTGGACTGGTTGTCAAATCCAATCCTGGTCGAGAAGAAGAAATATGACCCGAACGTGGCAGTGGTATGGCGCATGTGTATTGATTACACGAACCTCAATAAGGCGTGTCCGAAAGATCCATTTCCTCTGCCTCGGATCGATCAAGTCATAGATTCTACTGCTGGGTGTGAGTTGTTGTCATTTGTGGATGCATATTCAAGATTCCATCAGATTCCGCTGAATCCAAATGATCAAATAAAGACAGCTTTTATCACCCCGTACGGGGCTTATTTCTATCGCACCATGCCATTCGGATTGAGAAACGCAGGCGCAACATACCAAAGATGCATGCAAAAATGCTTGCAAGATCAATTGGACAAAAATGTTCAAGTATACGTCGATAACATGGTAATAAAAACCAAACAAAGTCATACTCTAATTGAGGACTTGCGTCAAACATTCACAAACTTGAGAAGATTCCGGATGAAACTTAACCCGGAAAAATGTACATTTGGTGTCCCGGCTGGCAAGTTACTCGGATTCCTTGTATCCAGCCGAGGAATTGATGCTAACCCGACAAAGATCAGGGCCATCGAAAGAATGGAATTTCCAAAAACCATCAATGATGTCCAGAAGTTTACTGGATGCCTAGCTTCATTGAGCAGGTTAGTTAGTTGGCTAGGCAAAAAATCCCTACCACTATATCAGCTGATGAAGAAATCAGACAAATTCACATGGACACAGCAAGCTGATAGCGCTTTCCATGAATTAAAGAAAATGTTGGCAACAACACCAATATTAGCATCACCACTATCCAAGGAGCCAATGATGCTCTATGTCGCCACAACCAACAGAGTTGTAAGTGCAGTAATAGTGGTTGCACGTGAAGAAGGGGGCAAATTAGTCCAAAGACCAGTATATTACTTGAGCAAAGTGCTCTCTGTGTCGAAGCAGAATTACCCGCATTATCAGAAGATGACATATGGGGTATATATGGCAGCAAAGAAGCTGAAACATTATTTTCAAGAACACCCAATCCGGGTAATATGCGAGGCACCTATCTCGGATATATTGGGCAGCAAAGATGCCAGCGGCCGAGTAGCCAAATGGGCCATTGAACTGGCACCATACACTCTACAATATGATAGGCGGGATGCAATAAAATCTCAAGCCGTTGCAGATTTCTTTGTAGAATGGATGGAGATGCAGTACGAACCACCACTGCCAGATCCAAATTACTGGAAAATGCATTTTGACGGGTCCAAGACGAGAATGGGTCTGGGCGCCAGGATAGTGCTCACATCTCCAAAGAGGGATCAACTGAGGTATGTGTTGCAGATTCATTTTGCTGCTTCTAACAACGTTGCCGAGTATGAAGCACTTGTCCATGGCATTAAAGTAGCCAAGGAAATTGGTATCAAAGGGATCATGTGTTTTGTCGATTCGGATTTGGTGATTCAACAAGTGTTTGGACATTGGGATGCACTGGATGCAAACATGGCATTATATCGCTTCCACGTACAACAAATTTCGGGATATTCTCACGGCTGTGAATTTCATCACATTCCTAGAGCAGAAAATGAGGCAGCACATGTATTATCCAAACTAGGGTCATCTAGGCAAGCAATACCACCAGGGGTAGCATTGGAGCATCTCAGGAAGCCATCGATCAAGCCGTCACTAGAGTCCGAATCAATCAGGATCACCCTGGCGAGTCAGGAATCAGAGGCAGTGCCAATGGACATCGACTCAGGGGTAGGTTCGAGTCACTCGGGGACTGATCCGTTCAATTCAGGGGTCGCCGAATCACACTCGGGCACTCCCCAGGTTATGTCAACAGAACATATCTCGGCGGAACCAATGGACATTGATGTTGAAGCAGACCTGGAACCACTAATACCAACATGGGCACAACCAATATTCAGTTATTTGAAAGATGGAACCTTGCCGAGTGATGAAACACTGGCAAGGCAAACGACACGAAGGGCAAAAGCATACACCATAATCAACAAGGAACTCTACAAGCAAAGTGTGACAAGTGTACTGCAGCGTTGCCTCAGCTCAGAGCAAGGCCAGGAGATCTTATTGGATATCCATCAGGGAGAGTGCGGGCACCATGCGTCATCAAGAGCATTGGTAGCCAAGGCATTCCGACATGGATTCTACTGGCCAAGCGCATTGGCACAAGCGCAAGAGTTAGTCGGGAAATGTAGTGGTTGTCAACACTATGCGTCCAAGTCACATTTACCAGCGTCTGAATTGAAGACTATACCAATCACTTGGCCTTTTGCAGTATGGTGCCTGGATATGGTAGGACCATTCAAACCAGCAAGGGGAGGCATGACTCATATCTTGGTCATGATCGATAAGTTCACCAAGTGGATAGAAGTGAAGCCAATCAAGAAATTGGACGGTAAAACAGCTGTCACATTCCTAAGGGATATAATCCTCAAATACGGTTACCCGCACAGTGTGATCATGAACAATGGCACAAACTTTGCTGAAGGAGCTTTTGCTCACTTCTGTGGGAAACACCGAATAAGACTCGACGTAGCATCAGTCGCCCATCCGGAATCAAATGGACAAGTTGAACATGCTAATGGCTTAGTTCTGTCCGGGATAAAACCCCGCTTAATGGAACCACTCCAGAGATCACCTGGTTGTTGGATAGAGGAACTACCCTCGGTACTGTGGAGCTTAAGAACGACTATGAATCGATCAACTGGTTATACACCATTTTTCCTTGTATATGGGGCTGAAGCAGTTTTGCCTGCCGACATAGAATATGACTCGCCAAGGATAAGGCAATACTCGGAAGCCGAGGTAAAAGAGGCCCAAGAAGATGGAGTAGATTTACTCGAAGAAGCAAGGGAACTGGCATTCTCCAGATCTGCTATATATCAACAAAATCTCCGGCGCTACCATAGCCGGAAAGTGCAACCTCGTGTTTTCCGAGAAGGAGATATGGTGCTAAGGCTGGTGCAGCGCACAGCCGAAATGCATAAATTATCGCCTCCTTGGGAAGGTCCATTCATTGTAAGCAAATCATTGCACAATGATTCCTACTATCTCATAGACGCTCGTGAAGCGCAAAAGAACAAGGCGGACATGTCAGGAGATGAAACCAAAAGGCCATGGAATGTGGCACTGCTTCGTCCCTTCTATACTTAGGAGAAGCAGTGCATGTATCACTTGAACTCTCATATGTCGGATGTGTTTGCCGGCTATGTGCTAATAATAAAATGGTATGATTCGAAAAACTGACTCGGGGACTACCCCTTAGGCTTTACATTTCAATTATTTTACGTGGGCTAGCATGATACCCGAAATTTATCTCGGAACAAGTAGTGTTTACTTGGAAGAAATCAACTCTTCGACTATGCTATTGTCCAAAAACACGGCTTCATGGCAAGCAAGAGAAAAAGATCTAAGACGGGTAAACACGAACACCAGATAAGTACAAGGGAGAAACACGAGTCGTCTTTAGTTTTTGCCTAACTCTCTGCAGGTTGTGTTATACTATGTGTCGAGTAATCTCGGCCAAGTTATCCGAGTTTCATATCCGCTAACTAAACCCTTCGTACTTTGAGATCCTAATGTCGAACGCCAAAAAATGGTAGACAAGGGCCAAAGGCAAGGAAAGGTGACACGACAAAATGAAACTCGGGGACTTGTTCTTGAGTAATTCGCACTCAAAGCATAACGCAAATATATAAAGCCTATCACAAGGCACATAGTCAAACTTCAAGTGCAATGTACGTTACATTTGTACCCGGCATACCGGGGATCTAATAAAAGTTTGAGTATTTGTTGGCCTAAGGAGCAGGAGAACTAGGAGGATCATTCTCGGAGCCAGGAGTGCTTGGAGCATCGGCCGGGTGAGGGGCATCTACGGCCGGGTCATCTGGATCATCTGAGTCAGTCGCCTCGCTGTCGCCACCTTCTTCAGCAGGAACTTCGACGAGCGGGTCGCCAAGGTCGAGGAAGCTAGGACCTTCACACCAAGCGTGCACCATGGTGTACTCGATCATGGCATAAGCTCGCTCCTGGTGCTTCTTGATCAGCTCCGGGTCGTTCAACCATTTGCCATCTCCCCTTATGTGAGCAAGAACATCAAGGTTGATGTCCTCGTACCATGAAAGCACGAAGGAGAGAGCCTTGTCCGCTGCAGCCCGGCCGGCCGACTCACGCCATTGATCCAGCCAGTCTTCAGTAAGGAGCAATATGTCGGCGAGTGGCTCGATGAGTTCGGGTGGGTCTTCATCCGGCCAGAGCATGCTAAACGCATGGATAGCTGCTTTGAGCAAGTCCACACCGCAGGATCTGAGGGTCTTGACCCGTTTAGACACTGCTGCAAGGAGCTCCTCCATGGACACCTCACCGTCAGCAGCAACACCAGCTTCGGCTCTCACTTTATTCATGGCTCGGATGGCAAACATGTTGGCCTCAGGAAAGTTCTATGCAAGCAAAAAGAGAAAGTTAGCGAATAGCAAGGGCAGATGGAAGAAATCCAGCAGGACTTGGACAATGCGTAAAGAGTAAGAACTCACTACCAAGAAAGAAGTTGATGGCAGCGAGCTTGCTATGCCAAGTCTTGGTCTTGGCTTGAAGGGCGTCGAGGTTCATATTTGTCGACTCGACCAATGACTCGGCCTCGTCGAGCAGCTTCTTAGTCTTCTCGGCGCTGGCATCCTGCTGCTCGTTCTTCTCGGCAAGCTCCTCCTTCAGCCCTTTCACCTCGGCCAAGTGCTTATGCTCCGTCTCGGCCATTAATTCCTTCAGCCAAGTCACCTCATCTCGCTCCTTCTAGAGTTCGGCTTGGTGCTTCTCTGCTTATTCAGAACAAATATTTGTCAGTACCAACAGAAAAATTTCAGCAATTGGCTTAGGAAGTAAGAAATTTACTCTTGGCCTCGCTGATTTGCGAGTGAAGTTCATTGATGGTGGAATGAGCTGTGGCTGTGAAACAAGAGTGAGAGTGAAAATGAGAAGATGGACTAAGAAAAATTACACCAAATGAAAAAGAGGAAGAGCAAAGATTTTACCTTGGCCATAAGTGTCAGTCTGTAGCTTCTCATACGCAAGTTCGAGCTTGCGATGCGCCAGGACGAGAGATTTATGCACCTTGGTGCGCTCGTTATGCGTAATCTAATCAAAGAAGACAGACAAATAAGAAAGAGTCAAGTCAGGCGACCTGCCGAATAAAAAAGCTTAAGAGTTTATAGCCGAGTAAGTTTGTTACTCGGCAGTAACCTCGAGGGCTAGGGATTGAAGCTCTAGCGTGAGTTTGGCACAAAGGAATCAAAGGGCTTAAGAGCTTACATCCGATTAAGTTCCTTACTCGGCAGTAACCTCGGGGGCTAGCGATCGAATTTCGAACATACAAGCTTGGGGTAAAGGATTTGAAGGCTAAGTGACTATTGAAGAGCTTACAACCAAGTAAGTTTCTTACTCGACTGTAACCTCGGGGACTAGGTGTTATGTATAAAGGAAATACTCAATGATACAAAAGAGTAAGAAGTTAATTTACCTCGTTCACTTTGTCGGCGCGGGCCATCAAAGCAATGGCCTGCTGGGTCATGTCGGAGACGGCCTTGGGACCCAGCTTCATCTTTTTCCTGGCACGAGTGCTGACCTCCTGCTCGCCTGTTGCATTCCATGCCACAGCGTAAGGTTCAACCGAACCAAGGCTCTTGCCACTGAGCGTCCGAGTGAGAACTCGACCCGTTTTCAGGGCGGTTCCCACAGTGGCACGGGTTACAGCGGCAGAAGTATGGAGGGTAACAGCCCTGGAGTCATCACCTGACCCGACAACCGTAGATTCGTCCCCCTTACCCATTGAAGCGAGCTTTGACACCGACGTCGGAGGCCGGATCTGAGGAGCATAACCCGGAGCGCAAAATAGAGTTGTTTTCTTGGAAGAGGTGGATTTTCCAGAAGAGGGGCGAGTAGAACCAGAAGCCTTGGGCTGGGTCTGGCCCTTTGACAGAATTTGAGAGCGAGCAGGAGGATTTGGAGAAGATCTTGGAGCCTCCTGACTGGGTTCAGCAGTTTTGCTGGCTCCAAGATCAGGAAGTTGTTCATTCACATCAGCTTGAGGGCTGATGCCATAGGAACTGGTGGCAGAGGGTTTCTCGGTGCTAGACTTGTGGGCACCAAGATCAGGAAGTTTTTCCTGGCCAACGCCAGGAGCGCTAGCCGAATGACCCACCAGGTCTGACTGACACTGAGAAGCGTGAGCCTCAACAGTGCTAGCCTCAACCCGGACGGGACTCGGCGCCGCCGAGTCAGCTGGAGGAGGTACAGGCCTAAGCGGCGAGGCAATGCTAGAAGCAGCTTGACTCGCCGTCAAAGGTGCGACACTAAAAATAACAAGACATATATAAGAGAACAACGGTGATGAGAAAGGAAAGAACAGAGAAGGCAAGGTGCGAAACTTACCCGGTGACGACCGGGTCGCGGGCTACTCGGCGCGTGACTCGGCGCCCAGCAGCTTGACGAGTCTCACCCAGGCTGGCAGCAGCAAAGGCAGCAGGAGCTGCCGGACTGGGCTTGTTCTTCTTAGCCGGCTGAGTGCTGGAGGAGGTTTCGCGTCGCTTCGGCTTAGCAACAGGAATCTTGCCGACTCCGCCCACGGCAAGAGGAGGAATGTCATGTACCTGGCCATCTGCAAAAGTAAATAACGGGCTTACTCGGATAAGCAAAGAGATTAAGCTCACAAGGCATATACCTTCAAAAGTGTACAATCATCATCCTCATCATCGTCAGACCAGTCTTGTAAGGGATTGCGAGATTGACTCTTACCCGAAGAAAAAGCGGCTATAGTGTGCGGGATCGGCATGAAGCACTCCAGGTCATACTCAACCTCATCTGAGTCAGAGCGGTCCCCATGATAACCAGCAGGAGGGACAGTACTGTCATCAACCTGGTGAAGGAGATTCTGTGAAAGACAAACAGAATGAGAGACTAAAAACTAAGCTAAGAGTGGCAAAAGAGCTAAAGCCTACTCGGCGAGAAAGTAATCCGGAAACTTACCCAAGGGACAGGCCTGACCCAGCTAAACGGAGGGCAACTCCAGGCCCAATCATCCGCCAAGTTCAGTTTAAATATTGAGCTTACTCGGCGGGCGATGGAGTCATGGGTGAGCTCCTTAGTGGAATGCCGAGTGGGATCGTGGGACCTTCTCATGAAGCACATCTTGTGGCTCCTGGCTTGGATGGGGCTTACCCGGCGTGAGATGAAGGTGCACATGAGGTCGAAGTCGGAGAGATGAAAGTTCTCATCCGGCGACAGTAACCTTTCCAGAATTGCGTTGGCTATGTTCACCGCAGCGTCTTGGTCGCGCGGGTCAAGCTGCCAGTGCTTATTGTGGGGGACCTCGTCTGAGAAAGGGGGAAGCCGGATGTTATCGGTGGACCCGCTGTTTTTGACATAGAAAAAGGTTCTATGCCACTTCTTGAAAGAGTCAATACCAGCAACCCGAGGAAAGATGGAATCCCTCCTGGGCGTGATGCTGGCAGCACCGCACCGAGTAGGCTTCTTCTCGGCACGGGGAACTTCAGGCTGAGGGACAACCTGATCTTTTAAGCGAAAATACTTGGCCCACAGAAGAACTATAGGCCAAATTCCAAGATAGGCCTCACAGGCAGAGATGAAACAAGAGAGAGAGCCAATTGCGTTGGCAGGAAGATGGTGGGTCTGTAGACGGAAGGTAGAAAGAAACAAGGAAAAGAAAGTGCTCACAGGAAGAGCAAAACCCCGTTCAAAGTGGGAAAGGAAAACCACCCGCTCGCCAGCTTTAGGTTTAGGGGAGATCTCACCGGCGGGGAGGCGGCAATCCACTTGCAGTAGAATGCGTCTGGTGGACCGGAGCCACTCCACTTCTTTGGTGGAGACCTCCGAGCCTTCCCAGCCACCGCGCTCGTCGGCGGGGACCTCCTGCTCCTCGGCACCATCAGCACCGTCGCGAGCGTCCATAAGGTCGTCGGAGTCTGTCTCCTCCTCGGTAAGGAGAGGCTTGGAGCAGCGAGGACCCGTGCTGGAATCGAAAGAGGACAAGGGCAATCGCAACACATGAGCAATAGGGATAAGGAACCGCAAAGGGGGCAGTTCGATCTTGCAGGCGCGAGGAGGAAGAAAGGCTAAGGAAACTGAACGGGCGTGGGGGAAGTGGAAACCCCCAACCCCTACTTAAGGGCAGTAAAAACCCCCGTAGTGGGATCTAACTGTGCCGTGCGGCCAGCGTGTGGCCGTGTACCAGGCCGGTTGAGCCAGTCAGCGAGCACCACATAGCCAAAGATACACGAAAAATCCAGTGCCACGTCATGGCTGGAAGGACAAGAGGCGCAGACCGATGGGACTGCCACAGTGACGGGGAATAACTGCGTAGCCGTCACTGTGCCGCCAGAACTTGGAACAAAAATTAAGGCAAGTAATCATGATTACTAGTTGTCAGTGACTGAAGCGCGCCGAAAATGACCCGGAATTGGCCAAAATAACTCGGCTCGAGGCAAGAATGAGCCAAGAAGTCAAAGAATTGACCCGAAATTGTCAGACTAACCCGGCAAGGTGCGAAACTGAGATAGATAAAAGACAAAAACTAAGTTCCATTCACACAAAAGGAACCTAGAGACGCCTGACAGCTTGAACTGCTAGACCTCACCAGCTTTGGGGACTAATGTCGGGAGGATAACCCTCGGTAGGGTCACGAGAGGGGAAACATAGCGTAGCTGGGTTGGCTCCGAGTAAAAAATGAACCAGGCCGGGTAAGAACGTCCGGGAAAGAGAAGCATGAGAGCCGAGATACAAACTATCTCGGACCGTATAGGACAAAGTTGTAACCCTTGCAGGTACCAACGAGCCGAGTCAACCGAGGAAGGGCCGAGTCAAGAAGGACACGTGGCACCTTTCCGAGTAAGGTTTGGGAAGGACCATGGTAAAGCATGGTCAAAAGAGAAGGGCGACGCCGGGTGACACAAAAGGAGTCGGGTGACGCCCAAAGCAAGCGCTGACATACAAAGTAACAGCATGGCGCCAAAAAGAACAAGAAGCAGCTTACCAGAAGACCGTTAGCTATCAAGCTTTATGGACCGGGCCTATGGGCTTAGGGCAAGACCATAACCCGGCCCATATTGTAGGGACCAAGATCCAAACAGTAAACCCTAGAACCCAAAGGGGTATTAGCTAGCTAGCACTGCCTATATAAGGGAGGGCATAGCAGAGGGGGTGGGAGGAAGTAGAGAACAAGTGTTGCGTACTCAAGCCAATACAGCTCAAGGAGCACTTGTAATCTTTGGGGTATCGATCAAATTTTCAATTGTGGAGAGTTCTTCTTGTTCTTCGTGCATGGCTCGACCGTGCACTCCCTCCCCGGTGACCACAAGCACCCATTCGGCCCCCAACTTAAGCTTACCCATGGCATCTGCCATGCCACCACCACGGCATTCAAGGAATTTCAGAATGAAGTGGAAAATCATTGTAATAGAAATATCAAATTTCTACGGTCCGACCATGGAGGAGAGTATCTAAGTTACGAGTTTAGCACTCATATGAAAGAGTGTGGAATTGTTTCACAACTCACACCTGCCGGAACACCACAGCGAAATGGTGTGTCAAAACATCATAATCGTACTTTATTAGATATGGTTCGATCTATGATGTCTCTAACGGACTTGCCGTTTTCATTTTGGGGTTATGCACTAGAAACTGCTGCATTCACTTTAAATCGGGCACCATATAAATCCGTTAAAAATACACCGTATGAATTGTGGTTTGGAAACAAACCTAAGCTGTCATTTCTTAAAGTTTGGGGATGCGATGTTTATGTGAAGAAAATTCAACCGGATAAACTCAAACCCAAAGTGGAAAAATGCGTCTTCATAGGATACCTTAAGGAAACAATTGGGTATTCCTTCTATCACAGATCTGAGGGCAAGGTTTTTGTTGCCAAGAATGGATCCTTTCTAGAGAAAGAGTTTCTCGCGAAAGGTGTGAGTAGTCGGAAGGTAGAACTCGAAGAGGTTATTGAACCTTCTCTTCAAAGTATGGCGAGTAGCGCAGCACCGGAAGTCGTTCCGAAGTTGGCTTCACCAGTTGAAGAGGGAACTAATGATAATGATCATGAATCTCTGAAAGAGAGTACTACCAAACCTCGTAGGTCTAGCAGGACGCGTGCAGCTCCCAAGCTGTACGGAAACCCTGTTATGAATTTCATGATTGATGAAATTGATGATCATGCGACGTATGAAGAAGTGATGATGAGCCCGGATTCCAACAGATGCTTAGAAGCCATGAAATCCGAGATGGAATCCATGTATGAAAATCAAGTTTGGAACTTGGTGGACTTACCTCACGACCGGAAGGCCGTGGAGAATAAATGGATTTTCAAAAGGAAAACTGATGCTAATGGTAATGTGACCGTCTATAAAGCTCGACTTGTCGCAAAGTGGTTGCGACAAATTCAAGGAGTTGACTACAATGAGACATTCTCTCCCATAGCGATGCTAAAGTCAGTTAGGATTATGTTAGCAATTGCTGCATATTTTGATTATGAGATATGGAAGATGGATGTCAAAATTGCATTCCTCAATGGTAATATTGAAGAAGAGTTGTATATGATAAAACCAAAGGGTTTTTTCGATCCTAAGGTTGCTAACAAGGTGTGCAAGCTTCAGCGATCCATCTATGGACTAAAGCAAGCATCACGAAGTTGGAATCTCCGCTTTGATGAGGTGATCAAAGAGTTTGGATTTGTCCAAATTTATGGAGAAGCTTGTATTTACAAGAAATGAGTGGGAGCAATGTGGCATTTCTAATATTATATGTGGATGACATATTATTAATCGGAAATGATATAGATCTTTTAAACAGTGTTAAAAGTTATCTAAACAGCAAATTTTCAATGAAGGACCTAGGTGAAGCGTCATACATATTAGGCATAAAGATCTATAGAGATAGATCTAGGCGCCTAATAGGGCTATCGCAAAGTACATACCTTGATAAGATTTTAAATAAGTTTAAAATGGACGAAAGTAAGAAGGGGTTCTTACCTATGTTGCAAGGCAAGACATTGAGTAAGACTCAAAGTACGGCTACGACGGAAGAAAGAGAGATAATGGACAAAGTCCCCTATGCTTTAGCCATAGGCTCTATAATGTACGCCATGCTATGTACAAGACCGGATGTGGCACATGCTATTAGTTTGACTAGTAGGTACCAATCGGATCCAGGTTCGGAACACTAGATAGCGGTCAAGAATATCCTTAAGTACTTGCGAAGAACTAAGGATATGTTTCTTGTGTACGGAGGTGAAGAAGAGCTCGTCGCTAAGTGTTATGTCGATGCTAGCTTTGACACCGATCCAGATGACTTTAAGTCTCAATCCGGATGCGTATTTCTCATGAATGGTGGAGCGGTTAGTTGGAGGAGTTCCAAACAACCCGTGGTGGCGGGATCAACAACGGAGGCCGGATATGTTGCTGCTTCAGAAGCGGCTCAGGAAGCGGTATGGATGAAGGAGTTCATATCCGAACTAGGTGTGGTTGCAAGCGCGTTGGACCCAATGGTGATCTATTGGGACAACAATGGTGCCATTACCAATGCCAAAGAACCAAGGTCTCACAAGTATTCCAAGCATATTAAGCGCCGGTTTCACTCCATCCGTGAACATGTCAAGGATGGAGGTATAAAGATTTGTAAAGTACATAAGGATCTCAATGTAGCAGATCCGTTTACTAAAACTCTCCCTAGAGCAAAACATGATCAACACCAGAACTCCATGGGTGTTAGATTCATCACTATGTAACTAGATTATTGTCTCTAGTGCAAGTGGGAGACTGAAGGGAATATGCCCTGAGAGGCAATAATAAAGTTTTTATTATGTGTATTCCAAGTATATGATAGATGTTTATTTTGCATGCTATAATTGTATTAATACGGAAACGTTAATACATGTGTCTTTAATAAACAAACAGAAAGTTCCTAGTTATGCCTCTCTCATAAACTAGCTCGTTGATTAACAAGATGATCAAGGTTTCCTGATCATAGACATTGGATGTTGTTAATAACAAGGTCACAACATTAGTGTAATGGTGTGATGAACATTCAGCCGAATTATAGCATTACGATCAAAAGTCATTGAGTTTATATTGTTATAACAACTTACGAAGTGATCCTAATCCTTAGACCATGAGATCATGCCAATCACTAACACCGGAAGAGTTTCTTGATAACATCAAACGTCACATCGTAACTGGGTGATTATAGAGATGGGTTCAGAACTACTAAAGCGTTATGTTGAGGCCCATGGATCGAGAGTGGAATTTATTCATCCCAATGACGGATAGATATGCTCTGGGCCCTCTCGGTGATATCACATCGGTTAGCTTGCAAGCAAGTGATTTGATCACTAGAATGTTATATCACGGGAAGAAGAAAAGAGTGCATGTCAGTAACGAGATCAAACTAGGTATGTAGATACTGATGATCAAATCTCGAACATGTAATATATCGCGAAACAAAAGGATTAAGATACTAGCGTAAAAGGTTCCGATGATCACAAGAAAGTCATCGTTGAATGTGGGGGAGTCAGTATGGGTCTCCAGATCCCGCTTCTGATTATTGATAGGAGAAGGGTCTCGATCATGTCCGCATTATTTGTGAACCGTAGGGTGGCACACTTAAGAGACACCGACATCCATTTGGAGCAAAAGTTTCATGCCGGAAAGAATAACAAGCGCAGGAATTTATTTCACTAGATACTGAAATAGGTTTTCGGGTGAAATTGCAGAAAGTGTTTTTGCATGTGAAATGAAATACTAGCAAGGGGTTATATGTGAATGTTTGTCATTAAAGTAATTGACAAAATTCTGAATAAATAAAAGGAGTTTTATTTAATGATAGTTTTGCATTAAATTTGGTGGAAATTTAATGGGATTTTGAGTGAAGGGAATTGAAAGGATTTTTGTGAGTGGAGTGTCCACCCACATGAATGAGGGGAGGGAAAGGGGGCAGCCCCATGCGCCGGCCACCCCCTTGGGGTTCCCCCTCTCCTATAAAAGGCACCCCCTCCCCCCTCCTCACTTCTCACTTACACCTCCTCGTGAAGGATCTCTCTCCCCCTCTAGTATTTATCCCCATGCTCTCGGACTAGCGAGATATATGTTCCCGGTGGCTATTCGGCAAGAAAGAGTTGTGATTCCGCTGCATCGCTGGAGCGAGGAGGCGGAGGTTGCTCGATGCCTCGAACATGTGTGCGAGCACGGATGCACTGCTAAGTTGCGGTGCTAAGGACTTCCTCTTGATCTTGAGATCGGCAAGAGATCGTCTTCATCAACCACGAGTTTAACTCGTTAAGCTTTGTCGGTCTTCAAGGGTATGTTCTCTACGGATATACATCCGCCCGTTGTTTGTATCTACTAGATAGATCTTGGTACATAGTTGTTCCCATCGTAGGAATTTTTTTGTTTTCTATGCTACGAACCCTACATCGGGGACTACGCCACTTGGTCTGACGATAGGATGGGTCGTTATGTTGAGATTAGAAGACCTCCGTGTCGGCACAACTACCTGGAGGAAGACAACCTCGAAGCCGAAGCTCTCGAGGTGTGGAGCGGCCCCCTAGGCCAAAGATAGCAGCGGCGCTCAACACTGACGCTTGGGATCTGCCGCAACTTGAGCTTCGTGGAGACTTGCCGACGTCAAGGCACCGCATCTCGCAGCCCCACCCAACTACAACTCCCCTCGCCACCACGACCGTCCAGAGGAAGAAGAAAGGGGGGAGGCGCAACCAGCTGGCAAGAACACCATCGACCTGCTTTTAAGCCGATGCAGAGCACCACGAGCTGCGCCACCCTCTCTCCTCGCCTCCACGGCCAGCCAGAGAAGGCATCAGCGCATCATCTGCCCACGCCAGTGTGTCTTCCACTACACAGCTCCACCTTCCCCTGCCTCCACGACCAGCCAGAGGGGAAAACGAAGCAGAGCAAGCCCACACCTGCAGGAAGACACAAACAGATGCTTTATTCGGCGGTGCTACACCCGTCTTCACCAACTCCAACTCTGTCCAGAGGAGCTTGAGCAGGGTAAGGACGAATCCTAGCTTCCAGATCTCTCCGCATCGATTTGGAGCCACACCAACTATGGCCAAACAGGCCACTACCGGCAAAAAGACACTAAACCTAAGCCTATCTACTCCGGCATCCCTCCTCCGCCACCTCCCACCGGCTAGTCCGGCGTGAAGGGATCGGGAGGGAGCCAACTTGGGATGGAGCGCGAATCTCAAAGCAGAGGGGTGGAAGGAGGAGCGGTCCCTGAATTCCCTTGACTTTACTTTGTGACCACGGTGTTTAGTTAAGCTTACCGTTGTCCTTTTGATTTAGCTTTCCAAAGAAGAAAATAGTGCATAGGAGTCATCATCGTCCGACTAAAGATCATAGGATTTCATCCTAAAAAAGTCCGCAATTCCAAACAATATCTTCAATAAATCTATTGTCAGACACAACCAATTAAGGCTAGATCTGGATTTCATCATGAAAAATAAGATTTTGTACATGTTGTCGCCCTCACTTGCCGCGAAACACAAAGAAATCTCCTCATGACCTTAAAAACTCGAACCATCATTACTAGTCCTCATATCTCAGCCTCTATGACATTTTCCACCTCTGGCTTCACCATGGAACGCAAAAGATATGTCCCATGATGAAAATAGACAATGAACCTTCGCGCGACTCCATCGAGAAACTAAACGGTCAAAAAACAAGGGTGTGTACGACCGAATCTCATCCGATCCCACAATCTCCAGGCATGAGGCGTCCCATGGAGATCGTCAGCGGAGCATTCCGCAACTCGTCACCGGCCAGATCAATAAGGGCATGCTTCAAGCAGAACACCATCTTATCGCGAGAAGAACCCTAGGACCGCCACCTCAATGAGGTGCCCATGCGCTCACGAGGGAAAAACGCCTTTATTCCGATCGAGGACACAACATATTCTGGCCTCAACCTGCCCAGGCCATAGGACGCCTCTCGCGCCGCCCACCTCGAATGCCACTGTACATGGCCAGACGATCCACCATCTTGATGACGGGTCTTAGTGGGATCTAGATTCATAGCACCGCCCTTCCACAAATCGCCATCGTGCGCTATCGAAGGAGGAGATCAGCGCCGCCGCCTCGACCGAGGATCTCCGTCGTCGCCGCCCTCTGCCTCCCAACACCCTCGATGCTGGGCCCCACTGCCACTGTAGACAAGGCCGGAGGTAGAGGCAGCGAAGATCTACATGGGGTGGTTCAACGTCGCTAGGGTTAGCCCCTGTCGCCTCCCTAGGCAGAGACGCTGAAAGGCACGGGTTGAGACGATCATGTATTAATTTCTTTTATTCGAGACAAGCATGTATTGACTTAAGATGGTTTCTAATTAATAGAAAAAATCTTAGAGCATCTCTAGCAGATACCCTGTCCCGCGATACTGCAAAACGCAAATATAGTGTACTATAAAACACTTTTTTGTTTGAAAAATATCGGTATGGAACAGCTACTACATATGTATACTGTAAACAGAATATATCGACGAATATTTCATCGTCTTCTTCTTAGACACATACGTGGATCTAGATCAAGCCTGATGGTGTGTTTGTCGCTGGTCGAGGAGATGCTCCGATTCACGCCGCCGGCTCGAATCGCGCTGCCACCGCCTAGATTCGCCCGTCCCTGTTTGGCTGCTTGCTGCGCGTGCTCGCTGCTTTTGCTCGCCCGTTCGTTTGGCTAGCTAGCTGCGTGCGTGCTTGGCTAGCTAGCTAGCTGCTTGCTGCGCACATGCTCGCCCGTTCCTGTTTGCTACGCGCGTGCTTGGCTAGCTGCTTGTGACCCTTCGATAGCTTCGGCGACCGACTTCGGACCTTTTTTTTTCAGCTTCTTGGCCAGCTTTTCTCAGAAGCTATCCTCGATCAGCTTCTCTAAAATTTTATTTGCTAAAATCGTTTATCTATATCTATACCTAATAATAAAATACGAAATGTTTCTTCCGGTCTAACACTTTTTCGAACAAATTTACCCTTCCACAAAAATTCATATTACGTACAAATACTACTATACCGTCGTGCCAACAAGCACCCACGTGGATGTGACCATTACTTGACTAGAGCCGTTGGATCTAAGTCATCCCTCCTACGCGTTAATAAGTTTGAGCCCGGAACGATATTCGAGATTAGCAGCCTCCGATTGATTTGTGTCATCCCAACATAACAATTGAGCCGCCTCTGGCCTCCTCATCGAGTAATCCGGCGGCGACGCTCAAATCCCGATCTGGTTCCTATTTTCCGGCGACATCGCTGGTGCAAGGTGGGCATAAGCTGATCGCGTCTTCCAATTTTTATGGGTTCCGCACGCGGCAGCGAAGGTGAAAGTTTGTGCAAGCCATCCTCGACGCTTTTGCCGTCGTGGTCATCTGCTAACAAGGTACGAGTTAACTTTTTAAAATCCGATCCATGATCTTAGATCCTCGGTGAACTGATGAGTTGTCTCGCAGCCTGGATCACATGGTCTAACTGTGATTGGAATCGGAAGACGTGTTGTATGTATGGGCAAATAGTAGCTAGCTTGATAATATAGCGGTGATTGACTTTGTATAATGTTGTTTGGTTTTATTTATCTTATACGACCATATATTTATATATACTAGCTCGCATCTCTATGACTCAAGGCTCGACGGCCACGCGGCAGGAGTGGCCATCCAGTATGGCGGCTCGGCAAGGCCCATCCAGCTTGCTTTTATCGTGTAATTAAACTTGTTACACTCAGTGTTTAGTCCCACCCTGCATTACAAGCTGCTACAATACAAGGATCAACACCAATTTATATTACAACCGCTTTCGCCTATTATCAGCAAGATTAAAGAGAAAAAATCAAAACAAGCATCAACTAAGCGAAGAGATTGTGGGCTAACTTAATAAAGCTACGGGCTACCTAATTGAACTGGACTGATTGTGATGAATTGTTTGGGCTGATAATAAACTAAATGTATGGGCTAATTAAACTGAATGGTGCTAGCAAGAGAGCCGGCAACGGCGCACACTTCATGAGAAGAAAGGGAAGCACGTTAAGAAAGAGGAAGAGGAGATTTAGAGAAAGGAAATATTCTGCTTTTGAATTCAAAAGACGATGGCCGTTCAAAAGACGATGCCACCTTCTTCTTTTGAACGGACGAACGTCGTTCATGGTCTTTTAAACAGATGAGCGTCCTTTAGATTTGCAAATTTCCTATTTCGTGTATTATTTTTGAAATTGAATAAAAAAATGTATTATTTTAAAAAAATAGCTAATATGTTGGCACATGGACCTGATTTTCAAGTTCTCCAGAGTTCCAAGTTTTTCCAAAGGATATAAAAACTGTCGTGGGTAACACACCCATCCTGGCAAGCTTCAAATGGACGTGACAAACTCGCTTCCTGAAAGATAAGGGGTGTAAATTCATAAGAAATGTTAAAATATTCTTCCAGATAGAAAGTAAATTCATTAAAAAAATGCGCTATGCGAGCCGTTTTGAATTTTCAAAAGACAAATTCTTTCAGACAGACAGTAAATTCATAAAAGATGTATCATAGATAAAATTAAATAAAAAGTGGTGCTTTTGGAGCACCAATTTTTGTTTCACATGACGTAAAAAATGTCTTTTTTCTAGAAAATTTATGCGTGAGTATGGATCAAGAATACATGCGTTCAAATTTTCAGATGCTTTTTACATTTCAAACGCCCTTTTTATTTAGGCAGGAGCAGCGTCCCACGAGTCGTTTCAAATTTTCGAAAGGCAAGTTGGTGAAACATATACAGTACAGTACTTTCACCGTTTAGAAATATAAGATGTTTTAGATTTGTAAAATAAATATATCTAGATAACTTTTAGTACTCTCTCCAATCCATATTAGTTGACTGAATTTATTAAAATTTGGATAAACATATATACTAAATAGTGTCTAGATTCATTCAAAATTATATAAACGTGAGGCAACTAATATGGGTCAGAATGAGTATATAGATTCATTTAAACATACACACTAAAAAGTGAGCTTCGCTAACCTAAAATATCTTATATTTTCAAACGAAGGAAGCACCGTACTAGTAGCAAATTTTTTGCGCACCCATGTATTGGCACCATAAATTTTCCTCTTCACGAGGATTTAACAACACATACGTATGTGTTCATGTTTTACGCGAGGAGTTCAACTACTAGTCGAAGAAATAAGGTCTCAACAATTACTACGTACGGATGACATTGAAGGGATTGGTTGACGAATTGGGGTGAGGACGCAGGCGCGGTACAAGCACCTTTCGGTGCTTATTAATTTCGTGGTCGCCGGGGTCGCTGGGTGCATGTGTTACTAGCTAAGCTGGCCCATAAAAACTGACCGAGTACACACCTCCGACAGTCCGACTCCGTGTCCCATCATCCAACGTCCGGGAATGCACTAGACGTCCGTCCTCAAGTAGTCAAGTGCACATATACCACCGATTTTAATCTTCTCTCTTCGAAATACGTAGTGGAATTTGGCCATAGTACGAACCTGCGGTGAATAGTAAATGAAAAAACTTAATAATTAAACTTAACCCTTTTTTGAAATAATGTTTTTCATGTAGTGGCGGCAAATATGTATTACCTGATTTTTGGTATACTAAAACTCAAAATGACAAAGTTTTGAATAAACAATACTCAGAAAGCTATGTAACTTAGTGATAATATAATTGCACAAAAATAAATTTGATGACAGTGAAAGTAATTTCGGGTTACCCGTGTTCTTTACGTCTTGTTTTCTGGGGTATAGGTGCTGTATTGTATTCCTTACGTGCGAAGTACACGACCCACGTCCCCCTCCTCGTCTCGTCTCGCTCCCCGCGGGCGACGGGGCAAGGCTAGCCGTGCCGCCCGCCTCCTGTCCTCCACCTCCCCTCCTCCTCCCGCCGCTGCCGGCGCACACCGTCGAGCAAAGCTCGGACGGGGCCGGTGGCGGCGGGAGCGCTCTCTTCCCGACGGCGGCATGGGTGCGCGGTGCTCCCCTCGTTGGCGGCGGCGGCCATGGCGGCTCGGCGGGGGTGTGGCAGGACCAGGCGGCGGCAAACGGGCGTCCCCGTGGGCGGTGTGGCGGCGGGCAGCTCGGCTGCAGCAGCGGCGGACGGGGCCAGGTGTCCCCGGTGGAGAGCTCTGCAGGGCCCGATCTAGGCCATGCGGGCTCCGTCCGGGCCCTCGGTCACCGGCAAGGCGGTGGGTGGCACGGCTCCTTTCGACTGTGACGTGGCCTGGGCACCAGAACTGGGCTGGGCGGGACTAGATCGGGTGGTTGCTCGCCAAATCCTGCCCGGGGTGGCCCGGGCGGCACGGTGGTGCCGTGTTCGCTGCATTCGTCCCTCCTCGCCCTTCCGGGCCCAGGTGGTGTTCCTCAGACCGGCGGTGGACCGGTAATCCTGGTTGATCACGCTGGCGAGTGCGTCGCTGCTTGGCGACGGGGTTCTCCAGTGGCAGTGGATCCTCTGGTGGGCGGAGGGGGTAAGGACTAGTGTAGGGTCGGCAGTGACGGTAACACCCTTGTTGCAGTGTGCTGGCGGAGCTTCACGAGTCTATCTGGGCTCGGCCGGACCAGAGAGGGTCTGGTTTGCCTCTGCAACTACATCCGGTCGGCTATGACCTTCCGACGATGGAGGTAGTTCCCTCCCGCTTGTTATTATACTGTCGACCCTCGTCGGACTCTCTTCCTTTTGGTCGGACCAGCCTCACACTGTGGGTCATGGTGAGACATCGGTGGTGACTTCAAAACCGTGATGGCGTGCGTTGGTGGGCGGCGAGCTTGGCAGGGAGCTTCGAAGCGTCCGGGAGTGTGGTTTTTTGAGGGGTCGGGAGAAATCCTTGTCGTCTAGACACCGACGTGGTGGCATCTGCGGGTGTCACCGTCCTTAAGGACGTCGGGTACCTTTTCCCCACCTCCCATAATGTATCAGGGGAAACCCTAGGACTTGTCCGGATAGCAGCGTCGTCGTTGTCGCTTGCATTTTTGGAGGTGCTGCTTCATGCGTGACGCTTCAGAGAGGCTAGGAGAGTGGTGGAAATTCTCCAGTGGACGCAGCGGTTGCGTGTCATCCTTGGTCGTCGAGCCATCGGCCCCGGCTTTGTTTTCTCTTTTTGTTCTTTTTTTTCTGTTTTTTTTGGACGTTGTGCTGTCTGATCAAGAACTGTTTTAATCGTGATTGCTATATAAATATTTATATAGCTGGAGGCATGTATACGACCCACTCACATCACATTCGCCTCAGCTAGCGCGTCTGCTCTACGAAAACATTGACGTGTCTATGTATTTCGAACACACTATATATACAGCATGCTCTCCATATGCGCCAATCTCCAAGATTTTTGAACGAGTTGTAGCTAGGTGCACGTAACGTATGGAAATTGTCATCCAGCTAGTAGTACTTCCTCTGTTTAGAAATATATGTTTTAGGTTTGTGAAGGATATGTATCTAGACATGTTTTAACGCATAGGTTCAATGAATCTAGACACTAAAAGGTGTCTAGATACGTCTTATTCACAAACATAAAACATCTTATATTTCCAAATGGAGCGAATACTTGGTTGACGTGGACTTGTGGCGGTAGTAGGCTGGTACTCCCTCCGTTAGGGATTATAAGACCTAAGAACTTTTTTAATATGTTAGGAATTATAAGTTTTTTCTCATTTATTATCCTCTCTCATTCAATGCATGGTTTTCTTTTTCTTTCTGTTCTCTCATGCATGTATAACTATTGGTGCATATAGTAATCAAGTAAGTGAGTTATTGATTTCTTAATCCTATCAAAATGGTCCATATAACTTATAATCCCTAACAGAAGGAGAGGAGTAGCAAGCAATTAAACCTGCACGCTTCATGCTTCGCCAGATCTATACGATACGTGACAGTGCGTCAAGCCATGCATGCATGCAGGTGGACCTGGTGTAGAAACGACTACACCCTAGTACTAGAGGTAGTAAATGGCAACCACCAGCGGCACCAAATTAACAAGGCATTCACAAACAAGGCCTGGTTTGGTTGTCCTCGAACTTTTTTGGCCATAGCTTTTTCTATTTTTTTTTGGGAAATAGAAGGTACCACCAGTTGAAGTTAAGACGTAGCTAGCGAATGCCACTATTTACACTAATTGCCACGAATTGCCCGTGCATATACATGTACACCACGCCAAATGAACGCGCCTAGCTAGCTTTATACTAATCACAGAAGCTGCATGCAGTTACATACTGTAAATCACTTGTGGATTTAGATATGTACTGCTAGTAGTACACAATTTTGTGACGCCGAAAACCAGAGGAAAAAATTCATCGAGTACTCTTGTCAGACAGTGGAGTGTGGACTCCCTGACCAAACCGCAGACATAAACAAGCAAGCAGCATGCTAGACGACGACGTCGACACGACTCTCCTATCATCTGCAGGCGCAGGTGCCATGAATTTCGATCCCTAGCGAGTGAATGTGTGAAGAGAAATGTCGCAACCACCAACGCCCAGCTCTCCACTGTACTTACCACTACTGTGTGCACACATGTGTCTGCCTCTGCCTGCATGTGGACGTGGCGTGTGGGTGAGGTGCCCTAGTCTCTTCTCTTGCATTACCTAGCAATAATCGTAATACTACTAGTAGTAATACATTTTTTCGTTAAGAAAACGGATTTGCTAATTCTCAGGCGTCTAAGAATTAGTTAAGTCTCAGTCACCTAATACACCGTCGGATCGTCGGATCTTTTGCTTTACGATCAGTGCGAAGTTGTTTTTTCCCGCGTTGTGTCCGCGCGCGCTGTGCGTTGTGTTCCGCGTGCGGCTGTGCCCCCGCGTTGCACGCTGACGCTGTGCGGCCCGTCCTCTGTTTTCATGTGGGCTTTTTCCTGTGTGCTTGAGTTTTGTTTTTTTCCTTTTTTTTGTTGTTTCCTTTTTTGCCGGCAGTTATTTTCTATTCTTCAGGTGAATTTAAGATTAGCTTAAGCGTTTGAGTTGATTGTTCAATCGAGTTTCAATTTTCAACTTTTTCTTTGCTGGTTCTATTTTCTTTTTTAATTGTTTTTTGTCTCCAGATTTTTATAGTTGCCATTGTTTTACTGCTAGGACGACGTTTTAGATTGTAAATTTTATACTATACTGATGTAACTTATATTAGTAACATGTACCTCCTATGATTTCATAATATAATATGTTTTTAGGTTAAATGTATAGATTTGAAGTGAACCTACACACTGAAAAGAGTTTAGACACACTTTTTTTAGAAGCGGATTGCCACTTAATCATAGTTGTGCATTTTTTTCTAAACTTTTGTTGGCCTTTTTTCCTTTTCATTGAAGCCAGCTATAGGTTGTTACTTTTTCGGTTTTCATAATTCTTAGGCTACTGACAATTAGTTAAGTCTCAGTTGCATATTGTGTCTGAACTAAGTTTTATGTGGTCGTCTTTATATGACCAGGTATGTGTCTGCTTTTTTGTGTCTGTAATTGTTTTATGTGGTCATGACCCATTTTATTATGGTTGGCTATTATTAGTTTTTTCTTCACCGGCAACATAATTATGCAAAGGTAGATTGCTAAGGGATTTTTATTTGTTTTTCTTGATGCTTAGAGTGATGGTGAGATTGGTTTCACGATTTCCGCCGGCAATTTATCTTTTTTTAAAATCTAGTTGTAAGTTCAATTGCTGATTTATAGATTTGTTGTATCTTCTTTTATTTTCTTTCTTTATTTTCCCCCTGTTTATGACTAAAAATTGCCGTAGTCCTTTTTTGTATGCACAGTTATATGGTTTTACTAATTCTCAGACGCGTGAACCCCGTCGGGGCCCAGTTGCAACTTGCTTGTAACTAGGGGGCGCACCAAAGGGGTCAGTTGCAACTTGCTTTATAACTGAGCTCCCGATGGCCCAGTTACAATAACTGAGCTCCCGCCGCGGCCCAGTTGCAACTTGCTTATAACTGAGCTCCCGACGGGCTGTTGAACTTGCTTGTAACTGAGCTCCCGTCAAGGTCCAGTTGCAACTTGATTGTAACTGGGCCCCCACCGAGCGGGGAGCCAGTTGCAACTTGCTTATAACTGAGTTCCTGCCCGGGCCCATTTGCAACTTGCTTGTAACTGAGCTCCCGACGGGCCAGTTTGCAACTTGCTTGTAACTAAGCTCCCGTCGGGGCCTAGTTGCAATTTTCTTGTAACTAGGGCCCACCGAGCGGGGGGCTAGTTGCAACTTGATTGCAATCGGGAAGACCCCATCGACGGTCCAGTTGCAACTTGTTTGTAACTGAGTTCCCGCCGAGGCCCAGTTGCAACTTGCTTATAACTAAGCTCCCGACGGGCCAATTGCAACTTGCTTGTAATTGAGCTCCCGTCGGGGCCCAGTTGCAACTTGCTTGTAACTAGGGCCCCGCCAAGGGGGTCAGTTGCAACTTGATTGCAACCGGGGGGACCCCGTCGGCAGGTCTGGGGGACAGTTGCAACTTGATTGTAACGGGCACCCCGCCGACTTGATTGCAACCGGGAGAACCCTGTTGGAGGGACAGTTGCAACTTGCTTGTAACTAAGCTCCCGCCGGGGCCTAGTCGCAACTTGCTTGTAACTAGGGGCCCACCAAAGGGGCCAGTTGCAACTTGCTTGTAACTGAGCTCCCGATGGACCCAGTTGCAATAATTGAGCTCCCGCGGGGGCCCAATTGCAACTTGCTTGTAACTGGGGGTGGGGGCCCCACCAAGGAGACCAGTTGCAACTTGATTGCAACCGGGGGGACCCCGTCGGTAGGTCTGGGAGCTAGTTGCAGCTTGATTACAATCGGCAGGACCTCTTCGGTGGGCCAGTTGCAACTTGCTTGTAACTGAGCTCTCGATGGGGTTGCAATAACTGAGCTCCCGCCCGGGCCTAGTTGCAACTTGCTTGTAACTGGGGCCCCGCCAAGGGGGCTAGTTGCAACTTGCTTATAACTGAGCTCCCGTGCGGGGTCAGTTGCAACTTGCTTGTAACTGAGCTCCCGTCGGGGCCTAGTTGCAACTTGCTTGTAAATGGGGCCCCGGGGCCAGTTGCAACTTGCTTGTAATTGGGGCACTAGTTGTAACTTGCTTGTAACTAGGATCCTGATGGGCCCTGAGCTTCCGTCGGGGCCCAGTTGCAACTCGCTAGTAACTGAGGCCCCGCCAAGAGGGCCAGTTGCATCTTGCTTGTAACTGTGGGGGACCCCGTCGGCAGGCCTGGGGGCCAGTTGCAACTTGATTGTAACTGGCGCCCCGCCAACTTGATTGCAACCAGGAGGACCCCGTCGGCAGGACAGTTGCAACTTGCTTGTAACTGAGCTCCCGCCGAGGCCAAGTTGCAACTTATTTGTAACTGGGGCCCCACCAAAGGGGCCAGTTGCAACTTGCTTGTAACTTTCCCGTCGGGGCCTAGTTGCAACTCGCTTGTAACTGGGTCCTTGCCAAGGGGGCTAGTTGCAACTTGCTTGTAACTAAGCTCCCGATGGGGTTGCAATAACTAAGCTCCCGCCGGGGCCCAGTTGCAACTTGCTTGTAACTGGCCCCGCCAAGGGGGGCAGTTGCAACTTGCTTGTAAATGAGATCCCGCACAGGGCTAGTTGCAACTTGCTTGGAACTGAGCTCCCACCGGGGCCTAGTTGCAACTCGCTTGTAACTAGGGCCCTGCCAAGAGGGCTAGTTGCAACTTGCTTGTAACTATGCCCCGCCAAGGGGCCAGTGGCAACTCGCTTGTAACTGGGGCCCCGCCAAGAGGGCTAGTTGCAACTTGATTGCAATCGGGGGGGGGGGGCATCCATTTTGCAACTTGCTTGTAACTGGGGGCCCACCGAGAGCCAGTTTTCACTTGACTGAAACCGGGGGGACCCCATCGATTTTGCAACTTGATTGTAACTGAGCTCTGCTAGGGGCCAGTTGCAACTTGCCTATAACTGAGCCCCGCCGGGGGCTAGCTGCCACTTGCTTGTAATTGTGGCCCCATCGAGAGCTAGTTTCAACTTGATTGCAACTAGGGGGACCCCATCAATTTTGCAACTTGACTGTAACTGAGCTTCGCTGGGGGCTAGTTGCAACTTGCTTGTAACTGAACCCCCGTCGAGGGCCATTTGCAACTTGCTTATAACGGGGGCTCCGCCAAGAGCCAGTTTCAACTTGATTGCAACCGGGAAGGACCCCATCGATTTTGCAACTCGATTGTAATTGAGCTCCGCTGGGGGCCAGTTGCAACTTGCTTATAACTAGGGCCCCGCCGAGAGCCAGTTTCAACTTGATTACAACCATCGATTTTCTGCAACTTGATTGTAATTGAGCTCCGTTGGGCCAGTTGCAACTTGCTTGTAACTGAGTCCCTGCTGGGGGCCAGTTGCAACTTGCTTGTAACTGGGGCCTCGCCAAGAGCCAGTTTCAACTTGATTGCAACCAGGGGGCCCATTGATTTTGTCACTTGATTGTAACTGAGCTCCACCAGGGGCCAGTTTCAACTTGATTGCAACCAGGGCCCCACCGGGCCCCCGTCGAGAGCCAGTTTCAACTTGATGACAACCAGCGGGACCCCATCGATTTTGCAACTTCATTGTAACTGAACTCCGCTGGGGGCTAGTTGCAACTTGCTTGTAACTGAGCCCCGCTGGAGGCAACTTGCTTGTAACTAAGATCCGCTAGGGGCTAGTTTGCAACTTGCTTGTAACTGGGCCCCCGCCGAGAGCTAGTTCCAACTTGATTGCAACCGGGGGGACCCCATCGATTTGCAAGAGATTGTAACTAAGCTCCGCCAGGGGTCAGTTGCAACTTGCTTGTAACTGAGCCCCGCCGGGGGCTAGTTGCAACTTGATTGCAACCGGGTGACCCCATTGGTTGCAACTTGCTTGTAACTGAGCTCCGCTTGGGTGACCAGTTGCAACTTGATTGTAACTGAGCTCCACTAGGGGCTAGTTTTGCAACTTGCTTGTAACTGGGGCCCCGCCGAGAGCCAATTTCAATCTAATTGCAACCGGGGGACCCATTGATTTGCAACTTGATTGTAACTAAGCTCCGCCAAGGGCCAGTTTGCAACTTTCTTATAACTGAGCCCTGACGGGGGCCAGTTCCAACTTGATTGCAACCGGGGGACCCTATTGGTTGCAACTAGCTTGTAACTGAGCTCCATCAGGGACCAGTCGCAAATTGCTTGTAACTGAGCCCCGTCGGGGGCTAGTTGCAACTTGCTTGCAATAGAGCACCTCTATCAAATAGTGTTTTGAAATTCGAAGCTAGTTGCAAATTGACTGCAATAGATCACCTCTATCAAATAGTGTTTTGAAATTCGAAGCAAGTTCCAACTTGATTGCAACCGAGCACCTATCAAACTTGATTGCAACTTTCAAACTTGCTTGTAATTGAGCTCTGTTGGGGGGGCCTTGTCGAGCGCCAGTTGTCTGAGCCCCTGGCGAGAGCCACTATGATCTTCCAATGAGCTAGTTGCAAGTTGATTACAATTGCCACCATTTTCGTTTATTTTCATTTCGGCATGTTGTTTGCTATTGCCCCAGCACTTCTTCGGTTCCGATCTCTTGTATTGTATGTGTGTTTACTATATTAATATAGTGGGGACGAAAGCATGTTGTCATGTGGAGCGGCTAGAGGGCACTGAAAATTTATTCGACATTCTGATGTTTTGTAAACATTTTTATCAAATATGTATTTATTTTTAAAATTCCAAGTTGCAAGTGGGTTGCAATTGGATTATTTTTTTGCAACTGGGTTTTTTCAGTTGCAAGTTGGTTGTAACTGGAATCTTTTTAGTTGTAAAATAAGATTTTTCAGTTACCCTAAAATTGTAATTAGAGTTTTTTTACTCCCTCCGGCAGTTGTAACTTGATTGTAACTTAGCACCTGTCGGTGTCAAAGGGGGGCCTGTTGCAACTTGATTGTAACTGAGCTCCTAGCGGGTCCTAGTTGCAAGTTGCTTGTCACTAGGACCCCGTCACCTGTCGCAACTTGATTGTAACTGAGCTTTGTTCCTAGTTGCAACTTGATTGTAATTGAGTTAGTATGGAAGGGGGCAGTCGCAACTTGATTGTAACTGAGCTTTTCTCCTAGTTGCAACTTGATTGTAACTGAGCACCTGTCGGTGTCGAAGGGTGGCCTGTTTGCAACTTGATTTTAACCGAACTCCTAGTGGGTCCCAGTTGCAAGTTGCTTGTTAGTAGGGCCTCGTCAAGGGAGGGAGGGGGACGGGGTGGCAGTTGCAACTTGACTGCAACTGGGGGAAGGGGAACCCTCGTCGAAGGGCTAGTCGCAACTTGATTGTTACTGAGCTTTGCACCTAGTTGCAACTTGATTGTAATTGAGCACCCGTCGGTGTGGAAGGGGCGGTGCCAGTCGCAACTTGATTGTAACTGAGCTTTTGCACCTAGTTGTAACTTGATTGTAACTGAGCACCCGTCGGTGTGGAAGGGCGGGCCAGTCGCAACTTGATTGTAACTGAGCACCTAGTTGCAACTTGATTGTAATTGAGTTAGTTTGGAGGGGGGCAGTCGCAACTTGATTGTAACTGAGCTTTTCTCCTAGTTGCAACTTGATTGTAACTAAGCACCTGTCGGTGTCGAATGAGGGCCTGTTTGCAACTTGATTGTAACTAAGCTTCTAGCGGGTCCCAGTTGCAAGTTGCTTGTTACTAGGGCCTCATCGAGGGAGGGGAGGGGACGGGGTGGCAGTTGCATCTTGACTGCAACTAGGGGAAGGGGGACCCCGTCAGAGGGCCAGTCGCAACTTGATTGTAACTGAGCTTTTGCACCTAGTTGCAACTTGATTGTAACTGAGCACCTGTCGGTGTGGAGGGAAGGGGGGCAGTCGGAACTTGATTGTAACTGAGCACCTGTCGGTGTCGAAGGAGGCCTTTTTGCAACTTGATTGTAACTGAGCTCCTAGCGGGTACCAGTTGCATGTTGTTTGTTACTAGGGCCTGATCGAGGGAGGGGAGGGGGGCGGGGTGGCAGTTGCAACTTGACTGCAACTGGGGGAAGGGGGAACCCCCGTCAGAGGGCCAGTCGCAACTTGATTATTACTGAGCTTTGCACCTAGTTGCAACTTGACTGTAATTGAGCACCTGTCGGTGTGGAAGGGCAGGGCCAGTCGCAACTTGACTGTAACTGAGCATCTGTCGGTGTCGAAGGGGGGCCTATTGCAACTTGATTGTAACTGAGCTCCTAGAGGGTCCCAGTTGCAAGTTGCTTGTTACTAGGGCCCCGTCACCTGTCGCAACTTGATTGTAACCGAGCTTTGTTCCTAATTGCAACATGATTGTAATTGAGTCAGTATGGAAGGGGGCAGTCGCAACTTGATTGTACCTGAGCTTTTCTCCTAGTTGCAACTTGATTGTAACTGAGCACATGTCGGTGTCGAAGGGGGGCATGTTGCAACTTGATTGTAACTGAGCTCCTAGCGGGTCCCAGTTGCAAGTTTCTTGTTAATAGGTCCTCGTCGAGGGAGGGGAGGGGGACGGGGTGGCAGATGCATCTTGACTGCAACTGGGGGCAGGGGGACCCCCGTCGGAGGGATAGTCGCAACTTGATTGTAACTGAGCTTTTGCACCTAGTTGCAACTTGATTGTAACTGAGCACCCGTCGGTGTGGAGGGCGGGGGGGGGGGGGGGGGGGGGGGGCAGTCGCAACTTGATTGTAACTGAGTTTTTCTCCTAGTTGCAACTTGATTTTAACTGAGCACCCGTCGGTGTCGAAGGGGGTCTATTTGCAACTTGATTGTAACTGGGCTCCTAGCGGGTCCCAGTTGCAAGTTGCTTGTTACTAGGGCCCCATCACCTGTCGCAACTTGATTGTAACCGAGCTTTGTTCCTAATTGCAATATGATAGTAATTGAGTCAGTATGGAAGGGGGGCAGTCGCAACTTGATTGTAACTAAGCTTTTCTCCTATTTGCAACTTGATTGTAACTGAGCACCTGTCGGTGTCGAAGGGGGGCATGTTGCAACTTGATTGTAACTGAGCTCCTAGCGGGTCACAGTTGCAAGTTGCTTGTTACTAGGGCCTCTTCGAGGGAGGGGAGGGGGACGGGGTGGCACATGCATCTTGACTGCAACTGGGGGAAGGGGGACCCCCGTCGGAGGTCCAGTCGCAACTTGATTGTAACTGAGCTTTTTTGCACCTAGTTGCAACTTGATTGTAACTGAGCACCCATCGGTGTGGAGGGGGGCAGTCGCAACTTGATTGTAACTGAGCTTTTCTCCTAGTTGTAACTTGATTGTAACTGAGTACCTGTCGGTGTCGAAGGGGGGCCTATTGCAACTTGATTGTAACTAAGCTCCTAGCGGGTCCCAGTTGCAAGTTGCTTGTTACTAGGGCCTCGTCGAGGGAGGGGAGGGGGACGGGGTGGCAGTTGCAACTTGACTGCAACTGGGGGAAGGGGGAACCCCCCTCGGAGGGCCAGTCACAACTTGATTGTTACTGAGCTTTGCACCTTGTTGCAACTTGATTGTAGTTGAGCACCTGTCGGTGTGGAAGGGCAGAGCCAGTCGCAACTTGATTGTAACTGAGTACCTGTCGGTGTCGAAGGTGGGGCTTGTTACTAGGGCTTCGTCGAGGGAGGGGAGGGGGACGGGATGGAAGATGCATCTTGATTTTTTTTGTTTGATTTTAACTACCGGTGGTCCTCGTCGTCGCCAAAATTGTTTGATATGAAGTTTTTCAGCTCTTTTTATTTTTGTAATTTGTTTTATTGTTTATCCATTGCCATTGCCGATTTTTTTTCCATTTTTCTTGTTAGACTTTAGTCATACAAAGAAAAAGTAAGGAAAGTGAAAAAATTAATGTTTTTTCCTTTTTTGTTTCATATTTTTATTTATTTAATAAGATAATTTTCATCATACACCTATTTTTATGCAACTATTATGTGTGGGATCAAAATGTCATTGGCCTTTTTAGGACAGCATGCCTAGTATGTCGGGAAACAAACGAAGAGTATATCGGGAAACAACCGAAGAGATAAGGTTGAAGAGATTA
This sequence comes from Avena sativa, assembly GCA_916181665.1. Lineage (NCBI taxonomy): Eukaryota > Viridiplantae > Streptophyta > Magnoliopsida > Poales > Poaceae > Avena > Avena sativa. Next base: position 235,239,892 of record OV702296.1, on the reverse strand, counting down.
AGAATTTGGTAAGCCTACCAATTCATATTCTCGCTATTATTTTTGCTTTGATTATTTTCTTAAAATTTGAAAAGTATATCAGTTTCTTACTGGAGTTACTGTCTTAGTTTTTGCATTATGAGATCATTTTTATGGCATTTTTATTATGTGTAGGTGCAGAAGAGTGTTGAAAGGGAAATAAAGAAAAGAACAAATAACAAGAGAAAAAGAAAACATAGAAAGAACTAATACCATGTGTTAATTTGATCATGTGTTGAACCAAGTCAATCGCAGCTAACTTGCAACTAGTCCTCAAATTTGAACCTATTATTTTATCTTTATTTTTCTTTCTATGTGTTCCTCTTCACATTTTTTAACCTTTTAATTTTTCCTGTAATTTACAATATTTTTATGTATTAGTGTTTCCCCTAAAAATATAATAGCATGTTGCTAGGTTTTTCCTAATTTTCTACTACGATTTTGCTAATTCTCAGTCGACTAAGAGCACAACCTACTCTAAAACCATCGGGTTTGCGTTGGGATTCATGCTAACGTGGGCAAGTGTGTTGCAACTAAAATTTGTGCTAGTAGGAGAGTTGCAATGGAGATTTGCTTGTTACATGTGGGTTGTAACTAAATTTTTTAGTTGCAAGTAGGTTGCAACTGAGAATTTTTATCTTAACCACTGGATTTATGTTGTGATTTATGCTAGTGTAGGAGTTGCAGGTGGGTTGTAACTAAGATTTTATTTTTTACATATGGATTGCAACCCAGAAAAATATTTCTGGCCGTTGGATTCGCGTCATAACTTGTGCTAGCATGGGAGTTTCAAGTGGCTTACAACCGAGAACTTTTTGTTGCAAGTGGTTAAAAATGAGTATTGTCCGGTTGCAGCTAAGTTGTAACTGAGATAAATATTTTTAGACTGTTGGATTTATGTCATGATTCATGTTTTTACTTTTCTTGTTTTCACACCTATTCTGTACATATTGTAATCACTTGGCTTCAAGGTTTATTTTTTTAACTTGCTTCATTACCTCCACATGGTATAATGTGTAAATTTGGGCATGACTCAACTATTATAATCTAGACAGGTCTGTTTTTTTAAGAGAGAAATTCGTTGCAGCCAGCGCCAATCTTTCTTTAGAGAAAATTTGTTAGTAACATGTTACAATATGTACAATTGCAGGAACAGGAAGAGTGGCTAGTTTCATTACACGTACTTCCTCCGATTCATAATAAGTATCGCTCATTTTGCACTAAGCTGGACCACGCTTATTTTGAATCAAAGAGAGTACAAGATATGATATCCACGTAAACGCATCAACCTGAAATAGATGAGAAAGAAGGCGGGACAAAACATCAAATTCGTGTTTTCTTTTGATACAGGACCACTCGTCAAGTCATTTATACACAGGTATACATGACCACTTAGATTATTTCCGTAGAACAGTTCCTTTTTAGTAGAATTTCCTTAGAATAGTAGAGTAGGAGTCCAGGTGTCATATAAAATGCTTGGGCTTCGGTCAATACATTTGGTAGTATCGGTAACAAGCACGAAACACAGGCACCCAGCCGGCAGCCCAGCTTGTTCATGGTAAAGTCCAAGCAATCAGCTGACGGTAACAAGGCGAGACAGAAACAAACCACGAAGGGGTGATCAGAGAATCGACTGAGATTTATTAAATCTCAGTCGACTGAGACGTAGGCAGATCCTTAAGAAAAATAGCAAAGCAAAGGACCCAAAACCCCTATAAAAACCCTCCTACTAGACACTCCACTTCACAGCATCACTCACTCACACACTCACAGTCTCAAACTCCAACCCACCAAAGCCACTAAGCAAGTTCATCCCGCCCGCCATGGCTGCCCGCCGCGCCCACGCCGCCGCGACCTTGGCCCTGCTGGTGGCCGCTCTGGTGCTGTCCGCGGCTCCGGCGGAGGGCGCCGTGACCTGCGGCCAGGTGGTCGGTGCCATCGCCCCCTGCATCACCTACGCCATGGGCAACGCGCAGGTGCCCAGCGCCAACTGCTGCAGCGGCGTCCGGAGCCTCAACTCGGCCGCCGCCACCACCGCCGACCGCCAGGCCGCCTGCACCTGCCTCAAGCAGCGCACCGGCAGCATGGGCGGCCTCAGGACCGACCTCATCGCCGGCATCCCCGCCAAGTGCGGCGTCAACATCCCATACGCCATCAGCCCATCCACCGACTGCAACAAGTAATTTGCTTGCTACTTTTATTATTTTATTAATTCACATATATGCATCTATCAATCTGATTCGCTACATGCAATGCATGCGTCCTAATTAGCTCTTCAATGTGTGTGCAGGGTGCGCTAAGCAAGTGCCGTCAGATCTGAATCATCACATCAGATCCATGGGACTGTGAGGTGGTCAGGAGAAATAAATTGAGGAGGACTAGCTTTAGCTAGCTAGCTAGTAGTGCTGGTTGCAGATGCAGTACTACGATGTTTTACTATTGCCGCGTCATTAGTTTCTCTGCTTCTCAATAATTAGTTTTGCTGCTGCATGCTACTTCCATCGTAGTAGTAGTACGTTGTGGTCGCCGCTGTTTTCGTGACGGTTTTAATCACTGTGTCTGTACTCCTGAGGACTCTTTGTGTACTGTGTCTGTAATGCATGGCTTTATATCTATCCGTGAAGTGAAATGCATTGTCCTTTTCAATAATGTTACGTACAGTAATATAATTCTCCTTTTATATCTAACGGCCGGTGATGTGGTTCATATGTACAACAAGCACACATATATGCGAATCGGCAAAAGTTTTGTAATAAGGACAGATACAAAATATGTTTAGATAATTACTCCAAGGAATTAACGTACCATACCAACCGTGCTAGCTCGATGTCAAATGGATCGCAAACTGTTTTTTTTTGACGAGAAAGGACATTCTATTAACTTATAAGAGTATGACATTCTATTAACTTATAAGAGTATCACGCTCACTACACATGGTGTTCAACACGACCTCAGGAGCACCCCTAATCCAAAACTGGGTGCGATGCTCCTGTCTACCTAGCTGTGCCATGAGATGATTTCTACTAAGTTCTCTCTAGTACTATTATCTAGATGGACTAAAGTAGATTGGTCATGTTCTTGTGCCGTCAGCAACTTGACAGCATTTGCACAGTCCATATCAAGAACAATCGGTTCCGTCAACCACGCCAAGCTCCGACTCCAGTGCCGACGAACAGTTCTCGATACTGCGACAGGCTGAGAAAATAACTTCTCCGTCGTGGTCCCTTAGAACCATACCAGCATATGTTTCTCCATTATGCTCCACATAGCTTCCATTTCCCTGTTTTTACTTCTTCTTCTTCTTCTTCTTCTTCTTCTTCTTCTTCTTCTTCTTCTTCTTTTTTTTTCTTATCGGCTTGTCCAGCATAAGATATCACTGTTTTCCCCTTGCACACATCCGCCATCGGGGACTGTTTGATCATCAACAGAGTATCAACATAGCTGCATAAGAATCACTTTGAGGCTTCAACAGGCGGCACCGGCTTTTCATGTGTTATCTCATTATGCACATGCCAAGCACGCCACAACACCATCATGGTCATCATCCTCTGAACCTCATTTAGTTTGGGCAATAGTACTAGGATCCAATCCCTTCCCGTATTCTGTATCATCTGATTTCCTGGCAGATCCCAACATTTCCTCATGCTGTGCCATAGGCCTCTTGCATGTGGGCAAGTAACCAGCGCATGGAATGTGTCTTCATCTTCTTGCCCACATATTTTACATGTGGCCATTGTCTCCATTTTCCTCCTGGCCATATTCTATTGTGTTGCTAAACCATTTTTAGTCAATCTCCACGCAAATGTGCGCACCTTTGGTGGTACTGTACTTTGCCAGATCAGCTTTCACGTCGTGTTAGTACCATCAGGAAAGCTACTTGTATTACCACTGTTAGACTGCCTGAATTGTTCTTCCATGCCCACCCCATAGGCACTCTTGACAGTAAAAATACCTTTGCTATCTGGCTGCCACGCAGTGAAGTCCTCATCATTCCTTCTTGATGGTCAAATTTTAATTATACAGTCAATATCAACCGATAGTAAGTATCTATTTAGCAGCTGCATGTTCCATGATCCGTCTGGATCCAGTAAATATGAGACCCATTTTAACCTGCACCTTCGTTTTGGAGAGATGACTTTAAAATATTCATTCCAAGGTATCCATGGATCTTGCCATATACGTACCTTAGTGCCATTGCCAATCTGCCAAATAATTCCCTTTTTCACCAACTCTTAAAGCCTCCAAGGTAAGCTGGCTAAGAAATTTCAAAGCCCAAAGTAAATGGAGCATTTGGCTGGATTTATGAGTTCTCCTGTACTCTGGCTATATTTTCTAAAACATGTACCACCCGGTTAGCTTGTGATGATTCCGCCTGAAAGAAGAGTAAGCTATCATCAACGAACAACAGGTGTGATATACCAGGGGCCCTTCGTGGATCGCAATCTGTTGGAAACTAGAAATGTTCTATCATGACTATAACTATAACGTGAGACCTAGTTTTAAAGATTTTATCACGAGCCAATAACAAAATAAATAGAAACCGATTGCACCCCATTTCTTATATTAATTGACGGATTTTTACTAAATCAGTAACAACTAATATGGAACAATGGAAATAGGGATCATTGAAATGTCTCTACTAGAGATCTAAGATCTTTGTAGTGACTATTAATTATTTCTGATTTTACACTAGTAGAAAACAAGCTTATAGTCCCGGTTTGTAAGAGCCTTTAGTCCCGGTTGGAAAACCGGGACTACGAAATCGGGACTAAAGGTTCACCCCTTTAATCTCGGTTGGGCTACAAACCGGGACTAAAGGCCCTCCCGGGGCCACGGTCAGGCGCGAGACCTTTAGTTCCGGTTTTTTTTTTCGATTTTTCAATTTCTTTAAACTTTTAAATTATTTGACTTGTTAATATCTCTCTCCCACTTGGAATATTTTTAACACTAACTATACTTAATCTTAGGTCAAATCGCAGACTTCCCGGTCGGTCACCCATCCTAGCACTACTCCACCGCAGCACACTTAACTTCTCTATTCCATCAGGATGTCTTTGCCCGAAGCCCATTAGTACCTTGTTGTCAACACTACCATATCAATCCTATTAGCTCATATCAATATGTCAAACTTCTTTATGTTTCGAAACTACAAACAACTATTTAAGTAAACAACAATAAATAGCTAATAATAGTATTTTAATCCAATGAAAGTAAAAAACTAATTAAAATAATATTTAATATATTTTTGCCATTTATTCATTTAATATGGCATAAATAATATCTTTAAATCCGTAAATCAAAATTCGATAAATAATATATCCATTATTGTCAGAAAAATGCGAGGAATTGAAGTATGGCATAATTTTTTTTCTAAAAAAATATTAATTTTTTAATTTTTTCTTTTTCAAATTTTAAAAATCTAAAAGAATCCCAAACGGCCTAGGGCCGTCGAAATCGAACTAATTTTTTTCTGCATATTTTGATAGGTCGTACGTTTTTTCCGACATCGTACGCAAAAGTTATAGCCATTTGAAGTTTTCATGATAGTTTTTGGCAAAATATGTCTAAATTCATGTTTGTTATTTTTCGTAACAACTAAATCACTTAATGTAACTATAGTTTTAAATATTTTATTTTTAATTTTTTTATAATTTTCTGGCATGCTTTTGAAACTAGAAAATGCGATCTTGGGGCGGGGGGGGGGGGGGGGGGGGGGGGGAGGGGAGGATTTTTGCCCATTTTCGTGCCGTGGCAGAACCTGCCAAATTAGTTTTGCCAAATTATTTTAGTCCGGATTGATGTCTCAAACCGGAACTAAAGGGTCTATCTTTAGCCAACCAGGACTAAAGGGTTGTTGTCCACGCCCGCACCCGTTCCACCCCTTTAGTCCCGGACCGTATCACGAACCGGGACTAAAGGTCCGAAACAACCCGGGACTAAAGGTTGTCGGCGTCCTAGCTATTGGAACCGAAACTAATGTGAGCATTAGTCCCGGTTTCTAACACATCCGGGACTAATGCTCCAGAGGGCTCTGGACGAAAGCCCTGTTTTCTACTACTGTTATATAAAGTTTTACTAAATCGGCGATAGCAAAAATAAAACGGAGAGAATAGGGTTCATTAAAATATCTCAACTAGAAATCTAGTTTTGAAGTTCTTGTCTAATGACTATAGCATTAGATATCTAGTTTTACATAAAATAAACCAACGATGAAAAATAAATGTTAGTAATCAAATTAGCGTTAAAATAAATAAAGTTATTGAATGTTTCAAGTCATAGTAATCTTTAATAATATCATGGCTACATGCACGTAGGGAGAGATGAGAAAAAAATCAAGACATCACTACTCTAATTCTTTGTACTATATATCTTTTCGTACAGAGACGAGTATACTTATGCAATTCGAAAATTTTAGGAAGAAAACATAAATATTGTGACATGCCCTAAAAAGACAAGCTGAGTGCCAACTTTGTTGTTTCTTTAAGCATTGAACTTTGTCTTTTTATTAGGGAAATATACTTGTTGAGTTTTCACGAAAGTTTGCACAAACACGGATCATAGTAGCAAAAACAAGTTCAAAAAATTTAAGTTTCTATAAATTTATTTCCTATTTTTCCAAATTCACTATTCATCTGAGAGCATCTGGGAGACAAAGCTCCACTTTCTGACTAGGCTATGAAACTTTCACAAAGCAAATAAAAAATAAAGATAACAAATAATTAATCAGTTGAAGATTAAAAATACTAAGGATATATTTACTTTTGTATAAAAATATTAATCATTTATTTGGAATGGAGATAATAGTATATTTATCGAAGATATGAACTCCTTACTTATTTAGCTTAGCTTTACACAAATACAATAATCTTGTATGGAAATATAGATCGTGTTTGGATAAGTTTGTAGATAGATTGACCAGTACATCAATTTTATCAATCTTGCACAAAAGTAAGGTTTTATAGTTGATCCAAACCAAATATATTAGAACCTTTCTAACCAAATATCAAATAAATACATCAATCTTAGACAAAAATAATGACATGCACATATAGTAGCGAAGTAGGGTCCATGTTGCATGCATGTATCTTTCATCCCTCGATCATGTGTCTAGTCATGTTTCCCCTCATAGTGTCATCGTATGCGGACCTCCTCTCAATGTTTTTTCCCTCCTCCTAAGGGTCTGCACTTTATTGCTATGGACAGTGGTGGCCTTATCCCCATAGATCAATGTAGGGATGGACTTTCAGCCAGTTAGCTATGCCTTGAGGTGGACGACCACAAAGGACAATCAGATCGAACAAAATAAATCATACATGCTTATAATAGGGCACCTCTATACCACCCTTTGAGGTGCATGAAAATATGAGAGGGAATTTTCACTTCCTAAGTATGTTTCGGGGTGTTTATTAACAACACAAGCGAGTTTTACCATGTGTTAAGTGTTTCTAGGTATTTCCGATGGTCACCACAAGACAGTTATTGACCCCTCAAAGGAGAAAATATCGAGAAGGTTTTTCATAGGTTTTCTTGTTTGTTGAGTAGTAGGAAAACTATGCTATCAAAAGGGGTTTCTCTTCGGAAGGTTCATGGGAAATCAAATCACATCTAGCCTTCCTGTGTGTAATCGAGAAGACCTCTATAAATTATGTTGTTGCCTGCCAAGTTACACCGGAGACTCTGACTTTGGATCTCGGGGTCATTCCTTGCAATCTACTAGACTTAGATCGGAGACTCTGCCCCTTCTGGTCGGAGATTCTGCTCTGACCAGAAACTCCAAGGAGTCAAGCTCGGAGACTCTGGCCCGTTCTCTCTGGCCAATTTCTTGTAAGGTACTGGAGCTGGTCCGGAAACTCCGGCACCTAGGCCGTAGACTCCTATGAGTCCATGCTAGAGACTTCGATGTAAGTAGTAGGAAACAACTCTATTTCCGGCGGACCTATAAATAGAAGTCTTCTTCTACCTTGGGCTACTGTGACTTCCACTCTCTCTTTCCACCATTACAATTGAGCTCAATTCCACTAGATCTCCCTCCCTAGGCACTAGAACTTGATTCCCTTTTGGGAATTAAGGGAGAAGACACAGATCTACACTTACATCAAAGGGATTTGATCCCTCCACTTTTCTTTGAGGAACTTGTTACTCTTGGGTTCTTAGAACTCTAAAAGGAATAGGTCTCCCCCAAAGCACTCTCTTGGTCTTGTGAAGCTTCGTGCAAAGAGACTCTAATTGAGTTTTGGAGAGTGCCTCGACAAGTTTGGAAAGGTTTTGGTCACCACCTTGAAGATCACCACATAATTGGATCGTGTGCCCGCCATTGCGGTGCGCATACTGAAGGGAATATGCCCAAGAGGCAATAATAAAGTGGTTATTATCTTGTTCCTTGTTTATGATAAATGTTTATTTTGCATGCTATAATTGTATTAATACAGAAACATTAATACATGTGTGTTTAATAAACAAATAGAAGGTTCCTAGTTATGCCTCTCTTATAAACTAGCTCGTTGATTAACAAGATGATCAAAGGTTTCCTGATCATGGACATTGGATGTTGTTAATAACGAGGTCACAAAATTATTGGAATGGTGTGATGAACATTCATCCGAAGTATAGCATTACGATAAAAGTCATTGTGTTTATATTACTATAACATCATACGAAGTAATACTAATCCTTAGACCATGAGATCATGTCAATCACTAATACTAGAAGAGTATCTTGATAACATCAAATGTCACATCATAACAGGGTGACTATAAAGATGGGTTCAACACTACGAAGGTGTTATGTTTAGGCTCATGGATCAAGAGTGTAATTCTTCCATACCAATGACGGAGAGATATACTCTGGGCCCTCTCAGTGATACCACGTTAGTTAGCTTGCAAGCAAGTGATTTGATCACTAGAACGTTATATCACGGGAACGATAAAAGAGTACATGTCGATAACGAGATCAAACTAGGTATGGATATACCGATGATCGAATCTTGGACATGTAATATATCGCGAGACAAAGGGATTGCGTTACATGTGTATAAGGTTCACACGATCACATAATTCATCGTTGAATGTGTGAGAGTCAGTACGGATCTCCAGGTCCCGCTGTTGATTATTGATTGGAGAAGGGTCTCGATCATGTCTGCATTATTCACGAACCGTAGGGTGGCACACTTAAGGGATACCTACACCATTAGGAGCAAATAATATGCCAAGAAAGAAAAATAAAGCGCAGGAATTTATTTCACTAGATACCGGAATTGTTTCGGTTGAAATTGCTGAAACTGGTTCTGCATGTGAAATTGAAATATTGTAAGGGTTTTTTGTGAATGATTGTTAATTAATTAACAAAATTCTGAATAAATAAATAAAATGAGGTTTATTTAAAGAGAGATTACATTAAATTTGGTGGAAATTTAATGGGAATTTGAGTGGAGAAAATGGAGGGTCATCTTTATGTTAGTGGATCTTCCACCACGTGAATGGGGAGAGGTGGGGGTGAAGGTGAAAGGATCGTATGGGCACCTAGAGGGGGGGGGGTGAATAGGTTCTACTTCAAATTTTCTTCCTTTTCAAATTAGGGTTTGACAATAAGGTAAATTCTCTAGATAATGCAAATAAGGTGAATTTACCTATATGACAAATATGCACTAGCTAACACAATACTAAGCAAGAACAAGTAAGTAAAGTGCAGTAAAGGATAGAAGTAACCAAAGTGGTGGACGCAGAGACACAAGGATTTGTTTCCCGTAGTTCCTTCCTTTTGAGGGGAAGTACGTCTATGTTTGGAGAGGGGGTGGTTTCAAACCACCAACGCCACGAGAGGCCTCCCTTGTTCTCCGATGAATCTCACCCCAACGGGATCGATCCACCTTCCACTATATCGGCAACCTTTAAGGTGGAAGCCGGCACCTTTACAAGTTTGGGGCACTCATCCACAACTTAATTGGAGGCTCCCAAATACAAGAAAGCTGTCAAGACAATCAAAGACAAGCTTGTAAGAACCAAATCTAGAACTAGGGTTTCCAAGAAAACACTAGAGCAAAGGGGCCCTCAAGTGAATGAGGGGGAAATGAAGATCTCTTTTGGTGAAGTAGTAGATCAAGGCCTCCTCCTTCGATTCCCCAAAGATCAAGGACTTTGGGTGGTGGAATGAAGAGATCTTGTGGATTTGGTGACTCCAATGGTGGTATTGACTTTAATGCAAATGAGCAGCTTGTCCCAAGGTAGGTGAAGGGATATTTATAGCTCCAGATCCAATCTGACCGTTGGTGCATTTAATGCAGCGGTAGTACCGGGTTTTCCAAGCGGTAGTACCGGAAACAACCGGTACTACCGGACAGGTACCAGAGATGCAACTTGAGTTGCATAGCCCAACAGTTTCCACCGGTATCAAAGTATGGTGCTACCGCACGGTGGTAGTACCGGCCCTACAGAGCGGTACTACCGGACACTTGCGGTAGTGCCGCATTTTGATACTGGGGGGAACATCAGTGCAAGTCAACTGGCCAATCTCCTCAGAAGTGATAGGTACTAAAATGCGGTACTACCGCATTTTAGTACCGGTCAGTTCTGAGGAGATTGGCAAGCTTGCCAATCACTTCAGTCTTGACCGGTATCAAAATGCGGTACTACCGCTTTTTGATACCTCTCAGTTCTGAGGAGTTTGGCGAGCTTGCCAATTGCTTCAGTCATGAGCGGTACCAAAATGCGGTACTACCGCTTTTTGATACCGCTCAGTACTGAGGCCTTTGGCCAGTATACCCACCATACTGCCAGGCCCGGAAGTGAAACCCAGTGCTACCGGACTTGAGCGGTAGTACCGGATGAATTCTATGGTACTACCGGACATCACTGAGGCAAAATGTGGAGCAGAAGGAAAGTCCTTTTTGTGAGCATCAAGTCAGGGAATTCTAGCAATACAACCTGTAGAATACTTGGCAAATAATTAGTCCGTTATGTGTGTTGTAATAAACACCAAAATCTCTAGGGATAAGAAATGTTCTTTCAATCTCCCCCTTTTTGGTGTTAGATGACAACACACATTTTGCATGATAGAATTGTGATGACAAAGAAGATTCTATAAAATAGAGATGGGGCTCCCCTAGATAAGTAGAGTCAAGCCCCATACTATTTTACAAGATACATGGTAGTGCATAGTCACACATAGTGCACATACCTTCGCACACAAGTGTGTGATGAGAAACACAATGATAGGGAATAGGTAATATCATCACACACCACATAAGATGGATCCAAATGAGAATGACCATACCACACAAATGATGAATCCATAAGATAGCCACATAGTCTTACCATACATAGCACAAATAGTTAGTTCATAAGTTTCACGCATAATAAGAGGCAAGTAGCAAATAAAGTTCACAAGCGAGTAAAGATCAAAGGCAAGAGAGAGCTTGTGACTTTCCCATGCAAATCCCGCATGCCTAATGTGACTCTTCTCCCCTTTTTTCATCAAGACACCAAAAAGGGACAAGAGCAACTCTAACGTCCCGGAGGTCACTAGTAGTCTTCATCAGAGGCATCCCCATAAGGAGGCAGAGCATGGAAAGAGGAGGAGGCATCATCATCCCAGTGGCTATGCGTGGAGATCCATTGCTCTTCAGGAGTGATGTTGTCCTCGGATCCCTCGGAGGTGATCAAACCTTGAGCTTGCATTACTTCTTTCTGACACGCACATGCTTTCTTGGCATAGACATGGGCCTCATACATACACTTCTGATTGTCAACCTAGAAGCAGAAGACCTTCTTGAGCTTAGCCTCAATCCTCTTGGCCCATGATGGTTGGGCAGGCTTACGGTGTGAGGCCACAAAATCAGTATCTTGGGCATCATCATCATCACCGGACCCATCCTCAAGTGGGTTCCCATCCTCATCAACAAGTTGACCATCCGCGTTGCATGGTTTAAGATGGGTCTTGATCAATAGATTCTTGTGGCGGTGAGTAACAAGACGTTGAGAGGAAATATTCCGAGCAAGAGATGGGCACTTGCGAAGAATAAGTGCCATGATGTACGGGGCAAAAGGAGGAACCCGCCGAGTGTAGGTAGCATTAACCATCTCGTTCCAAATCACGTCCATCACATGAATTGGTTGTCCTGAATCACGTTGGCAGTGAGTGGTGATCATGAGGTCCACCATGAAACCATGCATCTCATCAACATTGCCAGCACGGGGAGCTATGGTCTCACGAAAAATACGATGCAAGATATCATACGTGGGGAGAAGCCCCTTGATCTTTCCAGCAATACCATGCCCACGGATGTAAAGTGGAACAAGAACATCCTTCTTCATAGGACGCTCGTTGTTGTGACAGCGGAAGCCAACAGGAGTATCTTTCCCACGGTCCTCATATCCAAGGATTGCCCCAAACTCAGCCAATGTTGCGGTCTTAACAACTCCCTCTGTCATCCAGGTGATAGTCTGAGTCTGGTTCTTAGCAAAGTGAACGGTGGCATAGAACTGAGCGATGAGCAAGGGGTCATAGTCACACTTTAACTGCATAATGCGAAGCAAACCAATGTTTGTGCAAATCTCAAGTTCTTCACCGAAGTAGTTCAAGTTCTTGTTCACATGGTTCATCTCAGTCCACTTCTGAGGAACCACAGTCTTCTCATCCTTCATGAGTACCTCAAATTAGACCCGCTCTTGGAAGTCGGTGAAAAAGAGACTATTGTCCCTAGTCTCTGAGCGAGCAGTAAAATATGGATTTTCAGACCGTAGTGCAAGACACTAGCATCAGAGATGTCAGACAACTTCTTTGGCCCAGATGGCCCTAAACTCTGACTCTTGCGACCACTCATGCGAGGAGGAGAAGGAGGAGCACTACCTCGACCAGCACTTATCTTAACTCCCCCTCCACGTCGGCCCCGAGTGGTTTTTAGCTTCAGACGGTTGCTAGGTTGCGGCATGATCTCTGCTTCTAATTCTGTCTCTGACTCTGACTCAAAGTCCTCGATCTCATGACGATCTTTGGACCTTTTGCGTGATCCTTGGGAGCCCCCGGCACCAGTGAAAGAACAAGGGAGGTAGCAGTGGGATAAGGGCACAAGAGCCCGAAACAAACAGAAGACGAATTTCAAGTTTTAGAAGAAATTTTGCTGTCAGTACTGAGCGGTAGTACCAGATCTATGGGCGGTAGTACCGGAGAATCGCCCGGTACTACCGGTCATGAGACTACACCACAGATCTGGTGGTATCGATCGAAGGAATGGCAGCAAAACTTATGCAAAACGAGAATCCATCAGACAAGGAGTAATGATATGAGCGTGCACATGATACAACCTCAAAAACACAAGTTTTGACCAAGAATCAAAGTTTACCTAGATTCAATGGGGAAAACAAGTGAGAATAAGGGAAGGACGGTAGTACCGGTGTCCATGGCGGTGGAAAATGAGGATGAGCCCGCGAGGAGGCCGGATCCGGTGCGGATCCGGGGAAAGGAGGGAGGGGCGGAGCTCCGGCGGCGGTGGTTAGGAGTGGAGACGGGGAATAATGGGGCACTAAGAGGCGCCCCTCCCAGCGTCTCCACCCTTAACCGAGACGCACAGCGGTAGTACCGGTCAGAGGAGCGGCAGTACCGCTAGGTTGTAGTACCGTAGGAAACGTTCGGTAGTACCGCACCTGGGGAGTTTCCTGAAAATCGGCCTAGAAACAGGCCCATGTGCGGTACTACCACTAGTTTCTTATGGTAGTACCGTCTCACGGTAGTACCGCTGTTTGAACCGGTAGTACCGTAACCACCAGAACAGACAGCCAAGTTTGAAAACTGGAAGGTTCTTGTGTAGAGTAGATGATTTTTGTCGTAGGATAAGGAAGGCTTTGGTTAAGAGAGTTATACTGATATGGACCTATGCACTCTAAAAAATAAAACATCAACCTCAAATATGGAGAGCCAAACGAGAGTGCATTGACCGAGGGAAGAAAACCAACTCAAGAATGACAAACATGAGTAAGCACATCAACCTCTCGAGTGAGAGAGGGCGGTGGCCTAGGCCACCATATTAGAGTATACTCGGCTTGGCACCACGAAGATATATCTTGGGTCCATTACCGAAACTCATCATTTAAGATCACATATCACAAAATGATATTAAGAGGAATGATTTTGATTGCTTTGGGCATAATGGGGGGAGGGATAGTCCAATCAATTAGGAACGCACTCCCCCTATATCCATGCCTACACCTAAACCAAATATGGGTCGAATCATAGGTGAGAATGCTAGAAAATCAAGTCAAGCTCCTTGAATCTACGATATTTAGTTCATTCCTCAAGTAGCAAAACCTTGCTTCATCAAATGGATTCGTGAAGATATCGGCAAGTTGATCTTTGCTTGACACATACGATAGATCAATATCACCTCGAGGAACATGATCTCTAATGAAGTGATGGCGAATCTCAATATGCTTTGTCCTTGTGTGATCCACCGGGTTGTAGGCAATCTTGATGGCACTTTCATTGTCACATAGAAGAGGCACTTTGTCACAATGGACACCATATTCCTTTAAAGTTTGCCTCATCCATAGCAATTGGGTGCAAGCACTAGCAGCTGCCACATACTCGGCTTTGGCGGTGGAGAGAGATATACAATTTTGCTTCTTAGAAGACCAACATACCAAGGACCTACCAAGGAATTGGCAAGCCTCGGATGGTGATTTTCTATCATCCTTATCACCCGCCCAATCCGAATCCGTGTATCCACAAAGAGCAAATGTTGAGCCTCGAGGATACCAAAGACCATAAAATGGGGTATGAACTAAATATCGAAAGATTCTCTTGACCGCCATCAAACGGCTTTCTTTAGGAGCCGCTTGATATCTTGCACACACACCTACACTCAACACAATATTGGGTCTAGATGCACAAAGGTAAAGCAAAGAACCAATCATAGACCGGTATACCTTTTGATCCACAGCTTTACCATTTGGATTTTGTTCTAGATGAGTCTTTGTAGCCATGGGAGTAGGAGCTCCATTTAAATCTTGCATTTTGAATTTCTTGAGCATATATTGAGTATACTTGGCTTGATTGAAGAATGTCCCTCCTCTAACTTGCTTGATCTCAAAACCAATAAATACTCTCAACTCCCCCATCAAAGACATCCGGAACCTACTAGTCATAAGCTTTGAGAATTCATCATTAAAAGCTTTGTTAGATGAGCCAAATATAATATCATCAACATATATTTGGCATACAAAAAGCTCCCCATTGACTCTCTTAGTAAAAAGAGTGGGATCGATTTTCCCAACCTCAGATCCATGGTCAAACAATAACTCTCTAAGGTGCTCATACCACGTGCGTGGGGCTTGCTTGAGCCCATAGAGCGCCTTATCAAGTTTGTAGACATGGTTTGTGAGGTTGGGGTCCTCAAATCCCGGGGGTTGCTTAACATGTACCAACTCATTTAATGGACCATAAAGAAATGCACTCTCTACATCCAGTTGATGCAACTTGAAGTTATGATGTTCCACATAAGCAAGAAGGATACGGATGGACTCAAGGCGAGCCACGGGTGCATAAGTCTCTCCATAGTCAATGCCTTCAATTTGAGAGTACCCTTGTGCAACCAATCTAGCCTTGTTCCTTACTATAATTCCATGCTCATCTTTCTTGTTCTTGAATATCCACTTTGTTCCAATAACATTGCGGCAATCCTTTGGCTTCTCAACTAACTTTCATACTTTGTTTCTCTCAAAGTTGTTGATATCTTTGTGCATAGATTCTAACCAATCCGAATCTTCAAGAGCTTCCCACACTTTCTTAGGTTCAATCATGGAGATATGTGCTTGGTGTTCACTGAACCTCTTCAATTGTGCTCTTGTGGAAATGCCTTTCCTTAGGTCACCAACTACATTTTGTAGAGAGTGGTCTCTTAATTCCAACATTCTTTCCTTTCTAGCTTCGCGACGAGCGTGGATCTCCGTGTTGTTTCTTGGGGGACCCTCTTCATCATTTTGGTCCTCGTCTTGACCATCAACTTGACCTTGATCATCATCGGAATCATTCTCTTCATCTAGAGGCAAAGATTGACCTTGGTCTTGATCAAGTGCTCTTCTAGCATCAATTTGAGCTTGTCTCAAAGCAGTTTGTACGTATCTTCCTTGAGTAATTGCCTTGACACCACTTGACATCCTGGAGAATGAATCAAGCTCCCCTTGACTAGAGTTGTTACTATGATCATCATGTTGAGGGTCCACATCTTGTCTTTGGCTTGAGTCATTGTCCTCCTCGGTGGATGGAGCTTGTTGATGTTGTGAAGATGAGGGATCCACTTGAGTGGAGCATAGTTTTTCTCGATCCGCCATAAGGGGTTCCTCGACGGGGCGGATATATCCCACACCCATTCTTCCTATGGCATCCTGAGGCATTTCATCATCTGCATCCCAAGCATCAATGTAACATCCCAATATTTAGGACCTAACGAAGGGTAGATTTAGGAATATGAATTGTTGCATGCATTCATCTGTGAAAATGTGGGTAAAATTTTCGCCAAATAAAAAACCAAGTGATCAATGTTTCTTTCATACTTTGAGATTAGGTTTAGTCTTAAAGGGTGATTGTTATAAACTTTGAGAAGATCTTAAGGAGTTATGTGTTTAAAATGAATTTGAATTTTAAACATGAGTGTTTGAATTATAATTTAAATGATTTAGATATAAGTTTTGAATCTTAAAATAATTAAGAGATAAGTATTATAACTTAAATTTTATCCAAAAACAATATTGAATATGAAACTTATTTCATATTATTAAAACACAAACAAGTTACAAAGAATGTAACCTACTGAAGCCATTTCCAAACTTCACAATTTACAAAAGAATAAAGAATAAGAATATTCTTTATTAATAATAATATAATTTTTATTACAATTAAATAAAATAAAGATTACAAGAATAATA
Organism: Avena sativa; assembly: GCA_916181665.1. Classification (NCBI taxonomy): domain Eukaryota; kingdom Viridiplantae; phylum Streptophyta; class Magnoliopsida; order Poales; family Poaceae; genus Avena; species Avena sativa. The sequence continues at coordinate 235,222,961 of OV702296.1, read as the reverse complement.
AAAGAAGAATTACAAAAGAATAAGAAAATTACATTTGAATATCTACTAACTATCCTATATCTAAATCTACACTAAATCTTCATCTTTATCTTTGTACCTGCAAAACAAAGACTAAATAGAAACAAAATAAGATTAGTGTTAGTATTATTTCTCTCAGATATGTCAGTGAAATGCACTCGACAAATTCATCATTGAGAAATGTTATAAAAGGGGCAAGTTTCACCAATATGAAAGATTCCATCTTTCATAAATTCAAAGCCAGAAGTCAAATGACAGCCAAGAGGGACCAATTCACCAGCCAGGTGAAAGTAATCTGGTAATAGTAAGTTCAAAAATTCTGAACATATCCACAAGTGCATAGCAGGCACACAAGCTGGACACACACCAGCATGCACATGGTGTGCTGTCGACCTCAAAAGCATAGCCCAATCTCACAAAACCACAGCACAACCGTGGAGGAGCACACTAGTGCATCTCTCCACTACACAACACACAAGCACAACCAGTATAGACAGCAGCTAAACCAAGAACATCAGCCAAACCAAACCACCCCAGATCAACCAAACATCACCAAGATGGTGACATAAGGAGGGGGATGAATCAGGTGGACAGCAAGATCAAGCCCAGGAGCTAGGAGGAGCAGGCTAGCTCAAGAGCAAGCACAGGAGTCTAGCAAAACTAGATCAAGATCATCATCATCAACTTACTACATCAACATCAGATTTTGTGGTGAGCCTCATAAAACCATCACATGATTCATTCATAGTATCTGAACAAAAGCATGTGTTGCTTTATGAAATAATCTCTCAATAATCACCCAAGTGAGGTGAATCTATCCCAGAGATTTCAGTATAAAGATAAGAAATCAAACTCAGCCAAAAGCACTAAACTCTCAGACCAGCATCACAGAGTTTAGTGTTAATTTATGCAACTTAAAATCATTCTTTATTTGTTCTTATCAGATCAGGGCACATCTCCCAGAGAGAGTAGCGCCTCTAATCCTACAAGTTACAAACAAACTATTTGCTCAACTAACTAGGACTTAAAATCCTAGAGCCTCAGACCAACATCATAGGCAGGAGAGTTAAGAAAAGCTTTCATTTTATCTTGCCAGTATTAATCACAAGTATTGTCAAGGCTAAGCCCAGAAATAAAACCCAATCACTTGTGTGCCAGATCAAAATGGTAACACAAGGACAAGTTCTAAATGAGCTAAAACCAATCTTTGCTTAGTTTCCACAGATAAAAGGGACAAACCAATAAATATCATCTTCCTGAAGCCAAGTGCCAGGAATCAATATCATATTCATCTATACATCCATAAAAAATCATTACATGTAATGATTACATTCAGTACGTATAATCTCATACGAGCCTACCATTATAATTGCAGTAAGCAACTACTGATAGAACTACTACCAGTATAAACATTCTGACAGTAGAGTAAGTTCTCAGATCAACAACATTTCCAATCAGGGATTCCATTGAAACAATAGAATGGAATCATAGTGAATTACCACTGGAATAAATCTGACAAGCCACTAGCATAATCAAAGCCACTACAAATCATGATCCCCAGCAAACAATCATTCTTCATGCTCAAGTATGATCATCACTAGATCTAAAGCATCATGGATATGATCAACATGGGGTTATGAACCCTAATCAGAACAATAATCCTAATTAGGAGATGAACCCTAATCAGAACATAGTCACTAGGCACGAGAAGCCACTAGATACACACAAAGAGATTCATGGTAGTAGCATGAACAAGAACCATGGAGGCAACTTACCCAGGGTCCTCGCTGACGAATTGAAGAGGAAGCAGATTGGCCGACGAACCGCGACGACACAGGGAGCACCCAGGGGGCGCTGCAACCTATACCAGCCACGGCGGCGGCCACACGAGCCCAGCACACCACCACAGGCGGGACCGCGGCGATGGCGACAACACCTTTCCCTAACCCTAGGGTTCGGGAACGGGGTGAACCTGGCCACGGGGAAGCCCCGGAGTCAAATCGAGTTGGACTAGATGAACAAGCGTAGTCGCAAACCTCGCCCTGCACCACAGCAGCGGCCAGGAGAAGCCTCAGCGGCGGCCATCGCCAGCAGAGGCGCTAGAGCCCGCGGGGTCGAGGAAGAGGAAAGGTGAGAACGAGGAGGAGGCAGAGAGAGTGGGGCTGGGTGGGCCAAAACCCCTCGGGGTAATGATTTTGACCCTGCCCTGTTGGGCCACACTGGCCCAATAAGCCCAAGGGGCCAGCCCAAGTCATTTTAAAAACTGTTTTAATCAATTGGAAAAGAACAAAATGCCCCTAACCTCAATAAAATTCTAGAATATAAAATAAAAGTCCAAAAATTATAAATAAAATATTTTTGGATTCACAATAATCCACTCTATCCAAATAAAATAAGATATAAAATTTTGGACATTTAAATTTTTATAAGAATTTAGTAATTTATATATTCCTTATGGAATTTTACAAAATTATTGAAAGATGATAAAAATAAATAAAAATCACTTTCATTATATATTAATATTATAGTATTTTTGAAAAATACTAAATAAATATTTAATAATAAATTTTAATGTATAATTAATAATTCCTAAAAGAATTATTAAATCAATAAAAGTCAAATAAAAAGGGAAATAAAACAAAATAATTTAATATATGCAATAAATATAAAAAATAATATTTATAAATGCTTTATTAAAAGGCACCTTATATAGGGAAAATGCATATATAATTAAATAATGCATTACATTACTTGCATAATCATTTTGCTTCTTTAAATATTGTCCTTACCGGCAATAATGATGTTTTTATAGAACTAGAAGCTCAAGGTCTAGTGCAAGCATCAGACTTCACTACCTTGCCATCACAAGGCAAGTTCATCACTTGCTCATGTCCTTTGAAGAGTCTTTATCAAAGTTTTTGCAAATTGTATGTTATCATATATGTTATAAAAGAAAGAAAATATTATTTTCATAAATAAAGAAATCATAGATATCATCCTAAGTGGTGATATAATGGAGCAATAGAACTTAGGGTTCTATTTGCAACAATGATGATCAAGTAGGGACTTAATAACCCTTGACATCAGTGATTCTAGCGCCGTATATTACGCGTTAGCCATGAGATTTGGAATGGGACAGAGAAGTCAGCTGTATCTTCTTCCTCTCGCATGAAGCCGGATGTGCAGGTCATGGCTGTTATCTTTGTAGCGTGCATATTAATTGGTAATTCGTAGAGGATATGCAACATATGGGTGGGAACCCTCATTGTCCTGGCATCTAACGGTTTGTACAAACCATTTCCGTAATTCATTATGTGGGCATGGTGTACACCAAGGAGGCATGCGGGGTCGCGAAGGGGGCAATGATTGGCTTGGACCAACTACTAGGCCCCACAACATGGAATTGTGGATGGGAAAGTACGCCCAGTTGTGCAACAAGGAGTTGATCTCTCATGGGTAAAGTAACGCACCTCTGCAGAGTGTAAAAACTATAACTTGTTACTCCCTGTTCCGGGAAGGAGCTATGAACACGGCAGGAAAGGAACTCCATGAAAGTTCTGGTCAACCTTTGAAGGCTGATTGTCATAGTTTTTCGGAATAAAATCAATCTTTGAAGAAAGATTTACAAAAATTGCATAGTGCCAAGGATTTATAATCCGAGGTGGTAGTTAGAGCATCAAACTTCCCACCTTGCATATAATGAACTTGTTGGGTAACGTTGTTACTCATTCTTTCCTTTGATCCCTTGCTTAGACTCTGAGGATACCGAAGATGTGCCAATGTATGCAGCCGAATGCCAAGAAGATGTGTTCTATGAGGAACCTGATCTGTCCGGAGGAGTTGAAGGAGTGGATTACAAAATCCGCTATGGTGTCGATGATAATGAGTCCAACTAATTAACCTAGTTAATAGTAACCAATGGAGCCGAGCAGCATGAACTCTATAGAATAAGTTGTTGAGCTCCACTCCTAGTCGGAGTTGTTACTTTTAAATTTCCGCTGAACACTTTATATTTTGGTTTGTAAGTTGGATCTTTTGGAAGTCTTGAACTTCCGGTATTGTAATAATAATAATGTGTGTACATTTGTAATATGGACCCGCAATGTTTCTGTTGTACCACTCTGAGGGATGTGATATTTACGGAACTATGTTCTGTAGATGTCATGTCAATGACTATAGTGTACTACACATGCAGTGGTATGCTGGGTCACCGCAGTTGGTATCAGAGCAAATTGCTTTGACCTTAGGTTGGAAACCTAGTAAAGGGTATTACCTGTAGGAGAATTAGCAACAATAAAAAATTCTCTAAAAGTAATATAATGGGTATTCAAATGAGAATATTCCGTTATATATTTTAGTGCGATAATTCTTTGTTATGATGCAATATATCATTGGATACTAATCAAAAATTATTTTTCTGATATACAGAGATATGGCACCAAAGTTTCCAAAACAGACTTTGGTAAGGAAAGAGGAGACTCTTGATGATTATCAAGGATCATTTACAGACCAACTTCGACAACTTTTAAAGCTCTTTAGTTGTCCAACTAGAATTCCAGTGAACACTATCACTTACCTTGATGGCCGGATGTTATCCAAGTATCGTGTGAGTATCCAACTTCCAGAGAAGCTTGGATTATACCACGATTTACCCATAGGAGAAGGTAGGAGTCATTTAGCAGCCTATCATGTTGCTGTTGTGGAGGCAATAGCTAATATTCAGGAGCAGAAAACCAAGGATTTAGAAGGTAGCACATTCTCTGTGATACCTCATGATTCTATAGACTCGGAGCCTATACCGGATCATATTAATTTGGTTAAGAAGCATCCTAAGTTAACTTCCAAGTTTATGGATAGATACCGGACACTCGTTGCCTCTTTTTATAATACTCATCAAGTGATTGTTGAAGACAAAAATGACATGTTAGAGGATCTAACTGATCCAGATAGGAGGTAGTTAGCATTCCAGCTATAGAGAGAAGCAAGTAGTAGTGCAATACCTATCTTTAAGGATATACCTATAGATCTGGAATCTTTTATACCATATCCTTATTCACCAAGACCCGAACTTACACATGATCCTACTATGGACATGCGGTATGCAGTACCACAGGGCTCAGAGGATGGTTCTGACTCAGAACTTCCTATTGAGAATTTAGATGGTTGGAGAATGGGATCATATAATGGATCTCACGAACACCAAATGTCCACAGATGGTTCCGACAGGAATGTTGGACAATCTAGTGGGATGGGTGCAAGGATGAACCCTAATAATAGTAGTAGAAATACCATGTCAATAGATAACCAGGATGAAGAAGAAGATCCTGAGGAGAGAGTGTTTGAATCATCAACATCTTCTCAAAACCCAAGGAATATACATTATCCAGTGTTTAACTATCTTGCCCACGAGAGCACCCGGGGAGCAGCAGGATCTGCGTATCCTGTTGACAACTCAAGAAATGAAGCTTAGGAGATGCAGGCTGGAGATAATGTTGAATATGTTTCTGAAGACTTTTCAGCTGAGCTGGAGGGAGTCAATGCGCTCAGGTTGAGTAATGACTCGAGTCCTAACACTTCAGATACAGAGTATGTTCCTTCTGGAAGGCCATATGTTCCACAAACTGTGCGACGAACAACACGTCATCATGGTTGGACATCAGGCATGTACGATGAACGTGGTTACTATTAGGAGGAGACAAGTAGTCAATAGTATCAAGTACTATGTCTTGTACCCAAGTAATAAGGTAGTTTTGTATTAATACCAATATGGTATATGTTGTAATGACTTTGTATCATTATGTAAAATATGTGAAATGCATATTTGGATTTTCTTTAGATCTTCATTGTGTGACTAGTTCAGGATGAAGAAGATCCTGAGGAGAGAGTGTTTGAATCATCAACATCTTCTCAAAACCCAAGGAATATACATTATCTAGTGTTTAACTATCTTGCCCACGAGAGCACCTGGGGAGCAGCAGGATCTGCGTATCCTGTTGACAACTCAAGAAATGAAGCTCAGGAGATACAGGCTGGAGATAATGTTGAATATGTTTCTGAAGACTTTTCAGTTGAGCTGGAGGGAGTCAATGCGCTCAGGTTGAGTAATGACTTGAGTCCTGACACTTCAGATACATAGTATGTTCCTTCTGGAAGGCCATATGTTCCACAAACTGTGCGACGAACAACACGTCATCATGGTTGGACATCAGGCATGTACGATGAACGTGGTTACTATTAGGAGGAGACAAGTAGTCAATAGTATCAAGTACTGTGTCTTGTACCCAAGTAATAAGGTAGTTTTGTATTAATACCAATATGTTATATGTTGTAATGACTTTGTATCATTATGTAAAATATGTGAAATGCATATTTGGATTTTCTTTGGATCTTCATTGTGTGACTAGTTCTGTGCGTAAAGTCAAGCTCAGAACACATGTGCATGATGTAATTATGAGTATTCGCTTTATGTTTGAGGACTAGAGGGCCATGGATACGGGTGTAGAAATGGAAACTGAGCAGCAGAGGATGGAGCGAGGGGCCAAGGAAAAGGCCGATGCAGATGCATCAAACCAAGAAGCATTACCACCACCACCAATGAGGTTGTTAATGGAGCAGAACTTTATGCAATGCATGCAAATGATGCAAGAGACCCAGAACAAGTTCATGGAAGAGCTGTTGGGGCGAGCAAATCAGAGGGCACCTGAAGGTGGAGGACTGAGTTTATCTGATTTCCAGAATGCAAGATCGTTACCTTTTGCATCAGCTCCTAAACCAATGGATGCAGAAGACTGGCTAGCAGATACAGAAAGGAAGCTGAAAACTGTGGGTTGCAATGATGAGGAAAAATTGAGGTATGCAACTCATCTGCTGACTGGACCTGCAACATCATGGTGGGAAAATCAGTTAGCCATGCAACAACCAGGAAGGGAGTTTACCTGGGAGGAGTTCAAGCAGAGATTCCGTGAATATCATGTTCCGAAAAGTGTCATGGAGTTAAAGCGGAGAGAATTTGAGGAGCTTCAACAAGGATATACTAGTGTCATGAAGTACATTCGGGAGTTTAGCCAACTGTCCCATTATGCTAAGGAGGATGTTAACACTGAAGAGAAGAGGAAGAAGCTTTTCTTGCGTGGATTAAATCCATTTGTGAAGATGCAGCTAAGGTTAGCTTAAGCAAACTTATCAGCAGTTGTTGGATGCAGCCATTACTTTTGAAGATGACTACAAGAATGTCCAAGAGGATCGGAGGAAGAGAGCCAAGAAGGAAACCAAGAGAAGTCAGGCAAGTAAACCTAAATCCAAGCTGGAGTTCAAACCTCGGAATAGGAATTATGGCAACAACAATAACAATAACAATAACAAGGGCAGTGGTGGAAATCAATCTAATCCGAGAAGGAATGTTATCTGTAACAATTGTGGAATTCCAGGGCATTTCCAGAGGGAGTGCAAAAAGCCTGTAGTGATCTGTTACAGTTGTGGTCAGAAGGGGCATATCAAGCCAGATTGTCCGAGCAAACCACCGGGAGGATGGCCTACCAAGGGAGGAGGACAAGCCAGTGGAGGAAATGGACATCCCAATAAAGGAGGAAATAATGGCAAGAACAACAATGTCAAGAGAAACTGACCTACCGGAAAACTGAACTGTGCAACCCTCGAGGAGATGGATAATTCAGAGCATGCAGTGATAGGTACGCTCAATATCCTTACCAATCCCGGCAAAGTTCCATTTGATACTGGTGCAACTACTTCATTCATTTCTGAAGAATTTTGTGATAAGTTCGGGATTAGAAGGGCAACGTTAGAAAGTCCTATGACCGTAGTTACGACAGGAGGGAATGTGATTGTACGCCACATAAAACAAGATCAGGTTATCTCGATTTGTGGTTGTACATATTTCGCAGACCTTTATGTGATTCCTTTGAAGGGAATTGCAGTAGTGCTGGGGATGGATTGGATGATGGAACACAGAGCTTAGATAAATTGTGAGGAGAAAACTGTCTCAATCAAAACTCCAAGTGGAGCAAGGATAGTTTACCAAGCAGATAAACACAGCGATATCATGGTGGATCTGCAGTTGAATTCAATGAAAGAAGTTAAATTAGAAGAGATTCCTATAGTTAATGAATTCCAAGATGTTTTTCCAACAGAGTTACCGAGAATGCCACCGGACCGGGAGATAGAGTTCACCATTGACCTAATACCTGGTACAACACCAATAGCGCAAGCACCATATAAAATGGGACCCAAAGAGTTGAAATAACTCAAAGAGAAAATTGATGAGTTAGCAGGAAAAGGATTTATTCAGGAAAGTGTATCTCCATGGGGAACACCAGTAATCTTTGTGGATAAAAGAGATTGTGGAAGACGGATGTGTGGTGATTATAGAAATCTGAATAACGTGACTATCAAGAATAAGTATCCTTTACCAAGAATTCAAGATTTGTTTGATCAAGTGAAAGGAGCCGGAGTATTTTCAAAGATCGATTTAAGATCTAGATACCATCAAATAAAATCAAGCCGGAAGATGTTCCAAAAACATCATTTTTCTCAAGATATGGACACCTTGAGTATATGGTAGTACCATTTGGTTTGACCAATGCACCGGCAATATTCATGAATCTGATGAACAAGATCTTCATGCCATATTTGGACAAGTTTGTTATCGTCTTTATTGATGATATTCTGATATATTCCAAGGATAAGGAAGAGCATGCTGACCATTTAAGAATAGCATTGCAAACTTTAAGAGAACATAAGCTTTATGCTAAGTTCAGTAAGTGTGAGTTCTGGCTAGATGAGGTAGAATTCCTCGGTCATGTGATCAGTAAGGATGGGATTGCTGTGAATCCATCTAAAGTTCAGTCGGTACTAGAGTGGACTGCACCGACTAATGTGAAGCAAATTCGAGGTTTCTTAGGAATGGCTGGTTATTATCGGAGATTCATTGAAGGTTTCTCCAAAATAGCCGGACCAATGACCAAATTATTAAGGAAGAATACACCATTCAAGTGGGATGAGAAATGTGAAGCAAGTTTCCAAGAGTTGAAGACTAGATTAACCACAGCTCCAATCTTAGCAGTTCCTGAAACAGGGAAGGACTTCACCGTATATTGTGATGCATCTAAAGAAGGTTTGGGTTGCGTATTAATGCAAGATCGGAAAGTGATTGCTTATGGTTCAAGACAATTGAAACCACATGAAGTCAACTATCCAACTCATGATTTAGAATTAGCAGTAGTAGTTTTTGCGTTGAAAGGATGGAGGCATTTTCTTTATGGAGCCAGATGTGAGTTATACACTGACCATAAAAGTCTCAAATATTTCTTCACTCAAAAGGAATTGAATATGAGAAAGAAGCGTTGGTTGGAATTAATCAAGGATTATGATTTAACAATCAATTACACCCCAGGGAAAGCAAATGTTGCAGCAGATGCTTTAAGCAGAGAGAGTGCAGATATTCAGCCTAGCAATAAGGAGCTACCAAAAGAGTTACAAATGGACTTGGAAAGATTAGAATTTCAATTCATCAGAACAGATGTTCCTGGAGGATTAGCTACTATGCAGGTAGTTGCAGAGCAGGACAGTGATCTTAAGCAAGAAATTTTTAGACATCAAGAAGAAGATCCTTTTATTGCTGAGGAAATTCGGAGGATATCTCAAGGGAAAAAATCAGTTTTTTGCCTTGGGGATTATGGGTCTTTATGGTTCCAAGACCGTCTATGTGTTCCAGATGTGACTGAGATCAGAAATGTCATACTCAAAGAAGCACATGATACCCCATATTCTATACATCCAGGGAGTACTAAGATGTATATGGATTTGAAAGAACTATTCTGGTGGAATAACATGAAAATAGATATTGCTAAATATGTATCAGAATGCCATACTTGTCAAAGGGTGAAAGTTGAACATCAAAGTCCAGCAGGACCATTACAACCCTTAGAAATTCCTGAATGGAAATGGGAGGAAATAGGTATGGACTTCATTACAGGATTACCTATGACACCAAAAAGGAAGGATATGATATGGGTAATTGTGGACAGACTCACTAAGAGTGCACATTTTATTCCGGTGAATCAAAAGGATAATACCGAGAAGTTAGTTGAAGTATATGTCAAAGAGATATTAAGTAAGCATGGAGTACCCAAAAAGATCGTAACTGATAGGGGATCAGTGTTTACTTCATCATTTTGGAAACAATTGCATGAAGCACTTGGTTCAAAGTTAGATTTCAGCACAACCTATCATCCTGAGACAGGAGGTCAAACAGAAAGAACAAATCAAATACTAGAAGACATGTTAAGAGCTTGTGCATTAGATTTTGGAGGTACATGGGAAGATCATCTACCATTGGCAGAATTTTCCTACAATAATAGCTATCAGAGTAGTCTGAAGGCAGCTCCATATCAGGTTCTGTATGGAAGGAAGTGTAGATCACCAATATGTTGGTATGAGCCTGGAAGCAGCAAGGAGTTTGCACCAGACTATATCAAGGAAAGACAAGATATCATTGATAAGATCAGGGATAGACTGAAAATAGCCCAGAGTAGGCAAAAAATTTATGCGGATCAAAGTCGAAGATCATGGCATCCAGAAGTAGGAGACATGGTATATTTGAAAGTAAGTCCAATGAAAGGAGTAAAAAGATTCAGAGTTAAAGGGAAATTGAGTCCAAGATATATCGGACCATTCAAGATACTGAGCCAAAACAGAACTATAACTTATGATTTAGAATTACCATCAAGATTGGCTTAAGTGCATAATGTTTTCCATGTGTCACAACTTCGCAAATGTTTGAAAGTTCTAGATGATGCAATAACACATCAAGAGATAGAACTACAAGCATACCTGACTTATATTGAAAACCCTGTAAGATTCTGGAAGAAAACTAGAAAAGATTAAGGAATAGAGCAATCAAATAATCATTATTACAATTAAATAAAATAAAGATTACAAGAATAATAAAAGAAGAATTACAAAAGAATAAGAAAATTACATTTGAATATCTACTAACTATCCTATATCTAAATCTACACTAAATCTTCATCTTTATCTTTGTACCTGCAAAACAAAGACTAAATAGAAACAAAATAAGATTAGTGTTAGTATTATTTCTCTCAGATATGTCAGTGAAATGCACTCGACAAATTCATCATTGAGAAATGTTATAAAAGGGGCAAGTTTCACCAATATGAAAGATTCCATCTTTCATAAATTCAAAGCCAGAAGTCAAATGACAGCCAAGAGGGACCAATTCACCAGCCAGGTGAAAGTAATCTGGTAATAGTAAGTTCAAAAATTCTGAACATATCCACAAGTGCATAGCAGGCACACAAGCTGGACACACACTAGCATGCACATGGTGTGTTGTCGACCTCACAAGCATAGCCCAATCTCACAAAACCACAACACAACCGTGGAGGAGCACACTAGTGCATCTCTCCACTACACAACACACAAGCACCACCAGTATAGACAGTAGCTAAACCAAGAACAGCAGCCAAACCAAACCACCCCAGATCAACCAAACATCACCAAGATGGTGACATAAGGAGGGGGATGAATCAGGTGGACAGCAAGATCAAGCCTAGGAGCTAGGAGGAGCAGGCTAGCTCAAGAGCAAGCACAGGAGTCCAGCAAAACTAGATCAAGATCATCATCATCAACTTACTACATCAACATCAGATTTTGTGGTGAGCCTCATAAAACCATCACATGATTCATTCATAGTATCTGAACAAAAGCATGTGTTGCTTTATGAAATAATCTCTCAATAATCACCCAAGTGAGGTGAATCTATCCCAGAGATTTTAGTATAAAGATAAGAAATCAAACTCAGCCAAAAGCACTAAACTCTCAGACCAACATCATAGAGTTTAGTGTTAATTTATGCAACTTAAAATCATTCTTTATTTGTTCTTATCAGATCAGGGCACATCTCCCAGAGAGAGTAGCACCTCTAATCCTACAAGTTACAAACCAACTATTTGCTCAACTAACTAGGACTTAAAATCCTAGAGCCTCAGACCAACATCATAGGCAGGAGAGTTAAGAAAAGCTTTCATTTTATCTTGCCAGTATTAATCACAAGTATTGTCAAGGCTAAGCCCAGAAATAAAACCCAATCACTTGTGTGCCAGATAAAAATGGTATCACAAGGACAAGTTCTAAATGAGCTAAAACCAATCTTTGCTTAGTTTCCACAGATAAAAGGGACAAACCAATAAATATCATCTTCCTGAAGCCAAGTGCCAGGAATCAATATCATATTCATCTATACATCCATAAAAAATCATTACATGTAATGATTACATTCAGTATGTATAATCTCATACAAGCCTACCATTATAATTGTAGTAAGCAACTACTAAGAGAACTACTATCAGTGTAAACATTCTGACAGTAGAGTAAGTTCTCAGATCAACAACATTTCCAATCAAGGATTCCATTGAAACAATAGCATGGGATCATAGTGAATTACCACTGGAATAAATCTGACAAGCCACTAGCATCATCAAAGCCACTACAAATCATGATCCACAACAAACAATCATTCTTCATGCTCAAATATGATCATCACTAGATCTAAAGCATCATGGATATGATCAACATGGGGTTATGAACCCTAATCAAAACAAAAACCCTAATTAGGAGATGAAACCTAATCAGAACATAGTCACTAGGCATGAGAAGCCACTAGATACACACAGAGAGATTCATGGTAGTAGCATGAACAAGAACCACGGAGGCAACTTACCCGGGGTCCTCGCTGACGAATTGAAGAGGAAGCAGATTGGCCGATGAACCGCGGCGGCACAGGGAGCACCCAGGGGGCGCTGCAACCTATACCAGCCACGGCGGCGGCCACACGAGCCCAGCACACCACCACAGGCGGGACCGCGGCGGTGGCGACAGCACCTTTCCCTAACCCTAGGGTTCGGGAACGGGGTGAACCTGCCCACGGGGAAGCCCTGGAGTCAAATCGAGTTGACTAGATGAACAAGCGTAGTCGCAAACCTCGCCCTGCACCACGGCAGCGGCCAGGAGAAGCCTCAACGACGGCCATCGCCAGCAGCGGCACCAGAGCCCGCGGGGTTGAGGAAGAGGAAAGGTGAGAACGAGGAGGAGGCAGAGAGAGTGGGGCTGGGTGGGCCAAAACCCCTCGGGGTAATGATTTTGACCCTGTCCTATTGGGCCACACTGGCCCAATAAGCCCAAGGGGCCAGCCCAAGTCGTTTAAAAAACTGTTTTAATCAATTGGAAAAGACCAAAATGCCCCTGACCTCAATAAAATTCTAGAAAATAAAATAAAAGTCCAAAAATTATAATTAAAATATTTTTGGATTCACAATAATCCACTATATCCAAATAAAATAAGATATAAATTTTTTGACATTTAAATTTTTATAAGAATTTTGTAATTTATATATTCCTTATGGAATTTTACAAAATTATTGAAAGATGATAAAATAAATAAAAATATCTTTCATTATATATTAATATTATAGTATTTTTAAAAATACTAAATAAATATTTAATAATAAATTTTAATGTATAATTAATAATTCCTAAAAGAATTATAAAATCAATAAAAGTCAAATAAAAAGGGAAATAAAATAAAATAATTCAATATATGCAATAAATAAATAAAAAATTATAAATGCTTTATTAAAAGTCACCTTATATAGGGAAAATGCATATATAATTAAATAATGCATTACATTACTTGCATAATCATTTTGCTTCTTTAAATATTGTCCTTACCAGCAATAATGATGTTTTTATAGAACTAGAAGCTCAAGGTCCAGTGCAAGCATCAGACTTCACTACCTTGCCATCACAAGGCAAGTTTATCACTTGCTCATGTCCTTTGAAGAGTCTTTATCAAAGTTTTTGAAAATTGTATGTTATCATATATGTTATAAAAGAAAGAAAATATTATTTTCATAAATAAAGAAATCATAGATATCATCCTAAGTGGTGATATAATGGAGCAACAGAACTTAGGATTCTATTTGCAACAATGATGATCAAGTAGGGACTTAATAACCCCTGACATCAGTGATTCTAGCACCGTATATTACGCGTTATCCATGAGATTTGGAATGGGACAGAGAAGTCAGCTATATGTTCTTCCTCTCGCATGAAGCCGGATGTGCAGGTCGTGGCTGTTATCCTCGTAGCGTGCATATTAATTGGTAATTCGTAGAGGATATGCAGCATATGGGTGGGAACCCTCATCGTCCCACGATAGTTCTGGCATCTAACGGTTTGTACAAACCATTGCCATAATTCATTATGTGGGAATGGTGTACACCAAGGAGGCATGCGGGATCGCGAAGGGGGCAGTGATTGGCTTGGACCAACTATTTTGGGCCCCACTTCATGGAATTGTGGATGGGAAAGTACGCCCGATTATGCAACAAGGAGTTGATCTCTCATGGGTAAAGTAACGCACCTCTGCAGAGTGTAAGAACTATAACTTGTTACTCCCTGTTCCGGGAAGGAGCTACGAAAACGGTGGGAAAGGAACTCCATGAATGTTCTGGTCAACCTGTGAAGGCTGATTGTCATAGTTTTTCGGAATAAAATCAATCTTTGAAGAAAGATTTGCAAAAACTGCATAGTGCCAAGGATTTATAATCCAAGGTGGTAGTTAGAGCATCAAACTTCCCACCTTGCATATAATGAACTTGTTGGGTAACGCTGTTACTCATTCTTTCCTTTGATCCCTTGCTTAGACTCTGAGGATACCGAAGATGTGCCAATGTATGCAGCCGAATGCCAAGAAGATGTGTTCTATGAGGAACCTGATCTGTCTAGAGGAGTTGAAGGAGTGGATTATGAAATACTCTATGGTGTCGATGATAATGAGTCCAACTAAGTAACCTAGGTAATAGTAACCAATGGAGCCGAGCAGCATGAACTCTATAGAATAAGCTGTTGAGCTCCACTCCTAGTCGGAGTTGTTACTTTTAAATTTCCGCTGAACACTTTATATTTTGGTTTGTAAGTTGGATCTTTTGTAAGTCTTGAACTTCCGGTATTGTAATAATAATAATGTGTGTACATTTGTAATATGGACCCGCAATGTTTCTGTTGTACCACTCTGAGGGATGTGATATTTACGTAACGGTGTTCTGTAGATGTCATGCCAACGACTATAGTGTACTACACATGCAGTGGTATGCTGGGTCACCGCAATCAACACGCCCCCCTTAGGGACCATCATATTCTTCGAAGGTCACATTACAAGATTCTATGACGGCTCCGGAGAGCTTATCATAGATTCTATAAGTGTGAGATTCGAGACCATAGCCAACAAAAATACCCTCTAATGCTTTAGACTCGAATTTGGACAAACGAACACCTTTTATGAGATAGAAGCACTTACAACCGAACACCCGGAAGTAATATATGTTGGGCTTGTTACCGGTAAGTATTTCATATGGAGTCTTGTTGATTTATTTGCAGAGGTAGAGCCGGTTTGAAGCATGGCAAGCGGTGGAGATGGCTTCGTCCCAAAAGTTGTATGGAGATTTAAACTTCGCCAACATGGTCCTAGCCATCTCAATAAGAGTTCGGTTCTTCCTTTCGGCCACACCATTTTGTTGAGGGGTGTATGCAGCGGAATATTGATGTTTTATCCCCTCATCACTAAGGAAATCATTCAAGGTGTAGTTCTTGAACTCAGTGCCGTTGTCACTTCTTATGATCAACACGGGAAGATTGTATTGACGTTGGACCATGTTGATGAAGTCGATAAAGGTCTTTTGGGTCTCACTCTTTAACTTGAAGAAATATACCCATGAGTATCTTGAAAAGTCATCAACGATCACCAAACAATATTTCTTCCCACCAAGACTTGCATGAGATGGAGGACCAAAAAGGTCCACATGGAGGAGCTCCAAGATCTTGGTAGACTTGATGCGGTTCTTAGGCTTGTGAGGAGCATCATGCATCTTCCCTAGAACACATGCCCTGCAAACACGATCTTTGGCAAAGGAAACATTTTCTTTTAGTCCAACAATATGGCCCTCCTTGTGGAGACTTTGCAAAGTTCTCATATTGACATGGGCTAGTCGGCGATGCCATAACCAACCCACATCAGCCTTTCCGAATAAGCACATTGGACTTGTAGTGGCTTGTCCCGAAAAGTCCACCACGTACAAGTTATGCTTGACGTACCCAACGAAAGAGACCTTGAGAGACTTGCTCCACAAGAGGACCACAATATCAATATCAATAAAGACGGCAAAGCCCATCTTTCCAAGAGCACGGACTGAAAGTAAATTGTATCCAAGGGTCTCAACAAGCATGACGTTCATGAGTGTAATGTCGTGAGCAACCACTACTTTGCCGAAACCCATTACCTTAGACTTTGACTTGTCGACATATGTCACGGTGATTTGATCATCATTTGGCTTGAAGTTGTTGGAGATATGCCCAAGAGGCAATAATAAAGTGGTTATTATCATATCTTCATACTTATGATAAATGTTTACATACCATGCTATAATTGTATTAACCGGAAACATTAATACTTGTGTGATTTGTAAACATAAAAGAGTCCCTAGTAAAGCCTCTTGTTAAACTAGCTTGTTGGTTAATATATGATCATGGTTTCCTGATCATGAACATAGATATGTTATTAACAACATGGTCATATCATTAGGAGAATGATGTGATGGACATACTCCTATAGTTAAGCGTAGCATAAAGATCAAGTCATTTAATATAGTTCATTTGCTATAAGCTTTCTGATACATAGTAACCTAATTCCTTCGACCATGAGATCATGCATATCACCTTTACCGGAAGAATGCTTTGATGACATCAAACACCACACCGTAACAGGGTGGCTATAAAGGTGGCATTGAGTGTTTGGAAAGTATGGGTTGAGACACATGGATCAAGAGTGGGATTTGTCCATCCATATGACAGATAGATATACTCTGGGCCCTCTCGGTGGAATGTCATCTAATTAGCTTGCAAGCATGTGACTGGCTCACAAGGGATCACATACCACGGGAACGAGAAAAGAGTACTTATCGGTAACGAGGTTGAACTAGGTATGCAGAGATACCGACGATCATAACCTCGGATAAGTAAACTATCGTGAGACAAAGGGAAATTGGTATCGTATTTAAGTGGTTCATTCGATCGCAAAGTAATCGTAGAAATATGTGGGAGCCATATGAATTTCCAGATTCCTCTATTGGTTATTGATCGTAGAAGTGTCTCGATCATGTCCGCATAATTCACGAACCGTAGGGAGACACACTTAAGGATTCGATGTTGTTGAGTAGTTATGGAATGATGAGTAAGAGACCGAATGTTGTTCGGAGTCTTGGATGGGATCCGGGATATCACGAGTAGATCCGAAATGGTCCGGAGAATAAGATTCATATAAGGAAAGTCCTGTTTCGGGGTTGGAGAATGGTTCCGGTGTTTTCATCGGGAATGTTCTAGAAGGTTCCGGAATGTCCGGCACTCCGGAGGGGAAGGGTACATAAATGTGTCATTGCAAGTTGGAATGATTACATCATGTACTAGGTGTCATCGCTGTACAAAATAAAGGGTTTAATCAAATCCTAGTTTGAAAAGTCAAACGCCAATTTGAAAAGTCAAACGGCTATTTTGGAAAGTGGAAAAGAAGTGGGAAACCGAGTTGGGGAGGAGTTCCTCCTCCACCGCCGGCCCACTAGGGATCCGAGTTGGGGAGGGACTCCCTCCCCTTGGCCGGCGCCTCCCTCCACCTATATAAGGAGGGGCAGGGCTCCCCTCCTAGACACATAAGTTCCCTACCTCTAAACCTAAACCCTAGCCACAGCCTAGGGATTTCTCCCAAGCCGCCGAGTTAGAGCTTCTAATTGCCCTAGCCGCCGGTTTAGCCCCTTCTAATTGGTGTGTATAAACCCTAGATCACCAAGGCTCTCTCATAGTCCACCATACTCGCTCCGGCTTAAGGTGAAGCCCTGCGAGATCTCCCCTCTACTTCCGGTACCATGCCGTCGTGCTGCCGGAATCGCGAGGAGAGTGCTACAACCTCCGCTGCCTGCTAGAACAAGGGAGAGGAAGGTCTTTGTCAAGTACCGAACGTGTGACCGACTGCGGAAGCGCTGCCGGAACGCAGAGCCGGAAGGATCGTCTACGCGATCTTGAGATCGGCAAGTGTACGACTACATCACCCACGAGAATCTGCTCTCGTTAACCGCTTTGGAATCTTCGAGGGTGAGTTCCTCTATCGACTCGTTGCTACAATCTAGTAGATAGATCTTGGCTTGATCATAGATTAGATCTTGATTGTGTGTTCATGCGGTAGAAATTTTTTGTTTTCCATGCTACGAACCCCAACAGTGGTATCAGAGCCAGGTTTATATGTAGATCTGTTGCACGAGTAGAACACAATGGTCATTGTGGGCGTTGATGCTTTTGTTGTCGATTGCTTCTTGTGTACTTTGCATCTTGCGGGATGGTGGGATGAAGCGGCCCGGGCTAACCTTACATGACATCGTTCATGAGACTTGCTCCACGCTTGACATGCAACTTGTATTGCATAAGTGGCTTTGCGGGTGCCTGTTTCTCCCAACATAGTTAAGATTCAATTTACAACGGGTGATTGACAATACTAGTATCAATGTTGTGGTTCTTGTTCGTAAGTTAGAACGACACTTATTGAAAGCCCCAAACCACGTAAAACATGCAAAGAAAATTAGAGACGTCTAACTTTGTTTTGCAGGGGTGTGCTGTGATGTGATATGGCCATGATTGTGATTATATTTGATGTATGCAATGTTCCTTATTGTAAGTTGGCAACCGGCAGGAGCCATATGGTTGTCTTTAAATTCTGTTAAGACCCGCGTGTCTATTCAAAGTAGTTGTAATAGTTGAAGCTGGTGAACGACAACCATGGAGCAGCGTCATTGACCTTGATGCAATGCCGGTGATGATGGAGATCATGTTCGTGCTTGAAGATGGAGATCGGAAGCACAAAGAAGAAAGGCCATATCATATCACATATTATGAATTGCATGTGATGTTTATCCTTTTATGCATCTTGTATTGCTTAGTTTACGACGGTAGCATTATAAGATGATCCCTCAAGCACACAATTTCAAGTTTTAAAGTGTTCATCCTTAGTAAGCACCGTTGCTAAAGCTCGTTGTTTCGAAGCACCACGTGATGATCGGGTGTGTTAGATTCTGCGAGTGTATACAACATGAGCAAGCCAGATTTGCACATGCAAAAGCTAAGGTTTGATCTTGACGAGCCTAGCATGTACAGACATGGTCTCGGAACACGGATCACCGAAAGGTAAAGCATGAGTCATATAGTAGATATGATGAACATGTTGATTGTTCGCCATTGAAGCTACATCAACTCTCGTGATGATCGGTTTTGATGTGGTGGATTTGGTTCGTGTGATCACTAAAACAATGTGAGGGATATTGTTTTGAGTGGGAGTTCAACAGCAATTTGATTAAAAGTTGAACACTATTTATCATAAATTAAATCAAAGTGAATTTGCATAGTTGTTGTAGTCATTGGCATCCGTTTACCACCTTGCGCTTAGTTTTAATTGAGATGATAGAACTATAGAATTCTGGTTAGTTACTTTACGAACTGGTATCGTATTGTTTTGAAGTGTTAATCTAAAGTTTAAAAGTCCTATTTTAAACTTTCAGTAAGTTCCGGTTACTCCATGAAGTTTAATAATTGGTATTAAAATCGAGAGTGACAATTCCAAGTGTTAGTGTATGAGTATCATGTTTATCTCCATGATTCTTGATATTCAAAGGATTGTCTTAATATCAAGGTTATCTAGGATCTAAAAGAGTTGTTTCAGAAACCATGATGTGTGGAAGATATTGTGATATCTGAAACGAAGTTTTGGTTGCAACATGATAGAGTATAATATGGCAAAAGTCATGTTCTCATATTTGATGAGAATTTGCAAAAGGTTGGAGACACTAGTTGTCCTAATCCTCCAAAAGGCTTTGGAGAGCAACATTATACTCGCGATTCACCGTTACAAGCTAAAAGTAGCTTGATCATGGATAATTCCATGATAAGGGTGAATATTTGATGTAGGTAAAATGTTTACTACACCAAGAGATTACTAAAGAAAGGAATTTGAAAGAACACCAAACATTTGATAATGGTGATCTACTTCAAAGTGCAAGTCCAAAGACATTGGTATTTAACTATACACGCTTTGGACTATGTGTCATATGTATGACTCCACTATTGATGTTGATAGATTCTTTCAAACAGAACAGGAAATACAGAAAGAGAATCTCATAAGTATATGGCAGAAAAGAAAAGACTAGAATTGTTCAGCTTAAGTATATAGATGATATACATGTTATGGATATATTCTTTGCTTATTAAACAATGTGGTTCTTAAGTATTTGATACTGAATTTGTTGGTGTGAATCGTCATACGAAACAACAGAATTCATGAACTACAATGGCCTAAGTAACTAGCAAAAGAATATGTGATGATGTTCATCGAGAACAAATAAAGGGTTATTGTGTTGCTCGTTAAACATCAAAGCTTGCCTTCAAGATTTGTTTTATCAGGTATTATGAGAACAAAAGGGTTGTTCAAATAATTGCCGTAATCCATAAAAGATGGATGATTCACAAATCTCGTTGGAGAAATCACATCCATAAAACTAGTGCTAAAAATGTCGAAAGACAAATTGATTGAAAGATCACTTAGGAAGTGACATCGCCGTTTAAATTATATTGGAAAGAAAACATGAAGAAACTCCATGTGGATGGAATTTTGGAGTCTTTTGATTTTTGATCACATGACGCTTGTGAAACTTTCCTAGAGATAATTAAAACTTCGTTCATAGGCCAAAAGGGAACGAATGACTAGCTTATTGGAACTTGTATATATTGTTGTACGAAATCCATTATGTGTAGTCAAGAGCGATGGATTTCAACTTCATATGCTTTCTCCGAAATTGAGTGAATATATGAATATTTACTTAATAAGGATGAAGTATGAAATATTTGAAAAAGTTCAAAGTCTTTCAAGATGAAGTGCAAAATCATTGTAATAAGAATATAAATAGTTTATGATAAGATCATAAAGGAAGATATTTGAGTTACAAGTTTAGCATAATACCTAAGATTTAAGGAATCGTTCCGTGGATTTGCATTTCCCGAAACACCATAAGAGTATGGAGTGTTCGAAATATGTAATTAAACCTTGTTTGACATGGTAAGATCAAAGGTGCAATTCATAAAACTGCCATTATATTTTAAAGATTAAAAGCTTTAGAGACTACCGTTTTCCACTGAAAAGAGCTCCATCATAATCCGCTGAAATGACACCATATAAAGTTATGGTTTGGGATAAAACCCAAGTAGTCCTTTCTTAAACATTGGTATGCTATGCATAAGAAATATGTTTGCAACCAAAGTCGGATGAAACTGTCTTTGTATTACTGTTAAGTATTCCTCCATAAACACCGGAGACAAAAGTATTTGTCGCTTAGAACGTCAAGTTTCTTTGAGAAGGAATTTTTTCGTGAAAAGATAAGTGGGAGGACAATAGAACTTTGATAAGGTTAAAGAACCTTAGCTATATGTGCAAAGTTGCGCAGCGCCGAAAAGTGTTCCGGAGGCAGCAACAATGCTCATGGCTCACGTACCTCAAAGGTTGCGGTCACGGAGGTCTAAGTTTCTATTGAACCAAGTAGGTCGAGTAAACAATCAAATACCAAGATTTGAGGGTTGAATCATTATTTGAGAATAATGAACGGACTACATGCAAAGAAGCGACGATGGGCCCTGACTCCGTCAAATGGCTTGAAGCCATAAAATCCGTGATAGTTCCATACACGAGAAATCAAGTTTTGAACTTGAAGGACCCTCGAGAAAGGTGTAAGACCTTACAGTTGTGTTTGGATCTATAAAGAAGTAGACATGGATGTTTCACATCTATGAAATATTCGACATGTTGGGAAAGAGTTCACAAAATGTTCAAAGGTTGACTATGACAAGATTTGATCTTTCATAGCGATATTTAGTCTAGACGGATTAATGTAGCAACCACTACATATAATTTTTGTTATGTGGTAGTTGAATAAACAAAACAAGTTCTTCTAATAGAAGGGTTACCTAGGACGTGTGCATGACACGGTCCAAAGGGTTTTGTTAATTCAAAGGATGCTAAAAGCATATGCAAACTTCAATGGTTGAAGTAAGCATTGCGGAGTTGGAATCTTCACTATGATGAAACTGTTAAAAGAGTTTAATTTCATCGGAGACAATGAAGATACTTGCATTTGCAAGAAATTAAGTGGGAGCGCTAAGACATATTTCTAATACATTATGTGGAAGACATATTGTTGATTAAAAATGATGTATCTTTTATTAACACATATTAAGAATTTCATCCCGATGAAAGACTTAGGCAAAACCCAAATATTTGGCATCAATAGATGCTAATATGGTTGTGCCGAAAGTACATAGATGATATATTGAATAAGTTCAATATAGAAACTACAAGAAAGGTTCTTGTCGCACAGAAAGGATTGAATGAGTTCAATATTGATGATATATTCAAGTGTATTGACACTTGGTAAGTGAAACAAAGATTCAAGTATAGATTGATACTTGATGTATGAAATCACAAAGAGTATTTATATCAATCATGTTGTGATATGTACAAATCTAGATATGTCCTATGCTCTAAATGTTATGAGCATATACCAGAATGATTCATAAGATGATTATTGGACGATAGTAAAGATATTCTTATGATCTTGTAAAAGAACTAAGAATATATTATTTTGTAGAAGTGACAAATAGATGGTTAGTTCATTGTAAATGAATTACATTGATACTAGTTTTGTCATAAAGTACAAATTAAGTTTATCTCAATCTAAACTAAGGGTGGCACAATATAATGGAAAGTAAGTTCCATAATAGATTTGGATGAGTTCCAAAGTTAAGACATTGTGACAGATACTACAACAAAAGGCTAAGTATATGACTGCTATAATAGCAGCTAAAGAGGGCATTTGTGTCAAGTAGTTTGTTATCAAACTAGGTGTAGTTCACAGCGGGATAATACTATGAAGATATATTGTACGACAATATTATCAACATGTTTTAACCCCAAAGAACTAAAGGTCTCACCAAAGGACCAAAATTATACAAAGCCATCTCATTAGAGAATGAGTGATGCGTAGAGACGCAAAGACATGCAATTACACACGGACCTGGAAGTGTCAGATCCGGAGATCAGTTGACCACTAGCAATCGTGTACATACAACACCGGAAAGCCATAGGTGTTGAATACACAAAGGTTTGAAACTAGATTATTGACTCTAGTGCAAGTGGGAGACTGTTGGAGATATGCCCAAGAGGCAATAATAAAGGGGTTATTATCATATCTTCATACTTATGATAAATGTTTACATACCATGCTATAATTGTATTAACCGGAAACATTAATACTTGTGTGATTTGTAAACATAAAAGAGTCCCTAGTAAAGCCTCTTGTTAAACTAGCTTATTGGTTAATATTAAAGGGTTTCGCAGCATAGTAAATCAAAATTTTCTAAGGAAGCGAACAAAGGGAAAGCCAAGATCTAATCTAGGAGATGCAAACAACGAGAGAGATTGGATTAGATCTTCATACCCTTGAAGATTCGCACAGCGGAACGTTCGTCGGAACATGGGTGATGTAGTCGTACTCGCTTCTCCTCCTCGCGATCCGATCCGATCTAGCACCACAAGTGGCGGTGCCTCCGTGAGATGCACACGTGAAGCACCTCGACGTCTCCTCCTTCCTTGGACCAGCAAGTATGGTGGAGAGATGGATTGGATCTACAACACGACGGTGTGGTGTATTTGGTGGAGAATTTCTGCAGCAGGGCTTCGCCTGCAAACAGTCGGGAGGGAGAGAGGAAGGCAGCAGGGCTACTAGGGCTTGGAGAGAGATGTGTAGGGTGGGGAAAGGGGGCGCACCATCCCTTGCCTCTCCTCCAAGCCTATCTCTAGTTTAAACGATTTAAACTCTCCCTTATCTAGAAATTCTATCTCTAGTTTAAACGAGTTTAAACTTATCTAGAATCGGCTGGGCCCTATGGGGCCTTGTGCCCCTGGCCCAATGCGGCCAGGACACTCCCTCATAGGCCCATGCCCCATCCCGGAAGGTGGGACCACGTTGGCCCCCTTCCGGAAGGTTCTAGAAGCTTCCGGTACAATACCGATTAATCCGGAACAATTCCGAACTCCAAAAACTGCACTGCCTTATATGAATCTTATTCTCCGGACCATTCCGGAACCTCTCGTGATATCCCGGATCCCATCCGAGACTCCGAACAAAAATTCATAAACCAATTATCCAATCTATCCTAGCGTCGAGACACGTTAAGTGTGTGACCCTGCGGGTTCGAGAATATGCAGACATGATCTTCTATCAATAATCAACAGCGGGGTCTGGGCACCCATATTGACTCCCACACATTCATCGATGATCATATCGGATGAACCATGATGCCGGGATTCAATCAATCCCATATATATATTCCCTTCGTCTCGCGATATTTTACTTGCCCGAGATTCGATCGTCGGTATCGTCATACCTAGTTCAATCTCGTTCACAGCAAGTACTTTACTCGTTCCGTAATCCGATATCACTTTGTGATTAACTCCTTAACCACATGCTTGCAAGCGGTGTTGATATCGATTACCGAGTGGGCCCGAAGCATATCTCTCCGACTTGGGAGGGACAAATCCCATCTCGATACATACAACCCAACAGATACTTTCCGATCACCTGAGAGACACCTTTATGATCACCCTCTCATAGGATGACGTTTGATGACCTCAAAGCTTTCTTCCGATACCAGGGAGTTGTATTATCTCATGATCTAAGGAATACAATATTTGACATAAGAAAAACTTCGCAAAGACGAACACGATGACACGATCTAATTGCTTCGCTTAGTTTGGGTCTATCCACCATATCATTCTCCAATGATATGATCTCATTATCAATTGACAACTCATGTCTATGGTTAGGAAACCTTAACCATCATTGATCAATGAGCTAGTCCATAGAGGCGTACTAGGGACACGGTGTTGTTCACAAACCACACAAGTATTAAAGTTTCCGCTTAATACAATTCTAGCATGGAATATAAACTTTATCATGAACAAGAATTATAATAATAACATCTTTATTATTGCCTCTAGGGCATAATTCCAACAGTCTCCCACTTGCACTAGAGTCAATAATCTAGTTTACATCTGGCAACAATCTCACACCCATGGCACTGAGGTGCTGATCATGTTTTACACGTGGAAGAGGTTTAGTCAATGGATCTGCGACATTCAGATCTGTATGTACTTTGCTAATCTTCAGATCTCCATCTGCTATATAATCTCGGATTATATGAAACTTGCGGTTGATATGCTTGGTCTTTGGATGATATCTTGGTTCCTTAGCGAGTGCTATGGCGCTAGTGCTGTCACACAATATCTCCAGTGGGTCCAATGCACTTGGAACCACGCCAAGCTCAGTGATGAAGTTCCTGATCCAAACTCCTTCACTTGACGCTTCTGCAGCAGCCATGTATTCCGCTTCTACTGTAGATCCCGCGATCACGCTTTGCTTGCAGCTTCTCCAGCTCACAGCTCCTCCATTCAAAATATACACGTATCCTGTCTGAGATTTACAATCATCCTTGTCGGTGTCGAAACTAGCATCGACGTAACCTTTTACGACGAGCTGTTTATCACCCCCATAGACTAAGAACATTTCTTTAGTCCTATTTAGGTACCTTAGGATGTTCTTCACGGCTGTCCAGTGTTCCACTCCTGAATCACTTTGATATCTGCTCGTCAAACTAAGAGCATTGGACACATCCGGTCTAGTACACAACATGGCATACATGATGGAACCTATGGTCGAGGCATAAGGCACTTTGCTCATAGCTTCCCTATCATTTACCGTAGCTGGACACTGAGCCTTGCTCAATATCTTACCTGACAACATAGGCACTGAACCTTTCAATGCCTTATCCATTCTGAACCTTTTCAGAACTTTGTCTAGGTATGTACTTTGGCTTAAAGCTATCAGGCGTCTTTGTCTATCTCTATAGATTTTGATGCCCAATATATAAGCAGCTTCACCTAGGTCTTTCATTGAAAAACACTTGTTCAAATAACTCTTCACATCGTTAAGCATGTTGATGTCATTTCCAATAATCAATATGTCATCCACATATAGTACCAGAAACGTCACCGAGCTCCCACTCACTTTCTTGTAGATGCAAGCTTCGTAGCAATTTGGAACAAATCCAAAGCTCTTGATCACTTGATCAAAACGAAGGTTCCAACTCCGAGATGCTTGCTTCAGTCCATAAATGGAACACTGAAGTTTGCATACTTTATCAGCATCCTTAGGATCGACAAAACCTTCGGGTTGCATCATATACAACTCTTCATCAATGTTGCCATTGAGGAAAGTAGTCTTGACATCCATTTGCCATATTTCATAATCATGAAACGCAGCAATTGCTAATAAAATCCGAATGGACTTAAACATCGCTACGAGAGAGAAAGTCTCATCGTAGTAAACACCTTGAACTTGTCGAAAACCTTTCGCAACAAGCCGTGCTTTATAGACGGTAACATTACCATCCGCGTCCGTTTTCTTCTTGAAGATCCATTTGCACTCAACGGCCTTTCGGTCGCTAGGAGGGTCCACCAAAGTCCATACTTGGTTTTCGCTCATGGATCCCAATTCGGATTTCATGGCTTCTAGCCATTTCTCAGAGTCTGGGCTCATCATCGCTTCCTCATAGTTCGTAGGTTCACTGTCTTCTACTAACAAGACAGTCAAGACAGGGTTGCCATACCACTCAGGAGGGGCACGCGACCTTGTCGACCTACGACGTTCAGTAGCAGCATCGTCCGAAGCTTCATGATCCTTGTCATTAGCTTCCTCTATCGTTGGTGCAGGCGGCACTGGAACAATTTCAGGTGCTGCGCTACTCTCCAATTCAAGATAAGGTTCAACAACCTCGTCTAGCTCTACTTTCCTCCCACTCACTTCTTTCGAGAGAAACTCCTTCTCAAGAAAGGAACCGTTCTTTGCGACAAACACTTTGCCTTCGGTTCTGTGATAGAAGGTATAACCAATAGTTTCCTTAGGGTATCCTATGAAGACGCATTTCTCCGCTTTGGGTTCGAGCTTGTCCGGCATCAACTTCTTGACGTAAGCTTCGCATCCCCAAACTTTAAGAAACGACAACTTAGGTTTAGCACCAAACCACAGTTCATACGGTGTCGTCTCAACGGATTTAGATGGAGCCCTATTTAAAGTGAATGCAGCGGTTTCTAATGCATAACCCTAAAACGATAACGGCAAATCAGTAAGAGACATCATCGATCGGACCATATCTAATAGGGTTCGATTCCGGCGTTTAGACACACCATTGCGCTGTGGTGTTCCGGGTGGCGTGAGTTGTGAAACGATTCCACTTGCCTTGAGATGCGTGAGAAAATCATAACTCAAATATTCGCCCCCACGATCGGATCGTAGAAACTTAATCTTTCTGTTATGATGGTTCTCCACTTCATTCTGAAATTCTTTGAACTTTTCAAACGTTTCAGATTTATGTTTCATTAAATAGATATACCCATATCTACTTAAGTCATCGGTAAAAGTGAGAAAATAGCGATATCCACCGCGCGTCGAAACACTCATCGGTCCGCATACATCGGTATGTATGATTTCCAACAAGTCCGTTGCTCGCTCCATCATACCGGAGAACGGGGTTTTGATCATCTTGCCCATGAGGCATGGTTCACATGTGTCAAATGATTCAAAATCAAGAGACTCCAAAAGTCCATCAGAATGGAGTTTCTTCATGCGCTTTACACCAATATGACCTAGACGACAGTGCCACAAATAAGTAGTATTATCACTATCTACTTTGCATCTCTTAGCCTCAATGTTATGGATGTGTGTTTCATCCCTTTCGAGATTTAGAAGAAATAAACCATTTACAAGGGGTGCATGACCATAAAAGATGCTACTCATATAAATAGAACAACCATTATTCTCCGATTTAAATGAATAACCGTCTTGCAATAAACACGATCCAGAAATAATGTTCATGCTCAACGCAGGCACATAATAACATTTATTAAGGTTTAAAACTAATCCCGAAGGTAAAACTAAGGAGAGAGTGCCGACGGCCATCACATCAACTCTTGATCCGTTGCCAACGCGCATCGTCACCTCATCCCTCGCAAGCCGTCGTCTATTCCGTAGCTCCTGTTTCGAGTTACAAATATTAGCAACTGAACCAGTATCAAATACCCAGGCACTACAACGAGGGCTAGTAAGGAAAACATCAATAACATGTATATCAAATATACCTTTGATGGTGCCAGCCTTCTTGTCCGCTAAGTACTTCAGACAGTTGCGCTTCCAGTGACCCTTGTCCTTGCAATAGAAGCACTCAGTGTCCGGCTTAGGTCCAGACTTGAGCTTCTTCTCAGCAGGGGCAACGCGCTTGCTGCCGCTTTTCTTGAAGGGCTTCTTTGCACCTTTACCTTTCTTAAAGGAAGGCTTGTTGACCATCAACACATGATTATCCTTCTTGATGTCCACCTCCGCAGCCTTCAGCTTTGCGAAGAGCTCGGTGATCGTATCAGTGGAACCAATCTGATTATGAGTCACTACAGAACTTTTGTAGCTGGGAGGGAGTGATTGCAGAACCCTGTCAATCTTGAGCTCCTCTGGAATCTTGCAGTCCAGTTGCTCAAGGCGTTGAGTGTAGCCCGACATCTTAATGGCGTGCTCACTAAAGGAACTCCCTTCCTCCATCTTGCAGTTAAAGAACTTCTCGGAGATCTCATATCTCTCAGAACGGGACTGAGTCTGAAACATGGTTTTCAGCTCCTCGAGAATCTCAAAGGGCCCGGGATAGTTTTCAAAATGATTTTGAAGTTCCGGTTCCATAGCAAACAACATGGTGCTCTTAATCACACCATAATCATCCTTGCGCGACTGATAGACAGCTTTCTCATCAGCCGGCGCAGTTGCAGCAGGGGGGTCACCTAACGCTTTCCCAAGGACATAGTCCTTTTGTCCGCCAGACAGAATGATTCTTAGATTGCGGAACCAGTTGGTGAAGTTAGACCCATTGTTTCTAAGCTTTTCTTTCTCAGAAAAAACGTTGAAGTTGAAGTTGGACTTGGCCATGTGATCTACAGTATTTGCAAGTACAATTTAGACTATGTTCATGATAAATAGTTCAACTTAATCAAATTACTAGATGAACTCCCACTAAATTCAACATCCCTCAAGTTGTTTAGTGAACACGATCCAAATTCACCACACCTAATCCGATCATCACGAGAAGAGATGTGGTTTCAATGGTGGACAACGAAGTGTCGATCATATAATTCATATGACTCATGCTTAACCTTTCCGTTCTTGTGTTCCGAGGCCATGTCTGTACATGCTAGGCTCGTCAAGTTAGACCCAAGTATTTCCGCGTGTGCAAAACTGGCTTGCACCCGTTGTATGTGAGCGTAGAGTCTATAGCACCCAATCATCACGTGATGCTTGGACACGACGAACTTTCGCAATGGTGCATACTTGGGGAGAACACAGTTTTTATCTTGATCTTTAAGTGAGGAATCATCTTATAATGCTACCGTCGCGATCTAAGCATAATAAGATACATAAAAGGATAAACATCACATGCATATAACTTTATGTGACATGGTATAGCCAATCTTCGCGCAATGATCTCCATCTTGTGCGTTCCGGCATGATCTCCATCGCTCCACCATGATTGCCTCCACCACGAATAGCAACTACAACTATTGCTAACTACTTAGCGATAAAGTAAAGCTATTACATGGCGTATAAGAAGTTGACTCGCAGGTCATACACAATTATAAAGACAATCATACAGCTCCTGCCGGTTGTGTACTCATCGACATGCAAGTCGTGAAACATTACAAAACATGATCATCGCATACAATATACACATCACATCTTGGGCCATACCATATCACAGAAAACACTCCCTGCAAAAACAAGTTAGACGCCTCTACTTTGTTGTTGCATGTTTTACGTGGCTTATGGGAGTAGATGCTAAGAACGATTCTTACCTACGGAAAGCCACAACGGTGATATTATGGTTGCCAAACTCCGGTGTTAATCCCATGACAACTATAGTGAGAGAAACTGACATCCACCAGCCGCATGTATGGTACAAGCCACACGTCAAGTGCGGAGCCGGTCTCGCGAACGACGTCGCGTAAGGTTGGCCTGGACCGCTTCAATCTCACTATCCCGCGTCATAAGAAGAACACAAACAAGAGGCTTGCAACAGAAAACATCAACGCCCGCAACAACCATGTCGCGTTCTACTCGTGAATCACATCTACGCATAGATCTAGCTCTGATACCACTAAAGGGTTTCGCAGCATAGTAAATCAAAATTTTCTACGGAAGCGAACAGAGGGAAAGCCAAGATCTAATCTAGGAGATGCAAACAACGAGAGAGATTGGATTAGATCTTCATACCCTTGAAGATTCGCACAGCGGAACGTTCGTCGGAACGTGGGTGATGTAGTCGTACTCGCTTCTCCTCCTCGCGATCCGATCCGATCTAGCACCACAAGTGGCGGTGCCTCCGTGAGATGCACACGTGCAGCACCTCGACGTCTCCTCCTTCCTTGGACCAGCAAGTATGGTGGAGAGATGGATTGGATCTACAACACGACGGCGTGGTGTATTTGGTGGAGAATTTCTGCAGCAGGGCTTAGCCTGCAAACAGTCGGGAGGGAGAGAGGAAGGCAGCAGGGCTACTAGGGCTTGGAGAGAGATGTGTAGGGTGGGGAAAGGGGGCGCACCAGACCTCTATATATAGAGGGGGGGTGCGGCCAGCCCTTGCCTCTCCTCCAAGCCTATCTCTAGTTTAAGCGATTTAAACTCTCCCTTATCTAGAAATTCTATCTCTAGTTTAAACGAGTTTAAACTTATCTAGAATCGGCTGGGCCCTATGGGGCCTTGTGCCCTTGGCCCAATGCAGCCAGGACACTCCCTCATAGGCCCATGCCCCCTCCCGGAAGGTGGGACCACGTTGGCCCCCTTCCGGAAGGTTCTAGAAGCTTCCGGTACAATACCGATTAATCCGGAACAATTCCGAACTCCAAAAACTGCACTGCCTTATATGAATCTTATTCTCCGGACCATTCCGGAACCTCCCATGATATCCCGGATCCCATCCGAGACTCCGAACAAAAATTCATAAACCAATTATCCAATCTATCCTAGCGTCGAGACACGTTAAGTGTGTGACCCTGCGGGTTCGAGAATATGCAGACATGATCTTCTATCAATAATAAACAGCGGGGTCTGGGCACCCATATTGACTCCCACACATTCATCGATGATCATATCGGATGAACCACGATGCCAGGATTCAATCAATCCCATATATATATTCCCTTCGTCTCGCGATATTTTACTTGCCCGAGATTCGATCGTCGGTATCGTCATACCTAGTTCAATCTCGTTCACAGCAAGTACTTTACTCATTCCGTAATCCGATATCACTTTGTGATTAACTCCTTAACCACATGCTTGCAAGCGGTGTTGATATCGATTACCGAGTGGGCTCGAAGCATATCTCTCCGACTTGGGAGGGACAAATCCCATCTCGATACATACAACCCAACAGATACTTTCCGATCACCTGAGAGACACCTTTATGATCACCCTCTCATAGGATGACGTTTGATGACCTCAAAGCTTTCTTCCGATACCAGGGAGTTGTATTATCTCATGGTCTAAGGAATACAATATTTGACATAAGAAAAACTTCGCAAAGACAAACACGATGACACGATCTAATTGCTTCGCTTAGTTTGGGTCTATCCACCATATCATTCTCCAATGATATGATCTCATTATCAATTGACAACTCATGTCTATGGTTAGGAAACCTTAACCATCATTGATCAATGAGCTAGTCCATAGAGGCGTACTAGGGACACGGTGTTGTTCACAAACCACACAAATATTAAAGTTTCCGCTTAATACAATTCTAGCATGGAATATAAACTTTATCATGAACAAGAATTATAATAATAACATCTTTATTATTGCCTCTAGGGCATAATTCCAACAAATATATGATCATGGTTTCCTGATCATGAACATAGAGATGTTATTAACAACAGGGTCATATCATTAGGAGAATGATGTGATGGACATACTCCTATAGTTAAGCGTAGCATAAAGATCAAGTCATTTAATATAGTTCATTTGCTATAAGCTTTCTGATACATAGTAACCTAATTCCTTCGACCATGAGATCATGCATATCACCTTTACCGGAAGAATGCTTTGATGACATCAAACACCACACCGTAACAGGGTGGCTATAAAGGTGGCATTGAGTGTTCGGAAAGTATGGGTTGAGACACATGGATCAAGAGTGGGATTTGTCCATCCATATGACGGATAGATATACTCTGGGCCCTCTCGGTGGAATGTCATCCAATTAGCTTGCAAGCATGTGACTGGCTCACAAGGGATCACATACCACGGGAACGAGAAAAGAGTACTTATCGGTAACGAGGTTGAACTAGGTATGTAGAGATACCGACGATCATAACCTCGGATAAGTAAACTATCGTGAGACAAAGGGAAATTGGTATCGTATGTAAGTGGTTCATTCGATCGCAAAGTAATCGTAGAAATATGTGGGAGCCATATGAATTTCCAGATTCCTCTATTGGTTATTGATCGGAGAAGTGTCTCGATCATGTCCGCATAATTCACGAACCGTTGGGAGACACACTTAAGGATTCGATGTTGTTGAGTAGTTATGGAATGATGAGTAAGAGACCGAATGTTGTTCGGAGTCTCGGATGGGATCCGGGATATCACGAGGAGATCCGGAATGGTCCGAAGAATAAGATTCATATAAGGAAAGTCCTGTTTCGGGGTTGGAGAATGGTTCCGGTGTTCTCATCGGGAATGTTCTAGAAGGTTCCGGAATGTCCGGCACTCCGGAGGGGAAGGGTACATAACTGTGTCATTACAAGTTGGAATGATTACATCATGTACTAGGTGTCATCGCTGTACAAAATAAAGGTTTTAATCAAATCCTAGTTTGAAAAGTCAAACGCCAATTTGAAAAGTCAAACGGCTATTTTGGAAAGTGGAAAAGAAGTGGGAAACCGAGTTGGGGAGGAGTTCCTCCTCCACCGCCGGCCCACTAGGGATCCGAGTTGGGGAGGGACTCCCTCCCCTTGGCCGGCGCCTCCCTCCACCTATATAAGGAGGGGCAGGGCTCCCCTCCTAGACACATAAGTTCCCTACCTCTAAACCTAAACCCTAGCCACAGCCTATGGATTTCTCCCAAGCCGCCGAGTTAGAGCTTCTAATTGCCCTAGCCGCCGGTTTAGCCCCTTATAATTGGTGTGTATAAACCCTAGATCACCAAGGCTCTCTCATAGTACACCATACTCGCTCCAGCTTAAGGTGAAGCCCTGCGAGATCTCCCCTCTACTTCCGGTACCATGCCGTCGTGCTGCCGGAATCGCGAGGAGAGTGCTACAACCTCCGCTGCCTGGTGGAACAAGGGAGAGGAAGGTCTTCGTCGAGTACCGAACATGTGACCGACTGCGGAAGCGCTGCCGGAACGCAGCGCCGGAAGGATCGTCTACACGATCTTGAGATCGGCAAGTGTACGACTACATCACCCACGAGAATCTGCTCTCGTTAACCGCTTTGGAATCTTCGAGGGTGAGTTCCTCTATCGACTCGTTGCTACAATCTAGTAGATAGATCTTGGCTTGATCATAGATTAGATCTTGATTGTGTGTTCATGCGGTAGAAATTTTTTGTTTTCCATGCTACGAACCCCAACAGAAGTCCTTGACAATAGACGAGCTTCCGGTCATATGACTCATGCAACCACTATCAAGCACCCACTTTGACCCTCCGGAAGCATACGTCTACAAAAGATCAAGCTAATTTTTAGGTACCCATTTTTCAATGGCTCCTCTTTTGTTAGTAACAAGGGTCTGGGAACCCAAATAGACCAAGCAATATAACCATCATATGGGCCAACATATTGTGCATACACATCACCATAATAATCACGCATTAGAACATAGTGAGGGTTAGCACTTCCCGCAAAGTCATCATGAGACATAGTTTTACCACTTGTGGTCTTACTATCCACAATGGCCTTATTAGTCTCTTGTGCGGGCTTGACCTTCTTCTTCTTATCGTTCTTCTTCTTGGTTTTGGAGACAAAACCAATGCCCCCTTTTTCACCACAAGGCCTTTTCTTACTCAAAAGATCATCAATGGACTTGTTGCCTTGTGGAAATGTGGCCTTGGCTAGCTCCCCTTCAACCTGGCATTTTCTTCAAGAATAGTTGTACTACTAGATGGAATGAAGTTACTAGGTGAAGGAATATTGGCTAATTGAGTTTGAAGCGTTTCATGGGACTTTGTGAGTGACAAGAGTTCACTTTCCAAATCATTGTGAAGCAAACTAAAGTCCTCGACAAGTTTTTCATGAACCACACCAAACTCAATCTTGTCCTTTTTATCCCTTTTGTATTTAGCAATAGCATGATCACGCTCTTTGATGAGTTTATTAACAATAGTGTCATTGGCCTCATCAAGCCCTTCAAGTTTTAATTCAAGTGACAACCTAGTCTCTTGTTATTCTTCTAGAGCATTGTTTAAAGCCTTTATCTCAATCATGTGTTCATGCCCAAGTTTACATCTTACATCTAGGAGCTCTTGTGTGTGGGAAAGTTGATCTAAGATGTTACCAAAATGTATCTTAGCATCACCTTGTAGTTTAGTCATAAACTCATCAAAAGCAATTAATTCCCTTTTAACATCAAGAGACATCTCATCATCAATTTCATCATTAGCTAAGGGAGTGGAGTGAGATGACGAGGATACCTCCGTTCCTCTTGACATAAGGCAAGTGACATTCTTGATGGGAGAATTCTCATTTGGATAATCAAAGAGTGAGAATGTCGGAGTAGAAGTAGTGGCTAGAGCCGCCACACCATGAGAAGTTTCCTCTTCCTCATCTTCATCGTCTTCATTGTCGGAGGAGTATTCTTCATGAGTGATCAAGACAATTTCTCCCAACTTCTTGTTGACGGGATTCTTCTTAATGAAGGGTTTCTTGTAAGGTGCTTTGAGAGTCTTCTTCAACACAAGCTTACCCCCATGATCTTCTCTCTTCTCATAGGGGAAAATTGCCACAAGGTGATAGAGGTCACCACAATTGAAGCAAGTTCTCAATCTAGTAGTATTTTCTCTTTTCCCATTTGGGTTGCTTCTTCGTTGCATTTCCATCTTGGCCTTAGCGGGGTTCTTCCAAAAGTTCTTTGCATAGAAGGCCATATATTGACTATGAGCAATCTTGACTTCATCGGGGTGGTCCATGGAGAGGCCTTCATCACTATCATCTTCATCCCCATGGTCCACAACTTTGGCTTTGAATGCAACATTTGCAACGTTGCTCATACCAAGGGCACGAGCACGATCATCTTTGGCATTCTTGGCGACAACTTTGAAAGCGGCCATCTCTTGCATAACTTCATTGGAGGTCATGAGATGGTAGTTGTGTCTTCCTTGTAGGCTCTTCAAGTCGGTGGGCTCAAAGGGCATGAGTGCACTCACATATTTCCTTTTTATCCATGCATCATCCACATGTGAGGCACCCACGTTTCTAAAAGCGGTGGCAGATGTCTTGAGCCTTCGGTACATGTCTTCATGATCTTCACCTTCCTTCATGTACAAGCCTTCGGCTTCATTGCTTAGTGCATCATACCGGTTCCTCCTCATACTCTCATTTCCAACAAACAATACAATGAGGGCATCCCAAGCTTCCTTGGCAATGCTAAAGTGCTCAATGTGTGGATAATCCTTTGTACCTAATCCTTGTTGAATCATATGCAAGGCAGTGGCATTGAGATGACTATTGACAACCTCTCTTCTTGTCAAGTTGTTTGGATCCCCAATAAAGAGTCCATGCTCGATGATGTTCCATAGTTCAATGCAAGAGCTGTGCATATGAGTTCTCATTAGTGATTGCCATTGAGCAAAAGTAGCAGATTCTTAAAGCTTAGATGGGTCACCTCTATTGTATACATGAGGGTGAGGGACTGGAGGGTCGGGAGAGTACCATGAATCACGATGCTCACCCTTCCCCCCATCATTTTGTGTGGAGGAATTAGAGTTGTCTTGTTTACCCCTTACCATCATATCCTCGGGGGATACCGGAGTATTCCCTTTAGGTAAAACGGATGGAGGATCCTCTTGAGGAGAGGGGGATGATGAGCCATCTTTGTCTTTAAGAAGGTTCTCAAGCATCTTCTTGACTTTGTTGACCAAGGAAGAGCTCAATCTTGTTTCCAAGTTTTTGAGATCTTCCATGGTCACCGTGGTGGGCTCACCATCACCATCCCGTTCGCGGCTACCCATATTCTCTTAGGAGGTAAAGCCCAAATAAAGAGCCGAGGCTCTGATACCAATAGAAAGGATCATATGGGCACCTAGAGGGGGGGTGAATAGGTGCTACTTCAAATTTTCTTATGCTTTCAAATTAGGGTTTGACAATAAGGTAAATTCTCTAGATAATGCAAATAAGGTGAATTTACCTATATGACAAATATGCACTAGCTAACACAATACTAAGCAATAACAAGTAAGTAAAGTGCGGTAAAGGATAGAAGTAACCAAAGTGGTGGACGCGGAGACAGAAGGATTTGTTTCCCGTAATTCCTTCCTTTTGAGGGGAAGTACGTCTACATTTGGAGAGGGGGTAGTTTCAAGCCACCAACGCCATGAGAGGCCTCCCTTGTTCTCCGATGAATCTCACCCCAACGGGATCGATCCATCTTTCACTATATCGGCAACCTTCAAGGTGGAAGCCGACACCTTTACAAGTTTGGGGCACTCATCCACAACCTAATTGGATGCTCCCAAATACAAGCAAGCTGTCAAGACAATCAAAGATAAGCTTGTAAGAACCAAATCTAGAACTAGGGTTTCCAAGAAAACACTAGAGCAAAGGGGCCCTCAAGTGATTGAGGGGGAAATGAAGATCTCTTTTGGTGAAGTAGTAGATCAAGGCCTCCTCCTTTGATTCCCCAAAGATCACGGACTTTGGGTGGTGGAATGAAGAGATCTTGTGGTCTTGACTTTAATGCAAATGAGCATCTTGTCCCAAGGTAGGTGAAGGGATATTTATAGCTCCAGATCCAATCTGACTGTTGGTGCATTTAATGCAGCGGTAGTACCGGGTTTTCCAAGCGGTAGTACCGGAAACAACCGGTACTACCGGATAGGTACCAGAGATGCAACTTGAGTTGCATAACCCAACAGTCTCCACCGGTATCAAAGTGTGGTGCTACCGCACGGCGGTAGTACCGGCCCTACAGAGCGATACTATCGGACACTTGCGGTAGTGTCGCATTTTGATACCGGGGGGAACATCAGTGCGAGTCAACTGGCCAATCTCCTCAGAAATGATAGGTACTAAAATGCGGTACTACCGCATTTTAGTACCGGTCAGTTCTGAGGAGATTGGCAAGCTTGCCAATCGCTTCAGTCTTGATCGGTATCAAAATGCGGTAGTACCGCTTTTTGATACCGCTCAGTTCTGAGGAGTTTGGCGAGCTTGCCAATTGCTTCAGTCATGAGCGGTACCAAAATGTGGTACTACTGCTTTTTGATACCGCCCAGTAATAAGGCCTTTGGCCAGTATACCCACCATACTGCCAGGCCCGGAAGTGAAACCCGGTGCTACCGGACTTGAGCGGTAGTACCGAATGAAGTCTCCGATACTACCGGACATCACTGAGGCAAAATGTGGAGCAGCAGGAAAGTCCTTTTTGTGAGCATATAGTCAGCGAATTCTAGAAATGCAACCTATAGAATACTTGGCAAATAATTAATCTGTTATGTGTGTTGTAATAAACACCAAAATCTCTAGGGATAAGAAATGTTCTTTCTGAAGGGAATATGCCCTGAGAGGCAATAATAAAGTGTTTATTATGTGTATTCCAAGTATATGATAGATGTTTATTTTGCATGCTATAATTGTATTAATACGGAAACATTAATACATGTGTGTTTAATAAACAAACAGAAAGTTCCTAGTTATGCCTCTCTCATAAACTAGCTCGTTGATTAACAAGATGATCAAGGTTTCCTGATCATGGACATTGGATGTTGTTAATAAGGGGATCACAACATTAGTGTAATGGTGTGATGAACATTCATCCGAAGTATAGCATTATTATCAAAGTCATTGAGTTTATATTGCTATAACAACTTACGAAGTGATCCTAATCCTTAGACCATGAGATCATGTCAATCACTAACAACGGAAGAGTTTCTTGATAACATCAAACGTCACACCGTAATAGGGTGATTATAAAGATGGGTTCAGAACTAATAAATTGTTATGTTGAGGCCCATGGATCGAGAGTGAATTTTGTTCATCCCGATGACAGATAGATATACTTTGGGCCCTCTCGGTGATAACTAATTTGTTAGCTTGCAAGCAAGTGATTTGATCACTAGAATGTTATATCACGGGAACGAGAAAAGAGTGCATGTCAGTAACGAGATCAAACTAGGTATGGAGATACCGATGATCGAATCTCGGACATGTAATATATCGCGAAACAAAGGGATTAAGATACTAGCATAAAATGTTCCAACGATCACAAGAAAGTCATCGTTGAATGTGTGGGAGTCAGTATGGGTCTCTTGATCCCGCTTCTGATTATTGATTCGAGAGGGGTCTCGATCATGTCTGCATTATTCGCGAACTATAGGGTGACACACTTAAGAGACACCGACATCCAATTGGAGCAAAAGTTTCATGTCGGAAAGAATAACAAGCGCAGGAATTTATTTCACTAGATACCGAAACAGGTTTTCGGGTGAAATTGCAGAAAGTGTTTTTGCATGTGAAATGGAATTCTAGCAAGGGGTTATATGTGAATGTTTGTCATTAAAGTAATTGACAAAATTCTGAATAAATAAAAGGAGTTTTATTTAATGAGAGTTTGCATTAAATTTGGTGGAAATTTAATAGCAATTTTGAGTGGGATTTTGAGTGGAGGGAATTTAAAGGAATTTTATGAGTGGAGTGTCCACCCACATGAATGAGGGGAGGGAAAGGGGGAATCCCCATGCACCGGACACCCCCTTGGGGTTTCCCCCTCTCCTATAAAAGGCACCCCTCTCCCTCTCTCTCACTCACACCTCCTTCTGAAGGATCTCTCTCCCCCTCTATAATTTATCCCCCATGGTCTCGGACTAGCGAGATACATGTTCCCGGTGGCTATTCGGCAAGAAAGAGTTGTGCTTCTGCTGCATCGCTGGAGTGAGGAGTCGGAGGTTGCTCGGTGCCTCGGACGTGTGTGCAAGCACGAATGCGCTGCTGATTTGCGGCGCTAGGACTTCCTCTCGATCTTGAGATCAGCAAGAGATCGTCTACATCAACCATGAGTTTAACTCGTTAAGCTTTGTCGGTCTTCAAGGGTATGTTCTCTATGGATATACATCCGCCCATTGTTTATGTCTAGTAGATAGATCTTGGTACATAGTTGTTCCCATCGTAGGAAAATTTTGTTTTCTATGCTGCGAACCCTACAGTGGTATTAGAGCCGGATCTAAGCGTAGATGCTTTACACGGGTAGTACACATATGAGTATGTGGGTGATGATGATCATGTTGTTGCTTCTTAGTTGTAATTTTGGATATTGGTGGCATAGTGGGATGAAGCGGCCCGGACAAACTTTACATGTCCTCGCACATGAGACATGTTCCACGCTTGACATGCAACTAGTTTGCATAAGTGGCTAGCGGGTGTCTGTCTCTCCTACTATAGTCAATATCTATTTTGCAACGAGTTGTCAACAATTTGGTTATCCTCGTTGTGGTTCATGTTCGTAGGTATGAACGGTTCTATCTTCGAAAGCCCTAAGCCACATAAAACTTGCAATGGATAAATTAGAGGCGTCTAGTTTAGATTGTTGCTGGGCTAGTGTTATGATATGGTGATGTTGTAAGTAGAAGTATGAGATGATACTCTTACAACACACATAGCGTGTAAGTTCCATAGACCTTGGCCTTAAACATAAAGGTATGATAGTGATCATACCACGATGCACATGATAGAGATCATATGCGGGAACCATATCATTTCACTTATAAACATGTGATGTTTGATAGCATCTTATATTGCTTGTTTGGCGTTTTATTAGCATAATAAGATGACCCCTCAATTAAATATCAAGATAAGAATGTGTTCTTCCTTTAGTATGCACCGATTATGTTTTCATCGCTCCAAGACATCACGTGATGATCGGGTGTTCTTGGATCCACGACCATATTTCGGGTGTAAGACAGTTACACAAGCGAATACTAAGGTTCTTACTTGGCGAGCCTAGCATGTATAGACATGGCCTCGGAACACGGACCGAAAGGTTAAGCAAGAGTCATATAGTAGATATGATTCCCATTTGATGCTCGCCTTTGAAGCTACACCGACTCACATGATGATCAGACTTGGTGTAGTGGATTTGGTTCATGTAATCACCAAAAAGACATGAGGGATGTCGTTTTTGAGTGGGAGTTCATTCTTAATGTGGATTAGTTGAACTCAATATATCATAAACTTAGTCTAAAATTTACAAATTCTGTTGTAGATGGCACCACCTGCTTTTAATTTCAATGTGTTCATGGAGAAAGAGAAACTTGCGACAAACGGTAGCAACTTTACCAGATGGGCCATGAATTTGAGGATTCTCCTCTCTGTTGCACAAAAGCAATATGTGCTAGAAGCGCCGCTAGGCCCCCCACCTTTTGAGGATGCCCCTGACGAGGAGAAGAATGTCTATCAGACTCGTCAGGAGGACCACAACTTAGTTCATTGCGACATATTGTATGGGATAGAGCCAGAACTTCGAAAGCGTTTCAAAAACGGCAATGCATTTGATACAAGGGTGAGTTGAAAATGATTTTCGACACACATGCTGCTGTAGAGAGCTACAACGCTTCGGAAAAGTTCTTTAGCTGCATGATGGAAGAGCACAACTCCGTTAGTGAGCATGTACTCAAGATGTCGGGTTACGCTGATAAGCTTGTGTCCTTGGGAATATCGATTCCCATTGACTTTGGCATCCATCGTGTTATGCAGTCTCTGCCACTAGCTATAAGAGCTTTGTGATGAAATATAATATGCAAGGCATGAAGAAGTCTCTCCTCGAGCTTCTGTCAATGCTTAAAACTGCAGAAGTGGAGATCAAGAAGGAACATCAAGTGTTGATGATCAATAAGAACACTGGTTTCAAGAAAGACAAGAAAGGGAAACGGAAGGGAAGTAAGGGCAGCAAGCCGGTTGCCGTGCCTGAAAAGAAACCCCGAGTTGGCCCTAAGTCTGATACCGAGTGCTACTATTGTAAAGGGACTGGCCACTGGAAGCGCAACTGCCCCAAATATTTGGCAGACAAGAAGGCTGGCAAGGCAAATAAAGGTATATATGATATACATGTTATTGATGTGTACTTGATAGTGCTCGCAGTAGCACCTGGGTATTTGATACCGGTTCAATTGCTAATATTTGTAACTCGAATCAGGGGCTGCGGAACAAGCGACCGCTAGCAAGGGGTGAGGTCAAGATGCGTGTCGGCAATGGATCAAGTGTTGATATGATCGCCGTCGGAATGCTACCTCTCCACTTGCCATCGGGATTATTAATAAACTTGAATAATTGTTATCTGGTGCCAGCACTGAGCATGAACATTGTATCTGGATCGTGTTCGATGCGAAGTGGTTATTCATTTAAATCCGAGAACAATGGTTGTTCTATTTATATGAATGAAATCTTTTATGGTCATGCACCGATGATGAATGGTTTATTTCTATTGGATCTCGATAATAATGTTACACATATTCATAATGTTGATGCTAAAAGGATTAAACTTAATGATGATATATCCGCATATATGTGGCACTGCCATCTAGGTCATATTGTCGTTAAACGCATGAAGAAGATCCATTCGGATGGACTTTTGGAATCACTTTATTTTGAATCATTTGATACATGTGAGACATGCCTTATGGGCAAGATGACTAGAACGCCGTTTTCCGGTTCAATGGAACGGACGACAGGTTTATTGGAAATCATACATTCTGATGTATGTGGTCCAATGAGTGTGTCAGCGCGAGGTGGATATTGTTATTTTGTTACTTTCACGGATGATTGGAGTAGATACGGTTATATCTACTTGATGAAACACAAGTCTGAAACCTTTGAAAAGTTCAAGGAATTTCAGAATGAAGTAGAAAATCATCGTAATAGAAAGATCAAATTTTTATGGTCCGACCGTGGAGGTGAGTATCTAAGTAACGAGTTTAGCACTCACATGAAATATTGTGGAATTGTTTCACAACTCACACCTGCCGGAACACCACATCGAAATGGTGTGTCAGAATGTTGTAATCGTACTTTATTGGATATGGTTCGATCTATGATGTCTCTGACGGATTTGCCGTTGTCATTTT
Source organism: Avena sativa (assembly GCA_916181665.1). Taxonomy (NCBI): domain Eukaryota; kingdom Viridiplantae; phylum Streptophyta; class Magnoliopsida; order Poales; family Poaceae; genus Avena; species Avena sativa. Next base: position 235,180,296 of record OV702296.1, on the reverse strand, counting down.
GGGGTTATGCACTAGAAACTGCTGCATTCACTTTAAAACGGGCACCATCTAAATCCGTTGAAAAGACACAGTATGAATTGTGGTTTGGAAACAAACCTAAGCTATCATTTCTTAAAGTTTGGGGATACGATGTTTATGTGAAGAAACTTCAACCGGATAAACTCGAACCCAAAGCGGAAACATGCGTCTTCATAGGATACCCTAAGGAAACTATTGGGTATTCCTTCTATCACAGATCCGAGGGCAAGGTTTTTGTTGCCAAGAATGGATCCTTTCTAGAGAAAGAGTTTCTCGCGAAAGGTGTGAGTAGTCGGAAGGTAGAACTCGGAGAGGTTATTGAACCTTCTCTTCAAAGTATGGCGAGTAGCGCAGCACCGGAAGTCATTCCGGAGTTGGCTTCACCTGTTGAAGAGGGAACTAATGATAATTATCATGAAACTCCGAAAGAGAGTACTACCGAACCTCGCAGGTCTAGCAGGACGCGTGCAGCTCCCGAGCTGTACGGAAACCCTGTTATGAATTTCATGGTTGATGAAATTGATGACCCTGCGACGTATGAAGAAGCGATGATGAGCCCGGATTTCAACAAATGGTTAGAAGCCATGAAATCCGAGATGGAATCCATGTATGAAAATCAAGTTTGGAACTTGGTGGACTTACCTCACGACCAAAAGGCCATGGAGAACAAATGGATTTTCAAAAGGAAAACTGATGCTGATGGTAATGTGACCATCTATAAAGCTCGACTTGTCGCAAAGGGGTTTCGACAAATTCAAGGAGTTGACTACGACGAGACATTCTCTCCCGTAGCGATACTAAAGTCAGTTAGGATTATGTTAGCAATTGCTGCATATTTAGATTATGAGATATGGCAGATGGATGTCAAAACCGCGTTTCTCAATGGTAATATTGAAGAAGAGTTGTATATGATACAACCAAAGGGTTTTGTTGATCCTAAGGATGCTAACAAGGTGTGGAAGCTTCAGCGATCCATCTATGGACTGAAGCAAGCATCACGAAGTTGGAATCTCCGCTTTGATGAGGTGATCAAAGAGTTTGGATTTGTCCAAACTTATGGAGAAGCTTGTATTTACAAGAAAGTGAGTGGGAGCAATGTGGCATTTATGATATTATATGTGGATGACATATTATTGATCGGTAATGATATATATCTTTTAAACAGTGTTAAAAGTTATCTAAACAGCAAATTTTCAATGAAGGACCTAGGTGAAGCGTCATACATATTAGGCATAAAGATCTATAGAGATAGATCTAGGCGCCTAATAGGGCTATCGCAAAGTACATACCTTGATAAGATTTTAATGTAGTTTAAAATGGACGTAAGTAAGAAGGGGTTCTTACCTATGTTGCAAGGCAAGACATTGAGTAAGTCTCAAAGTCCGGCTACAGCGGAAGAAAGAGAGATAATGGACAAAGTCCCCTATGCTTCAGCCATAGGCTCTATAATGTACGCCATGCTATGTACAAGACCGGATGTGGCACATGCTATTAGTTTGACTAGTAGGTACCAATCGGATCCAGGTTTAGAATACTGGATAGCGGTCAAGAATATCCTTAAGTACTTACGAAGAACTAAGGATATGTTTCTTGTGTACGGAGGTGAAGAAGATCTCATCGCTAAGTGTTATGTTGACGCAAGCTTTGACACCGATCCGGATGACTATAAGTCTCAATACGGATATGTATTTCTCATGAATGGCGGAGCGGTTAGTTAGAGGAGTTCCAAACAACCTGTGGTGGCGGGATCAACAACGGAGGCCGAATATGTTGCTGCTTCGGAAGCGGCTCAGGAAGCAGTTTGGATGAAGGAGTTCATACCCGAACTAGGTGTGGTTGCGAGCGCGTTGGACCCAATGGTGATCTATTGTGACAACAATGGTGCCATTGCCAATGCCAAAGAACCAAGTTCTCACAAGAATTCCAAGCATATTAAGCGCCGGTTTCACTCCATCCGCGAGCATGTCAAGGATGGAGATATAAAGATTTATAAAGTACACACAGATCTCAATGTAGCAAATCCGTTGACTAAAAATCTCAACATGATAAACACCAGAACTCCATGGGTGTTAGATTCATCACTATGTAACTAGATTATTGTCTCTAGTGCAAGTGGGAGACTGAAGGGAATATGCCCTGAGAGGCAATAATAAAGTGTTTATTATGTGTATTCCAAGTATATGATAGATGTTTATTTTGCATGCTATAATTGTATTAATACAAAAACGTTAATACATGTGTGTTTAACAAACAAACAGGAAGTTCCTAGTTATGCCTCTCTCATAAACTAGCTTGTTGATTAACAAGATGATCAAGGTTTCCTGATCATGGACATTGGACGTTGTTAATAACGGGATCACAACATTAGTGTAATGGTGTGATGAACATTCATCCGAAGTATAAGATTACGATCAAAGTCATTGAGTTTATATTGCTATAACAACTTACGAAGTGATCCTAATCCTTAGACCATGAGATATGTTAATCACTAACACCGGAAGAGTTTCTTGATAACATCAAACGTCACACCGTAACAGGGTGATTATAAAGATGGGTTCAGAACTAATAAAGTGTTATGTTGAGGCCCATGGATCGAGAGTGGAATTTGTTCATCCCGATGATGGATAGATATACTTTGGGCCCTCTCGGTGATATCACATTGGTTAGCTTGCAAGCAAGTGATTTGATCACTAGAATGCTATATCATGGGAATGAGAAAAGAGTGCATGTCAGTAACGAGATCAAACTAGGTATGAATATATCGATGATCGAATCTCGGACATGTAATATATCGCGAAACAAAGGGATTAAGATACTAGCATAAAATGTTCCGACGATCACAAGAAAGTCATCGTTGAATGTGTGGCAGTCAGTATAGGTCTCCAGATCCTGCTTCTGATTATTGATCCGAGAGGGGTCTCGATCATGTCCGTATTATTCACGAACCATAGGGTGACACACTTAAGAGACATCGACATCCAATAGGAGCAAAAGTTTCATGTCGAAAAGAATAACAAGCGCAGGAATTTATTTCACTAGATACCGAAACAGGTTTTTGGGTGAAATTGCAAAAAGTGTTTTTGCATGTGAAATGGAATTTAGGCAAGGGGTTATATGTGAATGTTTGTCATTAAAGTAATTGACAAAATTCTGAATAAATAAAAGGAGTTTTATTTAATGAGAGTTTGCATTAAATTTGGTGGAAATTTAATAGCAATTTTGAGTGGGATTTTGAGTGGAGGGAATTTAAAGGAATTTTGTGAGTGGAGTGTCCACCCACATGAATGAGGGGAGGGAAAGGGGCCAGACCCATGCGTGTAAGGGTCCCAACCTTTAAATAAGGTAGATTCCCCTGTGTTTACAATGCTAGTCCCTGGATCAATAGCTAGCATCCACAGTTAAGATGTAATATCAAGAAACAAAGGTCATAATATACTTTATAACCAGGAATAAACATAATTTTATTACATCTTACATAGCTCATTTGGCTATTACATTACATTGCAGCAGAATATCTATAAGCTTGGGGTCCTTCATCTTCAAAGTGCCACATGCAAACATGTTGGTTGTAGACTTTGTAATCCTAATCAATCAATCTTCACTATAATCAATCAAACCTGCAACATTACAAGTTACAGCCACAAGAGTCAATACATTTGAATTGTATTGGCAAGTTTCACTATTAAGTTGAATATAAGTGGATCCTATCATTACATGCATATTTGGCTAAGTAGGGTTTAGGGCTCATTTGCAGAAAGCAATAATTTATCCTGTCTTTTCAAAATGGTTTTTGATCTTTTGCCAAATCTTTCTGAACTCCTTGGTAAATCCCCAAGTATTCAAGTCTTTGTCAAAATCCCTTGAGCTCCTTGGTAAATCCCCAAGTGCTTCAAGTTTTTATCAAAATCTCTTGAGCTCCTTGGTAACCCCAAGTGCTGCAAGTTTTTATCCAAATCTCTTGAGCTCCTTGGTAACCCCAAGTGCTGCAAGTTTTTATCCAAATCTCTTGAGCTCCTTGGTACCCCCAAGTGCTGCAAGTCTTTTGTTATCACTTAAAAGTTTTTCTTTTAGAAATTGGAATGTCGAGATTTCCCATAGCTTCAAGCTTTAGTTGCTCAGTATTGTCCATAACCGGGGACACGGCTAAGTACTTAGATTTTATTATCTTCTGCAGAAGTTGTACACTTTACCCACATGTCACACTCTCATCTTGTTGCCACCAGTGGCCGCTGGATTGGTACTCACCAAGATGGAGTACAGGCAGACTGAGAATGTGACGAAGTCTTTCCAGAGGGTCCTCCCATACACCATTGCTAGCTTGTCTTCAGTACCCATGTAGGATTCCAAGTTCCTCATTTTCAGTAACCTGAAGACAATGCATGGGTCTTCCCAATGTAGTTGACCAAGCCAGAGCCATAAGTAGCATGTGGTTGTACACGAAAGCCACAATTGGAGAAACATGTTCAATCTCTAAGTTCCTGGGTGGTTTTCTTTTGGTGCACAACACAAAGAGATTGCCATAGACATGGTTCCTTTTGTTGCCACCTTGTCCAAAACTCAAAGTATCCTTGTCCACCCAGGTGGTTCATTGAGTCCTTGTTTTATTATATAAAACACAAGTCTTTTCTCAACTTCATAAAATCTCAACATGTATCTCTTCTCAAAATATTTAGCATGGCTAAGCATTTTACAACTACAATGTTTTCACTAAGGAATATATAAGGGGAATCCTATTAGGATTTAGCATAGCATAAGTATAGAAATTCTTTTCATGCATGTTCTCAAAATCCACTAAGTATAATGAAAATAGTAGGACTTTAGATGATAGTGTCACTTGCCTTTTTGGTAGGGAATGTTGGTTCACTTCTTGATCTTGCTAGTTTCACACTTTTCTAACTTCACTACAATCAATCAAGCAAACACAATATCAACTAGCATTCCAACCAAAATCAATCAAACAAAACACACATAAAATAATAGAAACTAAGTTATGCATGCAAGCATGCAAAAGATAGTTTTATTTTCAAAGATGGTTTCTACTAGGTTCTAAACTTTGTAAAGTCTAAGGTGGTCACTTTCTAAAGTGGCAAAGTTATTTGCAAAAGGGTTTTATCCATAAACCATTTTTAAATCCATTCATCATTTTATGTGGTGGAAAATGTTTTTATCAAATCAAAACTTTATGTCTTTCACCAAATAAGCTGCTAATTATCAAAACTTGGTGTTTAGGGTCAGTAGGTTTGATCCAAATCATTTTCCCAAAACTTTTACTCCAAAATCAGTTTCATAACAAAAACAATATTTTTAATTGGCTAGAAATGGGTTAAATCAATTAATCCATCCTAAACTTCACCAAATTCATTTTTAAAACCATGGGTTGGTTCCTAGGGTCAGTAGGTTCACAACAAACCAATTTTGCAAAGAATTCATCCTCAAAAACATTTTGGAATAATTTTTATAACCTAAACAAGCATACAAATGTTTCTGCAAAAACAAACATTTTACCAGAGGCTTTTTACTAAACAAACTGCATGGTTGGCTATGGCTTGTTCCACTGATTCTATTGATATAAAGTTTGTAATTTTTGGACGTGTGGATCAAAAGTTACAAGGGTTTCAAATTTGCATCTAAATCTGTTTCAAATCTGTTTTTAAATCGAAGACTGGCCACGCGTCGCTTTCTTATTGGGTGGTACCGGTTCGTGCGGATCGCGCTCTGCGGTTTGTTGGATCTAAACAGATCGCACAGCTCAGGCGTGCTCTTACCCTTTCGCTCTGGTTCTATTTATAACCACAGGATCAAAATCTAACGGCGTACATCCAATCGACCATACTCGGGCGGCGCTGACGGCGGCTGGCGGCGGCGCACGATCAGGCGGTGGCGCTACGACAGCTACAGGAAGCAAGGAGGGAGGGGGAGGTGCTCACCGGGTTCAGGAGGTCACGGTGAAGCTCGAGGCGGTGTTGGTCTGGCGAGGGGCACTCTTGTTCTAGCAGGATTGCTCGCCGGAGTGGGGAACGGCGTCGGGCGGCTCTGGTCCTGGTCGGAGGCGACGCTGTGGTTCGCCCTGAGGGAAGACGAGGACACGGTTAGGTGCGCAAGATCAAGGCGAAGTTGTGTGCGTGAAGAAAAGGGCGCGGGGTGGTCTGTGCTTACCAGGGGACGTCGTCGGAGAAAGTAGCAGACGCGGCGGCGCTCAGTCGAAGTGGTTGCCGACATTCTGGGGCGCCCGCTGTTGAACGAAAGGCACAGGCAGAAGCTCCAGAGGCTGGGGAGTGTGTGTGCTTGGTCGGGGAGGCAAGGCGGTGGCTGGGCTCGCCGGAATTTGCTGGGGACGGTGGTCGGAGCAGTGGCGTTGCGAGCTCGAATTGAGGCAGCCTAGGGGCTCTCGTGCTGCGGTGTTTGAGGGGAAAGGAAGAGGAGGCCAGCGCGGTTAATAGGGTGCAGTCACGGCGAGTAACGGTTGCGGAATCAACGCGTATTGATCGCCGGAGTAATGGCTGCAACGGCAGGGAGTAATCGGCGCTGGTTGAAGACGATGGATACGTGGCGGTGGGGTCTTGCTATCAGTGAGGCAGTGAGAGGGAAAAGAGGGGCCACCGGTCAGTCGCTCTGCGGGTCAGTTGACAGGTGCGAAATGTTTTCTTCGGGAGGGAGAGAAGCTGGGCTGGTACTGGGCCTTGTTGGGCTGGCTCAGTTGGGTCAGGTTTGTTCATATATTTTTCTTCCTGATTGTTTTTCTTTTTCTAACTCTATTTTCTGTTTTGAAATTCAATCAACAAATCAAACATTCAATTCACATCAAACTTTCACCAAACATTGCAATTGAATTTGGTTCTGTTTAACAACATAAACCAAAGTCTCAAAATAAAAATAATAATTTTATTTTAGGGTCCATTTAAATAAAATGGACATTAGTTAATAAATCAAATGGGTTTTAATTTATTTAGAAACTCCATTTGAAATCTATATATTTTCAAAACCAAATCAGTAGGTTTTATTTGAAGATATAAAAAACTAGGAAAACTTATTTAAAATAAATAAATAAGTTTTGATGTTTAATTAAAATAGTAAAACCTTTATTTTTAATATAATTTGATATTAAATCCTTATTATTTATTTAAATAAACCTTCACTATTTTTATCAAATAGAAATATTTTATTTCAAAGGCTTGGCCAGGTTTTAGTTTGGCTCTATAAAATAATCCTTATTTATATTTCTATCTTTTCATCTAAAAACCAAATCTTTTATAAAAAGATTTCAAAATAGTAATTCCAATTATTTTTTTTCTTTATTAAATGTTTATTTTTTAAATCCCTTTAGGATTTATCTTAATCAAAATAGGTTTTTGAAAGTTTCCAAATAGATTCAAAAAGTTTCTTCTCACCCTGAAAATCAACAAAGTTTTATTTTATTCATTTTTTTCACATTACAAGATTTGGAAAATCTTTGGATGTGACAGGCTACCACCCTTAAAATAAATCTCGTCCTGAGATTTGGGAAGGCTAGGGTTACAAGTAGGCTCAAAAGCATCTAGGGTACTACCACCCTTAAAAATTTTCAAACTAAATTACATGTTGGCTTGCTTGGGATCTTGAGGAAACTTCTCTGGGAAAACATCTGCTTAGTGTCCTTTGTTTCCACACTTGACTCATGGGCCAAGGTTGAGATCCTTCATAGGCTTGTTTAACTTGTTCTTCATTTTTTCTGGACAATTGCTTGCATAATGCCCTGGGTTTTTGCAATTGAAACAGTTGATGAGTTTGAGTCCTTCACGTGTCTCTTGTGGACAAGTTGCTGCATAATGGCCTAGCTCTTTGCAATTGTTGCACCATACTTGGCCAATCTCTTTATACTTCTGTTTCTCTGGAAATTCACTGGAATAGTGTCCCATTTCTTTGCAATGATGACATTGCACATGGATTTTGTCCTTCTTTTGCTTTTTGGGCTTCTCCAAAGCTAGGAGTGCATCCAGTTCATGTTGTTCATTTGTTATCTGATAGGTAGGAATGTCTACATGTTTCTTGGACCTTCTATTGCTCTTTGGATAATTTATATGCCCTTTCTTTGGTCCTTTGAATTGGGTTGTTTTGTTTGGAGGTATAAGTGGACCTTTTCCTTTGTCATCAACCTTCTTGGTAGACTTGGATCTTCTGGATAGTTCGCAATCATTTGTTGCACTCCATCTTGTTTCCTTCGTTCAACAATGGAATAGATGGGGCATTGGATAGGGACATGGTTGTTTCCTTCACATAGGTAGCAAGTAGCTTGAGAGGTGGGACATTGGCCAACTGGGTGTTTCTCTTCACAGTTAGGGCATTGATCTCCATGCTCCTTGGAAGTGTGATCCTTGTATCCACAAATAATGCAAGCTGGGGCTCCATCTAGAATAACATTTCTGTCATCCTTGTTGTCACAAACTCTTTTGGAATAGTTGTCTTCCATATTGATCATTTGATCAGTCACCTTAAGCATCAATTGGGCTTGAGTTTCCAAAAATCCTTGCAGGGTTGGATCTTCCCCACTGGTGTTGGCTATGAATTGAGCTGTCATTTGGCTCAACTGGTTTTGGGTTGCTATGAGCTCTTTCATGCTGTCCTCTTGGTTGGTGTTGGTGTCATCCACCTTGATGTTGGAGTCTCTTGGAGTAGTCATCTATTTGGGTTGAATTGAGATTAGAATAGGCAAGATATTTCTAAGGATTCAATTCTAATCACACACATCACAATTCACACAAACAATGTGTAAGCAATCACAAACAAACATTTCACTCAAACCATGAAGTTCAAGCAAATAGGCAACAAAATATTTTGTTACACCACATAAGTTGGTGTGTTTGACTTAACTATATATGGTGGTCCATATATATGGTTCACTTGTGATCTTTCCTTCCTTCTTGATTCTTCTTGTATGAGATCATGGTTTTCTTGGGAAAACTCTTGGTCACAAATACTTCAAGTGAGGTGAACTTCTTCTAATTTTGCATTCCCTTAGTCTCCATATCTTGAGCAAGATTTCTTGTCTCACTTGTAGTCCTTAGTGGTATCCAAGTTGGAAGTCCCTGGTGAATATGCTGAAGATGTTGAAGTCATTAGAGTTGAAGAAGTTGAAGTCATTAGAGTTGATGTTGTCCTTTGCTCATGGTGAAGTCTTTGGCCATGGGGTAGGTTTTTCCATCAAGTTGAAATAGAAGAGATGTAGAGTCAAAACCAAAATGATTAAGGAAAGAGTTTACAAGATTGTTTTGTAAATAAGTTTTTGGAACAAATACAACTCCTATTTTTCTAAGGGTTTTTGTCCAATCCTAGGTTTACAAATCCTACAGGCAATACAATACTCTGATACCACCTGTAAGGGTCCCAACCTTTAAATAAGGTAGAGTCCCCTGTGTTTACAATGCTAGTCCCTGGATCAATAGCTAGCATCCACAGTTAAGATGTAATATCAAGAAACAAAGGTCATAATATACTTTATAACAAGGAATAAACATAATTTTATTACATCTTACATAGCTCATTTGGCTATTACATTACATTGCAGCAGAATATCTATAAGCTTGGGGTCCTTCATCTTCAAAGTGCCACAGGCAAACATGTTGGTTGTAGACTTTGTAATCCTAATCAATCAATCTTCACTAAAATTAATCAAACCTGCAACATTACAAGTTACAGCCACAAGAGTCAATACATTTGAATTGTATTGGCAAGTTTCACTATTAAGTTGAATATAAGTGGATCCTATCATTACATGCATATTTGGCTAAGTAGGGTTTAGGGCTCATTTGCAGAAAGCAATAATTTATCCTATCTTTTCAAAATGGTTTTTGATCTTTTGCCAAATCTTTCTGAACTCCTTGGTAAATCCCCAAGTATTCAAGTCTTTGTCAAAATCCCTTGAGCTCCTTGGTAAATCCCCAAGTGCTTCAAGTTTTTATCAAAATCTCTTGAGCTCCTTGGTAACCCCAAGTGCTGCAAGTTTTTATCCAAATCTCTTGAGCTCCTTGGTAACCCCAAGTGCTGCAAGTTTTTATCCAAATCTCTTGAGCTCCTTGGTACCCCCAAGTGCTGCAAGTCTTTTGTTATCACTTAAAAGTTTTTCTTTTAGAAATTGGAATGTCGAGATTTCCCATAGCTTCAAGCTTTAGTTGCTCAGTATTGTCCATAACCGGGGACACGGCTAAGTACTTAGATTTTATTATCTTCTGCAGAAGTTGTACACTTTACCCACATGTCACACTCTCATCGTGTTGCCACCAGTGGCCGCTGAATTGGTACTCACCAAGATGGAGTACAGGCAGACTGAGAATGTGACGAAGTCTTTCCAGAGGGTCCTCCCATACACCATTGCTAGCTTGTCTTCAGTACCCATGTAGGATTCCAAGTTCCTCATTTTCAGTAACCTGAAGACAATGCATGGGTCTTCCCAATGTAGTTGACCAAGCCAGAGCCATAAGTAGCATGTGGTTGTACACGAAAGCCACAATTGGAGAAACATGTTCAATCTCTAAGTTCCTGGGTGGTTTTCTTTTGGTGCACAACACAAAGAGATTGCCATAGACATGGTTCCTTTTGTTGCCACCTTGTCCAAAACTCAAAGTATCCTTGTCCACCCAGGTGGTTCATTGAGTCCTTGTTTTATTATATAAAACACAAGTCTTTTCTCAACTTCATAAAATCTCAACATGTATCTCTTCTCAAAATATTTAGCATGGCTAAGCATTTTACAACTACATTGTTTTCACTAAGGAATATATAAGGGGAATCCTATTAGGATTTAGCATAGCATAAGTATAGAAATTCTTTTCATGCATGTTCTCAAAATCCACTAAGTATAATGAAAATAGTAGGACTTTAGATGATAGTGTCACTTTCCTTTTTGGTAGGGAATGTTGGTTCACTTCTTGATCTTGCTAGTTTCACACTTTTCTAACTTCACTACAATCAATCAAGCAAACACAATATCAACTAGCATTCCAACCAAAATCAATCAAACAAAACACACATAAAATAATAGAAACTAAGTTATGCATGCAAGCATGCAAAAGATAGTTTTATTTTCAAAGATGGTTTCTACTAGGTTCTAAACTTTGTAAAGTCTAAGGTGGTCACTTTCTAAAGTGGCAAAGTTATTTGCAAAAGGGTTTTATCCATAAACCATTTTTAAATCCATTCATCATTTTATGTGGTGGAAAATGTTTTTATCAAATCAAAACTTTATGTATTTCACCAAATAAGCTGCTAATTCTCAAAACTTGGTGTTTCGGGTCAGTAGGTTTGATCCAAATCATTTTCCAAAAACTTTTACTCCAAAATCATTTTCATAACAAAAACAATATTTTTAATTGGCTAGAAATGGGTTAAATCAATTAATCCATCCTAAACTTCACCAAATTCATTTTTAAAACCATGGGTTGGTTCCTAGGGTCATTAGGTTCACAACAAACCAATTTTGCAAAGAATTCATCCTCAAAAACATTTTGGAATAATTTTTATAACCTAAACAAGCATACAAATGTTTCTGCAAAAACAAATATTTTACCAGAGTCTTTTTACTAAACAAACTGCATGGTTGGCTAGGGCTTGTTCCACTGATTCTATTGATATAATGTTTGTAATTTTTGGACGTGTGGATCAAAAGTTACAAGGGTTTCAAATTTGCATCTAAATCTGTTTCAAATCTGTTTTTAAATCGAAGACTGGCCACGCGTCGCTTTCTTATTGGGTGGTACCGGTTCGCGCGGATCGTGCTCTGCGGTTCGTTGGATCTAAACAGATCGCACGGCTCAGGCGTGCTCTTACCCTTTCGCTCTGGTTCTATTTCTAACCACAGGATCAAAATCTAACGGCGTACATCCAATCGACCATACTCGGGCGGCGCTGACGGCGGCGCACGGTCAGGCGGTGGCGCTACGGCAGCTACAGGAAGCAAGGAGGGAGGGGGAGGTGCTCACCGGGTTCAGGAGGTCACGGTGAAGCTCGAGGCGGTGTTGGTCTGGCGAGGGGCGCTCTGGTTCTAGCAGGATTGCTCGCCGGAGTGGGGAACGGCGTCGGGCGGCTCTGGTCCTGGTCGGAGGCGACGCTGTGGTTCGCCCCGAGGGAAGACGAGGACACGGTTAGGTGCGCAAGATCAAGGCGAAGTTGTGTGCGTGAAGAAAAGGGCGCGGGGTGGTCTGTGCTTACCAGGGGACGTTGTCGGAGAAAGTAGCAGACGCGGCGGCGCTCAGTCGAAGTGGTTGCCGACGTTCTGGGGCGCCCGCTGTTGAACGAAAGGCACAGGCAGAAGCTCTAGAGGCTGGGGAGTGTGTGTGCTTGGTCGGGGAGGCAAGGCGGTGGCTGGGCTCGCCGGAATTTGCTGGGGACGGTGGTCGGAGCAGTGGCGTTGCGAGCTCGAATTGAGGCAGCCTAGGGGCTCTCGTGCTGCGGTGTTTGAGGGGAAAGGAAGAGGAGGCCAGGGCGGTTAATAGGGTGCAGTCACGGCGAGTAACGGTTGCGGAATCAACGCGTATTGATCGCCGGAGTAATGGCTGCAACGGCAGGGAGTAATCGGCGCTGGTTGAAGACGATGGATACGTGGCGGTGGGGTCTTGCTATCAGTGAGGCAGTGAGAGGGAAAAGAGGGGCCACCGGTCAGTCGCTCTGTGGGTCAGTTGACAGGTGCGAAATGTTTTCTTTGGGAGGGAGAGAAGCTGGGCTAGTACTGGGCCTTGTTGGGCTGGCTCAGTTGGGTCAGGTTTGTTTATATATTTTTCTTCCTGATTGTTTTTCTTTTTCTAACTCTATTTTCTGTTTTGAAATTCAATCAACAAATCAAACATTCAATTCACATCAAACTTTCACCAAACATTGCAATTGAATTTGGTTCTGTTTAACAACATAAACCAAAGTCTCAAAATAAAAATAATAATTTTATTTTAGGGTCCATTTAAATAAAATGGACATTTGTTAATAAATCAAATGGGTTTTAATTTATTTAGAAACTCCATTTGAAATCTATATATTTTCAAAACCAAATCAGTAGGTTTTATTTGAAGATATAAAACACTAGGAAAACTTATTTAAAATAAATAAATAAGTTTTGATGTTTAATTAAAATAGTAAAACCTTTATTTTTAATATAATTGGATATTAAATCCTTATTATTTATTTAAATAAACCTTCACTATTTTTATCAAATAGAAATATTTTATTTCAAAGGCTTGGCCAGGTTTTAGTTTGGCTCTATAAAATAATCCTTATTTATATTTCTATCTTTTCATCTAAAAACCAAATCTTTTATAAAAAGATTTCAAAATAGTAATTCCAATTATTTTTTTATTTTTTTTCTTTATTAAATGTTTATTTTTTAAATCCCTTTAGGATTTATCTTAATCAAAATAGGTTTTTGAAAGTTTCCAAATAGATTCAAAAAGTTTCTTCTCACCCTGAAAATCAACAAAGTTTTATTTTATTCATTTTTTTTTACATTACAAGATTTGGAAAATCTTGGGATGTGACAATGCGCCGGCCACCCCCTTGGGGTTCCCCCCCTCTCCTATAAAAGGCACCCCTCTCCCTCTCTCTCACTCACACCTCCTCGTGAAGGATCTCTCTCCCCCTCTAGAATTTATCCCCCATGGTCTCGGACTAGCGAGATACATGTTCCCGGTGTCTATTCGGCAAGAAAGAGTTGTGCTTCCGCTATATCGCTAGAGCGAGGAGGCGGAGGTTGCTCAGTGCCTCGGACATGTGTGCAAGCACGGATGCGCTACTGATTTGTGGCGCTAGGACTTCCTCTCGATCTTGAGATCGACAAGAGATCATCTACATCAACCACGAGTTTAACTCGTTAAGATTTGTCGGTCTTCAAGGGTATGTTCTCTACGGATATACATCTGCCTGTTGTTTGTATCTAGTAGATAGATCTTGGTACATAGTTGTTCCCATTGTAGGAGAATTTTGTTTTCTATGTTGCGAACCCTACAGGGGGCACCCTCTATGGCCGGCGGCCATGCCCCCTTGGGCTGCCCCCCTATATAAGGAGCACCTCCTCCTCCTCCACTCCCACACCTCCTCGTGAAGGATCTCTCTCCCCCTTCAGAATTTCCGCATGATCTCGTATCAGCGAGATACATTTTCTCGGTGCCTTTTTCTGGAAGGATTTGTTGCTTCCGTTGCTTCATTGGAGCGAGGGCGCGGAGGTTGTCGGTATACCCAAACGTGTGTGCGATCACGGATGCACCACTGCTTTGCGGTGCTGGACTTGATGGTGCTGAACCTGCTGGACCGGATGGACTTCTTCTCGATCTTGAGATCGGTAAGCATTCAACTACATCATCCATGAGTACAACCTCGTTAATTCTTTTCGATCTTCGAGGGTATGTATTCTATGGGTGTATATCCATCCGTTGCTTGTATCTAGTAGATAGATCTTGGTACTTAGTTGTTCCCATCATAGGAAATTTTTTGTTTTCTTTGCTGCGAACCCTACAGTGGTATTAGAGCTAGATCTATGCGTAGATGCTTTGTATGGGTAGTACACATATGAGTATGTCGGCAATGATGATGATGTTATTTCTTCTTACTTGTACTTTGGATATTGGTGGCATAGTGGGATGAAGCGGCCCGGACAAACTTTACATGTGCTCGCACATGAGACCTGTTCCAAGCTTGATATGCAACTAGTTTTGCATAAGTGGCTAGCGGGTGTCTGTCTCTCCTACTATAGTCAATATCTAATTTACAACGAGTTGTTAATAATTTGGTTATCATCGTTGTGGTTCCATGTTTGTAGGTAAGAATGGTTCTATCTTCGAAAGTCCTAAACCACGTAAAAATTTGTAATGGATAAATTAGTAGCGTCTAGTTTAGATTGTTACTAGGCTAGTGTTATGATATGGTAATGTTGTAAGTAAATGTATAGTTGATACTCTTACAACACATCTAACGTGTAAGTTCCATAGACCTTGGCCTTACACACAAAGTAATGATAAATATCATACCACGATGCACATGATGGTGATTCAAGTGCAAGAACCATATCATTTCACTTTTCATATATGATGTATGTTTGCATCTTATATTGCTTGTTTGGCCCTTTGGTAGCATTATAATATGATCCCTCATTTAGATATCAAGATAAAAAATGTGTTCTCCCTTAAGTATGCACCGACTATGTTTCATCGCTTCAAGGCATCATGTGATGATCGGGTGTGCGTGAATCCACAAACATACATCGGGTGTAAGACAGTTTTACACACGCGAATACTAAGGTTCTTACTTGATGAGCCTAGCATGTACAGACATGGCCTCGGAACACGGACCGAAAGGTTAAGCATGAGTCATATGTTTGATATGATGCCCATATAGATACTCGTCTTTGAAGCTGCACCAATTCACGTGATGATCGGACTTGGTGTAGTGGATTTGGTTCATGTAATCACCAAAAAGACACGAGGGATGTCATTTTTGAGTGGGAGTTCATTTCTAATTTGGATTAGTAGAACTCAATTTATCATAATTAAATCGAAGTGAATTTGCATAATTTGTTGTAGTCATTGGCATTCATTCACCACTTTATGCTTAGTTGTAATTGAGATAATAGAACTATAGAATTCTGGATATTTACTTTACAAACTGGTATCGTATTGTTTTGAGTGTCAATCTAAAGTTTAAAGTCCTATTGCAAAATTTCAGCAAACTCTGTTTACTCCGTGAAATTTAATAATTAGTATTAAATCAAGAGTGACAATTCCAGTATTAGTATCTAAAGTATCATGTTTGCCTCCATGATTCTTGATATTCAAAAGTTGTTTTAAATATCGAGGTTATCTAGGAGCTGAAAGAATTGTTTCAGAACCATAATGTGTGGCAGATATAACGATATCCGAAACAATGTTTTTTTAGTTACAATATAATAGAGTATAATATATATTCTCATATTGGATGAGAATTTGCAAAGGTTGGAGATGCTAGACATCCTAATCATCTAAATCCACAAGGGTTTTGGAAAGTAACATTATACTCGCGATTCGCCTTTGTAAGCTATATTAGCTTGATCATGAAAGTTGTCATTATAAGGATGAATATAAGATGTAAGTAAAATGTTTACTGCACTAAAAGATTACTAAAGAATGGATTTTGAAAGAACTCCAATCATTTGATGATAGTGATCTACTTCAAAGTGCAAGTCCAAAGGTATTAGTATTTTACTATACACACTTTGGACTATGTGTCATGTATATGGTGCCACAGTTGATGTTGATAGATTCTTTTAAAAGGAAAAAGAAATGCTGAAAGAGAATCTATAAAATATATTTGGCAGAAAAGAAAAGACTCAAAATATCCAGTTTAGGTATATAGATGATATACATGTTATGGCTATATTCTTTGCTTGTTAAGCAATGTGGTTCTTGGGCATTGGATACCGAATTGGTTGGTATGAAAATCATACAGAACAATACAATTCATGAACTACAATGGCGTAAGTAACTAGCAAGATAATATGTGACGATGTTCATCGAAAACAAACAAACGGTTGTTTGTATTTCTCGTTAGCATCAAAGCTTGCCTTCAAGATTTGTTTTAATTAGTGTTATTTAAATCAGATATTATGAGAACACAGATTGTTCAAATAATTACCGTATTCCATATAAGATGGATGATTTACAAATGTAGTTGGAGAAATCACATCCATAAAACCTAATGCTAAAATGTCGCAAGACAAATGATTGAAAGATCATTTATGAAGTGACATCGCCGTTTAAATTATATTGGAAAGAAAAACATGAAGAAACTCCATGTTAATGGATTTTTGGAGTCTTTGATTTTATCAAATGACGCTTGTGAGACTTTCCTCGGGATAATTAAAACTCCATTCATAGGCCAAAGAGGAACAGATGACTAACTTATTGGACATTGTGCATGTTGATGTATATCGTCCATTATGTGTAGCCATGTGCGGTGGACCTTTCAACTTCATATGATTTCTCCGGAAATTTGAGTGAATATTCACTTAATGAGGAAGAAGTGTGAAATATTTGAAGATATTCAAAGAATTTCAATGTGAAGTGGAAAATCATTGTAACAAGAAAATAAATAATTTATGATTTGATCATAAAGGGATTTATTTGAGTTGCAAGTTTAGCAAAACACCTACATTTGCATCTCCCGAAACACCATAGGAATATGGAGTGTTTGAGATATGTAATGAAACCTTGTTTAACATGGTAAAAATCAAAGGTGTCATTTATAAAACTGCCATTATATTTTAAAAGATTAAAGCTTTGGAGACTACCGCTTTTACACTGAAAAGAGCACCATCGTGATCCGTTCAAATGACACCATAAAGGTTATGGTTTGGGATAAAACTCAAGTTGTCCTTTCTTAATTTTTGGTATGATAAGCATAAGTAAGATGTTTACAACCAAAGTTGGATGAGCATGTGTTTGTAGGTTATTTTGAATAACCGTTGGGTATTCCTCCATAACACTGAGGACAAAAGAGTTTGTCTCTTTAAACGTCAAGTTTCTTTAGAAATAATTTTTCATAAAAGTTAAGTGGGAGGACAGTAGAACTTTGATAAGGTTAATGAACCTTAGCTAAATGTGCCGAGTTGCGCAGCGCCGGAAATCATTCTGGAGGCAGCCATAATGCTCATAGCTTATGTGCCTCAAAGGTTGTGGTCACGGAGATCTAAGTTCCTATTGAACCAAGTAGGCCGGGTAAACAATCAAATACTAATATTTGAGAGTAAATCATTGTTGTTTAACAATAATGAACCGACTACATGAAAAGAAGTGATGATGGGCCCTGACTCCGTCAAATGGCTTGAAGCCATAAAATCCGTGATAGTTCCATACACGAGAAATCAAGTTTTTTAAACTTGGAAGACCATCCAGAAAGGAGTAAAAACCTATCGGTCGTATTTGGATCTATAAATAAACAGACATGGATGTTTCACATCTATGAAATAGTCAACATGTTGGTAAATATTTTATGACAATATTCAAGGAGTTGACTATGACAAGATTGATCTTTCATAGTGACATTTAGTCTGAACGGATTAATGTAGCAACCACTACATATATTTTAGTATATGGTAGATAAATAAACAAAACAAAGTTCTTCTAATAGAATGGTTACCTAGGACATGTACGTAACACGATTCAAAGGTTTTGTTAATTCAAAGGATGCTAAAAGGACATGCAGACTTCAATGGTTGAAGTAAGCATCATAGAGTTAGAATCTTCACCGTGATGAAACTGTTAAAAAAGTTTAATTTCATCAGGAGACGATGAAGAAGCTTGCATTTGCAAGAAATTAAGTAGGAGCGCTGATACACATTTATAATACATTATGTGGAGGACATATTGTTGATTGGAAATGATGTATCTTTTATTGATAAAGGTTAAGAATTTCATTTCGATGAAAGACTTGGGAAAAACCTGAATGTTAGGCATGAATGTCTATATGGATAGATTGTGACGCTAATATGGTTGTGCCAGACATACATATATCAGATATTAAATGAGTTCAATATGGAAACAACGAGAAAAGTTTCTTGTCGCATGGAAAAGAATTGAATCAAGACTCAAGTGTATTAACACTTGATAAGTAAAACATGATTCAAATACTTTGACACTTGATGAGTGAAATCACAAGAATGTTTTGATCAATCATACCGTGATATGTACACATCCAGATATGCCCTATGCTCTAAATGTTATGAGCATATACCAGAATGAATCATAAAGATGATCATTGGACGAAAGTAAGGATATTCTTATAATCTTTTGGAAGAATTAAGAATATATTCTATTTGTATAAGAGACAAATAGTTCATTAAAAAATGACACTTGTTCTGTCACAAGATACAAATTAAGTTTATCTCAATTTAAACTATGGGTGGCACAATGTAATGGAAAGGAGATTCCATGACAGATTTGGATGAATTCCAAAGTTAAGACATTGTGACGGATACTACAACAAAAGGCTAAGTATATGCCTGCTATAGTAGCAGCAAAGAAGGACATTTGTGTCAAGTAGTTTGTTATCAAATTAAGGTGTAGTTCACAACAGGCTAACACTAAAGATATATTGTACGCCAATAGTATCGACATGATTTAACCCCAAGGAACTAAAGGTCACACCAAAAGACCAAATTTATACAATGACATCTCATTAGAGAATGAGTGATGCGTGAAGACGCAAATACATGCAAATACACACGGACCTGAAAGTGTCAGATCCAGATATTATGTTAACCACTATCAATCGCGTATATGCAACACCGGAAAGCCATAGGTCTTCAACACGCAAAGTTTTCAAACTAGATTATTCACTCTAGTGCAAGTGGGAGACTGAAGGGAATATGCCCGAGAGGCAATAATAAAGTGGTTATTATCTTATACCTTGTTTATGATAAAAGTTGATTTTGCATGCTATAATTGTATTAATACGGAAACATTAATACATGTATGTTTAATAAAAAAATAGAAGGTTCCTAGTTATGTCTCTCTTATAAACTAGCTCGTTGATTAACAAGATGACCAATGGTTTCCTAATCATGGACATTGGATGTTGTTAATAACGAGGTCACAATATTATTGGAACGGTGTGATGAACATTCATCCGAAGTATAGCATTACGATCAAAGTCATTGTGTTCATATTGCTATAACATCATACGAAGTAATCCTAATCCTTATACCATGAGATCATGTCAATTACTAACACTAGAAGAGTATCTTGATAACATCAAATGTCACTCCGTAATAGGATGACTATAAAGATGGGTCCAATGCTACAAAGGTGTTATGTTGAGGCTCATGGATCAAGAGTGTAATTTGTCCATCTCGATGATGGAGAGATATACTCTGGGCCCTCTCAGTGATATCACATTAGTTAGCTTGCAAGCAAGTGATTTGATCACTAGAATGTTATATCACGGGAACAAGAAAAGAGTACATGTCGGTAACGAGATCAAACTAGGTATGGAGATGTCGATGATCGAATCTCAGACATATAATATATCGCTAGACAAAGGGATTAAGTTACATGCGTATAAGGTTCACACGATCACAGAAGTCATCGCTGAATGTGTGAGAGTCAATAGGGATCTCCAGGTCCCGCTGCTGATTATTGATCGGAGAGGGGTCTCGATCATGTCTGCATTATTCGCGAACTGTAGGGTGACACACTTAACAGATACCGACACTATTCAGAGCAAATAATATATCAGGGAAAGAAAAATAAAGCGCATAAATTTATTTCACTAGACACCGGAATTATTTCGGTTGAAATTGCTGAAACTGGTTCTGCATATGAAATTGAAATATTGTAAGTTTTTTTTTGTGAATGTTTGTTAATTAATGTAATTAACAAAATTCTGAATAAATAAATAAAAGAAGTTTTATTTAAAGAAAGATTACATTAAATTTGGTGAAAATTTAATGGGAATTTGAGTGGAGAAAATAGAGGGTCATCTTTATGTGAGTGGAGCTTCCACCACATGAATGAGGGAGAGGTGGGGGCACCCTCTATGGCCGGCGGCCATGCCCCCTTGGGCTGCCCCCCTCCCCTATATAAGGAGCACCGCCTTCTCTACTCTCACACCTCCTCGTGAAGGATCTCTCTCTCCCCTTTAGAATTTCCCCATGGTCTCGAATCAGCGAGATACATGTTCCCGATGGATTTTTCTGAAAGGATTTATTGCTTCAGTTGCTTCGCTGGAGCAAGGGAGCGGAGGTTGTCGGGATACCCGAACGTGTGTGCGATCACAGATGCACCACTGCTTTGCGGTGCTAGACTTGATGGTGCTGAACCTGCTGGACCGGATGGACTTCTTCTCGATCTTGAGATCGGCAAGCGTTCGACTACATCATCTATGAGTATAACTGCATTAACGTTTTTCGATCTTCGAGGGTATGTATTCTATGGATGTATATCCATCCGTTGCTTGTATCTAGTAAATAGATCTTGGTACTTAGTTGTTTTTAGTGTAGGAATTTTTTGTTTTCTATGCTACAAACCCTACACATACAGGAGAATAAGGTGAGCCTTTTGGTGTTGGTGTCCTTGTGTGGTTCCACACCTCTCCAATAAATACGTACTTCCCTTAACAAGGAAAGAACTTCAGGAATATATCCTCGTGTCTCCATTGCAGTTACTTCTATCTTTTACCCATGTATTTTTGTTTACTTTGCTTGCATGTCATATAAGGAAATTCACTTAGTTGTATATCTAAATAATTTTACCTTTATGTCAAGCCTAGTTTGAAAAAGAACTAAAATTTGGTTACCGCATATTTTCACCCCGTAGTTGCCATACTTGTAGTTTTAGTATCGAGAATCTTGAAGGGATTGGCTGCATGGGCTGCTCCACAGTGCGACCTCATAAAAAAGGTAATATCTTATTTTTATTAAATCTTATGATTTTAACAAGTTTCTATTTATGATAATAAATCTAACCTGTGAACGTTTTCTAAAAATTATCATGAATTGATGAACATATCTTTGAATCTCGTGAAAGTGTATGTTTTATAGATATAAACATTTTTTTGAACCCTTGAACATTTTTTGACCATCTTAATTTTCTTAAACTATACACAGCCTTTTCCACATTTTTAACATTTTAAATATAAAATTAGGAAAAATATAATAAAATTAGAAAAATAAGGGGAAATGAAAATAAATAGAAAATGAAATGCAAAATAAACATGAAAATAATATACATAAAAATGAAAAGAAAAATAAGAAAAAGGGGAAAATAAGAAAAAGGGACGGGTATGGCCCTTTATCGGTTTGCTCTAAACGGGATAGTAGTGCCACTCAGATCAGAAAAATAAGATTTGTGCATATAATATCCATCAATCAATCATCTCATACTCCCCTCTAGCAAGGCCTAGGTGCCTCAAGAATATAGGTTTTGTTCTTGGACATGACCATTTGTCCCATTCATCTATTCACTTCATAGAGTTATATCCATTCAAAATATTGGTTGCTTAGACAATTATACACCTTCACTATACATCGCTTATAGCGAGTCCTGAAGCGTGCTTGGTACACACTCCGGCATGGGCCGCAACCTAGTAACCCATCAGTTTTTTTCTTGATTTATTTTTATTCATTTTTTCCTTTATTTGTTTATGTTTTCCTCTTACTCTCTTGTTTTATTTATTTTCTTTTTTCCTTTTTTCCTTTTGTTTTTTTGCTCTTTTCTTTAATTTTTTTGTTCACTTTTTTTTCTCTATTTTTATTACTTATTTTTTAATTTATGCATAAATATTTTTAGTGATAGATGAACATTCTATATTTTCTCATGAACAATGTTTTGAAATATGTGAAGAAATTTTATTAGACTCATGAACTTTTTTTGGAAATTTTGCCGTTTTTTATATGAACTCGTATTTTTAATATACACGGATAAGTTTAAAAATAGATATACCATTTGTTGTACACACAAGCATTTTTTTGTATGTGAAATTTTTTCTGTCTTTGAAATAATATATTTTGACATACATGGATATTTCTAAAAATTACATCAACATATTTTATTGGATACACGAACATGTTCTTGAATTACGTAAATATTTATTTCTTCAGATATGTGAATATTTTATCTTTATGACATAAATATTTTTATTAATTACTAAATTCACTATAAACTAGTCGACAAAATAATTTTAGATTTTAAATAAACTTTACCTTATTATGGGTTGTACCATCGGTTACCGAGTCAAAACCGGGCTGGCTCATGTAAGCAGCTACTTTAGTGCAGTTTTTATTTGTTAAAAAGTTTAGATTTAAAAAACATTCAAATTTTGGGAAACCTTCAGATTAAAAAATAGCCCAGATTTGAAAATGATTCAAATTTTAAAATTGTTTGAATTTGTATCAAAAATAAAAATTGTTTTAATTTTATATTCTAAACATTTTTAAATCTAAACTTTTATTTCAATTTTGAACATATTTTAGATTTTTATATTTCCTCAAGAACATTTTCAAATCTAAACATTTTTCAAAATACATGAATAGAAAAAATAAAAAATAAAAAGAAAAAGAAAAAAGAAAAAGAAAAAGAAAAAGGAAAAACAAAACAAAAAAAAGGAGTATTCTACCTCGGCCGGCCCGTGAACCTCGCGTGAGGGTCGGCGCGTGACCTTGCTACAGGCCTCATAGGGTCATGGCTGGAGAAGCATAGTCGTGATCGTGAGCCTGAAATCCATGGCGGTTTGAAAAGAAGATCATCTGTGTTAGCTCGACTATAGCAGTTGGCGCTACAGAGAGCCTAGTTTGTGATTTTCGCAGTTGGTTCTAGCAGAAAACCGTCTGCAGTAGTGTGAGTTTTGCTTTCCTTTTGGAATCGACTGTACAAGTTATAAAGATGGCTGTTACGGTGAATAGTCTGGTAGCTATAAGTCCATACACAGTCGGGCTTTGTATGCCCGTATGTATCTGTTGCTCTAACTGCAAGATCATATCGGTAGTGATATGCCAATATTTTTGACAAATCTTTCTGCTCTTGTATCTGTCTCCAACATGTCTATGTTGTACTTGTTAAATTTTTAGGATGTTGGGTGGAACGTCGTGCCCGTTGAGGCCAACGATTTCGTGTTATATAATGTGAGGAAAAACCCCTCACTTGGTTTTTACATGGAGGAAAAGGATACGTATATGTATGGTAATTGATATACAACTCTAATACCTTCCTTAATCTAGACATATGAGAGGTTTAGATTATGTTTAAACTCATCTAGTTTCTTGGAGCATAAAAATTTAGTGAAGTCATCTGCAATCTAATCTTGCTAGAGATAAACCTGATGTCAAGTTGCTTGCTAGCAACTCGTTCTCGAAGAAAGAGAAAATCAATCTCAATATGCTTAGTACGAGCATAAAAAACTGGGTTAGCAGACAGGTAGATGGCACCAAGATTATCACACCATAAACATGTCTTGTCCTTGAGTGTCACACCAAGTTCTCGAATAAGAGCTTCAACCCAAATAAGCTCAGCATTAGAATTTGCAAGAGCTTTGTATTTAGCCTCAGTGTAGAACGAGACACGGTAGATTATTTTCTGGCACTCCAAGATATGAGATTGGGACACAAAAAATATGGCAAAACCTCCGATGGAGCGTCTGTCATCTAAATCACTTGCCCAGTCTGCATCTGAATAGGCACTAAGAAGAATGGAGAAAGACCTCTAAAAAGTACCAACTCAACTTGTACCATGAATATACCTCAAAATTCTTTTTACAACAGTCCAATATGCAGTTGTTGGAACATGAAGATACTGACATACTTTATTAAATGAAAAGGAAAGACCAGGTCGTGTCAGTGTCAAATACTGAAGGGCACCAACGATACTCCTGTATCGAGTAATGTCCTCTGAACCAAGAGGAGAACCATCTGTCAAGGCCAGTGTGTCAGTAGTAGAAAGGGGTGTCGGACATGGCGTGCATAAACTCATACCAACACGAGCCAACAAGTCTGTGGCATATATTTCCTGATTTAAAAGCAAACCATTGGACTGTTTGTGAACTTCAAGACCTAAAAAATAGTAAAGATCTCCAAGATCCTTAAGAGCAAACTCTGAGCGCAAGCTATCAAGAAGCTTTGAGATGGCCAGATCAGGAGAACTTGTTACTATGATGTCATCAACATAAATGAGAATATATATAGTGATACCTGACTTGTTAAATAGGAACAAAGAGGTATCAACCTTGGATGGAATAAAACAAAGAGTGTGAAGTTTGGAGCTAAGACGAGAGTACCAACCTCGAGGGGGCCTGTTTAGACCATATAAAGCTTTGTCAAGCCTGCAGATGTAGTTTGAATGAGCGAAAGACTGAAAATCAGGCGGTTGCTTCATATAAATCTCCTCTTTCAGAACACCATGTAGAAACGTGTTCTTTACATCGAGCTACCGTAAACTCCATCCTCTGGAAACCGATATTCATAGAACAAGTCTGATAGTAGCAGCCTTAACAACAGGACTAAAAGTATCTTCATAGTCTATCCCATACCGTTGTTTGAATCCTTTTGCGACAAGGCGTACTTTGTACCTGTCCACACTACCATCAACATGTTTATTGATGCGATAAACTCATTTACAATCAACAATGTTTTTCGTGGAGCTTGGTGGTACAAGGTGCCACATGTTATTGACCATAAAAGCATCATATTCCTCTTGCATTGTAGTTTTCTAGTTTGTATGAGTGAGAGCCTCGGTAATATTCTTAGGTTCACCTGTAGATGTCAGAAATGCATACCTGACCGTGCCATCAGTATATTTTTTTGGATTTTTAATACCTTTTTGCAGTCGAGTTTGAACCCCAGCGGCAGGAGGTGGCATAGAAACGAGCAACGCAGAAGATCCTAGGCGACCAACATGCAGCAGCTGCTGCGCAGACGAATCTGAAGGGAAGCTTCCACCGCTGGTCCCTAGTGGCGTCATCGCAAGATCATGATTGATTTGATCGTTGTAGTGGAGGGATGGCGGGGACCATGGCGGGGACAGCGACACACGCTGCGGCGACCCTGATGCAGGCGGGGATTTGGCGGCAAATTAAATAAAAATAACCTAAAGTCGTAAGAAATTCAAAGATTAACCCTATTCGAAAATAAATTCAAACTGGATAACCCTTTTCTGCCACTCCCGCCCGTGCGGCGCCGCACACACGTCTGCAGCGCCATATAAGACGGCGCCACAAGCCTGCCATGCTGTCTGGCTGGGGCCCGGCGCCGCGCAACTGCCACGCTGGATCGCATGTGCATGTTGGAGATATGCCCTAGAGGCAATAATAAAAGTGGTTATTATTATATCTTTGTGTTTATGATAAATGTTTATATTCATGCTATAACTGTATTAAAAAGGAAACATTAATACTTGTATGATTTGTAAACTAAATTAGAGTCCCTAGTAAAGCCTCTTTGAAATAATAGCTTGTTGTTTAATAGATGATCGTGGTTTCCCGATCATGAGCATTGAGATGTTGTTGACAACAAGATCATATCATTAGGAGAATGGTATGATGGACATACTCCTATAGATAAGTGTAGCATTAAGATCAAGTCATTTCAATAGTTTGTTTGCTATAAGCTTTCCGATACATAGTAACCTAATTCCTTCGACCATGAGATCATGCTAATCACCATCATCAAAAGAATGCTTTGATGAAAACAAACACCACACCGTAACCGGGTGGCTATAAAGGTGGCATTGAGTGTTCGGAAAATATGGGTTAATGCACATGGATCAAGAGTGGGATTTTGCCATCCATATGAGGGATAGATATACTCTGGGCCCTCTCGGTGGAATGTCATCCAATTAGCTTGCAAGCATGTGACTGGCTCACAAGGGATCACATATCACGGGAACGATAAAATAGTACTTATCGGTAACGAAGTTGAACTAGATATGCATAGATACCGACGATCAAAACCTCGGATAAGTAAACTATCGCGAGACAAAGGGAAATTGGTATCGTATGTAAGTGGTTCATTCGATCGCAAAGTAATTGTAGAAATATGTGGGAGCCATATGAATTTCCAGATTCCTCTATTGGTTATTGATCGGAGAAGTGTCGCGGTCATGTCCGCATAATTCACGAACCTTAGGGAGACACACTTAAGGATTCAATGTTGTTTAGTAGATATGGAATGTTAGTAGGGATACCGAATGTTGTTCGGAGTCTCGGATGGGATCCGGGATATCATGAGGAGATCCAGAATGGTCCGGAGAATAAGATTCATATAAGGAAAGTCTGATTACGGAGTTCGGGAAAGATTCTGATGTTTTCATCGGAGAGGTTCTAGAAGGTTCACCGATCCGGAAGGAGAATGGTCCATGAATGTGTCATGGGTAAGTGCAATGATTGGATCATATCCTAGGTCACTTGGTGTGGGCATTTGCAAGAGATAATTAAAGCTCTAAATTGAAAGTCAAACGGGAAGTTTGAAAAGTCAAACTGGAACAATGGTTTCCTAGTGGGAGAAGTAACAAGTCCTTCTCTCAATCCAACTTGGGTTTGGGTTTGGATTCAAACCCACCCCTCCCAAGGCTGCCCCCTCTCATAAATAGAGGGGGAGGGCTGCCCCAACACCACAAGCCCTAGCCCCTTTCCACCCGAGCCGCCGCCGCCGCGCCGCCGCCGGTCCGTCGCCGCCGCTCTAGCCACCATCGACATCTTCTCCTCCCCCCAGTCTTCTAAACCCTAGATCTCCGGGAAACCCTAATCCACCATAACTCGCACCGGCTTAGGCGAAGCCCTGCGGGATCTTCCCTCTACTTCCGACACCACGACGTCGTGCTGCCAGAATCGCAAGGGGAGAACTACAACCTCCGCTGCCTGCTGGAACAAGGGAGAGGAAGGTCTTCATCGAGTACCGAACGTGTGACCGACTGCGGAAGTGCTGCCGAAACGCAGCGCCGGAAGGATCGTCTACGCGATCTTGAGATCGGCAAGTGTACGACTACATCACCCACGAGAATCTGCTCTCGTTAACCGCTTTGGAATCTTCAAGGGTGAGTGCTTCTATCGACTCGTTGCTACAATCTAGTAGATAGATCTTGGCTTGTTGTGCATGCGGTAGAAATTTTTTGTTTTCCATGCTACGAACCCCTACAGTGGTATCAGAGCCGTGTCTGTATGTAGATCTGTTGCACGAGTAGAACACAATGGTCATTGTGGGCGGCGGTGCTTTAATTATTAATTGCTTTTTGTGTACTTTGCATCTTGCGGTATGATGGGATGAAGCGGCCCGGGATAACCTTACATGACATCGTTCATGAGACTTGCTCCACGTTTAACATGCAACTTGTATTGCATAAGTGGCTTTGCGGGTGTCTTTCTCTCCCATCATAGTATAGATTCAATTTACAACGGGCACTTGATAGTTCAAGTATCAACGTTGTGGTTCTTGTTCGTAAGTTAGAATGACACTTATTGAAAGCCCAAACCACGTAAAATATGCAAAGAAAATTAGAGGCGTCTAACTTTGTTTTGCAGGGGTGTGTTGTGATGTGTTATGGCCATGATTGTGATTATATATGATGTATGCAATGTTCCTTATTGTAAGTTGGCAACCGACAGGAGCCATATGGTTGTCTTTTAAATTCCGTTAAGACCTGCGTGTCTATTCAAAGTAGTTGTAATAGTTGATGCTGGTGGACGACAACCATGAAGCGGCGCCATTGACCTTGACGCCATACCGGTGATGATGGAGATCAAGTTCGTGCTTGAAGATGGAGATCGGAAGCACAAGAAGAAAGGCCATATCATATCACATATTATGAATTGCATGTGATGTTAATCCTTTTATGCATCTTGTATTGCTTAGTTCATGATGGTAGCATTATAAGATGATCCCTCAAGCACAAATTTTTCAAGTTTTAAAGTGTTCATCCTTAGTAAGCACCGTTGCTAAAGCTCGTTGTTTCGAAGAACGACGTGATGATCGGGTGTGTTAGATTCTGCGAGTGTATACAACGTGAGCAAGCCAGATTTGCTCATGCGGAAGTTAAGGTTTGATCTTGAAGAGCCTAGCATGTACAAACATGGTCTCGGAACACGGATCACCGAAAGGTAAAGCATGAGTCATATAGTAGATATGATGAACGTGTTGATTGTTCGCCATTGAAGCTACATCAACTCTCGTGATGATCGGTTTTGATGTGGTGGATTTGGTTCGTGTGATCACTAAAACAATTTGAGGGATATTGTTTTGAGTGGGAGTTCCCTAGATTAATTTAATTATTAATTAGAACTCAATTTGTCATAAAATTAGTCTAAACTATTGCAAATATGTTGTAGATCAATGGCGGCCCCTACCATCAATTTTAACGTTCCTAGAGAAAGAAAAGTTGAAAAAGAATGGAAGCAACTTCGCGGATTGGTTCCACAATTTGAGGATTGTCCTCAATGCTGGTAATTTGACCTATGTGCTGGATGCACCGCTAGGTGACCCGCCTGCAGCTAATGCTACCGATGAGGTAAAGAATGTTTTTCTCGCTCGGAAGAATCAGTACTCCATAGTTCAGTGTGCTATCTTGTATGGTTTGGAATCAGAGCTTCAGAAAAGGTTTGAGAACCATGACCCACATGATATTGTCCGTGAACTCAAAATGATATTTGAGGCTCACGCGGCAGTTGAGAGTTATGAGGCTTCTAAAAAGTTCTTTAACTGCAAGATGGAAGAGGGCAACTCCGTCAGTGAGCACGTGCTTAAGATGTCTGGGCACGCAAGCAAGCTTCAAAGCTTGGGTATAGTGATTCCTAATTCTTTGGGGATTCACCATGTCCTCCAAACACTACCACCAAGTTATAAGAACTTTGTGATGAATTACAATATGCAAAACATGGACAAGTCGTTACCCAAACTCTTCTCCATGTTAAAGTATGCAGAAGTGGAGATCAAGAAAGAGCACCAAGTGTTGTTGGTCAATAAGACCACCAAATTCAAGAAGCAAGGAAAGTTTAAGAAAAATGGAAACTTCAAGAAGGGCGGTAAGAAAGTTACCGCGCCGGCGAAGAAGACCAAGGCTGGGCCTAAGCCTGATGCTGAGTGCTTTTACTACAAGGGAGAAGGTCACTAGAAGCAGAATTGCCCAAAGTACTTGGCGGATTTGAAGAACGTCAACATCAAGAAGAAAGGTATATCCGATATACTTGTTATTGATGTGTATCTTACTAGTACTCGTAGTAGTGCCTGGGTATTTGATACTAGTTCGGTTGCTCATATTTGTAACTCGAAACAGGTACTGTAGAATAAACGGAAGCTAGCGAAGAACGAGGTGACGATGCACGTTGGAAATGGATCAAAGGTTGATGTGATCGCGGTCGCACGCTACCACTTCATCTACCATCGGGATTAGTTTTATACTTAAATAATTGTTATTTGGTGCATGCGTTGAGCATGAACATTATATCCGGATCATGTTTATTGCGATACGGTTACTTGTTTAAGTCCGAGAATAATGGTTGTTCGATTTTATATGAGTAATATGTTTTATGCACATGCACCTTTGATAGATGGTCTATTCTTATTGAATCTCGATTTTGGTAATACACACATTAATAACATTGAAGCTAAACGTTTGAAATTGAGCGATAACTCAACCTATATGTGGCACTGTCGTCTTGGTCACATTGGAGTGAAGCGTATGAAGAAACTCCATTCCGATGGACTTCTTGAATCACTTGATTTCGAATCACTTGAAAGATGCGAAGCATGTCTGATGGGTAAAAAGACTAAGACTCCATTTTCTGGTATGATGGAGCGAGCTACAGACTTATCGGAAATCACACATACCGACGTGTGTGACCCAATGAGTGTAGCATCGCGTGGTGGTTATCGTTATGTTCTTACCTTCACGGATGACTTGAGTAGATATGGGTATACCTATTTCATGAAACATAAGTCCGAAACTTTCGACAAGTTTAAGGAATTTCAAAGTGGGGTAGAGAATCAAGGTAACAAGAAAATTAAATTTCTACGATCTGATCATGGAGGTGAATATCTAAGTTACGAGTTTGGCGAGCATTTGAATAAATACGGAATACTTTCACAATTGACACCGCCGGGAACACCACATCGTAATGGTGTGTCCGAACGTCGTAATCGAACTATCTTAGATATGGTTCATTCTATGATGTCACTTACAGATTTACCGTTATCGTTTTGTGGTTATGCATTAGAAACAGCCGCATTCACTTTAAATAGGGCACCATCTAAATCCGTTGAAACGACACCGTATGAATTATGGTTTGGGAAGAAACCTAAATTGTCATTCCTTAAAGTTTGGGGTTGCGAAGCTTATGTAAAGAAGTTACAGCCCGACAAGCTTGAACCCAAAGCGAAAAAATGCGTCTTCATAGGATACCCGAAGGAAACTATTGGGGATACCTTCTATCATAGATCCGAGGGCAAAATCTTCGTTGCCAAGAATGGATCCTTTCTAGAGAAGGAGTTTCTCTCGAAAGAAGTGACTAGAAGGAAAGTAGAACTAGACGAGGTTGTTGAACATTCTCTCGAACTTGCGAGTAGCGCAGCACCGGAAGTGGTTCCTGTGGCGCCTACATCAATAAGAGAGGAAGCTAATGATGTTGATCATGAAACTTCGGTTGAAGTTACTATGGAACCTTGCAGGTCAACAAGAACTCATACCACTCCCGATTGGTATGATCCCGTTATGAGTGTCATGTTGGTGGACAACACCGATGACCCTGCGACATATGAGGAAGCGATGATGAGCCCAGATTCCAATAAATGGCAAGAATCCATGAAACCCGAGATTGGATCCATGTAGGAAAACCAAGTATGGACTTTGGTGGACTTACCGGATGGCCGGAAGGCTGTCGAGAACAAATGGATTTTCAAGAAGAAAACAAATGCTGATGGTAATGTTACTGTCTATAAAGCCCGACTTGTCGCAAAAGGGTTTCGACAAATTCAAGGAGTTGACTACGATGAGACTTTCTCACCAGTAGCGAAGCTGAAGTCTGTGAGGATTATGTTAGCAATCGCTGCATATTATGATTATGAGATATGGCAGATGGATGTCAAAACGGCGTTCCTCAATGGAGACATTGATGAAGATTTGTATATGATGCAACCCAAAGTTTTTGTCGATCCTAAAGATGCTAACAAGGTATGCAAACTTCAGCGGTCCATATATGGATTGAAGCAAGCATCCCTAAGTTGGAATCAACGTTTTGATAAGGTAATCAAAAGCTTTGGTTTTATACAAACTTATGGAGAAGCTTTTATTTACAAGAAAGTGAGTGGGAGCTCTGTAGCATTCTTAATACTATATGTAGATGACATATTGTTGATTGGGAATGATGTAGACCTTCTTAATAGTGTCAAGGATTATTTGAATAATAGTTTTTCAATGAAAGATCTTGGCGAAGCAGCTAATATATTAGGCATAAAGATTTATAGAGATAGATCGAGGCGCCTAATATCATTGTCACAGAGTACATATTTGGACAAAGTTCTAAAGAGGTTTGGAATGAAAGATAGCAAGAAAGGGTTCTTGCCCATGTTGCCTAATACGACCTTGAGTAAAATTCAAAGTCCTGCAATGGCAGAAGATAGAGAAAGGATGAGTAAGACTCACTATGCCTCAGCCATAGGATCTCTTATGTATGCCATGCTATGTACTAGACCCGACATTGCATATGATGTTAGTTTGACTAGCAGATATCAAAGTGATCCAGGAGTAGATCATTGGACAGCGGTCAAAAACAATCTTAAGTACTTGAGAAGAACTAAGGATATGGTTCTTTCTTATGGAGGTGATGAACAGCTCGTTGTTAATTTTTACACTGATGCTAGTTGGAACACCGATCCGGATAATTCTAAATCTCAATCTGGATACGTATTTACTTTGAATGGTGCAGCAGTTAGCTGGAGGAGTGCAAAGAAAAGCGTTGTGGCGAGATCTTCAACTGAATCGGAATACATAACTGCTTCGGAGGCTTCACAAGAGGCGATATGGATGAAGGAGTTCATTACAGATATTGGTGTGGTTACAAGTGCGCTGGACCCAATGTCTATCTATTGTGATAACATGGGAGCCATAGCCAATGCGCAAGAACCAAGGTCACACAAGAAGCTGAAGCACATCAAGCTACGTTTTCATGCTATTCGAGAGCACGTCCAAGATGGTGACATGAAGATTTGCAAAGTACACACAGATCTGAATGTGGCGGATCCATTGACTAAACCTCTCCCGAGGGCAAAACATGGCCACCACCAAACCGCCATGGGTGTTCGGTATATTACCATGTAATCTAGATTAGTTGACTCTACTGCAAGTGGGAGACTGTTAGAGATATGCCCTAGAGGCAATAATAAAAGTGGTTATTATTATATCTTTGTGTTTATGATAAATGTTTACATTCATGCTATAACAGTATTAAAAAGGAAACATTAATACTTGTGTGATTTGTAAACGAAATTAGAGTCCCTAGTAAAGCCTCTTTGAAATACTAGCTTGTTGTTTAATAGATGATCGTGGTTTCCCGATCATGAGCATTGAGATGTTTTTGACAACAAGATCATATCATTAGGAGAATCGTATGATGGACATACTCCTATAGATAAGCGTAGCATTAAGATCAAGTCATTTCAATAGTTCGTTTGCTATAAGCTTTCTGATACAGAGTAACCTAATTCCTTCGACCATGAGATCATGCTAATCACCATCATCGGAAGAATGCTTTGATGACATCAAACACCACATCGTAACTGGGTGGCTATAAAGGTGCATTGAGTGTTCGGAAAATATGGGTTGAGGCACATTTTTTTCCATACAATCCCCCAAAAAGAGGGATCGGGTTCCATTATCATCAGATAACGGAACAACAATCACAAACACACAAACGTAGTACTGACCCACCTAGGGGGTCAAAACGACTTAAGGAATCCATATTACAAACCAAGCAAACTAAACAGACAAAAGGGAGAAGGCTGGAGACGCAAGAACACCGCCCTCAGGCTAGTGGGGAACAGTATTATCAAACACAACGAGGAGCTATCAGACCAAGCGAAGAAAGCCATGTGAGACACCAACACAATCTTCTCACAAACCAGCTCTTCAGGTTCTCCTTCTTTTCTCCCGCCCCCTTTCCAGTTCCGGAGCTTCATGAGTATGATCTTCAGGGATTGCTGGTAGTCCCAGAAAAGGAACAGGAGCCACATCCATAGCTGCTGCATCAGCCAGCGCATTCTGTTGCAGAGTATCAGCTCCAGCTTGCAACATCGCCCGGTCTTCCTCCCCACGCAGCCCTGCCCAATAACGAATGAGCACACAGGCATATATAACCAAATCAACAGGCGAATTAATAAGCTTTTTTTTCAAAACAATCCCTATTCCTGAGCTTCCAAATAGCCCAACAAATTGCCGCCACCACCGTAATCTGCACATTCCTGCTGACGCCCACAAACTGTGAAGCCCACCAAAAGTACTGAGAAAAGGACCCAGGCCTATTCGCAGCACCAATAGCTCTGGCAACCACCCCCAAACGTATTTGGCTGCCACACAAGAAAAGAACAAATGCCCAATGTTTTCATCCTCACTACAAAATCTACAAGTAAAATCTCCTACCCAATTCTTCTTCCTCATGTTATCTTTGGTGAGAATAGCATTGTGCCAGATAAGCCACAACCAAATTTTAATCTTCAGGGGAATTTTAGCTTTCCACAGATGTTTGAAACTTCTATCAATCCCTACATTCGATAAATGTGTGTACATCAACTTAACAGAAAACTTGCCAGATTTATTCCACATCCACACTGGCCTATCTTTTTCCTGATTCAAACTCACCCCAGACAACATATTTTTCAATTGTTCCTGATGATTCAACCCATCAACATCCAATCACCTTCTAAAAGAGCATCTCCACCTTTTTCTTGCCATATCAGCAACAGTGATCGTTTGATTCTGGCAAATATCAAACAAGTCAGGGAACTTATCCTTCAAAGGCATATCCAGACACCAAGCATCATGCCAGAAATCAGTCAACTCCCCATTACCAATTTTCATTTTCCTACCAGCCAAATAAAGATCCCTAATCTTAATCAAATCATTCCAACATGGAGAATCATTCTGCCTGTGTTTCACAGCACTGATCCCTCCTCTCTTCAAATACTTCTTTCTCACAAAAACTTGCCATGGACCTTCCTCAGCTTCAAGGCGCCACCACCACTTACAAAGCAAGCAAATGTTAAAAAGTCTAATGTTTTTAATCCCCAGTCCTCCTTTTTTCCTGGGTCTACACACATATTTCCATTTAACCAGATGATATTTTCTTTTTCCCACCTTCCCATACCAAAAGAAGGCTCTAGTTTGTTTCTCAATTTCTTCCACATTTGATTTATGTAGAAGAAACATAGTCATGGGATAAACAGCCACACTGGAAACACAAGCAGTGATTTTAACATGCCTCCCTCCCA
Organism: Avena sativa; assembly: GCA_916181665.1. Taxonomy (NCBI): domain Eukaryota; kingdom Viridiplantae; phylum Streptophyta; class Magnoliopsida; order Poales; family Poaceae; genus Avena; species Avena sativa. The sequence continues at coordinate 235,145,342 of OV702296.1, read as the reverse complement.
GAGATAAAGCACCCCCCATCCATCCATCTAACTTTTTCTTCGACCTGTCTCCAATAAAACTCATCTCAGCCACTGTGCATCTCCTGCTACAAACCGGCAACCCCAAATATTTAATTGGCCAACTACCTTTCTGACAGTTGAACATTTCAGCATAATTGGAAAGTTTCTCCTCATCATCCAACACCATCATCACCTCACTCTTCTCAAAATTAATCTTGAGACCAGACATGGATTCAAACAAATACAACAACAACTTCAAGTTTCTAGCCCCCTCAGGATCATCTTAATAAAAAGGATGGTATCATCAGCATATTTGCAAAATAGCAATCCCTTTATCAAACAGATTATCAACCAACCCTGTAAACAACCCACCAGCCTGTGCATTAAGCACCATCTTAGCCAAACATTCCCCAGCCAAATTGAATAAGAATGGAGAAAAAGGATCTCCTTGTCTGACCCCTTTATAAGTGCCAAAGTAAGGGCCAGTTTCCCCATTCACTTTAACACTGAGAGTACCCTGAGTCACAGCACTTTTTAACCAAATCATCCAATCCTCACTGAAACCTTTCTGCCTACAACAGTAAAACAAAAAATCCCAATTGACCTTGTCATAAGCTTTCTCAAAGTCAATTTTCAACACCACACCCTGCTGCTTCTGGCTTTTCGATTCTTTCAATATCTCATGTAACAAAGTCACTCCATCTGCAATAAACCTCCCTTTAATAAAAGCAGTCTGACATGTGTCAATTAATTTCCCCATTACAGGCTCAGTTCTAACTGTTAGAGTCTTAGTAAAAATCTTAAACAACACTTGGAGCAGACAAATAGGTCTATATTTCTGGAATCTATCAGCACCATCACCTTTGGGCAATAGAGTAATCACCCCATAGTTAATGCTCCTCAAATCAATCTTATGAGCAAAAAAATCTTCAAACACAGCCATAACATCTGTTTTTATAATCATCCAACAATGTTGATAGAATTCAATAGGAACCCCATCAGGGCTAGCAGCTTTATTTTTCTCCATCTGATCAATAACCTCCTTAACCTCTTTCTCAGTAAATGGTACCCCCATCTTTTCCCTATCATCATCATTAAGCTTCTCCCAATCTTGCCAATTGTCATCTGCAAGCCTAATAGAGAACCCACCAGCAGGACCAAACAAAGTTTTATAATAATTAGTGGCATGCTGCAGGAGATCATGAGTCCCCTGAATCTCATTCTCCCCATCTTTCATAGAAAAGATAATTTTCTTTCTTCTCACCCCATTAGCAATCTTGTGAAAATACTCAGTGTTATTATCAGCTTTTAGCAACCAATTATCCCTCGATCTCTGCTGCCAAAATCTCTCCTCATTCTCATACACCTCTAGCAATTCTTTCTGAATAACTGCTTTTCGTTTAAGTTGTTCAGCAGTAAGCAAAATCAGCTCCTTAATTCTTTCCAATTCCTGAAGCTCCTCCACCAATATCTTCTTCTTTATTTTATCCTCACCCCTTATATGAGCACCCCATCCTTTCAGATCATTTCTGACATTCTTAAGTTTCTTCTGCAGCCTATCAAGACTGTTTTTACCATTCACACATTTTTTCCAAACTTTCTCCACCCTGATCAAAAAATCATCACACTGTAACCAGCTTTTTTCAAATCTGAATTCCCTGCCACCCTTTTCCTGCCCTTCCATAGTATCCAGAATCAAAGGACTATGATCAGAAACTTCTCTAGACAACTTGTGCACTGTAGTAAGAGGAAACAGCTTCTCCCATTCCTTACAAACTAATATTCTATCCAATTTCTCCAAAGTAGGATTTTTCTGGTTGTTGGACCATGTAAACTGCCCTCCAGACATGAGAATCTCCCTTAAACCATATGCTTTAATAATCGAATTAAACATGTGCCCCCACCTATTCAAAGAATGACCCTTGTTTTTCTCAGAAGCACACCTGATCACATTAAAATCACCACCCACCAACAAAGGAATAGATTAATCCTGACAAACATCAGCTAACTCTAATAAAAACTCCTCTTTATTCTCCTCTTGAGCAACCCCATATACTACTACCAAATGCCACTGAATTTGTTTCAAAACATCAAACACCTTCATCTTAACATGGAATCTTCCCACAGACACATCAAGCTGAGTCAGTTTAGAGGAACGTAGGCCCCCCAAAATGCCCCCAGATCTTCCCACAGAAGGCAGCCAACTCCAAGAGAATTGATTCATAGGATCAATTCTCCTAAAAAAATCATCAGAATAATCCTTCTTAATAGTTTCTTGCAAACCAATAAAATCCACTCTCTCCTGTCTCAACAAATTATTCAAATAAGCACTCACACCCTTCTTCCCCACACCTCTAATATTCAAAATAACACCTATCATAATACAGATTTTCTCTCTCTTGTTCCAGTCACAACACCACTTATAGGGTGATAGTTGTGAACCTTCACAGCAGCAGCTTTTAACTTTCTCTCCTTCATACCAGAACCAGCTCTCAACTTTTTCTTTTTTTCCCTAGAAACCACAGGAGTAAAATCCTCCTCATCATTACTATCACCCTTCCAGTCCAGAAACAAGACCTTCTCATTCAAATCAACCTCAACCTCATTCTCTACCTGTCTCCTATCCTGCAAACTATGCCTAGCAATTTCTAATTCTTTCAGAGAATTAATATGATCCAAAGATATAGAAGAAGCATCTATCCCCATCTCCAAAGCTCTATGCATAATGATATCATCATCCAAAGCAGCAAAAGAATTATGTAAAGTTAAATTTGTACCTGATAAATCTCTAGGAGGTTGTTGAGCCAAATGCCTTTCAGCCATGTTTCTAGCCCCACCTTGATCAGCCACCCTTGAACTCATCCTTATAACTTGTTCTTCTACACCAGCCACATGCTCAGACTGAGAACCCACACTTTCCTGAGTAGAAACATCAGGTTGAGATAGGTCAACAGCCACCACTTCCTGGTCTTGATTGACAACCTCCATATCTTGAGGTCCCTCCATCACAGACCCCCCATCAATCCCTTTTTTTCCACTATCAGAAGAAGAGCCAAAGGATTCATCAGTAGACACATTGTCATCCTTTATCTGGGCACCCTCATCCTGTTCTTCTTCATCTTCCAACAAATGACCATATTGCTTCCTGAGCTCATAATATTTATCACTGCTCCTATCCTTCAACAAACCCCTGATAAAGTCATCAAACCTCTGAGGACCAGCAGCAACCTCAATACTGGGTTCTTTAACCAAGGTAGATGATAAATTCTGGATGACTTCCATGTGAACATCACCCAACCCACCACTATCTGACACAGCCTCCTGAGTACCAACTTGCAGTCCCACATCAGTTGTTCTGGTTTGAGTAACTGTCCCACTACCATTGTCACCTTCCACATTCTCTCTGATAACTATCCCTCTTGAACGACCATCACCTCCAGAGCTAGCCCAAATGTTAGCCATTTTGGTCCCAAAAGAAACCCTCCCAGAATCCTCCTGCTCCACCACAACCTGTTTACCCTTGTCCAGCCCAGATCCACTAGCATCACCACCACCATGTTGGCAACCACCAGCAACCCCACCACTACCTGCACCAGGTCCAGTCCTTTGCCCACTATTTCCATCAGGCCTCCTATGCTCAGCTTCCTCCTCAGTCCTCTTATCCAGCACATTATCACCATCCTGTCCATCAATACCCATAGAAGAAGGCAAGGTGGGCACATCATCAGGAGCAAAAATCTCCCTAGTGTATTTGAATTCATAAATTCCTCCCTGCATCTCCCCCTTCTGGTATTAGGAACCAGAGATACACCCAGACAAGCAATCTTCACCATCACATAAGCCAAATTCCTCAAACTGTTCCTGTCCAGGGCAAAAGGCTTGCCCACCAAAGAAGCAACATAGAAAACAGTTGATTTCTCCCTGTATTTCATAGGAATACCAACAATCCTAAACCAGGCCTCCTCCAACCATTCAACAGGTTCCAGGTCCCCATTCCACTTAGACAATTGGATAACAGCATCAGGAATTGTTTTCATAAACACCTTCCCAAAGTGGAAATCATCAATGGATCTGGCAGAAGGAAATCTCATCAAAAATTCCACATCATTAATAGGCCTAGCATTAAATCTCCACCCAGACCCCAAAGCATCAGCCCACACTTGAAATTCCTTCTCCAAATCTTTCCCAGTAACATCACCTCTGACCACACTTATATGAGCATAATGAAGCTGCTCCATAGACTGAACATTAGATTCTACAACAGGAATAGAATGAAAGCCCTGTTCAAAATCAGTACTGCCAAAGAAAAGAGGAACATATTCCCAAGGTTTCCTCTCTTGACAGACCAAAATGCTATGATCCTTCCCACAGTTCTCACACACCACTTCCTCCTGAATCACATCCAACAACTGTAGATCTCCAGAAGCTCCAGCCACATTACCATCTCTCGGCACACTTACTACTGGTGGTGGTACAGAGGACCCCACCAGAGTAGTGGCAACATCATCTGATTGATTAATTGACAGGATCGGAGACAAATTCACAGGGCGATTCCCCCTAGCAGGCACATTAACAGAATATACTCTGGGCACATGGATCAAGAGTGGGATTTGTCCATCCATATGACAGATAGATATACTCTGGGCCCTCTCGGTGGAATGTCATCCAATTAGCTTGCAAGCATGTGACTGGCTCACAAGGGATCACATATCACGGGAACAAGAAAAGAGTACTTATCGGTAACGAGGTTGAACTAGGTATGCAGAGATACCGACGATCAAAACCTCGGATAAGTAAACTATCGCGACACAAAGGGAAATTGGTATCATATGTAAGTGGTTCATTCGATCGCAAAGTAATCATAGAAATATGTGGGAGCCATATGAATTTCCAGATTCCTCTATTGGTTATTGATCGGAGAAGTGTCTCGGTCATGTCCGCATAATTCACGAACCGTAGGGAGACACACTTAAGGATTCGATGTTGTTTAGTAGATATGGAATGTTAGAAGGGATACCGAATGTTGTTCGGAGTCTCAGATGGGATCCGGGATATCACGAGGAGATCCGGAATGGTCCGGAGAATAAGATTCATATAAGGAAAGTATGATTCTGGAGTTCGGGAAAGATTCTGATGTTTTCATCGAAGAGGCTCTAGAAGGTTCTAGAAGGTTCACCGATCCGAAAGGAGAATGGTCCATGAATGTGTCATGGGTAAGTGGAATGATTGTATCATATCCTAGGTCACTTGGTGTGGGCATTTGCAAAAGATAATTAAAGCTCTAAATTGAAAGTCAAACGGGAAGTTTGAAAAGTCAAACTGGAACAATGGTTTCCTAGTGGGAGAAGAAACAAGTCCTTCTCTCAATCCAACTTGGGTTTGAGTTTGGATTCAAACCCACCCCTCCCAAGGCTGCCCCCTCTCATAAATAGAGGGGGAGGGCTGCCCCAACACCACAAGCCCTAGCCCCTCTCCACCCGAGCCGCCGCCGTCACCGACCCGTCGCCGCCGCCAGCCGCCGCCGGTCCGTCGCCGCCGCTCTAGCCACCGTCGACATCTTCTCCTCCTCTCGGTCTTCTAAACCCTAGATCTCCGGGAAACCCTAATCCACCATAACTCGCACCGGCTTAGGCGAAGCCCCGCGGGATCTTCCCTCTACTTCCAACACCACGCCGTCGTGCTGCCAGAATCACAAGGAGAGAACTACAACCTCCGCTGCCTGCTGGAACAAGGGAGAGGAAGGTCTTCATCGAGTACCGAACGTGTTACCAACTGCAGAAGCGCTGCCGGAACGCAGCGTCGGAAGGATCGTCTACGCGATCTTGAGATCGGCAAGTGTACGACTACATCACCCACGAGAATCTGCTCTTGTTAACCGCTTTGGAATCTTCGAGGGTGAGTGCTTATATCGACTCGTTGCTACAATCTAGTAGATAGATCTTGGCTTGTTTGTGTGCATGCGGTAGATTTTTTTGTTTTCCATGCTACGAACCCCTAAAGTGCAGGGCCGTCAAGCCTGGCGCTGCAAACTAGGACGCTGCCCTGCTTGGGCTGGCGTGGCACGAGTCGCCACACTGGCGCCACGGGCCCCAGCCCGTTAGTGTGGCGCATGTCGGGGTGGCGCCGCACCCACCTCTACAGCACCATGGTGGATGGCGCCGCACGCCTGGAGCCCTTAAGCGCATGCGTCCTCCCTCTCCCCCAAACCTAGACCTTTTCTTCTCCTCTCACACCTCACAAAGAAGAGAGAGGCGGAAGCGGCGGTTCATCATCTTCCTCCTCCTCTAATCCTTCCCCATTGCTCAGATCTGAAGAAAGGCTACGTGGATCTTGTTGTTGACCTCCTCCCCCAGGTATTCCTCCCTATTTTATCCAAGAAATCTCTTTATTTAGGCCTAATTTTGGTAGTTTGAGAAATTCCTCCAAATGCTTGGCCACCAATTGGATATGTAAAGTTGTATGGAGCAATGAGGTGTTTGGTTGATATATAGAGTTAGGATTGGTATATTAAACCTTCATGTGTATAGATAAGATTGTTAGGTCTAGGGTAAGGGTTAGGGTTAGGCTTAGGGTTAGGGTTAGAGTTAGGGTATGGTTGAATGAGCTTGTTGTTAGTGTAAATTTTGGCATAAATACTTATTGAATTTATCTACCGTTATGTTCTTATATTTATTTTAGGGATGGCTAGAATTGTCCATGTTCATCATATGGAAAAGGAGGCTTCCTTGAGAGGCAATATTGAGCCAGACCCGGATGAGATTGACTTGGTGTTTGATCGAAGTCCAAACTATGTGGAGGTGTTGCAACAATTTCAGGTAGATTTGAATTGGATGGATCCTAGTGATGTTGTTGAGTTGGAGGGTAGACACAATGTGGGATTTGGGATGCACAACCGTTGGAAGACAATGCGTATCATCTCGGAGCAACGTTGGTTTGCATACAAGGAAGTGGTGACCGAATCACAAGACAAAGCTCTTGAGTTATTTGCCACGAAAAAGGTTGATGGTAATATGCAAAGGAGTATCATACCGGTTGCCTCCCCATATGAAGCTCGGAGTCCTCCACCCATGAACCAATGGGAATTTACTGATCCTCCTTTGACGCAGCAAGATGAAATGAGGACATCTCTGAGCCCCATTTCAAAGAATCAAGATGAATCACTGGAAGAGGAGAATTATGAGTATGGGGATAGTGAGAGGGAGGTTGAGCTCTGTGACAATACTATTGGAAATTTGGACGTATATCATACACAAGAGAACATGGATCATGACATCCCGTTTTTTCGAATGTATGTATTAGACTCGCATGAGGATGGTCCCGATGAAGAAGCTGATGAGGAGGGGTTCACTAAGGATGAGGCCGGAGTGCATGAGAAGGTATTGGGCAGGGATCATCGGGTACCCTTGTTTCGTGATCTTAGTCTAGCGGATGTAGCCACAATTGATGGCGGCAAGGGTGTAGTGCTTGGACCAAGGCCAACTTCCTATCGGGATGTTAGTCACGAGAAGAATGGGATTTCAAAAGGACAGAGGTTTGCCACATTGTTGGAACTTAAGAAATGGATCAAGGACTTCTCTATTAGGTATCATCGTCCTTTCATGGTGGTTCACTCGGACGTGAAGAAGCGTTACACGGTTAAATGCGAAGATGATGGTTGTCCTTTGGATAGTGCGGTCAAGACCATACAAGGGGGCCTGATTGGCGCATTTCAAGCTGTGTGTCAACGCACATGTGCCATGGAAAAAGGGTGGATGGCAAATATGTGAAGCACGAGCACCGACAACTGACCTATGAGTTCCTCGCCTTTAGGCTTTCAAACCAAATTTGTTCACTTCCGACAATGACCATCAAGATGGTCATGGAGTTCGTGGAAGCAATCTTTCACTATGAGGTGAAGTATGGGAAGGCATGGAAGACGATGCAAGCCGCATTCAGGATGTTGTACGGTGGTTGGGAAGAATCATACAGCCGAATCCCTAGGTTGTTCTTAGCAATGGCCGATGCTAACCCGGGCATGGTTTATGTGGTTGATCCATATGGCACTGAAACGATGGTTCGTAATGAAAGAAATGTTCAAATATTTGGGAGTGCATTTTGGGCATTCGAGAAATGTGTGAGGGGCTTCGAACATTGTAGGACGGTAATCTCCATGGATGTCACCTTCTTGACCGGGCAGTTCCATGGCACTCTTTTGATCGCAATAGCAAATGATGCAAACAACCGGTTGCTTTCCTTGGCTTTTGCTTTGGTAGAGGCGGAGAACAATGTTAATTGGGAGTGGTTATTCCGTCTTTTGAGAACGAAGGTGTTACCTCTTGATAGGGAAATATGTGTCATCTCGGATCGCCATCAAGGAATTCTCAACGCGGTGACGATTGACATTCCCGGGCATCCTCCTTTACACCACCGATGGTGCATGAGACATTTTTGTTCCAACTTCTATAGGGCATGTAAGAGCAAGGAGTTGGATGATGATCTTCAAGATTGTTGTCTTGCTTTCACGGACCGACGTTTCACAAATCTATATCTCAGATTGCAGAACAACAAAAAACTCGATTCCAAGGGTCAAGAGTTTCTCAATAAGCACATTCAGCTCCGTGACAAGTGGGCACGGGCTTATGATGAGGATGGCCGGAGGTATGGTCAAATGACAAGCAACATGGCAGAGGCCTTCAACAAGGTTCTTAAAGGTGTCCGTGCATTGCCCGTCACAACAATAGTTTGATACACATTTGACAAGTTAAATGGGTATTTTCTGAACTACTCACTTGAAACCAATAAGCAAATTGCAGGACAAAACATGAAGGAGTACAAGTACGAGTTTCCACCTAGGGTTGACGATTGGAAGACATTTCAGTCAAGGAAAGCGGTCTCCCAAGTTTCCATGGTTTTTGATAACGATGAGCTCATTTACCAGGTGGTCAAGCCTGGAGGAACCACTTCGGATGGTGTCCAACACGGAGGCCGAGCCTTTAAGGTCTCTCTAAGGGATTGTGATTGCACATGCGAAAGGCCGTTGTTGCTCCATCTAGCTTGTTCTCACTTTCTATGTGCGCCTCGAAAACGCCATGTGGATTATAATCACGAGTGCACAGTTAGAGAGTCCGAGTTCTCTATCATGAAGACAAAAGATACATGGGCTCCTAGATTTCATCCATACCTTGACCAATCACAATGGCCGGAGTACCATGGACTCCAACTATGGCCCCATTCGGAATGGAAGGTTGTTAAATGTGGTTGACGCAAGACAACATTTTATAAGTGACATGGACGGATGGGGACGTGTCGGTGCGCGGGAATCGGGAAACGACCAATTTCAAGAACCTCGTGAGAGATCTCGTTGTGGGAAGGGCAGTGGTGAAGGACACAATGCACGGAGTTGTGCAACACAAGGGAAGAGGGCAAAGGGAAATGAAGCAAGCACAAGTGGTCCAAGCCAACAAAGAAGTAGCCAACAAATTCCAAGCCAACCAAGAAGTAGCCAACAAATTCCTAGCCAACAAATTACTAGCCAACCAAGAAGTAGCCAACAAATTCCTAGCCAACCAAGAAGTAGCCAACAAAGTGGTCCAAGCCAACAAATTCCTAGGCAACAAATAGGGAGGCAACTTGGGCTTACTAGAGGTCGTTCACAACAAGTTCCTAGGCACCAGTTCCTAGGCAACAAGCTCCTAATCGTACAAGCATGTTTACATACCTAAATGGACCATTAACGTATGTATATTCTTATATAGTGACATGTTTTTTACATATCTTGTTCCAAATTTTCACCTTCATGCTTACTTAACTAACTTGTACCTTTTATTGTTATAATATGTATGGCGACCCAACCCAACAAGGACAATGATGGGGACGGTGTGAACTACTCGAAGGTCCGAGCGAATGCTATGGAGGTGGTGGAGAAGAGGAAGGAAGCCGAAGAAGAGAGGAAGAGGAAGGAAGCTAAGGAAGAGAGGAAGAGGAAGGAAGCTGAGGAAGAGAAGAAGAGGAAGACATTCGAAGAGGTAGTTCAACTTGCTCGAGACTTGGCGAAAAAGAAGGACGAAGAGGAAGAGGTGAAGAAGAAAAAGGAAGAGGAAGAGAGGAAGAGGAAAAAGGAGAAGGAAGAGGAAGAGAGGAAGAGGCAAAAGGAGAAGGAAGAGGAAGATAAGAAGAGGAGGGCCAATGCTAGGCCACCTTGCGCCGACCAAGAGGAAAGGCCACGGAAGGCGTTTCGTACTTCTGATGCCCATGGGAAGGAGGTTCATATTTGTTGGTGTGGAACCGATTGCACTGTTAAGCAATCCCAAGACTACTTTTCCGATAGTTGGGGAAAGAAGTTCTTCATGTGTGCCAACTACAATCGCTCTCCCGAGCATAGACGCAACCCATACGACACTCCACCGGTATGCTCAAAGCTTTTTAGTTCTTCATGTGTCCCAACTATTCCATATCATATCCTCTAACATGCACTATTTTCTTGTAGTCTCCCCCTCCGGTATGCAGGTACTACACTTGGATAGATCTTGAGCAACCTGAATCCAACAAGGCTATCCAAGAGATTGATTTTTCCATAAGAAGAAGGCGCTACTACGAAGGGTTGCGTGACGAGGAGATGGCAAAGAAGCGCAAGGAACGTAATGAAGAGCTCCGCAAGAAAGAGGAGGAAGAGAAGCGCCTCTGTAAGGAGGCTCGTGATGCGTAGAGGGAAATGCTTCGTCGAGCGGCGTGGCGTTCCATGGAGGAAGAGGAAGAGAAGAAGAGGAAGTGCAAAGGGCCTATGCTTTAGACTTTGAGTATGTAACCGGGAGCTCGCGTACTAGCTATTTGTGCTCTATTTCGTGATGTCGAAGATGGTTTATCATTATTTGTGTGTGAACTTAGTGTGATGTCGAACTATGTATGATGTCAGATGTTCGAACTATGGGTGAACTATCTATTTGTGTATAAACTATGTATGATGTGTGATTAGAAGCTTACTCATGTATGTTTGATGTTGATCACAAACTTACGCATATTCAACTTACTTGAATATGTTTGATGTGTGATTGGGAGTGTGCGGCGCCATCTCCGACGGCGCTGCACCTATATGTGTGGCGCCAGTCTGTTCCTGGCGTGACAAACAAACCTCCTGCCAATGCGTGACAGGAGGAGTCCTGGAGAGCGTGCGGTTCCACACGTGCTGGCGCGGCACGGCCTCAAGCATGCGGCGCCACCAGAGCTGGCGCTGCACGTATATCTGCGGCGCCGCGCTCTTCTTGGCGCGACAAGCAAACCTCCTCTCAGTTTGACAGGAGGAGGCCTGGCGTGTGCAGCGCCAGCTGAGAGGGTGCTGCACGTGCAGCTGCGGCGCCGTGCCCTTCCTGGCGCGGCAATGCTTCCTCCTGCCAAATCGAGAGGCAGGGTGCGGCGCCAGGCGGGCTGGCGCGGCACGGCCTGAAGGGTGCGGCGCCACTGCCAGAGGCGCTGCACCTGCATCTGCGGCGCCAGGCGCCTCCTGGCGCGGCAAAGTTTTCTCCTGCCAAATCAGAAGGGAGGGTGCGGCGCCAGGTAAGTTGGCGCGGCAGTCCTGGGAGGGTGCGACGCCGGGTGAAATGGTGCAGCAGGCCTAGGAGGTTGCGGCGCCCAGCGCAGCAGGCCTGGGAGGGTGCGGCGCCGCGTGCAATGGCGCGGCAGGCCTGGGAAGTTATGGCGCCCAGCGAGGTAGGCCTGGGAGGTTGCGGCGCCCAGCGCAGCAAGCCTGGGAGGTTGCGGCGCATCCATGAATGGAGTCGCATGCACTGGTGCAGCGCCGCCTTACATGGCGTCGCAGGCCTGGAGTTTGCTTAGAAGACATATATGGTCCTTTTCCAAGATATCATCTAGCTAGCCTTTTAAGCCAACCTAGCTCACATGTCACCACAAATCATATTGCCTTCAAACTATTTTTCCTTTTCCAATAAAGAAACTTGTCTCAAACATTGTCATAGGATTAACATCACATTGTCTCAAACAACATAGTCTCAAACATTGTCATAGGATTAACATCACATAGTCTCACATAACATAGTCTCAAACAACATAGTCTCACACAACATTGAACCAACATAGTCTCAAAAAATAGGACGCTTTCTAGCACAACATTGAACCAACATAGTCTCACACAACTACTACTTTCTAGCAACTACTTTCTAGCATGCTTGCTCTTCCCTCCTCTCCTTGGAGCTATCTTCTTCTATCGCGGCCGTCCTCGGGATCAGACTCGACAATAGGACGATTTCTTGGACTTAGCTTGATTGCAGACCGTACCTTTCGTTGATACTTCTCCAATGACATGTCGTCCGACACGGCCTCGTCTTTGTCTTCGGACTTTACAATAAGAGCAATGATCTCATTAGAGTGATACATGGTAATTCAAGAAAGATGTCATCAGTGCAAGTTTATCTCTTACCGTGGAAGATTGCTCATCGTTGGGGCTGCTTTTATCTCGTGAAGTGGACTCTGTCGGTTCCTTGGACGACGTTGCAACAACCTCGGGATTCCTACAACCAAGCAAGTTCGTGAAGCGTCATAGCTTTTGTGCCTGCTTCCTAATGAAATCCCTTAACTTACTATTTCCCTCCTCATTTCTCGGGAACTCCAAAGCGCCCTCCAACTCATCCGCCTGCTTCTGGACCTCCGTGCGCTGCATTGCAAGCAAATCAATGACACATATTACACAAATTCGACTAAGATAGTAACGGGAACATGAACTACCGACTTACCACAAAGGTCACCACGGGGGCAAAGGAGGTTTGCTGCCCTTCTCTAACATCTTGGTTGTACTCAAGGTTCCTCAGCTCGTCCCACGCAGGCAGCAGCTCTTCCAATATATCTTCCGGATATGCATCCGGTAGGAGCTTCACACGAGTGTTCTCTAGAAACCAATGGAGGTACTCGCTGAAAGCGTCCTCACAATGGGGTTTTGCGGCCATTCTTTTTGATTTATTATATTCTCTCACACATAAAAGAAATCTAGCTACGTGTTTCTGGTGAATCTTGCCCTAGTCAGTCTTCTTGCTCTTGAGCATGTCCAACCTGTATGTGAATAAAGAGAAACTTTTTTAGCACACACAACTATCATACATTGTGTTCAAAAACATGTATATAACCAATTCTTACCAATGAAGAGCTTCGTCGGTGTCCTGGTAATCTGGAGGGGTAGCCTGATAGAGACCAAACTGTCTCATAACCCGTTGCGGCATATAATGCTCAACAACCCACATGCATATCATGGGGCACTCCATATACCATAGATTGCGTTCCGCGTTGCACTGTGGGTTAATACGGAACTCCTCGCAACCAAAATTTTCCCTAGGACCATATACCTCCCATACAACCTTAACCGCAAACAAGATAGTTCAATGATAAGAGCACTTGCAAGGAATGCTAAACGGTGTATGTTCAGAAATTCTTACTTGCTCCGGGAGAAGGTTGTCAAACTCATTGGTGTATCTCAGGTACGCGTTCTGTAGGTCGGTTGGAGGCTTTGAGACCACGCCCCAATTGTAAGCCCATGTGGGCCACTTCAATCTTTCCCCGCCATCACTATAGGTTTTGGAAGGCATATGTTTTGGCCTACCAACTGGAAAGCGTTCCCACATCCACACCGAGAGGAGTAGCAACGGACCAGCGATATAAGCCTCAGCCCCAGTCCTTTGACAAGCCTCGTCCAGCTACGCAAGAAAGCAAACAAACTTAGTCATGCATAAGTTGGAAGAGCATATGTAAAGAGGGGAACAATAGAAACACCCAATTACCTGCCGGTACAAGAAGGCCAATGCCGCCGAACCCTAGCTCCATTTTTTATCCATCACAATTAAGGCCTTCAGCCAGTGCGAGTGAGCCATGTTGCCCTTACCATCATAAAATATAGTCTTCGTGATGACATACCACACATACACACGGGCATATATAATAATCTCATCCTCACTAGCATTCTCAGGACATGTACTAAAGTTTTGTGCTATCCACTTGAAAGTAGCCCAGGCTATGACTCTCAATTTCTCCCCCTTTGAGTTTATAGTGTCACCAGGACACTTACCACCGGTAAGGGCACACATCCTCTCACGCCATCCGTCTAAGCCTGTGTTAATGCATAGAGGATCCCCCTAGATAGGGAGTGCAAGGATCATGGACATGTCCTGCAGAGTGACGGTCATCTCATCGGTACAGAGGTGAAAACTATGCATCTCCGGCCTCCACCGGTCGACGAGCGTGGTGATAGCAGTAGGGTTCATGTGCGGTGAACCACGATTGACCATATGGATGAATGGGAGCAATCCTAGCGCTTTGATGTGCACCATGTACCGATCATCATACCGCATCATCTCTTGGAAATGCCCATGATACCTCAGTCATAGGGGAACAAGAGGTTGCACACATAGAAGCTCGATTATAACATGTCCATCCAACTTGAGAAACATATAATGATTTCGAGGGTTTATTTTTCTTACCTTGATCCCCTCGGCAAGAATGTGGCCACGGTGAACCTTATCATACGACAGCTCAAGAAGCGATATGCCTTCTACGGACCCGGTGTGTACATGGGGTGGTGTACGGGCTTCTTCCGATCCCGATTCCGACATTCTAGTTAATTACAAAAAGTAGAACTATATGTGAGCATATTATAAACCAACTACTAATACGAATAAATTGCTATGTGACCTAATATTATATGTGAGCATCTATGAGAGCAAAATATATAAACAATTCTATCTATATAAGCATCTCTATGTGACCAAGGTTCCAATAGTTATGAAAACAATTCACAACTAACAAGTACATGGAGGATTCATAGTATGGAAGATAAAATTCTATCTATAACTAAAATGTACATAAGCTACTAAGTAAGAATATTCCCACATTATTATCTACAACAAACATACTAAAAGCTCATCCTATATACTAAAAGCTCATCCTATATATTTTCCAACCTCAATCATACTAAAAGCTCATCCTATACATAAACATACTACCATCTTATCTATTCTACCTCTAAGTAATCAACAAATCAACTATATATCTTCATTTTTGGATAAACTAGGGTTTCCCTAAACCATCAACATTAGGGCAAAATAGAGAGTTTTCTTGGACAAAGTTAAGAGGAATACCTGGGAGATGTGGTGAAGAACAAGTTCCATGGAGGGATTCTTCAAGATCTGAGAAGTTGGGGGAGGGATTAGAGGAGGAGGGCATGAACCCTAGCCGCCGCCATGTATCTGTTCAGTGAGGGGAGAGGAAAGGAAGGAAAGATAGAAGAGGGTCGGGTTGGGCCAACCCGGCACCACCTTAAGGGCTCCAGGCGTGCGGCGCCAGCCACCATGGCACGACACAGGTGGGTGTGGTGCCACCACGATTGGCGTCGCACTTAAGATGTTGGGGCCCGCGGAGCCAGCGTGGCAGGGCGTGCGGTGCCGTGGCGACTGGCATAGCAGGCATGTATGTGGCCCCAGGCCTGACGACGCTGCATGCGGGTGCCGCGTGGCAGTGGTACAGTGTCGAGCCCCAGCCGGACAGCATGGCAGGTGTGCGGCGCCATCCTAGCTGGCACTGCACAAGTACCTGCGGCGCCACGCGGGCGGGAGTGGCAGAAAGGGTTATCAAGTTTGAATTCCTTTTCGAATAGGGTCAATCTTTGAATTTCTTACGACTTTAGGTTATTTTTATTTAATTTGCCGGATTTGGCATCCTCCGGGACACGCGGATAGGGATGCATGATGGAACGCAGGGCAGAGCCGGCAAATTAAATAAAAATAACTTAAAGTCGTAAGAAATTCAAAGATTAACCCTATTCGAAAAGGAATTCAAACTAGATAACCCTTTTCTGCCACTCCCGCCGCGTTGAGCCGCAGGTACTTGTGCAGCGCCAGCTAGGATGGCGTCACACGGCTGCCACGTTGTTCGGCTGGGGCCCAGCGCTGCACCGCTGCCATGCTGGCACCCGCATGCAGCGTCGTCAGGCCTGGCGCCACATACATGCCTGCTGCGCCAGTCGCCACGGCGCCGCACGCCCTGCCACGCTGGCTCCGCGGGCCCCAGCAGCTTAAGTGCGACGCCAATCGTGGTGGCGCCGCACCCACCTGTGCCGCGCCATGGTGGCTGGCGTCGCACGCCTAGAGCCCTTAAGGTGGCGCCGGGTCAGCCCAGCCCGACCCTCTTCTATCTTACCTTCCTTTCCTCTCCCCTCATTGAACAGACACATGGTGGCGGTTAGGGTTCATGCCCTCCTCCTCTAATCCCTCCCCCAACTGCTCAGATCTTGAAGAATCCCTCCGTGGAACTTGTTCTTCACCACATCTCCCAGGTATTCCTCTTAAATTTGTCCAAGAAAACTCTCTATTTCGCCCTAATGTTGATGGTTTAGGGAAACCCTAGTTTATCCAAAAATGAAGATATATAGTTTATTTGTTGATTACTTAGAGGGAGAATAGATAAGATGGTAGTATGCTTATGTATAGGATGATCTTTTAGTATAACTGAGGTTGGAAAATATATAGGATGAGCTTTTAGTATATAGGATGAGCTTTTAGTATGTTTGTTGTAGATAATAATGTGGGAATATTCTTACTTAGTAGCTTATGTACATTTTAGTTATAGATAGAATTTTATCTTCCATACTATGAATTCTCCATGTACTTGTTAGTTGTAAATTGTTTTCATAACTATTGGAACCTTGGTCACATAGAGATGCTTATATAGATAGAATTGTTTATATATTTTGCTCTCATAGATGCTCACATATAATATTAGGTCACATAGCAATTTATTCGTATTAGTAGTTGGTTTATAATATGCTCACATATAGTTCTACTTTTTGTAATTAACTAGAATGTCGGAATCGGGATCGGAAGAAGCCCGTACACCACCCCATGTACACACCGGGTCCGTAGAAGGCATGTCGCTTCTTGAGCTGTCGTATGATAAGGTTCACCGTGGCCACATTCTTGCCGAGGGGGATCAAGGTAAGAAAAATAAACCCTCGAAATCATTATATGTTTCTCAAGTTGGATGGACATGTTATAATCGAGCTTCTACGTGTGCAGCCTCTTGTTCCCCTACGACTGAGGTATCATGGGCATTTCCAAGAGATGATGCGGTATGATGATCGGTACATGGTGCACATCAAAGCGCTAGGATTGCTCCCATTCATCCATATGGTCAATCGTGGTTCACCGCACATGAACCCTGCTTCTATCACCGCGCTCGTCGACCGGTGGAGGCCTAAGACACATAGTTTTCACCTCCGTACTAGTGAGATGACCATCACTCTGCAGGACATGTCCATGATCCTTGCACTCCCTATCCAGGGGCATCCTCTGTGCATTAACACAGTATCCGACGGCTGGCGTGAGCGGATGTGTGCCCTTACCGGTGGTAAGTGTCCTGGTGACACTATAAACTCAAAGGGGGAGAAATTGAGAGTCACAGCTAGGGCTACTTTCAAGTGGGTAGCACAAAACTTTAGTACATGTCCAGATAATGCTAGTGAGGATGAGATTATTATATATGCCCGTGTGTATGTGTGGTATGTCATCACGAAGACTATATTTGCTGATGGTAAGGGAAACATGGCTCACTAGCACTGGCTGAAGGCCTTAACTGTGATGGATAAAAAATGGAGCTGGGGTTCGGCGGTATTGGCCTTCTTGTACCGGCAGGTAATTCGGTGTTTCTATTGTTCCCCTCTTTACATATGCTCTTCCAACTTATGCATGACTAAGTTTGTTTTCTTTCTTGCGTAGCTGGAAAAGGCTTGTCGAAGGACTGGGGATGAGGCTTATATCGGTGGTCTGTTGCTACTCCTCTCGGTGTGGATGTGGGAACGATTTCCAGTTGGTAGGCCAAAACATATGCCTCCCAAAACCTATAGTGATGGCGGGGAATGGTTGAAGTGGCCCACATGGGATTACAATTGGGACGTGGTCTCAAATCCTCCAACCGACCTATAGAACGCATACCTGAGATACACCAATGAGTTTGACAACCTTCTCCCAGAGCAAGTAAGAATTTCTAAACATACACCGTTTAGCATTCCTTTCAAGTGCTCTTCTCATTGAACTATCTTGTTTGCGATTAAGGTTGTATGGGAGGTATATGGTCCTAGGGACAATTTTGGTTGCGAGGAGTTCCGTCTTAATGTAGGGGTTCGTAGCATGGAAAACAAAAAAAATTCTACCGCATGCACACAAACAAGCCAAGATCTATCTACTAGATTGTAGCAACGATTCGATAGAAGCACTCACCCTCGAAGATTCCAAAGCGGTTAACGAGAGCAGATTCTCGTGGGTGAAGTCGTCGTACACTTGCCGATCTCAAGATCGCGTAGACGATCCTTCCGGCGCTGTGTTCCGGCAGCGCTTCCGCAGTCGGTCACACGTTCGGTACTCGATGAAGACCTTCCTCTCCCTTGTTCCAGCAGGCAGCGGAGGTTGTAGTTCTCTCCTCGTGATTCCGGCAGCACGACGACGTGGTGTCGGAAGTAGAGGGAAGATCCCGTAGGGCTTAGCCTAAGCCGGTGCGAGTTATGGTGGATTAGGGTTTCCTGGTGATCTAGGGTTTAGAAGATCGGGAGGAGGAGGAGGTGTCGGCTGCGGCTAGGGCGGTGGCGACGAGGCGGCGACAGCGCGAGGCGGCGGTGGCGCTAGGCGGCGAGCGGCGGCGGCGCGGGTGTGGGGAGGGCTTGGCTCTTGTGGTGTTGGGGCAGCCCTCCCCCTCTATTTATGAGAGGGGGGCATCCTTGGGAGGGGTGGGTTTGAATCCAAACCCAAACCCAAGTTGGATTGAGAGAAGGACTTGTTTCTTCTCCCACTAGGAAACCATTGTTCCAGTTTGACTTTTCAAACTTCCCGTTTGACTTTCAATTTAGAGCTTTAATTCTCTCTTGCAAATGCCCACACCAAGTGACCTAGGATATGATCCAATCATTCCACTTACCCATGATACATTCATGGTCTATTCCCCTTTCGGTTCGGTGAACCTTCTAGAACCTCTCCGATGAAAACATCAGAATCTTTCCCGAACTCCGGAATCGGACTTTCCTTATATGAATCTTATTCCCCGGACCATTCCGGATCTCCTCGTGATATCTCGGATCCCATTCGAGACTCTGAACAAAATTCGGTATCCCTACTAACATTCCATCTCCACTAAACAACATTGAATCCTTAAGTGTGTCTCCCTACGGTTCGTGAATTATGCGGACATGACCGAGACACTTCTCCGATCAATAACCAATAGAGGAATCTGAAAATTCATATGGCTCCCACATATTTCTACGATTACTTTGCGATCGAATGAACCACTTACATACGATACCAATTTCCCTTTGTCTCGCGATAGTTTACTTATCCGAGGTTTTGATCGTCGGTATCTCTGCATACCTAGTTCAACCTCGTTACCGATAAGTACTCTTTTCTCATTCCCGTGATATGTGATCCCTTGTGAGCCAGTCACATGCTTGCAAGCCAATTGGATGACATTCCACCGAGAGGGCCCAGAGTATATCTATCCGTCATATGGATGGACAAATCCCACTCTTGATCCATGTGCCTCAACCCATACTTTTCGAACACTCAATGCCACCTTTATAGCCACCCAGTTACGGTGTGGTGTTTGATGTCATCAAAGCATCCTTCCGGTGATGGTGATTAGCATGATCTCATGGTCGAAGGAATTAGGTTACTATATATCAGAAAACTTATAGCAAACAAACTATTGAAATGACTTGATCTTAATGCTACGCTTATCTATAGGAGTATGTCCATCATAGCGTTCTCCTAATGATATGATCTTGCTGATAAACCACAATCATCTATTAACCAACAAGCTAGTATTATAAAGAGGCTTTACTAGGGATTCTAATTTAGTTTACAAATCACACAAGTATTAATGTTTCTGGTAAATACTGTTATAGCATGAATGTAAACATTTATCATAAACACAAAGATATAATAATAACCACTTTTATTGTTGCCTCTAGAGCATATCTCCAACAGCCTCCCACTTGCACTAGAGTCAACTAATCTAGATTACATGGTAATATACTGAACACCCATGGTGGTTTGGTGCTGGTCATGTTTTGCCCTCGGGAGAGGTTTAGTCAACGGACCCGCCACATTCAGATTTGTGTGTACTTTGCAAATCTTTATGTCACCATCTTGGACATGCTCTCGAATAGCGTGAAAACGTAGCTTGATGTGCTTCAGCTTCTTGTCTGACCTTGGTTCTTGCGCATTGGCTATGGCGCCCATGTTATCACAGTAGATAGACATTGGGTCCAGCACACTTGGAACCACACCGAGCTCTGTAATGAACTCATGCATCCATATCGCCTCTTGTGAAGCCTCCGAAGCAGCTATGTATTCCGATTCAGTTGAAGATCTCGCCACAACGCTTTGCTTTGCACTCCTCCAGCTAACTGCTGCACCATTCAAAGTAAATACGTATCCAGATTGAGATTTAGAATCATCCGGATCGGTGTTCCAACTAGCATCGGTGTAACCATTACCAACGAGTTGTTCATCACCTCCATAAGAAAAAACCATATCCTTAGTTTTTCTCAAGTACTTAAGGATGTTTTTGACCGCTGTCCAATGATCCACTCCTGGATCACTTTGATATCTTCTAGTCAAACTAACAACATATGCAATGTCAGGTCTAGTACATAGCATGGCATACATAAGAGATCCTATGGCTGATGCGTAGGGAGTCTTACTCATCCTTTCTCTATCTTCTGTCGTTGCAGGACTTTGAGTTTTACTCAAGGTCGTATTAGGCAACATGGGAAAGAACCCTTTCTTGCTATCTTCCATTCCAAACCTCTTTAGAACTTTGTCCAAATATGTACTCTGTGACAATGATATTAGGCTCCTCGATCTATCTCTATAAATCTTTATGCCTAATATATAAGTTGCTTCGCCAAGATCTTTCATTAAAAACTATTATTCAAATAATCCTTGACACTATTAAGAAGGTCTACATCATTCCCAATCAACAATATGTCATCTACATATAGTATTAAGAATGCTACAGAGCTCCCACTCACTTTCTTGTAAATACAAGCTTCTCCATAAGTTTGTATAAAACCAAAGCTTTTGATTACTTTATCAAAATGTTGATTCCAACTTTGGGATGCTTGCTTCAATCCATATATGGACCTCTGAAGTTTGCATACCTTGTTAGCATCTTTAGGATCGACAAAACCTTTGTGTTGCATCATATACAACTCTTCATCAATGTCTCCATTGAGGAACGTCGTTTTGACATCCATCTGCCATATCTCATAATCATAATATGAAGCGATTGCTAACATAATCCTCATAGACTTTAGCTTCACTACTGGTGAGAAAGTCTCATCGTAGTCAACACCTTGAATTTGTCGAAATTCTTTTGCGACAAGTCGAGCTTTATAGACAGTAACATTACCATCAGCATCTATTTTCTTCTTGAAAATCCATTTGTTCACGACAGCCTTCCGACCATCTGGTATGTCCACCAAAGTCCATACTTGGTTTTCGTACATGGATCCAATCTCGGATTTCATGGCTTCTTGACATTTATTGGAATCTGGGCTCATCATCGCTTCCTAATATGTCACAGGGTCATCGTTGTTGTCCACCAACATGACACTCATAACGGGATCATACCAATGAGGAGTGCGAGTTCTCGTTGACCTGCGAGGATCTGTAGTAACTTCAACCGAAGTTTCATGATCAACATCATTAGCTTCCTCTCTTATTGGTGCAGCCACCACAGGAACTACTTCCGGTGTTGCGCTACTCGCAAGTTCGAGAGAAGGTTCAACAACCTCGTCGAATTCTACTTTCCTTCCAGTCACTTCTTTCGTGAGAAACTCCTTCTCTAGAAAGGATCCATTCTTGGCAACAAAGTTTTTGCCCTCGGATCTATGATAGAAGGTATACCCAATAGTTTCCTTCAGGTATCCTATGAAGACGCATTTTTTCGCTTTGGGTTCATGCTTGTCGGGCTGTAACTTCTTTACATAAGCTTCGCAACCCCAAACTTTAAGGAACGACAATTTAGGTTTCTTCCCAAACCATAATTCATACGGTGTCGTTTCAACGGATTTAGATGGTGCCCTATTTAAAATGAATGTGGCTGTTTCTAATGCATAACCCCAAAATGATAGCGGTAAATCTGTAAGTGATATCATAGAACGAACCATATCTAAGAGAGTTCGATTACGATGTTCGGAGACACACCATTACATTGTGGTGTTCCCGGCGGTGTCAATTGTGAAAGTATTCCGCATTTCTTCAAATGCTCGCCAAACTCGTAACTTAGATATTCACCTCCACGATCAGATCGTAGAAATTTAATCTTCTTATTACGTTGATTCTCTACCTCACTTTGAAATTCCTTAGACTTCTTGAAAGTTTCGTACTTATGTTTCATGAAATATATATACCCATATCTACTCAAGTCATCCGTGAAGGTAAGAACATAACGATAACCACCGCGCGATGCTACACTCATTGGGCCTTGACAATGCCGATGCGGCGTCGCAACTCTTGAAACTGGACGCGACCTAGTGACTTCGTCAGTATGTCGGACAGCTGATCCTCGGTGCGCACGAACTGGACATCAACGTCGCCGCTGTCGACGCACTCTCGGATGAAGTGAAAACGAGTCTGGATGTGCTTGCTCCGGTCGTGGAAGACCAGATTCTTCATCAGCGCGATCGCTGACTTGTTGTCGATGCGAAGCTCGACTGCGTCGCCGATGCCCCCAAGTAGCTCGCTGTGGAAGCGCTTGAGCCAGACACCCTGGCATGCCGATGCAGTTGCAACGACATATTCTGCTTCGCAAGAGGAGAGGGCGACAACCTTCTGCTTCACAGATTGCCACGACACAGGGCTCTGCCCATGGAAGTGTAGCACACCGCTGGTGCTCTTCCTGTCGTCGACGTCGCCGGCCATGTCCGCGTCACTGTACCCGACAAGCTTGGCCTTGGAGTATTGGTGCGAGTACACGCACCCGAAGCCCTTTGTGCCGGCAATGTAGCGCAGGAGATGTTTCACAACACTCCAGTGCTCAGCAGATGGCTCCTCCATCAATCTGCTCAGGTACGAGACCGTGTAACAGATATCTGGTCGTGTGTGGACGAGGTACCTGAGTCCGCCCATCACGCTGCGATAGATCGTTGAGTCCACCGTTGAGCCGTTGCCCTTCTTGCTCAGTTTCAGTCGCGGCTCCATGGGGACAGATACAGCGTTGCAGCCACTCATCCCTAAGCGATCGAGTAGCTTCTCTGCATATGCTGCTTGGCCCAGCTTGATGCACCCTGGGTGCTACACTACCTCGATCCCAAGGTAGTGGGACAGCAACCCGAGGTCGCTCATCTTGAAGAGATTATCCATCTCTATCTTGAACTCACCGATGGCTGCCATCGAAGTGCCGGTGACAATCAGGTCGTCAACGTACACTCCGAGCAGCAGTCGAGCTCCATCCTTGTCGCGCGTGAAGACGGTGTGTTCAGAGGGGCATTTGGTGAAGCCGAGGCCCACGAGACTGTGGTCCAGCTTCGAGTTCCATGCCCTGGGTGCTTGGCGAAGTCCATAGAGGGCCTTGTGCAGCCTGAGCACCTTCCCCTCCAACCCTGATTTGGCACCCGGGCGGCTGCTGCACGTACACCTCTTCTGTGAGCTCCCCGTTCAGAAAAGCAGATTTTACATCGAGGTGATGCACCTCCCACTTCTCCTGTGCTGCGACAGCGAGGAGGAGCCTGACGGAGTCGAGGCGGATAGAAAGGCCATGAGGATGGGAAAAGCAAAATCAAATCTTTTTAATTAGTTCTCCTTTTTGGCAGTTTGCTTATTTTATTATCCATTCCCTGCGCGACGGGGGCGAAGACCTCCTCGAAGTCAATCCCCTCTTGCTGGGCATAGCCCTTGGCGACAAGCCCGGCCTTGTATCTTACCACGGCACTAGCCTCGTCTTTCTTCACCTTGTACACCCATTTAAGTCCAATGGGTCTGTGACCTGGTGGAAGGTCCACCAAGGTCCATGTGCCATTGTCCTCTATGCATCCTAGCTCCTCCTCCATTGCCTTCCTCCAGCTCACATCCGTCAGAGCTTCAGAGATGCAGCCTGGCTCTTCGGCCGTTGTTAGCAGAAGGCGTTCTGCAAGGCTTGGTGGCGCGGCGTCACTCCCGAGCAGATCGATGACGCGGCGGTAGCGATGTCTGCGGCCATCGTCAGCTGCATCGAGCTGCTCTGGATCTGGGGCAGCAGGTGGAGTCGCAAATTCCACCACGGATGGTGACGCCTCGTTTGCGGGGAGTGGTGTCGTTGGATCTGGCGATGGCGGTGGCGCGGGGCTCGTAGCCGCCAGATCCACCTCAGGGCTCTCCCCGTCGTGCTCTGCACGGGTCTTCCCTGGATATTCAGAGGGGGAATAGGTGTAGGTGAGGTCCACCATGAATTCCCCACCTCTGTCCTCTCCAGGCGCAGGCTCAGTGCTCCAGTCCCAGCTAGCAGCCTCGTCGAAGACGACGTCACGGCTGATGTGGACGCGGCGCGTGGCTGGGTTGTACACCCTGTACGCCTTTGTCCCCGGCTCGTACCCGATGAATATCATGGGCGTGCTCCTGTCATCGAGTTTGCGCAGGAGGGGTCGCGCGTTCTTGACATGCGCGACGCAGCCGAAGACACGGAGGTGCTCCACCGCCGGCTTCTTTCCATGCCATACCTCATACGGTGTGCGGTCGTCAACGCTGCGGGTGAAGGATCGGTTCAGCACATACACCGCCGTGGTGACCGCCTCCCCCCATAAGAAGCCTGGAAGCTTCTTGGCCTTCATCATGCTCCTGGCCATGCCGACCACCGTCTGGTTCCGGCGCTCAACGACACCGTCCTGCTGCGGTGCGTAGGGGGCTGTGAGGTGGCGCTTGACGCCAGCTGCAGCGAAGTGGGCGCCGAGAGACTTGGAGGTGAATTCCCCGCCATGGTTCGTGCGCAGGGTCCGCAATGGGCGGCGCGCCTCTGTCTGTGCCTCGGCCTGGAAGCGTATGAGTGCCACCGCGGCCTCATCCTTCGTCGAGAGCAGCACCAACCACATGTAGAGGCTGCAGTCGTCGACAAGGAGAAGGAAGTAGCGGCGGCCTGCTGGCGTCGCGGGCGAGATCGCCCCGCATAGGTCAGCGTGTACCAGTTCGAGCGGCTCCTTCGCGCGGAACTTGGCTTGTTGAGGGAACGGGGTGCGCTGCTGCTTGACCGCCAGGCAGGCCTCGCAGATCTCGCCGGTGGGCACGATGCCGGGCATGCCGCGCACCATTGCCCCACGAGCCATCTTTACCAGTGCCTCTTGGTGCAGGTGGCCAAAGCGGGCATGCCACAGCCATGCCGCGGCGCCGTGGCGTAGAGCAAGGCACACTGGCTGTACAGGCTGCATGGTCAGTTTATAGAGGCGGTTTGGAGATCGCTTCACCTTTACGAGCAGCTGGTCACGGCGATCTCGGATCGTCAGCACGCCACACCTGATGCGGATGTCACACGAGTGCTCGTCGAGCTGCCCAAGGCTCACCACACTGCTCTTCAGCCTCGGGATAAAGAACACATCGGTGAAGACGCGCTGGTGACCTCCGTTGATGCAGAATGCGATGTCGCCACGGCCCTTGATCTGCACCACTGACCCATCGCCGAAGCGGACGTTGCCAGTGATAGACTCGTCGAGCGTTGCGAACACCGATCGGTCACCCGTCATGTGATTCGACGCGCCGGTGTCGAGGAACCATGTCTTGTCCACCGGCTCATCGTCGCGCCCAGGTACCACCTTCGCCTTTTCCTCGTTCAGGAACACGAGCGCGTGCTCTGGTCCGCTCGGTGGTGCTGCCACGGGGTTAGGGATCGCAGTTGGTGGAGGGGGCGGCGCGTCGAGCTCGAATTCGGCGAACAGCATTGCGGGATCGGCATCATCCTCCTGCTGGACGAGGTGCGCCTGGGCCTCCTCATCCCTCTTCTTCTTGCGGCATTCGCGGGCCTAGTGGCCTTTCTTGCCGCAGTAGCAACACGTATCCTCCTTCTTGTTTCCGGAGTGCGTGCCCTCACCGGCGGGTCGCAGGTCGTCGCGGCCCTTGCCGCGGTTCTTGCCCTGGCGGTTCCCACCACCAGAGCTACTGCTTCCGCCGTCCTGGCGCTTCTCCCGTGTGCGCCACTCCTCCGCCGTGAGGAGCAGATGCCCAGGGGGATCTCCATCGTCGATGGCCTCGTTCTCCTCAACGACGAGTAGCCGCCCGCTAAGTTCCTCGATTGACATTGTCTTGAGGTCAAGCAAAGATTCAATTGAGGATGCCATCGGGCGATACTTACGTGGGAGAACACGGAGAAACTTCCTGACGGCCTTGTGTTCGTCCTCTGGATCACCTAGCAACTCTAGGTCGCTTAGGATCGTGGAGAGGCACAGTCCGAACTCCTCCACGCTCTCGCCGTCCTTGAAGGCGAGACGGTCATAATCCCGCCGGCGCGTCTGCGCCTTCGCCTCGCGCACGCGTTCTGCTCTGACGCGCAGCGTCCTGAGCGTGTCCCACGCGGCCTTGGCGTTGTCCTCGGTGGCGAGGGTGCGCACCAGCTCCATTGGTACCGCACTGAGTAGGGCCGCTAGCGCCGCTCGGTCGTCGTGCTCATCGATGTCGCCCTCGTTCACCGCCTCCCAGAGGCCATGAACCTGGAGTTGCACCCGCATGATTACTGACCAGTCCGCGTAGTTGGTACGCGTTAGGACTGGCCACTTGGTGCTGCCTCCTCTGTCCCGCACCACCCTCTCTCTCACCACCAGCTCGCGCCCATGGGCTCTTCCTGGAGAGCGGCCACGGCGAACCGGGGACAGAGAGGTGTTGCGCCGGGATCGTGATCACGGCTTCGACGGCGTGCGCTCCGGCGGCTTCGAGCCGGCGACACCCTGGGTCGCGTCCTTCGAGCCAGCCATTGGATCGTCGCAGGGCTCTGATACCACTTGTGGATTCTAACCTCTCAATCTCACGCGCTGCAGCAAGAAATTGGACAGAGGAAAACACGAGTGTTTTTGCGCTGCGTACTGCTTCTGCAGCTTTTCTCTTTCTCCTTTTATTCATCAAAAGATCCATCGTGTGTGCTCGCACGATGCCCATGATGGACGTGCCATCCCACACCCGAGCAAAACGGGGTTACAACGCGATGATCGGGTCAAGCAAAGACCAAAACAAACTATCCTATCTGCTGCTAGAAAATAGCTGAAACTAACTAGAAATTACAACTTATTAGACCGACGAAACTGAAGAAAAGACACTCTAGATTAACTGACAGAGGAGGATATGTATAGGGTGGTGTACTACATGATATACAACTCTAATAGTTCTGGTATGGCGAGAGGACAGACGTGAGAGAGATCTGGACTACACAATTATATCTGCTGGTTTGTAGAACTTCGAAAGAACTGGCCATTTCCTAAAAATGCAGAGCTAAGATAAATTCTTCACCACTGCTGCTAGCCTGCTACTGCTCTGACAGTCACATTAGCTTCCCGATCTTGATTTTTTCATGTGCATATAATCCACAGCAAGTAACTCCAAATCTGGAAGACTTGTGCGTGAAGAAAGCAAGTCTGAATGTCGATGGGTTGATAGGAATCTGAAGCTTGAAAGCGTGTGTTCCAAACTGCTGGACGGTACTCACGATCACGGCCGGAAGGCAGCATGCAAGAAGGACCATGGATGATGGACCATCTTCGTTGCCAAGCAGTCCCGCGCTCCTTTCGCCGCTGGGCGGTGGTGCCGCCTTGGTCTCTGATGGTGATTCATGAAGGAAGGGAAGCTAACCAGTACAAGCATACCACGCCGAAACCATTCCCGATTCTTTCCTCTAGGCGACGCGGCCACGCCAAAACCCCTGGAGCTATCAACGGAGAATCCTTTTTCTTTTTTGTCTGTTCAGCTACTGTCTCGGTAAGATGAGCGGACGAATGCACACCTCCACCTCAGTGCTTGACTGACTTCTATATATCTAGTGGTAGATATTCTTTTCTGGAAAGTTTATCAATTATAGTAGCTTTTGAGCAACTTCCTGTGCAATGTTACGGTGCATTCCCGCGCTCGAATCTTCTGTCTTTGTCCTGCGGGACGGGATGCAACAAAGTAGGAGGAAGAAATGTATGTACAGATGTAGACTTGGATGTCTGTATATATACACGATGGACGGGCTACAAACTCTGAAAAACAGTGTCCATTGAGCGTTGAGAGCTAGGGTTTCGTCTCTTTTCCAATCCCCCTATCGAAACCAAACTGCACCTTATCTCCCCACGATCCTCGATCGTTATCTCACTGCTACACACTGTGCTAGGCGTCAGAGTAACTATGGCAAATCAACTGGATGAGCAAGGTCCATGCCTAGAAAATTTATCCTGTTTGTCAGTTTAATTTTGTCACGAAAAGATTAACTAATCACGCTTTGTTATTTTCGACTGACTGTAGGCCGATCTGGGGTTTCGGATTCCTTGCTAGAGATGGCTCCATTGGTCAGACAACTGAGAGGCCAGCTGGACACCCTAAGCTCCTTCCAGGCGCAGCCAGAGGACGACGGCGGCCCTCCTCCGCCTCGCATCATCGTCGCCAAGGTCCGCGACCTCACGCGCAACGTCGCCAGCAGCGAGTACGATCCCGACCACGTCTCCATCGGCCCGTACAACTACCCTCGGCCCGAGAGCAAGACCCCGCGCCTGGCCAAGCAGCGTGACAAGCTGACGAGCCTCCGCGCCGTGCTCTCGGCGGCGAAACCCGGCATGACGGTGGAGAGCTATGTCAACGAGCTGACGCGCCTGGAACCCCAGGCGAGGAGCTGCTACGAGAACACGTTTGATGACCTCACGAGGGATGACTTCGTGCGCATGCTCCTGCTCGATGGATGCTACATACTCAACCGCTTCGTCCGCCTCCGAGTCCGAGCACGGTCCATTACAGACGATGATGTGGGGACGGCCTCTAATGGCAGCAGAAGCAGCAGCACGACAAGTGCTGACGTGGGGCTTGCCGCCAATGGCAGCAGCAGCACCGCGAGTGATGATGTGGCGACTGCCGCCAATGGCGGCAGCACCACCGCGCGTGGCGCCGCCGCCCTTGAAGCCTTGGCGGTGGTCCGCGACGTGTTCTTCCTCGCGGAGAACCAGATACCCTTCTTCGTCCTCGAGAAGATCGGCGAGCTAACCAATTTGGTCGGTGAGGACAGTGCGAGTACATGGATCGCGGAGCACGCCCTTGATCTCATGAGCAGACAAGAGTACGCGAAGGCAGCGCCGGCCATGGTGCCGCACTGGCCAGGTAATCTGCTCCATCTTCTGCATATGCACCTGAAGCCGAATGATGCCCTCTTGCGAGGCGCCGCCGATCGATCTGCGTCGTCGGGCCGGTGGCGCACGGCGACGGAGTACAGCTACGCGGGGGTGAAGTTCATGAGCCGAGCCATGAGCGAGACGAGGAGCGTGCGCTGCATCCTCGACGTGAACCTGGACGGCGGCACGCTGGAGGTGCCCCAACTGGACATCGACAACGAGACGTGGCGGCTGCTGCGCAATCTCATGGCGCTGGAGCAGCGGAACGGGGTGACGATCGGGAGCTACGTCACGGCGTACTGCGTGTTCATGTCGCAGCTGGCGGGCACGCCGAGGGACGTGGAGCTTCTGTCTAAGAGACGCATCATCGTGCACGCCCACGGCAACGACGACGAGGTGGCCAAGTGCTTCGCCGACCTCTGCAAGGGGATCGTCTTCAACATCGGCGACCCTGCCGTCAACTACCTGTGGAATACACGGCAGAAGCTGGACAAGCGGTCCCGGAGCTACCGGCGGAGGTGGATGGCGTGGCTGAGGCGGAAGTACTTCAGCAACCCCTGGCTCTTCGTTGGGCTCCTGGCAGCTGCCGTTGGGCTACTTTGTGCAGTCGTCCAGTCTGTGTACTCTGTTTTGAGCTACTACGAACAAGGACAGAACTAGAAATGCCCCACACAAGATAGGCGATACGGCCTCTCCAACTTCACGTCTACGTGAACTTACAAACATCATATAACATATACTAATATTAGACATACAAAATAATTATGAGTTTGATGGTTTTGGGAACATATATATGTAGCATAGCATAGCTATTTCTGCTATTAGAATAGCAGTGCTCATGGAATGTATTCAGTAGCTTGTAGGGGTTTTATCTATCATCTATGTAAAGATTTAGCTGGGTATTTATGTTTTTAAACACCGAGTATATGACATGGCATGGACGAAACATGCTTAGAAGATCCTCCATAGTACTGCTACATACTTTTTTTGGAACATGTTTTTGCCCCATTTTATAAATAAAACACCAACAACTGAGTACAACTGAGTTCCAAACAGGATCTTCGACAACATAAAGAAGAGAAAAATAACTTCCGCTGGGCCTAGAACACAACAAAGCCCAAAGAAGAAAAAAAAGCTAGATCGCGAGACAACCTCCAAGAAGAGCTGCTCATGGGAGAGGAGGAGCCGAGTAGTAGTGCGCCTATGGATGGCAATGGGTACCCGTCACCCGCTAATCCGGTGGGTACCCACATCAAATGGAGGAGGGTTTGGTTGAAAAGATAACCCATGAGTGTGCTTAGTGGTAAATATCCAGACCCATCAGGTCTAGCGGGTGCGGGTCTGGAGGTGGTAAACCCATACCCTTTAACCCGCAGACCCGACAACTACAGGTGAGCCCCGCGTGTAAGTGTCTACCAGAAACCCTAAGTGGCTAACCTGGCCGAGTCCAACCCCGTGATTGGGGATATGCTAAATGGGTGTCACCATAGCATGTCTCTAATCCGGATGGCCCACAGTTGGTAGCAAGACCCATGGCCTGCTGGGCGGCCCAATTAGATGGATCCAGAAGGGAGGCCCATGCCGGATAAAGGAAGGCTACGGAGGAGTCACCGACGTACTCGGAGCCTTGGAGTGCAAGACACGCTAGACTAGTTGTATACTGTGTAGGACTTTGTAACCTGTCCGGCAAGGACTTTGCCTGTAACCCTAGGATCTGGCGACTATATAAGTCGGACCTATGGGAGCCTTTAGGGCAGAACACAACTCATATCACGCACAGTGAACCGATCCCTGTAACTCGGCGTATTGCCATTATAGTGATTTATAGCAGGAGTAGGATCCCGCCACCGTCGTTGGATCTGAACCTAGGTAAGCTGTGTTACCTCGTACCCGCCAACCTTTCGCCTTACCCCACGTCTCTAAACACGCTATGTGAGGACCCCTCCATGGCGTACTCGTCGGCAATACTACGACAGTTGGCGCCCACCGTGGGACAAGAGGCGCTTTAGGCTCTACAATGGGCGAGGTCCAAGCTCTTCGCGGGAATCGGCGAAACCGTAGCCATCGGCCGCGTTCTCTTCATCAGCAATGTTCCGATCGTCCCTCCCGACGAGTTCTAGATCCCGGCGAATACGAACCCCACCCGCTGCTCGATCGTCCCAATCGGGGACATCCACCTCTTCATCGGCAAAACTGACTCAGGCACTAGTTCTCTGGAAGTCGGAGGAGCATCAAGACCCGCACGGACCGCCTACGGGCAGGATACGTTCGCGGAAGGGTTGAAGTCGGATCTCTCCTCGGAGTTTGTCGGCATAGATCAGAAAAATTCAAGGTCTACCCAAACCACCCCTGTCCAGGATATAATGGTGGAAGATCGCTGCAAGTCCGCCGGCTTCGCCCGTGCGTCCGGACAGCAGAGATCCAAGTTCGTCGACGTGGTGACTATCTTTGATCCGGCATGTTGCGTTCAGAGAGAGGGTGAAAACAACCGTGATTACCTAGCCAGGTGGCTCCGTATACGGGACGACCTGGAACATTACCCCAATGATGATGGTCTCCTCACTTTCGAGGGAATGGTTCACACCGTCAACAACTACACGGCAGCTGAGGCAGCAGCTCAGACAGCGCTCGCGCTCCTACCCGGAGCCCCTCCGCCTCAGCCACCGCCCCCAGTCGTCGTCGTTGCGGCCGCTCCACCGCCTTCAGTCATCGTCGCTGCTGTCGCACCACCACCACCCATCATCAAAGAAGCCCGGCACCCTCTGACTCCGTCCTGGATGCGCTCTACGCCGACATCAGCGCTAACTCGGAGGAGATAGATTTCAGCCCGGAGGAACTCGACTCTGCTATGCAGGAGATGGAGGAGGATTTCAAACGCGACGAGCAGGACGACAACGCCATCACATCCCGAGAGGTGTTCGTCGCCATTGGGACCGTGATGGAGGAAGATCAACCTAGACAAGCTCCGCCTAAATCGCTGGAAAAGGGGAAGGGACCACTTGTTGCTGCCGACAACGATCGTGCAAAGGCCATGCCCCCTCCGCCTAACCCAGTGCAACAGCCGCAGGAACTCAACGTCGGTCTGAGTAACAACAACACCGCAAACGCACCGCCTCCGGCATCTACGTCCGCGGCCACCCAGATTACTCCAACTGATAGAGTGATGTACGACAACTTGCTCGTCGATCCCATGACTGTGGCTCATATACAGAACATGGTATAGCTTGACGAGAAGCGCCAACAGCTGTTGGAGGAAGCGCAGGCCATCGCGGAGCAAGGCGCTAAGCTGGATCAAGATTTGTCAAGGCGCAGAAGTCAATAGAGAAAGCTAGAGACATGGAGGCCGAGTACAAGACTTTGCTCCAGAAGTAGAAGGCTAAGAAAGCTCCGGCTCGCGTCATCAACAATCCCGGTGTACGGCGAAACCTAGGATGGGCTCCCTCGAAGCAGCCACAAGCCAAGCCATACATTGACAGCGAAGGCAGGCAGGTCATGCCCACTCCTATTCTCAATTTAGCCGTCGCCAAGACCCTCCTGGAGCAGGATAGATCACCCGCAGTTGTGGGACAGGTATATGACCTTGTGGCAAAGGCGGTGAAACAGAAGGAAAAGGCCACCTCTCAGAGGCTCGAATCTGATCCAGCATATTGCCAGTCTAGCAATCCTAAGCCGCCAAGGGACAGATCTCCTCAGGATGTCAGTGTAGGGTTCGCAGCATAGAAAACAAAAATTTTCCTACGATGAGAACTATGTACCAAGATCTATCTACTAGATACAAACAACGGGCGGATGTATATCCGTAGAGAACATACCCTTGAAGACCGACAAAGCTTAACGAGTTCAACTCGTGGTTGATGTAGACGATCTCTTGCCGATCTCAAGATCGAGAGGAAGTCCTAGCGCCGCAAAGCAACAGCGCATCCGTGCTCGCACACACGTACAAGACACCGGGCAACCTCCGCCTCCTCGCTCCAGTGATGCAGCGGAAGCACAACCCTTTCTTGCCGAATAGCCACCGGGAACATGTATCTCGCTAGTCCGAGACCATGGGGAATAAATTCTAGAGGGGGAGAGAGATCCTTCACGAGGAGGTGTGAGAGACAAGTGAGAGGAGGGGTTCCTTTTATAGGAGGAGGGGGGCACCCAAGGGGTTGGCCGCCGGCCATGGGGGCTGCCCCTCCCCTCCTTCATTCATGTGGGTGGACACTCCACTCACAAAATGTCCTTTAAATTCCCTCCACTCAAAAGTCCACTCAAATTCCCATTAAATTTTCACCAAATTTAATGCAAACTCTCATTAAATAAAACTCTTTTATTTTATTCAGAATTTTGTCAATTACTTTAATGACAAACATTCACAAATAACCCCTTGCTAGAATTCCATTTCACATGCATAACCACTTTATGCAATTTCACCCGAAAGCCTGTTTCGGTATCTAGTGAAATAAATTCCTGCGCTTGTTTATTCTTTCGGCATGAAACATTTGCTCCAACTGGATGCCAGTGTCCCTTAAGTGTGTCACCCTACGGTTCGCGAATAATGCGGACATGATCGAGACCCTTCTCCGATCAATAATCAGTAGCGGGACCTGGAGATCCATACTGACTCCCACACATTCAACGATGACTTTTCCTGTGATCGTCGGAACCTTTTACGCTTGTATCTTAATCCCTTTGTTTCACGATATATTACATGTCCGAGATTCGATCATCGGTATCTCCATACCTAGTTTGATCTCGTTACTGTCATGCACTCTTTTCTTGTTCCCGTGATATAACATTCTAGTGATCAAATCACTTGCTTGCAAGCTAACCAATGTGATATCACCGAGAGGGCCCAGAGCATATCTATCCGTCATTGGGATGAACAAATTCCACTCTTGATCCATGATTCTCAACATAACACTTTAGTAGCTTTGAAGCCATCTTTATAATCACCCAGTTACGGAGTGACGTTTGATGTCAACAAGAAACTCTTCCGGTGTTAGTAATTGGCATGATCTCATGGTCTAAGGATTAGGACTACTTCGTAGTTTGTTTATAGCAATATAAACTCAATGACTTTGATCGTAATGCTATACTTCGGATGAATGTTCATCACACCATTACACTAATGTTGTGATCTCGTTATTAACAACATCCAATGTCTATGATCAGGAAACCGTGATCATCTTGTTAATCAACGAACTAGTTTATGAGAGAGGCATAACTAGGAACTTTCCGTTTGTTTATTAAACACACATGTATT
Organism: Avena sativa; assembly: GCA_916181665.1. Taxonomy (NCBI): domain Eukaryota; kingdom Viridiplantae; phylum Streptophyta; class Magnoliopsida; order Poales; family Poaceae; genus Avena; species Avena sativa. Next base: position 235,110,777 of record OV702296.1, on the reverse strand, counting down.
AACGTTTCCGTATTAATACAATTATAGCATGCAAAATAAACATCTATCATATACTTGGAATACACATAATAAACATTTTATTATTGCCTCTCAGGGCATATTACCTTCAGTCAGGTCCTAGACGGGTTCATCAGAACGAAGATGGAGGGATGCGCGCAACAGGAAGGACGCTATCCCCATATCCTCCGACCACGGAGGCAAGGCTCATACTCGTCGCCCATCTCCATCGCCCCGATCCCCCCGACATTGCGAAGACCCCAATGATCACCATCGCATGGACATGCCTCCACCAAGGCAAAGCGACATCGTCATCCGCGACAACACGGAGCAGCCCCGTCATGATGGAGAGCGCAACCAAGGACACAAGAGCAGGTCGCGTCATGACCCTGCATGTCCGACAAGCAACCGCGACAAGTGTGAGGCATCGCAGGAGGGTAACAGCAAGAAGGCTAACCCACCGCCACCTCCGCCTCCGTCGCCCCCTATTAGCCACCATGGCGGAGGTTCACGTAGCCCATCCCCTAGCGGAAAGAAGAAAAGAATAAGCCCGGAGCCATACGACGCACGTTCACACCTGGACAAGATTCACGAGGCCTAGGAAGGACAATACCTGGGACCATGTTGCTTTGGACCTGTTATGCGGACCGCAACTTACCCCAAGGATTTCCGGATTGACAAGAACATCAAGCCCTATGACAGAACCGCCAAACCAGCTACGTGGTTGCAGGATTACGGCAACGCGGTGGAGATCGCCGGGGGTAACCCCAACATTGCCGTCAAGTACCTCCCATTGATGTTGACGGGCACGGCCTGCCAATGGATTGATGACTTGCCAGAGAAGTCCATCTGCAACTGGTTGGACATGCAAGAAGCATTCACCAAGAACTTCGAGGGTACGTATAAGCGTCCCTGCACTGTTGGCGATCTACAATGGTGCGTGCAAGAGAAAGACGAGTCATCTCGCGCCTACCTCTCTCGCTGGCTGGATATGAAGAATTCCTGCGCAGGAGTGCATGCTCAGACCGCCATGACCACCTTCATCGATGGGTTGGAGAAAGGTACGTTGCTCCGACATAAGTTGAAGCACCTGTAGGACAATCACAGGATCGATCTCAAGCAGATGATCCAGCTGGCCAGTGAGTTCACGGCTGCCGACAACGATGCTCGCGGCTCCCTGCCGGCAACGGCCATTCCAACTCAAGCTAAGAGGAACAACAACACCAAGCAGAAGATACCGCCAGAAGAAAAGCAAACCTCTGACATGGTCGCCATGACATTCGCGGGACGAGGTGATGGCGGGCAGCGTGGCCTAGGACGGGGGGCTGGTTGTGGGCGGCAGCGAGGTAGTGAAACTACCCCGGCAGCGCTCCGCATTCCCCAAACGTACCAGGAGTACCGTGATATGCCATGCCTTGTACATCTAGACGCCAACGACAAGGCCACACACACCAATCGTCATTGCAAGTTCGTCAACGACCTCAAGGAGGATCCGGAGTCCGGTTACAAGCGAAGTCCAAGGATTCAAGTGACATGGACGAGGATGTTGACCCCAAGCACGCCGACAAGAGCGATGGCAAGGGCAAGAACCCCTTCGAGAAGAAGGTTGCCGTCTACCACACTTTCCTTGGCACCCCTACTGTCCGGCAACAGAAAACCTCCATGAGGATACTAATGGCTACCCTACCCCCAGTTCCCCAATACTTACGCTGGTCGGAGATTCCAGTCACTTGGGACAGGAAGGATCACCCAGACCTCATCCCTATGGAGAACCAGTACGCCATGGTCATCAACCCCCTGATTGACGGCAACAAGTTCACCAAATGCATGGTGGACAGTGGAAGCAGCATCAACATCATGTACCTGGATATGCTGCACAAGATGAACTTGACGGAGGCTAACCTAAGACGGACCAGCACCGTGTTCCATGGCGTAGTTCCTGGCCGGGAGGCTCGGTCCCTAGGATGCATTATGCTTTAGGTCGCTTTTGGCGATGTTAACAATTACCGCCGAGAACGCATGACCTTCGAGATGGTCCCCTTCAAGAGCGTGTACCACGTCATCTTCGGACGCGACATCTTCCACACCTTTATGTCCAAGCCATGCTTCGTCTACAACAAGCTCAAGATACCCGGACCAAATGGCATCATCACCGTCCGGAAGCTTTACCAAGGCAAGGGACTGCGAGATTGGAGAAGCAGCCTTTGCAGAAGATGTCCTATACAACGAAGAATTCAAGGAGATCCAGAGCAAGGTCGATGCCACGGAGATGCCGGTGTCGAAGAAGCAGATATCTGACTCCGCCCACGCCTTTAAGGTCGCCATCGAAACCAAGCCGGTGGAACTTGTGGTAGGCGATGCCTCCAAGACCACCGCCATTGGGACGAACCTGGACCCTAAATAGGAAAGCGCGCTCGTCGAGTTCCTCATGAGAATAGGGACATCTTTGCCTGGAAACCTGCCGACATGAAAGGTGTACCTAGGGAACTTGCCGAGCACAAGTTGAATATTGATCCAAAATGCAAACCAGTGAAACAACCTCTATGACGCTTCGAAGACGAGAAGAGACGCGCCATAGGCAAAGAGATAGCTAGGTTACTTAAGGCTAGTTTTATCCGAGAAGTCCTTCACACCCAATGGGTGGCCAATCATGTACTTGTCCCTAAAAAGGGAACCAAAGAATTAAGAATGTGCATTGATTACACCGGCTTGAACAAAGCGTGTCCTAAAGATCCGTTTGCTTTGCGTCGCATTGACCAAGTCATTGAATCGACGACTGGCTCGGAAATTTTGTGTTTTCTCGATGCATACTCAGGATACCACCAGATAAAGATGAGGAAGTCAGACCAATTGACCACTTCGTTCACCACACCCTACGACACGTTTTTCTACGTCATGATGCCCTTTGGGCTGAAAAATGCAGGTGCTACGTACCAGCGGACTATGCAGCGTTGCCTCCACGATCAAATTGGTCGGAACATTCACGCCTATGTGGACGATATAGAAGTGATGTCCAAAAATCCAAATGACTTAATCTCTTACTTGAAAGAAACCTTTTATAATCTCCGAAAATACAACATGATGCTTAACCCTAAGAAGTGCGTCTTCAGGGTTCCAGCCGGCAAATTGTTGGGCTTCATCGTTTCCCAACATGGAATCAAGGTCAACCCGGAGAACATCAAGGCCATCCTAAACATAAACCGTCCGACATGCCTGAAGGACATACAACGGCTAACAGGTTGCGTAGCAGCAGTAAGCCGGTTCGTCAGCCGACTTGGAGAGAAGGCTCTGTCGCTGTAAAAGTTGCTGAAGAAGGTGGACAAATTTACATGGACGGACGAGGCAGATGCAACACTGAAGAAGCTAAAGGAGATACTCTCCTCGACACCTATACCTGCAGCACCCGAGCCTATGGAGCCTATGTTAATCTACATGGCGGCCACCAACCGGGCAATCAACATCGTCGTCGTGGTAGAGTGGAAAGAACCAAGGCATGAGTATGGAGTTCGATGACCAGTTTACTATGTAAGCGAGGTCTTGACGGAGTCCAAGAAACGTTACCCGCACTACCAGAAGCTAGCTTATGGAGTGTTCCTTGCTTCCCGGAAGCTAAGGCACTATTTCCAGGAGTACCCTATCACAGTTGTGAGCAAAGCTCCACTGTCCGACATCATCAACAACAACGACACTACAGGAAGGGTTGCGAAGTGGGGCATTGAACTTGCTGCCTTTGAGATCCCCTAAAAGAGACGTGACGCCATAGAATGACAGGTCTTGGCGGATTTTATCGCAGATTGGACGGATATGCCCGATGCTACTCCTATACCAGAGCCAAAATACTGGGTGATGCACTTTGACGGATCAAAGCTACTCAACGGCTCGGGGGCTGGTGTACTATTACAGCCACCAACTGGGGAGAGGCTACACTACGTTCTGCAGATCCACTTTGAGGCTACAAACAACATGGCGGAATACGAAGCACTCATTCATGGACTTTGCGTAGCCAAGGATATCGGGATCAAGCGCATAGTTTGCTGTGGAGATTCCGACTTGGTTGCCCAGCAGGTGGCTGGCACCTGGAATGCGCGGAACCCTATGATGGCGGCATATCAATACGAAGTGGATGATATAGCCAAGAGCTTCTTGGGCTACGAAGTCAAGTATGTATCGAGGGAGGAAAATAAGGCGGTTGATCTACTGTCAAAGCTTTGGGTCAGGGCGCAAACGAATTTCGCCTGGCGTTTTTATGGAGCATCTATGGACACCATCCGTGAAGAGAGCGGACCCCTAGAACCCGGACAGAGTTGACTCTTTTGTTCACGTAGTGACAAAGGTCCCTCCGGCTTGGACAAAACCGTTTATGGAATATCTCGTACACAGAACTTTGCCCATCGACGAGGTCGAAAGTCGGAAAATAGTATGTCGAGCAAAGGGCTATACAATAATCAATGGAAAGCTCTATAAAATAAGCACCACTGGTGTATACCTCAAGTGTGTTTCCCGGAAAGAAGGTATTGAAATCCTTCATGAGATCCATCTCGGAGATTGCGGGCATCACACCTCTCCTTGATCATTGGTCTCCAAAGCCTTCCGGCAAGGATTCTAATGGCTGACCGCGAAGGCGAACACTGACAGGCTGGTTGACACATGCATGAGATGCCAGTATTATGCCTGAAAACCACATGTTCCAGCTGAAGAATTGCGAACAATACCAATAACTTGGTCGTTTGCAGTCTGGAGGCTAGACATGGTTGGTCCATTACAGACGGCACCATGTGGGTTTACGCATCTGCTAGTAGCAGTTGATAAATTCACCAAATGGATAGAAGCTAAACCCATTAGAAAGCTTGATGGGGCAACTGCCCTTAGGTTTCTCCGGGATCTAGTGGTGAGATTTCGTCTCCCACATAGCATTATCACCGACAACGGAAGCAACTTATCACTCGGAGAAGTGGAAGCTTATTGTTGGGAGAAGGGCATCCGACTTGACCTAGCATTTGTGGCACATCCAAAGTCCAATGGCCAAGTTGTGCGAGCCAATGGATTAATTCTACGGGGAATCAAGCCATGTCTAGAGGCACCGCTACATAGAGCAGCTGGAGCCTAGGCGGAGGAATTACCATCTGTTCTGTGGAGTTTACGAACTACACCCAATAGATCTACCGGCTACACCCCTTATTTCATGGTATATGGAGCAGAATCCATTCTGCCTTCCGACATCCTTCACGATTCACCAAGAGTTGTCGCCTACGACGAAGATGATGCTGAAGAATCCAGGTGCCTAGATGTGGACCTTCTCGATGAAGAGCGCGTATTGACCTGCCAAAGATCTGCCATCTACCAGCAGAAGCTACACAGCTACCATAGTCGCCGCGTTCGGCATCACTCATTTAAAGAGGGGGATCTGGTGCTCCGACTTAAGCAGAAGAAGTCACACAAATTATCCCCGCCATGGGAAGGACCGTTCATCATAAGCAAGGCGCTACTCAATGGGTCTTACTACCTCGGAACTTGAGGATAGACCCAGTGATGATCATAAGCGTAAGCGATGAGACCCGGATGATGACTACCCGGAGTTTGATCGGCCATGGAACATAGCACAACTATGTCCTTTTTACACTTAGCATATTTTTATCTACTGTGTACCTCTTATATGATCAATGAAATAAAGCTCTTTGGTTCACTCATATTCTTGAGTATTTTACCTCCTTTAGTGTTCATTTTTTGGATCGTATAAAACCTTTATGCGCAAGCTTTGCATTTGCTCTTTGGTTCACTCATGTTTTTTGTTGTTTTTATGTGGATTATGGAGTAGTGACTTTTGGCACTTGAAGTCGGCGATTTTGTGCTTAGGTTTTGATGGTGCCATTAGGCATCATCACTTGAGCGCATGGTTCTGACTACGAGTCCTCCGACTCATGAAAAGTCAAGCATAAAAAACAAACTAATGGATAAGCCAACACTTGCTTAAAAAATATTTACATGCTGGAACTAGTACTTGAGTAGCATAAAACATACAGCTATTGTTTTTCCGCCTTAAGATTAACACAATAAGTTTTTCCGCATACATACATCCAGAGGAGACAAGTATTACAAAGTGTTTTTCATTCCTCTAACACAGGAGACTTTGAGGTAGCATCGTCGTCAGGAGGAGATCCATCCTGATCATCTTCAAAGTCGGTGGTCTTGAGGGACTCGGAGGAGCTGTGATGGTCGCCGTCAATGATCTCAAGAGGCACAAAGGCGTTGTGATCGACCAACTCGGCGACCCTGGAGTCATTTATACGCCCAATTTGCATCACGATCCTATATCATAATTTACCTCTATTCATTGATATTTGTCTTATTATGAGGTATTACTTATGACTTTTCATTTGTTTATGCATGTTGGATGATTCCTGGAGGATGGACTACCGGAGTCTGGATTCTGATGGAAAAGAAGGCGTTCTGGTGCAATTTTGCGAAGATCAGAAAAATACCAGAAAAATATGGAAACGTATTATTTTACCTAAGGACGAAGGAAGCCAGAAGGACGAGCGAAGGGGGGCCTCAGGGGGCCCACACACCCCTAGGCGCGGGCCCACCTCCTAAGGCAGGTGTGGCCCACCTGCTCAGCCTCCGACTCCGCCCCTTCGCCTATATCTTCCCTACGGAAACCTAATACCAAGAGAGCAGCCACAGATAGATTTCCGCCGCCTCTAGGGGGCGGAAAACATCGAGAGAGAAAGATCTCTCCGGCAGACAGATTTCTGCCAGAGGAATTCCTTCCCGGAGAGGGGAGACCGTCACCATCAACACCGTAATCAAGCTAGGCTTCATCGGGATCGTCATCATCATCATCCACACTATCATCTCCACCAGCACCATCATTACCACTCCATCCCGCTATAATAATTGTGTTGGATATTTGTTTAGTTCTTAGGGGAAACTTTCCCGGTGTTGATTACTATTGTAGTTGATGCTTGTGAGTGGAACCATTCGATTATTGTTTATGTTCAGATTGTTATCCATTATCATATCATCTTTGATCTTGATCCATATGATGTCTTGTGAGTAGTTCATCTAGTTCTTGAGGACATGGGAGAAGTCATGTTGTTAGTCGTGAATCTGTGATGATTTATTATTCAATGGTTTGGTATTTAAGTTGTGGTGCTATTCTTCTAGTGGTGTCATGTCAACATCGACTACATGACACTTCACCATCTATGGGCCTAGGGGAATGCATTATGCATTTGGCTACTAATCGTGGGGTTTCCAGAGTGACAAAAACCTAAACCCCCGTTAGGACACCTTTGCACAAGGGAGTGTAGGATCTCAGAGTTTAAGGATGTGGTTAGATTTATATCTTAATTACTTTCCTGTAGTTACAGAAGTTTGCAGGGGGTTTAATCACAAGTATGTATTAGTCCTAGGAAGGGAAGTATGTTAGCACAAGTTCACCCACACAACACTTACAACACCAAAGAATGGTAATCAGCTATTTGAAGCGAAAGCACTTGACAGAATTCCCATGTGTCCTCGAGAACGTTTGGTCCTTATAAGTATTTCCACCGGCTTGTCCTTTGCTAAGAAAGGATTGGGACACTTGCACCGTTTGTTCGTTACTTCTGTTGCTTTCTCTTTGTTTTGTTGCTTTGTCAGAAAACCACTAAAAATCCGTGTGCTAAGTATTCACAAGGATTTCCTGCTCCATACCACTATTTAGCACCTTCTGCTCCTCATTGGGATGGACACTCCTATTTATCGAAAGTACTACGATACACCCCCTATACTTGTGGGTCATCAAGACTATTTTCTGGCGCCATTGTCGGGGAGTGAAGCGCTATTGAAGAGTGGAACAGGTAAGGGAAACTTTTACTATGAGTATTGCTTTTGTTACTGCTTGTTACTTTGTTTCCAATATGGATAACCCACTTGGTTTTCTGTTTGGGAAAACTACTACCACTGCTATGGTAGTAGATGAACCACCTCCTGTTGAGATAGATTCTTTTAAGATACCTACAAGTATTGTTAATCGTGTTATGGATAATTATTATTTTGGGGATGGAACTGTCCATCCTGGTGATCACTTGCTTTTTATCCATGAATTATGCGGGTTGTTTAAGTGTGCAGGTATCACAACTGAACAAGTGAAGAAGAAGTTACTCTCCATATCCTTGAAAGGGAGAGCTGAAGCATGGTATAAGCTGCTGAAGAATGGACAATCCATGGAATGGGAGGAGATGGCATCTCTCTTTTACTCTAAATTTTATCCTCCAAGTGAAATCCATAAAGATAGAAGTCTTATATATAACTTTTGGCCCCTTGATGGAGAGAGTACAACTCAATCTTGGGGGGATTGAAGTTACTAATGCTTAAATGTCCTATTCATGAACTCCCTAACAATATTATTCTCAATAACTTTTATGGTAGGCTTTCTCTTCATGATAAAGATTTACTAGATGCTTCTTGTGCTGGATCATTCACACGTATGAAGGAAGAAGCTAAATGGGATCTCTTAGACCATATTCAAGATAACACTGAGGCTTGGGAGAATGACAAAGGAAGAAAGTCAGGTATAAACTATGATTATGAATGCATTAAATCTTTTATGGGTACTGATAACTTCCGTGATATTCGCAATGAGTTTGGTCTTGATTCCCAAAGTATTTCCAAATGTTTTAAGGACTTTGCCTCTTACATAGAAATCCCCAAGAAGTGGAATAAGTACCATGCTCCGTATAAAGATGTTGTTAGTCATGTTCCTGTTAGAAGTACTCAAATTTGTACTACTAACCACAGTGTGCCTGAACCTCATGTTGAGAAAATGCCTTTCCCAGCTAAGGTAAAGGAGTATTCTATGATTATTAGTGCAAATAACAAAGGTACAATGAAAACTGTGGAGCCTGGTAAGCAATTGAATGTTGAACCTGTGGTAGCTATTGTGAAAGACCCTGTCACTAGAAATAGAGAGGATGAGCACATTGTCTTATGTGAACACGCTTCCAATATTATCTCTCATCCTAGTAAAGCTAGAAAATCTAGTGACCCTGTGCTCTCTGTTAAAATTGGTGATCATTGCTACTATGGTTTATGTGATATTGTTGCTAGTTCTAGTGCTATTCCTTATGAGATTTATAGGGAAATTATGCATGAGATTGGTCCTTGTGAGCTTGAGGACATTGATGTGGTTATTCACCTTGCTAATAAGGAACCATGTTCCCCATTGGCATTGTAAGAGATGTGGAGGTTATTTGTGGTAAGATTAAGTATCCTGCTGATTTTCTAGTGCTTAATTCAGCAGCTAGCAAAACTTGTCCTATCATTTTTGGTAGACCTTTCTTGAATACTTGTGGAGCTATTATTGATTGTAAGAAGGAAAAAGTTTTAACTAAGTTTGATGGAGATTCTTATGAGTTTAACTTTTCCAAATTTGCTAAAGCTCCTTGTGAAAATAGCTTGCCTAATAAAGATTTCAGGATGGAACAACTTGCTTCAATTGATCCAGTCTATGACCTTGGACCTCTTTTTGATGACTGTAAGTATGCTTATTCTGATGATAAAGTTGTTTCCAGTGACAATTATATTGTCAACTTTATTCAAAGTGTTACTGAAAGTTATTTTGAGAGAGGGAAACATGGTTCTATGCATCTCAATGATGTTAAGTTTCCCCGTTTTATGTTGAAAGCTTTGAAGTTGCATCTGTTTTGTATTCCTATGCTAGTGGCTTTTTGTTTCAACAATTCGTTTTCTCATGATACCCCCATGCATAGGAAGTGGGTTAGACTCAAGTGTGTTGGTTATTTGCTTCTTGATGCTCTCTTTCACTTCAGATATATATATATCCTATGTGAGCATCTTTGGAAGTTTCAAGCCTAACTTAAAGGCATTAAAGAAAATTACTTGTTGGGAGATAACCCAAGAGTTTTGTCGAGTCTTGGAAGTTATTACCTCTATAATAATCGCTCCTTATCCTTTTTGTTTTGGTTTTTGTGTCAAGTTCAACTACTTTTGTGAAGTAGAGGAGTTGTGAAAAGTGGCTGTCCTTGGACAGATTTTTGTGCTGCATTGTAAACATTCGTGAGGAAGCTCAGTACTTCGGATGGAGCTGCATTTTTCTGAGCTTGTTCTCCAAGTTGTTACCCAACTTTCATCAGTTCTGCACTTTTTTATTTGAGCAGCAGAAGGTCTACAAAAAAATCAATCTTTACCTGCTGGTCTATTTTGACAAATTTCTCACATCATTTGCATTTGCCTCTTACAGAAGCTTTTGTTTTGATGGGTTTTCAGTTGAAGTGTGTACCAAAGGTTTGTTGTTTTTGATTACACTAATGTTGTCATTGAGTTTGTGCAAGGGTTTTGTAAGAAGGAAATTCTCAGGAGAAAGAGAGAAGGAATCTGCAGAGTTCGTCTTTGAATAGGTAAAAGTGGTGAAAACAGAAGGTTCGTGAAACCCCAATCTTTTTATATTTTTGATGTTTTTAATACATAAGGGAAGTTACAAGACAAAACTGAAGAGGAAACGAAGCCCGGGGTGGACAAACCCACCCCAGGCACAGGCCCAGCCTGGCCGTGCCTGAGGGGGGTGTCTCCCCCTCGAACTCCGTCTCCACCTCGTTTCCGTGTCAAAACCTTCCTTATGCATTGAAACTTCGTAATATATAACCCCCCGGGTTCCCCGAGGTCCGTGCATCGTGTTCTCGTCATGTTTTCGTTTCGATCTGTTTCTGTCAGGAAATCTTCTCAAGTTTAGAGCACCATGGCCTCCGCCAACGACAAAGGCAAGAATCCCTTGGAGATAGAGTTGGAAGAACAAACCGCCGCAGGAACAAGGGGAAGGAAACCTACTTTTGTAGGGTAAATTGACACTGCGGATGCTTTTTCTCGTCACATGCAGGGAATCGTAGCTTTTGGTCCAGAACTCATATACTGCCCCGAGGCAGCGAAAGCCCTTCGAACCACTAATGAGTTTTGTGAAAGATATCATGCTTTGAGGATGAAGGTGGATATGCTTCAAGAGGGAAATAACAGGCTTCGTGAGATGCTGGAAGATTTCCTGACCCATGACAAGAGAACACCACCACCACCGAAGGAGTAATTCGTCATCAGGTTTAGCATCCCCTTGGCTTGGGGGAGTGCCGCGGTATCACCACCATTATCTTTTATCTTTTACCTTTTTAGTGGATTCGTATCTGTGGTAGAGAGGTTATCTTATAGTTTGGTTTGCATGTGGAAGTATCTCTCCTTTATTTGATTATCTATGTATCCCTTGGTGTGAGTGCCTTTATTGAATATTAATGAGAAGTCTCATCTTTTACTTTTGCACTTCTTATTTTAGTTTGCAGTCTCTATTATATAATGGATCTTGTTGTTCAGTATTAGCACCACTCTGGGATCATCAAGTGGATCAAAATTGGTTTTGTCAAACCAAGTTCTGGTCAGTGGCCTTAGTTTGAAAGAAAAAGAAAGAAAGAAAAAGCTTACAGGTATTTGGTATCATTTGTTTTCTTTCTTGTTGGCTCATAAGCTTAGTATTCTTTATTTAAGATTCTTTTGTGTATTCAAGGAAGATTGCATGTTTGGATTTATTACTTGTATGTTTGCTTGTTTCTTTCAACTCTCTTGCTTGCTACCCAGCCTTGCTAGCCAAAAACCTGTTTTGAGAAGGCATACTTCTCATGTTTTCCAAACTCCTTTGAACCCAAAAATTTTGCCACTTGTGTCCACCATATCTACCTAATAGCTTTTTCTATTACTAGCAAATTCTCAAGCTTCATCTACCTTTCAAATTAAAAAGTATTTTGTTATGTGAAAACTATTTAGTAAAGCTCTCACGAACTTGATGGCACACTTTATTTACTTGCCCCTAATAAACTTGAACCATTGTGAACATCGAAGTTGTATATGCTTGCATCTATACATTGGAATTAGTAGAACTGTGCTGAACGGGGAATGTTTTCAACATTGCACTTGTACTATGTACACATTTGATATCATGCTCTTTTGTCTATGGATGTCAACGGTGTGAAATAAAGAGGAAACTTTTAAGTCCATGGAGTTTGTATTTTGTGTTAGAGAAACACCTGGGCCGCTAGCCTAAGCCATGCTTAATCATGGTGGAAACTTGCAGCATCACCATAGTGAGCTATCTATGAAGCATCCTCAATAAAAAGCTATGCTTATGGTAAATAAAAAGATCGCTAAGATGCTCTTTGTCTGCTTGCCTTGTCATTTTGGTTATGGGAATGCTCCTGTACCATGTGCAAGGGGTATCCCGTTGGCGGTTCTCAATGATATGCAAATACTTACAATGACAAGAACTTACCTGGACCCAAATTTGAGTATGCATGAGGAGTGGCCCTCATATTCAAGGGAAATGAGATTGCCAACTTATATTTCGTCAAGCATATACTCCATCTTTGTTCACTTTAATCTTAATCATCTCAAGATGCTTATGATAGGGGCAATGAGGGCTCAAAGCTAGTAAGTACCATAATCTTTTGGAAGCTCTTTATGACTTGTAATCCCTGCTACCCTCTAAGAAGGGACCTTTCTCCTAGTTACTAGTTGAGTCAGTAAACCCACTTCCTCTCTATCTCCAGCAAGCTTTTGAGTTGTTGTGTTTCAAGCATTCATATGGTGATTTATTCAATCATGTTCTTTATCTTCCCTGTTTGCACAAAACTCTTATCTATTGAGTATTACTTTGAAAGCCTTTACTTGTGAAAAATCTTTTTGAGCAAAGAGTGTCCCTGTTTTGAAACTTCTACAAAAAGCTTTTGTGAAACTGTTTGCCAGGTGTTCTCTGACCAAGAACAAGTTTGCCAATTCCAATTATGATTTATCTTTATGCATCTCTATTATGGCTGGTGTACTTGGTTGCAAGCTAAGTTATATAATGGTGAGTTGCCTTCTTCTATGAGTTGTGCAATGGTAAGTGTGATGCTTCTTGTTCGTATTCTTTTATCGACACTTTACTCCATAAACCTGTAGACATGTTTACTGAGCTTAGTATTCGCTTGGGGACAAGCGAAGTTTAAGCTTGGGGGAGTTGATACGCCCAATTTGCATCACCATTCTATATCATAATTTACCTCTTATTCATTGATATTTGTCTTATTATGAGGTATTACTTATGGCTTTTCATTTGTTTATGCATGTTGGATGATTCCTGGAGGATGGACTGCCGGAGTCTGGATTCTGATGGAAAAGAAGGCGCTTCGATGCAATTTCGCGAAGATCAGAAAAATACCAGAAAAATATGGAAACATATTATTTTACCTAAGGACGAAGGAAGCCAAAAGGAGGAGCGAAGGGGGCCCTTAGGGGGGGCACATCCCCTAGGCGCGGGCCCACCTGACCCCGCGCCTAGGGCAGGTGTGGCCCACCTGCCCGGCCTTCGACTCCGCCCCTTAGTCTATATCTTCCTTATGGAACCCTATTACCAAGAGAGCGACCACAGATAGATTTCCGCCGCCTCTGGGGGCGGAAAACACCAAGAGAGAAAGATCTCTCCGGCAGACAAATTTCTGCTGGAGGAATTCCTTCCCGGAGAGGGAGACCATTGCCATCAACACCATCATCAAGCTAGGCTTCATCGGGATCATCATCATCATCCACACCATCATCTCCACCAGCACCATCATTACCACTCCATCCCGCTGTAACAATTGTGTTGGATATTGCTTTAGTTCTTAGGGGAAACTTTCCCGGTGTTGATTACTATTGTATTTTATGCTTGTGAGGGGAACCATTGGATAATTGTTTATGTTCAGATTGTTATCCATTATCATATCATATTTCATCTTGATCCATATGATGTCTTGTGAGTAGTTCGTCTAGTTCTTGAGGACATGGGAGAAGTCATGTTGTTAGTAGTGAATCTGTGATGAGTTATTATTCAATGGTTTAGTATTTAAGTTGTGGTGCTATTCTTCTAGTGGTGTCATGTGAACATCGACTACATGACACTTCACCATTTATGGGCCTAGGGGAATGCATTGTGTATTTGGCTACTAATCGTGGGGTTGTCGGAGTGACAGAAATCTGAACCCTCGTTAGGAAAACTTTGCATAAGGGAGTGTAGGATCTCAGAGTTTAAGGCTGTGGTTAGATTTATATCTTAATTACTTTCCTATAGTTATGGATGTTTGCAGGGGGTTTAATCACAAGTATGTATTAGTCCTAGGAAGGGCAGTATGTTAGCAGGTTCACCCACACAACACTTACAACACCAATGAAGGGTACTCAGCTATTTGAAGCGAAAGCACTTGACAGAATTCCCATGTGTCCTCGAGAACGTTTGGTCCTTATAAGTATTTCCACCGGCTTGTCCTTTGCTAAGAAAGGATTGGGCCACTTGCTCCATTTGTTTGTTACTTTTGTTACTTGCTCTTTGTTTTGTTGCTTTGTCAAAAAACCCCTAAAAATCCGTTTGCTAAGTATTCACAGGGATTTCCTGCTCCATACCACTGTTCAGCACCTTCTGCTCCTCGTTGGGATCGACACTCCTATTTATCAAAAGTACTACGATACACCCCCTATACTTGTGGGTCATCAGTCATAACCTGCGAGCGATTCCCATATAGCTTTGTGATCAATCTTCTGGCCATCATCATCTACGTTGGGCAGACCCGAGGTCACCGTGTCGATGTCGGCATTCTCGTAGTGGGACTTGACCATCGCCAGCGACATTCTAGCACCAGCCTGGGTACATGAAGCTTTCCAGCTTACGATACACTCGGGGGCTTCGCATATAATCTCTGAGTACTTCATGACGGAATCCACCGCCTTGATATTGATGTTCAGGGGCTTGGCAATCTCTTTGGCTTGCTTGACGGCGGTACTGATGAAGTTGCCGGCAAGAACCATGCATTCCTTTGGCGGAGCAGGCATATTGGTTAAACAAATAGGAGCCGCATTTCTGGCAAGCAAAGGAGTACATGATTTCAATAACACAAAAAAGTTTAGAGTACCTAGCTTACAGAAGTACAAGACGGAGATCGCTTACCAAAGATGCTCGCCTACGCTTGCTGGAGTGTCTCCGCCATGGAGTCCCATTCTTGTCGGAGAACCTTGTAAGCCTCAAGGTTGCGCTGATTCTGCTCTTCGGCAGCTTTCTTCTGCTCCTTGAGGATTGCAATTTCCTCCTTTGGACGGTTCATCTCCGTGTTGGCATACTCCTGCAAAGCCTTCATAGATTCTTCGTGCATCTTCAAAGTGTCAGCCCTCTCCTGCTTGAGGATATTGTTCTCGCTATCCAGCAGTTCAATATGCTTGGATTGCTCGAAAATATCCTTTGCCTTGGCGATGGTTTCTGCAAGCCAGAGAAATAAACAACACATAATGAGTAGTCGGAGAGTGATGGCACAAGACCAAGTTTGAGTGCAAAATTGAAAGGAAAAACATACTCTTGCTCTTGGTGATTGGGTCCTTCAAGGAGGCAGTTTTACCCTTTTCAGCTTCCAGCTCAGCGCGCATCTTGTGGAACTTCTCGTTGGCGACGCCTCTCCGAGCATTCTCATTATGTGGAAAGAAATTTAAAGTTACTTAGTATACTTGGAGCATCTAGCCGGATAAATATCCACCTAGAGGCTTGGGGGCTACAGTAAGAGTTTTTAACTCAGCAATATGCTTAGTCTTTCTTTAAGCATCTAGTCGGAACTAATTCTGTTTCAACTAGAGGCTTGTGGGCTACAGTATTGAAATTTACAAACAATGCGTATGCTACTCTAAAAGTATCTAGTCGGAATAATTCATTTAAACTAAATACTTGGGGGCTATAGTGCGAAGTTATGATCTTACAAGTGGGATACTACATATTAAACTGCGTATACCCGTCTAAATCCTCGGGGGCTACAGTGGGATACTACATATGAAATGCAAAAGGCAAATAAAACTTACAAGTGTTATGATCTTGAGGTTGGTGGCGCTCTCGGCAAATATCTTGCTGAAGGAAAGACTATTTCCACGCAGGATATCCGCCTGCCTGAGTAGCTCCTCGAGACCACAAGTCGGAGAAGTTGGCGCTGCACCAGAAGCCAAAGCTGAGCTAGTCGGCGTAAGCGCCGGGTAGACAATCTTCGGAACTCTGTTGGCGTCTTGGATGCAGTGGCGCCGCCTTGGGCAGTAGTTTCGCCTTCCACCATCGCCTTACCGCTACCAGTGGCATCCTTAGCCGGAGCTTTAGCCACTTTGGATGCGGTGCTTTCTTGTGTCGCCTGCTCGCCGACAACAGCAAGATCCACGGTGATACCCAGGTCCACTTCCATGGCGGAAGGGACAGATGCTACCTTAGCTGGAGAGCTTGTCGGTGCGGCAGCAGGCTGGACACTGGGAGTAGTAGGGGCGATGGCGGGAGATTCTCGGTGAAACATATCTCTAATGTTTTTAGAAGCCCCCGATGTTTTGGAGGTCTTCTTCAAACTCAAACTAGCATTAAAGTATAAGTACAGGAATAAGACGAGAAAGAGACAATGTCGGATGATAAGAAGCTTACACAATAGTGGGTGCCTTGGTAAACAGGATGCCGATGATTCCTCTTTTCTCCGCCTCCAGGATGTCAGTGGACTTCTTAGAGGCTCCACCCTCCGTATTATTCTTCTTGCCTTCGTCGGCAGCGTCAGAGGTGGAGCTCTTCCACTTACGCGCCAACGGGACATCATCGTCGGACACGACGGTGACTTCCTTCATCTTGGGGTCATAGATTTGTACAGCCATGCTATCCTCCTCTAGACTCTTTAGCTGTTAAGTGAAATCCTGAAGTGTTAGATGCAGTGGTAATGGCTAGACGGAAGAACTCGAGTATATGTCATACAGGAAAATAACAGGTACCTCTAGGCACTTGCCATCCACGAACATGTCGTAGGTGATGGTGAAGCCGCGCTTCCTATCCTTCACCTTGACAATGTCCTTGAGGCGGAGCTTGATGGAGTCACTCGAAAAGTTGTTCATGGAGATGCGAAGGCTATCCTTCCTATCCTGGGTATACTGGTGCATCAGCTTCGCGCGGTGCTGTAGAGGCTGAATCCGCCTGATGAACCAGCACATGGCTAGGTCCAATCCGGTCAGACCCATCTCTACGAACCACTCGATCCTCCTTATAGCGCGGGAGGCTTCATTGTCGGAGGGGAAGATGGATTGGGATCTCCATGTCGGGGCTTCAGCGGAGGCCCCGTCAAAAAAGTCTAGGTACGTAGCTTCTCGGCCGTCCAGAGGGATATCTGGGCTATAGAAGTACGTCCTCTGCCAGTTTTTGCAGGACTCGTGGCCTACAATGTCAGGGAACCGCCGGCCAGGCCGGATCTTGAAGCTAATGGTTCCGCAATTTCTAAGCTCGTCCTTAATTGCTCCGACTTCCCTCTTGACGGTGAAGAAATAGATGAACAGATCTAACCTAGGCCTAATTCCTAGGTAGCCCTCAAAAAGCGTCACGTAGTTGCTAAGCGCGAGGATGCTATTCAGAGATAGGTTCTGAGGTTGAACCCGGTAATGGCTAAGGACGTCTAAGAAGAAGTCGGATATTGGGAGGGAGACGCTGCATATCATCTGTGCTTTGAGGTACACCTTCTCTCTAGCTTGGGGAGAAGGAGTGACCTTGCCGGCCGGCGCCGCCCGCCAGAACAGCCCCTCCGTCGCGGGGAGGTACCCCTCGGTGAGCATCTCCTTGAGATCTCCATCGGTGATATCGGAGCCACGCCACTCTCCTTTGTGAGAGTCGCTCTCCTCCTCCAGCGGTTCCAGCCCCGCTGGAATATGGTCATCGCCGGTGGTTTCCACCACTGCGGAGCGTGGCACAACCACGCCCTCTGGAGGCACATGGACGGAGCCTGCCGGCTTGTTCGTGGCTTCGTTCGTCGCCGCCATGGATGGGGGGAGCTGCTGCTTGCCATTGGAGCGGGGAGAGAGGTGACTGGGAGATTGGGGAAGAACTAGGGTTTTTCTCGTGCGCGCGGAAAGCTCGAGGAGATATTCCCAGGAGGAAGAAGATGACACGAGGGAGAATGTGGTGAAAGGATAAAATTTACCACGGTTGTAATTTATAACCCACGGCGTCAAGATTCGTGCAAGTTGATCGAACGATTGCTGCGTGGATAGCGCGTGCGCGGAAATTTCGCCACGTTCCACCGCCGCTGCCAATGTTTCGCATCCTTCGTGCGGGAAAAACGGCTATGATTGCGTTCTCTGCATGTGTGAGTTACGAGGAGTCGCTGACCTATGGTCTAGGTTGCTCTGACTGACACAGGCAGGTGAACCATCCCATCCAAAGATTCCGGCATGGACGGATCCAGTCTGGCTACGAGAAGAGTACGATGGAAGATTCAGCAGTTCTCTGACTTACAAGTTGAAGACGGAGGATGTTGCAGGGTTCTTGGGAGGACTACAAGATATTGCTTGACGATTTTCCGACATTCATCTAGACGGTGCATTCACCTGAAGAGGCAAGGCGGCGCAAGATCTCAGAATTCTTCGGGGGCTACTGTTGGGGATATGCTAAATGGGTGCCACCATAGCATGTCTCTAATCTGGATAACCCGGGTGGCCCACAGTTGGTAGCAAGGCCTATGGCCTGCTGGGCGGCCCAGTTAGATGGATCTAGAAGGGAGGCCCATGCCGGATAAAGGAAGGCTACGGAGGAGTCACCGACGTACCCGGAGCCTTGGAGTGCAAGACATGCTAGACTAATTGTATACTGTGTAGGACTCTGTAACCTGTCCGGCAAGGACTTTGCCTGTAACCCTAGGATCTGGCGACTATATAAGCCGGACCTATGGGAGCCTTTAGGGAAGAACACAACTCATATCGCGCACAGCGAACCGATCCCTATTACTCGGCGTATTACCATTATAGTGATTTATAGCAGGAGTAGGATCCCACCAACGTCGTGGGATCTGAACCTGGGAAAGCTGTGTTACCTCGTACCCGCCAACCTTCCGCCTTACCCCACGTCTCTAAACACGCTCTATGAGGACCCCTCCATGGAATACTCGTCGACAATACCACAAGAGTGTTCTCTCCTCACTCTCTCAGTTTTCCCACCCCATGCCGCCCCTGCCCTATTCCCCTCGCTGCCTCCAGTGCGCTCTCTCGCCTCTGGCCTCCCTTCCTTCCCGTCGTCACCACCAAGGATGGAACCCACGGAGGCTGAGCCACTCGAGGTCGAGGAGGCAACGACACCGGCTATGGCCTGCACTAGCAAGGAGAGGCGCAGCCGACGAACTCCACTCTGTCGCTCTCCACCGCAACATCAAGCAGACAAGGAGTTGGCGAATATCCCACCCTAAGGGAGTGGGGCTTGGCTTGGCTTCCTACTTGGCGTGCGGATCTCGACATTGAATTGCAAGGGAAAACAAGGAGACGGCCAGCAGGGAGTCCGTTTTCCTCCGGTGGCTGGGAGTAGCCGGAAGCGGGGGCATACCTTCGCGGGTACCCGCCGGGTCACATGTCTGGTGGAGACTTGGACCCGACGGTGGGTATGGAGTCGGGTGGTGGTGACGGGAAGAGCTGGTGGAGGAGGGTATGGAGGTGCCATACCCGCCTCCATACCCGGCGGGTGCCATCCATAAGTGCGCCGCCACCCTCAGGGCCCGAAGAGTGATGTCCAAGTGCTCCCGGTCCCGCTGCCTAGATAGAGGATAACTACTAAAGATAGGTAAGAAATCAAAAAAGATTCAGAATCATGCCTTGGAAAACACGTATAACCATCTTATTGCGCACATTCCAAAGCAACCAGGTCATTGCGACAAGCACTAACCTATTTCCATGCTTATTCCTTGCAAAGGAGAAGAATCAATACAATATCGGGGAGGATGGTACCCGGTGTGAAAGTACTGATGACATTACAGAGGAGGTACAATTCTTTTATAAGAATCTGTATACCTCGTAAGGAGATCCTATTATGGGTGGCCTCCTTAATCTTGTTAATGAGAAACTTAGTCAAGAGGATCACATGATGCTTGAGAAGGATTATACTACAGAGAATATCAAAAAGGCTCTTTTTCAAATGCATCCATCAAAGGCCTCAGGAGTGGATTGCTTTACTTTCGGGTTTTTTCAGAGGCATTGGGACCTGATTGGCCCAAATCTTTGCGAAGAAGCAATTTGTGGCTTTCTGAATGATGGGGGGTTACCGGTCAACCTGAATGATACGGCCATAACTTTGATACCAAAGGAACGGAATTCTCAGTCTATAAAGCAATATCGTCCTATTTTTCTCTGCAATGTTTTGTATAAAATTGGTATAAAAGCAGTAGCTAACCAAATGCGTTCAGTGTTTGAAGATATAATTAGCCAGGAACAGAGTGCGTTCGTCCCTAGACATCTAATAACCGATAATGTTATAGTGGCCTTTGAGTGCATTCACTCGATGAGGAGAAATAAGAAGGAAAATAAGGGTCAGCACACGGTGAAACTCGATATGATGAAGGCCTACGATCGTGTTGAGTGGCCCTTCCTTGCTACAATGATGCAAAAGCTAAGTTTTCCTTTGAGATGATTTGAATTATTATGAGATGTGTGTCTACTGTCAGGATCTTGGTAAAGGTGAATGGAGGACTCCTTGACCCTTTTTCTCCTTCGCTGAGGTATCAGACAGGAAGACCCAATATTGCCATATCTTTTCTTATTCTGTGGAGAAGGATTGTCGTCATTATTACACCACTATAATACTGGCTTTATGGACAGGGGAGTTACAGTGTGTCATAGAGCTCTCTGGATTTCTCATCTCCTACTTGCGGATGATAGCTTAATTTTCATAAATGCTAATGCTGCAAGTGCTAGGAGATTGAATGAGGTACTACAAATTTATGATGAAGCCATGGGACAAAGAGTTAATAAAGATATGAGTGCTCTCTTTTTCAGTCCATGCACTCCGGAGGCTCATAGGCTTGAAGTCAAAACGAATTTGAATATTCAAGTAGAGACCTTCAGTGAGAAATATTTAGGACTCCCTACAGAGGTTGGAAGAATCACGGATGAAGCCTTTGAGTATATTGCGGATAGTTCAAAAGGAAAGATTAATGGGTGAGCAAAGAAAGGCCTCACTTATCCAGGCAAAGAAAGACTCATCAAAGGAGTTATTCAAGCAAAATCAACCTACAACATAAGTTGCTTCTTATTGTCCAAATGGTCTTGCAAGAAACTAAACTCTATAAACGCAAGATTTTGGTGGAGTGGTAACTTGGACAAGCGGTCTATGCACTGGCTGGCTTGGGATAAGCTTGCTATACGAAATCCAATGGGGGTATGGGTTTTCGAGATATGAATTTGTTTAATATTGCTCTCCTTGGTAAGCAAGGTTGGCGGCTGTTAATGAATCCTAATTCTCTCTGTTCTCAATTAGTGTTGAGCAGATATTGTCATAATCAGAACTTTATGGAAGCAACAGCTCCGAGAGCAGCCTCAAGAACTTGGCGTGCTATTTTGGTGGGAAGAGAATCTTTAAATCTGGGGTTGATCAAGAGAGTTGGATCAGGCCAGAGTATTGCCATCTGGGAGGATAAGTGGATCCCTTCATCAAAAACCATGCGGCCCATGGGCCGATTGATGGAGTCGGACAAGGTGTGGGTCAGTGAGCTGATGACCCCTGAATATCAATGGAATTCTCTGCTGGTTCGAAGTTTATTCTTTGCTCTGGATGCGGATGAAATTCTCAAAATTCCGCTTAGAGCTAGGTTTGAGGAAGATTGGCTAGCTTGGAATAGAGAAGAATGGTATTTACTCGGTGAGGTCTGCCTACCGAGCTCTAGGTCAGAATAGAGACTACCAGATATCTGAACAAGATAATGGTGCTTCATCATCAGACAATGATTCAGAGATTTGGAGGAGAGTGTGGAAATTGAATGTAGTTTCCAAGGTACGTGTTTTTTTGGTGGAGGGTTCTTCGTGAAATTTTGCCCGACTATGGAACCTTATCACGGCGGCATGTCATGGACAATAATACCTGTGGAATCTGCAAATCAGAATCTGAAAATTTGATGCATGCACTCTTTGAGTGCAGCCATGCGAAGATGTTTTGGTTAGCAGCAGAGGAAATGCTGCTGGTCAAACTTCCGAAGTTACATCCTTTGACATGGTCCAAGGACATTTTATGTGATCCGAAATTTTCAGGGAAGGACAAATCGAAGATTACTACGATAATGTACTCAATTTGGTCTTCGAGAAACAACATAACTCATGGTGATGAGGGGTTCCACCCAATCAGCACGATGAAGTTTATTGACGAAACAATGCAAGCATTGGATCTTCCGAGAGATCAAAAACAGCCCAAGCAGCCTAGACCTAAGTGTTGTTGGACGAAACCACGTGACGATTTTATCAAGATCAATTCGAATGGTGCTATTGATGGAATCAAAGGTATGGCGGCTTCTGGAGATGTCAATGAGCAGGGTATGAACGAACAGGATAGAACAATACTATACTTGTGTAGTTAATGGTACAAAACTTTATCCATACCCGTATCCGCGAGTGTAAAACTTTACCCATACCCATAACCGCCGGGTACCATACCCATTGGATATCCGGTGGGTAGATCCAATAGTATACAAGTTATTCATAATTTTACGTTCATCAATATATTTGAAAAAAAATACAATTGTCTCTATTTAATAATAGATAGACGAGTACATGAAAGTATCAAAGCTTAGCATTCACAATCACATACTTGTCCCTAGGCTTCTTGTCGCATAGGTTGACACTTTACCGGTAAGTTCGATATGTCAGTTTAAACGGGCAAAATATGGGTATACTCACGAGTACAAGTCTATACCCATACCCGTATCGGTAACTTAACTGATAGAATATGAGTATTACCTGTGGGTATAAAAGTGTGTTCATATCCTACCCATGCGGGTACGATACCCGCGGGTACTCGTACCCACCGGTAAAATTGCCACCGTACAGCAGGATTGAGGATCCTCTAATTATCGAAGCTATGGCTCCGCGTGATGCTGTTCGTTATGCCTCTGAAAAAAATTAGAAGGTGGTGTTTGAGGTTGATTGTGAACCTCTTTAGAGTTGTTGGAATAATAGGACTGTAGAGCGGTCTGTCCTTAAACATATTCTCGATGAGATAGGAGAAATTAGTTCCTCTTTTAATTTTTATAATTTTGTTTTAGCCCGTCGCGAAGCTAACCAGGCGGCACACTATTGCGCAAATTATGTGTGTCTACAGGAGTTGTCAGTTTCCCGGGATGCTGAGCCTCCGGCCTTTTTAGTTCATAGCCCAGAGGCTGATTGTAACTATGTGCCTATGATTTAATAAAGTCGGCGGTTTTCCCAAAAAAGAAGAGGCGTCTCCTCTTTCCGGTACAATTTGCCTTAGTCTCCAAGAACTCACCGAGATCGTGGACCGACCAAGTAGGCCCGAGAGCCTCCCGGACAAAGCTCCACTGAAATTGGGCAGCAGGACATGTGAATATTATATGAGCCCTTGTTTCTGGTGTCCCACATTATGTGGGCCTCCTGACATGGATATATCCTACGGGTGCATAACATTGGTATACCTGGTTCAGTCCAAAGAAGTCCCATGCGAGGACTTGCAGTCCAGGAAGATTTTGGATGGCCCAAGCCCGTGACGAATTCGACTTCTTGGAAGACAAGTCTAGATTAGATAGAATTTTAAAGGGTATCAACCCTAATCTTTAACCGACTCGACCTATCCCGGGACCTGACCTGACCTATCTATATAAAGGCCATGAGGGCATGGCGAGAAGGATCTAAACACCTCATACACACACCTCCACGCCAGATTGCATTTGTGCATCACTGTAACCTTCGGTTCCGCCGTAATCAAGAACAAACAAGTAAAAGTAGGGTTTTCTCTCCGGGGGCCTGAACCTGGGTAAAACTCGTGTCCCCGTGTTGCTTACCTGTTAACCGTTCCACGACTTCGAGCATTGCCATCTTCTCCATAACTCAAGTCCATAACAATGGGCATTGACGAGTTGAACCCTCGTCACCTGCTATTCGGGATCTTGTGGATTCAGGCTCGATCTACTAGTTACGATCACAGGAAGCCGGCCAGCAGTGTGGGGACTGTTGTATTGGCATCAATAAAGGAGGTCGTCCTAGAGGATCTTTCGCGTGAAGATGAAGATCTGCTTGATGTCAGCACTCGTTGTGCTGGTCTGGAGAGGCGAGTTTCAGAAGGCTTTGTCGACGAACTTCCATGGACGTATCATGTCTGGATATTGCTAAATTGGAAGGTATTCGGTCATGCATACCTATGTTTTTTCTGGCCGTTTGGTTTCAGAAAGAGCGTTGTGAAGCTCTGCTATCTCTTACCATCATATGTCACATCTTAGACGATCCATGGTGAAGTCGTATGTGTAGAATGTCATTAAAGCATGAACATGAGGGCTAGCGATGGTGATTTGAGTCTTTATGGCGATGAGGAACTGGCTGCATGATCTGTGACTCGTAATGATGACTGTTAGTGCGGGCGATAACATAGGAGGAGTTTATAGTCCTACCTTGCAAGGTGAAAATTTAAGGTATGATCTTAATTGGTTGTGTCTATCAATGGCCTTGTTGATGGCATTGTTTTGTGAGAGGGGACTTTCTCCAGTATGAAAATCTATGATCTTTGATCGGGCGACGACGGTGCTTGTGTATTGTTTCCTTCTTGAAGGCGTGGCTATTGGAGTAGTTGGACTAATTGTGTTGTTTTAGTGGTGTTAGTGTCGTTGCTACGAGGAATCATTTTCTATTACGGGACTTTTCTTTTTTTTTAATTCTTTTTCCTTTCTTTGTAGGAGGTGTGCATTCGTAAGACCGATAGGGCATGTGTTGTTACAGAGGGTAAGTGTAATTGATATCTCCACAATATTAATATATAATCTTTATTAAAAAAATCAAGATTACACCAATATATATACTCGATTCGTCCCAAAATAAGTTATTTGAGTTTGTCTCTTGTCTAGATTTCCATGTACCGTTTTAGTATATAGATGCATCACTACAGGAACAGGTCACTACGACGACAGCCAGTTTCCTTCGGCAAAGGGCCAATATGCCGTTGGCGCAATCCCTTGTCGGTGCAGGGACAATTGTCGTCGGCGTAGGAAATCCGTCGGCATATAACAACTACTTTGACGGCTAAGTCGTTGGCATAGGATAGATGGACCCCCACTTAGATGTCTAATGGCAGTTTGGATATGTCGAAGGCTTAGCCGTCAGCCTATTTTAAAAAAAACATTTTTTATTTTTTAAATTGTTTGACTCATCAATCTTACAAGGGATATTTTTAACTCTAAATGTGATTAATCTCTAATCAAATTACACTTATTGTCAAACTTTTCGATCGATCACCCATCCTCACACTATTTTAGACCCAGAACACTTAACTTCCCTGTTCCTTCCGAATGAGCTTCGGCGAAAGAAATTAGACCTTATTGATAATACTACCATATCAATCTTATTAACCCTTAAATCATAATGTCACATTCCTTTATTTTTTGAATTTAAAACAATTATTTATGTAAACAAAAATGAATAAGTAATAACAATCTTGAATTCAAATAACAATAAATTGATTTTTTCCTTTTTATATTTAAAATGAAATAATTCATATCTTTAAATTTGTAAATTGGAATTCGAAACATAATATGTATAAATCGATCATAAAAATGAAGGAATCCAAACATGACATCCCTATCATATTTTTAACCATGCATCATGTATTTTTAATAGTGTACTATAAGATTTTCTAAATAAAATTCATATAATAGTGGCCAAATCTTCAAAAAATCATATAAAAAGTCCCTTTTGAAGTTGAAGATTGTAAAAAATCCTTAGCTAGGGGCTGAGCCTTGCTAAACTTGCAGTGGATCTCTAATGAAATAGCATATTGTGAACCTAAAAATGATTTTCTAAAAAACATAATCATCATATCATGTATGTATAGTTTAAATCTTATCCACTTTCTCTTGATTTCGCAGGAATTTGTCTTTTTCATGAAGGATAAACGAATAGGTTTAAGATATCCAGGTTGGAATATTATCCTTGTAAGGTAGTCTATTATTTTAAAAAATTCGGTCATACAATTTCGAAACTCTTATTTGGTGGTTGCTTCATAAAACACCCTGTTTTTGGCACTCGGAAAATATAAAATGGCTTTTTGATGCGACGAAAAAGAAAATTTCCTCATACAACATTGTCGTTATCCCAAGATGCATGTATATCTCTACTACTATAGTACACGATTTTTTAAACATTTGAATCCACCTTCCTCTCATCTGGTTTAGCGTCACTGGCAAAATAAATTCACTAATAGCCGTCGATTCCATTCAATGGAACAGTTGTACTCACCCGGATTCGTCATCCCGCGCGCCCCAAGTGACTCCGTCGGCAGGAGCTTCTGGAATACTCCACAACCCACGGTCTGCCGCCTCTTAGCCAAAGTTGAAGCAGTTGGATTTCACGCAAGTGCAAGCTTCCGTCAATCCAGCTCACAACGAAGCATCGCCTGGCAGCGCTGATCTCTCAGCCCGCGTGTCACATATCATCACATCGGTCCATCCCCCTCCCACCCTCCCCACCACACGACCACAACCTCCAGACCGCTTTTCAATCTCTCACATCTGCAGCTGCATCAGCATCTCTTTGCAGGCTCACATTAGACTGAAGTTTCTTGATTCCTTCTTGATTCAGTTTGATGTGATCTAGTCGTTCTTCAGTGACCACCTGATCTGCAACGGGCCAGAAGTAAGTTGTTCCTTGGTTGCCTATTTTCCCCTGATGCTTGTGGAATTTTTGACGAAATCTTACATAAGAATGCTGCGCAATTAATTCTTCTTGTTCATGTTGCTCGAGTGTCACTTTATTAGCACACAAGAGCTGGAGATCGGACTGGTTGTACCTTTTGGAATACTCCGTTTTTACTTGCACACAAGGTGTTTGTGGTTTTGTCCAAACTGCTATCTGTTGATAGACCATAAAAGGCAATGCTATATGAACATAAATTGACTCCATATCATTGTTTTTCTTGTGAGGATTTATCTATTAGTGCAACACAAAAACGATTTAGGCCTCGTTCTGAACAAAGGAATTGTGAAGAAAATTTGGAGGTTTGGTTTCCTATGATTTTTTTTCCTTTAGAGCTGTTCTGAAACAAAGGAATCTGCAGCTGCCATTCCTTTGGAAATGAATTTTTTCCTACTCCCTGCGACTCATATTAGTTAACTCAAATTTATCTAGATTTGGATAAATTTAGGCACTATTAGGTATATAGGTTTATCCAAATTTTGGCAAATCCAAATTAACTAATATGGATCGGAGAAAGTACGTTTTTTGCCATATTTTAGAGGAACTCTAACATCTGCTTTCAGCAGATGTTTTCTTGGATGCCTGAGGAGCCGTGACGCTTTCTAAACAAAAATCCATTAGCGCTCTGAGAAGATTATTAGAGATGCTGCTTGTAGCCGAATAAGATAATGCTTACATAGTCATCATCATTGCTTCATGATCTGCACCGAAATAAGTAAACTGAAAGCTACTGTTCACAGGGATTGTTTCCAGTGTTTTTGCGTTGATCTCCCAAACGTCCGCTTCATAAACTTTTCCTTTGGTTCTAGATCCTGTAGTTTTGCACAAACTATACTTTCCTATTTCTATGTGGTTTTCTCTTCCTGATTTTTTCATTCATGTATTCTGAACAAGCCCTTGATTCTTATATTGTAGATTATTGTAGAAAACACCGGAAGCCATCTCACAAGATCCAACAAGATGGAAGGCAAAGATCCTCTCAGAGATATTACAAATGTCCACTCGGCAACTTCAGCGGAATGGAACCAATGTACATCTATTACATTCTCTAATTATTATCCTTGTCGATCTCTTACCCTGCTATGTATAACTATATCTGTGTTTTTTGTTTGTTTTGTATTACATGATAATAGCTATTGCTAGAGAGCAGAATTATCCCAAAACTGATACCAAGGGTGTTATACAAATGAGTTCTCAGCGCAAGCGTTATCGGGACCGAGATAGATATCTGTGAATGACTCCAGATCAAAGGGAAGCCTATTTGCAGAGGAATCGTGAGTATAAAAGAATGAGGCGTGATTGTAGTGCAGGTTGTAATAATGTAATACCAACACCACGACAGATAAATTCAGGAATTAACAACACCATATATATGACAGGTGACTTTTCTAAACCAGTAAAAGGTACAATTCTAATTCTACTATGGTTCTTATCTTCTTAGAAATATTGTATAATTATGTGACGGGAAGATTATAAACCTATATTCCAGGAAAGGAAGATGCTGACAATTCCAGTTTTCGCTCTTCTGATTGGTTACAAGAAAATGTTCTACACTCAAATCATGCAAAGCACGAACGCGATTACTCGACAGTGTTCGTCATCAAAAGGCAATCAAGGTTGACATTATCAATGAATATTTAATATCAGAGATTCTGTTTTGTTTTTATTACACAATGTTGAATCATTTCATAAAAAACACTGGCAGGTAATGGTGGTTATGACACATGTCGCCCAAGAGCTGGAACTCGGTTCACCATCAGTTCATCTGGCATAAATTTATCATCAATTTCATCAGAACATCAGGCTGGAAATTATGAATTGAAAACTATAGGGAAGCGTAAGTGACACCGTAGCGCTAATGTGTACTCAGAATTGTCACATGGGTAGAAAGTAACATGCATGGAGGAAAATTGTGGCCACAATAAGAGAAAGAGGTCAGAAAAGACAAGTTGTAGTAGTACACAATGTTCAGAGAGAGATGACAACGACTTGCATGAAGACAACATTTATATGCCAAAAGATTGTTTCCCTGCCATTCATGATAATTTTATTCATAAACATTGAAAAAATTAATTATGCAATGGTACAAGGCTTATTATCAAGGCATTTCAAGAGAATGCTATTGATGCGGAAGTTATTGGTGGTCAATACGCTGGGAAGCGAGTTTTCCTTCCACGAATTCATCTCTATCCTTCAGAGGATGATGTGCTTCCCTTCAAGTTTAAAAGAAAGCAATTTCCCATTCGGCTAAGTTTTGCTATGACAATCAACAAAGCTCAAGGTCAAACAATCCCAAATGTTGGTGTATATCTACCTAAGCCGGTGTTCTCGCACGGTCAACTTTATGTTGCTCTGTATAGAGGGATATCAAGACAAACAACTCGGATACTTGCAAAGCCAAATAAAGATATTGACCCATCAGGGAAAAGCACAAAAAATATTGTATTGTTAGGGATTCGTAGCATGGAAAACAAAAAATTTCTATCGCATACAAACAAACAAGCCAAGATCTATCTACTAGATTGTAGCAACGAGTCGATGGAATAACTCACCCTCGAAGATTCCAAAGTGTTTAACGAGAGCGGATTCTCGTGGGTGATGTAGTCGTACTCTTCCCGATCTCAAGATCGCGTAGACGATCCTTCCGGCGCTGTGTTCCGGCAGCGCTCCCGCAGTCGGTCACACGTTCGGTACTCGACGAAGACCTTCCTCTCCCTTGTTCCAGCAGGCAGCGGAGGTTGTAGCACTCTCCTCGCGATTCCGGCAGCACAATGGCGTGGTACCGGAAGTAGAGGGGAGATCTCGCAGGGCTTCGCCTTAAGCCGGAGCGAGTATGGTGGAGTATGAGAGAGTCCCTCGACGATCTAGGGTTTAGACACGCCGAGGAGGGGGCTAGGCCGGCGGCTAGGGTTTCACCTAGGCGGCGGCAGCGAGTGCCCTAGGGCCGGCGGCGGCTTGGGGCTAGGGTTTAGAGGTGTGGGAACTTGTGTCTAGGAGGGGAGCCCTGCCCCTTCTTTTATAGGTGGAGGGGGCCGGCCAAGGGGAGGGGAGTCCCTCCCCAACTCGGCTTGGTGGTGCGCTGGCTGTGGGAGGAGGAACTCCTCTCCCAAGTCGGTTTCCACCTCCCTCTCCACTTCCCAAAAATAGCCGTTTGACTTTCAAACTTGGCGTTTGACTTTTCAAACTAGGATTTGATTAATCCCTTTATTTTGTTCAGCGATTACACCAAGTACATAATGCAATCATACCAACTTGATATAACACATTCATGTACCCTTCCCCTCCGGAGTGCCGGACATTCCGGAACCTTCTAGAACATTCCCGATGAAAACACCGGAACCATTCTCCAACTCCGAAACGGGACTTTCCTTATATGAATCTTATTCTCCGGACCATTCTGGATCTCCTCGTGATATCCTGAATCCCATTCGAGACTCCGAACAACATTCGGACTCTTTCTCATCATTCCATAACTACTCAAACAACGTCGAATCCTTAAGTGTGTCTCCCTACGGTTCGTGAATTATGCGGACATGATCGAGACACTTCTCCGAACAATAACCAATAGAGGAATCTAGAAATTCATATGGCTCCCACATATTTCTACGATTACTTTGCGATCGAATGAACCACTTACATACGATACCAATTTCCCTTTGTCTCACGATAGTTTACTCATCCGAGGTTATGATCGTCGGTATCTCTGCATACCTAGTTCAACCTCGTTACCGATAAGTACTCTTTTCTCGTTCCCGTGATATGTGATCCCTTGTGAGCCAGTCACATGCTTGCAAGCTAATTGGAAGACATTTTATCGAGAGGGCCCGGAGTATATCTATCCGTCATATGGATGGACAAATCCCACTCTTGATCCATGTGTCTCAACCAATACTTTCCGAACACTCAATGCCACCTTTATAGCCACCCAGTTACGGTGTGGTGTTTGATGTCATCAAAGCATCCATCTGGTAAAGGTGATATGCATGATCTCATGGTCGAAGGAATTAGGTTACTATGTATCAGAAAGCATATAGCAATTGAACTATTAAAATGACTTGATCTTTATGCTACGCTTATCTATAGGAGTATGTCCACCATATCATTCTCCTAACGTTATGATCTTGTTGTTAATAACATCTCAATGTTCATGACAGGGAAACCACAATCATTCATTAACCAACAAGCTAGTGATGTATAGAAGCTTTACTAGGGACTTCAAATTAAGTTTACAAATCACACAAGTATTAATGTTTCCTTGTTAATACTATTATAGCATGAATGTAAACATTTATCATAAACACAAAGATATAATAATAACTACATTTCTTATTGCCTCTAGGGCATATCTCCAACAGTCTCCCACTTGCACTAGAGTCATCTAATCTAGATTACATGGTAATATACCAAACACCCATGGCAGTTTGGTGCTGGTCATGTTTTGCCCTCGGGAGAGGTTTAGTCAACGGATCCGCCACATTCAGATCTGTGTGTACTTTGCAAATCTTTATGTCCCCATCTTGGATATGTTCTCGAATAGCGTGAAAATGTAGCTTGATATGCTTCAGCTTTTTGTGTGACCTTGGTTCTTGCGCATTGGCTATGGCGCCCATGTTATCACAGTTGATAGACATTGGGTCCAGCGCACTAGGAACCACACCCAGCTCTGTAATGAACTATTTCATCCATATCGCTTCTTGTGAAGCCTCCGAAGCAGCCATGTATTCCGATTCAGTTGAAGATCTCGCCACAACGCTTTGCTTTGCACTCCTCCAGCTAACTGCTGCACCATTCAAAATAAATACGTATCCAGATTGTGATTTAGAATCATCCGGATCGGTGTTCCAACTAGCATCGGTGTAACCATTAACAACGAGTTGTTCATCACCTCCATAATAAAGAACCATATCCTTAGTTCTTCTCAAGTACTTAAGGATGTTTTTGACCGCTGTCCAATGATCCACTCCTGGATCACTTTGATATCTGCTAGTTAAACTAACAGCATATGCAATGTCGGGTCTAGTACATAGCATGGCATACATTAGAGATCCTATGGCTGAGGCATAGGGAGTCTTACTCATCCTTTCTCTATCTTCTGCCGATGTCGGACTTTGAGTTTTACTCAAGGTCGTATTGGGCAACGTGGGCAAGAACCCTTTCTTGCTATCTTCCATTCCAAACCTCTTTAGAACTTTGTCCAAATATGTACTTTGTGACAATGATATTTGGCGTCTTGATCTATCTCTATAAATCTTTATGCCTAATATGTAAGCTGCTTCGCCAAGATATTTCATTGAAAAACTATTATTCAAATATTCCTTGACACTATTAAGAAGGTCTACATCATTCCCAATCAACAATATGTCATCTACATATAGTATTAAGAATGCTACAGAGCTCCCACTCACTTTCTTGTAAATACAAGCTTCTCCATAAGTTTGTACAAAACCAAAACTTTTGATCACCTTATCAAAACGTTGATTCCAACTTCGGGATGCTTGCTTCAATCCATAAATGGACCGTTGAAGTTTGCATACCTTGTTAGCATCTTTAGGATCGACAAAACCTTTGGGTTGTATCATATACAACTCTTCATCAATGTCTCCATTGAGGAATGCTGTTTTGACATCCATCTGCCATATCTCATAATCATAATATGCAGCGATTGCTAACATAATCCTCACAGACTTTAGCTTTGCTACTGGTGAGAAAGTCTCATCGTAGTCAACTCCTTGAATTTGTCGAAACCCCTTTGCGACAAGTCGATCTTTATAGACAGTAACATTACCATCAGCATCTGTTTTCTTCTTGAAAATCCATTTGTTCTCGACAGCCTTCCGGCCATCCAGTAAGTCCACCAAAGTCCATACTTGGTTTTCGTACATGGATCCAATCTCGGATTTCATGGCTTCTTGCCATTTATTGGAATCTGGGCTCATCATTGCTTCCTCATATGTCTCAGGGTCATCGGTGTTGTCCACCAACATGACACTCATAACGGGATCATACCAATCTGGAGTGGTACGAGTTCTTGTTGACCTGTGAGGCTCTGTAGAAACTTCAACCGAAGTTTCATGATCATCATCATTAGCTTCCTCTCTAACTGGTGCAGGCACCACAGGAACTTCTTCCGGTGCTGCGCTACTCGCAATTTCGAGAGAAGGTTCGACAACCTCGTCGAGTTCTACTTTCCTTCTAGTCACTTCTTTCGAGAGAAATTCCTTCTCTAGAAAGGATCCATTCTTGGCAACGAAGATTTTGCCTTCGGATCTATGATAGAAGGTATATCCAATAGTTTCCTTCGGGTATCCTATGAAGACGCATTTTTTCGCTTTGGGTTCAAGCTTGTCCGACTGTAACTTCTTTACATAGGCTTCGCAACCCCAAACTTTAAGGAACGACAATTTAGGTTTCTTCCCAAACCATAATTCAAACGGTGTCGTTTCAACGGATTTAGATGGTGCCCTATTTAAAGTGAATGCGGTTGTTTCTAATGCATAACCCCAAAATGATAGCGGTAAATCTGTAAGTGACATCATAGAACGAACCATATCTAAGAGAGTTCGATTACGACGTTCGGACACACCATTACGCTGTGGTGTTCCCGGCGGTGTCAATTGTGAAAGTATTCCGCATTTCTTCAAATGCTCGCCAAACTCGTAACTTAGATATTCACCTCCACGATTAGAACGTAGAAATTTAATCTTCTTGTTACGTTGATTCTCTACCTCACTTTGAAATTCCTTAAACTTCTCGAAAGTTTCGGACTTATGTTTCATGAAATAGATATACCCATATCTACTCAAATCATCCGTGAAGGTAAGAACATAACGATAACCACCGCACGATGCTACACTCATTGGACCACACACATCGGTATGTATGATTTCCAATAAGTCCGTAGCTCGCTCCATCATACCAGAGAATGGAGTCTTAGTCATTTTACCCATCAGACATGCTTCGCATCTTTCAAGTGATTCGAAATCAAGTGATTCAAGAAGTCCATCGGAATGGAGTTTCTTCATACGCTTCACTCCAATGTGACCAAGACGACAGTGCCACATATAGGTCGAGTTATCGCTCGATTTCAAACGTTTAGCCTCAATGTTATTAATATGTGTATTTCCACTATCGAGATTCAATAAGAATAGACCATCTATCAAAGGTGCATGTGCATAAAACATATTACTCATATAAATCGAACAACCATTATTCTCGGACTTAAACAAGTAACCGTCTCGCAATAAACAAAATCCCGATATAATGTTCATGCTTAACGCAGGCACCAAATAACAATTATTTAAGTATAAAACTAATCCCGATGGTAGATGAAGGGGTAGCGTGCCGACCGCGATCACATCAACCTTTGATCCGTTTCCCACGCGCATCGTCACCTTGTTCTTCGCTAGCTTCCGTTTATTCTGCAGCACCTGTTTCGAGTTACAAATATGAGTAACCGAACCAGTATCAAATACCCAGGCACTACTACGAGTACTAGTGAGATACACATCAATAACATGTATATCGGATATACCTTTCTTCTTGATGTTGCCGTTCTTCAAATCCGCCAAGTACTTTGGGCAATTCCGCTTCCAGTGACCTTCTCCCTTGCAGTAAAAGTGTCGTGGGAATGGTCACGGCAGATGCTGCAATCGGCAGCGAGAAGTAGAACGAGGGGCAAGGGCGGCCAGCCATCTGCGGTGCGAGATGAGGGCGGAGACACAGGGTTTTACACAGGTTTGGCCCCCCGGAGGGTAAAGACCTACTCCTGCTAGATTGTATTATGAAGGTGGTACAATGGGCGAGCTCGACGGCTAGGCGGCGAGTCGCTTGGGTGTATGATGGAACGTATCTCTACATGCCCCGCAGGGAGGTTTATATAGACTCACCTCCCCTAGGGTTTACATATCTCAACCGAATCAGTTAAGGCTTCCGCACCTTTTTAACCTAATCCGACTGGGCTTATCTACTCGCCTGGGCCTTCAGCTTCCAGTCGCTCGGATCTACACCGGGCCTTGATCCAGTCGCCGTCTTGCAGGCCCACTCGCCAGCTTCTGGGCCAGTCGAAAACGTCCTGCTGGGTATACCCCGGTAGGCACATCCCCATCAGTAGTCCCCGAGGCCGTCGTCGATTGGGCGTAGGTGGCTGCTGATAGTCGGAGTATACGGCTTCAGAACAGTCATCCAGTCGAATCGTCGGCGGGCTCTTGTATAAAGGAGAAAAACTTAGTCATCCTGATCGTAGCTTTGGTGAGTCGAGTCGGCGAAACACTGTCGTAGTGATCGGGTCGGCGAGCCGAGTGGCTGAAGTTGGACCGTTAGGCGTGGTCAAACTAGCCGTTGGGATAATCCAACGGTAACTTTTGGCGTAATCACCGCGTAGTAACGGCTTCCGGATTTGGCGGGTAACAACCGCTATATAAGGGGAATGGCAGGCGATCAGAGAACCACCTTCTCGCCATTTCCTCCGATTGCACGCACTCTCGCCTTCCCTCGCATCGCGATCCGGCCGACCTGAAATCCTCCGACCCCCCCACAAATCCTTCCGCCATGGCCCTCTCCACTGAGCCTTGGGGTAGATCTAAGTGCACGAGGGCGCAGCTGGCGTCCTTCGAGGAGGCCGGGATTCTGCGCGCCGGCTATTGGCGCATCCCCGCGGCCGGAGATTTGACTCCGAACCCGCGCGAGGGGGAATTCATCTGCTTCACCAGCCACTTGGAACGGGGGCTAGGATTTCCTACGTCCCTGTTCTTCCGGCGCTTCTGCGCCTACTACGGGATCCAGCCATCGGACCTAGGTCCTCACAGCATCGAGAAGCTCGCCATCTTCGTGGCGTTCTGTGAGTGCTACTTGGGCTGTCGGCCCTATTTCCCTCTATGGCAAGATCTGTTCCACAGACGGATCAGCCGCGAGGAAGCGGGCGGCCCAATGCTCGCCGCGGGCGGCTTAACATTCCAGCTGAAGTCGAAGGCTTCGTTCTTTGACTTGATGCTACCCGCCAAGGCGGCGAGCGACTGGAAGAAGTCTTGGTTCTATGTTGCCGAGGCGACCCCGGAGGGCGAGACGGCGATCCCATGGTACTCCGCCAACCGGTCCGAACCGCGCCGTCTTCAAGTCGGCAAGCTTCCCAGCGACCAGCGGATGGTCGTGGACGAAATGCTCCAAACCATCCGCGGTTTGAAGAAGAAGGGCCTCCAATCGATCAACTTATATAACTGCTGGCTCGGGCGGCGGCTCGTCCCTCTGGCTCGGCGCGACCACTACATGTACCAATACATGGGCCGGGAGGACTCGACGAAGTCCAGCCTAGCCGAGTGGAAGCTCGAGGACTACACCGCAGCACTGAAGAAGATCACCTAGGCGGTGTACCTGGACGCACAGGCTGGGGTCGCCCCCTACACCGCGAAGCGTCCAGCCCCAACGGTAATCACCTCGCATCATTCGCAGTCGCAGTTTTTGCAGTCGCGGTCATTGTAATTTCATCTTGCGTTCATTGCAGCTATTCCAAGTGGTGGAAGGATGGCTCCCGCCTTCGGACGACGAGAATTCAAGCTCGTCCATCCAGGACATGGGCGAGTCGCCTCCCGCCAAGGGCGACGCCGGGAGCGACGAGAGAAACAGCGACGACGAGTCCGAGGAGGAGGTCGCCCCACTGGTCCGCAAGACCCGCGGGCAGCGTCAACGTGAGCTTGAGGCGAGCAAAAGCCTCGAGCGTCATGATGACAATGAAGAACTTCCGGAGACTACCTCGCGCCGCCAGGCTACTCCGTTGAAGAAGAAGAAGAAGAAGAATAAAGATAAGGAGGCGAAGGCC
Organism: Avena sativa; assembly: GCA_916181665.1. Classification (NCBI taxonomy): domain Eukaryota; kingdom Viridiplantae; phylum Streptophyta; class Magnoliopsida; order Poales; family Poaceae; genus Avena; species Avena sativa. Next base: position 235,074,227 of record OV702296.1, on the reverse strand, counting down.
CCTCCGAAGAAGAAGACGAAGCCGATGAGGCTGGCCTCGCCACCGCACTCGGCGAGCAGCTCCGACGCCCCCAGCCCGGCCAAGGACGAGGCGCCACCGACAGCAGCCGCGCTGGACACGGCCACTGTCGAGGTGCCACTGGCTTCGATGCCTCCGCCATTCGCCCCAGTCTCTGGGATGGGGGATGCTCCGGCTACGGAGGCTTCGCCTCACAGGGAAGCTCCTACCGAAGATGTCCCAGAGGCTCCCGTTGCGGCCTCGACGACGAAGAAGCCATCCATGTCTTGGGCACGCGACGTCCTGGAGATGGGGCTCAGCCCCCGACTGGGCCCTGAACTGGAGAAGCCGACCGGCCTCCGCACGGGGCTACGCTTCATTCCAGTCGCCAAGTGAGTTTTCTCACCTACCTTTGTCTTCCATAGCAGTTTGAATTATCTTGCTTACATGATTGATTTACAGGACCGGAGTGAAGAAGATGGGCCACCCGACCGTGGCTAAGGTGCCACCCGTCGTCAGCGATGAGGATCCTTCCCGTAAGAGGAAGGCGGACGAGGTCGTCGTCCCTGCGGATGGTGGCAAGAAGGCCAAGGGCGACGATGTCGTCACGATCTCTGACGACACGGCGGTCACGTCGACTGAACCCGCACCAAAGGCGGCCACATCCACGAAGGAGGGCGCTCCCTTGCCTGGAGCGGCCGAGCCGACCTCCTTTGGTGCGGGTGCCTCCATCGCGACATTCCCGCGCTTCATGGCCAAAGCGGCCACAGCGAGTGGAACTTCGCCCTCGAGCCGTGCACCTGGTGTCGCCGATGCGGAAGTCAAGCAGCGTCGTGGGCACACGCCAGCTCTCCTCGCGTCCGTGGACGCGATACAACTTCATGGCATGCTTGGCGCAGCCATCCAGGTATGTCTAGTCCCCGAGGATCAGGTCGGTGTGTTGCAGCGGTCTGATTCTTTTAGTGTATAGTTGTTATTTTTTGCGTCCAGTCCCCGAGTGCGCACTCGCTGAATTTCAGCGGGTGGGCACTTAGGAGCTTTTTTGATTGCCCGTCCCCGAGTGCGCACTCGCTGAATTTCAGCGGGTGGGCACTTAGGAGTTTTTTGATTGCCAGTCCCCGAGTGCGCACTCGCTGAATTTCAGCGGGTGGGCACTTAGGAGTTTTTTGATTGCCAGTCCCCGAGTGCGCACTCGCCGAATTTCAGCGGGTGGTCACTTAGGATGTTGCTTTGATTAACTGTTTGAATGATGTGCAGGGTCTGCAATGTGAATCAGCTGACCGATTGGCAGCGAAGCACCGCACGGAGAAGGAACTGGCCACCGTCCAGGAGGCGAACAAGGAGCTTCAGGCGGTTGCCGCGAAGGCGGAGGAGGCTCGCCAGGGGCTTGTCCCAGCGGGTGAGTTGGCGGTGGCTCAATCAGCATTGAGCTCGGCTGAGAAGCGGATCGCCGAACTCGAGCGCGAGCTGAGGGAGGCGAAGGAGAAAGCGAACTCGGCGGATGGGCGCGCCAATGCCGCTATTACCGCCGCCGCAGAGGATCGTAAAGTGTCCGACGCCCTTGTTGCTGGGCTTCATGACGACTATACTTCGCTTCAATGCTTCATCACAGATCTCTCCCGCCCCTTGATTGGTAAGTGTATCTGCCTCTGCCAATAACATGTGTTCTGTTGTGATGCCCGACGTACTCATTGTTATCTTCCATTCGCAGGTCGCATCCTTGATAGCGCGGAAGAGGTGAGCTCGTTCGACGCGCGGCAGTGTGTGGCCACACTTGTCGACTCGGCGACGTTGTCGGCGACGTGCATCCGGGCCTACCTCCAGGAGATATCGCCCACGGAAGTAATTCCGAGCGACCTCGTCGAGGTGTGGAAGTACTTGGAGAAGGCGCCCTCGGTCGTTGAGTTCATGACGCGATCGGCGTTTCGGCGCGGAGCAGCGACGACGCTTAGCCTTGGACTTGCTCACTTCCCGGAGGACTTCGACATCGACGACGTGACGAGTGGCTACCCGTCGTCGACTGGCGCAGTGGAGCTTTCCGAGGTGCTCAAGTTGACGGACCGCGCCGCGATGTACTCCGAGCGTGTCTGGGCAATGGGCGACCTCCTTCCGTACCAGGAGACGGTCGTCGCGCTCCACGACCCCGAGCCGCAGCACCGGGACTTCAAGGCCGAGCAGACCTTCCGCGCGGCGATGGCGGGTGAACTGACGACGTACCCGTCAAACCCGTACACGCCATTCATCCGCAATCGCCGGGGTGTTGGCGAGTCATCGTCGAAGCCTGCAGAATAGGATAGTTTGCCCTGGGGCGTTAGTAGCAGGTCTGCCGTTTAGGCATATTTTGTATTTTGAGACAATGCGACATGCTATTGAATGAGACATCGTGTCTGTTTTGGGATTTGTCATGTGTTTTGTGATTGAGGTTTGAACGAGTCCCCGAGCGCGTCCGCCCTTTTGTGGGGTTTACCTCGTGTGTGACTTGTTTGTGGTTTTTGAATGTTTTGTTATTGTGGTCGACTCGCCCGGACTCGAAGAGCCAGTCGCAGGGCGACTCCCTTGAGCGCTCTGTACTTCACCGTTTTCCCTTGCGCGAACGGGGTCGGGTGGCCGAGTCCCCGAGCGTGGTACTTGGTTGTTATAGGCGCGACTCGAGGGTAGGTGAGGACTTGGCGCGTTGGTTCTGGCGCGTCACTCCCGCCTGGACCGTTGGGTCAGTCGCGTGGCGAGTCCTGGGCATGCTCTCATACTTAGCGTTTTCCCGAGCCGCTCGTGCTGAACTGGTCGTCAGTCCCCGAGCGTGGTACTTGGCCGTTCGAGTCGCTATGTCGAGGATGCGGGGGATCATGGTCGTTGTAAGAAGCGAAGGCAGTTGTCTTGGCTCGTAGAGCCAGTCGGGCTGGGCGACTCCAATGGGGCTCCGGGTAGGCGTTTTTCGTGGACGGCGCAAGACCTGAGGTGACTCAGTGCTCTTGCACCGCACTACTTAGCCGTGCCGATCGCTGTACCAAAGGTTGACTTCTGCGGTTAGCTTGACGCTGTTACTACGAGTGCGAGTGGCACAAGATATGGAGAGTAGGCGCAATTTGCGGTAACCAATTCTTTTTATTTCATAGCGACTGGAGAGTACACATGTGGGGTTCTAGGAGTAGAACTTCCGTAGGAGGTTTACATTCCATGGTCGCTTGACGCCGAGTTCGCCGTCCTCGCGGACGTCGATGAGGTAGTAGGCGTCGTTGCGAGTACTCGCCCGATGGCGAATGGTCCCTCCCACGGAGGGGAGAGCTTGTGCATGCCCTTCTTGTCCTGGATGAGGCGCAACACCAAGTCGCCTTCTTGGAAGGTGCGAGTTTTCACCCGCCGGCTATGGTAGCGGCGGAGTCCCTGCTGGTAGATGGCGGTGCGTGACCGAGCGAGGTCACGTGCCTCGTCGAGTTGATCGACTCCGTCCTGGCGGGCGAGTTCGTTTGCAGCCTCCGTGCAGTGGACGACCCGCGGCGAGTCGTGCTCGAGGTCGGTGGGCATGACTGCCTCGGCGCCGTATACCATGAAGAAGGGGGTGAATCCTGTCGACCTATTGACCGAGGTGCGGATCCCCCAGATGACGGAGGGAAGCTCCTCGACCCAACACCCGGTGGTGCGCTCGAGTGGTACTTGGAGTCGCGGCTTCAGGCCGTGGAGGATGCTTTGATTGGCTCGTTCCGCCTATCCATTAGATTCCGGGTGGGCGACCGACACGAGGTCGAGCCGGATGTGGTGCTCTTCACAGAATTCGGCCATGGCTCCTTTGGCGAAGTTGGTGCCGTTGTCCGTGATGATGTTGTTTGGGAACCCGTAGCGATATATGAGCTCGCGTAGGAATTTGGTGGCGGTCTTCCCGTCGCACTTCCGGACTGGCTTGGCCTCCACCCACTTTGTGAATTTGTCGACCGCGACCAGGAGGTGGGTGTAGCCGGAGGGAGCCTTCTTGAAGGGGCCTACCATGTCCATGCCCCATACGGCGAATGGCCAGGTGATGGGGATTGTCTTGAGCGCTGAGCTCGGTACGTGCGTCTGATTGGCGTACTTCTGGCACCCGACGCACCGCTGGACAATGTCGACGGCATCGGCGTGTGCGGTGGGCCAGTAAAAGCCATGCCGCATAGCCTTGGCGACCAGAGAGCAGGCGCCGGCGTGGTGGCCGCAGTCACCGGAGTGGATGTCGTGGAGGATCTTGCATCCTTCGTTGGGTTGGACGCAGCGTTGGAACACGCCGGTGACGCTGCGCTTGTGGAGCTCGCCGTCGATGATGGTGTAGGACTTGCATCGGCGTGCGATCATCCGAGCGTCTGTCTCGTCTGCCGGCAAGGTGCCGGTCTCCAGGTAGGCGACGTAGGGCTTGGTCCAGTCGTCTGGCTCGGTGACGAGTGCGACCAGGGCTGCCTCTGGTTGTAACGGGACTCCGATGTCAATCTCCCTCGGGGAGAGACTGATGGCTTGGTGATTGTGTCCAGGAAGACGCCGGCGGGTGGTGCGAGTCGAGCCGACCCAATGCGAGAGAGGGCGTCGGCCTCCTTGTTCTTCCGCCTGTCGATCCACTCGACGGAGTAGCCTGCGAAGTGTCCTCCCAGCTTGTCCACTGCTTGGCGATACGCCACCATGGTGGGGGAGACGGCGTCGCAGGTGCCAGCGACTTGCCCAGCGACGAGGTCGGAGTCTCCGTAGCAGCGTAGGCGGTTGACGTTCATCTCCCTGGCAGCTCGCATGCCGTGGAGTAAGGCCTCGTACTCGGCCATGTTGTTGGTACAGGGTGTGAAGTCGAGGCAGAGGACGTAGCGGAGCTTGCCGCCCTTCGGTGAAGTTAGCACGATCCCTGCGCTTGCGCCGTCCGCGTTCTTGGAGCCGTCGAAGTGCAGGCTCCAGTAGTGGAGGTATGGCAGCTTCTCTGGCTGCTGGGCCTCCTCCTAGTCGGCGATGAAGTCTGCTAGGGCCTGCGACTTGATTGCTTTTCGTGGCTCGTATTTGATGTTGTGGACGCCGATCTCGACGGCCCACTTGGCGACCCGCCCGGTCGCCTCACGGTTGCGGATGATGTCCTGCAACGGTGCTGAGGAGACGACCGTGATCGGGTGCTCCTGGAAGTAGTACGGCAGGCGCCGCTGCGCTCTGAAGACCGCGTATACCAGTTTCTGGTACTGCGGGTAACGCTGGCGCGACTCGGTGAGGACCTCGCTGATGTAGTACACCAGTCGCTGTACGGGTCGCTCCTTTCCTTCCTCTGGCCGTTCGACGACCATGACGGTGCTGACGACGCGCTCGGAGGCCGCGACGTAGACCAGCATGGGTTCTTTGTCGGCGGGGGCGACGAGTAGCGGTGCGGCGAGTAGCACCTTCTTGAGGTCGCGGAGCGCGTCGTCCGCCTCCTTGTCCCACTGGAAGGTGGGGTTCTTGCGCATCAGACGGTATAGGGGCATCGCCTTTTCGCCCAGGCGGGGGATGAAGCGACTGAGAGCGGCTACTCTCCCGGCCAGCTTCTGGACGTCGCGGAGGCACTCGGGTTTGCCAAGTCGGGCGATTGTGTCGATCTTGGTGGGGTTCGCCTCGATCCCGCGCTTGGAGACGACGTAACCCAGTAGTTGCCCTGCTAGTACAACGAAGGTGCATTTGCCTGGGTTAAGCTTTATCTTGTATTTTCGCAAGTTGGCGAATGTTTCCGCTAGGTCGGCGAGGAGATCACCCTGGCGAGCGGATTTTATGACCACGTCGTCGATATAGACGTGGATGTTGCGGCCAATTTGGCTCGCGAGGCACTCCTGCATGCACCGCTGGTAGGTCGCCCCGGCGTTCTTGAGGCCGAAGGTCATGGCGGTGTAGCAGAAGGCTCTGAATGGCGTGATGAACGCCGTCTTCTCCTCGTCCTCGACAGCCATTTTGATCTGGTTGTATCCAGAGTAGGCGTCGAGGAAGCATAGCGACTCCGAGCCCGCGGTGGAGTCGATTATTTGGTCGATCCGCGGGAGGACGAACTGCTCCTTTGGGCAGGCGCTGTTCAAGTTTGTGTAGTCGATACACATCCTCCAGGTCCCGTTCTTCTTCTCGACCAGGACTGGGTTTGCCAGCCACTTGGAGTACTTGATTGGCCGGATGAAGCCTGCAGCGAGTAGACGCTGTACCTCCTCGGCGATGGCTTGGCGGCGCTCTTCATTGAAGGGCCGCAGCGACTGCTTGACGGGTCGCACTTTGGGGTTGGCGTTTAGCTTGTGCTCAGCGAGCTCCCTAGGGACACCAGGCATGTCAGAGGGCTTCCATGCAAAGATGTCCCTGTTCTCACGGAGGAACTCGATGAGCGCGCCTTCCTAGGCTGGGCTCATGCCCGTCCCGATCGTCACCGTCTGGCGGGAGTCGCTTGGGACCAGCTCGACGGTGCGGGTGTGCGTCGTTGCCTCGAAGGTTGAGGTGTTTGCGCCCTCCGAGTTGGGCTTCTTGAGTATGGTGGGGTCATCGTTGTTGACCCCGCTCGCGTACTTGGCGAGCTCATCGGCGTGATTGGTTTCTGCCGCGATAACGGCATCGGCGAGTTCGGCTCCTTTGGCCTCGCACTCGGCGGCCATGTCGGGGTCGCCGTTGATGGTGATGACGCCGCACGGCCCGGGGAGCTTCATCGCGTTGTACGCGTAGTGTGGCGCTGCCATGAACTTGGCGAACGCCTGGCGCCCCAGGACGCAGTGGTAGGGGCTGTCGAAGGGCACCAGCTCGAAGACGATTCGCTCGGTGCGGAAGTTTGCTGTTGTGCCGAAGGTGACTGGCAGCGTGACCTTGCCGATCGGGTACGCCTTCCGACCGGGGACGATGCCATGGAACGTGGTGTGGGTTGTCTCGATCATCGACTGCGGGAGCCGCAGCCGCCTGAAGGTGTCCAGGTACAGGATGTTGATGGAGCTGCCGCCGTCCATCAATGTCTTGGGGAGCCAGTAGTCGCCAACCTTGGGCTTGACCACCAGGGCGACTCGGCCTGGGTACTCGATGCGTGGCGAGTGGTCCTGGCGGCTCCAGGTAATGGGCTGCTCCGACCAATTGAGGAACTGGGGAACGCCCACCTGAGCCACCGCGTTGACGGTGACGGCGCGGGCGATGACCTTCTTCTCGCGCTTCGTGTTGAAGCCTGTGAAGGTATGGAGCGAGCCGGCCACTTTGCCGAACTTTCCGCCGTTTGGCGGGTCGTTGTCGGGGTCCTCCCGTGCTCGCCGTGCCTTCTCGATTTCCCTGAGGGTGTGGCAGTCGGCGGTTGTGTGCGTTGCGGGCTTCCCTTCCCTGCTATGAAACGCACAAGGTTGGTTAAGGAGGGCCGCGGGGTCGAACCTTGGCTTGGCCTTGTAGTTGCCGCCGTCGCGGCGTTGTCCTCCGTCGTGGCGGAAGCTCTTGGGCTCGCGTTGTGCGTGCCCGGCGTTGGCGACGAAGTCGACTCGCCCATCACTGCGGCGCTTGCCGGTGAGGCGAGTGTTGCTGTAGCGTAGGTCGGATCATCATCCGCTGTCGTTGCCGCTCTTACGGCATTGACCTCCCGACTCGTCGTCGGTTTCCTGGTTTGGATCTTCCTCCGCGTACCGTTTGGTGATCTCGAGGAGGTCCGGTATGTTGTCGAGTGTGAGAGAGTGTCGCTTGAGCTTGGCAACCAGCGGCTCGTAGCGGCACGAGGTCTTGAAGCAATGGATCGCGGTGTCCGGGTGGATGCCGACCGCGTTGTACCAGAGTTCCTGCCACCGTTGGACCCAGTTGCGGGTCGACTCGCGGGGTCCCTGGACGCATCGCTCCAAGTCCTCGATGGTGGTGGCGCGGGTGTAGGAGCACTCGAAGTGCCTGACGAAGGCATCGCGCATCTCCTCCCAGGAGTCGATACTATCCTGGGGGAGGGTGTTGATCCACTGCCTGCACGTCCCCTCCATCATCAGGGGGAGGTAACGGGCGGCTAGCAGGTTGGTGTGGCTTGCGATCCCCATCGCCATGAGGTATGTATCGAGCCAGACGGCGGGGTCGTACGAGGGGTCGTACTTTTCTATCTCCTTCGGCGCCTTGAAGTTTGGCGGGTACTTCTCGCCTCGGATCATTGGTCCGAAGCACTTGGGGCCGAGTCGACTGAGCGACCCCATGGGCTCGCCGTCGCGGCGATTGGTTAGGGCGTGTCGCAGGTCGTCGGGCTGGCGTGCGCGCCAGCTTTGGTTGTTGATGATGTGGGTGCGGGCATCAATGGGTTGACTGTTGGCGGCGACGAAGTTGGTCGCTGGCCTGGGGTCGTTGGTGGAGAGTGCCGCGTTCGCGGGCCGGTGTTGGAGCTGCAGTGGCTCTGGTGGCGGGCAGTTGAGGGTGTTTGCCACCATTGGGCGGCCGCTTGAGGCCGCTCTGCTTCCCGAAGAACGCGAGTACACTCGACCCTGCGAGTCGGCGCCCGCGTTTTGCTGCTCGACGGCCTTTGCTAGCAGGGCCCTGACGTACTGGATCTGCAGGGCGCCGTCGCCGGTGGCCGTGATGTTGTCGGCTGCTGCTCGTCCTGCCACGAGGTTGTCCATCAGGGTGGAGAACAGTGGGAGGCCGTTTGTGTCGCGCTCCCGTGAGGAGACTACTATCCGCGGCTGGTCCCTGGGAGGTGTGCGGTTGGGTGGAGGTGGGGCGCCCATCGCCGTCGACCCTGGCGGGGGCCGGGCGCTTCCTCCTGGTGGCGCGTTCTCGCAGATCGCGCGCTCGGCCACGCGGGCCGGGTCGTTTTCGTCGTCGAAGTTCAGGGCGCGCCCCTGAACGGTAGGGTTCAGGCGCGACCTGATCCGCTGCTGGTGGTAGCGCGATAGCTCCTGCGCCGTCACCTGCTCGAGGCGAAATTTTTCGCGCTCGGCTTGCTCCTTGCGCACTGTCTCCGCCAGTTTCAGGCGGAGTTCCTCCACCTCCGTCGCCGTGGCGTTAGGAGGGATTGGGGTGGAGAAGGGGTCCTCCGGCGGCTCGGTGTCGGTCGCCATGTAGGTCGCGGCGTGGCGACCGGTGCCGTCGTGGAGGTTGGCGGAGTTTTCCGACCCGGAGTCGAAGTCGAAGATCCCGAGGATGGAGGGGTCCTCGAAGTCTCCCACGTTGGAGACCTGGGTGATGGAGCCCACGGGTGAAGCCGCGGTGATGGATCCGGCGAGTGACGCCGGGGTCGCTGAGTCGGCGTCGTCGTTGAGGGCCGCGTCTTCTGCGGCCGCTGAGTTTTCGGCCACGTTGCTGTGGGCCGAGTTGTACTCGGAGGCGAGGCGATGGATCGTGCGGATCTGGCTCTCGGAGATCCGATCGCGTGGTGGAGACTCGCGGATGCGAGCTGAGTCCTCCGAGACGATGACGTCGGTGAGGCCGACGAAGAGGCTGATCGTGTCGACCGGCAGGATCACGCTGTGCGTGACGGGTCGCGCCGCCGGGACGTAGCTGCTCGGCAAGATTTGGAGCATCTCGCCGATCGCTATCATGCGGTCGGTGGCGACCGTCTCGTTGATGGGCAGATTGGATCTCGCCGCAGAACACCGGCCAGACCGGCCAGGCCCCACGGTGGGCGCCACTGTCGTGGGAATGGTCACGGCAGATGCTGCAATCGGCAGCGAGAAGTAGAACAAGGGGCAAGGGCGACCAGCCATCTGCGGTGCGAGATGAGGGCGGAGACACAGGGTTTTACCCAGGTTCGGCCCCCCGGAGGGTAAAGACCTACTCCTGCTAGATTGTATTATGAAGGTGGTACAATGGGCGAGCTCGGCGGCTAGGCGGCGAGTCGCTTGGGTGTATGATGGAACGTATCTCTACACGCCCCGCAGGGAGGTTTATATAGACTCACCTCCCCTAGGGTTTACATATCTCAACCGAATCAGTTAAGGCTTCGGCACCTTTTTAACCTAATCCGACTGGGCCTATCTACTCGCCTGGGCCTTCAGCTTCCAGTCGCTCGGATCTACACCGGGCCTTGATCCAGTCGCTGTCTTGCAGGCCCACTCGCCAGCTTCTGGGCCAGTCGGAAACGTCCTGCTGGGTATACCCCGGTAGGCACATCCCCATCAAAAAGCACTCAGTATCAGCCTTAGGTCCAGCCTTGGTCTTCTTCGTTGGCGTGGTAACTTTCTTACCACCCTTCTTGAAGTGTCCCTTCTGCTTAGACTTGCCTTTGTTGAATTTGGTGGTCTTATTGACCAACAACACTTGGTGCTCTTTCTTGATCTCCACTTCTGCAGATTTCAACATGGCAAAGAGTTCTGGCAACGTCTTGTTCATGTTTTGCTTGTTGTAGTTCATCACAAAGTTCTTTTAACTTGGTGGTAGTGATTGGAGGACGCGGTAAATCCCCAAAGCATTAGGAATCACTATACCTAAGCTTTGAAGTTTATTTGCGTGCCCAGACATTTTAAGCACATGCTCACTGACGGAGCTGCCCTCTTCCATCTTGCAGTTAAAGAACTTTTCAGAAGCCTCATAGCTTTCGATTGCCGCATGAGTCTCAAAGATCAATTTGAGATCCTCGACAATATCATATGGGTCTGAATTCTCAAACCTTTTCTGAAGCTCCGATTCTAAACCATACAAGATAGCACACTGAACTGTGGAGTACTGAGTCTTCCGAGTGAGGTAAAGATTCTTTATTTCATCGGCAACATCAGCTGCAGTGGGTCACCCAACGGTGCATCCAGCACATAGGTCAAATTACCAGCTGTGAGGACAATCCTCAAATTGCGGAACCAATCCGCGAATTTGCTTCCATTGTTTTTCAACTTTTCTTTCTCTAGGAACGCATTAAATTGATGGTAGGGGCTGCCATTGATCTACAACATATTTGGAATAGTTTAGACTAAGTTTATGACAAAATTGAGTTCAAATTAATAATAAAATTAATCTAGGTGAACTCCCACTCAAAACAATATCCCTCACATTGTTTTAGTGATCACATGAACCAAATCCACCACATCAACACCGATCATCACGAGAGCTGATATAGTTTCAATGGCGAACAATCGACATGTTCATCATATATACTATATGATTCATGCTTTACCTTTCGGTGATCCGTGTTCCGAGACCATGTCTGTACATGCTAGGCTCGTCAAGATCAAACCTTAGTTTCCGCATGAGCAAATCTGGCTTGCTCACGTTGTATGCACTTGCAGAATATAACACACCCGATCATCACGTGGTGCTTCGAAACAACATGCTTTAGCAACGGTGCTAACTAAGGGTGAACACTTTATGATTTGAAATTCATGTGCATGAGGGATCATCTTATAATGCTACCGTCGTCTACTAAGCAATACAAGATGCATAAAGGATTAACATCACATGCAATTCATAATATGTGATATGATATGGCCTTTCTTCTTTGTGCTTCCGATCTTCATCTTCAAGCACGAACATGATCTCCATCATCACCGGCATTGCATCAAGGTCAATGACGCTTCTCCATGGTTGTCGTCCACCGGCTTCAACTATTACAACTACTTTGAATAGACACGCGGGTCTTAACATAAATTAAAGACAACCATATGGCTCCTGCCGGTTTCCAACTTACAATAAGGAACATTGCATACATCAAATATAATCACAATCATGGACATATCATATCACAGCACACCCCTGCAAAACAAAGTTAGACGCCTCTACTTTCTTTGCATATTTTACGTGGTTTGGGGCTTTCAATAAGTGTCGTTCTAACTTACGAACAAGAACCACAACATTGATACTAGCATTGTTAATCACCCGTTGTAAATTGAATCTTAACTATGCTAGGAGAAACAGGCACCCGCAAAGCCACTTATGCAATACAAGTTGCATGTCAAGCGTGGAGCAAGTCTCATGAACGATGTCATGTAAGGTTAGCCCGGGCCGCTTCATCCCAACATACCGCAAGATGCAAAGTACACAAGAAGCAATCGACAATAAAAGCATCAACGCCCACAATGACCATTGTGTTCTACTCGTGCAACAGATCTACATATAGACACGGCTCTGATACCACTGTAGGGATTCGTAGCATGGAAAACAAAAAATTTCTATCGCATACAAACAAATAAGCCAAGATCTATCTACTAGATTGTAGCAACGAGTCGATGGAATAACTCACCCTCGAAGATTCCAAAGTGTTTAACGAGAGCGGATTCTCGTGGGTGATGTAGTCGTACTCTTCCCGATCTCAAGATCGCGTAGACGATCCTTCCGGCGCTGTGTTCCGGCAGCGCTCCCGCAGTCGGTCACACGTTCGATACTCAACGAAGACCTTCCTCTCCCTTGTTCCAGTAGGCAGCGGAGGTTGTAGCACTCTCCTCGCGATTCCGGCAGCACAACGGCGTGGTACCGGAAGTAGAGGGGAGATCTCGCAGGGCTTCTCCTTAAGCCGGAGCGAGTATGGTGGAGTATGAGAGAGTCCCTCGACGATCTAGGGTTTAGACACGCCGAGGAGGGGGCTAGGCCGGCGGCTAGGGTTTCACCTAGGCGGCGGCGGCGAGTGCCCTAGGGCCGGCGGCGGCTTGGGGCTAGGGTTTAGAGGTGTAGGAACTTGTGTCTAGGAGGGGAGCCCTGCCCCTCCTTTTATAGGTGGAGGGGGGCGGCCAAGGGGAGGGGAGTCCCTCCCCAACTCGGCTTGGTGGTGCGCCGGCGGTGGGAGGAGGAACTCCTCCCCCAAGTCAGTTTCCACCTCCCTCTCCACTTCCCAAAAATAGCCGTTTGACTTTCAAACTTGGCGTTTGACTTTTCAAACTAAGATTTGATTAATCCCTTTATTTTGTTCAGCGATGACACCGAGTACATAATGCAATCATACCAACTTGATATAACACATTCATGTACCCTTCCCCTCCGGAGTGCTGGACATTTCGGAACCTTCTAGAACATTCCCGATGAAAACACCAGAACCATTCTCCAACTCCGAAACAGGACTTTCCTTATATGAATCTTATTCTCCGGACCATTCCGGATCTCCTCGTGATATCCCGAATCCCATTCGAGACTCCGAACAACATTCGGACTCTTTCTCATCATTCCATAACTACTCAAACAACGTCAAATCCTTAAGTGTGTCTCCCTACGGTTCGTGAATTATGCGGACATGATCGAGACACTTCTCCGAACAATAACCAATAGAGGAATCTGGAAATTCATATGGCTCCCACATATTTCTACGATTACTTTGCGATCGAATGAACCACTTACATACGATACCAATTTCCCTTTGTCTCACGATAGTTTACTCATCCGAGGTTATGATCGTCGGTATCTCTGCATACCTAGTTCAACCTCGTTACCGATAAGTACTCTTTTCTTGTTCCCGTGATATGTGATCCCTTGTGAGCCAGTCACATGCTTGCAAGCTAATTGGATGACATTTCACCGAGAGGGCCCGGAGTATATCTATTCGTCATATGGATGGACAAATCCCACTCTTGATCCATGTGTCTCAACCAATACTTTCCGAACACTCAATGCCACCTTTATAGCCACCCAGTTACGGTGTGGTGTTTGATGTCATCAAAGCATCCATCTGGTAAAGGTGATATGCATGATCTCATGGTCGAAGGAATTAGGTTACTATGTATCAGAAAACATATAGCAATTGAACTATTAAAATGACTTGATCTTTATGCTACGCTTATCTATAGGAGTATGTCCACCATATCATTCTCCTAACGATATGATCTTGTTGTTAATAACATCTCAATGTTCATGACAGGGAAACCACAATCATTCATTAACCAACAAGCTAGTGATGTATAGAGGCTTTACTAGGGACTTCAAATTAAGTTTACAAATCACATAAGTATTAATGTTTCCTTGTTAATACTATTATAGCATGAATATAAACATTTATCATAAACACAAAGATATAATAATAACTACATTTATTATTGCCTCTAGGTCATATCTCTAACATGTATACACTGATGTTTTGGTTTAATCCATGTACATACTGCAGTACAATATAATTCTCACGACTCGCCAAAGCAAACAACCACGTGTCCAACCTGGGCGTTATTTTTGTTTGAATGCGGATCTGCCCCTGCATGTACATTGCCTTTCTCTTGTAATCAGGATTAAGAACATGTAATATTTTGCCTATGGTGGATGTTTTACCTTTTTTATTGTAGCTGGTAACCCCAGCAGATGACAATGTTTTTGTTCGAGCTTTCTATAAAAATCTGGACCGTCGTGCCTTATTTGTGAATAAAAGTTTGTGTGTAGGACCTTGACCAGATAAGGTCTTATGTCAATATATATGTTCCTTTTTACAATAGAATGATTATGTCAAATATATGTTTCTTTAGGTGTCTCATTTCAGATTTACTTGGATTAGGATATTGTTAATTAAGAAGGTTCTTTGTGGGTTAAAACTCTTTTGTCACCGGTAGGTTTCTTGAAGCTATTTTAGCAATGTCATATTCCAGGGATAAAAATTAAATTGGGTTTGGCCCTTGAGGCAGACATAGACCGGAGGAAATATTTGTATTGGTACTACTTCAGCATACAGTACTAGCTCTATAGGTGGACAGTTAGCATATTAATTTTTTCAGTTGTAGCATACATCGGGGCACATATCTTTTTTTCTTCCTAATTTCATCCCAGCAATAGGATGACCTGTGCAATGGCCAATGTGACTGAAGCTCTTCTTAGGTTGTCTCATGCACATACTGTTCTGGTACGACATCGACAGTCGACAATGTTGTTGTTGTAAAAGTTTAGTGTGTAACCTAACATGCTTTTGGGCTTGGAGATCAACTAACTGAAGAATTGACTAAATAGTTTTGAGATCAGGAAGCGCATGTGCTAGGTTCTTTGCCCAAATTTTAGGCAATTAATGAAACCTGGCCAAGTTCAAGTCCCTGTAATTCTGTTCTAAATGACCTAAAAGTACATGACATGATTAACTCTCATGATAATAACTGAGGTGCCTCTTTTCCTAAAAAAAAGGCATCCCAGCAGCAGGAGTGAGCCCGGATATTTTTCCAGAGTACATCTATTTAATTAATTTTTTTTGTAAACACTGATATTTCTTTACTCATTCTAGGAACTCAATCCGGCGAGTATAAATTACAAAGGATGCAACAAAACACAAGTTGAAAAGCTAAAAAATCTGAGAAAATAGGTATAGTTTACATGAGATTAACAAGCCATGTTGGTTGCCTTCGATTCCAAATCTGATGTATTTCCATGCAAAAATACATACAGTTGTATATAAATGTCACACGTGCAAAGCATGTGCCTTCTACTAGTGCACAATATGGGTACATTATCACAAACTATACCATGATTCTAGCCATAACATTGGTCGTTTGGCCCTAAAACCATGAAACCCCGAACATGAAAGCTCATTTCTAAGAAGGTTTGTTTTGAGATATTCGGAGTATTTTAGGTTTGATATTTTTTTCTTGCAACTATGTCACATAATATGACACCACGCGAAGATTTTACATTGTTTGGACTGTTTTTGAATTTCTTATGCCCGTTTGTAACTATGGTTAAAATGGCGCGCATTATGATTCTTAGGTCGGGGCCGAGCCTCGCTAAACTTGTAGTGGATCTCTGATGAAATAGCATATTGCGAACCTAAAAATAATTTTTCCAAAAAAATCATGAGCATCAGATCATGAACCTACAGTTCAATTCTAACTCACCTCCTACCGATTCGGTAGAAATTTGTCTTTTTCATGAGAGGTGGACGGAAAGGTTTAAGATACCCCGTTGGGACACTATCCAAGAAAGGTGGTCTATTATTTTGGAAAAATGGGGTGGTACCATTTTCAAAATTTTATTTGGTGGTTGCTTCACAAACACCCCGTTTTTGGCACTCGAAAAATGGAAAATGGTTTTTTAATGAGACAAAAAGGAAAACTTCCTCATGCAATATTGTTCGCCATCCGAAGATGCACGTTTGTGCATAATATGGCATATTATCACAAACTATATCGTGATTTTAGCCATAATATTGGTCGTTTGGCCTAAATACCATGAAACCTCGAACATGATAGCTCATTTCTAAGAAGGTTTATTTGAGATATTTAGAATATTCTAAGTTTGATATTTTTATTTCCAACTATGTCACATAATATGACACCATATGAATGTTTAAGATACCCCTTGAAGGTTTGATATAATATGTCACATGATATTTTTCCTTGTAGTGGATCTATGATGAAGTGGCATAATATGACACCGTGCGGATATTTTTCCTTGTACTGGAATATTCCATGTTTGATATTTTTCTTTGCAACCATGTCACATAATATGACACTACGCGAAGGTTTAAGATACCACGGGAAGGTTTGAGATAATATGTCACATGATATTTTACCTTGTAGTGGATCTTTGATGATATAGCATATTGTGAACCTAAAAATTAATTTTCCAAAAAATTATGAGCATCGCATCATGTACCTATAGTTCAAATCTGATCCACTTCCTCTCGATTCGGTAGAAATTTGTATTTTTCACGAGGATTGGATATCCTAGTTAGGACATTATCCATGGAAGCCGGTCTAGTATTTTTGAAAAATAGGGTGGTACCATTTTAAAACTTTCATTTTTACATTGTTTGGATCATTTTTAAATTTCTTATGCCTGTTTTAAACTATGGTTAAAATGGCGGGCATGAAGATTCTTAGCTCGAGGCTTAGTCTCTCTAAACTTGCAGTGGATCTCAGATGAAATAACATATTGTGAACCTAAAAAATGATTTTTCCAAAAAATCACGAGCATGAGATTATATACATGTAGTTCAAATCTGAATTACTTCCTGCCGATTCAGCAGAAATTTCTCTTTTTCACGACGGGTGGACGAATAGGTTTAAGATATCCCGGTTGGAAAATTTTCCATGAAAAGTGGTCTAGTATTTTGGAAAATGGGGCGGTACATTTTAAACTTTCATTTGGTGGTTACTTCACAAAACATCCCATTTTTGGCACCCGGAAAATAGAAAATGGCCTTTTGATGCGACAAAAAGAAAAACTTACTCTTGCGACATTATTTGCCATCCCAAGATGCATGTGTGTGTGCACAATATGGGTATATTATTACAAACTATACCGCGTTGCTATTCCAAACATTGGTCGTTCGGCCTGAAAACTATGAAATCTCGAACATGATACACTAGTAGAAAAAGGCCTATTTGTGGCGCACCAAATATGGGGTCAGTGGCGCACTCCCGATGTGCCATGGATGTTATGCCACTGGTATTTTCTTATCCGTGGTGCACCTCGACGTGCGCCACAGATAATTCCACTTATTCGTGGCACATAGGTGTTTTGTGCACCACTAATAACATTTTCAAATTTCAAAAAGAAAAGTTGGATCTCCGTCGTTTCCTCGTTGTCTTCACGTGCTCTACCGGACAAGGGCGCGGTAGGCAGTGGTGCCCATGGGCTGCCGGAGGAGGGCACAGCCGGAGGAGGGCAATGCGGTCAGAGGAGAGGAGGAGGAGGAAATAGACCGAAGGAGGAGAGGAGAAGGAGGATAGGAGAGGAGAAGGAGGAGAAAGAAGAGAGGAGGAGGAGAGGAGAAAGAGGAGGAAGAAGATAGGAGGAGAAAGAAGATAAGAGAGGAGGAGGAAGAAGAGAGGAGGAGGAAGACGAATAGAGGAAGAGAATGGGAGGGGAGGTGGATAATAAGATAAGGAGAAGGGGCTAGGTGCCCTGTATGGGGTTTCAAATTTGAATCCCACCCAAACTTATCTGTGGCGCACCCTATTGTGGTGCATCACGGATAAGTGGCCTCTATTTTTTCTGTAGGAAATAAAATCTTGTTTTTGTCATAATTTTTTCCTTTTTGAATTTTGAGATTCTAAAAAATCGCTAAACGACCTAAAGGCATTGCGAGCGGATGTGAATTTTCGTGCTCGTCATTTTGATATATTAGACTTTTTTTAACATCATATGCAAAAGTTATGGCCGTTTTATCATGCCATGACCCATGACTTTTTTTTGCAAAAAAGTCGAAATTCAAATTTGTTAATTTTTCTACAAACTAGACGACATAATATACCTATATATATATATATATGAAAGGATTCTATTTTTGAAGTGTTTTTCAATTTTTTTTGAAAAACAAAATAGACGATCCACGGGGGTGAGCAAATTTTTTAAGAAACTTATCTGTGGCATACCCTTATTTGGTGCGCCACTAACATATCAGTTCAGTGGCGCACCTCAATAATGTGTGTCACAGATACTCTATCACCTTTTCAGAGACATGGGCCCACACCTATCTGTTGCACATCGAAACAGCGTGCGCTACTGATACCGAACTTATACGTGGTGCATGTCAATTCCGTGTGCCATAGATAGATAGGGGCGACCTCATGGTGCTAGGGCCCACTTATGCATGACTCATCCTTTTGCCCGTGCACCATGGATAGGGTCATACTCGTGGAGCACCTTTTTATGGTGCGCTATAGATAATTATTCATGAAGCATCATATCAAGATGCGCCACGGGTATGCCATCCATGGATCAGTCTTTTCCTACTAGTGGTAGCTCATTTCTGAGAAGGATTTTTAAGATATTTGAAATATTTCAAGTTTGATATATTTCCTTGCAACTATGTCACATAATATAACAACACGCGAAGGTTTTACATTGTTTGAATAGTTTTTAAATTTCTTATGCCTGTTTAAACTATGGTAAAAATGACGGGCATGAAGATTCTTATCTCGGGGCCGAGTCTCGCTAAATGTGCAGTAGATCTCTAAATAAGTAGAATATTATGAAGCTAAAAGTGATTTTTTTCAAAAACTCATGAGCATCAGATCATGTACCTGTAGTTCAAATCTGACCCACTTTCGCCCGATTTAATATGAATTTGTCTTTTTCACGAGGGGTGGATGAAAAGGGTTAAGATATTCTGGTTGGGACATTATAGGGGCGGAGCCAGGATTTGACATTGAGGGGGGCGAAGGTACCGATGATCATATATAAGATTTTTTTTCTCATGAAGACATCAATTACCTATCATTTTGTGTTGGAAGAACTGTTTGGATAAAAAATATAACAATATATCAAAGTATTGGCATATAACTTATATTAATATGTAGCACTAAATCCTAGACAATACAAAACAAAATATTAGTTTATATTAGATCAACTTTATCTATACGAGTATAAAGCCTGATAATTCCATTGTAGCTGACCTTCCTATTATTATTTTCTAATTATTATGCAATAAGTTGACGTCATCACCGAGCAAACATCAAACAAAAGACGCATTTTTTTGTAAATTAATCAATTAGACTATAGGTTATGCAATCTATCGACAAAATACTAACGGTTTGGTACCTTCAATCAGAGTGAGTAAGATTGGTTCCTATACTCGATGACACAATATGCTTTTTGTTAGCGTTGCGGCATGATTAATAAAGGTAGAAACTGACAAACAACATGGTTGGCTAGCATGGTGCCACGGCCGCGGCATCGCGTGGCATCTGGCTACTGAGTAGGAGCGAGCGATGGTAACAGGCATCCATTTGATCTGAACGATTGCATATGGTGCTAACTATTAGGTCTAGTTACACAATCGAAGAATGTTGGGACATGTTACTACGGTTGATTAATAAAACGAATTCATGGGCTACATTTGGCTTTCGGTACATAGAAGAATGAAAATCCAATTAAATTTAGACTTAGTATTAATTAATCTTATGAGGCCATTAGTTTACTACAAAAATCTGCACCTATGTATTGAGGGGGGCCGATGGTTAGGGGGGGTCTAGCCCCTGCTAGCCCCCCCTTGGCTCCGCCCCTAGGACATTATCCATGGAAAAGTGGTCTAGTATTTTGGAAAAATGGGGTGGTACCATTTTAAAACTTTCATTTGGTGGTTGCTTTACAAAACACCCCGTTTTTGGCACTCGGAAAAAAGAAAATGACTTTTTGATGCGACAAAAAGGAAAACTTCTCATGTAACATTGCTCGCCATTCCAAGATGGATGTATGTGCATAATATGGGGAAATTATCACAAACTATATCACGATTCTAGCCATAATATTGTTGTTTCGCCTGAAACCCATAAAACCTCGAACATGATAACTTATTTCTAATAAGGTTTTTTGAGATATTTGGAATATTTCAAGTTTAATATTTTTTCTTGCAACTATGTCACATAATATGACACCACGCGAATGTTTTACATTGTTTGGATCGTATTTGAATTTCTTATGCCCGTTTCAAACTATGGTTAAAATGGCGGGCATAAATTTTTTTAGCTCGGGGCTTAGTCTCCTAACTTATAGTGGATCTATGATGAAATAGAATATTGTGAACCTAAAAATAATTTATCCATAAAATCATCAGCATCAAACGATCATGTGACTGTAGTTCAAATCTGACTCACTTTCTGCTGATTCGGTAGGAATTTGTCTTTTTTCGAGGGTTGAATGAAAAGGTTTAAGATATTCTGGTTGGGACATTTTTCATGCAATGTGGTCTAGTATTTTTGAAAAATAGGATGGTACCATTTTAAAACTTTTATTTGGTGATTGCGTCATAAAACATCCCGTTTTTGGCACTCGGAAAATGGATAATGTATTTGTAACACCCCGTCCACTTGGGCCCGAGGATGTCACTCCTGGCAGCTTAATAGGATATCTTGACTGGCCCCATAGACCAATACTAGTCTTTTATGCGCACTTTGTCCTGCGCACCCGGTTACCCACTTTCCGGTCGGTCACCCATCCTAGAATTGCTCTAGGCCAAACACGTTTAACCTTCGAGTTCTTTTCGAATAAGCTTCCGGAAAAGAAGTTGCAACTTGTTTATATGAGTATCCTATCAATCCTATTAAGTCATGTGCTTAAATCTCACATACACCCACTCTTTAGAAGATTGATGCCCTCATCGATCAAGCACACTCCAGAAATGTTCCCTCTTGGCACGCGTATGTGCGTCCAGTGTCGGCACATGTGCCACGCCGTATCCACTCCAGGCCACACGCGTGCTCCACATGTCCCGCCACTGACCCACACACATCCGGCACGCGTATGTGCGTCCAGTGCCGGCACATGTGTCATGCCGTGTTCACTCTGGACCACACGCGCCATGCTCCACATGTCCCGCCACTGATCCGCACACACTCTTTTAACCGCGAGGATTGACTCTGCTACCACTTGTAACACCTCGAATACTGGGCCCCGAGGTTGGCACTCCTGGCAGCTTAATAGGATATCTAGACTGACCCCACAGACCAATAATAGTCTTTTCTGGGTACTTTGTCCTTACTCATGCGCACCCGGTATTCACTTTCCGGTCGGTCACCCATCCTAGTTCTTTTCGAATGAGCTTCCAAAAAAAAAGTTACAACTTGTTTATATGAATATCCTATAAGTCATGTGCTTAGATCTCATAGTGTTATACGAAACATTTGAGACATGCGAAAAAAGAGAGATGCAATTGTCTAAAATGAGCTGAATATAGTATAGATATAGTAGTACTGACACAACATATAATCCAGGATGATATACGCTGCCGGTAGCTAGACACATGGTACAAACTCTCATGCCTCCTCAAAGGGAGCGAAAGGAACAAGGAAACACTACCGATACAACCATGACCGTCCATCGAGAGAGAGAAAGAGCTGGGTCGACGACTCGACGTAGGGCTCCTCTGTTCGCATGGAGATCACATCTTTTATTCAGTATAGGTATATATGTGTGGTATGGCTAGGGCATGGGACGCTGCGACCTCAACACAACGTACGTTGATGGCGCAAAGTCGCGGATCGATCAACGATCAGTTGATGGTGTTGCAGTTGACGGAGGTGCTGATGGGGTAGGGGATGCTGACGCCGCACTTGGACGGGATGCTGGCGGCGTTTCCGGGCTTGATCCCGCTGGCGCCCTTGACCACGTTCTTGAGGCAGTTGCAGGCGGCGCGCTTGTCAGGGGTGCTCTTTGCCAGGCCGGCGAGCCTCCTGACGCCGCTGCAGCACGACGCGGACGGGCTGCCGCCGCTGCGAGCGTATGCCAGGCAGGGGCCCAAGGCGGAGCTCACCTGACCACAGGAGACGGCGGCGTCGGCAGTGTAAGGAGCCGCCAGGAGCATCGCCGCCACGAGGGCGACCAGGACCAGCTGAGCACGGGCCATCTTGAGCTAGCTAGCTGCTCGAGCAAGTCCTACTAGTTGCAGGCTGCAGTACTATCAGTCGCTGGAATCGCTAGATTTGCTAGGTGGAGCGAGTGATGCTGGTGAGGAGGATAGGGGGGAATTTAGGGGCTTAAATAGGGGCCCCGAGGAAGATTCATGGTACAGAACATCAATTTGGAAAATTTATTGGGGCATGGGTGTCATGGACCGTCGCGGTTTGCCCATGTCGATCAATTCGGTTGGCGGTCCGGGGGTTTTAATGCATTTGGGAGGTGGTTGGCTGCGGTGCGCGCGCAGACGGGTGGACGGATGGACGTAGCTACCATGCAGCGATCGGATGATCAATTAGCGGCAGACTAATTGGAGTACCGGCTTCATCATTGTTTAGTTAAAGGTTTTCTTAAATGTGAGCAGATATTGACTAGTATTTGTGGTGCCTTAAAAGTGTTTAGTATTTTTTTTGAGAAACACAGTACAAACGCATACGCTCACAATGCCTACGTACACTCACCCCTATGAACACTACACGCACGCACACCCTACCCCTATGAGCACCTCTGAGAGACTGAGCCGACGGATCTTGAGATTAACGAAGTCACCACAAGCGCCTCGCTATCGACGGGAACGTCGCCTCCCACTGAAAGAATATTCCGCCTTTATAAGACATCAAAGCGTCAAACCTGGGGTTTGAACTCTCGTGGGCTGGGGGTACCACTGTCCTCCTAACCATACAACCACGGATTGGTTCTCGTGTTTAGTATTTATTTTTATCCTATTATATTTTTCTCGAGAGAAAATCAATATTGTTTCTTTGACCTAGCCTCCTAGGCCCCTCTCGGCGACTAGGAGGCGCCACTGCCACCACCTTCCCTCCCACACTGCCCCAATCTCGTTGTCTCCGACGGAGGAAGCAAATGTCGGCTTCAGGGCTTTCTCAGCCTGCTCACTTTTTCTACCCTAGCTAAACATTGACCTCCCAGCATGGCCTGGGTGTTGTGACCTTCTCCAGTTGTGCAAGTGCCAAAAGCTCGTGTGACGGGCGACACCGTCCAAATAGGCGTAGGTTCCCCATGCGCTCATGACCAATATGGTGAGCACCATCATTGTGGGCCTCCAAGCCGCAAGATGGCGGTGTCCGTGCAAGAGATGGCGGTAAGCTTGATCGCTCGCCTCGGATTTGTCCTAGGAACCCGATACCCGACGTGTGCGTCCAATGCGATTCAGTTGTCCTCGCTCCGGCTATCGGCGAGTTCTAGACTCCTCCACTAACTATCTTCATGGATTGGCACAATGACACTCATGAACCTCTGGATCGAATGGGATCCGATCGTGTGTGTCCGCAAACATCATCTCGTGTGGCTAAAAGAAGGCCTCATGAAACTCTGCTCACCAGGGGAAACTTCGGCATTGACATTTACGTCGTGATATCCATGGTGTTGGTGGAGGTGGGGAATTTCAAGGCATGTATGGTTGGATGATTAGAAGGTGATGGCTTAAGTCGAGTCTGAGACTGCTAAGTTATGATGGAGGAGTGATATTGAATGCGATGAAGATGTTTCTTCACGAGCTTATGCAGGAATAGTTCTACTTCAGGACGATGTCCTAGTTAGAATCGCACATGTGATGCATGTGAGCCTAGTGATCGGTAGTTTGCAACAACGGCCTCAGTAAGTGGGGGCGGCATCACTAGAAGACTTCTTGCTTGGTGGTGCTTGGTGGCTGGAGCCTTGTTGACGTGGGAGTTTCTTCTTCTTCGTTCCCCGGCAACGGCGCCAGAAAACTTGTTGTTGGCGCCTAAGTTGATGTAGGAGCGCTTCGTTGGAAACCCCAAGAGCAAGGTATGAAGAGCACAACAGCAAGATTTCCCTCAGTAGAAACCAAGGTTATCGAACCAGAAGGAGGAAGGAAACGTCACACAGGTGTTGGAAGCAACGTGGAGACCTGCACAACACAAACTCAAGACTCTGTCCCAACGAATCAGTGAGGTTGTCAAGCTCACCGGTTTTCTGTAACAAAGGATTAAACGTATGATGTGGAAGGTAATGGTTTGTAGCAAGGAAACAAGTAACAGTGGAAGATGTATCAATGGTAAAGATTGGACCGGGGTCCATAGTTCACTAGAGGTGCTCTCCTTAGATAAACAATATGGCATGAAGGATAAACAAATTACATCGGGGCAATTGACAGGAACCGAGCAAGGCAGAACAATGCAATTACTAGCTAGAAAGATCCTATGAGGTTGTTGGGAAATACAACAATATACATAGACCGTCATCCAACTGCATCTATGACTAGAAGTCCACCTTCATGTTATCATCCGAACCCTCTCCGGTATTAAGTTGCAAGCAATAGACAACTGCTTTAAGCAAAGTGTATAAGGTAAACAGTCCACATGTTCCATGAACAAGAGACCGTTGTTTTCTCCCTAGTAGAAACAACACATCTACAACCGAAGAGATTATTGTCACTTACCTTGGAAACTAGAGGCATGAACCCACTATCGAGCATAAATACCCCCTCTTGGAGTCACTAGCGACTACTTGGCCAAGATAGCTACTAACAATGGAGATCATGCATGATCACAAACAACACAAACATGATAGAATCAGAAAAACAAAACCATTAATCAAACCAACATAATAATCTCAATATCCATCGGATCCCCGCAAACACAACATGCATGATTACAAATAGATTAGATCTTGATCATGAACTGAGCTCACAAGATCTATACATGAAAGCACAAAGGAGGAGATACAACCATCTAGCTAATACATGGACCCATAGTCCAAGGTGGAACTACTCACGCATCATACCGAAGAGAAGGCCTCCAGGATGATCTCCCCTCGGGCAGGGTGCCGGGAAGAACTTCAGATCCCCCGATCTAGGGACGATGGTGGCGGCGGCTACAGACGTTTAGTGGATTTCTAATCGGGTACTCAGCGTTTCTGTATCGAGGGCTTCTTATAGGCGAAGGGGTGAGACCGGGGGGCGGCCAGGGTGCCCAAACCCTAGCCAGGCGCGGGGCTGGGCCCACCCGTGCCTAGGGTGGGTCTGGTCCCCCTGGCTTGCCTTCCGGGCTCCCGTCTGGACTTCTTGTTCCCCACGAAAAGTTATTGACTTTGTCCTTCGTCCTGTCCAATTTCGAGAATATTTCTTTACTAACTTTTCTAAAACCAAAAACAACAGAAAACAGGCATCTCGCACTGTTGCAACTTGTTAATAGGTTAATACCAGAAAACATGTAAAAAGCACCTCAAAGTGTGGACAAGTAAAGCAAAGTAGATACTAAACAAGCATGGAGCATCAAAAATTATAAATACGTTTCCAACGTATCAGCATCCCCAAGCTTAACTCCTGCTCGTCCTCGAGTAGGTAAGTGATAAAAGAATAATTTTTGAGGTGACATGCACCCTCACAATAAATATCCAACCATTTGCAAGCATTGAAAGCTGGGGTCAAAGAACTCTAAACATGTGCATGAAAGATGGAGTTCTAACAATAGGACATAGTAATTATGCATGCAACATGACAAGCTACAAGCAAAGATCATGAATAATATGCCTTGAAAAATGTTTATTTGTTTCACATACAGAAAACATAGCATAGTGACAATCAGCTTGTCCCTCATAGAGTAGCAATATAATGCATAGGACACCTGCAAAGTTCACAAGGGTGACTAGAACCAGATAGCACACGAACAAGTAATAACACAATATGCATCAATTAATAAGCTTTGGAACATTGCACACAAAATGACAACTATGCTCTCTTAATGATGCCTAAAGGTAGAAAGTGGAGACTCAAATAATGGTGGAAGAAAGGCCTTTATGTAAAGAAAGCAGGGATTACAAGTTTCAAAAAGAGCTTCCAAAAATTATGGTACTAGTTAGCTTTCAGCCCTCATTGCCCCTATCATAAGCATCTTGAAGTGGTTAAGGTTAAAGTGGCAAAGCTGGAGTATATGCATGATGAAGTATAAGTTGGCAATCTCATGCCCCTTGAATACGAGGGCCACACCTCATGCATACTCAACTTTGGGTCCAGGTAAGTTCTTGTCACTGTAAGTATTTGCATATCATTGAGAACCGCCAACGGGGTAACCCTTGCACATGGCACATGAGCTTTCCCATAACCAAAATGACAAGGCAAACAGACATTGAACATCTCAGAAATTCTTCTTATGCACCATGGGAATATGGTGCTTTTTTATCTCTTTCCTCTTTTTTCAATGTGTCTCTTTTTTTATAAGAAGAATGCTTCATAGATGTCACTATGGTGATGCTGCAAGTTTCCACCATGATTAGGCATGGCTTACGCTAGCGGCCCAGGCGTTTCTCTAGCACAGGATACAAACTCCATGGACTTACAAGTTTCCTCTTTATTTCACATCAGTGACATCCATAGACAAAAGAACATGATATCAACTGAGTACAACAAGGTACAAGTGCAATGTTGAAAACGTTCCCCGTGACAGCATGGTTCTGCTAATTCCAACTTATAAGTGCAAGCATATACAACAAAGTTGTCACAATGGTTCAAGTTTATTAGGGGCAAAGAATAAAGTGTGCCATCAAGTTCGTGAGGGCTTTAATCACTAAGTTTTCACATAAGAAAATAGTTTTTAATTGGAAGATAGTTGAAAACAAGAATATACTTTGGAATGGTGTAACACACCATGAATAGGAGTTTGTAGTGGACACTTTGGAATAACTTGGTTTCTTGGGAGTTGGAAGCATGAGTAGAACTTACCCATACAAGTGGAGGCTAGCAAACGACTAGGAGCAACCAACTAAGAGAGCAATAATGGCCATAATTATGCAATGCAACAAAGCAAACTAATCAAAGCAAAGAGTGGTACTATAAGTCAAGGACTAAATGATCATAGAGGCTAATGGTGACTTGTCATAGTCATAACATGGTGTGAGCATGTGCCAAGTCAACCCAAGCAAAACATCAAAGGAGAGTACCACAATACTATGCTTTTGCATGCTAAAACAACGCATAATTTCTTCAAGGCACACTAAGCAATCCCAATTGTTTGGAACAAGACATGCTACATCAATAATCACTAAGCATAATGATAAAACAACACTTAGCATGTCATGCTAAAGTCTAAGTCACAGTCAATGCAAGCTCCTCTTGCACTTCAAGCAAGAACTTACTACTCCTTTCCAAACACCAAGCAAACTTATTTGCAAAACAACACAACGAGAACGGGGGTCCAAACTACTAAAGAAAACTAAACAAACTAAGCAAAGCAAACGAAAACTAAGACGCTCCAAGAACAACACAACTGTGCATGAAACAATAAAAACGAAGTGTCTAGACAGACCTAAGCTTTTTATTGATGAAGAAGGGGATGCCTTGGGCATCCCCAAGATTTGACGCTTGACCTCTTGGATATTTATTGGGGTGACACCATGGTGGCATCCCCAAGCTTGAGCTTTTGTCCATTCTTCATCTCATTGCATCATTCTCTCTCTACACCTGAAATTTTTCCTTCATACAAAACTTCACACAATCTTCATTAGCAACATTAGCTTATTCAAAAGATATTAGACCACTGGAAAAGCTTTGGAATATCAAGGCTTTTCACTAAAAACACAAGCTACTGTAGTAACTCCTTCAAAGAAACTCAATTTACCTGAAGAGAGCTCAAAAAGGGATAAATAAGAAGCAAATGCAAATAATGGCAGAAATCTGTCAAAACAGACTAGCAGGTAGAAACCGATTTTTTTGAAGACCTTCTGTTGCTCAAATCAAAAAGTGTTAAAATAACGAAAGTTAGCTAACATACTGGGGGATTGATGCGTAAATTTTCAGCTCAATAAGACTTACAGAGACTCCTCATAAATATTTATGGTGGAGGACAAAAGCTGTTTCGGTACAGCAACTCCCCAAATCTTACTTCCCTCTCATTAGAGGTCATTCTTGGCACAAAAAGCAAACAAAAAGGATAAGGAGAGGTCATTACTGGAGTAATAACTTCCAAGACTTAAGGAAACTCTTGGGTTATCTCCCAACAAGTACTTTTCTTTAACGCATTTAAGTTAGGCACAAGATGCAAGAAGAATCAAGTATTTTCAAATGAGGAAGCATTAACATCAAACCTTGCTTTCAATGGGGGAGCAAAAAGCAACTTCTATATTCTCATAGGGAAGTGTTCAATACCTTTCTTGAATGGAAAATGATATTTGATGGTGCCTTCTTTCATATCAATGATGGCACCAACTGTTCTAAGAAAAGGTCTTCCCAAAGTAATAGGACAAGAAGCATTGTATTCAACATCCAAAACATAGAAATCAACAGGGACATAAGCATTGTTAACCATAATCATAACATCATTAATACTCCCCATGAGTTTCTTCTTAGCATTATCATCAAGTGGGACATTCAAATAACAATCTTCTAATGGTGGCAAATCAAGCATTTCATAAATCTTCCTAGGCATAATAGAGACACTAGAACCAAGATCACATGAAGCTTTGAGATCAAAGTCATTCACTTGCATATTAATAATGGGTTCCCAACTATCTTCTACTTTTTTAGGAATAGAAGCTTTATGTTTTAGCTTCTCTTCCTTAATCTTAACAAGAGAATCTGTAATGTGTTTGGTAAAGGAAACATGCATATCACTAGCATCAAGACTTCTATCAAGATTTTGCAAGAACATAATCACTTCAGAAATATTGCAACCATCAATATCAAAGTCAAACTTAGCATCACTAGTAACATGCTCACTAGGCTTAGGCATAGTAGGAGGAGGAATAGGGGTTAGTTGTGGTTTAGTGGTGATAGTGCACACACTATTGTTTGTATCAATTTCAGCTTCCCTTTCCTACCTACCATGGAGTTGAGCTAACAACCTAACATTTTCATCAATAGTAACTTGTATGGCATGAGCAGTAGCAAAGGTGTTTTCCATAGTTTCAGGTTTAGCAGCCATTTTATTAACCAAGGAAGTTTGAGCTTCAGACAAAGAGGATATGTTTTTCTCAACAGTTAAAAGATTTTCTTCTATAGTCTTATTGAAAGTGGTTGTTTACTAATAAAGTCCTTGAGCATGACTTCAAGTTCAGAGGGGGCACTTCTAGCATTATTGTAAGCGCTTCCATAGGAATTGCCATTATTAGGAGGATAAGGCCTATAATTATTGTTGCTACCAAAATTATTCCTGTAGGCATTGTTGTTGAAATTATTGTTTCTAATGAAGTTCACATTAACTTGCTCTTCTTGAGCAACCAAAGAGGCTAAGGGAACACTATTAGGATCTAGAGGAGCTTTCCCATTAACAAGCATAGCCATAATAACATCAATATTTTCACTCAAAGAGGAAGTTTCCTCAACAGAATTTACCTTCTTACCATGCGGAGCTCTCTCAACATGCTATTCAGAGTAGTTAACCATCATATTATCAAGGAGCCTTGTTGCAGCTCCCAAGGTGAGTCCCATAAAAGTACCTCCAGCAGCAGAATCCAACAGGTTTCTTGAGGAGAAGTTCAAACCTGCATAAAAAGTTTGGATAATCATCCAAGCAGTGAGTCCATGAGTAGGGCAATTTTTAACCAAAGATTTCATTCTTTCCCAAGCAGGAGCAACATGTTCACTATCAAGTTGTTTAATTTCATTATGTCACTTCTCATAGCAATAATCTTAGCAGGAGGATAGTACTTTCCAATAAAAGCATATTTGCACTTAGTCCAAGAATCAATACTATTTTTAGGCAAAGATAGCAACCATTCTTTAGCTTTTCCCCTCAAGGAGAAAGGAAGAAGCCTGAGCTTAATAATATCTCCATCTACATCCTTATACTTTTGCATCTCACAAAGTTTAAGAAAGATATTAAGATGGGCCGTAGGATCATCAGAACCAGCACCTGAAAATTGCTCTCTCATCAGAAGATTCAACAAAGCAGGCTTAATTTCTAGAATCAGGAGTAGGTGGAGCAATATGTGTGCTTAGGAAATCATTGTTTTTGGTGCTAGTGAAGTCACACAACTTAGTGTTCTCAGCAGAGTTCATTTTGGCAAAGGTGGGCAAGCCAAAAACAGCAGCAGCAGCTAGAGCAGGAACTATTTTTTTGTGTGTTTTTGAATAAGGCAAGCAAACCAAGCTAGACTAATTTTTTTTTTGGGTTTTTTGAAAAGAGGCAAGCAAAACCAAAAAAAAGAAACAAAGCAAACTAAAAACAAAGTAAATAGAAAGGAAGTGAAGGACTCCCCTAGTGAAGACGTCCTTGGCCTCCCCGGCAACGGCGCCAGAAAACTTGTGTTGGCTGGCGCCTTGTTGACGTGGGAGTTTCTTCTTCTTCGTTTCCCGACAACGGCGCCAGAAAACTTGTTGATGGCGCCTAAGTTGATGTAGGAGCGCTTCATTGGAAACCCCAAGAGCAAGGTGTGAATCAGCACAACAGCAAGTCTTCCCTCAGTAGAGACCGAGGTTATCGAACCAGAAGGAGGAAGGAAACGTCACACAGGTGTTGCTGGCAACGTGGAGACCTGCACAACACATACTCAAGACTTTGCCCCAACGAATCAGTGAGGTTGTAAAGCTCACCGGTTTTCTGTAACAAAGGATTAAACGTATGGTGTGAAAGGTAATGGTTTGCAACAAGTAAACAAGTAACAGTGGAAGATGTATCAATGGTAAAGATTGGACCGGGGTCCATAGTTCACTAGAGGTGCTCTCCTTAGATAAACAACATGGCATGAAGGGTAAACAAATTACAGCGGGGCAATTGACAGGAACTGAGCAATGCATAACAATGCAATTACTAGATAGAAAGATCCTATGAGGTTGATTGGGCAATACAACAATATACATAGACCGTCATCCAACTGCATCTATGATTAGAAGTCCACCTTCAGGTTATCATCCGAACCCCCTCCAGTATTAAGTTGCAAGCAACAGACAACTGGTTTAAGAAAAGTGTGTAAGGTAAACAGTCCACATGTTTCATGAACAAGAGACCGTTGTTTTCTCCCTAGTAGCAACAACACATCTACAACCGAAGAGATTATTGTCACTTCCCTTGGAAACTAGAGGCATGAACCTACTATCGAGCATAAATACTCCCTCTTGGAGTCACTAGCAACTACTTGGCCAAGATAACCACTAGAAACGGAGAGCATGCAAGATCACAAACAACACAGACATGATAGAATCATAAAGATAAAACCATTAATCAAACCAACATAATAATCTTAATATCCATCGGATCCCCACAAACACAACATGCATGATTACAAATAGGATAGATCTTGATCATGAACGGAGCTTACAAGATCTATACAAATAGGAGATACAACCATCTAGCTACTACATGGACCCATAGTACAAGGTGGAACTACTCACAAATCATACCGGAGAGAAGGCCTCCGGGATGATCTTCCCTCCGACAGGGTGCCGAGAAGAACTTCAGATCCCCCCGATCTAGGGACGATGGTGGAGGCGGCTACAGACGGTTTCGTGGATTTCTGATCGGGTACTCAGGGTTTCTGCATCGGGGGCTTCTTATAGGCGAAGGGGCGAGACCGGGAGGCGGCCAGGGTGCCCAAACCCTAGCCAGGCATGAGGCTAGGCCCACTCGCGCCTAGGGTGGGTCTGGCCCCCCTGGCTGGCCTTCCGGGCTCCCCTTTGGACTTCTTGTTTCCCACAGAAAGTTATTGACTTTATCCTTCGTCCCGTCCAATTTCGAGAATATTTCTTTACTAACTTTTGTGAAACCAAACAGCAGAAAATAGGCATCTGGTACTGTTGCAACTTGTTAATAGGTTAGTACCAGAAAACATGTAAAAAACACCTCAAAGTGTGGACAAGTAAAGCAAAGTAGATACTAAACAAGCATGGAGCATAAAAAATTATAGATACGTTTCTAACGTATTAGTGCTCCTCGAGTACCGAGTTTCGATTCTAGAGTGATAACCCTAGGTCTAGTCTTCATTGGTTGGACTTAACAATGGAGATACCTTCCTTGTTGAAGGCATTTTCTATAGAGTTTGGACTTTCTCTAGGGTGAAAGGCTACGATCTATTAATTAGATGAGCGATTTGCTACTTGTGCATTGGTCCCTTCCCTGGAGGCGTCACTTGTAGATAACCTCTTTTGCAATACAAGTGTGGTCATTATGGTGGTTTGACTCTAGCTCCTATGAGTTGGCGATCACTTGGCAGGGTCTTTTTTTACCAGTTTTTATCTTTTCAGTTGTGTGCATCCTTGATGTCTCATCTAGTTCTTGACAATATGTTGATGCAGAGGCTGATTGTAACTGATATCTTTGTTAATATATTCCTTTTGTTGAAAAATGTGTAATTTTCTCTCCTATTTATCTCTTTGAAAACTACATAATGTTTTTGGCATGGGTACATTCTGCATGATGTAGTTTGACCTTTATTTTGTATTATATTATCTTGTTGATAAGGAATGCATAGTAATATTTCTTATCATGAATCTAATAATAAGGATGCCCTCTTTGTCCTATGTATCTTGTTTATACAGGTCTCCTGTCGTTCCTCCAAACAAGGTTTGGCAACTTCTTTCTGTCTGTGGCTTGAGTGGTGATGATTTTTTTTGCGGGTGTGGTAACGGGTTTCTAAGGAGAACATGTAGAAACTTTAGCTTCTACTAGAACGGCGGATTACCGATTTCATAAAAAAAACATGGTTATACAATTGGCCGTAGAGTTGCAAGGACACATAAAAAACAAAGCCACAACCACATCCCCAATGGATAAATTGTTTTTGTATGCTCTATAATGTAATCAAGTTTGTACCTCTGCACGTCTCGATCTATGGTGTATGTAGTGTTGTGTATGGTTATGCATAGCTATCTGACATGTCTTTTTATCACCCTCGCAAAAAGGTACTTGCATATACAATTGCATACCATATTTTACGTAGAAAAAGGAAACTTTTTACATATGAATGATCGACTCGCCCTTAAAGCGTTTGGTTCTAGTAATATCAATGCTTCATTACATACACCTATTACAATGATGATGCTCGTGCCCAACCATTGTTCATATATATATTTAGCATACTATCTCTCATGAATTTTATAGATTAATGTTAACATAGTATGATTGTATGAGCAAACATTTTATTGACTATATTTCTTTCATAGGCCAATAATATGTTCATATATTGAATTGGATTAGGATTGATGTGTATGGTTCGGACTAACGATATGTTCAAATCAGGTTTCTCATATACTTGTCTTCTATAATGAAATTATTAATTAGCATTATTAACATACACCCTTTTTGCCACTTTGTAGTGTATATAAGATTTTTTATGTCACATGATGTAAAGTTTGACCAAGTGATATAGAAAAAATATCAACATCTAGAATACCAAATTAATATCGCTAGATTCATCATGATGTATTTTTTTGTATTGTATATACATTTTATATTGTGAATATAGACCATTTTCTAAATAAACTTGGTCAAAGTTAGTGAAGTTTGAATTTAAAAAAACTTATATGCTCTATATTATGGCAAGAATGGAGTAAATATTCATTTTCTAAGTTCGTCTAAGTCCTAGTGTCATGATATACGGACTAATCTAGATATTGTCATGAAGATATATTGATTATGCTCTCTTTAGGTCAAGATACAAATATCGAGTGAAGGACCGACAAACTTTCAGAAGCCTAGACAAACGAGATTAATATGTGGATTTTTCAGACAAAATCACTATAAAAATCTATAATAAACGCAGCTTTGCACTGTCAGCAAGCCTGGACGTCTGCTCGGGCTGGAGGGACGCTGGGTCCGCACATGCACATATCTAATGAGTGGAATCTGCATAGATACAACACCGAATATCTAACAAATACATCATGTTTATATTAGGTAAATCATATCTAACAAATACGTCATGTTTATATACAGGCTGTGATCATGCTATATGCTTGGCCTTGCAGCTCCGAGAAACAAAAATATACTTCCTCCGTCCTAAAATAGATGTCTTAGATTTATTAAAATTTGAATGAATCTAGATACTATTTAGTATATAAGTTTATCTAAATTTTGACAAATCTAAGACATCTATTTTAGGACGGAGGAAGTAATTAATTTCGATGGTATTTAAAAGTCTCAAACATCGTAGAATACACAGAGAGATGCAATACAAAAAGGGTGGATCGGAGTATATAAGATCCAGACGTGCACACTACACCAGAAGTGCATTAATATGGTATACAAAGTAAACTCTGGACCGTGTCTCCTCAAAGGGAGAGAAAGGAACAATCAAACACCAGTACAATGGAGAGCTGGCTCGAGTACTCATCTCCTCTCGATCTCTCACGGGGAGATGCATGAGAGCTTTTATTCAGTATACATATTATAGGAGTGTGTAAACGTGTGTGACGCCCGCGGTGGAGGAGTAGTGGATGGATGGATCAGTTGATGGAGTTGCAGTTGACGGAGGTGCTGATGGTGTAGGGGACGCTGACGCCGCACTTGGACGGGATGCTGGCGGCGTTACCGGCCTTGATCCCACTGATGCTCCCGGCCAATTTCTTGAGGCAGTTGCACGCGGCACGCTTGTCGGCGGTGCTCTTGGCCGAGCTGGCGAGGCTCTTGACGCCGCTGCAGCAGGCCGCGGACGGGCTGGCGCCGCCACGAGCGTAGGCCGTGCAGGGGGCCAAGGCCGAGCTCACCTGACCACAGGAGATGGCGGCGTTGGCGGCGTAAGGCGCCGACAGGAGCATCGCCGCCACAATGGCGACCACCACGATCTGGGCAGCTGCAGTGCGGGCCATCTCTTACCTGGAGGCTGGAGCTAGTAGTGACTAGTGAGCTGGGTGGCTGGAGATGATATTGCTCGAGTAGATTGCTAGATGGATCGAGTGGTGGTGAGTGAGGAGGAAACGAGGGAATGCAGGGGCTTAAATAGGGGATCCGATCGAGTCCGAGCAGGAAGACGAGGTCGACGGCGCTGAGAAAACACATCGTCGTCGGTGGGCGCTGATCGGTGGGGCCGGATTAAACCCATTCGGCAGTGGTTGGAAGCTGGGAATTCGTGGACATGGAGATCGATTAAATCAGCAGAATCGGCAGCCCTCTAATGGCCTGTTTGGCTGGGCTTAAATCTAGTGTTTGGAATTTGGTTTATAAGTCATAAAAGCACTGAAATAGTTGCTTTTGACTTTGTCTTTTGGCTTTTAACTGAACATAGTAATATGCTGGTATAACACAAAAGCCAAAATAAAAAGCATCTATTTAGATGTTTTTATGGCTTATAAGCTAAAAACAAAAAATCATAAATAAGCACAACCAAATAGCCCGAGAGGACTAGCTAGATACTGCTACGTACTGTCGTGGGCTGGTTCCAGATGGGCGACATGGGCCGTCGGCGCATGCGCTGTTTCCTGTAGTGACTCCAGCTGATCGAGATTAGAGAGTGCATTGGTCATACTGTTTGCAGGTAGATTTGAGTAGCCATCAGCTAATTAATCACAGACATATCCGTCATGCTCTTCCATTTAATTTCGGCAACCGCTCACGAAGAAAATTTCAGGCAAGAATCTCCACTGTGGAATATACTCCCGCGTGTTCTTTCGATCTACAGAGCTCTTTCTGTTATAAATTAAAGTTGTCTGCGTGTCCAAGTGCGAGGTAGTCGACGGTGGCGGTGGCTATCTTTCACAATTAGTACATGCATCTGTCCGGCCGTACGTTTGTATCAATGAACCCTGCATCTGCCACCCAACCGCCAAGATCGTATTAACGCCGGCGAGGCTCTTCCGGCCATCGTGCAAGGCGGAGGAGCCCCACACCTTGTGGCCACTGGCGGACGCACCATACCTATTGCCCGGGCACTTGCCCGGGCTTCCGGCAGGCGCGCAGCTTAGGTTTGCTGTTAAATGACGTAAAATTTAGCTATCTAAGTGTCTAAAATTACTGTTTGCCCAGGTTTAAAAATAATTTTGGGTCCGCCACTGCTTGTGGCCAGACACGATCGACGACTTCGATAGTTCCACAGGCCAAAATAAATAACTGAAACGATGAAGATCATTGTGCTAACAAAAAATTAAGATGAATACGTACTACTTGCTCACGGTGGCCTTGGGGCTCTTGAGGCGCGATGGACCACGGTTTCTCGTTGGTGAGAGAGGCTTCTTATTCTTTGTTTAACTTATTTTTTCAGTGTTTTTTTTTGGATGATAAGGTGGCGACTATATTTTGAAGTTAGAATATGATCCTTTCCGTCCAATTCTCGCTCTGGTGGTACATGTAGCGTTGACGGAGGACACATAGTGTTGTTTGTCCAGCGGATCTACTGGAATCCAGTCGGTTTTCGTGTTATTTAGTGTGATTTTAGGTTCGGCTTTTCTAATCTATGGACCTCGGGTCTCTTATTTGGCAATGGTTATTGCCCTGATGCGTTAGTCCTTGGAGGACTTAGCACGATGACTTCTCATTGTTGGAATTAGAGGAAACGATAGCCGCAGTTAGGGGGTCGGTTATGTGTTAAATACATCAATGCCATTACAAAAGGAAGGTCCCAATAGTGGTGTCCTACACCATATGTCCAGGAACCAAGAGGTTTTATATGTCGTGTATCTCGCATCCCTCTCATGTATCTACAGTCGGCGTTGTCAAACACCTCATGACGTGGGCAAATACGGCATTTCCATGATAACCTTGTGATGTACTATAGTCAAACCAATGCATTATATCTCTAGAGCATAATACTATAGACGCACAACACAATGGTAAATGCACAACATGTATCATGTCATACCACAATATCCACCATAGGATTATATAAATAGTACCATAATCATTCATAGAGACTATAACAATGATTATACATGGAGATATTGGATCAATTTACCACGACAAACCCATAGTCAAGAGGGTGGAAAACTCCCCTCTCATGGTGGAGAGCGACATGGAGGCGTTGGAGAAGGAGGAGAGGCAGCTGAAGGCAATTTTGGCATCGGTTCCCCCTCCAATATCACTTCGGTGGCGGACTGCAACATCTTTGTTTCTTAGTTTTCTATCTCTTCCTCTGCTCAGTGTGAAAAGAAAATATCAGCGGATATATATAGGTGGTATCACTAGTGGGAAAAGGCTTATCCACAGGGCACATATCTGTGGCACGCGTAAGAAGGGTGCCCCACAGGTACTTATCCGTGGAGCACGTCGTCGTCGGTGCGCCACTGACATGCACTTATCCGTGGCACACGACAAGATCGGTGCGCCACAGAGAAGTGGTCCCCACAGCTAGTGGTCGATATCTGTGGCGCACGGAATACGCGTGCGCCACTGACTTTGGGCACTTAGCCGAAATAACGCACGCCCCTGGCCCAGACCCCTTCTCCCCTTTCTTTCTCTTCTTCCCCTTTCCTTCCTCTCGCTTCCCCTCCTCCTCCCTCCCCCAGATCCATCCGCTCGCAGCCGAAGGACGAGCGTCCACCATGGTGCCGCCCTCCATGACGAAGGATCGGCTCCCGCGCGCGTCTTGGTGTGCAGCTGCGACTGCGCCTCCCGTGGGCATCGAGGACCGGTGCGACGTGGCAGTGATACGTCCAAAACATATCTACTTTCTCGAACACTTTTGCTATTGTTTCTCCTCTAAACCTGTGTAATTTGGATACAACTAACACGGACTGACGCTGTTTTTAGCAGAATTACCTTGGTGTCTAGTTTTTGTGCAGAAAATCAACTATCAGGAAAAATTCCGGAAAATATGCCAAAAATTATATTTCACTAGAAGATCCACGGAGCCAAAAGACGAAACGGAGTGGAGGCCTGGGGAGGCCACACCCCTTCCAGGCGTTGGTGGGCCCTGACCCGCACCTAGGGGGGTGCGGCCACCCCAGGCACCCCCTCGGGCTCTCTCTGTGCCTATAAGTTGCCCCTTGACCTAAAAACCAAGGGGGGTTAGACGTTTTTCCAGAAAGAGTTCCTCTCCGCCGCCACCATCAGAAACCAAGATTCGGATCCAGAAACTCCGTTCTGGCACCCTGCCGGGACGAGGAATTTGGAGAGGATCATCGCCATCGTCATCACCAACGCCTCTCCATCAACCTTCGATGTTTCCCTCATCCATGAGTGAGTAATCCCCCGCTGTAGGCTATGTGGATGGTAGGGATTGGATGAGTTCTATCTTGTAATCGAATAAGATTGTTAGGGCATAATGCCTAGTATCTCTATTAGTGCTATTTGACTTTGTTGCAACTTGTTGTGCTTAATGCTTATCACTAGGGTCCGAGTGCCATGATCTCAGATCTGAACTTATTATTGAATTATTATGATAGTATTTTTTGTGATCTTATTTGCAAGTTGTATACACATATCATTGTTTGGATCCAAAGCCCCCGAAGTAACAATAATTGGGACAACCGGAGGGGATGGCTGTGATATGAGGATCACATGTGTTCACGAAGTGTTAATACTTTGGTCCGGTGCTCTATTAAAAGGAGCACCTTAATTGTCAGTAGTTCCCTAGAGGCCCCGCTACCACGGGCTGGCTGGACAGAAGATGTTGTGCAAGTTCTCATTGCGAGCACGTATGACTATATATGTAGCACATGCCTAGGATTGTTTAGTACTTGGATGCTTGTTCTTATTTATATGCAATGCCCTAGAGCTTGAAGTTACATGTTTAGACTCGTCCATCCAACGCCCGTCCATCCATCCCTATGCCTACCGCACTCGAATCCCACTGATTACTATTACTGTTACTATTGCTCTTGTTCTACTATTGTTGTTGCTTTGCTGTTGCTACTATCAAATTGTTGCTACTGATAAACTTCTATGAGCAAGAACTATTTCCAGGTGCAGCTGAATTGACAACTTAGTTGTTAAGGCTTGCAAGTATTCTTTGGCTCCCCTTGTGTCGAATCAATAAATTGGGTAATACTACACGCGGAGACTGTTGTGATCCCCTACACTTGTGGGTCATCAGGCAGCCGCATACGAGGGTGGGAGGAGCTTCGGCGGTGGGGAGAGGGGGACAACGGTTGGTGCAAGGGGGGTGAAGGGGCGAGAGGGAGAGGGGGCAAGGGGAGCTCCATCCAGGAGCTGCTCGCGATGTCTGACTACGGACGTGGCGGCAGAGAGAATGGCGGTGACAGAGACGGAGACGATGACGGGTGAAAGACGCTGGAGTACTGCAAGCGGCCGTCAGGGACAGGGCAGGTGTTCCGGAGCCGGTGGCTGCTGCACACTGTCTCGCCCGCGCAGTTCATGACCGTCGTTGATATGTCGTAAACGTATCTATAATTTTTGATGTTCCATGCTTGTTTAGTATCCACATTGCTTTGCTTTGTGTATACTTTGAGGTATTTTTATACGTTTTCCAGAACTAAACTATTAACAAGATGCCGTAGTGCCAGTTGCCTGTTTTTTGTTGTTTTTGGTTCTAGAAAAGCCAGAAAATGAATATTCTCAGAATTGGACGGGACAAAAGCCAAAGTCAATATTTCATCGAGGGAAACACGGAGCCAGAAGACGAGACGGAGGAGGGCAACTAGGGGCCCACACCCCTGGCCGCGTGGCCAGGCCTGCCCGCTCCTGGGGGGTGCGGCCGCCTCGGACACCCCCTCGGTCTACGCCTTCGCCTATGAGAAACCCCCGATACCAAAACCCTAAGTACCCGATCAGATCTCCACGAAACAGTCTGTAACCGCCGCCACCATCGTCCCTAGATCAGGGGGATCTGAAGCTCTTCCCGGTACCCTGCCGGAGGGGAGAGATCATCCCGGAGGCCTTCTTCATCACCATGCCAGCCTCCGGTATGATGCGTGAGTAGTTCCACATTGGACTATGGGTCCATACAGTAGCTAGATGGTTGTTTCTCCTCCTTTATGCTACCATGTTTAGATCTTGTTAGCTCCATTCATGATCAAGATCATCTATTTGTAATCATGCATGTTGTGTTTGCAGGGATCCGATGGATACTGAGATTACTGTGTCAGATTGGTTAATGATTCTATCTTATTGATTCTATCATGTATGTGTTGTTTAAGATCTTGCATGCTCTCCGTTTCTAGTAGCTATCTTGGCCAAGTAGATGCTAGTGACTTCAAGAGGGAGTATTTATGCTCGATAGTGGGTTTACGCCTCTATTGAATCTGGGGAAGTGACATAAATCTCTAAGGTTATAGATGTGCTATTGCTACTAGGGATAAAACAACAATCTCTTGTTCATGGAACAATTGTATTGTTTACTTTACACACATTTCTTAAAGCAGTTATCCGTTGCTTGCAACTTAATACTGGAGGTGGTTCGGATGATAACCTGAAGGTGGATTACTAGTCATAGATGTAGTTGGATGGCGGTCTATGTATCTTGTTATAATGCCCAATCAAATCTCATAGGATCATGAATGTCTAGTATTGCATTGTTATGCTTTGCTCTGTCCTATCAATTGCCCCGCTGTAATTTGTTTACCTAGCATGTTATGCAGTTTATCTTAAGGAGAACACCTCTAGTGAACCGTGGACCCCGGTCCAATCTTTACCATTGATACATTACCTTCCACATCATACGTTTAATCCTTTATTTTCAGCAAATCGGTGAGATTGACAACTTCACTGTTCGTTGGGGCAATGTCACATCCCAAAATTTTCCAAATTTTGAAATGTGAAAAATTAAATAAACAAAATAAATAATTGTTGAAATTTAGGGTGAGAAGAAACTTTTTGATTCCAATTGGAAACATCAAAACCTATTTTGATCAAATAAAATCCTAAAGGGATTTAAAAAGATAAAAAAATAATAAATAAAGTTATAAAAGTTGGAATCACCATTTTTGGATCTTTAAATAAAAAGATATGGTTTTTATAAAGCAAAGGTAGAAATAAATAAGGACTATTTTTAAAGAGCCAAATTAATCTTGGCCAAGCAAATGAAATAAAATATTTCTATTTGATAAAATAGAGTAAAGGTTTATTTAAATAAAATAATAAGGATTTATTAATATCCAATTTTATTTAAGTAAAGGCTTTTCCATTTTAAAATAGACACTAAAACTTATTAAAGCATTTTAAATAAAAATTCCAAGTGTTTTGTTTTTCAAATGAAACCTAGTGAAAAGGTTTTTGTAGAAATTTAGAAAGTCAAATAGAGTTTTAAACATATTTGAACCCTATTTGAAATAAAGACTAAAGCCTATTTATTTATTTCTAATAAATAATAAACCCTAAAAATAATTGTTTTATTTTGGATTTTGGAATATGTTGTTAAACAGAATTAAAATATACCCAAGGTTTGGTGGTGGTTAGAATTGAATTGGAGTTTGAATTGTTTGAAATAAAATCAAAACAGAAATTCAAAACAGAAAAAGAAAAAGCAATCAGTATATAAAAAAAGAGAAATGAAGCAGCCCATCTGGCCAGCCTAGCAAGCCCACTCGCAGCCCACCAGCTCTCCCCACTCGCGAAACGTTTTCCACCCACGCGCGCACCCGCTGGGTCGCTGATCAGTGGACCCCACGCCCCCTCTCTCTCTCTCACGCTGACGAACGGGACCCACTGGCCAGCGCAGCATCATCAACCTCGCGACCAGTTCCTCGCTGTCGTTCCCAGCCGAGTAACTCTGGCGAAGAATTCGAGTTATTGTCTGCGTTAATCTCGCCCCCGACCACGCGTACTTAAACGCCTGCCTCTCCTCTCTCATTCCCCTCGCTCACCCCACCTTCTCTGCCTCCAGGCTGCGCAAATTGCGAGCTCGAACCTCTCTGCCCGACGAGCTTCACCGGCCAATTCCGGCACCGACCAACCGCCTCTTGCCTTCCAATGCACGCGAGCTTACTCCCCAGTCTCGTGCGCACCTACCCGTGTGCTCCACTCACCCGCGCGCGTCCCCTAGCGTCGGCAACCTCGACACCGAGCGCCACCGTCGTCTGCCACCTCTCCGGCGAACTCCACAGCCTCGCCAACTACGACGACCAGAGCGTGCCCGACACAGTGCAGACTCCAGCGAGCAATTGCCTTCCACCCAGAGCGCACCTCGACAAGCAGACCACACCTCGAGCTTCACCTCGACCGCGCGAACACGTGAGGTTAGAAGAGTGTGATATTTGCAAGATCAAGAAGTGAACCAACATTCTCTACTAAAAAGGCAAGTGACACTATCATCTAAGTCCTACTATTTTCATTACACTAAGTGGATTTTTGTAACATGCATGATAAGGACTACTATATTTTATGCTATGCTAAATCCTATTAGGATATCATTATATCTCCCTTAGTGGAAACAATGTAGTTGTAGTATGTTTAGCCCTGCTAAATATTTGGGATGGGATACATGATATGATTATATGAAGTATTGGAAAGATATATGTTTTATATAATAAAACAAGTACTCAATGAACCACCTGGGTGGAAAAGGATACTCAATATTTGGACAAGGTGGCAACAAAGGGAACCATGTTTATATGGCTATCTTTTGTATGTGCACTAGAAGAAAACCACCCAGGGACTTAGAGATTGAACATGTTTCTCGTACAGTGGCTTCCGTGTACAGCCACATGCTAAATGGGCTCTGGCTTAGTCAACTACATAGTGGAAGACCCATGCATTGGCATCTTCAGGTTAACTAGAATTATGTAAGGGAAATATATCCCTACATTGGTGCCTGGTTGACAAGCTAGCATTGTGTATTGGGAGAACTTCTATGGAAATACTTTGTCACATTCTCGATCTGCCGGTACTCCATTAGATGAGTACTTATCCAACGGCCACTGGTGGCGTCAAGACGAGATTGTGTCATGTGGGTAAAGTGTACAACTTCTGCAGAAGATCAAATTCTAAGTACTTAGCCGTGTCCTCGGTTACGGACAACTCTGAGCAACTAAGGCCTGAAGCTATGGAAGATCTCTACATTCCAATTTCTCAAAGTAAAACTTGATGGTGACAACAAGGGATTTGAAGCACTTGGAGTTTTTCCAAGGAGTTCAGAAATATTTGACAAAAGATCAAAACTATTTTGAAAAGATAGGACAAAACTATATTGCTTTCCGCAAATGAGCCGAAACGCTACTTAGCCAAATATGCATGTATTGATAGGATCCACTTATTTCTACATAGTAGTGAAACTTGCCAATACAATTCAAATGTGTTGACCCTTGTGGCTGCAACTTATTATGTTGCAGGTTTGTTTGAGGTTAGTGAAGTGTGTTGATTAGGATTACAAGTCTACAACCAACATGATTGCCTGT
The DNA here is from genome assembly GCA_916181665.1 of Avena sativa. NCBI lineage: Eukaryota > Viridiplantae > Streptophyta > Magnoliopsida > Poales > Poaceae > Avena > Avena sativa. The sequence continues at coordinate 235,030,963 of OV702296.1, read as the reverse complement.
GGCACTTTGAAGATGAAGGACTCCATGCTATATCGTTATTCTGCTGCATTGTAATGAGATAGCCAAATGAGCTATGTAAGATGTAATAAATTATTTTATTCCTGGTTATAAAGTTGTATTATGACCTTTGTTTCTTGATATTACATCTTAAATGTGGATGCTAGCTATTGATCCAGGGACTAGCATTGTAAACACAGGATCTCTACCTTATTAAAGGTTGGGAACCTTACAGATGGTATCAGAGCACTGTGTTGCCTGTAGGATTGTAACCCTAGGATTGGACAAAACCCCTTAGAAAAATAGAAGTTGTATTTGTTCCAAAACTTATTTACAAACAATCTTGTAAATTCTTTCCTCAACCTTTTTGGTTTTGATTCTACTTCTCTTCCTTTTCCAACTTGATGGACAAAGCCTTCACCATGACCAATGATTTCAACTTTAGTTCCACCAAGGACTTCAACTTAGACATCACTAAGGACTACAAGTAAGAACCAAGAGACATTAGATTGCCTACCATAAACATTGATATCATGTTAGTGTATGGATCATATTGACCTATGAGGTATGACTATACTAAGTTAATTACTTCAAGAAAACTTGTTGTCTCCTTCAAACTCATGAGTTAAGCTCATAAGTTGTTAAGTGGATAGATGCTTGTTGATTGATTGATTGTTTGATTGAACTTGGTTGTTTTGAGTTGTGTGTTAGAACTTCCTTAGGTCTATCTGTCATTACTCATCCCTATCAAACCAACAGATGCCTCCCCGTCGTGCCAACCCCAACCAAAACAACAATATCACCCCTGAGATGCAGCAGATGATGACAGCTCAGACGCAACTGATGCAGATGATGACCATGTTCATACAGAATCACAACAACAACAACAACAACAATCAGAATAATCCTCCAGCTCATGATATGCTCACCAGGTTTCTGAAACTAAGGCCTGCAAGGTTCTCTGGGACAACTGACCCAATGTTAGCCAATGACTGGTTACGTTCGGTGAATAAGGACTTAGTGACTGTTGGCTGCACCGACGAATAAAAATTTAGGTTTGCATCACACCTGCTTGAAGGACCAGCATCAACATGGTGGGACAACTTTCAGATCACCACTCCCCTTGAAGATGTAACTTGGGCTATTTTTGAGGATGGTTTCCGTACAACTCACATCTCATCCGGAGTGATGAACTTGAAGAAAAAGGAGTTTCACAATCTAAAACAATGTCACCTCAGTGTGGCTGAGTACATTGAAGAGTTCAACAATCTGGCACGCTACGCACCAGATGAAGTTGATACAGATGCTAAGAGGAAGGAGAAATTCCTTGAAGGACTTAATGATGAGTTGAACCTGCAGCTATCTGTTGCCTATGTCCCAACTTATCAATCACTCTGTGACAAAGCCACTATATTGGAAAACAAGATGAATCAAGTTGAGAACAGAAAGACGAAGCATAAAATCAAGTATCACTCAGGATCATCACAAAAGAAGCGTTCATTCAAAAAGATGAAGATTCTGAACCACATCAGTATCGCCACAACAACAATGGAAGTGATAATAATGGAAATGATACTGACAATGGAGATGACCTTGGTCAGAACCAACACGACACTTTCAGGAAGAAAGATATTAGCCAGTTGCAGTGCTATAATTGTAAGGAACTTGGACACTATGCATCAGACTGTCCTGAGAAGAAAAAGAAAAAGGATGCTAGAAGATCCAATGGAAATGACTCCAATGTGACCCAGAAAGGACATGTGAACCACATTGACATGGATGGGAACTTTGAAGAGATAGAAGAAGTGGATGTCAGGAACTAGTTAACTCAGAAGAGTCAAATAAGGATTCCTCGTCTAGATATCAAGTGTTGAACCCATAGTCAAGTGAAGCATCAATGTAACCCTATGAGACTTTCTTTTAAGGGTGGTAGTACCCTAGCTGCCTTGAAGCCAACTTGTAACCCTAGCCTTCGCAAATCTCGGGACGAGATTTCTTTTAAGGGTGGTAGCCTGTCACATCCCAAAATTTTCCAAATTTTGAAATGTGAAAAATTAAATAAACAAAATAAATAATTGTTGAAATTTAGGGTGAGAAGAAACTTTTTGATTCCAATTGGAAACATCAAAACCTGTTTTGATCAAATAAAATCCTAAAGGGATTTAAAAAGATAAACAAATAATAAATAAAGTTATAAAAGTTGGAATCACCATTTTTGGATCTTTAAATAAAAAGATATGGTTTTTATAAAGCAAAGGTAGAAATAAATAAGGACTATTTTTAAAGAGCCAAATTAATCTTGGCCAAGCAAATGAAATAAAATATTTCTATTTGATAAAATAGAGTAAAGGTTTATTTAAATAAAATAATAAGGATTTATTAATATCCAATTTTATTTAAGTAAAGGCTTTTCCATTTTAAAATAGACACTAAAACTTATTAAAGTATTTTAAATAAAAATTCCAAGTGTTTTGTTTTTCAAATGAAACCTAGTGAAAAGGTTTTTGTAGAAATTTAGAAAGTCAAATAGAGTTTTAAACATATTTGAACCCTATTTGAAATAAAGACTAAAGCCTATTTATTTATTTCTAATAAATAATAAACCCTAAAAATAATTGTTTTATTTTGGATTTTGGAATATGTTGTTAAACAGAATTAAAATATACCCAAGGTTGGGTGGTGGTTTGAATTGAATTGCAGTTTGAATTGTTTGAAATAAAATCAAAACAGAAATTAAAAACAGAAAAAGAAAAAGCAATCAGTATATAAAAAAAGAGAAATGAAGCGGCCCATCTGGCCAGCCCAGCAAGCCCACTCGCAGCCCACCTGCTCTCCCCACTCGCAAAACGTTTTCCACCCACGCACGCACCTGCTGAGTCGCTGATTAGTGGACCCCACGCCCCCCTCTCTCTCTCTCTCGCTGACGAACGGGACCCACTGGCCAGCGCAGCGTCATAAACCTCGCGACCAGTTCCTCGCTGCTGTTCCCAGCCGAGTAACTCCGGCGATGAATTCGAGTTATTGTCTGTGTTAATCTCGCCCCCGACCACGCGTACTTAAACGCCTGCCTCTCCTCTCTCATTCCCCTCGCTCACCCCACCTTCTCTGCCTCCAGGCTGCGCAAATTGCGAGCTCGAACCTCTCTGCCCGACGAGCTTCACCAGCCAATTCCAGCGCCGACCAACCGCCCCTTGCCTTCCACTGCACGCGAGCTTACTCCCCAGTCCCGTGCACACCTGCCCGTGTGCTCCACTCACCCGCGCGCGTCCCCTAGCGTCGGCAACCTCGACACCGAGCGCCACCGTCGTCTGCCACCTCTCCGGCGAACTCCCCAGCCTCGCCAACTACGACGACCAGAGCGTGCCCGATGCAGTGCAGACTCCGGCGAGCAATTGCCGTCCACCCAGAGCGCCCCTCGACAAGCAGACCACACCTCGAGCTTCACCTCGACCACGCGAACACGTGAGGTTAGAAGAGTGTGATATTTGCAAGATCAAGAAGTGAACCAACATTCTCTACTAAAAAGGCAAGTGACACTATCATCCAAGTCCTACTATTTTCATTACACTTAGTGGATTTTTGTAACATGCATGATAAGGACTACTATATTTTATGCTATGCTAAATCCTATTAGGATATCATTATATCTCCCTTAGTGGAAACAATGTAGTTGTAGTATGCTTAGCCCTGCTAAATATTTGGGATGGGATACATGATATGATTATATGAAGTATTGGAAAGATATATGTTTTATATAATAAAACAAGTACTCAATGAACCACCTGGGTGGAAAAGGATACTCAAGATTTCGACAAGGTGGCAACAAAGGGAACCATGTTTATATGGCTATCTTTTGTATGTGCACTAGAAGAAAACCACCCAGGGACTTAGAGATTGAACATGTTTCTCGTACAGTGGCTTCCGTGTACAGCCACATGCTAAATGGGTTCTAGCTTAGTCAACTACATAGTGGAAGACCCATGCATTGCATCTTCAGGTTAACTAGAATTGTGTAAGGGAAATATATCCCTACATTGGTGCCTGGTTGACAAGCTAGCATTGTGTATTGGGAGGACTTCTATGGAAAGACTTTGTCACATTCTCGATCTGCCAGTACTCCATTAGGTGAGTACTTATCCAGCGGCCACTGGTGGCGTCATGACAAGATTGGGTCATGTGGGTAAAGTGTACAACTTCTGCAGAAGATCAAATTCTAAGTACTTAGCCGTGTCCCCGGTTACGGACAACTCTGAGCAACTAAGGCCTGAAGCTATGGAAGATCTCGACATTCCAATTTCTCAAAGTAAAACTTGATGGTGATAACAAGGGATTTGAATCACTGGGAGTTTTTCCAAGGAGTTCAGAAAGATTTGACAAAAGATCAAAACTATTTTGAAAATATAGGACAAAACTATATTGCTTTCTGCAAATGAGCCTAAACCCTACTTAGCCAAATATGCATGTATTGATAGGATCCACTTATTTCTACATAGTAGTGAAACTTGCCAATATAATTCAAATATATTGACCCTTGTGGCTGCAACTTATTATGTTGCAGGTTTGTTTGAGGTTAGTGAAGTGTGTTGATTAGGATTACAAGTCTACAACCAACATGATTGCCTGTGCCACTTTGAAGATGAAGGACTCCATGCTATATAGTTATTCTGCTGCATTGTAATGAGATAGCCAAATGAGCTATGTAAGATGTAATAAATTATTTTATTCCTGGTTATAAAGTTGCATTATGACCTTTGTTTCTTGATATTACATCTTAACTGTGGATGCTAGCTATTGATCCAGGGACTAGCATTGTAAACACAGGGATCTCTACCTTATTAAAGGTTGGGAACCTTACAGGCAAAGTCTTGAGTTTTTGTTGTGTAGGTTTCCAATTAGCTAGCCACACCTTTGAGTCGTGTCGTTCCTCCTACTGGTTCTATAACCTTGGTTTCTTACTGAGGGAAGACTTATTGCTGTACTCATCACACCTTTCTCTTGGGGTTTCCCGACGAAGCTCTACAGTGATCTGAGCTGCATCAACAAGCTTTTCTGGCGCCATTGCCGGGGAGGCTAAGGACGGCTTCAAAAGGGGAGTCCTTCACAACCTTTCTCTTTACTTCGTTTTTGTTTTGCTTAGTTTCTTTTGCTTTGTTTTGTTTGCTTATTTTTATCAAAAAATTCCAAAAAAATAGTTTGGTTTGGTTTGCTTTTTTCTTATCAAAAACAAAAAAATTAGTTTTTCCTCTAGTTGTCACCTTGCTCTAGCTCACCATGTTGATCCCTAAGTTCACCCTGAAAGACCTTTAAATAGGTAGTGGCTCTATAATTGGAAAAGAAAATATTGAAAAATTATTTAATCATATTAGCAAACATGAGGATATTGATGATAGATCCTTAGCAGAACTTGCTCTTAATTATGAAATTGCTACAACTTCTTTAGTTCATATGTTGGAGGCTAGGTTTGTTAACCTTAACCCCATGATGTAAATAATGTTTCTTAAACTAAAAAAGTGCAGGATGCTGAAAAGAGAGATTTTATCCTAGAAACTTTGCTAAAAGAGTTCAATGATGTTGCTAAGGAAGCCAAAAAGGTATTTGATTGTTTTAATATCCTAGGCTCATGTGTAGATGTTATGGGTACATTAGAAAAGTTGGATAAAACCAAACCCAATGGAGAGGAAATTAAAATACCCATACCTTTTAAACTTGTAGGAATGCATGAAGCCCTAGAAAAGAATTTTGATTGGATTGTTTCTGAAAACCCATTTGATGAAAGTAGTGAACCCAAGAGAGATGAGAAAGCATACTCTAAAACTCATTTGGATGAGATACGTTTCCTAGTTGAAGAAATTTTGAGTATTGATCTTAATGCTTCTTCATTCGAAAATACTTGATTCTTGCTTCTTGTGCCTAACTTAAAGGCGTTAAAGAAAAGTACTTATTGGGAGATAACCCAATAGTTTTCGTGAGTCTTGGAAGTTATTACTTCTGTAATAAACTCTCCTTATCCTTTTTGTTTGATTTTTTTCCAAGGATAACCTCTAATGAGAGGGAAGTAAGATTTGGAGAGTTGCTGTCCCGAAACAGATTTTTGTGCTCCAATGTAAACATTCGTGAAAAATCTCTCTAAGTTGGGTTGAGCTGTAATTTTCAGAATAAATCCCCCAGGTTGTTATCTAACTTTCGTTAGTTCAACACTTTTTGATTTGAGCAACAGAAGGTCTTCGAAAAAAATCGGTTTCTACCTGCTGGTCTGTTTTGACATATTTCTGCCATTATTTGCATTTGCTTCCTACTGATTCCTTTTTGGGTTCTCTTTGGGAAATTGAGCTTTTTGAGGGAATTTCTACAGTAGCTTGTGTATTTAATGAAATTTTTTCTGTTTTGAAACTAAACCCAAAGGTCTATTATCTTTTGAATGCACTAATGTTGCTAATGAAGATTGTGTGAAGTTTTGTATCAAGGAAAATTTTCAGGTGTAGGGAAAGAATAATGAGATGAAGAATGGACAAAAGCTCAAGCTTGGGGATGCCACCCCATGTTACCCCAAGAAATATTCAAGAGGTACAAGCGTCAAAACTTGGGGATGCCCAAGGCATCCCCTTCTTCATCAATAAAATCTCAGGTCTTTCTAGACACTTCGTTTTTATTGTTTCATGCACTGTTGTGTTGTTCTTGGAGCGTCTTAGTTTTATTTTTGGTTTTTTTGCTTAGTTTGCTTGAATAAAGTAGTTGGACCCCCGTTTTCGTTGTGTTTATTCAAATAAGTTGATAGGTGTTAGAAAGGAGTAGGAAGTTCTTGCTTTAGTAGTACAAGAAAGTGCTTGCTTTGATTGTGACTTGGACTTTATCATGTCATGCTAGATGCTGTTTTGACCTTATGCTTAGTGATTATTGTTGTAGCATGACTTGTACCAAACAATTGGATTGCTTAGCGTGCCTTGAAGGAATCATGCGTTGTTTTAGCATACAAAAGCATAGTATTGTGGTATTCTCCTTTGATGCTTTGTTTGGGTTGACTTGGCTGATACGTCCAAAACGTATCTACTTTCTCGAACACTTTGCTATTGTTTTTCCTCTATACTTGTGTGATTTGGATACAACTAACACGGACTGACGCTGTTTTCAGCAGAATTACCTTGGTGTCTTGTTTTTGTGTAAAATGAACTATCAGGAAAAATCCCGCAAAATATGCCAAAAATTATATTTCACCAGAAGATCCACGGAGCCAGAAGGGGAGACATAGGGGAGGCCTGGGGGGCCCAGACTCACCCCAGGCGCGGGCCCACTGACCCCGCGACTAGAGGAGGTTTGGCCACCCCAGGCAGCCTCTCGGCCTCCCTCCGCGTCTATAAGTTACCCTTCGACCTAAAAACAGGGGGGTTCGATAGTTTTCCAAAAAAGAGTTCCGCTCCACCGCCGCCACAAGAAACCAAGATTCGGATCCAGAAACTCCGTTCTGGCACCGTGCCAGGACGGGGAATTTGGAGAGGATCATCGCCATCATCATCACCAACGCATCTCCATCAACCACCGATGTTTCCCCCATCCATGAGTGAGTAATCCCCTGCTGTAGGCTTGGGGATGGTAGGGATTGGATGAGTTCTATCATGTAATCGAATAAGAATTGTTAGGGGCATAGTGCCTAGTATCTCTATTAGTGCTATTTGACTTTGTTGCAACTTGTTGTGCTTAATGCTTGTCACTAGGGCCCGAGTTCCATGATCTCAGATCTGAACTTATTATTGAATCATTATGATAGTATTGTTTATGATTTTATCTGCAAGTTGTGTACACATATCATTGTCCGGATCCAAAGGCCCCAAAGTGACAATAATTGGGACAACCGGAGGGGATGGCTGTGGTGTGAGGATCGCATGTGTTCACGTAGTGTTAATGCTTTGGTCCGGTGCTCTATTAAAAGGAGCACCTTAATTGCCAGTAGTTCCCTAGAGGCCCCGCTGCCACGGGCTGGCTGGACAGAAGATGTTGTGCAAGTTCTCATTGCGAGCACGTATGACTATATTTGGAGCACATGCCTAGGATTGTTTAGTACTTGGATGCTTATTATTATTTATCTGCAATGCCCTAGTTCTTTGAAGTTACATGTTTAGACTCGTCCATGCAACGCCCGTCCATCCATCCCTATGCCTACCGCACTCGAATCCTACTGTTACTGTTACTATTACTATTGCTACTATTTCCCTGTTGCTATTGCTGCTGCTGTTGCTTTGCTGTTGGTACTACAAACTGTTGCTACTGATAAACTTCTATGAGCAAGAACTATTTCCAGGTGCAGCTGAACTGACAACTCAGTTGTTAAGGCTTGCAAGTATTCTCTGTCTCCCCTTGTGTCGAATCAATAAATTGGGTAATACTACCTGCGAAGACTGTTGCGATCCCCTACACTTGTGGGTCATCAAGACTATTTTCTGGCGTTGTTGCCGGGGAGCATAGCTTTATTTGTAAGTTCACTTGGATCTATTATTGTTCACTGCTACTCCTTTCATCATGGGGAAGTCTCGTGATGGAAAGTTCCCTATTTTACCATCCACTACAAGAAGAGGTACAGTCCTAAACACCTCCGTTGCTCTTGATTCACCGTCTGTTATAAGTAATCTGGTCACACCACCACATACTCATGCTACACACACTGCTACTACTGCTGAATCTGAAACTGCTTTTGATACTCATGATGTTACTTCTACTGTGCTTGATGCGAGTGGTTCATTAGGTCCTTTTCTAGATGCTACTATGGCTAGTCAGTAAATACCAAAACTCGTAGTGAAGACACTGTTACACCTGTTAGCTCACCTGAGTCTAGTGAGAGTTTTGATATTAATGATGGTTACATTGAGCTCACTGATGAATTTATTGAAGTGTGCCGAAACACACACGGTGCTAGTGCTATTAAGAGTCTCCTTGCTAGACATACTATTATACCTAAGAAATCCTATGATCCTAAGTTTGCCACCTCTCCCATAGATATTAAAGATAAATATTATGATTTCTCTTGATTTAGCTTACTTAGATATTGTTGAGAAAGAACCTTTTTGTGGTACTGAAAATGAGAGTGTTGTGGCTCATATGAATGAGCTTTCTACTATGAGTGCTTTGTTCTCTGATGATTTTAAAATGCGCAAGTACTTTATTGCTAAGCTCTTCCCTTTTTCACTAACAGGAGAAGCTAGGGCTTGGTTTAATATATTACCTCCTGGTTCCATTGATATCCCTGATTGCTTGATTTCTTCTTTCTTCCATAAATATTTTCCTCCCAGTGCTAGACATGCTGCTTTGCAGAGACTTTTTGATTTTAAATAGGAAGAAGAAGAGAAATTCTCTGAGTCATGGAAAATATTCTGTTCCTTGATTCATGCATATCCTGGATGTCCATTACCTAAGAATGAGCTGCTTGATATTTATTATAACGGACTAACTGATGATTCTAGGACCTACCTAGATAGCTTTGCTGATTGTGTTTTTAGGAAAAGGACTCCTACAGATGCTAAAGAATTAATGAACAAGATAAGCAAGAATTATGATGATTGGAATTCAACTGAGTTGAATACACCTGAGCCTATTATGTTGGGTTCGCAGCATAGAAAACAAAAAAATTCCTACGATGGGAACAGCTATGTACCAAGATCTATCTACTAGATACAAACAACGTGCGAATGTATATACGTAGAGAACATACCCTTGAAGACCGAAAAAGATTAACGAGTCCAAACTCATGGTTGATGTAGACGATCCCTTGCCGATCTCAAGATCGAGAGGAAGTCCTAGCGCCGGAAAACAGCAGCGCATCCGTGCTCGCACACACGTACAAGACACCGAGCAACCTCCGCCTCCTCGCTCCAGCGATACAGCGGAAGCACAACCCTTTCTTGCCGAAGAGCCACTGGGAACATGTATCTCGCTAGTCCGAGACCATGGGAAATAAATTCTAGAGGGGGAGAGAGATCCTTCACGAGGAGGTGTGTGTGAGAAGTGAGGAGAGGGGCTCCTTATATAGGGGAGGGGGCAGCCCAAGGGGGCATGGCCACCGGCCATGGAGGGTGCCCCCACCTCTCCCTCATTCATGTGGGTGGACACTCCACTCACAAAATGCCCCTTCAATTTTCTCCACTCAAAATCCCACTCAAATTCCCATTAAATTTCCACCAAATTTAATGCAAACTCTCATTAAATAAAACTCCTTTTATTTATTCAGAATTTTGTCAATTAATTTAATGACAAACATTCACATATAACCCCTTGCTAGTATTTCATTTCACATGCAAAAACACTTTCTGCAATTTCACCCGAAAACCTGTTTCGGTATCTAGTGAAATAAATTCCTGCGCTTGTTATTCTTTTCGGCATGAAAATTTTGCTCCAATTGGATGTCAGTGTCCCTTAAGTGTGTCACCGTACGGTTCGCGAATAATGCGGACATGATCGAGACCCTTCTCCGATCAATAATCAGAAGCGGGACCTGGAGATCCATACTAACTCCCACACATTCAACGATGACTTTCCTGTGATCGTCGGAACCTTTTACGCTAGTATCTTAATCCCTTTGTTTCACGATATATTACATGTCCGAGATTCGATCATCGGTATCTCCATACCTAGTTTGATCTCGTTACCGACATGCACTCTTTTCTTATTCCCGTGATATAACATTCTAGTGATCAAATCACTTGCTTGCAAGCTAACCAGTGTGATATCACCAAGAGGGCCCAGAGTATATCTATCCGTCATTGGGATGAAAAAATTCCACTCTTGATCCATGAGCCTCAACATAACACTTTAATAGTTTTGAATCCATCTTTATAATCACCCAGTTACGGTGTGACGTTTGATGTCATCAAGAAAATCTTCCGTGTTAGTGATTGACATGATCTCATGGTCTAAGGATTAGGATCACTTCATAAGTTGTTTATAGCAATATAAACTCAATGAATTTGATCGTAATGCTATACTTCGGATGAATGTTCATCACATCGGTACACTAATGTTGTGACCTTGTTATTAACAACATCCAATGTCCATGATCAGGAAACCTTTGATCATCTTGTTAATCAACGAGCTAGTTTATAACAGAGGCATAACTAGGAACTTCCTTTTTGTTTATTAAACACACATGTATTAATGTTTCCATTAATACAATTATAGCATGAAAAATAAACATTTATCATAAACAAGGAATACGATAATAACCACTTTATTATTGTCTCTCGGGCATATTCCCTTCAGTCTCCCACTTGCACTAGAGACAATAATCTAGTTTGAAAACTTTGCGTACTGAACACCCATGGCTTTCTGGTATTCCATATACGCAACTGCAAGTGGTTAACATAATCTACGGATCTGACACTTTCAGGTCAGTGTGTATTTACATGTCTTTGCGTCTTCACGCATCACTCATTCTCCAATGAGATGGTATTGTATAATATTGGTCTTTTGGTGAGACCTTTAGTTCCTTGGGGTTAAATCATGTCGATACTATTGTCATACAATATATCTTTAGTGTTAGCCCGTTGCGAACCACACCTTAGTTTGATAACAAACTACTTGACACAAATGTACTCCTTTGCTGCTACTATAGAAGTCATATACTTATCCTTATTGTTGTAGTATTCGTCACAATGTCTTAACTATGGATTTCATCCAAATCCATCATGGAATCTCCTTTCCATTACATTGTGCCACCCATAGTTTAAATTGAGATAAACTTAATTTGTTCTTGTGACAAAGCTAGTATCAATGTAACGCTTTACAATGAACTATTTATAATTGTTTGTCACCTCTACACAAATATATTCTTAGTTCTTCCAAAAGATCATAAGAATATCCTTACTATCATCCAATGATCATTTTATGATTCATTTTGGTATATGCTCATAACACTTAGAGCATAGGACATATCTGGATGTGTACATATCATGGTATGGTTGATCAAAACCTTCTCGTGATTTCACTCATCAAGTGTCAAAGCACTTGAATCTTGTTTCATTTATCATGTGTTGATACACTTGAATCTTGATACAATTCCTTTCCATGAGACAAGAACCGTTTCTTGTCCTTTCTATATTGAACTCCTTCAATATCTCACATATGTACGTTTGGCACAACCATATTAGCGTCACAGTCTATCCACTATAGACATTCATGCTAAATATTTGGGCTTTTCCTAAGTCTTTCATCAAAATGAAATTCTTAACCTTTGTCAATAAAAATTACATCATTTCTAATCAACAATATGTCCTCCACATAATATATTAGAAATATGTCTCAGCGCTCCCACTTAATTTCTTGCAAATGCAAGCATCTTCATCGTCTCCTGATGAAAACTCCTTTTCATCACGGTGAAGATTCCAACTCCGCGATGCTTACTTCAACCATTGAAGTTTGCATGCCCTTTTAGCATCCTTTGAATTAACAAAACCCTTTGGATTGTGTCATGTACACATCCTAGGTAACCATTCTATTAGAAGACCTTTGTTTTGTTTATTCATCTACCATATACCAAATTATATGTAGTGGTTGCTACTTTAATCCGTCCAGACTAAATATCGCTATGAAAGATCAAATCTTAGCATAGTCAACCCCTTGAACATTGTCGTAAACACTTTACCGACATGTCGACTATTTCATAGATGTGAAACATCCATGTCTGTTTCTTTATAGATCCAAATACGACCGATAGGTTTTCACACCTTTCCGGAGGGTCTTCCAAGTTCAAAAAACTTGATTTCTCGTATATGGCAGTATCACGGATTTCATGGCTTCAAGCCATTTGACGGAGTCAGGGCCCATCATCGCTTCTTTGCATGTAGTCGGTTCATCATTGTCAAACAATAATGATTTACTCTCAAATCTCACCATTTGATTGTTTATCCGACCGGCTTGGTTCAATAAAAACTTAGATCTCCGTGACCACAACCTTTGAGGCACATAAGCTATGAGCATTATGGCAGCCTCCGAAACAATTTCTGGCGCTGCGCAACTCAGCACATTTATCTAAGGTTCGTTAACCTTATCAAAGTTCTATTGTCCTCCCTTCTTAACTTTTACGAAAAATTCTTTTTTCAAGAAACTTCACGTTTCAAGCGATAAACCCTGTTGTCCTTGGTGTTATGGAGGAATATCCAATGGTTATTCAAAATAACCTACAAAGACATGCTCATCTGACTTTGGTTGTAAATATCTTACTTATGCTTAGCATACCAATTTTTTTTAAGAAAAGACAACTTGGGTTTTACCCCAAACCATAACTCATATGGTGTCATTTTAACGGATCAATATGGAGCTCTTTTCAGTGTATAAAGTGGTAGTCTCTAAAGCTTTAATCTTTTTAAAACATAATGGCAGTTTTATAAATAACACCTTTGATCTAACCATGTCAAACAAGGTTTTATTACAAATCTCAAATACTCCATACTCCTATGGTGTTTCGGGAGATGTAAATCTAGGTGTTTTGCTAAACTTGCAACTCAAATAAATCCCTTTATGATAAATCATAATTCATTTATTTTTCTTGTTACACTTGTAACTCAAATAAATCCCTTTATGATAAAATCATAAATCATTTATTTTCTTGTTACAATGATTTTCCACTTCATCTTGAAAGTCTTTGAAACATTTTCAAATATTTCATACTTCTTTATCATTAAGTGAATATTCACTCAAATTTCCGGAGAAAGCATATGAAGTTGAAGTCCATCGCTTGTGACTATACATAATGGACTACATACATCAATATGTATAAATTCCAATATTTTAATCGTTCATTCTTCTTTGGCCTTTGAACAAAGTTTTAATTATACCGAGGAAAGTCTCACAAGCGTCACTTGATCAAATCAAAGACTCCAAAAATCCATGAATATGGAGATTCTTCATGTTTTCTTTCCAATATAATTTAAATGGCGATGTCACTTTGTAAGTGATCTTTCAATCATTTGTCTTGCGACATTTTAGCATTAGGTTTTATGGATGTGATTTCTCCAACTATATTTGTAAATCATCCATCTTATATGGAATACGGTAATTATTTGAACAAACTTTGTTCTCATAATACCTGATTTAAATAACAATTATTAAAACAAATCTTGAAGTCAAGCTTTGATGTCAACGAGAAATACAAACAATGGTTTCTTTGTTTTCGATGAACATCATCACATATTCTCTTGCTAGTTACTTAGGCCATTGTGGTTCATGAATTGCACCGTTCCGTATGAAATTTCGTACCAACCAATACGGTATCCAATACCCAAGAACCACATTGTCTAACAAGCAAAGAATACAACCATAACATGTATATCATCCATATACCTAAATTGGATATTTTCAATCTTTTCTTTTCTGCCAAATATATTTTATAGATTCTCTTTCAGCATTTCATTTTCCTTTTAAAAGAATCTATCAACATCAAAAGTGGCGTCATATACATGACATAGTCCAAAGCCTGTATATTCAAATAATAATATCTTTGGACTTGCACTTTGAAGTAGATCACCATCATCAAAATGATTGGCATTCTTTCAAAAATCCATTCTTTAGTAATATTTTAGTGTAGTAAACACTTTACATACATCTTCTATTCATCCTTATCATGACGACTTTCATGATCAAGCTACTGTTGCTTATAAAGGCGAATCGTGAGTATAACATTACTTTCCAAAACCCTTTTGGATGATTAGGATGTCTAGCATCTCTAACCTTTGCAAATTCTCATCCAATATGAGAACATATATTATACTCTATCATATTACAACCAAAACATTGTTTCAGATATCATTATATCTGCCACACATGATAGTTTCTGAAACAATTCTTTTAGCTCCTAGATAAACTTGATATTAAAACAATCAAGAATCATGGAGGCAAACATGATACTTAAGATACTAACACTAGAATTGTTACTCTCGATTTAATACTAATTATCAAATTTCACGGAGTAAACAGAGTTTGCTGAAAGTTTGCAACAGGACTTTAAACTTTAGATTGACACTCAACACAATATGATACCAGTTCGTAAAGTATATACCCAGAATTCTATAGTTCTATTATCTCAATTACAACTAAGCATAAGGTGGTGAACGAATGACAATGACTACAACAAATTATGCAAATTCACTTTGATTTAATTTATGATAAATTGAGTTTTTTAAATCCAAATTAGAAATGAACTCCCACTCAAAAACGACATCCCTCGTGCCTTTTTGGTGATTACATGAACCAAATCCACTACACCAAGTCCGATCATCACGTGAGTCGGTATAGCTTCAAAGGCGAGCATCCATATGGTCATCATATCAAAACATATGACTCATGCTTAACCTTTCGGTCCGTGTTCCGAGGTCATGGCTGTACATGCTAGGCTCGCCAAGTAAGAACCTTAGTATTCGCGTGTGTAAAACTGTCTTACACCCGAGATATGCTCGTGGATTCAAGTACACCCGATCATCACGTGATGTCTTGAAGCGAAGAAACATTGCCGGTGCATACTTAAGGAAGAACACATTCTTATCTTGATATCTAAATGAGGGATAATCTTATTATGCTAATAAAACGCCAAACAAGCAATATAAGATACAATCAAACATCACATGTTTATAAGTGAAATGATATGGTTCCCGCATATGATCTCCATCATGTGCACCATGGTATGATCTCTATCATACCTCTATGTGTAAGGCCAAGGTCTATGGAACCTACATGTTCTGTGTGTTGTAAGAGTATCATCTCATACTTCTACTTACAACATCACCATATCATAACACTAGCCCAACAACAAACTAAACTAGACGCCTCTAATTTATCCATTGCAAGTTTTACGTGGCTTAGGGCTTTCGAAGATAGAACCGTTCTTACCTACGAACATGAACCACAACGAGGATAAGAAAATTGTTGAAAACTCGTTGCAAATTAGATATTGACTATAGTAGGAGAGACAGACACCCGCTAGCCACTTATGCAAAACTAGTTGCATGTCAAGCGTGGAACAGGTCTCATGTGCGAGGACATGTAAAGTTTGTCCGGGACGCTTCATCCCACTATGCCACCAATATCCGAAGTACAACTAAGAAGCAATAAAATGATCATCATTGCCCACATACTCATATGTGTACTACTCATGCAAAGCATCTACGCATAGATCCGACTCTGATACCACTGTAGGGTTCGCAGCATAGAAAACAAAAATTCCTACGATGGGAACAACAATGTACCAAGATCTTTCTACTAGATACAAACAACGGGCGGATGTATATCCGTAGAGAACATACCCTTGAAGACCGACAAAGCTTAACGAGTCCAAACTCGTGGTTGATGTAGACGATCCCTTGCCGATCTCAAGATCGAGAGGAAGTCCTAGCGCCGCAAAGCAGCAGCGCATCCGTGCTCGCACACACGTACAAGACACCGGGCAACCTCCGCCTCCTCGCTCCAGCGATGCAGCGGAAGCACAACCCTTTCTTGCCGAATAGCCACCGGGAACATGTATCTCGCTAGTCCGAGACCATGGGGGATAAATTCTAGAGGGGGAGAGAGATCCTTCACGAGGAGGTGTGAGAGAAGAGTGAGGAGGGGGGCTCCTTTTATAGGAGGAGGGGGGAACCCCAAGGGGGTGGCCGGCGCATGGGGCTGCCCCTTGCCCTCCCCTCTTCATGTGGGTGGACTCTCCACTCACAAAAGTCCTTTAAATTACCTCCACTCAAATTCCCATTAAATTTCCACCAAATTTAATGCAAACTCCCATTAAATAAAACTCTTTTATTTTATTCAGAATTTTGTCAATTACTTTAATGACAAACATTCACAAATAACCCCTTGCTAGAATTCCATTTCACATGCATAACCACTTTACGCAATTTCACCTGAAAGCCTGTTTTGGTATCTAGTGAAATAAATTCCTGCGCTTGTTTATTCTTTCGGCATGAAACATTTGCTCCAACGGGATGCCAGTTTCCCTTAAGTGTGTCACCCTACGGTTCGCGAATAATGCGGACATGATCGAGACCCTTCTCCGATCAATAATCAATATCGGGACCTGGAGATCCATACTGACTCCCACACATTCAACGATGACTTTTCCTGTGATCGTCGGAACCTTTTACGCTTGTATCTTAATCCCTTTGTTTCACGATATATTACATGGCCGAGATTCGATCATCGGTATCTCCATACCTAGTTTGATCTCGTTACTAACATGCACTCTTTTCTCGTTCCCGTGATATAACATTCTAGTGATCAAATCACTTGCTTGCAAGCTAACCAATGTGATATCACAGAGAGGGCCCAGAGCATATCTATCCGTCATCGGGATGAACAAATTCCACTCTTGATCCATGATTCTCAACATAACACTTTAGTAGCTTTGAAGCCATCTTTATAATCACCCAGTTATGGAGTGACGTTTGATGTCAACAAGAAACTCTTCCGGTGTTAGTGATTGGCATGATCTCATGGTCTAAGGATTAGGACTACTTCGTAGTTTGTTTATAGCAATATAAACTCAATGACTTTGATAGTAATGCTATACTTCGGATGAATATTCATCACACCATTACACTAATGTTGTGATCTCGTTATTAACAACATCCAATGTCTATGATCAGGAAACCGTGATCATCTTGTTAATCAACAAACTAGTTTATGAGGGAGGCATAACTAGGAACTTTCTGTTTGTTTATTAAACACACATGTATTAATGTTTCCGTATTAATACAATTATAGCATGCAAAATAAACATCTATCATATACTTCGAATACACATAATAAACATTTTATTATTGCCTCTCAGGGCATATTCCATTCATGATTATAATGGGGTAGTACACTATTCAAATGCAACAACCAGTTGGATTAGTCTAGGTAGGAGGTTAGTCTCGTCAGAAGCTGGCTGGCTTGCTGGCTGGATGGATTGAACTTGAAGAGGATGGTTATTCCATCTCATACCAGAATCGCGTGATAAAAGATGGACACCTTGATGAGTTTTTATTTAGCTCCAATAGCCTTGAATGAACCACATAGACCTTTTAACAAAATAAATAGATTATCATAGTATAGCTCGTAGATGGGTGACATGAATAAAATGCAAAGTCAAAGTAAAATGGCCACATACATATTCTAAAACACAATAAGAGATTATTTGGAACCAAACACATACTGCTACAAGCACATACACATCATCCTGCTACAATCACACATACAAGTACTACAACAGCTCTAGTAGCTGTATTTTATTCATAGAACAAACTGCCCTTTGATCTTCTTCTATCTGTTGCTTCCTTCACCAAACTCCTTCTTCTTCTTCAGCATCACGATCCGATCTTTGCAATACTGAACGCCTTTGTTAATCAATAAAAATGCAGTAGCTACTTTGATCTCAGGAAGCAACCTTGATGGAACTACTTCAGGTGTACGAGTTCCTCTTTTGAACACACCTTGGCAAATGGCTTCATTCTCCACTATTCTTGGATCATCTAGCGGCATGTCACCCATCTTCTCAAGTGCCTTTGCAGCCTTCATCTCCTCCTTCTCTGCATTGCTTCTCCTCCTTGAGTAAAACTTAGTCTCCATAGCTGGGAATGAAATGTCGATGCAGAGTGTGTGCTGGCTTTTATTGACAAACAAGATTGCCTATGGACAAGAGCATGCACAGTTCAAAGATTCTCACTAGCAAATGCAACCAAAAATAGCTATTGTGTCTTTATTCCATTTTGAGGCATCTATCAATCATATATCACTTCACCATCACTATTTAGGAATATT
Organism: Avena sativa; assembly: GCA_916181665.1. Lineage (NCBI taxonomy): Eukaryota > Viridiplantae > Streptophyta > Magnoliopsida > Poales > Poaceae > Avena > Avena sativa. The sequence continues at coordinate 235,012,204 of OV702296.1, read as the reverse complement.
CTACATATTATTGGAATATATAGGGACGGCTGCCTTGTCTATGTGTGCCATCACTGTTGTCTTGTCTATATTCTACATGTTGTACGGCATATATGCCTTATCTACAGGGATGGCGAAGTTGTACGTGGTATATACACAGGGGTTGAAGATCGATCATGGTCTGGGTGTTTCTCACCGTCGCCGTTGTTATCCTCTATTCGATCATACACTACTAGGAAAAGGGCTATAGGTAATCCAAACTTCCGTGGCTCACGTGGTTGAAGTTCCCCACTGGTAAAACAGGCATGGCTCACCTGTGGGCAGTGCCCTACTAGTAACTACAACAACCGTGGCGCACATGGTGATAGTGCGCCACAGATATGTGTGGGCCAGGGGCCTGCTGGCCGCATGCCACATACCCATAGCGCACATGGGGTTGGTGTGCTACGGTTGTTATGGTTAACCGTAGCGCACATGGAGGGGGTGCGCTACGCCTAAGTGAAGGCCCCTCTATTCTGTAAATGGGCAGACACATCCGTGGCGCACTAGGGCCATGTGCGCCACGGTTGTGTTTAGTTCCTGTGGCGCACTGGGGACATGTGCGCCACGGATGTGTTGACCATTTTTTTGGCAGCTCCACTTTGTGCACATGTGTGATCATCCACCACCCACACTTTACTTTCCCCTTCTTATTCCTCCTTAGATCTAGTCGGGATCCTTCTCCTTCCCACCTCAATTTATCCACTCATTCACCATTTTTAGCATGTAGAACTTTCCTTGGATGTTACATACGTAATAGAGGAAGCTCTCCGGTCTCTCATCTCCTTCTCCGGTCTCGCGCGCACCTGTCCTTTCCATCTTCTCGCGATTGGTCTCTCATCTCGGTAAGTTGTCCATGTAAGGATTGTTCATGTGTATATGGATGATATGCTCATACGTATGTAGATGATCGATGCTCATGATGTGTGTATGGAGAGGATCGATGGTCATGTGTGTGTATATGGAGAAAATCGATGCTCATGCATGTGTGTATGGAGAGGATGATATGTTGAGGTGTGTATGGATCGGTCTCTCTCTCTTGTGTTTATGTGTGAACAAGTTGCCATTTGTTTTGCCAAAATGTTGATTCATTTCCATTTTGGCAAGACTTTGGCATTTCGCAAAGGTCCTTATTTTAGGATAGGTCATGCTGAAATTTTCTATCGACCATTGCATGCATGCATTGATTATGTGGTTCTAATAGACTTCTAATTGTAACGTGTACACCGTGCACGCAAAAATGGTGCTCATAATGAGCGAAGATATTGTGGCTAGATTTTTGAAATGTGAGAAGTCCGACATGATACGAAATAACAAGACGGAGATAAGATGTCTGTGCAGAAGATGCAAACTCAACTGGGTGATCGACCCAGATTCCGGGAATCTGCAGGCGCACCTGCTCCGCCATGGTTTCATGGATGGATACACTCGTTGGATAAGCGATGACAAAGACGATGGAGATGGTGAAGGTGGGCAACATGACGATGATCATCTGTAACATCCCAAGTTTTATTATATGATGTTACTAGAAGCATGCATCATCCTTGCATCATTGCATCCTACAAATTAAGTTGCATCAAAACCCTACCACCAAACCCCAGACAAAAACCCTAATATTAATTCCTCCCTAGGAGCATTAATGAGGGAATCTTGTTTTGAACCAGGTAAAAATAATATCCTCTGGTTCTATGTTGACCACCTTCTTTTTACAAAAATTTAGGAATTGGTTTCATTGTTTTTGGTCTTGATATGCAAAAGTTATTAGAGAATTAGTAAAACAGAAATGGAAAAGAAAAGTACAAAAAAAACCTACTGCTTAACCTACTAGGCCGGCTGCGCCAGCCCACTAACGCGCGCGCCTCACCTAGGAGCTAAGGCCCCAGTCGCCATCCCGGCAGCGCAGCCCAGCGCCAGCGCCAGCCCGCACTGCCCCTCCGCTCGCTGACACGCGGGACCCACCCGTCAGTCGTCTCTCCCACGACGACGGTGAGTCCCTGTCGAACACGAGATCGCCCCGAGCCGAACTCCGCGTTTGTCTCGCGCCTTGGCCCCTTATCCACGCCACCCCTCCTAACATAGCCTCGCATCGACCCCTCCTCTTCTCTTTTCCTAAAACCCTAGCTCGACCGAACTCCCGCGCCGGCCGCCGGCGGGTTGATCTCACCGAGACGGTTCGGAGCTCCACCTTGCGCTTCTCTCCCTCTGGAGCTTTCCCACATCCACTACTGATTCGCCCCGTATAATTTTCCCTCTCTCAACTGCAGCCAATCGATGGGAATTGCTCGCCGACGTATCGCTGGAGTTCGCGGGGACCGGCGGAGCCGTGCGGCTGGACGAGGAAGAGAAGGCCGAACCCGATCTCGCACACGGGACCGCAAGAAGGAGCCGTGCGCCGTCGTCTTCTCCGCTGCCTCAAAGAGCCACCGTACCGCCGCCGAGGACCACGTCCGACAGCGCCACCGTCGTCTCGCCATCGACGCCGCCTCGGTGAGTGCCATCTTACCCCGTCCGTTAGATCTGCGAGCTGCGGCTCAGATTAGAAGCAAAAATCGAAAGGGTACTCGCCTATCGCGTTGCGCCGCATGGCAAGCCACGTCAGCACGCCGCGTCAGCGCGCCATGTCAGCACCGCTTGCTTAGTTGGCCCAATCAGATGCTGCCACATGTCACGTTCTCGTTAGGGTTGGATTTAATTGGCAGATTGAGGTTAAAACTTGCGAAATTCATGGAAAATCAAATACTTGGCCAAATTTTGAGTATAATATACCGTTGGATTCACAAAATTGTGTAGAACACAGATCTGAAATAATATTACAAGTTTGCAGTACGTTTTTCCGTGTAGAAATTAATCTCTAGATTAGAGTGTTTAATCCATAAAAAAATAATTGAAACCCCGTTTTAGTTGATTCTTGCTGCGTTGACTTTGTTTTTACAATACATACTGAACAAAATTATAGAACCTTGCTTAAGACCGTTAGATATGATTTGGAGCTAAATAGATGGTTGGATCCTCTAGTGAGCCTATGAATGAGATTAATGACCCAAATTAGTTTAAACCCGTGGGAAATCAATACTAATAACATCCCTAACACACTTGCAATCCAATTAGACTACCTTGGTCAATTTAGAAAACAAATCTTGCATAAGTACCATGTTGCATGCATGCATGTTATCTCTGTGGCATATTTTGTGCAAATTGTGATTAGATCTATGTTTGTGTTTCGTTAGATTGTTCGGAGTGCGCTGAGGAGTGCTATTGTGTAGAGTGATGCTCGGATCAAGGAAAGTTACACCACTTGTTCATATCTTTTGTCCCAGTTTTGATTCTATGCATGTGATCTTCAAAATTCTGTAGTATGCATGTGTAGGATGTTCTAGTAGAATTTTTCCTTAGTATTATTTTGCAAGTGCGATGATTTTGTAGTATGCCATGAGTAGCTCTATACTTAGGATTTTCCCCTCCTAATAGGTTCCCCTGTTTTGCTAAGTATTGCTTGCTATGCTATTTATATGTAAAGTACCGTTGGGGGGGTTCGAAAGACAATGAATTTTTCTAAGTATAAAGGCTCTCTTGAGCAAACTTTTCTTCTCAAATCCACTTCAAAATAAAACTAAGTTTTCTTCTGGGCGGAATGGTTGTCGGGTCAATGAGTGAGATTTTGGTGGAGGACGGCCGCCCAGGAATCAAAGAAGTCTGCCATGTTTCAGAATTCAGAAGCTTCCAGTGCAACCACAATACATATGAGCTCTGTCTTGGCCTAGTACTTAGTGGGAAACCTCACCTGGGTACCAACATTTGGAGGTTCTTGGCACGGTTGGATCCAGAAGGTAGAGGGGCTACTAAGGGAAAGCCTCACCATGGTATTGTCTGTAAAAGGACTTGATCGTGGATTGTGGGTAAAGTGCACAAACTCTCGAGAGTATTGCAATCTGATCGATCAGCCGTGTTCACGGAAATAGAACAACATTGAGCATCTGAAGGATGGAGCCTCTGAAGGATCTTCCTCTCTCTCTCTTTCAAAACTTAAAGTTTTCTAAAACCCAAGGCGTGAGTCATATCGCTATTGGGAGGGTTTGGGGAACTTGGTGAGTAATATCCAAGTGTTAGGTTGATTGGACACTTGGTGAGTAATATCCTCGTGTGCCATTCGACCGTATATTACTTAAATAAAAAGTTCACAAAGTAGGGAAAATCTTCTCTTCTTCTCTATACTTAAGAAAACTAGCTTTGAGCAAATAAACTCTACAACCTAAACTAACCTTGCATGTAGAGATAGTCTTTTCTTTCCTTGGTGTAATTTGCCAATATATTCAAAGTATTGACCCAATTTGTTGGCTGCACGTCTTATGTGCAGAATCCGAAGATTGAAAGGTGCGTAGGGATCGCGAGTCTACACTCGACAAGCCTGGGGCGTTGATGGACTCAAGCTGCTTTTATGTTTCCGCTACTATTTAAGCTAGCTTAATTCTAAGAAAATTTGTAATAAATTCATACTCTGGATTCTCCGTGTAATAATGACTTTGTGTTTTACATGATATTCATCGACTGTGAGTGCTAGCTATTGATCCAGGGACTAGCATGTAAATCACAGGGACTTAGGATTTTTATTGATCCAAGGTCACTACAGATGGTATTAGAGCACATCGTTGCCTGTAGGACGTGACCCTAGGATTGGAACCACCTTTAACTTATGTGCCTTACATGATTTTCTACTAAGTTATTTTCCGCACTTCTAGTATCTGCTTTCCTCAACTTGATTAAGTATCTAATTTTCATTCTTCTAACTTAAAGATGACAAGCTTCCTCTATGACACCGTCGCGGACATCGAGCCCCTTCGCTTTGGTGGATGCCTCATGGATCTCCTCACACGTTTGTTCCTTCCCTGCCAACAATCCAGGGAAGCACAATGAAGAAACTCCACAAGGACGGCTGCTGGGGAGTCAAAGTCATCCAGCCAGGACAGGAGCGAGGCAAGAACCCGGAGGAAGACATAAAAATACACATTGTTAGCGACTCCAAGGAGAAGGCCCTTAGCATCAGCTTGCAGCAGCTCATTGGTCGCCTATGTGGATGCCATCATGAGGCTCTCCAAGGACACTGCGGCGGTCTTTTTTGAAGACGAGATGAGGAAGGAATTCCCATGGAGTTAACCTTTGAGGAAAGGACTTCTACCAAGCGCCGAAGGACCGAATATCAAGACTTGGAGTGCCACATTCATGACCTTGAAAAAGGTAGCTTCCTCGAGATGTTAAGGAACGATGAGCTATCCGCTCTCATCAAGGAGAAGGAGGAAATGATCAAGCAGCAGCAGGAGGCAATGAAACTCCAAGAGATAAAGTTCCAGGACCAAGAGAAGAAGTTCGCTAACCAAGAGAAGAGGGTGATAAATAAAAACAAGAGGATTAGGGAAATCAAGCAGGAGATCGAGGGAACTGAAGTGCAAACTAAAGGCCTTTGCAAGATAATCAATGATGTGCGTGCTTCCAAGAGGGACTTGGCAAAGCAACTTGAAGCCGCAAATAAGTCAAGTCTAGTGGAGGAACTACAAGGTGAGAAGGAGGGACTTCAGGAGAAGCTAGAAGCCACTACCAAGAAGCTGCAGGATGAGATAAAGAACCTCCAAGAGAAGCTTGAAGCCACCACAAAGGAGATGGAGCTATACAAGGCAACCCTAGAGCAGGAAGGCTACTCATTCGAGGACGAGGAAGAAGAAGGCGTGGAAGATGTGTAGTACCTGGACCACCTTTAAATTCTATAGTAGAACGTTATTCGCAATTGTAATAAATACCAAGACATATTTGGTTTAGTTAAACTTGGATGATTTCTGTGTTAAGTTTGTGCTTTTGTGTCTTGTGTGCCTTGTGTGCCTTGTGTGTTTTCATAAGGGTAGGAGTTTACTACTTAGTCATTCTATCTATTTCTTAACTTGTCTCTCAAACCCATAGATGCCGCCAAGACGTGCGAACCCTGAAATCCCTCCAGAGATAGCACAACTTCTGGCCACTCAAAACCAGCTGATCCAACTTCTCACTCAAAACATGCAAAACAACAACAACGCGCCACCTCCGCCACCGCCACCACCACCTCCACCACCACCTCAACAGGATCGCTTGACTCGGTTTTTGAGGTTGAACCCACCTACCTTCACTAGCAGGGATGAACCAATCATCGCAGATGACTGGCACCGTACAATTAACAAGAAGTTAGACACTATGCAAGCTGTTGGAGCCGACAGGGTACGTTATGCCGCGCACCAGCTTGAAGGACCTGCTGCAAAATGGTGGGATAACTACCAAGTCACCCACCCAGATATTGATGCTATCACTTGGGATCAGTTCGAGTTAGCTTTTCGCACTCATCATGTGGCTGCTGGTCTCATGACTCTGAAAAGGCGCGAGTTTCGCGACCTACACCAGCTGCACCGTTCTATCACCGAGTATGGTGAGCTTTTCAACAAGCTAGCCCGTTATACACCCGATGATGTTTCCACTGATGCCAAAATGCAGGAGGAATTCTTAAGAGGACTCAATGATGAGATATCCATTCAGCTTGTGGCTCAGAAATTTTATAACTTTCAGGAACTCTTGGATAGAGCCATTATGGTTGAATCCAAAAGAAAGAGCATAGAAAACCACAAGAGGAAGTCTAACCCTCACAAGCACTCTGTTCCGTACCAGAAGCAGCGCACTTCCTCACCACCACCTTATAACAATAATGGCCCCAACCATAACGGTCATCATCATGGCGGCCACAAACACAATGGGCATAAAAACCGTAATGGGAATGGTAGCAATGGAAAGGATCTCAGTGAGGTGACATGCTTTAAGTGCAACAAGACAGGGCACTATGCAACCACTTGCCCCGAGAATAAGAATGGAAATGGCAATGGGAATGGAAGTGGACACAACCATGGCAATGGAAACGGGAAGAAGCCAGATCTGTTTGTCAAAGCCACGGTGAATCATGTCTCTATGGAGGATTCTTGTGACGCACCGGACTCCGTGATTGGTAAGCTCAAGCTAAATTCTATTCCCGCAATTGTTCTTTTTGATATTGGTGCATCGCATTCATTCATATCAAGGGTATTTGTGGATAGAGGCAAGATACCTACGGAGACTATAAACTCTCCTCTGAGGGTAAGTTCTCCTGGAGGAGATATAGTGGCAAACTCTAGATGCCGGGGTTTAGAACTAAGGATTGGGACACACATCTTTCCCACAAGTCTAGTAGTTCTAGAATCACAAGGATTAGACATAATCTTGGGCATGAATTGGATGACCGAATATGAAGGAGTCATAGATTGTGCCAAAAGAACTGTCACGCTCACAACACCGGAAGGGAAGAGGATTCGTATCAAGTCTAATTTCGCACTTAAGGAGGTCATGGTGAACTCTCTTAAGGGGGTTATCTTGGAGGATGTACCTATTGTAAAGGGATACCCAGATGTCTTTCCGGAGGAGTTACCCGGGATGCCTCCCGATCGTGATATCGAGTTCCTCATTGACTTGATGTCGGGCACAGGGTCGATAGCTAAGATACCGTACAAGATGGATGTGGATGAGTTGAAGGAACTCAAGAAACAACTTAGGGAACAATTGTACAAGGGATTCATTCAACCCAGCGCGTCATCTTGGGGAGCACCTGTCCTATTCATGGAAAAGAAGGATAAAACCAAGAGGCTGGTTGTGGACTACCGCTCGTTGAACGAAGTGACAATCAAGAACAAGTACCCTCTGCCCAACATCAATGACTTGTTTGACCAGTTAAAGGGAGCCAGTGTGTTCTCAAAGATCGATCTGCGATCAGGCTACTTTCAGCTAAAAATTCGAGAATAGGATGTGCCCAAAACAGCCTTCACCATAAGATACAGATTGTATGAGTACATCGTGATGTCGTTTGGTCTAACCAATGCCCCGGCATACTTCATGACCATGATGAACAAGGTGTTCATGGAATATTTGGACAAGTTTATCGTGGTATTCATAGATGATATACTCATATACTCCAAGGATGAGAAGGAACATGAGAAACATCTGCGCCTAATTATGGAGAAACTAAGAGAACACAAGTTGTATGCCAAATTCAGCAAATGCGAATTCTGGTTAAAGGAAGTGGGATTCCTTGGTCATGTTGTGTCGGTAAAACGAGTTGCCGTAGATCCCAGTAAAGTAGCTTCCGTAACGAAATGGGAGTCACCCAAGAATGTGGGAGATATTAGGAGTTTCTTGGGCCTCGCAGGGTATTACCGAAGGTTCATTGAAAACTTTTCCAAAATAGCGAAACCCATGACGGAACTGTTGAAGAAGGAAAATAAATTCCTATGGACCGAGGCATGTGAAGCAAGCTTTCAGGAGTTGAAGAAACGCCTTGTAACGGCACCAGTACTGTGTCTGCCTGATATCCAAAAGGATTTTCAAGTCTATTGTGACGCTTCTCGACAAGGACTTGGAAGTGTATTGATGCAAGATGGGAAAGTGGTATCCTATGCCTCTCGACAACACAAGAACCACGAACACAACTACCCCACACATGATTTGGAACTTGCATCTGTGGTACATGCACTCAAGGTTTGAAGACACTACCTCATGGGCAAACATTGTGATGTGTTCACAGATCATAAGAGTTTGAAATACATCTTCACCCAAAAGGAGTTGAATATGAGGCAAAGAAGATGGCTTGAAATGATTAAGGATTATGACTTGGATTTACAGTACCACCCCGGAAAGGCAAACGTGGTGGTCGATGCCTTAAGTCATAAGGTTTATGTGAATGGGCTTACCGTTGGGGAACTTCTAGAGGATTTATGCAAGAAATTCAAGGATGTCAGGCTAGAAATAGTTCCGAAAGGACACATAGCGCCTATGGAAATAATGTCTACTTTCCAAGAGAGAATCAAGGAAGCACAAAAGGGAGATAAAGAGTTGGAAGAAATAAGAGTCAAAATAAGTGAAGGAAAGACAAAAGAATTTCGTCTGGACGAACAAGGAACCCTTTGGTATGGGAAGCGTTTGTGCGTTCCCAATGACCCCGATATCAGGAAGTTGATTTTACAAGAATCTCACGATTCACCTTACTCAATTCATCCAGGTAACACGAAGATGTACATGGATGTGAAGGATAGGTTTTGGTGGAATAACCTAAAAAGATAAATTTCCGAGTATATTTCTCTATGTGACGTATGCAATAGATTTAAGGCCGAGCATCAGAAACCGGCCGGATTACTTCAACCACTACCTATACCCGACTGGAAGTGGGATAAGGTAGGCATGGATTTTATCACGGGGTTTCCCTGGACTCGTTCAGGATTTGATTCCATCCAGGTAGTGGTGGACCACTTTACCAAGGTGGCTCACTTCATCCCCGTAAAGACCACATATACAAGTGCTAAGCTTGCCAAGATATATATGTCAAGGATTGTAAGTCTGCATGGTGTCCCTAAGGGAATTGTATCAGATAGAGGCACCCAGTTCACTTCAAATATTTGGCGACAGTTACATGAGTCTCTTGGAACCAAACTAGAATTCAGTACTGCTTTCCACCCTCAAACAGATGGCCAAACAGAGAGGGTGAACCAGATTCTGGAAGATATGTTGAGAGCTTGCGCACTAGACTATGGATCTAGTTGGGATGATAACCTGCCATATGTTGAGTTCTCATACAACAACAACTACCAGACAAGTATCAAGATGGCTCCGTTTGAAGTTCTGTATGGCAGGAAGTGTAGGACTCCGCTGTTATGGAGTGGAGTTGGTGAACATAGTCTTTTTGGACCTGAATTGATCAAGGATGCCGAAGAAAAGGTACGGCAGATTCAGGATAGGCTAAAGGTAGCCCAATCCCGACAAAAGAGTTATGCTGATTCCAAGCGCAGAGATGTGACTTATAAAATAGGGGACCGTGCGTACCTCCGAGTTTCACCACTACGAGGAGTTAAGAGGTTTCGAATTAAGGGTAAGTTAGCCCCACGATTCATAGGACCATATAAGGTTTTGGCCCGTAGAGGAGAAGTTGCTTATCAGTTGGAGTTACCAGAAGGACTGACTGTTCATGATGTGTTTCATGTGTCACAACTAAAGAAGTGTCACCCGGAGATGGCCAAAACACTGCTAAGAGATACAATTCCCCTAGATGAGGTTCAATTGGAGAATGACCTTACCTATAAGGAAAAACCCATCAAAATACTGTAAACAGCCGAAAGGATTACCCGTACCAAGACCATAAGATTCTGCAAAGTACAATGGAACCACCACTCTGAGGAAGAAGCCACGTGGGAGTGTGAAGAAGATTTGAAGGCGGGGCATCCACACCTATTTGCTAGCCAACCCGAATCTCGGGGACGAGATTCTTCATAAGGGGGTAGGTTTGTAACATTCTAGGTTTTATTATATGATGTTACTAGAAGCATGCATCATCCTTGCATCATTGCATCCTACAAATTAAGTTGCATCAAAACCCTACCACCAAACCCTAGACAAAAACCCTAATATTAATTCCTCCCTAGGAGCATTAATGAGGGAATCTTGTTTTGAACCAGGTAAAAATAATATCCTCTGGTTCTATGTTGACCACCTTCTTTTTACAAAAAATTAGGAATTGGTTTCATTGTTTTGGACTTGATATGCAAAAGTTATTAGAGAATTAGTAAAAGAGAAATGGAAAAGAAAAGTACAAAAAAACCTACTGCCTAACCTACTGGGCCGGCTGCGCCAGCCCACTAACGCGCACGTGTCACCTAAGCGCTAACGCCCCAGTCGCCAGCCCGCAAGCGCAGCCCAGCGCCAGCCCGCACTGCCCCTCCGCTCGCTGACACGCGGGACCCACCCGTCAGTCGTCTCTCCCACGACGACGGTGAGTCCCTGTTGAACACGGGATCGCCCCGAGCTGAACTTCGTGTTTGCCTCGTGCCTTGGCCCCTTATCCATGCCACCCCTCCTTAAATAGCCTCGCATCGACCCCCCCTTCTATTTTCCTAAAACCCTAGCTCGACCAAACTCCCGCGCCGGCCGCCGTCAGGTTGATCTCGCCGAGACGGTTCGGAGCTCCACCTTGCGCTTCTCTCCCTCTGGAGCTTTCCCCATCCACTACTGATTCGCCCCGTATACTTATCCCTCTCTCAACTGCAGCCAATCGACGGGAATTGCTCACCGACGTATCGCCGGAGTTCGCGGGGACCGGCGGAGCCGTGCGGCTGGACGAGGAAGAGAAGGCCGAAGCCGATCTCGCACACAGGACCGCAAGGAGGAGCCACGCGCCGTCGTCTGCTCTGCTACCTCGAAGAGCCACCGTACCGCTGCCGAGGACCACGTCCGACAGCGCCGCCGCCGTCTCTCCATCGACGCCGCCGCGGTGAGTGCCATCTTACCCCGTCCGTTAGATCTACGAGCTGCGGCTCAGATTAGAAGCAAAAAATCAAAAGGGTACGCGCCTATCGCGTTGCGCTGCGTGGCAGGCCGTGTCAGCACGCCTCGTCAGCACCGCTTGCTTAGTTGGCCCAATCAGATGATGCCACATGTCGCGTTCTCGTTAGGGTTGGATTTAATTGGCAGATTGAGGTTAAAACTTGCGAAATTCATAGAAAATCAAATGCTTGGCCAAATTTTGAGTATAATATACTGTTGGATTCACAAAATTGTGTAGAACACAGATCTGAAATAATATTACAAGTTTGCAGTACGTTTTTCCGTGTAGAAATTAATCTCTAGATTAGAGTGTTTAATCCATAAAAAAATAATTGAAACCCCGTCTTAGTTGATTCTTGCTGCGTTGACTTTGTTTTTACAATACATACTGAACAAAATTATAGAACCTTGCTTAAGACCGTTAGATCTGATTTGGGGCTAAATAGATGGTTGGATCCTCTAGTGAGCCTATGAATGAGATTAATGACCCAAATTAGTTTAAACCCGTGGGAAATCAATACTAATAACATCCCTAACACAATTGCAATCCAATTATACTACCTTGGTCAATTTAGAAAACAAATCTTGCATAAGTACCATGTTGCATGCATGCATGTTATCTCTATGGCATATTTTGTGCAAATTGTGATTAGATCTATGTTTGTGTTTCGTTAGATTGTTCGGAGTGCACTGAGGAGTGCTATTGTGTAGAGTGCTGCTCGGATCAAGGAAAGTTACACCACTTGTTCATATCTTCTGTCCCAATTTTGATTCTATGCATGTGATCTTCAAAATTCTGTAGTATGCATATGTAGGATGTTCTAGTAGAATTTTTCCTTAGTATTATTTTTCAAGTGCGATGATTTTGTAGTATGCCATGAGTAGCTCTATACTTAGGATTTTTCCCCTCCTAATAGGTTCCCCTGTTTTGCTAAGTATTGCTTTCTATGCTATTTATATGTAAAGTACCGTTGGGGGGGTTTGAAAGACAATGAATTTTTCTAAGTAAAGGCTCTCTTGAGCAAACTTTTCTTCTCAAATCCACTTCAAAATAAAACTAAGTTTTCTTTTGGCAGAAATGGTTGTCGGGTCAACGAGTGAGATTTTGGTGGAGGACGGCCGCCCAGGAATCAAAGAAGTCTGCCATGTTTCAGAATTCAGAAGCTTCCAGGGCAACCACAATACATATGGGCTCTGTCTTGGCCTAGTACTTAGTGGAAACCTCACCTGGGTACCAACATTTGGAGGTTCTTGGCACGGTTGGATCCAGAAGGTAGAGGGGCTACTAAGGGAAAGCCTCGCCATGGTCTTGTCTGTAAAAGGACTTGATCGTGGATTGTGGGTAAAGTGCACAAACTCTCGAGAGTATTGCAGTCTGATCGATCAGCCGTGTTCATGGAAATAGAATAACATTGAGCATCTGAAGGATGGAGCCTCTGAAGGATCTTCCTCTCTCTCTCTCTCTCTCTCTCTCTCTCTCTCTCTCTCTCTCTCTCTCTCTCTCTTTCAAAACTTAAAGTTTTCTAAAACCCAAGGCATGAGTCATATCGCTATTGGGAGGGTTTAGGGAACTTGGTGAGTAATATCCAAGTGTTAGGTTGATTGGACACTTGGTGAGTAATATCCTTGTGTGCCATTCGACCGTATATTACTTAAACAAATTTTTTACAAAGTAGGGAAAATCTTCTCTTCTTCTCTATACTTAAGAAAACTAGCTTTGAGCAAATAAACTCTACAGCCTAAACTAGCCTTGCATGTAGAGATAGTCTTTTCTTTCCTTGGTGTAATTTGCCAATACATTCAAAGTATTGACCCAACTTGTTGGCTGCACGTCTTATGTGCAGAATCCGAAGATTGAAAGGTGCCTAGGGATCGCGAGTCTACACTCAACAAGCCTGGGGCGTTGATGGACTCAAGCTGCTTTTATGTTTTTGCTGCTATTTGAGCTAGCTTAATGCTAAGAAAATTTGTAATAAATTCATACTCTGGATTCTCCGTGTAATAATGACTTTGTGTTTTACATGATATTCATCGACTGTGAGTGCTAGCTATTGATCCAGGGACTAGCATGTAAATAACAGGGACTTAGGATCTTTATTGATCCAAGGTCACTACATCATCACGGCGAGAACGGGTGAGATGATGAAGAGTCTCCTGCAGATGGTGAAGGTGCGGAAGCAGACCGGGATGATGATGATCTAGATGCCAGAGGAGAAGACGACGATGGAACAACGTCAGGCTAGGTGCGGGACCCTTATGTACAAGAGCCGCTTCTCAAGCAGATGAGTAACGCCAGGGCTGCCGCTAGTGAGAAAGCCAAGATTGCGCAACTTGAGAAAGACGCGGTTACTCCATTGTATGAAGGATGCAGGCCCGATGATACCCGGTTGAATGTAACGCTCAAGGCTATGGAGATGTAGGCAAAACACAAATTGAGCGACGCAAGCTTCGACGATATGATGGCATTCTGGCACGATCGTCTCCCAGAGGGGAACACATGTCCAACTAGTATCGAGGACGCCAAGAAAATCGTCTATCCTCTCGATCTACCGCATGTTAGATATCACGTATGCATCAACGATTGCATCATTTATCGGGGCGAGGACACGGAGAAAACCATATGTCCGGTGTGCGGCGTGAGTCGATACAAGAAAGGGAAGAAAGCACCTCGAAAAGTGGTATGGTACTTTCCTATCACTCCTCGTCGGAAGTGCTATTTCGCGGACCCTAAGGAAGCAAAGCTCATGCGATGGCATGCGGAAAGGAAGAAGCCAGGAGATGACGATGACCCCGAAAGGATGAGTTGCTAACGCATCCTTCAGATGCTAGCCAGTGGAAAGCATTGGACCTCGAATTCCCATAATTCGGTGGAGATTCAAGGAATATCAGGCTTGGTGCGAGCACCGATGTACTCAATCCGTTCGGTAGCCAGAGCAACACGCACAACACTTGGCCCGTGTTTGTATGAATGTACAACCTCCCTCCATGGTTATGCATGAAGAAGAAGTACATACACATGAGTATGCTAATTTAAGGGACGAAGCAACCTGGTACCGACATCAATCTATATCTCGGGCTGTTGAAAGAGGAGCTAGCCATGTTATGGGAATCTGGAGCCAATACTTACGACGCCATCGCACAAGATTATTTCACTATGAGAGCCGCGTTGGTCACTACGATGCAAGACTATCCAGGTTGCGGATATATCTCGGGGCAGGTTATCCAAGGATTCTACGCATGCGTTAGGTGCATGGATAACACAAGCTATCTCCAACTAGAGAAAGATCCAGGGTCTTCGAAAACCGTGTTCATGGTGCACCGGAGGTGGCTCGGCAAGAATGATCCATGGAGAAAACGTGAGACCTGTTCAATGGCAAATCCGAGACCCGAGGAATCCCATAGCGGAGGAGGAGCGAAGAAGTGGAAGAGTTGCTAAAAAACTGCAAAGATTGTCCTAAGCCTGGAAAGAAGTGAAAGAGGTAGCAAGACAAGCCGCTGATGAAGGTATGGAAAACAAGGTCTATTTTCTGGGAGTTGCCATACTGGAAGTTTCTCCGCATGCCTCGTAGCCTTGACATCATGCATATCACGAAAAACGTGTGCGAGAGTCTGGTCGCCACCATAATCAACATGCCAGATAGGACGAAATATGGTCCGAAAGCAAGGCATGACTTGATATTCATGGGTATCCGGAAGGAGCTTCACTGAGGACGCACTACTCCTGATGATCAGGAAGATGACTATGATCATGAGTTGGAGACGACACAAGGTCGTCGGAAGGGTAAAAAGTTCAAGAAGAACGAATATTATTGCCCTCCTTCTTGCTTCACTCTAAGCCAAGATGAGATCAAACAGTTTTTCAAGTGCTTTCTAGGAGTCAAAATTCCTTACGGCTACGCGGGCAAGATAAGCAGATACCTAGACGACACAAAGTCTCACGACTGTGCCGTGCTAATGACGCAGGTACTTCCGGTTGCACTAAGAGGGATAATGGACGAGCACGTCCGTGAAACGATATTTGGCCTCTGCAAGTTTTTCGACGTCATCTCTAGGAAGTCGATTGGCGTGAATCAGCTCGGGAGGCTACAGGAGGAGATCGTGGTGATACTATGCGACTTGAGTTCTACTTCCCGCCCGCATTCTTCGACATTATGGTGCATATGCTAGTCCATGTCATGGAGGACATCGTCCAACACGGGCCGATGTTCCTCGACAGCATGATGGCGTTCGAAAGGATTAACGGACACATCAAAGGATACGTTCGCAACAGGTCCCGTCTAGATGGAAGCATAGCCTAGAGCTTTCTGGCCGAAGAGTGCATCTCTTTCTGCACGAATTATCTAGACATCGAGAACCCTGTCGGTCTTCCCGTCAATAGGCACCTTGGCAAGCTCGACGGATCTGGTTACTGAGAGGGTCGTCGCATACTGCATGCAGACGTTAATTTTCGATGCGCCGACTTTGATCGATCAAACCTCGTCGTGCTACAACATTTAGAACTGGTCGATACTTGGGTACAGAAGCACAAAAGGTTAATCGAGAAGAAGTACAGTGACTGGGGCATAGAGAGGACGCAGGGAGAAATAATCAAAGAGGACAACTCAGATTTCACGCGTTGGTTTAGGTAGACGCTCCTTGATAATCCTCCGCGATCGTATTCTTCTGACACGGAAAAGATCATATTCACCTTGTCGCAGGGACCGATGCAAAACCTGGTGACCTATTAGGCGTATGATATCAACGGCTACACATTCTACACGGAGGAAAAGGACAACAAGTGTGATTATCAGAACTCAGGCGTAACGTCAGAATTGTGCACCGATGACAACATGAAGGAAAGATTCTACGAAAGGATCGAGGAGATCTAGGAGCTCGACTACTGTGGAGAAAAGGTGTCGATGTTCCGTGTCAGATGAGCAAAGAGCGTCGAAAGAGAAGACCGGTATTTCACAACCATGGTTATACCCGAAGTAGCCAAATCCAAGGCCGCCAGTGTGAACGTGGCCGCGAAAAATGAACCATGGGTACTGGCTACCAAAGTGGACCAATGTTTTTTCATTACCGACCCGACAAAGCCTAACCGTGTTGTCGTGAGGAGAGGAAAAAGAAACATCATCGGAATGAATGGAGTCACCAACGAGCAAGACTTCGACCAGTACGGCGATCCAAAGATTGAAGATGATGACGTCTACGATGCAGCAACATACATCACAAGAAGAAAAAGGACAACCCTACCCAAAAAAGGTTGCCCGTTCGAAAGAAGAAACATTAAAGTGCCGGGGCTAAATTATTCAACCGCGACAAAGAAGGGAAAAAAGATTGTAAAACGCTAGCTCAAAAAATATTGTAAAACACGTGGTCGAAAAAGATTGTAATATTCATGGACAAATTATTATCACATATTTGTATCATGGACAAATTATTATGACATATTTGAATCAAATTTGTACCACTTTTATGACATATATTATCACTTTTGGGCATTTTTGGAATATTTAAAAGTATTTTAAAAACAAAACAAAACTTTTTTGGCATATATCACCACTTTTGGGCATTTTTTGGAACATTTAAAAGTATTTTTAAAATAAAAATAAAAAATTAGGCACCAGGATTCAAACATGGGTGCTCACAGGTTTAGAAAAGAGCAGTAGGTGGAACCAGTGGGATAAGGAAGTGCTAGTGTTAACTAGAGGGGTAGCAGCCCTCTTATCTGACTAGTCCTACCCACTTAGGCGTAGCGCACCCTGGCCAAGTGCGCTACGGATAAATGAGTACGACTAGTAAACCGTGAGCCACGCCCTCCCCATCCTCAGACATAGATCGTCTAAGTCCCTCCTCATCATCCCCATCCCCATCAACGCGCCGCCGCTGCCGCATCCCAGGAGGAGGAGGCCACCAAGCCAGGAGGAGGAGGAGGCCGCCTTGCCCACGTGCTCGTTCCGTGGAGGAGGAGGTCGGTGGCGGCGAGGTTCGTGCAGAGTCGGCTCTGCTCCTCCGGTGGCAAGGTGCTCCGCCGCTCCCTCCCCCTCGCTATCTCGTCCGCCAGCCCTCGTCGTCCTCATCTCAGAGGTGAGCGCCTCCCCTCCCCTCTCTCCCTCTCTCCTTGGTTCGCTCTCTTGTCGTAGTTGAGACTTGTAGTTCGTATGGGAGAGGAAGAGCTGGAGTTGGTGCCGCGGCGAGCTCATGAGACAGTGGTCATATGACTCTCGGGCCGTGCAGGAGGCAGATGAGCCATGTTTCTTGAATTCTTTCTTGTGCTAATACATGTAGAAATACTAGTTGATGCAATTTCAATGCAGCATGGATCTCTTCACAATGTTTCCTTTTTGAAATGGTCAACGAAGGACACCATGGTTCTAGTGTCCCCACACATGTGAGTATGTAATGGGATAGCCTGGCACAAAGTACTTCTGAAATTTCCAAGTAGATGATTGTCCAGCCTGTTAATTAGGTACTGCAACTACATTGTTTGGTGGCACAAAGTATGAAGTTTCCATATAGATGATTGTCCAGCCTGTTAATTAGGTACTAGAACTATATCATTCAGTACACCATTATGCTAGCTTGCCTGGTACTGGTTCAGTTGCAGTATATCTTAGTCACAGGAATCTCAGGTTGATTTGTAGTACTTACCAGTTTGGGCTGGATGAACTTTGTACAGTTGAGGTTGGTGAACTGTTATGTTTCCGTTGCATTGCATCTCCGGGGTGAGGGTTATGAAATTTGGTAGACCATAGAATTATCATTTCCATATATGATATTTTGTGTGAACATGAATTCCTGCTAAATACCAGAATTTGTACCATTTGAAGATTGTGTGATTACAACATTTTCACTTTCCTTCATAATGTGAAATGCTAAAGTCGCGTATACTTTGATTTTTGCCACTCTGTAGGTTTAGATATGATTTTTTCCACTGTGTAGGGTGTAGGTTTAGATTGCTACTGTGTAGGTTTAGATATGAAGATGCATTGAGATTTTTGCCACTGTGTAGGTTTAGATATGATTTTTTCCACTGTGTAGTTAGTGATGGTACATACTCAATATCACTTAATTGAGATATGAAGATGCAGCAATATATAGCTCAAACAGAGAGCTTGTAGGTTTAGGCTTGTAGCAAACAGAGAGCTTGTAGGTTTAGGCTTGATTTTTTTAGCAAACAGAGAGCAATATGATCCTGGTTTGTGTATATACTGTATCCAAATGAATATATGTGTATATACTACTGCAAGCAATATGTTGCAGTGAATATATAAAATAAATATATGCTGAATCAAATGTGTGAATATATAAAATGAATATGTGCTGAACCAAATATCCTGGTGATGGTTTTAGTGATGAAATGCTCCTGGTGATGAAAATACATGGTTAAAACTTGCTTATTTTCTTTAGTGATGAAATGCTCCTGGTGATGAAATGCTCCTGGTGTTGAATGCTCCTGGTGATGAAATGCTCCTGGTGTTGAATGCTATAAACTGCATGTATATTATATGATGACAGGTGCTTATTTGCTTGCTGTCATATAATGACCATACTTGCTGTCATATTTGCTTGCTGTCATATAATGACAGGTGCTTATTCTTTGCTAATTGTGCTTGTGCTTGTATGAAGGAGTTTATTATGTCGTGTATGTAGGTTCTTGTGTGAAATGAGTCCTGATTTTTGCCGGAATGTTGATTAACTTCCGTTTCGGCAGAAATCGGGCACTCCTAGTTTAAGAAAATTAGCAAAGGTCATGCCGGATTTTTCCGTGCATTTAACCAATTATTTGTTTTTTATTAGTGCAAATATGTGTGACAACGACGAGGCTGGATGTTCTAAGCGCATTAGCGCTGAAGGAGAACTCAGACCTCTGAATAAACAATTGACATTCTGGGAGGCGGCCCAGCGGCTAGAAGACGATGAAGAATACCATCCTTCGGAGAGCGAGGATGATAAGATGGAAGACATGGAGGAATAAGCCGAAGGAATGGTAGATGATGAAACCACTGATGGCGGCGAGGGCACATGGAGTGGTAGCAATCCTCCTACGGAGAAGAAGAAGCAGAAGGAACGGCGCCCGAACACGGTCGGCACCGTCAGTGAGGAAATTACCGAAGTGAGCCCAACAGGGGTTCCTTTGGAGACCGACCTTGTCGTCAGAGGGTACGGTGGGCAAGTGGCGGCGATCACCCGGACAACCATCTCGATCAACCCCGAGAATCTCTGGCATAAAGATAATGGCCACTTGCGCACACTCCTCTTCGAGAAGCTGCACGCAAGATACAAGTTCCCCGCTGAGTATCGGAACACAAATTATCATGGGAACGAAGTAAACAAATCTGCCCTCACAAAGATGAGCACCGCCTTGGCCAGCTGGATAACCTGGATAAAGAAGAAGATCTATAAAGAAGGAAAAAGTCTCAAGCAGATCCAGAAGATTGACCCGCAGATCACCGAAGATTAGTTCTGGGAGTTCAAGGAGAGGTGTGAATCTGAAAGAGCCCTGGCCAATAGTAATCGGGGAAAGGTGTTGTAGGCGATGAATATAGGTCATCACCATCTCGGATCTGGTGGATACAGAACCGCGGAGGCCAAATGGAATAAGGAGGACGAAGAGTATAGATCTAAGGGGATAGAAAACACCTTTGCGAAATTCGAACCCGGGCAGGTTCGAAACTTCATCAGGGCCGTTACCATGTGGACCCAAAAACCAAACAACTCACTGCGGATCCTGTGGTGAAGGAATTCGAGGAAATTGTGGTAAGTAATCTAATTACCGCGGATCAACTCGATTGCATTCTAATCGATGAATTCTGGTTTCCAAATGGTTCACTGTTACTTCTTCTGCAGGAGGAGGAAATTGTTGCTAGTCATGGATCCCAGGGTTCCTCATCCCAGGGGTCGACGGCGGCCACCCCGGTGGGATAACCCTTTTAACAGGGCGATGAACCAGGCCAAGAAAATAGAGCCAGTTACGAAGAAGCCGTCGTCGGCTGCCCGTCTGGCCGGCCTCAGGGGTAAGAATTGAGTGGATCATTTTGGTCCACCGCCGAGGACGCGTGTGGCACCGTCGGGAAGGAGCGAGGAGGAAAACCGCGAGGTTTAAGAACTTAAGGAACAAGTGGCGCGGATCCAGCAGATCGTCCAAGACAACCTGGCAATCACCCTCACGTCCTTCCTGCCTACCTTGGTGGAGTCAATAGCAAACTGGAGTGCGGGTGGTCGATAAGGGTCGTGCCCGATTCCAAGCATGGTCAACAGCCACTCGAACAATGCGGCGCCGACGAATCAGGCGAACTATGTGTTCGTGACTCCGCCCGCTAGCACCGCGGTGCCGGAAGTGTTGGTGACTCCCCCTGACATCATCGTGGCGCCGTACATGTTGGTGACCCCCCTGCATCGTCGCGGTGGCACCGGAGCTCCAAGCGCCCGTTAGGGAGAATACACCGGCGGCCAACACCGCGCCATCAAGCAGCCCCTCCGTCTCTTGCATGCGCGTCGTCGTATGCGGTGCCTCGACATTAGCCGATCTCGACGCCATCACGGTAAAAAAATTGCTTTACCGCCTTTCACGCCATCTATTACTCTTATGGCATCTCTGACGATGTCGTACATGTTTTCCACAGACGGATGTTCCTTGCACTCTCTTAGTGCTACGTGAACAACGAGCTGAGGGATGTTGCCAAGGGTACCATCGTTCAACCCTTGCAGCGCACGTTCCACTCAAGGCTGATGCCAGATAGCGTGCACAGGGTTAAAATTAGTTGGGTGCTAAGGGGCTGCGACGACCTGGAACCTCCCATTCAACCCCCAGGAGCGGATTAAGAAGAGCCGGCTATCCTCAGAAGTTGCTTCGGCTTATTCTTGCAATGGCCAAAGAGCATGATCCGTTTGGGGATGGCGGGGCCATCACTCCACATACAATAGCACCACCTGTCGTGCCAGCGACAAGCGGTGGCAAGCCCCCCTTATCCCCTCGCCGTCACCTCCACGCGGTGGGTCGGATGATCATGTTGATGATATGCACATGGCGAAAGATCCGGCCGAGGACGACGAAGAATGGAATGGTCACATCTTCAACACTCAGTTTAGCAACGAAAACCTAGTTGGTAGCCCCACAGGGAAACCCACTATCACTAAGCGTCTGTTTGGTTCTCAGGAGACGCCTCCAGCTTGCGCCTTTATAGAGCAAGCTGATACAACCAACCGGACCTTTTATTCTAAGCCCTGACACACTACATAGGGTGGCCGGTGCTCAGATTGCAGTGCCTGCCCGCTCTCCAAAAGGAAAAAAGGGCAGGAAAAAAATCTAGCAGCTCGAGCCAGCTGATGGCGTCAACTGCGAATCCGATCAGGTTTCGGGACGGGCCACCAAGACCCGAGGGTATCTTGTGGAGGATTCATGTGGAGGGTGAGCCCATGCTACCTAAGAATTTGCGGAGGCTCGCCAATTCGGAACTGCAGAGTGTGCATGACGGTGTGCTGACGATAGAGAGACGCCTTCTGGCGGAGAAAGATCCCTCGCACCTGGTATTCGTGGTTAAGGTGCCATCAGGCTTGGTCTTCGTCGATAATGCCCCTGCGGATCTGTTCTTCCTACGGCTTGACGACATCTTTAATATGTTCCACCTATACCCGTTGCACTATACCATGGTCCGCCTGTTTTCTCTCAGCCTGGCCATGCAGATCATTAGAGAGAACATACCGGACATCGCTATAGTGGACCCCTACTACATGTGTGACGGCTGCTTGGGAAGCGCCGCTGAACGACGTATCGTGGCCTCGTACCTAAAAATAATCTTCGTGGCGAATAAGACAAAGGAATACATTCTCGTGCCTTACTTTCCTGAGTAAGTCGTTATTCACTTGCCACCATCGATTGGCTTTATTAGATTATCATCATTCTTTTTCCAACACATTCCATTTGAATTTTTTGTGCAGAGATGAACACTGCACGCTCATCTCCTTATCGCCGAAGCATTCGCACACCACGTATTTTGACTTGAGGAGTCTAGAAAAGAAGAAAAACTACGACAAGATCAAGGAAGTTCTAGATGATGCTCTCACTGGCTATGCCTCGACGGAAGGCACCACCTTCGTGCGTATGAAGGTCAAGTTCGGCATGCACGTCTTCAACCACATAACGGAGTTCCCCTGCGTGAAGCAGTCGGAAAGCAGTAAGAAGGAAGCCTACTATGCACTCCATCACATGAGGGTGTTCCTACTAGACCAACAGAATTCTATGCTGCCAGATCATCTCAAACAGTGGGCCGAAGCCAAGGCCAAGATCACTGATTCAGATATTAGACAAGAGATGTATCGCATCCAGCAGCAGTTTGGGGCAACCATCTTTCGTGATGTCATGACTTGGGGGGGGGTCTTCTACGGAGGAAATATCCTGAATAACCGTGACATAGAAGATCGCCTAGAGATGCAGGGTGACTATAGGAAGTTCATGACGAGACAAGGCGTCCTCCCGTTCCCTAAGCCGAGCCAGAAGGCTTGATGTTGGCCTAGTTGTAGTTCCAAACTATAGATGAGCTTTGTGTGTGTGTGGACAAGTGTACATGCTACTACTTATCTTATTAGGTTTATGAATCATCGCTTACTACTTTTGCTTATTATTATTATATATCAATCAATGCTTGGTTTTTTTGCTTACTCTTTGGTCCTTTGCTCACTCTGGTCCTTCTTTTTTCCTTACTTTATTAGTATTTTTTGATAATAATATCGATGATTGAAATGTCGTGGCACACTATATATGTGAATGTGCTACGACGGGATTGTGAGCCTTGTGATATGCACAATTCCATGTCTTGTGCATCCTACTTGGCTCATGGTTCCGTCGTAGCATATTCATGTGTCCAACGACCTATGTATATATATGAGGCATTCTTTTTAATTTACTTTGGTCTTTTTCGAGAATAATGCCAATGATTGAAATGCCGTGGTACAATATATATGTGAATGTGCTACGAAGGGATTGTGAGCCTTGTGATATGCACAAGTTCAGGTGTTGTGTATCCTACTTGGCTCACAGTTCCATCGTAGCATAGTCCTGTGTCCAACAACCTATGTATATATATATGAGGCATTCTTTTCGAGTTACTTTGGTCTTTTTCGAGAATAATGCCGATGATTGAAATGTCGTGGCACACTATATATGTGAATGTGCTGTGATATGATTGTAAGCCTTGTGTTACGCACAAGTCCAGATGTTGTGCATCCTACTTGGATTACGGTTCCATCATAGCATATTTCTGTGTCCAACGACCTAGCTAGTTATATATGAGACATTCTTTTTGAGTTACTTTGGTCTTTTTCGAGAATAATGCCGATGATTAAAATATCGTGGCACACTATATATGTGAATGTGCTACGACGGGATTGTCAGCCTTGTGATATGCACAGGTTCAGGTGTTGTGCATCCTACTTGGCTGACAGTTCCATCGTAGCATATTCCTGTGTCCAACGACCTAGTTATATATGAGGCATGTGCTTTTTGAGTTTGGTCTTTTTGATTTAAGAGTACTTTCTATTAGTGTATCTTCATATGCGACTTTAATTATACATGTTTTTTCAATCACCGGTTAATTATTATTGTCAACTTGTAGATGACGTGGTACGTCGTGTACAAGGGACGGGTTTTCGGAGTCTACGATGATTGGGAAGACTGCCGGAGACAGGTGCACCATTTTAGCGGCAATAGCTACAAAGGGTACAACACTATGGCAGAGGAGGTAGCTAAATACACGCGCTATCTAGCAGGAGTTAGGACGAGGAACCGGATGAAGACCTACACCTTCGTCGCGGTGATGCTTATCGTCTTTGGTTGTTTATCCCGTGCTTGTTTCTAGCTAGTTTAGATGTCTAGGCGAGCTTCTGAGCTCTAACTTGTTCGAGACACATGTATTCGCATGTCACCAACTACTTTGTAACTTGATCGAAACAATGTATAACTTATGTATTCATGTATGGGACTTATCTATATGTATTTGTTTCAATCTTGTTTTGCAAATTGTGTATTTATATATAACTGTATATCTTATATCTATGTGTGTATATATGCCTGTAATATTGTATATAATCTTTATTGTATATCATCTGGCTCTGAAATTAAAAAAAACACCTGTGGCGCACATGGCACAACTTCTGTGGCGCACAGTATCTAAAGCGCACCTGCGCAGGTTAGTGGCGCACTGGAACATGCGTCACAGAAGACACTTTCCATAGCACACCTAGACTACTTTCTGTGGCGCACTGGCATGTGCGCCACGCCTATCTCGACACAACCGTGGCGCACCAGGCAGTGCGTCATAGCTAGGAGATAGCCGCAGCGCGAGGCTAGTGGCGCACTCTACGGATGGCCTTTTCAGGTGCGCCACAAACAGGCGTTTTCCTAGTAGTGATAGGGTGATAGCTCTATTTGTAATATCGTGATATTTGTAATGTGATCCAATTTGTAATGTGATCCGATGTGATTATTTTGATTGTTGTATACTTTTCTAGTGGTTGTTAATATTTTGATTGTTGTATAAATAATTATTTTGATTGCTATATACTTGTCTAGTGGTGTGATTATTGCTGTAATAATCATGGTCTAGTGTTGTGATTATTGATGTAATTATCATGGTCTAGTGGTGTGATTATGGCTGTAATAAAAAAAAGCACTCGAACAATCAGTGGCACACCGTTTTGTTCTTCAGTGGCGCACGCCAAAATGGTGTGCCGCTGATACTATCTGTGGTGCACGGATAAGAGGTGCGCTGCTATATGTGTGCGCATCAGGGTGTGTGTCACGGATAAATATTATCAGTGGCGTAATATGTGTGGCACACGGACGATGCGCCACTAACCTCTTATTCGGTGCGCCACTGATAGACGTTTTTCTACTAGTATATCTCCATACACGAAAGATTGAGAACCGCCCCATGGGCCCTATATCACGGACAGTGGCTCTTCTGGAGGCCCACTTTAGCTTGTTGGATTCGTCTCAGAATTTTTGAAGGATGCTTATTAACTCCTGAAAAGTCAAACATACAAACAAAAGGTTTTTCTGCCATACAGAGTTAGATATCAAAATAATGGAATTTTGTGGAAAATCGAATAAAACATTGATAATTGTGATATTAACTCCTAATATGATGCAAATATGATGGATAATGTCAAAATAAACTATAAAGTTTATGTATGTATTTTACATGCATCGGATGTCCAAGAGAACCTTCACGGTTCAAGTCAACAACAGGTAGATCGAACCTTTTTCGGTGGCCCTCGAGGTTGGACAGAACTTCATAAAGAGACGAGATGGAACAGAGGACAAAGTGTGTCTTTTATCTCTATGCATGTTTCAGTACCATTGAAAGAATACAGATGGCGCGTAGAGGCGGGGCGAATATACGGTTAAAAACTTTTACGATATTTACTTGAACAAATGCTGAATAAAACTAGCGTTTAAAAATATGAAATTGGGAGATTTAAAATATGAATGTATTTATTCTTATCTTTTGCAAACATATGTCATAGTTGATGCCAATTGAATATAATATTCACTAACAATTATATATGATTCTTTAAATAAAGTGAATGCACAACACATCTTACTTACAAAATGCGGAACTTGGATACTCATATATATATATATATATATATATATATATATATATATATGTAAATCAACATTAGCTCGAGGGCACTACAAAAGGAAAACATATATAGTATTATATGAACTAAATTAGTCGAATTACTTAACTTGAACACTCATATGTCAATGCTTATAATTCACTGATCGATAGAGAAAAGCACTTCCGTCGCATTATTAAGCCATGTTTGTCTTATGCATCTTCGGAGACCTTTCACTTTACTATTGGCGTAGTACACGATGAATTTCTTAAGGCTAGTCATAGTAGGAGTAACTTAAGTAGTAATATAGTTCTACATGTATTGCTAACTAAGCATTTAGATGACACGTCATGCAATTAAATGATGAGAGAGATGCTTGTGGTAACTAGCTATGTTACCATAACATCACACATTTTAAGACAAAATGAGTCTACATTGCAATAAATAAGTCTTTGCATGACACCACACATACTTCCTCTGTCCTAAAATACCCTGCATTCTGGGTTTAGTCAAAGTCAAACTTTATAAAGTTTAGTAGAATATATAGAAAAAACTATAAACATCTATAGCACCGATGTATATATTATGAAAATATATCTTATGCCGATTCTAATGGTACTTATGTTGTATTATAGGTATACATAAATTTTTCAATATATTTGGTCAAATTTTACAAAGTTTGACTTTGACTAAACCCAGAATACAGGGTATTTCAGGACAGAGGAAGTATGTTACTCCCTCCGTTGCAGTATAAAGGGCCTCTAGCAGTTTTTTGGCAGTTCTGAATTGTGGAGGAACAAGGTCGGAAAGAATTAATTGTTGATTAATGTCCTCCTAAAAACTCTCCAGCCCTCTTCTTCTCTCATGCATGCACCATCGTTTTGGTAACTGATCGCATGCAAAACGCCTGTTTTTTCCGAAGTAGCCCGAGATGCCGTTTTGCCTGCCTAAAACGAGTCCACTGATTGGCCCTGCCATCGATCTCCTGCTGATCTCTATACCCAATCGGTTTACTCCTTGTTCCCGCTGCGAATTGCTAGTGGCCCTTTATACCGGAGCGGATAGAGTATTTTTCGCTATGAAGATAGTAACTTACACTAGTAACATACGCATGTTAGTACGCTAAGTTAATCCCCACTATAACCAGCCTAACCACCATCAACAAATACAGTTTTTTTAGGGATTAACAAATACCTTCTGGCGTCATCAGTAGAATGTGGAAAGTATATGAATGGTTACGACTGGATAATATATATTCAAATCATATTATTTATGGAACGGGTAGAAAATGATTTTAACAATAGTGCACGGGTTGTTGACTAGTTTAGAAAATCCAATTATCAGTTTTGATGGTATTTAAAAGTTTCCGTCACTTAGAATATATAGAGAGATGCCTTCGAGAAAAATATAGGGGAATAAATATATATATGGACCAGGCAGTGTATAAATATGGGATACAAAGTACAGTCTCGACCGTATGTGTCTCCTCAAGGCAGAGAAAGGAAAAAATCAAGCACCGATACACTGGTTTGCCGGCCACGCAGCACGCAAAGCTGGCTCGACTACTCGTACTCTCTCGACCTCACACGGGGAGATGCATGCGAGCTTTTATTCAGTATAAATAATATAGGTGTGTGTGACGCGCCGGCGCCGGCGGTGGAGGAGTAGTGGATGGAAGGATCAGTTGATGGAGTTGCAGTTGACGGAGGTGCTGATGGTGTAGGGGACGCTGACGCCGCACTTGGACGGGATGCTGGCGGCGTTACCGGCCTTGATCCCACTGATGCTCCCGGCCAATTTCTTGAGGCAGTTGCACGCCGCACGCTTGTCGGCGGTGCTCTTGGCCGAGCTGGCGAGGCTCTTGACGCCGCTGCAGCAGCCCGCTGACGGGCTGGCGCCGCCACGAGCGTAGGCCGTGCAGGGGGCCAAGGCCGAGCTCACCTGACCACAGGAGATGGCGGCGTTGGCGGCGTAAGGCGCCGACACGAGCATCGCCGCCATAATGGCGACCACCACGATCTGGGCAGCTGCAGCGCGGGCCATCTCTTACCTGGAGGCTGGAGCTAGTACTGAGCTGGGTCGCTGGAGATGAGATTGCTCGAGTAGATTGCTAGATGGATGGAGTGGTGGTGGGTGAGGAAGAAACGAGGGAACGCAGGGGCTTAAATAGGGTTTCTTACGAAGAAGTGGTGCACTTCAGCACCGTCGGTAGCAAGATCTATCAATTCGATGAAGTTAATTGCGTCGATTGGAAGGTTGTTGGGTGTTGGGCCAGGTGCATGGATCTAGCTAGCTATCCTGCTCTTACTTGATCGAATCAGTGAGAGGTTTTCAAAGTGGCCCATTTCAATGCTCTAACTTTAGTGATGTTTAGTAGTACAATGCGTTAGGGCATTACCACAAATCAATTGTTCTGATTCATCGTGTCATGCGACAAACACATCACGTTGGGCTTGTAAAGAAACGTTGATCTAAATGGCCAAAAGTGAGAACTATATAATGCAGAGTTTTTATTTGTGCAACCGATAGAAGATGTAGGAAAGCAATTCATCTACTCCCCCGTCTCGAAATAGATGTCTAAATTAAAAAAAACCTATTTTGCCTCCGAGGATAGCTAGCGTATCAGCAAAACTACTAAACAAAATCGGGGACATAGGAACACTCTACCTTCATACTTTTCTAGTTTGGAAAACAATGACCAATGTCATATTTATCTTTAATTCCGATACTTCCTCGGTGCACAAATTGCTTTGTACACCTCCACCACTGCGATGCAATTCCTTTCATGTGGAGGGTTTGTTGTAGGAATAGCCATTTCACCTTGTTGTAGACCTTTTAGAATCCACTTTGAACATGACCCCCATCAACCTTATTACTATGAATCCCTCCGAAAGTTTGACGGAGAACGCCCCCACCCCAAAATATAGCATGTTTTGTCCTAACATAAAAGCCATTTGAGATGAATCACATCATACGAAATTCCATTAATAATATTAGTACCTACTTTGGTGAAAATCTCAAAACTCATGCATAGGAGGAAAATAGGACGATGTTGTTAGATTTATACCTCATCTTCCTTCTTGACTAACATGATAATGACACCAAATTTCAGGTAAAGCATGGAGAAGCAAATATATCTACCCCTTCTTTACCACCTCATAAAAACGTTTTTTTAACGGGAAAAGGGCGCTGGGAGCACCCTAATATATTGCAGCTCAGAAACATTGTACATCGTGAATTGCAAAGCCTAGATGACGAATCGAGTCGATTACAGCAATCACAGGGCAATAAAATATGTTGTGAGCTGAGTTCCTGCAAGAACTAGTAGGCTCAGATCGAAGCGATCTTTTTGCCTGGCGAGCACAGTTGTGAGCAACACCGTTTATCTTCCTGGAGATATGAAAGGTGGAAGCTAGCATGGGATAGGTTAGGTTCTGATATTGAATGGCTTGCCTCCTAATTTCCCAAATCATGTTTGGATCTGAAACACCAGGAGCTACCGCCGCCCTTGCGAAGATTAAGTTGTCTGTGAAGAAAATTGGCTTTGTGAGCTTCATGGCCGCAGCAAAGTGAGCTGTCAGAATCATCGCCAGAGCTTCAGCTTGCAAAGGGGACGACACCTGTTTTTTCGATGCCATGATGAAGACATCATTCCTTCCTCTCCCCTGAAATGATTCTGCATAATAGTTCCAATTCCAGCTGTGTCTAAGGAGCCAGTGGATTGCCTTCTCCAGGCTGCATCAACAAAAAGCTTTGGTCCTATAAAATAGAAATCAGTAGGGACAGAGATTCCTGGGCTGTTTTTTGATGCTTCCTTGGGTTGAATCAGATGCTCCGTCTCAATATTATTGGGAAGACCAAAGTATTAATTGGCACCTATTGAGGGATGTCTTTCTCCTGCAAAACAGTTGGTCGTTTCTTGCTTTCCAGATGCACCAAAGAAAAGTAAAAAAGAAAATTCAGATTTAAGGTTGGATGATTCTGGTTTAGCAAGTTCAGAATTATATGGGATATATCAATTGAATTATTAACCAAGCTTTCAGACCTAATGAAGCAAGGAGGCAGGAACCAGACAGCTTTTGCAAATGGACAAAGGAAAAAGAGACGAAGATCAGTTTTAGGAACATCACGTCTGCAACAAATCTTTTCAATGTGAGAGGAGAATTCTGAGGCCCTGTCTCCAGTGGTGAGAGCATATCTTAGAAGTCTCAAAGCAAGATTTTTCACCCTGGGAATCATACTTTTGCATTTCCAGACTTGCTTCATAATGTTTTTTGTTGATTCCTGGACATGTTCTGGCTTTGGAGGACTTGTTTCAAAAAGCCAAGACAAGCAAGTTTTGTATGTGGATTTAGAGTTACATTTCCCATTGGGTGTTCGTTTCCAGCTAATGTCTACGCACGCTTCTATTCTTGTAGACAGTGTTGGGCCTCCAAGTGCAGAGGTTTGTAGGACAGCAGCAAGTTTCCCTTAAGTGGATCACCCAAGGTTTATGGAACTCAGGGAGGAATTGGTCAAAGGTATCCCTATCAAACAACCCTGCAATCAAGATACAAGAAGTCTCTCATGTCCCAATACACCCAATACACTTGTCAGGTGTATAGGTGCACTAGTTTGGGGAAGAGATAGTGAAATACAAGTAATATGGATGATTATAAGTGGTAATTGAAATCTGAAACAAAGATGGTAGCAAGCAACGGTGCCAGAAAAGAGCTTGACGGGGAAGAATAAGATTGAAGGCCCTATAGTCCCCGGCAACGGCGCCATGTCTAGTTGTAAATGGTGTTTCAATGCTTAGAAACAAGGCCTATGGATCATACTTTCACTAGTGGACACTCTCATATAAATATCTTCTCTTAATGATACTACTTTTAACTACTCTCCGGTTGGACAACTCTAATCCACGGTAGGGCTATAATAACACACCTCAAAGTTCGCATTCCCCATCTAGATAACCCCACACTTTCACCTTGAGCGCTAGATGGTTCCAACAAACACCACAATTTAATAGAGACAACCAACTAAAAATATAACTCATGATAAGTATTTATGTAATCTTTAGCCTAAGTGCCACATAGTGTGCACACTGTAACCTTCACACACGTGGGGATAGCCGGAGATTAATTGAAGCACTTGAGTAGCAGAGTAGATCTACTTGATTACAAAGCTCATGACCACAATAAGATCACGCATAGAGAGAGATGAACACATAGCTACCGGTAGATCCCTTAGCCTCGAGGGAGAAATACTCCCTCCACATCATGGGAGTCAGCAACAGCGATGGAGATGGCGGTGGAGTCGATGGATATGTATCCAGGGTCAATTCCCCGTCCCAGTAGGGTGCCGGAACTGAGACTTCTGTCCCCTGAATCTCCCCTTCGGTGGCGGCAGCGCTGCATAACTTTTTGTGGAGATCTGATCCGCGTTAGGGTTTACGTCTCGGGGAGACATATATATAGGCAAAAGGGAAAGGTCGGTGGAGCCTCGAGGGGCCCAAACCAGAGGCTCGCGCGGCCAGGGGGACCCGCGCCACCCCTAGGTGTGGCCCCCTCGTTGCGCCTCCTCGTCTCTCCTCTGGATTCTGTGTCTTCTCCGGTAAAATATTGATTGTGGCTTTTGTCCCGTCCAATTCCGAGAATATTTCTTTTCTGGCTTTTCTGAAACCAAAAACAACAGAAACAGACAACTGGCACTGCAGCATCTTGTCAATAGGTTAGTTTCAGAAAATTTATAAAAATACCTCAAAGTGTAGACAAAATATAAGAAAGTTGATCCAAAACAAGCATGAAGCATCAAAAATTATAGATACGTTTATGACGTATCAAGCATCTCCAAGCTTAAATCCTGCTCGTCCTCGAGTAGGTAAGTAATAAAAAGAAAAAAATTGAGGTGACATGCACCATCACAATCTTAATCAAAATATTTGTAAAACATTGATAGCTAGGATCAAAGTACTCTAAACATGAGCGTGAAAGATGTAGTTCTAACAATAAGACATAGCAACTATGTTGTAACACGAAAGGTAACACACACACAAAATATCATGAATAACAATGCATTGAAAGACGTTTGTTTGTTTCACATATAGAAAACATAGCAAGAGTGGTATTGATACGTCGGAAACGTATCTATAATTTTTGATATTCCATGCTTGTTTAGTATCTACTTTTCTTTGGTTTGTCTACCTTTTGAGGTGTTTTTATATGTTTTTCTGGACTAACCTATTATCAAAATGTCACAGTGCCAGTTGCCTGTTTTCTTCTGTTTTGGTTCCAGAAAAGGCAGAAAATCAATATTCTTGAAATTGGACGGGACAAAATCCAAAGTCAATATTTTACCGTGGGGAACACGAAGTCTGAATACGATACAGAGGGGAGCCACCAGGGGCCACACCCCCTGGTCGCGCGGCTGGGCCTAGCCCGCGCCTAGGGGGTGCGGCCGCCCTGGTTGCCCTCTTGTCTCGCCTCTTCGCCTATAAAGACCCCCCGATGCCCAAACCCTAAGGACCCGGTCAATATTCCACGAAACTGTATGTAGCCGCCTCCACCATCGTCCCTAGATCAGGGGAATCTGAAGCTCTTCCTAGCACCCAGCCGGAGGGGAGATCATCCTGGAGGCCTTCTTCTTCATCACGCCAGCCTCCGGTATGAAGTGTGAGTAGTTCCACCTTGGACTATGGGTCCATGTAGTAGCTAGATGGTTGTATATCCTCCTTTGCGATACCATGTTTAGATCTTGTGAGCTCCGTTCATGATCAAGATCATCTATTTGTAGTCATGCATGTTGTGTTTGCGGGGATCCGATGGATATTGAGATTACTATGTCAGATTGATTAATGATTTTGTCTTATTGATTCTATCATGTCTGTGTTGTTTGAGATCTTGCATGCTCTCCGTTTCTAGTAGCTATCTTAGCCAAGTAGATGCTAGTGACTCCAAGAGGGGTATTTATGCTCGATAGTGGGTTCATGCCTCTATTTAATCTAAGGGAAGTGATAGAAATCTCTAAGGTTGTAGATGTGTGATGTCTACGCACTTCTATTCTTGTAGACAGTTGTTGGGCCTCCAAGTGCAGAGGTTTGTAGAACATCAGCAAGTTTCCCTTTAGTGGATTACCCAAGGTTTATCGAACTCATGGAGGAAATGGTTAAAGGTATCCCTCTCAAGCAACCCTGCAATCAAGATACAAGAAGTCTCTTGTGTACCCAACAGACCCAATACACTTGTCAGGTGTATAGGTGCACTAGTTCGGCGAAGAGATAGTGAAATACAAGTGGTAAAGGTGCCAGAAAAGAGCTTCTGACTTTTTGTTGATGTGGGAGAGACTAAAGGCAAACTGAAATAAAAATGGAAGCAAGCAAACATGCAACAGATCTAGATGCAAATGGCGTTTCAATGCTTAGAAACAAGGCCTAGGGATCATACTTTCACTAGTGAACACTCTCAATAAATATATTCTCTTCATGATACTACCCTGAACTACTCTTTGATTGGACACTCTAATCCATGGTAGGGCTACAAAAGCACACCTCAAAGTCCACCTTCCCCATCTAGATAACCCCACACTGTCACCTCGAGCGCTATATGGTTCCAACAAACACCACAATTTCATAAAGACATCCAACTCCAAATATAACTCATGATAAATATATATGTAATCTAGCCTAAGTGCCACACACGGCATGCACGCTGTCACTTTCACACATGTGGGGAAAAGCATAGATCTATTAAAGCACGATGAGTATTTATGTAGACTCTAGCCTAAGTGCCACCATGGCGTGCACGCTATCACTTTCACACACATGGGGAGAGCGGAGATCTATTGAAGAACTTGAGTAACAAAGTAGATCTACTTGATTACAAAGCTCATGACCACAACAAGATCATGCATAGAGAGAGATGAACACATAGATACCGGTAGAGCCCTTAGCCTCGAGGAAGAACTACTCCCTCCTCATCATGGGAATCAACAACGGTGATGGAGATGGTGGTGGAGATCGATAGAGATGGCTCCAGGGGCACTTCCCCGACCCGGCAGGGTGCCGGAACAGAGAATGTTTATCCCCCGAATCTCCCCTCCTGTGTCGGCGGCGCTGCGGAACTTTTCGTGGCTTTTTGGTCGATGATTAGGGTTTCTGAGTCGGGGGCTTCTTATAGGCGAAGGAGGCAAGGTCGGTGGAGAGCCAGGGGGCCCACACCCCCTGTGGGTGCGGCCAGGGTGGGCCCGCGCCCACCTAGGGTGTGGCCACCCTGGTGTCCTCCTCCGTTTCGTCTTCGATTTTTCGTATTGTTCAGGGAAAATATGAACTTTAGCTTTTGTCCCTGTCCAATTCCGAGAATATTCATTTTTTAGCTTTTCTAAAACCAAAAACAGCAGAAAACAGGCAACTGGCATTGTGGCATCTTGTAATAGGTTAGTTCCAGAAAGTGTATAAAAATACCTCCAAGTGTAGACAAAACATAGCAAAGTTGATACAAAACAAGCATGGAGCATCAAAAATTATAGATACGTTTACGACGTATCAATGTGTTGTTGCCACTAGGGAGAAAACAACGGTCTCTTGTTCTTGGAACAAGTAGATTGTTTACCTTACACACTTTGCTTAAAGTAGTTATCCGTTGCTTGCAACTTAATACTGGAGGGGGTTTGAATGATAACCTGAAGGTGGATTACTAGTCATAGATGTAGTTGGATGGAGTTCTATGTATCTTGTTGTATTGCCCAATCGAATCTCATAGGATCATGAATGTCTAGTATTACATTGTTATGCCTTGCTCAGTCCTATCAATTGCCCTGCTGTAATTTGTTTACCCAACATGTCATGTTTGTTTATCTTAAGGAGAACACCTCTAGTGAACTATGGACCCTAGTCCAATCTTTACCATTGATACATCTTCCATTGTTACTGTGTACTTTCTGCAAACCACTATTACCTTCAACACCATATAGTTAACCCTTTGATTTCAGCAAACCGGTGAGATTGACAACCTCACTGTTTGTTGGGGCAAAGTCTTGAGTTTGTGTTGTGCAGGTATCCAAGTTTCTAGCAACACCTTTGAGTCGTTTCCTTCCTCCTGCTGGTTCGATAACCTTGGTTTCTTACCGAGGGAAAACTTGCTGATGACCCACAAGTATAGGGGGTGTATCGTAGTACTTTCGATAAATAGGAGTGTCGATCCTAACGAGGAGAAGAAGGTGTTGACTAGTGGTATGGAGCAGGAAATCTCTGTAAATACTTAGCAAACGGATTTTTAGTGGTTTTCTGACAAAGCAAGGAAATAAAGTGCAAGTAAATAAAACAACAAGTAATTGCAGGAAGTAGCCCAATCCTTTCTTAGCAAAGGACAAGCCGGAGGAAATACTAACGAGGACCAAACGTTCTCGAGGACACACGGGAATACTGCCAAGTGCTTTCGTTTCATATAGATGATTAATCTTCTTTGGTTTTATAAGTGTTGTGTGGGTGAACCTATGCTAATGTACCAACCTTACTTGGACTAATACATACTTGTGATTAAACCCCTTGCAAGCATCCACAAATACAAGAAAGCAATTAAGATATAAACCTAACCACAGCCTTAAACTCTAAGATCCTACACTCCCTTGTGAAATGGTTTCCTAACGAGGGTTTAGGTTTCTGTCACTCCGGCAACCCCATAATTAGTAACTAAATACACAATGCACTCCTCTAAGCCCATAAATGGTGAAGTATCATGTAGTCTATGTTCACGTGACACC
The DNA here is from genome assembly GCA_916181665.1 of Avena sativa. NCBI lineage: Eukaryota > Viridiplantae > Streptophyta > Magnoliopsida > Poales > Poaceae > Avena > Avena sativa. The sequence continues at coordinate 234,976,444 of OV702296.1, read as the reverse complement.
ACTAGAATAATAGCACCACAACTTAAATATTAAACCATTGAATAATACCTCAACACAAATCCACTACTAACAACATGACTTCTCTCATGTCCTCAAGAACTAACGAACTAATCACGAGACATCATATGGATCAAGATCAGAGATGATATACTGATGGATAACAATCTGAACATAAACAATAATTCAATGGTTCCACTCACAAGCATCAACTACAATAGTAATCAACACCGGGAAAGTTTCCCCTAAGAACTATGCAATATTCAACACAATTATTACAACGGGATGGAGTGGTGATGATGGTGATGGTCGAGATGATGGTGTGGATGATGATGATGATGATCCCGATGAAGTCTAGCTTGATGACGGTGTTGATGGCGACGATCTCCCCTCTCCGGGAAGGAATTTCCCCAGAAGAAATCTGTCTGCCGGAGAGCTCTTTCTCTCTCGGTGTTTTTCGCCCCGCAGAGGCGGCGGAATCTTTCTGTGGTTCCTCCCCGTGTATTAGGGTTTTGAGGAGAAGATATAGGCGAGAGGGCAGAGCCAGAGGTGGGCCAGGGTGGCCACACCCCCTGTAGGCGCTACCTAGGGTTGCCCGTTCCTGGGGGTGTGGGCCCATGTGGCCCAACTCCGCCTCCCCTTCTGGCTTCCTTCGTCTTCTGGAAAAATATAATTTTCCATAGTTTTTCTAGTATTTTTCTGATGTTTGCGAAATTGCATCAAAACACCTCTTTTTCTATCAGAATCCTGACTCCGGCAGTTCATCCTCCAAGAATCATCCAACATGCAAAAATAGAAGAAAAGACATAAGTAACACCTCTTAATATGAAATATATCAACGAATAGAGGCAGATTATGCTATAGAATGGTGATGCAAATTGGACGTATCAAATCCCCCCAATCTTAGACCTCGCTTGTCCCCAAGCGAAAACTGAGCTCAGTAAACATGTCCATAGAATTATGGAGTGAAGTGTCGATAAAAAGAATACGGACAAGAAGCATCACACTTACCAATACACAACTCATAGAAGAAAGCAACTCACCATTATATAACTTAGCTTGCAACAAGTATGGGAGTCACAATAAGGATGCATAAAGATAAATCATAATTGGGATTGGAAAACTTTGTTCTTGGTCAGAGAACAGTTGGTAAACAGTTTTCAAGTAAATCTTTTGTAGAAGTTTACAACAGGAGTACTCTTTTTGCTCAAACATAAAAGGTTTTTCACAATGATAGCTTTCAAAGTAATACTCATTTATATAAGAGTCTTGTGCAAACAAGGAAGATAAAGAAACATGATTGAATATCATCATATGAATGCTTGAAACACAACAACTCAAATGCTTGTTGGAGATAGAGAGGAATAGGTTTACTAACTCATCTTAGAAGTAGAAGAAAGGGACCTTCATAGAGGGAAGCCGGGATTTCAAGTTCATAAAGAGCTTTCAAAAGATTATGGTACTTACTAGCTTTGAGATCTCATTGCCCATATCATAAACATCTTGAGGTGATTAAGGTTAAAGTGAACAAATATGGAGTATATGCTTGACGAAATATAAGTTGGCAATCTCATGTCCCTTGAGTACGAGGGACGCTCCTCATGCTACTCAACTTTAGTTACCGGTAAGTTCTTGTCATTGTAAGTACATGTGTATCATAGAGAACCGCCAACGGGGTACCCCTTGCACATGATACAGGAGGTATCCCATAATAAAAATGACAAGGCAAGCAGATAGTGAGCATCTCAACGATCTTTTTATTTGCTATTTGCATAGGTTTTTATTGAGGATGCTTCATAGATTGCTCACTATGGTTATGCTGCAAGTTTCCACCATGATTAGGCATGGCTTAGGCTAGCGGCCCAGGCGTTTTTCTAACACACATACATAACTCCATGGACTTACAAGCTCCCCTTTTATTTCACACTGACGACATACGCAAACAAGAGATCATGATATCAACTGTGTACAAAGTACATGTGCAATGTTGAAAGTGTTCCCCGTGACAGCACGGTTCTGCTAATTCCAACGTATAGGTGCAAGCATATACAACTTCGATGACACAATGGTTCAAGTTTACTAGGGACAAGAAAATAAGGTGTGCCATCAAGTTCGTGAGAGATTTACTAACTAGTTTTCACATAACAAAATAATTTCTAATTTGAAAGATAGATGAAGCTCGAGAATTTACTTGTAATAGTAATAATGATAATAGGTAGATATGGTGGACACAAATGGCACATGTTTTGGTTTAAAGGGTTGGATTCATGAGAAGTATGCCCTCCCAAAACAGGTTTTTGGCTAGCAAGGCTGGGTAGCAAGCAAAAGAGTCGAAGGAAATAAGAAAACATCAAAGTAATAAAGCCAAACATGCAATCTTCCTTGAAGACACAAAAGATCTTAAATAAATAATACTAAGATTATGAGCCAATTGAGAAAGAAAATAAATGATACAAAATACTTGTAAGTGCCTTTTCTCTTTTCCTTTCAAACCTCAAAAAGTGTTGCTACTGACCAGAGCTCGGTTTGCCAAAACCAGTTTAGATCTACTTGATGCTCCCAGAGTGATACCAATACTGATCAACAAGATCAATCATATAATAGAGATTGCAAACTAAAATAAGAAGTGAAAAAAGTAAAAGATGATACTTCTCATTAATATTCCATAAAGGCACTCACACCAAGGGATACAAAGATAACCAAATAAAGGAAAGATACTTCCACAATGCAAACCAACCTATAAGATAACTTCTCTACCCAAGATATGAAACTACTAAAAAGGTAAAAGATAATGATGTGATACCGCGGCACTCCCCCAAGCTTGGAACACGCCAAGGGGATGTCATACCTAATGACGAATTACTCCTTCGGTGGTGGTGGCATTCTCTTGATAAGATCTTTAATCAGTTCCCTCAATTCCTCAATCTCGAAGGTTAGAGGACAAATCAACTCCGAATTATGCTCAATACGGCTCATGATCATGTCGGACCGAGAATCCCAGTCCTTGTTATTCTTTCCCCACTCTTCCTTCTTAGTGTGTTCCTTCCCTGCATGGTTAGAACGAGGCAGATCCCAAACAGAGGGAAACCTCCCTTGGGGCACCTTTTGGTATTGTTGCTCAATTATGAGAGTATGGAATGGGTTCTTGGTGCGTGAAGGAAGTGACCGTGGAGCGAGGATATGACATGGGGTTTTCCCTCCTGTAGACATTCTGTCCTCCTAAGCTTGGTAGGGTTTGCCACCACTCCAATGCTTGCAACAGTAGCCCGGCTGTCCAGATGATCTTCCTCCTTCATGTCTTCTTCATATCCAACCAAGATCTTCTCCTCCTTGGGGTTTTGAGGATCATCTTCCACGGGCTTCTTGCCTTTGTCGTTGGCGGAGACCATGGTGCTCTAAACTTGAGAAGATTTCCTGACAAAAACAGATCGAAACGAAAACACGACGAGAACACGATATACGAACCTCGGGGGATCTGGGGGGTTATATATTATGAAGTTTCACTGCATAAGGAAGGTACTGTGCAAAAACGAGGCGGAGACGGACTCCAGGGGGCTCACACCCCCTGTAGTCGCGGCCAGCTGGGGCCTGCGCCTAGGGTGTGTGTGACCCACCTAGCCTCCGTTTCCTCCTATGTTTCATCTCGTAACCTTTCGTATGTAATAAAAACATTAAAAATATAAAAAGATAAGGTTTTCACGAACCTTCAGTTTGCATCACTTTTACCTATTTAAAAATGGAATCTGCAGATTCCTTCTTTCCATCTCCTGAAAATTCCTTTCATACAAGGATTTACACAAGCCCCATTGGCAACATTAGTGTATGCAAAAACAATAAACCTCTAAGTACACACTTCAACTGAAATCCATCAAAACAAAAGAAATTGTATCAACTCCTTTCCAAAAGCCCAAAAATAATCTGAAAGGGAATCAATATAAGAGGCAAATGCAAATGATGGCAGAAATCTGTCAAAACAAACCAGCAGGTAGAGATTGATTTTTTTGAAAAACTTATGTTGCTCAAATCAAAAAGTACAAAACTAATGAAAGTTGGATAACAACTTGGAGAACAAGCACAGGAAATTACAACTCCGTCCGATGTACTGAGCTCCTTCACCAATTTTTACAATGCAGCATGAAAAACTGTCCCAAGGCAGCTACTTTTCACAACTCCTCTACTTTTCAAAAGTAGTTGATCTTGACAGAAAAACCAAAACAAAAAGGACAAGGAGCGGTTATTACTGAGGCAATAACTTCCAAGACTCAACAAAACTATTGGGTTATCTCCCAAGAAGTACTTTTCTTTAATGCCTTTAAGTTAGGCTTGACAATTTCAAAGATGCTAACATAGGAGATATAGATTTGAAGTGAAAGAGAGCATCCCGAACCAAATATCCAACACATTTGAGTCTAACCCACTTCCTATTCAAAGGAGTCTCATGAGAAAACAAATTATTGAAACAAAAGGCAACTAGCGTAGGAAGACAAAACAAGTGCAGCTTCAAAGCTTTCAACATAAAACGGGGAAACTTAATATTATTGAGATGCATAAAACCATGTTTCCCTCTCTCATAATAACTTTCAGTAGCACTTTGAATAAAGTTGACAATATAACTGTCACAAGAAACAAATTTATCATCATAATGAGCATACTTACAATCATCAAAAAGAGGTCCAAGGTCATAAACTGGATCAATAGAAGCAAGTTGTTCAATCCTGAAATCTTCATTAGGCAAACTATTTTCATAAGGAGCTTTAGAAAATTTGCAAAAGTTAAACCAATAAGAATCTCCATCAAACCTAGTTAGAAATTTCTCGTTCTTACAATCTATAATAGCTCCACAAGTGTTCAAGAAAGGTCTACCAAAGATAATAGGACAAGTTTTACTAGCTGCTGAACTAAGCACAAGAAAATTAGCAGGATACTTAATCTTACCGCAAAGGACTTCCACATCTCTTAAAATACCAATAGGGCAAATGGTTTCCTTAATAGCCAGGTGAATAACCACATCAATGTCCTCAATCTCGCAAGTACCAATTTCATGCATAATTTACCTGTAAGCTCATAAGTAATAGCACTAGAACTAGCACCAATATCACATAAACCATAATAGCAATGATCACCAATTCTAACAGAAAGCACAGGGACACTAGTTTTCCTAGCTTTACTAGGATGAGAGACAATATTAGAAGCCTCTTCACAGAATACAATGTGCCCAACTTCTACGTTTTTAGTGACAAGATCTTTCACAATGGCTACTACAGGTTCAATATTTATTTGTTCATTAGGTTTCATAGTTTTCTTTGCACTTTTGCTAACCACATTAGCTACGATAGAATGTTCCTTTACCTTAGTAGGAAAAGGGATTTTCTCAACATAAGGTTCAGGCAAAATACGATCAATAGTACAAACTTCAGTGCTTCTAGCAGGAACATGATTAACAACATATTTATAAGGTGCATGGTACTTATTCCACTTATTTTTAGGAATTTCTATGTAAGAGGCAAAAGCCTTAAAACAATTGACAATACTTTGGGAATCAAGACCATACTCAGTACTAATATCATGGAAGTCATCAATTCCCATAAAAGATTTAATGCATTCATAATCATAATTTACACCTGACTTTCTTCCTTTGTCATTCTCCCATGCTTCGGTGTTCTCTTGACTACGGTCTAGGAGATCCCATTTAGCTTCTTCCTTCATACGTGTGAATGATCCAGCACAAGAAACATCTAGTAAATCTTTATCATGAAGAGAAAGCCTTGCATAAATGTTATTGATAATAATATTGTTAGGGAGTTCATGAATAGGACATTTAAGCATTAGTAACTTCAATCTCTCCCAAGCTTGAGCTTTACTCTCTCCATCACAAGGCCAAAAGTTATATATTAGATTCCTATCCTTATGAATATTATTGGGAGGATAGAATTTAGAGTAAAAGAGTGGTACTATTTCCTCCCATTCCATGGATTGTCCATTCTTCAGCAGCTTATACCATTCTTCAGCTCTTCCTTTCAATAATATAGAGAGTAACTTCTTCTTCACGTGTACAGTTGTGATACCTGCACACTTAAACAACCTGCATAATTCATGGATAAAAAGCAACTGATCACCAGGATGGACAGTTCCATCCCCTAAATAATAATTATCCATAACACGATCAACAATACTTGTAGGTATCTTAAAAGGATCTATCTCAACAGGCAGTCGTTCGTCTACTACCCTAACAGTGGTAGTAGTTTTCCCAAATAGGAAACCAAGTGGGTTATCCATATTGGAAACAAAGTAACAAACAGAAATAAAAAGCAATACTCATAGTAGAAGTTTCCTTTACCAGTTGCACTCTTCAATAGCGCTTCACTCCCCGGCAACGGCACCATAAAATAGTCTTGATGACCCACAAGTATAGGGGGTGTATCGTAGTACTTTCTATAAATAGGAGTGTCGATCCCAACGAGGAGCAGAAGGTGTTGACTAGTGGTATGGAGCAGGAAATCTTTGTAAATACTTAGCAAACCGATTTTTAGGGGTTTTCTGACAAAGCAAGGAAATATAGTGCAAGTAAATAAAATAACAAATAATTGCAGCAAGTGGCCCAATCCTTTCTTAGCAAAGGACGAGCCGGAGGAAATACTAATGATTACCAAACGTTCTCGAGGACACACGGGAATACTGCCAAGTGCTTTCGTTTCATATAGCTGATTAATCTTCTTTGGTTTTATAAGTGTTGTTTGGGTGAACCTGTGCTAATTTACCAACCTTACTTGGACTAATACATACTTGTGATTAAACCCCTTGCAATCATCCACAACTACAAGAAAGAAATTAAGATATAAACCTAACCACAACGTTAAACTCTGAGATCCTACACTCCCTTGTGCAATGGTTTCCTAACAGGGGTTCATGTTTCTATCACTCCGGCAACCCCACAATTATTAGCCAAATACACAATGCACTCCCCTAGGCCCATAAATGGTGAAGTATCATGTAGTCTATGTTCACATGACACCACTAGAAGAATAGCACCAGAACTTAAATATTAAACCATTGAATATACCTTAACACAAATCCAATACTAACAACATGACTTCTCCCATGTCCTTAAGAACTAAACGAACTACTCACGAGACATCATATGGATCAAGATCAGAGATGATATAAGGTTGGATAACAATCTGAACATAAACAATAATTCAATGGTTCCACTCACAAGCATCAACTATAATAGTAATCAACACCGGGAAAGTTTCCCCTAAGATTTATGCAAGATTCAACACAATTGTTACAGCGGGATGGAGTGGTGATGATGGTGCCGGTGGATATGATGGTGTGGATGATGATGATCCCGATGAATTCTATCTTGATGAAGGTGTTGATGGCGACGATCTCCCCTCTCTAGGAAGGAATTTCCCTAGCAGAAATCTGCCTGCCGCAGAGCTCTTTCTCTCTCGGTGTTTTCCGCCTCGCAGAGGCGGCGGAATCTTTTTGTGGTCGCTCCCCATGTATTAGGTTTTCGAGGATAATATATAGGCGAGAGGGCGGAGCCAGAGGTGGGCCAAGGTGGCGACACCCCCTGTAGGCGTGGCCTAGGGTGGCCCACTGCTGGGGGGTTGTTGGCCCCTTGTGGCCCAACTCTGGCTCCCCTTCTAGCTTCCTTCGTCTTCTGGAAAAATATAATTTTCCATAGTTTTTTTTGGTATTTTTCTAATATTCGCGAAATTGCATCAAAACAACTCTTTTTCCATCAGAATCCTGACTCCGGCAGTTCATCCTCCAAGAATCATCCAACATGCAAAAACAGAAGAAAATACATAAGTAACACCTCTTAATATGAAATATATCAATGAATAGAGGCAAATTATGATATAGAATGGTGATGAAAATTGGACGTATCACTTGCTGATGTGCTCATCACACCTTCCTCTTGGGGTCTTCCAACAAAGCTTCCACGCACCGTCAAGATTTTCTGGCGCTATTGTCGGGGAGGCTAAGGACGGCTTCACAAGGGGAGTCCTTCACAACCTTTCTCTTTCTCTTTACTTTGTTTTTGTTTTTCTTAGTTTCTTTTGCTTGGTTTTGTTTGCCTCTTTTTATCAAAAACTCCAAAAAAGTAGTTTAGTTTGGTTTGCTTTCTCTTATCAAAAACACAAAAAATTTAGTTCCTGCTCTAGTTGTTGCTGCTGTTGGCTTGATCCACTTTTGCCAAAATGAACTCTACTGAGAACACCAAGTTGTGTGACTTCACTAGAACAAACAACAATAATTTCCTAAGTACTCCTATTGCTCCACTTGCTCCTGATGCTAACTTTTATGAAATTAAGCCGGCTTTGTTGAATCTTGTGATGTGAGAGCAATTTTCTGGTGTTAGTTCTGATGACGCTGCTGCCCACCTCAATAAATTTGTTGAACTTTGTGAGATGCAAAAGTATAAGGATGTAAATGGAGATATTATTAAACTCAAGTTGTTTCCTTTCTCTTTGAGAGGAAAAGCTAAAGAATGGTTGCTATCCTTGCCTAGAAATAGTATTGATTCTTGGATTAAGTGCAAACATTCTTTTATTGGAAAATAATATCCTCCTGCTAAGATTATATCTATGAGAAGTGAAATAATGAAATTTAAACAACTTGATAATGAACATGTTTCTCAAGCTTGGGAAAGAATGAAATATTTGGTTAAGAATTGTCCCACTCGTGGAATTACTGCTTGGATGATTATCCAGACTTTTTATGCAGGTTTGAACTTCTCTTCAAGAAACCTATTGGATTCAGCTGCTGGAGGTACCTTTATGACCATTACCTTGGGTGCTGCAACAAATCTCCTTGATAATATGATGGTTAATTATTCTGAATGGCACACTGAGAGAGCTCCACATGGTAAGAAGGTAAATTATGTTGAAGAAACCTCCTCTTTGAGTGATAAGATTGATGTTATCATGGCTATGCTTGTTAATGGAAAAGCTCCTTTAGATCCTAATAATGTTCCCTTAGCCTCTTTGGTTGCTCAAGAAGTGCAAGTTGACGTGAACTTCATTAGAAACAACAATTTCAACAACAATGCCTATAGGAATAATTTTGGTAGTAACAACAATTATAGGCCTTATCCTCCTAATAATGGCAATACCTATGGAAACTCCTACAACAATACTAGAAGTTCTCCCTCTGAACTTGAAGTCGTGCTCAAAGACTTTATTAGTAAACAAACAACTTTCAACAAGACTGTGGAGGAAAAGCATTTGAATGTTGAGAAAAATGTTTCCTCTTTGTCTGAAGCACAGTCCTCTTTGATTAATAAAATGGCTGCTAAACCTGAAACCCTGGAAAGTACCTTTGCTGCTACTCATGCCATACAAGTCACTATTGATGAAAATGTTAGACTATTAGCCCAACTTCATGTTAAGTGGGAAAGAAAAGCTGAAATTTCTAGAAACAATAGTGTGTGCACTATCACCACCACCAATATGGATGCCACTAAACCACACGGAGTCCCTATTCCTCCTACCACAATGCCTAAACCCAATGAGCCTGCTACTAGTGATGCTAAGTTTGATTTTTTTATCTTGATGGTTGCAATATTTCTGAAGTGATTATGTTCTTACAAAAGCTTGCTAGAAGTCCTGATGCTAGTGATATGAATGTAGCTTTCACCAAACACATTACAGGTGCTCCTATTAAAATTAAGGAAGAGAAGTTGAAACACAAAGCCTCTATTCCTAGGAAAGTACTCCCTCTGTTCAGGATTATAGGTCCTACGCGCATACCTAGTTTGTTAATTTGATCAACAAAATATAACTTATATATCACAAAAGTTATACCATTAGAAAATATAACCTCTAAAGTTTCTAATGGTATAATTTTTATGCTATACTATTTATATTTTGTTGTTCAAATTGGCAACCTAGTTATCCGCGCGGGACTTATAATCCCAAACAGAGGGAGTAGAAGATAGTTGGGAACCCATTATTAATATGCAAGTGAATGACTTTGATCTCAAAGCTTCATGTGACCTTGGTTCTAGTGTCTCTATTATGCCTAGAAAGATTTATGAAATGCTTGATTTGCCACCTTTGGAAGATTGTTATTTGGATGTCCCACTTAATGATAATGCTAAAAAGAAACTCATGGGGAGTGTTAATGATGTTCTTATTATGGTTAACAATGCTTATGTCCCTGTTGATTTCTATGTTTTGGATGTTGAATACAATGCTTCTTGTCCTATTACTTTGGGAAGATCTTTTCTTAGAACTGTTGGTGCCATCATTGATATGAAAGAAGGCACCATTAAATATAAATTTCCACTCAAGAAAGGTGTTGAACACTTACCTATGAGGAGAGAGAATTTGCTTTTTGCTCCTTTGAAAGCAAGGTTTGATGTTAATGCTTCTTCATTTGAAAATACTTGATTCTTGCTTCTTGTGCCTAACTTAAAGGTGTTAAAGAAAAGTACTTATTGAGAGATAACCCAAAAGTGTTCTTGCGTCTTGGAAGTTATTACTTCAGTAATGACCTCTCCTTATCCTTTTTGTTTGCTTTTTGTGCCAAGAATAACCTCTAATGAGAGGGAAGTAAGATATGGGGAGTTGTTGTCCCGGAACAGATTTTTGTGCTCCACCGTAAAAATTTGTGTATAATCTCTGTAAGTCGGATTGATCTAATATTTTCTGAATACATCCCCCATTATGGTAGATAAATTTTATTAGTTCAACACTTTTTTATTTGAGCAACATAAGGTCTTCGAAAAAATCGTTTTCTACCTGTTGGTCTGTTTTGACAGATTTCTGCCATTTTGCATTTGCTTCTTATTGATTCCTTTTTGGGTTATTTTTGGCAAATTGAGATTTTTGAGAGAATTTCTACAGTATCTTGTGTTTTTAGTGAAAGTTTTTCTGTTCTAAAGCTAAACCCAAAGGTCTATTATCTTTTGAATACATAATGTTGCTAATGAAGATTGTGTAAAGTTTTGTATGAACGAAAATTTCCAGGTGTAGAGAAAGAATGATGTAATGAGATGAAGAATGGACAAAAACTTAAGATTGGGGATGCCACCCCGTGTCACCCCAAGAAATATTCAAGAGGTACAAGCGTCAAAGCTTGGGGATGCCCAAGGCATCCCCTTCTTCATCAATAAAAATCACAGGTCTTTGTAGACACTTTATTTTTATTGTTTCATGCACTATTGTGTTGTTCTTGGAGCGTCTTAGTTTTTGTTTGGTTTGCTTAGTTTTCTTGAATAAAGTAGTTTGTACCCCCGTTCTCATTGTGTTGTTTCAAATAAGTTGATTGGTGTTGAAGAGGAGTAGAAAGTTCTTGCATAAGTAGTAACAAGAGGAGCTTGCTTTGACTGTGACTTAGACTTTATCATGTCATGCTAGCTATTGTTTTGACCTTATGCTTAGTGATTATTGTTGTAGCATGACTTGTTCCAAATAATTAGGATTGCTTAATGTTCCTTGAAAGAATCATGCGTTGTTTTAGCATACAAAAGCATATTATTATGGTATTCTCCTTTGATGTTTTGTTTGGTTTGACTTGGCACATGCTCACACCATGTTATGACTATGAACCAGTAACCATAGCCTCTATGATCATTTAGTCCTTGACTTGTAGTACCACTTTATGCTTTGATTAGTAATGTTTTGTCGCTCTACATGATTATGGCCATTATTGCTCTCTTAGTTGGTAGCTCCGAGTCTTTTGCTTGCTTCCACTTGTATGAGTAAGCTCTACTCATGCATCCAACTCCCAAGAAACCAAGTTATTACAAAGTGTCCACTATAAATTCTATGCATGGTGTGTTACACCATTCCAAGTATATTCTTGTTTTCATCTATCTTCCAATTAAAAAGAATTTTATTATGTGAAAACATAGTGATTAAAGCTCTCACGAACTTGATGGCACAGTTTATTTTTCTTGCCCCTAATAGACTTGAACCATTGTGTCATCTATGTTGTATATGCTTGCACTTATACGTTGGGATTAGTAGAACCATGCTGTCATGGGAACGCTTTCAACATTGCACTTGTACTTTGTACACACTTGATATCATGCTCTTTTGTTTATGGATGTCGTCGGTGTGAAATGAAAGGGGAGCTTGTAAGTCCATGGAGTTATGTATGTGTGTTAGAGAAATGCCTGGGCCGCTAGACTAAGCCATACCTAATCATGGTGGAAACTTGCAACATCACCATAATGACATCTATGAAGCATTCTTATTATAAAAAAGAGATTGAGAAAAAGAAAAAATATATGATAAAAGAGGAAAGAGAGAAAAAAGCACAATATTCCATGGTAAATAAGAAGATTGCTGAGATGCTCATTGTCTGCTTGCCTTGTCATTTTGATTATGGGATAGCTCATGTATCATGTGCAAGGGGTACCCCGTTGGCGGTTGAAAGGATACGGATGTCGCCTAGAGGGGGGTGAATAGGCGATTAAAACTTTTCCTAGAGTGGCTCAACAAAGGCGAAATAAAACTAGTGTTTACTTTGTTAAGCACAACCTAGAACAACTAAGGTTCACCTATGTGCACCAACAACTAATGCTAAGCAATAGAAGCAACAAAGTGATAGCAAGATATATATTACTTCAAGCACGAAGGCTATCACAATGTAAAGTGCATAAGTAAAGAGGTCGGGTATAAAGATAACCGAGGCACACGAGGACACCGATATTTTACCGAGTTCCTCCCAACATGGAGTACATCTCGTTTAGAGAGGGGGTGGTATCAAACCACCAACGCCACAAAAGGCCTCCCTTATTCTCCGGTGAATCTCACCCCAATGGGATCGATCCACGCTTCCACTATCGGTGCACTTGTCGGTGGCAACCGGAACCTCTCACAAGGTTGGGGCACAACTCCACAACTTAATTGGAGGCTCCCAATAAATGCCACAAAAGGCCACAATGCCACCAAGGCCACAAAACCGTCTAGGGTTCCAAGAACCCAAGAGGGACAAGCTCCAATGAGCAATTCAAACCAAATCCTCCAAAGAGAACTCAAACCGATGCACCAAATGCAAATGGCAAGAACACCACAAAGATGCTCAAATCTCTCACTCTCAAGTTCCAACAAAGCTACTAAAGCTAATGGGGGAACAAGAGAGGACGAATCAAAGAGAGACACAAAATCCCCCAAAGTCTAGATCCCCAAAGATACACTCACAAAGAGATGTTTTGGTTTGGTCAAAACGTAGATCTAGATCTCCTCCAACAACCCCTCAAATATTTGCAAGAATCAATGGAAGGGTGTGTAGAAATCAAGCTTAAAGAGTAGAGTAAATGGGGGCAAAGCTTGGGCAAGAAAAGGAGGAAGAAGTTAGGCCTAAATGAAAATGTGGCAAAGCTATTTAAAGACACGGCCAAAATCTGGCCGTTGGGGTGATTTTTCTGGATGGTCCGGTAGTACCGGTTTGGTCCGGTACTACCGGACCCAAACACCAAAAAAGCAACGCAGCAGCAGGCGCGTGGGTCAACGGAGGGACCAGCGGGCGGGGCCAGCGCACCATGCGCGCGTGCGAGGCAGAGCCGCAGGCGGGCCCAGGTCGCTGTGGCAGGCGCGCATGCGGCAGCAGGGCAGCACAGCAGCGGGCCGCATGGCGTGCAGCAGCGCGGCAGTGCATGCGCGGGCAGCGCCCGCGCGGGGCCAGGCGCGGGCCCCTGCTCGCATGCATCTAGGCGCGGCAGCGCGCGCACAGCAGCACCAGCAGCGGCGGGCCCAGCGACCAGCGGCGTGGGAGCGGGGCGGGTAGGCGCGCGCGGGCATGCATGCAGCGGTGCAAGGAGTCAGCGGGCGAGCGCGTGGTGCGAGGCGGCGGCAGGAAGGGTCAACGCGGGGCCGGGAAAAACTGGATCTGGATCTATGAGTTTCTGGGAAAATAACTGGGCCGGCCGGTACTACCGGCCCACCCGGGCGGTACTACCGGGCCGGCCGGTACTACCGTGAATAGGTACCTAGCAAGGCAGAAAGAAAACGGGCTGTTTTTAGGCCCGGGCGGTAGTACCGGCCCGTCCGGGCGGTACTACCGCTTGGCCCAAAAAAAACAGACCGACAGGCAAATATTCAAACGGCAATAACTTTTGACTAGAAACTCCGATTGACCCGATTCAAATTGCGTTGGATAGAGAGCGACAAGGGCTTCCCAATAAAAGGTGGAAATATTGATTATCACCAAGTGAGAAAGTATCAAGTATAATAATGTGATATACCTCACTTGGTGAGAAACCGAAAAGCCACATAAATCAAAATCGCAACAAGATACAAACGGGAGATCCGATTTAGATGAACAAGATCTTGTTATGGAGATTACCACAAGCTCTATATCATCACATGGATAAGACCAAATAACAACCAAATATGATGATGCAAGTATGCAAAGGTTTGAGCTCTCTTCGTACGATGTGACCGAATTACTCATACGAGAGCCCCTCTTGATAGTACGGCTATCTATCCTAAACCCGGTCTCACACACACAACGTGAGACCGGCAAAAGGGAAAACCTATCAAGATTATACCTTTGCCTTGAGAAATCCACTTGAGCTCGATGTAGACGGTCTTGCCCTTCTCAAGATGGAACACCTTTCTTAATTCCTCATCATCGACCTCGCATATTGAGCTTGCCCAACATATCTTCTTTGCATTTCATTGACCTTGAAGCCAACACATGCTCCAAGCGATGCCAATGAACAAATACTACAAGTATAACTTAATACACACATTAGTCCGTAAAGATTGTCATTAATTACCAAAACCACACATGGGGGCCCAACATGTTCTTTCAATCTCCCCCATTTTGGTAATTGATGACAATCCCTTTAAGAGGGTTTATATAAGAAATTTTAATGAATAAAATGATAATACCAATATCAAATACTACAAAAGTATGTGATATTGGTACCACCATCATATATAGAGCAAACTCCCCCACAATCTATGCATGTGTGATGAACTTGAATTTCATTGCATATATTGCCAATCATTATCATTGGTGGAGTTTCCTCTATATATACCACATGCTAAGCAACAACAAAGATGCAAGAGCATGAGAAGTAAATTGTAAGATCCCTCCTTTATAAAGGAAAAGGATCCCCGTGATTGCAATGCTAGTCCCTGGATCATTGCTAGCATCCACAGTTTAAGATGAAGTACACAAAAACAAAGGTCATTATTACAGTCATTCCAGAGACAAACATAGTCTTTACAACTCCAAGGCCATAGGCCTAGTACAAGAGTTTGAATAAGTAAATAAATAAAAGTCTTCATCTTCATGTGCCACAGGCAAACATGTTGAGTGTAGACTCATGACTCCTAATCCTCATCAGAGTAACCTGCAACATCACAAGTTACAGCCACAGTGGGTCAATACAATGGAATAGTATTGGCAAGTGATACCTTAGTATAATTTAGGTGGACTAGATACTGTATGCAATTTGGCTAGGTGTAGCTTGGCTTGCTTTGCTCAAAATAGGTTTTGCCTATTAGTTGAAATCACTAAGTTTTTCTTTGTCAAAACTTTTCCCAAGAAACCACCAATAGACATTGAGGTCCTTCACCCTTGTTCACCCACAAGTTTTTACTTAGAAATTGGGATGAGGAGATTCTTGATAGCTTCCATGTCTTGATGCTCAAGTTGTCCTTTTCCAGGGACATGGCTAAGTACTTAGATTCTTCCATCTGCAGAGGTTGTGCACTTTCCCCACCAGACTTGATTTTCACCAAGACAGGACCTTTCAGAAGCCTTCCCTTAGACCAAATGGACGCGCTCCAACCTATCATTCCCACTACCACCAACTGTCCAAATGGCTAAGTTCTAGCAACCTATGTGATCCAGGCAGAGCCCATATTGCCAAGTGGCTGCAGTAGAAGCTTCTTAACATTTGTCCTCTAAAATCTCTTTGTTCCTGGGTGGCTTTCCACAAGTGAGATACACAAGGTAAACCATAGAAATGGGCCTTGTGTAACCACTCAACATAAACCATTCCTTCCATTCCACCCAGGTGTTTCATTTACTTAGTTGTTTTATTAGGCAAAACACAAGTCCAAAGACTTAGAAATATTTTCATCATAGCATGTATATTTCACCAACCCTTGGTTGCTACTAGCTAGGCTAAGCATGGCATAGATAAGCATCTTAACTTAGAAATTTCTAGTAATTCTACAACTACTAGGATTTCCCAACATGGCATATAAGCAAAATATAGCATGCAAGACTAGCAAAATATTTCTAATGCTTAGTAGAAAACATAGGGATAAAAATATTCATGAATCACCACTTGCCTTGGTTGTTTGGAGAGTAGCTACACTCCTCACAATCACAATCACTAGCACCAAAATCTACACAAAGAATCATAGCCACAAATCACATACAAAACATATACAGACAAAAATATATGAATGCATGCAATATGATATGTGATGATTTTTAAAACTCAACAAAGCAAGTGTACAGTACTGGTTCATAAACAAGTTCAAAACTTGCCAAACAACAACTATTTAAACCTTAAATCATTTCTTAAACAATTCATATACTCAAATTATCCCTACACATGTTTCTATAAATAAAACCATTTTAACAGCAGCAAAACATTAAACACATTGCATATTTAGAAAGGGCTTGTTCTCCTGATTCCATTGATATAAAATTTGTCAAATTCTAACTTGGGGATCAAAAGTTATAGCCAAAACAAATTCAAACATCTAATAGATTCAAATTCTGTTTTTAAACCTAAACTGCTGCCACGCGTCTTAACCTGATTGGCTGGTACCGCTTCCCTCAGGATCGCGTCTGTGAGCCGTTAGATCTACTTAATCTGTACGGCCCAGATCTACTCGTAACGATTCGATAAGTGATCTAATTTCACGCGCTGGATCTAGATCCAACGGTCCTGGATCAAACGACCATAGCTGGGCGGCGCTAGCGGTGGCTACTGGCGGCGGCGAGCTCTGCCTACGGCGGCGTGGCGCTACAGGTGGCTCTGGGGTCGTCGGAGATGCTTACCAAGATCGTGGCGATGCACTGATGCTCAACCTGGCGACGGCTTGGCAAGGGGCGCTCTGTAGTGGCCGACGGAGCTCGTCGGAGTTACTGGCGGCGTCGGGCTTGGGTGGACGACGACATTGGCGACGCTCCTGGTCACCCTAACGCAAATAAACGGCATCAGGAGACGCACAAAACTACGGCGAACGTGCTCGTGTGAAACAGAGGCGAAGGGGAACAAAGGGCTCACCGAATTTGATCGCTGGAGTTGATGATGTCGTCGGGAGCTTGCAGCGTTTGACGAAGTCGACGACCTGGGGCAGTACAGGACGAACCAGTGGGGTCAGAAGATGCGCAAGGAAGTTGTGAAGCGGCTCGTATGAACCAGAGGGAGAGGGGCGCACGGGGCTCACCAGAATCGGTCGCCGGAGTTAGCTCTGTCTTCGGCGATGCGAGGATGATTGCGGGCAGCCTGGGGGCGTTTCTGTCTGGCTTTGTTGGGGGAAATGGCAGCGAGGGGGAGGTGGTCTTATAGCCAGAGCGGGGGCGAGGATAACGCGCGGAATCAAGGGAATTTAAGCGAGGAATCAACGCGGCAGTGAAGGGCGAAGGAAACGGTCGGCGACGTGGTCGTGGGCGCGATTTGGGGAAGATGAGGGTGAGCTGGCGAGGTCCACCAGTCAGCGAGTGAAACAGAGAGGGGGTGGGGTCCTGGCGTCAGTCACTCAGTGGGTTCGTCCACGAGTGAGAGAGAGAAGAGGAACCCGGGTGGGCTAACTGGGCTGGATTCGTAGTTGGGCCAGATAGGTGGCGCTGGCCTTTTTCCATTTCTTTTCTCCTTTTCTTTTTCTGTTTTGATTTTCTGAAATGATTTTCAAATCCAAATCTAATGAGTTTGAATTCAAATCTTCTCTAGGTTTTTATACTGCAAACCTTGCACTCAAATGTGTGTCAAACACTACTGTTCAATCAAAACACTTTGATCAAATGAAAATAAAAATAAAACCAAGCCTTTATGTGATATATACAATAGGCATAATATTGGTTTTATTTGCTTATTTTGTTTTGAAACTTTGTTTCAAAATTTTGATGGTGCCTAAGTTTGAATTTTAAACCTTACTGAATCAAAACAAGTACTATCCTCATTGGAAGATAGCACTAAGGCTAGAGCAACTTACATGAAATGATAAGCATATATGCTTTTGTTTTGAAATGATTTGTTTGAAATGAAACTTATATGATCATGGATGCATGGATGATATGCATGAGTTTAAAACATGATTTTAGGGATGTTACATAAATGCACAAGAACAAACTCAATGCATAAACCAACTTCCCTTAAACCCTCTAAAACTTCTCCCCCATTGGCATCGATTGCCGAAATGGGTGACAAGTTCTAGAAGGAAAATATAGTAATAATTCCTCCAAAGGTGTGCCTTCGCACATATCAATGATGAATACTTGGGAGGGAGTAGAACTATAACGAGGACCCGAAGATTGCAAAAATAAAGTCAAATGATGCAAGCAACTACAAGGTCCGACAAACCAATTTGAAAACAACAAATGAGTCCGAATGGAAAAAACAAGATATTATGATATGAGCAAAAGAGTGTTTTAAATAACAAAATAGAGAAGCTCCCCAAGGTTTGTGCACAATTCAAAATAAATGTATTGGAATACATAATGCACAAATATGGAATCCTTGCTCCCCCATAAGCATTTAAAACACAACAAATGTGAAAGAATGCAAATGAGCATTATTAAATGAATTAGATGAGCTCCCCAAAAATAATGCACCAATTATGATAATTATATTCGGAAACGAGGTGCATAATCATGGAATACTCACTCATCCAAATTCATTTAACAATACAAGGCATGAGAGAACAAGTAAGAGTGCCCGAAGATGCAAACAAGAGGAACAAGCACTCATAGGCAAATAAATTTGGAAGCCACCGAAAAATCAAAAAGGAATAAAAGGTGGTATCCAAGGAATAAGATTCAACTAAAATTATCTTCTCATACGTGCATATGTCTCTAAGTGGAAAACATCACAAAGACATATGCCAACAAAGACATATGCACAAATAAATAAGATATACAAGAAATCACATGAAAGGCAAAAATGAAGTCATAACATATATCAATAAGATTTTAGCTTCATAGCATGGCCAAAGGCTCACATATATCTTATTGTACATTAATGAGCTTCAAATACCAACACACTACATATATTACAACTATCACCAAGGTAAAAGGAGAAAGTTGGAATATATGGAGAAAGGCAACAAGTATCATAAGATAAAATAGACTAGCAAAAATCTCACTATTGCATATGAGAGAAGTTGATGAAATGATAGGCAACTAAATTTCTAGATTGATATATTTGGGATTGGAGGATCATATGCATGATTTTGTATAGTCCCAACTATATGTACTCATCTCAATTTATACACATTTACAATAGAGAGTTCTATTAAAACCATGGCTAGAACTACAACAATTACAAATACATGAATTCATGCTAGAAGGCAACCGACAAACGGTTGGAATCAAGATATGTGAGCATGAAAAAGAGATACTTGTTACCGAGATATGGTTGGTAGGATGTAGATGATATGAATTCGTTGATCATCCTATAGCTTGCCTCAAATTTTCTTCTAAGCATCACTTCTTCAAAATTGAGAGACAAGCGTCCAATATATCTCCAATGTACCTAAAACACATTTAAGTACAAAATGGTCCCCAAACTCATTGGGTCCAAAGTATTTAGAGAAACTACAATACATAGGAGAGACTCCACATAATTATGTGCATATTGATATGAAATTGAATTTCATGCACAACTTAGCCGATGGGAATTGGTGGAGTTTCCCCTATATATTGGATCAAAGAAAGCAAACATGCCTTAATATAAACATATAGTAAATATGCATGCATAAAGCTTTCAAGAACCAAAAAGGAGATAAAATTTGAACAAAAACACCAAGTAAACCGAGATGGCACACACAAGAGTGTGACAAGACAAGTGGTGTCCAAATTGTATCAAAGAACCAATTCAACACATGAACGATCACAAGTTCAACAAATGAACTAGGCTAAGGCCAAAAGAGCAAAAGTAGATAGAAATAAAAATGCTCAAGGATTTATCTCATTCTAAAATGGTCAAATCAAGAAGCAAGGAATGAGACAAAACCAACTCCCAAAAGGAGAAATGTTCCAACAAGAAACCAAACTCCCCAAACTTCTCATGATGGCACAAAATACCAAAACGAAAAGATTGAGGTTCCAAGCACATAAAACCCGATATGGACCAAACAAAGGAGCATAAATATGAGTGTTCTAAATAATATAGGTGAGCTCCCCCATAGATAGTGCATTATGTAGGATTTTCCTTTTAAATGCAAAATGCACACAAATGGAATCATCACTAGTCCCTACGATAAGTAAAACACAAGAGGATATCAATAAAATAAGAAGATCCACAAGAAGAAAGGAAGGTTTGGGAGACAACACAAAACATTTTCTTGGCCAAAGATAGGATAAGATTAAGCAAGGACAAAGTGAATATGATCAATAAATTCTACCTTAAATTGAGTACTCATTGTCCAAGGACAATAAATATTGGGAATAATTTGCCCTAGGTAGTTCATGAGGATATCCAAGATCATATACACACAACAAGAAGCATATAACTAAATATAAGAATTGAGCATGATACTTCAAACAAGATTCTTGGTAGCTTCCAATAGTAACACAATCACTAGTGATTAGAGTAACTTGAAGCAAATGGTTTCCATGATGATATAGAGATCTAAATATGAGGAAACACGTACCAAGAAACACTCTCATATACAAGATCCAAAATATGATCAACAACAACATTCAAGCGAATTGGAACTTTGTATGAGAAAATGTGTCACATATGCGCTAGATAATTATCAATATCAATTCTAAGTGACACAACCTCGAATATTCACATTTTCTAGGATTGTAATATGCACTAAGCATAAGACTCCCCCATAATATGATACTACCATAAAATCAACACGAGGCAAAAAGATACAAATAGAGATAATTAATGGACATTATAAAACTTAAATTTCTCATGAGACTTATACCACATAGAGACTAGACAATAATACAATATAAATACTAGGTGGTATTCCTCATGTACACACATTTTAGGATTGTGGAATGCCCAAGCATAACACTCCCCCAAAATGGGATAATCCATTAATCTCTCAAAAGAGCCAAATAAGATACCAAATATAACCAAGTAAGGCTCAAACACAAGAAACACACATACATGGTGTGCCACCTAATCATACACAAATATGCTTGATATCTCAAGATAATTAAGTGGAAAGCACAACATGTACAAAAGCATGGAAGATACAAAACCAACACATGCACAAGGGGGCGAGTAACTTTCAATGAAATGAGTTAAGCATGTGTTACCGCAAGGAGGAACATTGGAAATATAATAGGAGCAATATAATCCACATGACTTGGCTTTGACAAAAATAATAATGAAGATCCCTTAATTCTTCATGATGTAGCCAAGTCTCCAATTCCCTCCAACAATACCTATTGATCAAGTTTTGGCTTGTTGGTCCCCAACCAAGTTGGGTCCTAAGAGTTAGTCACAATAGGCTTGGCAACCCAAATGGTTCTTTTCTTGAACCCACATTGAGCACCAACAAATTTGGCAAACACATTGCCAACCTCATCCTTACAAAGAGAATAAGCATCATCAATCAAGATATGATGGGACGAGGAGATACCAATAGTGCATGAGGAAGAAATGTGCCCCTTCTCGCGGCATATGTATCAAGTTCTACTCTTGCCATCTTTCTTTTTGGATGACGAAACAACTTGAGGAAGAGCTTGAGTCTTCTTGGGAGGAGGCCCATCTCTAACAAGATATAGAGCTTGAGGCCGCTTCCCTTGTTGCTTCTTTCCAAGGGACTTCTTCTTTAATGGGCAATGTTTGACATGATGCCCTTCTTCCTTGCACTTGAAGCAAACAATGTTGGCCGGATTCTTGACTTGATCTTGGCCATTCTTCTTGTTATCCTTATGCTTCAACTTGATAGTGGACTTGTTCTTGACATTGGAGCTGAATCCAAGCCCACTCTTGTCATTGGGGAATTTTTTCACACTCAAGATTTTGTTGAGTGTGACCTTCCCTTGATGACCCTTTTTCAAGTCATTCTTCAAAGAAGTGACTTGAGCCTTGAGCCTTTTGATTTCCTCTACATGGTTAGTTTCAACAAAAACACTAGAGGAAGTAGATGCTACATTGTTAGAGCAACAAGGCATGGAGTGTAATTCATCATGAGATATAGCATGGTTGTGAGAGGATGAATTACAAGGACTAGCACATGACAATATAACATTTGGAGTAGATGTAGTGCTAATGTCCACATGAGGCCCACTAGATGTTACCTTTGACATGGTGGCCTCATGAGCTAACTTTAGCCTACCATGGGAGACTAGAAGATCCTCATGCGAGCTTGAGAGCTTAACATGACTTTCTTCTAATTTCCCATAGTTGCTAGTTAGCAACGGAAGTTGAGCCTTTAGCTCAACATTCTCCTCCAAAATAGATGCTTCACAAGAAATAGAGTTAGTAGCACAAGCATCATCATTATTAGTGAGAGGTGAGGGCAACTTGGCAAGCTCTTTTGAATATGAAGCTTTAAGTTGCTCATGTGACTCGGTGAGTTTGATGAGCTCCCTCTTAACGACCCGAGAGCCATTTTCGAGGTGCTTAAAATCCTCAACAAGTTTAGCATAAGCAACTTCAAGTTCATCATTTTTAATCTTGAAGGAGTTAGCCACCGCAAGTTCTCTATCATGGTATTCCTCTACTCTAGATAATTCTAGAGTAAAAGTCTCCTCAAGAGATTCTTTGGTGGTTTGTTCTTCTTCAAGGGAGTCCTTTACTTGAGCAAGTTCATTAGCATATTCACGCTCAAGTGCAAACTTTTCATCAATTATGTTTTCTTGCTCCTCAATAAGATCATTGCCTTCTATAGCATAATTCAAGATTTCAAGAAGGTTGGAGGAAGCAATTCAAGATTCCTTTACTATAGACAACCTCTCCCATTTTCTTGATAGAGGTAATATAATACTTACCTCTATAATCATCATTATCATTCTCAACCTCATCATCATCATCATGAGATACAATGGGATTCAAAGAGGTTACCTTTGTTCCCTTAGCCATAAGGCACATGTGAGAACCGGAGGAAGGTGATGATGAGATTGCACTTGTAGCTCTCTTCAAGACCTTATCTTGGCCCATAGAATCTCCATTTTCCTCTACATGGTTAGCAACACAAGCACTAGAGGAAATAGAAGCATTTTTATCATGGCAACAAGACAACATGAGCATATCATCATGAGATTTGTTTAAGTCATTTCTACATGATATGCAAGGACTATTAACACAAGCATGTGAGGAATTTTGAGTGCTAGAAGTGTTAAGGTCCAAAGATAGATCATTGCAACTAGATAGATATGAGGGATTACAAATAGTGAGCACATTATCCATATTGCAATTTCTATCACCACTCACCATATCATTACCTTGTGAAAAATCACATGTTGGTGAAGTGGAAGACGATGAGAACTCATCTCGACTGGAAGTGGAAGCAACACAATCAT
Source organism: Avena sativa (assembly GCA_916181665.1). Lineage (NCBI taxonomy): Eukaryota > Viridiplantae > Streptophyta > Magnoliopsida > Poales > Poaceae > Avena > Avena sativa. The sequence continues at coordinate 234,952,798 of OV702296.1, read as the reverse complement.
CCTCAATAATGTTGGACTTGCTATATTTATCTTGAAGCTTGGTCCATATCTCACGAGCGCTTGAATAAGGCATGATAGAAGAAAGAACTACATTGCTCACAACATGCACAAGAATTTTAGTAGCTAGAGCATCTATATGAGAGTTCAACTTCTCCTCTAAAGATTCGTTTTGGGTATCCATGGGAGAAGAGAAACCCACATATAGATAGCCCTCGATAATTGGGTGAATTTACCGAAATAAATTAAGCATGCGAATTTTCCAAACATCATAATTTGTGCCATCGAATGTGAGCGTGTCCTTGTGCACTAATCCCCTAGCTGACATCTTTACTCTCAAGGCGGTGAAGCCAAAAATGAGAGACCGGGCTCTGATACCAATTGAAAGGATACGGATGTCGCCTAGGGGGGGTGAATAGGCGATTAAAACTTTTCCTAGAGTGGCTCAACAAAGGCGGAATAAAACTAGTGTTTACTTTGTTAAGCACAACCTAGAACAACTAAGGTTCACCTATGTGCACCAACAACTAATGCTAAGCAATAGAAGCAACAAAGTGATAGCAAGATATATATTACTTCAAGCACGAAGGCTATCACAATGTAAAGTGCATAAGTAAAGAGCTCGGGTATAGAGATAACCGAGGCACGCGGGGACACCGATATTTTACCGAGTTCCTCCCAACATGGAGTACGTCTCGTTTGGAGAGGGGGTGGTATCAAACCACCAACACCACAAAAGGCCTCCCTTATTCTCCGGTGAATCTCACCCCAATGGGATCGATCCATGCTTCCACTATCGGTGCACTTGTCGGTGGCAACCGGAACCTCTCACAAGGTTGGGCCACAACTCCACAACTTAATTGGAGGCTCCCAACAAATGCCACAAAAGGCCACAATGCCACCAAGGCCACAAAACCATCTAGGGTTCCAAGAACCCAAGAGGGACAAGCACCAATGAGCAATTCAAACCAAATCCTCCAAAGAGAACTCAAACCGATGCACCAAATGCAAATGGCAAGAACACCACAAATATGCTCAAATCCCTCACTCTCAAGTTCCAACAAAGCTACTAAAGCTAATGGGGGAACAAGAGAGGAGGAATCAAAGAGAGACACAAAATCCCCCAAAATCTAGATCCCCAAAGATACACTCACAAAGAGATGTTTTGGTTTTATCAAAACGTAGATCTAGATCTCCTCCAACAACCCCTCAAATATTTGCAAGAATCAATGGAGGGGTGTGTAGAAATCAAGCTTAAAGAGTAGAGCAAATGGGGGAAAAGCTTGGGCAAAAAAAGGAGGAAGAAGTTAGGCCTATGAAAATGGGGCAAAGCTATTTAAAGACACGGCAAAATCTGGCCGTTGGGGTGATTTTTCTGGACGGTCCGGTAGTACCGGTTTGGTCCGGTACTACCGGACCCAAACACCAAAACACCAAAAAAGCAACGCAGCAGCAGTCGCGTGGGTCAACGGAGGGACCAGCGGGCGGGGCCAGCGCACCATGCGCGCGTGCGAGGCAGAGCCGCGGGCGGGCCCAGGTCGCTGCGGCAGGCGCGCATGCGGGCAGCAGGGCAGCACAGCAGCGGGCCGCATGGCGTGCAGCAGCGCGGCAGTGCATGCGCGGGCAGCGCGCATGGGGCCAGGCGCGGGCCCCTCCTCGCATGCAGCTAGGCGCGGCAGCGCGCGCGCAGCAAGCGCAGCAGCACCAGCGACGGCGGGCCCAGTAACCAGCGGCGTGGGAGCGGGGCGGGTAGGCACGTGCGGGAACGCATGCAGGGGCGCAAGGAGTCAGCGGGCGAGCGCGTGGTGCGAGGCGGCGGCAGGCGGGGTCAACGCGGGGACGGGAAAAACTGGATCTGGATCTGGGCGTTTCTGGGAAAATAACTGGGCCGGCCGGTACTACCGGCCCACCCGGGCGGTACTACCGGGCCGGCCGGTACTACCGTGAATAGGTACCTAGCGAGGCAGAAAGAAAACGGGCTGTTTTCAGACCCGGGCGGTAGTACCGGCCCATCTGGGCGGTACTACCGCTTGGCCCAAAAAAACAGACCGACAGGCAAATATTCAAACGGCAATAACTTTTGACTGGAAGCTCCGATTGATCCGATTCAAATTGCGTTGGATAGAGGGCGACAAGGGCTTCCCAATAAAAGGTGGAAATATTGATTATCACCAAGTGAGAAATTATCAAGTAGAATAATGTGATATACCTTACTTGGTGAGAAACCGAAAAGCCGCATAAATCAAAATCGCAACAAGATACAAATGGGAGATATGATTTAGATGAACAAGAGCTTGTTATAGAGATTACCACAATATCTATATCATCACATGGATAAGACCAAATAACAACCAAATATGATGATGCAAGTATACAAAGGTTTGAGCTCTCTCCGTACGATGTGACCGAATTACTCATACGAGAGCCCCTCTTGATAGTACGGCTATCTATCCTAAACCCGGTCTCATACACACAACGTGAGACCGGCAAAAGGGAAAACCTATCAAGATTATACCTTTGCCTTGAGCAATCCACTTGAGCTCGATGTAGACGGTCTTGCCCTTCTCAAGATGGAACGCCTTTCTTAATTCCTCATCATCGACCTCGCATATTGAGCTTGCCCAACATATCTTCTTTGAATTTCATTGACCTTGAAGCCAACACATGCTCCAAGCGATGCCAATGAACAAATCCTACAAGTATAACTTAATACACACATTAGTCCATAAAGATTGTCATTAATTACCAAAACCACACATGGGGGCCCAACATGTTCTTTCAGCGGTTCTCTATGATAGACCTGTACTTACTATGACAAGAACTTGCAAGTAACTAAATTTGAGTAGCATGAGGAGCGGCCCTCGTATTCAAGGGACATGAGATTGCCAACTTATAATTTGTCAAGCATATACTCCATAGTTTGTTCACTTTAACCTTAATCACTTAAACATGCTTATGATAGGGGCAATGAGAGCTGAAAGCTAACAAGTACCATAATTTTTGGAAGCTCTTTATGAAACTTGAAATCCCTGCTTCCCTTTGTGAAGGGCCTTTCTTCCACTATTATATTGAGTCTTCACCTTCTATCCTTAGGCACCATTTAAGAGAGCATAGTTGCCATTCTTAGTTCTATGTGCATTGTCCCAAAACTTATTGATTGATGCATATTGTTGATATTACTTGTTCTTGTGCTATTTGTATCTAGTCACTCTTATGAACTTTCAAGGTGTCCTATGCATATATTTGCTACTCCATGAGGGACACGATGAATGCCACTATGCTATGTTTTCTGTATGTGTAACAAACAAACGTTTTTCAATGCATGTTATTCATGATCTTTGTTTTTAACCTTTGATGTTGCATGCATAGTTACTTTGTCTTATTGTTAGAACTCCATCTTTCATGCTCATGTTTAGAGTTCTTTGATCCCAGCTTTCAATGCTTGCAAATGGTTTGATCTTGATTTTGATGGTGCATGTCACCTCAAAAAATATTTTTTTATCACTTACCTACTCGAGGACGAGCAGGAGTTAAGCTTGGGGATAATTGATACGTCGGAAACATATCAATAATTTTGTATGTTCCATGCTTGCTTAGAATCTACTTTTCTTTGCTTTGTCTACCTTTTGAGGTGTTTTTATATGTTTTTCTAGACTAACCTATTAACAGGAGGCCATAGTGACAGTTGCTTGTTTTCTTCTATTTTTGGTTCCAGAAATGGCAGAAAATCAATATTCTCAGAATTGGACGGGACAAAATCCAAAGTCAATATTTTACCATGGGGAACACGGAGCCTAAATACGAGACGGAGGGGAGCCACCAGGGGGCCACACCCCCTGGCCGCGCGGCTGGGCCCAGCCCACGCCTGGGGGTGCGGCCGCCCTGGATGCCCCCCGTGCCTCGCCTCTTCGCCTATAAATACCCCTTGATGCCAAAACCCTATGGACCCGATCAATATTCCACAAAACCGTCTGTAGCCTCCACCACCACCATCCCTAGATCAGGGGGATCTAAAGCTCTTCCCGGCACCCTGCCGAAGGGGAGATCATCCCGAAAGCCTTCTTCTTCATCATGCCAGCCTCCGGTATGAAGTGTGAGTAGTTCCACCTTGGACTACGGGTCCATGTAGTAGCTAGATAGTTGTATCTCCTCCTTTGTGCTACCATGTTTAGATCTTGTGAGGTCCATTCATGATCAAGATCATGTATTTGTAATCATGCATGTTGTGTTTGCGGGGATCCGATGGATATTGAGATTACTGTGTCAGATTGATTAATGGTTTTGTCTTATTGATTCTATCATGTCTGTGTTGTTTGAGATCTTGCATGCTCTCCGTTTCTAGTAGCTATCTTGGCCAAGTAGATGCTAGTGACTCCAAGAGGGGGTATTTATGCTCGATAGTGGCTTCATGCCTCTATTTAATCTAAGGGGAGTGACAGAAATATCTAAGATTGTAGATGTGTTGTTGCCACTAGGGAGAAAACAACGGTCTCTTGTTCATGGAACAAGTGGATTGTTTACCTTACACACTTTGCTTAAAGCAGTTATCTGTTGCTTGCAACTTAATACTGGAGGGGGTTTAGATGATAACCTGAAGGTGGATTACTAGTCATAGATGCAGTTGGATGGAGGTCTATTTATCTTGTTGTATTGCCCAATCAAATCTCATAGGATCATGAATGTCTAGTATTGCATTGTTATGCCTTGCTCAGTCCTGTCAATTTCCCTGCTATAATTTGTTTACCTAGCATGCCATGTTTGTTTATCTGAAGGAGAACACCTATAGTGAACTATGGACCCGAGTCCAATCTTTACCATTGATACATCTTCCATTGTTACTGTGTACTTTCTGCAAACCACTATTACCTTCCACACCATACAGTTAACCCTTTGTTTTTAGCAAACCGGTGAGTTGACAACCTCACTATTAGTTGGGGTAAAGTCTTGAGTTTGTGTTGTGAAGGTTTCCAAGTTGCAAGCAACACCTTTGAGTCATTTCCTTCCTCCTACTGGTTCGATAACCACTACTAGGAAAAGGGCTATAGGTAATCCACACATCCATGACTCACGTGGTTGAAGTGCCCCATGTGTAAAACAGGCGTGGCTCACCTGTGGGAAGTGCCCTACTAGTAAATAGAACAACCGTGGCACACATGGTGATAGTGCGCCACAGATATGTGTGGGCCAGGGGCCTGCTGGCCGCATGCCACATACCCATAGCCGTGTATGTGCGCTATGGTTGTTAGGGATAGCCGTGGTGCACATGAGGCTCATGCGCTATGCCTAAGTTAAGGCCCCTCTACTATGTAAATGGGCAAACACATCCGTGGTGCACTCCTCGCATGTGCGCCACGGTTGTGATTAATGCCTGTGGCGCACTAGGGCCATGTGCGCCACGGATGTGTCGACCACTTTTTGGCAGCTCCACTTTGCACATGTGACTATCCACTACCACACCCACACTTCACTTTCCCCTCCTTCTTCCTCCTTAGATCTAGTTGGGATCCTCCTCCTTTCCACCTCAATTTCTCCACTCATTCACCATTTTTAGCATGTAGAACTTACCTCGGATGCTACATACATAATAGAGGAAGCTCTCCTTCTGGACACGCCATCCTCTTGGTCTCACACCTCTCATTTCCATCTTCTCGATCGGTCTCTCATCTCAGTAAGTTTTCTGTGTAAGGATGTGTTCATGTGTATATGGATGATATGCTCATATGTATGTAGAGGATCGATGCTCATGTGTGTATGGAGAGGATCGATGCTCATGTGTGTGTATATGGAGAGGATTGATGCTCATGTGTGTATGGAGAGGATGATGTGTTCATGTGTATGGATCGATCTCTCTCTTGTGTTTGTGTGTGAATGAGTTTCCATTTGTTTTGCCAAAATGTTGATTCATTTCCATTTTGGCAAGACTTTGGCATTTCACAAAGGTCCTTATTTTAGGATAGGTCATGCCGAAATTTTCTTTCGACCATTGCATGCATGCATTGATTATGTGGTTCTAATAAACTTCTAATTGTACCGTGTACACCGCACATGCAACCATGGTCCGCATAATGAGAGAAGGCATTGTGGCTAGATTTTTGAAATGCGTGATGGCCGATATGATACAAAATAACAAGACAGAGATAAGATGTCCGTGCAGAAGATGCAAACTCAACTAGTTGATCGACCCAGATTCCGGGCATCTGCAGGCGCACCTGCTCCGCCATGGTTTCATGGATGGGTACACTCGTTGGATAAGCGATGACAAAGACGATGGAGACGGTGAAGGTGGGCAACATGACGATGATCATCACGGCGAGGACTGGCGAGATGATGAAGAGTCTCTTGGAGATGGTGAAGGTGCGGAAGCAGACCGGGATGATGATGATCTAGATGCCGGAGGAGTAGACGACGATGGAACAACGTCAGGATGGGTGCTGAACCCTTATGTGCAACAGCTACTTCTCAAGCAGACGAGTAATGCCAGGGCTGCTGCTAGAGAGAAAGCCAAGCTTGCGCAAATTGAGAAAGACGCGGTTACTCCATTGTATGAAGGATGCAGGACCGATGATACCCGGTTGAATGTAACGCTCAAGGCTATGGAGATGAAGGCAAAACACAAATTGACCGGCACAAGCTTCGACGATATGATGGCATTCTGGCACGATCATCTCTCGGAGGGGAACACGTGTCCAACTAGTATCGAGGATGCCAAGAAAATCGTCTGTCCTCTCGATCTACCGCATGTTAGATACCACGTATGCATCAACAATTGCATCATTTATCGGGGCGAGGACGCAGAGAAAATCACATGTCCGGTGTGCGGCATGAGTCGATACATGAAAGGGAAGAAAGGACCTCGAAAAGTGGTATGGTACTTTCCTATCAATCCTCGTCTGTAGCGCTATTTTGCGGACCCTAAGGAAGTGAAGCTCATGCTATGGCATGCGGAAAGGAAGAAGTCAGGAGATGACGATGACCCCAAAAATGACGAGCTACTGACGCACCCTTCAGATGCTAGCCAGTGGAAAGCATTGGACCTCGAATTCCCAGAATTTGGTGGAGATTCGAGGAACATCAGGCTTGGTGCAAGCACCGATGGACTCAATCCGTTCGGTAGCCAGAGCAGCACACACAGCACTTGGCCCATGTTTGTATGGATGTACAACCTCCCTCCATGGCTGTGCATGAATAAGAAGTACATACAAATGAGTATGCTAATTCAAGCGCCAAAACAACCTGGTACCGACATCAATCTGTATCTCGGGCTATTGAAAGAGGATCTAGCCACGTTATGGGAATCTGGAGCCAATACTTATGACGCCGTTGCACAAGATTATTTCACTATGAGAGCCGCGTTGGTCACTACGGTGCAAGACTATCCAGGTTGCGGGTATATCTTGGGGCAGGTTATCCAAGGATTCTCCGTGTGCGTTAGGTGCATGGATAACACAAGCTATCTCCAACTAGAGAAAGATCCAGGGTCTTCGAAAACTGTGTTCATGGCGCGCCGAAAGTGGCTCGACAAGAATGATCCATGAAGAAAACATGGAGATATATTCAATGGCAAATCCGAGACCCGAGGAATACCATAGCGGAGGAGCAGCGAAGAAGTGGAAGAATTGCTAAAAAAGCCTGGAAAGAAGCGAAAGAGGCAGCAAGACAAGCCGCTGCTGAAGGTATGGAAAACAAGGTCTGTTTTCTGGGAGTTGCCATACTGGAAGTTTCTACGCACATCTCATAGCCTTGACATCATGCATATCACGAAAAATGTGTGTGAGAGTCTGGTCGCCACCATAATCAACATGCCAGATAGGACGAAAGATGGTCCAAAAGCAAGGCACGACCTGATATTCATGGGCATTCAGAAGGAGCTTCACGGAGGACACTCTACTTCTGATGATCAGGAAGATGACGATGATCATGAGTCGGAGGCGACACAAGGTCGTCGGAAGGGTAAAAAGGTTAAGAAGAACGAGTATTACTGCCCTCTTTCTTGCTTCACTCTAAGCTAGGATGAGATCAAATAGTTTTTCAAGTGCCTTCTAGGAGTCAAATTTCCTTACGGCTACGCGGGAAGATAAGCAGATACCTAGACGAGGCGAAGCAGTGGTTCAGTGGCATGAAGGCTCACGACTCTGCCGTGTTAATGACGCAGATACTTCCGGTTGCACTAAGTACAGTGACCGGGGCATACAGAGGATGCAGGGAGAAATAATCAAAGAGCTGAACTGAGATTTCACATGTTGGTTTAGACAGACGCTCCTTAATAATCCCCCATAATCGCATTCTTTTGACACGGAAAAAATTATATTCACCTTGTCGCAGAGACCCATGCAAAACCTGGTGACCTATCAGGCATATGATATCAACGGCTACACATTCTACACAGAGAAAAAGGACAACAAGTGTGATTATCAGAACTCAGGCGTAACGTCGGAATTCTACACCGATGACAACTTGAAGGAAATATTCTACGAAAGGATCGAGGAGATCTGGGAGCTCGACTACTGTGGAGAAAAGGTGCCGATGTTCCGTGTAAGATGAGCAAAGAGCGTCGAAAAATAAGACCGGTATTTCACAACCATGGTTATACCCGAAGCAGCCAAATCCAAGGCTTTAGTGCGAACGTGGCCGCAAAAAATGAACCGTGGGTACTGGCTACCAAAGTGGAACAATGTTTTTTCATTACCGACCCGACAAAGCCTAGCCTTGTTGTCGTGAGGAGAGGAAAAAGAAACATCATCGGAATGGATGGAGTCGCCAACAAGCAAGACTTCGACCAGTACGGAGATCCAAAGATTGAAGATGACGACGACTACGATGCAGCAACATACATCACAAGAAGAAAAAGGACAACCCTACCCCAAAAAGGTAGCCCGTTCGAAAGAAGAAACATTAAAGTGCCGGGGCTAAATTATTCAACCGCGACAAAGAAGGGAAAAGGATTGTAAAACGCTAGCTCAAAAAATATTGTAAAACGCGTGTTCAAAAGAGATTGTAATATTCAGAGACAAATTATTATTTAATTTAGTTATACTTTGAATCATATTATTTGTACCATTTTTATGACATATATTATCACTTTTGGGCATTTTTGGAACATTTAAAAGTATTTCTAAAATAAAAACAAAACTTTTATGGCATATATTACCACTTTTGGGCATTTTTTGGAACATTAAAAAGTATTTTTAAAATAAAACAAAAAAGGTGGGCACCAGGATTCAAACCTGGGTGCTCACAAGTTGAGATAAAGCAGTGGGCGGAACCAATGGGATAGGCTAGTGTAGTTGTTAGATAGTGGGGCGGTTGCTTTCTTATACAGGTGCTATAGGAGATAGGCGTAGCGCACTAGACCGGAGTGCGCTAAGGATATCTGTAGCGCACTATGCCAGAGGGCGCTACGCCTATCTGTGCTTTATCCACGTGCACGGGCACGTCCCTCATCCCCATCTCAGACGCACCCACCATCTCGAGCCCGAGCCCCCACCGCCCCTGTCGATACACCGCCTCGCCAGCCTTGCCAGCCGCAGCCGCTCGAGGAGGAGACCGTGGAGGAGGAGGCCCGCGCCACTACCGATATGTGGAGGAGGAGGTCGCTGCTGCCGATCCGTGTAGGAGGAGGTCGCTGTCGCTGCCGATCCGTGGAGGAGGAGGTCGACGTCTCTCGAGGAGGAGGAGGCTACCGCCGCTCGAGGAGGAGGAGTCTGTGATGGAACCCGCTGTCGTCCACCCGCTGTCTTCGTACTTGTCTCAGAGGTGAGAGTCTCCCTTGCCCTCTCTCCCTCTCTCCCTCTCTCGCCTCTCACATTAGGGTTCAGAGTAGGGTAGTGACAAATTTAGCTCTATTTTAGGGTTCAGATTGTTGACACATTAGCTTTGTTTTAGGGTTCAGAGTAGGGTTCAGATTTAGGGTTCAGATTGTTGACACGTGAGCTCTATTGACAGTGAGGTTGACAGTATAGAAATTTATCTCTATGAGGTTGTTGATAGTGAGGTTGCTAGTATTGACACATTAGGGTTCAGAGTAGTGCAGGAGGTTGATGACACATTAGGATTCAGAGTAGTGCAGGAGGTTATATGATCATGTATGTCCCCTTGACTAAATAGCTTGCTTTAGTTAACCACAGTCTATCGCAGATGAATTTTTGGTTGCTCCATTATGCCCATAGATGTGGTAGTTGTTCTGGTGTTGGTGTTCCTTGCAAACCTGCCACTGAACTGAGTTTGTAAATAATTGCACACAAAAATATGGTGCTTGTTTTATTCTGGTAAATAATTGCACACAAAAACATGCCACTGAACTGATTTTGTTCTAGCTGGTGTCCCTTGCATATCTGGGAGGGTTCGGAGTATGGTGCTTACTTGTGTAAATAATTGTTCCAAGCACACGACTAATAATATGCTTGCTAAATATTGCACACAAACACTACTCCTATGTTGAATACATGTTGTGATTCAGAGAACATCCCAGATTTTAAAATGGGAAAGATTCATAGGTCTCATGTGCATTGCATCATAGCATCTTGCAAAAATCTCGATTTCAAAACCATTTGTGAAGAACCCTATTTGAAAAACCCTTCTATGCATATATTAGGTCTTGTTTCAAAAGCCTATGTTTAAATATTTTGAATGGACAGGATTGTGTATCCCTAGTAGTCCATATTCATATTATGAATTTTAGAAAAATCTACAAACATGTTTGAGCTCATTTGAAACTATTATGAAAAAGTTATGGAATATGTACAAACAAATAAAGATGTGAATAAAATAAAATATACAAGGGTTTATAAAACCACTACTTACAAACTAGTAAAAAGATTATAAATATGATCCTACAATGATCTATTCGATTTTAGAAAATTTTAGAAACAAAAATCATCTCATTTGGACTATCTAATAAAAAGATATTAAAGAAAACAGAAAATACAAAAGAATAAAACGAACAACAAAAAAAACGAAACTAAAACCTACCCTAACCCGCGCGGCCTACCTAACCCCAGCCCGCCTAACTACCCGCCACTCGCCCCACCCCTTGCGCAGCGCCCAACGCGAGCGTGCAGCTGGGCCGGCCCAATCCCGCAGCCGCCAGCAGCCTGCCTCTCTCCCCTCTCTCTCTGACGCGTGGAGCCCACCCCATCGTCCCCTTCCTCGCGCCTGGAGTTCCTCCAGAACACGCCTCGGCCCCGATTCAACCCCCGACGAAATCGGGCAACTCTGCTCATTCCCCTGCCCCATCGCACTCCCCCCCTACTATTTAAACCCCCCTCCTCCACCTCGTGCAGTTTTTTTGGCTTATACCGAACCCTAGCCGCCAAATCGCGAGCTCGCGATCTCGTTGCCGTCGGCCTCCACCGATCGATCTTGGAACCGAGGTTATGGAGCACCCGTCGCCCTCCTATCCCTCTGGATCTTCTCCCCTTGATCAACTCCCTCGCCTCACCTCTTTTTCCCCTTCCACAGATCGCCATAGGACCCATCCGAGACCGCCGGAGCTCGGACGGAGCCGAGAAACTCCAGCCGCCGTCTGCCGTCGCCTGGGGAAGAGAAGGACCACGCAATGGCCACCAGGGACCTCGTCATCCTCGCCAGCTTCACGTGGACCTATTCACCATCGCCAGGACCCGCCGGGGCCGCCGCCACCATCACCGCCAGGAGCCACCGCCGCCAGTCGCTGCCGTCACCTGCGAGGTAGAGCACCAACCTCTCCAGAGCCGTCCGATCTCCGATCGACGGCTGCGATTAAAAGGACACGCGAACCGGTACCCACCAGTACCAGCACGCCACTTGGCACTTCGCGTCAGCACGCGCTGAGTCAGCGCCTGGTCAGCCGCGCATCCATTCACACTGCGCCGCGTGTCGCTCCCTGTCGGCTGACTGTGTAATCCGGTTATAAAATAGCCAGAATATTTTCAGAAATTGTAAAATTCGTAGAAAATTGAATATTGGTCATAAAAATACAAATTATATATCCCTGGATTCAGAATAATATGTACAATTTTATCATGCAATAAAATTCGTAATTTGACCAATTTATATTTTCTGTATTATTTAAATCTCATCAATGGTAAATAATTCATAGGAAAATATCCACAACTCCAAAATTGGCAAATTTGGTGTCTATGGATTCAGAAAATTGTAATCCACATCACTGTATCATTGGTTGATTTTGGTATAGTACAAAATAATTATCTATGATTAAATTACTTAAATTGGTATTTTGGCTATAACTTTTAATCTACAAATCATTTTAAGGTGAAACCAGTGTCAAATGAAAGCTATTGACATTACCTATCCAGTAGCATGGTTCTCATAATTTTATGAAACTGTTCTGTACTGAAAGTATTCAGAATTTATTAATACCTATTTTAAGCCTATTTGATTAATAGAAAATGCCTACGAAATGCTTTTGATCATGTTTTATTTTCTAAAATGCATACATACTGTCTTGTTGTGTTGTGCTACTGTATGATTGATTGCAATTATTGTTTTGCGCGATAGATTGCCCGGAGTGCGATAATTGAGATTGCGACGACTGTGTGAACGATTACTACAACTGAGGCAAGTGTCACTATCATGAATCTCCTACTGTTTTATTATGCATTTAGCTTTCAGTAGCTAGCATTGAAGAATATGTTTTATATTATATATGCTATGCTATGGTGTGAGTACCCAATAGAATTGTCATAGACCCCAGTTGATTCCTTGATAGCCATCGTACTGTAGATGATTAGCCATACTATTAGTTGCGTGGGTGGTTTTCATGATACATATGTGTATGAGAAGGATTATGTTTTGCTTAAATGAAAACCACTTAATCAATGAATCACCTGGGTGGAATGGCATTGATTGGGTCATCGAGTGTGGATTTTGGTGGGGATTGCCACCCAGGCTTCAAAGAGATAATAGGCGGTCTTGATTAGTAACTTCCATGTACAACCACATGTCATATGGGCTCTGACTTGACCGAGTAAGTTATCGGATCATATCCTACCGTGACTAGCAGATGTAGGTGTTGTTAGGATGTTACGGTCCGGAGTTAGGCTCATGATTCTGTTTCCCAAAGGTCTTGTCCTGGTCTTCTCTCAAAAGGGGTTGATCGGGTCTTGTGGGTAAAGTGTACTAGCCTCTGCAGATGGTTTGTGAACTAAGTACTTAGCCGTGTCCCCGGTAATGGACAATTATGAGTAACTTCTCTTGACGCAGTTGAAAAGTCTCATTCATTCCAATTTCTCTAATAAAACATGATGGGTGAACTTAATGGGATATAGGAGCACTTGAGTGACTCAATGTGTCCATAGATTTAGGAGCTCTCGAGTGACTCGAGTTGTTCTTAGTTATTTTGAAGAACTAAAACTTTATTTAAAATGTAGGAGAAAATGCTGCTTTATGCAAATAGCCTAAACTCCACTAGCCAAAGTGAGCATGTATATGACAGGTTGCCAATTGTGTCCACATAACAGTGACATCTTGCCGATACAACTCAAATGTATTGACCATTCGTGGCTGCAACTTTTCATGTTGCAGGTAATTTCGATGACAAGTAAGGTTATCGTTTAGGTTGTGAATCTCCACTCAGCGAGTTGCCTGTAGCGTGATGGAGCCTTTATCTTTTGTTTATTTGTTGAACTATGTTATTTGAGCTAGCTATGAGCTAAGCAACTTTGTAATATTTATATTTATGGATCAATCGTTGTAATAATGTGACGCATTGATACTCTTTTATTCATCAAAACTGGGTGTGCTAGCTAATCGATCCAAGGGACTAGCACTGTAAACACAGGATCCAATTCTTAATGGGTTGGATCGCTTTAGATGGTATCAGAGCATTGCGTTGACTGTAGGTTCGTGACCTTAGAACTGGATTAGAAATAGGAGACCTCTTTTAGGAGAACTATCATATTTTCTACTTATTAGAGTTTTTATATTCCTTGTCTATCTTTTCTAGAACCTCTTCTTGTTCAAAATTTGTAGTTGTCCATTCATTTGGTACCTATATGAGAGTTGTTTTACAAGTAGAATAAGAAATGGAATGACAGAAAGTAATGTCTCATCAAGTTTGGTTAGGATTAAACCACCATGTTTTATCTCTTTAGGAGATCATCGCTATCGTGTTAGCATATTGATCTTACCAACTTATGTGGTATGACAATATAGGTTGCTTGCTTGTTTGTATTAAGCTATTTTGTGTGATGCCTTGTTAGGGTCAGTTAGTTTTGAACTCCAAAGTTTTTGAAATTTTTGTGAGGTTTTTAGATTACTTTATTGGTGTGAACTGATTGAAATTCGTGACATTGCTGCTGAAGTTTTCTGCTGAACCTGTTGTACCACGTGATTTTTCTTATTTTCTTGGTAACTGGGAAAAATCTAAAAAATAGGGTTTGGTGTGAAACTTACTGTATTATATGCACAAAAATTGGCTAAAATTCCTAACGTATTTAAGTCGGTCAGAACAATTCGTGAAACCCGCTGTACCGTTTTGACAGATTTTGTGTATTGCTTATATGTTGCTTTGTTTTGCTCTAGTATTGTCCCCAACCTATTCAAACTATTTTGTGGTTATATACTGCTAATATTTGACCCATGTAATGTTGCTATGCAAGTATTTGCTTGTGTGTTGATTGCTTATGATTGTGTGCTTGTTTGTGTCACTGATTGCTTCATATAGTTATGGGTAGTACTACTTTCTCTAGTCCCTTCTATCTATAACTCATCTATGCTGTCCCAACAGATGCCGCCTCGCCGCCAACCCACTGAGATGGAGCAGATGATAGCAGCTCAGAAACAGCTAGCACAGGTGATGACTCAATTCATGGCTGCCCAGAACAACAACAACAATGGGAACCACCAGCCCCAGGAGGATGCTCTCACCAGGTTTCTGAAACTTAGGCCAGCTAAGTTCTCCACTGCAGCTGAACCTATAATTGCTCTTGACTGGTTGCGCTTGGTGAACAAAGACTTAGTGACCGTTGGATGCACTGATGCTGAGAAGGTGAGATTTGCTGCTCACCTACTGGAGGGACCAACTACTTCTTGGTGGGATACTTTCCAATCACCCACCCGCTGGACACTGCTACTTGGGCCATGTTTGAGGATGGATTCAAGACCAACTATGTTTCTTTAGGGGTCCTCAGCCTGAAGAGGAAGGAGTTTCGCAACTTGCGCCAAACAAATCGTACAGTGGCAGAATACATAGAGGAGTTCAATAATCTGTCACGTTATGCTCCAGAAGATGTGGACACTGACTCCAAGAGGAGAGAGAGATTTCTGGATGGTCTAAGTGATGAGCTCTCGGTGCAACTGTTAGTGGTTTATTGCCCAACATTTCAGGAGCTGATGGATAAGGCTCGGATCCTGGAAGGAAAGCACAAGCAAGTGGAACGTCGCAAGAGGAATCACAATGGCAATCACAACTCAGGATCATATCATAAATGTACCTTCCATGATGGCAATGACAATTCTGATGACCACAACAACGAAGCTAATGGCCGCAATGGTAATGGCCACAACAAAGGTAGCAATGGCCATCAGCATAATGGAAATAAAGATCTCAGTAATGTGGAATGCTACAAGTGCAGGAAGTTGGGAAACTATGCCTACAGTTGTCCAGAAGATGGAACCAAGGCAAACTCAACTGAGAAGGCAACTGTGAACCACATGAACATGAAGAGAGGACTCAATAAAACATGCTATGTGACTGGTAAGCTTCTAGCAAATTTATGCATCACACTCATACCTTTTCAATACTGGTGCATCGCATTCGTTCATATAAGGCATTCATGGATGAGATTAGTCACATGTGGAGTTACTTAGAAAATCTGTTAAAGTGAACTCATTGGAGAAGAAATTGATAGCTAGTACAAGATGCCATAATTGAGTCTTAGATGTTTGGAGATTCCAAGTTCAGTTCTCTTAAGGGGGTTAGCTTGATAAATGTACCCACAGTAAGGTGAAGCTATTTTGGAAGCTAGATTAAGGATCCCGAGAACTCCACTAGAATCTATTTGCTAGCCATCTCGAATCTCGAGGACGAGATTCATCTTAAGGGGGTTAGTTTGTAACATCCCAGATTTTAAAATGGGAAAGATTCATAGGTCTCATGTGCATTGCATCATAGCATCTTGCAAAAATCTCGATTTCAAAACCATTTGTGAAGAACCCTATTTGAAAAACCCTTCTATGCATATATTAGGTGTTGTTTCAAAAGTCTATGTTTGAATATTTTGAATGGACAGAATTATGTATCCCTAGTAGTCCATATTCATATTATGAATTTTAGAAAAATCTACAAACATGTTTGAGCTCATTTGAAACTATTATGAAAAAGTTATGGAATATGTACAAACAAATAAATATGTGAATAAAATAAAATATACAAGGGTTTATAAAACCACTACTTACAAACTAGTAAAAAGATTACAAATATGATCCTACAATGATCTATTCGATTTTAGAAAATTTTAGAAACAAAAATCATCTCATTTGGACTATCTAATAAAAAGATATTAAAGAAAACAGAAAATACAAAAGAATAAAACGAACAACAAAAAAAACGAAACTAAAACCTACCCTAACCCGCGCGGCCCACCTAACCCCAGCCCGCCTAACTACCCGCCGCTCGCCCCATCCCTCGCGCAGCGCGCAACGCGAGCGTGCAGCTGGGTCGGCCCAATCCTGCAGCCGCCAGCAGCCCGCCTCTCTCCCCCCTCTCTCTAACGCGTGGAGCCCACCCCATCGTCCCCTTCCTCGCGCCTGGAGTTCCTCCAGAACACGCCTCGGCCCCGATTCAACCCCCGACGAAATCGGGCAACTCTGCTCGTTCCCCTGCCCCATCGCACTCCCCCCCTACTATTTAAACCCCCTCTCCTCCACCTCGTGCAGTTTTTTGGCTTATACCGAACCCTAGCCGCCAAATCGCGAGCTCGGGATCTTGTTGCCGTCGGCCTCCACCGATCGATCTTGGAACCGAGGTTCTGGAGCACCCCTCGCCCTCCTATCCCTCTGGATCTTCTTCCCTTGATCAACTCTGTCGCCTCACCTCTTTTTCCCCTTCTGCAGATCGCCATAGGACCCATCCGAGACCGCCGGAGCTCGGACGGAGCCGAGAAACTCCAGCCGCCGTCTGCCGTCGCCTGGGAAAGAGAAGGACCACGCAGTGGCCACCAGGGACCTTGTCATCCTCGCCAGCTTCACGTGGACCTATTCACCATCGCCAGGACCCGCCGGGACCGCCGCCACCATCACCGCCAGGAGCCACCGCCATCACCCGCGAGGTAGAGCACCAACCTCTCTAGAGCCGTCCGATCTCCGATCGACGGCCGCGATTAAAAGGACACGCGAACCAGTACCCACCAGTACCAGCACGCCACTTGGCACTCCGCGTCAGCACGCGCTGAGTCAGTGCCTGGTCAGCCGCGCATCCATTCACAGTGCGCCGCGTGTCGCTCCCTGTCGGCTGACTGTGTAATCTAGTTATAAAATAGCCAGAATATTTTCAGAAATTGTAAAATTCGTAGAAAATTGAATATTGGTCATAAAAATACAAATTATATATCCCTGGATTCAGAATAATATGTACAATTTTATCATGCAATAAAATTCGTAATTTGACCAATGTATATTTTCTGTATTATTTAAATCACATTAATGGTAAATAATTCATAGGAAAATATCCACAACTCCAAAATTGGCAAATTTGGTGTCTATGGATTCAGAAAATTGTAATCCACATCACTGTGTCATTGGTTGATTTTGGTATAGTACAAAATAATTATCTATGATTAAATTACTTAAATTGGTATTTTGGCTATAACTTTTAATCTACAAATCATTTTAAGGTGAAACCAGTGTCAAATGAAAGCTATTGACATTACCTATCCAGTAGCATGGTTCTCATAATTTTATGAAACTGTTCTGTACTGAAAGTATTCAGAATTCATTAATACCTATTTTAAGCCTATTTGATTAATAGAAAATGCCTATGAAATGCTTTTGATCATGTTTTATTTTCTAAAATGCATACATACTGTCTTGTTGTGTTGTGCTACTGTATGATTGATTGCAATTATTGCTTTGCGCGATAGATTGTCCGGAGTGCGATAATTGAGATTGCGACGACTGTGTGAACGATTACTACAACTGAGGCAAGTGTCACTATCATGAATCTCCTACTGTTTTATTATGCATTTAGTTTTCAGTAGCTAGCATTGAATAATATGTTTTATATTATATATGCTATGCTATGGTGTGAGTACCCAATAGAATTGTCATAGACCCCAGTTAATTTCTTGATAGCCATCGTACGTAGATGCTTAGCCATACTATTAGTTGCGTGGGTGGTTTTCATGATACATATGTGTATGCGAAGGATTATGTTTTGCTTAAATGAAAACCACTTAATCAATAAATCACCTGGGTGGAATGGCATTGATTGGATCATCGAGTGTGGATTTTGGTGGGATTGCCACCCAGGCTTCAAAGAGATTATAGGAGGTCTTGATTAGTAACTTACATGTACAACCACATGTCATATGGGCTCTGACTTGACCGAGTAAGTTATCGGATCATGTCCTACCGTGACTAGCAGATGTAGGTGTTGTTAGGATGGTACGGTCCAGAGTTAGGCTCATGATTCTGTTTCCCAAAGGTCTTGTCCTGGTCTTCTCTCAAAAGGGGTTGATCGGGTCTTGTGGGTAAAGTGTACTAGCCTCTGCAGATGGTTTGTGAACTAAGTACTTAGCCGTGTCCTCAGTAATGGACAATTATGAGTAACTTCTCTTGACGCAGTTGAAAAGTCTCATTCATTCTAATTTCTCTAATAAAACTTGATGGGTGAACTTAATGGGATATAGGAGCACTTGAGTGACTCAATGTGTCCATAGATTTAGGAGCTCTCGAGTGACTTGAGTTTTTCTTAGTTATTTTGAAGAACTAAAACTTTATTTAAAATGTAGGAGAAAATGCTGCTTTATGCAAATAGCCTAAACTCCACTAGCCAAAGTGAGCATGTATATGACAGGTTGCCAATTGTGTCCACATAACAGTGATATCTTGCCAATACAATTCAAATGTATTGACCATTCGTGGCTGCAACTTTTCATGTTGCAGGTAATTTCGACGACAAGTAAGGTTATCGTTTAGGTTGCGAATCTCCACTCAGCGAGTTGCCTGTGGCGTGATGGATCCTTTATCTTTTATTTATTTGTTGAACTATGTTATTTGAGCTAGCTATGAGCTAAGCAACTTTATAATATTTATATTCTTGGATCAATCGTTGTAATAATGTGACGCATTGATACTCTTTTATTCATCGAAACTGTGTGTGCTAGCTAATCGATCCAAGGGACTAGCACTGTAAACACAGGATCCAATTCTTAATGGGTTGGATCGCTTCAAAGATTGTAAAAGCACTCTAGTTATGCCAAACAAATGTTGAATACATGTTGATATGGATACATTTGTAAGTCAAGCACTCTAGTTCATCTACTATGACTCCTAAGTCAATCCTTTATGTACTATCCAGATTATATACTCTAGTCAAGCACTCTAGATACATTTACGTACTATCCAGATTATGTACTATCCTATGTGACCATATTGTAAAATAAAAGCACTATTACTCATTTTAATCATATGTGACCAGATTATGTACTATCTAGATTATGTACTATCCTATGTGACCAGATTATGTGCTGGATGTGTTGTCCATTTATTGTTTGCTGGTTGTACTGGCCATTTATTATGTGCTGGCTATGCTGGCCATATATATGCAGGTTCTTGTATGAAATGAGTCCTGATTTTTGCCGGAATGTTGATTAACTTCCATTTCGGCAGAAATCGGGCACTCCTAGTTTAAGAAAATTAGCAAAGGTCATACCGGATTTTTCCGGGCACTTTATTACTAACCATTATTTGCTTTTTATTAGTGCAAACATGTGTGACAACGACGAGGCTGGCTGTTTTAAGCGCATCAGCGCTGAAGGAGAAGTCAGACATCCAAATAAACAATTGACATTCTGGGAGGCAGCCCAGCGGCTAGAAGACGATCAAGAATACCATCCTTCGGAGAGCGAGGATGATGAGATGGAAGACACGGAGGAAGAAGCCAAAGGAACGGTGGATGATGAAACCATGATGGCGGCGAGGGCACAGGGAGTGGTAGCAATCCTCCTAAGAAGAACAAGAAGCCGAAGGAATGGCACCCGAACACGGTCGTCACCGTCAGAGAGGAAATTACCGAAGTGAGACCAACAGGGGTTCCTTTGGCGCCCGACCTTGTCGTCAGAGGGTACGGTGGGCAAGTGGCGGAGATCACCCGGACCATCATCTCGATCAACACCGAGAATCTCTGGCATAAAGATAATGGCCACTTGCGCACACTCCTCTTCGAGAAGCTGCACTTAAGATTAAAGTTCCCCACTGAGTATCGGAACTCAAATTATCATGGGGATGAAGTAAACAAATCCACCCTCACAAAGATGAGCACCGCCCTGGCCAGCTGGAGAACCCAGATAAAGAAGAAGATCTATAAAGAAGGCAAAAGTCTCCAGGAGATCCAGAAGATTGACCCACAGATCACTGAAGATCAGTACAAGGAGTTCAAGGAGAGGTGTGAATCTGAAAGAGCCTAGGCCTCGAGTAATCGGGGAAAGGTGCTGCAGGCGATGAATATAGGTCACCGCGGAGGTCAAATGGGATAAGGAGGACGAAGAGTATAGAGCTAAGGGGATAGCTAACCCCTTTGCAAAATTCGAAAACGGTCAAAACTTCATCATGGCCCATTACCATGTGGACCCAAAAACCAAACAAATCACCGCGGATCCTGTGCTGAAGGAATTCGAGGAAATTGTGGTAAGTAATTTAATTACCGCAGATCAACTCGATTGCATTCTAATCGATGAAGTCGAATTTCTAAACGGTTCACTATTACTTCTTCTGTAGGAGGAGGAAATTGCTAGTCATGGATCCTAGGGTTCCTCATCCCAAGGGTCGACGGCGGCCACCCGGTGGGATAACCCATTTTAATAGGGCGATGAACCGGGCCAAGAAAATCACGCCGGTTACGAAGAAGCTGTCGTCAGCTAGCCGCCTAGCCGGCCTCGGGGGTAAGAATTGGGTGGATCATTTTGGTCCACCGCCAAGGACGCGTGTGGCACCGTCGAGAAGGAGCGAGGAGGAAAACCGCGAGGTTAAAGAACTTAAGGAACAAGTGGCGCGGATCCCGCAGATCGTCCAAGACAACCTGGCAATCACCCTCACGTCCATCATGCTTACCTTGGTGGAGTCAATAGCGAACTGGAGTGCGGGTGGTCCAAAAGGGTCGTGCTCGATTCCAAGCATGGTCAGCAACCACTCAAACAACACGGCGCCAACGAATCAGGCGAATTATACGTTTGTGACTCCGCCCGCTAGCACCATGGTGCCGGAAGTGTTGGTGACTTCCCCTGCCATCACCGTGGTGTCGGCCATGTTGGTGACTCCCCCTGCCATCGTTGCGGCGGCACCGGAGCTCCAAGCACCCGGTAGGGAGAATACAACGGCCGCCGGCTGTAGGGTTCGCAGCATAGAAAACAAAAAATTTCCTACGATGGGAACATCTATGTACCAAGATCTATCTAATAGATACAAGCAATGGGTGGATATACATCCATAGAATACATACCCTCGAAGACCGAATAGCGTTAACGAGGTTGTACTCGTGGATGATGTAGACGAACGCTTGCCGATCTCAAGATCGTGATGAAGTCCATCTGGTCCAGCCGGTCCAGCACGATCAAGTCTAGCACCTCAAAGCAGTGGTGCATCCGTGATCGCACACACGTACGGGTACCCGACAACCTCCACGCCCTCGCTCCAGCGAAGCAGCGGAAGCAACAAATCCTTCCAGAAAAAGCCACCGGGAACATGTATCTCGCTGATCCGAGACCATGGGGAAATTCTAAAGGGGGAGAGAGATCCTTCGCGAGGAGGTGTGCTTTGAGAGGAGCAAAGGGGGGCCTTTTATAGGGGAGAGGGGGGCACCCAAGGGGCATGGCGCCCAGCCATGGGGGCTGCCCCCACCTCTTCCACATTCATGTGGGTGGAGCTCCCACTCAAAATGAAAAGCCTCCACTCACATTAAAAAGCCTCCACTCAAAAATCCACTCACATGCATTAAATTTCCACCAAATTTAATGCAAGCTCTCATTTAAATAAAACTCTTTTATTTATTTATTCAGAATTTTGTTAATTACTTTAATTAACAAACATTCACATAAAACCCCTTGCTAGTATTCCATTTCACATGCAGAACCAGTTTCAGCAATTTCAACCGAAACAGTTCCGGTGTCTAGTGAAATAAATTCCTGCACTTTCCTTTTCTTTTTCTGGCATATCATTTGCTCCGAATGGTGTCGGTATCCCTTAAGTGTGTCACCCTACGGTTCGCGAATAATGTAGACATGATCGAGACCCTTCTCCGATCAATAATCAGTAGCGGGACCTGGAGATCCATACTGACTCCCACACATTCAACGATGACTTCTATGATCGTGGGAACCTTTTTATGCTAGTATCTTAATCCCTTTGTTTCACGATATATTACATGTCCGAGATTCGATCATCGGTATCTCCATACCTAGTTTGATATCGTTACCGATATGCACTCTTTTCTCGTTCCCGTGATATAACATTCTAGTGATCAAATCACTTGCTTGCAAGCTAACCAATGTGATATCACCGAGAGGGACCAGAGTATATCTATCCATCATCGGGATGAACAAATTCCACTCTTGATCCATGGGTCTCAACATAACACTTTAGTAGTTCTGAAGCCATCTTTATAATCACCCAGTTACGGTGTGACGTTTGATGTCATCGAGAAACTCTTTCGGTGTTAGTGATTGACATGATCTCATGGTCTAAGGATTAGGATCACTTCGTAAGTTGTTATAGCAATATAAACTCAATGACTTTGATTGTAATGCTATACTTCGGATGAATGTTCATCACATCATTACACTAATGTTATGACCTTGTTATTAACAACATCCAATGTCCATGATCAGGAAACTTTGATCATCATGTTAATCAACGAGCTAGTTTATAAGAGAGGCATAACTAGGAACTTCCTTTTTGTTTATTAAACACACATGTATTAATGTTTCCGTATTAATACAATTATAGCATGCAAAATAAACATTTATCATAAACAAGGAATATGATAATAACCACATTATTATTGCCTCTCGGGCATATTCCCTTCAGTCTCCCACTTGCACTAGAGACAATAATCTAGTTTGAAAACTTTGCGTATTGAACACCTATGGCTTTCTGGTGTTCCATATACGCAATTGCAAGTGGTTAACATAATCTACGGATCTGACACTTTCAGGTTCTTGTGTATTTGCATGTCTTTGCGTCTCCACGCATCACTCATTCTCCAATGAGATGGCATTGTATAAATTTGGTCTTTTGGTGAGACCTTTAGTTCCTTGGGGTTAAAACACGTCGATACTATTGTCACACAATATATCTTTAGTGTTATCCCGTTGTGAACCACACCTTAGTTTGATAACAAACTACTTGACATAAATTCCCTCCTTTGCTGCTACTATAGCAGTCATATACTTAGCCTTTTGTTGTAGTATTCGTCACAATGTCTTAACTTTGGAATACATCCAAATCCATCGTGAAAACTCCTTTCCATTTCATTGTGCCACTCATAGTTTAAATTGAGATAAACTTAGTTTGTATCTTGTGACACAACTAGTATCAATGTAACGCTTTACAATGAACTATTTGTAATTGTTTGTCACCTCTACACAAATATATTCTTAGTTCTTCCAAAAGATTATAAGAATATCCTCACTATCATCCAATGATCATTTTATGATTCATTCTGGTATATGCTCATAACACTTAGAGCATAGGACATATCTGGATGTGTACATATCATGGTATGATTGATCAAAACATTCTCGTGATTTCACTCATCAAGTGTCAAAGTACTTGAATCTTGTTTCACTTATCAAGTGTCGATACACTTGAATCTTGATTCAATTCCTTTCCATGCGACAAGAACCTTTTCTTGTCGTTTCTATATTGAACTCCTTCAATATCTCATATATGTACGTTTGGCACAACCATATTAGCGTCACAGTCTATCCACTATAGACATTCATGCTAAATATTCGGGTTTTGCCTAAGTATTTTATCGAAATGAAATTCTTAACCTTTGTCAATAAAAGATACATCATTTCTAATCAACAAGATGTCCTCCACATAATGTATTAGAAATATGTCTCAGCGCTCCCACTTAATTTCTTGCAAATGCAAGCATCTTCATCGTCTCCTGATGAAAACTCCTTTTCATCACGGTGAAGATTCCAACTCCGCGATGCTTACTTCAACCATTGAAGTTTGCATGCCCTTTTAGCATCCTTTGAATTTAACAAAACCCTTTGGACCGTGTCATGTACACGTCCTAGGTAACCATTCTATTAGAAGAACTTTGTTTTGTTTATTCATCTACCATATACCAAATTATATGTAGTGGTTGCTACTTTAATCCGTCCAGACTAAATATCGCTATGAAAGATCAAATCTTGTCATAGTCAACTCCTTGAACATTGTCATAAAATACTTTACGACATGTCGACTATTTCATAGATGTGAAACATCCATGTCTGTTTCTTTATAGATCCAAATACGACCGATAGGTTTTTACACCTTTCCGGACGGTCTTCCAAGTTCAAAACTTGGTTTCTCGTGTATGGAACTATCACGGATTTTATGGCTTCAAGCCATTTGACGGAGTCAGGGCCCATCATCGCTTCTTTGTATGTATTCGGTTCATCATTGTCAAACAATAATGATTTACTCTCAAATCTTAGCATTTGATTGTTTAACCGACCGACTTGGTTCAATAAGAACTTAGATCTCCGTGACCACAACCTTTGAGGCACATAAGCTATGAGCATTATGGCAGCCTTCAGAACGATTTCCGGCGCTGCGCAACTCAGCACATTTAGCTAAGGTTCATTAACCTTATCAAAGTTCTATTGTCCTCCCACTTAACATTTATGAAAAATTCCTTCTTCAAGAAACTTCACATTTCAAGCGACAAACCCTTTTGTCCTCAGTGTTATGGAGGAATAACCAATTGTTATTCGAAATAACCTACAAAGACATGCTCATCCGACTTTGGTTGTAAACATCTTACTTATGTTTAGCATACCAAAATTTAAGAAATGACAACTTGGGTTTTACCCCAAACCATAACTTCCATGGTGTCATTTCAACGGATCAAGATGGAGCTCTTTTCAGTGTAAAAGCGGTAGTCTCTAAAGCTTTAATCTTTTAAAACATAATGGCAGTTTTATAAATAACACCTTTGATCCAACCATGTCAAACAAGGTTTTCTTACAAATCTCAAACACTCCATATTCCTATGGTGTTTCGGGAGATGTAAATCTAGGTGTTTTGCTAAACTTGTAACTCAAATAAATCCCTTTTATGATAAAATCATAATTCATTTATTTTTCTTGTTACACTTGTAACTCAAATAAATCCCTTATGATAAAATCATAAACCATTTATTTTCTTGTTACAATGATTTTCACTTTATCTTGAAAGTCTTTGAACATTTTCAAATATTTCACACTTCTTTCTCATTAAGTGAACATTCACTCAAATTTTCGGATAGATAGATTATATTAAAGGCGGACGGATTCTCGCTCCCTCCGTCGCCCAAATCACTCTCTGGTTCAGTTACGATTACTGTAGATTCCCGTTTTAATCCAATCAGGGAGTGCCACGTCACGCGTTAGAAATTAGGTCCCGACGGTTCCGATCGTGCGAAGCTGATCTTATCTCCTGTTCGGTCAAAGCGGCGAGGACGACAGGAAATCAGTCTAACCAGCTTTCTTTTCCCTATTTGCCTCCTCACATCACGGTAGCCAAACCTTATCCTCTCTCCTCCCCGATCCAGAAGCATATGAAGTTGAAACTCATCGCTTACGACTACACATAATGGACTACATACATCGATATGTATAAATTCCAATATTTTAGTCGTTCGTTCTTCTTTGGCCTTTGAATGAAGTTTTTAATTATCCCGAGGAAAGTCTCACAAGCATCACTTGATCAAATCAAAGACTCCAAAAATCCATGAATATGGACATTCTTCATGTTTTCTTTCCAATATAATTTAAACGGCGATGTCACTTCGTAAGTGATCTTTTAATCATTTGTCTTGCGACATTTTAGCATTAGGTTTTATGGATGTGATCTCTCCAACTAGATTTGTAAATCATCCATCTAATATGGAATGTGGTAATTATTTGAACAACCTTTGTTCTCATAATACCTGATTTAAATAACAATTATTAAAACAAATTTTGAAGTCAAGCTTTGATGTCAACGAGAAATACAAACAACGGTTTGTTTGTTTTCAATGAACATCATCACATATTCTCTTGCTAGTTACTTAGGCCATTGTGGTTCATGAATTGCGTTGTTCCGTATGAAATTTCATACCAACCAATTCGGTATCCAATACCCAAGAACCACATTGTTTAACAAGCAAAGAATACAACCATAACATGTATATCATCTATATACCTAAATTGGATATTTCCAATCTTTTCTTTTCTGCCAAATATATTTTATAGATTCTCTTTCAGTATTTCCTTTTCCTTTTTAAAAGAATCTATCAACATCAAAAGTGACGCCATATACATGACACATAGTCCAAAGCGTGTATATTCAAATAATAATACCTTTGGACTTGCACTTTGAAGTAGATCACCATCATCAAAATGATCGGTATTCTTTCAAAATCTATTCTTTAGTAATCTTTTAGTGTAGTAAACATTTTACATACATATTCTATTCACCCTTATCATGACGACTTTCATGATCAAGCTACTGTAGCTTATAAAGGCGAATCGTGAGTATAACATTACTTTCCAAAACCCTTTTGGATGATTAGGATGTCTAGCATCTCCAACCTTCGTAAATTCTCATCCAATATGAGAACATATATTATACTTTATCATATTGCAACCAAAACATTGTTTCAGATATCGTTATATCTGCCACACATGATGGTTTCTGAAACAATTCTTTCAGCTCCTAGACAACCTTGATATTTAAAAACAATCAAGAATCATGGAGGCAAACATGATACTTAAGATACTAACACTGGAATTGTTACTCTCGATTTAAAACCAACTATTAAATTTCACGGAGTAAATAGAGTTTGCTAAAAGTTTGCAATAGGACTTTAAACTTTAGATTGACACTCAACACAATACGATACCAGTTCGTAAAGTATATATCCAGAATTCTATAGTTCTATTATCTCAATTACAACTATGCATAAGGTGGTGAACGAATGCCAATGACTACAACAAATTATGCAAATTCACTTTGATTTAATTTATAATAAATTGAGTTCTACTAATCCAAATTAGAAATGAACTCCCACTCAAAAACGACATCCCTCGTGTCTTTTTGGTGATTACATGAACCAAATCCACTACACCAAGTCCGATCATCACGTGAGTCGGTGTAGCTTCAAAGGCGAGCATCAAATGGGCATCATATCTACTATATGACTCATGCTTAACCTTTCGGTCCGTGTTCCGAGGCCATGTCTATACATGCTAGGCTCGCCAAGTAAGAACCTTAGTATTCGCGTGTGTAACTGTCTTACACTCGAGATATGCTCGTGGATTCAAGTACACCCGATCATCACGTGATGCCTTGAAGCGACGAAACATTGTCGGTGCATACTTAAGGAAGAACACATTTTTATCTTGATATCTAAATAAGGGATCATATTATAATGCTAATAAAACGCCAAACAAGAAATATAAGATGCTATCAAACATCACATGTTTATAAGTGAAATGATATGGTTCTCGCATATGATCTCCATCATGTGCACCGTGGTATGATCTCTATCAAACCTTTATGTGTAAGGACAAGGTCTATGGAACTTACACGCTATGTGTATTGTAAGAGTATCATCTCATACTTCTACTTACAACATCACCATATCATAACACTAGCCCAGCAACAATCTAAACTAGACGCCTCTAATTTATCCATTGCAAGTTTTACGTGCCTTAGGGCTTTCGAAGATAGAACCGTTCTTACCTACGAACATGAACCACAACGAGGATAACCAAATTGTTGACAACTCGTTGCAAATTAGATATTGACTATAGTAGGAGAGACAGACACCCGCTAGCCACTTATGCAAAACTAGTTGCATGTCAAGCGTGGAACAGGTCTCATGTGCGAGGATATGTAAAGTTTGTCCGGGCCGCTTCATCCCACTATGCCACCAATATCCAAAGTACAACTAAGAAGCAATAAAATGATAATCATCGCCCACATACTCATATGTGTACTACCCGTGCAAAGTATCTACGCATAGATCTGACTCTAATACCACTGTAGGGTTCGCAGCATAGAAAACAAAAAATTTCCTACGATGGGAACATCTATGTACCAAGATCTATCTACTAGATACAAGCAACGGGTGGATATACATCCATAGAATACATACCCTCGAAGACCGAATAGCATTAACGAGGTTGTACTTGTGGATGATGTAGACGAACGCTTGCCGATCTCAAGACCGTGATGAAGTCCATCTGGTCCAGCCGGTCCAGCACGATCAAGTCCAGCACCTCAAAGCAGTGGTGCATCCGTGATCGCACACACGTACGGGTACCCCGACAACCTCCACGCCCTCTCTCCAGCGAAGCAGCGGAAGCAACAAATCCTTCCAGAAAAAGCCACCGGGAACATGTATCTCGCTGATCCGAGACCATGGGGAAATTCTAAAGGAGGGAGAGAGATCCTTCGCGAGGAGGTGTGCTTTGAGAGGAGGAGAGGGGGCCTTTTATAGGGGAGAGGGGGGCACCCAAGAGGCATGGCGCCCAGCCATGGGGGCTGCCCCCACCTCTTCCACATTCATGTGGGTGGAGCTCCCACTCAAAATGAAAAGCCTCCACTCACATTAAAAAGCCTCCACTCAAAAATCCACTCACATGCATTAAATTTCCACCAAATTTAATGCAAGCTCTCATTTAAATAAAACTATTTTATTTATTTATTCAGAATTTTGCTAATTACTTTAATTAACAAACATTCACATAAAACCCCTTGCTAGTATTCCATTTCACATGCAGAACCAGTTTCAGCAATTTCAACCGAAACAGTTTCGGTGTCTAGTGAAATAAATTCCTGCGCTTTAATTTTCTTTTTCTGGCATATCATTTGCTTCGAATGGTGTCGGTATCCCTTAAGTGTGTCACCCTACGGTTCGCGAATAATGTAGACATGATCGAGACCCTTCTCCGATCAATAATCAGTAGCGGGACCTGGAGATCCATACTGACTCCCACACATTCAACGATGACTTCTGTGATCGTGGGAACCTTTTTACGCTAGTATCTTAATCCCTTTGTTTCACGATATATTACATGTCCGAGATTCGATCATCGGTATCCCCATACCTAGTTTGATCTCGTTACCGACATGCACTCTTTTCTCGTTCCCGTGATATAACATTCTAGTGATCAAATCACTTGCTTGCAAGCTAACCAATGTGATATCACCGAGAGGGCCCAGAGTATATCTATCTGTCATCGGGATGAACAAATTCCACTCTTGATCCATGGGTCTCAACATAACACTTTAGTAGTTCTGAAGCCATCTTTATAATCACCCAGTTACGGTGTAACGTTTGATGTCATCGAGAAACTCTTTCGGTGTTAGTGATTGACATGATCTCATTGTCTAAGGATTAGGATCACTTCGTAAGTTGTTATAGCAATATAAACTCAATGACTTTGATCGTAATGCTATACTTCGGATGAATGTTCATCACATCATTACACTAATGTTGTGACCTCGTTATTAACAACATCCAATGTCCATGATCAGGAAACTTTGATCATCATGTTAATCAACGAGCTAGTTTATAAGAGAGGCATAACTAGGAACTTCCTTTTTGTTTATTAAACACACATGTATTAACGTTTCCGTATTAATACAATTATAGCATGCAAAATAAACATTTATCATAAACAAGGAATACGATAATAACCACTTTATTATTGCCTCTCGGGCATATTCCCTTCACCGGCACCATGCCATCAAGCAGCCCCTTCGTCTCTTGCACGCCCGTCGTCGTATGTGGTGCCTCGACATTAGCCGATCTCGACGCCATCACAATAAACAAATTGCTTTACCGCCTTTCACGCCATCTATTACTCTTATGGCATCTGTCTGAAGCCGTACATGTTTTCCGCAGACGGATGTTCCTTTCAATCTCTTATGCTACGTGAATAACAAGTTGAGGGATGTTTCCAAGGGTACCATCGTTCAACCCTTGCAACGCACGTTCCACTCAAGGCTGATGCCAGATAGCGTGCACAGGGTTAAAATTAGTCGGGTGCTAAGGGGCTTCGACAACCTGGAACCTCCCATTCAACCCCCAGGAGCGGATGAAGAAGAGTCGGCTATCCTCAGAAGTTGCTTCAGCTTATTATTTCAATGGACAAAGAGCATGATTCATTTGGCGACGGCGGGGGCCATCACGCCACAGACAACATCACCGCTTGTCGTGCCAGCGACAAGCGGTGGCAAGGCCCCCTTACTGCCCTCGCTGTCACCTCCACGCGGTGGGTCGGATGATCATGTTGATGATATGCACATGGCGTAGGATCCGGCCGAGGACGACGAAGACTTCAATGATCAGTTCTTCAACACTAAGTTTTGCAACGAAGACCCAGCTGTGGCCCCACAGAGAAACCCACTATCACCAAGCGTCTGTTTGGTTCTCAGGAGACGCCTCCAGCTTGCGCCTTCACCGAGCCAGCTGATACAACCAACCGACCCTTTATTCTAAGCCCTGACACACTACATACGGTGGCCAGTGCTCAGATTGCGGTGCCTGCCCGCTCTCCAAAAGGAAAAAAGGCCAGGAAAAGAAAATCTAGCAGCTTGAGCTAGCCGGTGGCGTCAACTGCGAATCCGATCAGGTTTCAGGACAGGCCACCAAGACCCGAGGGTATTATGTGGAGGATTCATGTGGTGGGTGAGCCCATTCTACCTAAGAATTTGCGGAGGCTTGCCAGTTTGGAATTGAAGAGTGTGCATTACGGTGTGCTGATGGTAGAGAGACGCCTTCTGGCGGAGAAAGATCCCTCGCACCCGGTATTCGTGGTTAAGGTGCCACCAGGCTTGGGCTTCATCGACAATGCCCCCGCGGATATATTCTTCCTGTGGTTTGACGACATCTTCAGTATGTTCCACCTGTACCCGCTGCACTATACCATGGTTCGCTTGTTTTCTCTCAGCCTGGCCATGCAGATCATTAGAGAGATCACCCCGGGCATCGCAGTAGTGGACCCCTACTACATGCGTGATGGATGCTTGGGAAGCGCCGATGAACGACGATGCATGGTCTCGTACCTAAAAGGAATCTTCGTGGCGAACAAGACAAAGGAATACATTCTCATGTCTTACTTTCCCGAGTAAGTCATTATTCACTCGCCACCATCGATTGGTTTTTATTAGATTGTCATCATTCTTTTTTCAACACATTCCATTTGAATTTTTTTGCGCAGAGACGAACACTGCACACTCATCTCCTTATCGCCGAAGCATTCGCATGCCACGTATTTCGACTCGGAGAGTCTAGAAAATAAAAAAACTACGAAAAGATCAAGGAAGTTCTAGATGATGCTCTCACTGGCTATGCCTCGACGGAAGGCACCACCTTCGTGCATAAGAAGGTCAAATTCGGCAGGCACGTCTTCAACCATGTAACGGAGTTACCCTGCGTGAAGCAGCCGGAAGGCAGTAAGAAGGAAGCCTACTATGTACTCCATCACATGAGGGCGTTCCTACTAGACCAACATAATTCTACGTTGCTAGATCATCTCAAACAGTGGGCCGAAGCCAAGGCCAAGATCACCGATTCAGATATTAGACAAGAGATGTATTGCATCCAGCAGCAGTTTGGGGCAATCATCTTTCGTGATGTCATGACTTCGGGGGGAGGGGGATCTTCTACAGAGGAAATCTCCCGAATAACCGTGACATAGAAGATCACCTAGATATACAGGGTGACTATAGGAAGTTCATGACGAGATAAGGCGTCCTTCCGTTCCCTGAGCCAAGCCAGAAGTCTTGATGTTGGCCTAGTTGTAGTTCCAAACTATAGATGACCTTTGTGTGTGTGGACAAGTACATGCTACTACTTAGCTTATTAGGTTTATGAATCATCGCTTACTTCTTTTGCTTATTATTATTATTATATATGAATTAATGCTTGGTTTTTTTGCTTACTCTTTGGTCCTTTGCTTATTTTGGTCCCTTTTTCCTTACTTTAGTATTTTTTCGAGAATGCCGATGATTAAAATGTCGTGGTACATACTATATATGTGAATGTGTTGTGATGGGATCATCAGCCTTGTGCCATGCACAATTCCAAGTCTTGTGCATCTCACTAGTCTGACGGTTCCATCATAGCATATTCCTGTGTCCAACGACCTAGTTATATATGAGGCATTCTTTTTGAGTTAGTTTGGTCTTTTTTAGAGAATGTCGATGATTGAAATGTCGTGGCACACTATATATGTGAATATGCTACGACGGGATAGTGAGCCTTGTGATATGCACAAGTCCAGGTGTTGTGCATCCTACTTGTCTAACTGTTCCTTCATAGCATATTCCTGTGTCCAATGACCTATGTATATATATGAGGCATTCTTTTTGAGTTACTTTGGTCTTTTTAGAGAATAATGCCGATGATTGAAATGTCGTGGCACACTATATATGTGAATGTGTTGTGACGGGATTGTAAACCTTGTGTTATGCACAAGTCCAGATGTTTTGTATCCTACTTGGCTTACAGTTTCGTCATAGCATATTCCTGTGTCCAACGACCTAGTTATAAGGCATTCTTTTTGAGTTACTTTGGTCTTTTTCGAGAATGCCGATGATTGAAATGTCGTGGCACACTATATATGTGAATGTGCTGCGACGGGATTGTACGCCTTGTGCTATGCACAAGTCCAGGTGTTGTGCATCCTACTTAGCGTACAGTTCCATCGTAGCATTTTCCTGTGTCCAACAATCTAGTTATATATGAGGCATGCTTTTTGAGTTACTTTGGTCTTTTTGAGTTGGGAGTACTTTCTATAAGTGTAACTTCATATGCGACTTTAATTATACATGTTTTTCCATCACCGGTTAATTATTGTTGCCAACTTGTATATGACGTGATACGTTGTGTACAAGGGACGGGTTTCCGGAGTCTATGATGATTGGGAAGACTGCCGGAGACAGGTGCATCGTTTCAGCAGCAATAGGTACAAAGGGTATAACACTATGGCGGAGGCGGAAGCTAGATACACGTGCTATCTAGAGGGAGTTAGGACGGGGAACCGGATGAATGCCTACACCTTCGTCGTGGTGATGCTTATCGTCTTTGGTTGTTTATCCCGCGCTTGTTTCTAGTTTAGATGTCTAGGCGAGCTTCCGAGCTCTAACTTGTTCGAGACACATGTATTCGCATGTCATCAACTACTTTGTAACTTGATCGAAACAATGTAACTTATACTATGTATTCATGTATGGGACTTATCTATATGTATTTGTTTCAAACTTGTTTTGCAAATTGTGTATTCATATATATAACTGTATATCTTATATCTTTATGTGTATATCTGCCTTAAATATTGTATATAATCTATATAGAATATCATCTGGCTCAGAATTAAAAAAAAAATTACCCGTGACGCACATGGCATGGCTTTAGTGGCGCACATTACCAAAAGCGCACGTGAACAACTTCAGTGGCGCACTGCCCTGTACGCCACGGGGAAGATAGTGAAAGCGCACTATCCTTTCTAGCCAGTGGCGCATTGACAGGTGCGCTACAGATGTGTCCAGGTAACCGTAGCGCATCAGGCAGTGCGCTATGGCTATGTTTTAGCCGTAGCGCAGGGATGGTGGTGCACCACTAGTACGCCATGGATGGGCATTTCAGGTGCGCCACGAACAACATGTTTCCTAGTAGTGAACCTTGGTTTCTTATTGAGGGAAAACTTGCCACTGTGCTCATCACACCTTCCTCTTGGAGTCTCCTAACAAAGCTTCCACGCACCATCATGTATTCAGCTTGTCCCTCATGGTGTAGCAAAACATAAATGCATAGGACACCTTCAATGTTCATAAGGGTGACAAGATATAAATAGTTCAAGAACAAGCAATATCAATATTATGAATCAACCAATAAGTTTTGGGACAACGCACATAGAACTAAGAATGACAACCACTGTTCAAAAAATCATCCGATATGCCGATTTATCGTCTGATTTATCGCTTATTATTGGGTGAGCGATAAGCCGATTAATCAATTTATCCCCCGATAAATCGATTTATCGCCCGATAAATCGGCCGATATACCCAAAAATCACTAATTTCGGGCTTATCGAGAAGTTAACGATAAACGATATCCTCAACATTGATGACAACTATGCTCTCTTAATTGGTGCATAAAGAGAGAAGGTGGAGACTCAACATAAAAGTAAAAAATAAAGGCCCTTCATAGAGGGAAGCAGGGATTTTAAGTTTCATAAAGAGCTTCCAAAAATTATGGTCCTTATTAGCTTTCAGCTCTCATTGCCCCTATCATAAGCATCTTGAAGTGATTAAGGTTAAAGTGAAACAAATATGAAGTATATGCTTGACAAATCATAAGTTGGCAATCTCATGTCCCTTGAGTACGAGGGTCGTTCCTCATGCTACTCAACTTTAGTCACAAGCAAGTTCTTGTCATTGTAAGTATATGTGTATCATAGAGAACCGCCAACGGGGTACCCTTGCCCCATGACACAGGAGATATACCATATCAAAATGACAAGGCAACAGACAATGAGCAGCTCATCGATCTTTTTATTTGCTATTTGCATAGGTTTTTATTGAGGATGCTTCACAGATTGCTCACTATGGTTATGCTGCAAGTTTCCACCATGATTAGGCATGGCTTAGCCTAGCTGCCTAGGCGTTTCTCTAACACATATACAATACTCCATGGACTTACAAGCTCCCATTTTAGTTCACACCGCCGACATCCGTAAATAAAAGATCATGATATCAACTGGGTAATATGTACAAGTGTTGAAAGCGTTCCCCATGATAGCATGGTTCTGCTAACTTATAAGTGCAAACATATACAACATACATGACACAATGGTTCAAGTTTATTAGGTGCAAAAAGTAAAGTGTGCCATCAAGTTTGTGAGAGTTTTAATCACTAATTTTCTCATAACAAGTTTAATTTGGAAGATAGATAAAAACATGAATATACTTCAAATGGTGTAACACACCATGCATAGAACTTTATAGTGGTCTCTTTGGAATAACTTAGTTTCATGGAAGTTGGATGCATGAGTAGAGCTTACTCAGTACAAGTGGAGGCTAGCAAAAGACTGAGAGTGACCAAATAAGAGAGCAATAATGACCATAATCATGCAAAGCGACAAAAAATTATTAATTAAAGCATAAAGTGGAACAAGTTAAAAAATAAATGATCATAGAGGCTAAGGTGACTGGTTCATAGTCATAACATGGTGTAAGCATGTGCCAAGTCAACCCAAATAAAGCATCAAAGGAGAATACCACAATATTATGCTTTTGTATGCTAAAATAACGCATGATTCTTGCAAGGCACATTAAACAATATCAATTGTTTGGAACAAGTCATGCTACAGCAATAATCACTAAGCATAAGGTCAAAGCAACATCTAACATGACATGATAAAGTCTAAGTCATAGTTAAGACAAGCTTCCATTTGTACCACTATAAGCATGAAACTTTCTACTCTTTTCCAACACCAATCGACTTATTTGAAACAACTCACAAGGATAATAATCAATAAATACCAGTGAGCTTGTCTCACAAATTCACAAAGAAGAACTAAAAAGTTCTAAGATGAAAGCACAAGAAAACTAAAGCTAAACACAGTGCTAGCAAAGGAGAACACTCACAGAACAATAAGAGTGAAAACTAGAGTGCTCTAAACAATGAAAACGGAGCGTGTCTATCTCCAAAAGAAGTGTGATGTAATCCAACAAACTTATTGCAGAAAACCAAGAAAATAAAACTAAAAACAAAAACAAAGACGCTCCAAGAACAACATATAGTGCATGAAACAATAAAAATGAAGTGTCTAAAAAGAGACCTGATATTTTTATCGATGAAGAAGGGGATGCCTTGGGCATCCCCAAGCTTTGATGCTTGTACCTTTTGAATATTTCTTGGGGTGACACGGGGTGGCATACCCAAGCTTGAGATTTTGTCCATTCTTCATCTCATCACGTCATTCTTTCCCTACACTTGAAAATTTCTTTTATACAAAACTTCACACAATCCTCATTAGCAACATTAGTGTATTCAAGATAATAGGCCTTTGGGTTCTGTTTCAAAAAAAGGAAAACTTTCATTAGAACACAAGCTACTGTACCAATTCATTTTAAAAGCTCAAGTGATCAAGTAGAATTCAAAAAGAAACCGATTAAGAAGCAAATGCAAATAATGGCAGAAATCTATCAAAATAGACCAGCAGGTAAAACTGATTTTTTCGAAGACCTTATGTTGCTCAAATCGAAAAGTGTTGAACTAACAGAAGTTAGATAACAACCTGGGGCATAAGCTCAGAAAAGTACAGATCAAACTGACATACAAGGATGTTTTACGAATTTTTACAGTGAAGCACAAAAATCTGTTCCGGGACATCAAGTTCACCAAATCTTACTTCTCTCTAATTAGAGGTTATTCTTGGCACAAAAACCACACAAAAAGGATAAGAAGAGGTTATTACAGTAATAACTTCCAAGACTCAACAAAAGAAAAACCTAATGAAATTTGGGTTATCTCCCAATTAGTACTTTTCTTTAACGCCTTTAAGTTAGGCTTGATAGTTTGAAAACATGCTCACATAAGAAATATGAATTGAAGCAAAAGAGAGCATCAAGAAGCAAATTCAAAACACATTTAAGTCTAACCCACTTCCTATGCAAAATAATCTTGTAAAGAAACAAGTCATGAAAGCACAAAGCAACAAATGCAACTTCAAAATTTTCAACATAAAGAGGGGAAACTTAATATTATTGAGATGCATAAAACCATGTTTCCGTCTCTCATAATAACTTTCAGTAGAATCATGAATAAAATTAACAATATAACTATCACATAAAACATTCTTATCATGAGCCACATGCATAAAATAATTATTACTCTCCACATAAGCATAGTCATTCTTATTAATTGTAGTGGGAGCAAATTCAACAAAATAGCTATCCTTGTTATTCTCATCACCATAATCATCAAATATAAGAGGCATATTGAAATCATAATTAGTTTTCTCCTCAATAGTATGTGGACTGAAAATATCATATTTATCATTGTAATCATCATATATTGGAGGTTTAGTATCATCATAGCAAATTTTCTCCTCTAAAGTTGGGGAACTAAAAAGATCATTTTCATAAAAACTAGCTTCCCCAAGCTTATACATATCTATAGCATTAGCAATAATGGTGTTCAAAGAATTCATACTAATAACATTGCTATTAGCATGCAAATAAAGTTCCATAGGTTTTTTAATTTTCTCTTCAAACACTTCATGTCCTAACTCAAGATAAATACTATAAAGCTCTCTAATTTTGTTGTTGTTTTCCATTAAGCCTAACTAGTGAAAATAAAAACAAGAAATAAAAAGATATAATTGCAGAATCTAAAGGAAATAACTTCGAGCACTCACACACCAGCAACAGTACTAGAAGATAGTTTAGTAGCCAGAAGATGTGAGTACCTTTTACCTTACCTCCCCGGCAACAGCGCCAGAAAAGAGATGTTTGTGCACGCTTCTATTCTTGTAGACAGTGTTGGACTCCAAGTGCAGAGGTTTGTAGGGCAGCGGCAAGTTTCCCTTAAGTGGATCACCCAAGGTTTATCGAACTCAGGAAGAAAGTGGTCAAAGGTATCCCTCTCAAGCAACCCTACAATCAAGATACAAGAAGTCTCTCGTTTCCCCAACACACCCAATACACTTGTCAGGTGTATAGGTGCACTAGTTCGACGAAGAGATAGTGAAATACAAGTAATGTGGATAATTATAAGTGGTAATTGCAATCTGAAACAAAGATGGTAGCAAGCAACGGTGCCAGAAAAGAGCTTGATGGGGAGGAATAAGATTTAAGGCCCTATAGTCCCCGGCAACGGCGCCAGGTCTAGTTGTAAACGGTATTTCAATGCTTAAAAGATCACGCATAAAGAGAAAGATGAACACATAGCTACCGGTAGAGCCCTTAGCCTCGAGGGAGAACTACTTCCTCCTTATCATGGGAGTCAGCAACGGCGATGGAGATGGCGGTGGAGTCGATGGAGATGGCTCCGTGGGCAATTCCCCGTCCCGGCAGGGTGCCGGAACAGTGACTTCTATCCCTCGAATCTCCCTTTCGGTGGCGGCAGCGCTGGGGAACTTTTTGTGGAGATCTGATGCATTAGGTTTTACGTCTCGGGGAGACGTATATATAGGCGAAAGGGCAAGGTCGGTGGAGCCTCGAGGGGCCCACACCAGGGGCTGGCGCGGCCAGCGGGGCCACGCCACTCCTAGGTGTGTCCGCCTCGTTGCGCCTCCTCGTCTCTCCTTTGGACTCCGTGTCAGCCCTGGTAAAATATTGACTTTGGCTTTTGTTCCGTCTAATTTCGAGAATATTTCTTTTCTAGGATTTTCTGAAACCAAAAACAACAGAAACAGACAACTGGCACTGCGGCATCTTGTCAATAGATTAGTTCCAAAAATATATAAAAATATCTCAAAGTGTAGACAAAGCATAGCAAAGTTGATACTAAACAAGTATGAAGCATCAAGAATTATAGATACGTTTATGACATATCACCAGCATAAAATTTCATCCTCATCAGAGGGAATAATAAGTGTGTTTTTGATGGCCTAAGCAGTGCAATTATTAAACAGAGAATCAACTAAAGTGTTGTTCCAAGTTTTAGTTCCAGGAAACCAAAGTTAGTTAATGGTAACTGGGTAAATAAAGCCTTGTTGCTGAATGCCCGCCAGATGCTCGATGAAATGTCCGCGAACGACCCCGCGACGGGCTGTGTTATCTTTGGGGGCGCCGGCATGGATCCGTCGGCAGTTTGGACAACACGCTCGAAACAACTGCGGACCCGTTTACCGGTCACTGGTCGAGGGTGCCGGTAGAGATGCTTAGCGGAGGGAGTAGTAAAGCTGGATCCGCGGAGAGGATATGCTTGTGAAGCTAATCAATGTTGAGAGATGTGGAGCCTGACCCCACGAGGATGCTGCCGATCTGGTACGTACGTGGAACAATCGCACCGTGACAAGCAATTGCAAGCAGTACGTCTTCATCGTAATTTAATATCTCCATCGTAATTTAGCTAGGCCTCTCGATCCATCGACGTCGATCGTACAAGGACCAGTGGGGCTCATCTGCCATGCACGTGGCGTGAGTTGCCTCGCCGGCGTTAATGCGGGCTTGGCGGTGGGTGGCAGACGCACGGTTGTTTGACGCCGACGTACGGCCCGCCGGCCGGCGGACAGATGCATATGCGTATTGGACCATGCACCGTGCCATGCCAACTGAGAAAGCTAAGCTAGCACCGACACTTGTTTCTCAGGAACGAGTCTTCTCTAACCTTTTCCCTTCCTGCTGCTCGGCCGCCACCGCCCAAATCCGGGCCGTTCCCGAGCCTCTCCCGCTTGAATAGCCGGCTGGAGGTGGCGGAGGAGCGGTGCCGGGGTAGTTGTAGGCTTTAGGTTTTTTAGGGTAGTTTGGTTTTGACTTTATGCCTTAGGTTGGCGTCATACCGAGAGGTGGCTGGAGTTTCTCTCTCTCGAGTCTTGCAGCCGTCGGTGACGCTTCCTCCTCACCTTGGAGCAGGGCCGGCTATATGTTTTCCGGGGCCCTTGGCAAAGTCGCCAGCATGGCCCCTAAGACTAATGTATATATAAATATTAAAAAACATCATATATGTATCTACTATCATTTTTAAAATAATAGTTAACGTCCAATCATACATAGGATATAATAAATAGAACTTGTTGCTAGTTTAATTATCTCAAATAAGAACTAATTCCAATGATAATATTGCTTCAGTGCCTCACAAAAAAGCTTCTTCAGACATTTCTAGATGCAAAATCATTGAGTACAATCTCAAGATCAATTTTATCCAAGATATCCTTCTCAATACCACGAAACCACCATATCACCTAAAATTGCGAAAGAATTTCATATAAAGAATTTAAAACAGAAATAGTATCATCACGCAAATAAGGCTAAGATAATCTCGGAGAGATTTACCAGAGGGGATCGGGCCTGTCGACAAGAACTGCCATCTCCACTATGATCCTGCCTGATGATCCTTGATCCTCGATCCTGCTGCTGGTGGGTGCCTGCCTGCCCGATGATCCTCGATCGATGAGGATCGGATCGAGTCCGGAGTCCGAAGACCGAGTCTGGTGTGTAAATTGTAATCCAGATCGAATCGATGCCGTCATGACTCAGGAGTGGAGGAGTCGAGGGGAAGGGGAGATCGCGACTCGCGAGCTGCCGTGGCGTCGACGTGTTCACGTAGGCATCGTAACTTGTGCCTGCTGTCGTGGACTCGTGGTGCGTGACATGCGTCCGCGTGACTCGCGTCCATCGCCTTAGGCCTTGTTTTCTCGTGGTCGACTGTGCTGGCGTGCGGCCTGGTGACTCCGATCTAGTATAGCATGTATAGTACCGGTATATACACATATACGTATATATTTTTGGGCCCCCCTGGCCATGGGCCCCTGGCGACGGCCAAGGTCGCGACCCCCCAAAGCCGGCCCTGCCTCGGAGCTCCGGTGGTCGGCGACGGAGCACTGCCTCCTCTTCAAATAAAGGGGTGTTGGGATCTAGGTGCCATCTTGGGTGGCAGAGATTGCTGGTGGCGACGTCTCCCCCGGCCGGCCGTGGTGGCGAGGAGGAGAAGGGTTGCGGCGTGGCGAGTGTTGTGTTGGCTTCTCTTCTGGCCGGACATGGAGGCGAGGGGAAGGGACCCTGCACTGACTCGTCCTATGCTTCCTGAGAAGGTACTGTCGATCTTTGGTTCATCGCGCCGTTGCATCCTCTATGGTTTCCCCTCCTCATCTCGGGCAGGAGCTCTAAGAAGGAAACTCGGTTTTTATGCGCGACGGAGATGGATTTTGGCTTCTCGTTGCTACTGCTCCAACTCGATCCTTCTCGTCCTGGGCGCTATGGTTGCGACTAGAGGTTTGGGATCCATGCGGAGTAGTGGCGGCGATTGGCCGGTGGCTGCAACTGATGAACACACAGTGAGCCTGGCTTGGCCACTGATCTTCCATGTCCAAGATTGGCATCCTCTGACGCAATGGAAGCGTCTAAGCAACCTCTGAGAATGGAGGCCCTCTTTTGATGGTGCGACGACGACATTCAGCGCTGGTCTCTTCCCAAGTGGTTTCGTCCCCGGCGAAGTTTGCGGCGGTCGGCGGCGGCACGCATCTGTGAATCTGCGCAGTGAGACGCAGGGACCTGATTGCTTTTTCAAAAAAGTTTCTAAGGTCCTCTATGTTTGTTTCTAGGACCTGGTTGTAATTTTTCTTTCCTCTTGGGTCCTTGTTGTAATATGTACCACTGTCACGCATTAATGCAGCCTCTAGGTCACCGACACCGTCGGCAACCTCCACAGTACACTTGGAGATGCAGATGCAGGCAGAGTAATCTGCGGAGTACCTTGGCTGATTCTTTCTTCGTGGGCGGTTGCAGGAATTAAAGAGCAGTTGATGCGTCGATCGATGGGCGGACACTATGTGTTAATTAGCTGATGGCTACTTAGATCTACTCCCTGCAAACTGTATCATCAATGCACTCTCTTGACTCTGCATCAGACTACCCATAGCGTCATGCGTTCTACGCATGTAAAAAATAGATATGCTATTGTAATTAATGATTAAAAAATGATAGTGATATCCTAGATAGATACTCTATATCATACTGCACACAACAAGGAAATTTAATATGAAATAGATTTTGTACAAAAAATACTTTGACAAGCTCATGCCCCCCTCCCGGGTGATTCAAGGGACGACCCAAATCCTAGCCTCCCGGAGCCCCTACCTCTTCCCTGTCGCCGCCGTCGGCGGTGTCAGCGGAGGCAACCTCTCCTCTACCTGGCGCAGGCTCCTCCCAGGTGGGGCCAGTGCATAGGAAGCGGTGCATGGTGGCATTTCTTTCTTGGCAGCGGTGCTTGGCATCTGGCAACGAAGGCGGCGACATAGCTCGAGTGCCCTGGTGGCATCATGGCGGCGCCGTAGCAGCAGGGTGGCGCAGAGGTGGCGGCCCAGACCTGGCCCCTGCAAGTCCCATCTAGGGCTATGTGGGTCGACGTGACCACGTCGGCACCCTAGTGTTGGATGCGCTGGTGCAGTGTAGAGCAGGAGGGTAGTGGCGGCGGTGGTCTACGTGTTGCAATGTGGTGGCAGGGACTTTATGAGTCCAATCTAGGCCTAGTCGGGTCCGCTGGGCCAGTTGTATCCCTACTACCACGTCCAGGCGGTGGAGGACATCCTCAAGGTGGTTGTGCTATTGCCGCTCTTCAGTTACAACCTTCCTACCTCCTTCGACTCGTAGGGCACGTGATGGGCCCCACTACATAGGACGTGAGTTCGCGGATGCCAGGGCGTTGGCCCCGGAAGGTTGGACTACATTGGTGTCTCGACGGCTAGCGACGCGGTGGTGGTGATGTCGTCTCTTGGGGCCACAAGGATGGGGAGGAGTGGGCATCGGGAGCTCCTGTTGTTGGCGGCGTCTCGGTGTCGTCAGTGCATAGATCGCGTGTTTGCTAGTAGTCTGAAGTACCAAGGTATGGTGATGGTTTTTTGGGCAAAATCCCAACGCTTCGGTGCCATTGATGACGACGCCTGTGGGTGTCGTGACCCTTTTGAGGGCGTCATTGTGGCTACCCTCTTCGTATTGAGGCTCTGGGTGAAAACCATAGAACTCTTGGACTATGTGACCGCGACGCTTGTTGCGTGTCACCTCCTTAGGGGCGTTGTCGTGGAGATCAGGTCTCCTTAGTCTCACGACTTCTTTGGTGGCAGCCTTGATGCTTCTTAGTTTTTGTTGTTTATCTTTATTTGATTGTAAGAGAAATTGAGGCGCGCTAGCTTTCTTCCTCCCGACGAAAAACACGCCTGCTCCGCGTCGCTCCCCGCGCGGGCGACCGGAGCGGCTCCCCCCAGCCCCCCCTCCCCTAGCGCCTCCCCGGCCTCTCCCTCCCCGCCGTCGCTGGCGGTCGCCGCCTGGCGTTGCCCGCGCGGTGCCGGCGGCGGCGGGCGCTCTTCTCCCCGCGCGCACGGGGCTCGGCTCGGGAGGGTCGGCTGGCGGCGGTGCTCCTCGACAGCGGTGGTTCGGCATGGCGGCGGGGTAGCTCGGCGTCAGCTGGGAGCTCGCCGGTGTGGGGCGCGGCCGTTGGTGGCGAGCCCTGCTGCGGTTGGCAGCGGCGCCCGCTCGGCCCAGATCTGGGCCCTTCGGGCCCCATCTGGGTCCAGGCGGGCCGGACGTCGTGCTGCTGCAGTGGTTCCCGGAGGTGGAGGTCTAGCTCGCGTGGGCATCAAGATGGTGATGGCGGTGCTGCTGACTTGCTGCAGCGAGGCAGTGGGGGCTTTGCGAGCCCGATCTGGGTCCGGCCGGGCCTGACGGGGCCTGGTATGACCCTACTACCACGTCCGGTCGGCTACCGGGACACGGTGGAGGTAGTTCTCTCCCGTCAGCGGCACTGCTAGCACCTCCGATTCCTGCTGTGTTGTCCTTCTCCTCTAGGCCTCGTGCTGGTGATCTCAGGGAGACAGACAAGGGCGGCATCTCGATCGTGGTGGCGCATGTTGGTGGGCGGCAATGTGTGGTGGAGCACGTCGGAGCATCTGGGGGAGTGGTTTTTTGGGGGGTCGGGAGAAATCCATGTCGGCTCGTCCGGCACTGATGCGGTGACGCCTGAGGGTGTAGTCGTTCCTTCCTGGAGGGCGTCGGGTGTACCCCTTCTCCACTCCCTTCCGAGTACCGGGGGAAACCCCTAGGACTAGTCCGGGTAACAACGTCGTCGTCGTCGCCCCCCTTCCTGAAGGTGTTACTTGGTACGCGGTGCTCCGGAATGCTAGGTTTGCGGTGGTACATCGTCGGAGGGCGCAGCGATTGCGGGTTTCCCTTGTTTTGTCGATCTGCCATTGTTGGCTTTCTTT
Organism: Avena sativa; assembly: GCA_916181665.1. Classification (NCBI taxonomy): domain Eukaryota; kingdom Viridiplantae; phylum Streptophyta; class Magnoliopsida; order Poales; family Poaceae; genus Avena; species Avena sativa. The sequence goes on along the minus strand of OV702296.1, from coordinate 234,908,465 downwards.
TCTCTTTCTTTCTCTTCTTTTTTGTTTTGGGCTTGATTGTGCTGCTGCCCAGCAGTTGTATCGTGTGGTTGCTATATTAATATAGCGGGGCGAAAGCCTATTTCGAGAGAGAGATTGTAAGAGAAATTTTTCATCACTATGTGTCGGTTCATCTGTTTGCCTTTATTTATAAAGCGAGATAAAAACCTATTTCAGGAATAGATTTTGTGCATAGATTCTAAAAACCAATAAATATGATAAAGCTATGATACTAATATCGTCTAGAAATAATATTACATATTACATATTATGGATTGTAGAGATAATATCATGTATCATATGCATGACACTGGTGATACCCACTATGACTAGCCTCTCGTGGAGCACGTAGCTACCAGCTCTCCTAGTATCTAGCTAGTCCTTTTTAGGCGGCTGGTGATGCTGCTAATTTAATCACTCGACATGTCCATGCATCTGAAAGGTCGCAGCTGGTATAGATCTGTCGAAGCATCCAACTGCTCCGGCCCCATCGATCATCGCCCACCGCCTTATTATGCATGCATGGACCATGCAATAATTAAGCAAGTAGACGCATGTCATCGACCCCGTGTTCCTGCTCGGACTCGGAAACCCCTATTTAAGCCCGTGCGTTCGCTCGTTTCCTCCTCACCCCACAATCAATCCATCCATCTACTAGCAAATCTAGCTATCTCATCTCCAGCCACCCAGCTCACCACTAGCTAGTACTAGTTCCAGGTAAGAGATGGCTCGCGCTGCAGCTACCCAGATCGTGGTGGTCGCCATTGTGGCGGCGATGCTCCTGTCGGCGCCTTACGCCGCCAACGCCGCCATCTCATGTGGTCAGGTGAGCTCGGCCTTGGCCCCCTGCACGGCCTACGCTCGTGGCGGCGCCAGCCCGTCTGCGGGCTGCTGCAGCGGCGTCAAGAGCCTCGCCAGCTCCGCCAAGACCACCGCCGACAAGCGTGCCGCGTGCAACTGCATCAAGAAGTTGGTCGGGGGCATCAGTGGGCTCAAGGCCGGAAACGCCGCTAGCATCCCCAGCAAGTGCGGCGTCAGCGTCCCCTACGCCATCAGCACCTCCGTCAACTGCAACTCCATCAACTGATCCATCCAATCCACTACTACTCCACCGCCGGCATCACACACACCTACATTATTTATACTACTGAATAAAAGCTCTCATGCATTTCCCCGTGTGAGAGTGAGAGGACTACGAGTAGTCGAGCCAGCGTTGCGTGGCCGGCCACCATTGTATCGGTGTTTGATTTTTTTTCTCTCCCTTTGAGGTTACTTTGTATACCATATTTATTTATGCACTTCCGGTGTGTGTTCATGTCTAGCCATATATTTATTCCCCTATTTTTGTCAATGGCATCTCTCTATATATTCTAAGTGACCGAAACTTTTAAATACACCATCAAAATTGAGAATTGGATTTCTAAATGGAACTCGCATGACATTTCTGCATAGAGATCTTCTATAGCACACTAGTAGAAAAAATGCCATCCGTTCGCGCCTACTAAGAGCATTAGTCTCGGTTGCGCCACGAACCGGGACTAATGCTGGCACGCGTCCCGGTTCGAGCGGGCACGGGGCCCGGAGGCATGTATCCCGGTTGGTAAGGGGCATACGTCCCGGTTTGTAACACAAACCGGGACTAAATGTTAGGCGTCAGCCACGTGGCGTGGCACACACCTCCTCTTTATTTTCCTCGATCGAGGTTAGCAATCTTATCTTTTCTCTGTCATTGATACAATGCATGTGTCGATGTGAATTGGTCATTTCACTATTTATGATGTCCTGTTTTTTGATAAACTTACTTATATGATGCAGATGAACGGTCGGGAATGGATGTACGGTAACCGGCGCGTACCCGGGTATATTTTAGGCGTGGATAAATTTATCGATGTGGCTACAGCAAACAAAGAGAATGGTTTTATACGTTGTCCATGTGTTCAATGTCGGAACAACAAGGAGTACTCTTTATCGAAAATCATTCGCGGCCACCTGGTTATGAAAGGTTTCATGCCCAACTATAATTGCTGGACCAAGCACGGGGAGAGAGGGGTTATGATGGAAGATGGTGAAGAAGAAGATGATGATAACAACTATCATCATATGTTTCCTGAATACAGTGATACTTGGTAGGGTCATTTCTGATGCAAAGCGAGACTGTGAAACACAAAATGAGAAGTTGAAGTTAGAGGGCATGTTAGAAGATCACAAGAAATTGTTGTACCCAAATTGTGAAGATGGCAGCACAAAGCTCGGTACCACACTGGAATTGTTGCGATGGAAGACAGAGTGTGGTCTAACTGACTCCTCATTTGAAAAGATGCTGAAAATAATGAAGCCGAAGTTTCCAAAACATAACGAACTTCCCGAGAGTACCTACGAAGCAAAGAAGACTCTTTGTCCTCTAGGATTAGATGTGCAAAAGGAATAACACACTGCGAGCTACATGTCAAAGTTGTGAACATATCAATGAAGGTGGCGGTCGGCTATGCCTTACCAATTGGACTCACACCAACTTATCATTGTCGTCCGGTTTCAGAGGTCTACGTTGTTGTCGGGGTGTATGAAATCATGCCCACCTTTAAAGTTTTGAAGCTTGACTACCCTGCAGGTGAAGGGGATGTGACTGAACTGGGAGACGCAAAAAACGTCACCATTCTATGGCCAAAGGAATGTATCGTGCTTCGAAATCACACGCCAAGGCCATCTTCGTCGCCGCCTCACCCGTCTCCAGCGAGGTCGTCGCCGCCGCGGCAGCCGTCTTCGTCGCCTCACCCGGCTCCGTCGCCTCACCAATCTCCGGCGCAGCCATCGCCGCGGGAGCCATCGCTGGCGCCTCAGGATAAAAAGCGTAAGCGTACCGCTACTCTGCGTCGTGGTAAGCGATCGCCGAAACGTAAACAAGAGCCTCTTCCAAAAGTACCAAAGGTTCCTCCCAAGAGAGCTTATGATTGTACTGAAGAGGAGATTGTGGCGATCGTTGATGCGGAAACGACAGCGTTTTTCGCTAAGCTGAGGCGGCCGAAAGAGCCAGAGTTCCCCAACACCAAAGAAGAAAAAGCCAGAATGTTGAAAATGCTAAAGACTCTTCATCAACCCGAGCCAAAGCTGTCATCAGACTATGAGCGTTCTATTCTCAAGTCACATGCGCACAACAAGCCTCGAAGAGCAGTACTGATGCAAGCGAGAAATCTGTTGCCCAGCTCGAAGAACAAGCAAAACAGTCTTGCGCCCCTCTCAAGGTGATTTCCCATACCAATGTTGGGGTCGAGCAAATATGGGGCCGAAGAGCAGTATGATCCAGAGGTAGTTACAGAATACGAAGAAGTTGCCGCTGCTCAAGGTATGAGTATTGCCCAGTACTTGTAGGGGTTCGCAGCATGGAAAACAAAAATTTTCTATCGCATACAAACAAACAAGCCAAGATCTATCTACTAGATTGTAGCAACGAGTCGATGGAATAACTCACCCTCGAAGATTCCAAAGTGTTTAACGAGAGCAGATTCTCGTGGGTGATGTAGTCGTACTCTTTCCGATCTCAAGATCGCGTAGACGATCCTTCCAGCGCCACGTTCCAGCAGCGCTCCCGCAGTCGGTCACACGTTCGGTACTCGACGAAGACCTTCCTCTCCCTTGTTCCAGCAGGCAGCGGAGGTTGTAGCACTCTCCTCGCGATTCCGGCAGCACAACGGCGTGGTACCGGAAGTAGAGGGGAGATCCCGCAGGGCTTCGCCTTAAGCCGGTGCGAGTATGGTGGAGCTTATGAGAGAGGCTATTAGTGGTCTAGTAATTAGACACACCAATTAGAGGGCTCTAAACCAATTAGAAGGCTCTAAACCGAATAGCTCTAAACCGGGGTCTAGATCTAGGGTTTAGTTTAGAGGATAGGAAACTTGTGTGTCTTGTGTTGTTTTGGGAGGGGAGCCCTGCCCCTCCCTTTATAGGTGGGAGGGCTGGCGCGCTAGGGGAGGGAGGGAGTCCCTCCCCAACTCGGCCTAGGGCTGGCCGCCGGCTTGGGGAGGAGGACTCCTCCCCCAATTCGGTTTCCTCCTCTCCTCCCACTTCCCAAAAACTGCCGTTTGACTTTCAAACTAGCCGTTTGACTTTTTCAATTTAGGATTCAATTTAATCCTTTATTTGGGACAGCAAGAACACTTAGTACATGATGCAATCATTCCAACATGCAATGACACATTCATGTACCCCTTCCCCTCCGGAGTGCCGGACATTCCGGGAACTTCTAGAATGTTCCCGATGAAAACACCGGAACCATTCCCCAACTCCGAAATGGGACTTTCCTTATATGAATCTTATTCTCCGGACCATTCCGGATCACCTCGTGATATCCCGGATCCCATCCGAGACTCCGAACAACATTCGGTCTCTTTCTCATAATACCATAACTACTCAAACAATGTCGAATCCTTAAGTGTGTCTCCCTACGGTTCGTGAATTATGCGGACATGATCGAGACACTTCTCCGAACAATAACCAATAGAGGAATCTGGAAATTCATATGGCTCCCACATATTTCTACGATTACTTTGCGATCGAATGAACCACTTACATACGATACCAATTTCCCTTTGTCTCACGATATGTTACTTATCCGAGGTTATGATCGTCGGTATCTCTGCATACCTAGTTCAACCTCGTTACTGATAAGTACTCTTTTCTCGTTCCCGTGATATGTGATCCCTTGTGACCAAGTCACATGCTTGCAAGCTAATTGGATGACATTTCACCGAGAGGGCCCAGAGAATATCTATCCGTCATGTGGATGGACAAATCCCACTCTTGATCCATGTGTTTCAACCAATACTTTCTGAACACCCAATGCCACTTTTATAGCCACCCTGTTACGGTGTGGTGTTTGATGACATCAAAGCATCCATCCAGTAAAGGCAATATGCATGATCTCATGGTCGAAGGAATTAGGTTACTATGTATCAGAAAGCATATAGCAATTTGAACTATTGAAATGACTTGATCTTTATGCTACGCTTATCTATAGGAGTATGTCCATCACATCATTCTCCTAATGATATGATCCTGTTGTTAATAACATCTCTATGTTCATGATCAGGAAACCATGATCATATATTAACCAACAAGCTAGTTTAACAAGAGGCTTTACTAGGGACTCTTATTTTAGTTTACAAATCACACAAGTATTAATGTTTCCGGTTAATACAATTATAGCATGGTATGTAAACATTTATCATAAGTGTGAAGATATGATAATAACCACTTTATTATTGCCTCTTGGGCATATCTCCAACAGTCTCCCACTTGCACTAGAGTCAATAATCTAGTTTCGAACCTTTGTGTATATAACACCTATGGCTTTCCAGTGTTGTATGTACACGATTGCTAGTGGTCAACTGATCTCCGGATCTGACACTTCCAGGTCCGTGTGTAATTGCATGTCTTTGCGTCTCTATGCATCACTCATTCTCTAATGAGATGGCTTTGTATAAATTTGGTATTTCGGTGTGACCTTTAGCTCTTTAGGGTTAAAACATGTTGATAATATTGTCGCACAATATATCTTCATAGTATTATCCCACTGAGAACTACACCTAGTTTGATAACAAACTTCTTGACACAAATGCCCTCTTTTGCTGCTATAATAGCAGTCATATACTTAGCCTTTTGTTGTAGTATCTGTCATAATGTCTTAACTTTGGAAATCATCCAAATCCATTATGGAACTCACTTTCCATTATATTGTGCCACCCTTAGTTTAGATTGAGATAAACTTAATCTGTACTTTGTGACAAAGCTAGTATCAATGTAGTACTTTTACAATGAACTAACCATCTATTTGTCACTTCTACAAATAATATACTCTTAGTTCTTCCAAAAGATCATAAGAATATCCTTACTATTGTCCAATGATCATCTTACGAATCATTCTGGTATATGCTCACAACATTTAGAGCATAGGACATATCTGGATTTGTACATATCACAGTATGATTGATATAAATACTCTTTGTGATTTCATACATCAAGTATCAATCTATACTTGATTATTTGTTTCACTTTACCAAATGTCAATACACTTGAATATATCATCAACATTGAACTCATTCAATCCTTTCTGTGCAACAAGAACCTTCTCTTGTAGTTTCTATATTGAACTCATTCAATATCTTATCTATGTACTTCTGGCACAACCATATTAGCGTCTATTGATGCCAAATATTTGGGTTTTGCCTAAGTCTTTCATCGGGATGAAATTCTTAATATGTGTTAATAAAAGATACATTATTTCCAATCAACAATATGTCTTCCACATAATGTATTAGAAACATGTCTTAGCGCTCCCACTTAATTTCTTGCAAACGCAAGCATCTTCATTGTCTCTGATGAAATTAAACTCTCTTAACAGTTTCATCATAGTGAAGATTCCAACTCCGCTATGCTCACTCTAACCATTGAAGTTTGCATATGCTTTTAGCATCCTTTGAATTGACAAAACCCTATGGACCGTGTTTATGCACATGTCCTAGGTAACGATTCTATTAGAAGAACTTGTTTTGTTTATTCAACTACCATATAACAAATTATATGTAGTGGTTGCTACATTAATCCGTCTAGACTAAATATCACTATGAAAGATCAAATCTTGTCATAGTCAACCTTTGAACATTGTTGTGAACTCTTTCCCAACATGTCGACTAGATGTGAAACATCCATGTCTATTTCTTTATAGATCCAGACACAACTATAAGGTCTTACACCTTTCTCGAGGGTCCTTCAAGTTCAAAACTTGATTTCTCGTGTATGGAACTATCACGGATTTTATGGCTTCAAGCCATTTTACGGAGTCAGGGCCCATCATCGCTTCTCTGCATGTAGTCGGTTCATTATTCTCAAATAATGATTCAACCCTCAAATCTTGGTATTTGATTGTTTACCCGATCTACTTGTTTCAATAGGAACTTAGATCTCCGTGACCACAACCTTTGAGGCACGTGAGCCATGAGCATTGTTGCCGCCTCCGGAACACTTTTCGGCGCTGCGCAACTTTGCACATACAGCTAAGGTTCTTTTAACCTTATCAAAGTTCTATTGTCCTCCCACTTAACTTTTCACGAAAAATTCCTTCCAAAAGAAACTTGACGTTCTAAGCAACAAACACTTTTGTCTCCGGTGTTTATGGAGAAATACTTAATAGTCATACAAAGACAGGTTCATCCGACTTTGGTTGCAAACATCTTTCTTATGCATAGCATACCAATGTTTAAGAAAGGACAACTTGGGTTTTATCCCAAACCATAACCTTATATGGTGTCATTTCAACGGATTATGATGGAGCTCTTTTCAGTGGAAAAACGGTAATCTCTAAAGCTTTTAATCTTTAAAATGCAATGGCAGTTTTATGAATTACACCTTTCGATCTTACCATGTCAAACAAGGTTTAATTACATATCTCGAACGCTCCATACTCTTATGGTGTTTCGGGAAATGCAAATCCACGGAACGATTCTTTAAATCTTAGGTATTATGCTAAACTTGTAACTCAAATATCTTCCTTTATGATCTTTATCATAAACTGTTTATATTCTTGTTACAATGATTTTGCACTTCATCTTGAAAGTCTTTGAACTTTTTCAAATGTTTCATACTTCATCCTTATTAAGTAAATATTCATATATTCACTCAAATTTTTGGAGAAAGCATATGAAGTTGAAATCCATCGCTCTTGACTACACATAATGGACTTCATATAACAATATGTACAAGTTCCAATTAGCTAGTCATTCGTTCCCTTTTGGCCTATGAACGAAGTTTTAATTATCTCTAGGAAAGTTTCACAAGCGTCATATGATCAAAAATCAGAAGACTCCAAAATTCCATCAACATGGAGTTTCTTCATGTTTTCTTTCCAATATAATTCAAACAGCGATGTCACTTCCTAAGTGATCTTTCAATCAATTTGTCTTTTGACATTTTAGCACTAGTTTTATGGATGTGATTTCTCTAACGAGATTTGCGAATCATCCATCTTTTATGGATTACGGCAATTATTTGAACAACCCTTTTGTTCTCATAATACCTGATAAAACAAATCTTGAAGGCAAGCTTTGATGTTTTAACGAGCAACATAATAACCCTTTATTTGTTCTCGATGAACATCATCACATATTCTTTTGCTAGTTACTTAGGCCATTGTAGTTCATGAATTCTGTTGTTTCGTATGACGATTCATACCAACAAATTCAGTATCAAATACTTAAGAACCACATTTTAATAAGCAAAGAATATAGCCACAACATGTACATCATCTATATACTTAAACTGAACAATTCTAGTTTTTCTTTTCTGCCATATATTTATGAGATTCCCTTTCAGTATTTCCTTTTCAGTTTGAAAGAATCTATTAACATCAATAGTGGAGTCATACATATGACATATAGTCCAAAGCGTGTATAATTAAATACCAATGTCTTTGGACTTGCACTTTGAAGTAGATCACCATCATCAAATGTTTGGTGTTCTTTCAAATTCCTTTCATTAGTAATCTCTTGGTGTAGTAAACATTTTACCTACATCAAATATTCACCCTTATCATGGAATCGTCCATGATCAAGCTACTTTTAGCTTATAACGATGAATTATGAGTATAATGTTGCTATCCAAAACCTTTTGGAGGATTAGGACAACAAGTGTCTCCAACCTTTTTGCAAATTCTCATCAAATATGAGAACATGACTTTTGCCATATTATACTCTATCATGTTGCAACCAAAACTTCGTTTCAGATATCACAATATCTTCCACACATCATGGTTTCTGAAACAACTCTTTCAGATCCTAGATAACCTTGATATTAAGGGAATCCTTTGAATATCAAGAATCATGGATACAAACATGATACTTATATACTAACACTTGGAATTGTTACTCTTGATTTAATACTAATTATTAAACTTCATGGAGTAACCGGAACTTACTGAAAGTTTGCAATAGGACTTTTAAACTTTAGATTAACACTTAAAACAATACGATACCAGTTCGTAAAGTAACTAACCAGAATTCTATAGTTCTATTATCTCAATTATAACTAAGCGCAAGGTGGTAAACGGATGCCAATGACTACAACAACTATGCAAATTCACTTTGATTTAGTTTATGATAAATTGAGTTCTAATTAATAATTAAATTAATCTAGGTGAACTCCCACTCAAAACAATATCCCTCACATTGTTTTAGTGATCACACGAACCAAATCCACCACATCAAAACCGATCATCACGAGAGTTGATATAGTTTCAATGGCGAACAATCGACATGTTCATCATATCTACTATATGATTCATGCTTTACCTTTCGGCGATCCGTGTTCCTGAGGCCATGTCTGTACATGCTAGGCTCGTCAAGACAAACCTTAGCTTCCGCATAAGCAAATCTGGCTTGCTTACGTTGTAGTCACCCGCGGAATCAAAGACACCCGATCATCACGTGGTGTTTCGAAGCAGCAAGCTTTGGCAACGGTGCATACTAAGGGTGAACACTTTAGAACTTGAAATTTATGTGTATGAGGGATCATCTTATAATGCTACCGTTGTCTACTAAGCAATACAAGATGCATAAAGGATTAACATCACATGCAATTCATAATATGTGATATGATATGGCCTTTCTTCTTTGTGCTTCCGATCTCCATCTTCAAGCACGAACATGATCTCCATCATCACCGGCATAGCATCAAGGTCAATGACGCTTCTTCATGGTTGTCGTCCACCAGCTTCAACTATTACAACTATTTTGAATAGACACGCAGGTCTTAACAGAAATTAAAGACAACCATATGGCTCCTGCCGGTTGCCAACTTACAATAAGGAACATTGCATACATCAAATATAATCACAATCATGGCCATATCACATCACTGCACACCCCTGCAAAACAAAGTTAGACGCCTCTACTTTCTTTGCATATTTTACGTGGTTTGGGGCTTTCAATAAGTGTCGTTCTAACTTACGAACAAGAACCACAACATTGATACTAGCATTGTTGATCACCCGTTGTAAATTGGATCTTTACTATGCTAGGAGAAACAGGCACCCGCAAAGCCACTTATGCAATACAAGTTGCATGTTAAGCGTGGAGCAAGTCTCATGAACGATGTCATGTAAGGTTAGCCCGGGCCGCTTCATCCCAACATACCGCAAGATGCAAAGTACACAAAAAGCAATCGACAATAAAAGCATCAACGCCCACAATGACCATTGTGTTCTACTCGTGCAACAGATCTACATATAGACACGGCTCTGATACCACTGTAGGGGTTCGCAGCATGGAAAACAAAAATTTTCTATCGCATACAAACAAACAAGCCAAGATCTATCTACTAGATTGTAGCAACGAGTCGATGGAATAACTCACCCTCGAAGATTCCAAAGTGTTTAACGAGAGCAGATTCTCGTGGGTGATGTAGTCGTACTCTTTCCGATCTCAAGATCGCGTAGACGATCCTTCCAGCGCCACGTTCCAGCAGCGCTCCCGCAGTCGGTCACACGTTCGGTACTCGACGAAGACCTTCCTCTCCCTTGTTCCAGCAGGCAGCGGAGGTTGTAGCACTCTCCTCGCGATTCCGGCAGCACAACGGCGTGGTACCGGAAGTAGAGGGGAGATCCCGCAGGGCTTCGCCTTAAGCCGGTGCGAGTATGGTGGAGCTTATGAGAGAGGCTATTAGTGGTCTAGTAATTAGACACACCAATTAGAGGGCTCTAAACCAATTAGAAGGCTCTAAACCGAATAGCTCTAAACCGGGGTCTAGATCTAGGGTTTAGTTTAGAGGATAGGAAACTTGTGTGTCTTGTGTTGTTTTGGGAGGGGAGCCCTGCCCCTCCCTTTATAGGTGGGAGGGCTGGCGCGCTAGGGGAGGGAGGGAGTCCCTCCCCAACTCGGCCTAGGGCTGGCCGCCGGCTTGGGGAGGAGGACTCCTCCCCCAATTCGGTTTCCTCCTCTCCTCCCACTTCCCAAAAACTGCCGTTTGACTTTCAAACTAGCCGTTTGACTTTTTCAATTTAGGATTCAATTTAATCCTTTATTTGGGACAGCAAGAACACTTAGTACATGATGCAATCATTCCAACATGCAATGACACATTCATGTACCCCTTCCCCTCCGGAGTGCCGGACATTCCGGGAACTTCTAGAATGTTCCCGATGAAAACACCGGAACCATTCCCCAACTCCGAAATGGGACTTTCCTTATATGAATCTTATTCTCCGGACCATTCCGGATCACCTCGTGATATCCCGGATCCCATCCGAGACTCCGAACAACATTCGGTCTCTTTCTCATAATACCATAACTACTCAAACAATGTCGAATCCTTAAGTGTGTCTCCCTACGGTTCGTGAATTATGCGGACATGATCGAGACACTTCTCCGAACAATAACCAATAGAGGAATCTGGAAATTCATATGGCTCCCACATATTTCTACGATTACTTTGCGATCGAATGAACCACTTACATACGATACCAATTTCCCTTTGTCTCACGATATGTTACTTATCCGAGGTTATGATCGTCGGTATCTCTGCATACCTAGTTCAACCTCGTTACTGATAAGTACTCTTTTCTCGTTCCCGTGATATGTGATCCCTTGTGACCAAGTCACATGCTTGCAAGCTAATTGGATGACATTTCACCGAGAGGGCCCAGAGAATATCTATCCGTCATGTGGATGGACAAATCCCACTCTTGATCCATGTGTTTCAACCAATACTTTCTGAACACCCAATGCCACTTTTATAGCCACCCTGTTACGGTGTGGTGTTTGATGACATCAAAGCATCCATCCAGTAAAGGCAATATGCATGATCTCATGGTCGAAGGAATTAGGTTACTATGTATCAGAAAGCATATAGCAATTTGAACTATTGAAATGACTTGATCTTTATGCTACGCTTATCTATAGGAGTATGTCCATCACATCATTCTCCTAATGATATGATCCTGTTGTTAATAACATCTCTATGTTCATGATCAGGAAACCATGATCATATATTAACCAACAAGCTAGTTTAACAAGAGGCTTTACTAGGGACTCTTATTTTAGTTTACAAATCACACAAGTATTAATGTTTCCGGTTAATACAATTATAGCATGGTATGTAAACATTTATCATAAGTGTGAAGATATGATAATAACCACTTTATTATTGCCTCTTGGGCATATCTCCAACAGTACTTATCCCAGTTAGAGTACTTCCCCGTGAGTGAAGTAGCATACAAATACCAGTACGACAAACCTCTCGTCAAACCTGAGGAGGTAAATAATCTTTTAACAAAAATGCGAAGATTGCATAACTGGTACATGCATGCACAAAGGCCGGGGCTAACTGGATAGTGCTGAGGGTTACAAAAAAGCATCATGGGAAAGAAAAGGATGATATGATATCCATTGAATTTGATGAACTATTTCAATTATTCAATCAAGACGCCTTAGACAAATCGATCATTAGTGCCTATTGTCTGAAGTACTAATTCTATAATTAATTTAGTCTCCAGTTATCTCACTTTGTTTATTGCATGTATATAATCATATTGTGATATGCAGAATAAAGATTCTCGAATGCAGCAGAGGACAAATCTATGACATTGGCTTCATTGACCTATATTGGGTTCATGAAGCTAATCTCAAAACAAGCCCCCAGGATATGGAGGATAACACGCGTTAAGGTTTCAAGAAACCAAAAGGGAAATACTTTTTCCTTACAACTTCGAGTGAGTGTTATTGTCTTGTATACACTTTCTATTTTGCTTACTCGATGTTAAGTATATAATTGATTAGTTATGCATTCGCAGCTTCCACTATATTCTGTTAATCATTCAACTTGACAAAGGGCGTGTACTAGTCATGGACTCAAAATATAAACCCCTTGAGCAGTGGAAGGACATGCAGATGCTTCTCCAGCGGTAATTCTAATCATTACGACACTATATTGGCAACGTTCGTGAATTTTATGATATCAAGTAATTAATAACTTATTTTATTCGTTTTCTTCACCGGGCAGCGCTTGGAAACGGTTCACCAACAAGGCTAGGGGTGTTTGGAAAGAGGAGATTACATTTCAACCACTAGATGTAAGCACCACTTGACATGGATATGCCCTACGGGTACCCGATGTTAGCATACTTGGTCCAGCCCGACGGAAGGCCCACTCGACGACCTGCCAGGGTCCAGGACGCCCAAGACGTTTCGGCTGCACGAAGCACATATGGACACGGACTCCAAAAGCGCACAAGACAAGGATACCTCAAGACTAGAGTTTGAATACAACTTGTAACCTACTCGTATTGGCACCCGAGACCTAGCCTCCCCATATATAAAGGCTAGGAGGGTCCAACGAGGAGGGCACGACTACACACACGACCTACAGACGCCATAACCCCCCAATAGACTAGACCACAATAGATCTTCAGATCTAAAAACTCGACTCATACCTTCGCACACGCATCCACGCCAGATCGAATCTGTGCACCCTGTAACCTTCGGTTCCGCCGTAATCAAAGAGCAGACAAGCAGGAGTAGGGTTTTCCCTCCGGGGGCCTGAACCTGGGTAAATCTCGTGTCCCCTGGTTGCTTGTTTGTTAACCGTGCCACGATCTCCAGCATCCCCATCTTCTCCAAAACCCAAGTCCATAACAATGGGCATTGACGAGATCAAACCTCGTCAATTGGCGTCGTCTGTGGGAATTGGGGCTGCTGATTGTGCGGTCGTGATGGTTCCGACCCGATCGATCTACAACTCCACGGCGACGGAGAATCACCTCCTCTTCGTGTTGGAATTATGCCCTAGAGGCAATAATAAAGATGTTATTATTATAATTCTTGTTCATGATAAAGTTTAGATTCTATGCTAGAATTGTATTAAGCGGAAACATTAATACTTGTGTGGTTTGTGAACAACACCGTGTCCCTAGTACGCCTCTATGGACTAGCTCATTGATCAATGATGGTTGAGGTTTCCTAACCATGGACATGAGTTGTCAATTGATAATGAGATCATATCATTGGGAGAATGATATGGTGGACAGACCCAAACTAAGCAAAGCTATTAGATCGTTTCATCGTGTTCGTCTTTGCGAAGCTTTTCTCATGTCAAATATTGTATTCCTTAGACCATGAGATAATACAACTCCCTGGTATCGGAAGAAAGCTTTGAGGTCATCAAACGTCATCCTATGAGAGGGTGATCATAAAGGTGTCTCTCAGGTGATCGGAAAGTATCTGTTGGGTTGTATGTATCGAGATGGAATTTGTCCCTCCCAAGTCGGAGAGATATACTTCGGGCCCACTCGGTAATCGATATCAACACCGCTTGCAAGCATGTGGTTAAGGAGTTGATCACAAAGTGATATCGGATTACGGAACGAGTAAAGTACTTGCTGTGAACGAGATTGAACTAGGTATGACGATACCGACGATCGAATCTCGGGCAAGTAAAATATCGCGAGACGAAGGGAATATATATATGGGATTGATTGAATCCTGGCATCGTGGTTCATCCGATATGATCATCGATGAATGTGTGGGAGTCAATATGGGTGCCCAGACCCCGCTGTTGATTATTGATAGAAGATCATGTCTGCATATTCTCGAACCCGCAGGGTCACACACTTAACGTGTCTCGACGCTAGGATAGATTGGATACTTGGTTTATGAATTTTTGTTCGGAGTCTCGGATGGGATCCGGGATATCACGAGAGGTTCCGGAATGGTCCGGAGAATAAGATTCATATAAGGCAGTGCAGTTTTTGGAGTTCGGAATTGTTCCGGGTAAATCGGTATTGTACCGGAAGCTTCTAGAACCTTCCGGAAGGGGGCCAACGTGGTCCCACCTTCCCGGAGGGGGCATGGGCCTATGAGGGAGTGTCCTGGCCGCATTGGGCCAGGGGCACAAGGCCCCATAGGGCCCAGCCGATCCTAGAGAGTTTAAATCGTTTAAACTAGAGATAAGATAAGATAGGATTTCTAGATAAGGGAGAGTTTAAATTGTTTAAACTAGAGATAGGCTTGGAGGAGAGGCTAGGGCTGGCCGCACCCCTCCTCTATATATATAGAGGGCTGGTGCGCCCCCTCTCATACCCCCTTACACCTTCCTCCAAACCCAGTTGTCCTGCTGCCCTTCCTCTCTCCCTCCCGACTGTTTGTAGGCGAAGCCCTGCTGCAGAAATTCTCCACCATATACACCACGCCGTCGTGTTGTAGATCCAATCCATCTCTCCACCATACTTGCTGGTCCGAGGAAGGAGGAGACGTCGAGGTGCTGCACGTGTGCATCTCACGGAGGCACCGCCACTTGTGGTGCTAGATCGGATCGGATCGCGAGGAGGAGAAGCGAGTACGACTACATCACCCACGCTCCGACGAACGTTCCGCTGTGCGAATCTTCAAGGGTATGAAGATCTAATCCAATCTCTCTCGTTGTTTGCATCTCCTAGATTAGATCTTGGCTTTCCTTCTGTTCGCTTCCGTAGAAAATTTTGATTTACTATGCTGCGAAACCCTTCAGTGGTATCAGAGCTAGATCTATGCGTAGATGTGTTTCACGAGTAGAACACAACATGGTTGTTGCGGGCGTTGATGTTTTCTGTTGCAAGCCTCTTGTTTGTGTTCTTCTTATGGCGCGGGATAGTGAGATTGAAGCGGTCCAGGCCAACCTTACGCGACGTCGTTCGCGAGACCGGCTCCGCACTTGACGTGTGGCTTGTACCATACATGCGGCTGGTGGATGTCAGTTTCTCTCACTATAGTTGTCATGGGATTAACACCGGAGTTTGGCAACCATAATATCACCGTTGTGGCTTTCCGTAGGTAAGAATCGTTCTTAGCATCTACTCCCATAAGCCACGTAAAACATGCAACAACAAAGTAGAGGCGTCTAACTTGTTTTTGCAGGGAGTGTTTTCTGTGATATGGTATGGCCCAAGATGTGATGTGTATATTGTATGCGATGATCATGTTTTGTAATGTTTCAGGACTTGCATGTCGATGAGTACACAACCGGCAGGAGCTGTATGATTGTCTTTATAATTGTGTATGACCTGCGAGTCAACTTCTTATACGCCATGTAATAGCTTTACTTTATCGCTAAGTAGTTAGCAATAGTTGTAGTTGCTATTCGTGGTGGAGGCAATCATGGTGGAGCGATGGAGATCATGCCGGAACGCACAAGATGGAGATCATTGCGCGAAGATTGGCTATACGATGTCACATAAAGTTATATGCATGTGATGTTTATCCTTTTATGTATCTTATCATGCTTAGATCGCGACGGTAGCATTATAAGATGATTCCTCACTTAAAGATCAAGATAAAAACTGTGTTCTCCCCAAGTATGCACCGTTGCGAAAGTTCGTCGTGTCCAAGCATCACGTGATGATCGGGTGCTATAGACTCTACGCTCACATACAACGGGTGCAAGCCAGTTTTGCACACGCGGAAATACTTGGGTCTAACTTGACGAGCCTAGCATGTACAGACATGGCCTCGGAACACAAGAACCGAAAGGTTAAGCATGAGTCATATGAATGATATGATCGACACTTCGTTGTCCACCATTGAAACCACATCTCTTCTCATGAAGATCGGATTAGGTGTGGTGAATTTGGATCATGTTCACTAAACAACTTGAGGGATGTTGAATTTAGTGGGAGTTCATCTAGTAATTTGATTAAGTTGAACTATTTATCATGAACATAGTCTAAATTGTACTTGCAAATACTGTAGATCACATGGCCAAGTCCAACTTCAACTTCAACGTTTTTGCTGAGAAAGAAAAGCTTAGAAACAATGGGTCTAACTTCACCAACTGGTTCCGCAATCTAAGAATCATTCTGTCTGGCGGACAAAAGGACTATGTCCTTGAGAAAGCGTTAGGTAACCCCCCTGCTGCAACTGCGCCGGCTGATGAGAAAGCTGTCTATCAGTCGCGCAAAGATGATTATGGTGTGATTAAGAGCACCATGTTGTTTGCTATGGAACCGGAACTTCAAAATCGTTTTGAAAACTATCCCGGGCCCTTTGAGATTCTCGAGGAGCTGAAAACCATGTTTCAGACTCAGGCCCGTTCTGAGAGATATAAGATCTCTGAGAAGTTCTTTAACTGCAAGATGGAGGAAGGGGGTTCCGTTAGTGAGCACGCCATTAAGATGTCGGGCTACACTCAACGCCTTGAGCAACTGGACTGCAAGATTTCAGAGGAGCTCAAGATTGACAGGGTTCTGCAATCACTCCCTCCCAGCTACAAAAGTTTTGTAGTGACTCACAATCAGATTGGTTCCACTGATACGATCACCGAGCTCTTCGCAAAGCTAAAGGCTGCGGAGGTGGACATCAAAAAGGATAATCATGTGTTGATGGTCAACAAGCCCTCCTTTAAGAAAGGTAAAGGTGCAAAGAAGCCCTTCAAGAAAAGCGGCGGCAAGCGCGTTGCCCCTGCTGAGAAGAAGCTCAAGTCTGGTCCTAAGCCGGACACTGAGTGCTTCTATTGCAAGGACAAGGGTCACTGGAAGCGCAACTGTCCGAAGTACTTAGCGGACAAGAAGGCTGGCACCATCAAAGGTATATTTGATATACATGTTATTGATGTTTTCCTTACTAGTCCTCGTTGTAGTGCCTGGGTATTTGATACTGGTTCAGTTGCTAATATTTGTAACTCGAAACAGGAGCTACGAAATAGACGACGGCTTGCGAGGGATGAGGTGACGATGCGCGTTGGCAACGGATCAAGAGTTGATGTGATGGCCGTCGGCACGCTCTCCTTAGTTTTACCTTCGGGATTAGTTTTAAACCTTAATAAATGTTATTATGTGCCTGCGTTGAGCATGAACATTATTTCTGGATCGTGTTTATTGCAAGACGGTTATTCATTTAAATCGGAGAATAATGTTTGTTCTATTTATATGAGTAACATCTTTTATGGTCATGCACCCCTTGTGAATGGTTTATTTCTTCTAAATCTCGAAAGGGATGAAACACACATCCATAACATTGAGGCTAAGAGATGCAAAGTAGATAGTGATAATACTACTTATTTGTGGCACTGTCGTCTAGGTCATATTGGTGTAAAGCGCATGAAGAAACTCCATTCTGATGGACTTTTGGAGTCTCTTGATTTTGAATCATTTGACACATGCGAACCATGCCTCATGGGCAAGATGATCAAAACCCCGTTCTCCGGTATGATGGAGCGAGCAACGGACTTGTTGGAAATCATACATACCGATGTATGCGGACCGATGAGTGTTTCGACGCGCGGTGGATATCGCTATTTTCTCACTTTTACCGATGACTTAAGTAGATATGGGTATATCTATTTAATGAAACATAAATCTGAAACGTTTGAAAAGTTCAAAGAATTTCAGAATGAAGTGGAGAACCATCGTAACAGAAAGATTAAGTTTCTACGATCCGATCGTGGGGGCAAATATTTGAGTTATGATTTTCTCACGCATCTCAAAGCAAGTGGAATCGTTTCACAACTCACGCCACCCGGAACACCACAGCGCAATGGTGTGTCTGAACGCCGGAATCGAACCCTATTAGATATGGTCCGATCGATGATGTCTCTTACTGATTTGCCGTTATCATTTTGGGGTTATGCATTAGAAACCGCTGCATTCACTTTAAATAGGGCTCCATCTAAATCCGTTGAGACGACACCGTATGAACTGTGGTTTGGTGCTAAACCTAAGTTGTCGTTTCTTAAAGTTTGGGGATGCGAAGCTTACGTCAAGAAGTTGATGCCGGACAAGCTCGAACCCAAAGCGGAGAAATGCGTCTTCATAGGATACCCTAAGGAAACTATTGGGTATACCTTCTATCCCAGAACCAAAGGCAAAGTGTTTGTCGCAAAGAACGGTTCCTTTCTTGAGAAGGAGTTTCTCTCGAAAGAAGTGAGTGGGAGGAAAGTAGAGCTAGACGAGGTTATTGAACCTTCTCTTGAATTGGAGAGTAGCGCAGCACCTGAAATTGTTCCAGTGCCGCCTGCACCAACAATAGAGGAAGCTAATGACAAGGATCATGAAGCTTCGGACGATGCTGCTACTGAACGTCACAGGTCGACAAGGTCGCGTGCCTCTCCTGAGTGGTACAGCAACCCTGTCTTGACTGTCTTGTTAGTAGAAGACAGTGAACCTACGAACTATGAGGAAGCGATGATGAGCCCAGACTCTGAGAAATGGCTAGAAGCCATGAAATCCGAATTGGGATCCATGAGCGAAAACCAAGTATGGACTTTGGTGGACCCTCCTAGCGACCGAAAGGCCGTTGAGTGCAAATGGATCTTCAAGAAGAAAACGGACGCGGATGGTAATGTTACCGTCTATAAAGCACGGCTTGTTGTGAAAGGTTTTCGACAAGTTCAAGGTGTTGACTACAATGAGACTTTCTCTCCCGTAGCGATGTTTAAGTCCATTCGGATTTTATTAGCAATTGCTGCGTTTCATGATTATGAAATATGGCAAATGGATGTCAAGACTGCTTTCCTCAATGGCAACATTGATGAAGAGTTGTATATGATGCAACCCGAAGGTTTTGTCGATCCTAAGGATGCTGATAAAGTATGCAAACTTCAGCGTTCCATTTATGGACTGAAGCAAGCGTCTCGGAGTTGGAACCTTCGTTTTGATCAAGTGATCAAGAGCTTTGGATTTGTTCCAAATTGCTACGAAGCTTGCATCTACAAGAAAGTGAGTGGGAGCTCGGTGACGTTTCTGGTACTATATGTGGATGACATATTGATTATTGGAAATGACATCAACATGCTTAACGATGTGAAGAGTTATTTGAACAAGTGTTTTTCAATGAAAGACCTAGGTGAAGCTGCTTATATATTGGGCATCAAAATCTATAGAGATAGACAAAGACGCCTGATAGCTTTAAGCCAGAGTACATACCTAGACAAAGTTCTGAAAAGGTTCAGGATGGATAAGGCATTGAAAGGTTCAGTGCCTATGTTGTCAGGTAAGATATTGAGCAAGGCTCAGTGTCCAGCTACGGTAAATGATAGGGAAGCTATGAGCAAAGTGCCTTATGCCTCGGCCATAGGTTCCATCATGTATGCCATGCTGTGTACTAGACCGGATGTGTCCAATGCTCTTAGTTTGACGAGCAGACATCAAAGTGATCCAGGAGTGGAACACTGGACAGCCGTGAAGAACATCCTAAGGTACCTAAATAGGACTAAAGAAATGTTCTTAGTCTATGGGGGTGATGAACAGCTTGTCGTAAAAGGTTACGTCGATGCTAGTTTCGACACCGACAAGGATAATTCTAAATCTCAGACAGGATACGTGTATATTTTGAATGGAGGAGCTGTGAGCTGGAGAAGCTGCAAGCAAAGCGTGATCGCGGGATCTACAGTAGAAGCGGAATACATGGCTGCTGCAGAAGCGTCAAGTGAAGGAGTTTGGATCAGAAACTTCATCACTGAGCTTGGCGTGGTTCCAAGTGCATTGGACCCACTGGAGATATTGTGTGACAACACTGGCGCCATAGCACTTGCTAAGGAACCAAGATATCATCCAAAGACCAAGCATATCAACCGCAAGTTTCATATAATCCGAGATTATATAGCAGATGGAGATCTGAAGATCAGCAAAGTACATACAGATCTGAATGTCGCAGATCTATTGACTAAACCTCTTCCACGTGTAAAACATGATCAGCACCTCAGTGCCATGGGTGTGAGATTGTGGCCAAATGTAAACTAGATTATTGACTCTAGTGCAAGTGGGAGACTGTTGGAATTATGCCCTAGAGGCAATAATAAAGATGTTATTATTATAATTCTTGTTCATGATAAAGTTTGTATTCCATGCTAGAATTGTATTAAGCGGAAACATTAATACTTGTGTGGTTTGTGAACAACACCATGTCCATAGTACGCCTCTATGGACTAGCTCATTGATCAATGATGGTTGAGGTTTCCTAACCATGGACATGAGTTGTCAATTGATAATGAGATCATATCATTGGAAGAATGATATGGTGGACAGACCCAAACTAAGCAAAGCTATTAGATCGTTTCATCGTGTTCGTCTTTGCGAAGCTTTTCTCATGTCAAATATTGTATTCCTTAGACCATGAGATAATACAACTCCCTGGTATCGGAAGAAAGCTTTGAGGTCATCAAACGTCATCCTATGAGAGGGTGATCATAAAGGTGTCTCTCAGGTGATCGGAAAGTATCTGTTGGGTTGTATGTATCGAGATGGAATTTGTCCCTCCCAAGTCGGAGAGATATACTTCGGGCCCACTCGGTAATCGATATCAACACCGCTTGCAAGCATGTGGTTAAGGAGTTGATCACAAAGTGATATCGGATTACGGAACGAGTAAAGTACTTGTTGTGAACGAGATTGAACTAGGTATGACGATACCGACGATCGAATCTCGGGCAAGTAAAATATCGCGAGACGAAGGGAATATATATATGGGATTGATTGAATCCTGGCATCGTGGTTCATCCGATATGATCATCGATGAATGTGTGGGAGTCAATATGGGTGCCCAGACCCCGCTGTTGATTATTGATAGAAGATCATGTCTGCATATTCTCGAACCCGCAGGGTCACACACTTAACGTGTCTCGACGCTAGGATAGATTGGATACTTGGTTTATGAATTTTTGTTCGGAGTCTCGGATGGGATCCGGGATATCACGAGAGGTTCCGGAATGGTCCGGAGAATAAGATTCATATAAGGCAGTGCAGTTTTTGGAGTTCGGAATTGTTCCGGGTAAATCGGTATTGTACCGGAAGCTTCTAGAACCTTCCGAAAGGGGGCCAACGTGGTCCCACCTTCCGGGAGGGGGCATGGGCCTATGAGGGAGTGTCCTGGCCGCATTGGGCCAGGGGCACAAGGCCCCATAGGGCCCAGCCGATCCTAGAGAGTTTAAATCGTTTAAACTAGAGATAAGATAAGATAGGATTTCTAGATAAGGGAGAGTTTAAATTGTTTAAACTAGAGATAGGCTTGGAGGAGAGGCTAGGGCTGGCCGCACCCCCCCTCTATATATAGAGGGCTGGTGCGCCCCCTCTCATACCCCCTTACACCTTCCTCCAAACCCAGTTGCCCTGCTGCCCTTCCTCTCTCCCTCCCGACTGTTTGTAGGCGAAGCCCTGCTGCAGAAATTCTCCACCATATACACCAAGCCGTCGTGTTGTAGATCCAATCCATCTCTCCACCATACTTGTTGGTCCGAGGAAGGAGGAGACGTCGAGGTGCTGCACGTGTGCATCTCACGGAGGCACCGCCACTTGTGGTGCTAGATCGGATCGGATCGCGAGGAGGAGAAGCGAGTACGACTACATCACCCACGTTTCGATGAACGTTCCGCTGTGCGAATCTTCAAGGGTATGAAGATCTAATCCAATCTCTCTCGTTGTTTGCATCTCCTAGATTAGATCTTGGCTTTCCTTCTGTTCGCTTCCGTAGAAAATTTTGATTTACTATGCTGCGAAACCCTTCACTTCGGTGCTTTCGACTTCACCGCCCACTCGCCGGATACCATGAAGGATTTCGAGCCCGTAGGCGACGGACTCGAAATCTTGTTCGGGAGCTTCTGCTTCCAGGTGGGACAAACTGGCACCCTCCGCCTCCCTGAGCGGGTGCCCGTGTCGTCGACCAGGCCCGCTTCGTGGGCTCCACACCCCGTGCTACGCACGTCACCATCAGCAGATGAGTTCTACAGCAGCAGCAGCTGCAACTCCGATCTGTGCGATCCACCTTCGGATGAAGGGACCTACGGTTCCGGATCCGAAAGCCGCGGCAGCAGCGACCCAATGCGGTTTTCGGCTGCGATGACCCGATACATCCTTCGGATGTGGCGACCCCGTGCGGTCTTCGACCGCAACAATCTTCGGATGCGGAATTCGCTGCCGCCATCGACCCCAGGAACCCGTCGCTGCTATGACCGTGGTCCGCCGCGTCTACTACGTCCGCCGTGTGACCCGCTACCCGCGTCGACTCCGTCCACGATAACTACCAATAAAGCTAAGTTTCCCTCTACTCAGAGCTGATTTCCTTTTTTAACTCGCACTCGAAACACTCGGGGGCTGCGCCCTCTTCGAGTAACCTAATGTGCCATCGGCTCCACGCACTCGAGCACCTCGAACGCGATAGCCCGAGTAGCTGATTCTGCCTGATCGTCGAATCCTTGAACTCCGAGTGCTTCGGCAAGGTACTGAGACTAAGGGTAATCAGGCTAACGAAAAGGCCTAGCATACAGTGCAAAAGTGTCTACTCGATCGACACCAGAATCTTACTGTACAATCCGACAGGCAAATATTCTTTACAAGATACAAGTACTTCACAATTCTTTATGTTTTCTGCAGCTTACAAGGACATCGACTGCGTCGAGCTATTCTATTAGGTCCTCCAACAGGAGTCGACAAAAGAGCTGGCTACGCCATACAATCAAGACCCGAGTCGAGTCCCTCCTTGGATGGTTGCATCGCTTGATGCTACGAAGACACGACATTGGTCGCTCACCCGACAGAAGCAACGGTGTTGACTTCATCCGCAACGTCGAGTCCTTCCGGCTAAACGCCGCACGACTCCGCCACGCCAACTCCGACTGCATCATCGATTCTTGGCTCCTTATGCATGAGATGCTGACTCGATGCACTTCCGGGTCAGTGATTTGTCCTCGCATGAGTCTCCACTCGAGTCTGCGACTCGACTAGACACTCGGGGGCTACTCCTATCAGGAGCGCTGGTCGCGCACCCGATGTACTTCCGGGTCAGCGGTACGCCCGCGAGATTGTCCACTGCGTCTACAAGATACAAGACTCGAGTCTCTGCTCGAGTCTATGACTCCGCCAGACACTCGGAGGCTACTCCAAACTAGAGCGATGGTCGCGCACGCCAATGAACTACGCCATGGAACAATTCTTTGAGTCCGACATCGAGTCTGCGACTCCACTACGGACTCGGGGGCTACTCCCATAGGGAGGATTGATTCAAGCATCCGAAAAAATTTGTGTCCTACGAACCTGAAGCAAACAACGGCTGAATTAAAGTCTCTCCTCGAGTCTACGACTCGAACAGACACTCGGGGGCTACTCCCATAGGGAGCGCTGGTCGCGCACCCTATAGTCCATTGTGTTGACTACGTCCATGATGTCGATTCCTTTATAACAGCCGAACAAATTCAGCTGACCCGATGAACTTCCGGGTGAAGTGCTTCGCACTCGACACAACTTTCGACTCCGACATCCAAATACAAGGTTCAAGACAACTAAGTCTCCACCCAAATCTATGTTTCGGATGGACACTTGGGGGCTACTGACATGGATATGTCCTACGGGTACCCGATGTTAGCATACTTGGTCCAGCCCGACGGAAGGCCCACTCGACGACCTGCCAGGGGCCAGGACGCCCAAGACGTTTCGGCTGCACGAAGCACATATGGACACGGACTCCAAAAGCGCACAAGACAAGGATACCTCAAGACTAGAGTTTGAATACAACTTGTAACCTACTCGTATTGGCACCCGAGACCTAGCCTCCCCATATATAAAGGCTAGGAGGGTCCAACGAGGAGGGCATGACTACACACACGACCTACAGACGCTATAACCCCCAATAGACTAGACCATAATAGACCTAGAAAACTCGACTCATACTTTCGCACACGCATCCACGCCAGATCGAATCTGCGCACCCTGTAACCTTCGGTTCCGCCGTAATCAAAGAGCAGACAAGCAGGAGTAGGGTTTTCCCTCCGGGGGCCTGAACCTGGGTAAATCTCGTGTCCCCTGGTTGCTTGTCTGTTAACCGTGCCATGATCTCCAGCATCCCCATCTTCTCCAAAACCCAAGTCCATAACAATGGGCATTGACGAGATTAAACCTCGTCACCACTAGCTATATCCGCGCATCTCTTTGATTCTAGTTTTGATACAGTTATTATCATGCTTGATTATTATTTTGATTGAACTCTGTTCTCGTAAAGTGCCTGACGCAGGGACCAGGTAACAATCTATGTGGATACTATGTTTGCGAGTTCATCCGGCAGACGTGCGATGAGAAGGGCAGAAATTTAGAGCAACTCCACGTACGTAAACAATTTCTATAGTTTTTAATTACAATCAAATTGTGTTTAGTTTCATTCATATAGGATGACTCCTTTTTTAAATCAGATCGAACGTCTACGGAACGGTCTTCTGCCAAAGGATCGCGTACGAGCAATTCAGGAGGAATTGGCGGAATTTTTGGATGCAGAAGTCCTAAACCCAAATAGAGAATACTATTCGGCTGTGTATAGACAATAGGGATTATACAAAGAGCAACTTTTGTAAACGGGTGCATGAACTCGATCCGTGTATCGAATATAATATTGTCATGATAATCTTGTGTAATATAATGGTTCCTTCATTGATGAGTGCAAAACACTAAATGAACAATAAAACAACATAAATAAATTCTCTGCCGCGGCACAAAAAGTGGCCAAAATGCTGCCGCGGCAACAAAAGTTGCCAAAATGAATTCTCTGCCGCGGCAGAGAAATGTGTCAAATCTCTGCCGCGGCAGAAGCTTATTTGTCCCGGTTCGTATTACGAACCGGGACGGTTGCTCCTCCCCCCTCGCGCGGAGCAGCGGCCACGTGTATGATCTTTTGTCCCGGTTGGTGGGGCAGCCGGGACTAAAGGTTCGGGCTTTAGTCCCGATTGCCCCGTCCCGGTTGGATAACCGGGACTAAAGCCCCTTACCAACCGGGACCAATGTGCCATTCTGCACTAGTGGCATCATCTAATTTCTATAGAGAAAAAATTCACCATTTGTGTATTGAAAGATTGGAACCGCAAGGCGAGGAACTGAGCAAAGCCAAGCCCCACCTAATTTCTACGATTTTAAATTAAAGTTTGGAACCGCAGGGCCAGGGCTGGAGCCATGTGCTATATATTCATGCTGTGGTGAATGGTTGTGTGTTATTTTCTTTCCATAGAGACCTTTATAGTATATACTACGAAAGAGAACACCTCTTTAATTAAAGTCCCGAGATGGGACTAAATCAAGAAGGACGTGGAGGTACGTGCGCCAAGGAGCAAGGGCCGACTGGCCAGCCTGGTGGGCCCCACAAGCAGCCCATTGAGGGCTGGCAGCCGAGGTGGGCCCCACCCGCGCCATGCCCTAGGCGATGGCTGCTCCCTATGGCGGCTTGCCTCTTGGACCTTTCCCTCTGGTAACTTGGCCCATTAGGAAAGTTTTGCTCATTAAATTCAATTTAAATATTTATTTAATATTAAATATAGTAATTAATATAAAATATATATTATTAAATTCCTTTTGATATGAAACACCTTTCGTTCACTCCGAACTTCTTCGGATCCTGCCGGAACAATTTTGTTTCTCTCATAGAACATTTTCGGTATTCTCTTCTCTTTCTTCTGTGATTTTGAGCGTCATCGAACCATTAAGTGTGTTATCCTATTGTTTGCGAATATCAAATACATGCTCGAGATACTTCTCGAATCAATGATCATCAGGGGACCGGGATGACCATAATGATCCCTATGCATTCCATGATTTTAATATCATTTGAACCATAAATGCGGAGTCCAATTCCTTTTGTTACTTCGATACTTGACTCATCATCTCATCATTGGTATCACTATACCTTGTTCAATCTCGTTACCGATAAGTGCAACTTTACTCGTTCCCAGGATATTACATCCCCGTGACCTAGTCACATGTTGTAACATTATGGATGTAATCTCACTGAGTGGGCCATGTGTACCTTCCCGTCATTCGGGAGAACAAATCCCGATCTTGATGCATACGCCTCAACGTATCCCTCTTGAATACCTAATATACACCTTTATGATCACCCTGTTACGATGTGACGGTTGATGCAATCAAAGCAGCCTCGGGTGATAGTGATGAAATATGATCTCATGGTCAAAGGAGCAGGATACTTTATTTCTAACTATTGCAAATATGAACTTTGTGACTTGATCGTGTCATAATACTTATATTGAGTAATGTTTATCACATTATTCACGAATGATATGACTTCATTGTCAATTGACATAAATGCTCCATGATCAGGAAACCTTGATCATTAGTTGCCCAATGAAGTAGTTGAATAGAGGTTACTAGGGACCTTGATTTGTTTACATACCACACCCGTATCTATGTTTCCGCCTGGTACAATTATAGCATGGTATGAAAACTATCATAAACTTATTGAGATATGATAATAAACACATTTTGCTATTTGTCTCTAGGGCATATCTCCTTTATTTAACATGTAACCGATCCTCCTAATTGGGGCTATCGTTTCCTCTAATTCCAACAATAGGAGTCGTTGTCCTAAGACCCCAAAAGACTAGCACACCAGAGCAACAACCATCACCAAATACAAGACCCGTAGTCCGTAGATCAGAAGAGCAGGATCTGAAACCACAACAACTAACATGAAAAATCGACTGGATCCCAATAGATCCACGGGACACACAACTCCATCCTCCCTTTGTTGATGCCACACCACCACCAGAGTGAGCATGGGGTGTGAAAGGATCGTATTCCGACTTCAAGATGTAGCCGCCATCTCATCATTCCGAAGAAAACACTAAAAAACAACTTAAATAAAGAATGAGACCCCCCTCGCCGACGAGAGACCGTGGTCTACCATGACTTCAAATGTCCCAAGGCCACAGAAAACGGATCGGACCGACCATATCACCGGAAAGGGGGAGGAACTCTAGATGGATTTTATGGTTGCCTGTCTCCTTGGAGCCGTAGGTACCGGTTCAGAAGCTGACTTTTGGTTACTAGTGAATTGAAATAAAATATTCACATCCCCAACTTCTTCTCTCTTCTACCCTAAACTTATTCTTCTCCATTCTTCGGCAAGGAGTACACATCTTATTTTTTTTTGCACTACCTCTATTTGGGATTATTAGTCCTAAGAGTTTTTTATATTGTTTAAGATTATAAGGGCTATCTCATTTATTAGTCTCTCTTGTCCAATGCATGTTCTCATTTTCTCTCATGCATGTAACACTATTGGTGCATGCATATATTAATGAGAGAGAGTTATAGAGTGTCTTGGTATTAGCAACTTGGCTCTTAGAGCAATTCCAATAATACAGCTGGCTTGATGGCTATAAGGTTATCTATACTCCCTCCATCCTGGATTATAGGGCTAATATAGAGATTTTAAAGAGATTCCAAAATATTAGGCTAACTTATGCATTTATTGTCCCCGATTTTCTCCCCTCTAATTACTTCCACCCATCCTCTTTCTCTCCCATGCGGTTTGCTAGTGTGAAAGCGGCGGATTTTCCTTTGGGTTCCATGCATGCGATGCCTCTTTCTATTTTTTAGCGTTAATTATAGCATGTATCAAGTCTAAATTAACATGTCTCTTCTTTTCATAGCCAATGGCTGATTACCTATGTCCAAGAGTTTTGCTATTTTAGCCTTATAATCCGAAATGAAGAGAGTAGTCAGCTTATAGTTAAGTAGTACTTCCTCCATCCCATTATAAGTTGCGCATAGTTTCTGATCCGAATACCAAGAGAGTCGATTTGCTAAAAAAGCATACGAAACTACCCTCGACACCCTGTCCATGCCAACGGACAGACTCCTCTCGTCTTAAATTGCATGCAAGTATGTTTCCTCTTTCTCCTCCCTCACCCCGCATGCAACCACTCATTTTCCACCAAAAACGCATGCAACCATTAATTACGGAGAGGTAGAAAGGTCTAGATTAGGCTCCTCTACAAGATACGCAATATAATATGGGAAATTCTGAAAAAACTAATACGCAACTTAAAATGGGATAGAGGGAGGAGTACAATAGTTACTTTTAAAGAGTGCTGCTTTATAAATGAATGACTCACTCACATATTCACAAGGTGCCTAGGAGCACGCGCAAGAGCTGGCTATTGCATAAGAGCCCACCTCTCTTCTCTCACCTCTTCTCTCTTATCCAACTAAACAAAACAATACTAGTTTAATTCTTATAGCCAGCTGAATAAGGCTTATTGTATTTGCTCTTAGGACTAATAATTTCAAACAGAGATAGCAGTAGTACTTGAAGCCAATTACTGTTGTGATCTATAGGCTGGTCCTACGAGGATGCAGCCATCTCGTACGTGGAACAATCACGCTGCGACGAGCAAGTACGTCTTTGTCTCAATTTTTTGTTAGTACTACAACAGTCCTGCATCGCATCAGTTATTTTGTTCGGCCTCTCGATCTATCGATGTCCATCGTGTCTGGCCCCAAGGTGTGAGGCTCCTCCGCCTTTGCACGTGGCCGGATGAGCCTCGCCGGCGTTAATACGATCTTGGGGGTTCGGTGGCAGATGCACGGTTGATTGATGCAGATGTACGGCCGACCGGACAGATGCATGCATGATGCCGTGCTAATTGGCGAAGGTAGCCACCGACACCGTCGACTACCTACAGTATTTCCTCGCACTTAGACTTGGACACGCAGGCAACTTTGATTTGCAACGGACAGAGATGTGTAGATCGACAGAACGCGCGGGAGCAAAAAAAAAATCCACAGTCTATACAGTGGAATATATTAATTCTTGCCTGAAATTTTCTTCGTGAACGGTTGCCGAAATTAAAGAGCATTCGATGCATCGTCCGAAGGATATGTGAGTGATTAGCTGATGGCTACTCAGATCTACCTCCAAACAATATCATCAATGCACTCTCTTGCCTCTGTCTAATCTCGATCAGTTGCTGGTATATCTAGCTAGTCCGGTTAGGCGGCGCCTGCCGATGCTGCTAATTTAATCACTCTCCATGTCCACCCAGCTTCCAACCACTGCCGAATGCTGCTAATTTAATCACTCTCCATGCCCGGCCCATCGATCAGTGACCACCGACGACGATGTGTTTTCTCAGCCGTCGACCTCGTCTTCCTGCTCGGACTCGGATCGGATCCCATATTTAAGCCCCTGCGTTCCCTCATTTCCTCCTCACCCACTACCACTCGATCAATCTACCTGAGCTATCTCTTCTCCAGAGTCCAGCGACCCAGCTCACCACTAGCACTAGCTCCAGGTAAGAGATGGCCCGCGCTGCAGCTGCCCAGATCGTGGTGGTCGCCATTGTGGCGGCGATGCTCCTGTCGGCGCCTTACGCCGCCAACGCCGCCATCTCCTGTGGTCAGGTGAGCTCGGCCTTGGCCCCCTGCACGGCCTACGCTCGTGGCGGCGCCAGCCCGTCTGCGGGCTGCTGCAGCGGCGTGAAGAGCCTCGCCAGCTCCGCCAAGAGCACCGCCGACAAGCGTGCCGCGTGCAACTGCCTCAAGAAATTGGCCGGGAGCATCAGTGGGATCAAGGCCGGTAACGCCGCCAGCATCCCGTCCAAGTGCGGCGTCAGCGTCCCCTACACCATCAGCACCTCCGTCAACTGCAACTCCATCAACTGATCCATCCATTACTACTCGATCGCCACCGGCGTCACGCACACCTATATTATTTGTACTGAATAAAAGCTCTCATGCATCTCCCCGTGAGAGATCGAGAGGAGATGAGTACGAGTAGTCGAGCCAGCTCTCCGTAGTTGGCCACCTTTGTACGATTGTATCGGTGTTTGCCTTGTTCCTTTCTCTCTCTCCCTTTGAGGAGACACGGTGGAGAGTTTACTCCATATTTATGCACTTCCGGTGTAGTAGTGTGTATGTCCGGGCCATATATATTTATTCCACTCTTTTTGTTGTATATATATGGCATCTCTCTTACTGTACATTATATTATTCTACTTCCTCTTTTGAAACTCTTATGTACGAAAATCACACTCTACATATATGTGGACGTCCCGGGCTTATCCGGTGCGTCCGCTCTTGCTGTAAGATCCGTGCAGCCAGCTGTAAATATTGCAAAGAACCCCTCTAGCATATTTTTCGGTTCAGCATAAAAATACCTGTCATCTACTGATTATGTACAATGAGATCCCTGTGCTGCTACTGTTTGCTGCCTTTCCGCGTGAACCAACGAACATCATTGCAGATTTAATAAATCAATTAGCACGTAATCAGTACATAATCCTTTACTTATTTAGTTTGTACTTTGTACAACAGAACAGGTTGTGGTCAATTTCGATTTTAACAAATCTGACACCATAGAGCGATACCCAGTCCCTCCCTCACCCCCTTCCGCTGCTTTGAGAGTCGTGCCACAGCGACCGGGTCGCTCCCACCCTCCTCTCGCCGGAATAGCTGGCGGGGGGCAGCGGAGGGACGACGCCGGAGTAGATAGAGATAGTTGTAGATGTAGGGTTGGTAGTCTGCCCGTGTTGGGCTTGATGCCCGGTAGTAGGAGACGAGCATCAGATCTTAGCAGCCAGATCTGGTGTGATTTAGGGTTTCCCCATCTTGCCTTGCTGCTCCGGTGGCCGGATTAGAGGTGAAGAGGAGAACCACCGTCTCTCTTAATAAAGTGGTCCGCTGCTACTTCCTCCTGCTGGCGATTTGTGTTGCTGGGTGTATTCCTCTTCTGACCGGCCGTGGTGGCGAGGGGGAGATGAAGGCGGCTGGGGTACACGCCGGTGTTGGAGGTAGTCGGGGATACTCTCCCATCCCGCTGCATCGGCGCTGCAGCAGGTGGTCACCAACAAGGAACTTTGCGGTGCTTTAGTGGATGAAGACGACGGAGACCTCCTTTGAGGTGAGTTCCCGTACCATCTGCGCCTCTGGCCACCTCAAGATGTGGGCTTGCTCACCACCGTTACCCTCTCTGGCCGGCCGTGGAGGCGAGGGGAGGAGGCGACCTGGTGAGCTTTGGGCCACTTCCTGGATGAGGGGTGGTGTTCATTCGCTGCAACATCGAGCACATCACGCGGTGGCATGGATTGCCGCTGTGTTCTTCGGCCGACGAAGCGGCCAGCTGAAGCGCCAAGATTGCGCTTTCTTCAACCTCCAAGGCGGAGGCCAAGTTTCGAGCACCTCGCTGGAGTTTCCCCCCTGTGTGCTGCCAAGTGGTTCGTCCCCGGCGGCGCCCAGGCGGCCGGCGACGGGAGCTCTCTGACGGTGGAGAAGACCCTGGATCGGATTGCGTTTTCCTCTCTCTTTTCCGGGTCCTTTGTGCAAAAAGCCAGGACGATGTTGTAATTTTTATTTTATTTCAGTGTCCTGTCTGTAATCTATTCCCACCGACTAATATATGAGTTGCAGCTCGGGATCCTTCGAGATCCCTGTTCCGTTCAAAAACAAATCTGACACCAAAAAAAGTGGATCGAAGCAAGAACCATGAACAAAACGAGATGTTTTCGCAAGAAAATTCAGATCTAGAATCTCAACAATTGTTGGAAGGAAAAAAAGAGAAAAGGAAAACGGATTCGTCGGTGGCCGGATCAGGCGGTGGTCCGTGTCCTCGCATAAAGAAAGGATCTGGAACCATTTGCAGATGGCCGGGGACGAGATGCGCTCCTTCATCCGGGATCTTCCATGGCTCGCTGCCTCCTCCTCTGGCCATCACGCCACCATGCTGGAGCTTGCAATGGTCGGGACACCAGCAGCACCTCGCCACCACCTAGTTTGTCCATCCTCTTCTTCCCTCGAGCTCCCCTCGAGCTCCCCTCTCATGGTAGGAACGGTGAGTGCCAGGTGGGAGAGGAGGAACGGCGGCAGGGTTAGGGGCGGGAGGAATGGCGGAGAACGAACCGGGAGTCGAGATGCCGGAGCTGAGAATGAGAACGAGACCTGGGGGATTTGCAGTGTACAGGAACAAAGTGTCCCGGTACACTTTGGATGCTATAAGGAGACGAGATGCACACTGTACAACTTAGTTTCTACAGGGCGGTGGGTGTGAAAAGGACAACGCAAATCTCCAATATAGGCTGAACAGTGGAGATAAGCCCGGGACACCCACGAGGTTGTAGAATCGCTGCGTTCCTCTTATGTATAAACACAAAAGGGCTACGGGAACACAGTCCTGAAATTAATCGAGTCGAAATAAGGAGGACCAAACATGCAGTATCCTTCGGCATGGTTCTCAAAAAAAAAATGGTACAATCATGTAGAGACACTTCTCTTGATGTAGACACACTTCTGTGAAGCCAAAAATACAACTCTAGTATGCACGCTAACACAAGTTTAAAGTATGATGAAGCACAAAATAAAAAAAAGTTTTGAAACAAATTGTTTCAAACTAAAATTTCACTACATGTCAGAAAGTTTTTCAAAGGTTCATCAAGTTTCAAAAGTTGATATTTAAATATTGTCAAAATATATTCAATATCTGTCTTGTTTTAAAGTCCTTTTTACTAGGAACACAAATATTCAAACGGATTTTAAATCAAACTTCTTATTCAAAATCTACACAAGTCTTAAATCATCAAAGAAGAAGAGTGGGATAATAGAAAGAGTGTAGGCTAAAAAGAGAGAGTAGGCTGACAGTAAAGAGAAGATCGGGTTGTGCATGCTAAATCGCGTGGAATTCCTCCTCCATCTGTTAAGCGCCATATAAAGTGACTTACATGTGATGACATCAATAGGGGCAATTTTATCATAAGTATATATGGGAAACACCCAGCACGTATATACACATGACATACAACCCGAAATGTGGGTGTACCTCTTGTTCAGGCCCACCACCCGAGGTCACTATGACGAGTGACGTTGTCTGTTCGCAGTTCGCTCGCCCGTACGTCTGTGGCAGTACACTCGAAAAATTACATGTATTTGCCACGTGATGCTAAAAAATCCCTGTAAACGAGTCCACCTGTGCTAGTTGTCTAAATGTCTTATTTCACAAAGCTTTTGCTTGCATAGCTAGTTTTGTCAGAGTGGCACTTGTCAAACATATTGTTGAGACCCCTCCGTCCACCTTCCACACAATACTCCCCTCCTGTGGCCTACCTTCGACTAATCCGCCACCCGGCCAACCCCTCACGGTGGCCGTGCACCCCAACCCAAATTATCCACTATGCGAAAGGCATGACGAATCATGGCCTAATACGGATTTGTCCAATAGGAGCTCGCTTGTAGAGATCCATGGCTGCCATGCTACGACCTGATATGGAGACAACATAGTGAGGCTTGGAGACAGCTGATTTGGCCTAGGTGGCTCATAGGAGAGAATAAGACCTTGCCTAGTGCTTCATTATTTGTTTGCTTTCCATATCCATTAATCCTCTTTTCCTTTTCTCCCCTTTATTCTTGTGGACCGTGAACACCATTAAGCCCATTTCCCTTTTATTCTCCAAGGTCCGAATAAGAGGGACTGCAACATAACAAAATGGATGTAGTTGGAGCTTTGGAGGTATATTTCACAAACGAACATCTCAAATCTTAAGGAAAATGATCAGAAATGATGGATGTGATATGGCATAGATGTCAAATAGTATGTGGAGTTGGTTTTCCAGATACATAAGCATTTAGGCGTAGTTGGTAGCTTGGGCCAGTTTTGGAGCTCCAGGGGCAGACCCTTGGGGCATGGCCACAGAGGAATGACCTAAAAGCCATTCTATTTTATTTGGTACCCTGGATCGTATGAGTGGTAAGTAGAGACACACAGACAAATGAAAACTATTGTTTGGTTGCCACCAAACTTGCCATATGGTTACCCAGCCCAAGCATACACATTCACCGGTGCAGCATCGTAACTGAAGTACTTAACTAAAGATGCATAATTAAGAGCTAACATGGTGCTCCATCCGTTCCTAAAGTAGATGTCTTAAATTTATCAAAATTTAGATAAATCTAGACACTATTTAGTATATAGATTTATCCAAAATTTTAAAAAACCTAAGACATCTATTCTTGGACGGAGGGAGTACTTAAGTTCAACATCAGGGGCATCCATGCAACCTGGCTACTAATTAAGCCAGTGATACACTCCCCTAACACATAAAGTGGTTCATACCACCTCCTAGCAAACTCCAACTAGTACTTACAGACATCCGCAAGTCATTAGCGAAGACATGACAAGATCACATGCCATGGCTTGCAAAGATGAGTACCCCCTCTGATCTTTTGTGGAACATGAGCAACTTCGTATTGAAGCCATCGAGCGTCATATTGAAGACGAGAATGTCACCATTAGTCATTTCAGTCTTCGCAGAGATATACTTTCACCCTCTCATGAAGAAGAGGCGGCCTCCAAACCACTCCATCTGTATGCCATGCTCACAAAACTTGCTAGTTCTTACTACTACACTCACACTCACATGAAGAGTGATCTTGAGCTGCTTAGCCATGTCCTTCACAATCCTTGTGGGGATGGAGAGCGCTGGGAGGTCTCTCTGGTGGAGCTACACATATAGAACTGATGATGCACCAACTTTACACCTTGATGCCCCAAGCGAGCATGACGACCCATTTCTACCATCGCCTCCCGCGCCGCCAGATGCGCCTCCACCCCACGAACTTTTGTCCTCTGCTCACGGTAGTTGTTGAACATGATGAATCCCGCATGCTTGATGGAAACAACTCCGTGTACCAATTCATTGGAACTCCAAGTGCAGAGTGTTGTATCAAGCTACTTTTTCCCATAAGGATGACTCGAGGGTTTATATCGAACTCTCGGGGAATTGGCTTAGAGATTTATTCTTCCTCTCCTCTTCAAGCAACCTTCAAAGCAAAGTTTTGTCTTCTATCCCCAACTCCACCGTGTGGTTTTCAAGCACAAGGTATCATATTAGTCATAAGAAATAACAATAATAAATAAAATAAAATAAATAACACAAGTAAAAAAACTAGGCAAACAAAGTAAAAAAATAAAGGATAGTTGTTTTTGGGTTTTCGTTGTGTGTGCAAGTGAAGAAAGTATTTTTGTATTTTAGAAATAATAAATAACAAAAAGTATAAAGTGTGATAGTGGTGTTGGAAAGGTGTTTCATATGGTTTAAGATGGACCGGGGTTTATGGGTTCACTTGTCTACGTACTCTCTTTTTGGTTGCAATTGACACAAACAATTTATCAAAGACATACTATTGGTGCAAATTCTACATGTACTCCCTCCGTTTCAAAATATAAGATGTTTTAGGTTTGTGAAGAAAATGTATCTAGACTTGTTTTAGTGTATAGATTCACTCCAAACATGAGTGAACCTACATACTAAAACTAGTCTAGATACATTTGCTTTACAATTCTAAAACATCTTATATTTTGAAACGGAGAGAGTATTTGATAAGCATTCATATGGACATCGTGTTCTAACATAGAGATGATGCAACACATCTCTCTTATACTCCTCAAGAAAGGGAAAACTCCAAGCAATCCTGAATTAAGAATCAACAGAGTATAACCTTAGATATTTTGACATGATGTTTGAATCACAAATATGTTACCTTGACCAAACAAGATTATTTAACTATCACAATATAATTATAGCACATGAATTCACTTAATCCCTAGTGAGGCAGCAAAAGAAATGTAAATACCATAGTAGATCTCGATTTTTTGTTACTATTCAATCACTACCACCATGCTACTCCATCTAATACACAGTTCTTCCCACACATGCTCTTGCATACAAGTTGGATTAGAACAATTACTTAAGAATGGGGTACATGGTATACATCTTACACATCATAGGTTCCAATCTCAGATAGCAAATCATAGAATAAAGATCCGCCACATAGGAATTACAAATATGACCATAATCATGTTGGACGACTCATATGGTACTATATCTATGAAGAACAAGAGAGATAGATTAAGCTACTGTCACAAAGCCATAGTCCAGAGGAGGACTTCTCCCTCTTCATCATGGTGATGATGGTGGAGACATTGGAGAAGGTAGAGATCCCTCCAGCGACGGCTCTGACGGAGTTTTCCCTTCAATTTTCGTTGGTTCTGGCTCTGTTTTGGTGTTTCTGCGGTAGGCCATACGAAGGCGGTGGGCGAAAGATCGAAGCAAATCAACAATCAAGGAGGAAACGAGCCTAGGTGGCGCGCCCACCCTTACTGGGCGCGCCACCAGTGCTCTTTTGGGCCCCCTGTCTCTTCTGATGAGGTCCAAGCGCTCCTGGTGCTTCTCTTGATGAAATATTGACATCCTCGAAAGTTCAAGTCCATTTGACTTTGTTTAGGTCCCTGAAAGGCAAAAAATACACAAAATATAGTTTTTCTGTCCTGTAGAGTTATAAATAAAATAAAAGATGTCATTGGTAAATCCCCATAAATCGATGTAAAACATGAATATAACATCATATATGTAGCAAATATGTGGAAATTCGTAGCAACAAACTACAAAGTTCATATATACATTTTACACGCATCAGGACACCGGAAGAGGAGGGGCGTAGTTCTAATAGATCGCATCCCAGTCCTATCGAATTTCACAACGCATAGATTTGAGGATAACCAGGACGCAATATAGTGTGAAGTTGATCACACATATTCACGTGCACCGACGACTGCCAATTGGCCCTCTGCAGGTAGAGCACTACCGTAGTGAGCACCGACATGGTCGTGCATGTCCACACACATGAGCGGTCTGCGCGCATAGCCATGGCATCATGATAACCAACATTGGCAAGTTGTCAATACCATTGATCATAACGTCATGGTTGTGCACGCAGACCTCTCATTCGTGTGGTAGTACACAGCCATGCATGTGCTCACCGCCTCACCGTGGCAGTGATCTACCTGTAGAACACCCGTTCGAATGCATCCGTGC
Source organism: Avena sativa (assembly GCA_916181665.1). Lineage (NCBI taxonomy): Eukaryota > Viridiplantae > Streptophyta > Magnoliopsida > Poales > Poaceae > Avena > Avena sativa. Next base: position 234,870,815 of record OV702296.1, on the reverse strand, counting down.
ATGTAATTTATGGTGGCCTAATCTACGCTTAAGCCTACAGATCTACACTTCAAACAACTACCGGAAGCTCTAATGTACGAGTTAGAGCAACATTACATGGACCTAAGAAACCCCTAAAAACCCCTAACCGCTAAAATCAGGAAAGGGAAATTGGAAAACTTACAGCGAAACAGGCAACTAGAGTGGGGGTGCCACTCGTACAGATGTCGAAGACGGTGGAGTTTCTTATGGAGGAGCACAACCGTACCTGTCGGATTTGCAGCAGTGGCTGGTGAGGACGCCATGGTGCGTGCGGGAGGATGGCGAATTCGGGCAGCGGATAAGGTGTGAAGCAGTTTTTTTGGAAAGAAGTATATTAATATCACGGAGATACCAATTATACCCAGCCTTTGCAACAACGCATGCCTTAGCGGCCTTATAGATGCACATAGCCCGGAAAAAATAAAAAATAATTATAAAAAAGAGAAGTCCCGCTAGAGGAACTAGGAGGGAAGCATCTAGGACGGAAACTCGCCACGGGGTGAAACCACGTGGATGATCCATATCCCCGCTGCTGTCAGAGGCCCCCGCATTGGCCGAGCAACGAAGTCTGGGGGATCGAATCTGCCCATCTACAACATCGTGGATAGAACCCTCCACAATAGCATCGGCCGCCCTCGTCAGCGTGCGGGGCCACATTGAAAATGGTGACGGCCGAGCCAACGCCATGACTGGGTCAATCTCCTCCACCGAGCTCCAAAGGTGGCTGGCCTTGTACTCCTACACAGCCACTACATGACGCGCGCGCTACGTCGAGGGCAAAAAGCCGTCGGCATAGACAAAAATGTCCTCGGCGTATGGTACGCCGACGGCTGCCCTCGGCGTAGCCTCTTCGGCAAAGATCTCCCTCGGCGGAGCACATACATGCCGTCGGCGTATAGAAATATCGTCGGCGTACGCTACGCCGACGGCTTTGCCCTCGACGTAGCGGCCGCCGGCATAGCCTGTCGGCCGGTTGCAAAAACATTTGAAAAAAAACAAATTATTATTTTTCTCAATTTTTTTAATCTTTGAATTATTAGAATTGTTAATCTCTCGCTTTGAACATTTTTTAACACTAATTACACTTAATATTTGATTCAATTGCAGTCTTGGTCAAACTTTCCGGCCGATCACCCATCCTAATACTACTCCAGCTCCAGCATGTAACTTCCTCGTTCCTTCAGAATCTGTTTCCGCAAATTAATTCATACATTGTTATCAATACTATGATATCAATCCTATTAACTCTTATATCATCATGTCACATGTTTGTATTTTTTGAAATTACAAATAATTATTTAAGTAAACATTAATGAATAAGTAAAAATATTATTGAATTCAAATAAAAATATAACCATTTTACTTTTTGTATTTTTGTATTTAATATGGAATAATTAATATCTTTAAATCCGAAATCAGAATTCGACAAATAATATGTCTAAATTGATCAGAAAAATGAGAGGAATCCAAATATTATATCCATATCAACTAAAAACTAACCCTCCGTTTTTGAATTAGCTATTTGGTGGTTGCTTCAGAAAATCCCCCTTTTGCGTTTGGAAAATAAAAATGCCTTTTTGGTGCGATGAAAAGAAAACTTGCATTGGATCTTTCATAAAATAGCATATTGTGAACCTAAAAATGATTTTTCTAAAAAAACATGAGCATCGGATCATGTACATGTAGTTCATATATGACCCACTTCCTGCCGATTCGGCAGGAATTTGTCGTTTTCACCAGAGGTGGACGGAAAGGTTTGGATCCCCCTGTTGGGACATTGTCCATATAAGTGTTGGAGATATGCCCAAGAGGCAATAATAAAGTGGTTATTATCATATCTTCATGCTTATGATAAATATTTACATACCATGCTATAATTGTATTAACCGGAAACATTAATACTTGTGTGATTTGTAAACATAAAAGAGTCCCTAGTAAAGCCTCTTGTTAAACTAGCTTGTTGGTTAATATATGATCATGGTTTCCTAATCAAAAACATAGAGATATTATTAACAACAGGGTCATATCATTAGGATAATGATGTGATGGACATACTCCTATAGTTAAGCGTAGCATAAAGATCAAGTCATTTAATATAGTTCATTTGCTATAAGCTTTCTGATACATAGTAACCTAATTCCTTCGACCATGAGATCATGCTAATCACCATCACCGGAAGCATGCTTTGATGACATCAAACACCACACCGTAACTGGGTGGCTATAAAGGTGGCATTGAGTGTTCGGAAAGTATGTGTTGAGGCACATGGATCAATAGTGGGATTTGTCCATCCATATGACGGATAGATATACTCTGGGCTCTCTCGGTGGAATGTCATCCAATTGGCTTGCAAGCATGTGACTGGCTCACAAGGGATCATATATCACGGGAACGAGAAAAGAGTACTTATCAGTAACGAGGTTGAACTAGGTATGCAGAGATACCGACGATCAAAACCTCGGATAAGTAAACTATCGTGAGACAAAGGGAAATTGGTATCGTATGTAAGTGGTTCATTCGATCGCAAATTAATCGTAGAAATATGCGGGATCCATATGAATTTCCAGATTCCTCTATTGGTTATTGATCGGAGAAGTGTCTCGGTCATGTCCGCATAAATTCATGAACCGTAGGGAGACACACTTAAGGATTCGATGTTGTTGTGTAGTTATGGAATGATGAGTAAGAGACTGAATGTTGTTCGGAGTCTCGGATAGGATCCGGGATATCACGAGGTGATCCGGAATGGTCCGGAGAATAAGATTCATATAAGGAAAGTCCTGATTCGGAGTTCGGGAATGATTCCGGTGTTTTCACCAGGAATGTTCTAGAAGGGTCTGGAAGGTCCGGCACTCTGGAGAGGAAGGGTACATGAATGTGTCATGACAATGTGGAATGGTTGTATCATGTACTAGGTCACTTGGCTAGGCAATATGGAGAGAGAAATCAAATCCAAGTTTGAAAGTCAAACGCCAATTTGAAAAGTCAAATCTGAAGTTTGCTTGGTGGAGGGAGAGTAGGAAACCTACTTAGGGAGGAAGTCCTACTCCCTCCACCCACCGGCCATGAGGAGGAGTTGGAGGAGGACTCCCTCCTCCCAAACCGCCTCCCTCCCACCTATATAAGGAGGGGTAGGGCGCCCCCCTACCCCACACACCAAAACCCTAGCTCCAGGCGCCACCACCACAAGTGCTGCCGCCGCCTAGGGATCTCCAAGTCGCCGACTAGGGTTACCCCAAACCCTATCCGCCGGCTAAGCCACCCCCTTGGTGCCTCTAAACCGTAGATCGCCAAGGCCCTCTCTTATTCCACCATACTCGCTCCGGCTTAAGGCGAAGCCCTGTGAGATCTCCCCTCTACTTCCGACACCACGTCGTTATGCTGCCAGAATCACGAGGAGAGTGCTACAACCTCCGCTGCCTGCTGGAACAAGGGAGAGGAAGATCTTCATCGAGTACCGAACGTGTGACCGACTGCGGAAGCGCTGCCGGAATGCAGCGCCGGAAGGATCGTCTACGCGATCTTAAGATCGGAAGTGTACGACTACATCATCCACGAGAATATGCTCTCGTTAACCGCTCTGGATCTTCGAGCGTTAGTATTCTATTGACTCGTTGCTACAATCTAGTAGATAGATCTTGGCTTGTGTGTGTTCATGCGATAGAATTTTTTTTCCATGCTACGAACCCCTACAATAAGGTGGTCTAGTATTTTTGTAAAATGTGGTGGTAGCATTTTGAATTAGGCATTTGATTGTTGCTTCACAAAACCGTCTGTTTTTGTGCTCGGAAAATGGAAAATGGCTTTTTGATGCGACGAAAATGAAAACTTCCTAATGCAATATTGGTCGCCATCCCATGATGCACATGTATGCACAATATGGACATATTATCACAAACTATGCCTCGTTTATAGCCATAACATTGGTCATTTGACCCGAAAGCCAAGAAATCTTGAATGAGATAGGTCATTTTGTGAAAAAAAATTCAGACATAATCAATATACCAGGTTTGATATTTTTCCTTGTAACTATGTCACATAATATGACACCACGCGAAGATTTCGTATTGTTTCGATCGTTTTTGAATTTTTATGCCCGTTTTAAACTATTGTTAAACTTTGTCGAACGACGGGCATGAAGATTCTTAGCTCGGGGCCGAGTCTCACTAAACTTTCATTGTATATTTGATAGCATATTTTGAACCTAAAAATTATTTTTGTAAAAAAACATGATCATCGGATCATGTACATGTAGTTAATATCTGACCCACTTCCTACTGATTCGGCAGGAATTTGTCTTTTTCACCAGGGATGGACGGAAAGGTTTAAGATCCCTTGTTGGGACATTGTCCATATAAGGTGGTCTAGTATTTTTGTAAAATGTGGTGGTAGCATTTTGAATTAGCCATTTGGTGGTTGCTTCACAAAACCGTTCGTTTTTTGTGCTCAGAAAATGGAAAATGGCCTTTTGGTGCAACGAAAAGGAAAACTTCCTTCTGCAACATTATTCGCCATCCCATGATGCACATGTATGCACGATATTGACACATTATCACAAACTATGCCTTGATTCGAGCCATAACATTGGTCATTTGACCCGAAAGCCAAGAAACCTCGAATGAGATAGGTCATTTTGTGAAGGTTTTTTCAGACATAATCTATATACCAAGTTTGATGTTTTTCCTTATAACTATGTCACATAATATGACACCACGCGAAGGTTTCGCATTGTTTTGATCGTTTTTGATTTTTTTATGCCCGTTTTAAACTATCGTCAAACTTTGTCGAACGACGAGCATGAAGATTCTTAGCTCGGGACCGAGCCTCGCTAAACTTGCATTGGATCTTTAATAAAATAGCATATTGTGAACCTAAAAATGATTTTTGTAAAAAAACATGAGCATCGGATCATGTAACTGTAGTTTATATCTGACCCACTTCCTACCGATTCAGCAGGAATTTGTCTTTTTCACCAGGGGTGGACGGAAAGGTTTAAGATCCCCCTATTGGGACATTGTTCATATAAGGTGGTCTAGTATTTTTGTAAAATGTGGTGGTAGCATTTTGAATTAGCCAATTTGGTGATTGCTTCACAAAACCGTCCATTTTTTATGCTCAGAAAATGGAAAATGACTTTTTGGTTCGACGAAAAGTAAAACTTCCTCCTGCAATATTGTTCGCCATTCCATGATGCACATGTATGCATAATATGGGCACATTATCACAAACTATGCCTTGATTCTAGCCATAACATTGGTCATTTGACCCGAAAGCCAAGAAACCTCGAATGAGATAGGTCATTTTGTGAAGGTTTTTTCAGACATAATCTATATACCAAGTTTGATATTTTTCCTTGTAACTATATCATATAATATGGCACCACGCGAAGGTTTCGCATTGTTTCGATCGTTTTTGAATTTTTTATGCCCGTTTAAACTATATATAATATTTTATGTTTCATTTAATTTTTATTTACAAATGTATAATATTTGAGTGTAGATAGATAGGTCTTATTTTTCTGCAAATTTTGATATATTATTTATATTTTTCTGAATTAGAATGATTTAATTATGATTTTTTAAAGTTTAATAAGGTAAAAGAAAAAATAGCTACGCCGAAGGCAGCCGTCAGCGTGGCATAGGATACGCCGACGGCTGGTTGTCGGGGCTGGTCTGAACGATGGCTACGCCGACGGCCCCGACGTTTAGCCGTCGGCGTAGCAACCGGCCATCGGCGTAGCTTTCTATTCCTATAATAAGTGCATGTGCTCTTCGCGACCTACCATGGTGTGAGCTTGGTCCGCGGAACCGGTTGGGGGGAGGGGTTTGGGGAGGGTGGGGTGGGGGGGAGGTGGAATAGGCCATGTGTGTTGGTCGATGGGACGTGAGGAGAAAAGAAGTGTGGCAGGTGCAGCAGGCAAAAAAAACTACTATCACATCAGCAAAAAAAGACAAAAAAAAACTGCTTGCTAGCTAGTATAAGAGAGCAGGACCTCTGCATGAGCTGCAGCCAGTACATTGCAGGCCTTCAACGGTAGGCAATCATGAGAAAAGTCTAACTTAGAATTAACAAATCCGTTTATTTATCCCGTATTCACTTCTTTGGAATGTTGCAACTGCCGAGTGTTATATTTTATACTTCCTCCATTTTAAAATAGATGTTTTAGATTTATTAAAATTTAAATAAATCTAAACACAATTTAGTATTTCTTAAACCTATATACTAAATAGCGTTCCGTATCCTCCAATACGTCATGTGTCCTTCGTCCGACTATCCCCGCCCGTCATCTGCCCCGCGAACTACGCCTCGCTAAAATAACGCTTCCTGCGTCCCTCCGTCAAACCAGTAGAACATATCGTCTTTTACCACCCACGCCCACACGGTTTCCTCCACCGATCGGCACGCCGCCCACGACTTCGGCTCTCTCATCCACCGCGCCACCTCCACCATCCCTCTCCGCTCCCACTGCCGCCACCGTCCCCTATCCCCATCTCCCCCCGCCGCCCCCTCGATCCCCAACACTACCACCTCCCTGCATGTGCCCCAGCACCACCACTGTCCCTGCCCGAGGAACCACACACTAACCTTATTTCAATTCCGGAATTCCAGAATCGAGCCCCTCGATTTGCCACACGTCTGGTTCTGGTTCATTCGTTTAGCAGGGATTTGCTCAGCCGAGCAGACGATTCAAATCAAATCAGGGTCCGTAGTGGCAGGCAGCCGTACTAGGCCACCGCGGACAAACAGATCAACGTCGGGCCGGAGGCAGCAGCAAGGGCGTCCGCGTGCCTGACCTATAGGCTACAGCCTGGCCACGTAGATCACCGTTTCATCTACGTTGACCTTTCAAGGTTTGCTCCATCTAGATGCCTTGTTTTTTTTATTTCTTATGTATTAACATCAGGGTCTTCCGACATAATCAAATCTATTGATTTATCCGATTTCTTGCTCTAGCTCATGATATCTTTGTTGACTTATCAAAAAATGCAAAAGAAGGCTGTAAGGGGAAGGGAGCAGCGAGGAGGAGAGGTAATTTACTTTTCTAAATTATTGCAATTGTGTCCATCGGTGAGACAATGACTAGTGACGGTGGTGGAACATATTTTTCGGTTTCGCTAATTGTGTTCATTGTAACCACAAGAGAAGAAGGGGAACATGCCATGTTGACCACAGAGATGAAGATGAGAAGTGAGGTACTCCCTCCGTTTCAAAATATAAGATGTTTTAGGTATGTGAAGAAAATGAATCTAGACTTGTTTTAGTATGTAAGTTCACTCAACTTTGGGATGAATCTACATACTAAAAGAAGTCTATATTCATCATCTTCACAAACCTAAAACATCTTATATTTTGAAACGGAGGGAGTAGAAAGGAAAGAAGGAGAAGGGAAGGAGGGGGCATACCACGGAGATGAAGATGAGCTTGGCACCAATGATGGCAAGAGTGCTGAAGCCGATGATGGTGACTGACAGCAGTGGCAATGACATACGAGAGATATCCGATGAGTAACGAGCACCTCGACAATACTATGTCAGGTTTTTACAAATACAAATAACATGATCTCAGATATTTCTTGTTGCTTGCTTCTAGAGATTGCAAGTATTATATACAATACATACTGATTTGGTACAACATATTCTTCAATTTATAGATTCATACTTTCCATTTATTAATTCAGATACGAGTATAATTTTCTAATAACTTGCTTTTCAAGCATGACCATTAGTCGGCGTTAGAAGACATTCAGTTGATTTGTGAAACACAGAAAATCACAAAATTCTTAGAAAATAGTGCTCTGTGCATATGTGTGACCTTAAAATACAAATTGGTAGATGCATCTATTTTGATAACTTCACTGCAGGAGTCCCCATCAAGGCCAGGGCTCCCACATCAAGCCCAGGGCTCCCTACTCCTACCTCTCTTCTCAATAACCTGATTCAGCTTCTCCTCCTATGCGCCTTGATCTGCGCTTCTGTCATGTCTCTGCAGCTCGGATCTCGCGGGGTTCAGTCAATGGAAGCTTTACGAGCCATTTCATGCCATTCATTGTTGAGAGTACTCATAATTTCAGAGTATGGTTTTTAATGTATTACATGCCATTTTGCAAATACTCTATACGTAGAATAAGAACCAATACCGCAGGGTGTACATTGGTTACAACTAGCATATAAGCCTCAAAGAGTGATCTGGTGTCCATTGGCCTCCTTTGCTAGCATAATGGGATTGACTAGGGCTCCATGTCTAGCATGACATGCTTTTCATCAGCCTTTGATTTCTCATAATAGGCTTCAGGAGAAAGAGTAGGAATGCTCATATTTTATTTTCATACTAAAGCATCACGGAAATTCTAAACTGTTGTAAACCCAAACAAACCGGACATTGTGCATGGTTTTCTGTAACACAAATAGAATGTGTAACATGATCAAAGATCAAGTGTACCTATATTCTGTACATTTACCATGCTTCCTTTGTACCATCACATAGGTACTGAATCTTCCCCCTTTTTTGCAGGGGACAAAGCTTGGACGCCTAACACATTCACCTATTTGTTTCTGCTGTTGTTTCTGATGAGACAGTTATTTGTGTCATATTCACCTACTTGTTGTTTCTGTACTGACTATGTATTCCTTTTCAAGAGTTTTGTTGAGTCGTTGCCAATACACATGGTTTAAGTTTGATTTTGCAACTAGATGCCTTAGATCTTTTTTTTGACATGAGATGCCTTAGATCTTGGATGCCATTCAAATATCCTTTGTAATGTTTAGTAAATCTGAATAATATATAATATTAATGACTTCTAATTTGTCCAGCATGTTGCTTCACGGATAACACTTGTATGTCCTTTCTTATATATATGAGCTAATAGTGAGTAGTCATAATCCTGGTACATTATTGTTCTCTGGTACATTATTCAAAGTTGAGTGCATTTTTAAATTGTATGATTCTCGCATTCAGTTCATAGTACATTTTCATGTGTCATCCTTTTGTGATTTTTTATCTTCTTCTATATTCAGCATGGTCTGAAAAAATAGATAAATTGATTTCCCTGTGAAGGAATACATCTATTTTCAGTTCCATGAGTTTGCACTTCTCCAACACATCTCAAAGGAAATTTTCAACTACTGCTGTAAGATTCTTTTTCAAAGGTACTTAATCGATATTGCACATTATGAAAATTATATATCAGTGTGCCTATGATTTATTTGCAGCCATCCTTTTGCATTACAAAGCTTGATGCTATTTTTCTCTCTCTATTATACTACCGTGCTTTTTCTCAGCATTGGACACAAAAACTGCAAGTACAATCACAAGGAATGCTACTGAGGTGTGCTTGGCCTTGGTGAGGATTCAATAGTTGATTTCTCCTTTCTGAATTGGCAAGAAAGGTACGGCAAATATGCTATACTTCTAGAGAGGTGTTTACTATTCCACAATGTCTGACATATACTGTAACTTAAGTTTCAAATTCACGGTTTTGTGATATAAAATGGATGCACTGGAGCAACAAATATGTACTATTAAATATGTTGCCCTCAAGGGATTTTCCAAGTACAATATTTTTTACCAAAGTTATCAATACAATGTTCTGAAGTCAATATTGTCTGAAATGCGTCTGTTTATTTTCCACAGATTCTTTAAGTAATCCGGGAAAGAGGAAAGGCGGCACGCCCAGATGCTCAAGGAGTACTAAGTGTCATTGAGTTCCTTGACCATTTAGTTGATATATCATTGTGCCTTGAGTGCTAGCTAGAAACTGACTAATGAATCAGGATGGTTGTTTTATGTTTGTGTGTGTCCATCGAAACATACGTGGAGGGAGGGTGAGGCTCAAGTCCATCGTGACCGTGCTCACGGAGTTCGACTACTACGAAGGCGATGCTCTATACGGTGAGATTCATTATGGTTGCATTGTGGTTGTTCGTCCTGATTTGTTTGCATGAGAGATGTGTGCGCTTGTGAATATTGCGTGATTCAGGCATCTGTTTATGCATATGCAGTGCATAGGAAGTGAATGCCAATTTTTGCCAGATAGCTAGGGAAAGTAACAATAGTTCAATCGATATATAGGGTAATGCAAAATTAACTGATTAGGGACCTGACATGGTGTCATCTAATTTATGTTAGTTTTTTAGCTGGTTATCTGTTTCGTTAAAAAACTGGTTATAAGTTTTGTAGCGGTCACTGGTAGTAAGTTGACGTACATGCTGCTATTTCCTTTTTGATGTACGAGATATATACTCTGCATAATGAAAAAGGAATAGAAATGCAAGCACTGTAGTGAGTTGACATACAAAGCTAGAATTCAAAACAACTAGCTAACTGATGGCTATTTCTATATTTGGTTTCTCCGCTCTGTTGGTCTTACTAGAGCATTTCTTCTACTGAAATAGTTTTACTAGAGCCCTTTTTTGTTTAGGAATTTGGTGAATGGGACAGTCTCATATGTGTTTGGTAAAAATAAAATGTTCAGCAAGAGTACTCTGTCCACTTCTTGGAGACAGTGCCCTCGACTGGAGTAGCACTATCAATATCGCGAACCAGGTACAGGGCGTGCTTGCCGATGTGCTTGGGTTCACGCCCACAACATTGACGAGGAAGGAAGTACTTGCTGCTCGTCGGGAATGAAGGTACTATGGCGACCAAGAGAAACTAATTAAACTGTACCCACACATCTCTTGTATTCAGTACGCTCAAGGGTTTTGTTCTTTCACAGGTAGTATCAATGATCATAAAGTATCGGACATCTGACTGAAAGATACCCCTAATGTTTTCATATGGTATCTGATAGAAGATAATAGTCCTATCTTTGATAGTTCAGTTTCAGTTATCTCCTACAGAGCATTTCGTCTACCCTTAAAAGCTCTAGCTATCATTATCAATAGAGATTGAACTTCAAATTTTATGATGGATATGTGTCTGGACAGGGAGACCGGGGCCAGGTGCTACATGTTGTAGGTGAGGGAGTAGTTCACCATGTGGGGAGACACACCGTATTATTGATCTGGACTCTAGGTTTGTTCACTCTCTCTATTTAATGTAGATCGTCTAAATTATTATATATCTTGTGTTGCTGAATGTTTTTGCCTTGTGATCTTATTCGCCTCCAATTGCAATCACAGTTGGAGTGGAGTGTGTGCTCCATCTATACAAATACGTAGTGAACCAATACTATTCTTCTGGGAGTTCTTCCTGCGTAGCTTAGTGTAAAATCCAGGTTCAGAAACTTTGGAAGTAATGCTATATTAAAGTGTTTGATGGGCTGATCAGTTCAACTACTGAGTGTAATTTGGAGACAGAGAAAACTTACTGTGTGCGTATGGTTTATGAACATGAGATTGTATCCAATTGTGTAGTTTGGAGTGTCATCCTGGTTTTGGTCATATGTCTTGATTACTGTGACCTTGTGTTTCATCCAGATATATAGTAGCGGCATGTTGTTTATGTGTCCTATTTTCACTAACAACAGATAAAGTGTTACTTCTACTATTGTGGACGTGTATAGATAGTAAATCAGCTTATGTGTTTGTCGTTTTGTTCTTGGTTCTTCTTGTTATTGTGAACAAGAGTGATATGTAAGGTATACAAACTCTGTTTTGTCTTGGTCAGAGAAAAGAAGATGATTGAACAAAAATTCCGAAAAGATTATATTTTTGTCAACTAAAATCACGAGTGGGAAATGTTAGGCGAGTCCACCGAAATTGCTCCAGCACAGAAACAAAGCAAGATACCTTTCCCTCCTTGATTCAAAGGAGTTTTGGGAATTACAATCCGTGTCATTTTTCCTTGCGTGGATTGTTCGGCTGCAGTATGTTGTAGGAGAAAATATCAAACTCTAACCCGTTGGAAGGAATACTCAATATTAATTATGTTGGATTAAAGGTGACGTGACATTGCAAACCTATGCTTTCTCTTTTTCCATGTTATCAAAGTTTAGGATATATAATCCAAAGGAAGCTCAACTGCTCAACTATGTTTCCGCCCAAGCAACATACTCAATGTAGGCCATGTCATTTACTCAAGATTCTTAAAGGCTCGTTTGGATTCTAGGTATTGCAGTAACAATTATGGAATTCAATTATGATTCCAGGGAGCAGTGTGTTTGGCTGTTATAGAATTCGATAAGGAATTCAATGGGCAATTCCATCCTTCCCATCCCATGCCTAACCTTATTTCCAGTCAGTACCCATGTCATTTCATTTTAGGCAAATGAAATGATACGGGGATTTTATTTCATTTCATTTCTACCAAATGATGGGAGCCAATATATGTCATTTCCATGGTCTATAAAATATTTAATTAGTAATTAACCCGATGCAACATAGGAGGATAGTTACTATTCCCTCTGAACCGAAATGTAAGCGTTTTTAGTAGTTCAATTTAAATTGGTAGAAAGATTTATATTTAGAAATAGAGGTAGCATACAATAAAAAAAACAGTAGAACATGCAAGAAAAATAAGAACAAAAAAGGCGATCCCAATGCCCGATGTTCCGCCTCCAGACACCCTGCATGACCCTACCTCCTCAAGCGCAAGAGGATAACGGTTCGAAGGACGAGTTGTCTACGATGGCATTTTTTGGAGTGTCTCTACCTGTTCACTAAATGTATATGGCACTCAGGGATATCGGGGTCAGTGCGGTTGCTGCAGCGTCGAGAGAAAATGTATTTTGGAGTAGACGAACTGCTCAACCAACTAAGACCGAAGACGAGAATGACGAACATTTTTTTTCTCCCGTTGCAACGCACGGGCATGTTTCCTATCATGAGAAAAGTCTAACTTAGAATTAACAAATCCGTTTATTTATCCCGTATTCACTTCTTTGGAATGTTGCAACTGCCGAGTGTTATATTTTATACTTCCTCCATTTTAAAATAGATGTTTTAGATTTATTAAAATTTAAATAAATCTAAACACAATTTAGTATTTCATAAACCTATATACTAAATAGTGTTTAGATTCATCAAAATCTAGATAAATGTGAGTCAATTAATATGAGTTGGAGGGAGTATATAGGTTTATTTAAATTTAAAAAAAATCGAGACATCTATTTTGAGATCGAATGGAGTACTTTGCATTTCAGTGATCCAAGAGAACAATCTGAGAAATCTTGCATGCGAAAGTGCAAGGGTTGGATGACCGTTCGGTGCGAGACGTTTGAGTATCACCTCTCTCTCCTTTTCTCCCCAGCACCGGCGCTTAATTACCACACCCACGCGCCTAGCTAACCCAGAGACCATCATCACTCCACTCAACCATCTAGTCGTGTGTTCGGCTGGGATAATTAATCACTCCACCACCTCAAATCAGAATGCCAGATCCACCCGGCCTAGCTAGCTATTTAAGCTCCCACATTCCCTCGTATCGTCCTCCTCATCTCACAACCTACCAAAACCTCAGGTGCCAAGCTACTAGCCATTCGTACTGCTCCGGTGCTGCCAATTAGCTCGAGAGATCAAGCAGAGATGGCCCGCTCTGCACCTGCTCATCTCGTGCTGGTCGCCCTGGCGGTGGCAGCGATGCTCCTCGCGGCGCCGCACGCCGCCGACGCCGCCATCACCTGCGGACAGGTGAACGCCGCTCTCAGCTCCTGCATCCTCTACGCGCGCGGCCTCGCCACCGCCCCGTCCGCGGCCTGCTGCAGCGGCGTCAAGAGCCTCTCCGCCGCCACGCAGACCACCGCCGACAGGCGCGCCGCCTGCAACTGCCTCAAGCTGGCCGCCGGCCGGATGAGCGGGCTCAACAACGGCAACGCCGCCAACATCCCGTCCAAGTGCGGTGTCAGCGTCCCCTACGGCGACATCAGCGCCACCGTCGACTGCTCCAAGATCAACTGATCTTTGTAGGTCACTCGACTCGAAGCGACGGCGAGCCAGCTCGACCGGTCGATGCTGAGGCAGCTGAGTCATGGTCACTCTGCAGTATCTACTTACTCGACATATTATCCGTGTTTATATGCTGAATAAAGATGGGGCCACCGTGCATGGATGGTTCGTACGTGAGCGTACGTACGTGTGGTGTGCATGCATGCATGTACCTGGAGGCTAGTAGAAACATGAACTTTGAGGAGATGTTATTATTGGGAGTTTGTGATTGTGTTTGTGTTGATGGAATATAAGTTGAGTGTTGACACGTACTATTCCGAGTATATGGAGTATCATCAACTTTTTTTTATAATGTAGCCCCTCCTATCTTGCCACGGAAATTGTTTTTGGCTAATTTTGAACAAAAACAATGATACACACCCATATAAATATATGACAAGAAAAGTGTACCCCTCCACCGAGAGTTTTGGTTATTAGGTTGTATTTACCCCCTTAGGGCTTGTTTGGTACTTCGTACTAGAGGTTTTGTAAAAATTATTAAAGGACATAATCTTCAAAGGAATTGGGTGAAAGGCCTATTTTTACCTAAACCGCTCAAATCCCCATGAAATCGCAATCCAGAATACACTGGGTAGGTATAGTGCATTGGGTACCAGAAAAATAGACTATGATTGGGCAAAAGATGAGATCAAACTAGGCCAATGCACTAGAATAAAACATGCTTTTAGCGGTAATTGAAGACATGGCGTTTGGTGGGGATAATCCCCACAAATTCCTACGAATACATTAGTACCAAACAATACCTTATATAAAGGGTTCGACCGGTCATAAAATAATTTGAATTTCGTTTCCTTATGTGAATTTAAGTGTTGGATCTATGGATATTTAGAGTATTGCATATTTTAGGTGAAACATTATCTCCACACGTGTATATAATGTGTAAAGGTAGTAGTCTGGGGTTCAACAAGAAAAACATCAAAATTGAACAGTAACCATCACTACGGGAAAAAATGTCGCTGCCGTGTAGACACGTCTTTGCCGTGTGCCAAACGCACCGGAACACGGCAAAAACAGTCTTTGCCGTGTGTAACTCAGAAAATACACGGCAAAGCACGTGAACACGGCAAATTTCTAAAAAAGAACACGACAAAGAAATATACACAGCAAAGACCATAAAGGAACACGGCAAAGAAAATACACTCGGCAAAGCCGACAACGGCACACAGCATAGGTGTTGTCACGGCAACGAGGTGAGACCCGTGACCCCACAAGTCCATTTTACGGGAGGAGCTAACGGCCGCAGACGGTGATCTTTTTGCCGTGTGCCCTCGCCGGTCCTTTGCCGTGTGTATTCTGCAGTATACACGGCAAAGGCCCTTTGCCGTGTGTATTTTATAGTACACACGGCAAAGGCCTTTTGCCGTGTGTATTACGCAGTACACACGACAAAGTCCTTTTTTGCCTTTTAACACATTACTCTTAGGAAAATCATAAAAAATCATTCTAATTCAGAAAAATATAAATAATATATCAAAATTTGCAGAAAAATAAGATCTATCTATATACACTCAAAAATTAGATATTTATATTGAATAAGAATCTTCATGCTCGCCGTTTTGACCATAGTTTAAAATATGCATAAAAAATTCAAAAACGATCGAAACAATGCGAAACCTTCGCCTGGTGTCATATTATGTGACATAGTTGGTAGGAAAAATATCAAACTTCGTATATTGATTATGTCTGAAAAAACCTTCACAAAATGACCTATCTCATTCGAGGTTTCCTGGCTTTCAGGTCAAATGACCAATGGTATGGCTAGAATCAAGACATAGTTTGTGATAATCTGCCCATATTGTGCATGCATGTGCATTACGGAATGGCGAATAATGTTGCAGGGAGAAGTTTTCCTCTTCGTCGCACCAAAAAGCCATTTTTTATTTTACGAGCGTAAAAAACGGGGAATTTTATGAAATAACCACCAAATGGCTAATTCAAAATTCTACCACCCCATTTTTCAAAAATACTAGACCACCTTAAATATATAATGTCCCAACAGGGGGATCTCAAATCTTTTCGTCCACTCCAGGTGAAAAAGACAAATTCCTGCTGAATCGTCAGGAAGTGGGTCAGATATGAACTACATGTACATGATCGGATGGGCATGTTTTTTTACAAAAATCATTTTTAGATTCACAATATGCTATTTCATCAGAGATTCAGTAAAAGTTTAGAGAGGCTTAGCTCCTAGCTAAGAATCTTTATACCCGTCGTTTAACAAAGTTTGTCGATAGTTTAAAAGAGTCATAAAAAATTCAAAAACGATCGAAACAATGCGAAACCTTCGCGTGGTGTCATATTATGTAACATGGTTGCAAGGAAAAATATCAAACTTGTTATATTGACTATGTCTCAAAAAACCTTCACAAAATGGCCTAACTCATTTGAGGTTTCCTGGTTTTCGGGTCAAATGACCAATGTTATGGCTAGAATCAAGGCATAGTTTGTGATAATCTTCCCATATTGTGTATGCATGTGCCTCATAGAATGGTGAACAATGTTGTAGGAGGAAGTTTTTCTTTTCGTCGCACCAAAAAGCCATTTTCCATTTTCTAAGCGAAAAAACGAGAGATTTTATAAAGCAACCACCAAATGGCTAATTTAAAATGCTACCACCATATTTTTAAAAAATACTAGACCACCTTAAATGGACAATGTCCCAACAGGGGGATCTCAAACCTTTCTGTCCACTCCAGATGAAAAAGATAAATTCCTGCCGAAACGGTAGGAAGTGGGTCAGATATGAACTACAGGTACATGATCTGATGGGCATGATTTTTCACAAAAATTATTTTTAGGTTCACAATATGCTATTTCATCAGAGATCCAATGAAAGTTTAGAGAGGCTCAGCTCCGAGCTAAGAATCTTTATACCCGTCGTTCGACAAAGTTTGTCGATAGTTTAAAAGAGTCATAAAAATTTCAAAAACGATCGAAACAATGTGAAACCTTCGCGTGGTGTCATATTATGTGACATGGTTGGAATTAAAAATATCAAACTTGTTATATTGAAAATGTCTCAAAAAAACCTTCACAAAATGACCTATCTCATTCGAGGTTTCCTGGCTTTCGGGTCAAATGACCAATGTTATGGCTAGAATCAACGCATAGTTTGTGATAATATGCCCATGCATCATGGAGTGGCGAAGAATGTTGCAGGAGGAAGTTTTACTTTTCGTCGCACCAAAAAGCCATTTTCTATTTTTCGAGCGTAAAAAACGGAGGATTTTATGAAGCAACCACCAAATGGCCAATTCAAAATTCTACCATCCCATTTTTTAAAAATACTAGACCACCTTAAATGGACAATCTCCCAACGGGGGGATGTCAAACCTTTCCGTCCACTCTAGGTGAAAAAGACAAATTCCTGCAGAATCGGTAGGGAGTGGGTCAGATATGCACTACATGTACATGATCGGATGGGCATGGTTTTTTACAAAAATCAGTTTTAGGTTCACAATATGCTATTTCATCAGAGATCCAATGAAAGTTTAGAGAGCTTAGCTCCGAGCTAAGAATCTTCATACCCGTCGTTCGACAAAGTTTGTCGATAGTTTAAAAGAGTCATAAAAAATTCAAAAACGATTGAAACAATGCGAAACCTTTGCGTGGTGTCATATTATGTGACATGGTTGCAAGGAAAAATATCAAACTTGTTATATTGAATATGTATCAAAAAAAACCTTCACAAAATGACCTATCTCATTCGAGGTTTCCTGGCTTTCGGGTCAAATGACGAATATTATGGCTAGAATCAAGGCATAGTTTGTGATAATTAATATGCCCATATCGTGCATGCATGTGCATCATGGAATGACGAATAATGTTGCTGGAGGAAGTTTTCCTTTTCCTCGCACCAAAAAGCCATTTTCTATTTTTCGGACACAAAAAAACAGAGGGTTTTATGAAGCAACCACCAAATAGATAATTCAAAATGATACCATCCCATTTTCAGAAGATTATATGGATATCATATTTGGATTCCTCGCATTTTTCTGATCGATTTAGACATTTTATTTGTCGAATTCCGATTTACGGATTTAAATATATGAATTATTCCATATTAAATAGAAAAAGGAAATAAAATAAAATCATTTTATTTTTTTATTTGGATTCAAGATTATTATTACTTTTCATTATTGTTTACTTAAATAATTGTTTGGAATCTAAAACTGAGATGTGTGACATCATGGCCCAAGAGTTAATAGGATTGATATGAAAGTATTAGCAACAAGGTATGATTTTTTTCTCGAAAGCTCATTCGGAAGGAACGAAAAAGTTAAACGTGCTAGAGTTAGAGTAGTATTAGGATGGGTGACCACAGAGGAAGTTTGATTATGGGTGCAATTTAACCTAATATTTAACATACAAAAGGTTAAAATATTCTATATGAGATTATCAAGTAAATAATATTCAAAAAAGTTTGAAATAAAGTTTTTTTTAAAAGGCAGTTTCTTTGCCGTGTACTTTTTCCACGATACACACGGCAAAGACAGCTTCTTTGTCATGTACTTTTCGAGGAGACACACGGCAAAAACAACTTCTTTGCCGTGTATTTTTCGAGAAGACACACGGCAAAGAATAGACACCGTTATGTTCGTGGGAACCGTCATCTTACTTTATTTTGCCATGTCTACGCATTTTGTCGTGTCTTATTTAGAAAACACACGGCAAAGGGCCTTTGTCGTGGCAAACATTGCCGTGTGGCATTTGCGATGTGTATACACACGGCAAAGACTTTGTTGTGTTCCAAAAGGCCTTTGTCGTGTCTTTTGCCCACACGGCAAAGAGCCAATGTGCCATAGTGCATGGTTACCGTCAATTGGTCAGCCTCTATTAGTTGTAGCCAAAGTAATACTATAAACAAGAAATCAAAGTCATCTAGATGAACAGTGTGCCTCGAAGTATTGGCATCTTATGCAGTCTCTGATCCTGAACCTAAGAAATGTCTCTTGTCCTATGTTTATATAAGAAAAAATATGGTTTAAAAAAGAATAGAAGTGCAGTGTGAAAAAAAAAGTGTGAGTGGGCTCAGCCCAAGCCTACAGTCCACATGAATACTCAACATGTGAGATGGGCCTGTCGACCAGGCTGTTTGTCGTTATGTGACGCTAACGTATAAGGGGGGTACAAACCATAATCGCATCTTCTGAATTTTTCTTGTGTTTCACCGAATAAATTCTTGGGGCCGGGCGGCCGGCGGGTGGCTTCGCTGGGCAGTGAATCCTGCATGGCATCGCCTGATTAATGCTCGGTTACGTTACCAGAGATGAAACAAACACGTCCTAAATGATAGAACTTGTGGAGGAACTCGTCTTATCTTACAAGAAAAGTATAAACTAACACAAGAAAAACATAGGATGTGTTTGTTTCATCTCTGGTAACGTAACCGTGACTGGTATGAGGTTACAGGCGGTAATACCTCCAGAATGGGAAAATCACAGATTTGTTTGGTTCGTGTGTGTAACGTAAATAGATTCCTTTCCAATGTTTGGTTGAGAGTCGTTCAGTTAGTATCACATTGAACAAAACAGGTAGGTTTAAAAATGCCACCTTTAATCAGAACAGACAACAAATTTAAACTCTGAACTACAAACTGAACCATGCTGCAGATATCTCTGAGCATTCAACCATCTAATGCCACAAATTAACAAATTTTGACACTGGATAATAACATGATCCTAGTAATTTAAAATCATTTTTTGACACTGGATAATAACATGATCCTAATAATTTAAAAGCACTTCATAGGTAGAAGAGCAGAGCCATAAACACAAGTTTAGAATTTCATTGCACTACTAATTATTTTAATGGCATGCTCCATAGTCTTCCAAATAAGCTTTCCTAGTAAACATCTCCTTCCCATCTCTGCCAATTAATAAAAGCACATGTATAAGCTTGAGCATAACAAGTTCAAAACTCATGATCATGAAAATTTTAAGCTTGTCAACATTAAGATATCATCAGCAGACCAAAACCATGTGATGAAGCTTTATCATAAACAGAAATGGTATCAGATTATGGGAGGTATCAACACTGGAATTAGAAAATAACAGATTTGTAGGTAACCAAGACGCACACGAACACACGCACACACACAATATCATTCCTTTTTTCCAAAATGTTTTGGTGGACGTGTTTGAGATGAAAGAACATGAGCAACAAGACCTGGAACAACAACACACATGTAGACATCTAGCTAGACATCAAAGAACAAGAGCTAAGCATCTACCACAAGCATGCAGAACTGAAAGTATGGTATACTTTCCAAGAGAAACAATACATAATTGATCTTCCTTGTCAATCTCTCCTATTCTCCTTCGCCTCATCTACCAATATATAGAAGAACATTTATAAGAATACACATGAGAGGAGTTTCATAGCAAGAAAAAGCATCTAAATTTGGATGAGAACCAACTTACTATTCAGCATCTTCAGCACATACTCCCTCCTCAAAATATCAGGAAGTGCCATCATCATTTGCATCTGATCCAGTGCTTTTGCAAAAATTATTGCTGCATCTACTATCTGACTTCCAGCGAATCCAAGCTTGTGCAATTCACTAATAGCCTTCTCTTTCAGCTTTTGGTTAGGATCTTCGTGGACCGCCTTCTCATGAAGTGTAGCTTCACGCTCCGCTACAGCTGCCATTGTTGACATCGTCAAGCATGATAACAATTGGATCACTTTGTCATTACTTTCTAGGTCCATCAACCTTTCTTGGCCTCTTAGCACTGCTTGATGTATCCAACGAGTGGCTCTGTGAGTCAACAGACCGTCTTGGAGTCTCTCTAGACATCCTATCCTCTTCACCCCTCTGCCTTTCCTCGGCATCTATTTCAATGGCCAAATTTGTCACAGCCTCATCAAAACCTTCAACACCTTCCCCTGTTGCTATATCCTTGCTATAGATAGCACACAACTTTTTCACCCAACCTTGATCTATATCTTCCTAAACTGCATGTCAGGTGCACATACACCTAACACGTTTGTATCTATATCACCCAACCTTGATATATATCTTCCTTTCAGGTTTGCCGGGGCACATACATCTACTATCTAGTCATGAGATTTCTAGTTGCTACATTCCTTCGTCGATATCTTGTCTTTAAAGGGAGACGAGCCATAACACTGAAAATGAAAAGTGGAATGGAAAAATATCAGCATTGTGAATGCTAGAACTTATACACAGAAGTTGTTAATCAATGAACATCAGATGGATCTTCCTTGTTAAAAATATTCTTTGCAGTAACAGGTTTGCAAAAAAATATCAAGCCTTTTAATCAAGCATTGGCAATGGAAACTAGTGGGATCTGGTACGGCCAAAAATATCAAGCCGGTGTTTGCAGGAACATAGTGATATAAAGCGACCAGAGGCAGAGGCAGTAACAAAACAACCAGATCAAGAGTGTTCTTGATCATAAAACACCATGTTAGTGACATGCTCAGTTTACATGAGCCATAACATCATGTATATACAGCAAACTTCCTGACAATAAATCAAATACGCACAAGCTATCACTCAACTATCATGTATATCATGTTGGCATTGCACAAGCTATAACTTACAAGCTTCATAAGGCATGACAACAATAAATCAAATAAGCTACTGCCACAACACAATGGACAAAGATTGATAGCTAGTACAGCAAATTAATTAGTGACCCGGATAGCTAGTGAATTTTTCAACCATACTGGAATAGCTAGTGGACAAAGATAACCACATTGCTGAATTTTTCAACCATACTGGAATAGCTAGTGCATCAAGTTAATTAGTGACCCGACAGTCCCTGGTACAAAGTGAGCACAAGAATAGTGCAGCATGATACAAAGTGAGCAACCTTCAGATCAGAAATTGGTGGACCTAATCTAAACAAAGTTCTAGAGGGAGACCTGCATGACATGGTAAAACAAAAGTATGCCAATGTAACAAATTTGGATTTTAAATAATTCCAACAAAACTAGTATACAGCCATGAGAATCATGCGCATTTGCGGTGGTCAATTCTTCATCTAACCATGGATGCGATGGTGCATTTCTTCACCTATCCACCAGCAAAAGAATCAGCTATTTACGAGAACATGGCCTAACCAATTCCGCTGAATATTCAAGCCAGCTTACGAGACGCATGCGCAAGGATATATGCACAATCGATCTCTGTATATAGACGAAAAGAAAAGAGACGACCTGGCCATAGCTACACACAGACAACACCTCCAGGATCTAGCTAGCTAGCCAAGATATCGGTCCGGTGGGTACCAGGGGAACACATCGGCGGCGATCGCGAAGTGGCTGAACAAGGGCGACAACGCATGGCAGCTGAAGGCGTCCGCTCTCGTGGGCATCATTGAACACAAGAAAAAACCCTAATCTAAACAAAGATTTGGAGGGAGACCTCTAGGACAGCCGAAAGAGGGGGAGAAGGGATCTGAGAAGGGCAGTACGTACCTCAAGATTGGGAATCGATGGACGAACATGTCCCCCGTGCCGACGCTGATCTTGCCGTGTCGCCGCCGCACCTTTCTTGCCCTCGCGTGACGCTGCTACAGATCAAGTAGAGGATGTTGAGGGACGGGTCGCTGGTGCCGTCGCCTGCCTCGCCGGTGCCTGTGTCGCCGGCGGCGGGAGGAGGAGCAGGAAGAGGGGACGAGAGGTGAGATTCGATCGAGACGCAGCGATGCAGACGGTAACACGATTTGTTTCCGGAGGAGTGTGATCGGTAACAAGTTTGTACGGGGGTGGGATCTGTTTCCGTGGTAACCATTTACGGAGTTTCTGAACCAAACATGTTTTAGCGGTATCAGTTAGCAGTGTAATCAGGTTACGTTACAAAAACACCAACCAAACACGTTCTTAGAGTCTTTTTAGAGTCTAGATGCATGTGCAGCCTGTCCCCAAATATGTTTGTACTTTCAGTGGAGTGTTCTTTCATACCTTTATGCCAAGAAAATGGAATTGTACGTGATGCTCATGAAAATTAACAAATTGTTCTTTTTGAGCGCCTGTTAGAAATTAAAGGTATATTGAAAGGGTTAATTTGATGGATATTATGTTTTTCAAAAGGCAATGTGCGTGGCTTGTTGCCGCAGTATATAAGAGTCGGTTTGAGAGTACAAATCTCCCTGCAAAAAAATGTGAGTACAAATCAAATTGGTATCGTTACAACTTTTGATTTTAAGCCTTCTCTTTTTCTTTCCTGAGGGAAAGTACATGCTTGATTGCTTGACATAATTGAAGGAGCTAACACATACAGTTGGGATTGATTGAAGTCGTTACGAACACATAGTCTTGGCACGGAAGAATTCGCGGGTCATATCAGACCTAGACGGATCAGTTAAATAGGGGATGCTTACAATTCATAGGACCTGCCAACGAACACAGTTTGAAGGTGTGGTACCGTTCACCAATTAGGCAATTACACCTCCTCTCCAATCCTACTGTAAACGTTCACGGCTGTCGATGTGACTAATTAGGCATTTTCTCCAAAGCCAGAGTGCTCCGTCAAGCCTCCGGGGTGGCCTTTGTCCAACGAGATTATTACCGACCCTGCCATTCTTTCTCTTCCTTTCCATCTCGTTATTAAGGTGTCAAGTGGGCGGAAATCCAATTCAGCTTGCAGTTAAACATATTACTTTAAAACATATTTTGAAAATTTTAAAAATTAGAAAACAATTCTCAAGTATAATTCGATATTATTGTTGGCACACAAGTTTTCGAGAATTTTTTTATGCTCTGTGTAAAAAAGATAAATTTTGATGCTCTAACACGATTATTCACGAATATTTTTTATCTTATTACACAAGACACATAAAATATTCTTTTCTCTCAAAAATGTGTGTGTGAACATAGAGTGTTTGGATTTCAACGCAAAATTTTCTTTCAAATATTTTTGACATTTTGAAGAACAAAATTGATAAAGTGATGTGGACATCCCATCTATTGATACAACCGTTGTACCTACAACTACACACATACAAGGACCTATCACTCTATCTCGTGCCAAACAACTTAACTATCAGGTACTTTCGTTTTTGAAACTATTCCTCACATACATGAGAATATGATGCTGCCTAAATCAGATGTATTTCTTACTCTTAAAAATGATGGACCAAGCATGGATGAGAGGGACAAGCATTGGAGCATGATCATGCATAGAGATGGCAGCAAGCATGTGATGATTCAAGAGAAGGCCACGGATGAAGATTTCAGAACTTTGAGGCCACCATAATGAAGAAAGAAGGTTTGGACGAAATATTCAAGATTAATACTTTATAAATTCGTCCATAGCTTAATATGGTGCTGCGATAACTTTATTTTGGGCTAGGCCCATGTAATTTTCGCAAGATTTTAAATAGCCATTTTTTAGAGTCCGTATTTGAGGAGAAAAGGACTTCTAGGGTTGGATTCGGCCACCACTTCTATGGCTAGCCGAAACCCTACATTTTCCTCCTTAAATACTTCCCTTTGCTGTCACCATAGACTCAGATTTTGTTTAGACATTAAGTTAGCTATCATAGTAACTTCGCCAAGGCTCGAGCTTTCATCTTAATCCGCATTATCTTGATTGCAATATTATTTCTTACTTGTTCTCGATTTCAGGTAGGAATTAAGACCCTCGCTGGTCAGGCTGATCGTGTTCTCGCAGGATCGGTAACCTCCAGGAGATTGTCCTAGCGATTGCGTTGGCACTCGTGCTCGCACGTGTAGTCGGATCGTCAAGACCGAACTCCACCAAATCGGCTATCACCATCTCATCGAAAGATCGGACACCATTGCCCTATCAAGTGGTATCAGATTTCAGGTTGCTCGGTGAGATTTTACTGTTTTCGTAGATTAGATCTGTTTTACCTATAACCCACGAAAAAGACAAAACCACAATTTAGAGTTTAGATCCATCCCATCACCAATCTACGCCTTGCATTATCTTTTCAGTTTTGCATTATTGAATTTGCGTCTGCATCGTCGCGTCGAGTTGCTGGTCTTAGTGCCTCGTCCCTTAGAGTTTCGAAATCTGTTCACAGTAGTCACCGCCACACTCGCAGATCATCGTCACCATATTCCGCCACCATATTCCGTCGCCATACACCCAGCCACCATAAACCCTAAAACTCCGCCACCGCCTTCCTACCGCGACACGGATCCGATCACCTTTCCTGCCGCGGCACGAGTCCGAGTTGAGTTATTGTTTCCTAGTTTTTCTTTTTACTTTCATTCCTTGTTGTTTCCGTGTTGAGCTAAAGTGTGTGTCGAGCTAAAAGTTCCGTTGTAAGTCTAGAAGGAGCAAAAAAAAATCTGGAACCTCCTCCGAAAAAAAAATCTGGCTGTACTGATCTTCGGCTACGGGGATCACTTTTCTCCATCGGTCGATATAGCGATATTTTTTGGCGTCTACGCGCTTTACGAAGCATAATACAAAATTTCGACAATTTTTTTTGGGCTAACCTGTTTTTAGGCCCCGTCGATCAGTTCTAGACACTCGCCATCATAGTGATTTTCGATATTTCGGTTCGCTTTTCAGGGTGCCATATCATCATACATTGTTTGTTGTGTCGCGTCGTGACATCGTTGGTGATCTAGGCTCGCGTCTCTAGTACGGTCTAGCCTAGGACCAGCACAGTACCATCGTTGAGCATTCTTTCAACATTTGCATTGATGTTTTGATAATTGCTAACCACTTTGCTAAGCCTTCCCAGAGCTCCACAGATTTCTCCACGTGCGGTGTCTCGACT
The DNA here is from genome assembly GCA_916181665.1 of Avena sativa. Taxonomy (NCBI): domain Eukaryota; kingdom Viridiplantae; phylum Streptophyta; class Magnoliopsida; order Poales; family Poaceae; genus Avena; species Avena sativa. The sequence continues at coordinate 234,845,182 of OV702296.1, read as the reverse complement.
CCTGGTAATCGCTCAGTTCAATCTCTGGACCCACTGCTCCTTGCGGTTGCACATCGCCTTTTCCTGCTGTTTGGTAAGAACTTGTAAGAGCTTCGTATATTGCTTGACGGATTACGCATGCCTTCCACCATATTTCCGTAGTTATAGGCATATATACCTGTGTTTTTTAAAGGACTAACCATGGCAGATACTTCGCGTAACCCGGCCACAATGACAAACCAAGAACTACATGCCCACTTCTCAGAGTTATTGGTCGGTCGCGCTGAAGATGTGGATGCACAACTAGAGGAGTTTAACACCAAGCTCACCAACGCCATGGACAAGATCGATGGACTCGAGAAATCCTTCAACGACAAGCTTGACGCTCGGTTCAAGGAGGTTTTGGACAGATTGCCGGCACCCGCACCCGCCCCATTGGCACCTCGGCATGGTGCACGGCGCATTCCGATCACGGGTCGTACTGCTGGTTCAGCTGCCGCCACACCTCAGGCTGAGGCACCTCAGACTACCGCTGCAGCTGAGGCACCTCAGGCTTCCACCGCGGTTGCTGCTGCGGCATTGGGGGCGGACGACGGGTACTACTACGACCTCGACGATGACGATCTGTTTGACAAGGAGGTTGAACAACCTCCACACCCTGTTGGCCATCCCCGACATTACCACCGCAACGCTCGACCACCGGTACATGATGATGATCATGTTGCAAAGCTTAAATTAAATATTCCATCTTTTGAGGGTAAATATAATCCTGATGCATATCTTACATGGGAGATGGAAGTAGAACAACGTTTTGCATGTTTAAAATATCCTGGGAGTATGTGTGTTAGTGCTGCTACATGTGAATTTACTAAATTTGCTTCCCTTTGGTGGTCTGAGTATTGTCGTTTAAATCCTACTACTATTCCTCGTACTTGGACTGCTTTAAAAACTGCTATCGTGTTTGTTTTGTGCCTCCCACTTATCAACGTAATTTACTAAAAAATCTGACACGTTTGGAACAAGGGAAAAAATTTGTAGAAGAGTATTATCAGGAATTGCAAACGGGAATGGTTCGGTGTGGTCTTGTTGAATCTACTGAACAAATGCTTCCACGTTTCTTTGGTGGATTAAACAAGGACATTCAACATATATTAGACTATAAGAAATATAATTCCATCACTCGTTTGTTTCATCTTGCTTGCAAAGCTGAACATGAAGTGCAGGATCGCCAAACACCATGGAGGAGGACTAATAATTCTGCATGTCGCACATCCACTTGGACATCCCGACAATCAGCGCCTTCTTCTCGTGATTCTCCACCAGCTACTACCACATCCAAGGCCACCACAAGATTTCCATCAGCTGCTCCTCCACCGTCATCCAATGCTCCTGCTCGTAGTGCATCTTCTATGGCTTCCACGGGTAAAATAAAGGATATACAATGCCGCAAGTGCTGGGGTTTTGGTCATATTGAGAGAAAGTTCACAACACAATGTGTTATGATGGTGCGTGATGATGGTCAATATGATTCAGCGAGTGACTTTGATAAAGATACATTAGCTCTTATTTCTGCTCGAGATGGAGACAATTGTGATTCTAATGAAGAGATAGAGGTAATGGGAGCTGAAACTGCTGATCAATACAAGAGCTTAATTACACAACGTGTGTTGAGTGTGCAATTGAGCAAATCTGATCATAATCAACGCCACAACCTGTTCCAAACACGTGGTGTTGTCAAGGAAAGAGCTATAAGGATCATCATTGATGGAGGGAGTTGTAATAATCTGGCTAGTGTTGACATGGTAGAGAAGCTTGCACTTTCAACAAGACAACGCACACATTCATATTACATCCAATAGTTTGAGAGTTCTCGCAAGATCAAGGTAACAAGAACGGTACGCGTGCATTTTACTATTGGTACATATTCTGATTTTGTTGATTGTGATGTTGTACCTGTGCAAGCTTGTTCTTTATTACTTGGTAGACCATGGCAATTTGATAGAGAATCTGTTCATAATGGCAAAACTAATCACTATTCTCTTATGCATGATGGAAAGAAAATTGGTCTAAAACCTATGACTCCCGAACAGATTTTAAAAGATGATCTTGCTAGAGATAGTAGAGCTAAAACTGAGGAGAAAAATAAAAGTGAGAATCAGATTATTGTTGCAGATTTTGTACCACCAAAGGACACTAAATCTGATTCTAAACATGCTACTGAAATTCGTTTGAAGAGTCCATGTATGCTTGCAAATAAAATTGATATTGTTGAACTAGATGTAAACAATACTCAATGTTATGCAATTATCTACAAAGAGATTTTGTTTTCATTTGAGGATATGCCTCCTTCTTTGCCACCCGTTATTGCTAACCTTTTGCAGGAATATGAGGATGTTTTTCTCGCTGAGATGCCACCAGGACTACCTCCTATTAGAGGAATTGAGCACCAAATTGATCTAATTCCTGTTGCTATGTTGCCCAACCGCGCGCCATATAGAACCAATCCAGAGGAGACAAAGGAGATACAACGCCAAATTCAGGAACTACTCGACAAAGATCATATTTGTGAGTCCCTTAGCCCCTGCGTTGTTCCTATTATTTTGGTACCTAAGAAAGATGGTCCTTCGCGCATGTGTACTAATTTTAGAGCTATCAATAATATTACTATTTGATATCGTCATCCTATTCCACGTTTGGATGACATGCTTGATGAATTGAGTGGCTCTACCATGTTTTCTAAAATTGATTTGTGTAGTGGTTACCACCAGATTCGTATGAAATTGGGAGATGAATGGAAAACAGCATTTAAAACTAAATTCAGTTTATATGAGTGGTTAGTGCCATTTGGTTTAACTAATGCACCCAACACTTTCATGAGATAAATGAACGAAGTTTTACGTGCTTTCATTGGACGTTTTGTGGTAGTCTACTTTGATGATATTCTGATTTATAGCAAATCTTTAGAGGATCATTTGGACCATTTACGTGATGTTTTCAATGCTTTACGTGATGCACGTTTGTTTGGTAATCTTGAGAAGTGCACCTTTTGCACCAATCGAGTTGCGTTTCTTGGCTATGTTGTTACATCACAGGGTATTGAAGTGGATCCAGCCAAGATTGAAGCTATTGAGAATTGGCCGCAGCCCAAGACGGTCACACAAGTGAGGAGTTTTCTTGGCCTCGCTGGTTTTTATAGACGCTTTGTCAAAGACTTTGAATCAATTACCGTGCCACTGAATGAACTTACAAGAAGGATGTGCCCTTTGTTTGGGGCGATGCACAACAACAGGCCTTCGTGATATTGAAAGATAAGCTAACACATGCTCCCATACTCCAACTTCCTGATTTTAATAAGACTTTTGAGCTTGAATGTGATGCTAGTGGAATTGGTTTGGGAGGTGTGTTACTACAAGAGAGAAAACCTATTGCATATTTTAGTGAGAAATTGAGTGTGGCTAGTCTGAACTATTCTACTTATGATAAAGAATTATATGCGTTGGTTCGGACATTAGAAACTTGGCAACATTATCTATGGCCTAAAGAATTTATTATACATTCTGATCATGAATCTTTGAAGCATATTCGTAGTCAAGCTAAGTTGAATCGTCGTCATGCAAAATGGGTTGAATTTATTGAGTCTTTTCCTTATGTTATCAAACACAAAAAGGGTAAAGATAATATTATTGCTGATGCTTTGTCGCGCCGTTATACTTTGTTATCTCAACTTGATTTCAAAATATTTGGATTGGAAACTATTAAGGAACAATATGTGCATGATGCTGAATTTAATATGTGTTGCAGAATTGTAGAGATGGTAGAACGTGGAACAAGTTCGTCTTCAATAATGGATTTGTGTTTCGTGCTAACAAACTATGCATTCCAGATAGTTCTGTTCGTCTTTTGTTGTTAGAGGAGGCGCATGGAGGAGGATTGATGGGACACTTTGGTGTCAAGAAAACGGAGGATGTTCTTGCTGCACACTTCTTTTGGCCACGTATGCGTCCAGATGTTGAGATATTTGTGGCACGCTGTACTACTTGTCAAAAAGCTAAGTCTCGCCTTAATCCACATGGTTTATATATGTCTCTTCCTGTTCCTAGTGTTCCTTGGGAGGATATTTCTATGGACTTTGTTTTGGATTGCCACGTACACAGAAGGGGAGGGATAGTATTTTTGTTGTTGTGGATCGGTTTTCAAAGATGACACACTTTATTCCTTGTCATAAAACGGATGATGCTGCGCATATTGCTGATTTGTTCTTTCGTGAAATTGTTTGTTTACATGGTGTGCCAAATACTATTGTTTCTGACCGTGATACTAAATTTCTTAGCCACTTTTGGAGATGTTTATGGGCTAAGTTGGGGACTAAATTGTTGTCTAATACTACATATCATCCCCAAACTGATGGACAAACTGAAATAGTAAATAGAACTTTGTCTACTATGTTGCGGGGTGTTTTAACAAAGAACTTAAAACTATGGGAAGAATGTTTACCTCATATAGAATTTTCTTATAATCGTTCGCTGCATTCTACCACAAAGATGTGTCCGTTTGAGATCGTGTATGGTTTTGTTCCTCGTGCACCTATTGATTTATTGCCTTTACTTTCCTCGGTGCAAAATAATTTAGATACTACTCAACGCGCTGAAATGATATTAAACTTGCATAAGACTACTAAAGATAACATAGAACACATGAATGCTAAGTATAAACTTGCTGGGGATAAAAGGAGAAAGCATGTTATGTTTGATGTTGGAGATCTTGTTTGGTTACATTTGCGTAAAGATCGTTTTCCTGATTTACGCAAGTCTAAGTTAATGCCACGTGTTGCTGGTCATTTTAAGGTGTTAGAGAAAATAAACGATAATGCATATAAACTTGAGTTGCCTGCAGACTTTGGTACGGTTAGTCCTACGTTTAACATTGCAGATTTGAAGCCTTACTTTGGTGAGAAAGATGAGATTGCGTCGAGGGACGACTTTAATTCAATAAGGGGAGCATGATGTGAACATCCCATCTATTGATACAACCGTTGTACCTACAGCTACACACATACAAGGACCTATCACTCGATCTCGTACCAAACAACTTAACTATCAGGTACTTTCGTTTCTTGAAACTATTCCTCACATACATGAGAATATGATGTTGCCTAAATCAGATGTATTTCTTACTCTTAGGAATGATGGACCAAGCATGGATGAGAGGGACAAGCATTGGAGCATGGTCATGCATGGAGATGGCAGCAAGCATGTGATGATTCAAGAGAAGGCCACGAATGAAGATTTCAGAATTTTGAGGCCACCATAATGAAGAAAGAAGGCTTGGACGAAATATTCAAGATTAATACTTCACAAATTCGTCCATAGCTTAATATGGTGCTGCGACACCTTTATTTTGGGCTAGACACATGTAATTTTCGCAAGATTTTAAATAGCCACTTTTTAGAGTCCGTATTTGAGGAGAAAAGGACTTTTAGGATTGGATTCGGCCACCACTTCTATGGCTGGCCGAAACCCTATCTTTTCCTCCTTAAATACTTCCCTTAGCCGTTACCATAGACTCGGATTTTGTTTAGATATTAAGTTAGACATCATAGCAACTTCGCCAAGGCTCGAGCGTCGCAAAGGCCTCTTGTACTTCACACCTATACAGGATCCCACCTTTTCAATAAAGCTTTCATCTTAATCCGCAATATCTTGATTGCAATATTAGTTCTTACTTGTTCTCGATTTCAGGTAGAAATTGAGACCATCGCTGGTCAGGCTGATCGTGGTCCCGCAGGATCGGTAACCTTCAGAAGATTGGCCTAGCGATTGCGTTGGCGCTCGTGCTCGCACGTGTAGTCGGATCGTTAAGCCCGAACTCCACCAAATCGACTATCACCATCTCATCGAAAAATCGGACACCTTTGCCCTATCATAAAGTTTCTATAACAGATTTATTTGCACCCATGAGCCAAGACACCCTCTCCATCAAGTGAGTTCCTACACTAAAAATCACAAAATGAATTATAAGTGGAATTTTGGTGGGATCGACTTGCAAGCTTAGCTACCGACTGTTCTCTCCATCTCTAAGACCGACGATCAAAGTCTGATATACAGATTTTCTAACAGGTGGTGAAACTTCAAAAAGGAGCTTAAGAGAGATAATGACAATGACGCGAGCGGATCTCAAAAATAAAAAGACAATGACGCGAGCTTGGGGTGATTAATCCAACTGATAACACTAAGTATTACTTTGAGAAGTACTAAAATCCCAACCTCCACCGACCTGACAAGGGACAGCCAACAAACCGATTGTCCAATCATGCACGTACGCCATACACCGCCCTACTATTTATACCCCTCCAACCCACTGATTCCTCCCAGCAACGTACGCCACTACACTTGAGCAACAGCTTAACGATCCGAAGCACGTACGCAGAGAGACCGATCACCAGATCATCGATCAATGGCGGTTAACAGCAAGGCCACCGCCTTGGTGGTCCTGGCGGCGTCGTTTGCGGTGGTGCTGATGGCGGCGTGGGAGGCGTCGGCGGCGGTGACGTGCGGCCAGGTGGGAACGTCGCTGGCGCCGTGCATCCCGTACGCGACGGGGAAGGCCGCGACGCCGTCGCAGGGGTGCTGCAGCGGCATGAAGAGCCTCAACGCGATGGCTCGCACGAGCGCCGACCGGCAAGCGGTGTGCCGCTGCCTCAAGAGCCTCGCCGGCACCGTCAAGTCCGTCAAACTCGGCGTCGTCGCCGGCGCGCCCGCCAAGTGCGGCGTCAGCGTGCCCTTCCCAATCAGCATGTCCACCGACTGCAACAAGTAACTTACTGATTACTGATTACCCATCTCTGTTATTCTCGACGGTCTCCTGCTTGCGTTTTCTTCTCCATCGACGATCTATCCATGACTGTTTCCTTCTTTTTCTTAACGTGTGTGATGCAGGGTTAACTAGATGATGGACCAACGATCGATTCCCTACGTGTCTAAGATTATATATATGCATCACTCAGATGAAATAAAACTGTGCGCTTGTGTATTGCACGTATTACAAAGTACGTACGTCTGGTATGTCGATCGTGATGCCATGTGCGTGTGTGTTTACTCGATCTGAACTGCTGTGTATTCCCTCCGTTCTAAAACAATCGCCGTGAACTAGAATCACGAGCTTATTTTAGAGAGTGATACGTAGATCTATACTCGTACTTAAGTGTTTTGTCCGACCTGCTCCTACTTGACAGGTCAATTAATATATACTCCTGGTCTGTAATTTACTTATAATTATCGAGAGCTTTTCTAATTCTTCAAATATAACGTCACTATAGGAATGGCGTGCTACGCCGAAGGCCAAAAACCGTCGGTGTAGCCTTAGCCTTCTCGGCAAAGCCCTCCCTCGATGCAGCTATGGAGGCCGGCGGCATATGGAAAAGACATCGGCACAGGCTACGCTGACGGCTTTGTCCTCGGCATAGTCCCGTCGGCATAGAGTAATGGCCGTACAAAAAAGTTTCAATTTTTTTTAATTTTTTCTCAACATCTTTTAATCTTTGAATTGTTTGAATCGTTAGTCTCTCACTTGGAATATTTTAAATACTACTTATATTTAATTTTTGATTAAATTATAGTCTTGGTCAAACTTCCCAATCGGTCACCCATCCTAACACTACTCCACCTTCAGCATGATTAACTTCTCTGATCCTTCCGTATCGGTTTCCGCGAAGTAATTTGTACCTAATTGTCAATACTATGATATCATTATGTCACATGTTTTTATCTTTTAAAATTACACACAATTATTTAAGTAAACAACAATGAATAAGTAAAAGTATTATTAAATTCAAATAAAAATATAATGATTTTACCTTTTTTTGTATTTTTCTATTTAATATGGAATAATTAATATCTTTAAATTCGTAAATCGGAATTTAACCAATAATATATCTAAATTGATCAGAAAAATGAGAGGAATCCAAATATGATATCCATATCAACTTATCACAAACTATGCCTTGATTATAGCTATAACATTGATCATTTGACCCGAAAGCCAGGAAACCTCGAATGAGATAGGTCATTTTATGAAGGGTTTTTTGAGACATAATCAATATACCAAGTTTGATATTTCCAAACATATCACATAATATGACACCATGCGAAGGTTTCACATTGTATCGATCGTTTTTGAATTTTTTATGCCCGTTTTAAACTATCATCAAACTTTGTCGAACGGCGGGCATGAAGATTCTTAGCTCGGGGCTGAGCCTCGCTAGACTTGCATTGGATCTCTGATAAAATATCATATTATGAACCTAAAAATGATTTTTGTAAAAAATCATTAGCATCAGATCATGTACATGTAGTTCATATCTGACCCACTTCCTACCGATTCAGCACAAATTTGCCTTTTTCACCAGGGGTGGACGGAAAGGTTTGAAATCCTCTATTGGGATATTTTCCATATAAGTTGGTCTAGTAGTTTTGGAAAATGGGGTGGTAGAATTTTGAATTAGCCATTTGGTGGTTGCTTCACAAAACCCCCTGTTTTTTGCGCTCGAAAAATGAAAAATAGCTTTTTGGTGTGACGAAAAGGAAAACTTACTCCTGCAACATTGTTCGCCATCCCATGATGCACATGCATGCACAATATGGGCATATTATCACAAACTATGCGTTGATTGTAGCCAAAATATTGGTTATTTGACCCGAGAGCCAAGAAACCTGAAATGAGATAGATCATTTTGTGAAGGTTTTCTGAGACATAATCAATATACCAAGTTTGATATTTTTTCTTCCAACTATATCACATAATATGACACCACGCGAAGGTTTCACATTGTTTCGATCGTTTTTGAATTTTTTATGCCTCTTTTAAACTATCGTGAAACTTTATCGAACGACGGGCATAGAGATTCTTAGATCGGGGCTGAGCCTCGCTAAACTTGCATTGGATCTCTGATAAAATAGCATATTATGAACCTAAAAATGATTTTTATGAAAAATCGTGAACATCAGATCATATACATGCAGTTCATATCTGACCTACTTCCTACCGATTCGGTAGGAATTTGAATTTTTTATCAGGGGTGGATGGAAAGGTTTGAGATTCCCCTGTTGGGACATTATCCATATAAGATGGTTTAGTATTTTTTTTTAAAATGGGGTGGTAGAATTTTGAATTAGCCATTTGGTGGTTGCTTCACAAAACTCCTTGTTATTTGCGCTCGAAAAATAGAAAATGGCCTTTCGGTGCAATGAAAAGGAAAAACTTCCTCCTGCAACATTGTTCTCCATCTCATAATGTACTTGCATGCATAATATGGGCATATTATTACAAACTATGCCTTAATTCTAGCCATAACATTGGTCATTTGACCCAAAAGTCAGGAAATCTCGAATGAGATAGGTCATTTTGTGAAGGTTTGTTTGAGACATAATCAATATACCAATTTTGATATTTTTCCTTCCAACTATGTCACATAATATGACACCGGGCACAGGTTTCACATTGTTTTGATCGTTTTTGAAATTTTTATGTCCATTTTAAAATATGATCAAAATGACGAGCATGAATATTCTTATTCAACATAAATATCTAATATTTGAGTATAGATAGATAGGCCTTTTTTCTGCAAATTTTGATATATTATTTGTATTTTTCTGAATTAGAATGATTTAGTTATGATTTTTTTAAGATTAATAAGGTAAAATGAAAAATAGCTATGCCAAGCGCAGCCGTCGGTGTAGACTACATCGAGGGCAGCCGTCGACGTAGCCTTCATACGCCGGGGGCAATTCTACACCGACGGCCAGCTTCATGGGACACCCAACTCGTGTCCAACGCCGATGGCTCCGACTTTTAGCCATCGACGTAGCCTCTGGCCGTTGGCGTCTAGCTCCTTTCCTGTAGTGCATTGTCTATCTGTATATAGTTTTTTAAACGCTCTATGTATCTTGATATAGTAGATTTATAGTAGTAGAACACAGCCCTACAAGGTTGCATAAAATAAAAATATCAAAATTTGTAACTACAAAAAATTGCGTACTTTTCACAAAACAAGGTGATCGGTGTGTAAATTGGCCCAGAAGTACCCTAATTTTGTTGGGTTTATGATAAATTATAGTATAATAAGTCAGCAAGCATGACAAGTACTCCTTCTGTATGCGATTATAGGGTCGGAGAGGCTTTTTAAATATTTTGAGAATATTAGTACAAAGCATTTAGTCTTCTAAATTTCCGTGCCAAAATTGTAGTGTTTCTCTCAGACTAGTCACAATAGGGAGTATCATATAGTAGTATCATGCATATTATACTAGTATATGATACCATCTTCACAATGCATAGTCTTTGTGTATTTATTGTTTTGTGTGGTATCATAGTATTTGTGTATTTATTGTTTTCTAGAATCTCAATGTAAAATTGTGTACAAGATTTATTTGAGATCATTTTTTCTAGTTCCACGTGCTACGATATTGTAGCTATGATACCATCACAATCTCTTTCATCATTAAATTGCATCGACATATAAGTATTTTACATGCATATAATGCATGATACCACCTGCGATATCCCGATTGGGGCTAGTCTCATGGCACTCTCCTTGCATGCAAAAAAAAAACTTTGGAAATGCTCCATAGCCATGCAACTAGCCAGTGCATGCAATTTTTGGCCCTAACGGTTGGCTGAATAAAAGGTAAAAAACTTTGTGCATTTCTATAGCCAATAGTATAATTTTATCTTGTCGCAACAAAATGGCCTCCAGCCTTACAATCCCGTATCGAGGGAGTACTAGAGAACTAGAAGGCAAAATATATCACACCCTTTCTCCGAAAATAAGTGACTTTGATTTTGATTTTTCTAAATTCACATATTTCTACGGATTCAATTTTTTTTAGATTTGTATGTATCTGCGTGATTCCGATTTGTTTAGATCCGTATATCTACATACTAAAACATGTCTAAATACTCCATCCATTTCATAATATGTTGCGCATAATTTTGCGTGCAAGTTAAACTTTGCAAAGTTGGACCAAGAATATACAAGATAATATGAATATATATGATACAAAATACATATAATATATAAAATATACTTTAAGCTAATTCTAATAATATTAATTTGAGATTGTATAAGTTTATATTTATATCAAACTGCTTGGTCAAACATTGTAAAGTTTGATTTTGATAAAACCTTATATACAACATAATTGAGATAAAGGAAATACATATGAATCTAGACAAATCAATAGACAAATCAAAGTCAATTATTTCCGTACCGATAGAGTAATACATGCTGCCTGTCTGTGTATTTCTATTATGAAAGGAGCAGTCGTGTACGTGTTGGTGCATAAAAGCAGTATTCTACATCATACATGTGCACATGTGATAGACAATTTACATAGCCAAATCAAGTTGTCAAATAAGAGTACATATGCTGGCCTGCGCCTGCAAATTCTTGAGAATTTAATTCCCAAGATCTGCAATTCTGCACCTGCACTATAAGTGTTGATGGTTGGCTCTTAGCAGTAAGATTGTAACACTGTCTTGATCCGAAGGGAAATAGTAACACTGGGGAAAAAAGCTGGTCTGGTCTGCATACAGCCCTAATTACATGGGGAAACTACGGGCTACGTACAACTGGCCCGTACAAAATAAAGCACTTTAGCACGCAAAAATGCTATATGCCGCTCGCGCAGCGGGGGCTGGCGCCGCATGGGGAAACCATCTACGTTTATAATTTCTATTCTTTTGTTTTTTTTTCTATTTTCCTTTTTACTTTAATTTTTATGATTTAAAAATTCGGATTTTAAAACTGTTCATGATTACAATAAACGCTCACATTCTATAAATGTTCATAATTAAAAAATAGTTGATGTATTTCTTGAAACAGATTTTGAAAAAAATCATGATTTGAAAAATACTCATGTGTTTTAAAATTTTGTTCATGATTCTTAAAAAAATTTAGATTTTTAAAAAGATTCACTTTTTAAAAATATGTTCATGATTTGAAAAGTGTCCATGCTTTTGAAAATTGTTCATCATTTTTTAAGAAGTCCATATTTTAAAAATTACAACTTTTAAAACAAAAGGAAAAATAAGAAAAGAAACAACATGAAAAACATGAAAAAAAGTAAAATAAAAAATAAAAAAAGATGGGGTATTTCTGTAGGGTTCGCAGTATAGAAAACAAAAAAATTCCTACGATGGAAACAACTAAGTACCAAGATCTATCTACTAGATACAAGCAACGGGTGGATATACATCCACGGAATACATATCCTCGAAGACCGAATAGCGTTAACGGGGTTGTACTCGTGGATGATGTAGTCGAGCGCTTGCCGATCTCAAGATCGTGATGAAGTCCATATGGTCCAGCTAGTCCAGCACCATCAAGTCCAGCACCGCAAAGCAGTGGTGCATCTGTGATGTCATACACGTTCGGGTATCCCGATAACCTTCGTGCTCTCGCTACAACGAAGCAGCGGAAGAAACAAATCCTTTCAGAAAAAGCCACCGGGAACATGTACCTCGCTGATCCAAGACCATGGGAAAATTCTAAAAGGGGCGGAGAGATCCTTCGCGAGAAGGTGTGAGTGACAAGTGAGAGGAGGGGGTACGCTGATCCAAGACCATGGAGAAATTCTAAAAGGGGGAGAGAGATCCTTCGCGAGGAGATGTGAGTGACAAGTGAGAGGATGAGGTCCTTTTATAGGAGAGGGGGCAGCCCAAGGGGGCATGGCCACCGGCCAAGGAGGGTATCCCCACCTCTCCCTCATTCATGTGTTGGAAGCTCCACTCATATAAAAACATCTCCACTCACAATTCCACTCACATGCATTAATTTCTCACTAAAATTAATGCAAGCTCTCATTTAAATAAAACTCTTCTATTTATTTATTCAGAATTTTGTTAATTACTCTAATTAACAAATATTCACATAAAACCCCTTATAACATTTCAATTTAACATGCAGAACCAGTTTTAGCAATTTCAACCGAAACAGTTTCGGTGTCTAGTGAAATAAATTCCTGCGCTTTCCTTTTTCTTTCTCTAGCATATTATTTGCTCCAAATGGTGTTGGTATCTCTTAAGTATGTCACCCTACCGTTCACAAATAATATAAACATGATCGAAACCCCTCTCCAATCAATAATCAGCAGCGAGACCTAGAGATCCGTACTGACTCCCACATATTCAACGATGACTTCTGTGATCGTGTGAACCTTATACGCATGTAACTCGATCCATTTGTCTCGCGATATATTATATATCCGAGATTCGATCATTGGTATCTCCATACCTAGTTTGATCTCTTTACTGACATGTACTCTTTTCTTGTTTCCTTGATATAACATTCTAATGATCAAATCAGTTGCTTGCAAGCTAACCAATATGATATCACCGAGAGTGTCCAGAGTATATCTCTCCGTCATCGGGATGGACAAATTCCACTCTTGATCCATGAGCCTCAACATAACACCTTTGTAGCATTGAACCCATCTTTATAGTCACCCTGTTACGTGTGATGTTTGATGTTATCAAGATACTTTTTCGGTGTTAGTGATTGACATGATCTCATGGTCTAAGGACTAAGATTACTTCGTATGATGTTATAGCAATATAAACATAATGACTTTCATCGTAATGCTATACTTCGGATGAATGTTTATCACACCATTCCAATAATGTTGTGACCTCGTTATTAACAACATCCAATGTCCATCATCAGGAAACCTTTGATCATTTTGTTAATCAACGAGCTAGTTTATAAGAGAGGCGTAACTAAGAACTTCCTTTTTGTTTATTAAACACATATGTATTAATGTTTCCGTATTAATACAATTATAGCATGCAAAATAAACATTTATCATAAATAAGGAATATGATAATAACCACTTTATTATTGCCTCTTGGGCAGATTCCCTTCAGTCTCCCACTTGCACTAGAGACAATAATCTAGTTTGAAAACTTTGCGTATTGAACACCTATGGCTTTTTGGTGTTCCATATACGTGATTGCAAGTGGTTAACATAATCTACGGATCTGATGCTTTTAGGTCCGTGTGTATTTGCATGTCTTTGCGTCTTCACGCATCACTCATTCTCCAATGAGATGGCATTGTATAAATTTGGTCTTTTAGTGAGATCTTTAGTTCCTTAGGGTTAAATCATGTCGATACTATTGTCATAAAATATATCTTTAGTGTTAGCCCATTGAGAACCACACCTTAGTTTGATAACAAACTACTTGACACAAATGTCCTCCTTTGCTGCTACTGTAGCAGTCATATACTTAGCCTTTTGTTGTAGTATCCGTCATAATGTCTTAACTTTGGAATTCATCCAAATCCATCATGGAAACTCCTTTCCATTTCATTGTGTCACCCATAGTTTAAATTGAGATAAACTTAATTTGTGTCTTGTGATAAAACTAGTATCAATGTAACACTTTACAATGAACTATTTATAATTGTTTGTCACCTCTACACAAATATATTCTTAGTTCTTCCAAAAGATCATAAGAATTTCCTTACTATCATCCAATGATTATTTTATGGTTCATCCTGGTATATGCTCATAACACTTAGAGCATAGGACATATCTAGATGTGTACATATCATGGTATGATTGATCAAAACATTCTTGTGATTTCACTCATCAAGTGTTAAAGCACTTGAATCTTGTTTCACTTATTAAGTGTCAATACACTTGAATCGTGATTCAATTATTTTCCATGCGACAAGAACCTTTTCTTGCCGTTTCTATATTGAACTCCTTCAATATCTCATATATATACGTTTGGCATAACCATATTAGCGTCACATTCTATCCATATAGACATTCATGCTAAATATTCGGGTTTTGCCTAAGTCTTTCATCGAAATGAAATTTTTAACCTTTGTCAATAAAAGATACTACCCCCGATCCTAAATAAGTGTCGCCATTTTGAACTAGAGTTAGTTCAAAACCGTGACACTTATTTAGCATCGGAAGGAGTATATCATTTCCAATCAACAAGATGTCCTCCACATAATGTATTAGAAATATGTCTCAGCGTTCCCACTTAATTTCTTGCAAATGCAAGCATCTTCATCGTCTCCTGATGAAAACTCCTTTTCATCACGGTGAAGATTCCAACTCCGCGATGCTTACTTCAACCATTGAAGTTTGCATGCCCTTTTTAGCACCCTTTGAATTAACAAAACTCTTTGGATCGTGTCATGCACACGTCCTAGGTAACCATTCCTTTAGAAGAACTTTGTTTTGTTTATTCATCTAGCATATACCAAATTATATATAGTGGTTGCTACTTTAATCCGTCTAGACTAAATATCGCTATGAAAGATCAAATCTTGTCATAGTCAACTTCTTAAACATTGTCGTAAAAAACTTTATGACATGTTGACTATTTCATAGATGTGAAACATCCATGTCTATTTTTTTATAGATCCAAATATGACCGATAGGTTTTTACACCTTTCCGGAGGGTCTTCCAAGTTTAAAACTTGATTTCTCGTGTATGGAACTATCACGGATTTTATGGCTTCAAGCCATTTGACGGAGTCAGGGCCCATCATCACTTCTTTGCATGTAGTCGGTTCATCATTGTCAAACAATAATGATTTATTCTCAAATCTCAGCATTTGATTGTTTATCCGACCTACAATGTTCAATAGGAACTTAGATCTCCGTGACCACAACCTTTGAGGCACATAAGCTATGATCATTATGGATGCCTCCGAAATGATTTCCGGCGCTACGCAACTCAGCACATATAGCTAAGGTTCGTTAGCCTTATCAAAGTTCTATTGTCCTCCCACTTAACCTTTTGCAAAAAAAAATCTTTTTCAAGAAACTTAACGTTTCAAGCGACAAACCCTTTTGTCCTGAGTATTATGGAGGAATACCTAATGGTTATTCGAAATAACCTACAAATACATGCTCATCTGACTTTGGTTGTAAACATCTTACTTTTGCTTAGCATACCAAAATTTTAAGAAAGGACAACTTGGGTTTTACCTCAAACCAGGTGACATTTCAACGGATCAAGATGGAGCTCTTTTCAGTGTAAAAGCGGTAGTCGCTAAAGATTTAATCTTTTAAAACATAATGCCAGTTTTATAAATAACACCTTTGATCCAACCATGTCAAACAAGGTTTCATTGCAAATCTCAAACACTCAATATTACTATGGTGTTTCGGGAGGTGCAAATCTAGGTGTTTTTGCTAAACTTGTAACTCAAATAAATCCCTTTATGATAAAATCATAAATTATTTATTTTCTTGTTACACTTGCAACTCAAATAAATCCCTTATGATAAAATCATAAATCATTTATTTTCTTGTTACAATGATTTTCCACTTTATCTTGAAAGTTTTTTAATGTTTTCAAATATTTCATACTTCTTTCTCATTAATTGAACATTCACTCAAATTTTCGGAGAAAGCATATGAAGTTGAAATCCAACGGTTACGACTATACATAATGGACTACATACATCGATATGTATAAATTTCAATATTTTAGTCGTTCGTTCTCTTTTGGCCTTTAAATGAAGTTTTAATTATCCCGAGGAAAGTCTCACAAGCGTCACTTGATCAAATCAAATACTCCAAAAATCCATGAATATGAAGTTTCTTCATGTTTTTTTCCAATATAATTTAAACAGCGATGTCGCTTCGTAAGTTATCTTCCAATCATTTGTCTTGCGACATTTTAGTATTAGTTTTATGGATGTGATTTCTCCAACTAGATTTGTAAATCATCCATCTTATATGGAATACGGTAATTATTTGAACAATCTTTGTTCTCATAATACCTGATTTAAATAACTATTATTAAAACAAATCTTGACGGCAAGCTTTGATGTCAACGAGAAATACAAACAACGGCTTGTTTGTTTTCGATGATCATCATCACATATTCTCTTGCTAGTTACTTAGGCCATTGTAGTTCATGAATTGCGTCGTTCTGTATAAAATTTCATACCAACCAATTCGGTATCCAATACCCAAGAACCACATTATTTAATAAGCAAAGAATACAACCATAACATGTATATCATCTATATACCTAAACTGGATATTTCGAGTCTTTTCTTTTCTGCCAAATATATTTTATAGATTCTCTTTTAGCATTTTCTTTTCCTTTATAAAAGAATCTATCAACAACAACAGTGGTGCCATCTATATGACACATAGTCCAAAGCATGTATATTCAAATAATAATACCTTTGGACTTGCACTTTAAAGTACATCACCATCATCAAATGATCGGCATTCTTTCAAAATCCATTCTTTAGTAATCTTTTAGTGTAGTAAACACTTCACATACATCTTCTATCCATCCTTATCATGACGACATTCATGATGAAGCTAATGTAGCTTATAAAGGCGAATCGTGAGTATAATATTACTTTCCAAAACCCTTTTGGATGATTAGGATGTCTAGCATCTCCAACTTTTGAAAATTCTCATCCAATATGAGAACATATATTATACTTTATCATATTGCAACCAAAACATTGTTTTAGATATCATTATATCTGCCACACATGATGGTTTCTGAAACAATTCTTTCAGTTCCTAGATAAACTTAATATTAAAACAATCAAGAATCATGGAGGCAAACATGATACTTAAGATACTAACACTGGAATTGTTACTCTCGATTTAATACTAATTATTAAACTTCACAGAGTAAACAGAGTTTGCTTAAAGTTTGCAATAGGACTTTAAACTTTAGATTGACACTCAACACAATACGATACCAGTTCGTAAAGTAAATATCCAGAATTCTATAGTTCTATTATCTCAATTACAACTATGCATAAGGTGGTGAACGAATGCCGATGACTACAAAAAATTATGCAAATTCACTTTGATTTAATTTATGATAAATTGAGTTCTTCTAATCTAAATTAGAAATGAACTCCCACTCAAAAACGACATCCCTCGTGCCTTTTTGGTGATTACATGAACCAAATCCACTACACCAAGTCCGATCATCACGTGAGTCGGTGTAGATTCAAAGGCGAGCATCAAATGGGCATCATATCTTTCATATGACTCATGCTTAACCTTTCGGTCCATGTTCCGAGGCCATGTCTGTACATGCTAGGCTCGCCAAGTAAGAACTTTAGTATTTGCATGTATAATTGTCTTACACCCGAAATATGATCGTGGATTCAAAAACACCCGATAATCACGTGATGTCTTGGAGCGACGAAACATAATCGGTGCATACTTAAGGAAGAACACATTTTTATCTTGATATTTAAATGAGGGATCATCTTATTATGCTAATAAAATGACAAACTAGCAATATAAGATGCAACAAACATCACATGTTAATAAGTGAAATGATATGGTTCTTCCACTTGATCTCCATCATGTGCATCGTGGTATGATCCTCATCATTCCTTTATGTGTAAGGCCAAGGTCTATGAAACTTACACGTTATTTTTGTTGTAATAGTATCGACTTATACTTCTACTTACACATCACTATATCATGACACTAGCCCAGCAACAATCTAAACTAGACGCCTCTAATTTATTCATTGCAAGTTTTACGTGGCTTAGGGATTTCGAAGATAGAACCGTTCTTACCTACGAACATGAATCACAACGAGGATAACAAAATTGTTGACAACTCGTTGCAAACTAGATTGACTATAGTAGAAGAGACAAACACCCGCTAGCCACTTATGCAAAACTATTTGCATGTCAAGCGTGGAACAGATCTCATGTGCAAGGACTTGTAAAGTTTGTCCGGGACGCTTCATCCCATCATGCCACCAATATCTAGAGTACAACTACAAAGCAATAAAATGATCATCATCGCCCACATACTCATATGTGTACTACCCGTGTAAAGCATCTACGCATAGATCCGGCTCGGATACCACTGTAGGGCTCGCAGCATAGAAAACAAAAAATTTCCTACGATGGGAACAACTAAGTACCAAGATCTATCTACTAGATACAAGCAACGGGTGGATATATATCCACGAAATACATACCCTCGAAGACCGAATAGCGTTAATGAGGTTGTACTCGTGAATGATGTAGTCGAACGCTTGCCGACCTCAAGATCATGATGAAGTCCATCTGGTCCAGCCAGTCCAGCACCATCAAGTGCAACACCGCAAAGCAGTGGTGCATCCGTGATCGCACACACGTTCGGGTGCCCCGACAACCTCCGTGCTCTCGCTCCAGCGAAGCAGCAGAAGCAACAAATCCTTTCAGAAAAATCCGGGAAGATGTATCTCGCTGATCCGAGACCATGGGGAAATTCTAAAAAGGGGAGAGAGATCCTTCGCGAGGAGGTGTGAGTGACAAGTGAGAGGAGGGGGTATTTTTATAGGGAAGGGAGGGCATACCAAGGGGGCATGGACGCCGGCCAAGGAGGGTGCCCCCACAGCTCCCTCATTCATGTGGTAGAAGCTCCACTCACATAAAAACATCTCCACTCACAATTCCACTCACATGCATTAATTTTCCACCAAAATTAATGCAAGCTCTCATTTAAATAAAACTCTTTTATTTATTTATTCAGAATTTTGTTAATTACTCTAATTAACAAACATTCACATAAAACCCCTTATAACATTTCAATTTTACATGCAGAACCAATTTCAACTGAAACAGTTTCGGTGTCTAGTAAAATAAATTCCTGCACTTTCCTTTTTTTTTCTCTGGCATATTATTTGCTCCAAATGGTGTCTGTATCCCCTAATGTAGACATGATCGAGACCCCACTCCAATCAATAATCAGCAGCGGGACCTGGAGATCCGTACTGACTCCCACATATTCAATGATGACTTCTGTGATCGTGTGAACCTTATACGCATATAATTTAATCCCTTTGTCTCGCGATATATTACATGTACGATATTCGATCATCGGTATCTCCATACCTAGTTTGATCTCGTTACGGACATGTACTCTTTTCTCGTTCCCGTGATATAACATTCTAGTGATCAAATCACTTGCTTGCAAGCTAACCAATGTGATATCGCCGAGAGGGCCCATAGTATATCTCTCCGTCATCGGGATGGACAAATTCCACTCTTGATCCATGAGCCTCAACATAACATCTTTATAGCACTGAACCTATCTTTATAGTCACCCTGTTACGGTGTGACATTTGATGTTATCAAGATACTCTTCCGGTGTTAGTGATTGACATAATCTCATGGTCTAAGGACTAAGATTACTTCGTATGATGTTATAGAAATATAAACACAATGACTTTGATCGTAATGCTATACTTCAGATGAATGTTCATCACACCATTCCAATAATATTGTGACCTCGTTATTAACAACATCCAATGTCCATGATCAGAAAACCTTTGATCATCTTGTTAATCAACGAGCTAGTTTATAAGGAAGACATAACTAGGAACTTCCTTTTTTGTTTATTAAACATACATGTATTAACGTTTCCGTATTAATACAATTATAGTATACAAAATAAACATTTATCATAAATAAGGAATGCGATAATAACCACTTTATTATTGCCTCTCGGGCATATTCCCTTCAATTTCATAGGGCCACATCGCGACAGAGTGTTGTAGGGTGCGGGAGGTGCGCCATACGTCATTAGTCACCGCTAAAGACGGTTTATAGCACCACTAACTTTAGCACAAACACAAAAGTAAGCTCGGGCTCTAGAGGGGCCGATATATTTGAAATTGAAACGGGTTATGAAAACTTCAAAAAGATATAAAAGAAATACATGTGCATGCAGATGTATTCTAGAAGTGTGTTAAGTTCTAATATAAAATATATATTTGGCGAAAAGTCCAAAGAACATATATTAACTAACCAAATCCTTACATAAACTGAATATTAACATTCAATGTCTTGGGGAGTATCATTCTTCCTGTTGCATCCACCAATGTTGTACTCTGAGCCAAGCATGGTGTCGACTATAGAACTCTGGATCACCATGGAAACCATCATTGATGGGGATATGCCTACCGGGGTATACCCAGCAGGACGTTTCCGACTGGCCCAGGAACTGGCGAGTGGGCCTGCAAGACGGCGACTGGATCAAGGCCCGGTGTGGATTCAAGCGACTGGAAGCTGAAGGCCCAGGCAAGTAGATAGGCCCAGTCGGATTAGGTTAAACGAGTACCGAAGCCTTAACTGATTCGGTTGAGATATGTAAACCCTAGGGGGAGGTGAGTCTATATAAATCTCCCTACAGGGCGTGTAGAGATACGTTCCATCATACACCCAAGCGACTCGCCGCCTAGCCGCCGAGCTGGCCCCTCTGTTCCACCATCATAATACAATCTAGCAGGAGTAGGTCTTTACCCTCCGGGGGCCCGAACCTAGGTAAACCATGTGTCTCCGCCCTCATCTCGCACCGCAGATGGCTGGCCGCCCTTGCCCCTCGTTCTACTACTCGCTGCCGATTGCAGCATCTGCCGTGACCATTCCCACGACAGTGGCGCCCACCTTGGGGCCTAGCCGGTCTGGCCGGTGTTCTGTGGCAAGATCCAATCTGCCCATCAACGAGACGGTCGCCACCAGCCGCATGATAGCGATCGGCGAGATGCTCCAGATCTTGCCGAGCAGCTACGTCCCGGCGGCACGACCCATCACGCACAGCATGATCTTGCCGGTCGGCACGATCAGCCTCTTCGTCGGCCT
The DNA here is from genome assembly GCA_916181665.1 of Avena sativa. NCBI lineage: Eukaryota > Viridiplantae > Streptophyta > Magnoliopsida > Poales > Poaceae > Avena > Avena sativa. Next base: position 234,823,545 of record OV702296.1, on the reverse strand, counting down.
CACCGACGTCATCGTCTTGGAGGATTTGGCTCGCATCCGCGAGTCGCCGCCACACGATCGGCTCTCCGAGAGCCAGGTCCGCACGATCCATCGTCTCGCCTCCGAGTACAACTCGGCCCACAGCAACGTGGCCGAAAACTCCGCGGCCGCGGAAGACGCGGCCCTCAACGACGACGCCGACTCGGCAACCCCGGCGTCACTCGCCGGATCCATCACCGCGGCTTCACCCGCGGGCTCCATCACCCAGGTCTCCAACATGGGAGACTTTGAGTATCCTTCCATCCTTGGGATCTTCGACTTCGACTCCGGGTCGGAAAACTCCGTCGATCTCCGCGACGGGACCGGTCGCCACGCCGCGACCTACATGGCGACTGGCACCGATCCGCCGGAGGATCCCTTCTCCACCCCGATCCCTCCTAACGCCACGGCAACGGAGGTCGAGGAACTCCGCCTGAAGCTGGCGGAGGCAGTCCACAAGGAGAAAGCCGAGCACGAAAAATTTCGCCTCGAGCAGGTGACGGCGCAGGAGCTGTCGCGCTACCACCAGCAGCGAATCAGGTCGCGCCTGAACCCCACCGTCCACGGGCGCGCTCTGAACTTCGATGACGAGAACGACCCGGCCCGCGTGGTCGAGCGCGCGATTTGCGAGATCGCGCCGCCAGGAGGAAGCACCCGGCCCCCACCAGGGTCGACGGCGAACGGCGCCCCACCTCCACCCAACCGCACACCTCCCAGGGACCAACCGCGGATAGTGGTCTCCTCACGGGAGCGAGACGCGAATGGCCTACCACTGTTCTCCACCCTGATGGACAACCTCATGGCAGGTCGAGCAGCGGCCAACAACATCACGGCCACCGGTGACGGTGCCTTACAGATCTAGTACGTAAGGGCCCTGCTCGCCAAAGCGGTCGAGCAGCAAAATGCAGGCGCCGACTCGCAGGGCCGGGTGTACTCGCGTTCTTCGGGCAGCAGAGCGGCCTCAAGCGGCCGCCCATTGGCGGCAAACACCCTCAATTGCCCGCCACCCGAACCGCTTTAGCTCCAACACCGACCCACGAACGCGGCACTCTCCACCAACGACCCCAGGCCAGCGACCAACTTCGTCGCTGCCAACGGTCAGCCCGTCGATGCCCGCACCCACATCATCAACAACCAAAGCTGGCGCGCACGCCAGCCCGACGACCTGCGACACACCCTAACCAATCGCCGCGACGGCGAGCCAATGGGGTCGCTAAGCCGACTCGGGCCCCGGTGCTTCGGACCGATGATCCGAGGCAAAAAATATCCGGCGAACTTCAAAGCGCCGAAGGAAATAGAGAAGTACGACCCCTCGTACGACCCCTTTGTGTGGCTAGACACCTACCTCATGGCAATGGGGATCGCTGGCCACACCGACCTGCTAGCCGCCCGTTACCTCCCCCTGATGATGGAGGGAACGTGCAGGCAGTGGATCAACACCCTTCCCCAGGATAGCATCGATTCCTGGGACGAGATGCGAGATGCATTCGTCAGGCACTTCGAGTGCTCCTACACGCGCGCCACCACCATCGAGGACCTGGAGCGATGCGTCCAGGGACCCCGCGAGTCGACCCGCAACTGGGTCCAGCGGTGGCAAGAACTATGGTACAACGCGGTCGACATCCACCCGGACACCGCGATCCATTGCTTCAAGACCTCGTGCCGTTACGAGCCCTTGGTCGCCAAGCTCAAGCGACATTCTCGCACGCTCGACAACATACCGGACCTCCTCGAGATCGCCAAACGGTACACGGAGGAAGACCCAAACCAGGAAACCGACGACGAGTCAGGAGTCCAACGCCGCACGAGCGGCAACGACAACGGACGATGGTCCGACCTACGCTACAGCAACACTCGCCTCACTGGCAAGCGCCGCAGTGACGGGCGAGTCGACTTCGTCGCCAACGCCGGGCACGCTCAGCGCGAGCCCAATAGCTTCCGCCGCGACGGAGGGCAACGCCGCGACGGAGGGCAACGCCGCGACGGCGGCAACTACAAGGCGAAACCAAGGTTCGACCCTGCAGCCCTCCTTAACCAACCTTGTGCATTTCACAGCAGAGAAGGGAAGCCCGCCACGCACACGACCGCCGACTGCCACACTCTCAGGGAGATAGAGAAGGCACGGCGAGCGCGGGAGGACCCCGACAACAACCCGCCAAACGGCGGAAAATTCGGCAATGTGGCCGGCTCGCTCCATACCTTCACAGGCTTCAACACGAAGCGCGAGAAGAAGGTCATCGCCCGCGCCGTCGCCGTCAACACGGTGGCCCAGGTGGACGTTCCCCAGTTCCTCAACTGGTCGGAGCAGCCCATCACCTGGAGCCGCCAGGACCACTCGCCACGCATCGAGTACCCAGGCCGAGTCGCCCTGGTGGTCAAGCCTAAGGTGGGCGACTACTGGATCCCCAAGACATTGATGGACGGCGACAACTCCATCAACATCCTGTACCTGGACACATTCAGGCGACTGCGGCTCCCGCAGTCGATGGTCGAGACGACCTACACCACGTTCCACGACATCGTCCCTGATCGGAAGGCGTACCCGATCGGCAAGGTCACGCTGCCAGTCACCTTCGGCACACCAGCAAACTTCCGCACCGAGTGGATCGTCTTCGAGCTGGTACCCTTCGACAGCCCCTACCACTGCATCCTGGGGCGCCAGGCGTTCGCCAAGTTCATGGCAGCGCCCCACTACGCGTACAACGCGATGAAGCTCCCTGGGCCGTGCGGCGTCATCACCATCAACGGCGACCCCGACATGGCCGCCGAGTGCGAAGCCAAAGGAGCCGAACTCGCTGACGCCGTCATCGCGGCAGAGACCAACCACGCCGACGAGCTCGCCAAGTACGCGAGCGGGGTCAACAACGACGACCCCACCATACTCAAGAAGCCCAACTCGGAGGGCACAAACACCTCAGCCTTCGAGGCAACGATGCACACCCGCACCGTCGAGCTGGTCCCAGGCGACTCCAGCCAGACGGTGACGATCGGGACGGGCATGAGCCTAGCCTAGGAAGGCGCGCTCATCGAGTTCCTCTGTGAGAACAGGGACATCTTCGCATGGAAGCCCTCTGACATGCCTGGTGTCCCTAGGGAACTCGCTGAGCACAAACTAAACGTCGACCCCAAAGTGCGACCCGTCAAGCAGTCGCTGCGGCCCTTCAATGAAGAGCGCCGCCGAGCCATCGCCGAGGAGGTGCAACGTCTACTTGCTGCAGGCTTCATCCGGCCAATCAAATACTCCAAGTGGCTGCCAAACCCAGTCTTGGTCGAAAAGAAGAACGGGACCTGGAGGATGTGTATCGATTACACAAACTTAAACAGCGCCTGCCCGGAGGAGCAGTTCGTCCTCCCGCGGATCGACCAAATAATCGACTCCACCGCGGGTTCGGAGTCGCTGTGTTTTTCGACGCCTACTCTGGGTACAAACAGATCAAAATGGCTGTTGAGGACGAGGAGAAGACGACGTTCATCACGCCATTCGGAGCCTTATGCTACACCGCCATGACCTTCGGCCTCAAGAACGCCGGGGCGACCTACCAGCGGTGCATGCAGGAGTGCCTCGCGAGCCAAATTGGCCGCAATATCCACGTCTACATCGATGACGTGGTCGTGAAGTCCGCTCGCCAGGGCGATCTACTCGCCGACCTGGCGGAAACATTCGCCAACCTGCGGAAATACAAGATAAAGCTCAACCCAGGCAAATGCACCTTCGGTGTACCAGCAGGGCAACTACTGGGGTACGTCGTCTCCAAGCGCGGGATCGAGGCGAACCCCACCAAGATCGACACGATCGCTCGGCTTGGAAAACCCGAGTGCCTGCGTGACGTTCAGAAGCTGGCCGGGCGAGTAGCGGCTCTCAGTTGTTTCATCCCCCGCCTGGGCGAAAAGGCGATGCCCCTATACCGCCTGATGCGCAAGAACCCCACCTTCCAGTGGGACAAGGAGGCGGACGACGCGCTCCGCGACCTCAAGAAGGTGCTACTCGCCGCACCGCTACTCGCCGCCCCTGCCGACAAAGAACCCATGCTGGTCTACGTCGTGGCTTCCGAGCGCGTCGTCAGCATCGTCATGGTCGTCGAACGTCCAGAGGAAGGAAAGGAGCGCCCGATACAGCGACCGGTATACTACATCAGCGAGGTCCTCACCGAGTCGCGCCAGCGGTACCCGCAGTACCAGAAACTGGTATACGCGGTCTTTAGAGCACAGCGGCGCCTGCCGCACTACTTCCAGGACCACCCGATCACGGTCGTCTCCTCATCACCATTGCAGGACATCATCCGCAACCGCGAGGCAACCAGGCGAAGCCAAGTGGGCCGTCAAAATCGGCGTCCACAACATCAAGTACGAGCCATGAAAAGCGATCAAGTCACAGGCTCTAGCGGACTTCATCGCCGACTGGGAAGAGGCCCAGCAGCCAGAAAAGCTGCCATACCTCCACTACTGGATCCTGCACTTCGACGGCTCCAAGAACGCGGACGGCGCAGGAGCAGGGATCGTGTTGACTTCACCGAAGGGTGACAAGCTCCGCTACGTCCTTTGCCTCGACTTCACCCCTGCACCAACAACATGGCCGAGTACGAGGCACTACTCCACGGCATGCGAGCTGCCAAGGAGATGAACGTCAACCGCTTACGCTGCTACGGACACTCCGACCTCGTCGCTGGGCAAGTCGCTAGCACTTGCGACGCCGTATCTCCCACCATGGCGGCATACCGCCAAGCAGTAGACAAGCTGGAGGGACACTTCGCAGGGTACTCTGTCGAGTGGATCGATAGGCGGAAGAACGAGGAGGCTGATGCACTCTCTCGCATCGGGTCGGCTCGACTCGCACCACCCGCCAGCGTTCTTCCTCGACACGATCACCAAGCCATCAGTCTCTCCCCCAAGGGAGATCGACATCGGAGTCCCGCTGCAACCAGAGGCAGCCCTGGTCACACTCGTCGCCGAGCCAGACGACTGTACCAAGCCGTACGTCGCCTACCTGGAGGTTGGCACCCTGCCGGCAGACGAGACGGACGCCCGGATGATTGCACGCCGATGCAAATCCTTCACCATCATCGACGACGAGCTCCACAAGCGCAGCGTGACCGGCTGTTGGAATTATGCCCTAGAGGCAATAATAAAGATGTTATTATTATAATTCTTGTTCATGATAAAGTTTATATTCCATGCTAGAATTGTATTAAGCGGAAACTTTAATACTTGTGTGGTTTGTGAACAACACCGTGTCCCTAGTACGCCTCTATGGACTAGCTCATTGATCAATGATGGTTAAGGTTTCCTAACCATAGACATGAGTTGTCAATTGATAATGAGATCATATCATTGGAGAATGATATGGTGGATAGACCCAAACTAAGCGAAGCAATTAGATCGTGTCATCGTGTTCGTCTTTGCGAAGTTTTTCTTATGTCAAATATTGTATTCCTTAGACCATGAGATAATACAACTCCCTGGTATCGGAAGAAAGCTTTGAGGTCATCAAACGTCATCCTATGAGAGGGTGATCATAAAGGTGTCTCTCAGGTAATCGGAAAGTATCTGTTGGGTTGTATGTATCGAGATGGGATTTGTCCCTCCCAAGTCGGAGAGATATACTTCGGGCCCACTCGGTAATCGATATCAACACCGCTTGCAAGCATGTGGTTAAGGAGTTAATCACAAAGTGATATCGGATTACGGAACGAGTAAAGTACTTGCTGTGAACGAGATTGAACTAGGTATGACGATACCGACGATCGAATCTCGGGCAAGTAAAATATCGCGAGACGAAGGGAATATATATATATGGGATTGATTGAATCCTGGCATCGTGGTTCATCCGATATGATCATCAATAAATGTGTGGGAGTCAATATGGGTGCCCAGACCCCGCTGTTGATTATTGATAGAAGATCATGTCTGCATATTCTCGAACCCGCAGGGTCACACACTTAACGTGTCTCGACGCTAGGATAGATTGGATAATTGGTTTATGAATTTTTGTTCGGAGTCTCGGATGGGATCCGGGACATCACGAGAGGTTCCGGAATGGTCCGGAGAATAAGATTCATATAAGGCAGTGCAGTTTTTGGAGTTCGGAATTGTTCCGGATTAATCGGTATTGTACCGGAAGCTTCTAGAACCTTCCGGAAGGGGGCCAACGTGGTCCCACCTTCCGGGAGGGGGCATGGGCCTATGAGGGAGTGTCCTGGCCGCATTGGGCCAGGGGCACAAGGCCCCATAGGGCCCAGCCGATCCTAGATAAGTTTAAACTCGTTTAAACTAGAGATAGGATTTCTAGATAAGGGAGAGTTTAAATTGTTTAAACTAGAGATAGGATTTCTAGATAAGGGAGAGTTTAAATTGTTTAAACTAGAGATAGGCTTGGAGGATGGGCAAGGGCTGGCCGCACCCCCCCTCTATATATAGAGGGCTGGTGCGCCCCCTCCCCCAACCTACACATCTCCCTCCAAGCCCTAGTAGCCCTGCTGCCTTCCTCTCTCCCTCCCGACTGTTTGTAGGCGAAGCCCTGCTGCAGAAATTCTCCACCATATACACCACGCCGTCGTGTTGTAGATCCAATCTATCTCTCCACCATACTTGCTGGTCCGAGGAAGTAGGAGACGTCGAGGTGCCGCACGTGTGCATCTCACGGAGGCACCGCCACTTGTGGTGCTAGATCGGATCGGATCGCGAGGAGGAGAAGCGAGTACGACTACATCACCCACGTTCCGACGAACGTTCCGCTGTGCGAATCTTCAAGGGTATGAAGATCTAATCCAATCTCTCTCGTTGTTTGCATCTCCTAGATTAGATCTTGGCTTTCCCTCTGTTCGCTTCCGTAGAAAATTTTGATTTACTATGCTGCGCAACCCCTCACCGGCGTGTTCCAATGCTGCGTCCAACCAGCCGAAGGACGCAAGATCCTCCACGACATCCACTCCCGCGACTGCGGCCACCACGCCGGCGCCCGCTCTCTAGTCGCCAAGGCTATGCGACACGGCTTCTACTGGCCCACCGCACACGCCGACGCCGTCGACATTGTCCAGCGGTGCGCCGGGTGCCAGAAGTACGCCAACCAGACACACGTGCCGAGATCAGCGCTCAAGACAATCCCCATCACCTGGCCATTCGCCGTGTGGGGTATGGACATGGTAGGCCCCTTTAAAAAGGCCCCCTCCGGCTTCACCCACCTTCTGGTCGCGGTCGACAAATTCACAAAGTGGGTGGAGGCCAAGCCAGTCCGGAAATGCGACGGGAAGACTGCCACCAAATTCCTACGCGAGCTCATATATCGCTACGGGTTCCCAAACAGCATCATCACGGACAACAGCACCAACTTCGCCAAAGGAGCCATGGCCGAGTTCTGCGAGGAACACCACATCCGGCTCGACCTCGCGTCAGTCGCCCACCCGGAGTCCAACGGCCAGGCGGAACGGGCCAACCAGAGCATCCTCCACGGCCTGAAGCCGCGGCTCCAAGTACCACTCGAGCGCACCGCCGGGTGCTGGGTCGAGGAGCTACCCTCCGTCATCTAGGGCATCCGCACCTCGGTCAACAGGTCGACAGGGTTCACCCCCTTCTTCATGGTGTACGGCGCCGAGGCAGTCATGCCCACCGACCTCGAGCACGACTCGCCAAGGGTCGTCCACTACACGGAGGCTGCGAACGAACTCACACGACAGGATGGAGTCGATCAACTCGACGAGGCACGCGACCTAGCTCGATCACGCACCGCCATCTACTAGCAAGGACTCCACCGCTACCACAGCCGGCGGGTGAAAACTCGCACCTTCCAAGAAGGCGACTTGGTGCTGCACCTCATCCAGGACAAGAAAGGCATGCACAAGCTTTCCCCCCCGTGGGAGGGACCATTCGCCATCGGGCGAGTACTCGGCAATGACGCCTACTACCTCATCGACGTCCACGAGGACGGCAAACTCGATGTCAAGCGACCATGGAATGTAAACCTCCTACGGAAGTTCTACTCCTAGAACCCCACATATGTATCCTCCAGTCACTATGAAATAAAAAAAGAATTGGTTACCGCAAATTGCGCCTACTCTCCGTGTCTTGTGCCACTCGCACTCGTAATAACAGCGTCAAGCTAACTGCAGAAGTCAACCTCTGGTACAGCGATCGGCACGGCCAAGTAGTGCGTTACAAGGGCACTGGGTCACCCCAGGTCTTGTAACGTCCACGAAAAACGCCTACCCGGAGCCCCATTGGAGTCGCCTAGCTCGACTGGCTCTACGAGCCAAGACAACCGCCTTCGCTTCTCACAGCGACCATGATCCTCCGCATCCTCGACATAGCGACTCGAACGGCCAAGTACCACGCTCGGGGACTGACGACCAGTTCAGCACGAGCGTCTAGGGAAAACGCCAAGTATGAGAGCATGCCCAGGACTCGCCATGCGACTGACCCAACTGGCCAGGCAGGAGTGATGCGCTCACCCTAACGCGCCAAGTCCTCACCCACCCTCGAGTCGCGCCTAGAACAACCAAGTACCACGCTCGGGGACTCGGCTACCCGACCTCGTTCGCGCAAGGGAAAACAGTGAAGTACAGAGCACTCATGGGAGTCGCCTTGCGACTGGCTCTCCGAGTTCGGGTGAGTCGACCCCAATAACCAAACATTCAAAACCGCAAACACATAACAAACAAGGTAAACCCCATAAAAAAGGGCGCACGCGCTCGGGGACTCATTCAACCCTCAATCAGAAACACACGACAATTCACAAAACAACACGATATCTCATTAATAGCATGTTGCAAGCGTTACAAAATACAAAGTATGCCCAATGGCAGCACTGCTACTAACGCCCCAGGGCACAATATTCTACTCCGCGGGCTTCGATGACGACTCGCCACCACCCTTGCGATTGCGAATAAAGGGAGTGTACGGGTTTGACGGGTACGTCGTCAGCTCACCCGCCATCGCTGCACGGAAGGGTTGATCGATCTTGAAGTCTCGGTGCTGCGGCTCGGGGTCGTTGGGTGCGACGACCGTCTCCTGATAAGGAAGGAGGTCGCCCATCGCCCAGACGCGCTCGGAGTATACCGCGGCGCGGTCCGTCAGCTTCAGCACCTCGGAGATCTCCACCGAGCCGGTCGACGACGGATAGCCACTCGTCACATCGTCCAGATCGAAGTCCTCCGGGAAGTGAGCGAGCCCAAGGCTAAGCGCCGTCGCCGCTCCGCGTCGAAACGCCGATCGCGTCATGAATTCGACGACCGACGGCGCCTTCTCTAAGTATCGCCACACCTCAACGAGGTCACTGGGAATCACTTCCGTGGGCGACATCTCCTGAAGATACGCCCGTATACATGTCGCCGACAACGTGGCCGAGTCGACCAGCATGGCTACACATTACCGTGCGTCGAACGAATTCGCCTCTTCCGGGCTATCAATGATCCGACCTGCGGACAGAAGGAGACAGTGAATACATCAAAAATTACACAATGCATATGTTGCAGGTAGAGGAAGGAATATTCAACGATCAAAGGACGGGAGAGACCCGTGATGAAGCTCTGAAGAGAGGTGTAGTCGTCTTGAAGCCCATCAACAAGGGCGTCGGAGACCTTACGCTCCTCCGCGGCGGCTGTAACGGCAGCCTTGGCTCGCCCATCCGCCGAAGTTGCCTCCTCCTTCGCTTCCTTCAGCTCGCGCTCAAGGTCGGCGATCCGCTCCTCAGCGGAGCTTAAAGCAGTTTGAGCTGCCGCCAACTCAGTCGCTGGGACGAGGCCCTGGCGGACCTCCTCTGCCTTCGCAGCAATCGCCTGGAGCCCCTTGTTTGCCTCTTGGACGGTGGCTAGTTCCCTCTCCGTGTGACGTTTTGCAGCGAGCCGGTCGGCTGACTCGCGCTGCAAACCCTGTACACAAGTCAAACAGTTAGCAATAGCGGAATCCTAAGTGCCCACCCGCTGAAATTCAGCGAGTGCGCACTCGGGGACTGGCAATCAAAATTCCTAAGTGCCCACCCGCTGAAATTCAGCGAGTGCGCACTCGGGGACTGGCAATCAAAAATCCTAAGTGCCTACCCGCTGAAATTTAGCGAGTGCGCACTCGGGGACTGGCAATCAAAAATCCTAAGTGCCCACCCGCTGAAATTCAGCGAGCGCGCACTCGGGGACTGGACGCGGAAAATAAAAACAAGACACTAAAAGAATCAGACCGCTGCAATACAGCGGCCTGATCCTTGGGGACTGGACATACCTGGATGGCTGCGCCAACCATACCATGAAGCTGTATCGCGTTCACGGATGCGAGGAGAGCCGGAGTGTGCCCACGACGTTGCTCGACCTCCGTGTCGACGACCCCAGGTGCGCGGCTCGAGGGCGAGGTACCACTCGATGTAGCCGCTTTGGTCATGAAGCGCGGGAAGGTTGCGATGGACGCGCCGCCACCAAAAGAGGCCGGCTCGGCCACCCCAGGCGAGGGAGCACCCTCCATGGTCGCCAAGGCCGCCTCCGCCACGGGTTCATTCAGAGCGATCGTTGTGTCATCAGACACCGTAACGACTTCGTCGCCCTTGGTCTTCTTGGAACTATCTGCGGGGGCGACGATCTCGTCCGCCTTCCTCTTCCGGGAGGGGTCCTCCTCGCTGACGACTGGTGGCACCTTGGCCACGGTCGGATGGCCTATCTTCTTGGCTCCAGTCCTACAAATTGATCACATGAGCAAAGTAGTCCGAGTACAATGAAAAGCAAAGACAGGTGAATAAAACTCACTTGGCGACCGGTAGGAACCGCAGCCCCGTGCGGATGCCGGCGGGCTTCTCCAATTCGGGGCCCAGTCATCGACTGAGGCCCATCTCCAGGACATCGTGTGCCCAAGACATGGATGGTTTCTTCGTTGTCGAGGCCGCGACCGGAGCTTCCGAAGCGTTTTTGGCGGGAGCTTCCCTGGGCGGCGAAGCTGCCGCGACCGGAGCAGCCCCCGACCCAGAGACTGGGGCGAACGGCGGGGGCATCGAGGCAAGAGGCACCTCACTCAGGACGGCGGTGATGTCCGGCGCCGCCACCGTCTGTGGTGCTTCACCCCTGGCCAGGCTGGTGGCGTCGGAGCTGCTTGGCGAATGAGGCGGAGACGCCTGCCTCGTTGGCTTCGTCTTCCTCTTTGGAGGGGCCTTCACCTCCTCCTCCTTCTTCTTCTTCTTCGATGGAGTGGCCTCGCGACGCGAGGTGTGCTCGGGGAGCTCGCCGTCGTCATCGTCATGACGTTCGAGGCTTTTGCTCGCTTCGAGCTCACGCTGCCGCTGTCCGCGAGTTTTCCGGACCAGCGGGGCGACCTCTTCCTCAGATTCGTCGTCGTTGCCGCTCCTGTCACTCTCGACGCCGCCCCTTGCTGGAGGTGATTCGCCCACCTCCTGGACATACGAGCTCGAATTCTCGTCGTCCGCGGGCGGAAGCCACCCTTCCACCACTTGAAATAGCTGCAATAGGTATAAGACAACATCAGTATGACCGCGACTGCATTTAACTGCGACTGCGAATGATAGAAAGATGACTTACTGTTGGGGCTGGATGCTTCGCGGTGTAGGGGGCGACCCCAGCCTTCGCGTCGAGGTACGCCGCCTGGGTGATCTTCTTCAGCGCCAGGAGGTAATCCTCGAGTTGCCACTCGGCGAGGCAGGACTTCGTCGAGTCCTCCCGGCCCGCGTACTCGTACATGTAGTGGTTGCGGCGGGCCAGGGGGACGAGTCGCCACCCGAGCCAGCAGTTATACAAGTTGATGGGCTGGAGACCTTTCTTCTTCAGGCCGCGGATGGTCTGAAGCATTTCATCCACAACCATCCGCTGGTATGTTGGAAGATTGCCGACTTGGAGTCGGCGCGGTTCGGGCCGGTCGGCGGAGTATCTTGGGATCGCCACCTCGCCGTCCGGAGTCGCCTCGGTGACATAATACCAGGACTTCTTCCATTCACTCGCCGCCTTGGCGGGTAGCATCAGATCAAAGAAGGAAGCCTTCGATTTCAACTGAAACGTCAGGCCGCCCGCAGGGAGCATTGGGCCGCCCGCTTCTTCGCGACTGATCCTCCCGTGGAACAGATCTTGCCACAGGGGGAAGTAGGGCCTGCAGCCCAGGTAGCACTCGCAGAACGCCACGAAAATGGCGAGCTGCTCGATGCTGTGCGGGACCAGGTCCGACGGTTGGATCCCGTAGAAGGCGCAGAAGCGCCGGAAGAAAAGAGATGTTGGGAATCCCAGCCCCCGCTCTAGGTGGCTAGTGAAGCAGACGAACTCTCCCTCGCGTGGGTCCGGAGTCACCTCTCCGGCCGCAGGGATGCGCCACCTGCCGGCGCGCAGGATCCCGGCCTCCTCGAAGGACACCAGTTGCGCTCTCGTGCACTTGGACCTGCCCCATGGTTCGGTGGAGGGGGCCATTGGCGGAAGGGTTTGTGGGGGTTGGAGCATTTTGGTTCAGCTGGATCGCGATGCGGAGGAAAACGAAGGTGCGCGCAATTGGAGGAAATGACAAGGAGGTGGTTCTCCGATCGCCTACCATTCCCTTTATATAGCGGTTATTACCCGCCAAATCAGGAAGCCGTTACTACGCGGTGATTACGCCAAAAGTTACCGTTGGATTACCCCAACGGCTAGTTTGACTGCGTTGACGGTCCAACTTCAGCCACTCGGCTTGCCGACCCGATCACTACAACAGTGACTGAATATTTCGCCGACCTGATCGCCAAGCTGCGACCAGAATGACTAGTTACTCCTTTGTTTAGGAGCCCGCCACCGATTCGACTGGGCGTCCGCGTTGAACTCGTATGCTCCGACTGCCAGCGACCACCTGCGTCCAATCGACGACGGCCTCGGGGACTACTGATGGGGATATGCCTACCGGGGTATATACCCAGCAGTACGTTTCCGACTGGCCCAGGAACTGGCGAGTGGGCCTGCAAGACGGCGACTGGATCAAGGCCCGGTGTGGATTCAAGCGACTGGAAGCTGAAGGCCCAGGCGAGTAGATAGGCCCAGTCAGATTAGTTTAAACGAGTACCGAATCCTTAACTGATTCGGTTGAGATATGTAAACCCTAGGGGGAGGTGGGTCTATATAAACCTCCCTACAGGGCGTGTATATATACGTTCCATCATACACCCAAGCGACTCGCCGCCGAGCTCGCCCCATTGTTCCACCATCATAATACAATCTAGCAGGAGTAGGTCTTTACCCTCCGGGGGCCGAACCTGGGTAAAACCTGTGTCTCCGCCCTCATCTCGCACCGCAGATGGCTGGCCGTCCTTGCCCCTCGTTCTACTACTCGCTGCCGATTGCAGCATCTGCCATGACCATTCCCACGACAAGCATAAGATTATTGTGGTGGCCAAAAAGTCGTTGATGCAAACTAGAAAACGCCATTTGCTGCTATCTATGAAGTAGATCGTTGCTCGGAATAAAAAACGCCATAAAGGGCTTGAACAAAGCCCCGTATCCAGCCAGTAGGAATCGAGAACATAAAACCTACACACTTCTGACAAGGTTGCGGCTGGCCAACCATAGTTTGTTGAAACTGGAGTTCCAGGGCTAGGATGCACAACCCAGCCATCGCCACTGAGACAAACCTACAACACACATAGAAAATCTGAGACACACCACTCCAAGAGAGAGGTTAATAGAAGATTTCTTGCTCTCCTCAACCTCGCTAGCTAGACCTCTATTTATGAGGTGGACAAAGAGTCGGGGAAATCTTAATCTTGTTTATTGCAGTGATGCCATTGTCAAGATAGCCCCTACGCTGGTTGGCAAACCCCTAACTTTAGGTATCTAACTATGGTGTCAATGTACATGTCTTTGGTCCTCGCCCCATTATGTCACTGATCTGAGGACCAGAAGAGAAAGTGAACCATCAATTGCAGGACGGGGGCAAAGGAGATGGGAAATTCCAAGAGCCAAGAGACTACTGCTAGGGCTTAGGAGCGATGTGGGTAGAATGGGCAGAAAGGGCTCGACCACCCTTGTTCTGTCCAAACAAATTCACTAAAAAATACACCCCACCTCCCCGTCGGCACGACACTTTTTTGGATGAAATAAAAGCTAAAATTAGCTACCAAAGTTTGTTGCCCGGTGGATGAGGAATCGAGACACCATTGTTTCGCAGCAGCCATGTATACGTCATGGAAGACACGATACTAATACATATATGTCATGTCGTAGGTGGTACGCAAGAGAGGAGTTTTTTATGTTGCGCTTGGTCAACGGTGGCATTCCCATGTTGTGCCATCCACTATAAGAGTTGTTAATTGTTAGTCGTAGCGGGAGAATGGTAAAACACAACCCACCAACTCATTAGGTTTGTCTAACTGACAGGTGTGGCCCATCATTGTCCTACCAAGCCTGGCCATTTAATTTTGTTGCACAAAACCACTACCACGATGCTCTTTTGCGCATAACACCCATTTTTTAGGTAATTACATTATCAAGAAAAGGCATGTACCCACTTGCAGGTATCCACTGTGGCTACTGGAGATCAATATATGGATCCTTTATGCAAATTCGGCTCACCTGACTAGTCACATTTGTTCTACATTCCATATGACAAACCCTAAATCTCATCAACTGCCCATTATGTTTGCTATATAATATAGGAAACCCTTAGTTCCCACACTCCACTCATCTTTCCGTATTGTGCTACACTCTCACTCTCCGTAAGGCCAAGTCTAGATCTGAATATAGTCATTTTCAAAAATATCCTAAGTTCTCACCAACTTTCATCTCTGATACAATCATTCCTCACAAATATTGTGATACCTCAGAAGCCCAAAGTGGGTACTTTCTAACAATAGGACACAACCTCCGCGTTGAAGTCCTCCGAGCCTAAGATATCTTAATCTTGTTCATCTTATCTACAGATCAATCATGTTGCATCTTGTTCTTTATCTAACCGATATGTTGTTGCAAGTATACTTTCTCTAATCAATTTGTTGCCTCTTTCAAATCCAAGGCAGTGTCAACAGCATAAGGTGCGCGAAGGATGATGGACATGCCACTACGGCCGTCACATTACCGTCCATGGAGGTTGGTGGGCACGTCTTCGCCGCCATGAAAGCACTATGGTCAGAGGATGGCGGGCATGTCGCTGCGGCCGTCACAACCCTATGCTCAGAGAATGGCGGGCGCGTCGCTGCTGTCGTCACAACACAGTACTCGGAGGATGGTGGGCACATGGCCACGACCATCACACTAGCATGCTCGAAAGATCGCGCGTCGCTAGCTACGGCCATCACATTTGAGTGCGAGCATAATAAAGAGATGTTCAAGAATAGGTTAGATAGATTTCTTCACTTATCATTTAGGATAAGTAGGGAAATTAGGTTTGCTGTAGATAGCTTATACTTTTTTATTTTCATAATTTGCTTGAAGAAATTTCTAAAAGAATATTAGGGGCAAAAACCCTTCTTTTTAGATTTATCTTTTTAGAAGATAAATCGAGTATAAGCATTAGATCCTTTGAGAAAGTGGTTACAGTGTAATGTGATGTAATGAATATTCGCTATCTCAATAAACTTAAATCTTTGATTTGAATGGAATCAACAACCTAAATTTATTACTATTAATGTAATTAACTTTCTGTGCCGTTGAAGGTGTACCTAGCACGACAAAATATTGCATGACTCAATAAATGATATGGCACTAAAATTCTGTTGTCTTCTTTATTTTACGGAGGCACATTATTTATGGTGCCGCGAAGCTCTAGCTCGGCGGATGACAATGCATCGAACGAAAAAAAGCATCGTCTATCCACTTTCTGTGACGTAGATATCCATGGCATTTTCTTGCCGCGCTAGCACAAGTGCTACGATTAGACGTGTGCTTCGGCATTTATAAACTCTAGGGCCTGCCCTCCGTGTTGTAGTGATCCTGGAAGACCTGGCCCCACTAAATCCATGACGAATCCAAAGCTAGCCAAACTTTGTCGGTCGAAGAAGAATCTAGGGAACCAAGACATGTAGACTAATTTCAAAACACAAATAGTACAAAACTATATCCGCCACTCTAAAAGTAGCGACCATATGATTCCCGTCCTCCTCAATAGTCAACATCATGGACGAGGTGGACGAGGAGTCGGGGAAACCTTATTCTTGTGCCACACTACACCACTGTCTGCACAATGGTGTCGCTACCGGATGATCAATCCCTAACTTTAAGAACCTAACTACAACGTCAAGCGCAGGTCCAGGGTTCTCACCCTGTCCCATCTGGAGCTGCAAACATAGGAGGCAGGGTACTGTCGAATTGTCGGACAGGGACAGAGGAGACGGGGCAGATGCGATCTGAGTGGCCTTTAACAGTTGTTACTTGCTACCTATCTTCACTTGGATAGAAATTTGTTTTCTCTTTTTTTCGTTTTGCCAAATAGTACAACATATACATATTATAAACTTGAAATTTGAAGTGTCAACATATATAACATCGGTACTACCGTTTGTAGAATTTAGATTTTTGGGGGATTTGGTGCACCACAGGTGCACACAGCACCATGAAGCTCTAAAACGGCGGTGCTTCGCATAGTGCTTGCATGAATCTCAACGAAATCTCGACGGCCAGAGATAGAAAATGCATGTGCATAGGGGGAACTTTGCCGCAGAGCTAGCTTTCTCAACTAATTGTGCATCGGTGGCCGAATATTAGGAGGAAACGAAACAAGGAAAGTAGGTCCAACCGCTTCCTTTCTTGTACGCACGTCTTGGCAAAGAATCGAAACGAACGAGCCCCTTTCACGCCGATCGCGTGTAGTACATGGCTGCGGAATTAGTGTTCCTATTGTCGTCCTTACTTCTTAGGATGGTTTACTACTGTTGTGTACCACGTCGATCGGTAATCTACATGTCCATTTAGACTTGAGCAGAGATGGGACATTAATTCTCTTCCACGTACGTGATATATAGGTGAATCTGTGAGTCAATTTGCGGTAGTCACTCAGACAGTGCCATGCTACTCCATCCATTCAGAAATACAAGACTTTAGGTGAAATAAATGTATCCAGACACATTTTAGTGTATAGTTTTGCTCTGAACATCTACGAATCTATACAGTAAAAAACGTTTAGACATATTTGATTTATAAAACTAAAACGTCTTATGTTTCCGAATCGAAAGGAGTAGGTGAGTAGGTGAATTACTATGTGATAAGCAAAATCTAAGAGAGGAATGACATTGTTCACTTTCTAATGTGTCGGCTTGGTAATGGTAGCTATAGCTAGCTGGGTTTAGCATCTCTTACACGAAAAGCATATTATCATATTATGTGAAAAGAGACTGCGAAGCTGCACACACGCAGCTTTCACTTTCACTTTCGCGGCTGCCCCCCAGGGAAAAAGAAAAAGGAGGAGAAGATGTCTCGATTCTCATGTACTACACACGATCAAATCCCAGACAACAACACTCGCTCTTCATTTCTTCCTGAAAATACCACACCCACCCACGACACACAGTACACCATCAGCTAGCCAGTCCAGCTTGTACGTAACGTAACGTACCTGCACCATGCGGCGGCTCAGCGAAGCCGAGCAGACCACGCCGCTGGTCACCCCCGCGGCGGCGGCGGCGGCGGCGGCGGGTGGTGGAGCCGTTGGCGGCACCCTGTCGTCGTCGCCGGGCGCCGCGGGGAGCAACGCCAGCTTCGACGCCAACATGGTCATCATCCTGGCCGCGCTCCTCTGCGTCCTCATCTGCGCGCTCGGCCTCAACTCCGTCATCCGCTGCATCCTCCACTGCGGCCGCCGCCTCGCGCCCTCCACGGCGGCGGCGACGACCACCACTATCACCACCACGACGTCGGCGCGCGCGCACCAGCAGGCGGGCCTGAAGAAGAAAGCGCTGAGGAGGATACCCGTGGAGGTGTACGGCGGCGCCACCGCCCTCCCGGCCACGGCCACGGAGTGCGCCATCTGCCTCGGCGAGTTCGCCGACGGAGAGAAGGTGCGCGTGCTCCCGCGCTGCCACCACGGCTTCCACGTACGCTGCATCGACATGTGGCTCGCCACACACACCTCCTGCCCCAACTGCCGGGCATCGCTAGCAGAGGACGGCGCCACCGTCGCCGCCGCTGGAGGGACGAGATAGCGCCGGACTTTGCCACGGGTTTGTCATTTCCTGTAGATAGAGGGACTAAAGTAAAACGTTACATTCCTGCTTTGCTTCCTAACTATAGTAACTAGTGTTGGCGTTTCGTGTGATTTTTAACTTTGGTATGGTGGTACATGTAAATTGGTTCCACATTTTGCGATCATACGAGGGGCTTGATGCAAATGTTTCTTGTGTCCTTGTCATCTTGGGTTGGAGAATACGAGATTTTTTGTCATCATTCTTCTCTCATTTATGCACATACCTTTAAAGTTTATTCCATCTTGTATTTTTTGTGTCCTAAGATGACCAGTATTGGGCCACTCTTTTCGTTGCTCAACAGCCAAGCCTTTCCCAATGGATAATATGTGTCTTTTTCTCAGATGATGTTGTCTAGTGATTTTTTCCGATCCTATTATCTTCACGTTCTCGGAATAGTACTAGCTCTACTTGCACCCATAATAATAACGATTTTTCATCCAAATAATAAGGTGTTCCTCCAAAGAGCAATACCGGTGTATTATCGCCATTAACAACTGAACGAAAATACCATGGAATAAATTTTTTATATTTGAATAACTATATTCATTTGATTTCCGATGTATATGAATTATACAACCTTCGGGATTTGCTAGCAATAAATGATGATACATATCCTTAATGGTGGCATTTCCTTTTTTTTGTGGTGCTTTATAGCCTATAAGGACAACTTATCATTTATACATGAAATCATTTTTTTTTTCAATTTCCGTACCAGTGATCTCTTTATAAGTATTTAAAACGTGCATTTTGAATATCCAAAAATGGCACATATGAGATTGCATGAATAATATTTCCATGTGTACATCTTGAGACATGCTATCAATCTTTTTAGAAGAAATTATTAAGTTGTGGGCCTAAAAGGACATATGGAATAATCAAATAGCTAGTAGTGCACCTGCTTGCTATTATACGTTACCATTTTTTCTGAGATTCCAAAATGAAGCATATTGTCACGAATTTTGCACTCATGGTACAACCTCACATTTACATGTAAGATTTATTTTGAAACATATGAAAAATGTAAATGTCTTATTTAAATTTTAAAATAAGAAAATTAGTGGAGCTTGAGTACAAAAATCAATTACGCTGTGAGTTTTGCTCCGGTGTACTCCTCCTCTAAACTTTGAAAACAAAAGATAGAAGAAAGAGGGATTGACCGATACCCATTTATACCCTCCTAATCGAAAGGATATTGGTTAATTCTAACCCTTGTATGTTCAATTTCCTTTGTTTGAGAGGAGGGGTGGGGAACACCGAAGCACACCTCTTAGGGTATCTCCACCGGGTCGACCCATCCCGTCTGAGCGTGTCTGAACTCGTCTACGCGGACGCATGGAGTGTGCGCGGCGCCCCAGCGGTCCGACCCATCCAGACAAACGCGTCTGGCTCGACCCATCCGTGCACCAAATCTGAGCAACGGTTGCATTCGGCCCGAACATGTGCGGACAGAGGGCGTGTCCGGCCTATTGGTACCGCTAGCCTATCCGCCAGCCACAACGGCGTTGATTCAGACGCGCGCAGCGGCACCGCCTGCGACCATCTTCCCCCACACCACACCACACCACACTCTCCTCCTTCTCCTTTCCGTTCTCCAGTACGGATAGCTAGCCATGACCGGCGACAATGGATCGAGGGGAGGGTGGGCCGGCCGTGGACGTTGAGGGAGGCGCGTAGGACGCGAAGGACACGGCCAAAGCAGTGCGCCACCACGCTCTCCCTCATCGATGGCGTCACCCTACGAGGTCGACCCATGCATCCAGTTCGCCTTAGCCATCCACTTCAGCATGGCGCCTGACAGGCTGCTCCTCCCCCGCAAGTTCGCGTCGCTGGTCGCCGACCCACCACCCCATCTTGTCTTTCTGTGGGCAAACGGTTTCAGGACCACCAGGTACCCGGTGGAGTTTATGTTCGACCACCTTGACCAGATGTACCTCGGCGATGGCTGGGAGTGCTTCCCCACACACACCAGATCGAGGCGGGCAACATCGTCGTTTTCAAGTATGACGGCAAATCAATGTTTGTCGTCAGCGTCTTCAACGTCACCATTTGTCATCGCTGCTACCACTCCGACTCCGACGAGTAGGTAGGCTATGCACGCGCCATGTACAATGTATCAATGTAGGCATTGATTTGCAATGAAAATCTTTATTCAAGACCTAAAACATTTGTTACAAGCACACCACTCCTGGGGGCGACGGATGTGACGCGTCAGATACACCATTCTTCATAAAGAGAGAGAGAATTATCGCCTCATGCACCTGTGTCTCCTCTTCAGCTCGGTCGAGGTGGGCACGCAGGGAAGCGTCGTTAGGATTGGCGCGCACCGCTTCCCGAAGGTCGCCACACACCAATACGAGTTGGTCCCATCGTCGGTACTCCGGAAAAAACACGCATTCCGCCACCGCCATCGTGAAACGCTCGTCGGTGGTCACGTGGCAGTTGTAGAAAGGGCGACGCGGTAGGGGGCGCAGCGTGCAAATCCACGGGTGCCCCAGAATCGGAGGAGGTAGCACGTCTGGTAACTCCGATGAGTTCCACGACGACAGCGGGTGCTCGGGCACCTCTTCTATGCCGGCGTCGGGGTTGCCATGGACCTCGTCGGGACGACGACGACGACCAGGCATGGTGGTTTTGTGCTGGGGGTGGCTTCGGTCTGGTCAAAGAAATCTCGGCGACCTCCTCTTTTTATGGCGGCACCTGGACGCAGCGGGAGACACATAGAACTGGCGGAAAGCGGCGGGAAAGAAAGACGGGAGATGGCGTGGCGGCGGGAACGCACTAGAAATACGCCAATGTTGGCGATGGCCAAGCGTGGACAGACCGGTCGCACCACTGAGCGCGGTCGGCCGGACCACAACCCAAAAGCGACCGCGGCCCGACCCAAACGGACAGAAACAGACCGTTTGGGTCAGCCCGATGGAGATGCCCTTACTCGTATTTTTTGCCAAATTTGCCTAAATCTGAAAAATTCAACCAAATCTGACCCCTGCTTGAAACTAATCCGGAATCTGACCCTGGGGTCGGCGTCATTTTAAATGGAGCCGAAGTTGTACAGCTCGGCGCGCACACATATTGAACCGAAGGAGGTCGGCTCCGTTTAAAAGGCGCCGACCTCCCTAGGTTTCTCCCCTGTTGTCCCATGTTGGCGTCGACCTGTATAACTTCGACTCCGTTTAAAATGGCGTTAACCCTGAGAGTCAGATTTCGAATTAGTTTCGGAAAGGTGTCAGATTCGTTTGAAGTTTCTCAAGAAAATGAAATTTGGCAAAAAAAATACCCCTTAATCTGTTATCCACAAGTGGGTACAACCCACTCTACCAAAGATAGACAGAAGCCCGCTGAGTCAAACTTTAAAATGCTGCGTAAGATGCCACGCCGAAATGGGGCAAATATTCACGGTCTTTTCACTCCGTTTATATCATCATTTTGTTCTTGAAGAAATTCTCTTGTCGTTTTCCGCCCCAGGGGAGAAACAAGTTGGAGCCAATGGCAAGTAGCAACCAGTACAAGCTTTGAGCACGACAGTTTCTTGGAACAGATTCCCACTTCCACTCTTATCATCTTTAGTTTTCAGCAAACAGCTAAAGTTCAAATGTACTAGCATGGTCTTTGCGCTGCTCATGAGCACTTTTATGCAGCTAGTGCCGCTGGAGTCTCAAGTATCTTGTCCTTGTACCACTTCAAGTTTGGTAGAAAGTGCTGTCTACTCTTGCTTTCAGAATACTGTTAGTAAAAAATTAAACAGTCTTGTCTGTACATTTTTCATCGCTGTGATATCTTGTAAGTTGTAACCAATACAATCGTCAAGGCTGAATGCGAGACTAGCTAGTGTCCGTAAAACTGTGAAGACAAAAGTTCAGAGATATGTAGTGGTTAGACTGGCCCAGTTCCACCGGCCACCCGTGGAAACAGGAAACATCTTGGCACTGGTGTACAACTGGAGAGAGGCCGCAAATGCCATCTTTTGCAACCCTCTTTGCCACTAGTATATATAGGTTTGCCATTATCAGACCATAGTGATAGTGGTACGTGGTTCTCAGGAAAAACAAAAGAAAAAATGCTGGTATCTTTTCGTTAGGTGTCAAATGAAATCCTGCTTTACGTCCGGAAAAGGCTATTGGAATCCAAGCTTACTGGAACCCTTTATATAATTTTTTTGAAAACAACATTTTTTAATTATAAAACAATCTAAAAAATAGGTATATTCTTTTTCGAAACAGAGACGTAGCTCCAGCCTCTGCATCGAGTGATGCATGCAGCTCTTTATTAATTTTATTCAGTATTTGGTTTTACAAAAGATTACATCATGAGTCGTATAGGGTTGAGACATGAATCAACCATCTAAAAAAGAGAAAAAACATGAAGCCACTCTGTACTAACATGTTAACCTATGATCAAAACGCCAGCTGCACCGGCTGTAAAAATCCCGTGCCACCTGCTCTAGCCGGTTGCACCCAGTAACCATGTCTTGACGTTTTTCCGTTGACTGGAGAAAAGATCACAAACGGATCCAGTGAGTAGCCAAAAGAATGACCTGCATAAAAAAAATGTTTGACATTGTTAAATATATAATTATTCCGAATGTTCCATATGGCCCATAGTAAAGCACATACTCCAACTCGGATATGTGCTTTTTCTTGTTTGTTGACCCCCGCTAACCAATTCCTAAACAAATTTGTTATGTTAGACGGAGAAGTGATATTAAAAGCCATATGAACAATACGCCACATAAGTTTTGCTAGAGGACATGATATGAATAAATGTTGTATTGATTCATCTTGGTCACAAAAACAACATTTTTGCATCCTTGCCAATTTCTTTTTATTAAGTTATCCTTTGTAAGTAAAACTTTTCTACGTAAGAACCACATAAAAATCCTTATCTTTAGTGGTATTTTCATTTTCCAAATATATTTCCGAAGGTATTTAGTATGGTCATTCATGTAATCTAAATACAATGACTTGACCATAAAAATGCCAGACGTTGTCAATTTCCAAACAAACGCATCTGGCCGCGTAGTTAACTGCACATGAATGAGTCGGCTACAAAGTTGAAGCCAACGCTGCCCTCTATGTCCCGTTAGAGCTTGCCTAAAACCTATGTTCAGCGGCACTTGAGACATAACACTAGCGACTGAAACCTATTTTCTTTGTGCTATGTTATAGAGCGAGGGGTATTGTTGGGATAAAGGCGTGTTTCCTAACCATGTGTCCTCCCAAAAACGTGTATCCTCACTGTTACCAATATTGAAAGAGCCTCTATCAAAAAATTCATCTTTTACTTTCATTAATCCTTTCCAAAAGGAGGAGTCCGTAGGTTTTGCCTTTACTTGAGACAAAGATTGGGAGTTGAGATATTTATTTTGTATTAATTCTTTCCAAACACCTTGTTCGGTTAGGAGTTTAAAAAGCCACTTGGTTAAAAGACATTTATTTTTGATCTCCAGAACCTCCACTCCAAGACCCCCCCGTGATCTTTGGGTCGACAAATGATGTTCCACCGAGTAAGTCTATACTTTCTCTTGTGACCATCACTTTGCCAAAAAAATCTCGAACGGAAGTAATCCAACCTTTTTCTTACCCCTATGGGTATTTCAAAGAAAGACAGCATAAACATTGGTAAGCTAGTTAAAAATAGGTATATGTAGGTAATGTTGTTTAAGCGTGCAATATCTTAGTCGTAAATGCGTTGTATCATAGGCTACACAAAAAGAGAAAAAAACTGAGAAGGTTTGAATGTGCACCATTCATGAAACCCGATCTATAATTTTGGGGGTGGGGGGGTGGGGGAGTGGGGTGTGTGTGTGGGTGTGGGGAGATGTGGGCTGGGGGTGGGGGTGGGGGGGTAGCGTTGAATACACCATATTTTGGATTGAGACTTTTCAAGCTTGAAGCATACATCATTGCACATATGTATATTTTTTTAAGAATTTGTTGACACTTTGAGAATATGTATTTGGAATGTTCAAAATAAAGGCTTCAGTGAGCCCGGGAGTCAGACTGACGCACTGAGTTATTTGGAGATTTTTAGCTGAAATATTTTTCACAAAATTGAACTAAATATCTTCAGATAAATTATAATGGAATACCACTCACCTCACTAGTTTTTGTGGATTGACATTGGTGTAGGATCAGAATCCAAATGGTTTGAGAGCTCAGATGCATTGTTATATGATCTTGAGAACCACTAAAGAGAACAACCTTGCCCTCACCTTTTGGAAAATTAGGGCCATATATTACATATACTAGCTAAAGACTTGTGATTCTTGACAAAAGTTTGTGTTACCGGATCGCTATATATATACCCAATAACTTCTTGTTAAGCAAACTTATAAACAATGCAACTATTGTTTGAAATTAATAAAGCATGCATGATAGTTTTCCTCATGATAAAAGTGCTAAATAGTTTTGTATACGGAGCATGTAGAATCATTATTTCCAGCTTGACAGCCATGTCGGGCCTTGGCTTCACCTCGTCCCTGCATGAATTTAATCTTTGGAAGAATTTGGAGTTGTTTTCGAGGTGCGAGCAACAAACATGATTAAAACATAGGCTCATAGCAGAAAGTATGCTCTTGAATGGGCTTAATCACAATGCATACAGCGCTATGACATGTTTTAAGTACATAAGTACACATCAATTAATATGGATAGTACACACTCAATACAAAAAAACAGGGAAATACACACACATTAACATAAAACATACACATGTAAACTATTGTAAGTCCATAACAAGTACACACAATAACATGGGAAATGCATGCAGTACCATGAGAACTACAGATAGATTATCACTAAAAATACACACAGAGAATCACGGGAAACAAAAGCTAATATCAGAACTATACGCACTAACACATAAAACGCAAACACAATATTATGGAAAATTTAAACACTAACGCAGGAAGTAGTACAAAAAATTCACTAATTTTTTTAGCATGGGTATAGTTTCAAATATATCGACGTGAGCAACATAACGATCAAAAAATTAGAGGTCAAAAAACATATAAAATTCATTGCCTCATGCCATGTACAAAGGAGAGAGGTGATATTTCTATCCCCTGACCATTCTCTTAGGATTCGGTCTAGCGCTAGAGGGTTCCCTCTTTCCTAATGACGGAATAGGTGGAAAAATACTCCAACTTGTCCTGGAGGCCTACTAATATAATCGAAGGCATGGCTACCTAGGAGATATGAAGAATAAAGAGCACCCTACCATACATCTTGTGTCTACTTTCATCTCACTTTTCCACATGTGTTCTGTCGAAGTCTCAACATGCTCTTGGCACCAGGATCTACCAAGATGCATAACGAGGAGCAATGACGCGAACATCGATAACAATCTCTATGGAGCCAAACCCCACTAGTTCGGTTCCATCTTCCTCGGCATGGATCCATCTCATTAGGACGATCAACTACATAGCATGGACAATCGACAAAATATCAAGCCATCCTACAACGAATGATAGAGGAATTTAAGGTAGGGGATCATTATCATTGTCTTCACTTATCAATTTCCCTATTTACATATACATCATTTTCCTCAAAAAATTACCTATCTAGATTGGATCCCGCTCTCACTCTCTATCTCCCACATGACCCGCTAGATGTTAATTTTCCTCAACCATCGCCTACCTGCCCGACCAGTAGACATCGGTGCAATACTGATGGATGATTTATAGCGGGGAGACTGATGATAGTATCAAAAGGAAGTGGTGAATGACACCATGTTCACAAACTCATGCACACATCGTGGTAGGTCCATATATTGCACAACCTAGGAATAATATCATCAATCAACGACATGTACCTAATGAGCCCAAACATTTAGCTCCTCTTATTTACTCCGAGTACAACCCTTAGAAGAATTTCCCTGACTCCTAATGATAGGATCTTCTCATTTCACCCTACTATCTATGAAGCACTCTCTCCACAAAGTGCATGAAACATACACTCATATCATCTCCTACCAACATAGGAAAACCAAGATATTTTCTTGATAAAGCTTGTGTATTAATATTTAGTTCTTCACATATTTCTTCTCTCACATCCATCTCCGTGTTAGGACACAAAAATGTTGGATTTTTCCACACTAACAACTCTCCTGAATTTGCACAGTAATCATCTATCACACATTTCAAGGGTTGCATTGTTCATATCCGCCTTGATTAGGATTAGAGAATTATTAGTAAATAAAAGGTGTGTAACTAATGGTGCATTCTTGCACTCTCTAATTCCATCGATGGCATTATACCTTCTTCATGCAAATAACATACTAGAAAGGCCTTCCGCATAGATCATAAACGAATAAGAGAATATGGGACACCCCACCCATCGAAGCCCTTTACTAGGAATAAAATAATTGGTCTACCTTGAGAGTTGTATCTAATAGAACATGAAACTAAGGAAATACATGTCTTCATCATATCATCCATCTCTCATGGAACTCCAACTTTGACATCATGTCATGAAGAGAGTTTTATTCGAAAATATCATATGCCTTATGCATACCTAATTGAACTGCACATTGATCAATCTTCCCTGTACGTCTATCTTGCACACATTCATAAGTTACCAGGCTATTATCCGTTACCATCCTTCTCAGTACAAATGCACTTTGTGATTTCGTAATAATCTCTGGAAGGATTGCTTTCAAATGACCTGTCAACATATTTGAGATGATTTTCTATATCACGTTACATAGAATTTATAGAATAAAGTGTTATATATGTATACGTATATGTATAGATGTTTGTATTGTACTCAACACCCTGTAACTTGATCACAATAGTTAATACTCCCTCCGTCCATGACTTAGATTTGTCTAGATTAGAATATATCTAGACATGTTTTAGTATATAGATACATTCGTATCTAGACAAAGTCAAGTTAGTGTTATTTCTGAACGGAGGAAGTCTATAAGAGGAGACCTGCCGGCCACGTGAGTTGTGCAACCCCATCTACTCTTTTTCTTCATAAGTTTGTTAAGAATGATAGAGGAATTTAAGGTAGGGGATCACTATCATGATCTTCACTTATCAATTTCCCTCTTTACATCTATGTTTTTTCCTCAAAAAATTACCTATCTAGATTGGATCCCGCTCTCACTCTTTATCTCCCACACGACTCACTAGATGTTAATTTTCCCCACCCATCGCCTACCTGCCCGACCAATAGACATCGGCGTAATACTGATGGATGGTTTATAGCGGGGAGACTGATGATAGTATCAGAAGGAAGTGGTGAATGACACCATGTTCACAAAATCATGTACACATCATGGTAGGTCCATATATTGCACAACCTAGGAATAATATCATCAATCAACATGTACCTCATGAGCCCAAACATTTAACTCCTCTTATTTACTCTCAGTACAACCCTTAGAAGAATTTCCTTGACTCCTAATGATAGGATCTTCTCATTCCACCCTACTATCTATGAAGCACTTGTTAGATGTATATATTTGTATATTGTAGTTTCCCCATATGTTAGGGGGCTTCCTGCATATTTTCACATGTACATGTACTATATATTGTGGTCTTTGGCCCTCAGATAATACAAGTTGCATATTCCTGACATGGTATCAGAGCTAGGTTAGCCTCCTCCTACTCGCAACTTCGTCGCTGCAGCTTCCACCGTCCCTGTCACCGATGGCCTTGCCGTCGTCGCCGCCGCTGGTCGCCGCCCGTTCCGTCTGACCCGATCCCGATCCAGATCGGTCTCCAAATCTGCCAGTCGTCGCTCGTTCCTCTCGATTCCCTGAAGCACCAGATCAACATCCGTTTTGTCGCCCGTTTTGTTCTCAGATCGCCAGATTCCCTCAGCCCTGGTTCAGATCGACAGGCACCGTCGCCTCCCCACCTCCCCACCTCGTCACTGGCGCTGGGCCCCCATCGCCGCCCCACCTCCCCATCTCGTCACTGGCGCTGGGCCACCCGCCCACCCCACCCCACCTCGTCGTTGGGCGTTGCTCCAGCTGCCAGATCGCTACTGGCTGCTCGCTGCTTGCTGTTTCACGTCAGATCACCGCCGGCCATCACCTTTGTCATTGTCGGCCGTCACCGCTGCCAGGAATCAATCCCTGGCGGTTGGAATTGGCTTCCCTCGGTCTTTCGGCACCGCCCCTTATCCCGGTTAGCCGGAATTTGGCCGGATTTTGTCTGGTCTCTGCCTGCCGGTGCGGGTTGACCAGATCTGTTCCAAAAAAAATTGAGAGAGAGAGATGTCTTCTGCATCGGACTATGTTGTGATTCCTCACTTCCCAGTGATCTTCGATGGCGCGAATTATCCTGATTTCGCTGCCTTTATGCGCGGTCTTCGTCTTTGGGGTGTGCTCTCCGGCGAGGTCTCCTGTCCGTCGTGCCCCCTGCTCCTGTGGCTTCTCTTCCGCCGACGCTGATTGTTCTCTGTGCTGATGCTTCTCAGGAGGCCAAGGATACTGCTCAGAGTGCTGATGATAGTGTTGTTGCTGCTTATGAGCTGAAGTTCAAACAGTACTCTGCTGATCTCGAGACCTATCGCCACGCTCTGACTGCCTACACTCAGTGGGTCGATGAGGATGCTCGTGCTGCTGTTGTTCTCACCTCCAGTGTTGTGCCCCAGTATGCTGCTGAGTTCATGAGTCTCCCTACTGTTGCCGCTCAGTGAGCACATCTTCGTCAGCGCTATCAGCCGTCTGGGGATGCTCTTTACCTGTTTGTGGTTCGCTAGGAGCATGCTCTTCAGCAGGGTGATTCCACTATTGATGAGTTCTATACTCAGAGTGCTGCTATCTGGCGCCAGCTTGATTCTCTCCATACTGCTGTTTGTGGCACATGCTCGTGCTGCCAGATTGTGCGCTCGGATTTGGAGTTTCACCGCATCTATGAGTTCATGTCTCGGCTCCGCCAGGAGTTTGAGCCCCGGCGTGCTCAGCTGAATGCTTGTGGTCATGTTCCGCTCTCTGAGGTGTTGTCTGAGCTTCGGGCTGAGGAGAACCGTCTCCGTGGTGCTAGTCTTCTTGCGGTTCCATCTGTTCTTGCTACTCGTGGTCCTCCTATGCCGTCAGCTCCCTCGACTCAGCCGCGGTCCTCTATTGAAATGGATCGTATGGGCACCTAGAGGGGGGGGTGAATAGGTGCTAACCAATTTTTAATACTTTCTCAATTTTAGGCTTGACACTAAGTAAATTCTCTAGATATGCAACTACGAGAATTTCCCTATATGTAACCCTAACTACTAAGCACGTAAAAGAGGAGCGAGGAAACCGTAGTGGAGCACGCGGAGACACAGGGATTTGTTTTACCGCAGTTCCTTCCTTGTTAAGGGAAGTACATCTGCGTTGGAGGGGTGGGCGGTTCTAAGACCACCACGCCACAATAGGCCTCACCCTATTCTCCGATGGATCTCGCCACGAGAGGCCTGATCCACCTTCTCCACTATTGGATCCCTTCGAGGCGGGAACCGGTGCCTTTTACAACACTATCGGGGCACACACCCACAACTGAATTGGGGGCTCCCGAGATGACAACAAGCTGCCACAAGAACAAGGTTTATCAATATAAACAAAAACGAGGATCTAGATATTTGCAAGAAATACTAGATCGGAGGTTCTCCAAATGAATGGAGAGGAGATGAAGCGCTTGATTGCTGATGATGAAGATTGAGTTCGCCTCCTTCGATTCCCCAAGGGATGGGGCCTTTGGGTGGATCTAGGTGGAGCACTCTTGGATGAAGCTTTCAGACCTGATCTGGTCTTTTTCGTGATGAATCAAGAGTTCTGGCAGGAGGGGGAAGGCTGGCTTAAATACCCCCTCCCCAGATCTGGCCGTTGCACAACTTTGGGGGCGGATTATCCGCTCCCCACTTGGGGCGGATTATCCGCCCCCGGGAAAACTCCGCCCCAAGGCGGATTCTCCGGGGAAAACTCCGCCCCCTCTCTGGGGCTTGTGCCTTGGTGAAGCTTGGTGAAGATCTTGGGGGCGGATAATCCAGCCCCCCTGAGGGGCGGATTATCCGGCCAAGCCAGAAAGTCCGGCCAAAACTCCGCCCCCTCTCTGGGGCTTGCGCCTTGGCGATGAGCAAGGGGGGCGGATTATCCGGCCCCCCTGAGGGGCGGATTATCCGGCGGGCCGGAAAATCCGGCCAAAATTCCGCCCCCCTTCTGGGGCTTGCGCCTGCTTGGGCAAAAGGGGGGCGGATTATCCGCCCTTGGTGGGGCCGGATTATCCGCCCCCAAAGGCAGAGTTCTTTTCCCTTTGTTCTCAAAAAGAGCTGCAACACTTCAACACACATTAAATGATCCTTGGTATTGTTATCTAACACACAAAACACTAGGGATTAAGAAATGTTCTTTCAATCTCCCCCTTTTTGGTGTTAGATGACAATACTAGGATTTGCAATAAAAACGGCAAATGCCACCTCAAATAATGAAAGACGCTCCCCCTAGATGTGTGCATATTTAAGATTTGCATTTGAATACAAATACACACACTAGGGAGAGCACTACTTTGAGGTTTGGGAAATAAGGTCATACCACCGGGATGAGAATGTAGCCAAAGTATACATAGATAATCCCATGAATCCATATGCCATCAAATATGCTCCACAATTCCAAAAATCCATGAGGTCCATAATAGATAAATCCAGAATTCCATAGTGCCCAAACATAGTGGAGTACGACATAGTCTTACATAGACAAACACAAAATAGCAAAAGAGTTCACGCTAGAAAAGGCACAAGCAAGCAAATAAAAACGACTAAAAACGAAAAGCTTGTGCCCGACCCTTGCAAATCCACGAGACCTAATAGAACTACTTATCCCCCTTTGGCATCGAAACGCCAAAAAGGAAGAAGAGCGATGCTAACGCCCCTGGACACCCAGAATTCACACCCAAATTTGCAAGAATCAAATCAATCAAAGGCCAAATTTGAGTGTGTTTTCCATAAGAACATGAGATATGCAAGAAAAACCAACGAGACCCATGAAAAAAACAACTCTTCTCAAGGAAGAGGGCGGTGGCCGAGGCCACCATGTTGGAGCGCATGGCATGACACCGCGAAGATGTATCTTGAGTTAAAAACCAATGCTCATCTATGACCCACATATCACAAAATGATATTAAGGGAAATGATTTGACTTGCTTTCGGCATTATGGGGGGAGGGTTGGCCCAATCAATTAGGACCACACTCCCCCTATGTTTATGCCCGCATCTAAACCAAATACATGAATAAGCGCAAGTGAGTGTGCAAGGGTAGTCAAGCCAAGCTCCTTGAATCTATGATATTTAGCTCATTCCTCAAATAACAAAATCTTGCTTCATCAAGAGGCTTCGTGAAAATATCAGCAAGTTGGTTCTTCGTGCTCACAAAAGATAGAGCAATATCTCCACGAGCAACATGATCCCGAAAAAAGTGGTTGCGAATCTCCATATGTTTTGTTCTTGTATGTTGCACGAGATTGTAAGAAATTTTGATAGCACTTTCATTGTCGCATAAAAGAGGCACTTTGTCACAATTGACACCATATTCCTTTAAAGTTTGCCTCATCCATAACAATTGAGTACAAGCACTTGCAGCAGCAACATATTCAGCTTCGGCGGTTGAGAGTGAAATACAATTCTGTTTCTTTGATGACCAACACACTAGAGACCTGCCCAAGAATTGGCATGCACCAGAGGTTGATTTCCTATCATCTTTGTCACCAGCCCAATCTGAATCAGTGTAACCACATAGAGAGAAACTTGAACCCTTGGGATACCATAGCCCAAAATTTGGGGAATGAACCAAATATCGGAAGATTCGCTTGACTGCCACTAAGTGGCTTTCTTTAGGAGCGGCTTGGTACCTTGCACACACTCCTACACTTAACACGATATCGGGCCTAGATGCGCAAAGGTAAAGGAGAGAGCCGATCATGGATCGGTATACCTTTTGATCCACGTCTTTACCCTTGGGATTGAGCTCAAGATGACACTTTGTTTGCATTGGGGTAGCAACGCCATTGAGATCCGTCATCTTGAACCTTTTGAGCATGTCTTGGATGTACTTAGCTTGATTAATAAAGGTTCCCTCTCTAAGTTGTTTGATCTCAAATCCAAGAAAGAACCTGAGCTCACCCATCATGGACATCTCAAACCTGTCAGTCATAAGCTTTGAAAATTCATCGTTAGAAGCTTGGTTAGTAGAGCCAAAAATAACGTTATCTACATAAAGTTGGCATACAAAAAATTTCCCCATTAACCTTCTTAGTAAAAAGAGTGGGATCGATTTGCCCAACTTCGAATCCACGGTCTAGCAAAAGCTCTTTAAGGTGCTCATACCACGCACGTGGGGCTTGTTTAAGGCCATAGAGCGCCTTATCGAGTTTGTAGACATGGTTCGGAAATTTGGGGTCCTCAAACCCCGAGGGATGCTTGATGTATACTAACTCATGTAGAGGACCATTAAGGAAAGCGCTCTTAACATCCATTTGTTGTAATTTAAAATTATGATGGGCAGCATATGCAAGAAGGATACGGATGGACTCAAGGCGAGCCACAGGAGCGTAGGTCTCGCCAAAATCAATTCCTTCTACTTGAGAGAATCCTTGAGCCACGAGTCGTGCTTTATTCCTCACAACAATGCCATTTTCATCATGTTTGTTCTTGAAGATCCACTTGGTGCCGATAACATTGCGGCAATCCTTTGGTTTTTCTACGAGCTTCCAAACTTTGTTGCGTTCGAAGTTATTTAATTCTTCATGCATTGCGACAACCCAATCGGGGTCTTCAAGAGCATCAAAAACCTTCTTCGGTTCAACCATGGAAATGTGAGCTTGATGATCACAGAAGCTTGCAAGCTCTCTTCTAGTGGATACCCTTCGTCGCCCACAACCTTGTCAAGAGTGTGACCTCTTTAGTTCAAGGTTCCGATCAGCACGAGCCTTGCAACGAGCCTCAATGTCCTTATTGTTTCTAGGAGGAGTGGATTCAATAGTTGTATCCTTGTCTTGATTACTGCCCTGCCCTTGATCTTGGTCACCGTTACTGCCAGAAGATTGTTGCTGAACATTTTCTTCAGGCCCGGATAATCCGCCCCTTGGAGGGGCCGGACTATCCGGCCTGGGAGGTGAAGTACCAGAACCATCTTCCTGAGAAAGCCTGACTGGAGTTGGAGACCCAGGGCCGGATACTCCGCCCCTGGGGGCCGGAGAATCCGGCCTGGGAGCTTCAGAGTTGTTAACTTCTCCTTCGGATCCTCTGGAACGAGTTGGAGTGCCAGGGGCGGATTGTTCGCCCCTTGGAGGGGGCGGATAGTCCGGCCTGGGACTACCAGCTTGTCCAGGGGACAGATGGTCTTCAGCAGAATGTGGTGTTGGTGCAGGATTGTCTCCAACAGTAGGAGCTTGTTGATCTTGTGTAGATGAGGGCTCCACATGTGTGGAGCATTGTCCTTCCCGATCCGCCACAAGGGGTTCCTCAATGGGGCAGAGAAATCCCACGCCCATTCTTCTTATGGCATCTTGGGGTATTTCAACATCTGCATCACAAACATCAACTTGCCCTACAAAGGAGCCGTTATTTTCATCGAACTCCACACTACAAGATTCTACAACAATCCCAGTGAGCTTGTTGTAGACTCTATAAGTGTGGGATTCGGCACCGTAACCAACAAAAATACCTTCTAAATCCTTGGATTCAAATTTTAACAAACGGACACCTTTAATAAGAAAGAAACACTTACACCCGAATACCCTGAAGTATGAGATGTTGGGTTTGTTACCGGTAAGTATTTCATATGGGGTCTTGTCCAAGATCTTCCGAAGGTAGAGCCGGTTTGATGAGTGACAAGCAGTGGATATGGCTTCAGCCCAAAAATTATAAGGAGACTTGAACTCAGCTAGCATAGATCTTGCCATATCCATCAAAGTCCGGTTCTTCCTCTCGGCTACACCATTTTGTTGAGGGGTGTACGCAGCGGAACATTGGTGTCTAATCCCCTCTTCGCTAAGAAACTCGTTTAAAGTGTAGTTCTTGAATTCTGAGCCGTTTTCACTTCTAATTGCCAAGATGGGAACATTGTGTTGACGTTGAACTTCATTGGCAAAGTCGATGACAGTTTGTTGAGTCTCACTTTTCAGCTTGAAAAAAATATACCCATGTATATCTTGAGTAATCATCGACGATGACCAAGCAATATTTCTTCCCACCAAGACTTGCATGAGAAGGAGGACCAAATAAATCCACATGAAGTAATTCCAATATCCTCTTTGATGACACAATAGTCTTCCTCTTGTGGGAAGAGTCATGCATTTTTCCTTCAACACAAGCCCTGCAAACACGATCTTTGGCAAAAGAGACATTGTCTTTTAGTCCAAGGATGTGGCCACCCATTTGGAGACTTTGCAAAGTTCTCATGTTGACATGGGCTAAACAGCGATGCCATAGCCAGCCCACGTCGGCCTTTCCGAATAGACACATCGGACCCGAAGTGGTTTTCCCCGAGAAGTCCACCACATACAGGTCATTTTCGACGTATCCAACGAAAGCGACCTTTAGAGACTTGCTCCATAAGAGTACCACCAAATCATCATCGATAAAAATAGCAAAACCCATCTTGCCAAGGGCACGAACAGAAAGAAGATTGTAGCCAAGGGTCTCAACAAGCATGACGTCCACGAGAGAGATATCGTGGGCAACCACAACCTTGCCAAGACCCAATACCTGAGATTTAGACTTATCACCATAGGAGACTGTGATATTATCATGATTTGGACGCATCTCCGTGATGATCTCCTTGCTTCCGGTCATATGACTAGTGCAGCCACTATCCAACACCCATTTCGACCCACCGGAAGCATAGCCCTGCAAGAAAACTACTTCTTGGTTTTAGGTACCCATTTTTCAATGGGTCCTTTCATGCTAGTAACAAGGGTCTTTGGGACCCAAATAGACCAAGCAATATATTCATCAAAAGGACCAACATAATAAGCATAAACATCGCCATAATCATCACAAAAGAGTTCATAATTCGGATTGTGAGACCCTGCAAAACCAATATTATTAGTCTTGTCTTTTGTGACAACCTTCTCAGCAGTGCTTGTCTTTAATTGCACATTCTTGGTCTTGTTCTTCTTGGTTTTCTTCTTCTTGGACTTGGTGACATACCCAAGTCCCTCTTTACCATGATTTGACCTTTGGTTGCCAAGGACTTCATCAAGCACACCTTTGTCCTTTGTAGTGATGTCCTTGATCACTTATTTTTCCACACTAGCATTTTTCTTGTTACTATATGTTGAGTTGGACGAGCTAGGAGTATCATATTTGGCCAATCGACTTTGAAGCTGATCATGTGACTCATTGAGAATAAAGAACTCGTTTTTCAACGCCTTGTGAGCATTGTCAAGTTTCTCCAATTCCTTGGAGAGTCTATCATGAGCAGCCCCAAAGTCAATCCTTTCCTTCTTTAACTTCTTTGCCTTGGTGACAGCATTGTCACGTTCCTTAACGAGTTTAGTCACAATTTCTTCATGTGACTCTTCCATAGACTCAAGCCTCTCTTCAAGAGAGACCCGAGCTTCTTCTTCTTCAAGAGCATTTTTTAGGGATGCAATTTCCATTGCATCCTCCCTTTCAATTCTGCCCTTTTCTTCGAGGAGTGCTTCGTTTTGGGCCAGCTGATCCATAAGAGCCTCAAAACAAACTTTGTGCTCACCTTGCAAGTTAGTATATAAATAATCCAAAGCAATAATCTCTTCTTTAACCTTAAGACTAGCAGGATCATCCATGTCTATCATAGCCTTGGGAAAAGAAGAGTTAGAAGAAGTTACCTCGGAGCTTCTTGCCATGAGGCAAGTAGCATTCTTGTTGATGATGTTTTCGTTCGGAGAGTCGAAGAGAGATGTTGATGTAGATGTGGTGGCTATAGCAGCCACCTCTTGAGAGCTATCGTCCTCATCCTCATCTTCACTCCCCGATGAATATTCTTCTTGAGCCACTAGAACAATCTTTGGTTGCTTCTTGAAAGGAGCATTCTTCTTTATAAACTGTTTCTTACGTGGAGCTTTTGATTTGTCCTTGAAAATGAGTCTTCCTCCATTATCCTCTCTACTTTGATATGGACACTCAGCTACGAAGTGCAGCCGGTCACCACAATTAAAGCATGTTCTCAGCTTGGGACCATTTTGTTTTCTTCCATAGGCTCCACTCTTGCGATCTAGTTCAGCTTTAGCCTTGGCTGGATCTTTCCAAAAGTTTCTTGCATAAAGAGCCAAGTATTGTCCGTGGATCCTTTTTATATCTTCGGGACAGTCCAGACCTTCTATCGCATATTCATCATGATCAATCACACTAGTCTTCAAGGCCATGTTGACCCCCTTTTGCATTCCCATAGCTCGAGCACGAGCATCTTCGGCATTCTTGGCAGCCACTTTGAAGGCGGCCATTTCTTGCATTACCTCATTGGATGACATGAGGTGATAGTTATGCCTACCTTGGAGACTTTTCAAATCTGTGGGCTCAAATGGCATAAGAGCACTGACATACTTGCGCTTGATCCAAGCATCATCAACATGAGCTGCACCGTGGTTTCTGAAGGTTGTGGCTATTGCCTTGAGCCTCCTATACATGTCCTCGTGGTCTTCTCCATCCAGCATATAAAATCCTTCAGCTTCATTGCTCAAGGCATCATATCTATTCCTTCTCATACTTTCATTTCCGATGAAGAGCTCGGTGAGAGCATCCCAAGCTTCTTTAGTTGTGCTAAGATGCTGAATGTGTGGCATGTCTTTGTCACCCACACCAAGCTGTATCATGTGTAGAGCTGTAGCATTGAGTTGGCTATCGACCACTTCTCTTCTTGTGAGATTGTTAGGATTTCCAACATGAAGACCATTTTCGATGATCTTCCACAACTCTATGGAGGAACTGCACACATGAGATTTCATCAAAAATTGCCATTGAGATAAAGTAGATGCTGAAAGTTTGGGTGGATCACCCCTATTATGTATATGTGGGTGAGGAATAGGCGGATCAGGGGAATACACATGAGAAACCTCATTGTATCCATCCTTACCGCTATCCTTTTTCGAGGAGGAGCTCTTGCTAGTATCATCACCTACCACTTCGTTATCTTTGGAAACAGTTTTACCCGTTTCCTTGGATTGCGGAGTGGTATCCTTAGAGTTAGATGGAGGTGATGCTGCGGATGTGGAGAGACGCATTATCAATTGACGCATCTCTTCCATCTTAGCCTCCATTGAACTCACCAAGGTTGTTTCCAACGTCTTGAGACGTTCATGGTGACTACCTCCGGAGCATCACTCCCATATCCCTTGGAACCCATACTTCTCTTAGGCGGTTAAGCCCGAAATAAGAGCCGAGGCTCTGATACCAATTGAAATGGATCGTATGGGCACCTAGAGGGGGGGTGAATAGGTGCTAACCAATTTTTAATACTTTTCAATTTTAGGCTTGACACAAAGTAAATTCTCTAGATATGCAACTACGAGAATTTCCCTATATGTAACCCTAACTACTAAGCACGTAAAAGAGGAGCGAGGAAACCGTAGTGGAGCACGCGGAGACACAGGGATTTGTTTTACCGCAGTTCCTTCCTTGTTAAGGGAAGTACATCTGCGTTGGAGGGGTGGGCGGTTCTAAGACCACCACGCCACAATAGGCCTCACCCTATTCTCTGATGGATCTCGCCACGAGAGGCCTGATCCACCTTCTCCACTATTGGATCCCTTCGAGACGGGAACCGGTGCCTTTTACAACACTATCGGGGCACACACCCACAACTGAATTGGGGGCTCCCGAGATGACAACAAGCTGCCACAAGAACAAGGTTTATCAATATAAACAAAAACGAGGATCTAGATATTTGCAAGAAATACTAGATCGGAGGTTCTCCAAATGAATGGAGAGGAGATGAAGCGCTTGATTGCTGATGATGAAGATCGAGTTCTCCTCCTTTGGTTCCCCAAGGGATGGGGCCTTTGGGTGGATCTAGGTGGAGCACTCTTGGATGAAGCTTTCAGATCTGATCTGGTCTTTTTCGTGATGAATCAAGAGTTCTGGCAGAAGGGGGAAGGCTGGCTTAAATACCCCCTCCCCAGATCTGGCCGTTGCACAACTTTGGGGGCGGATTATCCGCCCCCCACTTGGGGCGGATTATCCGCCCCTGGGAAAACTCCGCCCCAAGGGCGGATTCTCCGGGGAAAACTCCGCCCCCTCTCTGGGGCTTGCGCCTTGGTGAAGCTTGGTGAAGATCTTGGGGGTGGATAATCCGGCCCCCCTGAGGGGCGGATTATCCGGCCAAGCCGGAAAGTCTAGCCAAAACTCCGCCCCCTCTCTGGGGCTTGCGCCTTGGCGATGAGCAAGGGGGGCGGATTATCCGGCCCCCCTGAGGGGTGGATTATCCGGCGGGCCGGAAAATCCGGCCAAAATTCCGCCCCCCTTCTGGGGCTTGCGCCTGCTTGGGCAAAAGGGGGGCCGGATTATCCGCCCCTGGTGGGGCCGGATTATCCACCCCCAAAGGCAGAGTTCTTTTCCCTTTGTTCTCAAAAAGAGCTGCAACACTTCAACACACATTAAATGATCCTTGGTATTGTTATCTAACACACAAAACACTAGGTATTAAGAAATGTTCTTTCATCTGTGCCGCCGACGATACTACCCACTCCTCCAGGTCAGGGTCAGAGTCAGCACCAGCAGTCTCAGGGTCAGAGTCAGCACCAACGGGCTCGTGGTCAGGGTCGCCGTGGTTCTCTTCGTCACTGCTCTTACTGTAACAAGGATGAACACACTTGGGCCACCTGTTATACACGAGATCCCAGTTTACGTCAGCAGCACCAGGCTCGTGGGCAGTCGGCTCCTTCCGGATCTTCAGTAGTTGCTCTCTCCGATCAGGACATTATCAGGAGTCTTCGCGGTCTGCTTGCTGCTACAGGCTCTTCTTCGACATGCATTGCTGGTTCTGTGACTGATTCTTTAGGCACTGCGCGACCACCACCTTCTACATAGTCAGGTACGTCCCCCGTGGTATCTGGATTCTGGAGCTTCTTTTCACATGACCTCTGAGTCTTCTCTTCTGTCTACTATTCATTCTCTCACTTCTCTTGTCCGTGTTCTCACGGTCGATGGTACCTCTCTTCCTGTTTCTAGTAGGGGCACTCTTTCTACTTCTTCTTTTTTGTCCCTGATATTTCTCATGTTCCTCGTCTTAGGATGAATCTGTTCTCTGCTAGCCAGCTTACTGACTCTGGTTGTCGCGTCATTCTTGATGTTGATTCTTGTGTTGTCCAGGACCGTCGCACTCAGGCCCTGGTTGGAGCTGGCCCTCGCAGTCGTGACTCTTCCGGACTTTGGGAGTTAGACTGGCTTCGTGTTCCTTCCGCTGCCACTTCATCCGCCAGTTCTTCTCCGGTCGTCGCCTCTGCTACCAGCTCTTTTCAGCTGTGGCATCATCGTCTTGGTCACCTTTGTGACTCTCGCCTATCGTCATTAGTTCATCGTGGTCTTCTGGGGTCTGTCTCAGGAGATGGGTCTTTACATTGTCAGGGCTGTAGGTTGGGCAAATATATTCAGTTTCCCTATCCTACTAGCGCGTCTGTATCTCAGCGACCTTTTGCTTTAGTTCATTCCGATGTTTGGGGTCCGGCTCCTTTCGCTTCGAAAGGGGGCCATCGCTACTATATTTTATTCATAGATGATTTTTCTCGATACACTTGGTTGTATTTTATGCGCTCTCGTAGTGAAGTGCCCTCCATATATCAGGGTTTTGCGGCCATGGTCCGTACTCAATATTCTACACCCATTCGTGTGTTTCGTGCCGATTCTGCTGGTGAGTATATCTCCCAGATGTTGCGAGGTGTTCTTGCTGAGCAGAGTACCCTTGCTCAGTTCTCATGTCCTGGCGCACATGCCCATAATGGCGTTGCTGAGCGTAAGCATCGCCATCTTCTTGAGAACACTCGTGACATGATGATTGCTTCTTCCCTTCCGCCGCACTTCTGGGCTGAGGTTGTCGCTACGACGGCTTACCTCATCAATATTCAGCCTTCTGCCACTCTGCAGGGTGGTATCCCTCTTGAGCGTCTATCTGGTCATTATCCAGACTACTCTATGCTTCGCTTGTTTGGTTGTGTTTGCTATGTTCTCCTTGCCCCTCGTGAACGCACCAAACTGACCGCTCGGTCTGTTGAGTGTGTCTTCCTTGGATACAGTGATGAGCATAAGGGCTATCGCTGTTGGGACCCTGTTGGTCGTCGGATGCGTATCTCTCGCGACATTACTTTTGATGAGACGCGCCCTTTCTATCCTTGTCCCACCACTGGTACCTACCTGGTGGAAGATATCTCTTTTCTTCTTTTTCCTGACACACCTCCTTCTACTCCTATTGTGTCTTCTTCAGGACCCACTCCCCCTGATGTCTCTTCTTCGACACCATCCTCCTTTGCTTCGTCTAGTTCCCCTAGTTCTCCTCGTTCTCTGGAGCCTTCCTCTACTATTCCTTCTTCTTCATCGTCGTCTCCTGAGTCATCTTCCTCTGATGAGCTTCCCTCTACTCGTCCTGTTCGTCAACGTCGTGCTCCCAGCCGTTACTCTCCTAGTCAGTATGATCTTTCTGTTGTCTCCGAGCCAACTTCTTATCGGGATGCTGAGCGTCATCCCGAATGGCAGCTTGCCATGGCTAAGGAGATTGTTGCGCTTGAGCGCACTAGCACCTGGGATCTTGTCTCTCCCCCTCCCGGTGTTCGTCCCATCACGTGCAAGTGGGTCTATAAAATTAAGACCCGCTCTGATGGATCTCTTGAGAGCTATAAAGCGCGTCTTGTGGCTCGTGGCTTTCAGCAGGAGCACGGCCGTTACTATGATGAGACTTTTGCCCCTGTGGCTCATATGACCACTGTGCGCACTCTTCTTGTTGTTGCTTCTGTTCGACACTGGTCTGTGTCTCAGCTTGATGTTCAGAACGCTTTCCTCAATGGTGAATTGAGTAAGGAGGTTTACATGCAGCCTCCTCCTAGGTATTCTATTCCCGATGGGATGGTTTGTCGTCTTCGGCGTTCTCTTTATGGCCTGAAACAGGCCCCTCGTGCCTGGTTTGAACGCTTTGCCTCTATGGTGACTGCTGCTGGTTTCTCTCCCAATTCTCATGATCCAGCGTTGTTCGTTCACACTTCTCCTCGTGGACGCACTCTTCTCCTTCTCTATGTTGATGATATGATCATTACTGGTGATGATCCTGAGTATATTGCCTTTGTTAAGGCTCGTCTTCGTGATCAGTTTCTTATGACTGATCTTGGTCCTCTCCGCTTCTTTTGTTGGGATTGAGGTCTCCTCCACTTCTGATGGCTTTTCTATCTCTCAGGAAAAGTATATTCAGGATCTTCTTGCTCGTGCTGCTCTTGCGGATGAGCGCACTATTGAGACTCCTATGGAGCTTAATGTTAAGCTTTGTCCTACTGATGGTGATCCTCTTTCTGAGCCGACATGTTATCGCCATCTTGTTGGGAGTCTTGTTTATCTTGCTGTCACTCGTCCTGACATATCTTATCCTGTTCATATTCTGAGTCAGTTTGTCTCAGCTCCTACCACTATTCACTAGTCATCTCCTTCGTGTTCTTCGCTATCTTCGTGGCACGATCACTCGTCGCCTTTTCTTTCCTCGTTCCAGCTCCCTCCAGCTTCAGTGCTACTCAGATGCTACGTGGACGAGTGATCCTACGGATCGTTGTTCCCTTTCTGCTTATTGTGTGTTTCTTGGTGGTTCGCTCATTGCTTGAAAGACGAAGAAACAGACAGCGGTTTTCCATTCGAGTGTTGAGACTGAGTTGCGAGCTATGGCCTTGTTGACTGCTGAGGTGACTTGGTTACGGTGGTTGCTTGCGGATTTTGGGGTCTCTGTTACGACACCCACTCTAGTTTTTTCTGACAGTGCATGTGCTATCAGTATTGCACGTGATCCGATAAAGCATGAGCTTACCAAGCATATTGGTGTTGATGCTTTTTATACACGTGCTCAGGTGCAGGCTCAGGTTATTACGCTTCAGTACGTGCCTTCAGAGTTACAGTTGGCGGACTGCTTTACAAAGGCATAGACTAGAGCGCAACATGATTTCTTACTCTCCAAACTCAGTGTTGTGGATCCACCATGAGTTTAAGGGGGGTGTTAGATGTATATATTTGTATATTATAGTTTTCCCATATGTTAAGAGGCTTCCTGCATATTTACACCTGTACATGTACTATATATTGTGGCCTTTGGCCCCTAGATAATAAAAGTTGCATATTCCTTACAACACTCTCTCCACAAAGTGCATGAAACATACACTCATATCATCTCCTACCAGCATAGGAAAACCAAGATATTTTCTTGATAAAGCTTGTGTATTAATATTTAGTTCTTCACATATTTCTGCTCTCACATCCATATCCGTGTTAGGACTAAAAAATGTTGGATTTTTTCACACTAACAACTCTCATGAATTTGCACAGTAATCATCTAGCACACGTTTCAAGGGTTGCATTGTTTATATCCGCCTTCATTAGGATTAGAGAATTATCAGTAAATTATCAGTAAATAAAATGTGTGGAACTGATGGTGCATTCTTGCACTCTCTAATTCCATCAATGCCATTATACCTTCTTCATGCAAATAACATACTAGAAAGGCCTTCCGCACAGATCATAAACGAATAAGAGAATATGGGACCCCTAATTGAAACCCTTCACTATAGGAATAAAATAATTGGTCTATCTTAAGAGTTTTATATAATAGAACATGCCATCATCATATCGATCCATCTCTCATGAAACCCCAACTTTGACATCATGTCACGAAGCGAGTTTTATTTGATAATATCATATGCCTTGTGCATACCTAATTGAACTGCACATCGACCAATCTTTCCTGTACGTCTATCTTGCACACATTCATAAGTCACTAGGCCATTATCCGTTATCATTCTTCCCGGTATAAATGCACTTTGTGATTCCATAATAATCTCTCAAAGGATTGCTTTCAAATGGCCTATCAACATCTTTGAGACACATTTTATATATCACGTTACATAGTATCGATAGAATATAGTGTTATATGTACAGGTGTTTGTATTGTACTCAACACCCTATAACTTGATCACAATAGTCAATATATAACGAGGAGACCTGCTTTGAACTCTTTGTACCGCTATTGATTGACTAGATCACGTGGAATTTTGCAAAAAAAAAAAGAAAAGAATGATTGAATGGTACTCTCTCCGTTTCAAAATATAAGTGTGTAGATATATTACCTTCACGAATCTAAAACATCTTATATTTTAAAACGGAAAGAGTACTATGTAATTCCTCTAGTATGTATATCAATTTTCGGGACAAGGATCACAATAGTAGCATTCACTCCTCAGGAATCAGCCTATTATTGTTTACATTTAGGACTTCGTGTGTTATACCGTCTCCTACGATGTGCCCAAATTTCTTGTAAAAGATATTAGAGCATCTCCACTCATTGGACGAACTCAGGCCGAAAACTGGACTTTTTTGGCCGAACGAAACGCGTTTTCGGCCTGGATACTACCAGTTTCTTACTCGCGTATCAGGCCGAGTTGCAGGTTCGGAGAAATTCAGTTAAACTCGGCGAATTATGGGCGAATAATGGCGGATTTTATTAAGTAGGGCAAGGGCGCACATATTACATCGGATTAAAAACTA
This sequence comes from Avena sativa, assembly GCA_916181665.1. NCBI lineage: Eukaryota > Viridiplantae > Streptophyta > Magnoliopsida > Poales > Poaceae > Avena > Avena sativa. Next base: position 234,779,745 of record OV702296.1, on the reverse strand, counting down.
GGAAAAGGCCCCGCCGCCGTGGTTGACGTCGGACGCCGCAACTACAGGCCGAGGCGGAGGTGGTTGCCGGTCTGGATGTGCTGCATGACGCCGGCGAGAGTTCGCCCTGGAACGCTCCAAAAGCGGCGGCGGAAATCCACATTGTGACGCTGCGGCGGCGAGCACGGCGGTCCGTCGTGTCGGGCGAGTTCCTCGAGGCGCCTGTCGGCGAAGAACCGCCTCCAGAAGACCAGGTTGCCAGGATCCTCGGCGAGATCCGGGTCTTGCATGTCGGCGATAGCCGCCTGGATCTCTGCGGCGAGGTCCTCTTCGGCCGGCACCGACGAAACAGGGCGCTGAGTTGCCAGCCGAGCGGGAGACGAGTGTCCGGCAACGCCGTATAGTGCGCCTCGCGGAGGAGCCGGGCTTCCCACGGCGGCATCGTGCGTCGGCCCTCGGCCATGGCTTCTTGACGGAGTTGAGGAGGAAGAAAGGTGCGAACGACCGAAGTTCGTCGAAGTTGGGGGTGGTGTGAGAGACTGTGAAGAGAGACAGCGGGATGTACGTCTAGGCGGAGTTCGGCGACGAGGGCGGGAGGGGTGTAGCGGCGAGCACGGGAAAAGAAAAACGACGGAAAAAGGAAAACGGCGGAAAGGATGGCGGCAACTCGGCTTCTGTCGCTGACATGCTGGTCCACTCGGCCAATTCGTTGCGTCCGGCGTCCCCGGGGCGTATCCAGGATTCTGAGTTTGGCCTGGGTAGTTGGCCCGAATCCAATCGAAAAGAGATCCCTAGATATACGAATGGACCGATTTTCTGCATCCGGGCGTAATTTCACCGTCTGGATTAACCTTCTGAGTAGACGAGTGGAGATGCTCTTATAGCATCTCAATACCCTATTCTATTAAGGTTGGAAGTATTGATAGTCTCCAACGCCAATGATAAGTGGGCCTGCAATTGTCAGCGAGAGGTTACCTGCTTCAGGAACTGATAGGTCGGCCCACGGTGCCACCCGTACCGTATCATCCTCTTCCTTATCACTATCGCGTCAGTAGCTCGCGCAGGCGCATACTGAAGGAAGAAACGGAGCACAAAACAATGGCCGCCCTCCGCCAGCTGGCCGGCGCCATCCATAACCATCGCATTGCGGCCAACTCCTCCTCCCTCTTCGATCTCCAGCGCCCCCCTTCTTGCCTCTCCTTCGCCGCGGCGCGGCCCCTCCGCCTCGCGCCCCTGCGCTCCCGCTCCCCCACCCGTGAGTAGCCTCTCTACAACTTTCCACGGAACCTTTTTCTTTTTCATTTCTATCCACGCGGTCTCAAAATCTGTTCCGTTCAGGGCTTTATTCGTTGTCCAGCAACGACATAAAGGTAGGAATCAGCCTCGAGGTGGACGGCGCGCCGTGGAAGATTATTGGTAACAAGCCAAATCCATCTTTCTTTACATCTGTTCTCCCACCTCACTGCATAATCTTAGGAAATCAGTCACAGGTTGTTTGACACAATCAAAATTGTTGGGTTTTCGTAGAGATGGAAATTTTCCTACCAACCTCTATCTATGTATGGAGTAGGATTCCTCTAGAGCATCCAAATTATTAGCAACAATTTAATTTATAGTTGGAGGAAAACCAGGAGACTTTCTAAGTCATGATGGTTCAAAACGTAATGTGTGTATGCTACAATTCTCGTGTTTTCAGTCATGTACGAGTTCAGGTGACATGCCATTCAATTTCTGTGATTTTCCTATTACTGTTTTTTCCACCCAAACATGCCTGCAATCACAATGTACCTCCTCTCTGGCCAACGAGTGGTGATTATTTGCTTAGTTCCAGCTTCCAAAGCTATGTTTACAATAACACGAGTACTCCGGTGAACCTTTCAATGTGTAATCAAGATGTGTCATGTGCCCAAAATGTCTGTCGAAGCAAAAAAATTCAATTAGTTTGATTTGCGAGATAACCTTACTGCAGAGAAGTTCCTTGTGTCAAACTGGTCCATGCACTTTGAAGGAATGTGCGTCTGCTTTTGGTTGTCAGTCCGGCCCTTGCTTTCTTCAGATGTGAGACGCCAACACGGCGAAATAAATTTCAAGGAAAAATGTTTTTCCAAAAATAATTCTATGAAAAATGCATAGCACAATTTTACCAGTAGAATAGAAACATAATTGAACTATGATATGTAATTTTTGATAGCTTCCTAACATCAGGGAGAAATGGTAATGAACAACTTTTTTTAGTTTGTGGGAGAACCTTTACATCTAATTTAGTGTCACCTATGGTTATTTTTCTTCCTGAAGTACGCTTTCACTTCTAATACACTCTCGATATGATGATCTTCAAACCTTTGTACTGAAACCCCCTTGGGGCTGAGCTTTAGAGCTTCTGCAAAGTGCTTAATTGAGATAAAGATGGTTCTCTACATGTGGAGAGCACAGGCTCAAAATAATATATAAGAACTTGTCATCTATTATTAATGTACTCTGTTTTATTTCATATGCTCAGCATGAGGAATATAGCAATAAACTTTCCCTCTCCATGCAACTACAGAGTTTCTCCATGTTAAGCCTGGAAAAGGTGCCGCTTTTGTGAGGACGAAGATGAAAAATTATATCTCCGGCAACACGGTTGAGAAAACCTTTCGAGCTGGAAGTACGGTAATCTGAGCAGAAACTCACTTTTCAGAATCTGAGCCTGAGTTTAGCAATTCCTTTACTGCATCTGTAATTCTATATTTGTACACATTAGATAATCAAATAGTGAGTATTTTCTTATCTTCTTAGTTACATATGCTAATGCTTTGGCCTGCTGTGGATTGACTTCCTGATGTGATTCTCGTCAGTTGTATCACAGCACATTTACTTCTGTATCAGCTTATAATTGTTACTTGTTTCATTCTCAGATCCAGGAAGCTTCTATTTCTAAGGAAACCAAACAATTTACATACAAGGATGGATCCCAGTTTGTGTTCATGGATCTGGTACATCCATCTATTTCACTCAAATATGTCATGTCCACAATTACCTGCTTTCTGCCTATATCTTGTTTCATACGTTTGTGATCATGGATCTGATAATGCATCTATTTCACTCATTGCATTTGCTGTAAACGATGAGCTAATTGTGGAGAGTTAGAAAGATAGAGTAAGCCGGTCACTATCTGTTTCTTGTACCTGGATAGCTATGGAGTGACCTGTGCACAGATTATAGCGGGTAAAGTTTGTGGACACGCGCACAGCACAGTCCATATTATTCATGCGCCTGGCATGACAAGGCTTTCATTTTATTACAGAAAACTCTCCGGATTTTTAATTTCGAATAACTCATGTAAACAACAAAAGGTTAAAGCTAAAGATCCTATTTTAAAGAAGCGGAATATGAATTTTCTGTCATCACAAAAAGCAAGATGTCTGAATGTAAGCCAAGCCACTTATTTCTCTAAAGACATGAGCAGGTTAAAGCTTGAAATCCCGCTAGTTACACACAGTCACACACTGGCATTTTAGAAGCGTAGGTGAAGTATTTCTTTACAATAAAATGTAACCTAACAGTTACTGTAGAAACCAGTGCAAGAAGAAGTGTCCTTTATTGCAGACATCCTTCAAAAAAACAAATTGACTGTGATACCATAGGAGAAAGCCCCTACAGCGTTAGATTTTTTTGACAATCTTCAATTACAGAATAAACTAGTATCTGTTATATTCAACCAACCCATCGCTTAATAGAAATCAGCACTTTGCATTCTTAAAGTGTACAATGTCCTTATCCTAATTTCCCTTTCCAGACGACCTTTGAAGAAAGTCGCTTAAACGAGTCAGATGTTGGTGATAAGCAAAAGTGGTTGAAAGAGGGAATGGACTGCATTTTGTTGTACTGGAACGGAAAGGTATGTGCAATTATGTTTTCATGTCATTGTCTGTCTGGTTAAATGATCTCCTTTTAAAACTTTCCGGTCTATGCTTGTTGATCATGTAACATATTCATGTGCAGCATGTGGTAAATATTGAGCACTGACAGAACAAATTCTGCAGATCATCGATTTTGATCTTCCCATCACTGTTAGGCTGACCGTAACTGAGACTGATCCGGGTCAAGGTGACAGTGCACAAGGTAAAGAGGCTGCTCTAAGATGTTTTTTCTCAGATCAAGCCCGGTGCACTTTTTTATGAAAAATCTTTTAAAAAATGTTTAACACCCCAAGAAATATTGTGAGGCTTCTGTTGCAGTTGGATTTGTGTGAGCCATAGCATCCTTTCCAGAAATATCAAGATCATTTTTGTTCATGTTATTGTCTAGTCATGCATCATGGTAATAACGGTGCTTCACCACAAACAATGTAGTCACAAAGACCACAAAATAGTCTCGGATATTTCTTCTATGATGTACATTAACATCATCTAAACCATCTTGTTTTGCAGGAGGAACAAAGCCTGCAACCGTGGAAACAGGAGCTGTTATCAACGTGCCATCTTTCGTTGATGTAGGTGACGATGTCCTAATTGATTCGAGAACCGGCCAGTATATGAGCCGGGCATAGAGTGGATACCGTTCAGAAACACCAACAGAGGACTAGTTTTCTCGTTCGCCCAATTTTGGTTTATTTGTTTACCTGACTGATGAAAAGTTCACAACATTGCTCATTCATCACAGCGGACATGAAATTCTGTTGAAACTTTTTACAACTGGGATGAGATCTTTCAGCTAAAAATCCATATTTCAGCTAAAACTGTGAAATCTAGCATCAAATAGATACTGCAGGAACACATAATCTGGTAAGCAGTTCACGGTGAAATATATTACATGTTGAGAAAAAAAATCTGTTACCCCTTCTCCCCAATTGCTGGAGCTGGGCGAAACAGATCACCCAGTTCAGAATCTGTCTCCATATCTGAAGAAAACAGCTCCTGTGCCAGCATTGTGGTCGACCGCGTACTCTGCCCTGAGCGGGCCAAGCTTAATGCCGACGCAGTATGATGACCCATGGCCAGCCCGTCGGAAGAACTCTGTAGGGTTCCCCTTGACATCCTTGGAGCTCCCGAGGTCAGTACCATGCTCAGCAAAAGCGTACACCTGTGTGTTCTTCATCATGGGGACCGGGATGCGCACCTCAGTGGCGACCTACATGATAACAGCACAGAAATGATATGTCAGTTCAGGTGAACTTGACACTTTTTTAACCTTGAGAAGTGATATTTGCAAACAAATTCACCTTGTACCGTAATACTAACCTCGAGAAGGTTCCTAGAAGCGCCGAGTTCGCCCATGCCGTAGCCCCTGACCGAGTGAGGCCCTCCAAGCGAGAACGCATCGTAGCTTGGCAGATCTCCCACACAGCCTGCATAGCGGCCATGGGCGACGAGAACCGCAGGAGGCGGCTCGCCGGCACCATTCTTTTGCTTGTTTAGATTCACAAACTTTGTCACCGTTAGCTGATGGCGGTTGAAGAACGGGTTCTTGCTTCCAATGCCCAGGCCCTGGTCCAACTGCAGCGCACAACAGAAGAAGCTTCTTGTCAGAGGGATAATTTACTTGATTCAACATGGATAATATATTTATAGAAGCTATAGGTTATATGACAGAGTTAATTAATTACTTGAAATTTTAACTGTATTTCTTCTTGCTATGTGTCGATCAACTGCACTTTTATGGAGTAGTTTCACAGAAGAACCTGTGTTGTTTCTAGGTCATTTTGGACAAAGCTGCGTTATCAAAATATGAGTTGTGGTTCATCCATCAACGTCACAATTTTCTCAGAAACACGTACTTCCCTAGAATTATAAAAACAAGGCACTTCTCTAGAAACTACAAAAAAGTAGAACTACACTTTGATGGTTTGCAAAACAAAACAAAAAATGCATTCTCAGTGAACTTCCGAAAGATGGAAGGATTGCTGTGAGCGCCATACCTGGAAGATGCACCTGTCGCCAATGGGCGCACCGTTGACGAACTCCGTGTTATCCCGGGTCAGATTAGCCTGCAGGAACGCCATCCGGTCCACGCCGGTGCCGCTGAAAGTCGTGGGTGGGCCGTCCATGCCCAGGGCGCCGGTGGCCGTCGTCCGGAGGCCGTGCGTGCACACATCATTGCTCTCATCGCGCGTCGTGATCTCCTCCATCACGAGGCCATACGTGAACGTGCTCTGCTTTGTGAGGTCCTGCGAATCCATGATTATTGCAATGTTTAAAATTCGTTATTCACGTCGGATGTGATTCTTGAAAAGAGTTTATTTGAGTGCTCATGGAAGTTCAATAATGGAGTACATCGCATTTTGAAACTGAGGGGTATTGATTTGTGCAAACCTCTGTTATGTTAGCTTTGATCCCAACTCTGTCGACCCAGACAGGTGGAGCATCGTCCATGTTGGGGCCAGCGACGAAGACAGGGCTGAGTTTCCTGGTGTTGAAGCAGCTGGTTTTGAAGATGCGATTCCTGCTGCGGTCCTCCACACCGTCTAAGTAAGGATGTGTATACTCAAGCTTGAAAGATAGATCATCCTAACAACCAATCAAAAAACATGGATATATATAAGTGCATGTGAAACATGGATATATATGGGATCCATGCTGCTATGCTAGCTAGAAGGTATCTGAAAGAATGACATGCATGCATGTGCTGTAGTGTAGTTCTTTCAGATTGTACTAGAGCAGAAACTAATGCCTTGCATGCATGTGACTGTTTCTAAAGTAACCAAGAAGCACACCTCAAAGCTGAAATTACAATCATCGACAAACAAAATCACCCATTACGAACTCACCTGAGGGTTGAGCAAGTTGCTGGATACGACAGTACCAGCGAGTGATCTGTTCAGGCCACAAATGTTGCGGTGCTCAAACGACACGCTTCCTCCAGGTTGAATGGATTCCTGAAACAAAGCTCTCCGTCAGATATAAACACACGAGGGACATAATTACAATGATGAACAGCTTCACAGCTTAATCATGAACTTCTCCAGCAATATGTAGAGACATTACAAGAGTTGGTCGTCCCCCAGGCCCTGGCACAATGTTCCACTCTGTGCTCACGTCCACTGATTTGGGATTTTGTTCATGTAGCTTGATTTCAACCAATACGCCCCCTTCTTTGGTTTCATCAGGGCTCGGATTCACCTCTATGTTGGAGAACAAAGCTAGCGCATTTAAGTTCTTAAGAGCCTGCTTCCCTGCCCCGATGTTAAAGATATGGCCTGGTCGAAGCTGTAACACATCAAAAGAGACAAGTCAAATACCGAAGTCCTAGCAAGAAAAGGCAGTCAAATCGGTAGACAGAGCATTGTAGCATAGTAAGTTGGTAACAAAGCAATTGATTGCACATCAAATTCATCTACTTCCTCTGTTCATTTTAAAAAAATCCGAATGCACTCAATGGCTCGGTTCTATCTAAATGATATTCCGGTCAAAATACGCCTTGCAAAAAGAACTGTTGAACTTGATAAGAACAGAATTACTGAACTGTGGAATGATAAGAGCGTTTTAGTGAATATGGAGCTTAATAATAAGAACATGTAATGAGTTTGGGGAGTTAACGATTACTCTACATTGATCAATAATGCTACAATAGTTATCCTAGCTCAGAATGTTTGGTGTTCAGGTAGTGCATTGGTACCTGCTGGGGCAGTTCCCTGTCAATTACAGGAAGCTTGGTGTTCCCCTCGATGACATGGCCGAGCTTGTCCAGGAACTGGTACTCCACGCCGGTGACCTCCCCCTCGACGACCTCGCCCACAACCTCGCCGGAATGAAGGTTCCCGAAGTTGACCAGCTGCGCGCACACAAACCCCTCGTTGTGGTACCACCCGAGGACGTGGTCCCTGATCCTCTGCAGCAGCCTGGCGCTCACCGGTCCCTGCTTCTTCACCATCTCCGCCACCTCCCTCCGCACGGGCTCCGGCAGGATGCACCGCTTGGTGACGCTGCGGAGGCGGCGCTGGTACGCCTGTTCCTGCCTCCGCCGGAGCGCCATCTTCTCCCTCAGCGTCATGTCGTCGTCCTCGGCCTCGTCGGCGGCCTGCGCCGGCACGAGGTCGCCCACGTTGACGCAGCTGAACCGCTTGGCCGGGGACCAGAGGGTCTCGGCGTAGGAGACGGTGAGGCCGAGGGTGCCGTCGGGCTGGGGCCTGACCGCCTCGACGCCGACGCGCTCGAACATGCCGGACGAGGACAGCGCCTCGAGCTCCCCGAGGAGCTGCGACCGGGTGTACACGCCGCCCGGCCGCAGCGCCGACCCCTCGAACAGCGGGTCCTCGGGCCCCGTGGTGACGCGCGCGCCCTCGTCCCCGCGGTCGAGGAACCTGACGTCCGAGACCTTGTACCTCTTGGCCCCTTTCAGCCTCTCGAACGGCACCGTCATCCTGGCCCCGAACTCGTGCGCGTCCCAGTCCCTCGACGGCGGGTTCTCATCCGCCGCGTGCGCCGGGCCGGCGGTGAAGAGCCACGACAGGAAGCCGCCGGCTCCGCTGCCAGTACCGCCGCGGAGGGGTGGACGACCGGTGCCGCTGGAAGCGGCGGCAGCGGAGATGGCTGATGCGAGGGCCCCATTGCGAGGGGCGTTGGAGCGGGACTTGGGTTGGGAGGACGAGATGGCCATGGCGCCGGAGGTGAACACCATTGGCGCCGCCGCCGCGGATGGATGACTGGATGCGGTTTGGTGATCGAGGGTTTGCTTTGGTTTGGTGGGGTTTAAGGGGAAGTGTTGGTCATGGAGGTCTCCTGCCGTCTTCTTCAAGACTTCCATTCGATTTTGGGTGTTAGCAAAACAGCGAATTAAGACAGTTGTCATTTTCAGTCATGATCGGATTTGACGAGAATTCCCCGTTCCAAACGCGAGGGGAGCCCTTCCGTCCTGCGTGAGCTGACGAGTTCTGGGCAAGAAGAAAGACCTGGCCAATCTGATCCATGGATCAGTCGATCAGGGATTATTTCCCAATGATTATTGCAAGATGATATGGACATTTACATGATGATGGTCATAGTATGCTGTACATAAGGTCGCTACAATCACACATGCCAGACGAAAAATACTCTCCCCTCTCCTCGTCTCCATAAGCTGGCAGAAAGAAGCTGTGTTGCTCTTCACAACTCAATATGGCTAGAGTGATGATCCCCTTGGTTGTCCAGGGGCATGTACTGCGCCATGATCGCGCGGATCTCTGAATCCATGTACCTCTGTATGCAGACAAAACAGACAGAAAATTAGATGATACTGACCTAGATTTTATTATGACTTGGTAATCAGCATGTACTAAGAGGTTGTTCATATCGTTATACCCGGATCCGGTACTTGTACACTGCGTATCCTGCGAATCCTGCTGCCGCTAGGCCAAAGAAGACCACCCACAGGAAGTTCCAGCCCACCTGTGCTCCTACATTCTTGCCTGAATAAGATTTGGAGTGTCAGTTCAGCGTCACCTCAAGGCGGTGCTTAGACATCCTATATGTTTGCTAGGTTTGAGCTTTTTCAAACAGATAATGATGACCATCAATCAGCTTAGTCAGCCACTGAACCTCTTGGAAATCAAGCCTCAGTTTGCAGTTGACATGTTGTGATTTGCTTGTTTTCTGAAATGGCTTATTTCGACAGCCCATGTGGCAACTGCATTTACTGTAGTAAACTACAACGGTTTTGATATATTTTCGTTAGCCAAAGGCCATGCATGTGTTCTATCACTTTGCCATTTGATGAAGAAGGAAGAAAGCGTCCCCCCCCCCCCCCCCCCCCCCCCATTGCGACTTGTATACTTAACACCCAGGCATCTAAAAGCTGACTCTACCAAAAGAGAGTATCACAATCCATCGTGAAGTGAGACTATATAGAGTGCTATTCAGATCTCGCTGGCTTAGCTTACTTATACAAGTGCAACTACTGAAGCAATAATAAAAAGTTGTAGTAGAAGATATGTGTACATACTTATGCACGTATCATGCTCCTTCATGTACAGCAAGCCTCCACTGCAGCCACACTCATAGCTTCCCCATGTGTTCTTGCAGTTGCATTCCTTGCACTGGCATGCGGCCCTTTCCTTGCATTCATCAACATCTGTCGCAGAATATTAACATCAGCAGTTCATCACGCACCAATGATATAACAATATGCTATGGCTGTGACAGTTAATTCTCAAGTGCATATCCACATTTCTTTAGTATATAAACCCGTAACGTATGCAGCATCTGCAAGGACTTCCATATGCCAAAAGAAGATCAGTTATTGACTCTTACCTTCACATTTATGGACTCCATCGCCTTTGAACCCATCTGGGCACTTGCAGCCATCAGCCTATAGGTATTTCACACCATCAGTATGCTTTTACATTCTAATAACACACTAAGAAGCAGTATGGACAACAAAAGTCATTACTGATAACTTACAGTACAAGCAGAGTATGTTCGACCATTCTTGGTCTCCTTCCAACAGCCACCATTGTTAATCTCACACCGCCCAGACCCCGAAGCTAAAAGAACATCATATGTTAGTATTTAGAACGTTATTAATTGGGTTCTCATGCCCTCATGATCCGATCGCCGACATCATGGGATGTTGAACAATAATTGGCAGGTGGATGCATGCAGCTTGACGAAATGATATATACCCTACTGATTTATTCAGGAAAAAATATGCCAATAAAATATTCTCCCAACTCCTGGTAGTATACCTTCACAGTGAGTGTAGCCATCACCGACGAATTTGACACCTTTCACGACAGGACATTCACAGATTTTTCCACGGAAAGTGTCCTACATAACCACCAGCTAAGTATCGTATGCATAAGCTGAACAGGAAAGGGAAAAAATATCAATGAATACAGACAGAGATAAAATCACAAGAGGTACCTTGCAAGCAGTGATGTTAGCAGCCTTGTCTTGCCAACAGCCACCATTGTTCTCCAAGCACTCATTTGTTTGTATATCTATGGTTTAACACATCATGAATGATAGATGTTTAAGAACAAGGGCCAAGCAAGTTAAGCATGTGGCATAAGTAGTAGTTAAGTACTCATCATGATTTCAGGAAACTGTGAGTAAGGTAGGGAAATCATTACACCAACCTTCAGTTAAGCAAACAGATGGCTCAGTAGTTTCTCGAAATCCAGCACAAAGTGCTTTAAGAACTGCTCCTTTGTCAAGTTTCCCTGGTAAACAAAGAGTAAGATAATCATACACTGAACCTCAAATCAAGAAAATCTGGTAGCTTTGATGGGTAGAACTTAGAAGACCAACACACCTCGGTATTGTCTGTTGTTGATTACAAGAGTTGGTAAGATGGTGACATCACCACGAGAGCCCTTGCCAATCTACGTAAAGTGCAGTGTCAAAAATAAATCAATGCTAAGTGTGTGTATGATGTTACATTCCGATCTAAGATCATCGATCATGTGTATAGAAGAAAAGGCTCAAACCTGTGCGTCCTGTTCAGCTTTCAAAACAGGATTTTCTTCATCAGCGTTTGGATCACCGATACACTTATCTATTGCTTTGTGATCTAGGCCATAGAAATTATACAAGCATTCAGTACACTTACTGCACCTCACAGTATAAAACATAAAGGCATATGTGAACAGACGTACCAAGTGACTTGATAACTCCATCAGCACATTCCTTGGTGTACTTCTTTTCCTTCATTGGGCACCGAACTGCAAAATCAGTCACATAATCCCACCACAGCCAAGGTTTCTTGTTCTCCGTAGCAACTTTATGAACACAGACTTGGCGTAAATTTTGCACCACAACATCTTTCCCATCATATCCTTTGCTGAAATCCTGTTCCGGATCAGGTGCACAATACCTCCCGTGGTTGATACACTGGGATTTGCACTGCTTACTTAAAGTGTAGGCCTCTGGGCAATACCAGGTAATGTAATGAGGAGTGAACTGTGTGTATCCCTTCTTCTCAAGTATTTGTGCTGCTCCTTTAAAGCTCTTGACAAACTGAATCTGGCTATCGCATTTTGGCCCACATTCGTCGTTACTGTTGGTCCAAAATTCATACTCAACGCGCTCATCAGGGTGAGGCAGGGACTCTGTCCAGTCCAAGTTCACATTAACCATGTCACCGTTATCAATTGCTTTCTTGAGCCTGTCCCCAAAACTTTTGGTTATGAGGGCTGAAGGAATTGTGATGTTCTCTAGATAATCTGCCTTTCCACTCTCTTCAGGCGTGTCCATCGTGATTAAAGGCTCATCCTTGTCATCGGCAACAAGGATCGCCGCTGCTCCAGCTTTTTGTGCATCCCATGCCTTCTTTGCGAAGAAGCAATCTATATACCACAACACGACCATATTATGTCATGCAAGGTAGATTAACTGATGACAGGGCAGAAAAATAAGCATGTTAAACAATAATTAGTTGAGAAAGAAATCAGTAACACCCTAGGAACTTCAGTCAATACGACAACGACCTATCTACTACAAAATCCACGAGGGCTTGGCAGTTTACTCCACACATCAAGTCAAAGAAGGGGCAGTGAGTATTCAACTTAGATCGCATCAACGCATCACATGGTCTAATATTTAACTGCGCACACCATTAAACAAAACTAATTTGTTCCAACGCAACCAACCGATGCATACAGAAGAGTAGCTCCGTCGTAATCGTGTAGCCACACACACACGCGCATGCAGCACTAGTAGCAGCCAAAACGAAGAAGAAGCAACTCTGTTCCCTCACCTCCCCTGTCGACGAGCAGGAAGGTGGGCAGCGCGCCGGGCTTGGCCTTGTAGGAGATATCGAAGTCATCGAACTCCTTGCAGGCCTTCCGGTTGGCCTTGGGGTAAGCCACGACGCCGACCATGGTCCCGCCGTACTGCGGCACGCCGAAGTTGCCGATGGCGCACTCGTAGGCGCCCTTGAGCGCGTCGGGCGCCGTCACCTTCAGGCTGTTCTTCTCCACCACGAACCGCCCTTCGCAGCCCCCGCACCACAGGAGCGCCGCCGCGCACACCAGCGCTAGCAGCGGCAGCGATGGTGGCGGCGCCGCCGCGCGGGCGCCGGATCGGAGCGTCATGGTGGAGTGCGCTCCGGCCGAGCGGTCTGTCCAAGCTCGCGATCCGCCGGAGGCCGCAGATTGGGGTTTGGACGTGTGAAGTGTGGGGGTACGGCGGTGCTGTGGTACTGCTGTTGCTTGGATTGGAGAGGAGTGTTGGGGATGGAGACGGAGGTAGATGGCGAAGGCGAAGCCTCGCGAACACGTGAGCAACGTGTCCAGATTTTTTTTTCTTTTCCCCTTTGATTCGGAGTGAAGGAAACGAACCCGATTAGGCCCAAGATAATCTGCGCTTGATTAACTATAAAACGAAAAGGCTCAGGATTGCTCTTTCATGGGCCCAAGCAGCCTAGGGTGTGTTTGGTAGACCGGACAACCCAGATATTCTCCCCTCATCCTTTATTTTGTTGTTTGGTAGATCGGGTCGTTTCTATTGGGCAATGCTAACCTCATGCAAAAATAGCCCCCGGGCACTGCCCAGTTGCTCAAATCGAGCTTCACAACTCGGTAGTGCCGAGTCGATCCCACGAGCGTGACGTGGCTTCTCCAGCCCGATAGGGGTCGAGGCCCCACACCCGCACTTCTTGATATGGGTTCCCTTGTGGGATTGCCCCTAGGGTGGCCCGATCTTCACGGATTTGAGGCGGAGAGTGAGGGAAAACCCGATGAACACGATGAACGCATCACAAACGCAAGGTAAAGATATAAATGCACGCAAACACAACCCGAGTCGATTTGCTCCCGTTGGTTCGAACAACCAATCCAATAGAATCCTCGGCGAGAAACCGTTAGGTAGAATCACCAAATGAGAGATCGGCAAGCGTATGATAGAATCCAAATCAAAGGAGAGAGTAGCAACCAAGTAGAATCCCAAAGGGGAGAGACCTAGCACTACTAGAATCCTTGATGAGGAGAGACCAAACACTTGAGAAGGGTCTTGACGACTTGGAGACGAACACCGAACTCCAAGGCCTTGTACAACTCATAGATTAACTATAGAGAGGGGTTCCCATCTAGGGTTAGGCACAAGCCTTCATTCATCATCAACTCCAACTAGATCTGAGCCACAAGGGGCTATTTATAGTACTAGGGGCGAAGGGGTAGGTGGGAGGGAATATTCTGGGTATCAAACCCTTTACAACACGTAGACTGGCAGTTTCGGCGATAAGTCCGGCGCCGTCGGAGTTGGCGCCGACATTTCCTGCGGTGACCGGTTTTCTTGGTCGTCTGCCGGAAGGGCTTACAGAACACTGTTTCGGCGGGAAGGTCGGCTCGCCGGAGGTGCCGCCAAGAATTTTGGTGGAGGTTCCGGTTTGCCGGGCTGGGTGCCGGAAGTTCCGGCGTGGATTCCGGTGCCGCCGGGCCTGGCGCCGGAAGTCCTCTTCCTCATTCTCTTCCACGCCTCTTGCTTGGGGGTCTTGGTTCCTGGGGTCTTCTTGTCGTCTCTCATTGGCGTCATGGTCATGGGCCTGGTCATAGCATTGGCACTTGTCTTAAGTAGGATCCCATTCACATAATAACCAAAGGAGGATAAGATATGGAATGAATTCACCTTTGTGGGCATGGTTGATGTAGCATGATGTGGACCAATGGTGAATGCCATGTGTTGGGCTGCATCATCTCCCCCCGCTTGAAAACGAGTCGACCTCGACGAAGTTCCATCATCATCTAGGGAGGTAGGTGTACCCATGGTCTTGAGCTTGTATGTTGTCGGATCTCCGATGTCGTAGCCTTGTTCAAATTGGTTGAAGATCTTGAAGTTGAGCTTGTCATCAAGGTGTGGTTGGAGATCTTGAAGCGTGTTCCTTGGAGGTGTTGGGTGAATTTTGTGTACCCTGCAAAACTGACAACAAAGAGAAAGAGTTGTATGATGGATTGTTAGTATGGGTCACACTCAAATCACTCTTCTCACGTTTGGTGGCATGCGACGTGGCACTTATGATTTGTCTGTTGGAGATATGCCCTATAGGCAATAATAAATGTAGTTATTATTATATCTTTGTGTTTATGATAAATGTTTACATTCATGCTATAACAGTATTAACCAGGAAACATCAATACTTGTGTGATTTGTAAACTAAATTAGAGTCCCTAGTAAAGCCTCTTCATAATACTAGCTTGTTGGTTAATAGATGATTGTGGTTTTCCTATCATGAACATTGAGATGTTATTAACAACAAGATCATATCATTAGGAGAATGGTGTGATGGACATACTCCTATAGATAAGCGTAGCATAAAGATCAAGTCATTTTAATAGTTCAATTGCTATAAGCTTTCTGATACATAGTAACCTAATTCCTTCGACCATGAGATCATGCTTATCACCATCACCGGAAGGATGCTTTGATGACATCAAACACCACACTGTAACTGGGTGGCTATAAAGGTGGCATTGAGTGTTCGGAAAGTATGGGTTGAGACACATGGATCAAGAGTGGGATTTGTCCATCCATATGATGGATAGATATACTCTAGGCCCTCTCGGTGGAATGTCATCCAATTAGCTTGCAAGCATGTGACTGGCTCACAAGGGATCACATACCACGGGAACGAGAAAAGAGTACTTATCGGTAACGAGGTTGAACTTGGTATGCAGAGATACCGACGATCAAAACCTCGGATAAGTAAACTATCGTGAGACAAAGGGAAACTGGTATCGTATGTAAGTGGTTCATTCGATCGCAAAGTAATCGTAGAAATATGTGGGAGCCATATGAATTTCCAGATTCCTCTATTGGTTATTGATCGGAGAGGTGTCTCGATCATGTCCGCATAATTCACGAACCGTAGGGAGACACACTTAAGGATTCGATGTTGTTGAGTAGTTATGGAATGATGAGTAAGAGACCAAATGTTGTTCGGAGTCTTGGATGGGATCCGGGATATCACGAGGAGATCCGGAAGGGTCCGGAGAATAAGATTCATATAAGGAAAGTCCTGTTTCGGAGTTGGGGAATGATTCCGGTGTTCTCATCGGGAATGTTCTAGAAGGGTCCGGAAGGTCCAGCACTCCGGAGGGGAATGTACATGAATGTGTCATGACAATGTGGAATGGTTGCATCATGTACTAGGTCACTTTGCTGGGCAAAATAAAGGGAGAAATCAAATCCTAGTTTGAAAGTCAAACGCCAATTTGAAAAGTCAAACGGCAAGTTTGCTTGGTGGAGGGAGAGTAGGAAACCTACTTGGGGAGGAGTTCTCCTCCCTCCACCCGTCGGCCAAGGAGGCCGAGTTGGGGGAGGACTCCCTCCTCCCAACCAGCCACCCTCCATCTATATAAGGAGGGGTAGGGCTCCCCTACCCCTCACACCCAACACACCCAAAACCCTAGCCCTAGCCGCCGGCCTCCTCCAAGTCGCCGCCGCCTCCTAGGGTTCCTCCAACTCGTCGAGTTGGGGCTTCCCCAAGCCCTAGCCACCGGCCACACCCTCCCCTTGGTGCCCTATAAACCCTAGATCATCAAGGCCTCTCTCATAGTCCACCATACTCGCTCCGGCTTAAGGCGAAGCCCTGCAGGATCTCCCCTCTACTTCCGACACCACGCCGTCGTGCTGCCAGAATCGCGAGGAGAGTGCTACAACCTCCGCTGCCTGCTGGAACAAGGGAGAGGAAGGTCTTCATCGAGTACCGAACGTGTGACCGACTACGGAAGCGCTGCCGGAACGCAGCGCTGGAAGGATCGTCTACACGATCTTGAGATCGGCAAGAGTACGACTACATCACCCATGAGAATCTGCTCTCGTTAACCGCTTTGGAATCTTCGAGGGTGAGTTCCTCTATCGACTCGTTGCTACAATCTAGTAGATAGATCTTGGCTTGTTTGTTTGCATGCGGTAGAAATTTTTTGTTTTCCATGCTACGAACCCCTACAGTGGTATCAGAGCCGTGTCTATATGTAGATCTGTTGCACGAGTAGAACACAATGGTCATTATGGGCGGTGGTGCTTTTATTATCAATTGTCTTTTGTGTACTTTGCATCTTGCGGTATGATGGGATGAAGCGGCCCGGGCTAACCTTACATGACATCGTTCATGAGACTTGCTCCACGCTCAACATGCAACTTGTATTGCATAAGTGGCTTTGCGGGTGTCTGTCTCTCCCATTATAGTATAGATCCAATTTACAACGGGCACTTGATAGTTCAAACATCAACGTTGTGGTTCTTGTTCGTAAGTTAGATCGACACTTATTGAAAGCCCCAAACCACGTAAAATATGCAAAGAAAATTAGAGGCGTCTAACTTTGTTTTGCAGGGGTGTGCTGTGATGTGATATGGCCATGATTGTGATTATATTTGATGTATGCAATGTTCCTTATTGTAAGTTGGCAACCGATAGGAGCCATATGGTTGTCTTTAAATTTTGTTAAGACCCACGTGTCTATTCAAAGTAGTTGTAATAGTTGAAGTTGGTGGACGACAATCATGAAACGGCGCCATTGACCTTGACGCTATGCCGGTGATGATGGAGATCATGTTCGTGCTTGAAGATGGAGATCGGAAGCACAAGAAGAAAGGCCATATCATATCACATATTATGAATTGCATGTGATGTTAATACTTTATGCATCTTGTATTGCTTAGTTAACGACGGTAGCATTATAAGATGATCCCTTAAGCACACAAATTTCAAGTTTTAAAGTGTTCATCCTTAGTAAGCACCGTTGCTAAAGCTCGTTGTTTCGAAGCACCACGTGATGATCGGGTGTGTTAGATTCTGCGAGTGTATACAACGTGAGCAAGCCATATTTTCTTATGCGGAAGCTAAGGTTTGATCTTGACGAGACTAGCATGTACAGACATGGTATGGGAACACGGATCATCAAAAGGTAAAGCATGAGTCATATAGTAGACATGATGAACATGTTGATTGTTCGCCATTGAAGCTACATCAACTCTCGTGATGATCGGTTTTGATGTGGTGGATTTGGTTCGTGTGATCACTAAAACAATGTGAGGGATATTTTTTTGAGTGGGAGTTCACCTAGATTAATTTAACTATTAATTAGAACTAAATTTGTCATAAACTTAGTCTAAACTATTGCAAATATGTTGTAGATCAATGGCGGCCCCTACCCTCAATTTTAATGCGTTCCTAGAGAAAGAAAAGTTGAAAAACAATGGAAGCAACTTCGCGGATTGGTTCCGCAATTTGAGGATTGTCCTCAATGCTGGTAATTTGACCTATGTGCTAGATGCACCGCTGGGTGACCCGCCTGTAGCTGGTGATACCGATGAAGTAAAGAATGTTTACCTCACTCGGAAGAATCAGTACTCCACAGTTCAGTGTGCTATCTTGCATGGTTTGGAATCGGAGCTTCAGAAAAGGTTTGAGAACCATGACCCACATGATATTGTCCGTGAACTCAAAATGATATTTGAGGCTCATGCGACAGTTGAGAGTTATGAGGCTTCTGAAAAGTTCTTTAACTGCAAGATGGAAGAGGGCAGCTCCGTCAGTGAGCACGTGCTTAAGATGTCTGGGCACGCAAACAAACTCCAAAGCTTGGGTATAGTGATTCCTAATGCTTTGGGGATTTACCGTGTCCTCCAATCAATGCCGCCAAGTTACAAGAACTTTGTGATGAACTACAATATGCAAAACATGAACAAGACGTTGCCAGAACTCTTCTCCATGTTGAAATCTGCAAAAGTGGAGATCAAGAAAGAGCATCAAGTGTTGTTGGTCAATAAGACCACCAAATTCAAGAAAGGCAAGTCTAAGCAGAAAGGAAACTTCAAGAAGGGTGGTAAGAAAGTTGCTGCACCGACGAAGAAGACCAAGGCTGGGCCTAAGCCTGATACTGAGTGCTTTTACTGCAAGGGAGAAGGTCACTGGAAGCGGAATTGCCCAAAGTACTTGGCGGATTTGAAGAACGACAACATCAAGAAGAAAGGTATATCCGATATACATGTTATTGATGTGTATCTCACTAGTACTCGTAGTAGTGCCTGGGTATTTGATACTGGTTCGGTTGCTCATATTTGTAACTCGAAACAGGTGCTGCAGAATAAACGGAAGCTAGCGAAGAACAAGGTGACGATGCGCGTTGGAAATGGATCAAAGGTTGATGTGATCGCGGTCGGCACGCTACCTCTTCATCTACCATCGGGATTAGTTTTATACTTAAATAATTGTTATTTGGTGCTTGCGTTGAGCATGGACATTATATCGGGATCATGTTTATTGCGAGACGGTTACTTGTTTAAGTCCGAGAATAATGGTTGTTCGATTAATATGAGTAATATGTTTTATGCACATGCACCTTTGATAGATGGTCTATTCTTATTGAATCTCGATTGTAGTAATACACACATAAATAACATTGAGGCTAAACGTTTGAAATTGAGCGATAACTCGACCTATATGTGGCACTGTCGTCTTGGTCACATTGGAGTGAAGCGTATGAAGAAACTCCATTCCGATGGACTTCTTGAATCACTTGATTTCGAATCACTTGAAAGATGCGAAGCATGTCTGATGGGTAAAATGACTAAGACTCCATTTTCTGGGATGATGGAGCGAGCTATGGACTTATTAGAAATCATACATACCGATGTGTGTGGTCCAATGAGTGTAGCATCACATGGTGGTTATCGCTATGTTCTTACCTTCACGGATGACTTGAGTAGATATGGGTATATCTATTTTATGAAACATAAGTCCGAAACTTTCGAGAAGTTTAAATAATTTCAAAGTGAGGTAGAGAATCAACGTAACAAGAAGATTAAATTTCTACGATCTGATCGTGGAGGTGAATATCTAAGTTACGAGTTTGGCGAGCATTTGAAGAAATGCGGAATACTTTCACAATTGACACCGCCGGGAACACCACGGCGTAATGGTGTGTCCGAACGTCATAATCGAACTCTCTTAGATATGGTTCGTTCTATGATGTCACTTACAGATTTACCGCTATCGTTTTGGGGTTATGCATTAGAAACAGCCGCATTCACTTTAAATAGGGCACCATCTAAATCCGTTGAAACGACACCGTATGAATTATGGTTTGGGAAGAAACCTAAATTGTCGTTCCTTAAAGTTTGGGGTTGAAGCTTATGTAAATAAGTTATAGCCGGACAAGCTTGAACCCAAAGCGGAAAAATGCGTCTTCATAGGATACCCGAAGGGAACTATTGGGTATACCTTCTATCATAGATCCGAGGGCAAAATTTTCGTTGCTAAGAATGGATCCTTTCTAGAGAAGGAATTTCTCTCGAAAGAAGTGACTGGAAGGAAAGTAGAACTCGACGAGGTTGTTGAACCTTCTCTCGAACTTGCGAGTAGCGCAGCACCGGAAGTAGTTCATGTGGCGCCTACACCAATAAGTGAGGAAGCTAATGATGATGATCATGAAGCTTCGGTTGAAGTTACTACAGAACCTCACAGGTCGACGAGAAATCGTACCACTCATGATTGGTATGATCCCGTTATGAGTGTCATGTTGGTGGACAACACCGATGACCCTGCGACATATGAGGAAGCGATGATGAGCCCAGATTCCAATAAATGGCAAGAAGCCATGAAATCTGAAATTGGATCCATGTATGAAAACCAAGTATGGACTTTGGTGGACTTACCGGATGACCGGAAGGCTATCGAGAACAAATGGATTTTCAAGAAGAAAATAGATGTTGATGGTAATGTTACTGTATATAAAGCTCGACTTGTCGCAAAAGGGTTTCGACAAATTCAAGGAGTTGACTACGATGAGACTTTCTCACTAGTAACGAAGCTAAAGTCTGTGAGGATTATGTTAGCAATCGCCACATATTATGATTATGAGATATGGCAGATGGAGTCAAAACAGTGTTCCTCAATGGAGACATTGATGAAGAGTTGTATATGATGCAACCCAAAGGTTTTGTCGATCCTAAAGATGCTAACAAGGTGTGCAAACTTCAACGGTCCATATATGGATTGAAGCAAGCATCCCGAAGTTGGAATCAACGTTTTGATAAGGTAATCAAAATCTTTGGTTTTATACAAACTTATGGAGAAGCTTGTATTTACAAGAAAGTGAGTGGGAGCTCTGTAGCATTCTTAATACTATATGTAGATGACATATTGTTGATTGGGAATGATGTAGAACTTCTTAATAGTGTCAAGGAATATTTGAATAATAGTTTTTCAATGAAAGATCTTGGCGAAGCAGCTTACATATTAGGCATAAAGATTTATAGAGATAGATCGAGACGCCTAATATCATTGTCACAAAGTACATATTTGGACAAAGTTCTAAAGAGGTCTGGAATGGAAGATAGCAAGAAAGGGTTCTTGCCCATGTTGCCCAATACGACCTTGAGTAAAACTCAAAGTCCAGCAACGGTAGAAAATAGAGAAAGGATGAGTAAGACTCCCTATGCCTCAGCCATAGGATCTCTAATGTATGCCATGCTATGTACTAGACCCGACATTGCATATGCTGTTAGTTTGACTAGCAGATACCAAAGTGATCCAGGAGTGGATCATTGGACAACGGTCAAAAACATCCTTAAGTACTTGAGAAGAACTAAGGATATGGTTCTTTCTTATGGAGGCGATGAACAGCTCGTTGTTAATGGTTACACCGATGCTAGTTGGAACACCGATCCGGATGATTCTAAATCTCAATCTAGATACGTATTTACTTTGAATGGTGCAGTAGTTAGCTGGAGGAGTGCAAAGCAAAGCGTTGTGGCGAGATCTTCAACTGAATCAGAATACATAGCTGCTTCGGAGGCTTCACAAGAAGCGATATGGATGAAGGAGTTCATTACAGAGCTCGGTGTGGTTCCAAGTGCGCTGGACCCAATGTCTATCTACTGTGATAACATGGGAGCCATAGCCAATGTGCAAGAACCAAGGTCACACAAGAAGCTGAACCACATCAAGCTACGTTTTCACGCTATTCGAGAACATGTCCAAGATGGTGACATAAAGATTTGCAAAGTACACACAAATCTAAATGTGGCGGATCCGTTGACTAAACCTCTCCCGAGGGCAAAACATGACCAACACCAAACTGCCATGGGTGTTCGGTATATTACCATGTAATCTAGATTAGTTGACTCTAGTGCAAGTGGGATACTGTTGGAGATATGCCCTAGAGGCAATAATAAATGTAGTTATTATTAAATCTTTGTGTTTATGATAAATGTTTACATTCATGCTATAACAGTATTAACCAAGAAACATTAATACTTGTGTGATTTGTAAACTAAATTAGAGTCCCTAGTAAAGCCTCTTCATAATACTAGCTTGTTGGTTAATAGATGATTGTGGTTTCCCTATCATGAACATTGAGATGTTATTAACAACAAGATCATATCATTAGGAGAATGGTGTGATGGACATACTCCTATAGATAGCATAAAGATCAAGTCATTTTAATAGTTCAATTGCTATAAGCTTTCTGATACATAGTAACCTAATTCCTTCGACCATGAGATCATGCTTATCACCATCACCGGAAGGATGCTTTGATGACATCAAACACCACACCGTAACTGGGTGGCTATAAAGGTGGCATTGAGTGTTCAGAAAGTATGGGTTGAGACACATGGATCAAGAGTGGGATTTGTCCATCCATATGACGGATAGATATACTCTGGGCCCTCTCGGTGGAATGTCATCCAATTAGCTTGCAAGCATGTGACTGGCTCACAATGGATCACATACCACGGGAACGAGAAAAGAGTACTTATCGGTAACGAGGTTGAACTAGGTATGCAGAGATACCGACGATCAAAACCTCGGATAAGTAAACTATCATGAGACAAAGGGAAATTGGTATCGTATGTAAGTGGTTCATTCGATCGCAAAGTAATCGTAGAAATATGTGTGAGCCATATGAATTTCTAGATTCCTCTATTGGTTATTGATCGGAGAGGTGTCTCGATCATGTCCGCATAATTCACGAACCGTAGGGAGACACACTTAAGGATTCGATGTTGTTGAGTAGTTATGGAATGATGAGTAAGAGACCGAATGTTGTTAGGAGTCTCGGATGGGATCCGGGATATCACGAGGAGATCTGGAGGGGTCCGGAGAATAATATTCATATAAGGAAAGTCCTGTTTCGGAGTTGGGGAATGATTCCGGTGTTCTCATCGGGAATGTTCTAGAAGGGTCCGAAAGGTCCGGCACTCCGGAGGGGAAGGGTACATGAATGTGTCATGACAATGTGGAATGGTTGCATCATGTACTAGGTCACTTGGCTGGGCAAAATAAAGGGAGAAATCAAATCCTAGTTTGAAAGTCAAACGCCAATTTGAAAAGTCAAACGGCAAGTTTGCTTGGTGGAGGGAGAGTAGGAAACCTACTTGGGGAGGAGTTCTCCTCCCTCCACCCGCCGGCCAAGGAGGCCGAGTTGGGGGAGGACTCCCTCCTCCCAACCAGCCACCCTCCATCTATATAAGGAGGGGTAGGGCTCCCCTACCCCTCACACCCAACACACCCAAAACCCTAGCCCTAGCCGCCGGCCTCCTCCAAGTCACCGCCGCCTCCTAGGGTTCCTCCAACTCGCCAAGTTGGGGCTTCCCCAAGCCCTAGCCACCGACCACACCCTCCCCTTGGTGCCCTATAAACCCTAGATCATCAAGGCCTCTCTCATAGTCCACCATACTCGCTCCGGCTTAAGGCGAAGCCCTGCAGGATCTCCCCTCTACTTCCGACACCACGCCGTCGTGCTGCCAGAATCGCGAGGAGAGTGCTACAACCTCCGCTGCCTGCTGGAACAAGGGAGAGGAAGGTCTTCATCGAGTACCGAACGTGTGACCGACTGCGGAAGCGCTGCCGGAACGCAGCGCCGGAAGGATCGTCTACATGATCTTGAGATCGGCAAGAGTACGACTACATCACCCACGAGAATCTGCTCTCGTTAACCGCTTTGGAATCTTCGAGGGTGAGTTCCTCTATCGACTCGTTGCTACAATATAGTAGATAGATCTTGGCTTGTTTGTTTGCATGCGGTTTAAAATTTTTGTTTTCCATGCTACGGACCCCTACATTGTCCACTCATTTGAGGCTTGTGTCTCTCACTCACGTGTTGGTGGGTCACTCTCTCACCACTCATCTCACAAGGATCCTTAGCTTGCTTTATCTTGGGCAACGACGTCATGTTGGAAGCGATAATTTGGCTTGGCGTCATAGGTTGGAGCACAAACATCTTGTCATTCCACTTAAAGGAGTATTGGTTGGAGGTACCATCATGTAGGGCGCTCTTGTCATATTGTCGTGGTCTTCCAAGGAGCATGTGACACACGGTCATTGGTACGACATCACACTCGACGGTGTCTTTATATGGATCAATCTTGAAGGAGACATTGACCTTGTGTTTGATTTGAATGGTGCCATTGTCATCAAGCCACTTGACATGATAGGGATGAGGGTGCTTCATGTATGGTAACTTGAGTTTCTCACCAAGATCGATGCTCGCAAGGTTGTGACAACTTCCAAAAGTCAAATTGAGAAATTTGTCAAAAATTAGTGGACTTTGGGATGGGGAATAGGGCAAGGAAGGTAGATCGACACCCAAAGAAACAGATCTGTGGACCAAAACCACGAAAAACTCACCAAATCGAGAGATCGATCCAAAAGCAAATTGGGGAATATTTTTGGTATTTTCGAATTTATGGTGGGTATGGGGAAACGAAGTCAAATCCGTGGCAACCAAAAGCTGCTGATACCAGTTGATATGGGTTCCCTTGTGGGATTGCCCCTAGGGTGGCCCGATCTTCACGGATTTGAGGCGAGGAGTGAGGGAAAACCCGATGAACACGATGAACACATCACAAACACATGGTAAAGATATAAACGCACGCAAACACAACCCGATTTGATTTGCTCCCGTTGATTCAAACAACCAATCCAATAGAATCCTCGGCGAGAGACCGTTAGGTAGAATCACCAAAGGAGAGATCGACAAGCGGATGATAGAATCCAAATCAAAGGAGAGAGTAGCAACCAAGTAGAATCCCAAAGGGGAGAGACCTAGCACTACTAGAATCCTTGATGAGGAGAGACCAAACACTTGAGGGTCTTGACGACTTGGAGACGAACACCGAACTCCAAGGCCTTGTACAACTCATAGATTAACTATAGAGAGGGGTTCCCATCTAGGGTTAGGCACAAGCCTTCATTCATCATCAACTCCAACTAGATCTGAGCCACAAGGGGCTATTTATAGTACTAGGGGCGAAGGGGTAGGTGGGAGGGAATATTCTGGGTATCAAACCCTTTACAGCACGCAGACTGGCAGTTTTAGCGATAAGTTTGGCGCCGCCGGAGTTGGCGCCGACATTTCCGGCGGTGACCGGTTTTCTCGGCCGTCTGCCGGAAGGGCTTACAGAACACTGTTTCGGCGGGAAGGTCGGTTCGCTGGAGGTGCCTCCGAGAATTCCGGTGGAGGTTCCGGTTTGCCAGGTTGGGTGCCGGAAGTTCCGACGTGGATTCCGGTGGCACCGGGCCTGGCGCCGGAAGTCCGCTTCCTCCTTCTCTTCCACGCCTCTTGCTTGGGGGTCTTGGTTCCTAGGGTCTTCTTGTCATCTCCCGTTGGCGTCATGGTCATGGGCCTGGTCATAGCATTGGCACTTGTCTCAAGTAGGATGTCATTCACATAATAACCAAAGGAGGGTGAGATATGGAATGAATTCACCATTGTGGGCATGGTTGATGTAGCATGATGTGGACTAATGGTGGATGCCATGTATTGGACTGCATCACTTCTCCTGCTCGCGGCACCGCATCCTCCGTCGCTCACCACCGGCTCCGTCTCCTCTCCGTCGTTCACCACCGGCTCCATATCTGTCGAAGGCCACCGCCACCGTCCCCGTCCAAGGACACCATCTACATCCCCGTCGAGCTCACCACCGCCCCCATCCCTGTCCTCTTCCCTCCTCCTCGGTGCAACCCCTGTCCTCTGAGCTCCGATTAGACCGAGCTTCGGCTAGATCATGGCATGCGGAGCGGAATAGCCCTCCTGGGGATGGCGCGTGGTGGTGGTGGAGCACTGGAGGCGTCCTGGCGGCGGCCTATGGCACGTGGCGGCAGAGGCTCCTTTGAGGTGTCCTGGCGGTGGCTCATAGCGGTGGCGCGTGGATGCGAAGGAGCACCGAAGGCGTCCTGGAGGCGGCTCGACATGGCAGCGCGCGATGGAGGCCTCTCACCGGCGTCGGCGTCGGAGCCCAAGCTCCCAGGGACTTGATTGCGTTTCTATTCTGTAATTAGGGACCTGGTTGCTATTTGATGAAGTCCTGGCATGGCTCAACTCATACTACGTACCAAACAAGATCTCAATTGAGCACTGCCGAACTCATACGACCTACCAAACAAAACAAATAAAATGTACTCAGCTGGTATGGGCTAAGATAGTCCCCCCGGGCTACTAAACACACCCTTAGTAGCGTGTGAACAATGGATCGGGTGCGAGTGCAGTTTACAAAATTCTTTTTTTTTGAGGTAGCAGTTCACGAAAATTCTAACGAAGGAAGAACAACCAATTATCACAAAATTCCGAAGTGTTGTTTTTATGAGACAATTAAACAATTGTTATTATCATAGTGCAGTTTCGCACATTCTATATGATGACTCGTCGGGTGGCTTCTAACTTGTACAATTGTGCATGTAGTGTTGCAAAAACAAATCGGGATATCTAATTTCAGGGCGTCCTGAAATTAACCAAACCCGGCGGACTGCCCTAGACCGCCTCATCGAGATGATGTGATTCTGATTTCCCCCGAGCCGCTTATTCGATCTGAATATAGCGTTGACTCTTCCCTTTGGTCTGCCCCCTCCAGTGCCCCGTTCTCTCTAGATCTCCTCCAGTAGCAGCTGGCCGCAAGTGCCACCTACCCGCCCGACCGTCGCATGAAGGCCCTGCCAAGGTACGGCGAGACGGCGCACGGCCCAAACTCCTTTCCTTCCAGCGGCCTGTCTCGGTACTACGTATTTTCTCCCATCGGCGAGGGTGTTGTTCCTGTGCAACGCACCACCGTTCGCCTGCTATTGTTACTGCCCAGGCCTCCAACGATGGCGCGCATGGCGAAGCAGGGCTAGCTTTGATCTTGTGTAGGATACGTCGATGCTGCTGGACTGCGCAATGTTCTCAAGTCAACCTTGGCTTGGATGCATCCATGCGACTTGATTTATCCTGTCTATTTTCGTAGTAGTTCTGCTGATGCCGGAAGTTTGGTAGAACTGCTGATATTTTTATGATGCCTTTAGGTCGATTTGTCGTGAAACTATAAGCGCACGAGCTTTCATGTGAGCCTGACATTTACTCCTAATGTTTGTTCTAAATCTCTTGCACAATCTTACTGTTCAGTTGTAACTAAAGAAGAATGGATGGTTTAATCAGCGTGTTTTTGTGTACAATATATTTTATACGGTGCGTCTTCCCTCCCTTTAACTTGCCGCTAATTTCATATTCCGGCGGAACACTTTTGGTTTTCTACCAAATGGAATATAAAAATCATGTGCAAGTCTGCATGTTGGGTTGATAATTTCATTTTGCAAAACTTTTTCTCTGACCTCACGAGTCTAGACATATTTCAAGACTACTGTTGTTGATACTCATACCTCCACAAAAAACACATATGAACATGTGATTTAGATACTACCGCAGTTGCATTGGTGGTATTTTTCGGTTGCTACCGGCCATCAGGTAGAAGAATCATCTTTCAGCGAGCATCCGTGAATGGCGCCGCTATTGTTGGATATGGAGCCAAGTAGGAGAGGCACTTGAAAGTGGATTCAAACACCACCGATGAGTATTAGAATATAGTTTTTTCTTTGAAATGGAGGCTGAATCTCATCTTTGTCTATTTAAATTATTCATGAGATATCGGTGCTCAACCGTGCATGTATGGATTAGCCCAAGATAGATTCTGCCCATTTTCATGTATGTGTTACATTCATACGGATACATGGCTATTGGCTATCATGTACTATTAGTTTGAAATGGATTTTTACTTGTTTTCTTGGAAATTCTAGCATGGATGTGCAAGTACTAACCATGAAATTGCAAGAAAATTCAATGTTTAAATGGTTAGTCTGGATGTATCAGGTACTATTATGCAACAAACATTCTCATACCGATAGTTATCGACTTATGGATTACCCTAATATTTAGAGTATACTAGTAATTATCGCGAAGTCAATGTTGCTAGCATGCCCTCTAGCTCGTATGTAGAAATCGAGTACCTATGGGGTTGCCTTCAAGGTATAGTTACCAATCCAGTAGTATTAGAGTTATCCAAGTGTTCAGGGCATAGTTACAAACGACTATATAAGGAGTTATCATGTTGTTTATGGTATAATTATCATCACCAAATCAATGCAGTTATCATGTTCTTTAAGTAATAGTTATTCGCCATTACCTATGGAGTTACCTAGGTGTTTAGAGTATAGTTACCATCATGAAGTAAAAGATAGTTACCCCGCTCTCTTGCTAATAGTTACCAACCTAGTGGTGTTGGAGTTACCTAGGTGTTTAGTATATAGTTACCAACACAGTACTTATAGAGTTATCTAGGTGTTTATGGCATACTTACGAATCGATTACATATGGCTCATTTTACTAGGTGTTGAGTGTATGATGACCTAGTTGTTTAAGGTATAGCTATTATCACCAAATCGACGTAGTTACCATGCTCTCTAGGTGATAGTTATCCACCTATTACTTCTGAAGTTACCCAAGTATACCCTGCCCTCTAGCTAAAAGTTATCAACTAAGTATTGATAGAGTTACCCATGTATTCAAGGTATAGTTACAAACCTAGTATTTATAGAGTAACCTATGTGTTTAAGGGTAGAGTTACTAAGGAATTTACAGTATAGTTATCATCACAAAGCCAATTTAGTTATCATGCTCTCTAGGTAATAACTATCCACCAATAACATATAGAGATTTATCCATGCGTTAAAGTTATAGTTACTAAACAATTACTTATAGAGTTATCCAGGTCTTCAGAGTATAATTACCAACTGATTACATATGGAGTTATCTAGGTGTTTAGGGTAGAATTATCCACGTGTTTACAATATAACTATCATCACGAACCAAAGTAGTAATTGTGCTCTCTAGAAAATACTTATCCACCCCACTGTTCAAAAAATCGGCTGAATCAACGATTAATAGGCCGATTAATCGATACTAGGGACCTGACCATGTCGATTATCACTAATCGGTTGTGTTAATCGTTTAGCCTGATTAATAGCTCTGACACTCCGATTACTAGGTATGCTCCCGATTAACTACTACACTTGGTCAAAAAAGTTGTAAAATTATCAACACATATCGCCCATCCATCCGCTAGCCCGCCCTAATGAAGTAGGTTTTACAAATCTCCCGCTCGATCGGTGCCTCGAGGAGCTCGATTCCCTCCATTACCAACCAACTCTTATCATTGTTGACCAGTTCCTCATAGTTACTGACCAGACCTCAGATACAAGATCTCGAGCGCCTTGAGGATCTCATCCGGGAGCTCGATCCTGACTTTAATAGGGTAGGTGGTTGAGGTGCAAGAGGAGTCATACATAATTTAGTTGATAATTTTTGTAAGTTGCACCGATTAATAGCCGACCGATTAAATCAGTTAATCGTATGAATTCTGATTAGTCGCTACTCCCAAGCCAACTGAGCAGTTAACGATTACCGATTTCCTTACCATTGATCCACCCATTACCTATTGGGAATTACCCATGTATTCAAGGTGTAGGGGTTTGTAGCATGGAAAACAAAAAAAATCTACCGCATGCACACAAGCAAGCCAAGATCTATCTACTAGATTGTAATAACGAGTCGATTAGAGTACTCACCCTCGAAGATTCCAAAGCGGTTAACGAGAGCAGATTCTCGTGGGTGATGTTGTCGTACACTTGCGATCTCAAGATCGCGTAGACGATCCTTCCGGCGCTGCGTTTCGGCAGCGCTTCCGCAGTCGGTCACACGTTCAGTACTCAATGAAGACCTTCCTCTCCCTTTTTCTAGCAGGCAGCGGAGGTTGTAGTTCTCCCCTCGCGATTCCGGCAGCACGATGGCGTGGTGTCGGAAGTAGAGGGAAAATCATGCAGGGCTTCGCCTAAGCCGGAGCAGGTTATGGTGGATCTAGGGTTTCCGAAAATCTAGGTTTAGAGGTCCGGAAAAGGAGGAGATGGAGTCGGCGGTGGCTAGGACGAAGGCGACGGGCCAGCGACAGCGCTGGGCGGCGGCGCGACGGCGGCGTGGCTTGGAAGTGGGGAGGGATGGTTGTGATTTCTTGGGGCAGCCCCTCCCCTCTATTTATGAGAGGGAGGGCAGCTTGGGAGAGGGGAGTTTGAATCCTTCCCCAAACCTAAGTTTGGAGAGAAAGAAGGACTCTTTCCTTCTTCCACTAGGAAACCATTGTTCCAGTTTGACTTTTCAAACCTTCCTTTTGACTTTCAATTTAGAGCTTTATTTCTCTCTCGCAAATGCCCAACCAAGTGACATAGGACATGATCCAATCATTCCACTTAACTATGACACATTCATGAACCATTCCCCTTCCGGTCTAGTGAACCTTCTAGACCCCTCTAGAACCTCTCCGATGAAAACATCGAAATCATTCCTGAACTCCGAAATTGGACTTTCCTTATATGAATCTTATTCTCCAGACCATTCCAGATCTCCTCGTGATATCCCGAATCCCATCCGAGACTCTGAACAACATTTGGTCTCCCTACTTACATTCCATATCTACTAAACAACATTGAATCCTTAAGTGTGTCTCCCTACGGTTCGTGAATTATGCGGACATGATCGAGACACTTCTCTGATCAATAACCAATATAGGAATCTGGAAATTCATATGGCTCCCACATATTTCTACGATTACTTTGCGATCGAATGAACCACTTGCATACGATACCAATTTCCCTTTGTCTCACGATAGTTTACTTATCCGAGGTTTGATCGTCGGTATCTCTGCATACCTTGTTCAACCTCGTTACCGATAAGTACTCTTTTCTCGTTCCCGTGATATGTGATCCCTTGTGAGCCAGTCACATGCTTGCAAGCTAATTGGATGACATTCCACCGAGAGGGCCCAGAGTATATCTATCTATCATATGGATGGACAAATCCCACTCTTGATCCATGTGCCTCAACACATAATTTCCGAACACTCAATGCCACCTTTATAGCCACCTAGTTACAGTGTAGTGTTTGACGTCATCAAAGCATCCTTCCAGTGATGGTGATTAGAATGATCTCATGCTCGAAGGAATTAGGTTACTATGTATCAGAAATCTTATAGAAAATGAACTATTGAAATGACTTGATCTTTATGCTACGCTTATCTTTAGGAGTATGTCCATCACACCATTCTCCTAATGACATGATCTTGTTGTTAATAACATCTCAATGTTCATGATCGTGAAACCACAATCATCTATCAACCAACAAGCTAGTATTACAAAGAGGCTTTACTAGGAACTCTAATTTAGTTTACAAATCACACAAGTATCAATTTTCGATTAATACTATTATAGCATGAATGTAAACATTTATCATAAATACAAAGATATAATAATAATCATTTTTATTATTGCCTCTAGAGCATATCTCCAACACAAGGTATAGTTACCAATCATGTACTTGTACAGTCACCAGGTGTTCGGGCTACAATTATCGACCGATTATGTATAGAGTTATCCAAGTGTTTAGGCTAGAGTTATTGAGGTGTTCAAGATAGAGTTATCAGGCGTCCATGGTAGATCTATCATCACTAAACTGGTGCAATCACCTTTCTCTCTAGGTAACAATTATCCACTCATTTTCTATACAATTACCCATGTGTTCAAGATATAATTATCATCACCGAATCGATTTAATTACTCCTTCCCTCTAGCTAATAGTTGTCCAACCAAAATAATGGATACTAAATCAGATTAATGATTTGAGATACAAAATTCTTTGAAGTATTGGTTATTTTTGCATCAATTCTAGTGATATAATCAATTTTGTCCTTTATATGCATGCACTAAACATGGAGATTTATTTTGCTCTTGGCCTAGTAAATAATCGTTGCACTTGCATGGAACATGTCACGCAAAATGTTATTTAAGTCGGACGTTGACATTGTTATCGGATACATCGGGACTTGAAATCGACACTCGCATCCAAATTTTAGGCTTTTGTATTTAGTGTGAATGATATCAGCAATTTTTGTATTTTCTGCATGCATATACAAGAGGCTCGATATAACCCATTCATAGGGTGGATAACTTAAATACATCACACTAATAAGTCACGTGTTATAGGTGGATAACTTTTAGATTAAAGAAAAGTTGACGAAAAATAATATGGGATCTAGTTTCGAATATCTTGGCGTGACTAGTCCAACGGTGAAAACAAATCCTAAATCGGATTAACGATTTGATCTACAAAACATTTTGAATTTTTTTTATTTAAATTTAGCTATCCAATCCTCTTTTGTCATTTAGTTGGTTTACTAATTTCATTTCCTTGCTAAACTCGCCATGGAGGACTCGCGTATGTAAATTTTGCTAGGTCTCTCCGCACATGCTTGCCTGTGATTGCGGTCGAAAGGTTCGCGTGATTTTGCAATCCATACGACGGTCGCCGGGTAGCAGGGTCCAAACAAATTTACAATTGGTTTGGTGAGATCGATCACAAGTACAAAATACAGTGACTAGTATATTGCCGTAGGCAACTCGCCCCTCCTAGGCCGCTCGTGTCGGCAGGCTCCGGAGGTCTCCCAAAACCGAGCAAAAAGCCTAAGATCCCGACTATCCCTAGTCGTTGCCGCCACCAACGGAGCCCGACCGCTGAAGGCAGAGGGCAGGGTGGGTGCTCCCCTACGCCTCCTCCATGCGCGAAGGGGCGGCGGTTCTGGGGGGGGGTGCGTAGGGAGGCGTGGCGACCGTGCGAGGTCGAGTGATGGAGGGCAGGCGAGGTGGAGGCGCTGAACTGTGGAGGTGATGGCGGCACGACCGTGCTAGGTGGTGCTCCGGTGGCGAAGGCCCTAGGCATAGGGGCGATTGGCGACGACGCATGCTCGATCTAGGCCTAGAGGGCCACAACCGGGTGTGCGCCTCTATGCTCGGTAGAAGCTAGGGCACATGTGGCCTACTGGTATTCGGCTGGAGGAAGAACGAAGATGAATGGCACATTCTTGTTGCATCCTCCTGTTTCTCATTTGCGGGATAAAAATGGCATGCTCTCTGTTCCATCCTCTCGTCTAGCGAGCGGTGGTCGTGCAGGAGCTGGATGTATAGGAGGGGAAGGAGATGCGTGCGTCTGTCATGGCGTCCAGGTGCATTGGTGAAAGATCACAGATGTCTCCTAGAGAGGGGTGAATAGGCGGTTTCAAACTTTTACAAGGGGGATCAACAAAGGCGAAATTAAACTAGCGTTTACTTTGTCAAGCACAAAACCTATAACAACTAGGTTTCACCTATGTGCACCAACAACTTATGCTAAGCAAGATAAGCAACTATGTGATAGCAAGATCTAGACTTTAAGCACGAACGCTATCATAAAGTAAGGTGCATAAGTAAGAGCTCGGATATAGAGATAACCGAGGCATGCGAAGACGACGATGTTTTACCGAGTTTCTCCCAACAATGAAGTACGACTCGTTTGGATAGGGAGGTTTTAAACCACCAACACCATGAAAGGCCTCCCTTGTTCTCCTGTGAATCTCACCCCAACGGGACCGATCCACACTTCCACTATCGGTGCACTTGTCGGTGGCAATCCAAAACCTCTCACAAGGTTGGGACATGATGCGGCTCGGTTAATCTAGAGCCTGTTGGGAGACCCTAAGAGCAAGGTGTGATGAGCAAAGCAACAAGTTTTCCCTCAGTTGTGAAACCAAGGTTATCGAACCAGTAGGAGAAAGGAAACAGCTCCCAAGGTGTTTCTAGCAACGTGGAACCTGCACAACACAACCACAACTTTGCCCCAACTCATCGTGAGGTTGTCAAGCTCACCGGTTTGCTGAAAACAAATGATTAAACGTATAGTATAGAAGAACGTAATTGCTCGTAGTAATTTCAGAAAGTAAAAAACTAGACAGTAGATTGAATATCAGTGGGAAGGAATAGACCGGGGTCCACAGTTCACTAGAGGTGTTTCTCCATAAGATAGATAACATCTTGAGTGAACAAATTACAGTTGGGCAATTGACAGATAGAGAATGCATAACAATGCATGTACATGGCATGATGATTTCTATGAGATTCTTTTGGGCATTATAACATAATACATAGACCGTAATCCAACTGCATCTCTGACTAATAATCCACCTCCAGGATATCATCCGAACAACCCTCGGGTATTAAGTTGTAAGCAACAGATAATTGCATTAAGTAAGGTGTGTAAAGTGAACAATACAATTCCCTTGGACAAATAATTGTTGTTTTCTCCCTAGTAGCAACATCACATCTACAACCTTAGAGGTTTCTGTCACTCCCCCAGATTACTAGAGGCATGAACCTACTATCGAGCATAAATACTCCCTCTTGGAGTCACAATCAACTACTTGGCCAGAGTAACCACTAGCAACAGAGAGCATGCAAGATCACAAATAACATAGACATGATAGAATCAATAATCAATCTTGACGTAGTACTTAATATCCATCGGATCCCAACAAACACAACATGTAGGATTACAAATAGATGATCTTGATCATGATAAGCATCTCACAAGATCTAAACATGATCGCACAAAAGAGGAGAAATGACCATCTATCTACTGCTATGGACCCATAGTCCAAGGATGAACTACTCACGCATCACTCCCGAGGCTGGCATGGTGATGAAGAAGGCCTTGAAGGGAATATGCCCTGAGAGGTAATAAAGTGGTTATTATGTATATTCCAAGTATATGATAGATGTTTATTTTGCATGCTATAATTGTATTAATACAGAAACATTAATACATGTATGTTTAGTAAATAAACATAAAGTTCCTAGTTATGCCTCTCTCATAAACTAGCTCGTTGATTAACAAGATGATCAAGGTTTCCTGATCATGGACATTGGATGTTGTTAATAACGAGGTCACAACATTATTGGAATGGTGTGATGAACATTCATCCGAAGTATAGCATTATGATCAAAGTCATTGAGTTTATATTGCTATAACATCATACAAAGTAATCCTAATCCTTAGACCATGAGATCATGTCAATCACTACACTAGAAGAGTATCTTGATAACATCAAACGTCACACCGTAACAGGGTGATTATAAAGATGGGTTCAGTGATACTAAAGTGTTATGTTGAGGCACATGGATCAAGAGTGGAATTTGTTCATCCCGATGACGGATAGATATACTCTGAGCCCTCTCAGTAATATCACATTGGTTAGCTTACAAGCAAGTGATTTGATCACTAGAATGTTATATCACGGGAACGAGAAAAGATTACATGTCAGTAACGAGATCAAACTAGGTATGAACATACCGATGATCGAATCTTGGACATGTAATATATCACGAGACAAAGGGATTAAGATTCTAGCATAAAGGTTCTCACGATCACAAGAAAGTCATCGTTGAATGTGTGGGAGTCAGTATGGATCTCTAGGTCCCGCTTCTGATTACTGATCCAAGAGGGGTCTCGATAATGCACGCATTATTTGCAAACCGTAGGGTGACACACTTAAGAGACAATGACACCATTTGGAACAAATAGTTTCATGCTAAAAAGATTAACAAAGCGCAGGAATTTATTTCACTAGACACCGGAACTATTTCGGGTGAAATTGTTGAAAGTGTTTCTGCATGTGAAATGAAATATTATCAAGGGGTTATATTTGAATGTTTGTACATTATGGCAATTGACAAAATTCTGAATAAATAAAAGGAGTTTTATTTAAAGAGAGATTCCATTAAATTTGGTGGAAATTTAATGGGAATTTTGAGTGGGATTTTGAGTGGATAAATGAAGATCCATTTTTGTGAGTGGAGCTTCCACCCACATGAATGGAGGGAGGGCAAGGGGCATCCCCATGCGCCGGCCACCCCCTTGGGGTTCCCCCTCCTCCTATAAAAGGAGCCCCTCTCCCTCTCTCTCTCACTCACACCTCCTCGTGAAGGATCTCTCTCCCCCTCTAGTTTATTCCCCATGGTCTCGGACTAGCGGAATACATGTTCCTGGTGGCTTTTCGGCAAGAAAGAGTTGTTGCTTCCGCTGCATCGCTGGAGCGAGGAGGCGGAGGTTGCTCGGTGGCTCGGATGTGTGTGCGAGCATGGATGCGCCGCTGATTTGCGGCGCTAGGACTTCCTCTCGATCTTGAGATCGGCAAGCATTCGTCTACATCATCCACGAGTACAACCTCGTTAATCTTTGTCGGTCTTCAAGGGTATATTCTCTACGAATGTATATCCGCCCGTTGCTTGTATCTAGTAGATAGATCTTGGTACATAGTTGTTCCTATCGTAGAATTTTTTTGTTTTCTATGTTGCGAACCCTACAGTGGTATCAGAGCCGGATCTATGCGTAGATGCTTTGCACGGGTAATACACATATGTATATGTGGGCGATGATGATTATTATATTGCTTCTTATTTGTACTTTGGATATTGGTGGCATAGTGGGATGAAGCGGCCCGGACAAACTTTACATGTCCTCGCACATGAGACCTGTTCCACGCTTGACATGCAACTAGTTTTGCATAAGTGGCTAACGGGTGTCTGTCTCTCCTACTATAGTAAATATCTAATTTGCAATGAGTTGTCAATAATTTGGTTATCCTCGTTGTGGTTCATGTTCGTAGGTAAGAACGGTTCTATCTTCGAAAGCCCTAAGCCACGTAAAACTTGCAATGGATAAATTATAAGCATCTAGTTTAGATTGTTGATGGGCTAGTGTCATGATATGGTGATGTTGTAAGTAAAAGTATAAGTCGATACTCTTACAACACACATAACGTGTAAGTTCCATAGACCTTGGCCTTACACATAAAGGAATGATGAAGATCATACCACGATGCACATGATGAACCTATCTAATGTTCCCTGAATACGGTGGTACTGCAATGGAAGACAATGAACAAGAAGAAGGTGAAGAACATGCATCAGATGAGACCGCTGATGATCTTCGTCAGGCCATTCTTGATGCATAGAGAGAATGAAAAAATAAGAATAAGTTGGAGCGCATGTTAGAGGATCACAAAAAATTATTGTACCCAAATTGCAAAGATGGCAACATAAAGCTCGGTACCACACTAAAATTGCTCCAATGGAAGGCAGAGAATGGTTTATCTGACAAGGGATTTGAGAAGCTACTGAAAATAATGATGAAGAATCTTTCAAAGGGTAACGAATTTCCTGGCAGTACATACGATAAAAAGAAGGAGCTCGCCAATGTTAGGTTTTTTGGGAGCTTGCCAAAAGAGCTTCCTGGGGCGTTCCTGAGCACGGGAAAAACACGGGGGAGGGTCAGAGGGGGTAGAGGAGATCCAGAGAGGCATGCAGCCGGTGAAAACAGAGGGAAGGAAGATATGTTCTTGCAAGAGGAGGGGAGGTCGAATCTTCCTGTTCTTCTTCCCACGGGCAGGGCAGTGGCGGGTATGAGCTCTAGAGCTAGGGAGAGTAGATCAGGGGAAGGGGAGTGTAGGGATGCTACATGCACGGGAGTGGAGCAAGGGAGAAGGGGTAGAGCTCAAGTTTCCATTAATGGCCGAGGGGCTTGTTTGAGCTTTTCTTGGCCAGAGCAGAGGAGAGGAGAGGGAGGGGGAGCTCTGGGGAGGTGAGTGGAGGCTGCTGGGGGCAAATCCTCCCGGACGACCCAATCCTCCTACAGATCTGGCCCGTGGACCTTCCTGCCCCTTTTCTTTTTCCATCTGAAAATCTAGATCTGCAGGATAAGGGTTTGGTTTAAATCCAAATAAAAATTATAAGGGTTTCAAAATATTCAGACCTAACTTTTCTCAAGTGCCTGGATGTCTTTCCCAACATGCAGACCCAGATCTGGACCAAAATCTTATCTAAATTAATTCTGATAAATCCCCTACTAAGATCTGTCCAGAACACTAATAAATTTCTCCAGTAAGTTTGGTATATCCAAATGACCTAAATCCAACGTGTACTGAAAGTTAATAACCATACCTTTCATGTCCCGCTAGACTCACCTTAGTTTGCTTCCTAGTTTGCTGGTAGAAAAATATCAAAATCCAGCCTTTTATGCCTTTAGTAAATTCTCTAGGTCAAACCAATTGAGTTTTTGATCTAATTCCATCTCCCCTTGAACTCACATAACCATATCTTCCATAATCCAGCACCTCATAATTTTATGAGTCATTGTTGTATTTTAGTGAATTAAACTCTTCTGGGCATGGTTTATTCACTAATACAATCACTACAGTAGATATGTAACTCCAAAAAGGTTGATTCCAATTTCTAAAGAAAGGTACTCTCAGTACCTACTATGTCTCCTTGGAATCGCCTAAAAATCTTCTATATATTTAATCTGGTGAAAAATACAAATCCCATCCAGTAGTGCCTTTGGGAATTTATCAAGGGCATTCTGGTAATTGTTTTGAGGTGATTCCAACTCCTCTTGATTCATTCCACCAAATAATACCTTTTCACAAAAGGAAATATTTTTTGGAACTCTAGAGAAGTTCTGGTGAATTATTTCCTAAAACTAGAGCTTTAATCACAATAAAATCCATTATAAATCATTGGAAATTGATAAAATAATGAAACCACTTTTGTAGGCTTCATTTTATCGATACCTACCTGATGGTATCATTTTTATACAATGGTATCATTCATATGAAGTCCTTGTCAAAAACCTCTCTTAGTTAGTTCCTAGACTTTGAATCAAAAAGGGAGCCTCTCCCTAATGTCTCCAAATCTTCCTTCCATCCAATCAGATCAAACCTCCACCATCCTACTGATGTATATCATGTATTTATATTTTTATTGCTGTTTGGTTTGATGCTTTATGCCTTGTATTGATTTGTGTATTGTTTGTTTGCATGTATGCTCGATAGCGGCCATAGTTGCGATTGTGTGACACCGAGAAGAAGGAAGCATCGGGGTTATCTTTATTATTGTTATTATTTGGTACTCTGGTATTCAAAAGAAGTCACCGGACATATCGCTGGTCACAGGCAAGCCACCATTCCTGAACTCCTATATTAACCTACTTCTGTTTATCAACTGTTTTATATCTCGTTTATAAATTGCATGATCACAGGCATGGTTTGTTCCAAATAAAAGTGCGTGAGTAACTTGGCTCCTCCAAGTTATGAATGAGCGTCCAATAGGACACCTACCCTTTTTACACCTATATTTACCCATTTAGAGTGAGGCACAAATGATTAGCATCTTCCCTCTTAGAACCCACGGATTTTCAAAGAAAAACTATTTTGGGTTCTTACCCTACCACAAAGTTTTCAAAATAAAACCCTTGGAAATAGGCATCATTTCCGAGTGGAAGTTTTACTAAAAGAACATATGAGGTGGATGAAGAGAAAGTCAAGCAAGAGAAAGAGAAGGGATGTTCTAAGCCAATGTCCGAAACAATTTTATCCGTGCAACCACATTAGCCCAGACGCTAGGGCTTAGCTCGTAGTTTGTGATCTTTAGCCGTGGCTGCTCGTACTTGATAAAGGGGAGAAATCCCCTGAAATCCGGGCTGCCTGGGACAAGGCACTGGTGCAAAAATTGGGTCTCTCGCGGACGGTATGCTTTTAGGTACTACGGATGGAAGATTATCACTATTGCTATTTGCCAGATTTACGGTCTGAGAATACCCGTTATTGTATGCACCCCGGATTTACGGTCTGAGAATACCCGTTATGCATACAATTCACGTTCCCATGATCAGTGAGCATAACCTACTAGTATTATTACTACATCCATATAGTAACGAGTACAAACTTACAAAATGGCCATTATGGCGATTACAACACAAGTAGCGGAAGTCTTCAGCGTAGAGCCCGTGCCTTCACCTACAGGCAACTGACTGGGAAGACGGCCTAGCTCGCATAGACGTCAGCACCTTCATTCCTTCTTTACATCTGCAATCTGGCCAAGTAAATAGCCAGGGACAATGACGGTGAGTACTTTGAATGTACTCGCAAACCACTGAGACAAGGTAATAAGATAATGCATATCTGGCTGTGGCGAGATAGCTCTACACTATAGTTGTTTTTGAAAGACCTAACATTGGCATCTCTATATCTTTGTTGCAAAAGAGTTTTTGGAAACCATGCCTCCTTTTTGAAAATCTGGACATCTCCACATCCTTGTTAAAAAGATTTAAAACAGTTTTGTTGGAGAACCCTCTTTAAAACCTTATCGACCATCTCTGGTCAAAACCAAACTCTTTCTTTTCTTTCCTTGTGACCAAGTCACTTCGTTTAGTTCATCTCAACTTATCCGAAGGGTCCTCCTATCACTTTCCATTCCAACCGTCCTTGACCGTGGACACGGCTATTTGAATAGATTAGACTCTACAGAGTAAGTGCACTTTACCCACAAGAATCAATACATTCGCTGGGATAAAACCACGGCCTGCTACACACGGTAGATAGGGGCTCAGATAATCAAACTTAAACTTTTCATTTGTCCATCCCTAGCAACGGCGGCTTTTACTTTTGGGTTGTTCTCTCCGGTACGAGTATGGGGTACGATGACCCTGGTCCTTCCTTCCGTACTGACCCCTATCTCTAGACCGAAGTCTAGCAAATAGCAATAGTGACAATCTTCCATCCGTACTACCTAAAAACATACCGTCCGCAAGAGACCCAATTGTTGCACCAGCGCCTTGTCCCAGACAACCCGGATTTTAGGGGATTTCTCCCCTTTAGCGAGTACGAGCAGCCCCGGCTAAGGATCATAAACTACGAGCTAAGCCCCAGCGTCTGGGGTAATATGGTTGGACGGATAAAATTATTCCGGACATTGGCTTAGAACATCCCTTCCTTTATCTTGCTTAGCTTTCTCTTCATCCACCCCATCTTTTATTTAGTAAAACTTCCACTCGGAAATGATGCCTATTTCCAAGGGTTTTATTTTGAAAACTTTGTAGTAGGTTAAAACCCAAAATAGTTTTTTTCTTGAAAATCCGTTGGTTTCCAAGAGGGAAAATGCTAATTATCTTTGCCTCAATCTAAAGGGGTAAAGATAGGTGTAAATAGTGTAGGTGTACTAATGGACACTCTTCTATAACCTGGAGGAGCCAAGTTACTCACGTCTTTTTATTCGAAACAAACCATGCCTTTGATCATGCAATTTATAAACGAGATATAAAACTGTTGATAAACAGGAGTAGGTTAATATATGAGTTCAGGAATGGTGGCTTGCCTGTGACCAGCGAGGTGTCCCTTGACGGTGTTAGATAACTAGAATAACAATAATAAGAATAACCTGATCCTTCCTTCTTGTCGGCGTCACACAATCGCAACTATCGCTGTTTATCGAGCATACATGCAACAAACAATACACCAATCAATACCAGGCATACAAGCATCAAACCAAACAGCAAGCAAAGGATAATTACTTGATATACATCAATAGGATGTTGGAGGTTTGCTTTGATCGGATTGGGAGAAGATTTGGAGGCATTAGGTGAAGGATCCCTTTTTATTGAGTCTAGGAATTTCCTAAGAGAGGGTGTTTGACCAAGGGCTTGATCTGTATGATATCATTGTATAAAAATGATACCATCAGATAGGTATTGATAAAATGAAGCCAAAAAAGTGGTTTCACTATTTTATCAATTTCCCTTGATTTACAATGATTTTTATAGTGATTAAAGCTCTAGATTTAGGAAATAATTCACCAGAACTGTTCTGGAGTTCCAAAAATTATTTCCTTGGGTAAAAAGGTAGTATTTGGTGGAATGAATCAAGAGTAGTTGGAATCACCTCAAAATAATTACCAGAATGCCCTTGGGAAATTCCCAAAGGCAATACTGGCTGGGATTTGTCCTTTTCCTCAGGTTTAATCTACAGAAGTTTTTTAGTTGATTCCAAGGAAACATGTTAGATATTGAGAATACCTTTCGGTAGAAATTGGAATCAACCTTTTTAGAGCTGCATAGCTACTGTAGTGATTTTACTAGTGAATAAACCATGCACAGAAGAGTTTATTTTACTAAAATTCAACAGAGACTCAAAAAATTATGAGCTGCTGGATTATGAGAGATATGGTTATGGGTGTCAGTTGTGAGTTGGAAATAGATCAGAACCTCACTTGGTTTGATCTAGGGAAATTCCTAAAGTCAGAAAGTCTCCGATTTTGATATTTTTGCTAACTGCAATCTAGGAAGCAAAATAAGGTGGGGCCAGTGGGAGATGAAAGGTATGGGTGATAACTTTCTGTACAAATTAGATTTACTCCATTTGGAGCAGTAAATATTTCTAGAGAAATTCTTTAGTGAAAAGGATAGATCTTAGGAAATGATTTATCATATTTATTTTATATATCCCTTTCGTCAAGAACCAAGTCTGCATGTTAGAGAAAAGGTGTATGCATGTGGGAAAAAATAGATCTGGCCAAGATCTGGTGATTTACAAATTTGTTTGGATTTAAACCATCTACTGATTTCCAGATCTAGAAAAGAATAAGAAGGAAAAAGGGGACAGGGGGTTTGCGGGCCAGATGCAGAGGGCGATGGCCCTCTCTGTGGCATGCTGGCCTAGGGAGCAGGACAAGCATGGGCGGCACGCAACCGGCCTGCTTGCCAGGGGCAAGGGCGAAGGGGTACAGGGCGCACCCGGCCGTCGGATCTGGCTGGATCTAA
Source organism: Avena sativa (assembly GCA_916181665.1). NCBI lineage: Eukaryota > Viridiplantae > Streptophyta > Magnoliopsida > Poales > Poaceae > Avena > Avena sativa. The sequence continues at coordinate 234,737,060 of OV702296.1, read as the reverse complement.
CGGACGCGGGATGTCGTCTTCGCGGGGCTATCTCGCCGGCGAGGAAACCCTAGCTGGCGACAGGAGGGACGGGGAGGCTCACCGGGGGCTCGAGGGAGGCCATGGAGGCGAACCAGCATGCGGAGGGGAGCCAGGAGAGGGGCGTCACATCGTGGTTTGGCGTCGAAAGTGGCCTCGCGTGTCGGGCACCGAGCCGAGCTCGTCGGAGCTCGCCGGTGGGGCGTCTCTAGGTCCTGCAAGAGGAAAAGTAGGACCCAGGGTGTTAGAGACGAGGCCAGGGAGGCTCGGAAAGTCAGGGGAGAGAGGGGAGGAGGAGGGAGGAGAGCACCAAGTCAAGTTTTTGGAGAGAAACCGAGAGGGAGTAAACGTCTTCGTTCGAACTAGAAAGTGGCTGGGATGAGCTCTGGAGCTAGAGGGAGTAGATCCGGGAAAGGGGAGTGTAGGGAGGCTACATGCACGGGGAGTGGAGCAAGGGAGAAGGGATAGAGCTCAAGTTTCCATTAATGGTCAAGGCGCTTGTTTGAGCTGTTCTTGGCCAGAGCAGAGGAGAGGAGAGGGAGGGGGAGCTCTGGGGAGGTGAGTGGAGGCTGCTGGGGGCAAATGAGGGCGAGGGGGAGAGTGGTACTGGCCTTGGGCCTTATAAACAAGAGAGGGGGTGGGCAAGGTCCATTAGGACATGGGCAAGATTTTGGCTGCTCACTGGGCAAGATGGGGTGGTGCTGGGGTGGTGTGGGGCCTGTAGCTCGACCAGAGAGGGAGAGGGGGAGTGGTGTAGCTGTTGCCTCTTTAATACAAAGATCTTTGCAAGATAGGATCCTCTCTCCTCACAAGTTTCAAGGGCTAAAGGACAAGAGGTTAGGTCTTGCTACAGTGATATGCTACAGTGCACGACCAGGGTGTGTGTGCTGCTGTGGAGGAGTACTTGACAAGATTTGGTGAGGATTAGAGTTGGTTTGAATCAAGTTTGGTTGTTTTGCAAAATGTTGATCCTTTTGGTTCTTGTGAAGGAAGTTGGAAATTTTGCATTGGGCAAAGTGTGGAAATGGTACTAGTAGATAGAGGAGGTCAAATAATCTCTTCATGATTTAAATGGGATTTTTTCAAAGATTATAATCCCGTTTAAATGCACTTCTTCAAAAAGTACAAAATTAGATTACGAAAGCTAAGATGATATTTTTACATTGGTAAAGCTTGGTTTTTGATGTGAGAAGGTCCTAAATACCATAACACTCATTGGAGAATTTTATTGGGATTTATTGAGGCGGAAAAGTATTTTTGGGGAATTATTTCTTGTTTCTGCCATTTAAGAAATATGGCAAATTGAAATAATAAAGAATCTAAAAAATAATTATTTTTGTGTTGGAAAGATGGGGTATGATATATAGGCATCAAAAGTGCCTTGAGTTGGCAAGGTTATTTGGAGAAAAACAAACTTGCCTTTATAGACAAGGAATTTAAGGAATTGGTAAGTGGAGGAAATAAAATAGTTTAATAATCCAAATAATTGGGGAATTATTTGGGATGCTTATATCCAAGTTAGATGATGTAAACTTGATGTAGGCATCAAGGTCAACCTTGGTTTTGAAGAAAAGTGGTGAAAAGGGTGGAAACTAGATTCTTGGAGGATCTAGGGTTTGGGGTTGCGGAAGTTAGCGTCGAGATACACCAACGAAGGCAGTCACCTAATAGGATCGAGTGATCCGAGGCAGACAAGCAACACATTCCAAGCATCATACACGCACATGACAAGCAAACAAGGCACACCATCGATACTAAGGGGTGACTACACGCCATAAGGGGAATCATATTTTAGGGATGCTAATCCTAAGTATGGACATTACAGGGGTCTTAACTTTTGTCCGGCCGTATTTTGTCGTTGGTGCCGTACTTTATATGTTTGGGGGCGATGAAGGACTCCGTTGGTAAGACGATCTTGTAGTGTCTTTCATCATGGGTAGCTCCTTTGTTTTGCTTGTCTTGAGGTCTCTTTGTTCAAGGATCTCAATCTTCATAGTCTTCAAGTTGGACTTTGTTTGGAAAAGTAGAACATTTGAAGTAGATGAGATATAGAGTAATCTATTTTCAAAATGTTTTAAGTCAGAGAAGATGAGATAATAAATCCTTCGAAAATCTTTTGAGAAAATAGTTTTTGAAACCGGTGTTTTCAGAAATAGGGGTTGTCCTGTCTAACGTCCATGCCAACTAAGGTCTCCTACAGGATCTGATAAAGAAATTCCTAACAACTCCTGCTCATGCCTTAGTTCTAATCGCCCCAAAGGAGCAACGACCTAGTCAACTCTCCGCCAAATCAACGGGAAGTCCTCACCATAAAACAAACGCCCCAAGATTACGGAAGATAAGGAGGCCCAAGGACAACGAGTCTACTCCGTCATCAACCCAAAGAAATACAAAAGAGCTCGAGCTATGACCACCACTCTGAAGCTAACATGCCTCCACCTCGACGAAGGACCAAGAAGAACCGTCGCTAACCACTAAAACAACCCCGAGTTAACCTTTACAGCTTCTCTAAGTAACCACCATAGGAAGGTAGTCGCAATAAGGCGTCACTCGAGGACCTCAACTCAAGCGTCACGCCTTGCTCCAAGACGAAGGATCTACCCCCAACCTCGATGACCCCAAGTAAAGCTCTAAGGTGGAAAGACTGCATCTTTCCACTCCAAGCCAGAAGAACGCCTACGAGAAGACAATCTAGGAAGATCTACAATCCAAGAACCTTCCCGAAGCCCCACCTCGAGAGTCGTCAGAAGAACAGAACACATACATCAGCAACAATCTTCAAAAGACTGCTCGATCCTCAACACCGAGACATTCAGAATTAAGACAACAAGACTACCCGACGTCGCCAATACTACTCTCCAAGGAGTAGAAAGCAACCCAAAACATCAAGTTTTTCTGAAGATGTCGTGAAGCCCTTCTCTGCTTCTGCTACTAACGACCCACCAAAAAGGACCTCCAAATTTGCAAACCTTGAGATGGAGAATGAAGAACTGTCCCCTTCACGAGTATCAACCCCTCCTCAAGTCACCACTCCTAGAAGATCCACTCGTCAAAGGAAACATCAGAGAAGGCATGACCCTCGTTGCTGAAGAGCTGAATGTCCCTCATATCCCCGAGGAAATACAGTAACAAAAGTGGGTACCCAACCCCAAGGACGACTACAAGATTCAAGGAGCACTCTTGACATAATCCTTCGTATCCTACCTACTTACTCCGCTAACCCCTAGCAAGTGATGGATCGTCTCGAAACCTGTTCAGTAAGGCGTCAAGTACCTTCACCAATGGCCCGCGCAAATCTGCTGAGTTCTGAGTGAACCTTGTTGGATGATATGTAAGGATAATACCCTTCCTTACATGTTTTACCCACGACGTTGCATCGGACCGAACCCGAAACAACCCCCCTATCTAAAGAACCGCGTTCTGAGACCGCCAACAGCCCACGACAATCCTCCACCTATTGGACCCTACCTAGCTCAGAACTAACTATCTGGAAGCTCGTTAAATGCTCCTCCCACTATGACTATTACTTCAAGAAGTGGCATCGACACCTCCCACGAGGCGGTACGAGGTCAACAGAAGGTAACCACCTCAGGATCAAAGATGCAGCGCCATCCCGTAGCCTCAGCATACGACTCCAATCAAGAAAGTCGGTGACTCCACCCAAAAACCCCTAGTGTCACTCTAAGGGGGAAAGACAGTGTATTTCCTGCCTAAAAACCTGATAGAACCCTGGAATCGAGCACTAGTTATTGTTACCACCCCTACAAAATACGAATCATCGACCCTGCAAGAAGGACGACAATCGGCACTTACCCAGAATAAGAAGGCATGTCAGGAAATTCCTCCACTCCAAGTTAGACCGACCAGTAAACACCCCGATGTATCCAGACCTCGAAGAGAGAAAAGTCAACCACGAGGCGGATGAATAAAGAAGATTCAACTCGGCATCTCGCCTCAAGAAGGAAGTACCCCGTTGACGCTAAACCTGCCTAGACTTGTCCTAAGGAGAAAATACTGCGTCTTTTCCACTCGCTTAATCTAAAAACCCTAAACCAAACCTTTACCCAAAACCTAAGTCGCTCAGCTCCGAACTGTAGTTGACCCTGCCTGTTTACTAGAAGACCAGCTAACACATAATATTTCCATCGTTGAAATTGTTAAGCGGATGTTATCACCCAACCCTACTCCTCCCTAATCTCGGGACGAGATTATTTTAAGGGGGAAAGGTCTATAACATCCCAATTTTAGTAACCCTGAATTGTTGTCCAAAAAGGCAAAAATCAGGGGGAACAAAAACTTTTTCTTGTTACATGTGCCCTTGGAATCACCTAAAAAGCTTCTGTAAAATAAATCTGATGAAAAAGACAAATCCCATCTAGTACTTCCTTTGGGAATTTCTCAAGGGCATTCTGGTAATTTTTTTGAGTATATTCCAACTCCTCTTGATTCAGTCCATCAAATACTACCTTTTCACCCAAGTAAATAATTTTTGGAACTCCAGAGATGTTCTACTGAATTATTTCCTAAACTAGAGCTTTAATCACTATAGAATCTATTATAAAACTTTGGAAATTGACAAAATAGTGAAACCACTTTTGTTGGGTTCATTTTATCAATACCTATCTGAGGGTATCATGTTTGCACATTGATCTTACACAGATCAAGCCCTTGGTCAAAAAACCCTCCCTTAGGTAGTCCCTAGACTATAAATCCAAAGGGATCCTTTCCATAGTGCCTCCAAATCTTCTCGCAATCCAATCAAATCAAACCTCCAACATCCTACTGATGTATATCATGTATTTATATTTTGCTTGCTGTATGGTTTGATGCTTGTATGCCTTGTATTGATTGTGGTGTTATTTGTTGGCATGTATGCTCGATAACGGCGATAGTTGCGATTGTGTGTTGTCGAGAAGAAGGAAGCCTCGGAGCTTTATTATCGCTATCATTATTATTATGGGTTTTCTAGTATTCTAAAGAAGTCACGGTACATCTTGCTGGTCACAGGCAAGCCACCTTATTGCTCATACACCTTGTCCTATTATTGTACCTATGCATGTTTTATCTACCCGTTTATACAAACTATACTATATTTTATATGGGGAATGTTTGGCTCCGCCAAATAATTACCCCCTTAGTACCATTAGGTACAAACTATCTGTATAATACCTACCCTTCCCTAGTATGGTAGATGGTGTTTAACACCATAACCCCTTGGAGACCCCGTTTTATCCGAAACAAAAGTGTAGGATGGGAAGGCCCGGAAAAAGGTTTACAAAAATGTTTTATGAGAAAAACTTGGTGAGGCTTGGCCTACCAAGTGGTTTGGAAAATGAGAAAGGTTTTGTTTTACAAAAAGGTGGACAAGAGATGGAGGAAAAATATTTACGAAAACACGCCCGGCTGTACAGTTCCTAATGCTTGAACAATTAACCCGTGCAACCACATTACTCTGGAATGGGACGGAGTTGGGCTGGAAGTTTGACTAATACGGTATAGGGGCCTCACACTACTACAGGGGCAAACAATCCCGGAGGGTGGGCCTTCTCTGTCTAATGGTCTATGCGTAGCATCGACCGGGAGAAGGAACAAAGGGTCTACGGGTCTCCGCGCGATACTATGAGCCCCTCATTGAAAGCGCACACCCGTCGAGGTGCAAAATGTGCTCCGGTTGGCTGGTTACTATATAGGGAGTCCTGGTGTTGAGGGGGTTAACCTCATAGGGTAGGCACTTGTACCAGAGAGGGCATTCGAAAGGTCTTGACCGGTTATTCGACCCACGATCAGTTTGGATCAGGGACGGGTAATTGGATGATGTGGGTATAGTGTACAACCTCTACAGAGTGTAAATCTATTCGAATAGCTGAGTCCTTGGTCATGGATGGTTGGGATGGCTGCTGTACAGGGGTGATGGTTTTGTTTTCAAAAATTACTTTGGAAAAGAAAAGGGCTTGAAAGTGATTTGACCATGAGATGGTCGGATAATGGAGGAAGGAGTTTGGTCATGCGATGACCGGAAGGAAAAACAAATGGGTGACCCAATCTTAGTGTTTTCCTAAAACTTTTCAAAAGGTTTTCCAAAATGTTTTACAATTTTTTTTCTCAACAAAGATAATAGAGGCATGCTATATCTATAATAGAAACTAGTTTATAAAATAACCTCTCTTGAAACCATCCTACCACCGCCATATTGCATACCTTTTATTGTTGTATTCTTAAGGTGGTTTGCGAATACATTAAAAGTACTCATCGGCATTGTCCCTGGCTATTTACTTGGCCACACTTTTTAGAAGAAAGAGGACGACGGATATTGCTGACGTCTATGCGAGCTAGGTCGTCTTCCCAGTCAGTCGCATGTAGGTTAAGGCATGACATGGGCTCTGCGCTTGAAGACTTCCGCTATTGTTGTTGTATCGCCATAATGGCATAAATGTAAGTACTTGTATTTGTTAATTATGGATGTTGTAATGATACTTGTCGGTTATGCTCACGGCTCACTGATCATGGGAACGTGAATTGCAGGCATAACGGGTATTCTCGGACCATAAATCCGGGGTGCCACAGACTTGGTATCGTTAAAATCCGTGGGTTGCAAGAGGGGAGATGCTGATCATATTAGTCTCGATCTAAAGGGGTAAGATGGGTATCGAGTGGGGTAGGTGTCCTAATGGACACTTATCCATAACTTGGAGGAGCCAAGTTAATCATGTCTTCTTATTTGAATCAAACCATGCCTTTAATCATGCAATTCATAAACGAGATATAAAACAATTGATAAAAAGGAGTAGGGTAATATAGGAGTTCAGAAATGGTGGCTTGCCTGTGACGAGCGAGATGTTCCTTGACAATGTTAGATAACCAGAATACCAATATAACAATAATAACAAGAATGTGGAGATGTCCAGGTTTTCTAAAAGGAGGCATATTTTCTAAAAACTCTTTTTTCAACAAATATATAGAGATGACTTGGGGGTCTTCTGGATAGCACAAGAGGTGGTGTGCTAGGTGGCCTAAGTTCAAATCTCAGCTTCTCCTATATATGAGTAGTGTCTAGTTCCTCCTAGATACTCTTTCATCTAGAGATGCCAATGTTAGGTTTTTTCAGGAGCTCGCCGGAGGAGCTTCCTGGGGCGTTCCTGCGCACGGGAAAAACACAGGGGAGGGTCAGAGGGGGTAGAGGAGAGACGGAGAGAGGCATGCAGCCGGTGAAATGGAGGGGAGGAAGAGATGTTCTTGCAAGAGGAGGGGAGGCCGAATCTTCTTGTTCTTCTTCCCACGGGCAGGGCAGTGGCGGGTATGAGCTCTGGAGCTAGGGGAGAGTAGATCAGGGGAAGGGGAGTGTAGGGATGCTACATGCACGGGGAGTGGAGCAAGGGAGAAGGGGTAGAGCTCAAGTTTCCATTAATGGCCGAGGGGCTTGTTTGAGCTTTTATTGGCCAGAGCAGAGGAGAGGAGAGGGAGGGGGAGCTCTGGGGAGGTGAGTGGAGGCTGCTGGGGGCAAATCCTCCCGGACGTCCCACTCCTCCTACAGATCTGGCCTGTGGACCTTCCTGCCCTTTTTCTTTATCCATCTGAAAATCCAGATCTGCAGGATAAGGGTTTGGTTTAAATCCAAATAAAAATGATAAGGGTTTCAAAATATTCAGACCTAAATTTTCTCAAGTGCCTGGATGTCTTGCCCAACACGCAGACCCAGATCTGGACCAAAATCTTGTCTAAATTAATTCTGATAAATCCCCTACTAAGATCTGTCCAGAACACTAATAAATTTCTCCAGTAAGTTTGGTATATCCAAATGACCTAAATCCAACTTGTACTGAAAGTTAATAACCATACCTTTCATATCCCACTGGCCTCACCTTAGTTTGTTTCCTATTTTGCTGGTAGCAAAAATATCAAAATCCAGCCTTTTCCGCCTTTAGTAAATTCTCTAGGTCAAACCGATCTAATTCCAACTCCTCCTGAACACACATAACCATATATATTCCATAATACATCATCTAATAATTTTATAAGTCTCTGTTGTATTTTAGTGAATTAAACTCTTCTGGGTATGGTTTATTCACTAATAAAATCACTACAGTAGCTCTGTAACTCCAAAAAGGTTTATTCCAATTTCTGCAGAAAGGTATTCTCAGTACCTACTATGTGTCCTTCGAATCACCTAAAAATCTTCTATATATTAAATCTGGTAAAAAAGACAAATCCCATCTAGTACCACCTTTGGAAATTTCTCAATGGCATTCTGGTAAATGTTTTGAGGTGATTCCAACTCCTCTTGATTCAGTCCACCAACTAATACCTTTTCACCCAAGGAAATAATATTTGAAACTCCAGAGAAGTTCTGGTGAATTATTTCCTATAAAATCCATTATAAATCATTGGAAATTGATAAAATAGTGAAACCATTTTTGTTGGCTTCATTTTATCAATACCTACCTGATGGTATCATTTTTATACAATAGTATCATTCAGATCAAGTCCTTGTCAAAAACCTCTCTTAGTTAGTTCCTAGACTTTGAATCAAAAAGGGAGCCTCTCCCTAATGTCTCCAAATCTTCCTTCCATCCAATCAAATCAAACCTCCACCATCCTACTGATGTATATCATGTATTTATCTTTTGCTTGCTATTTGGTTTGATGCTTGTATGACTTGTATTGATTGGTGTATTGTTTTGTTTGCATGTATGCTCGATAGCGGCGATAATTGCGATTGTGTGACACCGAAAAGAAGGAAGCATAAGGGTTATCTTTATTATTGTTATTATTTGGTACTATGGTATTCAAAAGAAGTCACGGGACATCTCGCTGGTCACAGGCAAGCTACCATTCCTGAACTCCTATATTAACCTACTTCTGTTTATTAACTGTTTTATATCTCGTTTATAAATTGCATGATCACAGGCATGGTTTGTTCAAAATAAAAGTGCGTGAGTAACTTGGCTCCTCCAAGTTATGAATGAGCGTCCAATAGTACACCTACCCTTTTTACACCTACATTTACCCCTTTAGAGTGAGGCACAGATGATTAGCATCTTCCCTCTTGGAACCCAAGGATTTTCAAAGATAAAACTATTTTGGGTTCTTACCCTACCACAAAGTTTTCAAAATAAAACCCTTGGAATAAGCATCATTTTCGAGTGGAAGTTCTACTAAAAGAAGATATGAGGTGGATGAAGAGAAAGTCAAGCAAGAGAAAGAGAAGGGATGTTCTAAGCCAATGTCCGAAACAATTTTATCCGTGCAACCAAATTACCCCAGACGTTGGGGCTTAGCTCGTAGTTTGTGATCTTTAGTTGGGGCTACTCATACTTGCTAAAGGGGAGAAATCCCCTGAAGTCAGGACTGTCTGGGACAAGGCACTGCTGCAACAATTGGGTCTCTCGCGGACGGTATGCTTTTAGGTAGTACAGATGGAAGATTGTCACTATTGCTATTTGCCAGACTTCGGTCTGGAGATAGGGTTCAGTACGAAAGGAAGGACCAGGGTCGTCGTACCCCATACTCGTACCGGAGAGAACAACCCAAAAGGAAAAGCCGTCGTTGCTAGGGATGGACAAATGAAAGTCTAAGATTGATTATCCGATCCCCTGTCTACCATGTGTAGCGGGCCGTGGTTTTATCCCGGCGGATGTATTGATTATTGTGGGTAAAGTGCACAAACTCTGTAGAGTCTAATCTATTCGAATAGCCGTGTCCATGGCCAAGGATGGTTGGAATGTCAAGTGCTAGGAGGACCCTTCGTATAAGTTGAGATAGAATAAAGGATGTGACTTGGTCACGAGGAAAGATAACAATGAGTTTGGTTTTGACTAGAGATGGTCGAAGACGCTTAAAAAGGGTTTTACTACAAAATTGTTTCAAATATTTTTAACAAGGATGTGGAGATGTCCAGATTTTCTAAAAAGGAGGCATGTTTTCCAAAAACACTTTTTCAACAAAGATATCGAGATGCCAGTGTTAGACCCTTTTCAGAAAACATATATAGTGTAGAGCTATCTCGCCACAACCAGATATGCATGATTCTTGTTACCTTGTTTCGGTGGTTTCGAGTACATTCAAAGTACTCACCGACATTGTCCCCGGCTATTTACTTGGCCAGATTGCAGATGTAAAGAAGGAATGAAGGTGCTGACGTCTATGTGAGCTAGGCCGTCTTCCCAATCAGTTGCCTATAGGTTAAGACACGGGTTCTGCGCTAAAGACTTCCGCTACTTGTGTTGTAATCGCCATAATGGCCATTCTGTAAGTTTGTACTCGTTACTATATGGATGTTTTACGGTCCGAGAATACCCGTTATGCATACAATTCATGTTCCCATGATCAGTGAGCCGTGAGCATAACCGACTAGTATCATTACAACATCCATATAGTAACGAGTACAAACTTACAGAATGGCCATTATGGCGATTACAACACAAGTAGTGGAAGTCTTCAGCACAGAGCCCGTGCCTTAACCTACAGGCAACTGACTAGGAAGACGGCCTAGCTCGCATAGACGTCAGCACCTTCGTTCCTTCTTAACATCTGCAATATGGCCAAGTAAATAGCCATGGACAATGCCGGTGAGTACTTTGAATGTACTCGCAAACCACCAAGACAAGGTAATAAGATAATGCATATCTGGCTGTGGCGAGATAGCTCTACACTATAGTTGTTTTTAAAAGACCTAACATTGACATCTCTATATCTTTGTTGAAAAAGAGTTTTTGGAAATCATGCCTCCTTTTTGAAAACCTGGACATCTCCTCATCCTTGTTAAAAAGATTTAAAACAGTTTTGTTGGAGAACCCTTTTTAAAACCTTATCGACCATCTCTAGTCAAAACCAAACTCTTTCTTTTCTTTCCTCGTGACCAAGTCACTTCGTTTAGTTCATCTCAATTTATCCGAAGGGTCCTCCTAGCACTTGCCATTCCAACCGTCCTTGACCGTGTACATGGCTATTCGAATAGATTAGACTCTGTAGAGTTTGTGCACTTTACCCACAAGAATCAATACATCCGCCAGGATAAAACCATGGCCTGTTACACATGGTAGACAGGGGCTCGGATAATCAAACTTAAACTTTTCATTTGTCCATCCCTAGCAACGACGGCTTTTCCTTTTGGGTTGTTCTCTCCGTTACGAGTATGGGGTATGACGACCCTGGTCCTTCCTTCCGTACTGACCCCTATCTCCAGACCGAAGTCTGGCAAATAGCAATAGTGACAATCTTCCATCCGTACTACCTAAAAACATACCGTCCGCGAGAGACCCAATTGTTGCACCAGTGCCTTGTCCTAGACAGCCCGGATTTCAGGGGATTTCTCCCCTTTAGCGAGTACGAGCAGCCCCGACTAAGGATCACAAACTACGAGCTAAGCCCCAGCGTCTGGGGTAATGTGGTTGCACAGATAAAATTGTTCCGGACATTGGCTTAGAACATCCCTTCCTTTCTCTTGCTTAGCTTTCTCTTCATCCACCTCATCTTTTATTTAGTAAAACTTCCACTCAGAAATTATGCCTATTTCCAAGGGTTTTATTTTGAAAACTTTGTAGTAGGGTAAAACCCAAAATAGTTTTATTCTTGAAAATCTGTGGGTTTCCAAGAGGGAAGATGCTAATTATCTTTGCCTCAATCTAAAGGGGTAAAGATAGGTGTAAATAGTGTAGGTGTCCTAATGGACGCTCATTCATAACAGAAAAAACAAAGACGCTCCAAGAACAACACAATAGTGCATGAAACAATAAAAATGAAGTGTCTAGAAAGAGACCTGAGATTTTATTGATGAAGAAGGGGATGCCTTGGGCATCCCCAAGCTTTGATGCTTGTACCTCTTGAATATTTCTTGGGGTTACATGGGTGACATCCCCAAGCTTGAGATTTTGTCCATACTTCTTCTCATCACATCATTCTCTCCCTACAGTTCAAAATTTCCTTCATACAAAACTTCACACAATCTTCATTAGCAATGTTAGTGTATTCAAGATAATAGGCCTTTGGGTTAGTTTCAACTCAAGTAAAACTTTCATTAGAACATAAGCTACTGTAGCAACTCCTTTTAAAATCTCGAGTGATCAAAGTGAACTCAAAAAGAAACAGATTAAGAGGCAAATGCAAATAATGGCAGAAATCTGTCAAAACAGACCAGCAGGTAAAGACCTATTTTTTTTGAAAATCTTCTGTTGCTCAAATCGAAAAGTGCAAAACTAGTTAAAGTTGGGTGAATAACAGGGGCATGCACACAAAAAAAATTCAGCTCAATCTGACGTACTGGAATTTTTCACGATTTTTTACAGTCAAGCACATAAATCTGTTTTGGGACAACAACTTCCCCAAATCTTACTTCCCTCTCATTAGAGGATATTCTTGGCACAAAAACCAAAAAAGAATAAGAAGAGGTTATTACAGAGGCAATAACTTCCAAGACTCAACAAAATAAAAACTTACTGAAATAAAAATTTGGGTTATCTCCCAAGAGTGCTTTTCTTTAACGCCTTTCAGCTAGGCACAAAAAGCAAGAATCAAGTATTTTCTGAAGAAGCATTAACATCAATAACTTTCTTTATAACAGGGCTTTTCTCAATAGGTACCTTAGGTGAATATGGTTCAACATATAAATCACTCTTAGTTGCACTAAATTTTTTATCAATTTGAAGCTCAGTAAGGGGTTTTGGTGTAGGCACCTTTGGAACATACGCAAATTTTTGATCTTTTCCTCCAAAAGATTTCTCTCTTTTAAACTTAAGGGATTAAAAAGTTGAACTTAGAGTTTCTGTATCCTCTTCTATTTTACCAATTCTAAGATTTTGATCATGGATAATGCTAGCCTCTAAAATAGTGATTCTTTTATTGATACTTTCTATTGATTCATTAACTTGGCTAGTGTTATCAAGGAGTTTTGGCAAACTTTTATCTAGGGAGCTTAATTTTTTATAACATCTTCCAAAGTGATTTCAGTTTTAACGACATTAATAGGTGGTACTCCTACTAAACTTTCAATTAAATTGCATGCTATCAAAGCAGGAGTACCCAGAAAATTGACACTTATGAGAGTATCCAGAACATACCTATTCCAACTAGATATGCCAACATAAAAATTTCTAAGAAGGATTGTGGCAGAATATTTTTTTGTACATCTATGATGAGCATTACTTATTCTATACCAAGCATCTTTCAGACTTTATCCTCCTTGTTGCTTAAAATAACGAACCTCTACTTCAGGAATACTCGTTTTTTTGGATTAAAGTGAAGCAACAAAAACATAAACTAAAATAGAAACTATTTTTTTGTGTTCTTGATAAAAAGATAAACCAATAGAAATAGCAACTAAGGTAGGAACTAGTTTTTTGTGTTTTTTATAATAAGAAACAAACCAAACAAAACTTAAAGAAAAAAAGCAAAACAAAAACAAAGTAAAGAGATTGGTTATGAGAGACTCCCCTTGTAGAAATTGTCTTGTGTCTCCCAGGCAACAGCGCCAGGAATTCTTGATGCGGCTCGGTTACTATAGAGCCTGTTGGGAGACCCCAAGAGCAAGGTGTGATGAGCACAGCAACAAGTTTTCCCTTAGTTGTGAAACCAAGGTTATCGACCCAGTAGGAGAAAGGAAATAGCTCCCAAGGTGTTGCTAGCAACGTGGAACCTACACAACATAACCACAATACTTTGCCCCAACTCACAGTGAGGTTGTCAAGCTCACCGGTTTGTTGAAAACAAAGGATTAAACATATAGTGTGGAAGAAAGTAATTGCTTGTAGAAAGTAAACAGTAGAGAGTAGATTGAATATCAGTGGGAAGGAATGGACCGGGACCCACAATTCACTAGAGGCGTTTCTCCATTAGATACATAGCATGTTGGGTGAAAAAATTACAGTTGGGCAATTGACAGATTGAGAATGCATAACAGTGCATGTACATGTCATGATGATTTCTATGAGATTCATTTGGGCATTACAACATAATACATAGACCGTAATCCAACTGCATCTATGACTAACAATCCACCTTCAGGTTATCATCCGAACCCCTTCCAGTATTAAGTTGCAAGCAACTGATAATTGCATTAAGCAAAGTGTGTAAAGTAAACAATACAATTGCACTTGGACAAAGGATTGTTGTTTTCTCCCTAGTAGCAATAGCACATCTACAATCTTAGAGGTTCCTGTCACTCCTGCAAATTACTAGAGACATGAACCTACTATCGAGCATAAATACTCCCTCTTGGAGTCACAAGCAACTACTTGGTTAGAGTAACCACTAGCAACGAAGAGCATGCAAGATCACAAATAACATACACATGATAGAATCAATAATCAATCTTGACATAGTACTCAATATCCATCGGATCCCAACAAACACAAAATGTAGGATTACAAATAGATGATCTTGATCATGATAGGGAGCTCACAAGATCTAAACATGATAGAACAAAAGAGGAGAAACGACCATCTAGCTTCTGCTATAGACCCATAGTCCAAGGATGAACTACTCACGCATCACTCCGGAGGCTGGCATGGTGATGAAGAAGGCCTCTAGGGTGATATCCCCTCTCTGGCAGGGTGCCGGGAAGAGCTTCAGATCCCTCCTGATAGAGGGATGATGGTGGCGGCGGCTACAAACTTTTTCGTGGATTTCTGATCGTGTACTTAGGGTTTCCTCCTCGAGGTGTTTATATGGGCAAAGGGGCAAGGTCAGTTGAGGTCCAGGGGGGCCACACCATGCCCTGGCGAGACCCAGGGTGGACATGCGCTATGGGGTGGTCTGGCCGCCCTGTGGCGCCTCTTCGTCCCCCCTCTGGCCTTCGTATTCGTTACGATAAAATATTGACTTCGGCTTTTGTTCCGTCCAATTCCGAGAATATTTCTGTACTAGCTTTTCTGAAACCAAAAACAACAGAAAATAGGATCTGGCACTATGGCATCTTGTTAATAGGTTAGTTCCAGAAAATGTATAAAAATGCCTCAAAGTGTAGACAAAACATAAGATAGTTGATACAAAACAAGCATGGAGCATCAAAAAATTTAGATACATTTATGACGTATTAGGACACTTCTCCACAACTCAATTGGAGGCTACCAACAAATTAGCTTGGGGAAATATCCACAACTTAATTGGAGGACCCAAGTAATCCACAAACCTGCAAAACAACTAAAACATCTAGGGTTCCAAGAACCCAAGAGTAAAAATCTTCTCTTGTTCAACCCAATCGAATCCACACCGAGAAATCAAACCGATGCACAAAATGCAATGGCAAGAACATAAGAAGTTCACAGTCCTTCTCTCCCAAATTCCACCAAAGCTACAAAAGCTTATGGGGGGAATAAGAGAGGAAGAACAATGAAGAAAATCCACAAAAGACTCCAAGATCTAGATACCAAGATGTTCCCCTAACTTAGAGGAGAGATTGATTGGTGAGGTTGTAGATATATATCCTCTTTCATATCCCTCAAGAATATACAAGAATCATAGGAGGGATTGAGGGATGGCAAGCTCAAGAATGTCAATAATGGAGGGGAAAGGTTGCAAGAATCGGGGGTTGGCCACTATGGAAGAAGGTCCCCTTCTATTGGCCCACTCACTTTAGACCATTTTCTGCCCGTTGGGGGAAAACCCACACCGGAGACTCTGGTCTGGGGACCGGATATTTCGGTTTGCAAGCAACTCATACCGGATATTCCGTTCCATCTCCGGACAATCTCCAAACCCCTATACTGACTGGCACGGACTTGCTTTGACGATCACCCCGGAGACTTGTGCTGAAACTCCGGTCTTTGCACACCGGAGATTCTAGCCTGTGACTTCACACCGGAGATTCCGGACAAATCCGGCTTGAGAACCATCATAGTCCAGCTAGGGAGGATAGAACCAAATAGGAGGCAAACTTCAAATAGCGATATCTAGAGTTTGGAAACTTCGATTGACCCGAAACCAATTTTGTTGGAAAGAGGACGACAAGAGGTACCCAACATATTGGATAGCACCAACTGAGAATATTTCATATGTTATAAAGTGAGATACCTCCCTTGGTGATAAAATAGAAAACCTCCAAGATAAAAAAAACACAATAAGATATAAATGGGCAATCCGTTTTTTATGAACTAGAGCTTGTTATGAAGATTACCAAAAGATCTAGAGCCTCACATGTATAAGATCCAAATTACAACTAAAAAGGATGATGCTAAGTATGCAAAGGTTTGAGCTCTCTCCAAAAGATATCATCGAGTTACTCACTCGAGAGCCCCTCTTGATAGTACAATTATCTATCCTATAAACCGGTCTCCCCAACTAACACCAAGAGACCGGTAAGAAAGAAACCCTATTAAGATCATACCTTTGCCTTGCGCATATTCCACTTGATCTTGATGATGACAATCTTGTACACCTCAAGATGGAGCACCTTTCTTGATTGCACTAGCTTGGTGAAAACTTAGAATTTGCTCCCCCATACTCCACTATGGAAGAGAATCTCTTTTAGGTATATCCTCACATATCCATGATCACCATAAGTATGGCAAGCTTCAAGCATATGATCTCTTCGATATGGCACATCTTGAACTTGCACTTCATTTCTTCTTTCTTTATTATGTTGGTGTCTTGAATGTACACATGAAATATCACACCATCTTGTTATTCAAGACACACTTCCCATAGGCTCAACTTCTACTTGACCAATATCTGTATCATTCCTTGAAAGACTTGATCAAAAGTTGATCTTCCTCACTTTCTTCTTCTTCTTCCAACCTTGAAGCCAACATATGGTTCAAGCATTTCCTATGGACAAATCTTACAAGTAATACTCAATACAAACATAACTCCATAAACATTGTCATTAATTATCAAAACCAGACATGGGGCACACATGTTCTTTCAATTGGTATGGCCACGTTCTCAGCGACAAGGGCTCATTCTGGGCCGATCTTGGTCCAGTAGACAGCACCATTTCATGCAACTTGCTTGCTCGTGCCTGGATAAGAGTGAGACGAATGGCACTGTGGTGAGGTGTTGCATCCTTCTGCCAGTTGTAGAGAAGAAGTAGTGTGACATCCCAAGGTTCCAATTCCCCAATTTTATCATGTTTGTGCATTTATTGTCTTCATCATGCATGCATCATATTTTTTGTTGCCATTTGATTTGGTTCTTGATATAATTGTATTTGGCTTTTATTAAATTTGCCATAATGCCCAACTTGAGTTGAGGGCATCTCTTTTTATTTCCTTCCTACCACTAACCTCTTGAAAATCTTATCGTATTCTCTTTTTATTGCACCTCTAATATGTGGGCCCCTATTTGAATCTTGTTGGTATTTAATTCCTAGCCCACTTGTATTTCCCCATAATCCATAGCTATATTTTATTTGTATCTTGCTTTGGTTTCAATCTCCTTTACTTGATCCTTCTCTATTCTTGATCAACCTCTTCTTTTGCTATATGTATATGTGTATGCATATACATACATACCCTATCTCCTTTTCATCATGAGCACTCCCTCTATTTTAACTAATCTCCTTTTTTATTTAAACCCATCCTTTTCCACCCCCATAAAACACCCCATATATATATTCTACCTATATTCTTATCTAAAACCTTTCTTTTATCTGTCTGCAAATATCCCTATTCCTCCAAAGTCTTTTTTCTATGCCTAATTACCTAAAACATCTAATCCTACCTGCCCAACCACGCAGGTCCAGCAGCTTGCCTAGCACACACCCGCGCGCTGCAACTTTCCTAGCAAGCACACACACGCACACATCGCGCGCAGCCTCGCACCTGCAGCACAACTGCTCGACCACTGCCCAGTTGACCAGTTCTTACACAGTGCCTCATGCTCTCTCGCTTCACGTGCTCCACAACACATACCGCACGCCGTGACATCCACCCTCACACCCATCTCGTGCTCTGCTTTCCCCGCTCTCTCTCTCTCTCTCTCTCTCTGCATAAAGCTAGCAACAGCTGCGCCTTTGTTCCCAACACCTTCTTCCCCTTTTTCAAGCAAACCTACAGACCGCCGATATTCCATGTTCGCCGCCTGGGCACCATCCCCTTCTCCTTCCTAGCAGCAACAAGAGCTCACCTCCATCCCTTGGAACAAGCAGGAGCCACTGCGCCCGAGGAGGACAAGGCCAGCGCAACCAACGCTCGTTGTCGACACCTCTCTGTCCCCGTCTGCTCGCTGTTGGCCCACCTGCATCGGCACCCCCTCGGTGATCAGCCGCCTTCCTCTCTCCTGCTTGCCCAGTTCGTCATCGCACCCACTCACCGCTGTCGCCTGGAACACGACAGACAGCAGCACCCATCAGCACGTACTCCCCCAGGCTCCATCTTCCTCAACTTTTGCCGGCGTCTCCGTTCCTCCTTTGTAAAATCTTCCTTCTTCAAAATTGTAGATCTTGCCGAGATCTACAACTTTTGGTTTTACGTCATATCCAAATTATGTCCAGATTCGTTACCAATCTCGATCGAATTCAGTCAGTTTTGTTGTCAAAAATTTTTCTAGATCCGAATTTCACAGTTAGGTCTGCCCCTGTTGTTTTTGCAAAGAGGCCCCTAGCAGGTTTTCTTGCTCAACCCGCAGCCCTCCTTCTTGACCTGTTTCGGGCCGGCCCAACTTGGTCCTCCCCGCATGTGGACGGCAGCTAATTCGCTCCGCCAGCTACTTCCTAAGGCGGCCCACCTCTCCTTTCCTTTCTAATTCTTTTATTAAGTCATTTAATTCAAATACACTCAAACTCAAATAACTTTTAAATAATTTCAAATTTGCAAATAATTTCAACATGAAAAGTAAATCATTTTCCGATATGAATAAAATGGCTTAAGTGGAATTTTGTAGAAACACCCCCAACCATTACAACTTTGACATTTTTTCCCTTCTGGCCCTAACAATGCAATTAAATAACTTTTAGTACGTAATTCAAAATTTGACAAATGATATGTCTAAATTGATCAGCTCTATGACACGAATCCAACAGTGGTATCTGTTTTCTCTTTTGCATCATGCATCATCAAACTCTAATAAAATTTGCACCCGAACACCTAAGTAACATGTGGCCGATTTACTTTAATGCTATGCATTTGTCCCTTGGTCACTTAAACTTGACTCATTAAACACATCGCATCATATACGGTCATGCTACATAATTGATTTCATCACATTGTACCTGTGTTGATTGCATTATTTCCTTTTTACGTATGACATTTGGTTCTTATCATTAGAAGGCGAGCCCAAGGAGTACCAACATGAGTTTGAGCGGTGCGAGTACCCTCTCGAGTTTGTACCGACTCCTTCCTTTGATCAGTCAAGTGAGAACCCCATCCCTTCTACCTATTTTGCATTTATAGTCTTTACTTCCTTCTACTGATCTATTGCTATCCTTATTGTCAATGCTTTAGTATCGTACCTTTATTTTACCTGCTCTACTATATTGCCTTGGTTATCCGATTGCCTTGTTTGTTTAGCTAGCTTTGTCCTAGCGAGTCATAGGCTTGCTTAGCACGGCTCTATTATAGGTCGAACTTGATATCTGTATAATGTTGTTGATATAAATATTAATCTGATGTTGTTGGTAAATAACTTCACATAATGATAAGACCCCGACAGCGACCACCTTTGGGGACTGCTTGAGTCGACCTAGGAACCATTTGTTCTATGTTACCAGTTCTGAGTTGATCGCGTTAACGAAACGTGGGGGCCTCTGGGATCCCCCCCCCAACTACCGGCGCTATTCGTATATCCAACGGGTTACAAAATTGGTTTTCCATTTGGGGCATATGCATAATATGTCCTCGGACATGGGTGTGTTGGATATACCTTCGAACTTGATATTTTGGTGGATTGCCATGGCTTGCATACATAAATTGCAGTACACGGTGGCGACACCCATGGTGTGTACAAGTTACCCCGCAGGGCCTGATCCACCAGTAGGCGCAAACGCTATGCTTTCCTTGAGAATCGCCATACCTCTTGGTTGTTTCGACACAATAGGTGATGCCTCTAGATGTGCGCATAGTTATGGGACAGTTCTTGTTGTGAAATTTGGACGGCACGCCTATTTGCGTTTTAGTGCTTGAAGGGTTGAACATGCGTTTGGGTACAGTTGTGCATCCCTGCAGGGTAAATCTTTTCGAGAAGCCGAGTGTCCATGGTTATGGACGCCTCAGGAGTACATTGTCATGATCATAGACAACGCCACTAATTCCTTGACCTAATAATATGACTAGTAATTGGTCTTATCAATTAAACAATTGTTTAACTAAAAGTGCAACATGTGTTCTGTGGGACTACTTCCTCGACTGGTTTTCGAGGGGGGAAGCCTCAGATGGGTTATGCTTGGAGTTATCTTGATGTTATCGGTTAGCGCTCTCTTATCTTTCTCTAATATACGATGTTGTAGCGTGTCTCTATAAGTTAGTCAGTTGCAAGCTTTGCCGCCGATAAGTATACCATATACCCCTTATAGGCGAGGACCGCTGAACTCTAGTCTCACCGTGTACTGGCCTCAGCACTGAATCTCTTGTTTTCTTTATGTTCTTTCGCTTTGGGTTCATTCCCGCCGTACAGGTACGTGTGATCAGGTGGATGAGTCTGTTTCTTACTACGTCGATTACGCTGATGAGGACTACTACGAGCAGTAGTCGGGATCCTACCAGGAAGTCCTGAGACATGTGGGGATGGAGCTCACTTGCTTATTTCTTGGCATCTTATTCCCATTTGGATCTTATCCGTACTCGGATGATATATCATGTTTTACGCTTGATATATGATGTACTGTTGGGACCTTGTTGATTGCAACTCAGATCACTATAGAGCTTCATTGGGAAACCCCAAGAGCAAGGTATGATAAGCACAACAACAAGTTTTCCCTCAGTAAGAAACCAAGGTTATCAAACCAGTGGGAGGACATAAACAACTCAAAGGTGTTGCTAGCAACTTGAAAACCTGCACAACACAATCTTAAGACTTTGCCCCAACGAACAATGAGGTTGTCAATCTCACCAGTTTGCTGAAAACAAATGATTAACCGTATGGTGTGGAAGGTAATGTTGGCTTGCAGAAAGTAAATAGTAACAGTGGAAGATGTATCAATGGTAAAGATTGGACCGGGTCCATAGTTCACTAGAGGTGTTCTCCTTAAGATAAATAACATAACATGGTGGGTAAACAAATTACAGCGAGGCAATTGACAGGACAGAGTAAGGCATAACAATGCAATACTAGACATACATGATCCTATGAGATTTGATTGGGCATTACAACAATATACATAGATCGCCATCCAACTGCATCTATGACTAGTAATCCACCTTCAGATTATCGTCTAAACCCCCTCCAGTATTTAGTTGCAAGACACAAATAACTGCTTTAAGCAAGGTGTGTAAAGTAAATAATACAATTGTTCCATGAACAAAAGATCGTTGTTTTCTCCCTAGTCGCAACATCACATCTACAACCTTAGATATTTCTGTCACTTCCCCAGATTCAATAGAGGCATGAACCCACTATCGAGCATAAATACTCCCTCTTGGAGTCACTAGCATCTACTTGGCCAAGATAGCTACTAGAAACGGAGAGCATGCAAGATCTCAAACAACACAGACATGATAGAATCATTAACCAATCTGACATAGTAATCTCAATATCCATCGGATCTCCGCAAACACAATTTGCATGATTACAAATAGATGATCTTGATCATGAACGGAGCTCACAAGATCTAAACATGGTAGCACAAAGGAGGAAAAACAACCATCTAGCTACTGTATGGACCCGTAGTCCAAGGTGGAACTACTCACGCATCATACCGAAGGCTGCATGGTGATGAATAAGGCATCCGGGATGATCTCTCCCCTCCGGTAGGGTGCCGGTAAGAGCTTGAGATCCCCCTATCTAGGGACGATGGTGGCGGCGGCTACAGACTGTTTCGTGGAAGATTGATCGGGAACTTAGGGTTTAGGTATCGGGGGATTCTTATTGGCGAAGAGGGAGGCCGAGGGGATTCCCGAGGCGGCTGCACCCCCAGGCGCAGGTCAGGCCTGGCCACGCGGCCAGGGGTGTGGCCCCCTCGACGCCTTCCTCCGTCTTGTCTTCGGGCTCCGTGTTCTCCTCGGTGAAATATTGACTTTGGCTTTTGTCCCGTCCAATTCCGAGAATATTTATTTTTTGACTTTTCTGGAACCAAAAACAACAAAAAACAGGCAACTGGCACTATGGCATATTGTTAATAGGTTAGTCCCAGAAAACATATAAAAATACCTCAAAGTGTAGACAAAGCAAAGCAAAGTAGATAGTAAACAAGCATGGAGCATAAAAAATTATAGATACGTTTACGACGTATCAGACCTCTGTCCTCTGTGTACTACCTATCTATAAACACATATATTTGGTTCTTGTTGCCTATAATTCCTTTTTTGTACATGGCATGCTCTGATCTGTGCTTGTATGTCGCCGACCTACATACTCATTTTTGTACGCTGAGACGCGATTACCGGGCCGGCGCGTGCTCACTCTAGAAGTTATAACCTTGTAGTGGGGTTATACCGACTAGGGGTTTAGGCGCGTCAGATGGATGGGCTCTAAAAGTTGGTATCAGAGCATGTTCGACCTACTAGGATCCCTTGCAGCGGACGTTGTTGAGTCTAGAAAAATATTTTGTTAGCTATATATTAGGGAAAACTAATCGGAGAGTAGGACTTCTTGCTCTTTGTTTCTTTTCCCACCCTCCCACCCTTTTTTTGGTAAGGAAGTGCAATGTTTTATCTGTTCTCATCACCTTCTTTAGGTTCGAACATCTTCGGATATCCGTAGTGCCATCATAAGTTTGTTGTTTGTGTCAAAGTAAAGTTGCTTAAAATCAAATACCTAGTTATCTTCAATCCGTTGTTCCTCTCGTAGCATTTGAAACCTCAAAAATTCCTGGTTTTATTCAAATTGTTTTCATCAACTCCATCTGTTTTGATCAAAAGTTTTAAACGTTTTGACTTGTTGGCATGGTCTTTCTGACTTGTTATTTTCTACTGATGCGTGAACCGGAAGTTTTTACTTCATCTTCAGTTCTTCTCCAATACATACATAACTTGAGTTATTTTTGGACTCTCGCGGTTGTAATGTTTTTGTGTAGCTGTATGGCACTTATCATGAGTGAAATATGTTAAGCGCTATCAAATCTAATCTACTGAAATACATAACTTGGGTTGTTTAGACACTCGTAATTGTAATTTGGTTTCTATAGCAATATGACACTTGTAATGGGTGAAATATGTTGAATGCTATTATCTAATTCTACATGTTGCTTGTGGTTAATTCTTGCGTACTTTAATTGTACCTTGATGATATCTATGGCTCATTCTTGTTCTAATTGTATCTCTTCTTCCATTTATGTTGGATTTTATTATCCTAAACATGTTCTAACTCGTGTCTTAATGATTGTCATCAGGATGCCTCCAAGGATAGAAGATACTCCTCCACCTCCCCCGCCAAACCCTCAGTTGCCTGAAGCGATGTTAACAATGTCAAACCTATTGGGACAACTCATTCGTGGTCAGCAGCAGACCGAGGCTCGCTTTGCTCAGCGGGACTTTGTTCAAAGGGTGACTCTTAGGGATTTTCTCAGTCTCAACCCGAAAACTTTGACACTCCTAAGTTTCCTCTCGATATGGACGACTGGCTCCATGGTATCAGCCTCACTCTGGTTAATGCTAAAGTGGCTGGAGAAGACAAGGTGTCTTTTTCTTCCTATATGCTTACTGGTGAATCAGCAGCCTGGTGGGAAACTGTGGAGAATTCCAGGGATCCAAATGTTCCTTTATCTTGGAAAAAATTCCATAAATTGTTCCGTGATCATCACATTCCTCAAGGTGAATTGGACAGAATGAAAGAAGAGTTCATGAATTTGACTCAGGGCTCTAACAATGTCTTGACTTATAGCAAGCAATTCACTCTCTTGGCTCGCTATGCTGGTGATGAAATATCAACTGATGAAAAGAAGCAAGCTCGCTTCAGAAATGGTCTTGAGACTTCAATCAAGTTCATCTTAAACCTCATCACTTGCAAGAACTTTGAAGAGTTGGTAAATATGGCAATCAAGGCTAAAACTGGCAGACGTGAGTATGAAAGAACCTTGAAACATGCTTGTGAGTTAGGCTCAGCTACTCACTCCGGCCCGCCTCAAAGGCATCATGACGACCAGCAGGAAGCTCCCTAACCTGCTAGGACCTCCTATCAACAGAGGCAACAGCAGGCTGCTCCTCGTCCTCAGATGTTTCAGCAAAGGCCTCCTCAAGGTTATATCGGGCGGGCGCTTAGCCACAACAGCAGCAGTACGTGCAGCAGCAGCCCCGTGCTCCCTTCGGTGCTCCTCAGGGACCATATGCACCTCGGTATATCATTTGCTACAAGTGTGGAGAACCTGGACACAAGTCACCAGACTATCAGAACCCTTCGAAGCTTCCTCCCCCTCCCCCTCTCCAGGCTTCCAAAGCCATGGTGAGAGTCGCACCTCCGCGGAAGGCCTTCAACGGTAATAATAGGCCTGGTTCAAAGATGGTAACAGTGAACAATGTGGTGGCAGAAGAAGCAAAGCAGGCACCTGATGTTGCCATCGGTACATTAGTTGTTAACTCTATTCTTGCAAAAGTTCTCTTTGATACTAGAGCATCGCATTCTTTTGTCTCTTTGAGTTTTATTGATTCTAATGGTGTGAACATGGAATCTTTGTCTCTTAGCCTCATGATAAGCTCTCCTGGGTCTCGATTCACATCTTCCAAAACAATTCATGGAAACCAAATTCTTATTGGAGGCCATACCTTCCTTGCTTCTTTGATAATCCTTGGGAAATCCGACATTGATGTCATCTAGGCAAGGATTGGCTCAAGGCTAATGGTGCAACAATAGACTGTGTAAACAAGTCGGTATCTCTTTCACATCCAAGTGGCCACATAATCTATTCTCCAAATGCAACTCCTTCAACACAAGTCTTTGTTCTCAATGTTGATCCTTTGCCAACACTAGAAAATGTACCCATGGTGTGTGAATTTATAGATGTGTTTCCAGAAGAGCTTCCAGGAATACCACCTGACCGAGTGGTTGAATTCGTGATTGAATTGTAACCCGGAACAACTCCAATTTCCAAACGTCCATATAAGATGGGTCCTAATGAAATGGCCGATCTCAAGAAGAAAATTGATGAACTTGAAATTAAAGGCCATATTCAACATATCACTTCTTCATGGGGAAGCCCCACCATCTTTGTTAAGAAGAAAGATAAAACAGATCGTCTAGTTGTTGACTATCGTGGTCTCAACGCAAAGACAATCAAGAATAAGTATCCTCTACCTCGCATCACAAATCTCTTTGATCAGCTCGCTGGAGCAAAAGTATTCTTAAAGCTTGATTTGAGAAGTGGATACCACCAAATAAAAATCCGCAAGGAGGATATTCTGAAAACAACTTTCACCACCAGATACGTCTTGTATGAGTACACCGTAATGTCCTTTGGTCTCACCAATGCTCCTGCAACATTCTCTCGCCTCATGAACTCGATTTTCATGGAATACCTTGATAAGTTCGTGGTGGTATATCTCGATGACATTCTTGTCTACTCCAAGTCGATGGCAGAACATCTTCGACTTATTCTTTCCAAGCTCCGAGAGCATCGCTTGTATGCTAAGTTCTCTAAGTGTGAATTTTGGCTTTCTAAAAAGTGGTTTATCTGGGCCATGTCATTTCTGATAAAGGGATTGCAACCAATCCAGAAACAATCAAGTCAATTGTGGATTGGGTTCCTCCTAAAAATGTCAAGGAAGTCCAAAGCTTCCTTGATTTGGCAAGTTATTGTCGCCGATTTGTTGAGAACTTCTCGAAGATAGCAAAACCTCTTTATGAGATCCTCAAGAAGGATAAGAAATTCCTTTGGTCTCCAGCTTGTCAAGAAAGCTTTGGAACTCTGAAGAATAAGCTCACCTCAGCTCCTATCCTGACTCCTCCATATACATCCAAGCCTTTCTAGATATTCTATGATGCTTCCATTCAAGGTCTTGGTGTTGTTCTAATGCAAGAAAGAAAAGTTGTGGCTTATGCATCTCGACAGTTGCGTCCACACGAGATAAACTATCCTACTCATGATCTTGAGCTTGCAGCGATTGTTCATGCGTTGAAAACATGGAGACACTACTTGCTTGGAAACCATTGTGAAATCTTCAATGATCATAAGAGTCTCAAGTACATATTCACTCAGCCTGATCTAAACATGCGACAAAGAAGATGGATGCAAACCATCTCAGACTTTGATGTCTCCATTGACTACACTCCAGGGAAAGCTAATGTAATGGCTGATGCCCTTAGTCGAAAAGTCTATTGCAATAACCTCATGGTCAAGGAAAGCAATAAGCATCTCTTCAAAGAAATTCAGTTGTACAATCTTGATATTGGTCCTCTGGGGCATCTTGCAAATATTTGCTTGGCTCCTAATCTTGAAGAGAAAATTTGTGAGGCCCAGTTGACTGATGTTATGGTTCTCAGAGTCAAGAAAAATCTGGAATTGGGTGTTCCCAAGTACAAATCCTATTCCATTGATGCCGATGGCACTCTCAGATTCGATGGGCGCATTGTTGTACCAAAAGTGCAAGCACTCAAGAATCTAATTCTCAAAGAAGCTCATGAAACTCTGCTTGCTATTCACCCTAGTAGCTCAAAGATGTAACATGATCTCAAGCCTTACTATTGGTGGACGCGCATGAAGCATGAAATTTCCAAGTATGTTGCAGAGTTTGATGTTTGCAGAAGAGTGAAAGCAGAACATCAGAGAGCCACTAGTATTCTTCAACCTCTCTAGATTCCTAAGTAGAAGTGGGATACAATCGAGATGGATTTTATCACCGGTTTTCCTAAATATCAGAAGGGCAACAATGCCAGCTTTGTGGTGATCGATCGCTTATCCAAAGTGGCTCACTTCTTGCCTGTCAACGAGACTATTACAACTAGTCAATTGGCAGAATTCTATGTTGCGAGGATTGTAAGCCTCCATGGTGTTCGTAAAGAAATCACATCTGATGTGGAAGCTTGTTTACTTCCAGATTCTGGAAATCCTTCCAGCAGTACATGGGAACGAATATCAAGTTCAGCACTGCGTATCACCCTCAGTCTCAAGGCCAAGTGGAAAGAGTAAATCAAATTCTTGAAGATATGATCATAGATTGTGTCATCTCATTTGGCATGAAATGGGAAGAATGCCTTCCTTTTGCTGAATTATCTTATAACAACATTCATCAATCAAGTCTGGACATGTCACCATTTGAAGTTCTTTATGGCTACAAGTGCCGTAGTCCTCTCTACTGGTCAGAAACTAGTGAAAGGAAGATCTTGAAAAATAAAGATCCTCTAGATCCTGAAATGTGTCCGGATATAATCAAAGAGGAAGAACAAAAGTGTCAGATTGTTCGTGACAACTTGAAAATTGCTCAAAATCGACAAAAAACCTACTATGATGGAATGCATCGTGATATGGTTTACAAAGTGGGTGATCTTGCTTATCTCCGTGTGACCCCGATGAGAGGCACACACCGCTTTGGTATCAAAGGGAAGCTTGCCCCATGATACATCGGTCCCTTCAAGGTTCTCTCAAGATCAGGTCCTCTTGCTTATGTGCGGTGACCCAGCATACCACTGCATGATGTAGTATACTATAGTCGTTGACATAACACCAATGAAACACCGTTCACTAGTATTACATCCCTCAGAATGGCACAACAGAAACACAGCGGGTCCAATACATGGCTAAAGGTTACAACTCACTCTTTACATAAGATCCAGAGAACATTCTAGGTTAAAGAGAGAGAAAGAACTTCTTACGGAGAAGAATCAAAATAAATAACTCAAGAATGATCATACTATCAAGTTTAGTATTCTGGATAAGAGATTGGCATTGCTGCTATTGCAACGCACTACATAAATAGGTTCTTTGGCTAGAGATTATATTCCTATCAAATCAGTAACTTCGTATTCACTTGAGTTGAGGTATATGTTGACTTCCTTGTCTTCATTGAAGAGATTTAGCTGGTCTTAATAAGTCCTGGAGCATATCTTGATTTGGTTGTTGCCTATTCCAACTCTAGAATCTAGCAAGGGTTAAGAGGATACTTTGAGTACGAGCGTACTCAGCAAATTCACTAGAAAAGGAGTGTTGATGCACTAAAACTACAGCCACAGATCGTAGGTCATAGGCAATGCAAGTTTTCATAAACATTTCTTCAAAGGTTGCTTTTATTCTGAAAAGCTATGTCCATCAACCTTCACTGGTTTACCAAAACTTTCATGGAGTTCCTTTCCCGCCGCGTTCGCAGCTCCTTCCCGGAACAGGGAGTAACAAGTTATAGTTCTTACACTCTACAGAGGTGCGTCACTTTACCCATGAGAGATCAACTCTTTGTTGCACAACCGGGCAGATTATTTCCGTCCACAATTCCATGATGTGGGGCCTAGAAGATGATCCAAGCCAATCACTTCCCCCTTCGCGACCCCGCATGCCTCCTTGGTGTACACCATGCCCACATAAAGAATTACGACAATGGTTTGTACAAACCGTTAGATGTCAGAACTATCGTGGGACGTTGAGGGTTCCCACCCATATGCTGCATATCCTCCACGAATTACCAATTAATATGCATGCTACGAGGATAACAACCACGACCTTCACATCCGGCTTCATGCGAGAGGAAGAAGATACAGCTGAGTTCTTCGTCCCATTCCAAATCTCATGGTCAACGCGTAATATATGGCGCAAGAATCACTGGCGACATTGGTTGTTAAGTCCTAGGTGATATAGTTCTGAACACTGGTATTCCAACTGTCAGATTTAATAGATTAGCTGATCACCCTGGATCAGTAACCAATAGTTCACCTTATTATAAAAAATAGGGTTTTAAGACATTTTTCAAATGCAGGTGATAACAACACTGGATTTGTAAAATACTTTACAGAAAATAAACAAAGGACATGAGCAAGTGTGAACTTGCCTTTTGTGATTGCAAGATTATGCACTCACGGTCTTCGAGTCAGTATAAGATCCAAAATCTGAAATCAGCATCATTGGTCCGGTAAGGACTAATGTTTAAAGAAGCAATATGCCTTTATGCATAAGTAATGTGATGCACGTTCTAAACGCAAATCCAGGGGATAACGTGGTCCTAGGGTTTGGATCTCGGAAATGGTTATTTTGGGATGGGTGGTTCTTTTAGATAAGTTTCACATCTATGCTTCTTATTAGAGCTTATGAGTGGTTGTGGGTAACACATAAGTAGCAATCAATATATATACTTAGGAAATGTTAGTCAAGATTGCTTATATAAGAGTTTCTGTTTGAAGTGGCAAAAGGATAACCTTCGAAGAAAAGGTTTCTCTTCTAAGGTCTAGACAACCTTTGTGGTTAGTTGAGTTGGGTAGCTGTTATTTATGTTTGCTCGAATAGTTTGGGTTTGAGATGTTTTTATAACTTAACTACTTCAGACCAAAATTAACTATAAAACATATAGTAATGTTTATGGTATTATATTTAGATTCTTGGAGACTAAAGTTAACTTTAAAATTTAGATATTTTTGAAGGTATAATACTTATAATATTTGTATCTTGTGTATCTGGAATTTTTTCCTTTAGATTACTTAATATTAGTGATCCTTTTACTTGGTGTAGTGGTTTCTTGATTTAATAATGGAGTAGTATCATTTATCTTTTATAAAGGAGTGAGTATAGTTTATAAACCAAGATATACTGTCACTTAATTACTTTTGAACTTTCTATAGTGTTGTGGTAGTTTTTGTAATTTAGTAGTTAACATGGATTAGAAAAGGTTTGGTGTATTCTTAAGTTGTTCTTTAAGGTTTTTATTATAAGTGGGAATATTTTTAGAATATGATCTTCATTTAAGGTTGAGGATAATCTAATAAAAAGGTATTTATAATGTTTTAAATTATTATGGCTTCATATTGTTAATATTTAAGACTAATACTATTTATTATATTTAATTTACTCATTTTAGAAATATTAATAGATTTTATTTATCCTTATATGAATTATTAATGAAGTAAATAAGTTTAAATTTGAGTTATTAAATTATTTGAATTTTTATTTAATTCAAAAGTGGAGTATTAGATTTTTAATATGTAGATATTATTTTTGTGATTATTTTGGTATATTACATTTATTTTTGTGATTTATAAATAATAAGATATGATTTTTACAATTCTTATTACTTTATAATTACTTAATAAATAATAAATATTTACTTAAGTGAAATAATAATACATGATTATGGTTTCAAATTATAACTTTTATTTTTCTTAGATTTTTGGTATTCTATATATATGTTTAACATTTACCAAAATTAAAATATGAATTATCAAAGTTTTATTACTTATAAAACTTTTATTAAATAATATTTATTTAAATAATCATCATAATAATATTTGATAATAGTTTTAAGTTGTAGATTTTATTTTTCTGAAAAATTTCATATATTATACACATTTTTCTGAATTATAAATCAAAATTCATTAATGAAACAAGATTTAATCATTTATTTGATTTCTGGAATATTATTAATTGAATTATAACATTTTATCTATTTCTTAACAGAAAATACTTTTTACACCGTACCAAGAGCTAGCCCCAGTCACTGACTAGTGGGCCAGTGACCACCTTAGCACGCTGTGTAAAGAAAATCCATTTATTACCGACCTTGCCTTGACCCCCAGTCAATGACATATGGGTCCAAGGCCATGTCATCAACCACGCGGGCAAAGACTGGTCAAACGAGCTGACGTGGTTCGATCATGAGGTGAGCATGACGTAGCGATGGCGTCAGCACCACCACCGCCGTTAGTGGTTGGTCGCCGACGATGATCTACCGTGATTTAGCATGCGTGGTTTGGTGCGTTGGAAAGAGGGAACAGAGGCAAACCTATTGGTGGTAACGCCGCTACTTAATGGTCACCGGAAATATACCGGCGACGAGCTTCTGCGGCGGCCAACGGCGGTGCTCAATGAAATGGGGTTTATGGCTCGAATCAACAAACGAAACTAGGGTCCAAAGATGCATAATATTACCCTGATGACGATAGAGAGGTTGGTGAGGACAGGCGCGGTCGAAGGAGAGCTCTCTTACAAGATTTCCGACGAACTGTCGCGAAGAGGAACGACCAAATTCGTCCACTCCAGTGCTCCCCTTGATGCAGTCTTTCTCTTAGAGGATCTACGGAGGACGGCGCTTCTCCATGGCTGCTCGGATGGGTGTGGGGAGATGTGGTTCGATGGCGAGGAGTGGCTCCGGTGAGCTAGGGTTTCGGGTGAGGAAAAGAAGTGTCTAGAGAGTGAGATTGAGGATGAGGACGAGCAGGGTTGTCGCGGTGGCCTTCTTATCCTCTCCTAGCGACGGCGGCGTTGATCTTGGCGCATCAACGACGATGACGGCATCGGATGGCGGCGAGCTCCGCCAGCGAGCTGTCTGTGTGCGTGACGATGACGACGACGGTTGTTTTGCGGATAACCACCTGGCAATTCTTTCACCTCAACCCGCGGTCCTCTCCTGACCCCACTTATCAGTCACAGATGGAAACGAGCTGGGCTCGGTGCTGGGCTTTTGTGGGCTGCATATGGCGTTAGGTAAGCAGGTAGGGTTGGGCTACAACCTGGTTTGGTTTTTTTATTTGTTTTACCTTTTTCTATATTCTGTTTTCCTTTTCAGATTTGAATTTGATTTATATTTTGAACTCTTCTTTGTAGGATTTCTTTGCTAGATATTTGCAATAATACTTAAATATATTTTGTATTATTTGTGAATTTTTATTGCATCATCTTTTTGTATTTCTTTTATTTGCTTTATATGAACCCCCATTTAATATTTTGTAGAAGCTTTTCTTATTATTTTTCTTTCCCTTTTTAATCAGGTTTTATTAAATGATATATTCTTATTTGTTTATATAATTTAACTCTAGTTGGGCTCATCGTTTGGATAGAAGTTCTTTTATATGTATTATGATCCTATATCATTATTTGATGCATGAAATTATAAAAGAAATGAATATGTTCATTACTACTTCCATTGATTTGAAAAATGGCAATTGTATCTATTCTTTTATGATAAATAAATAAGTTTAAGGTTTTGAATTTTGAATATTTACCCTAGGGTTTAGGATTTTTTAATATACTTAGATTCCTTCTTTGGATATGAGTGAAGGATTAATAACTAAGCATATTGTCTTCTGTTTGTGATATTTGATGACATCACCTTTTATAATAGGAAGTTATAATTAGAATGTTTTATAGAAAGGAATTGATAAAGATATACTTAAGCACCTATAGTTATGATGGTTGGAATTAACAGAGATGTGCTTATGTGATTTGCTCTTGAAAAATATTTCTATGAAGTGATATGAATATAAGAGGATAGATCAATCACATGAAATGGATATTATGTTTGGCTTAAGATTTAAAGTTGGTTGTTTACCAATAATTACTATCTTCCATGATTCATAATTCTAGACTTCTTATTAAAGAATTCCTTTCCTAGATATACTACCTTTTTCTATCTATCATCATGATTAACATGATGAGGTTTACTTCATAGTACTATTCTCCTTCACTGATTAACCTTCTAAACTCATGGATGATTCAAATGAGTTTGATACTCAAGTATTCCATAAATTCCTCATATCTTTGCTTGGTTGTATCTACTACTCTAATGTTGATAGTCTTCCATCCAACAAATAGTTCCTTCAAACTCCACTCATAATCTTCCTTAATCATCCCTCACTACTATTTCTTCATCAGATGAATATATCCAACTATCTTCCTCCCAAGTTTACTATCCTTTAAAATGGATAACACTACTTCCATAACTCTATGCTTTACTAACTTTAGTTGAATATTACCATCCTATATTCACTTTACTTCAATACTAATTAAATTTATGTGGCTTGCAATGACTACTCTAGGGTAACTTATCTCTACTAAGGTTCCAATCATGTTCTACCCATCAATATTACTTATACTAAATATAAGCATTCAATATTGGTGGCCAAATCATTACCATTATAATACTTTAATCATTTATTGCTTAAGTTCTTAGTTGGCTAAGCAAGGCTTTATCAATCCTACTTTTCATTGTCTTGAAATTATTATCTTAGTGTCTCATGTTGGATTAAGGTTATTAATGGACTATGCCCTCTTTAACATATTTAAGTAGATATTATGATAAGATCAAGAAATAGTAGATTAAGGATTGATAGTTAAAGAATTTGTGAATCAATGGGGAATTACCCAACATTGATGAACAACTTATATTAAGATAAGTTCCATAAAGATTGCTATAGAAAGAAAGATATATATATATATAGTGGATGATCTTAACTTAGTCTCTTTCCAACTCCAACTCATTAAAGAGTTTGAGGTTAGGTATTACTATGATACTCATAGTAAGAATAGATAAGAATAAGATAAGTCAGGATTAATCATTGCATTTTTATTATTTTAGTGGTAATCTTAACTCAGTATTCATGGGTTGATATGATGAATAGTATAATATGATCCCTTAAGGATCATATATGAATCATTTAAGTGATGTATTAAGAGTGACATTTTATTATATCTGGTCTACCCTTAGACCAAATCATGTTTAACCAAATAAGATTTTAGCAAAGGTCATATTGAAACTTATCGCAGTTAACTTGATGATCTACTTCAATAACATCAAGTTAAGAGAAGCTTCAATCAATTTGACAAGTTCTGCTTTTAGAAGCGCGGAAATTATTCGGATTTTCTATGCATGAATGCAATGCACACATCTGGGTTTAGGTTAGTTTTATGCTCTAATGCTGGGATGTTACATTATGTCTTGGAGTTGCTTGAGAATCTCAAAAATGTTCACCCCACCTTCCATGTCTCTCAGCTGAGGGAATGCTTTAAGGATCCCGATAGAGCCGTGGATCATTCGTTTATTGAGCTCAAGGAAGACCTCTCTTACCATGAGCATCATATTCGCATTCTTGATGATGCCGAACGAAAGACAAGAAACAAAACCATCAAGTTCTTCAAAGTTCAATGGTCACATCACGCCGATAAAGAAGCACCTTGGGAGCGCGAAGATCACTTGAGATCCGAGTACTCCGCTCTATTCTCCTCTTCTTAGAATCTCGGGACGCGGTTCCTTCAAGGAGGGGCGTGTTGTGACATCCCAAGGTTCCAATTCCCCGATTTCATCATGTTTGTGCATTTCTTCTCTTCATCATGCATGCATCATATTTGTTTGTTGGCATTTGATTTGGTTCTTGATATAACTGTATTTGGCTTTTATTAAATTTGCCATAATGCCCAACTTAAGTTGAGGGCATCTCTTTTTATTTACTTCCTACCACTAACCTCTTGAAAATCTTATCATATTATATGTTTATTACATCTCTAATATGTGGGCCTATATTTGAATCTTGTTGGTATTTAATTCCTAACCCACTTATATTTCCCCATAATCCATAGCTCTATTTTATTTATATCTTGCTTTGGTGTCGATCTCCTTTACTTGATCCCTCTCTATTATTGATCAACCCCTTCTTTTGCTATATGTATATGTGTGTGCATATACATACCCCATATCCTTTTGATCATGAGCACTCCCTCTATTTTACCTAATCTCCTTTTATCTTCTATTTAAAATCATCCTTTTTCGCCCCTCCCCATAAAACACCCCATATATCTATCCAACCTATATTCTTATCTAAAACCTTTCTTTTATCTGTCTACAAATATCACTGTTTCTCCAAAGTCTCTTTTTTTCTATGCCTAATTACCTAAAACATCTAATCCTACCTGTCCAACCACGCAGGTCCAACATCTTGCCTAGCAAACACCCGCGCGTTGCACCTTACCTAGCAAGCACACACACGCACGCAGTTGCAGCGCGCGCAGCCTCGCACCTGCAACACAGCTGCTAGACCACTGCCCAGCTGACCAATTCTTACGCAATGCCTCACGCTCTCTCGCTTCACGTGCTCCACAACACATACCGCATGCCGCGACATCCAGCCTCACGCCCATCTCGTGCTCTGCTTTCCCCGCTCTCTCTCTCTGCATAAAGCTAGCAGCAGCTGCGCCTTTGTTCCCATCCCATTCTTCCCCTTTTTCAAGCAAACCTACAGACCACCGATCTGCCATGGCCACCGTCTGGGCACCATCCCCTTCTCCTTCCTAGCAGCAGCAAGAGCTCACCTTCGTCCCTTGGAACAAGCAGGAGCCGCTGCGCCTTAGGAGGACAAGGCCACGCCACCGTCGCTCTCTGTTGACACCTCTCCATCCCCGTCTCCTCGTTGTCGGCCCACCTGCACCGGCACCCCCTCGGTGAGCAGCCGCCTTCCTCTCTCTCGCTTGCCTAGTTAGTCGTCGCGCCCGCTCGCCGCTGCCACCTGGAACGCGACAGACAGTAGCACCCGTCAGCACGTACTCCCCTAGGCTCCATCTTCCTCGACTTTTGTTGGCGTCTCCATTGCTCCTTTGTAATATCTTCCTTCTTCATAGTCGTAGATCTTGGCAAGATCTATAACTTTCGTTTTTATGTCATATTCAAATTATGTCCAGATTCGTCGCCAATCTCACTCGAAATCAGGCAATTTTGTTGTCAATTTTTTTCTAGATCCGAATTTCAGAGTTAGGTATTTCCCTGTTGTTTTTGCAAAGAGGCCCCTGACAGGTTTTCTTGCTCAACCCGCAACCCTCCTCCTTGACCTATCCTGGGCCGGCCCAACTTGGTCGTCCCCGCACGTGGGCGGCAACTAATTTGCGCCGCCAACCCACTTCCTACGGCGGCCCACCTCTCCTTTTCTTTCTAATTCTTTTATTAAGTCATTTAATTCAAATACATTCAAACTCAAATAAATTTTAAATAATTTCAAATTTGCAAATAATTTCAACATGAAAAGCAAATGATTTTCCAAGATGAATAAAATGACATAAGTGAAATTTTGCAGAAACACCCCCAACCATTACAACTTTGACATTTTTGTCCTTTTGGACCTAACAATGCAATTGAATAACTTTTAGTCTGTAATTCTAAATTTAAAAAATGATATGTCTAAATTGATCAGCTCGACGACATGAATCCAACTGTGGTATCCGTTTTCTATTTTGCATCATGCATCATCAAACCCTAATAAAAGTTCCACCCGAACACCTAAGTAATATGTGGCGGTTTACTTTAATGCTATGCATTTGTCCCTCGGTCACTTAAACTTGACTCATTAAACATATCACATCATATACGACCATGCTACATAATTGATTGCATCGCATCGTATATGTGTTGATTGCGTTATTTTTTTTACGTATGTCATTTGGTTCTTATCTGTAGAAGGCGAGCCCGACGAATACCAGTAGGAGTTTGAACAGTGCGAGTACCCTATCGAGTTTGTTTCGACTCCTTCCTTTGATTAGTCAGGAGAGCACCTCACCCCCTGCTATTTATTTTGCATTTATAGTCTTTACTTTCTTCTGCTGATATATTAATATCTTTATTGTCGATGCTTTAGTATCCTACCTTTATTTTACTTGCTCTACTATATTGCCTTGATTATCCTATTGTCTTATTTGTTTAGCTAGCTTTGTCCTGACGAGTTGTAGGCTTGCTTAGCGCTACTCTATTACAGGTCAAACTTGATATCTGGATAATGTTGTTAATATAAATATTAATCTGATGTTGTTGGTAAATGACTTCACCTAATGATAAGGCCCCGACAGTGACCATCTTTGGGGACTGCTTGAGTCGACCTAGGAACCGTTCGTTTTACGATACCAGCTCTGAGTTGATCGTGCTAACCAAACGTGGGGTCTCTGGGATCCCCTCAACTATCGGTGTTATTCGTATATCCAGAGGGTTACAAAATTAGTTTTCCATTTGGGGCATATGCATAATATGTCATCGGACATGGGTGTGTTGGATATGTCTCTGGACTTGATATTTTGTTGGATTGCCATGGATTGCATACATAAATTGCGGTACATGGTGGCGGCACCCACGGTGTGTACAAGTTACCCTGCAGGGACCGATCCACCAGTAGGCGCAAACGTCGTGCCTTCCTTGAGAATCATCGTACCACTTGGTTGGTTCCACATAGTAGGTGATGCCTCTGGATGTGCGCGTAGTTATAGAACAGTTATTGTTGTGAGACTTGGACGACACGTCTATTTGTGTTTTAGTGCTTGAAGGGTTGAACATGTGTTTGGATACAGTTGTGCATCCCTGCTGGGTAAATATTTTCGAGAAGCCGTGTGCACGGTTATGGACGCCTCATGAGTATAGTGTCATGATCATAGACAACGCCACTAATGCCTTGACCTAATAATATGACTAGTAATTGGTCTTATCAATTAAACAACTGTTTAACTAAAATTGCGGCGTGTGTTTTTTGGGACTACTTCCTCGACTGGTTTTCGAGGGGGAAATCCTCGGATGGGTTATGCTTGGAGTTATCTTAATGTTATCGGTTAGCGCTCTCTTATCTCTCTCTAATAAACGATGTTGTAGCGTGTCTCTATAAGTTAGTCAGTTGCAAGCTTTTTTGCCGCTAAGTACACCATATATCCCTTGTAGGCGAGGGCCGCTGAACTCTAGTCTCACCGTTTACTGGCCTTAGTACTAACTCTCTTGTTTTCTTTATGTTCTTCCTCTTTGGGTTCATTCCCACCGTACAGGTACGTGCGATCAGGTGGATGAGTCTGGTTCTTACTACGTCGATTATGCTGATGAGGACTACTATCAGCAGTAGTCGGGATCCTACCAAGAAGTTCTGAGACGTGTGGGCATGGAGATCACTTGCTTATTTCTTGGCATCTTATGCCCATTTAGATCTTATCCGTACTCGGATGATATATCACGTTTTCTGCTTGATGTATGATATATTGTTAGGACATCTGTCCTCTGTGTACTACCTATCTATAAACATTTATATTTGGTTCTTATTTCCTATAATTCCTTTCTTTGTACATGGCGTTCTCTGATATGTGCTTGTATATCGCCGGCGTACATACTTATTTTTGTACGCTGAGGCGCGATTACCATGTCGGCGCGTGCTTACTCTAAAAGCTATAACATTGTAGTGAGGTTATACCTACTAGGGGTTTAGGTGTGTCGGATGGCAAGGCTCTATAGGTGGTACGTTGCGAGTAGGGTAGATCTCGTGCCTGGTTGGTTGTGCAGCACTAGCAGGGTCAAGCGAGAGCGGCTGCGGCATCCAATGTAGGGAGGAGGATGATCTAGCAGCGCATTGGCTGGTCATGGAGATGCGATATTCGGGTGCCCGGCTGTGTGTTATGTGTTCTGCCCCGTCCTCTTGTATGTATTATGGTGTTCTAGGTGTGGCTTACCATTGTTAAGGCTTTCGCCTAGTTTTTCTCAGATAAACTAAGCAGATTGTTTTCTACAGTTTAACAACTCTCATGCTAACACTCAAAAAGTACAAAATCATTATTATGGTGGGAGCGTTGTTGCCGTAATAGGATTGCTATGTTATAAGAGTGATATAGATTGTCCTCTCTTAAGTGTTTGGAGAGTCTTGACCTATTCACGATAGTAATGTATATGGTTGAAGTAGGTGGTGAGGGATATCTTTATATTACATGGATCATGGATTGTGATGTAGTTCGGATCGACCCACCATAAGCCCAGTCGCTATATGAGTTGTACGTACGTGTATTTCTCATTCACGAATCATTTTCTCATCCGACCGACCGTTCTTTTACAGATAAACAATATAAAGGTAATTTCTGCATTCAAGTGAGTCAATTTACTTCATTTTTATATATGTGCAAAGATAAACTAATTTTGCTGTATTTCATTTATCAACATGCTCAATAGGAGGCATCTAATAAGCTGAAGCCCTGGAAGATGTATGCCGTTAAATTTATATTTATTTATGTTCTGTTATATTGTTATATGCGTGCAAAGATAAGCTGTTTTTGGTGCATTTCATTTATCAGCATGCTCAGGAGGAGACATCTAATGATCTGAAGCCTTGTAATGATGTATAAAGCTGAATTTTACAATATAGTTATATGTGTTATTTTCTAAGCTATATATGTTTGCCGACTAACTTTTCTGCAACGCAATTTGCAGTATCCAAGTATTTCTCTTCTCAGGAGGTAAGAGGCATATTACTGGTCATGTCATGATCGTTGTAGTATGCATCTCTAAGATAAAAATAAATCTTAGGAAAAAACCATTAGGTATCTCTGAGGCACACTGTAATGTCAAGATGAATAGATTAGGCAACTCAAAAATAAAGTGGCCACATCCACATGTGTAACAGTCAATCCACATGTGTAACAGTCAGTTGATTGCAGTATGAAATACAGCAATTTCAGTCGCCTTTGATGCTGCTGGTGAACTCCAAAATTTTGTATGTGGCCACTTCATTCCTGAGGCACATGATGTAGATGGCAGAGAGATCGACATGATGTTGTCATAGCTAGACGCACAAGCTGAAAAACTTCTGCAATCTACTATACAAGCAGATGGATCCCTTATTGGAATTAAAGATTGTTACACATCCTCGTACAAGTCTGATCCATCGGAGGATGGCCTTGAGCCATACGATTATGAAGACAAGGACAACCTTGGTAAGCATGATCTGCTACTTTCTTATGGGAAAATTTTGGGATCTCTTCCGAGGATGACATTTGTTGAACAAGGTGTTCTATTATGTAGGTTTATGTAGTACTATGAAACAGATAGCTACGGCTGTTATATTCGTACGGTTTGTTAACTTGTAATGATATTTTAGTATCATGTGTGATTTTATTATGATTATATATGATTTATATTATGATTGTCCGTGATTTCTGATAGTTAAGCAACCCTAAACTAAGAAACTGATTAAAATACGCTACGCCGGAAAAGATCATTGCGAGCACTAACAATTATGTCGTGCACGTATATAGGATGGCATCGAATTGTGTCGGGCACATACAACTGCCATGACACCTAGTAAGTGCCGACCTACAATGGGTCGCAGCGTTAAAGTTGTGTTGTTATGCTAGCGCTAGCTCGGCGGTTGACCATGTGTTGAGCCAAAAAAGCACCGTCTAAAAACTTTTTCCGATGCAGTTATTCTTGACGCCTTTTTTGTCATGCTAGCTCGAACCCAGTGACTAGACGTGTGCTTTGGCGTTTATAAGCCCTGGGGCACACGATATGTGTTACAATGTAACAAGTTAACTGGGATGGCAGAAAAAATTAATAGATGTCCCAAACAACGTTTATGGTAGGAAGGCATATCCTAGAAGGGGTTTTTATCCTTCACGAGACTATTCATGAACTCTATCAGAAGAAAATGGATGGTGCCTTATTTGAAATAGACTTTGAAAAGACATATAATAAAGTCATATGGACGGTTATGCAGCAGGCCATGCACATGAAGGGTTTTGACCCTACATGGTGTGATTGGATTGCAAGCTTTGTGCAAGGAGATATTGTCGGTATTCAGGATAAGGATGATATTGGTCATTATTTCAGACAAAAAAGGTATCAGACAAGGTGATCTTTTATCCCCTATGTTTTAATATCATGGTAGACATGCTTTCTATTCTCTTTTCTAGGGCACAAGAGGACAGCCAAGTAGGTGGCCTGGTTCCTCATTTGGTCGATGGCGGAGTCTCTGTTTTACAATACGCCGATGATGCCATTCTATTTATGGAACATGATCTTCAGAAGGCGGCTAATATGAAATTAATTCTCTATATTTTCAAATAACTATCTGGTTCAAATATTAACTTCCACGAGAATAAAATATTCTGTTTTGGCAAGGCTAAAGATGAAAAACATATATACAAACAAAATTTTGAAAAAGGTGGGGAGTTTGCCTTTTAGGTACTTAGGAGTACTGATTCATCATAGGAAATATAAATGGAGAGTGGATACCAGTTGAATCATGCTTTGAAGGAAAGCTAGGATGTTGGCGAGGAAATTTACTACCATATGGTGATAGGTTAATCCTGATTAATTCAGTTCTTAATAGTTTGCCTATGTTTATATTATCTTTTTTAAATGCCCAAAGGGGTATGAAAAAGACTTGATTTTATCTATATCGTTTCTTTTGGAAAAGCGATGAGAATAAGAAAAAATTTAGTCTCACTAAATGGAATATTATTTACAGACCTAAGGAACAGGGGGTCTTGGTATTGAGGTGTTGTGCCTAAAAACATTTGTTTCCTTAGTAAGTGGTTATTCAAGCTACTAACCAAAGAGGGTACGTGGCAGGAACTATTACAGAATAAGTATGTAAAGAATAAAACCCTTGCTCAAGTGAAGGTTAAACATACAGAGTCGCCATTTTGGAAGGGCTTGATGAAGGTTAAAGAGAGTTTCTTTAAAAATGGTTCTTTTAAAATTGGGAATGGCAGATGTACTAGTTTTGGGGAGGATGTTTGGTTAGGGGAAACTTCTTTGGCTCATCAATATCCTACTTTATATATCATTGTGCAAAGGAAAAAATGTTTTAGTTGCACATGTTTTATCCCAATCTCCTTTGAACATTGGTTTCAAAAGGACTTTTAACTGGTAATAAATAGGTAGAATGGCTTCATTTATGCCAAAAAAACTTTTGTATAAGGACTTAATAAATAGTCACCATAGATTTTCTAGGCGTTATTTGTGGAAATTAAAGATTTCTTTAAAAATAAAGATTTTTATGTAGTTCCTAAATAAAAAGGTTTTACTTACTCCCTCTGGTCCGATTTATTAGGCGTACTAGAGTTTTCTTAGGAACCTAGGTAGTTGTCGATTGGTAGAAAAAGGATATGACATCGCTGGTTTTTTCCTCTGGTAGAGTAACTACGGGAGTCCAACCAACGGACGTCAGGCCCACACTCTGTTTGTGATTTCCTAATTTTTAATTTTATTTCTAAAGGAATTGCCAAGTAATCCATCGCTTTTCCTTCATGCATTTGGTCAACCTCACACTTTCCGCATGCAAAATTCCTTTCACATTTAGGGGCATGTAGAATTACTCGCGAACAGTTAATGCTAACGTGCCTAGTGCTAGGCGGTTTTTGGAATTGCATACTTTTTCAACAGCGCCTAATAAACTGGACAGGAGGGAGTACAACAAATAACCTTGCTAAAAGAAGATGGAATGAAAGTACAAAAAATTGTTTTTATGATTCATAGAAAACCATTGAACATTTATTTCTTTCATGTCCTTTCGCTAAAATTGTTTGGCGTATTGTGCACTTTTCTTTTAATATCTCTCTAGCAACCAATATTATTACTATGTTTGGAAATTGGTTGAATGGTGTTCATAAGGATTGTAAAGCTAGAATTCGCATAGAAATTTCAGCTTTTTATTGGTCTATTTGAATTTGCAGGAATAAATTTATTTTAACAATATGTGAGGTATAATTTCTTTTGTAGGTTATCAGCTTGGCAGCTCACTGTATTCAGAGTTGGGCATTCCTTCTACCTATGGAGCAGTGGGGCTATTAGATGCAAACATCTCCTCCCGATCGCTGCGATATTTACTGCCAATCTTCTTGGCGGCAATATTAGTAGATTAGAAAATTTAATCTCTATATGCTAGTCCTTTTGGGTTAGTCTATTCATGTATCAATTTTATGCGACCTCGTGAGATATAAACCTTTGAACGATGAACTCACTAATAAATGAGGCTGTGTGCATAGGTCGGGATATCCCCATTTAAAAAAAACTACCCTTTTTACTGTGTGCATCCATAGACCAGGTGCAAATCCATGTTGCTTGTATCAGTCTTTTCAACTTTTTATATTCGTTCGAGTTGCTATGTGCATCCTAACTTAACTGTTGCTCTCTCCGTTCCA
Organism: Avena sativa; assembly: GCA_916181665.1. Lineage (NCBI taxonomy): Eukaryota > Viridiplantae > Streptophyta > Magnoliopsida > Poales > Poaceae > Avena > Avena sativa. The sequence goes on along the minus strand of OV702296.1, from coordinate 234,694,207 downwards.
TAATATAAGCTTTTTTTTCAAAACAATTAAGTTTAATAAAAAGAACGCCTTATCGGGGAAAACAAATGAAACAGCAGCAGCGAGCTATTTGCTGCCAAAGAGTTGGCATCAAGTTATTTGGGTACCAATTATCTTGTTCGTAAACAGGACAAACTAATGCAAGTAACATGTGAAATGATCCATCATAAACCGACACATGCAAGTAGTGAAACTGAAACCTTGCGGCACTCCAGTAACTTCTTATGGTGTGATGTACTACTAGATAATAAATAAACAGAGTTCAGTCCAACTCTTTACATCTTCCAAGCACAAAAATGTGGCTCGGATCCGACTGTAAAGAGGCAAAAGAACAAAGGCAGCAGCAGCTGTTACATCTCCTTGGCATCATTCAGAACTTCAGAATAGTAGGTGATGTCCCCCATTCAAAAACTTAACCTGCAACAAGGACCAAAAGGACATACCAGCACTTATATGTGCATCTTCTTCCATCACAAGAACTGAAAATACTCAATGCATCTCGACTGGCCAATCGGCAGCAATGTCCTTGACAGAGCACCACCGGAGATGACCGACGAAGAGCCTGTTCCAGAGAGATCGTCAACCTCCATCTTGACCAGAGCATCACCTGCCGATGGCGACGTGTCTGTCCACTGGAACTGGCGAGTGTAAGTGCCCGTGTCCTGCTGTTGGCTGGCTCTGCTTGCTGGTGACTGCAGCACAGACGGCGATGTCAAGAATGTAGGCTGCTCGCTGGCGGCCTGTGAACTGAAGCAGATGGACACTGCCTTCCTCGAGGACGACTGCTCCGGGGTGTCCGGGGTGCTGCCGATGGGCCTCGAGGTGGTGCTGCAGCTGTGATGGTTGAAGTAAGTGACCGTGAACAATGGCGGGTCACTCGTGTCCTTCTGCTGGACTTGTTTTGTGGCAGGGCACTTCATGTCTGTCTTGTAGGTACATCTGTAGTAGAACCTGAAAATAGTAATTCATTTGTTTAAATTTCCACTCTGAAAGGAACAGAAGAAATCTTGGCCAAATGTAAGCTACTGTACATTGTACAATAATTTTGTAGGCAGTAGTTTGGAGTGTATAGACATACAATAGTTGCATTCAAGAACATGTACATTTGTTGTGGCTGCTGTAGTCCTTGTGGCTAACGACGGTGAGAGTGAATTCAGAACAAGATGAGTGTTTTTTGCTTTCACGTGTTCCAGAATACCACGAGGGTGTTTTTGCTTTCTTTTGTTTTATGTCCACCACTCAAGACATTAGCAAAAGGACACCACATGGTGACAGCAGAATATTTGTACTGCTTTGTTGATATAAAAATCAAATACTTTTGGTAAGCACTATTTACTATTGCAGAGCTTAACTAATCAAAATTTCAGTTAGTGAGTAAAGCTGCCACTATCCTACTAAATTTCAAGTTGGATGGTTGAACAACACTTCTTGGATTTCTTCACGCCTAGTGTACCAACTTGCCTTATTCTTCTAAACACTTGTATTTTACAGTAAGCATATATACAGAGTAACATTACTTTAACATCCCTTTGAAGAAGCATAAAATATTCGGATTATCAGATCATGTATTTTTTTTCACTTCTCCCCACATCAACATTCAACCTACCTAAATTAGGCCGAAATGTTGCTAGCACGCACACTTTGGGGACCTTTCATCTGCTGCCTTCTAAAAGAAGAAACATTCACATTTGTTTTGGAAAAAGGTAGAAACATCCCCATCTATTACCAAGCTCGATATTGGGTCTGCATCATGGGCCAACGGGTGTCCAATGAAGTAAAAGAAGCATTAGCTGAGACTGTCGGCATGATGCTATAGGTTGGAAACTTGAATCAGGACAAGTGTGGAAAACAAATGAGGAAACTTCTAGTCTGCCAGTGAAGTATATTAGATTTGAAACGACCTGCAAATGACAGGCAACAAAGGAGGTCCGCTTGCAGTTTTATTATCCATCTGGCTTGCCAACAATTTCTGGATTTTTATTTGTCTTATTGAGTTGTCAGTTACGAAAGAGATTGCCGCCGTGAAGGTTCTTTTTCTACGCTGATTACATAAACCTTATTTTAGTTGACAAGCATGTCCTTTCTTCCACTTGATTAAGGGCTATGCCGACACTTGTCGCACTCTAATTCTACCAAGAAGTGACTAGTGGAAAACACCGCAATATGATATGTCCGCAACAGCGCTTGTCACAATGAATCAAATACATTGACCAAACCGCCCGCTGACGCGCAAGCTGTGGGTGCATTAAGCGGCAACGTGGTTTGGGGTATAGATGGAATTTATTTATTTTCGAATGAATAAATGAAAACACTAGGCACTAGGTAGCTCCATACAAAGACTATGAAGACCCCTCTGCCCCCACCCCACCAAATTCAGATAATTGTTTGTAGGGGCCTCTTGTTTGTACGCATAGTATTACAGAGACTAGACTAAAAAATACTAGTTACATGAACATGTACACTGTCTCTGTAATATTATGCATATATTGACTAAAAAGATGAACCTGCATATTGACTGAATTTCTTAATACTGCGAACTACTAGGAAATAGGAATTCTCCCTGCTAGAAAAAAAGGTAGAGTGGAGGTTCTGAAATCCAAATGTTTCAGACGAAGACACATCCTCAACTAGTTCACCCAACTACAGCCCCAGCAAACTGACCGACAGATCTACCAAACACCTCCAAAATCAACCGTTCTTCCTGAAATTACCCCACCACACACAAACAACGCATGCACGGAAACGGAAACAGGAAAAAGCAAGAAACTTGGGGGAAATGTAAGTGAATCGAACGGCTGCACGGGCGGCCATGAAGCAGACCTTGGGAAGTTGGAGTTGGAGAGCTTCTTCTCGCCGTACTTCCTCCACTGGTGCCCGTCGTCGTACGGCGCGTAGGTGTCCGCCGTCCAAGTCTGCTCCTCCTTCCTGGTGGTACAGCAGCAACAAGAGAAGAAAAAAAAAAGAAGAATCAAGAAACTGAAGTACAGACTGCAGAGCGTCAGTCTCCTGCTGCGAGAGATTAAACAGGTGAAAGAGTGCGGGTGCATACCGGATTCTTTGTTGCCTGGTTGCCCTGGTAGATCCCAGGTCGCTGGGGTAGGACGGGACGGAGTCGAGGGCCATGGTTGGAGGTCGGTCGGAGAGAGAGTCAGTCAGAGAGAAAAGAAGTGAGGGGGGGAGGGGAGGGAGAGAGAGAGAGGATTTTGTGGGCCGGCGCGGCGGTGGAGGAGAAGAGGAGACGTTTCTGCTGGGGCCTCGGTCTCTCTGACTAGCTTTATTTATAGCATTAAACAACGACGGCGGAGGGAGGGGCATTCTTCAACGTTAACCACGCGTCCACGCATCTCTCCTGCCTCGTCTAACGGCGCTTACCTCTCTCCGTGCATTTCCTACGGCTTTTTTTATGGAAGTCACCTTTCAGAAGTCCTTTTTTTTTGCAGAAGTGTCCTCGCCGAAATGAAATTTTACTTACCGAAAAGAAACTCACATTGCAAAACACTCCTTGCACGTGCATCTCAGTGACAAGGGTGCTGCACGCAACTGCTTTCTTACTTTTTCTTTGAGATCAAACTGCTTTCTTACTTGGTGAGGCTTCTACATACCATCATTTCTAGAAGGGTCCTCGTCAAAAAGAAAATTTCAATTGCGAAAACAACATCCCTAACATGCATCCCCTCACCCTCCTCCCCATGATGGCGCTAAACGTGTAGCTTGCATACTTAGAGAGCCTTCTAGGTAGTGCATGTTGCATAAACATACTCGCCGAAAGGAAAAATTACATTGCAAAACAATGCTCACAACACGTGCATTTAGCCGTTTCCATATCTAGAGAGGCTTTCACGTAGCAAATTTTTGCAGAAGCATACTTGTCGAAAGGAGAATTCGCATTACAAAACAACACACAAAAAACGTGCATCCACATTAATGATGGTGCTATACGTGCATACTGCAGCCGCTTCTATAGGCTCCTATGTAACACCTTTTACAAAAGCATCCTCGTTGAAGAAAAAATTCACATTGGAAAGCAACACAAGTAACATGTGACCACCACCACTAACTACTGTGCTACACACACTACAACTGCTTCCATATTTAGAGAGGCTTCCACGTAGCACCCTCGCTAACTAGAGATGGACATCCTATCTACACGGCGTCACTCTGACTGCAACCAATAAGAGTATGCGGTTGAGCGCCCTATACGTCCAAAAGCAGCCCTCGTGGCCACCGACGAGGTTGAGACCAGGCACATCCTGAGGCAGTCATAAGGAAAAGCAGTGGAAGCGATGGTGGACAAACCTGAGCACTATTGTGGATCTAGAAAAGGGAAAATGACATGGGAACCTCTTCTTGGTCCTTTCAGTTCCTCACCATCATCTTCATATCAGGGACTAGAGGGAAAGGAGAAGAAGATAAGCGCTCATCTAGACCCGTTTTCCAATTATTGGCCATAGGGAACCGTATAATACCAAAATCAAGCACTAGCCATGAAGATTGCAGAAGAGGTACTCGAGCCACTCTCTCCCTCTCCGTGGCTAGCCGAGCTAGTGGAGAGAAGAGATGACACATTAGAGGGAGCGAGGTACGATGGGAGAGTGAGAGCTAGGGAGAATGGGGAGAGGAAACAAGAGGGAGAAATATTTCTACTTTTTTTTCTAGAAGTAGTGTTTTTTGCTAAAGACTTCCAATTTTCAAAAAAAAGATATGCTGAAATAAATGTTAACTTTGAAAAATAAATCCATTTGAGTAGTTTCATAGGGTTGCAAACCATGTTTTCTTATCATTTGTTTTTGCACTATATGGTTAGGAACATTATGTCTGAAATAATCTAGCATAGCTCGTGGAAGGTTTGTTTTCTTTTTCTTGCGAGCAATGAAACATCATTTTAGTTATGTAGGATCTTAAGAATGCACGACAGTATAATCCTTGTTTTCATATGATGTATTTTGAAGATCATACAAATCAAATAATCTCCGAGTTTTACAGTAAAAGGGTTACTTTTGGTTCAAAGTCAAAACTTTTTTCATGCTCAACTTTGGTTCAATGTGGCACAAAAAATAAATCTAACTCCTACTGTCACATTGCAGAAAATATGTGGTTTTGAAGTGTAATGTGTTGACAATGAATGATAATTGTGCTTACCACTGAAAGACCATAAAGATGTTCATCTCCATTGCTGGTCTTGTTTTTTTATAAACAGGAAGTGGTAACGGCGATCAGCTAACGGCACGAGCCGTCATGAAAGAAAGAGCCCGGCACATGGATCCTGAATTCTGGAAAAAACTATATGCAAATGTCAATGCAGCCCCATGTGCAGGAAGACAGCTCATGCCCTACAACAACATAATTTTCTTCCATCTCATGCAGCTTAGTCTTATGTTACTTGTTGATTTAATTAATAGAAGAAATGTTTAGCTTTGTGAGCACAAAATCTGGGGTTTGGTGGATCAATCCTACCGGCACAGCCTAGCATTGGAATCAATCAAGAAATTTTTATAATGACATACATGTACCCTAATCTCTCACAGAGTAATAGTCTTTTTTAAGCAGTTCCAAGGCAAGGATATTGGTATAAAAAGAAAGGACAAGAGGGTAAGAACAAGTCTAGTTAATGACTCCTAGTTCAGATTAGCGGTACTGGTTTGCCATGACAACTAATGACACGATGGAAAGGAAAACAGGTTAATTTGGCCATGATTGCTTGAAGAATGGAGAAAGGAATTAACATTTGAATTGTGCCATAATTACTACTGGTTGTACCGGAGATCATGGCCATCGACTTGCTTAAGAAAAACTCATCAGATAGGAGACTAATCAACTAAAGCATTTCACTTTCAAGGACCAGTGGACCACAGAGAGCAATAGAAACGATCTAGCCAATTTAGAATTGCAGGAGTAATATTTTAGCCATTTGAGATTGTGGCTCTAGTTGTAGCCGCATCACCCCAATGCATTTTTATTCTCTTATTGCAGCCGGTGGAGTAGTCATCAAGAACTTCTGGTGATACACTCAAACAGTGCCAGGCTTTGTTTATTTGGATTGTTGGGACCAGATCAAATGCTTCTTGCATTTTTCTTCTTCCAAATCTTGTAAACTTTATGAGAAACTTAGCATAGTACCCAGCTAACAATAAATGAAACGGTAATTCTAGACCTACGGACTGGTTGGCTTACAAAAATATTACGGACGGACGTGGCTGAAGTTTGTTGGTTGAAATTCTATCCTTTCCTTGAAAAACGGAGCAGTTTATTTTTTTACCCCTGCTTGCTACGTCGGGTCGTGAGTCCGTAGGATGTTTCCGTAAAAAAAATCCGTAGATGTAGCATTACTCTAAATGAAATGTTGAAATTTCTTTACAAGCAATTCGATTCCTCAAGAATTTACAAAATCTTCGTGTTCCGAATTAACAGAGCATTGAGGATTTTGTTAAGAATAATGGAAAAATTGTATTGCTTTTCTTATTTCTCGAGAAAAACAAATGAACACAACAAAGAATACCACCCTTGTGACTGTCATTTCCATGATAATGCGAGGAGTGTAATGAACTCTATAAAATACAATTATAATAGCCCAGATGCTCTGGAACTAGTGTGACTTCGTCAAAATCTAGTTTTAATCAGGGTGCTAATAATGGGAGAAAATAAAGACGAAAGCTGGTGGATTCGGTATCTGCTTGCATGTGTTGATGTGTTGTTCCAGTGTGCAATTTGATTCCTCTTAATCGATCCAGGAGAACGAACGATCTGTACGTCAATAAATCTTGATTATCCTCTGTGTGCCGGTGCCGGTGGGATGGTTCCTGGAAGGCGCTTCAGAGTCTCCAGTTTGGTGTTTTCTTATGTACCACTTAGCTTTGTTAATCTGATGGATGGAGGACCCGATACAACATAAAAAGATTAATATGGCACAACAAACAGAAGACTCCAATAGATATTGAAAGTAACATGGTAAAGCGAAACAATTTTAGCAAAAACTCCTTTCTGTAGTTTTAGTGCAGGAAACAAAGGAAATAAATTCCCAAAAAATTATGCATGAAGCCCGATTGCCCATGGTGGCCCCATGTTGCGCGCTACTGCTGGACGCCAAATTGACGGGGATTTTCTAGACCACCACGCCGTATAAGTAGCCACAATGGCCGCGCCACTGCGGAGGAGATAGCCCCGCCATCACCGTCCATTGCACGGGCTTTGCCCAACAGCCTCCTCCTGCGGCAGAGGGACGACTGATTCACGAGTGATGCAAGCTCTTTGATTTAAAGGTTTTTTATGGGTTCCTTAGAGGATTAGACCCTTGGGAATTTTTTCTGTCTATTTTTCAAATATGACCATTTTTGTTGAACTCATAAATCCACTTCAAAGTGATACAAGCAAAGGAAGTTCACACCAGATCACTTCATATCCAGGATGAACGATGATATATAGTAAAAAAACAAAATATATAATCATACACGACTAATAAAATGCCTACCTTCCCTCAAAAAAAATGCCTACCTGGGTGGAGGGTCAATGCGGAGACTATGTCACTATCCACGTGGGTGGGTGAGGGGTGGGGGGCATCCTTGGCCACCCGCTCCAATGGTTTACACCACGTCGTAAATAGCTCACGGTATTCCTCTCATTAAAGAGCAGACCATGAACAGAGTTAGTACATATACACCGATAAATAATCTGCAAAAGAGATCTTTTACTATCTAAAACCATATCATTTCTACACATAGCGACCAAATCAAGGATATCGCTACTAGCGGGTAGACGGTGAATATCTTGGGCTGTAAGGGATCATTCCAACCACACACGGAACACCCCTTCCTAGTGCTATACGGAGTCTTAACATGCCTGGTCTTTACTAGTGTGTTCACATGATCTACTTTGTATTTGAAGTAGGGGTAATTCTATAACACAAGTATACAGACTAAGACAATCATTTCAAAAGTGAGGAAATACTTATACATAAATAAAATACATGATTTTTATAGGATCTTAAAACATAGGAATTTGGAAATGTTATCTTTGAATAAATGCTACAAGACTACACGTGAACTTTTGACGGATGAAGAAGAGTTCATAGAGGTATACTGTGGATGCAATGCACTGTTCATGACCAAAAAGGTGGTTTAAGCATATGTTGATTTTTCTTCGGAATTGAGGTCATATGGATAGATTTCATTAGAGTATGGAAACTTCGATCCTATAATCCAAATGTTTCTCACATGAAAATATTCTATGGATTAAATTTTTTCTAATCTCTTTCAAAAATCATACAACCCTAACAAGCCTAGTGAGCAAACATTTTTCTAGTGACAGTGTTCTTCGGTGTCCTCCAAAAACTCTTTTCAAGTATCATGCAACAAGAGCGGCAAAACACCAATACTTGTTTTTTAGGGTAAAACACAAATGTCTATGAGTAGTATTGTTGGACGGAAGGCACACACGGTGCCTATCTTTAATTTAATATAAAGCCCTCACAACATAGGTTACAGCGGTCCTAGGATTATCCGTAGGGGTTCGTAGCATGGAAAACAAAAAAAATTCTATCGCATGAACACACAAAAACCAAGATCTAATCTACAAGATCGGTGCAACGAGTTTATAAATTACTAACCCTCATAGATCCAAAGCGTTTAACGAGATCGGATTCTCATGGTTGATGTAGTCGTTCACTTGTCGATCTCAAGATTGTGTAGACGATCCTTCCGACGCCACGTTCCTGCAGCATTTCCGCAGCTGGTCACACGTTCGGTACTCGATGAAGACCTACCTCTCCCTTGTTTCAGCAGACAGCGGTGGTTGTAGATCTCCTCGCGATTCCAGCAGAACAACGGTGTGGTGGTGGAGGTGGAGGTGGAGGAATAGATCCTGCAGGGCTTCGCCTAAGTCGGAGCATGTATGGTGGAGGAGAGAGGGCCTCAGCGGTTAGGGTGTAGGCATCGAGGGGAGGAAGCGGCGACAGTGGCTTGGGGTGTAGGTGGCGGCGGCTTAGAGCGCTAGGGCGCCGACGACTTGGGGCAAGGTGGTGGCGGCCTAGGGTTTTGGGGTAAAGGGGTGGGGCGCCCCCTCCCCTCCTTATATGGGTGGAGGGAGGCATCAAGGGGAGGCCGAGTCCTCCCCCAACTCCCTCTTGGCCGATGGACTTGGGAGGGAGAGGGAAACCTGTCCCCTCTAGGTTTCCTCTCCTTCCTCCACTAGGACTTTGACTTTTCAAATTGGACTTTGACTTTTCAAACTAGAATTTGACTATTCAAACTAGAGTTTGATTATCTCTTCCATATCCTTGGCCTACTTGACCTAGTGGTCTATGATCCTACCCCATTAGGGTATGGTGCATTCCAAGTACCCCCTCTAGAGTGATGGACCTTTCAAAACATTCTAGAAGCTTCCGATCAAAACACCGAAAACATTTCTGAACCTTGGAAATTGACTTTCCTTATATGAATATTATTCTATGGACCATTCCGGAACTCCTCGTGATGTCCTGGATCCAATCCGAGACTCCAAACAACATTCGGTCTCCAACTCATATTCCATATCTACTAAACAACATCAATCCTTAAGTGTGTCTCCCTATGGTTCTTGAATTATGCAGACATGATCGAGACACCTCTCTAATCAATAACCATTAGAGGAATATGGAAATCCATTATGGATCCCACATATTTCTATGATTACATTGTGATTGAATGAACTATTTGCATACGATACCAATTCATTTTGTCGCACGATACTTTACCTATCCGAGGTTTGATCATTGGTATCTCTATACCTAGTTCAACCTCGTTACCGATAAGTAATCTTTATTCGTTCTGTGACATGACATCCCTTGTGACCTAGTCACATGCTTGCAAGACAATTGGATGACATTCCACCGAGAGGGCCCATAGTATATCTATCCATCATATGGATAGACAAATCCCACTCTTGATCCATGTGCCTCAACACATACTTTCAAAATACCTAATGCCACCTTTATAACCACCCAGTTACAGAAACGGTGTTTGAGGTCATCAAAGTATTCATCCGGTGATGGTGATTAACATGATCTCATGGTCGAAGGATTTAGGTTACTCTGTATTTGAAAGCTTATAGCAAACAAACTTGAAATGACATGATCTTATGCTACGCTTAACTATAGGAGTGTGTCCATCACATCATTCTCCTAATGATATGATCTTGTTATTAATAACATCTAATGTCCATGATCAGGAAACCATGATCATCTATTAATCAACAAGCTAGTCTAACAAGAGCCTTTACTAGGGACTCTTTTGTGTTTACATAACACACAAGTATTAATGTTTCCGGTTAATACAATTATAGCATGGGATGCAAACATTCATCATAAACATAAAGATATAATAATAACAACTTTTATTATTGTCTCTTGGGCATATCTCCAACAGTCTCCCACTTGCACTAGAGTCAATAATCTCGATTACATTGTGATGTACCTAACACCCATGGTGTTCTGGTGTTGGTCATGTTTTGCCCTAGGGAGAGGTTTAGTCAATGTATCTTCCACATTCAGATCTATGTGTACTTTGCAAATCTTTATGTCACCATCTTGGACATGCTCGCGAATAGCATGAAAATGTAGCTTAATATGCTTCAGCTTGTTGTGTGACCTTGGCTCCTGTGCATTGGCTATGGAACCCATGTTGTCACAATAGATGGCCATTGGGTCCAACGCACTAGGAACCACACCAAGCTCCGCAATGAACTCCTTCATCCATATTGCCTCTTGTGAAGCCTCCGAAGCAGCTATGTATTCCAATTTAGTTGAAGATCTCGCCATAACACTTTGCTTAGCACTCCTCCAGCTCACTGCTGCACCATTCAAAGTAAATATGTATCCAGATTACGACTTAGAGTCATCCGGATCGGTGTTCCAACTAGCATCGGTGTAACCGTTTACAACGAGTTGTTCATCACCTCCATAAGAAAGAACCATATCCTTAGTCCTTTTTAAGTACTTTAGGATATTTTTGACCGCTATCTAGTGATCTACTCATGTATCAATTTTTTTTGAGCTATGAGACTGTGAGGCAAAAGCCCCACATCAATTTATTAAGACCAAAAAATTCAAGTAAAGTTACAAAGTTGTACAAAAAAAGAACCAAAAGAGAGAAGGAAGAAAAAACTACCTATACAGACTAACCCATCAAAATATAACTAATATAAGCTGCCTATCCAGGCCATAAAGGTAGTATGGTGCTTCCTTTTAATCCTATACCCAAGCAAGGACATATCATGCAGGAAGTCTCTCCGCCACCCAGAGAAAGTGGGCCTTTGATTATCAAAAATCAATCTATTGCGTTGTTTCCATATGTGCCAACAACCCATCATAACTGCCTCCATGAAGAAAGGTTTACCAAAATCTGCTTTAGATGCAACAAAAGCAGTTTCAAAATCTTGCCCCAGAGACCAGTCAATCTGCAAGTAATTCCAAACTCTCTGACTAAAGTTACATTCAAAGAACAAATGTACTCTATCTTCATGAGCTCTTGTTGGACAAAGAACACAATGTTTGTCTTCAGTGACCTTCCAATGTCTTCTGTGCAACAAATCCCTAGTGTTCAGCCGATCCGAAAGCAACAGCCAAGCAAAGAAATTGATCCTCATCATACAAGAAGATCTCCATATCCATTTAAACACACCCATGACAGGAATATTTGCATGAATATATTTGTAAAACATGGAAGGTGTGTAGGTGCAGCCCGTCCAAGAATCCCTGTCAGAGGAAAGAGGATTGACTCTCATTTGAGCCAAAAGAGTGGAATACTCACTAAAAGCCTATGCAGACAACGCTAAGTAGAACAAACCAGGCATGTCTCCAGATCTAAAAACCTCTTGGGATTAAGAGCATATGTAAACAACCTGGGAAACCTCTCAGATAGGGGTGTAGAAGAACCAGCAAACTCCCACTTACCTGACCAGAAAATAAAATTGTCCCCTCTACCAGGTTTAACAACAAAGACATCTCTAAATTGTTCCACAAGCTTAAGAACATCCCTCCACCAAAAGGAACCACGCAGATTTTCAGCATGGGGCACAACGTCCACATAATAGGAATCCTAGATCAACTTCACCCATGGAATGTCAGCCCTGTTATAGAATTTATCCAAGTGCTTCAGAAGTAGAGCCTCATTTTTACTTTTAGAATTTACAATACCAACTCCCCCTTTGTCCTTTGGCTTGACGAGCATTTCCCACGCAGCAAGGGACTGTTTAGGGGTATCAGTGTTACCCCTCCAAAGGAATTGCCTCAAGATCCTCTCAATAGGCTTTATGATGCCAGGAGCCAATTGGAACGTGCAGAGGAAGAAAACAGGCATGGAGGCAAGAGCAGAGTTAATCAGTTGCAACCTAGCACCCTGAGATAAGAAGCTCGAAATGCATGTAAGTCTTCTTTCCAGCTTACAGACAACAGGCATCATATCCTGTAGGTGTGGTTTAGTTGTCCCCAAGGGCAAACCCAAATACGTGAAAGGCAGTGTAGCAATCTAACAACCAAAAGCCATCGCCAGATCCTTTATTTTTTTCACCAGAGACATTAATTGGCACTATATTAGACTTATGAAAATTCACCTTCAGACCAATAGACAGAGAAAAGTCATTAAGCAACCCTTTTAAAGCCATCAACTGATCTAACTTAGTAGGTAGGATCAGCAAAGTGTCGTCGGCATACTGCACAATTGGGAAATCTGTATCTCCAGTCTGAATAGGCAAGGAAATCGAACCTTGATGCATCAGGTCATTAACAACACACTGCAACAATCCATAACCTAACACAAATAAAGCAGGGGAAAGAGGGTCACCCTGCCTTACTCCCCTCTTGCATTGAAATTGCTTTTCAGGGACACCATTCAAAAGAATTTTCGAGGTTCCAGAGCTTAAAATATCTTTCACCCATCTCAGGAAAATACTGCCAAAACCCATGTGCTGTAACACCTGAATGATAGCTGCATGCTCAATTGTATCAAAAGCCTTAGCAAAATCTAGCTTTACAATGACAATAGGTTTCTTGGACATATGACACTGGTACAGATATTCAAAAGACCAAGCAACACAGTCCTGAATAGTCCTAGACTTCAAAAAACCATACTGGTTCTTGTGAACACAACTCAAAATCTTACTCTGAAGTCTATTAGCCACCAGTTTAGTAAGAAACTTTAAGCAAATATTTTTCAAAGAGATAGGCCTAAAATCGTTGACATCCTCAGGAGTTTGCACCTTAGGGACCAAGGTGATAAAAGATTCATTAATATTTTTAAGTTTATAGTCCCATCATGAAAATCTTTTGCCAGCTCATAATATTCTTCCCTCACCAGAGACCAACACTTTTTCAGAAACAACCCATTGAAGCCATCTGGTCCAGGTGCCTTTTTAGAAGGCATTTCCTTAACAACAAGATCCATCTCCTCTTTCAGGAATGGCATAGATAAGTCCTCCAAGCCATCCACCCTTTTAATAAGTCTATCTAAATCAAATATCATGTCAATTCCTTCAGTTCTACCCATTCTATCCTTATAGCAGGACCACAATAATCCAGCCATCTCATCATGGTGTAAAACCACTCTTCCATCCACATCTTTTAACATGGAAATAGTATTTCTTCTAAATCTCTGTGTTGCCATAGCATGAAATTTTTTGGTATTATCCTCAGATAACTTAATCCACCTCACAGTGCATCTCTTTCTCCAATAATTACACTCAATAGACAGAAGATTTTCCAAGTGCAATTTAACAATAGCCCTGAAATTAAATTCAGTCACAAATAATGGCCTTTGCTCTTCCATATTATCCAACAACAAAATCACTTTATTACAATTTTGAATCAGCAGCTTTAGTTTTGATAAACTCAAATGCCAATGTTTCAACGCATGCCTCAGGGATTTTAGCTTACCAGCAATAATAGCTGAACTATGATTCTTGCAAGAAGGTTGTTCCCAAGATTGTTTCACACAATCCAGGAAACCAGGCTGGTCCACCCAAAAGTTTTCAAATCTAAAAATATTGGACTTTGGGATAGAAGTATCAATGTTAACAATACAGGGGACATGATCAGACTTTGTATGAGCAAGAGGCGGCACCAGGGAGTTTGGGAAGGAAATAATCCAATTTGCACTAGTAAAGAACCAGTCAAGCTGCTCAAGCAGGGGCTGCACCTGCATGTTAGACCATGTGAATTTTCTGCCTTTTAAAGGTAACTCCAACAAACCTAAATGTCCAATAATCTCATTAAATAACAGCATATCATTGACATTTCCCCAGGCTTATTTCTAAATGCATCCGATCTTATAAAATTGAAATCTCCCAACAATAGCCAATTACTATCCACGGGTATTTGAATGTTATAAAGCCATTGAACAAAATTATCCCTCATAACACCCTGTCAAGGACCATAAACAGACACAAGAGTCCAACTCTCACCATTATGTGTGGAACAAAAATTTATAGTTATACCAAAACTCTGTATATCAAGCTGGGTCCTAGAGAACACAACAGAGTTCCACAACACAATGAAACCCCCAGATGCACCAACAGAAGGGGAATAAACAAAATTGTCAAACCTTTTGGGGCAAAATTTCCTAATAAAACGTTGATCAAAGAAATCACACTTGGTTTCTTGTAAGAAAATGATAGAGCATTGACATTCTTCCACCTTAGCTCTGACTTCTCTTTGTCTTTCTTCAGAATTTAAACCTCTCACATTCCAGCACAAAACCTTCCACTTTTTGAAATATTTTGTATTCATTTGATAATAAAATAAGCAAAGAGCAAAATAGGTCTAGTGCATCCAGACCATAGGTAAAACCCAACATAGTGTATAGACAAGTAGATCAACATCAACTCATCAGCAATACATAAAATACCATAAGTTCAATATAACCACACAGTTCACAACCAACCAAAAAAGGTTCCATATTATAGACCATAGACTCCACCAAAATAACCCCATAACAATAGTGCAAATTACCAGCAGAGCAAGGAAAAAGGAGTGCCCACTCCCATTAACAACCAACAAATTATTTATCATTTTTACCAATCTTTGGCTTCTTTCCCTTAGGAGTAGCTTTAAGCTTCTCCTCAGTCAGCTGCTCTAGTGGAATCCCCAAATATTCACCAATCTGCTGAAGAAGCATCAGAGGGGTCTCTGGCATAGCTTGGTTCTCCCTGTCCTGTCTTTCATCTTCTCCTTCTGTGTCCAAATGTTGCCCTTCCTCATTTAACTCTACAATCTGCACAAAGGACTTAACTTTCTTCCTTGGCCTGGGTATAGTGTCACTCATAGATTTTTTTCCTACAACCACTATTCACCACACACTTCCTTGTACTTCTCCTCGACTCTTCATCTGAATAAGGTGCAACCTGCTTTCTCTCTCTGCATGTACCCTTCTTCTTCACCACAGAGGCCGGAGAGGCAGAGAAAACACATTGTGGCATATCCATAACATTATCCATGGATTCCTCAAAATAAAGGGACCTTGCAACTTTTCTAGTGGCAACAACAAAATTTCTGTCCTGAACTCTAGCCTTCAACTGAACCTCTCCCAAACTGGAAGTTATCAGATCAAACTGTTCAAAAGCCTGCTGCCAACTTCTCTTGGACAAAGTGACTAAGAAAGACATGTCAGACATAGGCCTCTCAATATTATTTGCAAGCAAATTAAATAGAGAAGGCTTGAAATTCCTCTCCCAAATCATAGCAGGTGGCAATTCAGGCCCAAAAGCAGTCCTAACCAAGTTAACCTGAATAACCAGCTGCTGATCAGGCTCTAACTGGATAGGTTGCAGCTGAAAAGGCCGCAAATGCTGGTCTACCTCTTGGTTGACCAAATTCAGATTTCCTGATCCATCAGTTGAAACAGAGTCCAGGGAAGGGTTAAAAACCACTGAGTCATCAATCTGAACTTCCTCTGGCTCTTGCATATTGTTCTGCTCACCCTCCTCATTGTGTTACTGCTGCTGCATTGGATCAACATCCCCATTTTGCTGCTGCTGCATAGGATCAACATCACATCCTATTTCTGGGTATTGAGGCCCCACAAACAGGTTGTTATTGGGCTGCAATTGTCTAGGCATAGCATGCGGATTGCCATCAAATAGCATAGGATCTTCATCAGGTGGCAAAACTGCAACAAACCCTGCCTCCATAATGTAGACAACAGAAGTCCAAGTCTCCCTGACATGACCTAAGTCAGCATACCTACCAAAGACCACACCCCTTGGCACCAAAGCAGAAGAAGGATAAGAAGCAAAAACCATAGTACGATCCAGGAGTATATCATCTTGGTGCCAGTGGTGATAGGTACCAAAAGTTGCGATAGCATTGGAGATATCAAAAGTATTGCAAACATCAACCATCCTGATATGGCCCTGAACAACACGATGATTCAACCTATCATTATGAGGCACAAATCTGACAAAAATATCATCATCAAGCTCAAACGGGTTTTGTTGCAACAGAGCAGCCATAGATGCAGTACTGCAGAGCTGAAATAAGCCTAACCCAAACAAAGCTGGTTGCACACTATCAACTACTCTCTGATGATGCTGAACAATGAAATCTCTAACATGATCACGCCAGATTGGCGCATTAGCAGCAGGAGGAGCAGGTTCGAGAATAGCCACAACGTAATTACCATGTGTTGCCGGCGGTGGTTCAGAAGGACTGTAGAAGGTGCGGGGGAGCCTCGTAGGACCTCCATCGATAATGTGGTGCCTAAGAGGCAGCCACCTTGTAGGGTCAATCTCAAAGTTCGCCATGGGTGGATCCTCTTCAGGTAGGGTTGTATGAGGTTCAGGTGGCGGCGAAGGCGAAGAGACGGGAGGCGACAAAACAGAGTCGTTCTAAACCGAAACATCGCCCTCTATATTACCTGAAACGGGGGTGTTAGGGTCACGTTGTGCCTGTTTAGGATCCCACCTCATAGTAGATTTGGACAACCAGTTAAAGCAATTCTTTTTAATATGGCCATACTGGAAACAGAAACGACAACGGATATCGTTCGTGCACTGAGACCGTTTATGACCAAAACTAAGACACCGACCACAATTATAAATCTAAAAAACCATATCATCAATCATTGCCTCAAAATCCGCATCATCATGTGCTGTTGGTAAATTTGGCCCAACAGGAGTGGGCTCAGAGGAGAACGAAGAAATTGGGGCAGAAGGGGTTCTGTCTTATGAACCCAAAGTAGAATCTTGATCAGGCCTAGAAGTATCATGTTCACCGACTTCCACCTGTGGAACAGGTAACTTTTGAAGTGTACCAAAAGTGATACATGGCTGGGTGTCAGTTTTAAGAAGATCAGGTAAAACCACACCAGAATTTGTCACACCATTAGGACCCTGGTAACCCTTAAAGGCAGAGTAACAAATAGACTCAGCAAACATAAGCTTCTTTTTTGGATTAGCAGAGGACTTAATAATGGAACAAGGCTTTGTTTTCATAGCAGCAAGACCCAATCAAGAAAACCTTTTGGAAGGGCTTATTAGAGTCCACTCTTCCTTACATTCCTTCTGCCAAGAATGAAATTCCTTTACCCAATTCGGTCCTCCACAACCCCATAAGTGAAAGTGACATTTGGACTGGGGACACTTAAAATATCTGAGATTTAAAACCTAAAAACCAACTTTCTTGCTGAAAACACAAAAGGAGAAGACCCTGTCAGCCAGAGAAGAGACTTTAAGCTCACCACAAAAACCTCCTAAAGCTGCCTCTAGAGCAATGCCCACAGATTCGTCATCAAGACGGAAATTGGCTCTCCCAAAAGACACAACCATGATAAAGTTTCCCGAGGAAGCAGTTGGGTGAACCGAGGAATTAAACCTCCTTCTAATCTGTTTAGCAAAATTTAGTCCTGTAGAAAAATTCAGTCCCATAATCAAGGATGAATGAACCGCAGACCTTATAGGAGAATCCAATTTTTTTAGATCCGAACTAACATCCACATCACAAGTACCAAAAGGCTCATCCAAAACTTGAACCTGATCAGCCAAAATGGCAACACCAACTCTGACAGTATGATCTTTAAAAAGGATCTTCGAGCCCAACTTGAAACAATCAGATCTATGCAATGATTTATGAGCAATTGGCACACCCTTAGAATTTTTTAAAACCAGCCAATTATCCCGTGTCCAAAGAACCAGTGAGCCATCATAAGCCTTCATGCGACCTCTATCAAGATCCTTCACAGTGGAGTACGTAATTTTCCAAACTTTAGTTCGTGGCGGATCAAGGACAGAAGGATGATCCAAATAAACACCAGGCGTAGATTGGACAATCTCCGAACCAGATGCGGACTCACTCCTCAGGGGCGGCCAAACCAAAGAATGATCACCATTCGGCGTGATCGTGCATGACCCAACCAACGCAACGTGGGAAGAAAATTTTACCTCCGATCCCAAGGAGATCAACTCCCTAGGAAGAAGACGTATGCCGATGATCCCAGCACCTTTAGCATTGATCAGGGAGATCCAATCCGACCAGATGCAAACAGCGCCGTCATGATTATTGGAGTTCCCAAGATCCCAATCTTGGGAAGAGAGATACTTCGCCTTCCAGCTCCACGTGGGAGGCAACATGGTCTAGGGTATAGGAATGTAGGGAGAGGGTGGGTGTAGAGGATGGTTGGGAAGGATTGGGGTGGCGATCACCAGCGGCGAGGGCTATCTAGGGCTAAGGTTTCGGTGGCGCCATCCTTGATGAAGGCCTACGGTAAAACCTTCCCTACTCATGTATCACTTTGATATCTTCTAGTCAAACTAAAAACATATGCAATATCTGGTCTTGTACACAACATGGCATACATGATAGATCCTATGGCCGAGGCATAGGGAGTTTTGCTCATCCTCTCTCTATCTTGTGTTGTAGGTGGACTTTGAGTTTTAGTCAAGGTCGTATTGGGAAACATGGGCAAGAATCTTTATATCTTCCATTCCAAATTTCTTTAGAACCTTGCCCAAATATGTACTTTGTGAAAGCGCTATTAAGCGTCTTGATCTATCTCTATAAATCTTGATGCCTAAAATGTATGCAGCTTAGCCAAGATCCTTCATTGAAAAACTATTATTCAAATAGTATTTGACACTTTTAAGAAGTTCTATATCATTCCCAATCAACAATATGGCATCCACATATAGTACTAGGAATGCTACAAAGCTCCCACTCACTTTCTTGTAAATACAATCTTCTCCATAATTTTGTATGAATCCAAAGCTTTTGTTCACCTTATCAAAATGTTGATTCCAGCTTAGGGATGCTTGCTTCAATCCATAAATGGACTGTTGAAGTTTTCATACCTTGTTAGCATCTTTAGGATCGACAAAACCTTTGGGTTGTACCATATACAACTCTTCATCAATGTCACCATTGAGGAACACCGTTTTGACATCCATCTGCCGTATGTCATAATCGTAATATGCAGCGATTGCTAACAAAATCCTCATAGACTTTAGCTTCGCTAGTGGTGAGAAAGTCTCATCATAGTCAACTCCTTGAATTTGTCAGAAACATTTCGCGACAAGTCGAGCTTTATAGACAGTTACATTACCATCAGCATCTATTTTCCTCTTGAAAATCCATTTGTTCTTGATAGCCTTGCGGCCATCCGCTAAGTCCACCAAAGTCCACACTTGGTTTTCGTACATGGATCCAATCTCAGATTTCATGGCTTCATGCCATTTTGTTGGAATCTGGGCTCATCATTTCTTCCTCATACGTCGCAGGATCATCGGTGTTGTCCACCAACATGACATTCATAACAGGATCATACCAATCAGGAGTGGTATGATTCTTCGTCGACCTACGAGGTTCCATAGTAACTTTGTTCGAAGTTTTATGATCATTATCATTAGCTTCCTCTCTTATTGATGCAGGCGGCACAAGAACATCTTTCGGCGCTGCGCTACTCTCAAATGCCAGAGAAGGTTCGACAACCTCGTCGAGTTCTACTTTCCTTCCAAACACTTCTTTTGAGATAAACTCCTTCTCCAGAAAAGGATCCATTCTTGGCAACGAAAACTTTTCCTTTGGATCTATGATAGAAGGTATACCCAATTGTTTCTTTAGGGTATCCTATGAAGACGCATTTTTCTGCTTTGGGTTCAAGATTGTCGGGCTGTAACTTCTTTACATAAGCTTCGCATCCCCCAACTTTAAGGAAAGACAACTTAGGTTTCTTCCCAAACCACAATTCATATGGTGTCATTTCAACAGATTTAGATGGTGCCCCATTTAAAGTGAATGCGGTTGTTTCTAATGCATAACCCCAAAATGATAACGGTAAATATGTAAGAGACATCATAGAACAAACCATATCTAAGAGAGTTCGATTATGATGTTTGGACACACCATTACGTTGTGGTGTTCCTGGTGGTGTCAATTGTGAAAGTATTCCGCATTTCTTTAAATGCTCGCCAAACTTGCAACTTAGATACTCACCTCAACGATCAGATCACAAAAAATCAATATTCTTGTTACGTCACATTGGAAATCCTTAAACTTCTCGAAAGTTTCGGACTTATGTTTCATGAAATAGATATACCCATATCTACTCAAGTCATCCGTGAAAGTAAAAACATAAATATAACCACCACGCGATGCCACACTCATCGCGCCACACACATTGGTATCTATGGTTTTCAATAAGTCTGTATCTCGCTCCATTATGCCAGAGAATGGAGTCTTAGTCATTTTTTCCGTCAGACATGCTTCGCATCTTTCAATGATAAAAAATCAAGTGATTCAAGAAGTCCATCAGAATGGAGTTTCTTCATACGCTTCACTCCATTATGACCAAGAAGATAGTGCCACATGTATGTAGAATTATCATTCAATTTCAATCATTTAGCATCTATATTATGAACATGTGTATCACTACTATCGAGATTCAATAAGAATAGACCATCTATCATAGGCGCATGGCCATAAAAGATATTACTCATATAAATCGAACAACCATTATTCTCAGATTTAAACAAGTATCTGTCTCGCAATAAACAAGATCCATATATAATGTTCATGCTCAACGCAGGCACCAAATAATAATTATTTAAGTATAAAACTAATCCCGATGGTAGATGAAGAGGGAGCGTTCCGTGATACGTTGTAAACGTATCTATAATTTTTGATGTTCCATGCTTGTTTAGTATCCACTTTGCTTTGCTTTGTCTACACTTTGAGGTATTTTATACACTTTCTGGGATTAACCTATTAACAAAATGCCATAGTTCCAATTGCCTATTTTCTGCTGTTTTTGGTTCCAGAAAAGCCAGAAAATGAATATTCTCGGAATTGGACGGGACAAAAGCCAAAGTCAATATTTCACCGAGGAGAACACAGAGCCAAAAGAAGAGACGGAGGAGGGCCACGAGGGGCCCACACCTCTGGTCGCGCGGCCAGGCCTGGCCCACGCCTGGGAGGGTGCGGCCGCCTCGGGCACCCCTCGGTCTCCCCCTTCGCCTATAAGAAGCCCCCGATACCAAAACCCTAAGTATCTGATCAAATCTCCATGAAACAGTTCGTGGACTTCTTCATCACCATGCTAGCCTCCAGTATGATGCGTGAGTAGTTCCACCTTGGACTATGGGTCCATACAGTAGCTAGATGGTTGTTTCTCCTCCTTTGTGCTATCATGTTTAGATCTTGTGAGCTCCATTCATGATCAAGATCATCTATTTGTAATCATGCATGTTGTGTTTGCGGGGATCCGATGGATATTGAGATTACTATGTTAGATTGGTTAATGGTTTTATCTTATTGATTCTATCATGTCTGTGTTGTTTGAGATCTTGCATGCTCTCCGTTTCTAGTAGCTATCTTGACCAAGTAGATGCTAGTGACTCCAAGAAGGAGTATTTATGCTCGATAGTGGGTTCATGCCTCTAATGAATCTGGTGAAGTGACAGAAATATCTAAGGTTGTAGATGTGTTGTTGCTAATAGGGAGAAAACAATGATCTTTTGTTCATGGAACAATTGTATTGTTTACTTTACACACTTTGCTTAAAGCAGTTATCCGTTGCTTGCAACTTAATACTGGAGGGGGTTCGGATGATAACCTGAAGGTGGATTACTAGTCATAGATGTAGTTGGATGGCGGTCTATGTATATTATTGTAATGCCCAATCGAATCTCATAGGATCATGAATGTCTACTATTGCATTGTTATGCCTTGCTCTATCCCGTCAATCGCCCCGCTGTAATTTGTTTACCCAGCATGTTATGTTATTTATCTTAAGGAGAACACCTCTAGTGAACTGTTGACCCCGGTCCAATATTTACCATTGATACATCTTCCACTGTTACTGTTTACTTTCTTCAAGCCACCTTTACCTTCCACACCATACGTTTAATCCTTTGTTTTTAGCAAACCAGTGAGATTGACAGCCTCACTGTTTGTTGGGGCGAAGTCTTGATTTTTCTTGTGCAGGTTTCCAAGTTGCTACCAACACCTTTGAGTCGTTTCCTTCCTCCTAATGGTCTGATAACCTTGGTTTCTTACTGAGGGAAGACTTATTTTTGTACTCATCACACCTTCATCTTGGGGTTTCCCAACGAAGCTCTACAGTGATCTGAGCCGCATCAAGACGTTTTCTGGTGCCGTTGTTGGGGAGTTAAGGACGGCTTCACAAAGGGAGTCCTTCACAACCTTTCTCTTTACTTTGTTTTTGTTTTGCTTAGTTTCTTTTGCCTTGTTTTGTTTTCTTATTTTTATCAAAAATTCCAAAAAATTTAGTTTCGTTTGGGTTGCTTTTTCTTATAAAAAACACAAAAAATTACTTCCTACTCGAGTTGCTGCTGCTGTTGGTTTGCTCCACCTTTGCAAAAATGAACTCTGCTGAGAACACCAAGTTGTATGACTTCACTGGTGATGTCTACACACTTCTATTCTTGTAGACAGTTGTTGGGCCTCCAAGTGCAGAGGTTTGTAGAACAGCAGCATGTTTCCCTTAAGTGGATTACCCAAGGTTTATCGAACTCAGGGAGGAATTGGTCAAAGGTATCCCTCTCAAGCAACCCTGCAATCAAGATACAAGAAGTCTTCTGTCAAAAAAAAAGATACAAGAAGTCTCTTGTGTCGCCAACACACCTAATGCACTTGTCAGGTGTATAGGTGCACTAGTTCGGCGAAGAGATAGTGAAATACAGGTGGTATGGATGATTATATGTGGTAACGGTGCCAGAAAAGAGCTTCTGACAGGAAGGAAAAGACTGGAAGCAAGCAAACATGTAACAGATCTAGTTGGGAACGGTGTTTCAATGTTTAGAAACAAGTCCTAGGGATCATACTTTCACTAGTGAACACTCTCTCACATAAATATATTCTCTTCATGATACTACTTGTAACTACCTCGGTGAATTACGCTCCTAGTTACAAGCCTGGATGAGCAGAAATGGTTGAAATAGTACGGTGGGGCCCAAATGCCACTCACAGGTAGACCTTTCGGCCGTCCCAACTATTTCCAAACATCGGGACAAGAACGGGCGGCGTAATCGGCAGGCGAAGGGATCAACTACATACACAAATGAGTATGTATGCAAGCCACCATACAATAGTACATCAGAGCCATTCCATCTAAAAAGAAAGGAAATATAGCAACGCCATACGGCAAGATCCAAATATCCTAGATAGATATAATAGTTTAGGATATCTCCTCATACATCAAACATCAGAGTACCAAGCGGAAGCGGAAGACAAAATCCGAGTACGGATAAGAAGCAAATCGGCATAAGATGCCCCATAAATAAGCACATACCGCCCACAGATCTCACGGATCCCCGTTCCCGGAATCTCTACACCGAATGATCGTTGCCCACATCGTCCGTCTCTTCCACCCAGTATCCATCTTGTGAGGGTACCTGTTCATCTGAACCAATAATTTATCGTGTGAGACCCTAGGGGTACTCAGCAAGTCTTTATGCCGCTAAAGGGGACACAACCTGGGGTGACACAATTGCAGCAAAATATAAACGCTAGCAATTCTATAGATACTCGCTAACCATCCGCCTAACCAAAGATAGACGGATGTCCGTGAATTAATAACAACAGTTATAATGGTAATCTTAACAGATCCATCCTCCTCCTCGCTTACCGACGAGGAAGCGGACGAACAACCCCCCCATCCGTTGGCAGTTTTAGTATCCATTCCGTGAGTGTTGCACTATTTACTAGTCAGGTACTTAGTCAAATTAAAAGCGGTACTTTAGTTATTCTTGTCTATGATCGAGAAACTGTGCTCCAAGTCGTCCATAACCGCGGACACGGCTTTCAGAAAGTTTTACCCTGCAGGGGTGCACAAATAGCAACACACACTCGATATGCCTCGGAAAAACCAAATCAAAACCCAACGAGGCAGTCATGACAAAGCGATCACAGGATTCAGAAATATTTCAGGGGGCCACCCCATTGAGCTACCCGCAACGAAGTTAGCTGACTCCGAGACAACCTCAAGGTTTGCGCCAGTGGCTGTGAACGACTGGGAACCCGAAAATGTGACTGGGCTTGTCGACACCGCGAAAACACTCCGCTTTCCTAAACAGTACAGTGTGCTCCTTGCACAATTTTAAATAAAGCAGTAAAGCATGGCATAAGTACAGGATAGTAAATAAAACCTCAAACTAGTTTGTGGCCCCAAGAAATAAGAATGAATCAAGCTCTGGCTCAGGGGGGTTCATAAGCCTCCCGGATGTGGATAGCGCGAATATTCTTGGAACAGGAATCAAGTACTCGGGGTCTTACGGGACACAAGTGAGCCTGAAAAACCAAATAACCGATATGGCTCACCGGTGCCACTGTCATTAGTTATCCCATTACTACTCAGGTTAAGTTGTTTGGGTACCTCGTTATCCATCAGACTCTCACATACCCTACACATGTTGTTCTACGACTCGCATGGCTCAAACAACTCCTCATGGGATGGAGGAACAAGCTTCGGTGGGGTTTAAAAGTAAAGGCTATGCAATAATTGGGATTCAGTTTAATGCAATCGCGACTCAATGATGCAAGAATAAGAAAGAGGCAATAGGTACTATATGGATGCAAGCATGTGGTAGTGCTTGCCTGGCAGCTCAGTTGAAGCGAGAGAAGGATCTGAGTGGTACTCCTGGTTCTCTTGGTATATCCCCTGCTCAGCGTCTATTCAAAGAAGAACCAAACAAACAAGGGCCAACATAAATAAAGCGCACAAGCATATGAATAAAATGCATCAAGCAAACAATCATGCCATGATGAATGATGCACAATTTGCATGGCAATAAAGTAGCATGGCATGGGTGAGGTGTGGAATACAAGAATAAATCATTTTATTGAGTTTTATCCTCATTTTATCCTCATTTAAGTTGCTGTCCACTTTATATTTATATGATGCATGCTGCAAAACAGATGATGGAATGCATAAACAGAAAGGTCTCGTCGAGCTAATCATTTTAGACATATTATTTGTTAAATTTGGACTTATAAAACAAAAGTTATTAATTTATTAAGGGAAAAGGGCATTTTATTGTAATTTAAAACAACTTGAAATTTTAAGTGTCCAAAATATATTTTGAATGGCATATTTGAATTCCTCATATTTTTCTGATTTGAAATCATATATTATATGTTTAAATTGGATTTATATTTTAAAAGATATTTAAAAACAGAATTAAATTTGAATTTGAAATAAATTTGAATTAAAACAGAATACAGGAAATACTTTTGTTACCCCGATTAAGCTAGCCACAGTCACAGACGAGTGGGGCCAGCGGCTGACTCAGCAGCACACGCGCGCAGAAAACGTTTTACACCGCGGGCTATTCTAGTCCCTGAGAATGACAGGTGGGGCCGGAGGCTTCGCGGGCCCAGCTGCCAGCGGGTGAACCGTGCCCAACCACGTGGCCCAGCTGGGGATCGCGGGTTGAGGTTTATGAAACTTCGGGATCCTTTTTGTAAAACGCCACGGGAGGCTGACGGTGGGCCACGCGGGAGCGCGGGTTGATGCAGCAAAAGGTGCAGGGGGTTAAGCGCAAAACGTCCACGCGATGCACTGTTTCTCTTCCTCTCTCTCTGTCGAAACTGACAGCGGCAGCGCGCGGCGCAGCGAGGCTCGAACACGCGACCTGGGCGTGCGCGCGGTGGCGGCTACCGCTGCGGTGGCTTAGCGTTGTTGTCAGCGAGGTGGGCGTGGCCTAGGTGAGGTGCTGCGCGGAGCGAGAGCGAGCAGACGCACGTGCTCGCCGGCGCGCACAGACTGTTCGATGAAACGAACAGCGCGGCCAGGACGATTCAGAGAGGCGGGCCATGTCCAGGAGGATCGTGGGCTCACCGGAAGGTTGTTGGTGGCGTTGGATCGGGTCGGCGAGCAGTGGATCGGCGGCGAGGCAGACGCCCAGAAGATCTAGGGTTTCGCGCGGGCGCTGACGGTGTGCAGAGGTACATGCCTCCTCCTCCTCGACGTCGTGTTCTGCGCTGCTGTAGAGGACCTCCTCGGTCTACCGGGCCTCCTCCACGACGTGCTTGCGAGCCGGAACGACGAGGAGCAGAGGGTAGACGGTGGCCGGCGAGAGGGAGGGTGGCGTCGGTGGGGAGGAAGAAGAGGAGATGCAGGGGCGCTGGGGCTGGATCTGGCGAGCAGAGGAGATTCGTGTGGGGAGAGGATAAGAGGGAGAGGGAGGATGCCGTGGGCGCGGGGTAGATGGATAAAGGTGGCCTCGGGTGCCACCTTTTCCTCCTCCTCGCTCACGTGCTCGGCAGGGCAGGACCAGGGCAGGGAGCTGGCATGTGGGGCCAGGGTGAGGCCAAGGAGGCAGGGGCAGGCTCGGGTTGGAGGGGCCCTGATGGCATAGAGAGAAAGAGAGAGGGAGGAGGCTCGGGTTAGGTTGCACTAGGGTCGGGTTAGGGTTTTGTTTGGGGTGGTAGCTAGGTGGGCAGGGTGGCCAAATGGGGCCAAGCTAGGGTAGGTCATGGTTGGGTGGCTCGGCTAGAGAGAGGAGAGATGAGGGGGTATGGTGACGTTGAGGTAGGTGATGGTCTAGGGCTTAGAGAGAGAGATGGAGAGGTTTGTAGCTAGGGTTTGCCTTGGACAAGATCAAGCCAAGAACAACCAAGATCAAACAAGATCAAGACAAGAAAAAGAGAGGGATGGAATGCTAGGATTTAAGCAAGATCAACATAGAACAAGCCAAAAGAAAAGATAGAGATAGAGAGAGGTGATGATCCACTCAAGATTCAAATGGAAACCAAAAACTAGAAAAGGTGGCACTTGCATGGCCCATGCAAAATATTTATTGCCATGTGGGTTCTTGTGAAAACAATATTATTACATGGCATTAATATTATGCATTCCCAAAATTGGAATAAAAGCCAAGCAAAAAGAATTAAAAGGATGCCCCATGTGGAGTAGATGGAGATGACCATTTTTGATTATATTTGGGGCTTGCTAGTGTGTATATTCCACTAGATGTTTAGTAGTCCCAAAAATACTCCAACATGAGCATAAATCCATAATAATCCATATGGAAGCTAGGAAAAGGGTTCCACCCACAAGGCAAGCAAAGGTGGCCATGTGGCTCTCATATATCAATAATGTGAAAACAACATGATGCCAAGATGAGAGCATGTGGAAAAGAATTGGATCCATCCCAACCCACATGAGCTAGAGGTAAAACCAATAAGTGCCAAGCTCATATTTAGTTGGATGGTGGAATTATAAGGTGGTGAAAGAAAAGGTGGTGGAGTTGAATAAAAGATATGCCCCCAACTCAACTTGGGCATTTAACAATATATCAACAGCCAAATACAATATCAAGAGGCAAATACAATTAACAATGCATATGAGAGAAGAACCAAATCAAAAGGGTTTTATATGATGCTCAAATGCAAGGTGGCATGATGACATGAGCATGATATAATGATGATGCCACAATTATATATCTGAAGTAGCCATTATATTACTAGACCAAGTAGCATTACAATTGTTAGACAATTGGGATGCTACAACTCTCCCCCACTAAACAGGAATCTCGCCCCGAGATTCTAGGAAAAAGAAGAAGACACAAAGAGGGTAGGATACTTGGCACGGAGCTCATCTTCACGTTCCCAAGTGGCTTCATCAACAGAATGGTGCGACCACTGCACCTTGCAGAACTTGATGGACTTGTTGCGAGTCCTTCTTTCTGCGACTTCAAGGATTTTTGTGGGGTGTTCTTGATAAGACAGGTTTTCTTGGAGATTGATAAGCTCATGGTCCACGGTCCTGCCGGGATCCTTGAAGCACTTCTTGAGCTGAGAGATGTGGAAAACATCATGGACTTTGAGTTTTTCCGGGAGCTCAAGAGCATAAGCAACTTCTCCTCTTCTTCCACGAATTTTGAAGGGACCGATGTATCTAGGAGCCAACTTTCCTTTGATACCAAAGCGGTGCGTGCCTCTCATGGGAGTGACACGAAGGTAAACGAGATCACCAGGGACATACTCCATGTCCGTGTGCTTTCTGTCATAATTGCTCTTCTGGCGACTTTGAGCAATCCTCAGATTTTCAAGAATGATATGAACCTTCTCCTCCGCTTGAGTCACAATGTCAGGGCCAAACAAGATCCTTTCACCTGCACCCGACCAACCAATCGGAGTTCTGCATTTGCGACCATAGAGAGCCTCAAATGGTGCCATCTTTAGACTTTTCTGGAAGCTGTTGTTGTACGAGAATTCAGCATAAGGAAGACATTCTTCCCACTTCATGCCAAAAGAGATGACGCAAGCACGGAGCATATCCTCCAGAATCTGATTGATCCTTTCAACTTGTCCTTGCGACTAAGGGTGGTAAGCTGTGCTGAAGTTCAACTTTGTTCCCAGAGCATTTTGGAAACTCTCCCAGAACTTGGAAGTGAAGATGCTTCCACGGTCGGAACTGATCTCAAGTGGAACCCCATACAGAGAGACAATTCTGTTGATATAGAGCTCAGCCAACTGAATTGCAGAAATGGTTTCCTTGACGGGGAAGAAGTGAGCCACTTTAGAAAGCCTGTCAATGACAACAAAGATTGCATTGTTGCCCTTCTGCGACCTTGGAAAACCAGTGATGAAGTCCATCTCTACTTTCTCCCATTTCCACTCCGGGGGTTTCAATGGCTGTAGAAGACCGGAAGGTTTCTGATGGACAGCTTTCACTCTGCGGCAGACATCACACTCCGAGACATACTTGGCACAATATTGTTTCAAACCAGGCCACCAATATTGTGTTTTCAAGTCCATGTACATCTTTGTGCTGCCAGGGTGGATAGAAAGAACAAAATCGTGCGCCTCCTTGAGAACTTGCTCCCTCAAACCCGGGTAGTTCGGAACAAACATCCGGTGTTCAAAGAAAAGCGTGCCTTGATCATTGACGTGGAAGGACTCATACTTCGGAAGCTGAATCCTGGAGATGATCTTTCTTGTGTACGGATCACCAAGCTGAGAAGAGCGAACCTTTTCTTCCAAGAGAGGTGTTGCTAGAAGGTTCAGGAGATACCCTTGTTCCACAATTTCAAGGTTGAGCTGACGGAATTCCTCGCACAACAGAGGCTGTTGTTCTTCCATCATGAGGTTGTTGACATAAGCTTTACGGCTGAGAGCATCGGCCATGACATTAGCTTTGCCCGGAGTGTAGTTGATGGTCAAATAAAAATCATTGATTGCTTCAATCCATCTCCTTTGCCGAAGGTTGAGATCAGGCTGAGTAAAGATATACTTCAGACTCTTGTGATCAGAAAAGATCTCACAACGGTTGCCAAGCAAGTAGTGCCTCCATACTTTCAAAGCAAAGACAACTGTTGCGAGCTCGAGGTCATGTGTAGGATAGTTGATCTCATGCGTCTTCAACTGTCGAGAGGCATAAGCAACAACTTGTTTTTCTTGCATAAGGACCGCACCCAATCCATGCAAAAAGGCGTCACAGAAAATCTGGAACGGCCTGGATGTATCCGGAGGAACCAAGACTGGTGTGGAAGTGAGCTTCTTTTTGAGTGTCTCAAAGCTTGCTTGACATGCAGGAGTCCAAAGGTATTTCTTGCCTTTCTTGAGGAGATCGGTAAGAGGATTCGCTATTTTCGAAAAGTTCTGAACGAAGCGACGGCAATAACTAGCCAAACCAAGGAAACTCCGCACTTCTTTGACATTGACAGGAGGAAGCCATTCAACAATTGTCTTCACAGTTTCCGGGTTGACTGCAATGCCCTTGGCAGAGATGACGTGACCAAGATAGGTAACTTAAGGCAGCCAAAACTCACATTTGGAGAACTTTGCATACAGGCGGTTCTCACGAAGCTTGTTTAGGACACACCGAAGGTGTTCTTCATGCTCTTCTTGTGACTTAGAATAGACTAGGATGTCATCCAGATAGACCACAACGAACTTATCAAGATACTCCATGAAAACCGAGTTCATGAGCCTCGAGAAGGTGGCAGGTGCGTTGGTGAGACCAAAAGACATGACCGTGTACTCATACAGGCCATAGCGGGTGGTGAAAGCTGTTTTGGGGACATCTTCCTTACGAATCTTGATTTGGTGATAACCACTTCTCAAGTCAAGCTTAGAGAACACCACAGCTCCAGCTAGCTGATCGAAGAGATCATTGATCCGCGGAAGGGGATATTTATTCTTGATGGTTTTAGCATTGAGAGCCCGATAGTCAACACAAAGTCTATCAGTCTGGTCTCGCTTCTTCACAAAGAGGGTTGGGCTACCCCAAGAAGAAGTACTATGCTGAATGAAACCCAACTTCTCTTGTTCATCAAGCTGTCGTTTGAGTTCAGCCAACTCAGCAGGACCCATTTTATAAGGCTGCTTGGAGATAGGAGCGGTACCAGGTTCAAGCTCAATTACAAACTCAACCTGACGTTCCGGAGGCATACCTGGCAACTCTTCAGGAAAGACATCTGGGAACTCACAGACCACCGGAACACTCTGAATAGCTTCCATAGCATCAACATTCAGAGCCGCCAAAGAGAAAAGCTGGATAGCAGGAGTCAGACTTGGAGAATAGACTATATGGCCTTCAGGAATCTTCAGAGAAACCGAGCGTTCAGCACAATCAATCACAGCTGCATTTGCTGTCAACCAATCCATGCCCAAGATGACATCAATGTCAGAATTGCCCAAAATGATTAAGGAAGCCGAGAACGAAGAGCCACCAATCTCAATTTGATTGCCATGGCTGATTTTAGAAGCTGCCATCTTTGCTCCAGGAGAGAGGACCATTAACCGCTTAAGGAGAGGATCCATAGCTAACCCATTCTCGTCTACAAACTTGGTTGACACAAAAGAATGCGATGCACCAGAATCAAACAAAACTCATGCAGGGACTGAGTTAACGGATAGCATACCCATCACAACTCCAGGTGCATGCTCAGCTTGAGCGGCGTTGACACAGTTGGCACGAGCAACAGTAGACCCGGGCTTGGTGTTGATGTTGAGAGCCCGAGGTGGTGGTGCACGAACCAAAGGAGAGCTTGCCGCAGATCTTGGAGGTGGTGGAGGAAGAGCCTTGTTCTTCATCGGACAGTTCCAGCTTTGATGCCCAGAGTTTCCACACGTGTAACAAGCACCAGGTGGGCGTGGAGCAACGTAGCCAGGGACTCCGCCAGGCGCTCCAGGGTAGTGGTGGTTGTAGCCCCTGGGAGCAGCAGTGAGGAAGTTTGGTGGCCTTGCCGCGTAGCTTGAAGGTCTTGGTGGAGCCGGGAGCGACGGTGGGGTGTTAGGAACCCAGACACGACGCTTAGAAGGAGCTGACATAGCTGAAGAGCCTGCTGCATCACGGCTGTGTTTCTTTGACTCCTCAAACACTTGCCTACTTGCCTCTTCCTGCAGAGCTGTATGCTGAAGTTCCAGAAAAGACGCCGGCCTTGCATGTGTGATTGCATATTTAATCGATGCATTGAGCCCTTGCCTGAACCTCTTTTGCTTCTTCTTGTCATCAGAGATCTCATCGCCACCATAACGAGAAAGGTTCATGAAGTTCCTGATGTAGGTATTGACATTGTCATTGCCCTGCTTGAGGTTGAGAAACACTTCCTTCATCCTCTCCATGACAATTTCTGATAGATACTGCTCTTTGAAAGCTCCAGTGAACTGTCCCCAAGTAGGCTGAAAACCAGTGCAGTTTGCCTTCAGGTAATTCTCCCACCAGAGAGCTGCATCTCCCTTCAGAAGGTGAGTAGCACACTTTACCCATTCTTGCTCAGGAACATCAGCAGTTGCCAGTAACCTTGACATCTCACGCAACCAATCATCAGCATCAAGTGGTTGATCAGAAACATCAAATTGGCGTGGGTTGAACTTCAGAAAGCTTTTGATGTCTCCTCGCTTGGGAGGTGGAGGTAGCGGAACAAACTCATTCCTCCTGACACTTTCCTCGAAACGCTGCTGGTTCTGCTGCATTGCTGCCAAGGCATTGGCGATGCTTGACAACGCTGCCCCCAGTTCAGGTTGTATGTCCTCCTCAGAACAGCGTGGTGGTGCCATCCTGTGATTGATATAAGACACAAGTCAGTACTATGATGGAGAATAATAATAATCCAAAATAGTACCAAGATGGAATTAATCAAGATTAAAGGATACAATTTACTAAGATGATATTAAAATATCAACGAAGTTTAAAGCACCTAGAAGATATTAAGCATATCGCACACGACTGAAAAGGAGTGTGGTACACAAATATATCAAAGAAAATTTTTCCACAAATTTCGGCATTAAAATACCAATAGATGCGCAAAATCACTTAACGAATCAAGATTAGTGCCTCTACCAATTCAATATACAAGAGCGAATGATAAGAGTAGTGATATGGTCGCGACTCCATCCCGCACTCAAATCATTACTCCGCATATGAATAAGTAAAACACATATCCCAACACCTTCTTCTCACGATGAACCTAAAGATTAGCAACTACGGAAACGAACACCCCAAACAAGATAACGTCGGATAACAAAGAGTAAGACAGATCGCGTCGGTATACAACGAATCAGATAGATCGCGTCGGTTTGCAAAAGCCTGTCGGTATGGAATGTACCAACAGTTGATAACCAAAGGCAGATTATGATAACAACTTGGATGCAACAGATAGACAAGGAAGTACACACACACACACACACAAACACACAACCTATGGTACTACGGAAACCCAGAACACGTGAATCCTAGCTTGAATTTTAAGGAGAGAATTGAAAACGTTACACTTCCTTACCAGAAAAGGGTGGGTGGGTGGGTAAGAAGAAAAGTGGAAGCAGTCCTACTCTCGCGTTTTTTTTCCCTAGTATACATAGCTACCAAAAATATTTGCTAGACCGACAACGACCATTTGGCTGAGACCCTGAAGGTCGGGATGGCTCTGATACCAATTGTAACTACCTCGGTGAATTACGCTCCTAGTTACAAGCCTGGATGAGCAGAAATGGTTGAAATAGTACGGTGGGGCCCAAATGCCACTCACAGGTAGACCTTTCGGCCGTCCCAACCATTTCCAAACATCGGGACAAGAACGGGCGGCGTAATCGGCAGGCGAAGGGATCAACTACATACACAAATGAGTATGTATGCAAGCCACCATACAATAGTACATCAGAGCCATTCCATCTAAAAAGAAAGGAAATATAGCAACACCATACGGCAAGATCCAAATATCCTAGATAGATATAATAGTTTAGGATATCTCCTCATACATCAAACATCAGAGTACCAAGCGGAAGCGGAAGACAAAATCCGAGTACGGATAAGAAGCAAATCGGCATAAGATGCCCCATAAATAAGCACATCCCGCCCATAGATCTCACGGATCCCCGTTCCCGGAATCTCTACACCGAATGATCGTTGCCCACATCGTCCGTCTCTTCCACCCAGTATCCATCTTGTGAGGGTACCTGTTCATCTGAACCAATAATTTATCGTGTGAGACCCTAGGGGTACTCAGCAAGTCTTTATGCCGCTAAAGGGGACACAACCTGGGGTGACGCAATTGCAGCAAAAGATAAACCCTAGCAATTCTATAGATACTCGCTAACCATCCGCCTAACCAAAGATAGACGGATGTCCGTGAATTAATAACAACAGTTATAATGGTAATCTTAACAGATCCATCCTCCTCCTCGCTTACCGACGAGGAAGCGGACGAACAACCCCCCCATCCGTTGGCAGTTTTAGTATCCATTCCGTGAGTGTTGCACTATTTACTAGTCAGGTACTTAGTCAAATTAAAAGCGGTACTTTAGTTATTCTTGTCTATGATCGAGAAACTATGCTCCAAGTCGTCCATAACCGCGGACACGGCTTTCAGAAAGTTTTACCCTGCAGGGGTGCACAAATAGCAACACACACTCGATATGCCTCGGAAAAACCAAATCAAAACCCAACGAGGCAGTCACGACAAAGCGATCACAGGATTCAGAAATATTTCAGGGGGCCACCCCATTGAGCTACCCGCAACGAAGTTAGGTGACTCCGAGACGGCCTCAAGGTTTGCGCCAGTGGCTGTGAACGACTGGGAACCCGAAAATGTGACTGGGCTTGTCGACACCGCGAAAACACTCCGCTTTCCTAAACAGTACAGTGTGCTCCTTGCACAATTTTAAATAAAGCAGTAAAGCATGGCATAAGTACATGATAGTAAATAAAACCTCAAACTAGTTTGTGGCCCCAAGAAATAAGAATGAATCAAGCTCTAGCTCAGGGGGGTTCATAAGCCTCCCGGATGTGGATAGTGCGAATATTCTTGGAACAGGAATCAAGTACTCGGGGTCTTACAGGACACAAGTGAGCCTGAAAAACCAAATAACCGATATGGCTCACCGGTGCCACTGTCATTGTTATCCCATTACTACTCAGGTTAAGTTGTTTGGGTACCTCGTTATCCATCAGACTCTCACATACCCTACACATGCTGTTCTATGACTCGCATGGCTCAAACAACTCCTGTAGTAATGGCTCATGGGATGGAGGAACAAGCTTCGGTGGGGTTTAAAAGTAAAGGCTATGCAATACTTGGGATTCAGTTTAATGCAATCGCGACTCAATGATGCAAGAATAAGAAAGAGGCAATAGGTACTATATGGATGCAAGCATGTGGTAGTGCTTGCCTGGCAGCTCAGTTGAAGCGAGAGAAGGATCTGAGTGGTACTCCTGGTTCTCTTGGTATATCCCCTGCTCAGCGTCTATTCGAAGAAGAACCAAACAAACAAGGGCCAACATAAATAAAGCGCACAAGCATATGAATAAAATGCATCAAGCAAACAATCATGCCATGATGAATGATGCACAATTTGCATGGCAATAAAGTAGCATGGCATGGGTGAGGTGTGGAATAGAAGAATAAATCATTTTATTGAGTTTTATCCTCATTTTATCCTCATTTAAGTTGTTGTCCACTTTATATTTATATGATGCATGCTGCAAAACAGATGATGGAATGCATAAACAGAAAGGTCTCGTCGAGCTAATCATTTTAGACATATTATTTGTTAAATTTGGACTTATAAAACAAAAGTTATTAATTTATTAAGGGAAAAGGGCATTTTATTGTAATTTAAAACAACTTGAAATTTTAAGTGTCCAAAATATATTTTGAATGGCATATTTTAATTCCTCATATTTTTCTGATTTGAAATCATATATTATATGTTTAAATTGGATTTATATTTTAAAAGATATTTAAAAACAGAATTAAATTTGAAATAAATTTGAAAAGATTTGAATTAAAACAGAATACAGGAAATACTTTTGTTACCCCGATTAAGCTAGCCACAGTCACAGACGAGTGGGGCCAGCGGCTGACTCAGCAGCACACGCGCGCAGAAAACGTTTTACACCGCGGGCTATTCTAGTCCCTGAGAATGACAGGTGGGGCCGGAGGCTTCGCGGGCCCAGCTGCCAGCGGGTGAACCTTGCCCAACCACGTGGCCCAGCTGGGGATCGCGGGTTGAGGTTTACGAAACTTCGGGATCCTTTTTGCAAAACGCCACGGGAGGCTGACGGTGGGCCACGCGGGAGCGCGGGTTGATGCAGCAAAAGGTGCAGGGGGTTAAGCGCAAAACGTCCACGCGATGCACTGTTTCTCTTCCTCTCTCTCTGTCGAAACTGACAGCGGCAGCGCGCGGCGCAGCGAGGCTCGAACACGCGACCTGGGCGTGCGCGCGGAGGCGGCTACCGCTGCGGTGGCTTAGCGTTGTTGTCAGCGAGGTGGGCGTGGCCTAGGTGAGGTGCTGCGCGGAGCGAGAGCGAGCAGACGCACGTGCTCGCCGGCACGCACAGACTGTTCGATGAAACGAACGGCGCGGCCAGGACGATTCAGAGAGGCGGGCCATGTCCAGGAGGATCATGGGCTCACCGGAAGGTTGTTGGTGGCGTTGGATCGGGTCGGCGAGCAGTGGATCGGCGGCGAGGCAGACGCCCAGAAGATCTAGGGTTTCGCGCGGGCGCTGACGGTGTGCAGAGGTACAGGCCTCCTCCTCCTCGACGTCGTGTTCCGCGTTGCTGTAGAGGACCTCCTCGGTCTACCGGGCCTCCTCCACGACGTGCTTGCGAGCCGGAACGACGAGGAGCAGAGGGTAGACGGTGGCCGGCGAGAGGGAGGGTGGCGTTGGTGGGGAGGAAGAAGAGGAGATGCAGGGGCGCTGGGGCTGGATCTGGCGAGCAGAGGAGAGCCGTGTGGGGAGAGGATAAGAGGGAGAGGGAGGATGCCGTGGGCGCGGGGTAGATGGATAAAGGTGGCCTTGGGTGCCACCTTTTCCTCCTCCTCGCTCACGTGCTCGGCAGGGCAGGACCAGGGCAGGGAGCTGGCATGTGGGGCCAGGGTGAGGCCAAGGAGGCAGGGGCAGGCTCGGGTTGGAGGGGCCCTGATGGCATAGAGAGAAAGAGAGAGGGAGGAGGCTCGGGTTAGGTTGCACTAGGGTCGGGTTAGGGTTTTGTTTGGGGTGGTAGCTAGGTGGGCAGGGTGGCCAAGTGGGGCCAAGCTAGGGTAGGTCATGGTTGGGTGGCTCGGCTAGAGAGAGGAGAGATGAGGGGGTATGGTGACGTTGAGGTAGGTGATGGTCTAGGGCTTAGAGAGAGAGATGGAGAGGTTTGTAGCTAGGGTTTGCCTTGGACAAGATCAAGCCAAGAACAACCAAGATCAAACAAGATCAAGACAAGAAAAAGAGAGGGATGGAATGCTAGGATTTAAGCAAGATCAACATAGAACAAGCCAAAAGAAAAGATAGAGATAGAGAGAGGTGATGATCCACTCAAGATTCAAATGGAAACCAAAAACTAGAAAAGGTGGCACTTGCATGGCCCATGCAAAATATTTATTGCCATGTGGGTTCTTGTGAAAACAATATTATTACATGGCATTAATATTATGCATTCCCAAAATTGGAATAAAAGCCAAGCAAAAAGAATTAAAAGGATGCCCCATGTGGAGTAGATGGAGATGACCATTTTTGATTATATTTGGGGCTTGCTAGTGTGTATATTCCACTAGATGTTTAGTAGTCCCAAAAATACTCCAACATGAGCATAAATCCATAATAATCCATATGGAAGCTAGGAAAAGGGTTCCACCCACAAGGCAAGCAAAGGTGGCCATGTGGCTCTCATATATCAATAATGTGAAAACAACATGATGCCAAGATGAGAGCATGTGGAAAGAATTGGATCCATCCCAACCCACATGAGCTAGAGGTAAAACCAATAAGTGCCAAGCTCATATTTAGTTGGATGGTGGAATTATAAGGTGGTGAAAGAAAAGGTGGTGGAGTTGAATAAAATATATGCCCCCAACTCAACTTGGGCATTTAACAATATATCAACAGCCAAATACAATATCAAGAGGCAAATACAATTAACAATGCATATGAGAGAAGAACCAAATCAAAAGGGTTTTATATGATGCTCAAATGCAAGGTGGCATGATGACATGAGCATGATATAATGATGATGCCACAATTATATATCTGAAGTAGCCATTATATTACTAGACCAAGTAGCATTACAATTGTTAGACAATTGGGATGCTACACTACTCTTAACTACTCTCCGGTTGGACACTCTACTCCATGGTAGGGCTATAACATCACTCCTCAAAGTCCGCCTTCCCCATCTAGATAACCCCACACTGTCACCTTGAGCGCTAGATGGTTCCAACAAACACCACAATTTCATAAAGACATCCAACTCCAAATATACTAATGAAATATATATATATATATAATATAGCTTAAGTGCCACACACGGTGTGCACAATGTCACTTTCACACACGTGGGGAAAAGCACAGATCTATTAAAGCACGATGAGTATTTATGTAGACTCTAGCCTAAGTGCCACCATGGTATGCATGCTGTCACTTTCACACACGTGGGGAGAGCTGGAGATCTATTATAGGACTTGAGTAACAGAGTAGATCTACTTGATTACAAATCTCATGACCACAACAAGATCATGCATAGAGAGAGAGATGAACACATAGCTACCGGTAGAGCCCTTAGTCTCGAGGAACAAATACTCCCTCCTCATCATGGGAATCAGCAACGGTGATGAAGATGGCGATGGACATGGCTCCAGGGGCACTTCCTAGTCCCGGCAGAGTGCCGGAATAGAGACTTTCTGTCCCCCGAATCTCCCCTTTGGTGGTGGCGGCGCTGTGGAGGTTTTCGTGGATTTCCGCCAGATTCTTTAGGGTTTCTGAGTCGGGGGCTTCTTATAGGCGAAGGAGGCAAGGTCGTGGAGGCCCAGGGGGGCCACACCCCTGGTGGCATGGCCAGGGTGGGTCCACGCCACCCTAGGGTGTGGCCACCCTGGTGCCCTACTTCGTCTTTGCTTAGATTTTTCGTATCGTGTCGGGTAAAATAATGACTTTGGATTTTGTCCCGTCCAATTCCGAAAATATTCATTTTTTTAGCTTTTCTGAAACCAAAAATAGTAGAAAACAGGCAACTGGAACTGTGGCATCTTGTCAATAGGTTAGTTCCAAAAAGTGTATAAAAATACCTCAATGTGTAGACAAAGCATAAGACAAATGATACAAAACAAGCATGGAGCATCAAAAATTATAGATACATTTACGACGTATCAAGAATCCCCAAGCTTAACCCCTGATCGTCCTCGAGTAGGTAAGTGATAAAAATAATAATTTTTGAGGTGACATGCACCATCACAATCAAAATCAAACCATTTGCAAGCATTGAAAGCTGGGATCAAAGAACTCTAAATATGAGCATGAAAGAAGAAGTTCTAACAATAAGACAAAGTAACTATGCATGCAACATGAAAGGATACAAACAAAGATTCATGAATAACAATGCATTGAAAGATGTTTGTTTGTTTCACATATAAAAAAACATAGCCTAGTGGCATTCAGCTTGTCCCTCATGGAGTATCAAATATAAATGCATAGGACACCTTCAAAGTTCATTAGAGTGACTAGATACAAATAGTTCAAGAACAAGCAATATCAACATTATGAATCTATCAATAAGTTTTGGGAAAATGCACATAGAACTAAGAATGGCAACTATGCTCTCTTAATTGGTGCCTAAGGATAGAAGGTGGAGACTCAATATAAAAGTGGAAGAAAGGCCCTTCACAGGGAAGCAGGGATTTCAAGTTTCATAAAGAGCTTCCAAAAATTATGTTACTTATTAGCTTTCATCTCTCATTTCCCCTATCATAAGCATCTTCAAGTGATTAAGGTTAAAGTGAGACAAATATGAAGTATATGCTTGACAAATCATAAGTTGAAAATCTCATGTCCCTTGAGTTCGAGGGCCGTTCCTCATGCTACTCAACTTTAGTTACAAGCAAGTTCTTGTCATTGCAAGTATATGTGTATCATAGAGAACCGCCAACGGGGTACCCCTTGCACATGATACATGAGCTATTCCATAATCAAAATTACAAGGCAAGCAGATAATGAGCATCTTATCCATCTTCTTATTTACCATGGGAAAATGGTGCTTTTTTCTCGCTTTCCTCTTTTTAATATATCTCTTTTTTATAAGAAGAAAGCTTCAGAGATGTCATTATGGTGATGCTGCAAGTTTCCACCATGATTAGGCATGGCTTAGGCTAGTGGACCAGGAGTTTCTCTAACACACATACATAACTCCATGGACTTACAAGATCCCCTTTCATTTCACACCGATGACATCCATAGAAAAAAGAGCATGATATCAACTGTGTACAAAGTACAAGTGCAATGTTAAAAGCGTTCCCCGTGATAACATGGTTCTACTAATTCCAACGTATAAGTGCAAGCATATACAACATCGATGACACAACGGTTCAATTTTATTAGGGGAAATCAAAATAAAGTGTGCCATCAAGTTTGTGAGATATTTAATCACTAACTTTCACATAACAAAGAGACTTTTTAATTGGGAGGTGGATGAAAACAAGAATATACTTGGAATGGTGTAACACACCATGTATAGGAATTTATAGTGGACACTTTGGAATAACTTGGTTTCTTGGGAGTTGTATGCATGAGTAGAGCTTACTTATACAAGTGGAGGCTAGCAAAATACTGGGAGCGACCAACTAAGAGAGCAATAATGGCCATAATCATGCAGAGCGACAACACATTACTAATCAAAGTATAAAGTGGTACTACAATTCAAGGACTAAATGATTATAGACGATATGGTGACTTGTTCATAGACATAACATGGTGTGAGAATGTGCCAAGTCAACCCAAACAAAGCATCAAAGGAGAATACCACAATACTATGCTTTTGTATGCTAAAACAACGCATGATTCCTTCAAGGCACATTAAGAAATCTTAATTGTTTGGAACAATTCATGCTACAACAATAATCACTAAGTATAAGGTCAAAAAAACATCTAGCATGACATGATAAAGTCTAAGTCACAGTCAAAACAAGCTCCCTTTTGTACCACTTAAGCAAGAACTTTCTACTCCTTTCCAACACCAATCAACTTATTTGAAACTACTCAGAAAGATAATAATCAATAAAGATCAGTGAGCTTGTCTCACAAATCCAGAAAGAAGAACTAAAAAAGTTCTAAGTTCAAAACACAAGAAAACTAAAGCTAAACACAGTGCTAGCAAAAGAGAACACTCACAAGACAATAAGAATGAAAACTAGAGTGTTCTAGGCAATGAAAACAGAGTGTGTCTCTCTCTAAAATAAGTGTGTTGGGATCCAACCAACTTATTGAAGAAAACCAAAAAAAAAGAAAACTAAAAACAAAGACGCTCCAAGAACAACACAACAATGCATGAAACAATAAAAACGAAGTGTCTAGAAAGACCTAAATTTTTTATTGATGAAGAAGGGGATGCCTTGGGCATCCCCAAGCTTTGACGCTTGTACCTGTTGAATATTTATTGGGGTGACATGGGGTGGCATCCCCAAGCTTGAGCTTTTGTACATTCTTCATCTCATTACATCATTCTTCCCTTAAACCTAAAATTTTCCTTCATACAAAACTTCACACAATTCTTCATTAGCAACATTAGTGTATTCAAAAGATAATAGACCTTTGGGTATAGTTTTAAAACAGCAAAACTTTAATGAAAACACAATCTACTATAGCAATTCCCTCAAAAATTTCAATTTCCCAAAGAGAATCCAAAAAGAAATCGATAGGAGACAAATGCAAATAATGGCAGAAATCTGTTAAAATAGACCGGCAGGTAAAAACTGATTTTTTTGAAGACCTTCTGTTGCTCAAATAAAAAAGTGTTGAACTAACGAAAGTTAGCTAACAACCTGGGGGATTTATTCAGAACATTACAGCTCAATCCGACATACAGAATTTTTTCACGAATTTTTACAGTGAAGCACAAAAATCTGTTTTGGGACAGCAACTTCCCCAAATCTTACTTCTCTCTCATTAGAGGTTATTCTTGGCACAAAAATCATATAAAAGTATAAGGAGAGGTTATTACATAATTAGTAACTTCCAAGACTCAATAAAACTATTGGGTTATCTCCCAAGAAGTACTTTTCTTTAACGCCTCTAAGTTAGGCTTCATAGTTTGAGAAGATGCTCAGATAAGAAATATGAATTGAAGTAAAAGAGAGCATTAAGAAGTAAATTCAAAACACATTTAAGTCTAACCCACTTACTATGCATAGGAATATTGTAAAGAAACAAGTCATGAAAGCACAAAGCAACAAGCATAAGAAAGCAAAACAAGTGCAACTTCAAGACTTTCAACATAAAGAGGGGAAACTTAATATTATTGGGATGCATAAAACCATGTTTCCCTCTCTCATAATAACTTCCAGTCGCATCATGAATAAAATTAAAAATATAACTATCACATAAAACATTCTTATCATGATCCACATGCATATAATTATTACTCTCTACATAAGCATAGTCATTCTTATTAATTGTAGTGGGAGCAAATTCAACAAAATAGCTATCATTATTATTCTCATCACCATAGTCATCAAATATAGGAGGCAGATTGTAATCACAATTAACTTTCTCCTCAATAGTAGGTGGAGTGAAAATATCATATTCATCATTGTAATCATCATATATTGGAGGTTTGGTATCATTATAAGCAATAGAATAGCTATCTTCCAAAGCTGGGGAACTAAAAAGATCATTTTCATAAAAACTAGCTTACCCAAGCTTAGACATTCCTATACCATTAGCAATAATGGTGTTCAAAGAATTCATACTAATAACATTGCTATTAGCATGCAAATAAAGTTCCATAGGTTTTTTAATTTTCTCTTCAAACACTTCATGTCCTAACTCAAGATAGATACTATAAAGCTCTCTAATTTTGTTGTTGTTTTCCATTATGCCTAACTAGTGAAAACAAGAAACAAAAATACAAAATTGCAGAATCTAAAGGAAATAACTTCGAGCACTCACATCGAAGGATGTGAGTACCTTTTACATTACCTCCCCGGCAATGGCGCCAGAAAAGATCTTGATGTCTACGCACTTCTATTCTTGTAGATAGTTGTTGGGCCTCCAAGTGCAGAGGTTTGTAGAACAGCAGCAAGTTTACCTTAAGTGGATTGCCCAAGGTTTATCGAACTCAGGGAGGAAGTGGTCAAAGGTATCCCTCTCAAGCAACCCTGCAATCAAGATACAAGAAGTCTCTTGTGT
Source organism: Avena sativa (assembly GCA_916181665.1). Classification (NCBI taxonomy): domain Eukaryota; kingdom Viridiplantae; phylum Streptophyta; class Magnoliopsida; order Poales; family Poaceae; genus Avena; species Avena sativa. The sequence continues at coordinate 234,651,108 of OV702296.1, read as the reverse complement.
CCTCAACACACCCAATACACTTGTCAGGTGTATAGGTGCACTAGTTCGGCAAAGAGATAGTGAAATACAGGTGGTATGTATGATTATAAGTGGTAACGGTGCCAGAAACGAGCTTCTGACGGGAAGGAAAAGACTGGAAGAAAGCAAACATGTAATGGATCTAGTTGTGAACGGTGTTTCAATGTTTAGAAACAAGTCCTAGGGATCATACTTTCACTAGTGAACACTCTCTCACATAAATATATTCTCTTCATGATACTACTCTTAACTCCTCTTCGGTTGGACACTCTAATCCATGGTAGGGCTATAACAACACTCCTCAAAATCCGCCTTCCCCATCTAGATAACCCCACACTGTCACCTTGAGCGCTAGATGGTTCCTACAAACACCACAATTTCATAAAGACATCCAACTCCAAATATACTCATGAAATATATATATAATCTAGATTAAGTGCCACACATGGTGTGCACGATGTCACTTTCACACACGTGGGGAAAATCATAGATCTATTAAAGCACGGTGACTATTTATGTAGACTCTAGCCTAAGTGCCACCATGGTATGCACGATGTCACTTTCACACACGTGGAGAGAGCTGGAGATATATTAAAGAACTTGAGTAATAGAGTAGATCTACTTGATTACAAATCTCATGACCACAACAAGATCATTCATAGAGAGAGAGAGAGATGAACACATAGCTACTGGTAGAGCCCTTAGCCTCGAGGAAGAACTACTCCCTCCTCATCATGGGAATCAGCAACAGTGATGAAGATGGCGATGGAGGTGGCTCCGGGAGAACTTCCCCGTCCCGACAGAGTGCCGAAACAGAGACTTTCTATCCCCTGAATCTCCCCTTTGGTGGCGGCGGCGTTGTGGAGGTTTTCGTGGATTTCTGCTAGATTCTTTAGGGTTTCCGAGTCGGGGGCTTCTTATAGGCGAAGGAGGCAAGGTCGGTGGAGCGGCCAGGGTGTGTTGAGAAATATTCATTTTTAGCCTAGGGTGTGGCCACCCTGGTGCCCTACTTCGTCTCTGCTTCGATTTTCCTTATGGTGTCGGGTAAAATAATGACTTTGGCTTTTGTCCCGTCCAATTCCGAGAATATTCATTTTTTAGCCTTTCTGAAACCAAAACAGCAGAAAACAGGCAACTGGCACTATGGCATCTTTTCAATAGGTTAGTTCCAGAAAGTGTATAAAAATACCTCAAAGTGTAGACAAAGCATAAGACAAATGATACAAAACAAGCATGGATCATCAAAAATTATAGATACGTTTATGACGTATCAACTAGCACAAACAACAATGATTTCCTAACTACACCTATTGCTCCACCTGCTCCTGACGCTAACTTTTATGAAATTAAGCCTGCTTTGTTGAATCTTGTGATGAAAGAGCAATTTTCTGGTGCTAGTTCTGATGATGTTGCTGTCCACCTCAATAACTTTGTTGAACTTTGTGAGATGCAAAAGTATAAGGATGTAGGTGGAGATATTATTAAGCTCAAATTGTTTCCTTTCTCCTTGAGAGGAAAAGCTAAAGAATGGTTGCTGTCCTTGCCTAGAAATAGTATTGATTTTTGGATTAAGTGCAAAGATGCTTTTATTGGAAAATACTATCCTCCTGCTAAGATTATATCTATGAGAAGTGAAATAATGAAATTTAAATAACTTGATAATGAAAATGTTGCTCAATCTTGGTAAAGAATGAAAACTTTGGTAAATAATTGTCCCACTCATGGACTGACTACTTGGATGATTATCCAGACTTTTTATGCAGGGTTAAACTTCTCTTCAAGAAACCTGTTAGATTCTGCTGCTGGAGGTACTTTTATGACCATTACCTTGGGTGCTGCAACAAAGCTCCTTGATAATATGATGGTCAAGCTCCACATGGTAAGAAGGTAAATTCTGTTGAAGAAACCTCCTCTTTGAGTGATAAAATTGATGTAATTATGGCTATGCTTGTTAATGGAAAATCTCATATAGATCCAAATAATTTTCCTCTAGCCTCTTTGGTTGCTTAAGAAGAGAAAGTTGATGTGAACTTCATTAGAAACAACAATTTCAACAACAATGCCTATAGGAATAATTTTGGTAATAATAATTATAGGCCTTATCCTCCCAATAATGGCAATACTTATGGAAATTCCTACAACAATAATAGAAGTGCTCCCTATGAACTTGAAGTCTTGCTTAAAGACTTTATTAGTAAACAAACTACTTTCAACAAGACTATGGAGTAAAAGCTTTTGAATGTTGAGAAAAATATTTCCTCTTTGTCTAAAGCATAGTCCTCTTTGATTAATAAAATGGCTGCTAAAACTGAAACCTTGGAAAGTACCTTTGCTGCTACTCATGCGATACAAGTTACTATTGATGAAAATGTTAGGCTGTTAGCCAAACTACATGCTAAGTGGGAAAGAGAAGCTGAAATTGCTAGAAACAATAGTGTTTGTACTATTACCACCACCAATAAGGATGCTACCAAACCACAAGAAGTCCCTATTCCTCCTACCACAATGCCTAAACCCAATGAGTCTACTACTTGTGATGCTAAGTTTGATTTTGATCTTTAAGGTTGCAATATTTCTGAAGTGATTATGTTCCTACAAAAGCTTGCTAGAAGTCCTAATGCTAGTGATATAAATGTGGCTGATACGTCCAAAACGTATCTACTTTCCCGAACACTTTTGCTATTGTTTATCCTCTAAACTTGTGTGATTTGGATACAATTAACACAGATTGATGTTGTTTTCAGTAGAATTACCCTGGTGTCTAGTTTTTGTGCAGAAAATCAACTATCATGAAAAATCCCGGAAAATATGCCAAAAATCCTATTTCACGAGAAGACTCACGGAGCCAGAAGACAAGGCGGAGGTGGGCCACGAGGGGCCCACACCCCCTGCTGCGTGGCCTGGGCCTGGCCGCGCCTGGGAGGGGTGTGGCCGCCTCGGACACCCCCTCGGCCTCCCTCTTCACCTATAAGTTGCCTCTTGACCTACAAACTCAGGGGGGTCGACATTTTTCTAGAAAGAGTTCCATTGCACCGCCACCACCAAAAATCACGATTCGGAACTAGAAACTCCATTCTGGAACCCTGCCGGGACGGGGAATTTGGAGAGGATCATCTCCATCATCACCAATGCCTCTCCATCAACCATCCATGTTTCCCCCATACACGAGTGAGTAATCCCCCACTATAGGCTATGGGGATGGCAGGGATTGGATGATTTCTATCATGTAATCGAATAATATTGTTAGGGCATGGTGCCTAGTATCTCTTTTAGTGCTATTTGACTTTGTTGCAACTTGTTGTGCTTAATGCTTGTCACTAGGGCCCGAGTGCCATGATCTCAGATCTGAACTTATTATTGATTCATGATGATAGTATTGTTTGTGATCTTATCTGCAAGTTGTGTACATATATCATTGTCTGGATCCAAAGGCCCCCGAAGTGACAGAAATTGGGACATCCGGAGGGGATGGCTGTGATATGAGGATCACGTGTGTTCACGGAGTGTTATTGCTTTGCTCTGGTACTCTATTAAAAGGAGTACCTTAATTGCCAGTAGATTCCCTTGAGGCCCCGCTGCAACAGGCTGACAAGACAAAAGATGTTGTGCAAGTTCTGATTGCGAGCATGTATGACTATATATGGAACACATGCCTATAATTGTTTAGTACTTGGATGCTTTATCTTATTTATCTGCAAATGCCCTAGACCTTGAAGTTACATGTTTAGACTTGTCCATGCAACGCCCGTCCATCCATCCCTATGCCTACCACACTCATATCCTACTATTTGCTAATATTGTTACTATTGCTTTTGTTTTACTGCTGCTGTTACTTTGCTATTGCTACTACAAAACTGTTGCTACTGATAAATTGTTGTGAGTTATTTCCAGGTGTAGCTAAATTGACAACTCAGTTGTTAAGGCTTATAAGTATTCTTTGGCTCCCCTTGTGTCTAATCAATAAATTGGGTAATACTACCCTCGAATACTGTTGTGATCCCCTATACTTGTGGGTCATCAAGACTATTTTCTGGCGCTGTTGCCGGGGAGCATAGCTTTATTTGTAAGTTCACTTGGATCTATTATTGTTCGTTGCTATTCCTTTCATCATGGGGAAGTCTCGTGATGGGAAGTTTCCTATTTTACCATCCACTACAAGAAGAGGTACAGTCCTAAACACCTCTATTGCTCTTGATTCACAATCTGTTATAAGTAAGCTTGTCACACCACCACCACATACACATGCTACACACACTGCTATTACTGTTGAATCTGAAATTGCTTCTGATACTCATGATGTTACTTCTACTGTGCTTGATGTGAGTGGTTCATTAGGTCCTTTCCTAGATGCTACTATTGCTAGAACTATTTTGGGAAACACTGAAACTCCTAGTGAAGACACTATTTACACCTGTTAGCTCACCTGAGTCTAGCGAGAGATATGATATTAATGATGGTTACATTGAAATGACTGATGAATTTATTGAAGAGTATCAAAACACACGTGGTGCTAGTTCTATTAGGAGTCTCCTTGAGAGACGTACTATTATACCTAAACTGTCTCCTGATGCTAAGTTTGCTACTTCTCCCATAGACATTAAATATAAAGATTATGATTTGTCTCTTGATTTATACTATATAAATATTGTTGAGAAAGAACCTTTTTGTGGGACTAAAAATGAAAGTGATGTAGCTCATATGAACGAGATTTCTACTATGAGTGCCTTATTCTCTGATGATTTTAAGATGCGCATGTACTTTGTTACAAAGATCTTCCCTTTTTCACTAAAAGGAGAAGCTAAAGCTTGGTTTAATAGGTTACCTCCTGGATCCATTGATAGCCCTGATTACTTGATCGCTTCTTTCTTTTAGAAATATTTTCCTCCCAGTGCTAGACATGCTGCTTTGCAGAAACTTTTTGATTTTAAACAGGGAGAAGAAGAGAAATTGCCTAAGTCATGGACAAGGTTCCGTGCCTTGATTCATGCACATCCTGGATGTCCATTACCTAAAAATGAGCTTCTTGATATTTATTATAATGGACTAACTGATGATTCTAGGACATACCTAGATAGTTTTGCTGATTGTGTTTTTAGGAAAAAGAACTCCTATAGATGCTAAAGAATTAATGGCTAAAATAAGCAAGAATTATGATGATTGGACTTTAACTAAGCTAAATACACCTGAAGCCATTACTTCTGAGCCAATTGTGCCTGAACCAACTCCAACATCAACACCAAAGAAGAGGGGAGTGATTGTATTAAATGATGAAGTGTTGAAAGAAGCTAAGAAATGTCTTAAGGATAAATGTATTAGATCTGAAGATGTGAAGAATCTACCTCCTATAGAAGAATTATGTAAGCCAACTCCCCACTCATCTACTATTGAGGTATACTCTCTCCAACACTTTGATGAAGGTGATATTCCCTATTGTATACCACCTGATCAATGCTTAGAGGAACTTGATACTTTTATTGTTAAACAAGGTAATTTTAATAAACAAGTTCAGAATCATTTATTGGAAAATTCTAGAGCTATTAATGAGTTGAAAGATATTGTGGATAGAACTGCTAATGATGTTAAAATGCTTTGTAATCACTTCCAAATGGTTCAAACCCAAATTGCTCAACTTGCTAAGGTACAAAAAGATATGCTAGTTAATGCTTCTAGAGATAAACATGCTTATGGAATTAGAACTAGGGGTGGTGCAGCCACTCAAGATCCTTTATATCCTGAAGGACATCCTAGAAGAATTGAGCAGGATCCTCAACAAGGTGAAAGTAGTGGTAGTCCTCATAAGAGAGAGAAAAAGAAACATAAAACAATTGAGGAACCTCCTGAACCTGCTGTAGATCCTAATAGTATATCTGTCTCTCGTGCTGAAACTGAAAGTGGTAATGGTAAAAATGATGCTCCTGATAAGGGAGAAGTTGAGGAAGAACATGAGAAGTACACTAAGAACACTATGTACACTAAGTAAGATTTTATTGCTAATAAACATGGTAGTGAAAGAGAACCTTGGGTGCAGAAACCTATGCCTTTTCCCAATAAGAAACACAAGTCAAAGGAGGAAGAACACTATAAAAAGTTTTGTGAGTGGATGAAACCTTTGTTTTTGAAAATTACTTTGACTGATGCTATTAAGTTGCCTCCTTATTCAAAGTATATGAAGGATATTGTCTCTAATAAAAGGAAGATTCCTAATGAGGAAATTTCTACTTTGGTTGCCAATTATTTCTTCAATGGTAAGGTTCCAAAGAAACTTGGTGATCCAGGTATACCAAATATTCATTGCTCTATTAAAAATAATTATGTTAGAACTGCTTTGTGTGATTTGGGAGCTGGAGTTAGTGTTATGCATTTTTCTCTCTACAAGAGACTCTAGCTAGAAAAGTTGATACCAACTGATATATCTTTGCAAATGGTTGATAAGTCAACTACTATTCCTGTTGGTATATGTGAGGATGTTCATGTTCAAGTGGCTCATAATTGCTTGGTTTTGACTGATTTTGTTGTGCTTGAGATGCCTGAAGATGATAATATGTCTATTATTCTTGGGAGACCTTTTCATAATACTGCAGGTGTTGTCATCAATTGTAATCAAGGAAAAGTAACTTTTAATATTAATGACAAAGAGCATACTGTGTATTTCCCCAATAAGGTTGATAAGAGCTATTGCCTGAATTCTATTGAAAATATTGAGAGCATCAAAGTTAGAGAAATATATTGTCCCATTCCACAAGAAAGTTTTGAAACTATTATGATTCAGACCATTGCTATCAAGTTTGAGGTAACATAATCATTTTGTGGAATGCAAAGTTTTGCTTCATATAAGATTATTTTGGCAACAAGACTTGATCAACCTTGTTAACAAAGGGATTTTAATGAACAAAACAATGCTTTCATAGTGGATATACTTGCTTACTTTTATTTTTCTCCTTCCTAGTCTTTGCTCTTCCTCTTGTTAGCTTTAGTTTTGCTAGTTGTTTGCTTGTTAGAGTGTCTTAGAACTTTTGTAGTTTTGGTTTGCTTTTTGCTTCTTCTAAAAGATCTTTTTCTGTGAGAAAATTTTCATAACGTGAAAATTGGCCAAAAATAAAGTTTTCTGAAAAATCCCAGAAAATTCATATTAAATTTTTCCTCGAAAAAAGGGGTAGAGGGACACCTGGAGTGGCCCATGGGGACCCACCATGCCAGCACACCCCCTGGTGGCGCGGCCAGCCCTAGGGCACGCCTGGCCTGGGGGGCCCACCTATGGCTCTCCAAAGTGTCTCCTTCCAGCCACTTCTTTATCTCTCCCAAAAAACACCGAAAAACTTTCTCAAGCTTGAGTTCCTGCTGTTCTTACTCCTGATTTTCGATCTCCTTGATCATCCCATCTTTGGTACTGATTTTTTGAGGGATTGCTCCTTGGTATGTGCCTCCTCCGCTTGTCCAGTTAGATGTTTGATTGGTAGATTGTATCTTGAGTATTTTGCTACTGTAGGTGTCATGTTGTGTGAGCTTTCATGCTTGTTCTATGCTTAGAGATTTTATTTTGATGCATGTTTAGCCCTCTAGCAAGTTCCTATAGTAGTTCCTCATCATTTATCAACTTGGAAATTACTTGGTTTGATGTTTGTCTAAAAATTTCAGAAAAGAAGATGAGTGCATACCAACTGAATCAACATGATTTTATGGTACTTGAGACAATGAAAGTCCATCGTGACAAAGAAGTCTTTCCTTCCATATATCCATGCCCTGAATTTATGAGAGCTGTGGGGATCCTTCAGGATTTCCAAACTATGATTTCTAATGTAGGGTTGGAACACTTTGTTGAAGAGGAACCATATCAATATGTTAAGCTAACCATGGGTGTGGTGCACGACTTCCGGTTTATTTGGTCCTTGTCTAACCTCATGGTCCATTATAAAATCTACAATATAGCTGTCGACCTGCCTTTTGCCGATTTTTTGTGCAGCTATTAGTGAAGGGTTCACAGCATAGAAAACAAAAAATTTCCTACGATGGGAACTAAGTACCGAGATCTATATACTAGATACAAACAATGGGAGGATGTATATCCGTAGAGAACATACCCTTGAAGACCGACAGAGCTTAACGAGTTGAACTCATGGTTGATGTAGACGATCACTTGCCGATCTCAAGATCAAGAGGAAGTCCTACCGCCGCAAAGCAGCAGCGCATCCGTGCTCGCACACATGTACAAGACACCGATCTACCTCCGCCTCCTCGCTCCAGCGATGCAGCGAAAGCACAACCCTTTCTTGCCGAATAGCCACCGGGAACATGTATCTCGCTAGTCCGAGACCATGGGGGATAAATTCTAGAGGGGGGAGAGAGATCCTGCACAAGGAGGTGTGAGTGAGAGAGAGGGAGAGGGGTGCCTTTTATAGGAGGAGGGGGCACCCAAGGGGGTGGACGCCGGCCATGGGGTCTGCCCCCTCCCCTCCTTCATTCATGTGGGTGGACACTCCACTCACAAAAACCTCTTCAATTTCCTCCACTCAAAATCCCACTCAAAATTGCTATTAATTTCCACCAAATTTAATGCAAACTCTCATTAAATAAAACTCTTTTTATTTATTCAGAATTTTGTAAATTACTTGAATGAAAAACATTCACATATAACCCCTTGCTAGAATTCCATTTCACATGCAAAAACACTTTCTGCAATTTCACCCGAAAACCTGTTTCGGTATCTAGTGAAATAAATTCATGCGCTTGTTATTCTTTCCGGCATGAAACTTTTGATCCAATTGGACGTCAGTGTCCCTTAAGTGTGTCACCCTATGGTTTGCGAATAATGTGGACATGCTCGAGACCCTTCTCCGATCAATAATCAGAAGCGGGACCTGGAGATCTATACTGACTCCCACACATTCAACGATGACTTTCCTATGATCGTCGAAACCTTTTACGCTAGTATCTCAATCCCTTTGTTTCACGATATATTACATGTCCGAGATTCGCTCATCGGTATCCCCATACCTAGTTTGATCTCGTTACCGACATGCACTCTTTTCTCGTTCCCGTGATATAACATTCTAGTGATCAAATCACTTGCTTGCAAGCTAACCAATGTGATATCACCGAGAGGGACCAGAGTATATCTATCCATCATTGGGATGAACAAATTCCACTCTTGATCCATGAGCCTCAACATAACACTTTAGTAGTTTTGAAGCCATCTTTATATTCACCCAGTTACGGTGTGACGTTTGATGTCATCAAGAAAATCTTCCGTGTTAGTGATTGACATGATCTCATGGTCTAAGGATTAGGTTCACTTCGTAAGTTGTTTATAGCAATATAAACTCAATGACTTTGATCGTAATGCTATACTTTTGATGAATGTTCATCACATAATTACACTAATGTTGTGATCTTGTTATTAACAACATCCAATGTCTATGATCAGGAAACTGTGATCATCTTGTTAATCAACGAGCTACTTTATGAGAGAGGCATAACCAGAAACTTTCTGTTTGTTTATTAAACACACATGTATTAACATTTCCGTATTAATACAATTATAGCATGCAAAATAAACATCTATCATATACTTGGAATACACATAATAAACACTTTATTATTGCCTCTCAGGGCATATTCCCTTCAGTCTCCCACTTGCACTAGAGACAATAATCTAGTTACATAGTGATGTATCTAACACCCATGGAGTTCTGGTGTAGATCATGTTTTGCTGTAGGGAGAGTTTTAGTCAACAGATCTGCTACATTGAGATCCGTATGTACTTTACAAATCTTTATATCTCCATCCTTGACATGCTCGCGGATGGAGTGAAACCGGCGCTTAATATGCTTGGAATTCTTGTGAGACCTTGGTTCTTTGGCATTGGCAATGGCACCATTGTTGTCACAATAGATCACCATTGGGTCCAACGCGTTTGCAACCACACCTAGTTTGGATATGAACTCCTTCATCCAAACTGCTTCCTGAGCCGCTTCCGAAGCAGCAACATATTCGGCCTCCGTTGTTGATCCTGCCACCACAGGTTGTTTGGAGCTCCTCCAACTAACCGCTCCGCCATTCATGAGAAATACGTATCCGGATTGAGACTTAGAGTCATCCGGATCAGTGTCAAAGCTAGCGTCGACATAACACTTAGCGACGAGCTCTTCTTCACCACCTCCGTATACAAGAAACATATCGTGAGTTCTTCGCAAGTACTTAATGATATTCTTGACCGCTTTCTAGTGTTCTGAACCTAGATCTGATTGGTACCTACTAGTCAAACTAATAGCATGTGCCACATCCGATCTTGTACATAGCATGGCGTACATTATAGAGCCTATGGTTGAAGCATAGGGGACTTTGTCCATTATCTCTCTTTCTTCCGCTGTAGCCGGACTTTGAGTCTTACTCAATGTCGTGCCTTGTGTCATAGGTAAGAACCCCTTCTTACTTTCGTCCATTTTAAACTTCTTTAAAATCTTATCAAGGTATGTACTTTGTGATAGCCCTATTAGGTGCCTAGATCTATCTCTATAGATCTTTATGCCTAATATGTATGACGCTTCACCTAGGTCCTTCATTCAAAATTTGTTGTTTAGATAACTTTTAACACTGTTTAAAAGATCTATATCATTTCCGATCAATAATATGTGATCCACATATAGTATCAGAAATGCCACATTGCTCCCACTCGCTTTCTTGTAAATACAAGCTTCTCCATAAGTTTGGACAAATCCAAACTCTTTGATCACCTCATCAAAGCGGAGATTCCAACTTCGTGATGCTTGCTTCAATCCATAGATGGATCGCTGAAGCTTGCACACCTTGTTAGCATCCTTAGGATCGACAAAACCCTTTGGTTGTATCATATACAACTCTTCTTCAATATTACCATTGAGAAACACGGTTTTGACATCCATCTGCCATATCTCATAATCGAAATATGCAGCAATTGCTAACATAATCCTAATTGATTTTAGTATCGCTACCGAAGAGAATGTATCATCGTAGTCAACTCCTTGAATTTGTCAAAACCCCTTTGCGATAAGTCGAGCTTTATAGACGGTCACATTACCATCAGCATCAGTTTTCCTTTTGAAAATCCATTTATTCTCCATGGCCTTTCGGTCGTGAGGTAAGTCCACCAAGTTCCAAACTTGATTTTCATACATGGATTCCATCTCGGATTTCATGGATTCTAACCATTTGTTGGAATCTGGGCTCGTCATCACTACTTCATATGTCGCAAGGTCATCATTTTCATCAACCATGAAATTCATGACAGGATTTTTGTACAGCTCGGGAGCTGGACGCGTCCTGCTAGACCTGCGAGGTTCGGTAGTACACTGAGTTTCATGATTATTATCATTAGTTCCCTCTTCAACTGGTGAAGCCAACTCCAGAACGAATTCCGGCGCTGCGCTACTCTCCATACTTTGAAGAGAAGGTTCAATAACCTCTTCGAGTTCTACCTTCCGACTACTCACACCTTTCGTGAGAAACTCTTTCTCTAGAAAGGATCCATTCTTGGCAACAAAAACCTTGCCCACAGATCTATGATAGAAGGAATACCTAATAGTTTCCTTAGGGTATCCTATGAAGACGCATTTTTCCGCTTTGGGTTCGAGTTTATCCAGTTGAAGTTTCTTCACATAAACATCGCATCCCCAAACTTTAAGAAATGACAGCTTAGGTTTGTTTCCAAACCATAATTCATACAGTGTCTTTTCAACGGATTAGATGGTGCCCGATTTAAAGTGAATGCATCAGTTTCTAGTGCATAACCCCAAAATGACAACGGCAAGTCCATCAGAGACATCATAGATCGAACCATATCCAATAAAGTACGATTACGACGTTCCGACACACCATTTCGCTGTGGTGTTCTGGTAGGTGTGAGTTGTGAAACAATTCCACACTCTTTCATGTGAGTGCTAAACTCGTAACTTAGATACTCACCTCCACGGTCGGACCGTAGAAATTTGATCTTTCTATTACGATGATTTTCCACTTCATTCTGAAATTCCTTGAACTTTTCAAAGGTTTCATACTTGTGTTTCATCAAGTAGATATAACCATATCTACTCAAATCATCCATGAAAGTAACAAAATAACGATATCCACCTCGCGCAGACACACTCATTGGACCACATACATCAGAATGTATGATTTCCAATAAATCTATCGCCCGTTCCATTGAACCGAAAAATAGCGTTCTAGTCATCTTGCCCATAAGGCATGGCTCACATGTATCAAATGATTCAAAATCAAGTGATTCCAAAAGTCCATCCGAATGGAGCTTCTTCATGCGTTTAATGCCTATATGACCTAGACGGCAGTGCCACATATATGCGGATATATCATCATTAAGTTTAATCCTTTTAACATCAACATTATGAATATGTGTAACATTATTATCGAGATACAATAGAAATAAAACATTCATCTTCGGTGCATGACCATAAAAGATTTCATTCATATAAATAGAACATCCATTGTTCTCGGATTTAAATAGGTAACCACTTCGCATTAAACACGATCCAGATACAATGTTCATGCTCAGTGCTGGCACCAGATAACAATTATTCAAGTTTATTACTAATCCCTATGGCAAGTGGAGAGGTAGCGTTCCGACGGCAATGACATCAACGCTTGATCCATTGCTGACACGCATCTTGACCTCACCCCTTGCTAGCGGTCGCTTGTTCCGCAACCCCTGATTCGAGTTACAAATATTAGCAACTGAACCGGTATCAAATACCCAGGTGCTACTGCGAGCACTAGTCAAGTACACATCAATAACATGTATATCATATATAACTGTGTTTGCCTTGCCGGCCTTCTTGTCTGCCAAATACTTGGGGCAGTTGTGCTTCTAGTGGCCAGTCCCCTTACAATACTAGCACTCGGTATCAGACTTAGGGCCAACTCGGGGTTTCTTTTCAGGCACGGCAACCGGCTTGCCGCCCTTACTTCCCTTCCGTTTTCCCTTCTTGTCTTTCTTGAAACCAGTGTTCTTATTGATCATCAACACTTGATGTTCCTTTTTGATCTCCACTTCTGCAGTTTTAAGCATTGACAAAAGCTCGGGGAGAGAATTCTTCATGCCTTGCATATTATAGTTCATCACGAATCTCTTATAGCTAGGTGGCAGAGACTGCAGAACACGATGGATGCCTAAGTCAATAGGAATCGATATTACCAAGGACACAAGCTTATCGGCGTAACCCGAGATCTTGAGTACATGCTCACTAACGGAGTTGTGCTCTTCCATCATGTAGCTAAAGAACTTTTCTGAAGCATTGTAGCTCTCTACAGCAGCATGTGTGTCGAAAATCATTTTCAACTCACCCATTGTATCAAATGCATTGCCATTTTCGAAACGCTTTCGAAGTTCCGTCTCTAGCCCATACAATATGCCGCAATGAACTAAGTTGTGGTCCTCCTGACGAGTCTGATAGACATTCTTCTCTTCTTAAGGGGCATCCTCAAAAGGTGGGGGGACTAGCGGCGATTCTAGCACATATTGCTTTTGTGCAGCATAGAGGAGAATCCTCAAATTCATGGCCTATTCGGTAAAGTTGCTACCGTTTGTTGCAAGTTTCTCTTTCTCCATGAACACATTGAAATTAAAAGCAGGTGGTGCCATCTACAACAGAATTTGTAAAGTTTAGACTAAGTTTATGATAGATTGAGTTCAACTAATCCACATTACGAATGAAATCCCACTCAAAAACGACATCCCTCATGCCTTTTTGGTGATTACATGAACCAAATCCACTACACCAAGTCCGATCATCACGTGAGTCGGTGTAGCTTCAAAGGTGAGCATCAAATGGGCATCATATCTACTATATGACTCATGCTTAACCTTTCGGTCCGTGTTCCGAGGCCATGTCTGTACATGCTAGGCTCGTCAAGTTATAACCTTAGTATTCACGTGTGTAACTGTCTTACACCCTAAATATGGTCGTGGATCCAAGAACACCCGATCATCACGTGATGCCTTGGAGCGACGAAAACATAATTGGTGCATAATAAAGGAAGAACACATTCTTATCTTGATATTTAAATGAGGGGTCATCTTATTATGCTAATAAAGTGCTAAACAAGCAATATAAGATGCTATCAAACATCACATGTTTATTAGTGAAATGATATGGTTCCCGCATATGATCTCTATCATGTGCATCGTGGTATGATCACTATCATACCTTTATGTGTAAGGCCAAGGTCTATGGAACTTACACGTTATGTGTGTTGTAAGAGTATCATCTCATACTTCTACTTACAACAACACCATATCATAACACTAGCCCAGCAACAATCTAAACTAGACGCCTATAATTTATCCATTGCAATTTTTACGTGGCTTAGGGATTTCGAAGATAGAACCGTTCTTACCTATGAACATGAACCACAACAAGGATAACAAAATCGTTGACAACTCGTTGCAAAATAGATATTGACTACAGTAGGAGAGACAGACACCCACTAGCCACTTATGCAAACTAGTTGCATGTCAAGCGTGGAACATGTCTCATGTGCGAGGACATGTAAAGTTTGTCCGGGCCGCTTCATCCCACTATGCCACCAATATCCAAAATTACAACTAAGAAGCAACAACATGATCATCATCGCCCACATACTCATATGTGTACTACCCGTGTAAAGCATATACGCATAGATCCGGCTCTGATACCACTGAAGGGTTCGCAACATTGAAAACAAAAAATTTCCTACGATAGGAACTTAGTACCAAGATCTATCTACTAGATACAAACAACGGGCAGATGTATATCCATAGAGAACATACCCTTGAAGACCGATAAAGCTTAACGAGTTGAACTCGTGGTTGATGTAGACGAGCTCTTGCCGATCTCAAGATCGAGAGGAAGTCCTAGCAACGCAATGTAGCAGCGCATCCGTGCTCGCACACACGTACAAGACACCGAGCAACCTCCTCCTCCTCGCTCTAGCAATGCAGCGGAAGCACAACCCTTTCTTGCCGAATAGCCACCGGGAACATGTATCTCGCTAGTCCAAGACCATGGGGGATAAATTCTAGAGGGGGAGAGATATCCTTCACGAGGAGGTGTGAGTCAGAGAGAGGGAGAGGGGTGCCTTTTATAGGAGGAGGGGGCACCCAAGGGGGTGGCCGCTGGCCATGGGGGCTGCCCCCTCCCCTCCTTCATTCATGTGGGTGGACACTCCACTCACAAAAACCTCTTCAATTTCCTCCACTCAAAATCCCACTCAAAATTGCTATTAAATTTCCACCAAATTTAATGCAAACTCTCATTAAATAAAATTCTTTTTATTTATTCAGAATTTTGTAAATTACTTTAATGACAAACATTCACATATAACCCCTTGCTAGAATTCCATTTCACATACAAAACCACTTTCTGCAATTTCACCTGAAAACCTGTTTCAGTATCTAGTGAAATAAATTCCTACGCTTGTTATTCTTTCCGGCATGAAACTTTTGCTCCAATTGGATGTCGTGTCCCTTAAGTGTGTCACCCTACGGTCCGCGAATAATGCGGACATGATCGAGACCCTTCTCTGATCAATAATTAGAAGCGGGACCTATAGATCCACACTGACTCCCACACATTCAACGATGACTTTCCTGTGATCGTCGAAACCTTTTACGCTAGTATCTTAATCCCTTTGTTTCACGATATATTACATGTCCGAGATTCGATCATCGGTATCTCCATACCTAGTTTGATTCTCGTTTCCGACATGCACTCTTTTCTTGTTCCCGTGATATAACATTCTAGTGATCAAATCACTTGCTTGCAAGCTAACCAATGTGATATCACCGAGAGGGCCCAGAGTATATCTATCCGTCATTGGGATGAACAAATTCCACTCTTGATCCATGAGCCTCAACATAACACTTTAGTAGTTTTGAAGCCATCTTTATAATCACCCAGTTATGGTGTGACATTTGATGTCATCAAGAAACTCTTCTGTATTAGTGATTGACATGATCTCATGGTCTAAGGATTAGGATCACTTCGTAAATTGTTTATAGCAATATAAACTCAATGACTTTGATCGTAATGCTATACTTCGGATGAATGTTCATCACATCATTACACTAATGTTGTGATCTCGTTATTAACAACATCCAATGTCTATGATCAGGAAACTGTGATCATCTTGTTAATCAACGAGCTAGTTTATGAGAGAGGCGTAACCGGGAACTTTTTGTTTGTTTATTAAACACACATGTATTAACGTTTCCGTATTAATACAATTATAGCATGCAAAATAAACATCTATCATATACTTGGAATACACATAATAAACACTATTATTGCCTCTCAGGGTATATTCCCTTCAATTAGAGTGCCACAGTGGGGTTCTTGTGAGAAGATTAGAGATAGGCCTAATCCACTCATGGATTTATATGCTGAAATTTGCCAAGGTTGCCACTTCTCAAAGGAAAGTCATAAAATTCGGAACATTCAGCTCCCATCCATTAGATATTTTGCCTACTTCATTATCAAGTGTGTTCTTGCTAGAAAAAGTGCTAGAAAATTATCTTCATTTGATCTAACTTTTATCTCAGCTGCTTTGAATATGGATAGATCTTATAACTTGGGTGCTTTCATAGCTTGTTGTCTTACCACAAACCGCGAGAAGGGTGCAATTTGTGGAGGTCTCATTGCATCTCGTCTATTAGCTTTTCATGGTTTAGAGCCTCACTATTCAGATTATCGGTTCCCCATAGAGAGACTCGATCTCGATTACATGGTTCAACATAATTTTGTTTCTTCTTGGGATTCTTTGAGAGATTTACCATATGAAATACCCTTTGTCAAGCGTGATTGGAGAGGGGGTAGGACTGAGAAAATAGTCTCTTTTCCTGCACCTGCTTTGTTTAATTTTGATAAATGGTAACTCACAGAGGAAGAACTTGACACATACATGGTGGAGATCTCCCAGCAAGAGGAGAATGTTGGGGAGAATGCCGAAGATGATTCGGTTCAGCCCTCCAACATGGGGGAGTCTTCATACCAGCAGCCCTCCTTTGATTGGAGCACGTCTTCTTATTCATCACGAGGGCCTGATTATGATCATTCCTATGATGACCCACCATCTTGGAGTTACTACCCTCACTATTGAGCCCCACTTAGGCCAAAAGCCTAAGCTTGGCGGGAGGTATACCGACATCACACTCATCTATAGATCATGTTCAGTCGGTTCTTTGTATATCCATGTTTCACTTTCTTTTTGGTTTTTGTTTCTGATTTCGCAAAACACAAAAGGAACAAAGATATTTTCATTGTTTGTCTTGGTTTGTTTCTTTGCTTTTGTCACATCCCAAAATTTTCCAAATTTTGTAATGTGAAATAAACAAAATAAATAATTATTGAAATTTAGGGTGAAAAGAAACTTTTTGTTTTAAAGTGGAACAACAAAACCCATCTTGAACAAACTTTGAATAAAATTTGAATCCAACAAAACTCAAATCAAGTGAAATGCATTGTTCATAAATGCATCTTGAAATTTAAACACTTGGAAAATAAATCAAAACCCTAAAACCCTAATGTAAGAAAATCATTCCAAGATTACTCTAAGACTATGGATTTGTTCCATATAAAATTTGTGAACAAACATTTATAAGTGATCAAAAATGACAAACAAAAATATTATAAGATCATAGAAATTAATTCTATTCAACTTGGAACCATGGATAAAAACTTATGAGTTAAATAAGTTAAAAGGAATTATTTTTCAAAGCTAATAAAGCTCCTATATAAAATCCATACAAAATTGTGAGTAATTAATCCTAAAAGGATTTAAAAGGATAAATAAATATTAAACACGATTTTACAAATTGGAATCACCAAGTTTGGATCTTTAAATAAAAAGATATGGATTTTTTTAGATAAATAAATAAAGAAGGAAATAAGGATTATTTAAAAGCCAAATTAAATCTTGGCCAAATCCATAAGCAAATGGAACAAAGAAATTCCAAATAAAATAAAGGGATAAAGAATATTCAAATAAAATAAAATGGCCTCAACCAAATTCTATTCCATTTGATTAAAGACAAAATCCCTAACAAGAATGATTAATTAAATCATGGTAAAATAATAATTGGAATTTACCCAAGTGGAATAAAAGTTATTTAATGAACTTAAATGGAATTAAAGAAATCATCTAAATAAAATTTATGAAATTAAAACCATATTTGATTTCATTGGAATAAAGACATTTGCCCAAATTAAATGATTAATAATCATATTAAAGTACTTTAAATAATTCAAGTGAATTATTTAACACCCTATTAAATAAATAAAACCTACTGAAAAGGTTTAGTAAAAATAAGAATTCAAATAAAGAGTTTGAAAATATATTTAATCTTATTTGAATAAAGGAAAATACTTATTTTAATAAAGAATAAAACCATAAAAAAAAGAATAAAAGAATTATTCCTAAAATGGGATTTAAAATACATGTTTAGACAGATTAGAAACATACTGAAAAGTTTGGAATTGAAAAAGAGTTTGAAATCATTTGAATAAATACAAAACAGAAAAAGAAACCAGAAAAAGAAAAAGTTTTTAGAATAAAAAAAGGGAAACAACCCAGCCCAACCCAGCTAGCCCACTAAGCCTAGCGAGCCCACTTCCCCTTCTCCCTTAAATCATTTTCCACCAGAAACCACACCCACATAGCAACTGACCGCTGGACCCCACCTATTTTCTCTCTCTTACGCTGACGCCGTAGCCCAACCGTCAGTCTTCGTCTTCACCCCTCCCTCTGACCTCGCCGGCCGTTTCTGCCCGTTTAAACTCGCATCAATACTCGTTACTGCTGCGTTGATTTAGCCCAGTGATCCCTCCCTACTAAACGCCTCCTCCCCCTCTTCCATTTCCCTCACACCCCATCGCCAGAGAGCCACTAGGCTACCCAAATTTTGAGCTCGAACCCCCTCTGCCTGACGATACTCCGGTGACGATTCTGGCAGCACCAACCACCGCCTTGTCCCCTCAACCACTCGAGCCTGCTCCCCTCTCCCGTACGAACCTCCTAGTGCCTCGCACTTGACCGCGTGTGCCCCGTATCCTCGACAGCAATGACACCTCCTCGCCACCGCTGTCTGCAACATCTCCGGTGAGCTTTAGCGCATGAACCAGTGCGCGCCTCGCCAGAGACTCATACCAACTTGTTCGCCTGTGTCTTATGAACCTCCAGGTGCTCGCCATTGACCCGCGCATGATCTGTAGGCTCGCCTTCGACGACTACAGCAAGCGCCAGACGCCGATGACAACTACGACGAGGAATCGCCAGTGACCTCGGGCGCCCCTTCGTCAAACAAGGACACGTCGAGCATCAGCAAAGCACGGCGAATCTGGTGAGCTTCTCCCCACCATCTCTCGCCTCCTGCATCGCCGGCGACGCCACTGTCAGATCGCTCCGCCGCCAGCCACCACCGCCAGCACCGCTCGTTTGTGGTCGATGTGTTTTGCACTGTTAGATCTTGATCTGTCGGCCACGATAGAATCACTTACACGAAATGGTACGTTTCTTCTGTGCCACACAATTTACATTAGATCTAACGCTCCACGTTAGCTGATCCACGCGAACCGGTATGGTCCAATCAGAACACACCACGTGGCCCAGAGTATGATTTAAAAACAGAAACATTTCAATTAGATATGTGAATTTGTAAATTGCATAACTTTTGATCCACACGTCCAAATTTTATATCAATGGAATTAGCAAAACAAACAATTTCCAACCATGTACTTTGTTTAGTAAATTGCTTCTGTTAAATTGGTTGTTTTTACAAAAACTTGTGTAGGCATAATTTGAACATAAAAATTATTCTAGAAATGTTTTTAGGATAAAATCTTTGGCAAATGGTTTGTTTTGCTGACCATAGAAACCAACTTCTAGATTTAAAAACATATTTTGTGATACTAAAGAATAAATCTTTGAATAAGAACATTTCTAGTTAAATAAAAATATTGTTTATATGTTAAAAATGCTTTTTGGAGTAAAACCTTTGGGAAATGATTTGAATTAAACTCTCTGACCCTAAACACCAAGTTTTAGGATTTAAAAATATATTTGATGAACTCTATAAATTATTACCTTGCTAAAAGGCATTTCCAACAACATAAAATATTGCTTTGGTATAAAAATGGTTTATAAGTAAAACTTTTTGTAAATGATTTTAATATTAAACACTTGACCTTAAAACACTAACATTTTTGTTTAAAAATATATTTGTCAAACACTAGAAATTATTACTTTGATTAAAACATTTCTAGCAAAACAAGAAAGATTCAAATGGCCATTTTCACAAACTTAATATCAAATGGTTTTGCCACTTTTGTAAATGACCAATATATGTTTTAGAATGTTTATAGCCTAATAGAAACCACTTTTCCAATTAAAACAATCTTTGGCATGCTTGCATGCATTGCTTTGTTTTTATTATTCTATGTGATGATTGCGTGAATGGTAGATTGAATATTTGCTTGCTTGATTGAATTGTAGTGGAATTTGAAGAGTATGACTATTGCAAGATCAAGGAGTGAACTTATATTCTCTACCAAAAAGGCAAGTGGTGCTTCATATTTTTGTCCGATTATTTTCACTATGCATTAGTGATATTTCTAAGTAGGACTTGCATAGAATCTTTGCTAAGTATAAACTATGCATGGGAAATCCTAGTAGATGAAACATTAGTAAAATTTTCCTAAGTTAAGATTCCTACTACTATCATGCTTAGCTAGTAGAAAACAAGGGTGGATTATATTCATGCTATGGAATATTTCTAAGTCAAGGACTTGTGTTTTGTTTAATAAATCAACTAAGTGAATGAATCACCTGGGTGGAATGGTGGATTGGTTTGTGTTGAGTGGTTACACAAGGCCCATTTCTATGGTTTACCTTGTGTATCTCACTTGTGTAATGCCACCCAGGAACAAAGAAATTTGAGATGTCAAATGTTGAGAAGCTTCAAGTGCAGCCACTTGGCATTATGGGCTCTGCCTGGATCATATAGGTTCCAATAACTTAGCCAATTGGACAGTTGGTGGTAGGGGATGATAGGTTGGAGCGCGTCCATTTTGATCTAAGGGAAGGCTTCTGAAAGATCTTGTCTCGATGCATGTCGAGTCTTGTGGGGAAAGTGCACCACCTGTATAGAGTGAAAAATCTAAGTACTTAGTCGTGTCCCCGGCAATGGACAATTTGAGCATCAAGACATGGAAGCTATCAAGAATCTCCTCATCCCAATTTCTAAGTTAAAACTTGTGGTTGAACAAGGGTTGAAGGATCACCAATTTCTATTGGGAGATGCCTTGGGTGATATTGACAAACAAAAACTTAGTGTTTTCAAATGATAAGAAAAATCTATTTTGAGCAAAGCAAGCCTAAGCTCCACTTAGCCAAATTCATATAGATGATAGTTACCACCATACTACCATAGTATCACTTGCCAGTACAATTCAAATGTATTGACCCTTGTGGCTGTAACTTATTATGTTGCAGGTTTGTTTGATGTTAGTGAAGTGTGCTGATTAGGATTACAAGTCTACAACCAACATGATTGCCTGTGGCACTTTGAAGATGAAGGACTCCATGCTATAGTTATTTCTGCTGCATTGTAATGAGATAGCCAAATGAGCTATGTAAGATGTAATGAATTATTTTATTCCTGGTTATAAAGTTGTATTATGACCTTTGTTTCTTGATATTACATCTTAACAATGGATGCTAGCTATTGATCCAGAGACTAGCATTATAAACACAGGAATCTCTAGCTTATCAAAGGTTGGGACCTCTACAGATGGTATGAGAGCACTGTCAGATATATCCCAGACCTCCATCTGACATAAGCTTAACCTTGAGCTCGAGGATATCCAGTGAAGAATTGGTAACACAACAGTGACCCTACGACACAAAATTTATTACAGCAAGGTCATAACTGAGCAGAGAACCGAATTATTACAAGCAGAGGTCACTAACCACAAACATCAAACAACAGAATGCAAATTATGCTATTAAGTATAACAAACTTAACAAATGGCCTAAGAGGCCTGAAGCATAACGATGACGTCCCAGCCCATAGATTCCAGGTTGCCGGCCGGGAACCCCAAGCTACTCGTCGATGTCGATGTAGTGCCAAACTGATCTTCAAGGAACACTTACTCTGCCAAAAGTATCAACAAAGCACGGGTGAGTACAGGGTGTACTCCGCAAGACTTATGGCTGGTGGAGTTATTTTGCATAAAGCCATCTTTTGTTTATAAAACAAGAGAGAGAAGAAGCTCGTCTAGTCAGAGTATTTAAAAGGGGATAAGAGAGCGACATCTCTGAAATATTGATCATCATCTTTTGATATCCACCAATCATCATCTACCAACTAGGATCACCCCCTCGTACCCATGAGGAAGCATCCTTAACAAACCTTAGTTGCCAAGTTTTACGATTAGGTTCATGTTCTCTATGATCCCCCGTCCATTCCCAAGTCGTCCATAACCGTGGACATGGCTTTCCGAAAGATTATTACTCTACAGGGGTGTACAACTTTACCCACACGTACCAACCGACTCTTAATGCCACTTGACACACTTCCTTGGTGTGCTGATAGAGGGTGTGGTTGGACACGACCTTTACCTTGCTTTCGCCGAGACCATGAGTCACGCAATAAGTATGGTTCCGCTGTAACAGGTCAAATCCCGAAGCCGGTACTTAAAGATGTGAGGCGAGTTTGGTTCATCAGGGGATCCATCGACCCCAAGAAACCCCGGCCATGCTTACCTACCTGTTATGAATGCACCAACTTCACCCGGCAAATCTTTCAAAAGATTTTCTATGCATATGTTGAATGTAACACCTGAACTATGTGACTCATGGAATCTACTAGGCAAGTTAGTTGCTCGTGAGGTTTTCTAGGCCCTGTGTGGTTGTATGCTCGTCTTGGTTCAAAAGGCAAGAACTCAGGTCCTAGTGGTGGCGAGCATGGGACTAGAAAAACCACATCCCACCGTGGCCTCCCATACAAGCCTTAGCATGTTTAACTCATATCACCTCCGATCTCATCTCATCACGTTCTCCTGTCATACTAGATTCTCTGCATCTGATACATCATCTGAATGGACCAGATCTAACAGCTATGCATGGCTAAGCAGACACATATAAGAGCTCTAGCAGTGCACACAAGCCAAACCTAGATATGCTAGGAGCAGTGGATCAGGTAATATAAGCTCAAAGGGAGTATGCAATAGATAGGATACTCTATCTATCGATAAAAGACCACAGTAGAATCGTATGCATCATGGCAGGAATTGAAATGCTTTGGAAAACATAGGATTAAATCATGGTGGGGCTATGCTTGCCTTTGCCAGCTGATAACGAATAAGCAGATCTTCGGGAATCTTGCACTTGACTTGGTTATAGTTGGTCAAGTATTGTTCGTCGATCTTCGATCTTCGATGGTATTGTCCTCGGGCTTTGATCTCAATCTCGATATCGTATTCTACTGGGAAGAAGGAAACGTCGAAAAGAAAGGAAAACAATCAACACATGGCATCGATGCAATGCTCAAGCAAGTATGATGATATGAAAAGTTAATTTGTATCGAAATGTAACCCTAAAGCATACTTGACCATTTAATCGGGGTTCCGAGGGGTATAAACCCTAATTCGGGGAAACTCCGGAACATATGAGAGGGGTTAATTTTGTTCTCTAATTAAACTTGTCATTTAAGTTGTTGAACAATGCATGATTATAGCTTAAAGAGATAGCTCTCATTTTTCTGAACATTTTGATATATTATTTGTATTTTTCTGACTTATAAATTAAAAGTTATTGAATTTACAATATTCAAACAATTTCTGAAATTCTTAAACTTTTTCTTAATTTAAATAAATCTAGAAATACTTTTTACACAGAGGGCTGGCTAGCCACAGTCACAGACAGGTGGGGCACTAGCCACCTCAGCCTCCACGCAGGCAAAGTGGGACAGGGGGGGCGGTTGGGGTGTTTTTCACCAAGGCAGTAGCTAGCCGATGCGGCTGCCAGGTGGGGTCTACGCCACGTTGGCAACCCACGCAGGAGCCACACGGGCTCGCCGGCGAGCGCTGCAGACGGTGGCGATTGGTGGATCTAGGGGCGAGCGAGCTAGCGTAGAGGATTGCGTTCGAACGGGCGCATCATGGGGAACCTAATCCTGGCGGCGCCGCTGCGGGGTGGCCACCAGAGCAGCCTAGAGGACAAGCAAACGCGGTGGCCGATGGTGGCGCTCAGCAACGGAGCAAGCTAGAGGGAGAGGAGAGACGAGAGGTGGTGCTGGAGCACCGCGTGCTCACCCTGAGCGCGTGAGGACGGTCGGAGAGGGCGCGTGAGGTCGAGTTTGAGTGGATCGACGCCGGCGAGCACGGTCGGAGTCGAGGAAGACGGAGTCATGGGCGACGAATGGGAGCTCCCCTCCTTGATTCCTTTGGCGAGGAGACGCTGCACAACACAGCGGAGCTCGTGGGCTGCTCGACGAGGCTTGGGATGGCGTCAATCTGTGGCGGTGAACGGCGTCTGGCCAGCTAGGGTTTGGGTCCGCGAGGGGAATGAGAGAGAGGGTCTCTGGGGAGGGGGAAAGGATGGATGAGGACGGCAGGGTGTTGGGGATATGCTATATGGGTATCCTCATAGTATGTATCCTATCTGGATAACCCGGGTGGCCCACAATTGGTAGCATGGCCTATGGCCTGCTGAGCGGCCCAGTTAGATGGATCCAGAAGGGAGGCCCATGCCGGATAAATGAAGGCTACGGTGGAGTCACCAGCGTACCCGGAGCCTTGGATTGCAAGACACACAAGACTAGTAATAGACTGTGTAGGACTCTGTAACCTGTCCGGCTAGGAATTTTCCCTATAAACCCTAGGACCTGGCGACTATATAAGTCGGGCCTATGGGAGTCTTTAGGACACAATCTCAGACGATAACTTAGACTTTCTAGTCACCTCGCACAGTGAACCAATCCCTGTAACTCGGCGTATTGCCCTTATAGTGATTTATAGCAGGAGTAGGATTCCGCCACCGTCGTGGGATCTGAACCTAGGTAAGCTGTGTTACCTCGTACCCGTCAACCGTCTGCCTTCCCCCATGTCTCTAAACATGCACTATGAGGACTCCTCCATGGCGTACTCGTCGGCAATACCACGACAGTTGGCGCCCACCGTGGGGAAAGAGGCGCTTCTGGCTCTTTAGCGGGCAAGGACCAAGATCTTCGCGGGAATCGGCAAAACTGTAGCCATCGGTCGTGTTCTCTTCTCCGGCAGCGTTCTGATCGTCCCTCCCGACGAGTTCTGGATCCTGGCGAAGACGAACCCTACTCGGTGTTCAATCATTCCTATCGGAGACATCCACCTCTTCATTGGCGAAACCGACCCGGGCACTAGTTCCCTGGGAGTCGTAGGAGCTTCAAGGCCCGCACAGACCGCCTACGGGCAGGATACGTTCGCGGAAGGATCGATCTCGGATCTCTCCTCGGAGTTTGCGGAAAAGACCGGAAAAATTCAAGGCCCACCCAAACCGCCCCTGTGCAGGATATAAAGGTGGAAGATCGCTGCAAGTCCGCCGGCTTCGCCCGCGCGTCTGGACAACAGAGATCCAAGTTTGTCGGAGTGGTTACTATCTTCGATCTAGCGCGTTGCATTCAGAGAGAGGGCAAAACCCCCCGCGATTACTTGGCCAGGTGGCTCCGTATACGAGCCGATCTGGCCCACTACCCCGATGATAACGCTTCTCCGGCATTCTTTAAGACGACAGCAGGCAACAGAACGCCTTACCCTCGAAGAGATGGTAAGCACCATCAACAACTACGCGGAAGCTGACGCAGCAGCCCAGATGGCGCTTGCGCTCATTGACGGGGACCCTCCGAATCAGCCACCGCCACCACCGCCTCCGGCCGCCGTCGTCGCGGCGGCGCCGCCACCTTCAGTCATCGTCGCTGATGTTGCACCTCCACCGCCCGTCATCGAGGAAGTCCTGGCACCCTCCGACTCTGTTATTGACGCGCTTTACGCAGACTTCAGTGCAGATTCAGAGGAGATAGATTTCAGTCCAAAAGAGCTAGACTCCGCCATGCAGGAGATGGAGGAGGAATACACCCGCGATGAGCAAGCCAACAACGCCGTCACGTCTCGAGGGGTGTTTGTCACCATCGGGACAGCGATGGATGAAGATCAACCCGAACGAGCTCCGCCTACAGCGCTGGAGAAGGGGAAGGGGCCACTTATTGCTGCTGACGATGATCGCGCAAAGGTCATGCCTCCTCCGCCTAACCCAGTGCAGCAGCTGCAAGAACTCGGCACCGGCCCGAGCAACAACAACACCGCAAACTTGCCGCCTCCGACATCTACGTCTGCAGCAGCCCAAGTTACTCCGGCTGATAGAGTAATGTACGACAATCTCCTCGTCGAGCCACTAACCGTTGCTCATATCCGGAACGTGACCCAGCTTGACGAGAAGCGCCAGCAGTTGCTGGAGGAAGCACATGCCATAGCGTAGCAAGGCGCTAAGCTAGATCGAGATCTGGTCAACGCGCAGAATTCCATAGAACGAGGCAGTGTAACAGGTTTATGACCTAGTGGCCAAGGCAGTGAAGCAGCGGGAAAAGGCCACCTCTCAGAGGCTCGAGTCTAACCCATCGCTCTGTCAATCTAGCAAGTATAAGCCACCAAGGGACAGATCTCCTCTTGATGTCGGGTCTCAGATAGGTTCATCAGAACGAAGACGGAGGGATGCATGTAACAGGAAGGATGCTATCCCCATATCCTCCGACCATGGAGAAAAATCCTGACCTCGTCATCCATCGCCACCGCCCCGATCCCCCCGACATCGCGAAGATTACAAGGCTCACCATCATACGGATATGCCCCCACCAAAGTAGTGCGGCATCGTCATCCGCGACAACACGGAGCAGACCCGTCATGAAGGAGAGCGCAACCAAGGGCACAGGAGAAGGTCATGCCATGACCCTCCGCGTCCGACAAGCAACCATGACAGGCGCGAGGCATCACAGGAGGGTAACAGCAAGATGGCTAACCCACCGCCACCTCCGCCTACGTCACCACCAAGCAGTCGCCATGGCGGAGGAGGCCCGCATCGTTCACGCAGCCCATCCCCTGTTGACAAGAATAAGAACCCAGAGCCGTACGACACACGTTCATGGATCGATAAGATCCATGAGGCTCGGGAAGGACCATATCTGGGACCACGTTGCTTTGGACCTGCAATACGGTCCGCAACTTATCCCAAAGGTTTCCGGATTGACAAGACCATCAAGCCCTATGACGGCACCGCCAAGCCAGCCACATGGTTGCAGGACTATGGCAACGCGGTGGACATTGCCGGAGGCAACACCAACGTCACCGTCAAGTACCTCCCATTAATGTTGGCGGGCACGGCCCGTCAATGGATCGACGACTTGCCGGAGAAATCTATCTACAACTGGTTGGACATGCAAGAGGCGTTCACCAAGAACTTTGAGGGTACATACAAGCGTCCCTGCACTGTTGGCGATCTATAGTGATGCGTGCAAGAGAAAGACGAGACATCTCGCGCCTACCTCTCCCGCTGGCTGGACATGAAGAATTCCTGCGCAGGAGTGCATGCTCAGACCGCCATGGCCGCCTTCATTGATGGGTTGGAAAGGGGCACGTTGCTCCGACATAAGATGAAGCGCTTGCAGGACAATCACCAGCTTGACTTGAACCAGATGATTCAGTTGCTCCGACATAAGCTAAAACGCAAAGACATGCAATTACACACGGACCTAGAAGTGTCAGATCCAGAGATCAGTTGACCACTAGCAATCATGTACATACAACACTAGAAAGCCATAGGTGTTGAATACACAAAGGTTTGAACCTAGATTATTGACTCTAGTGCAAGTGGGAGATTGTTGGAGATATGCCCAAGAGGCAATAATAAAGTGGTTATTATCATATCTTCATGCTTATGATAAATGTTTACATACCATGCTATAATTGTATTAAACGGAAACATCAATACTTGTGGGATTTGTAAACATAAAAGGGTCCCTAGTAAAGCCTCTTGTAAAACTAGCTTGTTGGTTAATATATGATCATGGTTTCCTGATCATGAACATAGAGATGTTATTAACAACAGGGTCATATCATTAGGAGAATGATGTGATGGACATACTCCTATAGTTAAGCGTAGCATAAAGATCAAGTCATTTAATATAGTTCATTTGCTATATGCTTTCTGATACATAGTAACCTAATTCCTTTGACCATGAGATCATGCTAATCACCATCACCAGAAGGATGCTTTGATGACATCAAACACCACACCGTAACTGGGTGGCTATAAAGGTGGCATTGAGTGTTCGGAAAGTATGTGTTGAGGCACATGGATCAAGAGTGGGATTTGTCCATCCATATGACGGATAGATATACTCTAGGCCCTCTCGGTGGAATGTCATCCAATTAGCTTGCAAGCATGTGACTGGCTCACAAGGGATCACATATCACGGGAACGAGAAAAGAGTACTTATCAGTAACGAGGTTGAACTAGGTATGCAGAGATACCGATGATCAAAACCTCGGATAAGTAAACTATCGTGAGACAAAGGGAAATTGGTATCGTATGTAAGTGGTTCATTCGATCGCAAAGTAATCGTAGAAATATGTGGGAGCCATATGAATTTCCAGATTCCTCTATTGGTTATTGATCGGAGAAGTGTCTCGATCATGTCCGCATAATTCACGAACTGTAGGGAGACACACTTAAGGATTCGATATTGTTGAGTTGTTATGGAATGATGAGTAAGAGACCGAATGTTGTTCGGAGTCTCGGATGGGATCCGAGATATCACGAGGAGATTCGGAATGGTCCGGAGAATGAGATTCATATAAGGAAAGTCCTGTTTCAGAGTTCGGGAATGATTCCGGTGTTTACACCAGGAATGTTCTAGAAGGGTCCGGAAGGTCTGGCACTCCGGAGGGGAAGGGTACATGGATGTGTCATGACAATGTGGAATGGTTGCATCATGTACTAGGTCACTTGGCTGGGCAATATGGAGAGAGAAATCAAATCCAAGTTTGAAAGTTAAAACGCCAATTTGAAAAGTCAAATCTGAAGTTTGCTTGGTGGAGGGAGAGTAGGAAACCTACTTGGGGAGGAAGTCCCACTCCCTCCCACCCGCCGGCCATGAGGAGGAGTTGGAGGAGCCTCCCTCCTCCCCAAACCGCCTCTCCCCTCCTATATAAGGAGGGGTAGGGCGCCCCCTCTCCCGACACCTCCAAACCCTAGCCTAAGGCGCCACCACCACCACCAAGTGCTGCTGCCACCACCACCTAGGATCTCCTCCAAGTCGCCGAGTTAGGGCTTATCCAAGCCCTAGCCGCCGGCTACACCACCCCCTTGGTGCCCTCTATTCCGTAGATCGCCAAGGCCCTCTCTTACTCCACCACACTCGCTCCGGCTTAAGGCAAAGCCCTGCGAGATCTCCCCCTACTTCCGACACCACGCCGTCGTACTGTTTGAATCATGAGGAGAGTGCTACAACCTCCGCTGCCTGCTGGAACAAGGGAGAGGAAGGTCTTCATCGAGTACCGAACGTGTGACCGACTGCGGAAGCGCTGTCGGAATGCAGCGCCGGAAGGATCGTCTACGCGATCTTGAGATCAGAAGTGTACGACTACATCATCCACGAGAATCTGCTCTCTTGAACCGCTTTGGAATCTTCGAGGGTGAGTTCCTCTATCGACTCGTTGCTACAATCTAGTAGATAGATCTTGGCTTGTTTGTTTGCATGCGGTAGAAATTTTTTTGTTTTCTATGCTACGAACCCCTACAATGGTATCAGAGCCGTGTCTATATGTAGATGTGTTGCACGAGTAGAACACAATGGTCATTGTGGGCATTGATGCTTTTGTTGTCGATTGCTTCTTGTGTACTTTGCATCTTGCGGGATGGTGGGATGAAGCGGCTCGGGCTAACCTTACATGACATCGTTCATGAGACTTGCTCCATGCATGACATGCAACTTGTATTGCATAAGTGGCTTTGCAGGTGCCTGTTTCTCCCAACATAGTTAAGATTCAATTTACAACGGGTGATTAACAATACTAGTATCAATGTTGTGGTTCTTGTTCGTAAGTTAGAACGACACTTATTGAAAGCCCCAAACCACGTAAAACATGCAAAGAAAATTAGAGGCGTCTAACTTTGTTTTGCAGGCGTGTGCTGTGATGTGATATGGCCATGATTGTGATTATATATGATGTATGCAATGATCCTTATTGTAAGTCGGCAACCGGCAGGAGCCATATTATTGTCTCCATGTGACTAGATACATCACTATGTAACTAGATTATTGTCTCTAGTGCAAGTGGGAGACTGAAGGGAATATGCCCTGAGAGGCAATAATAAAATGTTTATTATGTGTATTCCAAGTATATGATAGATGTTTATTTTGCATGCTATAATTGTATTAATACGGAAACGTTAATACATGTGTGTTTAATAAACAAACAGAAAGTTCCTAGTTATGCCTCTCTCATAAACTAGTTTGTTGATTAACAAGATGATCATAGTTTCCTGATCATAGACATTGGATGTTGTTAATAACAAGATCACAACATTAGTGTAATGGTGTGATGAACATTCATCCGAAGTATAGCATTACGATCAAAGTCATTGAGTTTATATTTCTATAAACAACTTACGAAGTAGTCCTAATCCTTAGACCATGAGATCATGCCAATCACTAACACCGGAAGAGTTTCTTGTTGACATCAAACATCACACCGTAATTGGGTGATTATAAAGATGGCTTCAAAGCTACAAAAATGTTATGTTGAGAATCATGGATCAAGAGTGGAATTTGTTCATCCTGATGACGGATAGATATACTCTAGGCCCTCTCGGTGATATCACATTGGTTAGCTTGCAAGCAAGTGATTTGATCACTAGAATGTTATATCACGGGAACGAGAAAAGAGTGCATGTCAGTAACGAGATCAAACTAGGTATGGAGATACCGATGATCGAATCTCGGACATGTAACATATCGTGAAACAAAGGGATTAAGATACAAGCGTAAAACGTTCCGACGACCATAGGAAAATTCATCGTTGAATGTGTGGGAGTCAGTATGGATCTCCAGGTCCCGCTACTGATTATTGATCGGAAAAGGGTCTCGATCATGTCCGCATTATTCGCGAACCGTAGGGTGACACACTTAAGGGACACTGACATCCAGTTGGAGCAAATGTTTCATGCCGAAAGAATAAACAAGCGCAGGAATTTATTTCACTAGATACCGAAACAGGTTTTCGGGTGAAATTGCATAAAGAGGTTATGCATGTGAAATGGAATTCTAGCAAGGGGTTATTTGTGAATGTTGATCATTAAAGTAATTGACAAAATTCTGAATAAAATAAAAGAGTTTTATTTAATGAGAGTTTGCATTAAATTTGGTGGAAATTTAATGGGAATTTGAGTGGATTTTTTAGTGGAGAAAATTGAAGGGCCATTTTGTGAGTGGAGTGTCCACCCACATGAATGAGGGAGAGGTGGGGGCAACCTCCATGGCCGACGGCCATGCCCCCTTGGGATGCCCCCCTCCCCTATATAAGGAGCCCCTCCTCTCACTTCTCACTCACACCTCCTCGTGAAGGATCTCTCTCCCCCTCTAGAATTTATCCCGCATGGTCTCGGACTGGCGAGATACATGTTCCCGGTGGCTATTTGGCAATAAAGGGTTGTGCTTCCGCTGCATCGCTGGAGCGAGGAGGCGGAGGTTGCTCGGTGTCTTGTACGTGTGTGCGAGCACGGATGCGCTGCTGATTTGCGGCTCTAGGACTTCCTCTCGATCTTGAGATCGGCAAGAGATCGTCTACATCAACCACGAGTTGAACTCGTTAAGCTTTGTCGGTCTTCAAGGGTATGTTCTCTACGGATATACATACACCCGTTGTTTGTAACTAGTAGATAGATCTTGGTACATAGTTGTTCCCATCGTAGGAAATTTTTTGTTTTCTATGCTGCAAACCCTACAGTGGTATCAGAGCCGGATCTATGCGTAGATGCTTTACACGGGTAGTACATATATGAGTATGTGGGCGATGATGATCATGTTTTTGCTCCTTAGTTGTAATTTTGGATATTGGTGGCATAGTGGGATGAAGCGGCCCGGACAAACTTTACATGTCCTCGCACATGAGACCTGTTCCACGCTTGACATGCATCTAGTTTGCATAAGTGGCTAACGGGTGTCTGTCTCCCCTACTATAGTCAATATCTATTTTGCAACGAGTTGTCAACAATTTGGTTATCCTCGTTGTGGTTCATGTTCGTAGGTAAGAACGGTTCTATCTCGAAATCCCTAAGCCACGCAAAACTTGCAATGGATAAATTAGAGGCGTCTAGTTTAGATTGTTGCTGGGCTAGTGTTATGATATGGTGATGTTGTAAGTAGAAGTATGAGATGGTACTCTTACAACATACATAACGTGTAATCTCCATAGACCTTGTACTTACACATATAGGTATGATAGTGATCATACCACGGTGCACATGATAGAGATCATATGCGGGAACCATATCATTCCACTAATAAACATGTGATGTTTGATAGCATCTTATATTTCTTGTTTAGCACTTTGTTAGCATAATAAGATGATCCATCTTTTAAATATCAAGATAAGAATGTGTTCTTCCTTTAGTATGCACCGATTATGTATTCGTCGCTCCAAGACATCACGTGATGATCGGGTGTTCTTGGATCCTCGACCATATATCGGGTGTAAAACAGTTACACACGCGAATACTAAGGTTCTAACTTGGCGAGCCTAGCATGTACAGACATGGCCTCGGAACACGGACCGAAACGTTAAGCATGAGTCATATAGTATGATGCCCATTAGATGCTCGCCTTTGAAGCTACACCGACTCACGTGATGATCGAACTTGGTGTAGAGGATTTGGTTCATGTAATCACCAAAAAGGCACGAGGGATGTCGTTTTTGAGTGGGAGTTCATTCGTAATATGGATTAGCTGAACTCAATCTATCATAAACTTAATCTAAACTTTACAAATTCTGTTGTAGATGGCACCACCTGCTTTTAATTTCAATGTGTTCATGGAGAAAGATAAACTTGCAACGAACGGTAGCAACTTTACCGAATGGGCCATGAATTTGAGGATTCTCCTCTCTGCCGCACAAAAGCAATATGTGCTATAAGCGTCGCTAGGCCCCCCACCCTTTGAGGATGCCCCTGACGAGGAGAAGAATGTCTATCAAACTCGTCAGGAGGACCACAACTTAGTTCATTGCGGCATATTGTATGGGCTAGAGCCAGAACTTCGAAAACGTTTCGAAAACGGTAATGCATTTGATACAATGGGTGAGTTGAAAATGATTTTTGACACACATGCTACTGTAGAGAGCTACAACGCTTCAGAAAAGTTCTTTAGCTGCATGATGGAAGAGCACAGCTCCGTTAGTGAGCATGTACTCAAGATGTCGGGTTACGCCGATAAGCTTGTGTCCTTGGGAATAACAATTCCCATTGACTTAGGCATCCATCGTGTTCTGCAGTCTCTGCCACCTAGCTATAAGAGCTTCGTGATGAACTATAATATGCAAGGCATGAAGAAGTCTCTCCCCGAGCTTCTGTCAATGCTTAAAACTGCAGAAGTGGAGATCAAAAAGGAACATCAAGTGTTGATGATCAATAGGAACACTGGTTTCAAGAAAGACAAGAAGG
This sequence comes from Avena sativa, assembly GCA_916181665.1. NCBI lineage: Eukaryota > Viridiplantae > Streptophyta > Magnoliopsida > Poales > Poaceae > Avena > Avena sativa. Next base: position 234,617,325 of record OV702296.1, on the reverse strand, counting down.
GAAAACGGAAGGGAAGTAAGGGCGGCAAGACGGTTGCCGTGCCTGAAAAGAAATCCCGAGTTGGACCTAAGTCTGATACTGAGTGCTACTATTGTAAGGGGATGGCCACTGGAAGCGCAACTGCCCCAAGTATTTGGCAGACAAGAAGGCCGGCAAGGCAAACAAAGGTATATATGATATACATGTTATTGATGTGTACTTGACTAGTGCTCGCAGTAGCACCTGGGTATTTGGTACCGGTTCAGTTGCTAATATTTGTAACTCAAATCAGGGGCTGCGGAACAAGCGACCGCTAGCAAGGGGTGAGGCCAAGATGCGTGTCAGCAATGGATCAAGCGTTGATGTGATCGCCGTCGGAACGCTACCTCTCCACTTGCCGTCAGGATTAGTAATAAACTTGAAGAATTGTTATCTGGTGCCAGCACTTAGCATGAACATTGTATCTGGATCGTGTTTAATGCGAAGTGGTTATTCATTTAAATCCGAGAACAATGGTTATTCCATTTATATGAATGAAATCTTTTATGGTCATGCACCGATGATGAATGGTTTATTTTGTTGGATCTCGATAATAATGTTACACATATTCATAATGTTGATGCTAAAAGGATTAAACTAAATGATGATATATCTGCATATATGTGGCACTGCCGTCTAGGTCATATTGGCGTTAAACGCATGAAGAAGCTCCATTCGGATGGACTTTTGGAATCACTTGATTTTGAATCATTTGATACATGTGATCCATGCCTTATGGGCAAAATGACTAGAATGCCGTTTTCCGGTTCAATGGAACGGGCAACAGATTTATTGGAAATCATACATTCTGATGTATGTGGTCCAATTAGTGTGTCGGCACGAGGTGGATATCGTTATTTTGTTACTTTCACGGATGATTTGAGTAGATACGGTTATATCTACTTGATGAAACACAAGTCTGAAACCTTTGAAAAGTTCAAGGAATTTTAGAATGAAGTGGAAAATCATCGTAATAGAAAGATCAAATTTCTACGGTCCGACCATGGAGGTGAGTATCTAAGTTACGAGTTTAGCACTCACATGAAAGAGTGTGGAATTGTTTCACAACTCACACCTGCCGGAACACCACAGAGAAATGGTGTGTCGGAACGTCCTAATCGTACTTTATTAGATATGGTTCGATCTATGATGTCTCTGACGGACTTGCCGTTGTCATTTTGGGGTTATGCACTAGAAACTCCTGCATTCACTTTAAATCGAGCACCATCTAAATCCGTTGAAAAGACACCGTATGAATTGTGGTTTGGAAACAAACCTAAGCTGTCATTTCTTAAAGTTTGGGGATGCGATTTTTATGTGAACAAACTTCAACCGGATAAACTCGAACCCAAAGCGGAAAAATGCGTCTTCATAGGATACCCTAAGGAAACTATTGGGTATTCCTTCTATCACAGATCCGAGGGCAAGGTTTTTGTTGCCAAGAATGGATACTTTCTAGAGAAAGAGTTTCTCGCGAAAGGTGTGAGTAGTCGGAAGGTAGAACTCGAAGAGGTTATTGAACCTTCTCTTCAAAGTGTGGCGAGTAGCGCAGCGCCGGAAGTTGTTCCGGAGTTGGCTTCACCAGTTGAAGAGGGAACTAATGATAATGATCATGAAACTCCGAAAGAGAGTACCACCGAACCTCGCAGGTCTAGCAGGACGCATGCAGCTCCCGAGCTGTGTAGAAATCCTGTCATGAATTTCATGGTTGATGAAAATGATGACCCTGCGACATATGAAGAAGCGATGATGAGCCCGGATTCCAACAAATGGTTAGAAGCCATGAAATCCGAGATGGAATCCATGTATGAAAATCAAGTTTGGAACTTGGTGGACTTACCTCACGACCGAAAGGTTGTGGAGAACAAATGGATTTTCAAAAGGAAAACTGATGCTGATGGTAATGTAACCATCTATAAAGCTCGACTTGTCGCAAAGGGGTTTTGACAAATTCAAGGAGTTGGCTACGATGAGACTTTCTCTCCTGTAGCGATGCTAAAGTCAGTTAGGATTATGTTAGCAATTGCTGCATATTTCGATTATGAGATATGGCAGATGGATGTCAAACCCGCGTTTCTCAATGGTAATATTGAAGAAGAGTTGTATATGATATAACCAAAGGGTTTTGTCGATCCTAAGGATGCTAACAAGGTGTGCAGGATTCAGCGATCCATCTATGGATTGAAGCAAGCATCACGAAGTTGGAATCTCTGCTTTTATGAGGTGATCAAAGAGTTTGGATTTGTCCAAACTTATGGAGAAGCTTGTATTTACAAGAAAGTGAGTGGGAGCAATGTGGCATTTCTGATATTATATGTGGATGACATATTATTGATCGGAAATGATATAGATCTTTTAAACAGTGTTAAAAGTTATCTAAACAGCAAATTTTCAATGAAGGACCTAGGTGAAGCATCATACATATTAGGCATAAAGATATATAGAGATAGATCTAGGCGCCTAACAGGGCTATCGCAAAGTACATACCTTGATAAGATTTTAAAGAAGTTTAAAATGGAATATAGTAAGTAGGGGTTCTTACCTATGACACAAGGCACGACATTGAGTAGGACTTTAAGTCCGGCTTCGGCGGAAGAAAGAGAGAAAATGGACAAAGTCCCCTATGCTTCAGCCATAGGCTCTATAATGTACGCCATGCTATGTACAAGACCGGATGTGGCACATGCTATTAGTTTGACTAGTAGGTACCAATTGGATCCATGTTCGGAACACTGGAAAGCGGTCAAGAATATCCTTAAGTACTTGCGAAGAACTAAGGATATGTTTCTTGTATACGGAGGTGAAGAAGAGCTCGTCGCTAAGTGTTATGTCGATGCTAACTTTGACACTGATCCGGATGACTCTAAGTCTCAATCCAGATACGTATTTCTCATGAATGGCGGAGCGGTCAGTTGGAGGAGCTCCAAACAACCTGTGGTGGCGGGATCAACAACGGAGGCCGAATATGTTGCTGCTTCAGAAGCGGCTCAGGAAGCAGTTTGGATGAAGGAGTTCATATCCGAACTAGGTGTGGTTACAAACGCGTTGGACCCAATGGTGATCTATTGTGACAACAATGGTGCCATTGCCAATGCCAAATAGCCAAGGTCTCACAAGCATTCCAAGCATATTAAGCGCCGGTTTTACTCCATCCGCAAAGCATGTCAAGGATGGAGATATAAAGATTTGTAAAGTACATACGGATCTCAATGTAGCAGATCCGTTGACTAAAACTCTCCCTAGAGCAAAACATGATCTACACCAGAACTCCATGGGTGTTAGATACATCACTATGTAACTAGATTATTGTCTCTAGTGCAAGTGGGAGACTGAAGGGAATATGCCCTGAGAGGCAATAATAAAATGTTTATTATGTGTATTCCAAGTATATGATAGATGTTTATTTTGCATGCTATAATTGTATTAATACGGAAACGTTAATACATGTGTGTTTAATAAACAAACAGAAAGTTCCTAGTTATGCCTCTCTCATAAACTAGTTCGTTGATTGACAAGATGATCATAGTTTCCTGATCATAGACATTGGATGTTGTTAATAACGAGATCACAACATTACTGTAATGGTGTGATGAACATTCATCCGAAGTATAGCATTACGATCAAAGTCATTGAGTTTATATTGCTATAAACAACTTACGAAGTAGTCCTAATCCTTAGACCATGAGATCATGCCAATCACTACACCAAAAGAGTTTCTTGTTGACATCAAACGTCACACCGTAACAGGGTGATTATAAAGATGGCTTCAAAGCTACTAAAGTGTTATGTTGAGAATCATGGATCAAGAGTGGAATTTGTTCATCCCGATGACGGATAGATATACTCTGGGCCCTCTCGGTGATATCACATTGGTTAGCTTGCAAGCAAGTGATTTGATCACTAGAATGTTATATCACGGGAACGAGAAAAGAGTGCATGTCAGTAACGAGATCAAACTAGGTATGGAGATACCGATGATCGAATCTCGGACATGTAACATATCGTGAAACAAAGGGATTAAGATACAAGCGTAAAACGTTCCGACGACCATAGGAAAATTCATCGTTGAATGTGTGGGAGTCAGTATGGATCTCCAGGTCCCGCTACTGATTATTGATCGGAAAAGGGTCTCGATCATGTCCGCATTATTCGCGAACCGTAGGGTGACACACTTAAGGGACACTGACATCCAGTTGGAGCAAATGTTTCATGCCGAAAGAATAAACAAGCGCAGGAATTTATTTCACTAGATACCGAAACAGGTTTTCGGGTGAAATTGCATAAAGAGGTTATGCATGTGAAATGGAATTCTAGCAAGGGGTTATTTGTGAATGTTGATCATTAAAGTAATTGACAAAATTCTGAATAAAATAAAAGAGTTTTATTTAATGAGAGTTTGCATTAAATTTGGTGGAAATTTAATGGGAATTTGAGTGGATTTTTGAGTGGAGAAAATTGAAGGGCCATTTTGTGAGTGGAGTGTCCACCCACATGAATGAGGGAGAGGTGGGGGCACCCTCCATGGCCGGCGGCCATGCCCCCTTGGGCTGCCCCTCCCCTATATAAGGAGCCCCTCCTCTCACTTCTCACTCACACCTCCTCGTGAAGGATCTCTCTCCCCCTCTAGAATTTATCCCCCATGGTCTCGGACTAGCGAGATACATGTTCCCGGTGGCTATTCGGGAAGAAAGGGTTGTGCTTCCGCTGCATCGCTGGAGCGAGGAGGCGGAGGTTGCTCGCTGTCTTGTACGTGTGTGCGAGCACGGATGCGCTGCTGCTTTGCGGCGCCAGGACTTCCTCTCGATCTTGAGATCGGCAAGAGATCGTCTACATCAACCATGAGTTGAACTCGTTAAGCTTTGTCGGTCTTCAAGGGTATGTTCTCTACGGATATACATCCGCCCGTTGTTTGTATCTAGTAGATAGATCTTGGTACATAGTTGTTCCCATCGTAGGAAATTTTTTGTTTTCTATGCTGCGAACCCTACATAGCAGTGCTACCCGGTGTAAGTACCGTATAGACTATCTTCGGATAAGTTATGGCTTTCGTGGGTGCGAGGGCACCGCCTACGGCAGAAGTACCTGGTTCCACCACCGCCTTACCGCTACCGATGGCATCCTTAGCCGGAGCTTTAGCCATTTGGTGGGCGGCACTCTCCTGCGTCGCCTGCTCACCGACAACAGCAACCTCGCTAGAGGCACCTGAGTCCACTGCTATGGCGGAAGGGCCAGACTCCTCCTTAGCTTGTGATCTTGTCGGGGCAGACAAAGGCTTGACGGAGGGAGTGGTAGGGGCGATGGCGGGAGATGCGTCGCGATGCAGCATGTCCTTGATGGTTCTATAAGCCCCCAATTTGGAGGTCTTCTTGAGGCTGGTCGTGGCTTTCTTCCTGAAACATGCAAAGTGCATAAGTATAGGAGCAAGACAGATAAATAGACAATGTCGGAAATAAAGAAGCTTACACAAGTGGGGGTGCTTTGGCAAAGGGAATCCCAGTAGCTTTTCTCTTTTCCGCCTCCAGGGCAGCGGTAGTCTTCTTGGAGGCTCCACCCTCCGTCTTCTTCTTCTTGCCTCCGTCGGCAGCGTCAGAGGTGGGGCTCTTCCGCTTTCGCGCCAACGGAGCATCGTCGTTGGACACGATCGTGACTTCCTTCATATTTGGATCGTAGATTTGGGCAGCCATGCTATCCTCCTCTAGATCGCTAAGCTGTTAAGTGAGAAGTCACCGTGTTGGATGAGATGACATTTGCAAGGCGGAAGAACTGGAGTATATGTCGTACACGGAAAATAAATACCTACCTTTGGGCACTTGCCGTCTACGAACATGTCATAGGTGATGGTGAAGCCACGCTTCTTGTCCATCACCTTGACGATGTCCTTAAGGCGGAGCTTGACGGAGTTGCTCGAGAAGTTGTCCACGGAGATGCGGAGGTTATCCCTTCTGTCGTTGGTATACTCGTGCATGAGCTTCACGCGGTGCTGCAGAGGTTGGATTCGCCTGATGAACCAGCACATGGCTAGGTCCAACCGGTCAAACCTGTCTCTACGAACCATTCTATACGCCTTATGGCTCGGGTAGCATCGAGGTCGGAGGGAAGGGAGGCCTGGGATCTCCATGACGAGGCTTCAGCGGCGGCTCCGTCAACGAAGTCCGGGTACGTCACTTGTCGGCCAGCCAGAGGAATGTATGGGTCGTAGAAGTACGTTTGTTGCCAATTTTTGCAGGACTCGTGGCCGACGATGTCGGGGAACCGCCGGCCAGGTCGAATCTTGAAGCTTATGGTGCCACAGTTCCTAAGTTCTTCCTTACTGGCTCCGGCTTCACGTTTAACGGTGAAGAAGTACACGAAGAGGTCTAGCCTAGGCTTTATCCCTAAGTATCCCTCGCAGAGCGCCGCGTAGTTGCTAAGCACTAAGATACTATTGGGAGAAAGATTCTGGGGCTGGACTCTATAGTGATTCAAGACGGAGAGGAAGAAGTTGGAGATGGGCAGGGAGACGCCGTGTACCAGTTGGGCTTTGAGGTACACCTTTTCTCCGGCTTGGGGAGAAGGTGTCACCTCGTCGGCCGGCGCCGCCCGCCAGGCGATCCCCTCCGTCGCAGGGAGGTAGCCTTCAGCGATCAGCTCTTGGATATCACGGTCAGTGATGTAGAGGTCCCAACCTTTAATAAGGTAGAGATCCCTGTGTTTACAATGCTAGTCCCTAGATCAATAGCTAGCATCCATAGTTAAGATGTAATATCAAGAAACAAAGGTCATTATACAACTTTATAACCAGGAATAAAATAATTTATTACATCTTACATAGCTCATTTGGCTATCTTATTACAATGCAGCAGAATATAACAATAGCATGGGGTCCTTCATCTTCAAAGTGCCATAGGCAGTCATGTTGGTTGTAGACTTGTAATCCTAATCAATAAACTTCACTAACATCAAACAAACCTACAACATAATAAGTTATAGCCACAAGGGTCAATACATTTGAATTGTATTGGCAAGTGATACTATGGTAGTATAGTGGAGTCTATCATCTATATGCATTTGGCTAAGTGGAGCTTACGCTTGCTTTGCTCAAAATAGATTTTCCTTATCATTTGAAAACACTAAGTTTTTGCTTGACAAAAATCACCCAAGGCATCTCCCAATAGAGATTGGTGATCCTTCAACCCTTGTTCAACCACAAGTTTTTAACTTAGAAATTGGGATGAGGAGATTCTTGATAGCTTACATGTCTTGATGCTCAAATTGTCCTTTACCAGGGACATGGCTAAGTACTTAGATTTTTACACTCTGCAGAGGTGGTGCACTTTCCCCACAAGACTTGGTTTCACCAAGGCAAGATCCTTCAGAAGACTTCCCTTAGACCAGAATGGACGCGTTCCAACCTATCAAACCCCTACCACCAACTGTCCATTTGGCTAAGTTATTGCAACCTATATGATCCAGGCAGAGCCCATAATGCCAAGTGGCTACACTTGAAGCTTCTCAACATTTGACATCTCAAATCTCTTTGTTCCTGGGTGGCCATCCACAAGTGAGACACACAAGGTAAACCATAGAAATGGGCCTTGTGTAACCACTCAACACAAACCATTCCTTCCATTCCACCCAGGTGATTCATTCACTTAGTTGTTTTATTAAACAAAACACAGGTCCTTGACTTAGAAATATTCTATAGCATGAATATAATCCACCCTTGTTTTCTACTAGCTAAGCTAAGCATGATGGTAGTAGGAATCTTAACTTAGGAAATTTCTACTAAGGTTTCATCTACTAGGATTTCCCATGGCATAGTTTATACTTAGCAACATGCAAGTCCTACTTAGAAATATCACTAATGCATACGGAAAATATTAGGACAAAAGTATGAAGCATCACTTGCCTTTTTGGTAGAGAATATAAGTTCACTCCTTGATCTTGCAATGATCACACTCTTAAAATTCCACTACAATTCAATCAAGCAAGGCACAATGTCAATCTACCATTCAAGCAAACATCACATAAAATCATAGAAACAAAGCAATGCATGCAAGCATGCCAAAGATTTTTTATTTAGAAAATTGGTTTCTAATAGGTTATAAACATTCTAAAACACCTATTGGTCATTTTATAAAAGTGGCAAAACCATTTGCAGAAGATTTTACTTATAAATCATTTTTAAACCAAATCAATATTTTATGTGGTTGAAAAATGCCTTTAGCAAAGCAATAATCATTATAGGGTTCACCAAATACATTTTAAATACTAAAACTTCGTGTTTGGGTCAGAGAGTTCAGTCCAAATCATTTCCCAAAGATTTTTCTCCAAAAAGTATTTTTAACAAATAACCAACATTTTTATTTGACTAGAAATGCTTTAAATCAAAGATTTACTCTTTAGCTTTACCAAATACATTTTCAAATCCATGAGTTGGTTTCTAAGGTCAGTAGGTTCAAAATAATCCATTTGCCAAAGATTTTATCACAAAAATAATTTAGAATGAATTTTATATTCTAAATATGCCTACACAAGTTTCTGCAAAAACAACCAATTTAACAGAAGCAATTTACTAAACAAAGTGTATGCTTGGAAAGTACTTGTCTTTTTGATTCCATTGATATAAAATTTGCAAAATTTGGACGTGTGGTTTGAAAGTTATGAATTTTGCAAGTTTGAGTATCTAATAGAATAGTTTCTGTTTTTAAAACAAAAGGCTGACCAGGTGGCTGTTTCTCATTGGACGATAACGGTTCGTGCGGATCGTGCTGTGTGATGCGTTGGATCAAAATGAAATCATGCGGCACAGGATCAAACTTACCCCTTCGAGTTATGATCAATCGCATCCAGTGGATCAAGATCTAATGGCCTAAAGCAGCTAACCCTAAACGGGCGGTGCTAGCGGCGGCGACAGGCGGCGGCGTGCTTAGACGAGGGTGGCGCTGGCGATGCAGGAAGCAAAAGAGACAGGGGAGGAGCTCACCGAGATCGCCGTGCTTTGCTGATGCTCAACGTGCTCGGGGTTGGCGAAGGGGCGCACGGAGACGTTGACGATTGCTCACCGGAGTTGTCCTCTGGTTCGGGCTCGCACGGTTGTCGACATGGGCGAGGCTACAAGGCACGGGAGAGTGAAGCAGAGGGTCTGTTAGACGCGCGAGAGAGAGGAGAGCGTAGGGGTATCATCCAGAGAGGAAGGGGATGTCGGTATTACCGGGGAGAGGTCGACAGAGTTGCTGTCAACGGCGGCGGTGCTCTGTCGAGGTTGTTGCCGAGGATAGAGTGTTAGTGCGGATGAACAGGAAGCACAGGGAGATGTGCCGGATGCTGGGGATCACGCTCGTGTGGTCGAGGAGGCAAGGGGCGATGGCAGCTGGCCAGAATTCTCACCGGAAGACGTCGGAGGCAGTGGTGGTTCCGTGCAAAATCGGAGCAGCCTGGTGGCTCCGGTGGGGTGAGGATTGGGGGAAAGGGAGAGGGAAGTATGGCGATTAAGTACGCGTGGACGTGGGCGGGATTTACTCGTGCATTCAACAGGAATTGAAGATGCGAAATTATACAGGAAACATCCGGAGGAATGAGGGGGAGGAACTGGTCGCTGGGATGGATACGACGACTGACGCGTGGGCCGTTGTTGTTAGCGAGAGAAAGAGAGAGGAGGTGGGTCCAGGCAGTCATAGACTCTGCGGGTTAAAACTCTGGTGCGAACTGTTTTTCTCGTGGGAGAGAGGAAGTGGGTTGCTGGGCCAGATGGGCTGGTTTGCTAGGTTGGTTGTTTCCTTTCATTTTTTGTTATGAATGTTTTTTCTTTTTCCTTTTCTATTTATATGTTTTGATTTTGTTTAATCTTTTCAAACATCTATTTGAATTCAAACTTCAACCAAACTTTGAGTATTTTCAAATACTGATTAATAATTCATTCAGAAGTCAAATTTAGAATAATATGTTTATTCTTTTTAGGGTATATTAATTATTTAAAACAAAGCCCTTGCTTTAAATTCAATTAATATCAAATATATTTTTAACCCTTATTTAATTTCAATTTTTCACAAAACCTTTTCAGTAAGTTTTATTCATTTCTTAGGGTGTCAAATAATTCACTTTGAATTATTTGTAATATTTTTAATATGATTTATTAATCATTTAAATTGGGTATTTGTCTTTGTTCCAATGAAATTCAAATATGGTTTTATTTCCATATAACTTTATTTAGGTGATTCTTTTATTTCATTTAAGTCAATTAAATAACTTTTATTCCACTTGAGTAAATTCCAATTATTTTCCCCTGATTTAATTAATCATTTCTAATAGGGATTTTGTCTTTATTCAAATGGAAATAGAATTTGGTTAATGCCATTTTACTTTATTTGAAAATTCTTTACCCATTATTTTATTTGGATTATATTTATTCCATTTGCTTATGGATTAGGTCAAGATTTAATTTGGTCTTTAAATATTTCTCTCTTTATTTTATAAAATCCATATATTTTTTATTTATAGATCCAAACTTGGTGATTCCAATTTGTAAAATCTTAATTGATAATTATTTATCCTTTTAAATATCTTTAGGATTATTTGCTCACCATTTGGTATGGATTTTAGATAGGTGCTTTATTAGCTTTGGAAATTCAATTTCCTAATCTTATTAAATTCATAAGATTTTATTTATGGCTCCAAATTGAATGAAATCAATTTCTATGTTTTTATAATATTTCTATTTGTCATTCTTGATCATTTATAAATGTTTGTTGACAAAAAATTTATATGGGTTAAATCCATGATCTTGGAGATAACTTGGAAATGTTTTTATTCCATTAAGGGTTTTAGAGTTTGGGTTTATTTTCCAAGTGTTTAAATTTCAAGGTGCATTTAAGAAGAATGCATTTCACTTGATTTGAATTTGGTTGGATTCAAACATTGATCAAAGTTTGTTCAAGATGGGATTTTAAGTTTCCATTTGGAATCAAAAGTTTCTTTTCACCCTAAATTTCAAAAATTATTTATTTTTCACATTACAAAATTTGGAAAATTTTGGGATGTGACAAGTGATATCTTAGCCGCGCCTGCCGCCCTTATGTGAGTCCAATTCCTCCTCCAACGGCTCCAGCGCCGCCAGATTATGGTCGCCGCCGGTGGATTCGACCACCGCCGAAACGGGGATGACCAAACCCTCTGGGGGCACGACGATGGAGCTCGCCGGCTTCGCTCGACGCAGCCATCGATGGGGAGGTGTTGCTGCTGGACATGGAGTGAGTCTGGGGGTGACTGATGTGGATTGGGGCTAGGGTTTTTCGAGAGTTTTTGCGGAGAGCTCGAGGAGGCACGCGCTGGAGGAAGAAGATGATGCGGGGAGAGAATAAGGTAAAAAAGTGGAAATTCCACCACGGTTACTAATTATCATCTCTAGCGTCAAGATTCGTGCAGCTTGATCGGACGTTTGCTGCGTAGACGACGTGTTCGCGAGCGTGCGTGGAAATTTCACCACGTCTCCAACCGTCGCCGCCAACGGTTCGTATCGCTCGCGCGGGAAAATCGGACATGATTGCGTTCTCTGCATGTGTGAGTTACGAGGCGTTGCTGACCTAAGCCTATGTCGCCCTAGCTGACATAGGCAGATGAGCTGTCACATCGGAAGATTCCGGCATGGACGGATCCAGTCTGGATACGGAAGAGTACGATAGAAGATTCAGCATTTCTCCGACTTACATATTGAAGACGGAGAAAACCTTGCAGGGTTCTTTGGGAGGACTACAAGATATTGCTTGACGATTCACCGACATCCATCTAGACAGAGCATTCAATGTGAAGAGGCAAGACGGCGCAAGATCTCGGAGTTCTCCCGGGGCTACTGTTGGGGATATGCTATATGGGTATCCTCATAGCATGTATCCTATCCGGATAACCCGGGTGGCCCACAGTTGGTAGCATGGCCTATGGCCTGCTGGGCGGCCCAGTTAGATGGATCCAGAAGGGAGGCCCATGTCGGATAAAGGAAGGCTACGGTGGAGTCACCAGCGTACCCGGAGCCTTGGAGTTCAAGACACACAAGACTAGTAATAGACGGTGTAGGACTCTGTAACCTGGCCGGCTAGGACTTTTCCCTGTAAACCCTAGGACCTGGCGACTATATAAGTCGGGCCTATGGGAGTCTTTAGGACACAATCTCAGATGATAACTAAGACTTTCTAGTCATCTCGCACAACGAACAAATCCCTGTAACTCGGCGTATTGCCCTTATAGTGATTTATAGCAGGAGTAGGATTCCGCCACCGTCGTGGGATCTGAACCTGGGTAAGATGTGTTACCTCGTACCCGTCAACCATCCGCCTTCCCCCACGTCTCTAAACACGCATTGTGAGGATGCCTCCATGGCGTACTCATCGGCAATACCACGACACAGGGCGGCGTCGTGAGGATCCTATCCTCCTCCTGGAGCTCGGCGGACGGCGGGATGGAGGCGGCGAGGATCGACGGCGAAGCCGACGACAACGAACTGCTTCTCGTCGAAAGCGAGGAAGAAGAAAAGGAAAAGACGCGAAGGGGTACGGGCTGTGCTGGGCCTTAGCTGGGCCGCGGGTGGCTGCTGGCTGACGACAGGGAAGGGAAGAGAGAAGTGGGCCGGCCCAGATAGGTTGGCTGGCTCCAGTTTTTCTTTCTAAACATTTTTCCAATTTCTGATTTCACTTTTGTTTTTGTATTTCTATTTTGAATCTGTTTTGAAATATCTCAAAAGTACCAGAAGGTTTTCAAAATATATAAAATATTGTATGAACCCCTTTAGACAATTTGGGACCCATACACTTTGATACTTTTCAAAATTCAAAGCCTATTTGAATTGATTTGCAAATAGAAAGAGAGGAAAGAGGTAGGGTTTTAGGGTTTGATTATTTTCTCCAATGCACAATTTAATATATGATGCTCATGATGCACAAACAAACCCTAATAAAAGATTAACTAAAACTGGGGTGTTACAGCTCTATCCCCCTTACGAGAATCTCGACCCGGGATTCCAAAGGTAGGAAGAGATACACAGAGAGAGAGAGAAACAGGGTCACTCTAAAGATAAGAGGGAAACACACGAAACAACACATAGAGTATCTCATGGTCCACTCATGGATGGAGTGTTTAGAAACAACTCTGAGATGACGAACATGAAACACACCAAGATAACAGAGGAAACAAGATGAGAAGGTTTTCAAATTGTGAGATAGATGGTCTTCATAAGGATTGAGACCATGGAACTCAGAAGGGTTTAAGCTTCTGAAGAGGAAGGTTCCAACTGAAACAACATGACCACAGACTTCGATGGGGAACCTACTTAAATAGAAATTTCAGGTTGCAGAGATATGGATCAACAAAACCAAGCTGTTGAACTACTTTTGAAACAGAAGAGTCACTCTTTCATTCAACAGAAGGCTTAATACATAAAAGTGTTTTGGTGGGGAGTACTCATAAGATCGACAAGAAACATGTAACAAGAGAAACTCCTGATTACCAAATCATTGTCACTCTTGAAACTTGGTTAAGAAAACAAAGGGAACTCTTTATTCATCCAGGACTATCAAGATCTTTGCCAAAGATCAGGATATCACTTTACACCACTAGATGAATATTTAAGAAGATTCCTGATAACACGAGAAGAAAGAAACTTCATTCTTAGACTTTAATTGTTTGGCACAATAATGATTGCCAACATAAAATGGTCTGGAGGATCGACCTAGAGACATTTAACAACATTACTTTAAATGTTCTCCTTGATGTTCGAGACACGAAGCATCAAGTAAAGGTCGGACTTCGGATACAAGGAAACCATAAGCACATCTCCTTTAATTAATTATAGAAGAAGCCTCATGAAGAGTGGTTTTCATTGCTAAATCAAGAGAATATAACAAAAGGTCTTTTCGGCTAAGTGTGTCAACCATTACACCAATCTTGCCAGATTTACAAAGAGACCTACGTCAAAACCTTGAGGAACACCAACCATCATTGCTGCTTGAGATTCAACTTTGGTTAGGCGAGATGATATTTTAGACTCAGCATGTCCGAATAGAAAGTTTGCAACATTTACCACAAATGTAAAGTCACTAGATTCTCAAGATATGGACTAATTGTGAAGCTTCAAAAGATGAGCTAGATTGCTATACCAATGTATTTAGCAACTTGTCGGAAGACAGCTGCGCACACATAAAGTACTAACAATAAAACACACATGTGTCCTTAAGGAACGGATTTAACTCTACTCTAATCCATGTCGATATCTTTCAACGATTGCACGTGAACCAGAGAAGATTACTTCTAACATTTAGAACTCATACTTCAAAGTGACATGAATACGGTTCTCGAAAGTTTCCAACATTAATTCCCAATGTTCCATATGAATCCAATCTAGCATGGGTAAGATAAGGATATTGTCGATGGGCTCAACAACAAACTTATCAAGACACTCCAAGAAAATGGACTCATATATTGCTTGAACGAGGCAGTAGTATTGGTCAGACCAAAGACATGAAGATGTACTCAAGTGAAACATCACAAAAAGAAACATTATCAAGATAGTCCTTGGAACTAAGTTTGATTTGATGATAACCCAAATCAAATCAAAGATAGGGGAAGATAACATGTCCATGGAGGAAATACTATCTTTCTTCAACACGGACAAAACTAGACATCCCTTTAAGAAAGAACTAAGCCAGGTAGAACTTTTGTCGTACAACTCTCCAAGTTGTTATTTAAGCTCAACCAACTAGTTTAGGGGTATCTAGTACGGATCCTTGGAGATAGAAACAGTTCAGAGAACTTACTTGCTCAAGAACTTGACAACACGGTCATGTGGCAACATGGCAATACTTCTAGAAAGACGTCCAGAATATCACGAACCACCGATATGTCACTTGGTTCGAGAGGAAACTTGCTTGGTGAGGCAAGAAGACATAGTCTCAGAGCTTCGGCACGAGCCTATCTCTTTGACCGAAGAGAGTGCAGCAGAATAACGGACTTGGTAGCACAGTCAAGCTTCGCTTAGTGATAGGGTTAACCAATCACGCTAAGTATGACTCAAATGTCCTTTGAGTTCAAAACAATGAAAAATGTTTAAGAATCTCAGATAGCCACATTATTACGCACACGCATCACTCATGAGCACAAAAGCTCAAGGAAGGGTGGGTAAATATCTGTAAGGGCATCACTTCATTAAGGGGTCATGAAAATCGGCACAACCTCTTAGCATTAAAGAGTGTGATACTTTAAGATAGAACAGATAGAAGCTAATCAATGCCTCTTGATCTGCAGATTACGACACTTTGACCTGGTCCTAGATATGACGAGGTACTGGAGTTTGTTTCTCCTAGACATCCCGAAATGGTTTGTCTTGACGGACCACAAGAGTATCTTGCATCAGAAGACACCAATGCATATTTACTACTTGGCTACCAACTGGTAGACAAAGGTCGGAAAAAGACAAGGGAAGAAGAACATGCTCAGGATAGAATCCCAAGATGTGGATTCATAAGTCAACAATCTTCCGAAAACCAATGCAAAGAAAGGGTAAGGTGTGGCAGAGTCATGAGTACATATGCGAGACTTGCGAGGAGTACTCTTGTAGTGATCTACTTGGTTCCATTAAAGAACATCTTCCATGGCATGTGGTAGGGGAAGTCCTTCATTGTCACAATTCAATCGCGACAAAGTCCACAAGCTTGAAGACTGGAATTGTAGTACCAGCCATCCTGAGGTAATTTTGTGAACATTACCAACAAGGGTCAAAGGAACGGATCTTGGGTTAAAGGTCAGATTCATGTAAAAGATTCACTACACCAGAATCCAGCACAATCAGGGATCTTAGGTTCAAGTCAAGGGTTAAAACCCAAAGAAAGGAGTAACTACTACTTGAGTGACATGGCGTACACTTCAAGTTAGTAATCACAAGGTAGCTTCTAAGAGAACAAACGACTTCTGAAGTACCCAACAAACGAAAAGGAGGCACACGAGGCAAAAGGGAACCTCGAAGCCTAGAACAGAAAACTGAAGATCCAACAATATAATATTGTGGGTCCAAAAGATAGAGAGATCATGATAGAAAGGAATCTCTTATATGAACAAGATCAAGGGGAACAAGGAATTCACAGCACACACAACTCTGGAGAACTCAACACTAGGCCAACTGGCTGAGGAACGACATGCCAAGAAGGCACCTAAGCTTTGAAAGACTAGAAGAGATATCAAAACTTTTCCAAAGTCAACACAAGATGAGATGACCCAGAGTTAGAGCGAAACTGGATAAGAAGAAAAGAAGCATACTAGAGTTTTCGCAAATACTTTTCAGCTTTCAAAATATTTTTCACAATCACTAGACTCACCATTGACCAATAGCAAGGTTTTCCTACAGTCGGTACTGCTCTGATACCAAGAACTGTGACACCCCCGGGATCAGGGCTAAACAAATCCCAGACCTCCGTCTGACATAAGCTTAACCTTGAGCTCGAGGATATCCAGTGAAGAATCGGTAACACAACAGTGACCCTACGACACAAAATTTATTACAGCAAGCTCATAACTAAGCAGAGAACCAAATTATTACAAGCAGAGGTCACTGACCGCAAACATCAAACAATGGAAGGAAAATTATGCTATTAAGTATAGCAAACTTAACAAATGGCCTAAGAGTCCTAAAGCATAACGATGACGTCCCAGCCCATATATTCCAGGCTGCCGGCCGGGAACCCCAAGCTACTCGTCGATGTCGATGTAGTGCCAAACTGATCTTCAAGGAACACTTACTCTGCCAAAAGTATCAACAAAGAAAGGGTGAGTACAGGGTGTACTCCGCAAGACTTACGGCAGGTGGAGTTGTTTTGCATAAAGCCATCTTTTGTTTATAAAACAAGAGAGAGAAGAAGCTCGTCTAGTCAGAGTATTTTAAAAGGGGATAAGGGAGCGACATCTCTGAAATATTGATCCTCATCTTTTGATATCCACCAATCATCATCATCTACCAACTAGGATCACCCCCTCGTACCCATGAGGAAGCATCCTTAACAAACCTTAGTTGCCAAGTTTTACGATTAGGTTCATGTTCTCTATGATCTCCCGTCCATTCCCAAATCGTCCATAACCGTGGACACGGCTTTCCGAAAGATTATTACCCTGCATGGGTGTACAACTTTACCCACACGTACCAACCGAATCTTAATGCCACTTGACACACTTC
Organism: Avena sativa; assembly: GCA_916181665.1. Taxonomy (NCBI): domain Eukaryota; kingdom Viridiplantae; phylum Streptophyta; class Magnoliopsida; order Poales; family Poaceae; genus Avena; species Avena sativa. Next base: position 234,600,122 of record OV702296.1, on the reverse strand, counting down.
CTTGGTGTGCTGATAGAGGGTGTGGTTGGACACGACCTTTACCTTGCTTTCGCCGAGACCATGAGTCACGCAATAAGTATGGTTCCGCCATAACGGGTCAAATCCCGAAGCCGGTACTTAAAGATGTGAGGCGAGTTTGGTTCATCAGGGGCTCCATCGACCCCAAGCAACCCCGGCCATGCTTACCTACCTGTTATGAATGCACCAACTTCACCCGGCAAATCTTTCAAAAGATTTCTATGCATATGTCGAATGTAACGCCCGAACTATGTGACTCATGGAATCTACTAGGCAAGTTAGTTGCTCGTGAGGTTTTCTAGGCCCTGTGTGGTTGTATGCTCGTCTTGGTTCCAAAGGCAAGAAATCAGGTCCTAGTGGTGGCGAGCATGGGACTAGAAAAACCACATCCCACCGTGGCCTCCCATACAAGCCTTAGCATGTTTAACTCATATCACCTCCGATCTCATCTCATCACGTTCTCCTGTCATACTAGATTCTCTGCATCTGATACATCATCTGGATGGACCAGATCTGACAGCTATGCATGGCTAAGCAGACACAAATAAGAGCTCTAGCAGTGCACACACGCCAAACCTAGATATGCTAGGAGCAGTGGATCAGGTAATATAAGATCAAAGGGAGTATGCAATAGATAGGATACTCTATCTATCGATAAAAGACCAAAGTAGAATCGTATGCATCATGGCAGGAATTGAAATGCTTTGGAAAACATAGGATTATATCATGGTGGGGCTATGCTTGCCTTTGCCAGTTGATAACGAATAAGCAGATCTTCGGGAATCTTGCACTTGACTGGGTTATAGTTGGTCAAGTATTGTTCGTCGATCTTCGATCTTTGATGGTATTGTCCTCGGGCTTCGATCTCGATCTCGATATCGTATTCTACCGGGAAGAAGCAAACGCCGGAAAGAAAGGAAAACAATCAACACATGGCATCGATGCAATTCTCAAGCAAGTATGATGATATGAAAAGTTAATTTGTATCTAAATGTAACCCTAAAGCATACTTGACCATTTAATCGGGGTTCCGAGGGGTATAAACCCTAATTTGGGGAAACTCCGGAACATATGAGAGGGGTTGATTTTGTTCTCTAATTAAACTTGTCATTTAAGTTGTTGAACAATTCATGATTATAGCTTAAAGAGATAGCTCTCATTTTTATGAACATTTTGATATATTATTTGTATTTTTCTGACTTATAAATTAAAAGTTATTGAATTTACAATATTCAAACAATTTTTGAAATTCTTATACTTTTTCTTAATTTAAATAAATCTGGAGGGCTGGCTAGCCACAGTCACAGACAGGTGGGGCACTAGCCACCTCAGCCTCCACACAGGCAAAGGGGACAGGAGGGGGGCGGTTGGGGTGTTTTTCACCAAGGCAGTAGCTAGCCGCTGCAGCTGCCAGGTGGGGTCTGGGCCACGTTGGCAACCCACGCGGGCTCGCCGGCGAGCGCTGCAGATGGCGGCTGGCAGAGCTAGGGGCGAGCGGACTAGCGCAGAGGGTTGCGTTCGAACGGGCGCATTGCGGGGAACCTAATCCTGGCAGCGCCGCTGCGGGGTGGCCACCGGAGCGGCCTAGAAGACAAGCAAACGCGGCGGCCAACGGTGGCGCTCGGCAACAGAGCAAGCTAGAGGGAGAGGAGAGACGAGAGGTGGTGCTGGAGCACCGCGTGCTCACCATGAGCGCGTGAGGACGGTTGAAGAGGGCGCGTGAGGTCGAGGTTGAGTGGGTCGACGCCGGCGAGCACGGTCGGAGTCGAGGAAGACGGGGTCGTGGGCGACGACTGGGAGCTCCCCTCCTCGATTCCTTCAGCGAGGAGACGCTGCATAACACGGCGGAGCTCGTGGGATGCTCGGCGAGGCTTGGGGAGGCGCCAATCGACGGCGGTGAACGGCGTCTGGCCGGCTAGGGTTCAGGTCCGCGAGGGGAATGAGAGAGAGGGTCTCTGGGGAGGGGGAAAGGATGGATGAGGACGGCAGGACGGCATCGTGAGGATCTTATCCTCCTTCTGGAGCTCGGCGAACGGCGAGATGGAGGAGGCAAGGATCAACGGCGAAGCCGACGACAGCGAGCTGCTTCCCGTCAGAAGCGAGGAAAAAGAAAAGGAAAAGACGCGAAGGGTTACGGGCTGCGCCGGGCCTTAGTTGGGACGTGGGTGGCTGCTGGCAGGCGACAGGGAAGGGAAGAGAGAAGTGGGCCGGCCCAGATAGGTTGGCTGGCTCCAGTTTTTCTTTCTAAACATTTTTCCAATTTCTGATTTCACTTTTGTTTTTGTATTTCTATTTTGAATCTATTTTGAATTATCTCAAAAGTACCAGAAGGTTTTCAAAATATATAAAATATTGTAGGAACCCCTTTAGACAATTTGGGACCCATACACTTTGATATTTTTCAAAATTCAAAACCTATTTGAATTGATTTGCAAATAGAAAGAGAGGGAAGAGCTAGGGTTTTAGGGTTTGATTATTTTCTCAAATGCACAATTTAAGATATGATGCTCATGATGCACAAACAAACCCTAATACAAGATTAACTAAAATTGGGGTGTTACACTGGGCCTGGCCGCGCCTGGGAGGGGTGTGGCCGCCGCGGGCACCCCCTCGGCCTCCCTCTTCGCCTATAAGTTTCCTCTTGACCTAAAAACTTAGGGGGGTTCGAAGTTTTTCCAAAAAGAGTTCCGATGCGCCGCCACCACCAAAATCCGCGATTCAGAACCAGAAACTCCGTTCTGGCACCCTGCCGGGACGGGGAATTTGGAGGATCATCGCCATCATCATCACCAACGCCTCTCCATCAACCATCCATGTTTCCCCCATCCATGAGTGAGTAATCCTCCACTATAGGGTATGGGGATGGTAGGGATTGGATGAGTTCTATCATGTAATCGAATAATATTGTTAGGGCATGGTTCCTAGTATCTCTTTTAGTGCTATTTGACTTTGTTGCAACTTGTTATGCTTAATGCTTGTCAGTAGTGCCCGAGTGTCATGATCTCAGATCTGAACTTATTATTGATTCATGATGATAGTATTGTTTGTGATCTTACTTGCAAGTTGTGTAGACATATCATTGTCCGGATCCAAAGGCCCCGAAGTGACAGAAATTGGGACAATCGGAGGGGATGGCTTTGATATGAGGATCACATGTGTTCACGGAGTGTAAATGCTTTGCTCCGGTACTCTATTAAAAGGAGTACCTTAATTTCTAGTAGATTCCCTTGAGGCCCCGCTCCAACGGGCTGGCAGGACAAACGATGTTGTGCAAGTTCTCATTGCGAGCACGTATGACTATATATGGAACACATGCCTATGATTGTTTAGTACTTGGATGCTTTATCTTATTTATCTGCAAATGCCCTAGATCTTGAAGTTACATGTTTAGACTTGTCCATGCAACGCCCGTCCATCCATCCCTATGCCTACCACACTCATATCCTACTGTTTGCTACTATTGTTACTATTGCCTTTGTTTTACTACTGCTGTTACTTTTCTATTGCTACTACAAAACTGTTGCTACTGATAAACTATTGTGAGCAAGACCATTTCTAGGTGCAGCTGAATTGACAACTCGGTTGTTAAGTCTTATAAGTATTCTTTGGCTCCCCTTGTGTCGAATCAATAAATTGGGTAATACTACCCTCGAAGACTGTTGCGATCCCCTATACTTGTGGGTCATTAGTGGCTTTCACCAAACACATTACAGATGCTCTCATTAAAATTAAGGAATAAAAGTTGAAACACAAAGTTTCTATTCCTAGGAAAGTAGAAGATAGTTGGGAACCCATTATTAATATGCAAGTAAATGACTTTAATCTCAAAGCTTCATGTGACCTTGGTTCTAGTGTCTCTATTATGCCTAGAAAGATTTATGAAATTCTTGATTTGCCACCTTTGGAAGATTGCTATTTGGATGTCCCACTAGATGATAATGCTCAAAAGAAACTCATGGGGAGTGTTGATGTTCTTATTATGGTTAATAATGCCTATATCCCTATTAATTTCTATGTTTTGGATGTTGAATACAATGCTTCTTGTCCTATTACTTTGGGAAGACCTTTTCTTAGAACTATTGGTGCCATCATTGATATGAAAGAAGGCACCATTAAATATCAATTTCCATTCAAGAAAGGTATTGAACACTTCCCTATGAGGAGAGAGAAGTTACCCTTTGCTCCTCCTTTGAAAGCAAGATTTTATGTTAATGCTTCTTCATTTGAAAATACTTGATTCTTGCTTATTGTGCCTAACTTAAAGGCGTTAAAGAAAAGTACTTCTTGGGAGATAATGTAACACCCCCGGTCACTGGACCGACGGATGTCACTTCTAGCAGCTCAATAGGATCTCTAGACTAACCCCACAGACCAACACTAGTCTTTTCTACGCACTTTGTCCTCACTCATGCGCACCTGGTACCCACTTCCCGGTCGGTCACCCATCCTAGAATTGCTCTAGGACAAGCTCGCTTAACCTTAGAGTTCTTTTCGAATGAGCTTCCGGAAAAGAAATTGCAACTTGTTGGTATGGGTTCCTATCAATCCTATTGAGCCATGCGTCAGGGTCTCACATACACCCACCCTTAGAAGATCGACGTCCTTGTCGATCAACCACAAGCCAGGAACGTCCCCTCTTAGCACATGTCTGTGCGTCCAGTGCCGGCACATGTGCCATGCCGTGTCCACTCCGGGTCACACGCGCCATGCGCCACATGTCCGCTACTGACCCGCACACGCCCATGTAACTGCGAGGGTCGGCTCTGATACCACTTGTAACACCCCCGGTCACTCCGGACCGACGGCTGTCACTTTGGCAGCTCAATAGGATCTCTAGACTAACCCCACAGACCAACACTAGTCTTTTCTGCTCACTTTGTCCTCACTCATGCGCACCCGGTACCCACTTCCCGGCCGGTCACCCATCCTAGAATTGCTCTAGGCCAAGCACGCTTAACCTTAGAGTTCTTTTCGAATGAGCTTCCGGAAAAGAAGTTGCAACTTGTTGGTATGGGTTTCCTATCAATCCTATTGAGCCATGCGTCAGGGTATCACATACACCCACCCTTAGAAGATCGATGTCCTCATCGATCAACCACAAGCCAAGAACGTCCCCTCTTGGCACATGTCTGTGCGTCCCGTGCCGGCACATGTGCCATGTCGTGTCCACTCCGGGCCACACGCGCCATGCGCCAGATGTCCGCCACTGACCCGCACACGCCCGTGTAACCGCGAAGGTCGGCTCTGATACCACTTGTAACACCCCCGGTCACTCCGGACCGACGGCTGTCACTTCTGGCAGCTCAATAGGATCTCTAGACTAACCCCGCAGACCAACACTAGTCTTTTCTGCGCACTTTTTCCTCACTCGTGTGCACCCGGTACCCACTTACCGGTCGGTCACCCATCCTATAATTGCTCTAGGCCAAGCACGCTTAACCTTAGAGTTCTTTTCGAATGAGCTTCCGGAAAAGAAGTTGCAACTTGTTGGTATGGGTTTCCTATCAATCCTATTGAGCCATGCGTCAGGGTCTCACAGATAACCCAATAGTTTTCTTGAGTCTTGGAAGTTATTACTTCTGTAATAACCTCTCCTTATCCTTTTTTTTGATTTTTGTGCCAAGAATAACCTCTAATTAGAGGGAAGTAAGATTTGGGGAGTTGCTGTCCCAAAACAGATTTTTGTGCTCCACTGTAAAAATTCTTGAAAAATCTCTGTAAGTAGTATTGAGCTGTCATTTGATGAATAAATCCCCCGGGTTGTTAGCTAACTTTCATTAGTTCAACACTTTTTGATTTGAGCAACAGAAGGTCTTCGAAAAAATCGGTTTCTACCTGCTGGTCTGTTTTGATAGATTTCTGCCATTATTTGCATTTGCTTCTTATTGATTCCTTTTTGGGTTTTCTTTGGGAAATTGAGCTTTTTGAGGGAATTGCTACAGTATCTTGTGACTTTAGTGAAAGTTTTGCTATTTTGAAAGTAAACCCAAAGGTCTATTATCTTTTGAATGCAGTAATGTTGCTAATGAAGATTGTGTGAAGTTTTGTATGAAGGAAAATTTGCAGGTGTAGAGGAAGAATGATGTAATGAGATGAAGAATGGACAAAATCTCAAGCTTGGGGATGCCACTCTGTGTCACCCCAAGAAATATTCAAGAGGTACAAGCGTCAAAGCTTGGGGATGCCCAAGGCATCCCCTTCTTCATCAATAAAAATCTCAGGTCTTTCTAGACACTTTGTTTTTATTGTTTCATGGACAGTTGTGTTTTTCTTGGAGCATCTTAGTTTTCGTTTTTGGTTTTTGTTTCTTTAGTATACTTTAATAAAGTAGTTGGACCCCTGTTTTCGCCGTGTTGTTTCAAATAAGTTGATTGGTGTTGGAAAGGAGTAGGAAGTTCTTGCTTTAGTAGTACAAGAAGGAGCTTGCTTTGACTGTGACTTAGACTTTATCATGTCATGCTAGATGTTGTTTTGACCTTATGCTTAGTTATTATTGTTGTAGCATGACTTGTTCCAAACAATTAGGATTGCTTAATGTTCCTTGAAAGAAGCATGCGTTGTTTTAGCATACAAAAGCATAGTATTGTGGTATTATCCTTTGATGCTTTGTTTGGGTTGACTTGGCACATGCTCACACCATGTTATGACTATAAACCAGTCACATTAGCCTCTATGATCATTTAGTTTTTGACTTGTGGTATCACTTTATGCTTTGATTAGTAATGTTTTGTCGCTCTGCATGATTATGGCCATTATTGCTCTCTTAGTTGGTCAATCCTAGTCTTTTGCTAGCCTCCAATTGTATTGAGTAGGCTCTACTCATGCATCCAACTCCCAAGAAACCAAGTTATTCCAAAGTGTCCACTATAAATTCCTATGCATGGTGTGTTACACCATTCCAAGTATATTCTTGTTTTATCTATCTTCCAAATTAAACTTGTTATGTGAAAGTTAGTGGTTAAAGCTCTCACAAACTTGATGGCACACTTTATTTTTCTTGACCCTAATAAACTTGTACCATTGTGTCATCTATGTTGTATATGCTTGCATTTATATGTTGGAATTAGCAGAACCATGCTGTCATGGGGAACGCTTTCAACATTGCACCTGTACACTGTACCCAGTTGATATCATTCTCTTTTGTTTGCAGATGTCGTCATTGTGAAATAAAAGGGGAGCTTGTAAGTCCATGGAGTTATGTATGTGTTTTAGAGAAACGCCTGGGCCGCTAGCCTAAGCCATGCCTAATCATGGTGGAAACTTGTAGCATCACCATAGTGAGCAATCTATGACATTCTTATTATTAAGAAAAAGAGAGATAGAAAAAAGAGATTGAGAAAAATAAAAAAAATGATAAAAGAGGAAAGAGAGAAAAAGGCACCATTTTCCCATGGTAAATAAGAAGATTGTTGAGATGCTCATTGTTTGCTTGCCTTGTCATTTTGATATGGGATATCTCCTTTGTCATGGGGAAAGGGGTACCCCGTTGGCGGTTCTCTATGATACACATGTACTTACTATGACAAGAACTTACTGGTAACTATAGTTGAGTAGCATGAGGACCGACCCTTGTACTCAAGGGACATGAGATTGCCAACTTATACTTTGTCAAGCATATACAACATATTTTTTTCACTTTAACCTTAATCACTTCAAGATGCTTATGATAGGGGCAATGAGAGCTGAAAGCTAACAAGTACCATAATTTTTGGAAGCTCTTTATGAGACTTGAAATCCCTGCTTCCCTTTGAAGGTCCTTTCTTCCACTATTAAATTGAGTCTCCACCTTCTATCCTTAGGCACCAATTAAGAGAGCATAGTTGACATTCTTAGTTCTATGTGCATTGTCCCAAAACTTATTGATTGATTCATATTGTTGATATTGCTTGTTCTTGAACTATTTGTATCTAGTCACCCTTATGAACTTTGAAGGTGTCCTATGCATTTATGTGTTGCTACTCCATGAGGGACAAGCTGAATGCCACTATGCTATGTTTTCTGTATGTAAAACAAACAAACGTATTTCAATGCATTGTTATGCATGAATCTTTGTTTGTATACTTTCATGTTGCAGCATAGTTGCTATGTCTTATTGTTAGAACTTCATATTTCATGCTCATGTTTATATTACTTTGATCCCAGCTTTCAATGCTTGCAAATGGTTTGATCTTGATTGTGATGGTGCATGTCACCTCAAAAAATATTTTTTTTATCACTTACCTACTCGAGGAAGAGTAGGAGTTAAGCTTGGGGATGCTTGATGCGTCATAAATTTATCTAAATTTTTTTATGTTGCATGCTTGTTTAGTATCCACTTTGCTTTGCTTTGTCTACACTTTGAGGTATTTTTATACACTTTCTGGGACTAACCTATTAACAATATGCCTGTCACATCCCAAGATTTTCCAAAACTTGTAATGTGAAAAATAAATAAACAAAATAAATGATTGTTGAAAATTAGGGTGAAAAGAAACTTTTTGTTTGTAATTGGAAACCTAAAATCCCATCTTGAACAAACTTTGGTGAATGTTTGAATCCAAACTAAATTCAAATCAAGTGAAATGCATTCTTCATAAATGCATTAGGAAATATAAACACTTGGAAAATAAACCAAAACCCTAAAACCCTAATGGAAGAAAAACATCTCCAAGTTATCTCTAAGACTATGGATTTGATCCATATAAAAATTGGTCAACAAACATTTCAAATTGATCAAGAATGACAAATAGAAATATTATAAAACCATAGAAATTGGTTTCACTTAATTTGGAGCCATGGATAAAATCTTATGAATTTAATAAGATAAGGAAAAGTAATTTCCAAAGCTAATAAAGCACTTATCTAAAATCCATACCAAATGGTGAGCAAATAATCCTAAGGAGATTTAAAAGGATAAACAAATATCAAATAAGATTTTTTTACAAATTGGAATCACCAAGTTTGGATCTATAAATAAAAATATATGGATTTTATAAGATAAAGAAAGAAATATTAAATGAGAAATATTTAAAGACCAAAATTAAACCTTGGCTTAATCCATAAGTAAATGGAATGATTATAAACCAAATCCAAATAAAATATTGGATAAAGAGTCTTCAAATTAATTGAAAGGGCATTAACCAAATCCTATTGTATTTGAATAAAGATAAAATCCCTATTAGAAATGATTAAATAAATCATGGGAAAATAGAATTTGGAATTTACCCAAGTGAAATAAAAGTGGTTTAATTAACTTAAATAAGATCAAACAAATCTTCCAAATAAAATTTATGGAATTAAAACTATATTTAATTTCATTGGAATAAAGACAAATCCAATTTTAAATGATTAATAAATCATATAAAAAACATTCCAAATAATTCAAGGTGAATTATTTGACACCCAAATAAACAAATAAAACCTACTGAAAATATTTGGAAAGATTTAGAATTCAAATGGAGTTTGAAAACATTATTAAATCTTATTTAAATAAATGCAAGAGCCTATTTTAAATAATTAAAAGACCCTAAAAAGAATAAATGAATTATTCTAAATTTGACTCTAAAATGAACTATCAATCAATATTTGAAAACACACAAAGTCTGGTTGAAGTTTGAATTCAAATAGATGTTTGAAAAGATTAAACAAAATCAAAACAGATTAATGAAAATAGAAAAAGAAAAACAATCAGTACCAAAAAAATGAACTAACCAGTCCAGCCCAGCAAAGCCCAACAGTCCACACTCACCCCTTCCCCGAAGCGTTTTCTTTTACCCACGAACGAACCCACAGTGTCGCTGACGGCTTGGACCCACTTTCCCTCTCCTTCGCTGACGACACGACCCCACTGCCACGCAGTCATCGTCCTCCCCACGACAAGTTCGTCCCGAATGTTTTCTGTGTTGATTTCACGAGTGAATTCACGATTAATGGCTCAGTAAATCTACCCCGTGACCATGCCCTGTTAAACACCTCCCTCCCCTCTCCATTTCCCCCAGACGCCACACCTCGAGAGCCCCTAGGCTGCCTTGATTTCCGCTTAGACCGTCGCTGCCTCCGACGTCTTCCGGCCAGCCATCATCGCCCCTCGCCCCCTCGACCACACGAGCTTGCTCGCTGGCATCTCCTGCACCTCCCAGTACCTTCCACTCGCCCCCGCGCGTTCCACAGCATCGGCAACGTCGACCACCGAGCATCGCCACCGTCTGCTCCAACTCCGGCGAACCCTGCAGGTAGTCTCTGACCGCGCCTACTTTTCTCTTTGATGTGCCGAAACTCCCCACTCTTCTGCGCATCTAACCACGCAATTTACTTGCTCTCTCATGCACCGTAGAGTCGCCTTCGTCGACGACTGACCGCACCCGACGGTTCCACGAACTCCGGCGAGGAATCGCCAGTAACCCCGTGCGCCCATGTCCATCCTGTGGCCACCTTGAGCATCACCACGACGCTGCGAACACTGTGAGCACCTTCTCTTCCCCCTCTCCTTCCTGCTTCACTAGAACCACCGCGAGCAGAGCCCGCGCCGCCAGTCGCCGCCGCCAGCGCCGCCACTCAATGGTTGTTCGATCATCAGCCGTAGGATTAAAATCCAATGCACACGATAGAACATAAACGAAGGGGTACGAGTGCCTCTGTACCGCACGATTTCCATAAGATCCAACGCACTACATCACGCGATCCGCACGAAACGTTTTTGTCCAATAAGATCGCGCCACGTGGCCTAGCTTCTGTTTTAAAACCAGAAATGATCTATTAGATGTTCCAATTTGTAAAATTCATAACTTTCAAACCACACGTCCAAATTTTGCAAACTTTATATCAATGGAATCAGAAAGACAAGTACTTTCCAACCATGCACTTTTTTTTAGTAAATTTCTTCTGTTAAAATGATTGTTTTTGCAGAAACTTGTGTAGGCATATTTAGAATATAAAATTCATTCTAAGATTATTTTTGTAATAAAACCTTTGGAAAATGGATTGTTTTGAACCTACTGACCATATAAATCAACTTATGGATTCAAAAATATATTTTGTGAGACAAATTAATAAATCATTGAATTAAAGCATTTCTAGTCAAATAAAGATAATGTTTATTTATTAAAAATACTTCTGGGAGAAAATCTTTGGGAAATGTTTTGGAATAAACTCTCTGACCCCAAACACCAAGTTTTAGAATTAAAAATGTATTTGGTGAACCCTATAAAGATTATTACTTTGCTAAAGGCATTTTCAACCACATAAAATATTGATTTGGTTTAAAAATGATTTATAAGTAAAATCTTTTGCAAATGGTTTTGCCACTTATATAAAATGACCTATAAGTGTTTTAGAATGTTTATAACCCATTAGAAACCACTTTTCCAAATAAAACAATCTTTAGCATGCTTGCATGCATTACTTTGTTTCTATGATTTTATGTGTTGTTGCTTGAATGGTAGATTGAAATATTGCTGGCTTGATTGAATTGTAGTGATTTGAAGAGTGTGAGTATTGCAAGATCAAGGAGTGAGATTATATTCTCTACCAAAAAGGCAAGTGATGCTTCATACTTTTGTCCCATTATTTTCACTATGCATTAGTGATGTTTCTAAGTAGGACTTGCATGGAATTTTTACTAAGTATAAACTATGCCATGGAAAATCCTAGTAGATGAAACCTTAGTAGAAATTTCCTAAGTTAAGATTCATACTACCATCATGCTTAGATTAGCTAGTAGAAAACAAGGGTGGATTATATTCATGCTATGGAATATTTCTAAGTCAAGGACTTGTGTTTTGTTTAATAAAACAACTAAGTGAATGAATCACCTGGGTGGAATGGAAGGAATGGTTTGTGTTGAGTGGTTACACAAGGCCCATTTCTATGGTTTACCTTGTGTATCTCACTTGTGGATGGCCACCCAGGAACAAAGAGATTTGAGATGTCAAATGTTGAGAAGCTTCAAGTGCAGCCACTTGGCATTATGGGCTCTGCCTGGATCATATAGGTTGCAATAACTTAGCCAAATGGACAGTTGGTGGTAGGGGATGATAGGTTGGAACGCGTCCATTCTGGTCTAAGGGAAGGCTTCTGAAAGATCTTGTCTTGGTGAAACCAAGTCTTGTGGGGAAAGTGCACCACCTCTGCAGAGTGTAAATCTAAGTACTTAGCCATGTCCCTGGTAAAGGACAATTGAGCATCGAGACATGGAAGCTATCAAGAATCTCCTCATCCCAATTTCTAAGTTAACACTTTGTGGTTGAACAAGGGTTAAAGGATCACCAATTTTTATTGGGAGATGCCTTGGGTGATTTTGTCAAGCAAAAACTTAGTGTTTTCAAATGATAAGGAAAAATCTATTTTGAGCAAAGAAAGCCTAAGATCCACTTAGACAAATGCATATAGGTGATAGACTCCACTATACTATCATAGTATCACTTGCCAATACAATTCAAATGTATTGACCCTTGTGGCTGTAACTTATTATGTTGCAGGTTTGATTGATGTTAGTGTAGTTTATTGATTAGGATTACAAGTCTACAACCAACATGACTGCCTGTGGCACTTTGAAGATGAAGGACCCCATGCTATTGTTATATTCTGCTGCATTGTAATGAGATAGCTAAATGAGCTATGTAAGATGTAATAACTTATGTTATTCCTGGTTATAAAGTTGTACTATGACCTTTGTTTCTTGATATTACATCTTAACTGTGGATGCTAGCTATTGATCCAGGGACTAGCATTGTAAACACAGGGATCTCTACCTTATTAAAGGTTGGGAACCTTACAATGCCATAGTGCCAATTGCCCGTTTTCTGCTGTTCTTGGTTCCAAAAAAGCCAAACATGACTATTCTCGGAATTGGACGGGACAAAAGCCAAAGTCAATATTTCACCGAGGAGAACACGGAGCCAGAAGACGAGACGGAGGAGGGCCACGAGGGTCCCACACCCCCTGGCCACGCGGCCAGGCCTGGCCCGCGCCTGGGGGGTGTGGCTACCTCAGGCACCCCCTCGGTCTCCCCCTTCGTCTATAAGAAGCCCCGATAATAAAACCCTAAGTACCCGATCAGATCTCCACAAAACAGTCCATAGTCGTTGCCACCATCGTCCCTAGATCGAGGGGGGTCTCAAGCCCTTCCCAGCACTCTGCCAGAGGGGAGAGATCATCCTGGAGGCCTTCTTCATCACTAGGCCAGCCTCCGGTATGATGCGTGAGTAGTTCGACCTTGGAGTATGGGTCCATACAGTAGCTAGATGGTTGTTTCTCCTCCTCTGTGCTATCATGTTTAGATCTTGTGAGCTCCGTTCATGATCAAGATCATCTATTTATAATCATGCATGTTGTGTTTGCAGGGATCCGATGGATATTGAGATTACTATGTCAGATTGGTTAATGATTTTATCTTATTGATTCTATCATGTCTGTGTTGTTTGAGATCTTGCATGCTCTCCGTTTCTAGTAGCTATCTTGGCCAAGTAGATGCTAGTGACTCCAAGAGGGAGTATTTACGCTCGATAATGGGTTCATGCCTCTATTGAATCTAGGGAAGTGATAGAAATATCTAAGGTTGTAGATGTGTTGTTGCTACTAGGGAGAAAACAACAATATTTTGTTCATGGAACAATTGTATTGTTTACTTTACACACTTTGTTTAAAGCAGTTATTCGTTGCTTGCAACTTAATACTGGAGGGGGTTCGGATGATAACCTGAAGGTGGATTACTAGTCATAGATGCGGTTGGATGGCGGTCTATGTATATTATTGTAATGCCCAATCGAATATCATAGGATCATGGATGTCTAGTATGGCATTGTTATGCCTTGCTCTGTCCTGTCAATTGCCCCGCTGTAATTTGTTTACCCAGCATGTTATGTTGTTTATCCTAAGGAGAACACCTCTAGTGAACTGTGGACCCCAGTCCAATCTTTACCATTGATACATCTTCCACTATTACTGTTTACTTTCTGCAAGCCACCATTACCTTCCACACCATATGTTTATCCTTTGTTTTCAGCAAACCGGTGAGATTGACAACCTCACTGTTTGTTGGGGCAAAGTCTTGAGTTTGTGTTGTTAAGGTTTCCAAGTTGCTAGCAACACCTTTGAGTCATTTACTTCATCCTACTGGTTCGATAACGTTGGTTTCTTACTAAGGGAAGACTTATTGCTGTACTCATCACACCTTCCTCTTGGGGTTTCCCAACGAAGCTCTATAGTGATCTAAGCTGCATCATGCCGACAACGGTCACATCAACCTTGGAGCCATTTCCAACGCGTATCGTAACCTCGTCTCTTGCTAGCCTTCGTTTATTCTGCAGCACCTGTTTCGAGTTACAAATATGAGCAACCGAACCAATATCAAATACCCAGGCTGTCGTGGTGGTATCACGACAGATGCCATGGGTATGCTTAAGTTGGGGCCGGATGTACGTTTAAGGAATCCGAGGAGGGTGTGCGTGGTGTTACCGCATACAAAGAACACGAAGAACCACCAAGGCCTTGTGATTTATTTCTCCTCCAAACTTACAAGTTATCCTTGAGTTGTTTCCCCTACCAGCTACAAGTAAGAACTGAGGATGCCAGCCTTGGGGCACTAGTTGCGTCTATCTCTAAACCCTAGCTATGCCCTTCCTTATATAGGCGAAGGGAATAGCTAGGTTATAGTTTGGGTCCTAGGGTTTACTGTTTGGATCTTGTCATTATTTTGTGGGCCGGGTCTAGGGGCCAGCCATAGGCCCTTGACCTAGTCAGCAAAGGTATACAACCAACAGTCTTCTTGTATGTAGACGTCGGCTCTTTCGGCATCATACTTTGATTTATACGTCACTTGGTGCTTTTGGCGTCACCCGTCCCCTTTGTTGTCACCCGATGGCGCCCTTATCTTTTGACTCTGCTTTAGCATGGTCCTTCCCGGACCTTACTCGAAAAGGAACCACAGGTCCTCTGTCACTCGGCTTCCCCTTGTGAGCCCCGGCTAGTCGTTTCCAGCAGGTTTAAGTTCCTTGCCCTGTACGGACCGGCATACTTCTTATGTCGTCTTTGTACAAGCTTCATGTCCTAGCCGTTAAGACCTAGCCGGTGTATGCCTGACTCGGCTAAAGCCAATATGGGTAATGTTTTACCCCTTATGACCCTACCGGGGGTTATCCCCCCCGACATTAGTCCCCAAAGCTGGTGAGGCCTGACGGGTTTGGCTATTAGGTGTCTCTAGGTTCCTTTTATGAACTTGGAACTTCTTTTCTTTTCCTGCGTTCTTTGCGCAAGATGGGCTATCTCACTTGATCTCGATCTTTGCCGAGTCTCCCAATGCGTTGCTGAGTCTCTTTTTGACTTAGCGGAATTGTCTTGTACTTAGCCGAGTC
The DNA here is from genome assembly GCA_916181665.1 of Avena sativa. NCBI lineage: Eukaryota > Viridiplantae > Streptophyta > Magnoliopsida > Poales > Poaceae > Avena > Avena sativa. The sequence continues at coordinate 234,584,775 of OV702296.1, read as the reverse complement.
ACTTTGGGATTTGTCGAGTCATCTTTGACTTTTAATATTCGTATTAATCACTAAAAGATTGTAATCAGAGCGGTTTGACTCAAATTCATCTCTAATCCTGACAGTACAGTGACAGATGCGTAGTAACACCCATCACCGTGGTAGTCACATCTCGCAGCGCCTCAGGCCCTTCGCTACTTGACGTGGTGTGGCCCAGGGTGTGTATCGCGCACACGTGTCCTATTTTGACGCGTCTGTTGGCGGCATACACGGCCACAGTGGGGCCACATAGCACACGCTGATCCCACAATTGGGGTTTTTATCCCCCATTAAGTAGGGGCATGGGAGAAATAACCACCCCGCCGCTTTAGTCCCCCCACCCTTCTTCTTCCTTGCACCACTCCAATCTCCACCTGCCTCCGAGAATTTCCCCTTGCCCGCATAGCTGTCTCTGTCTAGGTGTTTTCCTCTCCCTTCCCTTGCGCCACCCCAATCTCCACCTGCCTGCGAGAATTTCCCCTTTCCCGCATTACTGGCTCTGTCTAGGTGTTTTCCTCTCCCTTCTTTTTCCTTTGATCCTTCAACGGGTCCTTGGCAGTCCAGGCCGCTTCTGACGGAGGAAGCACCCAAAGCTCTGGAGCAGATGGACGCCCGCGACACCGGAGAGGAGGTGGAGGAGCACGAGACCGCCGGCGAACGCGGTGACTGGGAGGGCTCGAAGGTCTCCATCGAGGAGCTCGAGTGGCTGCGCTCCACCAGACGCATCACCTTGGGTATTGGGTGCCGCCCCCCGGTGGTGAGATTTATCCTAAACCTGAGCCTGACGAGTGCGTGGTTTTTCTGTCTCACTTTGAGCGCGGTTTCGGCCTTCCTGTTAGCGAGTTCTTCAAGTTGTTTCTATCGACTTTTCATCTTCAAAGACATCATATCCCTGCCAATGCCATTGGCTCCTTGTCTTGTTCTATTTCAGCCTCCGAGGGTTATCTTGGCCTTTGGCCTATTCTTCTTTGGGCCAAGTACTTTTCTTTTTGTATTCAAGTAGTTCCTGATCGGGTGTTCCCTCCTCGGAGAAGAGACCCACTCAATGTGGCGCCGCTAGTATCACACCTAGGAGGGGTTCCATCTTTCCCCGAGTCACTGGCTTGGACTCTTGTAGAAGTGACATAGAACTTTTTTCTATGTCAAGAACACCACACACAACGATTTTATTCTCCCCTTTCAAGGATGAAGATCCCAACAAAGCTTTCTAGAAGTTTGACCCACGAGATAAGAACCCGGCGGTCAATGAGGCTCACGCCCTTGTTGAGAGGTTACTAGACCCGAAGGAGGGGTATAACTTGACTGGGAACGACTTAATGCGCACTTTTATTAGTTGTCGAGTTAGCCCCCTTCAGCTTAGGCCTCATAAGATTTTCTTTATGAGTGGTTTACATGACCCCACTCACCATTCAACCTTTGATCTGCTGAATGATGTCGTCTCTTGCCGAGTCAGCTCGATCTTCAAGATAACTATGGTAGCTGACTAGGTTTGGAGCTTTCCCCCTTCAGTCGCGAGAATCTCGTCCCCCGGGTATGTTTTCGGGTAACTTGATCTTGCCGACATATCTCTTACCCGGCTTTCATTTGACCCTTGTTATTCGGCGTTCCTTTGTTGATTTCACCCTATCTTCTTTTCGCAGAACCTTGTGGCCCAGGTTAATGACAACACCCGTACTCCAATTGGTTATTAAGATGATCGTCCTGAATCCGATGACGAGGATTTTGACTCGAAATGTTTCATGCATATTCCGTTTGCCGCTGTTGTCCCTTCTCCGGGTAAGAATCCTACCCGCGTTGCTTTGAGGGATTGGCCGGATGATGATGATGATGATGATGATGATTGTCAACTTTTAGAGGTACTTGATCCTTGCCTTATGCCTTTGGCTTATCTTGTTGAATTCCGCATTTGCTGATGTAGTCGGATAGGTGTACGAGGGTCTTCCTCTTGCCACGGGTGGTCGCGGCAAGATTCCCACTGCCAAGTCAGGTAAACGGCGTGAAGCATCTTCCTGTGGCGCCCAACCTTCTAAGAAATGACAAGCTGCTGCTGTTGTGGCCCCTGAGACTGAACCCTCGCAGCCCTGCAAAATCCGCAAGGTTTCACGACGCGTGCCTCGCGATCCCGTTGTTTCTGGGTAAGTTTCGTTGTTCATCATCCTTTATTTATCTTTCGGTGTTTATTTTATGAGCCTTTAGCTTCTTATTTTCATCCCTGCCATGTCTACGAGCCTGTCCACGACTTGCAAGGCGTCAACTATTACCAAGAATGCTTCTCCTGCTCGTGCTAAAACTGAGCCTCAAAGTCCTGTCCGGGTCTCCGCTTCTATGACTGAGGCTTCCGAGCCTCAACCTGAAGCCGACCTGGCAATTCAGCCAGAAGGAGAGACCCAGCTAGGACAGTCTGTTGTTGAAGGAAATTCGGATAAAGGACCCGGCGCCAGCAATATCGATGCCAAGTCCACCCAGACTGCCCCTCTGACAGCTCCCGTTGTAACTCGCCCGTAAAACAAGTCTGCCTCATCCTCTCAGCAACTAACTTCGCTGGCTCATTCGGCACCTCCGCAGCAGCAGCGACAGAGAAAACCTATTCCGCCACCGCCAGCGCAGAAGAACCAAACCCGGCCTCCTCCAACTGGTCAGACCCGGACTACTTCCGTCAAATCGATGGGTTCAAAATAGCAGACCTTAAGCTTTAGCCAAGGTGCAGCTCCGCAGAAAAAGCCAACAACAACAACAACAAAGGCACCCGCTTCGGCGGGTTCATTGGATAAACCTGGAATTGCATCCGGATCCGGTGGCACTCCTGCGGCGATCATGTTGCATAATAGTCATGCGGCTACTCGTTCTGCTGTTGGAGTTGCCTTGAAGAAAGGCCAAGTCTTGACTCAGACCTTAAGTGGGCATAGCCTTGGTTCAGCTCAGGCCTTTGCACTGGAATGGAATGATGCGGGTGATCACGAAGTTAATTCTAGCCTCCCTTCAGCATATGGTCAGCAAGAAGTGCAGCTGGGTCCTCAAAATATGTTTGAGATGACTCAACAAGCCATCAACATTATGATGCGAGTTCATCGGGTGAACAAGGTACGAAACTGTTTCACTCTTTAATGTTTTGAGTGTTTGTATATGCATATTCCCTAGTCCCTGAGGTCACTGCCGAGTAAAGCATTTACTCAGCCATAAGCTCATAGTTAGGTCGTATCTTATCCTCCTGTTTTCCATGATCTCGTGTTGAAAAACTGACCCCTAGCCCCTGAAGTTACTGCCGAGTGAAGCATTTACCTGGCTGTAATCTTAGAGCCAAGTCACATCCCTTCTCTGATATTTTGCTGGGATCAAATGTTGAAAATCGAACCCTAGTCCCCGAGGTTACTGCCGAGTAAAGCATTTACTCGGTTGTAAGCTCAAAACTAAGCTGCATCCCTTCTTTGATGTTTGCCGGGATCAGATGTTGACGATTTTGATCAACTAAGAACTCATGTACTCATGTTCATTTCTGTAGCTTACATACAACCAGCGCACCAAAAGCTTTCAGACCCTGTTGTGGAAATACCAAAAGCTTTCTGCCAAACATCGTGATCTTGTTGCTGAGGCCAGGGTAAAGGTATATCATCTTACTCAGCTTCTTTTCGACTAACCATTCTGCCTGTTATATTAATTTTCTCTTGTTATCCTTTCTTTGCAGGTACTGCTCAATCTACTGTGGAGGCACTTCACAAACAGATCTCTGATGCCGAAGGTATCGCTCTTTTCCTGAGTAATATGTAGCTATCTAGCTTAAAGCTTTCCCCTTCCATGTTTTTATATCTCGGAGTAGCCGAGAAACTTTCGCAGAACAACTCTGGGATAGTGTTTCCATGTCGGATCTGATGGAGCACTGTCTCAAACAAGCAGGGCAGCACCAGCTCAAGCTCCAAAACAAGAAAGATGAGGTGACCCGGCTGAAGCAGCAGATCACCGAGATGGAGCAGAAGCATAAAGATGAAGTTGAGGGATTACACCAAGAATTCGTCGAGAAAGAGGAACAGTTTTCGGGTAAAGCCTAGAAAACAGATGAACTGCTTAAGGAGGCTGAGTCATCTGTGAAGGCAGCCCACCAAGACCTCGATTCTCTCTGTGCCAAGTCAAAAACTTGGCAATCCAAACTCGGCCACGTCAACTCTTTCATCGGTAGTGAGTCCTTACTCTTTTTGTTGTAATCTTGTTCTTATTTCTGACATTTATGTTTTTTGCCAAACCATAACGATTTGTTCTTTTCTTTCAGAAAACTTCCTAGAAGCCAACTTGTTTTCCCTCAGGGCCATGCAGAAAGTCCGGTCCGAGTATGATGAGCCGGAAGATGGCGACGTGACCATCGACGAGCATCTTGCTCCACTCTTAGAACGGGTGGCTGCCTTGAAATCATGCGGTGTTGGTCTGCTCAAGTATGAAATCCACGTCTTTAGGATGCTCTGGCCGGATGAAGATGCACCCCCAGCCCATTGAGCCGCTTGCGACAAGACTCATGCTCTCTGAAGAGCGAATGGATAAATGGCGCGAGTCAGTCGGCCAGGCCACTGCACACAAGGCTTTGTCTTTCGTGTTATCTTGGTACAAAGACATCAATTTGGACGGGTTGCAAAACATGCGAGCTGATGGCAAGTGGACCCATGACTCGGAGCTCATCAAGAAGCGCTAGGAGTGAGCTTATGCAATTATCGAGTACACCAATGTTCATGCTTGGTGTGATGGGCCTAGCTTTCTTGATTCCGCCAAGTCAGCCAAAGAAGTTGTGGAAGAAGGCGAGGCTGATAGAGAAGATACTGAGTCGGATGTGCCTACTGCGGGCGACATACTTGACTCGGCTGAACCCGATGATGCGCCGAGTTCCAAGCCTGCCGAATCATCCCCGAGTCTAGCTGTCTCTTAAGTTGGAAGAAAAACACTTAAATTCTATGAGATCCCTAGTACGTCGGGTGCAGATGTAACACATACTGTGGTTCTTTTAATGTTGTGCGTTTGTTAAGGCGTAAACTTATATTCTGGCTTAAGCAAGAATCACTTTGGGGCAAGTCCCCAAGTTTTATTTGTCATTTTCTTAATTCCCCAACTTTGGCTCTTGTCTACCTTTTTTGGTGTTCGACATTAGAGTCTCAAAATCGTAAGGATTAAGTAGGTGGTTCATGAAACTAAGAAACTTGACCTAAAGTCATTCGACATAGAAGACGACATATCCTGCAGTGGGTTAGATATACATATATATACATAGATCCGGCTCGCATTTTTACTCTCCTTACTCACTCTTCATGTTCACCCGTCTTTGGTATTTTTCTCTTATTGCCATGAAGCCGTGTTTCAGACAACAGCTAAGTCCAAGAGTTGACCTCGAACGAGTATACACTACTATTTAGAGATAAGGTTAGGCGACAGTGCTAGCCTACGTAAATAGTAAGGACATAATAGAAAGCGATAAGCATGAGGGAAAGTCCCCGAGTCAATTTTTGAGTCATACAATTTTTATTATTATCACATAGCCGGCATAAGCGTCCTACATATGAGATTTGGGAGATACATACATTGCCTTCCCTAGGTATAGAAAGGGCGAAGTAATGCCACATTCCACGGTCTTTTGGTTTCATCACCTGACATGTCTGTCTTGTTCTTTTGTGCCTCACGGGCATCTATTAGATAATAGGAATCATTGTGCAGTGTGTTGCTTACAATGAACGGACCTTCCCATGTGGGTGATAGTTTCTGCATTCCAGCTATGCGTTGCACCAGTTTGAGCACCAGAACCCCTTCTCTGAATACACGAGGGTGAACTTTCTGGCTATGATAGCGTCAGAGATTTTGCTGGTATATGGCGAATCTGGATAGTGCCAGTTCTCGTGCCTCTTCGAGTAAATCGACTCCATCTTCCCTGGCTTCTTTTACCTCGGCTTCTGTATATTGCCTTACTCTTGGCGAGTCATGCTCTCTGTTGGCAGGCAAAACTGCTTCCGCATCATAAACAAGAAAGAATGGCGTATAGCCAGTTGATCGATTTAGAGTTGTTCTTAAGCTCCAAAATACTTAGGGTAGTTCCTCTATCCAACAACCAGGTGTTCTCTGGAGTGGTTCCACTAGCTGAGGCTTTATCCCGGATAGGACTAGCCCAATTGCTCGTTCAACTTGCCCATTTGATTCCAGGTGAGCTACCGACGCTATGTTGAGTATTATTCATTTGTCCATCCAGAACCGAGCAAAAGGTCCTTCGGCAAAGTTTGTGCCATTGTCTGTAATTACGCTATGCGGGTAGCCATATCTTAGGATTATATCTCTCAAGAATGTTACTGTTGTCTTCCCATCACACTTTTTGATGGGTTTCACTTTTATCCATTTGGTGAATTTATCAACCATAACAAGTATGTGAGTCATGCCACCTCGTGCGGGTTTGAATGGTCCCACCATATCCAGGCACCACACTACGAAGGGCCAAGTGATTGGTATTGTTTTTAGCTCCGATGCCGTCAAGTGTGTTTTTGCCGAGTATCGCTGACACCCATTGCACTTCTTCACTGATTCCCGTGCCTCGAGTGCAGTTGGCCAATAGAACCCATGTCGGAATGCCTTAGCTACCAATGCTCTAGACGAAGCATGATGCCCATATTCTCCTTGGTTAATATCCAAAAGTATCTCTTGGCCTTGCTCTGAGCTAACGCATCGCTGCAGCACACTTGTTACACTCCTCTTATACAACTCTTTGTTAATAATAGTGTATGTTTTTGCCCTTCTTTCTGTCTGTCTTGCCAATATTTCATCATCGACAAAGTTCCGTTCATCAAGTAGTTAAATATTGGTTGTGCCCAAATTGGTATGACTGGTGCTGGGTCTGTTTTTCCATCAATTTCCATGGGCTCAACCGACATTGTTTCAGCTGACATGACCTGAGGAGTCCCTGAGTTTGATTCAGTAGTCCCCAGGTTCTGTAGAATAGTCCCCGGGTTACTCGAACCTGCCCCTGTGTCAATATCCATTGGCATGATGTCCGACTCTTGTCTTGCCGGGATAAAGATTGACTCGGATTCTGGTGAAGGTTTGATCGACGGTTTCCTGAGGTGCTCTAGTGCTACTCCCGACAGGATTGCTTGTCGAGATGACCCTAACTTAGATAACACATCAACTCCTTCATTTTTTGCTCTAGGTATGTGGTGAAACTGACATCCGTCGAAGTATCCCAAAATCTGCTAAACATGGAAACGATATAGTGCCATATTCGTGTCTAATGCATCCTAATGCCCAGATACTTGCTGAATGACCAAGTCTGAGTCACCAAAACACATGATCCTTTTGATGCCAATTTCCTTAGCCACTTTTATCCCGTGAACAAGTGCTTCATACTCGGTGACATTGCTGGATGCAGCGCAATGGATCTATGATTTGTTGCAAACGTATCTATAATTTTTATGCTCCATGCTTGTTTTGCACCAATTATCTTATGTTTTTGTCTACACTTTGTGGCGTTTTATGAATTTTCTGGAACTAACATATTAACAAGTGCCACAGAGCCAGTTTCCTATTTTTTTGCTATTTTTATATTTCAAAAAAGTTAGTAAAGAAATATTCTCAGAATTGGACGAAACAAAAGCCAACCTTCCTATTTTTCAGAGAAGGAGACAGAGGCCAGGGGGAGGCGCACCCCAGGACGGCCACACCTAGGCCAGGCGTGGCCAGGGAGGCGCCCTGCCCTAGGGTGTGGGCCCCCTAGCGCTCCATCGACCTTGCCTCTCCGCCTATATAATCCCCCCGAGACGAAAACCCTAAGGACTCGATTAGAATTCCACGAAAAAGTCTGTAGCCGCCACCACCATTGTCCCTAGATTAGGAGGGATCTGAAGCTCTTCCAGGCACCCTGCCGGAGAGGGGAGATCATCCGGAAGCCTTCTTCATCACCATGCCTGCCTCTGGAGTGATGTGTGAGTAGTTCATCCTTGGACTATGGGTCCATAACAGTAGCTAGATGGTGGTTTCTCCTATTTGTGCCATCATGTTTAGATCTTGTGAGCTGCCTATCATGATCAAGATCATTTTATTGTAATGCTACATGTTATTTTTGCTGGGATCTCATGAATATTGAGTATTATGTCAGATTGATTATTGTTCTATCATGCCTATGTTATTTATGATCTTGCATGCTCTCATGGCCTCTATCTCCGTATCCTCCCCCTGGCCTCTGTCTCTGTCTCTGAAAAATAGGAAGGTTGGCTTTTGTTCCGTACAATTCCGAGAATTTTTCTTTACTAGCTTTTCTAAAACCAAAAACGGCAAAAAACAAGCAACTGGCACTGCGGCATATTGTCAATAGGTTAGTTCCAGAAAACGTATAAAAATGCCCCAAAGTGTAGACAAAACATAAGAAAGTTGATACAAGACAAGCATGGAGCAACAAAAATTATAGATACGTTTACGACGTATCAATGGGGCACGCTTTCAATATTGCACTTATTTATTCAATTGATATCATGTTTATGGATGTCGTCGGTGTGAAATGAGATGGGAGCTTGCAGGTCCATGGAGTTTGTATATGTGTTAGAGAAACGCCTGGGCGGCCAGCCTAAGCCATGCCTAATCATGGTGGAAACTTGCAGCAAAACCATAGTGGCATTCTATGAAGCATCCTCAATAAAAACTATGCAAATAGCAAAAAAAGAGATTGCTGAGATTCTCACTGTCTGTTGCCTTGTCATTTTGATATGGGATTGCTCCTGTGTCATGGGGCAAGCGGGTACCCCGTTGGCGGTTCTCTATGATACACATATACTTACAATGACAAGAACTTGCATGGGACCAAAGTTGAGTAGCATGAGGCCTCGGGACTCATACTCAAGGGGCATGATATTTTCAACTTGTGATTTGTCAAGCATATAACTCATATTTTCCCTCACTTTAACCTTAATCACTTCAAGATGCTTATGATAGGGGTAATGACAGATCAAAGCTAATGAGTACCATAATTTTTGGAAGCTTTATAAAACCATTCAATCCTTGCTTTCCTCTATGAAGGGCCTTTCTTTTTTACCTTTTGTTGAGTCTCCATCTTCTATCTTTATGCACCCGCTAAGAGAGCATAGTTTTCATTATAAGTTCAGTGTGCATTGTCACAAAACTTATTGATTCATAATTATGGTATTGCTTGTTTTTAAATTATTTGTATCTAGTCACCCTTATGAACTTTGAAGGTGTCCTATGCATTTATCTTTTTCTATTGCATAAGGACAAGCTGAATACCACTCTTGTTATGTTTTCTCTATGTGAAACAAACAAATATCTTTCAAAGCATTATTTCATGATCTTTTGTTTGTGTTGCCTTTCATGTTGCAACATAGTTTCTATGTCTTATTGTTAGAAATATATGTTTCATGCTTATGTTTAGAGTACTTTGATCCCAGCTATCAATGCTTTGCAATACCTTGATCAAGATTGTGTTGGTGCATGTCACCTAAAAATTATTCTTTTTATCACTTACCTACTCGAGGACGAGCAGGAGTTAAGCTTGGGGATGATGATACGTTGCAAACGTATCTATAATTTTTTATGCTCCGTTCTTGTTTTGCACCAATTATCTTATGTTTTTGTCTACACTTTGTGGAATTTTATGAATTTTCTGGAACTAACATATTAACAAGTGCCACAGAGCTAGTTTCCTGTTTTCTGCTATTTTTGAATTTCAGAAAAGATAGTAAAAAAAATATTCTCGGAATTGGAAGAAAAAAAGGCAACCTTCCAATTTTTCAGAGACGGAGACAGAGTCCGGAGGCTAGGGGGAGGCGCACCCCAGGGCGGCCACACCTAGGCCAGGCGTGGCCAGGGGGCGCGCCGCCCTAGGTTGTGGACCCCTGGCGCTCCACCGACCTTGCCTCTCCGCTTATATAATCCCCCCAAGAAGACAACCGAAAGGACCTGATCAGAATTCCACGAAAAATTCCATAGCCACCGCCACCGTCATCCCTAGATCGGGAGGGATATGAAGCTCTTCCCGGCACCCTGTCAGAGAGGGGAGATCATCCCAGAGGCCTTATTCATCACCATTCCTGCCTCTGGAGTGAAGTGTGAGCAGTTCATCCTTGGATTACGGGTCCATAGCAGTAGCTAGATGGCCGTTTCTCCTATTTGTGACGTCATGTTTAGATCTTGTGAGCTGCCTATCATGATCAAGACATCTTATTGTAATGCTACATGATGTGTTTGCTGGGATCCGGTGACTATTAAGTATTATGTCAGATTGATTATTGTTCTATCATGTCTATGTTATTTGTGATCTTGCATGCTCTCTGTTGCTAGTAGTTACTCTGGCCAAGTATTTGCTTGTGACTCCAAGATGGAGTATTTATGCTCGATAGTAGGTTCATGCCTCTAGTAATCTAGGAGAGTGACAGAAACTTCTAAGATTGTACATGTGTTGTTGCTACTAGGGAGAAAACAACAATCCTTTGTCCAAGGGCAATTGTATTTTTTACATTACAAACTTTGCTTAATGTGATTATCTGTTGCTTGCAACTTAATACCTGAGGGTTATTCGGATGATATCCTGGAGGTGGATTATTATTCATAGATGTAGTTAGATTACTGTCTATGTATCATGTTGTAATGCCCAAGTGAATCTCATAGTGATCATCATGTCATGTACATGCATTGTTAGGCATTCTCTATTTTTCAATTTCCTAGTTATAATTTGTTCACCCAGCATGTTATTTATCTTATGGAGAAACACCTCTAGTGAATTATGGACCCTGGTCCATTCCTTCCCACTGATATTCCATCTAATTTTTACTTTTTAATTTCTGCAATTACTACAAGCAATTACTTTCTTCCACATTGTACGTTTAATCCTTTGTTTTCAGCAAAACCAGTGAGCTTTGACAACCTCACTAATAAGTTGGGGCAAAGTATTTTGGTTGTGTTGTGTGTAGGTTCCACGTTGCTAGAAACACCTTCGGGAGTGGTTTCTTTCTCCTACTGATTCAATAACCTTGGTTCCATAACTGAGGGAAACTTACTGTTGTGCTCATCATACCTTGCTTTGGGGTTCCCAACAGGCTCCACATCAACTGAGCCATCAATCTGCAACACATACTTAAGCTGATCCTTCTTCGGTGAAGTGAGAACTATCCTGGCACCAAGACCCATTTTCGTCTTGGACCCGTCAATGTACATCTTCCAGTAGTTCGTGTCCGGTAATGGTGGTTCGTACTGCATTTCCATCCAATCTACGAAAAAGTCCGCTAGTGCTTGAGATTTAATGGCATCCCGCCTATCGTATTGTGGAGTATATGGTGCTAGTTCTATGGCCCATTTTACCACTCTACCGATGGCGTCTTTACTGCCCAAAATATCCGAGATAGGTGCCTCACTTATCACTCGGATTGGGTTATCCTGGAAATAATGCTTTAGCTTCTTGGCTGCCATGTACACCCCATATGTCATTTTCTGATAGTGGGGGTAGTTCTGTTTCGACATAGAGAGCACTTTGCTCAAGTAATAAACTGGTCTTTGGACTGATTTGCCCTCCTCTCCGTGTTCTACCACTATCACTGCACTAACTACTCGATCGATTGCTGCGACATAGAGCAGCATTGGCTCTTTGGATAATGGTGAGGCCAATATTGGTGTTGTTGTCAACATCTTCTTGAGTTCATGGAAAGCGCTATCAGCTTGCTACGTCCATATGAACTTGTCTGATTTCTTCATCAGTTGGTATAATGGTAAGGCTTTTTTGCCTAGCCGACTCACAAACCGACTCAATGAGGCTAGACACCCTGTGAACTTCTGGACATCATTGAGTGTGTTCGGCAATTCCATTATTTCAATGGCCCTGATCTTTGTCGGGTTAGCCTCGATTCCTCGGCTGGATACAAGGAATCCGAGTAACTTTCCAGCCGGGACATGAAGGTGCATTTTTTCGGGTTAAGTTTTATCTGGAATCTTCTTAAGTTTGCGAATTTTTGGCGCAGATCATCGATTAGAGTGTGACTTTGCTTGGTTTTTATTACCACATCGTCGACATATACTTGAACGTTTTTGTCAAGTTGATCTTGCAAGCATTTTTTTCATGCATCTTTGATATGTTGCACCCATGTTTCTCAATCCAAATGGCATAGTATGATAGCAATAATCCCCGTACGGGGTAATAAAAGCTGTCTTTATTTGATCATCCGGATTTAGTGGTATCTGGTGGAAACCAGAGTACGCATCTACAAATGATAACAACTCACATCTGGTAGTGGAATCAATGACTTGATCGATTCGAGGCAGTGGAAATGGATCTTTCGGACACGCCTTATTTAGGTTCGTGTAGTCGATACACATGAGCCATACAACTGCCACGTCCGGGTCATCCTTCTTTTTCTCAACCAAGACTGGATTTGACAACCAATCCGGATGAAGTACTTCCATGATAAACCCAGCAGCTAAGAGTCTGGCTATCTCGGTAGCTATTACTTTCCTCCTATCTTTGGCGAAGCGGCGGAGGGGTTGCTTCACCGGCTTGGCATCTGGCCTTACATGTAGAGAGTTCTTAGCCAACTCCCTCAGAACACCTTGCAAGTTATGTGTGGACCATGCAAAAATATCCTGATTCTCACGGAGGAAGTTGGTGAGCTCGCTTTCCTATTTGTCAGATAGCCCGACACCAATGCTCACCGTACGCTCTGGGAAAGCATCATCAATCTGTATCTTTTTTGTTTCCTTGATAGCTTGGAAAGACACACTACCATGCGGGTTAGTTAATGCTGGCATGGACAACTGTGCTGCCTTAGCCAATGTCGCAACGTCCATCATTTGATGCTTTTCTTGTGCTATCACCAAAGACTTGGCCAGTGAAGAGCCGGCTGAAGCACATGCAATAGACCGCTTGTAGTCACCCTCAACTGTGATGACTCCACATGGACCTGGCAACTTCATCTTCAGATAAGCAATGTGAGGATTAGCCATAAACTTTGCCATAGTTGGTCTGCCGAGTAATGCATGATATGAGATGACAAGGTCTACCACCTCGAACTCTATGGCTTCAGTGCGACAGTTCTCCCTATTGCCGTACAAGACATCCACCCAAAATTTTCCAATTGGATCGCACGACAATCCTGACACAATGCCATGAAACATCGTCTTGGTCAGCTCCAGCATGTTCATGGTAATACCAAGTTTGAGCAGCATATCCTTATACATGATGTTGATGCTACTGCCATCATCTATCAACACCTTGGAAAACTTCACGTTAATATCAGGGCCCATGAAAGTCGGGTCCAACACAAGGGCATAACCCCCTAGAGTTGGCATGGTCTTGGGGTGATCCTTTATGCTCCACGTTATTTCTTGCTCAGACCAATGCATATATTATGGTATCGCTGGCAAAGGGATGAAAATGGAGCGCAAAGTTTCCGATTTTTCCATGGAAAAATGGAAACAGAGTGAACATACGAAAATGGAAACCGAATTTTGCAAAATCAAAATGGAAATGGAATTGGTTTGGCAGAAACGGAAAAAAAACGGAACAACATTTTTTGCCGGAAGAGACGCGGAAACGGAATTTCTGTTTCCGTCGAATATGGAATTTCTGTTTTAGGATTGATGTGCATGGACAAATCAAATAGACCTATTACATGACCTTGTCAAACCAAACTTTCAAACTGCTGATCCTAGAACCGGCGACCACGTAATCCCTTCACGCATTTGAGTAGGTTTCCATGATTTGATATTTTTATTATTCCCTGGTAAACCCAGCACCATGCTATTATCAGGGGACAACTTTTGTTGGTTTTCTTAAATGCTTGATATTTGTTGCATGATCTCAGAGTTCTCTTGGTTCTGGGTAAAATCTGCATTGTTCCGTGTCTACACTGTATTCGGTCTGTACAAAATCTGCTTCTGTTTTTGTTTCCAGGGTTTCTATATTCGTTTCCACTTTTGCAAAATAATATGAAAACAAATGTGACACCACTTAGTTCCATTTGTTTTCATCTCTAGTGACATTGTGGCATTCACTTCCATCAACCACCTCTGCTATTCAGCTCTGTAACAAACACAACGTAACTCTGGTGATGCTCTCTGTACTCGTTTCTTGGGCCTTGCACTTGATGCACTGTCTCTCTCCTATATTGATTGCGGTATCTCGGCTGTTGATTCTCATATCTCGGCTCAGTGCCAATAATCTGAGCATTTCTCCCTGTGAGTGGTGGCGGGGGAGGTGGTGCTAGCTACTGACTTGTCGAATCTACCCTATGATCCTTTTGGAACCAGTTACACTATCGACTCATGTGGTTTGTTGGCTTACTCGGACTCGGCGTGTGAAACTTGCATGGCTGATCCAACATCATATCGTAAGTGTACTTTTGCCTTTCTTGCCAAGGCTTATTCTGTTCATATGGCCTTTTGCCATTGTTCTTTGGTACCCACTATTGTTGCCCACTTGTTTTTTGACGCTGGCTGCTACCGGCATCAGGATGATCTTGACTTACAATGGCGACTTGAGTCAAACCATACATATAATCTGGCCTCTCATATCGTCTCTTGCTTCTGTATTCATTAGGGTCTTGTCGCCTTTGTGACCTGGCTGCATCGTAGATCTTAGTCTTTGTGTTCCCATCCGCCGACATGAGCAGAGGTTGAGTCGGATCTCCCAATTCATACAAGTCAGTGAATTTTATTGTCTCGTCTAATCTTGCAGGCATATCCCTTTGCAAACTTTGCCATAGCACACTTCCATGTTGGCAACCTTGTGCAAACCATGCTATGGCCTGAGAATGAATTACCCCTTCGCAAGAATTGCGCATAGTGCATCACCTAGTGAGAAACTCCCTGTCCATCTTATTCAGCCTTTGTTTGCACATAGCCAATTGTTGTGGGCAATTCGGCCTCTTGTATGTGCTTGTGAAGTTACTCACAAAAGCTTCTTCAAATTTGACCTAGTTGTTGATGCTTCGGGATGGCAAGTTATTCAGCCACACCTTCGCTGGTCCTTCCAGCATCTGTGGTACGTAGCGCACTGCCCATCTCAAATTACCCTACGCAATATTTACTGATGTCCTGTAATCAATCAGCCAGTTTTTCTGGCTTGGTGCTACCATCGTATGTCTTGGTTCCTCTTGCCAGCTAAAAGTTTGGCACTGATGGCTTTCTCATGATCCTTGGGCCAAAGAACGGTGGACCCCGCGGACCTTGTGATTCGACAAGTTCTGCCATTTTTGTTCGGTCGAGTTTTAGTCTCGCATCGTCTTGCTAGAGATTTCTGCCTCCTAGCCGAGATCCCAGCGCATTGTACATGTGATCCATCATTTCATACCCGGCATTCATCATGGCAGAGTAACCATCATTGTATATGTTTGCATTTTGATCTGCAGGTTGTTGCGCCGCCCGCCCTGCGTTTTGCTGGTGCTTTTGGTTGTGCTGGTGGCGGATATGGAGGTGGGTTTCCTCCTCCTGCCAAGTGACTTCCACGCCTAGGCTGCATCGGAAAGTTTTGTCCCCCATTGTCATTTCTTTGGTCGGCATGCCTTTCTCGGCCAGCGTTCCCTAGGTTTTCATTCCCTTGGCTAGCATTTCTTCTCGTGCCTTGAACGCAACCTGGGTTACCTTGAGAAACTATCGGGTCATAAGCAACCATTTGCTTTTTTCTTCTCGAATCTACACTTTTTCTCGTCTTTGTTTTGGCACATCTCCCGGTGAGAAAGATGCATGCCCAATGGATATTGCCGGTTTTGGCGTTGCCGAGTGAACAAGTTGTGATCTGCCTACAACACCGGGATTTTCTCTGTAGTACGCTTCATTAAGCTTGTCAGCTTCTCTTACCAGCTTGTTTTACTCTTTCCTGCTATTTTCTCTTTGCCTCACCCGTTAAATGAGGTAACTCAGCCATGGCCGCTTTGGCAGCTCTGAGATTGGCAGTTGTCGTGTTATATGTCGGCCGTATGGCGATTTCATGGCTGCACTGTGGAGTTATTTTGGACGTGGCGTCCGCTTCCAGCTCGTCGTTGAGGTTCCTTCCCCTTATTATTGATATGCTGAGTCGGGTCTTAGCACCCTTGACTCAATTTGCTGAGTTATACTCTCAGAGGGTAATCTCCAGATCCTGCTGTAGTCTGTCAACCTGTTTAGCTCTTTCCAACACCTTTTTCCTGGTTTCCTCTAACTCGGCTTGTGCTCGTGTCGGGTCTAAAGTTGATGCCACTGGTTCTGCCAGTTTGTCTATCGCTTCCTGCAACTCTTTTGCTCTCTTACTCGTCGCTATGTTCTATGGTATCTCCAGCGGTACTTTTGCAGTTCTTGCTGCCCTTGGTGTGACATCCGGGTCATCTTCCTCGGATGTCTCGTTTACCACTAGGACTACTGGAGGTGCTGGGGGTCATGAGGGAGCGGGTGCAGTCATCATTACCTCCGCAGAAGCGACCTGGTTAAGTTTTGCCACAGCGTGAACCGCATGCGGATCCGGCGCCAAGACGACTTGCTTGGGGTATGTGCGCTCCACGCGCACCGCAATGTAGACTTGATGCTTGCCGAACTTGAAGACCGCCCCTAGGGAACTTCCTTGTGCCGAAGCAGCCTGCATTGTCGCTGACGAAGTTGAGCGTGCCAAACCTCTAGATGAGGACTAAGTACACGTGCTCACTGTTGAAGCGATGATGTTTCCTGTCTAGATGAAAACCCCAGCAAGTGCCACTGTTTGCCCCACGGTGGGCGCCAACTGTCGTGGTGGTGTCACGGCATATTCCATGGGTAGGCTTAAGTTGGGGCCGGATGGACGCTTGAGGAATTCGGGGAGGGTGTGCGCGGTGTTATCGCACATGAAGAACATGAAGAACCACCAAGGACTTGTGATTTATTTCTCCTCTGAACTTACAAGTGCTCCTTGAGTTGTTTCCCCTACCAGCTACAAGTAAGAACTGAGGATGCCAGCCTTGGGGCACTAGTTGCGTCTATCTCTAAACCCTAGTCATGCCCTTCCTTATATAGGCAAAAGGAATAGCTAGGTTATAGTTTGGGTCCTAGGGTTTACTGTTTGGATCTTGTCATTATTTTGCAGGCCGGGTCAAGGGGCCAGCCCTAGGCCCTTGACCCATTCAGCAAAGGTATATAGCCAACGGTCTTCTTGTACGTAGACGCCAGCTCTTACGGCGTCATACTTTGCTTTATACGTCACTTGGTACTTTTGGCGTCACTCGGCTCCTTTGTTGTCACCCGGTGGCACCCTTCTCTTTTGACTCTGCTTTAGCGTGGTCCTTCCAGGACCTTACTCGGAAAGGAACCACGGGTCCTCCGTCAATCGGCTTCCCCATGTGAGCCCCGGCTCGTCGTTTCCTACAGGTTTAAGTTCCTTGCCATGTACGAGCCGACATACTTCTTATGTCAGCTTTGTACAAGCTTCATGTCCTAGCCGTTAAGACCCGGCCGGTGTATGCCTGACTCGGCTGAAGCCAATCTAGGTAATGTTTTACCCTGTATGACCCTACCGGGGGTTATCCCCCCCGACATAGGCACTAATACGACTACTAGTAAGATACACATCAATAACATGTATATTGAATATAACTTTCTTCTTGATGTTGTCGTTCTTCAGATCTGCCAGGTACTTAGGGCAATTCCGCTTCCAGTGACCTTCGCCCTTGTAGTAAAAGCACTCAGTATCATGCTTAGGACCAGCCTTGGGCTTCTTTGTAGGCGCGACAACTTTCTTGCCGCCCTTCTTGAAATTACCCTTCTTCTTAGGCTTGCCTTGCTTCTTGAAATTGGTGGCCTTATTGACCATCAACACTTGGTGCTCTTTATTGATCTCCACTTCCATAGACTTCAACATGGAGAAGAGTTCAAGCAACACCTTATCCATGCGCTTCATGTTGTAGTTCATCACGAAGTTCTTGTAACTAGGTGGTAGTGATTGGAGGACACGATGAATACCCAACGCATTAGGAATTTTTATTCCCAGATCTATGGTTTTATTTGCGTGCCCAGACATCTTAAGCACATGCTCGCTAACGGAGATGCCCTCTTCCATCTTGCACTTAAAGAACTTCTCGGAGGCTTCATAGCTTTTAACATCCGCATGAGTCTCAATATCATTTTGAGCTCAAGAACAATATCACAAGGCTCACGGTTCTCAAACCGCTTGTGAAGCTCCGATTCCAAACCGTATAAGATGGCACACTGAACTGTGGATTATTGATTCTTCCGAGTGAGGAAAAACATTCTTCACCTCATAGGTACCATCATCTGCAGGCGGGTCACCCAGTAGTGCATCCAGCACATAGGTCAACTGACCAGCATTGAGGATAATCCTCAAGTTGCGGAACCAGTCCGCGAAGTTGCTTCCCTTGTTTTTCAACTTTTATTTCTCTAGGAACGCATTAAAATTGATGGTAGGGGCCGCCATGATCTATAACATATTTACAAAGAGTTTAGACTAAGTTTATGATCAATTGAGTTCAAATTTAATTCTTAAATTAAGTAGGTGAAGTCCCACTCAAAAAAACATCCCTGGCATTGTTTTAGTGATCACACGAACCAAATACACTACACCAAGTCCGATCATCACGAGAGATGATGTAGTTTCAAAGGCGAACAATCAACACGTTCATCATATCAGTCATATGATTCATGCTTTACCTTTCGGTATTCCGTGTTCCGAGACCATGTTTGTACATGCTAGGCTCGTCAAGGTTAACCATAGTATCCGCATGTGCAAATCTGTATTGCACCCGTTGTATGCACACGTAGAATCTATCACACCTAATCATCACGTGGTGCTTTGAAACGACGAGTCTTAGCAACGGAGCCTACTAAGGATGAGCACTTTATTACTTGATATTTAGTGAGAGGGATCATCTTATAATGCTACCGTCACAATATAAGCAATACAATATGCATAAAAGGATTAGCATCACATGTAATTCATAATATATGATATGATATGGCCTTTCTTCTTGTGCCTTTTATCTCCATCTCTAAGCACGAACATGATCTCCATCATCACCGGCGTGGCGTCAAGATCAATGACGCCGCTTCATGGTTGTCCTCCACCAACAACAACTATTACAACTACTTTGATGAATAGACACGCATGTCTTAAACAAAATTTAAAGACAACCATAAGGCTCCTGGCGGTTGCCAACTTACAATAAGGATCATTGCATACATCATATATAATCACAATCGTGGCCATATCACATCACAACACAAGCCCTACAAAAACAAGTTAGACACTTCTAATTTTATTTGCATGTTTTACGTGGCTGGGGCTTTCGCATAAGAACCATTCTAACTTATGAACATGAACCAAAACATTGATACAAGTATTGTTAAGTGCCCATTGTAAATTGAATCTTCACTATGGTGGGAGAGACAGACACCCACAAAGCCACTTGTGCAATGCAAGTTGCACGTTGAGTGTGGAGCAAGTCTCATATACGATGACATGTAAGGTTAGCCCGGACCGCTTCATCCCACCATCCTGCAAGATGCAAAGTACAAAAGAATCAATCGACAACAAAAGCATCAACACCCACAAAAACGTTGTGTTCTACTCGTGCAATAGATCTACGCATATACACGTCTCTGATACCACTGTAGGGGTTCGTAGCATGGAAAACAAAAAATTCTATTGCATGAACACACAAAAGCCAAGATCTAATCTACGAGATCGGTGCAACAAATTTATAGAGTACTAACTCTTGTAGATACAAAGCGTTTAACAAGATCGAATTCTCATGGCTGATGTAGTCGTTTACTTGCCAATCTCAAGATCATGTAGAAAATTCATCCGGCGCCATGTTCCGGCAGCGCTTCCGCAGACGGTCACACGTTCGGTACTCGATGAAGACCTTCCTCTCCCTTGTTCCAGCAGGCAGCAGAGGTTGTAAATCTCCTCACGATTCTAGCAGCACGAGGGTGTGGTGGTGGATCAAGGTGGAGGAATAGCTCCTGTAGGGCTTCGCTTAAGCCGAAGCAGGTATGGTGGAGGAGAGAGGGCCTCGACGGCTAGGGTGTAGGCGCCTAGGGGAGGAGGCGTTGGCGGCTTGAGGTGTAGGTTGTGTCGGCTTGGAGGGCTAGGGCGTCGGTGGCCTAGGGTTTTGGGGTAAAGGGGTGGGGCGCCCCCTCCCCTCCTTATATGGGTGGGAGGAGGCGGCAAGGGGAGGACGAGTCCTCACCCAAATCCCTCTTGGCCGAAGGATTGGGGAGGGAGAGGTAAACCTCTCCCCTCTAGGTTTCCTCTCCTTCCTCCACTAGGACTTTGACTTTTCAAATTGTACTTTGACTTTTCAAACTAGAGTTTGACTATTCAAACTAGAGTTTGATTATCTCTTCCATATCCTTGGCCGACTTGACCTAGTGGTCTATGCTCCTACCCCCATTAGGGTATGGTGCATTCCAAGTACCCCCTCCGGAGTGGTGGACCTTCCAAAACATTCTATAAGCTTCAGGTCAAAACACCGAAAACATCTACGAACCCTAGAATTGACTTTCCTTATATGTATCTTATTATCCGGACCATTCTAGAACTCCTCGTGTTGTCATGGATCCAATCCAAGACTTTAGACAACATTCGGTCTCCAATTCATATTCCATATCTACTAAACGATATCGAATCCTTAAGTGTGTCTCCCTACGTATCGTGAATTATGCAGATATGATCGAGGACCTCTTTGATCAAGAACCATTATAGGAATCTGGAAATCCATTATGGCTCCCACATATTTCTATGATTCCTTTTGTCGCACGATACTTTACTTATCTGAGGTTTAATCGTCGGTATCTCTATACCTAGTTCAACCTCGTTACTGATAAGTACTCTTTACTCGTTCCGTGATATGACATCCCTTATGACCTAGACACATTCTTGCAAGCCAATTGGATGACATTCCATCGAGAGGGCCTAGAGTATATCTATCTGTCATATGGATGGACAAATCCCACTCTTGATCCATGTGCCTCAACACATACTTTCAAAATACCTAATGCCACCTTTATAACCACCCAGTTACAGAAATGGTGTTTGATGTCATCAAAGTATTCATCTGGTGATGGTGATTAACATGATCTCATGGTCGAAGGATTTAGGTTACTATGTATTTTAAAGCTTATAGCAAACGAACTTGAAATGACTTGATCTTATGCTACGCTTAACTATAGTAGTGTGTCCATCACATCATTCTCCTAATGATATGATCTTATTATTAATGACATCTAATGTCCGTGATCATCTATTAATCAACAAGCTAGTCTAACATGAGGCTTTACTAGGGACTCTTTTATGTTTACAAAACACACAAGTATTAATGTTTCCGGTTAATACAATTATAGCATGGGATGCAAACACTCATCATAAACACAAAGATATAATAATAACAACTTTTATTATTGCCTCTTGGGCATATCTCCAACATTATAGTAGTGGGTCATAGTCACGATGGCATCTTTGAGGGTTGTTTTGTTTCTTACACTTTTTGTTTTTTCTGTTTTGGCCCGCTAGATGCAGCATGTGTGGAGAAGTGTCTTAGGCCCGTGTTTGCAGCCCATTTGTTGTCCACATTTAGTTTTTGTGCTATTCCACCTTGTTGTTTATTTGTATGTATTTGAGATTTATTTCATTGTTCATGCAAGTTGCAGGTGTTTGGTTGGGTGTTATATATGCACTAGAAAATCTTTGGTATGGTTACCTACTTCAAATGTGGTGATGTTTTTCTTGAACGGGAAGAGGGGTCTTGAAGGACTCTGTGTGCTGCATTAAATCATCATCAATGGATTCTGATTTACAAAAAGGAACCCAGAAGCAAGAAAAAGTATAGCTTGTCCCTTAAATTTTGCACTGAAGACCCTATAACGAGAACAAAAAAGCAATCCGGTCCAGGACTTCTTCTAGCTCCTTATCCACCGATATCTCGTTGATGCCTCTGCCCACGGTCAACCAAAACACCGTCGGGGACATGGCCACTTGGGTTGTTGCAGTGGGATCACACCGTAACGGGGCTAAAGGGCCTCCAACATGGCACATCGGCCTGGAGGTAGAACAACACCTCGCGCTAGCAGAAAGCTTGAAGTTCAGATGCCTTCTTTGTCGACAACTAGGGTGGGAGCAGTCGGCTTATGGCCATCAAGGTTGATGACATCCATACCATCAAGAAATCTCTCCCAAAACTGAAGTGGAGAAACCGCCTCACCGGCTCAGGATCACGACAGCATACCTTAGCTGCTGCGGAGGAACTCCACATCACAGTCTTCCAATCTTCCCCTGAGACTCTTGCTCCCATCAGCCTATTCCATCGACCGCCACCGTAGCGACAGACAGGAACATGACCTGCAAGAACCAGAGCCTCCCAAACCATGGCCTTATTGAAGGAGACACCTATGCTTGTCGTTGTCGTTCTGATCTCCGACCTCTAGAGAATCGAAACGAAGCAAAAAAGCCCTATCCTACACCAGATCTGGCCTAAATCCAATGCGTCGCTCCAAGAATCCACACGGGAAACTTCTGCCATAACGCTAAACACCAAAACCTAGCCTAGTACTTTACAGGGGAGTTGACCCTCACCCACCTTGCCACAGGCTAACGCCAGAGAGAAGAGGGGAGGGGCCAACCAGCCCTTGATCTGAGGGGAACAAGGAGATCAGGTGGGGGCGGGGTGTGGACGAGAGCGGTTCCCCAAACAAATGTGGTGATGTTACCACCACATTGCAAAACTATACTAATGACACTCACATAGCACACATAACATAGAATAAGCATAACCATATTAGTAAGAAGGTTAAATAACACCCGCACGCCACAATCAGGGGTTCACACTGACACCCCTAAGCAAAATGCAGCATCAACAGGGGAATCCCATGCCCTTGGAACAAGGGGTTTCATCTTGATCAAAAGACAACACAAGTTCATAAGTTCACCATCGAATTACTACTACTACATACATAATAGACAAGTATAAAACATTTTATCGTCTAGTTGTGGTCAGGGAGGGTGTATTTCCTGGTGGTGGAGCTGCTAGCCGTGTAGATCATCATTTTTAGGCCGAAGTCCTAAATATTGAACTCGATGATATCACCGTACTCTAGTTCGTACTTGTAGACGATCTCTGACCACTTCTTCAACACCATACCATATGGCTACCGAAGTAGTCCACCTGCACCCATTTGCCGCACCAGCGATAGGAAGACACTGACATGACGTTGGGCAAATGGATCATGATTGCAGTGACCCAGCACACCACTACATGTTGTAGTGCTCAAGTGATGCATGTAAAATGCATACATGAACTTTGTAGTTTGTTAACATGTTTTACCACCTATTTGCATCATATATAATGTTATATCCATGTTTTATATTGATTTTGGGGGATTTACCAATGATCCCCTTTTTCTATCCTATAACCCGGCATGGCAGAAAAACCCTGCTTTCAATGTTTTTGATGTTTCACGACCTATACGAAGTCAAATGGACCTGCACTTTTGGGAATGCTAATATTTATGCACGAGAAGCATCTAGAGTACAAGAATCCCACCAGGAGGGCCAAATGAGCCCAGGTGGCATGCCCAGCCCAGGTGGGCGCGCCACCCATGCCCGTTTCCTCCTCGGTCGTCTGATGGCCTCAATTCTTTCGCCCACGAAGTTCTCTTGACCTAAAAATCCCTATAATAAGGACCCCCTGGGAGTCCGAGAGAGAGAGAGAGCACAATAGAGACGAAAACACCACCAAACAGAGTCAGATCCAACAAAGATTGGAGGGGGAAACTCCGCCGAAGCCACCTCTGGGGAGATCTTCACCCTCTCCAACATCTCCAGCATCATCACCATGATGAAGATGGAGTAGTCCACCTCCGAGCTATGGGTTTGTGGCAGTAGCTTGATATATTTATCTGTCGTTCTTCATAGATCTAGTACCATATGATCTGCCCTACATGATTATGGTCATATTTGTAATTCCTATGCAATGGATCTTTTTTCTATGATTTGATATTTGAGATTGGAATCTATTTTGTGTAAGATGTTTTGATAGATGCATATCATGTACCCCGTTCTTAATTTCTTGTTTTGATCCAACTTGTATGGGGAGAAGTGTGTGTTAGATGGAGTAGCATGGTGGTAGAAATTGAATTATGACACATAATATTCAAGATCTACTTTGGTTTTTGCCTTTCTTTTGCTGCCTCACTAGGGATAAAGTGAAATCATGTGCTATAGTTATCATGTGACAGTATGATAACCTTGTTAGATCAAGGTAGCATATTGTATTTCAAACATCATATAATATTGCTTAAAACTATACTCCGATTTGTTCTTAATTCAAGATTGCATGGAGATTTCCCTTTCTTGAGGAGTATAAGGGAGATATGTATTCCATCTCTATGTTAGAATGTGATGCCCATATTAATTCCTTTATCAAGCACATATAGATATTCCATGAATCTTTATCATTGATGAATTGTTTTGTGCTCACTACAACTTTAAAAGAGAGTAGACAAGTGAACCCATGAAACAACTTGTATTTCATCTACTATCATTTTTATCATAAGAAACACCTTTATATTTCATCTACTATCATTTATAATTTCTATAATTTATTATTTCAAAAATACAAAAATACTTTCCCTACTTGCAATCACTCATAAAATCCCAAAAACAACTCTACTATCTTCCATATCATCTAGTTTGTATTGCTTTACTTACTTTAGTTTGTTTCATATTACTAATACGAAAACTTGTGCTTGACAACCACTTGGTGGAGTTTGGGACACAAGATAAATTATTTTACTTTACAGGTTGCTTGAAGAGGAGAATAAAAATATCCTTCCAATTCCCCGAGAGTTTGATATAAACCCTCGGGTCACCCTTGTGGGGAAAATAAGCTTGATACAACACTCTGTACTTGGAGTCCCAATGAAAAGTGGCCACGTTTGTTGCCAACAAGACTATTTTTTGGCGACGTTGCTGGGGAGTTGGTGGAGACATCACAGTGGTTGCAGCATGGTGAAACTCCCATGGCAGTTGCCAGACTATTTTCTGGCACCGTCATCTTCATAAACTTATGCAACAACCCATGCTTGGGGAGGTTGCACCACTCTAAGCCTTTTCTTCTCCTTTTAGTTTTTTAAAGTATTTTATTTTGTTTTGTCTTTACTCTTTAGTCTTTTAAGTTTTCCTTAAAACACAAAAACACATAAAAATTAGTATAATTCTTTATTTTGCAAACATGGGAGAAAGAGGAATAAAACTTTGTGACTACACAAACACCCCTAATGATCAATTCATAGCTAGACCTATTACCACTCCTAAAATTACTGTTGAAAGTTTT
Organism: Avena sativa; assembly: GCA_916181665.1. Taxonomy (NCBI): domain Eukaryota; kingdom Viridiplantae; phylum Streptophyta; class Magnoliopsida; order Poales; family Poaceae; genus Avena; species Avena sativa. Next base: position 234,559,471 of record OV702296.1, on the reverse strand, counting down.
GAAGTAAGTCCTAGAATTTTAAATATTATGACTAAAGAACAATTTGGGGGGAGTGCTAGTGAGGATTCCTCTAAGCATTTACATGATTTCTGTCAAATTTGTGATATGCAAAAGTTTAAAAATGTGGAAAATGACATTGTCAAACTTAAACTATTCCCATTTTCACTAAGAGGAAGAGCTAAATAATGGTTATTATCACTTCCTACTGTTAGTATAAACTCTTGGGATGACTTAAAAAAATCTTTCATTAATAAATACTACCCACCTATTAAGATCCTACAAAACAGAAATAGTATCCTATCATTTAGACAAAATGATAATGAACAAGTAGCAACAGCTTGGGAGAGTGTTAAAAACATGCTTAGATCTTGCCCATCACATGGAGTAAATTAATGGACTATATTGCATTATTTTTATAATGGCCTAAATATAATGTCAAGAAACATACTAGATTCTATGCGGGGGGTGCATTTATGAGGTAAACTGTGTCTGAAGCTAAAACTATCCTAGAAAGCATGCTCCACAACCATACTCAATGGCATAATGAAAGAGCACCAAACCCATTTAAGAAAATTAACTCCATTGAAGAAATAGACTCCACAGGAAGTAAACTTGATGCCATATTTGCCTACATACTAAGCAAAATACCGATAATATTCCTCTACAAGAACTAGTAACAAACACCAATGAAAGTGTAGATATCAACTACATAAGAAACTTTGGTAGTAATGGATATGGGAGCAACTACAATAACTCATACGGTAGACCACCTTATGCTACAAACAACTATGGTAGCCGTCCTTTTATTCCATATCCTAATGCTAATGAAAATAAATGGAAACTTGCCACAATTCCACAAGCTAACGAGAACTTGGAGAAACAACAAGAGCCTAATAAAAGTCTTAGTGAACAAGTAGCTCACCATGCCACCATGATAGAAGAACTTCATAAGTCCATTTCATACATAAGTTCTGATATTAAAGGTTTACAAAACCAAGTGACTGGCTTGGACAAAGCTCTATCAAAACTCGCTAATAATCAAGCAACCTTGTTAAGTATGTCTACAGGAAAATTACAAGGACTACCAGCCATAGGTATGAATTCTATTACCATCACCACAAGTACACCATCTTTATAAGAAACTTACAATGAATTAATGAATTATAATGATTTTCTTGAACCACTGTTATCACAACTCAAGATCCAAGTGGTGGAACAAACCATTAAAAGATGATAGAGAAACTACTATGATTGAAAATGAAAAAGAACTAACAAATGATAAACAAGTAGAAGAAGTTAAAATTCTAAGTGAAACAAAAGAACCTCTACTTGATATTGATAAATGTAGCTTGCATGAACTCATTAACTTGTTGCAAAAAAATTCTAATGATCCATCTTTTAATGGTCATCAAGCAGGATTTGGTTCTTACCTAGCAAATTATGTTATAAAAGAAAATATTGAAAGGTATAATAGAGAAGCTATGATAACACCTAAGATTGGGGATGTATGGATACCCAAGGTATTAATCACCATTGGAAAAGAGACACATCATGATATTCTAGATTTAGGATCTAGTGTCTCGGTTTTATCTAAAGATCTATATGATTTACTTGATTTGAAATCTATGGAAAAAAATGCTCTATAGATCTTTTACTTGCCGAGGATTCAACTAAACATGCTTTATGAAAAGTTCAAGATATTATGGTTGAATTACATATGACATTTTTACCTGTTTATTTTATTGTCATGGACATGGGGAGCAATACCTTAAGTCCTATAATACTTGGTAGATCTTTTTTGAGAACCACATGTACAATCAATGATACAAAAGAAGGAAATGTGAAGTTTCAGTTTCCTCACAAGAAGTGTATGAAACACTTTCCGAGCAAGAAGGAGGTAGCAAAGAAGCACAAGCTACCAAATGAATTCCATATCACCTAAACCAAGTAAGTAAAGCCTAGCTATATGGCTATAAAGAAAGCGCTTTGCGGGAGGCAACCCGGTTATTTTCTTTTGAATTTTTGTTTTGAAATCTTTCTATAGCAAGAGAGTTTTTTTGATTTATTTATGTAGTTTTTAATATAGTACCAAGTGGAACCCATTTTGGATGTTTTAAAAGTTGCTAAACATATGGAGCAGCAAATTTCTACAGAACAGTTTTCAGTGCAAGAATTTTTTATTTTTTTCTGTAACTCCGATTGCACTCAAATATATACAGAATTTACAAATTTTCATCCTCTATATGCAAAAAAATGACTAAAATTCCTGACATGTCTAAGTGGCGAAAAAAAATCGTTTTGCTGCTACTGAAAATCTGGACAGATTCTGCCATGTTTTGTTTTAACCATTCACAAGTGTCCTTAAATGATTTGTATGAGTCATATTATATGACAGAGATATGTAGGGACATTATATGTTTGTTGGAACATTTAGAAAGAATTTTTTATTTTATATATATGCAGCAACTATTATACTCTTGTGCCACTAATGTCACCTCTCAGAAAAAAGATGGGAAAAAAAGTTTTGTGTTGAAGTTTTTTGACAGGAAATAGAGGAACATCACACTGAGAGTAATCCAAGGACGTTGAAAAAATAATCTTAGGGATGCCCAAGGCACCCCACTGGACCTACTCAACTCTTAGTTTGCAAACCTTTAAACTTTGTTTTTTAAGCAACGTAGAACTATCGTAGAAACTTGGAGCGCCTGCTTTGTCATTTTACTTTTGTTTTGCATTAAAAAGACCACCACCATTATTATAAATGTTTATGATCAGCTACTGAAAATAAACTTTACCTTAATGAGATTAAAACGGAAAAAGAATGCCATGGAATAAAAGAAAAGGGGGGATAAAAACAAAAGCTACAGTTCATGTTGTATCTAGTTCTTAAGCTCAAGTACGTACTTTATATGAAGCATGATCTGTTTTGTGCCTATTAATTTGTATCTCTTGTGTATATTTATGTTCAACATCAAGGAGAAAGGTTAGAAAATAAATGTTGACATTATAAACTAGATGGCACACTCTTTAAATCTCTTTTTGCTAAGCCTTTTTTTACACAAGCTAAGACTTGTTCCAAGACCCTTAAAACTAGACTAGGAATATCCACCTACTTGTGGAAAAGGGTACGGCTCCATGGCGGTGCAGGTGAATATCTGGCGGCTGGGCGGCGGCGCTCGCCCATGTGCGGCGTCTGTCGGCGCGCTGCAAAGAGGCATGGATGCAGCAGAGGGCGGGTTAGTGGTGGTGATGGTCGGAGGCGGCAATGCGGAACCTATGGCGGCAACACTCATGTGCATGCCTAGGGTGTGTTGCATCCCTCCTTATGTCGCTGTGACAAGAGGACGATCCGCTCAATCTGATCGCCGGGAGATAGCCGACGGTACGGGGGCTGCTGGCCCGGCCGAATAAGGGTGATTTGGCCCTGCTGTTCTTCGAGCACCAAGGTGTCGAACTATTTCAACTCCGCCTCCTCGATTGTGTTGTAGTCGAGTTCCGGTCTTCCTCTCGGATAATTCCACAGTCTAGCACAGGAGGCCACTTGAGATCTAGAGCGGAATCGCTGCGGTCGTGTGCACCCTTCTGGGACACGGCACGAAGCTTCATCTACCGTTCGGTAACATAGGACATGTCTTCATATTGATTTTCATGAATTCGGCAGAGATGGAGAAAGTTATGATGGCAACCATCAAAGGATGATTTTGACAGAAATGTTTTGGTTGAGATGAAGATAATGCAGCATAGGTTCTTCATGTGTGTTGGGTGTTCGGCGACTTGCAGCGGCCTTGTCAAGAGGGGGTGACAACACATGATTGCATCTTTGGTGGTGCTCATCGAGTACCGAGCCATGATTTTGAGGGTAAAAACCCAAGCATCTTTGAAGAAAAAGTACAGAAAGAAATACCATGCCTCATGCCTGCAAGAGCTCCTGTTAATCAAATGACAGCTGAATCTAGCTTCAGGTAAGGATATGTCACTGCCAAATACGGAAATGGAAATAGCAACACCACTGCTACAATTAACTGACAATACAGCAGGGAAGAACACTGGCTGAACCTGACAATGGTTTTGCCAGACAGCCATCCAAAATGCAGTATGCCTTGTGTTACGTATGGTTATTAGAACAGATCAGTGCCACCAATTTCGGACCTGTTGAACAATTAATATTACACTCCAGGTTTGGCAAGTCTGTCCTGTTCGAATGCTCCTGATACAACAATTTCTTTAACCTGAATCTGACGGTCAACACATGGACCAGCTCTAGTTCCAGGACACTGGGGGTTGTTAGGGACAGCAGCTTGATGCTATATGGAATGGTTGCATTAGCCTACCCAGATACACCTTCAACACCTAACAGTAAGAATCTGATGCCAATAGTAACTTGTAACAAGTTTGTCCATTTGCAATCATCAGGAGACAAAATGCATCTTGAAAAGACAGAGCCACATGGCCTTGTACCCATCTATGCCCATCTTGACATGTATGGACACCAAAAGATAATAAACCCTTCACTTAAACTCAGGTTGCTCTCATGCAACACATGGATATTGGGAAATATGCAATTGCACACAAGAAGTATCTATTATATACTAAAAGCAATATAAGGGTGTTTTTCGAGGCACCTGGTTGATCCACATCACCAAAATTATATTGACCGTTAGATCTAAAATTTAAGGCTAGGATGTAGGAACTTTATATTGACCGTTGATCCCTAGGAAGAACTTTGACAACATAGACCTCGGAGCACTTGTCAAGTCAGGATGTAGGAGTTCTCATATCTTTACTTGAGCAATGAATAACAACCTCCTGAACTGAAATACTAGCGTGGACGAATTATAACAGTGTAACATACAAAACTCTTATTATACCCCCAAATATGGACAAGTTTACACCAAGAATAAACAATATATATACCCCAAAAAATAATTTGACAAACAAATGACTTCAAACAGGCTAGAGTTGTCTGGGCAAAAATCATGAAACTATTTGCAGGAAAGTTGTTCTTGTCTTCAAAACTGTGACATGCAAGGAGCCAAAGGCTTCACATACCAGTGCGAAACATCACATGTTCTTCCTCCTGGACACTCTGTTGGACACGGGCACCATTGACTCAAAGCTCTCATATCCATCATCAAATGCCCTGCTGTGACGCTCGAATGCCCTGCTGTGACGTAGCAACTGGCTTGCTGAATCATACCCCATGAGTAGATGAAGTGCCGAGTCTGAAACCTTCTTACTACTTTGTGTGGCGGCAAGGGCTTGCCCAGCTCGAGTAGACAAGCTTCTTGTGAAGGATGCTCCATAGTCTTCACTTACACCGACAGGATAAGAAGCACTCTCAGTTCTACCAACTGTTCTGTTGTCAGTCTTGCTTGATTTTTGGGTTAATTCCTTGCTGAGATTTGCATCTGCGTGTTTTACAGCAGGAACTGATAATACAATAACCCTGGAGCACTTACCACACTGCATTTTCCCGATCTTTCCTTTTGAGATGTAGATATCGGATGGCATTTGAACCAAATAGAAGCAGCTGTTGCAGACTGTATATGGTGAAGCACCTGACAGAGGCCTCAATATATGCTTTCTCACCACTCGCTTCTGTTCCTTGAAGCTTGACTTGAGTGAATCGTGGTCAAGGATTGAGCTACCACCTTGTGAGGATTGGTAATATGAATTGAACTCCCAAGCATCAAAGTTGTGTGGGATGTGCGCTTGCGCATGTCCAAAATGATAGTGTGCATATGAATGAGCTGGTGAGAAAGGATTTGGTGGGGGGTACATTGGTGGCTTTCGATGACCATAGTAGGAGTCTAGGGTACAAGAACTTGGGTTGGAATCAGCATCAAAGCTTTGAAACTGTTGCTCGGCATCATAGGTATGCAGTTGCTGTGGCTGGTATTCCAGGTCTTTCTTCTGATACCTTTTCTCCAAGCCCTTCTGGATAGAAAGCCTGTTTAGCTGATCTCTTAGGCCATCCATCTTCTTGAGGCGCTCAAGTTGATCAACGGTCTTGACATTATTTGATGTTTTCAGCACCAAATCTCCTTGACTAGGCGACCCACTTGAGAGAGAACTTGAGGTTCCATCCATTTGCGACTCGATAAAGTTTTGGATCGAATTGAAGTCTTCAGCATCAAGAGAAAGTCCTTGGCGAAGTAGACTGGCTCTGTATCTGCATGATATCTCTTCTTTTTTCTTAACGAAGCTAGGTGATTTGGAATGAATCCTCTCATTTGACAAGCTCGAAAAACCAGCAACAGCTACTGGCCTGTCAGCTTGAACACAGATAGTCATATTGTCATCTTCCGTATGGCCCACCTTCTTTTCTTCCGTGACATCAGGAGTCAGTTCATGTTGTTGAAAACTTTCTCCAGATTTGAGATGCCCATCACTGAATGAGGAGATGCCCCCTTCACTAAGATTTGCACTTTCAGCGCCCACGTAGTGTGGATTTATCATAGACTTGTCATGCTCATTCTCATGAATTCTGTATGCAATGTCCTTGTTTGTGACCACAACATGCTCATTTGCATGAAAACAGTTGATCTTATTGTCATCTTGAATATAACTATCGTCCTTCTCTTTCAGGCCATCAGTAGTCAGCTCATTTTGTCCACATTTGAGATGTCCGTCACCAATGGAAGAGATGCTTCCTTCACATGGCTTTGCGCTTTCAGTGTCCAGGTATTGTGGATCCTTATCATGCTCATTCTCATGAATTATGTCTGGGATGTCTTTGCTTGTAAGGACGGCATGATCAATCCCATGAACACTGTTGTTCTTACTATCATGCTCATTTTCATGAATTCTTTCTGCAATGACCTTGTTTGTGACTACGATATGCTCATTCGCACGAAAACAGTCGATCTTATTGTCATCATCAATACAAACATCTTCCTTCTCTTTAGGGCCATCAGTTGTTGGCCCATTTTGCTGGAAAGTTTGTCCAAATTTGAGATGTCCGTCACCGAAGGAAGAGATGCTTCCTTCACATGGATTTGCACTTTCAGTGTCTAGGTACAGAGGATCCTTATCATGCTCATTCTCATGAATTATGTCTGGAATGTCCTTGTTTGTAAGCACGGCATGCTCATTCCCATGAACATAGTCGATCTTAGTATCATCTCCAGTCCAACCCTCTTCCTTTTCTTCAGTGCCATCAGCTGTTACCTTATTTTGTTGAAACTTTTGTTCAGATTGTATACGTTCATCATCAGCGGAAGACATACTTCCTTCACATGTATTTGCAGTTTCATTAACCAGGAACTGATGATCTTTATCATGCTCCTTCCCATGAACTTCATCTTGAATATCCTTTTCTGCAACCCTGACATGATGTTCTAACGGTTCTTCTACGTCACTGAAAGACCTCTCCAGTTCTTCAATCAATCGACCATGAGGATCACTTCGAGGATCATCATTCATTTTTCCCGTTGACAAAAACCTTCGGCTACCAATTTGGTTATGTAAAGCATCATTAAGCCCATTGTTGTCTGCTGCATCCGAAAAGTCTTCCTCGTCATCAGTCAAGGATAGAGACCTCTCCAATTCTTCAATCAGATCCTCATATGATTCAATAAGTAAACCCTCGTATGGTTGCGACTTATCCTCTCTCTGAGACAACATGTTATTGAATTTAGCCTCATCTTCCTTGTACAGTTTGTTTGTCTCAGCAACCTCATGGCAGTTCATATTTTTATTGCTAGCAGATAAATTTTGCTCGTCCATGCTTTCTATTTCTCCTCTCACATTATTGCTATGATCAGCTAATTCATCACTTTCGATGCTATGGACAGCAGCAACTTTTCTGCCAACACTAGCATCATCCATACTGTAACCCTTTTCCCCCTTTCCACTTTCAGTTACTTCAACCTTCTGTACATTTTCTATCAGCTTCAGACTAGAATTAGCTCCAGTACCTTTGTCATCTGCCTCTTTGATCATAAACTCAGGGTTTGGGGCATTGCCATCAACTAGGGAACAGCATTCCTCGCCGCCAACCTCCCCAGATGTTGCACTCTCTCCAACGGACAGAGTTCTTTGTGGGTTAACATTCTCGCAGCAGATGTCATCCTTACTGCTAGATGAAATATTCCCCTCCACCACATTTTCACTAGGCTGTGTATAAGCCAAAACAACTTTCTGTTCATCTGAAGAAATAGACTTGCTGGTCTGAATGGATCCTTCCAAGCTGCGTGGAAAATTGTTCTGTTCAGCGGATCCCCGATCGGGATGAGTTACCGTCACGCCTCGATTTTTTGCTGCATCAGAGATTCAACGACTATCAAAACAAATCTGCGAAAAAACAGAAACATTGCTTAACCAGGAAATGGATGATAAATCATACCTCTAAGAACAGTACTACAGCCGCCACATTGGTAAACCGGAATGGATGGGTACTCCACGAGCAGCTGGTGGCATTTCGGGCACCTGACGAACCGGAGTTTTTGAGCTTCCATGGACAAGACCTGACCTCCTCACCGCCGCAATATGGATTATAGAAATCTAGAAGCACTTCAGTCATACGGCGTCAACATCAACCCCCTGTCGATAAAGTAATCAACTCCACCTCAGTTATCTACCACTCTTTAGCTTCTTTACACAATAGTTACCGTAGGTAGTACTACATATAAAAAAGAACTAGGAACAAGGATGACGCAACAAAAAGGGAACTCCACCAGAAAATCCTTCCCAAAAGAATGTACAGGAGAAGATTGTGTTTGGATTCGATTGGTACACAACAGCCAGCTCAAGTTCAAGAACATAAATAGATATGTACTATAAAGAAAAAAAGACACCACCTAAGCCACCAACCATGGCAGCAAGAAATCACATGGAGCATGGATCAACCGAATCGATCGCGGAGCAGCTGCAGATCTACGAAGAGGGGGAAAATCTACATCCGTATGCAAGAAAGGACTGGGAGAGAAAGAAAGACGAACCTTTCATGATTAGACCACGGCCCCGGTGAAGATCATCTCACGCCGTAATGTCTCGCTCCTCCTCGTCCCGCCGCGCCCCCCGCGACAACGAACTCGGAGGGATCGCGACGGAGTGGTGAATCTTTGGCCACGGAAGAGAGAGATAGAGAGAGCAATAGCAGAAGCAGAAAGGGGAAAAAGGAGGGCTATGGCGTCAGTGATGTCCAGCTGAGCTCAGGGTCGGGCTGTCTGGTGAAAGTTGGAGGAGAGAGAGGGAGGAAGAAGAGGAGGAGACCACGGCAGCAGGGGGACCAGACCAAGAGAGGAGACGGGGAGAGGAAATGGTGGTTCCGTGTTGGGGATGAGACAAGCATGAAGCTGTCTCCTTGGCGGCATGACCACTTGACCAGGGCAGTTTAATCAGTGGAAAAATTGTAGCCTTGTGTAATTAATTGCTTTGGACAAGTCAAGAATATATCCAAAAAAGATCTCACAGTTTTGACGAGATAGATAAGTTTACGGTCGCCCGTTGCTATGCTCGACTTTGCCAGCTGTAGTGTATATCTTCTATTTTTTCAAGACAAAAAACTTTATTCATTTCATTAAGAAAAATAAAAAAATCTGTTAGTTATCAAGAAAGCAAAACTGCTACAAATACACAGAGAAGGTTGCCATCAACTGTCATCATCGTCTCCTCGAGGCGGCGACTCCGACTTCACCTTCGACTACCACCGGCGAAGCCTTCGTTGCAACCGACACCAGAATCCATGTCGGCCCATGCCAAACAGTTAAACCAATGCGTCGTTGAAGAGATAGCACCGACTTAGGCGATGAGCTTTATATGAGAAATATGTAGGGCTTGTGCTGATTGAACCCATGTGGCGACCACCCTTCATGTGTCATTTCATCACCTAAACTCCAATACAGCTCCGACTCCACAACGATCGACAACCGACTATGAAAACCCATGCCATGACCCCGCTTTACTCATCACCATCATTTTACCAAATGGATCAGGCAAAACAGATCCAAGACAACCATCCTAGCATCTAAACAGGACAATCCACCACCCGGTCGGTAGTCAAGCCGGCTACAAGACAATGCCTTCAAGAGAGTCAACAAAGCGTCGCCATTCTCCGTCCCAAAAAGAGAGCTATGCTTTCTCCGGAGCATGGACCACGAGGGGAGGAGAGACCTAGCATTATAATGACGCCTTCAACAAGGATAACAACTCTCATGATCTTCACCTTTGCTAGTCCTAGCCAAAAGTCGATACATGGCTTTCATCCAAGTTGTTATCTATCCCTCAACCCCGCATCGACCGCCTGGACCGTAGCCCACCAGTCCACCACTAGTAACCACAACAGACCAGACCTACATGTACCGGTCGATGCAGCCCTACCATGCCAACCACACAGTGCGGAGACCATGAGCACATCTAACCCCCGACCATGGTAGGAGGCCAGATCCAATGACTGCCAACCGCTTGCCACTACAAGTAAGTATGTCATGCTAAGCACCTTGTCCCATATATATTGAAGACCGTGTTGATACTAATTGATCATGCATGTTTTAGTCTTATAATATGCTTTGCCATACCTCTCTCATATCTTTTTGGTTGGGGATTTTATTATGTTGTCTCTCTTCATGTTGCTCAACCATTTTTTGGTGCCA